>JAOPSE010000009.1:12823407-17623407 GCA_029449295.1 Zea luxurians
CAGGAAGCGAGACAACGCCGGGAGAACCCCCTTCTCGGTCGAAACCTGAACCCTAACTTCGCCCGAGCTATGAACACACCAAGCGAGGTCGGTGGAGTGCTAGCTCGGATAGCCGACGGTCTCCCCCGGTCTACGGACGCTAAGGGCTATCGGTGGCTACTCACTCGGGCAGCTAATCATCTTCTGCCCCTCACCCATCCTCCGAACGACCTACGACACGCCATCAACAGTCTGTGGGACACGCGGAGCTCCATCAATGCTTCGCGCGAACGACGGCACGAGAACTAGATCCAGTGCCGAGAAGAATATGACCGAGATCATGACATCCCTGTGCGGAGTCAGGCCACCAGAACTGAGTCGGTAACGGCTTTGACTAGTGGCACAACCCAAGGACGGTCGAGGCACCACAAAAACAACTCCCCTCCCCAGGACAGACATCATCATCGACGACAGGAGGACACGTGTGGAGTATCGGCGCTCACTCCACGCCTCAGGGCCATTCAATGGCCCCTAACTTCAAAGTCTCCAACGTCGACAAGTATGAACATAAGCAGGATCCGGGAGGCTGGTTGGCCGTCTACACCACCCACCGCCTGGGCTGCTGGGGCGACTGAAGATGTGATGACTGCATACTTGCCTATCGTCCTCGGGCAGGATGCACTACAATGGCTGCGACACCTACCCCGACACTGCATTGACGACTGGAGCGACTTCAGTCGACGCTTCACTGCCAACTTTCAATCTCTCTCCGACAAACCGGCACAGCCATGGGATCTCAAATCCATCAAGCGCCGAGGGGATGAAACTCTCCGATCATACCTCAAGAGATTTCAGACCATGAGAAATCGTATCCCTGAGGTCACGGAAGCAGCAGTGATCGAGGACTTCTACCGGGATCTAATGACTCAACCTTTGTTCGAGCCATACTGCAGAAGGCGCCAAATACCTCCGAGCAGCTATCCAGGAAGCCGACCTCTACATCACCGCCGACGAACGAGCTCAGGACCTCATTGGAGGAGCAAAGCCTGCGCCGGCGGCACCACGACGCGACACGAACCAACAACCCGACAAATGTTGGGAGAAGAGGCCTCGTGAAGAAGTCCACACCGCCGGCCCGCCCGCCTCTCGCACCTGAGGAGGACCTCGTGGAGGCAAACGTACACTGGATGACATCCTCGACGCCCAGTGCCCGTACCACAAGGACATGCACCACACCCACCGGAACTACAGAGACTTCAAGCACTCCGTGGGGAACAGCCGACCCTTCCAACCTCTGCCACCTCCCCCACCACGAGGAGGACCTGGAGAACCTCGACAACCCCAACAGCAGGAGGGCAGGAGACGGAGCATTCCCGCGCGTCGATGGAGAAGTCAACATCATCTTCGGCGGACATGGGTCGCAAGAAAGCAAGAGGCAACAAAAGCTCAACGACCGTCAGATACTGGTGGCAACCACTGGTCCTCCCGCCCCATATCGATGGTCTAAACACCCGATCACCTTCACTTGGATGAATCAATGGCTCAACTTCGACCACCCGGGCAAGTACCCGCTCCTCGTCGATCTGGTGATCCAAGAAAGTAGGGTAAAGAAGGTACTAGTGGACGAGGGAAGCAGCATCAATGTCACCTTCCCCCGGACGCTTCAAGGCTTGGGAGTTCCCCTCAAAGAGCTCCACGAGTCAGACACTCCTTTCTTCGGCATCGTGCCGACTGAAGGAGAATATCCACTAGGACACATCTACATGTTGGTCACCTTCGGAACTCCAAAAAACTACAGAACCGAGTTCCTGAGGTTCGAGGTGGCGAACTTCAACTGTGGATACAACGCCATCATCGGTAGGCCTAGATTGGCAAAGTTCATGGCCATTCCACATTACACGTACATGATATGAAGATACCAGGACCACAAGGGATCATAACTATGTGCGCTGACTTCCAAGGCGTTGCAGAGTGTTTCCGAGTGGCCATTCAGGCGGCCCTCACCACCAAACCATCAGCGACTTCTTCTGCGCAGGCGAACTCAAAGCCTGAGGAAGACCTCGTGGTACCCACGAATGAAGCTCAAGCCATGACCTCTATGTGGCTGACTGAAGAAACCAAAAGAATCAACCTCGGGATCACCGATGAACGCAAGACTACCATCATCAGTTCCAGCCTGGATGACAAATAGGAAGGCACACTCGTCCAGTTTCTGCAAGATAACCGAGACGTATTCGCATGGCGACCTGCAGATATGCCGGGAGTCCCGAGAGAACTAGCCATGCACAAACTGAAGGTCTACCCCCAGGCGAGGCTGATCCGACAGAAATTACGCTATTTCATGCCAACAAGAGAGAAGCCATCCGTGCAGAGCTGGCTCGCTTGGTCATGGCCGGATTCATTAGAGAAGTGTTACATCCCGAATGGTTGGCAAATCCTGTTCTTGTACTCAAAAGAATAAAGTGGATTGGCGCATGTGTGTCGACTGTACAGATCTCAACAAGCACTGTCCGAAGGATCCCTTCGGACTTCCTAGAATAGACTAGGTGGTGGATTCAACCGTCGGGTGCTCTATGTTGTCTTTCTTGGATTGCTACTCTGGGTATCATCAGATCAGTTTGGCAAAAGAAGATGAAGAAAAAACTGCATTCGTCACCCCATTTGGAGCTTTCTGCTATACCTCCATGTCGTTTGGCCTCAAAAACATTGGAGCGACTTACCAGAGGGCTATTCAGACATGCTTAGCCGACCACTGGGGCAAGCGTGTGGAAGCTTATGTGGATGACGTGGTGATCAAAACAGAAAACACAGAAAATTTCATTGAAGATTTACAGCTGGTCTTCAACAATCTGCGGCGATATCAATGGAAGCTTAATCCTGAAAAGTGTGTCTTTGGAGTACCAGCAGGGAAATTGCTCAGGTTTGTCGTCAGCCACCGGGGAATTGAGGCTAATCCAGAAAAGATCGAGGCTATCATGAGAATGGAGGCACCACGATCACAGAAGAAAGTACAAAGACTTACTGGATGCATGGCAGCCCTAAGTAGGTTCATATCAAGGCTGGGAGAGAAGGGCCTACCGTTCTACAAGTTGCTCAAGAAGGTAGACAAGTTCCAGTGGACTTCAGAGGCTCAGGAAGCTCTGGACGCACTGAAAAATCCAGACAACACCACCACTACCAGTGCTAAAACCGCCTCACCGAGCCACGCCGAGTCAGTCAACTGAAGATCTGTTGTTGTACATCTCTTGCACGACTCATGTGGTGAGCACCACGTTAGTAGTCGAGCGAGTAGAAGAAGGACACGCATACCCAGTGCAACGTCCCGTCTATTTCATCAGTGAAGTCCTGGGTCCCTCGAATAAGAAATATCCTCAAGTTCAGAAACTATTATATGTAGTACTTCTAACTACACGCAAGCTCCGTCACTACTTTGACGATCAGAAAGTCATAGTAGTCACTGGATTTCCAATAGGGGATATTCTCCACAACAAAAAAGCCATCGGAAGAATAGCCAAGTGGGCCTGCGAGCTAGGGGCTCACGACATTGAGTTTCGACCTCGTACTGCAATCAAGACCCAAACACTAGTTGATGTAACACCCTGAATTTGGGGGTATAAAATTTCTTTGCTCATATTCACAAATTCAGGTGTTACTTCCCTTTTCTCATCCTTCCCCAATCTTCTCTTTCTCATTTCTATAGGAGAAAAGTGGTTATTTTATTTGTAACTATAGTCTATTAGCTCAAACTCCAAGGGAGTATGAATTGTTGCATCATGTTGAACCCTAGATTTCACTTTTGTTTGGTGCATAATTCTTAGAAAGTCTAATTTGAATTTGTGGCTTATTTGAATTTGAATCAAATAGAGAAAATAAAAAGAAAAGAGAAAACAAATACCAGAATAAAAGAAAAAGGGAAAGAAGCCCAACCCTGCCGCCCCCTCGGCCTTTCGGCCCAGCCGGCCCAACCCCGCCCCCCCCCCCCCCCGCTCTCTCTGCCCTGGCGGGCCCGCCCGTCAGCGCGGCCGCCGTCTCCGCGCCCGCCTCCCTCTCTCTCTGCTCGCGGGCCCGGCCTGTCAGCCCCCGTCTTCCCCGCGTAACCGCCGCCCGCGCTGCGCGTTGCCGCGGTCTCCGCGCCCACGTCGCGCGTGGAGCTCGCAACCGCCCCGCCCCCGGCCACTTGAGCCCAGGACCCCACTCGCCCTCTCCCCCTCCCTCATTTGCGCACCTGCAGGCCTCTCTCTCACCTCCCCCTCACTGCGCGCACGCCAGAGCGCCGTCGCCACGAACCGCCGCCGTCCCGAGCTCGTTTCCCCGTCGCCGTTGGAGCTCCGCCGTGCCCTCAGCCACGGTGAGCTCCGCCCCGACGTCCGCAACCCGGGACGCGCTCCAATTTCCCCTTCCCCTCCCTATTTCCCTCTGCCCGCGCTCACCCGCCGTCCTCCGTGCAGCCACGGAGGTCCGCCACCGCCGACCCGGGCCGTCGTCGCGCCATTGCCGCCACCGAGGAGTCCCCGGAGTCCGTCTTGAGGTAAGGGACCTCCCCTGCCCTCTCCCTTCCTCTCTATTGCTCTCTACTGCGCTTAATTGCTCGCCGGAGTCCCATAGCGCCGCCGCCGAGCCGCTTCGCCGTGGACCGCCCCCCTCCGTGCCCCTGCCCCGACCTAGCCCCCACCGGACGATTCCCCGCGCCCTCCCCAACCTTCCCGGCCGCTCAGGTCACCCCAAAGACCCGCAGAGCGCCCGCGCCCTCGTCTCCGGCGAGTCCTCCGCCGCGGAGACGAGCGCCGCCGCCTCTGCTAGCCGTAGGAAAGGCCAAGGCCGGCCACCCGACCCCCGCCGTTCATCCCAGATCGGGCCCCTGATTCAATTAGCCCTGGCCCAATCCTGACCGTCCGTCCGGAGATCCAACGGCCCAGGGCCGCTTCCCTCACACCCCGCGCCCGCTCTGCCGCCTGGCCCCGCCTGTCAGCCCACCCCGCGCCCGCTCTGCCGCCTGGCCCCGCCTGTCAGCCCGCCCGCGCCCGCCCGCCCGCCCGGCCCCGCCTGTCAGCCGCTCAGGCTGCCGCGCGCTCGCGCGCCCGCCCGCGGATCTAATCCTGCGCGTTAATCTGAGATCCGACGGCCGTAGGAGCCCGATACCCCTTCGCTCCGCGTTTTCTTAAAGAGACCCCCGGTTTTCTAAATTTAACCCGCCGTCCCTGGATTCTCGCAGTTAGGTCCTCGGACCTTTTATTTAATTCAAAATAAGTATTTAGGGTATATTTTTAATCCCTAAACTTGTAAAATTCATAACTTTGTCATATGAACTCCAAATTAGGTGCTTCAAATTGCAAAATGCTCATAGTATTTTTGTCTACCTATTTAACCAATGTTTCCCTGCTGTTTTTATGTCCCAATTAATAGTTGATCATTAGGATAGGATTAAGGTTATTGGAACCCCTATTTGAGATAAATAAAGATAGAAGACTTTAATAAAAGTGGGAGCACCTAAGTTTATGGGCTTAAAACCATGTAATGATTTAACCCCACCACTGACTTAAACCTGATTAGTGGATAATGAATCATTTTGTATAGTCCTCTACCCTAGACCTAGGGAATACCAGAGTGCCTATCCCTTTTCTATTATGAACTTGTGATCTCTCTGCTGCATATGTTTGGTATATTATTTTTGTTTGTTGTTTCCCAAGTGCATAGTGTGAATGATTACTTTACGTAGACAACGAGCAGTCTGTGTTTCCCGAGGAAGTTGCAGAGGAAGTTCCTGATCAACAGTTTGGTGAAGGCAAGTGTCCTCTGGCCCATTATGTCCTATTCATTTATAACTTACTACCCCGCATTACTTACTTGAAACCTAAGGATTGACTAGCTTTACACTTTACTTTATCCTTGATGACCTTATGGGCTGTTATGGTTAGCATTCTGCTATTGCCTTAACTTAATCAATGAACATGATGTGACTATTTAAGATACTGTTATCCTGATGATATTGATGATCTTGTGATACTCTAGGGGGCTCAGGCTGTTTCCTGAGTACCTCTCCGTAAGGACCTGTTCGTTGAGAGACCACCCGGGATAACAGTGCAACCATGAGGGTGAAATGGGGTGCCCTTAGCTAATTAATTAGAGGAACTAGAGGTGTAGTTGCTTCGCCGTCGTGCCGTCAATGGGGTCCAGGCACAGTGCTTGCTCTGCCGAGGCTGAGTGCCGAGGTTCTTTCGTTTTGCTTTTTGTTAGTCACTCTCCTACGGGGAGGGGTACTGTGTTTATCAAACTGGAGAAACCTAACGGGCAGCTATGATCTCTAGGGAATCTTTGTAAAAGCTACGTAGTGATACCCTGCCGGACCACCTAGGTAGTGGTCAATGGGGATTAGCTCTCCCTAGGCAGAAAGGGAATCATGACTCATGGGTAAAGTGTGCGACCTCTGCAGAGGGTAGTGAAACTGATATATCAGTCGTGCTCACGGTTAAGAGCAGCCTTGGGATCCTCTTTGATTAGAGATACAGATGGTTCGAGATACAAGGATTATGTTATGGTTTTGGTTCGAATATGATGATGTTGTTCCTCGATGAGGAAATGGTTCATGGGATTGGTTAATGCTAAAATCTGGCTTCTACAAATGATAAATACCTGACCAACTAAAAGCAACTGCTTGAGCCTAACCCCACATAAAGCTAGTCCACTTCAGCCAAACGGGACATTTGCTGAGTACGTTGATGTGTACTCATCCTTGCTTTACCACAAAACACCAGGTTGTCCGCATTGCAACCACTGCTCAGGAGAAGGCGAAGCCGTGGAAGGAGACTTCCAGGAGTTCCAAGACTACGACGAATTCTAGGTGTGGGTTGGCGGCAACCCCCAGTCAGCTGCCTGTGAAGGCCTTATCTTTACTGCGTTTCGCTAGCACTTTGATTTAACTGTTAAGTTGATGACTATGTGGATGATTATGACTCTGTGATGTAATAAGTTAATACTCTCTTAAGTTATTATTCGAGCAATGTGCATTGATGTTCATTTATGTAATCGCTGTGTACGTGAGTTCTGATCCTGGCACGTACATAGTTCGCACTTGGTTTGCCTTCCAAAACCGGGTGTGACATAAGTGGTATCAAAGCCGTGCTGACTGTAGGACCGCTGACCTAGAGTAGCACTGGTCGTACTAAGGACTATTGACCTTCCCCCCTCACCTTGACCTCTGATGTTACTTCAAAAGTCGGTCACCTCGACCAACCCTATGTTTTACTACATATATATACTATATTATACCTTGTTAAAATTTTTATCTTATTTTGTCTATGGTTTATTCACTTGTCATATTAGTTCTGCTCTTACTCTTATGCTTACGGTGTCTTTTGTAGATGGCTCGTCTTAGACACACTGCACGTAAGTCGGTGATTCCTTTCCTGTCGTCTCGACTTGCGGAGCGTCCTCTGCATCGCACCGTGTCCGGTCAGTCGAGTCACCTGGAGAGACTGCACCACCGCCTGCGTGAGGAGCAGGAACGCCGGCGCCAGCACAGAGAGCAGCAGGGCTCTTCCTCCCCACCCCAGCAGGAGGTGGAGTCCGTGAGGCCCCGTTCCTTGTTGCCCAGCTGGAGGCGCCCCCTGCACCACCGCGGGACGCCTCGGCTGTTGGAGGAGCTACCGGAGGAAGTCCTGGAGGAGACCCCGACGACGACGACTCAGACCACAGCTCGGAGTCTTCTGAGCCGCAGGAGGCGGAAGGATGGGTCGCCCGACCCATCACCCGTGACGCCGCTCGCGGTTGTCACTTCCACGACGCACTCGACACCTTGCTGCGCCAGGCTTTTGACCGGCATACCTGGTCGATCGAGTATCGTTGTGTAGTCTACCAGCACAGTCGCGGGAGGTACCCGGACCGCTGGGAGGCTACCTGCCTAGTTCGCCGTCCGGAGGACGACCTCCGGGGTGCGGAGGCCGTTTCGGAGCACTATTCCATCTCCGAGAGGGACACTGCAGAGGCGGCTATGCAGGATGCAGCACGACGTGCACTCTCCCAGTACTGTTCTTTGTTCGGTGGGGTGGCTGACGGTCTTAACCTTCGGTACTACCCCCGCCGCCCTACTGGCAGCACAGAGAGTGTGGTTGTCTCACCTGTTGGTGAGGCTAACCCTAGGTTGAGCAGCACAGTCAACCTAGTCGCAGTGCTTAACACTGAGCTGGATCACTCTCTGGACGAGCTGAGCAGGGCTCGAACGGAGATTGCGGAGTTGCATGCTGAGCTGGCAGAGCGCCATCACCAGGAGGGTGGTTCTCCCGCTCTTGTTGGGACTCAGCACCCTTACCGCTCGCCGCCACGTGGTCACCACACTTATGGTTCCCCTGCCTGTAAGACCAGGATAGATCTGGATCCTTAGATCGTTAGCGTCGAAGTTTGTAATAATTCTTAAGTCAGATGTCTCAGTCTTAGATAGTTAGTTTAGTTTGCTTATCAGTTGCTTCCAATTAGCTTAGTTTGCTTATCAGTTGCTTGCATGCTTGTTATGATGAACTTGTGCTGGATTTGAATCTTTGTAATGACCGTTGCCAACCTGTGGGTTTCTCCTGCAGTTTGGCCTAGCTATAATGTTAATAAAGTCAGTTATTTAGTTGGGAAGCCATTTACTTCTACTTTCCTTCTTATCTGAGAAGCTGTGTTGAATCGTAATGAGGATCAGTGAAGCTCTTTGTTCACTCAGTGTCATGAAGAATTCTGTATTCTCTTTTCTTATGCTGGAGGGTTGTAAGATCAATGCTGATGTATGAATGTCTTCCACAGATGTCTGACAACAGGCGCCGATGCAATAGGTGTGCTCAGCAAGAGCAGCATGACCAGCAGGAGGAACAACAGAGGCAGCCTCCCCCGCCACCCCCGATGTCAGTGGAGCAGATGTTCTTGATGCAGACTCAGGCAGTGCAGGCCATTGGGCAGACTCTGGCAGCCATGCAGCAGGCTCAACAGCAACCCCAACCCCAACCCCAATTGCAAGTGCAGATGCCCCAGATGCCACGGGATAAGCGTGGTGAGTTCATGAGAGGCACCCTCCTACCTTCGCCCATTCTGCCGACCCCATGGATGCAGAAGACTGGCTGCACGCAGTGGAAAGAGAACTGCGCACCGCTCAATGTAACGACAGGGAGAAGGTTCTGTATGGTCCCCGTCAGCTAAGGGAGCAGCCCAGTCCTGGTGGGAGTCCTACCTCGCCACACATGCTGACCCCGAAGCCATCACCTGGGAAGAATTCAGCGAGAGTTTCCGCAGGTACCATGTGCCGGAGGGACTGATGATCGTAAAGAAGGAGGAGTTTCTGGCTCTGAAGCAGGGACCCCTGTCTGTTAGTGAATACAGAGACAAGTTTCTGCAGCTATCTCGTTATGCACCTGAGGATGTCAACACTGATGCTAAAAGGCAGTACAGGTTCATGAGGGGTTTAGTGGATCCCCTGCATTACCAGCTGATGAATCACACTTTCCCCACCTTCCAGCACCTGATCGATAGGGCAGTTATGACTGAGAAGAAGCGTAAGGATATGGAAGATCGGAAGCGCAAGATGAGTGGACCCCAGACCGGAGGCATCAGCCGTCCACGTTTCTCAGGCAGTTCATCTCAGCAAGGTAGGCCTGGTCACCCACAAGGATATCAGAATCAGAACCAGCGTCCGCATCAGCAGCAGTTTCAGAGGCAGTACCCACAGCAGCAGCAGCAGTATCGTCAGCACAGCCAGCAGGGAGGTAATCAGTATCAGAAGCAGAACAACCAGGCACCTCGCCTTCCTGCCCCAGCAGCAAATCAGAGCAACCAAGCAGCCCCAGCACAAGGAGGAGGCAGAGGATGTTTCCACTGTGGAGAACAAGGCCACTGGGCGATGCAGTGCCCGAAGAAGGGGCACAGCAGCAGACCAACCCCAATGCTCCAACAAGGCAAGGTGTACTGCAGCCGACAGCAGGCAATCGTAACCAAGCGTACAACCGTGGAAAGGTGAACCACTTGGAGGCCGAAGCGATCCAGGGTGCACCAGATGTGGCAGTAGGTATGTTCTCAGTCGAATCTCATCCCACGAAAGTGCTATTTGATACTGGTGCAACTCATTCATTTGTCACTGCAACTGGGTAGAATTGCATAACATCTCAGTAGAGGCAATGATGCCGCCCATGAGGATTAATTCGGTTGGTGGCAAGGTGCAAACAGATAAAATATGCTCAAATAAGGGTGGAAATAAGGGGGATAGGATTCCCCAGTGACTTAATAGTAATAGACACCCCTGGGATAGATGTTATTCTAGGGATGAATTGGTTAATGAAGTATGAAGCAAATGTTAGTTGTGACAAGAGGACCGTAACATTGAAGTCCCCGTCAGGAGAAGAGGTAGTGGCCGAGCTAAGGATGCCTAAATCAGCGGAGGGTGTCTGTCACCAGATTTCAGTTGATAGTAAGGAGCCCAACCCGCTCGAGGCTATCAAGGTTGTGTCGGACTTTCCGGACGTATTTCCCGAGGAGCTAACGGGCATGCCACCCAGAGAAAAGTCGAATTTGCCATAGAGCTTATCCCTGGTACCGCCCCCATTTCCAAAAGAGCCTACCGAGTGTCTGGACCAGAATTGGTGGAACTCAAGAAGCAGATAGATGAGATGTTAGAGAAGGGTTACATCAGACCAAGTACCTCGCCTTGGGCCGCTCCAGTGTTGTTTGTAGAGAAGAAAGATGGTACCAAAAGGATGTGCATAGACTACAGAGCCTTGAAGGAAGTCACTGTCAAAAACAAGTACCCCCTGCCAAGGATAGAAGATTTGTTCGACCAGCTCAGAGGTGCCAGCGTATTCTCGAAGATAGATCTGAGATCAGGTTACCATCAACTCAGAATCCGACCCTCGGACATACCGAAGACGGCATTCATCACCAAGTACGGGTTATATGAATTCACAGTTATGTCCTTTGGTTTGACAAATGTGCCAGCCTTCTTTATGTACCTGATGAACAGTGTGTTCATGGATTATCTGGACAAGTTTGTGGTAGTGTTTATCGATGATATTCTTATATACTCTCAAAGTGAGGAAGATCATGTAGAGCATTTGAAGATGGTATTGCAAAGACTTCGAGAGCATCAGTTGTATGCCAAGCTGGGCAAATGCGAGTTCTGGATTCATGAAGTCTTATTTCTGGGTCACATCATAAATCAAGATGGGTTGGCAGTGGATCCAAAGAAAGTGGCAGATATCCTGAACTGGAAAGCACCAAAGGATGTTCGTGGGATCAAGAGCTTCATTGGAATGGCTGGGTATTACAGGCGTTTCATCGAAGGCTTCTCAAAGATTGCTAGACCAATGACAGCGTTACTAGCGAAGAAAGTTGAGTTTAAGTGGACCCAAAAGTGTCAGGAAGCATTTGAAGAACTGAAAATAGATTGACTACAGCTCCGGTGTTAGTCCTGCCTGATGTTCACAAGCCATTCTCAGTGTATTGCGATGCTTCTTACACCGGATTGGGATGTGTGCTAATGCAAGAAGAAAGAGTTGTAGCATATTCATCTCGACAGCTGAAGATCCATGAGAAAATTATCCCACACATGATCTGGAGTTGGCAGCAGTAGTTCATGCTTTGAAGACCTGGAGACATTACCTGTATGGGCAGAAGTGCGACATTTACACAGATCATAAAATCTGAAGTACATATTCACCCAGTCAGAGTTAAACATGAGACAGCGAAGATGGTTGGAATTGATCAAGGACTATGAGTTGGAGATACATTACCATCCAGGCAAAGCCAATGTGGTTGCAGATGCTCTGAGCAGGAAGAGTCAAGTCAATATGATGGCCACGTACCCAATGCCATATGAGTTAGCCAAGGAGTTCGACAGACTGAGTCTCGGTTTCCTGAACAGTACGTAAGGAGTAACAGTGGAATTAGAGCCCACCCTAGAGCGGGAGATCAAAGAAGGGCAGAAGGATGATGAAAGCATCAACAAGATCCGGCAGCTAATCTTAGAAGGAAGAGGCAAAGACTTTCGAGAGGATGAAGAGGGGTAATATGGTTCAAGGACCGATTGTGTGTCCCCGACCTCAAACCTATTCGGGAGCTGATCCTAAAGGAAGCTCATGAGACAGCCTACTCCATACACCCGGGAAGTGAAAAGATGTACCAGGATTTAAAGAGGAGGTTTTGGTGGTATGGCATGAAAAGAGAAATCGCAGAATATGTCGCCATCTGTGATAGCTGTCAAAGGACCAAAGCAGAGCATCAAAGGCCCGCCGGATTGTTGCAGCCATTGCGGATTCCTCAGTGGAAGTGGGATGAGATCGGGATGGATTTTATAGTTAGCTTACCTCGTACCCGGGCCGGCTATGATTCCATCTGGGTGGTTGTGGACCGCTTAACAAAGGTGGCCCATTTCATACCTGTGAAGACCACATACACCGGAGCAACGTTAGCTGAGTTATACATGTCACGGATAGTCTGCCTTCATGGTGTGCCGAAGAAGATAGTGTCAGATCGAGGAACGCAGTTCACCTCTCATTTTGGCAGCAGCTACAAGAAGCTTTGGGCACCCATTTGAACTTCAGCTTGGCTTATCACCCGCAGACAGACGGTCAGACTGAAAGAACTAATCAGATCCTAGAAGATATGCTGAGAGCCTGTGCATTGCAAGACAAGTCAGGATGGGACAAAAGGTTACCTTATGCAGAATTCTCCTATAACAATAGTTACCAGGCCAGCTTGAAGATGTCGCCGTTTCAGGCACTCTATGGGCGAAGTTGTAGGACTCCGCTGCATTGGGACCAGCCTGGAGAGAGACAGGTGTTTGGCCCCGACATCCTGCTTGAAGCCGAAGAGAATATCAAAATGGTTCGGGAGAACCTGAAGATAGCCCAGTCAAGACAGCGAAGCTATGCGGACCGAAGGAGAAGAGAATTGAGTTTCGAAGTGGGGGATTTCGTCTATCTGAAGGTGTCACCTATCAGGGGAGTCAGAAGGTTCGGAGTTAAAGGCAAGTTAGCACCCCGGTACGTTGGACCATATCAGATTCAAGCAAAGCGTGGAGAAGTGGCTTACCAACTCAACCTACCAGAAAGTTTGTCGGCAGTGCACAATGTGTTCCACGTGTCACAATTGAAGAAGTGTCTGCGAGTACCAGAAGAACAGTTGCCAGTGGAGGGTTTGGAAGTCCAGGAGGATCTGACATACATAGAGAAGCCAACGCAGATTCTGGAGTTTGCAGACAGAGTCACCCGGAGGAACACCATCAGAATGTGCAAAGTCAGATGGGGTCACCACCCGGAAGAAGCAACCTGGGAACGAGAAGATGATCTGAAGGCCAAATACCCTGAACTCTTTGCTGACCAACCCTGAATCTCGGGGCGAGATTCTTTTAAGGGGGATAGGTTTGTAACACCCTGAATTTGGGGGTATAAAATTTCTTTGCTCATATTCACAAATTCAGGTGTTACTTCCCTTTTCTCATCCTTCCCCAATCTTCTCTTTCTCATTTCTATAGGAGAAAAGTGGTTATTTTATTTGTAACTATAGTCTATTAGCTCAAACTCCAAGGGAGTATGAATTGTTGCATCATGTTGAACCCTAGATTTCACTTTTGTTGGTGCATAATTCTTAGAAAGTCTAATTTGAATTTGTGGCTTATTTGAATTTGAATCAAATAGAGAAAATAAAAAGAAAAGAGAAAACAAATACCAGAATAAAAGAAAAAGGGAAAGAAGCCCAACCCTGCCGCCCCCTCGGCCTTTCGGCCCAGCCGGCCCAACCCCGCGCGCGCCTCTCCCCCCCCCCCCCCCCCCCCCCGCTCTCTCTGCCCTGGCGGGCCCGCCCGTCAGCGCGGCCGCCGTCTCCGCGCCCGCCTCCCTCTCTCTCTGCTCGCGGGCCCGGCCTGTCAGCCCCGTCTTCCCCGCGTTGCCGCGGTCTCCGCGCCCACGTCGCGCGTGGAGCTCGCAACCGCCCCGCCCCCGGCCACTTGAGCCCAGGACCCCACTCGCCCTCTCCCCCTCCCTCATTACGCACCTGCAGGCCTCTCTCTCACCTCCCCCTCGCTGCGCGCACGCTAGAGCGCCGTCGCCACGAACCGCCGCCGTCCCGAGCTCGTTTCCCCGTCGCCGTTGGAGCTCCGCCGTGCCCTCAGCCACGGTGAGCTCCGCCCCGACGTCCGCAACCCGGGACGCGCTCCAATTTCCCCTTCCCCTCCCTATTTCCCTCTGCCCGCGCTCACCCGCCGTCCTCCGTGCAGCCGCGGAGGTCCGCCACCGCCGACCCGGGCCGTCGTCGCGCCATTGCCGCCACCGAGGAGTCCCCGGAGTCCGTCTTGAGGTAAGGGACCTCCCCTGCCCTCTCCCTTCCTCCTCTCTATTGCTCTCTACTGCGCTTAATTGCTCGCCGGAGTCCCATAGCGCCGCCGCCGAGCCGCTTCGCCGTGGACCGCCCCTCCGGTGCCCCTGCCCCGACCTAGCCCCCACCGGACGATTCCCCGCGCCCTCCCCAACCTTCCCGGCCGCTCAGGTCACCCCAAAGACCCGCAGAGCGCCCGCGCCCCTCGTCTCCGGCGAGTCCTCCGCCGCGGAGACGAGCGCCGCCGCCTCTGCTAGCTGTAGGAAAGGCCAAGGCCGCCACCCGACCCCCGCCGTTCATCCCAGATCGGGCGGCCCTGATTCAATTAGCCCGGGCCCAATCCTGACCGTCCGCCGGAGATCCAACGGCCCAGGGCCGCTTCCCTCACACCTCGCGCCCGCTCTGCCGCCTGGCCTCGCCTGTCAGCCCACCCCGCGCCCTCTGCCGCCTGGCCCCGCCTGTCAGCCCGCCCGCACCCGCGCTGCCCGCCCGGCCCCGCCTGTCAGCCGCTCAGGCTGCCGCGCGCTCGCGCGCCCGCCCGCGGATCTAATCCTGCGCGTTAATCTGAGATCCGACGGCCGTAGGAGCCCGATACCCTTCGCCCGCGCGTTTTCTTAAAGAGACCCCCGGTTTTCTAAAATTTAACCCGCCGTCCCTGGATTCTCGCAGTTAGGTCCTCGGACCTTTTATTTAATTCAAAATAAGTATTTAGGGTATATTTTTAATCCCTAAACTTGTAAAATTCATAACTTTGTCATATGAACTCCAAATTAGGTGCTTCAAATTGCAAAATGCTCATAGTATTTTTGTCTACCTATTTAACCAATGTTTCCCTGCTGTTTTTTGTCCCAATTAATAGTTGATCATTAGGATAGGATTAAGGTTATTGGAACCCCTATTTGAGATAAATAAAAGATAGAAGACTTTAATAAAAGTGGGAGCACCTAAGTTTATGGGCTTAAAACCATGTAATGATTTAACCCCACCACTGACTTAAACCTGATTAGTGGATAATGAATCATTTTGTATAGTCCTCTACCCTAGACCTAGGGAATACCAGAGTGCCTATCCCTTTTCTATTATGAACTTGTGATCTCTCTGCTGCATATGTTTGGTATATTATTTTTGTTTGTTGTTTCCCAAGTGCATAGTGTGAATGATTACTTTACGTAGACAACGAGCAGTCTGTGTTTCCCGAGGAAGTTGCAGAGGAAGTTCCTGATCAACAGTTTGGTGAAGGCAAGTGTCCTCTGGCCCATTATGTCCTATTCATTTATAACTTACTACCCCGCATTACTTACTTGAAACCTAAGGATTGACTAGCTTTACACTTTACTTTATCCTTGATGACCTTATGGGCTGTTATGGTTAGCATTCTGCTATTGCCTTAACTTAATCAATGAACATGATGTGACTATTTACGATACTGTTATCCTGATGATATTGATGATCTTGTGATACTCTAGGGGGCTCAGGTGTTTCCTGAGTACCTCTCCGTAAGGACCTGTTCGTTGAGAGACCACCCGGGATAACAGTGCAACCATGAGGGTGAAATGGGGTGCCTTAGCTAATTAATTAGAGGAACTAGAGGTGTAGTTGCTTCGCCGTCGTGCCGTCAATGGGGTCCAGGCACAGTGCTTGCTCTGCCGAGGCTGAGTGCCGAGGTTCTTTCGTTTTGCTTTTTGTTAGTCACTCTCCTGCGGGGAGGGGTACTGTGTTTATCAAACTGGAGAAACCTAATGGGCAGCTATGATCTCTAGGGAATCTTTGTAAAAGCTACGTAGTGATACCCTGCCGGACCACCTAGGTAGTGGTCAATGGGGATTAGCTCTCCCTGGGCAGAAAGGGAATCATGACTCATGGGTAAAGTGTGCGACCTCTGCAGAGGGTAGTGAAACTGATATATCAGCCGTGCTCACGGTTAAGAGCAGCCTTGGGATCCTCTTTGATTAGAGATACAGATGGTTCGAGATACAAGGATTATGTTATGGTTTTGGTTCGAATATGATGATGTTGTTCCTCGATGAGGAAATGGTTCATGGGATTGGTTAATGCTAAAATCTGGCTTCTACAAATGATAAATACCTGACCAACTAAAAGCAACTGCTTGAGCCTAACCCCACATAAAGCTAGTCCACTTCAGCCAAACGGGACATTTGCTGAGTACGTTGATGTGTACTCATCCTTGCTTTACCACAAAACACCAGGTTGTCCGCATTGCAACCACTGCTCAGGAGAAGGCGAAGCCGTGGAAGGAGACTTCCAGGAGTTCCAAGACTACGACGAATTCTAGGTGTGGGTTGGCGGCAACCCCCAGTCAGCTGCCTGTGAAGGCCTTATCTTTACTGCGTTTCGCTAGCACTTTGATTTAACTGTTAAGTTGATGACTATGTGGATGATTATGACTCTGTGATGTAATAAGTTAATACTCTCTTAAGTTATTATTCGAGCAATGTGCATTGATGTTCATTTATGAAATCGCTGTGTACGTGAGTTCTGATCCTGGCACGTACATAGTTCGCACTTGGTTTGCCTTCCAAACCGGGTGTGACAGTTGACTTCGTATCAGAATGGACCGAGCAACAAGTGTTAGATAACCCAGAGATTGCCGAAGTATGGAAGATGTATTTCGATGGCTCGTTGAAACTGCAGGGGGCAGGCGCGAGAATCCTTTTCATTGCACCTGGAGGTGAACAGCTCAAATATGCTTTTCAGTTACTGTTCTCAGCATCCAATAATGCGGCAGAATATGAAGCTTTGATTCATGGACTGAACATTGCCATATCACTGGGCATCAAGAGGCTAATGGTATATGGGGATTCACTAGTGGTCATAAGTCAGATAAACAAAGAGTGGGATTGCTCGAATGACTCCATGGTGAAAACTGCACCACCGTCCGAAAGCTAGAAGACAAGTTTGAAGGGCTGGAATTCCATCATGTCGAGAGGGATCGCAACGCAGCAGCCGATGCATTGTCAAAGCTAGGATCTAGTCGGACTTAGGTCCCACATGGAGTCTTCGTCCAAGAAGTGATGCGCCCGAGCATCTCATTAGATCGGGTAGAAGAGTGCAATATTCTGAGCCAACCAGAGTCAGATTCTGATGACTGGAGGGAGCCGATCATCAGATACATAAAAAACGAGGAAGAGTCGGGTGACAAAATACAGCAGAGCGCATTGCAAGGCAGTCAGCTCACTACACCCTTATTAGGGAAACACTATACAGAAGGGGCGCGATAGGAGTCCTCATGAAATACATTCTTTCGGCTACTGGTAAGCAACTGCTAGATGAGGTCCACGCTGGACAATGTGGGATACACGCAGCATCCAGAACTCTGGTTGGGAAGGTCTTCAGGTCTGGTTTCTACTGGCTGACGGCAAAGAGTGATGCGGCCGAGTTAGTCCAGAGGTGTGAAGCTTGTCAATACTTATCAAAACAGCAATATCTACCAGCACAGCAACTGCAAACCATACCTGTAACATGGCCGTTCGCGTGCTAGGGACTGGATATGATTGGACCCCTCAAGAAAGCTCAAGGAGGATACACTCATGTACTGGTTGCTATCGACAAATTCACTAAATGGATAGAGTTCAAGCCCGTTGCTTCTCTAACTTCAGCTAAGGCAGTGGAATTCATACAGGACATAATATTCAGGTTCGGAATACCAAACTGCATCATAACCGACCTGGGATCCAATTTCACTAGTTCAGAATTCTTTGATTTCTGCGAACAAAAAGCATCCAGATCAAATATGCGTAGGTAGCACACCCAAGAGCCAACGGGCAAGTGGAAAGATCCAACGGAATGATATTAGAAGCACTCAGGAAGAAAGACTTCGATAAGAATGAAAAGTTCATAGGAAAGTGGATCAGAGAATTGTCGTATGTGGTCTGGAGCTTAAGAACTCAACCTAGCCAGCCTTGCATGGAAACACTCCCTTCTTCATGGTTTATGGCTCATAGGCAGTGCTACCTGCTGATCTCAAGTTTGGGGCACCAAGATTAATCTTCGAAAACATAGCTCAAGCCGAAACTACCAAACTGGAGGATGTTGATATACTAGAAGAAGAACTATTGAATATAGTAATTCAGTCAGCCAGGTACCAACAGACTCTGAGACTATCATGATAAGGCCATACGGCATCGATCCTTCGCAGTGGGAGATCTTGTCCTCCGCCGAATTCTAACGGTGGAGGGGCGACACAAATTGTCACAGCTATGGGAAGGACCATTTATAGTAACAGAAGTCACCCGGCCTGGATCATATCGTCTTACTCAAATGGACGGCACGGAAATAGGGAACTCATGGAATATAGAGCATCTTAGGAAGTTTTACCCCTAGCTAGATTTCAAAAGCTATTGGGACGACATTGTATTCTGTAATTGAGAGATACACCATCAATAAAATGACTTCATTCTCAAAGGCACTCGAATTGTTTCCTGCACGTTTACTTAACTCAGGGTGACCACTATACCCTACGAACGGAGCAATCGGCTTAAGTCGGCAATGACTTAAGACGGTGCGACATGTTCACGCTTACTAGACTCAGGGTTACCACTATGCCCTATTAACGGAGCAATCGGCTTAAGTCGGCAATGACTTAAGGCGGTGCAACATGCTCATGCTTACTTAACACAAGGTGACCACTATGCCCTATTAACGGAGCAATCGGCTTAAGTCGGCAATGACTTAAGGCGGTGCAATATGCTCACGCTTACTTAACAGGGTGACCACTATGCCCTATTAACGAGCAATCGGCTTAAGTCGCAATGACTTAAGGCGTGCAGCTCACGCTTACTTAACAGGGTGACCACTATACCCTACTAACGAAGCAATCGACTTAAGTCAGCAAAGGCTTAAGACGATGTGGCAGGCTCACACTCAGGGTGACCACTAGACCCTACCAATGGAGCAGTCGGTTTAAGTCGGTAGTGACTTAAATCGGCATGGCACGCTCACGACTACTCGATTCAGCATAAGCACGTTTTCGATTGCTCGTCTTAAGGCGATCTCTAAGCCCCACGAAATAGGAAAAAATTTCAAAACCATCACACTGCACTTACTTCTGCAATCATAACGACTGATTCAAACAACAGAGAAATAATAATAGCGTTCAGTACCAAGAACATTTTCTAACAGAACATTCGAGCACACTGACCACATACACAATGCATTCAGTGTTTCTACTTAGTAATGTTTTTCTCAGGAGCAACTGATGACGAAGGACGACTCGAAGAGTCAGGAGCAGTGTTGACAGCAGCAATAATGTCGTCAGGAACAATCACACCCGACCTTCTCATCAAGATCTGCCCCGCGCGAATGGCTTTGTCCATAGCCTTGTCGCGCTGAGCCTTCAAGGTGGTAGAAGTGTCTTCAGCAGCCTTAACAGCCGAGTAGCTTCTAGCTCCTGGACGACTGATCTTTTGGAAGCACGCAGATCCTTGATGACAGAGTCTTTGCTTGACACCAATTGCCTAACACGAATGAGTTCATCCTGGGACTCTTGCAGTTTGTAACGATGATTATTCAAGTCTGCAATGGTAAAGCGATGGCTCCTCTCCAAGATAGTCAAAGAATTGTTGGCATCGCGATACAACCTATCAAGGTTATCGCGAGAAGCTGCAAGGGCATGTTTATCTTCCTGCATACAAAAATCAGCCCTCAAATACCCAGCAGGCAGTAAGAACACATCAGAGAAAGTCAAAGCAAACTTACCTCTTTAGCCACCCTTTCAGAGTCAAGTTGAGCACTAAGAGAGGAATTCAATAAGTTGGCGTCATCTAAAGAAGCAGAAACTCGATCCAGGTCCATCTAACCTTGATAATACTTCCCCTCAAGCTCAGAGTACTTCTCCTCGAGCTCAGAGTACCGCCAAGTCATGTCTAGCAAGAAACAATCAAAGAGAATATTCAGTTAAAGAGCAGATTAATCAAGCAGACAAGGAGGAAACAAAGACACTGACCAGCATTTGTCATTTCCAGCTCAGATATCCGCCTCTGAAGCAACATCGGATTCCAATGCGATAGAGACATAGCTCTTTCTGGGACAGAGGCACCTTGTGATCTCAGCTGACCGGCCATCTCGTCAACCAGAGTCTGACGTTGAAAAAAAAGTGAGTGCAGAGACAATATTTCACCCGAAGTCTAGCTATATCAGGAAAAACCAAGTTACCTGAAGATTGGAGAAGAATGAAGGAAGCCCCAAATCATGAGAAACCGGTTGGTGACTCGATGAGGGAATATCAGCCGAGGCAATCTGAAGAGCATCATTAGGGATTAACTCAACATCACCAGCATAAATCAAAACTCTAGTGTTGGGTGTGCTGGTCTCTAAGGCAACTTCCCGATTTTGAAGCACGTGCTGCTGCCATGCAATCAGAATGTGGAGGAGAAGACCCAACGTGGACATCCATGGAGGTATGAGAAGGGGAGCCCGCTCGGACACCCTCGAGGGCTGGTCATAGCCCGCATTGCCCATCGGAGCTGGATCACCACCGGCAGCACCCTCGGGGGCTGGGTTGTAGCTCGCACTACCCACCCGGGTCGGATCATTGCCGGCAACACCCTCGGGGGCTAGGTAATTGCTGGCACCATCCTTGAGGGCTGGGTTCTCTACAATAGCCACCTCTAAGGCTGAAGGATTCTTAGTTACCTCCATAGGAATGGGGCAACCTAGACCAGCCTCTTGACTCTGAAGACCGTGCTCTAAGGTCGATGAGGCTCGAGACGCTACTCGGGATAACTCTAACCCCACATCCAGAATGTTAGCGCAAACGTCCATCATGCCACCATCTGTTGGCTCGGACAGCAGATCTTCAGGAATCATATCCTCGAGAGCCTGATCAAAATTTGCTATGGACAACTCTTGCAGACCAACGAGTGCAGACAAGGCTGGAGAAGGAATATCACTACTCCCCCCACTGACCAGGTAGCACCGACTGCTTTTCCGAATTAAGAGGATTTCCTCCTCCTCTTCCTCATCCTCGTCAACAATACGAACAACACACCTATTGGGGTTAGCATCGGTCAGATTGCACCCATTGGGATCAGCATCATCAAGGTCACACCCATTGGGTTCAGCATCATCAAGGTCACACCCATTGGGGTCAGCGTCGGTCGGATTGCACCCATTGGGATCAACATCATCAAGGTCACACCCATTGGGACTCAAGAACTGCTTGGACGATATGATTACACCCGCGGTCACGTCAAGTTACTACTCAGAGGCAGTTTGCTAAACGCTCAGTGCACCAAGCTGATCCTTGCCCACACCCATTGGGGGGGACGTCCAGGAATTTTCAATAGATTTTCCCAAGCAGTCACCACTACTAGAAATATGCTTATTTAAGACATACATCTTAAGACAAATATCTGTGCATTTTATAGAAGCGTCTTTTATCATATGGTGATGAGTAAGGTAAGACAGTTTGTTGGAGATCCGTCTTTAATGAAGAAGGTTTTTGAGACAGATATATGGTAGGAAATGTCTTATATTGATTTAATACAGATTGATTTTGAAAACCGTCTCAAATAAATATACCTTTTGAGGCATTAAGTTTACAAGAATTGTCTTACATTTTGGTTAGTATATTAGACACTTATGTATATGAAACCATCTCAAATAAAGATATTATTAGAGTCATCTAGACTATACAAACTGTCTTAGATGTTAGTGAGTATACTAGAAACTTGTAAACATAAACCATCTTTGTATGATATTTCTGATAAGACATATTGCGAAAAAACGTAGTAAATAGTAAATTATGCTTAGATTGAACTAAGTATGTTCCATAGTGTTCATAAAGCGCAAAACATGTTTGAATCATGTTAATATATCCTATAGAAGTCCCCGTAATTATTCGAATTTTTCGATTAGTTTTTATTTTTGAAAAGAAAAATCTAATTATGTGTTTGTAGGGATGGCCCATTGATCACTAAAAGTTTAGAAATTTAACCACTTATGATTGGTCGCTATAGAGTTAAGTGTGCGATTGATGGTGGGTCGCTATAGAGACAGGTTGGATAATAGAAACATCTTTTTACATTTAAAACCGATAGGATTCTCGAGGTGGAGCTGTCCACGTCGCCCCCAAAAACCACAGCCGTCCGTGCGACTTAATCCATCTCACGCGGTCATCCGACTAGCTTCTTTCACTTTGGAACGAACCCTCGTGAGGCCGCCATCCCCTTCTCTCTCCCTTCTTTTATCTCCCCTCCCCATCCGGATCCTTCGCCGCCGATTCCTCATTGCTGGCTCCACCGCCCCCGCTCCGAGAGGGGCCACGACAGCCGGATCCCGGACTTGTTGGGCCTCGGCAAGGCGATCCTCGTTGTCGCGCGCCAGGGCGAAGTGAGAGCTCTATTCGTTCCTCACTGGATTCTATGCTTACTGTCACGCTTCTAGTTTTGCTTCCTGCTGAGTTTTCATTTTGGGGGAATTTTTTGGGGACTGTTAGATCAGCTTGGAGGATGGAGATTAGGGATTTTTTGAGCTATTGCGGTTGAGAAATGCGAGCATCGAGTAGCAGCTGGGCTCATTCGGCTAATTAGGCTGCCACGGCAATAGAGTGCGTGATGGGACAGATAGTGGTGGGCCCATCCGTGATCCGCGAAGCAGTGGTTGCGCGACTGAGAACAAAGCTGAGGATGGGGTTAGGGTTTGGCAGGAGGGAGAGCTGGAAATGGGTCATGAGGACTGCTGTCGATTTTTGACGTGCCCTCCTCTTCAGCGCCTGACCATCGCATGGGTCCTCCTCGTCGCCACGCGTTGCGCAGATGACTCTTTTAGCGACGCCGCGACCGCTGCACGCGAGGAGGCGGAGCATCGTGTCGCCGAACCCGAGACCACAACGTCTAGGAAGCGCTCATGCGATATGCTCGACGCCGTTATCCATGCACTCGAGGTGGAGGCCAGGGATGCCAAGATGAGGCTGGCCGCGACCGCCCAGCTCCCATGAAGAACCCGGAGGATGTTGGGGTTTCGCCATGGTGGCTTGCTGGATTTGCCCCCTCTCCATCTTGCTAGATGTGCCGCCTCTCCATCTTGCTGGATCTGCCGCCTCTCCGTCTCATCCTCTTCATCTGCCGGTAATTCCTTTGTGTGTGAACTGTATGCTACATATATATTCTTTAGTAAATCCAGACTATATATACAAGTCCAACATGTTGCCTAAGTCCCTTTGAAGCAATAAGAAATGCCTTGCAAGAAAAATATTTGAATTCCCTCCACTAATTACTTAGCAAGAACTCGTCTTGGAGTACTGCTGAAGACATGTAGCCTAATGCTTGGTACCGCTGTCATTTTTTCAAGAAACTAAAGAACTACATTTTTGTGGAGGATGGTGTTACACTACTTCTAGAATAATATGTTCCAACAAGTAATCAGAGGAAGGTAAATACATGTATTACAACCATTGGCCACGGTTAGTTGCTTAGCGATGAACCGTGCCGTGCTGCTTAGTACTACATGCTATCAGCTGAATTGCTATCATAAACATCAGTTCAGTTGGAACCTAATGTATCAAATCATTGTCCATCTCTGATATGGTTAATTTGTCTGTTAGTGTTGATGTTGTTTCTTATCACATAATGTATTGATTAGGTGCAGCTATACTTGATTGGCATAAGCACAATGTTCCTTTTCAAATATAACTTGTTTTGCTTTACTATTCTAGATGTGCTAACGATTGAAAAGAACATTTTTAGTGCCAGCTCTATAGCAGTTTTATAAGGACTTATTTGCTTTCGGTAAATTCTTTCTTAACTTTGCAACAAATAAGTTTGATTAGTGAGACAAACTAATTTTTATGAACATGTTTAGTTTTTTGGTCTGTATTTTTCTATTTTGAACTGAGCCAACATGGGACCACTTTTCCTTTTGTAGTCAGGCAGGAACTGCAAATAACAATTATCTGGTGCAATATCCTCTAGACTAGGTAAGCTTTGTTTTTTCTGTAATTTCTTTTGCTTGAGCTGGTCATTTATGAATCTATCTGGCTATATTTGCACTTTATGACCTATTCAAGCTATAATAGAGCAGTTCAATTCCTTTTATGTAATAGTTTTTTCTTAGATCTGGGGAATCTTACACAATTTTTTAATCAATCCTGCTACTATACAGGTTCTTAGAGAAAACCTTTATTGTGCAATAAATGATGGAATTATCAACCTTATTGACAAGGTATGTTAATCTTCAAAGAGTAGACATTTGTCTATGTTACACTGAGTTATTTCTTCTTATGCTTACTATTTTCTATTGCCTATGAAACAACAATGCAATTCTTTTAGATGCCAAAGCATGAAGCACTAAAAGCCCTTGACGTTTACAAGAGGGCTATCCAGCAGGTAACTGCCCTACACGGTAGTAATGTGCAATGTATTTTAACTTGAAGATGATCAATACATAACAATTATGTGTGCTTAGATGCTATTTTTACCCATCAACATCTTTGATGCTTCAGGCTAGGATCCTATCTGACTTTTATGAAAGTTGTCAAGGTTTATAGCTCACAAGAAATTTCCAGTTTCCCACTCGAGGGAGGTGAGGTCATTTGTATCATAGTTCTTCATGTAAATTTTTACTATGTTGATACTCGACCAACCAGTAACTTTTATTGTCACTTCGTTTACCTAAAATAGGTTGATATGCCATTTGATGGTTATCAAGAAATGTGTTGTGGTTTCGAAAGAATGATAATGTCATATAAAACATCATATACCTGCCATTTTTAGTCTAGATAGCTGCCTTCCTAGCATTACCTATTTATTGAAAAATTATAGCAGCCTTTTAGATTCACATGATAATAACAAAGTAGTATCAAGGAACTAAATAATGTATCCACCTATAAACAAAATATGCCTGGTCTACTGGAGCACTTGTCTCGGGATATACTGAGGCAAAGTTTGGATTATGATATTGGTCTAGCTATTGCGTGATTAGATAGAAAATGTCTGAGAATGGTTGCTTGACTTCTTCATGAATGAGGTGATAGACATTGGTGGATCATGCAGGGTTGAGGTTGCTTCACATAACTAAATTTAGAATGTTTTCCTAGGTAAGATGTTACATCCATATGACCTTTGTGATATGTCACAATGTGAGTGTTTAACTGTGTCTAACTACTAATTATTGTCTTCTCCTATTTGTTGTACAGGAGAATATGGAATGGAACTCAAATTTTGGTGGCCGCACGAGTGTGAAGACTTGAATTCATATATACTTAGGTTCAACGTTAGCACAAATAGTTGATGATCAAGTTTTTAAATTAGTATTTTAGTTTGGATTTAGAGCTATACTTATGCATGATTTATTTCACAATGCTAATTTATGAGACATTGAATAGTATTTTAGTTTGGATTTAGATGTGTGTATGTGTATTTCTCTTTCAAATTATTATAATGTGGTATCTCAAAAAATGATTATAAATTGAAGAATGTACTACCATGTAAGTCATTTCATATATATTTTAATAAGACAGTTTCTAAAACATCGAATATCAGTCTTCTAAATAAGACATATTCTAAAACGTCGAATACCAGTCTCCTAAATAAGATGGTTTTTCTGTTGCAAGCATCTATTATCATAGAGTATTCTAGACGGTTTTGATAAATACTTTGTGACTTATAATTTTCGTATTCTCGACGGTTCTTTAGAAGAAGTGTCTTTGACAAAAAACCAAATTCAAGACGGTTTATCGCAGAAAATGACTTAAACAAATACCTTTTTAGACGGTTTATAAATTAAAAATTATCTTATATAATATCTTTTAAGACAGTTTACAACCATCTTAAATGTGGGTTATCTTTTGCGACTCCATCAAATTTGGGACACTTCATAAGTGTCTTAATAACTAAAAATTAACCGTCTCACATAACATGATCTGTAGTAGTGCACATCCATATAGTATACGCAATGAATACCTCAAGACAGATGGAAGATATCGACAGAGATCAGAGGAAAGCCAAATATAGCCGATGAGGTACAAGTCTAATCAACAGAAGCATTGAAGCACGAAGTGATATGAATACTAGCCAAAGGCCATCTACCGAACGTCCAATCTGCTGTAGATCAAATAAATTTCAAGACCTAACAAGATATGGGCAGATCGCATGCTCGATCTCAAAGGCAGAACTATATGCTGACCTCTAAGGCATAAAGTTGGTGATATAATGTTGATCTCTAAGGCATTCGACAAAAAGGAAAGGATGATTTCTAAAAAACAGCGTGAGATGAAGACATTTGAGTGGATTATTTTCAGTAATCCACTCAAAGCTCGGGGGCTACACCCATTGGGTGCACCTTCGGTGCACCCAATGAATCGTCGACCCTAGAAGACAGAATGCTGATCTCTAAAGCATAAGATGAAACTAAGACAATGCCTGACTTCTAAAAGCACGAGTTAAAGATAAAAATGATTCCTGAGATGACTTGAAATGAAGACCTTTGAGTGGATTATTTTCAAAAATCTACTCAAAGCTCGGGGGCTACACCCCATTGGTGTGCACCTTCGGGTGCACCCAATGAATTTTGAATTCCAAAGAGCAGAATGCTGATCTCTAAAGCATAAACCCGAGACAGAGCACCGATTTTTGAGGAATAAAGCGAAGGCCGATAAATAAGGGCAGAAGAAAACAACAGAAGGTTGTTTTTACCGAGTCATTCAAAGTTCAGAAGCAACAGCTCGACAGACTTATTTTCAAGGCATTCCTTATCAAAACCAAAAACTGCAAGCTGGACCTAGAATCTTTGGGCCGTTTTATTGCAAAAATCAACCCAAAGATTGGGGGCTTGTGGGGGACAGATATCCCCCGGGTCCACTAGAAGGCTAAAAGACCTCGCGAAAGGCCTGCAGGCTCAATGATTCGCAAGGTCACCCCTTCGTGGCCTGGAGAGGCACGTCCAGAAAAGGGAATTGGCACAAGATTAGATCGGCGCAGGCCCAGACGGCCCGATGAGTTTGAACGGCAACCGCAATAGGGACCCGACCTTCCCGCGCAAGGGGCCTCATACATCGGAACAGAGCGGGGATAGGTCGGTGGAATTATAGGAAGATAAACTTAGTCGGTTCGCTATTACTTAGGAACACGTGGTTATCATAACCGCATGTAATGTCCCACGGTCGAATATATAAGCCTAGGGGGCACACCATCAAGATCATCTATCTCATTATTCAGCCATCCACCCAGTTCTCTAACATCCTCGATACTAGAGAACCTCCTTGTAACCCACCACGCAAAGTATTCACGCCAGGGACATAGGGTATTACGCATCTCAAAGCGGCCCGAACCTGTACAAAATTGTCCACTGTCTCTCGTGCATCTAGCGCGAACCATCGAGCTACAGTCGGTAACACCGTCCTACTCCAAAAAAGAACCTCGAGGGGCAACCCCGGGTGCGCGGTCGGACCCAAAACACCGACAGGCCTAAAAGGTTGTTAAATAGTAAAAAAGATGTATGACTAAAGTCAAAGTTCTGCTTAGGCTAATTTATACTGGGTATTTTATACCCACTGGTTAACGGGTATGGGTGAAGGCGTAACGTTCTAATACCCGTTTACCCATTGGGTGAAGATTGTTGCCCAATAATAGACCCATCGGTAGAATATTTAGCCCACATACATACCCTAATGGAGTAAATACCATCGGGTATCGGGTCACGGGTACCCATGCCAACTCTAGTGGTGGCGGGGGCCGGACGGAGACGGAGCATGGTCCCGACCTGCTGTCGTGCCTCAAATCAATATTTATCATACATACATACCCTAGCGGAGTAAATACCTATCGAGTATCGGGTCATGGGTACCTATTGCCAACTCTGATGGTGGAGGGGAGGAGGGAGACGGAGCATGGTCCCTGTTAAACAACGTAGTTGTCGCAGATCCCCGATCCGGACTCCAAACCCTCCCAATAGCAGTAGGAACGTGAGAAGTTATAGAAGCCCGCTCCCTTCCCAGCAACCCAACACAGAGAGGAACAAGAGACACAGTGGATGGAAGCTCTTTTTGTCTATCTTTATTATGAGGGGTATGGATACATATATATAAGCTGTGAACCCCTGAGGGCAGTTTCGGTATTAGCCCATTAAACCTCTTTTAGGGTTTCTCAACACTCCCCCTTGGGCGAATACCGTGACGACTTATGACTCATCAAAACTCCAAAAAAAACCTAGTGGGAAAAAATGGAGAAAGAGAGCATAGTGCCACTCGATGTATTGCACTTGTTGCCTTGTTAAAAACCATATGTGAGAAACTTCAGGAAAACTCACAATGGGAAAAAGAGTACAACGGGTGTCTTCAGGACAACTATAACCTTCAAGGTGTATAATATACGATCATCAGGTCGAGTTGTAAGGGCTGAAGTTCAGAGGTGATCTCCCCCTGAACCCTGTAGGTCTCTCAAATGCATCATCCCTATACCTTGTACACATTTTCTGAGTGTGACTGCAGGTAAGGATTTAGTGTATAAATCAGCCAGATTATCACAAGACTTGACTTGCAAGATTTTTACCTCACCCTCGTTCTAGAGTTCATGAGGATAAAAATACTTAGGACAGATATGCTTAGTCATATTGCTCTTAATATAGCCCGTTTCCATTTGTGCAACACATGCAACATTATCTTCATAGATAATGGTGGGGGTATTTGCGGTGTTAGAACCACATGACTTCTGGATGTAGTTCGTCATCCGTCATAGCCAAGCACATTCTCGTGCGGCTTCATATAGTGAGATTATTTCTGAGTGGTTAGTAGATGTTGTTACTAATGTCTGTTTGCACGATCTCCAGGATACAGGCAGTGCCACCACATAGAAATACAAAGCCAGTCTGAGATATATATACCATTATGGGGATCTGACTGATATCCAGCATCATCATAGCCCACCATAGTCTAGTCCTGATTCTTCGGAAAAAACAGGCTAAGATCTTGAGTGCCTTTGAGGTATCTAAGTATAGTCTTAACACCTACCCAATGTCTTCTGGTTGGGTCTACACTGTATCTAGCTAGTAGATTTACCGCGAACGCAATATCAGGCCTGGTGCAATTCGCAAGGTACATTAGTGCTCCAACAGCGCTAAGGTAAGGAACTTCAGGTCCCAACGATTTCTCATCATCGCTCTTTGGTCTAAATGGGTCGGTATCCATTTCAAGGGATCTCACGACCATCGGGGTCTTTAAAGGGTGAGCTTTAATCATACTAAATCTCTCAAGGACCTTTTTACAATAGGTCGACTGGTGTACAAATATTCCTTCTAGGAGATGCTCGATCTGCAGGCCCAAGCAAAACTTGGTTTCTCCCAAGTCTTTCATTTCAAACTCTGTCTTGAGGTAGGCGCTGGCCTACTCAATATCCTCAGCATATCCAATGATATTCAAGTCATCAACATAGACCAAAACTATCCAAAAACCCTTCTAGGATTTTCTAATGAATACACAAGGAGAATCTGGATTATTTACGTATCCCTTCTTCAGGAGGAATTCACTTAGCCAATTGTACCACATCCGCCCAGATTGTTTAAGCCCATACAGCACCCTCTACAACTTAACGCTATACATGTTGCGATTTGACTTGGCATCCGGAACTTTCAGCCCATCCGGGACCTTCATATAGATTTCCGAATCCACTGACCCATACAAGTATGCGGTCACTACGTCCATCATCTGCATTTTTAAGTTTAAACCTGCTGCCAGTGATATCAAATATCGGAACGTTGTGCCACTCATTACCGGGGAGTAAGTTTCATCGTAATCGATGTCGGGTCTCTGCGTGAACACTTGTGCTACAAGTCTCGCTTTGTATCTCACCACCATGTTGTTCGCGTCCCTCTTTCGGACGAACACACATTTGAACCCGACTGGGGTAACATTGGGGGGCGTGCGGGCGATAGGCCTAAATACTTGCCTCTTTGAAAGCGAGAGCAATTCCGTCTCTATTGCTTCTTTCCATTTGACCCAATCTGAGCGCTTCTGGCACTCTGCCATGGACTTTGGTTCAGGATCCTCAGCAATCACAACAGCGATCATAGAGACGAAATCAGTGTCAACAACTGTAGTCTTTCGGTTATATAATTCTCCCGTCTCAACATAGTTTATGGCAATTTCTTCAACTGAATCATCCGGTTCTTTGTGATTTCCTAAGTTATTTGAAACCGGTTGTTCTGAAGTCCTTGTGCTTTTATTTGTGCGCACATTTGTACTAGGACGTTCACCTTCAAGGTGTGTTACTGCTGGAACATCTAAAAGGAAGCATGTTGCATTCTCTTCAGTAACTTGTTGGTGCAGGCGTCCCCGCTTAGCTAATACTGAATCATCCGGTTTTCTCCCCCTTTTCCTAGGATGGGGTGTACGAGTAGAGCCCATACCCTGCAGAGGTATCTCCACTCTCTCCGGTGCATTTGCCGCAGGAATATGCGACTTCGACACTCCTCTTATATCAGTAAAGGCATTTGGCAGATTATTTGCTAAGTTTTTCAGGTGTATTATTCGTTGAACTTCAAGTTCAGTTTCTCTAGTGCGTGGGTCAAGCGATTGGATGTTACTAGCACTCCATTCTATTTCTCGGCATTCTTTATTATTAAGATACAATCCTCCCCTAATGTCGGGAAATGCTCTTCATCGAAGATGCTATCAGCGTACTGAGTCGTGAACAGATCCCCAGTTCTAGGCTCTAAATATTTGATTATGGACAGAGATTCATAACCAACATAAATCCCCAACTTCCGATGAGGTCCCATAGATGTACGCTGGGTGGTGATATCGGCACGTATACAGCACAACCGAATTTTCGCAGATGGGAAACCACTGGTTGTTGACCACGCGTTAACTAGTGGGGAGAAGCAGAGTGGTAAGCAGATGGTCTATATTGGATTAAGGCCGCAGCGTGCAAAACTGCGTGTCGCCAACAGCTGGTTGGAAGTTGAAAGCATCTAGGCCCCTGGTTGGTTTTAGTGATTAATGACAACGTAATATTACATGTGACTAACGTGTGTTTTGCAGAAACAAATGGTAAGTTAGGTCGCATGACAGGTAGAAGTACTACAACGGTGAAAACAATCCCGGACATAAGAACTCGAAGCGACGGCTAAAACGACGAAACAAAAGGTGAAGGTCTACGGAGTCCGAGTGTCAAGGAGATGTGGACACTCGCATTTTAGTTAGGTCTTTTATTCTCTTTTAGCCGTACTATAAAGAGGGGTTGTCGATGAGTAGTTTGACCAAAAGAGTTCTAGTGTAGTGTTGGTGCACAATCACACTCATACACAGTGCTAGGTGTCACTCTAGAACTCACACTCAAGTTAGAACGAAAACCGATTTGAAAAACAGCTGAAAATCAAGAGTTAGTGTTTCTGGCGTTGGGGCACCGGACTGTCCGGTGTGCACCGGACTGTCCGGTGCACCCTCTGCCAGGTGGGGCCAGGCTGGTCCGCGGCAGAGACTTTGGCTCCACAGAAACCCGAGAGCGCAGCGTTCAGAGTTGAATTTTAGTGGCACACCGGACACCACACCGGACTGTCCGGTGTGCACCGGACAGTGGACTGTTCACTGTCCGGTGCGCCATGAGTCCAACGGCTACCTGTCAGAACTAGCCGTTGGAAACGACCGTTGGCGCACCGGTGGCGCACCGTTGGCGCACCTGTGGCGCACCGGACTGTCCGGTGCGCCATCGCGCAGTGAAATGCCTGTAACGGCTAGTTGGTGGGTGAGGGCTATTTATACCCCCTCCACCCACCATATTCAATGTCTTGCACTCCACATTTATTCCAGCACATTGCTAGAGCTTTGCAAGCACCAAAAGCCTAGTGAGGAGATTAGAGAATCATAATTCGTGTTTGTTCCTCATTAGCGCTAGTGAGAGCCACCTAGAGCACACACCACTTGCATTAGGCTTCTCTTGGTCAAGCGAAAGTCTACGGCTTGTTACTCTTGGTGATCGGCATCACCTAGACGGCTTGGTGGCGTTGGGAGCTCGGTGATCACCGTGAAGATCTTGTTGGTGACCCGACTCAAGTTTGTAAGCGGTCTCGAGGGATCCACCGCGCCGGAGTGGCAAAGGATCATCTCGTAGTGAGCACTTGGTTCTTGCGAGGACCAAGGGGGAGCGATACCCTTGCGCGGGTGCTCCAACGAGGACTAGTGGAGAGTGCCGACTCTTCGATACCTCGGGAAAAAAATTGGAGGAGTCTTCTAAACTTTGCTTTACATTCCGCACTTAATTCAAGCACTTTACATTGTGTATTTGTTTAGCAAGTATTTGAAGTATTATCTTACCTTTGTTGCATTTCTAGTATTATATTCTTAGTGCTAGTTGTTGGGGTGAAGTTGGGCTCTTGCTTATCTCTTGCTTAGGTTTTAATTAGTGTTGATTTTTAGAAAAGCCCAATTCACCCCCCCTCTTGGGCATCGTGATCCTTTCAATTGGTATCGGAGCCTTGTTGCTCATAGATTAGCTTAACCGCTTGAGTTACGATGTCCGGTGGGGATGGACCTCCTCCCGTTTTTGATGGTGACGATTTTCCTTATTGGAAAATTCGTATGGAAGCATACTTAGAGGCTATAGACATTGGTGTCTATAGAGCCGCCACACAAGGGTTCCCCGAACCTAGAGATCCCACAAATCTTGTAGGTGATGAGTTCAATTATGAGAAATGGAATGCTAAGGCCAAAAACACCCTTTTTAGAGGCCTTTGCAAAGATGTGTTCAATAGAGTAAGGAATCATAAAAATGCTCATGATTTGTGGATGGACATTTGTGCTCTACACGAAGGAACTAGAAGTGAACGTGAGGAAAGATATCACATAGCCATGCGAAAGTTAAATTCTTTTGAAATGCTTACTAATGAAAATGCAAATGCTATGTACTCACGACTTAATATTCTTGTAGAGGAAGTCAATGGATTGGGGCTTACTCAAATCTCACAACCGGATGTTGTGAGGAAGATTCTCAGTGTCCTCCCAATAGACAAATATGGACACATTGTCACTGTGCTACATCAAATGGATCTTTCGGTTACCACACCTACACAAATTTTGGGAAAGATCAATGCCCATGAAATGTACATGCACATCAACGACAAAGAAGAATCATCTTCCAAAAGAAAGGATTTGGCTCTCAAAGCAAATCATGAAAGAAAAGGAAAAGCAAAAATACAAGTTGAGGAAGAATCCTCAAGTGATGATGACCTTGATGCAAACATTGCCTTGATGGTAAGGAAGACCACCAAGATGTTGAAGAAGCTAAATAGAGAAGGCATCAAATTTGATTCAAGAAAGAAGAAGTTCTTTTCCAACAAAAGAAAGCCCATTTCTAAGATGGACTGCTACAACTGTGGTGAGCTTGGGTCATCTTGCTCATCAATGCAACAAGCCCAAGAAGAACAAGTTCAAGGGCAAGAAAGAAGATGACAGCGATGATGAAAAGAAGGAAAAGAAATTCTTCAAGAGGAAGGATGGAAAGCAAAAGAAGTTTCACAAGAAGAAGAATGGAAAGGCATATATTGTTGGCGACTGGCTCACCGACATCGAATCATCAAGTGGGTCTTCTTCAAGTGAAGAAGAAAATGATGAAAAAGTTGCCGCCATCGCCGGGGACTTCTCTTCACCACCACCATCGCCATCATCTACTTCTCACCTATGCCTCATGGCTAGGGGTGAACGGAAGGTACAAAATGATATTAATATTGCTGATGATAGTGATAGTGATAGTGATGAAGAATTTGCTTCACCTTCATATGATGAGTTAGCTGACTTACTTAAAGAATATACTCAAATCATTAGAAAGTCAAAAGCTAAATGTGATAGGTTGAAAAATGAAAATGAATCTTTAAATGCCAAGTATGACATAGTTATAAAGGCTAGTGATGAAATAAAAGAAGAAAATAAAACTATGTCATCAACTGTAAATAAGCTCACAAACTCCCTAAAAGATGCTAAGGAAAAATATGACAAATTAAATGAAGCTAATAGGGAGTTGCAAAATAGACTAGTAAAGATCAAGGAAGAATATACTCAAATTAAATTTGATCATGACAATCTTCTTGTTGAAAATGAACTTTTATCTTGCAAAACACATGAGGCTATTAACCCTGTTGTCAAGTTTGATGTAGCAACCTCATGTGATGATTTGTTTCAAGAAGAGCAAACTAGTCTACATGCTGAATTGACTGAAAAAGTTGAAGTCCTGACCTTAGACAACCAAAAATTGAAGAATTACTTGACTGATGCAACTACTAGAGGAAAAATTGCTATTGAGAACAATGATTTCAACAATGAGTTGGCAGTGGATAATCAAAGGCTTAAGAATGAGGTCAAGAAACTAAAAAGTGAAAATGAACATCTTGCAACAAGTGTGCAAAAGTTCAACAAGGGTCAATACCTCCAAAATGAGCTGCTTATGAACACTGTTATGAAAAATAACAAGAGTGGTATTGGATACAATGCTTTTGTGCAAAAGAAAGCTACCACTCAATACAAGCCAAAGCAGACTCACAAGCCTATCAAATGCTTTGAGAGTGGAAATGAAGGTCACTTTGCCCACAACTGCAAAGCCAAACCACCAACTCCCTTGCCTAAGCACTCAAGACCATTTGCTTTCAATGCTCACTATGTTCTAAGAAAGGTTGCAAATGGAAAGGTTAAGGTCACATTCCTTGGTCCACCAAACAAGAATAGACCTAGACAAATCTGGGTGGCAAAGTCCTTAATTGAGAGAGTCACTGGTCCTATGCAATATAGGGCCCTCAAAACTCAAGCTTGAATTGTCTGTGAATGTAGGTGAACTACAAGACCGGTGGGAGCCATTGGGTTATTGACAGTGGATGCACACAACATATGACAGGCAACCCACGGATGTTCACCTCACTAGATGAAAATGTTGATGGACAAGATAAAATCACATTTGGAGACAATTCAAAAGGAAAAGTGCAAGGACTTGGCAAGGTGGCAATCTCAAATGATTTATCAATATCAAATGTTCTCTTAGTTGCACCTTTGAGCTTCAATTTATTATCAGTGGGTCAACTCTGTGATCTTGGACTTCAATGCTTATTCACTCCAACAGAGGTTATTGTAACAAAGATGGATGATGAATCAATGGTATTCAAGGGATTTAGATACAACAACCTCTACTTAGTGGATTTCACTTCAGAAGATGCAGACTTAAGAACTTGCCTCTTCACCAAAGCTTCTCTTGGATGGCTTTGGCATAGGAGGCTTGCACATGTTGGGATGAGCACACTCAAGAAGGTATTAAAGAAAGATATGGTTAGAGGATTAAAGGATGTGGTGTTTGAAAAAGACAAGCCATGCAGTGCATGTCAAGCTGGAAAGCAGGTTGCTAATACACATCCCACTAAAGCTTTCATGTCAACATCAAGGCCACTGGAACTACTTCATATGGATTTGTTTGGACCTACAAATTATGTCATTGCCGGTGGCAACCTCTACTGTTTAGTGATTGTTGATGACTTCTCAAGATACACTTGGGTGTTCTTTCTCCATGACAAATCTGAAGTTGCATCTATATTTAAGAAGTTTGCCAAGAAAGCACAAAATGAATTTGATTGCAAGATTAAGAAAATTAGAAGTGACAATGGCAAAGAATTTGACAACACCAACATTCATGAGTACTGTGATGAAATTGGGATCAAGCATGAAGTATCTGCCACATACACACCTCAACAAAATGGAGTTGTTGAAAGGAAAAACAGGACCTTGATCACTCTTGCAAGAACAATGATTGATGAGTATAACACACCGGAGAGGTTTTGGGCCAAAGCTGTCAACACTGCTTGTTATGCATCAAACAGGCTATTTCCTCACCGGCTACTTGAGAAGACTCCTTATGAACTGCTAAATGGGAAAAAGCCAGACGTCTCCTTCTTCTGGGTGTTTGGGTGCAAATGCTACATCTACAAGAAACGCCATCACCTAGGGAAGTTTCAAAGACGTTGTGATATTGGTTTTCTTTTGGGTTATTCATTAAAGTCCAAAGCATATCGAGTATTCAACCATGCCACTGGTATGGTAGAAGAAACATATGATGTGGAATTTGATGAGACTAATGGCTCCCAAGGAGCACTTGAAAATCTTGATGATGTAGGTGATGAGCCACTAAGGGAAGCAATGAAGAACATGCCTATTGGAGCTATCAAACCAAAAGAAGATGAAGAAGAAGTGCAAATCATTGACAGGCCTTCTTCATCAAATGTACCACAAGATGATGAAAAAGATGAGAGGCAAGCAAATGAAGATACATTTGTCTCTCATGAACAAGCAAGGGTACAAGCCGAAGATGTTGATGCTCCAGGATCTTCTTCCCAAGTGGTTAACAGGAGAAACTCATCACTACTTCAAGCTCATCCTCAAAACCAAATCATCGGGAGTCCTTCACAAGGGGTTATTACTCGATCACATAGACATGCTTCTTTTATTGAACATCACTCTTTTGTTTCTTGTGTTGAGCCTACTTGTATAGATGAGGCGCTACAGGATCCGGACTGGGTGAATGCCATGCATGAAGAACTTAACAACTTCACCCGTAACGAAGTTTGGACCCTGGAGAAGCCTCCACAAGATGCAAGAATCATTGGAACAAAGTGGGTGTTCAGAAACAAACAAGATGATCAAGGTGTAATTGTAAGAAACAAGGCAAGACTTGTCGCGAAGGGATTCTCTCAAGTTGAAGGCTTAGATTTTGGAGAGACCTTTGCACCGGTTGCTCGACTGGAAGCCATCCGTATCCTACTTGCATATGCATCATGCTATGATATAAAACTTTATCAAATGGATGTAAAAAGTGCATTTTTAAATGGCTTCATAAATGAACTTGTATATGTTGAGCAACCGCCTGGATTTGAAGACCCTAGATATCCTAACCATGCTTACAGGTTGTCCAAGGCGCTATATGGACTAAAGCAGGATCCAAGGGCTTGGTATGAGCGCCTTCGCGACTTCCTCATCGAAAAGGGCTTCAAGATCGGGACCGTCGACACAACTCTCTTCACAAAGAAACATAACGGTGATATTTTCATTTGTCAAGTATATGTTGATGATATAATCTTTGGCTCGACAAATGACTATCATTGCAAGGAATTTGGTGAGTTGATGTCGAAGGAGTTCGAGATGTCAATGATTGGTGAGCTAACATACTTCCTCGGCTTTCAAGTCAAGCAAATGAAAGATGGTAACTTTCTCTCACAAGAGAAGTATACCAAAGACTTGTTGAAAAGGTTCAACATGGAGAAGTGCAAACCAATCAAGACCCCCATGCCTACAAATGGACATCTCGACTTAGATGAGGGAGGTAACCCGGTTAATCAAACTCTCTACCGTTCTATGATTGGTAGTTTATTATATCTTACCGCATCTAGGCCCGATATTATGTTTAGTGTCTGCATGTGTGCTAGATTTCAATCTAATCCTAAGAAAGCTCATCTTCGCGCTGTTAAGAGAATTCTTAGGTATCTCAGGCACACCACAAGCGTTGGTCTGTGGTATCCCAAAGGAGCTACTTTTGATTTAATTGGCTATTCTGATTCGGATTATGCCGGTTGCAAAATTGATAGGAAAAGTACTTCTGGGGGATGCCATCTGCTTGGCAGATCACTAGTTTCATGGACATCCAAAAAGCAAAACAGTGTTGCCTTGTCAACTGCCGAAGCGGAATACATTGCCGCGGGTGCTTGTTGCACACAGATTTTATATATGAAACAAACCCTTCTAGACTATGGCGTAGTTCTAGAAAAGGTACCTTTGTTGTGTGACAATGAGAGTGCTGTTAAAATTGCTAATAATCCTGTTCAACACTCTCGCACCAAGCACATTGATATCCGTCATCACTTCCTTAGAGATCATGTTGCTAAAGGAGATATCATTTTAGAAGGAGTGAGGTCGGAAGATCAATTAGCGGATATTTTCACTAAGCCACTTGATAAGACCCGCTTTTGCATGTTGAGGAATGAACTAAATATTCTTGATCTCAGAAATTTTATGTAAAATGTCAAATGGTGTTGTCAAGCCTGCATTGCATGTTTAAATTCCTTGTATTGCATCTAGGGCTTGTCTAACCTAGTTAAGATAACCGCCAACAAAGCGAGTGAAAAAGCTTAACTCGGGTCAAACTTGACAAGTCTTAGTTTTTAAGCTTTTAGCACTTGAATTCTTACTTTTTATGCAATTGTTGGTTCTTGAAATATGCATGAGGTACTGCACTTAGGGGGAGTATTCAAAACTCAAATCACTCATGAAAAACCCCTAGTGCAAGCCAAAATGCAAATTTCACCATTTGCCTACTTTCTCTAAAAATTATCTAGCCTATGGCAAAATATTTTGAAAAGTATATGAGGGTGCCAATACCTGTCCCAACAAGTGTTATTTTGTGTGATTATAAGTTGGGATTTGGTTTGGTTGGGAGTTAGATAGAAATTCAAAATTTTTCAAACTCTCCTCTGTCTGGGCTCACCGGACAGTCCGGTGTGCACCGGACACTGCACTGTGCAATGTCCGGTGCACCGGCAGCCGCGCGCTTTGAATCAGATTTCTTGTGCGCTGTCCGGTGGTTCATCGGACAGCTACTGTGCGCTGTCCGGTGTGCACCGGACAGGCGCTGTAGACTGTCCGGTGCGCCCATGTCGCGTTTTAAAAAAAACGGCCCCCAGCCCGACCGAGCCAGAGGCTCCTTTTATTTCCCAGCCAGCGCCCGCTGCTCTCTGTCTCTGGCGTCTCCTCCCCGTCGCCGGCGATCTCCCCCACCGGCGACCACCCTGCTCCGGCAATCGTGTGCCTGGGCTCGCCTCTTTCCCTTCGGTGAGCAGTCCTTCCCCCTCTCCTTTCCTCTCACCCCTGCTCTCGGTTTGTAAGGCACCCTGGCACTCAAGTCTCCACCCCTGTCCACCTTTTGAATTCTTGTCAAATCCAATGAATCCAAGTTGTGGAATGTGTTCCCCTGTATTCCTTGAACTCTCCTGCAGGTTCTTAGCTCCTTCGGGAGGGTTTTCCCACCTCTAATGGCCGTTTCACCAAAACCCTAGCTCCCCGCACGCCACATGCTCGGTGAAATGCCCAAACCAGCCAAAAATGCTCCAATTGAACTCAAATTTTTCAGGCACCTTCACAACACTTCCAGTAACCTACTTGCCAAATTTCACGCCAATCCGAGATCCCAGGCTTCAATTCCACTCAATTCCCCATTTCGAGCGATCGTTTCCGAGCCGAGTGCCCTAATCCCTTTTTATTCGCCTAAATTCAAACCAAGCACACACTTCACTCATATTCACCTATATAAACCTACTCGTGAAGTATCGGCTCAATTCCATATCGTTTTGTGCCTCATTTCGAATTCCAAACAACCTATGCCACTATTTATCCTTCAAACGTCGTTTTCACGTCGTTTGTCTTCTCGATCGTCTCGTCTCGTGTTTTCTGTGCCATATCTCTCTGTGTATGTATTTATTCACATTTCATATGCTTATGACTATGTGACTAATACGTGCTCACCTCTTCTGTCATTTCAGTGACCTTGTTTGACCGTGTGCCGTCTCCCGTCCTGCCTGGATCGTCACCTCTCGTGTGAGCTTTCCAGGTAGTCATCTCATTCCTTGGTCAATCTATCGGTGATTTTTGCTCTGTGCTTAGTCTCTCTATCTCATTTGCAGACTTTAGTTCAGGATGCCGCGCACGAAGAATGTGTCGGCGCCAGGGGGAGGCGATGATGAGGATCCTCGTCGCCCCTTCAGGCAGGTCAAGGGCAAGACTATTTATTTGGAGCAGCAGGAAGGCCGCAAGAAGCGGCGTACAAACAGAGCAGCCCGTGCAGCGGCAGCAGCTGCAGCAGCCGCTGCGCAGGCCGAGCTTGGAGATCAGCTGCAGACTCCGTCAGATCAGATCGCATTTCGTGTTCGTCGTCTCGCCTCCCGGCGCTCTTCCACTCACACCACCTCTGCTTCCACTCCGCCACCCACTCTGCCTGCTCCCGTCACTCCTGTTGCGCCATCCACCACCACAGACATACCCACTACCTCCACCACGCCAGCTTCCACTGCTCCTCCTCCTCCCGCTTCAGCTCCTCCTGTCCCTCCACCTCGATTCCGGGAGCGCGATGAGACTGAGGTACAGCCACTTGCTGCGGATCCTCGTCTGTTTGACCTTCAGCGTGCTACAGCGGCACGGGTACGTAGGTTCATATACGTACCCGTGGAGTCCTGGCTACCAGCTCAGAGAGACCCTGCAGCAGGTGCCCTTTTCAGCACACGTACTCAGGAGTCGTTTTTCAGAGCTCAGATGTCTGCTCAGATTGCTCTGCGAGTGCACCGGCTTTTGGATCTTCCAGCCTTTCTGCTTGCAGCCGGTGCTGACTCTGAGGCGCACCTCACCTATCTGCCAGGCCTTCAGACCCTTTTGACTACCAGCGGCAGGTATGTTGAGGAGTGGGTACGAGTCTTCTACGCCTCTGTTTGGATTGACCCGGATCATCACTGGATGAGGTTTCGCTTTGAGCGTGAGGATGTCACTATTACTGCCAGTCAGATCCGCTAGCTTTTTGGATTTCCCGAGTCGACGACTCGTCTTCACAGTCTTTGCTATGGCACTTCTGACCCTCCTCGTCGCCCTCACGGCGGTGTGGCTCCGGGTACAGCTCACATCGCGGCTCTGTTCCGCCCGCCCTTCTCAGATGGGTCGCGATGTTCACCAGTAGATTTTACTACCGCAGCAAAGTACTTATATGAGCTTATCAGACGGACTCTTCTGCCGAGGATGGGATACAGGGAGGCTACCACTCATATTCAGCTTTGGCTCCTTGGTGCCCTGGTCTCTCACTCTGAGTTTGATGTTGTGGACTTCCTAATTTGTGAGATCGAGGACACCGTTTTGGATGGGATTCGTGCTCGTCGGCAGCTGCCCTATGCTCACTACTTATGCCACATCTTTGCGCAGCTGATACAGCCCCCTCGATTTCAGAGCACCCTTGAGGCCTCACGCCTCGTTTTTGGATCCTATCGTCCTGCGCCTGAGATTCCTGTGCCAGCTTCTGCTACTGTTTTTGCCTCTCAGGCCGAGGATGCAGCTCTTCGTCAGTTTGACACTCAGGGTACAGCAACTGATGATGATGATGATGATGATGATGATTTTGGGATTCCTCCTCCGCCTCCTATGCCTCCACGCTCACATGATCATGAGGCTGGGAGTTCTAGTGCTGCCCCTGCTCCTCCTCAGGCTATGGACCCTGCTCTTGCTTCGATTCTCCAGACTCTCACTCAGCAGCAGGCTCACATGGCAGCGCAGCAGGCTCACATTTTAGCCGAGCAGGCTCACCTGGTAGCTGAGCAGGCCCGGTTATCCGAGAGGATGCTCTCGATGTTCCAGAACATGCAGGACAGGCAGGATTCGTTTCAGCAGCAGCTTCTTCAGGATCGGGCTGAGAGTAGGGCATTCATGGCTCTCATGCTACAGCAGTCTGGTACCTCAGTTCCTCCGGTTCTGTCTGCTCCACCTCCTCCGCTTCACGCTCCTGTGGTGCCTTCGATTCTGTCAGGACCCCCTGTTGGTACCTCTCCGCTCCGGCCGGTCACTTTGGCGTTCACGTCTCCGGCGCTCAGCTCTGTCTGCCCACAGCCGCCAGTGCCACCAGCATCTGCTGTTATCACTACCGCTGTGGCAGTATCTGTCTCCGCCTCTGTTCCGGCAGCTCCTGCAGCGCGGCCTCAGTCCGAGTCAGTACCAGCTCCAGCTTCTACCGCAGATCCTAGATCCGAGACTGACTCTGACCCTCCGCCAGCGTTCGCTCTGCTGCCTCGACCGCGATCGGATGCGCCCCCGCCGCCTCCTCCTGCTTCAGATGTTTAGGTTCAGGACCCTTTTGGTGTTTGACGCCAAAGGGGGAGAGATATGAGTTGTGAGAGTTAGGGGGAGTTAGAGAGTTAGTAGAGAGTCATGTTGATGTAATATATGTGCTTGCTACTCTCTGTACTAGCTTGATGTTTTTTGGCTCACAAACTCGTCATATACTCTCGTTGCCTGATTGACTGTGTTTATTATGTTTTCACCCTATATTTTATCACCAGTCTTCTAGTTCTTGTTTCATTGATTTAACTTCACTTTTATATGAACAAGAATCTTATGATGTGTATGCGCTCACTCTTATTATTATGGTACACGTTCTTTCTGTCAAAGATTACTGAGTATAACTAACCATTCTTTCTATTGACAGAAACTTCAAAACAAACTACTCTCACAAAACTTGTAGGGTTGTCATCAATCACCAAAAAGGGGGAGATTGAAAGCATCTAGGCCCCTGGTTGGTTTTAGTGATTAATGACAACGTAATATTACATGTGACTAACGTGTGTTTTGCAGAAACAAATGGTAAGTTAGGTCGCATGACAGGTAGAAGTACTACAACGGTGAAAACAATCCCGGACATAAGAACTCGAAGCGACGGCTAAAACGACGAAACAAAAGGTGAAGGTCTACGGAGTCCGAGTGTCAAGGAGATGTGGACACTCGCATTTTAGTTAGGTCTTTTATTCTCTTTTAGCCGTACTATAAAGAGGGGTTGTCGATGAGTAGTTTGACCAAAAGAGTTCTAGTGTAGTGTTGGTGCACAATCACACTCATACACAGTGCTAGGTGTCACTCTAGAACTCACACTCAAGTTAGAACGAAAACCGATTTGAAAAACAGCTGAAAATCAAGAGTTAGTGTTTCTGGCGTTGGGGCACCGGACTGTCCGGTGTGCACCGGACTGTCCGGTGCACCCTCTGCCAGGTGGGGCCAGGCTGGTCCGCGGCAGAGACTTTGGCTCCACAGAAACCCGAGAGCGCAGCGTTCAGAGTTGAATTTTAGTGGCACACCGGACACCACACCGGACTGTCCGGTGTGCACCGGACAGTGGACTGTTCACTGTCCGGTGCGCCATGAGTCCAACGGCTACCTGTCAGAACTAGCCGTTGGAAACGACCGTTGGCGCACCGGTGGCGCACCGTTGGCGCACCTGTGGCGCACCGGACTGTCCGGTGCGCCATCGCGCAGTGAAATGCCTGTAACGGCTAGTTGGTGGGTGAGGGCTATTTATACCCCCTCCACCCACCATATTCAATGTCTTGCACTCCACATTTATTCCAGCACATTGCTAGAGCTTTGCAAGCACCAAAAGCCTAGTGAGGAGATTAGAGAATCATAATCCGTGTTTGTTCCTCATTAGCGCTAGTGAGAGCCACCTAGAGCACACACCACTTGCATTAGGCTTCTCTTGGTCAAGCGAAAGTCTACGGCTTGTTACTCTTGGTGATCGGCATCACCTAGACGGCTTGGTGGCGTTGGGAGCTCGGTGATCACCGTGAAGATCTTGTTGGTGACCCGACTCAAGTTTGTAAGCGGTCTCGAGGGATCCACCGCGCCGGAGTGGCAAAGGATCATCTCGTAGTGAGCACTTGGTTCTTGCGAGGACCAAGGGGGAGCGATACCCTTGCGCGGGTGCTCCAACGAGGACTAGTGGAGAGTGCCGACTCTTCGATACCTCGGGAAAAAAATTGGAGGAGTCTTCTAAACTTTGCTTTACATTCCGCACTTAATTCAAGCACTTTACATTGTGTATTTGTTTAGCAAGTATTTGAAGTATTATCTTACCTTTGTTGCATTTCTAGTATTATATTCTTAGTGCTAGTTGTTGGGGTGAAGTTGGGCTCTTGCTTATCTCTTGCTTAGGTTTTAATTAGTGTTGATTTTTAGAAAAGCCCAATTCACCCCCCCTCTTGGGCATCGTGATCCTTTCAGAAGTTTGCTATCTTGTAGAAGTGGCCTGGCTATGAATTTTATTCTTTTAATTAATGACTCAGCAAGTCCATTCTGTGTATGGACATGTGGTACAGAATGCTCTACATTTATGCCCAAAGCAAGACAATAGTCATTAAAGGCCTTTGAGGTAAACTCTCCGGTATTATCCATCCTAATTGACTGAATGTGGTTCTCCGGGAAGCTCGCACGCAAACGGATAATTTGGGCAATAAATTTTGCAAATGCGTGGTTCCGCGTGGACAATGGGCACACGTGGCTCCACTTAGTAGAAGCATCTATAAGAACCATAAAATATCTGAAGGGCCCCTATAGGGGGTTGATTGGACCACAGATATCACCTTGAAGTCTCTGCAGGAAACTCGGGGACTCAGCCTTTACTTTCAGGTAAGAGGGCTTAGTTATCAGTTTTCCTTTAGCACAAGAGACGCATAGAAAGTCTTTAGGAATCCATGTGGTTTTCATGCCATGGCCAATGGAGCTAGCTATGATGTTCCGCATCATTCTTAATCCAGGGTGTCCTAGTCTTTCATGTCATACTCGAAAAGACTCAGGATTTTTAAATATAGTAGACATCACAACAAATTCAGGGGGTGGTTTAATTCTTGAGTAATACAACCCAGAGGAGGTGCCTTACGCTTTCTCTACCACTTTTGTTTCACATTCGTTTGTTGATGTGATATGGAGGTATTCATCACCACCCACACATGCAGTTGTAACGTGATAGCCGCTACGACGGATATCTTTGAACGTGAGGAGAGTACAAGTTGCTCCTAGGTATAGGAATGCTTCTTCAATAAATATTCTAGTACCGTTATGGAGGACAACAATGGCTCGACCGGAGCCTACAATGAGGCCATTGTTGCCGACAATTGTAGTGATATTCTCAGTCCTCTTCAGGAGTGTCTGAAAATATTTCGTCTCTCTAAGAATCGAATTTGTGGCTGCGCTATCAATCAGGCATGGTTCATCGTTTTCCTCCATCGTGGGAAGTGAGTCTTGTTCAATATAAATAATATATAATATTGATTCAGTTCATCATTCATGATGACAACATATAATAGAGCAAGAACAATTAAACCATGAATGAGGAATAAATAAAGTTGCAAAGCAATTAATCTCAATTAACTAAATAGTATGAGCTCAGCAGGAGCATTTATTACATCATAACCAAATAAATGTTCTTCTAGAAATAAAATTGCTATGGAAATAAATGTGGAGCTAATGGCTGATAACTTGATCAACTACAGGAGATCATCAGTATCGAAATCGAAGTCGACTTTGCCTAACGGAGTATCGCTCTTAGTTATGGCATCAACATTTATGGCAGCATGCTCAAACTGTGCAGCAGGCTGAGGCAACTCAAGGTGCTCTCTAGATGTGGCGTCTACAGGCGCCTGGATAAAGTGAGCCTCTGAGTTCTGGCATTTCTTCCATTCCTGATATATGTCAATCAGGTATTTCTCAGTGGTGCATGTATGGGACCAGTGTTGCTGAGACCCGCACCTGAAACATCCTTCGCTAGCATGCTTTGAGGCACTGGCATCGCCCTGCTGGGGGTTGCTTTTGCCTTTGCCTTTGCCTTTGCCACGACCATTGTTGCTGCTACTACCGCTGCCATTCTGTGGCTGCTTCTTAAAAGTTCCCCTTGTCGGCCCCTGATTATTGCGACGCCCACAACCCCTTCATCTGGAGGAGCCTCTCTTCCCTTGAGACGAGAAGTTTGCATGTGCTTCTGGTACGGCCGCAGCGTCGAAAGGACGCTTCTAGTAGTTTTGCATCAGGAGCTCATTCTGAGCCTCAGCGTCAAGCAACATGTTGACGAGCTCATAGTACTTCGTGTACTTGTTGTTTCGGTACTGCTATTGAAGCACCATGTTGGAGGGGTGAAAGGTCTGGAGAGTTTTCTCAATCATCTCTAGGTCTGTGACTATCTGGCCACAGAAACGTAGCTGAGCGACAATACGATGAATGGCAGTGTTGTAAGCCTCCACAGTCTTGAAGTCGAGGAAGCGGAGTGTGGCCCATTCCTGTTGCGCCCGTGGAAGCATCACATGCTTCTGCACACCAATGCGCTCCTGCAGCTTCGTCTACAGTACCAGAGGGTCTTTCACCTCCAGATATTCCATCTTCAGGTCTGGATGGATGTGGCGCCTGAGGAAGATCGCAACTTTTGCCTTCTCATGAAGCTGCAGGCCAATGTCGTTTGGGCTTAGCCGAACGATCGCCTTTCCCAGCTGCATCGCCTCCAGATGAAACTGGCAGTCGTCAGCCCAGGTCAGATAGTTCTTGCCATTCAGGGCAAGCTCCGCGAAGTCAGTCTTGCTGCCTTCAGTCATAGCCTGTCACGCAAATTAACTCCAAGTTAATTAGGCGTGCCAATTATCCATAACAGAAATTTAAATAGTTGTACATGCATTATTCTATTTACATAAATAAAATAGAATAAAATGATATATGGAACGTATAAAAAAACATAAGCATGCATTTTTATTATTTTCAGCAGGAAACACAAAATAAATAATGAATACAAAATTAAATGTGCACTAAATAATACTAAACAAATTCATCAAGAATCCATTCTTATAGTGCACGGCCAGGAGGAAATATGGCAGTAAAAAAATAAACAAATAAATATTTATTATTGTCCACGTTCAAAAGTAACTAATCCATAAATATAGTCTGATTAAAGTTACTTTGCAGAGAAGGCGCATGGACCAACACCATGGCATACACAGGGATCAGAAAACGTTGCATGCGTAGGAATCTGCGAGAGCCTACTTTTCCTTTTTTTTCTAAGAAAATGTCAAACGCTTGTACTTAGCAAGCGGTTGCATGCGGACATGCGAAGTGCGCGCGGAAGCGCCAACCACTTTTCGTTTCTTTTTCTCCGTAAGCCACGCCACGTTTGTTGTCATCTATCATATCAAGATTTGCTTTTTTTTCTCTCTCATAGGTGCGCCCTAAATTCTAGAGGATACAAACGGAAGAGAAGGCAGCTAGCGGATAAAATCTTTTGAAAAAGGAAAAAAATCCATCGGAAGCACGGAACACAAGATGCGTCACGTGCCCATGTTCCATCCTCTCTACACTGTGAAACACTATGTGGCCGCAGCGCGGATTCTGGCCAGCGCGTGGGGGTGCGCGCACTAGCGCCTGCTGTGATCGAGCGCCGCGCCGACTTGCATGCAGCCTCGCGTGACGACGGTCCGCAGTTCTTGTAAATAGAAAATTACAGATCTATTTTTTTACGGTAGATAGTAAATTACAATCTAATCCATACCATGTTTTTTGTGTTGATGAACCGGAGTGAATCCTGTCGCATAGGACAGTTCGGCAAGGCTGGAGGACCTGCCGGCGTGATGGAGAGTCGAAGCCGATCGGATCCATGGGTCGAGGTAGAGCAGTACTGATGACTTGTTAAACAACGTAGTTGTCGCAGATCCCCGATTCGGACTCCGAACCCTCCCAACAGCCGTAGGGACGGGAGAAGTTGTATAAGCTCGCTTCCTTCCCATTAACCCAACACAGAGAGGAACAAGAGACACAGTAGATGAAAGCTTTTTCTGTCTATCTTTATTATGAGTGGTATATATATATATATATATATATATATATATATATATATATATATATATATATATATATATATATATATATATATATATATATATATATATATATATATATATATATAAGCTGTGAACCACTGAGAGCAGTTTCGGTATTAATCCATTAAATCTCTTTTAGGGTTTCTCAACAGTCCCGACCTGCTGCCGCGCCTCAAATCCAAAACAATCATGCCCACGATTCAGCGATCGGGGATTCGGGGGTGCAGGTGCACGTGCACGGTGCACCTCCAAAAATAGCAGCGGCCTATTCGGCTGCGCATTTGCATTTGCATCTCAAGGCTTGCTCGGCCCAGTCGTTCGAACCATTGGGCTCAATCTAGAGTCACAGGGAAAACGGCCCTTGTTTGTCTCAGCTACTGGCCCTTATCTGGAAAATTATGCAGGTGCCTTTGGTTTGGCATGGGATGGAAATATGGGTCTCCTATCTAAAGTCTAAACTGCTCCCTCCGTTCTCGTTTTTTTAAAAAAAAGCTAAAATAGTTTGAAGTATAAATAACTAAATATATAAAAATAGAAATTGATCTAACTAATAGAGAGAATAAAAAAACTCTAAAGGGTTGTTTGAATCTGTTCACTGTAAAGAAATTGAAATCTACTTAATAGATAAAGCTATTTGACTTGAAATTTAACACTCCACTTTTCCAAACTTCATATATAAATCTATCCTCAAATTTATAAGGTGAGAGATGAAAGTTGATTTTACGTATTACTAGACTATGTTTATAATTTGCAGCTTATAGCACGTTTTTTGGCTCGCTGTCATTAATATCTCCTTCATATAGCGAACTTTTAGTATACAAATATATTTCATGGCACAAAGTTATACAACAAATATCGTGGAAACAATTTTACACGAGTCGATCGAGAGGGGAACCAAGGGGAAAGCATGAGCACGTGGAGCACACGGTGGCGCGCCTAGCCTGGAAACGGAGACGGAGCATGGTCATGACCTGCTGCCGCGCCTCCAATCCAAAACAACAATGCCAAAAATAGCAACGACAGGAAACACGATTCAGTGATCGAGGATTCGGGGGTGCACGTGCACCAAAAATAGCAGCGGCCTATTCGGCTGCGCATTTGCATTTGCATCTCGAGGCTTGCTCGGCCCAGTCGTTCGAACCATTGGGCCCAATCTAGAGTCATAGGGAAAACGGCCCTTGTTTGTCTCAGCTACCGGCCCTTGTCTGGAAAATTATGCAGGTGCCTTTGGTTTGGCATGGGATGGAAATATGGGTCTCCTATCTAAAGTCTAAACTGCTCCCTCCGTTCTCGTTTTTTTTTTAAAAAAAAGCTAAAATAGTTTGAAGTATAAATAACTAAATATATAAAAATAGAACACCTGTTATATCGAATAAACCCATAGTAAACTTGTTTAAAAAGCACAAAATATGTATAAGTTTGGCTTCGTTAAATATAGATTTCGCTGAATTAATTTGAGACGATGGAGTATTTAGTATTTACTGGAAAAAAAACCGAAACATAGAACAGACTCATTCAACTATGGTCTGTTTTTGCCCATCCGGCTCTGAGGCTCTCTGTGCTGTGCCTCCCCCGTTGCAGTCGATCAGGCAAGGCAACATATAATAATGTCACGTATTCAGTGAGACAGTTTGGTTTTCCAGTTTGTCCCGAGTATTTTATACGTTGAAAAAAAAGCAACAGCAGGTTCTCAAGCCTTCTCTGCTCGAGAAGGACGGATATATAGGATATGTGCGTGTACTCGAGCAGCATGCAGGATGGGCGCGCGCTGAAGAAACCCTTTCCATCCTTCTTGTTCCGCGATGCCCGGGCCGCCGCTGCCAGCCTGCGACTTGTTTTTATATAATATATATATTGCTTGCTTCCGATCCGTCAGAACGGCGCAGTCAGGGCAGCTAGCTGGGCAATCAAATCATCAACATCGTCAGGTGGTTGTCAGCGTTGAGCCATACAAAAAACGCGAGCACGGACTACAGTAAAGCACTAAACAAAGCGCCTCGTGACTGGCCCTGGTCTGGTGACTAGTACTGTAGATACGCGTCCCAAAGCAACGCATCATGCATGATGCATACTTAGGCCCCGTTTGGTTACCCCAAACTAAAGTTTAGCCCCTGTCCAATCGAATGTTTGAACCTCCGTTTCGGGTATTAAATGTAGTCGGATTATAAAACAAATTTGTCAGCCGAAGATTAAAAGACGAGACGAATCTAGTCCAGTTGGTTGGGTCTATATTTCATACTCCTATTTGAAAGTCAAACGCTTGATGTGACCCGGGCTAAACTTTAGCAGGGGCAACCAAACACCCCCATACATGACGAGTCAGGATCGACTCAAGACCCGGTCGAAAAGCTGTAGCGGTACGTCACGTCACGTCAGTAACAATCTCTTGCCGTTACAGTGGCAGTGGAAACGCAGCCGCAGCTGCATGCATTCCATATTTGGAAAAATTCCTGGTATGTCATCCAATTTTATACTCATTCCTTGTGTGTCACTGGGTGACATATAAGTATATTTTTTGGTGTCTATGACATGTGGGACCAGTGGCATACAAGGAACGAGTATATTTTCCAGTGGCATACAGGGAATTGGCTCCACCGGCAGCATCACCATCGTCATGCTCCCGTATGGGTACGGCACTGTGGCGCAGTATTTTACTACGGGCCGGCCGGCCTTGCGCGGTGGCGTAGCGTACGCGCGGATGGCGGTCGACAGCAACGCCCTGCCGTCACGTAATGCATGGTGCAACTCAAAACATGTTCGATTTTAGTTTTTAAGTATATATCACAACACATCACACTTGTTTATTACATCAGAGACCAATACATTCGCACATTCATATTTCAGCCTCACGATATCACTACAGGAAAACAGTTAATTCCCGTCGGCCAGGAACCGACGGGAATAAGTACTAAACCGACGGGAATAAGTAATTCCCGTCGGTTTAGCCCTTATTCCCGTCGGTTGTCAGCCGCCAGGCGTCCCCTGTCGGGGATACGGTTATTCCCGTCGGCCGCCGACGGGAATACGTAATCCCCGTCGGCCAAAATCGAGCCGACGGGAATAAGGGCTAATTCCCGTCGGCCAGGTCAACCGACGGGAATTAATAATTAATTCCCGTCGGCCAGGTCAGCCGACGGGAATTACTAATTAATTCCCGTCGGCCAACCTGGCCGACGGGAATTATCTGGGCCGACGGGAGTTAATAGTCAATTCCCGTCGGCTATGGTCAAACCGACGGGAATTAACTGGGCCGACGGGAGTTAACCTATATTTCTGCAACAGCAACACCAAATTAGATATTTCTCACACATAACATACACAAAACATATATATCACAAACATATGACAAAACGTATCACATAAACATATAAATCACAAACGCATTGACATCACACATCACAAACACATCATTGACATCACACATCACAAACACATTGATATAATTCACACATCACAAACATTTCAGATACGAGAGTGTTTACACAAACATAACGTCCAGGAGTTAAAAACATAACGAGCACGAGTTTAAGTGTTTAGAGATAACCACCACTTGGGTGGTTAGAGCTTTGACCGCTGCCGCCTTCACCACCAGGAGGAGGGTACGCGAAGAGCGAGTCAACAAATCCAGTCCCTGCTGCTGGATCAGACCCACTGCCACCCGCTTCAGGCGTAACCTATGCAAGTTAGCAAATATCAACACGTTAAATGCAAATATCAAAAAGTATACAAGTGTATAAATTAATGGAGAGTTATCAAACGTACCCTATCTCCAGGTGCAGGTATATGTGTCGGAGGGGTGGTGAACTGTGGTGGTGGAACTGGTGTGTTTGCAAATTGGCTCCATTGTGGTGGCGGTGGAAAATTTGATGTCATGCCTTGTTGCTGCATTAACTGTTAAACACATATGTGTTACTACCGAAGATGTTGTATTGAAATATAATAATTTAGAGTTCGGATTATGTGTACTCACTTGATACATCGCTTGATTATGAGCATTGCAAGCTTCCATAAATTCGCGTTGTTGTCTCATCTCTTCGCGCATCCTCATAATCTCCAACTCCTGCTCGTTCGGTCGACGAGAGCATGAGCTACGGGAAGATGAACCCGTCCTCTGAGATCTCACCGACGACGAGTCAATGAATCCGTCGAAGAGTGCGTATCTATAAGTTATTCAAAAAATGTGATTATTGTATAGTCAATTTAGTGTCAACCATATAATTTCATAAGTTAGAGCTTACCGTCCATGCGCTTTGCCACCACCACTTGCGTACACCACCGAGGGATCCACCGGTTCATGGCGCCAGTCGAAGTCAGGGCCATGGCGACGAACCATCTCCTCTCCATATGCCGCCTATACATCATTGACAACCTTACAAATGCAAGAATTTATATACTTTGAACGTTTGAACTTTTGAGCCAAAACTCACCAAGCGATCCGTGGCTGTCTGGCTGCAGAGCTGGTCAGGGTTGTTCGGGTCTGGTCCTTTGTGGCCCTCCTGGTAGACCTCAATGTCACTAGGCTTTTGGCCACTCGTAGCTTCCTGTATAAACAAAAAACATTCATAAGCAATCGTATTATTTGCTGATCGACATAGATAGATCAAACTTACCATTCTTTTAGCTTTTCGTATCATGTCGTCACCGCCAAACTTGTGGTTAGGATTGGTTCCTCGACATTGTCTGTGATGCGCTGACGCTTTCTGGAAGCCTTCGGAAGCCCAATATCGACACCAAGCATAGTACGCATCAGGCACGGGCGCCATCCATGGAACCATCACCTGCACACACACAATGTTACATATTATCAATCACAACAATAAATATAAAGGGTAAAACAAATTGAATACTAACCTCACGATATTGATCCTCAGTCAAATATATCTTTGACGACCCTTCCTTTTTAGTCAAGGGGCCTGCTTCTTCCGGATGCTTTTGAAAATACAGGTTTGTAGCCTGAATTCTCGCATAGTATATGGCATCCTTCACCAGCTTCTTTGCATTGTTTTGGAAGACACGTTCAGCGTGCCCCATGTAATCCTCTCCGTCAGGCAACCGATATCGAAGCTACAACATAAAGAATACAAATACAATGGTATAAGTCATAGATTTACAATATTAAGAAACATAACAAAAATAATAAAGAATTCATACCCAAAAGTCATTACGCACAAGTCCCTGTCTGTCGGTGTGGTTTCGTTCCTTTTTAAACTTGTACTCGTCCCAGGTACTGACGAGCACCTCATCCTCGGTATCACCGTTTGACACCTTCACTATACCAGGGTAGTGAAGGCGGCAAAGAGAACCCAACGTAAGGTTAACCTGAGTGTGGTGTCCCTTGCCGTCAAAGGACAGGTCCTCCCAATTCCTGCATTACACAAAAACATTAACAATACACATAATAGTTATATGAGATAAGTTAATATATTACACTCACCGATCTCCATGTGGCATGATTAAAGTCCTATCAGCCTCTCGCTCTATCGCGTGACGAGGCTTTACTGAGTGGCTTTTTCTTGAGCGACGTGTGCGTGTCGCTGAAGAGCCTCCCGAGCCATCATCCATCGGGTTGTCAGCCGGTTCACCCTGTTGGCCCCACTGGTCCCACGCCTGTTGCTGCTCTCTCTGGTGGTCCCACTGGTCCCATGGCTGGTGATGCTGTGCGGCCTGGTCCCATGTCACGTGCTCCACCTCCTCAATGTGCTCCACCTCCTCATTGTGCTGCTCAGCCTCATTGTGCTGCTCCTCCTCAATGTGCTGCTCCTCTGTGTGCTGCTCATCCTGGTACATACAACTCAAGATTTATTTGTAAATTTGTAAACAAATTTATTTGTACAAGATATGTTACCTCATCTCCATGTACCGCGCTCAACAGCTCTCGACGTCTGCTGCTGCTCGAAGAACTGCCCTGAAAAAGGCCCAGGCCCTTGAACAACCCTTTCACTGACTTCTTTGATTTTGGCGGCATCCTGCATAAAAAATAAGAAATTATTCATTAGTGCATCAAAAATGACATAATACTTAAAATATAAACAAATGAAATAACAAAACAACTTTACTTGTTAAATATCATCAAAATCAGGATCTATTTGTTCTCTTCTATGCAGAGGTCGCCATGTAACTTTTCTCCTAACAGGTTGTCTTCTCCGCCTCTCCGGAAAAGTTAAGTCGTTAACGTCTGCGACTAGTGAATCTAATGCCGGTGCAGGATCAATATGAAAACTAGTTGGCAACTCTTCTTCTTGAAACACCTCATCAACCTGCTCAAGGTGACCAATTTGATATTCGTCCTCACCAGGAGTGTATAGGCGTTCGCGGGGATTTACATTGTACACAACCCTCCATTTAGACAACTTTTTGCATGGATATGTCGAGAAATAAACTTGGTCTGCTTGATGTGCAAGGATATACGTGTCGTGTCCTTGAAGCAATTTCTCAGGTTGGATCTGTGTCATCCCAAATTCGGTCCTATAATACTTCGGGTCATACCATTTACACTCAAAGAAAACTAGCGCTAAAGGCTTATTTCCAGCAAATGTAATCTCGATTATATTTTTGATTTTCCCGTAATAGCAGGCTTCGTGTCCTTCCATGTCGGTTGCCCTAGTAACGACTCCACTATTTTGAGTGGCGGCCATAGGATGACTTGATTCGAAAATGCTTGAACGAAAGCGATATCCATTGACGTCGTAACGTCCATAGCTTTTGGCAGTTACGCTTCCAATAGATAACTGACGTAAGTCATCATTCAAATTCATTTCCTCCCCAAACTGTCAATCATGCCACAAAGCATTAGCAAATTCTGTAATATTTGTTAAATGAAATTAGCTCTCGGACCCACATAATTAAGACTTACACGGTCCCGAAGCCACATAATGAAATTAGGTCGCCCATGCATACCATCGCGTCGCAATTTGTCTATGTCTCTCGCTGTTGGCCTACCGAGACACCTCATGTTTTGTTCATCGAACTCGCTGTCAAATATTATTGTATGACATGAGATATTTGATAACATAAACTAATTCACATATGAACAGTTTAAGAAAACAAGTCTTACACAAAGTATTTCTCCACCTCAGGCATATTCGTGAACATGTACAGTAAAGCAGACTTCCGTTCTTCCATACTGAGGTGATATGCCTTGGGTGGACCAACGGCTTTGCCGTTTGTCTGAAAAATCGAAAGATCACTACACGGAGGCATCTCTCGTTCATCATCATGGTACCTTTTCTTTCGAGCAAATACATTATGTTCTTCTGCAAAGTAACAACTTGTGAAGTGTGCTACCTCCTTTAGTTTAAATTGTTCCGCAATACATCCTTCAACTCTTGCCTTATTGCCCACCATTGCTCTAAGCTTCTTTAATGCTCTTTCTATATGAAACATCCACCTATACTGAACAGGACCACCGACCTTAGCCTCATATGGAAGATGTACAAAGAGATGCTGCATAGGATTGAAGAAACCCGGTGGAAATATTTTTTCCAATTTGCACAAAAGCACGGGTGCCTCTTTCTCCAGCTGTTCCATCACATCTCTTCTGATTTCTTTAGCACACAACTGTCTGTAGAAATAGCTAACTTCAGCTAACGTTTTCCACACAGCTTCGGAAATGTACCCACGAAACATTACAGGCATGAGCCTCTCCATAATTATGTGGAAGTCATGGCTCTTCAGTCCATTCATCTTCATTGTCTTCAAGTTCACAGATCTTCTAAAACCAGCGGCATAACCATCGGGGAATTTAATATCCTTCATCCACTTCATCACTTCTTTCCGTTGCTTAGATTTCAGACAATAGTCAGCTTTTGGTTTGCCTCCGTTTTCTCTAAGCACTTGGGTTGGACGATCACATATCACTGCTAAGTCCATGCGTGCCTTGTCATTGTCTTTCGTTTTATCAGGGAAATCCATGCATGTATTTATGAGGGCTTGGCAAAAGTTACTCTCTTGATGCATGACATCGATGTTGTGCATCAAAATCAATGACTTAGCATAAGGAAGCTCCCACAAGCCACATATGTGAGTCCAGTTATGCTCCTCACCAAAACCTTGATACCTTTTCCCACTCTCGTCTAGGACAAGTTTCATATGCTCTTCTGTAATTTCTATCCCACTACGTCGCTTGGGAGGTCCCTTCGTGACAATGGTGCCCTTCCTAAATTCCTTTCTCTGCCTTCTGAAGGGGTGATTGAAGGGTAGAAAACATCTATGGCAATCAAAGTAACATATCTTGCCACCAGCACTAAGACGAAAACAATCTGTATCTTTAGCACAATAAGGACACGTCAATCTACCATGCACGCTCCATCCAGAGAAAATACCATACGCCATAAAATCATGAACCGAGAACAGATATGCAACACGAAGATTGAATTTCTGCTTCTTGAAGCAGTCATAGGCTTCCACACCTTGCCATAGCTTCTTTAACTCTTCAATCAGTGGTTGAAGCATCACATTGAGGCGTACGCCAGGATGCTCAGGCCCAGGTATAACAAGACATAGGAACATAAACTCATATTTCATGCAAAGAGCAGGTGGAAGGTTGTACGGTATGGCAATGACAGGCCAACATGAATACGACGCAGCGGTCATATTGAACGGCGTGAAACCATCAGTTGCCAAGCCGATACGGACGTTTCTTGCATCGCTGGCAAAATCTGGATCAAATTTGTCAAGAGCCTTCCATGCATCACCATCTGACGGGTGCACCATTAACCCATCTTGTCTGTCCGTACAATCTTTATGCCACCTCATGTGCATAGCGGTCTTCCTCGAGAGAAACAAACGTTTCACTCTAGGAGTGAGAGGCATGTACCGAAGCTGTTTATGTGCAACCTTTGTCACCACCTTCTCCCCATCTTCATTTACAAGCTCCACGTACCTCGACTTCCCACATTTTAAGCATTTCTGTTCTCTGTCATGTTCCTTCCAAAAAAGCATACAGTTGTCTTGGCAAACATCAATCTTCTCATACTCCATACCAAGACCTTCAAGCAATTTTTTGGACTGGTACATGTCTTTGGGCATCTTGTGACCCGTAGGAAGAACCTCGCTAATCAAATCCACAAGCTCCTTGTAACAATTAATTGAAAATGCAAACTTGGACTTGATTGACATCAGTCGGGTCACAAATTCGAGCACGGTCACGTTAGTGTGCCCGTGAAGAGGCTCTTCTGACGCTTTAAGTAGGTCGAAGAATTTCTGAACCTCCGGTGTAGGTGAATCATGATGATCTGGTGCCAGTTCAGGCTGCAGATCCTCAAGCATCTGGTCCATCCTATCAACATCATCTTCACCGTCATCAACTTCTACTTCTGCTGCTCGTTCAGTATCTTCACCATGGAGATACCAGACCTTATAGCCTGGCACGAAACCATGCGAGCACAGGTGTAGTGTGACCTGCCTCTTGGTGTGGCTCGTCATATTTCTACATTTATTGCATGGACACCTAATATTATCTATTTGTGACAAAGCAACTGCATGGTCCAGAAACATCTGCGTCTTGGCAAACCATTCACTTGTGTGACACCCACCCTTCTTGAAACCTTCATACATCCAATCACGTCTATCACCCATATTGCGGCTGTGTGTATGAGTAAAAATTGCGTGTGTGAGACATTCATGTTTATAAACGTCACACATATATCTATAGGTAAGTAGTAAAACTATATATATATATATACATAACATCACCTTCATCACATTAACATGATAATAATTAATTAACAATATTGCAACATCCAATTTTAAGTCAAATAATACTAACAAATAACATGTGATATTAAAACCGACGAAAATTAACATGTGATATTAAACTAACAAATTGTAATCGTATTACAGTTAACTCCCGTCGGCCATAAAAACCGACGAAAATAAACAATAATCACACTCTAATCAAGCCACATAAACTAACTCTAATCACACTCTAATCACATTAAAGCTAACTCCCGTCGGCCATAAAAAACCGACGAAAATAATCACATTTATTTACATATAGGTAGGATTATACCTCGACGAGGGCTAGAAGCGGCGTTCGGGCGGACGGCGGCGCTTCGGGACGAACTGAGGGCGTTGGCGGCCTCGGGGGCGGCGTTCCGGCCTCGGGTGGCGGGCCTCGGATGACGGCGGCGCGGTGGCGTGGCGGCTCGGCGGCCCGGCGGCGCAGGAGCTCGGCCACGCGGGTGCTCGGGCGGGCGGCGGCTCGGGCGGGCGTCTGCTCGCTGCGGGCGACGGCGGCTCGGGGGCACGGGCGGGCGGCGGCTGGGGCGCGGGCGGGCAGCGGCTTTGGGGCGCGGGCGGGCGCCGGCGTTGGGGCGCGGGCGGGCGGCGGCTCGGACGGGCGGCGGGGGGCACGGGCGGGCGCCGGCGTTGGAGCTCGGGCGAGCGGCGGCTCGAACGGGCGACGGCGGCTCGTCAATTTCAGCGAGAGAGAGGAGGAAGAATGAGTCCGCGCGGGCTCGGCCGTTGCTCTAAAACCATTAATCCCCGTCGGCCTATGACGTGGCCGACGGGAATTAAATAACCCCCGTCGGCTTAGGGACAAAGCCGACGGGAATTACTAAACCCCGTCGGCCAGGGACGTGGCCGACGGGAATTAAAATAATTCCCGTCAGCTAGTTGACGACCGACGGGAGTTACTTAATTCCCGTCGGCTTTTACACTGGCCGACGGGAATTAAGCTGGCCGACGAGAGTCAACGGAATTCCTGTTGTGTATGACAAGGTGATCAGTGGCGGCTGAGGAGAGAAGCTTACTGGTGATGATTGAAGGTGGATGGCTGTGTCAGGTGGCTCGGCCGGGGAGCGACCCGGCTCGGCGGGCGCACTACAGCAACGTGAGTACGTGACCCAGCAACCTACATACGCCGCCACTCCGCTTAACCCACCACCCCGGCCTCTCAGTAGTGATAAAAACGGTCGAAAACGATTGAAAAAACAGCTAAATTGTTTTTGTTTTCATAAAACGGAATCGGAATTGTCGGTTATTCGAAAAAACGATCGGAAACGATAAACTATAGTCGGAAAGATAACTATTTTGTAGTTTTAACAAAAACATAATAAACTGATGTATTGCCTAAATTTTAAGATTTAGAAATGCACAAACAACTCTTTTTCATCATTTATATTAGTTAGAGTAATTATAACATTTGCTTTTCGCTTATTCATTCACTTGAACACAACAAAAGTTTATAACTTAAATAAATTATATGCTAGATCTATCTCATATTATATAAAACGGTAGAAAAACGGTATTAGCATGACTCGGAAACGAAAACGGTCGAAAAACTAGCTAAATCGTTTTCGTACACCGTTTCTAATCGATTCCCAAACAATTCGAAAACGATCGGGAAAAAACAGTATTCGAAACGGGACGGTACAGGAATTTCCAGTCCCCTTTTCATCCCTACCTCTCAGTCCGCCTAATTAATCAACCGCGCGCAGCGGCATGTGTCAGATCGCTCCCTCTCTGTGGATCGCCGGCCGGCCGCGCCTCACCAACCCGTCCGCTCATCTGATTGGAAGCTTTATTAGCTAGCTACTGAGAAATGATTAGTAGTGTGCCCATTACAAAGTCGATGGATGAAGACGAGTAAGTAACTAGATCGAGCGGGGGCGGATCGGAGTTATCACGAATAAAGAAATAATAATAAAGGGCATGCATGCATGCAGCGAGAGGCAGTCGTCGGCCCCCGTCGTCCGCGGGGGACTCGAGATGAAAAACGCCAAGGAAGGCTTTTGTAATAGTATCTCGTCGTCACAAAAGGCGCAGCATTTCCTGCGATGCTGTCCAGTATCGATGGGTCACTAGACTGTACGCGCGCGGCTATTCTATATATTCAGGATCAGCTTGACTGACCGGGCCGGGTCGAGAGCTGAGCTCGAGCACTCGCTAGCTACTACGGCTAGCAACTACTACTAATCTAACGAACAAACGGACAGGCCGGCCGGCCAGTCGAAAGCACCACCAGCTACACAGGCATGTGCGTAGATCGAGCTAGAGGTAGCTATATACTATATATAGGCGCTAGCTATAGCTAGCTAGTACTTGAGCTGCGCGCACCAACTCACGTGCTGCGCTGGTGGTCTTCCATTCGTAGCCAAGCCACCACCACCAACAACGACACCATTCAGTTGTGGATGGGAGGCTTTCGCGTGGCGGGCGAGTAGTCCATCCCGGCGATGTCCATGATGTCCGGGTACGCCACGCCCGGGGCCGGGGAAGAAGAAGAAGAAGCCGCGGACGTCGTCGTCGCCTCCGCCGCCTCGTTTTGGTGGCGCCCATGCTGCGCCTGCGTCGTGGCGGCCTCGCCGTCCACCGCCACCGTTGTGCTGCTCTGGTCGTTACCAGTCGAGACATTGCTCTGCACACATAATAATAAGTAGATCGATATCCAAGAACGTGAGTTGTTGCTAGCTACTAGTACAGCATAAAAAAAAACGGGATGCGCGCGTGGAAGTGCCATGCATGAGAATTGAGAAAACAGAACATCTGTGCATGCATGCATGACACCCGTGCGAATGTTCAGAAGGTGGCGGCTGAAAGTTAGCTATATAGCCTGAAAACGAACGCATGCATGCACACTGACCTGCTGCTGCTTGGCTCCCGCTGCTGCATCAGCGTGCGCCGCTGCCTTTTTCACCTTTCCTGCATCATCGTCAAATAAAGGTTACAAACAAACCATCTGCTGTTAGTTTAAAAAGTTGCAGGTGCGGAAGGTAAAATTAAAGCTAGCTATACTAGGTGCCAAATTAACTGCCAAAAGCTTTCGCGAGCGCATATGTATTCTATTATATCTTCCAACTTGATCGATGCGGTTGACTAGCTAGCAGCGCGCGGGACCAAGGCTTGTGCAAAGAATGTTACTGTACTAATGCCTCTAGCTAGCCGCGTAGCCGCCGACTGACATACTGGATTTACTGCCAACTGCATTAGTATTTCTTTCAGTGCCGATACCCGTTAATTTCACATAATGCATGCTAATAATGTGCAGAGAGTGGAACCTTGTTGGGTTGGCCTTGCACGTGAATAAATGCATATGCGTCCAGATATATAGAGAGAGAATATGAAGAAAAAGAAATTGGAGCAGGAAAAGACAAGCTTATTGTGTGCAGAGACTAAAATGTGTTTTAATCAACTAGATTAATTACAGGTACTCATACATAACAGAGATATTGTGACCTGGTGAGAATAATATGAATAACAGTGCTACAAACTAGCTAACTAGCTTAGCTTCTCCCTTTACATTATTCTCCAAGCCAAGAGATGACGAAGAAGAAGCATGAAGAGAGGAGAAGAAGATAAGAACTACGGGGCCGGGTAGGCAGCTAGTAGTCGTACGCTAGCTAGGGGATGAAGAAAAAGGTGGAAATGGTTTGCTCGCGCGCGGACAGTCTCTTGATCTATCAGTGGTGATTAGGCTCATGGCCACTTGGCCCATAGTAATCCTCATGGAACCTCGGCGCCGCATGCGCGCAGCTGCTGATGATCATCGCCACTTCGCTATCCCTGCTGGCAACAACAGGAGTAGGGGTCATCTGCTTCGTTGTACCTGAGCAACGCCGCCGCCCATCGGGAGCGCAGTGCTTCTTCACCGAGTCGCCGGCAGCAATGGATGCTGCTTCGCCACCGCCGCCGCTCTTGGGATCGGCCATCTTCTGGTTATTATATTATTGGAACGGATTGAGACAAGGCAGCAAAATAAGCAAAGCACAACAAATCTGGTCTGATTTCGTTTCATATGGTAGGAATAGGAACTGATCGAACAAGTGCTTCGATCACGCACGTACGGTAGCTCGTTTATATATATTTTCATATATATATATATGTACTGACCTTTTTGCTGTTGATTGCTTCGTGTAACTGCCTGTTCATCCTGATTCCTGCTTGGAGAGAAATAGAGAGAGAGAGGGATTACGCATGGCCAGATCAGTATGTAGTCCAGGCCAGGCGGATGGATACACCTCACAGCAGGCCAGCACTAATGAAGGAGAGACGGCCATGGATGCATGCATACATATATGAGTTGAAGCAAGCATACCATGTGCTCTTGTAACCAGAAGCAGCAGCACCAGAAGAGCAGCGAAGGCCACAGCAGTAGTAGTCCTCATCTTCATCTCGTCCTGTGTGGCTATGTGCTGATCCAAACAACTCGGTCGTCGGTCGAAGAACCAGATGCGCGCGGTGGTCTGTCCTGCTAGCTAGCTGCTGAATGCGAAGTACAGCAGTAGTAGCTGGATCGAGCGGTGGGATGGAATGGGATGGGAGCAAGCGGCAAGAGGGTGTGAGAGGCGAAGTGTGATCTCGGTCGCCTGTATATATATATACTCACTCATCACTCACACACACACACCGTCAGTGGTCTCCCCCGGCCTTGCCCACTGCAGTGATCGATGGAGCACTAGCTAGCTGACATGTCTCACGCACTCTCTCCCTAACTAAGGGCAGCAGCTTATTATTAAGAAACAATTAGGAGCGCGCTGGGTCGAAGCCAATTCTTTAATCCAGCCATGTACGTACCGTGGCTGTATATCTTGAGTTTTGGTTGGGCGACCGGCCGCTTTTTAAGGAAGGATGATGATGTTCCCTCCAAAACTCGGCGCATGCTTGTTTTTTTTTAATAATGATTTAATCTATAAACTACTTTGCTTGCCGTACGTGACGCAGTTATAAAACTACTATAGTCCAAACAACTCCCCTGGGTTTTTCTGGTCTCTGAATCTTAGCATGAGACGACGATCGAGGAGGGTTGGATTCAGATTTGTTAATTATCGTGACTGATCAGGTGACCGCAACTCTTTGTTTTTTTTTAATAAACCGGATGAGTTACACATTACATAGGCCAAAAAGTAAGCCAAGTTTAGGGTCGGAACATGACTGTTAATTACAAGTCAAAACGAACGGAAGGGAGTATACCATACGTACTACCCTCTCTCTTTTTTTATGTATAGCAGGAAAAGCAATAATATACTACGACATTGTTGTTGTGGTGGTATATATGGTATCCGCACGATGGGGCTAGCGAAAAAGAAAGTGGAGGGAGCGTACGTGAGTTTGAACAAATTCCGTTCCCAAGGCAAAGGTCCCGGCCGAGCAGCGAGCTCAGCTCCAACCGAGTCAATGCATGCCGCTCATACAGCAAGCAAGCATGCCATGTCGTACCACATGCATGATCTCGCGGCTCTCCTTCGGACCGGCCGGCACATCGCCCTGTCTCTTTGGACATGCATGGACAGCGCGAGATTATATTAGTACTCCTACTAGGTTTGTAGTACACTAAACCCATTATTATATCAGGTTTGTAGTACGATGAGCTAGGGTTGAGGACTACTCGCTCCATGGTCTATAGAGTAGCAAAGCATGCATGTTGTGGTAAAAAAAAAAAAGATGTTGGGAAGGGGGAGTGGAGTGGATCGGAGGCCCAGCCCAGGTCATTGGGAGGAGTACGTATTACAGTGCGGCCTTGGCCTGGCCAGGTGTGGCCGTGTGGGAGTTTGGGCACGTTGGGACTTGGACACCGTACAGTACCAGGGGGGCGCATTCAGGCGTATCGTAGGCTCATCAATTCGAAGCCGAAAGCTCTTGGGCAGAGGCCCCTTCCTCCTCCTGTGTCTGTGTGGATCAGGAGGGTCTAGCCGTTCAGGAGGTGCGTGGTGGCCTGGTGGGTGTAGTCACTGCTCTGAGTCGTCTGAGTGAGCCTATATATGACTGACTGATGCGTCCAGGTGGGAGATCCGATCCATTATCAACCGTCATCCATCCCGACGCCGCCTTTGACCAGATGCGCGCTGTTCAAAGCCAGGCCAACGGCCACGCACGCCGCGCGCGCGTGAGGTCCTGTACGTCCTGCCGTCTGCACGACGCAGAGAGAGAGAGAGGCGACGAAGAAGAGACGATGATCGGAGAACGCGGCGCCGGCGCACAAAGCAAAAAAGGGAAACCTCCCCCGGTCCTTTTTCTCTTGTCATCATTCCCATGCATGTGCGAGCGACCGAGTGCGCGCTTAGCACTGTGCCACTTGGTGGCTCAAGGCGAGACCGGCCCCGGCACGTACGACGCGGCCGGCGATCGTGCCAGTCGTCCTCGCCCCCCGCAACGACGCGCGCGCTCGCGGTCTTTGATGCGCACCGGAACGATTGGACGTCTGACACGGATACATGATCGGCTCGTGGGGGCAGACCTACAGCTTATAGATTATATAATCTAGATTATATAATCTAAATTATAATCTAGATATATTATAATTTATATGTAGTTGTTTAGTAGTCTAGATTATATAAATGTAGATTATTCATAAAGACTGCAGTACCCTTGTTTGTTTATTTAAGGTGAGAGAAGAATGGTGTCATATATTATAATTTCTATTTACATAACCATGGGTAGTTGGTCTTTTGCCAAAATAATCTCAAATAAGCTACTCTTAAGAAGATTATGAGATTATCATAATCTGGGCTTTAGATTATATAATCTAAACCCATAATCTAAGTGTTTGTTTACCTGTTGGATTATTTACGCTAGATTATATAATCTAGATAGATTATAATCCGAAACAAACAGGGCCTAAAAGCTAGCCAAATTACATATAAATCCCGCTAAATCCACCCTAACCCACGTGGAATGAGAACCGAATAAGGCCTTAGGCGGATGAATGGATATATGAAATGTTTGATCCAATAATCAATAATCAGGTTGTTTTCTGTCGACCGGGCCTGGAACTGGAAGAGGAGTACATTCATAGCATGAATTCGCATTCGATGCTTTGAGGAGTACATTCGAAGTTGCTGAGTTTGAAGCAGGTATAGTATAAAGGAGTTGCCTTGCAAGAAGATGTCGGACCGTATGTGCAAGTGTGGTATCAAGGTCTATGAAGGAGTTGTACCGTTTAATTTAGGATTTGGTTACTACTGCGACTGCGACTATTCTTATGGACATTTCTGGCGAAGGTGCAACCTCCCAATGCCATCAATGCAAAGAAGACCCATGATTCCATGAACGTGTACTGTACTTTGCAGAGTTACGCTGACAAATCCAAAAGCTCGGTGAACGAGCATCACCACTTTGCAATGAACCGTGCATGGGCAAAGCTTGCCACGAGCCCACGAGATGGTACTCCAACAATGCAACAAGCAGAGCCGGCCGCCGTGGGGTCAATACAGCGGTTAGCCCGTCGATTCGAGGAACCCAGCTTATGCTGTGTCCGGCCGGTACGCACGTACAATACGTCATCGTGTACGTCTTCATCAACCGCCATGTCCATCAGATCAACCAAAGCTGCTCACCGCCGATGGATAGATCCGTGACCGGCCGGACCTTGTTGCCCGCTGCCACTGCCGTGTCGCAGGTGTAGGGAGCCACAAGCTGCTGCTGTCACGACTCACGAACACGATGTGACGCAACTAGCTAGGAGGCCACCGCGGCGATCAACGCCCGGATGATCTCGATGGATCGATAGACGATAGATAGGTGCGCGGTCATGGAGATCAGAGATCACCGTCGGCGTCGTCTATGTCGACGGCGCGCGGCCAGGAAAGCAATTGGCCATATGGGTCCTGCTGGCGGTTACCTACCTACTAGCCGTACGGCGCGGCACGATACTTTACGCAGCTGTCGATCGCGGCGCCCTGGCGGCTTGCTCTGTCGACGCACGGCACGGTCAATTTAAAGCAACCTGTCCGGCGTGGGCCGTGTCCCGGACGAGCATCGTGCGCGCCGCGCCGCGCCGTGTCGGGGACGACGACGTCGCACGCATATATGCGCGCACCTTGGCCATGCGTCGGAGGATCCGATTCGAGCATGGCATGGCATGAGATCCGACGGTCCAACACGCGTGCAATCAGTCACCATGCATAAAGTGTAACCACACCACGGAGATTGATCGATCGAGCGGATTGCTCCACAGTCTATTCATCGTCGATCCTTTCATGTCGTGCATCTTGGCGGCCGGGGGAGAGCTAGGCACTCTCAGTCTTAGGTGGCGAGCCGGCCGGTCGACGACGACCTTTCCGTGCGTGGGCGCACGCAACAGTGACACCAGCATGCGCGTTCGTTTTCCACGGCGCCGCGCGCTGACGCCGACTCGCTGGTACCGCCTGTTGTAATATTAGAGAAATAAGTGACATGTTTCCTTCATATTTAAATATATTAAATATACTAATTCCGAATAAAACAAGCATATCACTCAGATAAATGCCATTTGTAATTATAACAGCAATGAACAGTAGCAATTCTAGAACATGAAAACATGTAATATAGCTACTCAAATCCATTTGCAAATTAAACATGGCTAGTAGATGAAGAAGGCAGATCAAACAAATAAACATGATTGTTTAAATTAAAATATTGCTCTCAAAATAGCGGGTTGCTGCAATAAACAGCCCTCCAACGCTAAAGGGTGATCAAAGATCCTCGACTAACGTGACAGTCCTATCTTACCAAATCAGGGTTTTAGATCAAATATTATGAGCCTAGAAATCAAGCATGAATATCAAGATCAAAACAGTGTGCACAAAATTAAGGAATAATAGTGAACTTAAATAATCAGCCTGCACAATAGTAAAAGATGACTAGGCACAAATAATATCAATGCTGAAAATTAACAACACACTAAAACCCAGACTGTCACGTTGTCTCACTACACCGCTATCATCATCGAGCATTTAATCACAAAATTACTCAATAAATAAAGTGAGGCAACGGGTAACTCACAGCACGTAGATTGTCTACGTGGGAAGACCAGCTCAGCGAACACGAAGTTCTGTCCCAGAAAACCAATTCCGCCGCCCACGTCCGGGCCTGCACGGCGGGAGGTTGACGGAGATACTAGAGCCGCTGCCGGAGCCGAGGGAGACGTCCACGGCACCAGCCCGAGAAGACGAACACCGCGCAGCAGGGAGCCCAAGCACCAGGCCACGGTGGACAACAATCAGAGCAGACAGAGCACCACACAGGCGCACTGGAACTGCACAGCAACACACTAATGCCGCACAGCACCACCTCCACTCTCTTCCACCAACAAGACGAATACCAGAACACCAAGAATCGAAGGGATCGATTTGCACCGAGACTGGAATCGTGAGGAGGAAGAGAAACAGGGAACTGCGTTTTTATTTTTTACCGAGAGAGAATGGCCAGGGGCTTCTCTCCATGCTTAAGGAGCATAGGAGAGGAGGATAACAACCGGATCCGCATGAGCCTTGGCCGAACCAGCCGTAGAGAACGGAGCAGCCGTTGAAACCACCGCCGCCGCCATTTACTCGGCTGCTGCCGAGTCGCCCATCTCTCTCTGGCTCTGGCCATTGGCCGTTCGGCCACCTCTTCCTGGCCGCTCGATCCCTGGCTGCTCTCCCACGCCAGCCGGCTGGGCTGCTCGGCCCATGGCCCTTGAAGTGGCCCAGCTCGGCTGGCCTTTCCTTCCTTTTTTTTAATTCATTTCTTCTATTTTCCATAAAGAAAATAAAGGGAAAATTCCCTTAAATGAACAACAATCCCCACCATTTTCACTCTTATTTTCTGATCAATGTCATTGAGCTCCCGTACTGTTTATATACTACTTTTCGGCAGAGGTACTTGTTAGGTTTGAACCAAAGCCTATCCCAGTGTGTTCCAACCCTGCACGAGTAAGCGGAGGACTACGCCTTGATCCACAAACCCTAGTATGAGAGTCTTCGCACAAAAGGCACATAGTACTAGGCAGATTATCTGCTTCTCTTACGGGGCAGGGCGTTACGGTCATGCCCTTTGATATCTATTCATGAGCTCACTAGAGAGATAACCCCATTCTCTCCCGGACTGCGACCCCACAGTCAGCTCATATAGGTGAAATCATTAAGGAAATTCTGTAGGACAATTTCCCTGCTTATAGCATTGACTTCATTAAGAGCATATTGCTCAACCTGCCATACAGAAAGAGCACAGCAGCTCATGAGACTCTTTGTTTTGTTGTGCTCTTGGTTTCACAGTGCTTCGTTTCCTGGAGCCTGGATCTCGGGATCTCCGGTCACACAGGACAGTTATCCGCAGTTGAAACCGCTAACAGGGTACGAGTCCCATTCCCATGCACGCTGCTTGGATTGGCTTTTGAGCCAGCCCTTTGGTGAAAGGATCAGCAAGGTTCCTTTCAGACTTGATGTAATCTACTGTTATTACACCCGTCTCTCTAGCATGCCGACATGAATCAAGTCGTCTTCTGATATGCCTCGAGGATTTTTGGTTGTCCTTTCTACTGTTCACTTTCAGCAACACAGATGTGTTGTCACAGTATACTAGGACAGCCGGTATCGGCTTTGCTAGCATTGGAAGGTCTGACAACAGGTCTCTCAACCATTCAGCCTCCAATGCTGCTGAATCAAGTGCAACTAATTCAGCCTCCTTGGTGGAACGTGTCGACACTGATTGTTTAGACGATCTCCATGACACGGCCCCACCAGCTAAAGTGAACACATAGCCACTTGTAGACTTCATTTGATCCAAGTCAGAGATCCAGTTTGCATCACTGAATCCTTCAAGCACTGACGGAAATCCGGTATATTTAATACCAAGATTCATCACTCCCTTCAAATACCGAAGCACTCTGTACAAGGCTACCCAGTGTCTATCTCCTGGACTGGCCGAATAACGAGCCAGTCTGCATACTGCATATGAGATATCTGGTCTAGTTGCACTGCTCAGGTACATGAGAGATCCGATGATCTGTGAATATAGTAGCTGGTTCACAGGCTCGCCTTCATATTTATTGAGCGTGTAGGATGGATCATAGGGCGTGGTGACTGGTTTACAGTCCATATGTCCAAAGCGAGTCAGGACCTTTTCCACATAATGGGATTGTGACAAAGTAATCCCATCCTCACCCTTTATTAGCTTGATGTTCAGTATAACATCAGCTTCACCCAAGTCCTTCATATCAAAGTTCTTGGAGAGGAATATTTTTGTCTCCATGATAGCCTCCAAATCGGTCCCAAATATCAATATGTCATCAACGTATAAACACATGATGACACCTTTGCCCCCAGAGAAGCGATAATACACACACTTGTCGGCTTCGTTTACACAAAACCCGGCAGTGGTCAGAGCATTATTAAACTTCTCATGCCATTGTCTGGGAGCTTGCTTCAGACCATATAAGGATTTAATCAAGCGACACACTTTGCTCTCTTGTCCTTTAACCACAAATCCTTCTGGTTGCTGCATATAAATTTCCTCTTCCAGCTCTCCATTTAGGAATGCTGTCTTTACGTCCATTTGATGGACAAGAAGTTTATAAGCAGCTGCCAGCGCTAAAAGCACACGGATTGTGGGCAATCGAGCCACCGGAGAATAAGTATCAAAATAATCCTCCTCTTTCTTTTGAGTAAAACCCTTAGCCACAAGACGGGCCTTGTACTTTTCAATAGTACCATCGGGTCTCCTCTTCCTCCTAAAGATCCATTTACAGCCCACAGGCTTGCAACCAGCTGGGAGATCAGTTATCTCCCAAGTTCCGTTCGAGATGATTGAATCCATCTCGCTACGGACAGCCTCCCTCCAGTACTCTGCATCCGGAGATGTATATGCCTCTGTGAGGGAGCGTGGTTCTTCATCCACTAGATAAATAATATAATCATCACCCAGAGACTTTTCAGTCCTTTGTCTCTTACTCCTCCTTAACTCCAAATCTGGAGTCTGGTCATGGACACTCGAGGGCAGAGAATATGTCCGAGATGGACCATCTGGGGCTACTACTTCCTTATCCCGCATAGGGAAGATGCTCTCAAAGAATGTCACATCCCGAGACTCCATTATTACATTTATAGCAACTTCGCTTGTCTCGGAATGGACCACTAGAAATCTATAAGCTGCACTGTTATGTGCATAACCCAGGAAGACACAGTCTACGGTCTTAGGGCCTAACTTTCTCTTCTTCGGCAACGGGACATTCACCTTTGCAAGGCAGCCCCAAGTTCGAAGATGCGAAAGATCTGGCTTCCTTCCTTTAAATCCTTCATAGGGTGTGGCCTCACGGTTGCGAGGCGGTACCCTGTTCAGGACATAGCATACTGTGAGTACTGCCTCGCCCCACCATATGTCAGGCATCCTCGAACTTTGCAACAAAGCATTAGCTAAGTCACACACCGTTCGGTTCTTCCTTTCAGCTACCCCATTTGACTGAGGTGAATATGGAGCAGTGGTTTCATGAATGATTCCACACTCTTTGCAGTACTCATCAAAAAGGTTGGAAAGGTATTCACCTCCTCTATCAGACCGGAGCCTTTTAATTTTCTTGTCTAACTGGTTTTCAACTTCAGTCTTATAGATCTTAAAGTGTTCTAGTGCCTCATCTTTAGTTCTGAGTAAGTAAATATAACAGAACCTGGTAGCATCATCTATCAAGGTAAGAAAGTATCTTTTACCGCCTTTTGTGATTATACCATTCATCTCACAGATATCTGAGTGAATTAGTTCTAAAGGAGTGGTACTTCTGCCTTCAACCGTATGAAACGGTTTTCTAGGCTGCTTAGCTTGCACACAAATACCACATTTTACACCTTTAACATGTTTATATTCAGGAATTAAAGACATGTCACTTAATCTCTTAATGGCCTCAAAATTCACATGACACAAACGGGAATGCCATATATTATTAATGGAATCGTTATTACAGACCACATTAACATGGTAAGAAGAATGATTGTTCAAAACAGAAAGACGGAACAAACCGCCTGACTCATATGACTTTCCAACAAAAGTACCAAACTTAGACAGGACCACTTTATTAGACTCAAACACTAATTTGAGACCCTGTCGACATAGCAGCGACACTGAAATGAGGTTCCGGCTCATCGAGGGCACATAGAGTACGTCCTTCAGCACGAGCGTCTTTCCTGAAGTTAACTTCAGGTAGACCTGTCCAGTACCTCGAACTGCTGCCGGAACACCATTTCCCATCAAGACTGGTGCGCTGTTGAATCCCTGGAATGAAGAGAACATGGATCGATCAGCACAAATATGAACAGTAGCACCGGAATCCATCCACCAGTCATCTGATGGACTTGCCATAAAGGCCTGAAGTGCATACCCTGGGGTGGAGTTAACCACCACGTTCCCTTCTTTGCGCTGAGGTGGAGGACCTTTTCCCTTCCTAAGTTTGCATCTCCGAGCTGTATGCCCCGAGACTCCACAAACGTAGCAGATAAAGTCCTCCTTTTTCTTCTTCATCTTTTTGGACTTAGGTTGGTTCATATTCTTCTGTGGAGAGTTCTTCTTCTTCTGGAATTTTCTATCTCCACCCTTCTCAACAACGTGAGCCTGAAGTTGCTGGGATGGCTTGTTACTGGACCTTGCACGCTCTTCCACATTTATCGCAGCTGACAACTCAGTGAGAGTCATTTGCTTCTTCATGTGGCGGCGTGAAGTCACAAAGTCTCGCCAAGAAGGCGGGAGCTTTGCCAGTATTGAATTCACCTGAAAACTGTCTGGTAGGACGCAGCCATATTGGACCAAGTCCCTAACAAGGAGTTGAATCTCCTGTAGCTGCTCCATAACAGACCTTCCCTCAACCATTTTATAGTTGAGGTAGTTTTCCGTTGTGAATGACTCATTGCCATTGTCAACTTCAGAGAACTCGTTCTCAAGTTCAGTCCATAGACCCTTGGCGGAGGTGAAACGAGAGTACACGTCAAATAAGCGGTTCGACAAGACGTTCAGCAGACGAGACAAGCATGCCTCATTGGCTTCGTCCCACTTGGCCTTGTCCGCTAGTGCGGCGGCCTTCGCTGCATCATCAGCATCATCTGATGCAGCCTCGGGAACAGCCGACGTCACTACCCAAAATAATTTTAGGTCAGTGAGCCACATGCGAGTCTTAATCTGCCAGCGCTTAAAGCTTGCGCCGTCGAACGCTTCAGGCTTAATGACATCAGAACTGGAGGCCATTACTCGAGTTGGTTTTCTGGATTGTTGTAATATTAGAGAAATAAGTGACATGTTTCCTTCATATTTAAATATATTAAATATACTAATTCCGAATAAAACAAGCATATCACTCAGATAAATGCCATTTGTAATTATAACAGCAATGAACAGTAGCAATTCTAGAACATGAAAACATGTAATATAGCTACTCAAATCCATTTGCAAATTAAACATGGCTAGTAGATGAAGAAGGCAGATCAAACAAATAAACATGATTGTTTAAATTAAAATATTGCTCTCAAAATAGCGGGTTGCTGCAATAAATAGCCCTCCAACGCTAAAGGGTGATCAAAGATCCTCGACTAACGTGACAGTCCTATCTTACCAAATCAGGGTTTTAGATCAAATATTATGAGCCTAGAAATCAAGCATGAATATCAAGATCAAAACAGTGTGCACAAAATTAAGGAATAATAGTGAACTTAAATAATCAGCCTGCACAATAGTAAAAGATGACTAGGCACAAATAATATCAATGCTGAAAATTAACAACACACTAAAACCCAGACTGTCACGTTGTCTCACTACACCGCTATCATCATCGAGCATTTAATCACAAAATTACTCAATAAATAAAGTGAGGCAACGGGTAACTCACAGCACGTAGATTGTCTACGTGGGAAGACCAGCTCAGCGAACACGAAGTTCTGTCCCAGAAAACCAATTCCGCCGCCCACGTCCGGGCCTGCACGGCGGGAGGTTGACGGAGATACTAGAGCCGCTGCCGGAGCCGAGGGAGACGTCCACGGCACCAGCCCGAGAAGACGAACACCGCGCAGCAGGGAGCCCAAGCACCAGGCCACGGTGGACAACAATCAGAGCAGACAGAGCACCACACAGGCGCACTGGAACTGCACAGCAACACACTAATGCCGCACAGCACGTGCACAGCACCACCTCCACTCTCTTCCACCAACAAGACGAATACCAGAACACCAAGAATCGAAGGGATCGATTTGCACCGAGACCGGAATCGTGAGGAGGAAGAGAAACAGGGAACTGCGTTTTTATTTTTTACCGAGAGAGAATGGCCAGGGGCTTCTCTCCATACTTAAGGAGCATAGGAGAGGAGGATAACAACCGGATCCGCATGAGCCTTGGCCGAACCAGCCGTAGAGAACGGAGCAGCCGTTGAAACCACCGCCGCCGCCATTTACTCGGCTGCTGCCGAGTCGCCCATCTCTCTCTGGCTCTGGCCATTGGCCGTTCGGCCACCTCTTCCTGGCCGCTCGATCCCTGGCTGCTCTCCCACGCCAGCCGGCTGGTCTGCTCGGCCCATGGCCCTTGAAGTGGCCCAGCTCGGCTGGCCTTTCCTTCCTTTTTTTTTAATTCATTTCTTCTATTTTCCATAAAGAAAATAAAGGGAAAATTCCCTTAAATGAACAACACCGCCCTCTACCGACGGCGCCCATTGGGCGTGGCCGTGGCGCTGTCGCCCCGCCAGCACGCCGCCCTGTAAGGGGACAACGTCGTTAGCGCACGTCCGCGCGAGCGCCATCCAGCGGATCGGAGGAGGCGCCCGTCGCGGCCCCGCGGGGCATGGCGTGTCGTCGAGATGTCCCAGGCCGTCGGCACGGCGCCATTACTGCGTTGCTCTCCCGATCGAGGCATGCTTCGGCGGTCCCGGCCGATACGGACGGCTCCAGCCACGCCGCCCGGCCCCGCGCGGCCGACGGCCAGCGGATCCGACGCGCTAGCTGCAGCTAGCCAGCTAGGTCGATCACGCGCGTGCGTACACGGTACAAGGATGTACGTGCAGCACCCGTCTGGCCGTCTCGATCTCAGGCAAGTCGTCGTTGGGCTGGGCCAGGGAGGGAGACAGTGCGGCAGCTGCCGGTACGCGCGCCTGCAGACATGGGGGGGGCCATGATATGAACGCCCCGTAGCGTACAGGGAGCAGGCCGTGCCTACGTGCCCGTCGCCGAACAAGGCAGCAGGAACAGCACGCTGCCGTTCTGGTGAGGCTGTCGACAGTTTGGTGGATACGTTGATACAAGCATTGAGCGGCGCATCAGAATGCATGGACCGACAAATGTACGCCTGGAAAGTGGAGGCACATGGTCGATCGTCTGGTTGCCATCAAGATTATGCATGTCACTGTCACATACAGATTCATTACGCTCCTACTATCTGAACGATTTGACAACGATTTCATACATGATTGCCTAGGATCAGTTATTCGTATGTCAGAGTACAGTACAATACTACATAGAGATAAAAAAAAAACATGTACTGAACCTATTTTTCTGCGTGTCCCAGCTCAGACTAGTGCTGGGAATTAGGCCGGGTCGGGCCAGCCCGGTCTAAGCCCATCGTGCTTCGTGTCAAACGGGTTCAGGTCAACAAAGTCCAAAAGATTTATGGACCGTGTCGTGCCAGTCTGAAGTGTAAAAACAGTGGCTCAGCCCAGCCCTAAACCACGTCGTTCCTTCTTTGGGCCGTGCCGACCCAAACCCGGCCCGTATATTTGACCACATAAAATCAAAATATTACAACCATATAAAATTAATAGCTTACTAAATTAAAGATATTAAACAGTTTTATCATCATTTGACCACATAAACTCCAAATATAACAACAATATAAAGTCGATATCTTACTAAATTAAAGAAATTAAATAGATTGGACTTAATTGGGCCGTGCCAGTCTAAGCCTGGCCCATCTATGCGGGCTGTGCCGGGGGCCCGATAGGCCAGAAATTGAGGCCCGGCCCAAGCCCGACTTCGGGCCGTGCTAGCCCGGCTCAAATTATTTCGTGCCGGGGCATGCTTTGGGCTCCTATTTTCAGGCCATACTTGTGCTGGCTCGGAAAACGCGGCCCATATTCCCAGCACTAATCCAGACGATGTTAGCAGAAGGAAACAAAGAAACAGAGTTAGGGGCGGCGTCGCCTGACCCATTCTGTCGAACACGTTGCGCACGCTATGCATGACACTAGCTTGATCTAATACAAATGCAATGTGTGGTACTAGTAGCAGTTTGGAGAAAGCTATTTGTCGGTAATATCAGGTGCTAGTAAAAAGATGTTGCCTTTTTTCTACACTCCGAAAGATGATTTCTTTAGGTAGTGTTTGGTTGAGGAGCAAGTAGAATGAAGCCGTTCCATCCCTGATTCTAGGAACGGAGCCGCTCTGTTCTGTGTTTGGTAATTTGGAACGGAGCGGCTCTGTTTTTTGTTTGGTTGCAGAATGAACGGAACGGAGCGTGACTGTGAGAGCGGGATCGGAACGGAGCGGCTCCGTCCGGTTGATTTTTTGGAGCGGAATGGTTCCGGATCTGAAGAGAATATTCTCTAATTGGAGCCATTCCGTTCTAGTCCTTTGTAACCAAACAGCAACAAAACTGGAACAGAACGGTTCCGTTCTACTTGGCTCTTCAACCAAACACTACCTTAACTGTGTTTAATTGTGTATTGATGTACTCTACTCTGTATCCTTCCTCGGATTCTCATAAAGCAACGATACAATGACTGACTGATAATGCTAGGAGCAACTGCTACTCATTGCATCTCACTTCCTAGCATCAAACTCATTCAAGGCAAGGCATCTAACATTTTACAAATTTCCAATGTAAATCTTCCTCCTAAGTGCACAGAAACTCCAAATCATTGACACTGTCGGGCTGATCTCGTCCAAAATCGGCCAAAGGATCGAACCGGACTTCTTGCACCTTAATTGGGTTACAATAACCATATTAGTTGCAACTCCCTTCACACCGTGCTATAAAAAAAAAATAAGGGAAGCCAGCATATAAACCAACGTTAGTCATACACTCATACCTTATCATCTTAATAACTACATGCATTCGATCTGCATTAATGCAGTTTGTGAGGGGAAGGCTGCCACAATTATTTCACCGATGCTACACCGAATGTTGTAGCTTCCTCGACACAGCTGTGATTGCATCTATTGTGACTTCCTCTTCGAATCTCAAAGGTATTCTCCGTTCATAAATATATGACACCATTATATTTTTAAAAAACTTTGATCACTCGTCTTATTCAAAATAATAATAAGTTATCATTTATTTTGTTTTGATTTATTTTATCATTTAAGATAGTATACACTTGGCTTAAAATTTTACATTTTTAAATAAATATTTTGAATAAGACGAGTGATCAAAGTTTTCTATTAGTGGATAAGGCTATAAACTAAGGTCCTATATAAGCTAATAGTGGCAACAGAGCCGAGATTTCACACATAAATCGTAACCCTAGAACCCAAACCTTTTAGATTTTGGGACCTACCCAAGACAAATCCCAAATAAGCACATATCTAGTCAAGATTTGCCCAATACAACAAGTAGAAGAAGAGGAAATTGAAGAGAGCCACCAAAAAAACTTAGCAGATAAATTAAAGGGGTTCATCTACCTCTTGGACACATTCAAATAGTGCATATGTTGTAACTGGTTTTGCTTGAAAGCCTTAGAAAGTTGTAATCAACTAGTTCTTGAGTTGTTCCCATATGATGATCGATGTTAGATGAAGGGACGAGCACCAAGTTTAATCTACCTCTTGCCACCATAAAGAATGATTTGGTCAATACCATTGTGCTTTCGCCGAATGATGCAACAATTGCCTTCTGACTCGTGAGAAATTACTTCAGGTCAGACTGCCCATCATACGAAGAAAAGCATAGACAACTTGTAAATAACATGTCAAGGGACTGCTTTCAAATCCCTTGAGAGTGGAGATGCACCAGCCGTAGATAAAACTGACATAGCCTTACTCTTCTTGGATTGTAAAGCCCAAAAATTGGTCAAAGAAAAAAATGATGATAAAATAAATGAATAAATATATTTGAGGATTTTTGAAACCTTGGAAATTTTATTTGGACCCTTCTATCTTCATAGCCAATTAATGGAGCATTATTAGTCGAGTAACCCATAAGCAAATAGGAGTGTGCACCCCCATGCTTAAGATTATGTTGGGATACATTTTATTCGACCTCAAATTATAAATGAAAATATAAAATAGAAAAGAAAAAAAATTAAATTATTCCCTTAAAGCACCCTCTACAAAAATATACATATGGTTGAATTAAAATAAATTCATGATGATGATTATACATTAACCTCTCCTTTAGTACATAAGTATTAACTTTTGAAAATCTATATATATATATATACATATATCTGATTTATCTACTAATTCATAATCACCTTTCTTAAATGGAATCATGTGTGTGTGTGCATTTCATATTTAAAAGTATTATTATTATTATTATTATTATTATTATTATTATTATTATATTGCTTAGAGATAATGAATGAATAAACTTGTATCATGTTGAATCTTTGTTTGTACAATACCACTTGAACTTAAATTTAAATTAGATTTTTACTTGGTTTTGAATTTGAATTTAGAAACACAAAATTAAAAAAAAAGAAAAAGACTCAAACTCGCGCTTTGGGCCTAATTCCCCAGCAACCGGCCCAACTCCCTCCCTACCCCGCCAGCCCACTTCTGTCTCCGGTTCCACGCGCGCGCCTGGGAGTGTTCCATCTTGCCGACATGTGGGTCCGCCCTGTCATATCTATCTCTCACCTGCGCGCAACAGACCCCGCGCGGACTCCAGCGAAATCCACGCGCTCGCGCAGCTAACCGGACTCCGTTGAGCAAAACGCGCCTGGACTCCGTTGCCTGCTGCCCACGCTTGCTTGTGGTGTTCTCCCTGACTCGTGGGACCTCTACGACAGGGCCGTCTTCTCCAGTGGGTGCGCGCGCGGCAGATCCATGCCGCGTTTAGTCCGAGGATTTGTTAGGATTCCATCGATTTGACCATATCCATCCCGCCGCATCACACCTACAAAATAGCCACCCTAGCCTCGGCTTGGGGTATCAATCAATCACGTCAGGAAGCTTCAACGCGAGGCGCTCGTCACCGAGAAGCGGGAGGATGACAGCTGGTCCACTGTGGGGGAAAACACTAATGCACTGGTGCTAACGCCTCGGTTGGTGGGTGGTTAGCTTCTCCTGATCACCGGGCACCTGGGCATGGTGGTGGTGGCCGCTGCGACGACTCGATGGCTGGGCGATTGCTCGCCATCGTGGGGGATCCGCGCTCCGCCATGGCCAGACTGGTAGTCACGACACGCATCGGTGAGAACTCTACCACATGGTTTGCGGTATCCTCCTCTACGCGTAGCATCATCGGGATTGGAGTTACAGTGTCCGAGAGTGTAGTTAGGGCTGTTGGCCGGTAATGGCGGCCACCACGGTAGCGCACCCCGCCGCCGGTGGTTCATCGGGGTGGAAAGAGAATAGGGGGATGTGTCACGGGCCGTTCGATCGGGGGGTGAGCGCCTTAGATTAGAAAGAGTCACCCTTTTGCTTGGATGTAGCGTCGGCCGTTGATTCAAATAAATGAATGGATCTGATTAGAAATCTTGGTGCCTGTGCGATCGTTGGATCTGACCGTCGATTCACGATCGTGCACACCAGAGCAGATCGCGACGTTTTAAAACCTGGACCATTGGATCATGATCCAATGGCTCATGATGGACGATACACCTTCGCTGCGCGCACTTTCTAAAAGAGCCCCTATAGTTTTTCTTATTCAACCCGCCATCTCGTGCCATTATAAGACCATTACCGTTTATTCCTGTAATTTATGCAGAACCCCCCTAGGCTTTGTTAAAATTATGTCCGCAGTCCATAAGCCTAAGGAAATTCAGAATTTATTTTAGAAAATGATTTTTAATACAAAAACAATAGTAGAAACTTGTATAATTCATATATAATTTATTTTAGCTCCAAATTGAGTAATTCCAGTTGCAATAATTTTGTATTAATATTGTCTATCAATTAGTAACACTGTTTAGCCATGAAACTTGAATTAAAATTATTCATTTGGATCAATCTATTCTAAGCACTAAATAATTTTGGAAATTCATAACTTAATAATCGTAGCTCCGAATTTAGTGGTTCTTGTTTCTACTATCTCGTAGCGACGCGTAGATTATTATTATTCAGTTTGTTCTTATGTTTGGTGTGATGTTAATTTTACCTATATCATGTCTGTTTGTATTGCTATGTTTAGCAGTGAGGCACGTGTCATCTGAAGAGCAAGTTGGTACCTGAAATCTTAAGTCCCAGGCAAGTTGTGCCCTTGATCACTTCTTTTACCCAATCATGTTCTAATTAATCATAATGATCTGCATAGATTAATTTTGATGGGACCCAATAGGTTACCCTAGTTTGATTATCTTTATACCTTGTTCACCACTGAATTTCTAGGTAGTACATGCTATTGCTTTATGTGGTTTTGGGTATAGAGTTATATATTATTCATTATCATACCTTTGTTATCAGTTGTTATTTATTGTCATGACAAGATCATTATGTTAATTGGAACATGGAGCGACCACCCGGGAAAACGGTGCTACCACAAGGGTTTAATGGGACGCCCTTGGCTGACTAATTAGGAAAGCTAGTGGAAGACTACCTTACCCGAAAGGGGCAAGGGTAGTAGGGGAGTGGTCAGTGTAGGTGAGAGCACCTAGAGGGGGGGGTGAATAGGTGATCCTGTAAAAACTTGAAACTTAAAGCCACAAACTTGATTAAGTGTTAGAACAATAAGGCCAAGTGGCTAGAGAGGAGTTCTTGCTAAACACGATAACCACAAAGAAATCAACACAGAGAGGCACATTGGTTTATCCTGTGGTTTGGCCAAGTCCAACACTTGCCTACTCCACGTTGTGGCGTCCCAACGGACGAGGGTTGCACTCAACCCCTTTCAAGCGGTCCAAAGACCCACTTGAATACCATGGTGTTTTGCTTTTGTTTCACTATATCCCGCTTGCGAGGAATATCCACAACTTGGAGCCTCTCGCCCTTACAATTTGATTATCACAAAGGAGCACGGAAGTAAGGGTGGGAAAAGCAACGCACACAAGACACAAAATCAGAGCACAAACACGCACACTAGTCACAACTTGAGCTCGCAACACAACTCAGAGAGTTCTCTACTCAAATGGAGCTCTAGTTACTATTACAAAGAATCAAATGCGCGGAAATGAAGTCTTGGTGCTTAGGGATGCTCAAAGAATGCTTGGTGTACTCCTCCATGCGCCTAGGGGTCCCTTTTATAGCCCCAAGGCAGCTAGGAGCCGTTGGAAGCAATCTAGGAAGGCAAATCTTGCCTTCTGTCGGGTGGCGCACCAGACAGTCCGGTGCACCACCGGACAGACACTGTTCGCAGTCCGGTGCAGATTGCTTTCCTAATTTGGCGCAACCGACTGTTGAAGATTTGGAGCCGTTGGCGCACCGGACACTGTCCGGTGCACACCGGACAGTCCGGTGCCCCCATCCGATCGTTGGCTCGGCCACGCGTCACGCGCGGATTGCACGGCCGACCGTTGGCGCGCCCAACCGTTAGCTCACCGGACAGTCCGGTGCTTCACCGGACAGTCCGGTGAATTTTAGCCGATCGCTGTTGACTGCTTTCCCGAGAACGACGACTTCGCCGCAGACGACTCACCGGACAGTCCTGTGCACCACCGGACAGTCTGGTGAATTTTAGTCGTACGCCGCCGTAGAGACCCGAGAGCAGGCTGTTCACCGGGACTGGTCCTGGCGCACCGGACACTGTCCAGTGCACCTAGACCGAGCAGCCCTTTTGGCTGAACATAGCCAACTTTTCTCCAAAGCGATTTCTCCTGTTTCTAGCACTTAGACACAATACATTAGTCTTCAAAACAATGTACTAAGTCTAGAAACATACCTTTAATCTTGATTTGCACTTCTTAAATCTTTGGCACAAATATTACTCAAAGCATTTGTGTGGAGCACTTAATCACCAAAATCTTATAGAAATGGCCCAAGGGCACATTTCCCTTTCAATCTCCCCCTTTTTGGTGATTAATGCCAACACAACAAAAAGCAAATAAAAGAAGTGCAACATCAATGCAAAATCAATGCAAATAAGAACAAAAATGTTTTTGATTCAAATTTGGCATATATGGATCATTCTTTGCCACCACTTGGTTTGCAAATCAAACTCAATTTCCTATCTCTAAGTCAGAAACACTTGTTGAGGCATAGAGAGAGGTATTCCTAGAGAAATTGATCAAAGATTCAAAAACTCCCCCTTTTTCCCATAATCAAACATTCTCCCCACAAGAGACAAACTTTTGACAATAAGAGACAATAAGAGTATTTTGACAAAACAAAAGCTCTACTCTACTATTTTCAAAATTCTCAAGTGGTAGCTGATCCATTTCTTGCTTTGGCCTTAATTTCTCCCCCTTTGGCATCAAGCACCAAAACGGGATTATTTTTGGCCCTTGAACCCCATTGCCTCACCAAAATCTTCAATTAAGAGTAAGAAGGCAATAAGAGCATGGAGATGAACTTGGAGTTAGTTACCCTCTCATCGGAGTGCAGTGGAAGTCTTGCATGGTCCAAGTTCACCTTTTCCCTTTCAATCCTCCTTTGAGACTAATTTAAGAAAACTCAAGCACACGGTTAGTCTCAAAGGGTCAAGTTGTAGCATTTCTCCCCCAAAATATGTGCATCATTCACACATGGACTTGTGAGGTCCGTGGGATCCCTTGCACAACTTGAGCACCATAAGTAAGCAATAAAATGCATAAAGGAACATGATCAAAGGCATATAACACATGTATGCTCAATATCAATCCAAGTTACACGAATCTAAGACATTTAGTTCACTACGCAGCCTGCAAAAGGTCTTCTCATCTAAAGGCTTGGTAAAGATATCAGCTAGCTGGTTCTCGGTGCTTACATAAAACACTTCGATATCTCCCTTTTGCTGGTGGTCTCTCAAAAAGTGATGCCGGATGTCTATGTGCTTTGTGCGGCTGTGTTCAACAGGATTGTCCGCCAAGCGGATTGCACTCTCATTATCACATAGGAGTGGGACTTTGCTCAGATTGTAGCCAAAGTCCCTGAGGGTTTGCCTCATCCAAAGTAGTTGCGCGCAACACTGTCCTACGGCAACATACTCGGCCTCAGTGGTGGATAGGGCAACGGAAGTTTGTTTCTTAGAACTCCACGACACCAGGGACCTTCCTAGGAATTGGCACGTCCCTGATGTACTCTTCATATCGACCTTACATCCAGCATAATTGGAGTCTGAATATCCAATTAAGTCAAAGGTAGACCCCTTTGGATACCAGATCTCGAAGCAAGGCATAGCGACTAAATATCTAAGAATCCGCTTAACAACCACAAAGTGACACTCCCTTGGGTCGGATTGAAATCTAGCACACATGCATACGCTAAGCATAATATCTGGTCTACTAGCATATAAATAAAGTAACGACCCTATCATAGACCGGTATGCCTTTTGATCAACGGACTTACCTCCTTTGTTGAGGTCGACATGTCCGTTGGTTCCCATTGGAGTCTTTGCGGGCTTGGCGTCCTTCGTCCCAAACCGCTTGAGCAAGTCTTGCGTGTACTTCGTTTGAGAGATGAAGGTGCCATCCTTGAGTTGCTTCACTTGGAACCCAAGGAAGTAGTTCAACTCGCCCATCATCGACATCTCAAATTTCTGAGTCATCACCCTGCTAAACTCTTCACAAGACTTTTGGTTAGTAGAACCAAATATTATGTCATCGACATAAATTTGGCACACAAATAGATCACCGTCACAAGTCTTAGTGAAAAAAGTTGGATCGGCTTTCCCAACCTTGAAAGCATTAGCAATTAAAAAGTCTCTTAAGCATTCATACCATGCTCTTGGGGCTTGCTTAAGTCCATAGAGCGCCTTAGAGAGCTTACACACATGGTCGGGGTACCGTTCATCCTCAAAGCCAAGGGTTGCTCCACGTACACCTCCTCCTTGATTGGACCATTGAGGAAAGTGCTCTTCACGTCCATTTGGAACAACCTGAAAGAATGGTGAGCGGCATAGGCTAACAAAATACGAATCGACTCTAGCCTAGCCACAGGAGCAAAAGTCTCCTCAAAGTCCAAACCTGCGACTTGGGCATAACCTTTTGCCACAAGTCGAGCCTTGTTCCTTGTCACCACCCCGTGCTCGTCTTGTTTGTTGCGGAACACCCACTTGGTTCCCACAACGTTTTGCTTGGGACGCGGCATCAGTGTCCAAACTTCATTTCGCTTGAAGTTGTTGAGCTCTTCATGCATGGCCAACACCTAGTCCGGATCTAGCAAGGCCTCTTCTACCCTGAAAGGCTCAATAGAAGAGATAAAAGAGTAATGCTCACAAAAATTAGCTAATCTAGAGCGAGTGGTTACTCCCTTGCTAATGTCACCCAAAATCTGGTCGACGGGATGATTCCTTTGAATCGTCGCTCGAACTTGAGTTGGAGGGGCCCGTGGTACTTCGTCCTCCTCATCTTCGACATCCTGTGATCCCCCTTGATCACATGCCTCTTCTTGGGGGACCTGTTCGTCATCTTGAGTTGGGGGATGCACCGTCGTTGAGGAAGAAGGTTGATCTTGCTCCTTGTGTTCCTGTGGTCGCACGTCTCCAATAGCCATGGTACGAATTGCGTCCGATGGAACATCATCCTCATCTACATCATCAAGATTAACTTGCTCTCTTGGAGAGCTATTAGTCTCATCAAATACAACGTCGCTAGAGACTTCAACCAAACCCGATGATTTTTTGAATACTCTATACGCCTTTGTATTTGAGTCATAACCTAACAAAAACCCTTCTACAGCCTTAGGAGCAAATTTTGAATTTCTACCTTACTTCACCAGAATGTAGCATATACTCCCAAAAACTCGAAAATACGAAACATTGGGTTTGTTACCGTTTAGTAGCTCGTATGATGTCTTCTTGAGGAGGCGATGAAGGTAGACCCGGTTTATGGCGTGGCAAGATGTGTTCACAGCTTCCGACCAAAACTGCTCGGGCGTCTTGAATTCTCCAAGCATCGTCCTCGCCATGTCTATAAGCGTCCTGTTCTTCCTCTCTACAATACCATTTTGTTGTAGTGTGTAGGGAGCGGAGAACTCGTGCTTGATTCCTTCCTCCTCAAGAAACTCCTCCACTCGTAGGTTCTTGAACTCGGACCCGTTGTCGCTTCTAATCTTTTTCACCTTGAGCTCAAATTCATTTTGAGCTTGCCTTAGAAAGCGCTTGTGGCTCCCTTGGGTTTCTGATTTATCCTGCAAAAAGAATACCCAAGTGAAGCGGGAAAAATCATCAACAATAACAAGACCATACTTACTTCCCCCGATGCTAAGGTAGGCGACGGGTCCGAAGAGGTCCATATGCAATAACTCCAGAGGTCTTGATGTAGTCATCACGTTCTTGATGTGATGAGCACTTCCCACTTGTTTTCCTGCTTGACAAGCTGTACAAGGTCTATCTTTTTCGAAAGTTACATTTGTTAGAGCTAACACATATTCTCCCTTTAGAAGCTTGTGAAGGTTCTTCATCCCCACATGTGCTAGACGGCGATGCCACAGCCAGCCCATGCTAGTCTTAGCGATTAAGCATGCATCTAGATCGGCCTCCTCCTTCAAAAAATCAACTAAATAGAGTTTGTCGTCTAGTACACCCTTAAAAGCTAATGAACCATCACTTCTTCTAAAGACAGACACATCTACGTTTGTAAATAAGCAGTTGTAACCCATATTACATAATTGACTAACGGACAACAAGTTATAACCGAGCGATTCTACTAAAAACACATTAGAAATGGAATGCTCGGAAGAAATAGCTATTTTTCCTAGTCCTTTAACCTTGCCTTGATTCCCGTCACCAAATATGATTGAGTCTTGGGAATCTTTGTTCTTGACGTAGGAGGTGAACATCTTCTTCTCCCCCGTCATGTGGTTTGTGCATCCGCTGTCGATAATCCATCTTGAGCCCCCGGATGCATAAACCTACAAGGCAAATTAGGCTTGGGTTTTAGGTACCCAACTCTTGTTGGGTCCTACAAGGTTAGTAACAATAGCCTTAGGGACCCAAATGCAAGTTTTATCTCCCTTGCATTTTGCCCCCAATTTCCTAGCAACTACTTTCTTATTTTTACATGTAAGTACAAAATCAGTGTTGCAGGCATGAAAAACAGTAGTAGATCCATTAAACACTTTCCTAGGAGCATGAGACACAAAATTCCTCCTAGATCTACCATTAAGGTTTGAACTTGAAGCAAACATGGCATGAGAGTCAAAGGCATTATAACTCCTATCATAATGAACATTTCTAGAATATTTCCTATCATGATACAAGAAAGCATGATTTTTATGAACACTATTAGCCATAGGGGTCTTTCCTTTCTCCTTGGCGGAGATGGGAGCCTTATGACTTGTTAAGTTCTTAGCTTCCCTTCGAAAGCCAAGCCCATCCTTAATAGAGGGGTGTCTACCACTAGTGTAGGCATCCCTTGTAAATTTTAGTTTATCAAAATCATTTTTGCTAGTCTTAAGTTGGGCATTAAGACTAGCTACTTCATCATTTAATTTAGAAATGGAAGTTAAATGTTCATTGCAAGCATCAATATTAAAATCCTTACACATATTGCAAATTACTACATGCTCAATACAAGAACTAGATTTATTTGCAACTTCTAGCTTAGCATTTAAGTCATCATTCAAAATCTTCAAGCTAGAAATAGATTCATTGCAAATAGACAATTCAGAAGATAGTAATTCATTCCTTTTAATATCTAAGGCAAGAGACTTTTGAACAATAACAAATTTATCATGTTCCTCATACAAGATGTCCTCTTGCCTCTCTAGCAGTCTATCTTTTTTATTCAATGTGTCAATCAGCTCATTAATCTTTTCTATCTTAGCTCTATCTAATCCTTTGAACAAGCTAGTGTAATCAATTTCATCATCACTAGAGTCCTCATCACTAGAAGTAGAATATTTAGGAGTTTCTCTAGTGATTACCTTCTTTTCTTTTGCCATTAGGCACGTGTGGCGCTCGTTGGGGAAGAGCGACGATTTGTTGAAGGCCAACGCGGCGAGTCCCTCGTCGTCGGAGTCGGACGACGAACAATCCGAGTCCCACTCTTTGCCGAGGTGTGCCTCGCCCTTCGCCTTCTTGTAGGCCTTCTTCTTTTCCCTCTTCCCGCCTTTCTCTTGTTCCTGGTCATTAGTGTTGTCGGGACAATTAGCTATAAAATGACCATACTTACCACACTTGAAGCAGGAGCGCTTCCCCTTCATCTTCCTCTTGTTTGGGTGCTCCTTTCTTCCTTTAAGCGTCGTCTTAAAGCGCTTGATGATGAGGGCCATTTCTTCCTCGTTAAGCCCGACCGCCTCAACTTGCGCCACCTTACTAGGTAGCGCCTCCCTGCTACTTGTTGCTTTGAGAGCAACGGTTTGAGGCTCGTGTATTGGGCCATTTAGCGCCTCATCAACATATCTCGCCTCCTTGATCATCATTCGCCCGCTCACAAATTTTCCAAGTATTTCCTCGGGTGTCATCTTGGTATACCTAGGATTTTCACGAATAGAGTTTACAAGATGTGGATCAAGGACAGTAAAAGACCTTAGCATAAGTCGGACGACGTCGTGGTCTGTCCATCTCGTGCTCCATAGCTTCTTATTTTGTTGACCAGGGTCTTGAGCCTGTTGTATGTTTGGGTTGGCTCCTCCCCCCTGATCAATGCGAACCTCCCTAGTTCGCCCTCCACCAACTCCATCTTGGTGAGCATGGTGACATCATTTCCCTCATGCGATATCCTGAGGGTGTCCCAAATCTGCTTGGCGTTATCCAAGCCGCTCACCTTATGGTACTCTTCCCTGCACAAGGATGCTAATAGAACAGTGGTAGCTTGTGCATTTTTGTGAATTTGTTCATTTATAAACATTGGATTATCCAAACTATCAAAATGCATTCTATTCTCTACTATCTCCCATATACTTGGATGAAGAGAGAATAAGTGACTACGCATTTTGTGACTCCAAAATCCGTAGCCCTCTCCATCAAAGTGTGGAGGTTTACCAAGAGGAATGGAAAGCAAATGTGCATTTGAATTATACGGAATACGAGTAATCAAAAGAAAAGTTTGAGTTGACCGTTTTCTTTTTCTCGTAGTCGTCGTCGTCCTTTTGGGAAGAAGAAGACTCGTCGCTGTCGTAGTAGACTATCTTCTTGATGCGCCTCTTCTTTTTTCCTTCTTTCTTTTTGTGACTCGAGCCAGAGTCGGTAGGCTTATCGTCTCTTGGCTCGTTGAAGGTAGACTCCTTCTCCTTATCATTGACCACCAATCCCTTTCCCTTAGGATTCATCTCTTCGGGCGATTAGTCCCTTGCGTGAAGAGAACGACTCTGATACCAATTGAGAGCACCTAGAGGGGGGGGGGGTGAATAGGTGATCCTGTAAAAACTTGAAACTTAAAGCCACAAACTTGATTAAGTGTTAGAACAATAAGGCCAAGTGGCTAGAGAGGAGTTCTTGCTAAACACGATAACCACAAAGAAATCAACATAGAGAGGCACAGTGGTTTATCCCGTGGTTCGGCCAAGTCCATCACTTGCCTACTCCACGTTGTGGCGTCCCAACGGACGAGGGTTGCACTCAACCCCTTTCAAGCGGTCCAAAGACCCACTTGAATACCATGGTGTTTTGCTTTCGTTTCACTATATCCTGCTTGCGAGGAATCTCCACAACCTGGAGCCTCTCTCCCTTACAATTTGATTATCACAAAGAAGCACGGAAGTAAGGGTGGGAAAAGCAACGCACACAAGACACAAAATCAGAGCACAAACACGCACACTAGTCACAACTTGAGCTCGCAACACAACTCGGAGAATTCTCTACTCAAATGGAGCTCTAGTTGCTATCACAAAGAATCAAATGCGCGGAAATGAAGTCTTGGTGCTTAGGGATGCTCAAAGAATGCTTGGTGTACTCCTCCATGCGCCTAGGGGTCTCTTTTATAGCCCCAAGGCAGCTAGGAGCCGTTGGAAGCAATCCAGGAAGGCAAATCTTGCCTTCTGTCGGATGGCGCACCGGACAGTCCGGTGCACCACCGGACAGACACTGTTTGCAGTCCGGTGCAGATTGCTTTCCTAATTTGGCGCAGCCGACCGTTGAAGATTTGAAGCCGTTGGTGCATCGGACACTGTTCGGTGCACACCGGACAGTCCGGTGCCCCCATCCGACCGTTGGCTCGGCCACGCGTCACGCGCGAATTGCGCGCCCGACCGTTGGCGCGCCCGACCGTTAGCTCACCGGACAGTCCAGTGCTTCACCGGACAGTCCGGTGAATTTTAGCCAATCGTTGTTGTCTGCTTTCCCGAGAACGACGACTTCGCCGCAGATGACTCACCGGACAGTCCGGTGCACCACCGGACAGTCCGGTGAATTTTAGTCGTACGTCGCCGTCGAGATCCGAGAGCAGGCTGTTCACCGAGACTGGTCCGGGCGCATCGGACACTGTCCGGTGCACCACCGGACAGTCCGGTGCACCACCGGACAGTCCGGTGCACCCAAACCGAGCAGCCCTTTTGGCTGAACATAGCCATCTTTTCTCCAAAGCGATTTCTCTTGTTTCTAGCACTTAGACACAATACATTAGTCTTCAAAACAATGTACTAAGTCTAGAAACATACCTTTAATCTTGATTTGCACTTCTTAAGTCTTTGGCACAAATATTACTCAAAGCATTTGTGTGGAGCACTTAATCACCAAAATCTTACAGAAATGGCCCAAGGGCACATTTCCCTTTCAGTAGGGAGGCCCTTGGGATGATTTTGCTGCGATGGCGGTCATGTGAGGGGTCCCTGCATTGGAGCTTCCTATAAACTGTAGCGGGTTTTCTAAAGCTAGTGGAACTTTGTAAAGGCCTCATAGTGTTACCCTGCCTCGCCTCCTCGGTAGAGGTGTATGGGAAGTCGCGATCCCTTGGCAGATGGGTAACATGACTTGTGGGTAAAGATGCGCAACCTCTACAGAGTGTAAAACTGGTATACTAGTCGTGCTCACGGTCATGAGCAGCTCGGACCCTCACATGATTAATTTATGGAACTAAATTCAATTTGTCATATGCATTGCATCGCAGGTGATGTTGTTACTACTTTTGTTCAACTACTTAATTGGGTTGGTATTTACTTATACTTAGTAACTGCTAATAAAATTTTGACCAACTTTAAAAGCAATGCTCAGCTTTAACCATCCTCTTTAGTAAGCCTTACACTTCATGTGAGCTCCCACCTTTGGCGAGTTCATGCACATTATTCCCCACAACTTGTTGAGCTATGAACGTATGTGAGCTCACTCTTGCTGTCTCACACCCCCCACAGGTCAAGAATAGGTACCGTAGGATGATGCACATGGAGGATGCTGCGATGTTTTCGTGAGAGGTCTAGGCCGTCGTCTCCCAGTCAACTTTGGGTTGCTGGACCGTTGTCTCCTTATAATGTAATTATTTATTTATTTTGTACAAAACTCCTGCTATGTAGTAAAAATGTGACATTCGATCCTGTGCCATAAATCATCATATGTGTGAGACTTGGTCCCAGGACACCTGGTGATTATGTTCGCGCCCGGGTCTTGGTGCCCCCGAAACCCGGGTGTGACAGGAGTGGTATCGGAGGAATGTTGACTGTAGGACGAAACCTAGATAGAACTAGACAACCATTATCTACTTACCTTTGCTACTCTGATCCTTTTCTAAACTTATCTTAATCTTTTCTCATTTATTTCCGCTTTACTCTGATTATTCTTACATTTTCTCTCTAAAGACAAATGTGGATTTCACACTTTGAAATCCTGTACCTAAAATGACTTTTAGGAATATGAGACCTAATCTTAGGAACAAAAACAAAACTATTTTTATAGGAATTTGTATGCCTGAATGTTTGTTCTTATGATACTTGTTTGATTTGGATCTTTGATTGAGTGTGATGGGTTGGGGATTAATGTCCACAATTATATCTACATATACATATATGTATAAATATAAATAAATAAAATTCATAAGATAACTAAATAATCTAGATTGTCCTTAATTAAAGATCTATCACATCTCAATAGATCCATCTTATCTTAAAAGATACCCTCTTACCTTAGTAGATTCATCTTATCTTGAAAAGATTTTATGTCATCCAAATAGATCTAACTGACCTCAAAAGATTCTACCTTATCCATATGGATTCATCTTGCCCTAATTAGTATATTTATTCCACTCTAAAATAACAACCATGAGCTCATCCAAAATTTATATAGATCTTATCTAGGCTAAAATAGTCATATCAATATATACTAGATCTTATCTAGTTATACCAATCTGATCTAGATCCCACCTAATCTATCATGATCTAATCCAAATTGAGTTACTTAAATAAGTTAGATAATGTTGTCAACATAAATTAGGCCCTAATTCTATAAGCATATCTTATCCTAAATTAATATCTTGGACTAACTCGTCTGTAAACAACGACCTAACCTACATCATAGGTTGCCTAATCGAGATATCCCAAAAGCAAAGTAAAACTTTGTTTAAACCTAACTACCTCATGTACCCTAACTATCCTAGCCATATGTCCTCAACTCGGATGGCAACTCCAGGATTGAGGGCCAAAGAAGACCAACCACGTCCAGGGAGGATAAGCATCAACTCAAGTCTTCAAAGATCAAGTTGGACCGCCAAAGGAATCAAGATTCGCTATGCATGATGGAGTCCTTCCTTACCCTACTATGTCCTACCCAAGCCTATCCATGCTTTAAATACATTTTTTTCTTACACATTTGGTGACTATACATATATATACCCATGCTTTCATAATCACTTTCTAAATAACATGAAACTTATTATTCTTAAACTAATTAGAAGTTAAAGGTTAAACTATAAATAAAGCTTTTTACATCCCTGTCCTTACAAATCTCGAGGACGAGATTTCTGTTAAGGGGGTAGGATTTGTAAAGCCCAAAGATTGGTCAAAGAAAAAAAATGATGATAAAATAAATGAATAAATATATTTGAGGATTTTTGAAACCTTGGGAAATTTATTTGGACCCTTCTATCTTCATAGCCAATTAATGGAGCATTATTAGTCGAGTAACCCATAAGCAAATAGGAGTGTGCACCCCATGCTTAAGATTATGTTGGGATACATTTTATTCGACCTCAAATTATAAATGAAAATATAAAATAGAAAAGAAAAAAGATTTTTAAATTATTCCCTTAAAGCACCCTCTACAAAAATATACATATGGTTGAATTAAAATAAATTCATGATGAAGATTATACATTAACCTCTCCTTTAGTACATAAGTATTAACTTTTGAAAATCTATCTATATATATATATATATAGGGACGAGGTAATGGAAGCCCTGGGCTTCCATTACTAGAGAGAGCCCCGGCCAGGCTAGGTGTGCGGGCGCGGGACGATGTGGCAGGTGGTGGGACTACCGCGCGCATGCACCGAGTCAAGGTGGGGCGTTTATGCATACGGAATTTCAATGAAACAGATGCATAAATGGTAACGTGGAGGGACCCGGTATGGAGACGTGGCTCACACGATATGGTTGCGTATTTTGATGTTATTGGCTGCGTAAATTCACATCTGACGCGGCATGAACTCGGTCGGGCGTTTATGCATAAGGAATTTCAATGAAACAGATGCATAAATCGTGACGTGGGGGGGCCCGGTAAGGAGACGTTGGTCACGCGTTATGCTTGCGTATTTTGCCATTATTGGCTGCGTAAATTCGCATCTGACGCGACATGAGTGGTTAGAACGGGTAGTGGGTAGTCACGCGCGCGTCATCCGGGAACGTGGGGCGGTCGTACGTTCATGTAAATCTCGGGATCGTTCACGTAAATCTCGGGACATGCAAACTGCGCATCAAATCGTGCAGGATATTGGATCATGCCTTGAATATAGGCCCGGATGGTTTAGGCGAGTATAGGATCTGCAAAAAAAACGGGTTACACACAGCCGCCGCCGCTTTTGTTCAGAGCTCTCGAAGAGTTAGGGCATGCACAATGGAGACGGCCAGGGGATCAGGGCAGTGTGGAGAAGATACAGCGACGACGACACCCTATACGACCGATGGCTGGCATGCTGTAACTCCCCCGGCTGCGTTACCGGCGCCAGGAATTCTTGAAGACAGCAACACAGTTCATCCAAGTTTGGTGGGAACAACTCAGCGGATACCCATGCGGACAATTGGTGAACATGAGCAGGACACACCACACATTCTCCAAAGCCATGTAAGTTCAAAGGAATACCCATGTATTTGTTATAAATTTCCGTGCAAGTTATGATTTAACCGAATACACATGTATTATTAGTTATACAGTCCGTGCAATTTATGAAGACCTAGAAATTCACCATGCTATAAGCTTATTTTTTATATATGTGCACTGCATGACGACTCCATTAATTGAATAGGATGATAGTATAGATCAAGAATTGGTACCGAAGGTCGGTATGGCATTTAGTAATGTGGACGAGGCGTACAAATTCTATAGCAGATATGCATATGAAGTTGGATTTCAATTGAAGAGATATAGGGAGAGAAAAATTGCAAGTGGTTGAATTGTTCAATGGAAGGCAAGCGTGCCGAAAGAGGATATGGTAATCCAAAAGTGCGAAATACAATTTCCATGCGAACACAATGCAGAGCTGGAATGAAACTTAAAAAATCTATGACGATGCCAAAGAGAATATCATTTCAGTGCGTATTGATCTTATTCATTTGGAACATAATCATGAGTTCTTCAAGAATGATACGGAAAAGAATCAGTTACAGTGCAACAAGACACATGATCCAGAATACATAGAGTTCCTTAGTGCGATGCAAGAAAGCAGGATTCCGCAACACTGTATAATGCATTTTGTTTCAGAAATGCATGGTGGACCAGAGAATGTACCGTTAACTACACAAGACATGATCAACCTATAAGTTATGTTGTTATTTACACTGATATAATGACATAATGACGTTGTGTACGTATTGACTAAGGCATATTGTTTAATGTTCACAGGAAGAAAGCGCGACAAAGAGAAAGAAATGCCAATGATGTGTCTAAGCTCCTATCTTTTTTTGCATTGTGTAAAAAAGATAACCCACATTTTTTTCTCTGACTTCCAACTAGACCAAGAAGGAAAGATTTTGAGCATTTTTTGGTCCCATGCTAGCCAGCAAGCAGATTACATTGACTTTGGAGATGCAGTTACCTTTGATACAACTCATAAGACAAATCTATATGACAAACCCCTGGGAATGTTTGTTGGTTGTAACCACCATCTGCAGTGCACCATATTTGGTTTCACATTGTTGGGTGACGAAACTGTAGACACATTCGAGTGGGTTTTCAATGCATTCAAAATGTGCATGGGAGCTGAAGGACCACGAGTAATGCTTACAGGTATGATTAATAAGCTTAACAATTATTATGTTCTACTATGAATGTATTGAATGCAATTATAGTTGGTAATGTGTTGCATAATGTTGTGAAAATTTATGATTTTAGATCAAGATCCAGCAATGCCAGTTGCACTAGGCAGGGTATTTCCAAACACAATCCATCGTTTGTGTTTGTGGCATGTTCAAAACAGGTATATGCCGTATTTAAACGAGTTGTACGCTAGATTTGAGGAAGAGGATTTCAAAACAAGGTTCCAATCTATAATACATCATCCTTTAACTGTAACTGAGTTTGAGACTGCCTGGGCAATGCTGATTGATGATTTCCGTCTACATGATAACATCAGTCTTTCCAGAATGTATGAAAGTCGTAAAGATTGGATACCAGCTTTTTTCAAACATGATTATTGTGGGTTGATGGTCTCTACACAGCGTAGCGAGAGCATGAACAAACTCGTAAAAAGTGCTCATGTCGATGCAAACACGCCACTACATCAATTCGCCAAGCAAATGTTGAAGCTTCTACACAGTCGGAAGATGAAAGAGGCAAAAGAGGCACTAGGATGCATGGTGAGTACATAGAATATTATTATATCAAAATATGTAACGTACCATATTATAACGTATAATTATGTCTACTGTAGGGCCAAAAGGAAACAAATACATTGTATATGTTTGAGATACGTGTAGCGAGGACATACACAAGGGCTGTAATGAATAAGTTTCAAGAGTCTTTGAAATATGCTACTGCATACAAGATATCACATGATCCAGATGGTGGTGTGAATGAATGGGTGGTTCAGCATACTTCAAGATCAAATAAGATTGTGTGGGGGCAACACAAATTCAAAGTAATGGCTGATGTAGATGCTGGAAAGTATGAATGTGAATGCAAGCATTGGGAGCATACAGGTATGTCATATTGGGTAATTGTTGTATAAAAATGTTTATTTATAATGAGTGAACATAAACAAAGACATTTTTTACATGTTTTGTTGTAGGTCTGCTTTGTGTGCATCTTTTATGAACATTTATGCATCTTCAAATTGATCGAATACCTTCGGAATACATCCTTCAGAGATACACCTACTCTGCTATACAAGATGTGACTTTTTCAAGGGATGATAAGAATTTGAAGGGTAAAGACGGTGAGACTAAATCATATAGGCAAAAGATGTTGCTTAAAAAGTCAATGAAAGTAGTACATCATGCAAGTCTTTCAAAGGCTGGATATGATAGAGCCCTGGAGATGATGGATGAACTGCTTTTGCTACTTTCACGGTTGGAGACAGATATAGAAGGTGATGATAGTACTAGTGATGGCGAAGGAATACAGGTATTTAATATATTAATTGAAATAGCCGTGTATTTTAATTGATATACTAAGTTTATAGTTTTGGTAAATGTGAAATATGTGAAACTTGCCTGATACAGGGCGATAGGGATGATGTAAGAGACATGACAGGAGATAATATAACGACAAGAAGGGCGCAGGCTGGTGTATGTGTAATATTTTATATGATGTTTACTATGTATAATGGTGTGAACTGTTTGTCATAAACACAACCATTTATTGCCAATTGTATGATTTGTCAGGAAATTCAATTGGTGCCTACTTTACAAGAAGGTGGTGTGTGCGATACCCAATGTGCTATGCCACAACAAATATTGGAACAGGTAATACATGCTTACAATACAAAATAGTAACGATTGGACCTTGATGCTGGTTATGAATGTAACATCAATGGTATATGTGTGCAGCACGATGCTGGACAATTGACCACTAGCATACCACTGATTGATGTGTGTGCAAAAGATATGACGATTAAAAAGGTAATGGTACTATTACAAACACATCTGCATGGGTATTATTTAAAATTACATATAAATAATTGGATTTATGAATCATATTTTTTTCTTAATTGTAGAAGCTAGATTTTAATTTGAGTGGAGTAAGCTTGAGAAGACCAAATAACGCGAAGCCAAAGGGCAGAACAATCAGTGATAACGAAAAAAGAGTTATTAAGTTGGGGGCAAAAGGAGACAAGAAAAAGAACAGAAAGTGTCAAAGGTGTGGAATTGCTGATGGTCACAATAGTCGCACTTGTCTATCTGTGGAGGAGAATAGGCTTCGGTTGGCCAGCCTTACTGGTCGAAAGAGAGGGCAGCCCATAGGTTCTAGGAACAAGGGTTCATCTAGCGCTCCAAACTGGAATGAGGCATGCACTTCAAAAAAACATCAAGGAGGTGTCACAGACAATGATTCATCTAGTGGGGAGTAGATGATTTCATATTTTATGACAAATGTAATGTAGTGCCATACTTGTTATTACAGCTATGGGTGAATTTATAAATGCTGGAACCAGTCGATATTCACAAAGTATAAGTAATAATGATGTACTGCATGAATTGAAATGTGTTGTAAACTGTATACGAAATATGCGTAAATGTGTTATGAAACAGCGTAATCCGACGCTATACAAATCTTGATGGCAAAAACTGACTAAAAATGTCTTTGTGAAGAAAACAAACGACACAATAAATTGTGATTTAATGTAGTAACATAATTTTTATTACACATGTGTGCGAGTAGACAAATCTGATACCAGTAGTTATTGACAAAAGAATAAGGCTGTACAGATTTGCGTAATTGAGCTAACAAAACAGCGTAATTCGTCTGTAATTAAAGTTATTGTAAACTGGGCACAAATTTGCGTAATTGTGCTAACAAAACAGCGTAATTCGTATTAAACAGAAGAATTCGTGACACATACTGGTGAATAATAGATTTGTGAAGAAATCAGAGAATAACAATAACTAGTGAGTAAATCACTGATAGAAATATGAGCAAATAGTCGAAGTTTGAACTGAATAGTGCATTATACAAGAGATGTTTCATAACTTGTTTAATACACACAGGTCAAATTTTTATCTAAGAACTGCATTAAACATGAGTGTCTTGATAGCTTGGGTGAAAAACATAGAAAGTTTCAATACAGTTACATAGACATGCAACATCTAGTTTGGCTTCACTTAATTTTGTTCCGTAACAAGGAAGCCACAAAATGGTTGTTCCATATCAAACAGTTGCGATTCACAAAAGGTTGATCCAGCGACACAACTAGCATCCAAACTTGAATCTTTGAATTTCTGGAGGCAACGGGAGGCACTTGTTCTTGCTATGGAAGGTGAGGTAATATAGAGCCAGAGATCGTAGGTCGCCAGAGTTTTCCTGCATAATACACATTATCCCGAGGTGAATATGTTATATCTAAAATGTTGAATGTATAAATACAAACTGCATAACCATAAAATGACTTACTCGTTGTATATATTGCTTGATAGAACCATCCATATAGTCATAGTACTGGATGTATCTCATGACAAAGAAGCCACAGTCATTAGATCCAGCTATCATGGTGGGACACATAGGTGGCATGTCAATTGGGAAATTTCCAAATTTAGGGATGCGTGAATTGGGCCGGACTTGTTGCAAAGATTTGTTCAATCTGTTCATTATAACCCTAGCCCATGGTAGTTTCCTGGAGCCTATGTCCTTTTGGGAGTAATGAAACATCTTCCATGAAGTACCACCCAACTCCGGACCATATGGATTTGAATCTAATATGTGAATACATCGAAACTGGATATTGATGACATACAATGTCCAATGTCCCATATGAAGTATAGGGACCATAATCTGTCAAATATCAGGAATTAGAGAAACAAAATGATAACATTAGTGTGTAGCTGAGCGATGAATATAATTGCATAACAGGAAAGCGTTGATACAAAGATAAATATTTATACTGTTTTGTAGTCAGCAAAGTTGTCCAGCTGAGGCAGTGTCTTGTCCAGATAAGCATCAAGGACAGTTTGATCAAAAATCTGAGGAGAATTACTGTAGCGTTCATGCTCCTCAAAATTGAGGAGAGTCTGCATAATCATAATTACTGTGTCATATAAAACTGTATGTAAACAATTGCAAAAATAGGTAGGTATTAATGAATTGTACATACACCAACATTGACATCCAGTACAAGTCTGTTTTTGTTGATGGACGAGCAATTATTGATTTTGTCATCGCGAAAACACATGATGAAACACTGCATGAACACATTATCCAGACACATCCCATCTGCAAATGATTGTTGAATATCGAGACAATTTCCAATACATTCATCGAATTCTATGATCTTCCTATATAATAATGAAAAAATGATATGTTATTCATTATATATGTAAGCAACAACCTACATGTTATTTTGACTTAATAGTTAAAGAAAAACCTGTTTGGGTCGGGATTTGAGGAGCACAAAAAATCACGGAGCGACCGAGCACAGTCCAATTCTGTTAAACGTGGCAGAGAGTGGTCTTGTGTAGTGTGCAAGCTATGTGTTTCCTCACCATATGCAACCTGAAACACAATGCAGGTAGAGAGTATAGTAAATTATGAATGAGTTATGAGAAGCAAGCATGCAATAAATGTATAACTGGATTACTTACATGACCACTAGGTGTCTGATCAAAAAGGGGCCTCGTGTAAGTTGGAGTGTCATGAGATGCACCAATATCACCTCCCTGACCCAAAGAAACAATGATACTATGTTTTAAGCCTCATTCATGTGTCAATTAAATTTAATCCATAATTGAGATTACAATGGAGAAAACAAAGATGAAACATATACATGTTTTTGCGGTGTGGCGTCAAACATCGGCAAGTGGGAAGACGGATATGAGCTCATAGGATTGCAGTCTGGTACATGTCGACTCCAAATGCACGACGCATTTGTTGTTGCTTTTCGTGTATTTCTTCAAACTGGGTACCTGTCAACTCCGTATTCGGTTGTGAATATGGCATAGTCAGGTCCTGGGTATTCTGGGTACCATTATGGATGTGTGCCTCTATAATTAAAAATTTGTAGTATTTAAACAGCAAGAACTGATAAATGCATAGAGTTAAGTACATGAATTGAATAAATGACAATGAGGGAAGGTAACCTGATGAAATATGCTGAGATATATCTGGAGGTTTATCTGTTTGAGGCACTTCCGCAACATTGTCTGGGTCGCCAGACTCCGCGCGAAGCACATCATCAATTAACTCAGCAAATGTGTCCGCTAGTTCATACTGCTTCACAACCATCTTGGTAAGAGTACTTTTTATGATGGAACACGCTTTGCCAACTTCAGAATCATACTCAACAAACTTTTCAATGAATTTTGGTCGGTCACGAGGTTGGAGCTGCTTGATCTTACTTGAAAGCATATCCTTGATCAATGGGAGCTGGATATGAATAGTATGATGACCACAAGGATCGGGACGAGGGACATCAAAAATGTTTCTCATGTCCCTATGCTGTGATGTAATGAATGATAATGCATCATAATTAATTCTTAGAAACATATGGATATAATATTACATAAAACATCTGTAATGTACATATGGTATTTATGCACACATATGGCATTTATGTTTTGCCATAGACTGACCTCTGATTTAAACTGCACACTAGGGACAGCAGAATAGCAAGTTTCAGGAAAGCTTCGGAACTGAAAAAACATTTGTAATATAATTAAATACATGAAAGATAACCATAAATAAATTGTGTTACCCACTGAAAATTGAAGTATATGGTGTCTATTACGAGTTTATTCGGAATGGTACGAAAACTAATAGAGATGCTACATGCATAAACATTCACATAATAACAGAAATTGCATATTTATGCAGGGTAATGTATTCCTATTGTTTTATGTACAGATGACATACCTCACAATGGCCAAAAGGTTCACCGCTTTGGCGTGGCTTCCTCTTATCAGCTTTTGTCAGAGCTTGGATAATGTTTTTATCAAAGAATTTTATGCGGGGTGTGCCACGTTTATTGGGGGGGCTGCAACATCATGCAAGTGGTCCAAATAGTACAACTACAAAAAAACAATAATTAATTTATACTATCATGGATGGTAATTGAGCAAGTAAAATAGATTCCATTCGATATGAAAAAAATGAACAATCCAGTGTTATTTACTTACTAGTATGACAACTGAGCATCCATATATCGTCGTGGACACATTAGAAGTGCTTCTTGTATGCCACTTTTGTGCAGCTTCACATAGGTCGTTAAAAATTAAGTGGCACCAGTCTGTCTCATGGAAACGGTCCATTTCTTCCGTCAATAACACTTCATGGTTAGATATGCCCCAGCTGGAAGTGGGGAACAACAATCTATTGAACAATATCAAAAAGAAGCATCTGATAGAGAGGTCATCATCGTTTCCTTTTCTCAATCGGTCCTGAAGAGATGCAACAACGAACTCATCCTTAGACAATCCAAGTTCAGCCCTCAAGTTATTGCCCGCCACTGCTTCATCAATTCCTAGTGGCTTACCACCGCCAGCATTCGGAAGGCCTAGTATAAGGTGGACAGTTTCTTTTGTAATCTTTAGTTCCTTGCCAACTCCAGGGCGAATAGTCATATCCTTGGGGTCCAACTTATCCATCAACCAACGAAGATGAGAACGGCTACCCAGTGCATCAAGTGTCATGTCAAGAATATTGGAAAATGCTTTTCTAGCAACGGCTTGTCGTTGCCTCTCATTCAATATCTTAATAGTTATAATCACATCCTGAGGGTTGCATCTAACATTGAGTTTCTGAAATAATGTATGTTAAATGTTATGAAAACAATGAAATAAATGTGGCATGAGCCATAAAATTAGCACTCATAATGTAAGGGGTGCAACTAAAATAACATAATACCTAGTTAAATAAACTAAACTGCATTGTCTGTACACAATAAAAAAGTGGCCAAAAGTTGTAAAATAAATATGATATTGTAAATGCAATTCAGAACTTGGAACCTAACGTGAAATTTCAACTAGATTCATCCTTACTGTATACTACTAAATAATATCTAATATGTTGTATCAGCTCATAACTATTGTATACTTGTCGGGGACCATAATTAGGGGTACCCTCAAGACGCCTAATTCTCAGCTGGTAACCCCCATCAGCATAAAGCTGCAGAGGCCTGATGGGTTTGATTAAGTCAGGGATCAGTCCATACGAGCGACTCGATCACGCCACGTCCGAGCCTAGCCTCGGGCAAGGGCAGCCGACCCTGAGGTGTTTCCGTCTCGCCCGAGGCCCCCTTTTTTACGGCAGACGCATCTCCGGCTCGCCCGAGGCCTTGCCTTCGTTAAGAAGCAACCCTGACTAAATCACCGCGCCGACCGACCAAGTCACTGGGGCATTTAACGCAAAGAGTGAGACTGACGGGCGGCCAGGCTTGGCCAAAAGCGCCATAGGAAGCTCCGCCCGACCCAGGGCTCGGGCTCGGGCTAAGGCCCCGGAAGACGGCGAACTCCGCTCCGCCCGACCCAGGGCTCGGACTCGGGCTAAGGCCCCGGAAGACGGCGAACTCCGCTCCGCCCGACCTAGGGCTCGGACTCGGGCTAAGGCCCCGGAAGACGGCGAACTCCGCTCCGCCCGACCCAGGGCTCGGACTCGGGCTAAGGCCCCGGAAGACGGCGAACTCCGCTCCGCCCGACCCAGGGCTCGGACTCGGGCTAAGGCCCCGGAAGACGACGAACTCCGCTTCGCCCGACCCAGGGCTCGGACTCCGCCCTGGCCTCTGCCGAACGACCTCCGCCTCGCCCGACCCAGGAGCTCGGGCTCGGCCTCGACCATGCAGGACAGACTCGACCTCGGCTTCGGAGGAGCCTCCACGTCGCCCGACCTAGGGCATAAGTCCGCCACGTCAACAGTAAGCGCCATCATCACCCTACCCCGAGCCGACTCGGGCCGCAGAAAACAGGACCGACGTCCCATCTGGCTAGCTCCGCCAGATAGGCAATGATGGTGCCCCGCTGGACTCATGACGACGGCGGCTCTCAGCTCCCTTACGGAAGCAGGGGGACGTCAGCAAGGGCCCAACCACTCCGACAGCTCTCCCCCCGCCAGGCTCCATTGCTTCTCCGAAAGCCACGACGCCACACCAGCTGGGTGCCAAGATCTCTCCGGCTGCCACCTTGGCATGTACTTAGGGTGCTAGCTCTCCCCCGCTAGACACGTAGCACCTTGCTACACCCCCATTTGTACACCTGGATCCTCTCCTTACGCCTATAAAAGGAAGGACCAGGGCCTTCTTAGAGAAGGTTGGCCTCGCGGGAACGAGGGCAGGGGCAGGCGCTCTCTTGGGGCCGCTCGCTCCCCTCACCCGCGCGGACGCTTGTAACCCCCTACTGCAAGCGCACCCGACCTGGGCGCGGGACGAACATGAAGGCCGCGGGATCTCCGCCTCCCTCACGACCCGGCTCCGGCCACCTCGCTCTTCCCCCCTTCGCGCTCGCCCACGCGCTCGACCCATCTGGGCTGGGGCACGCGGCACACTCACTCGTCGGCTCGGGGACCCCCCGGTCTCGAAACGCCGACAGTTGGCGCGCCAGGTAGGGGCCTGCTGCGTGTTGACGAGCAGATTCCCGTCAAGCTCCAGATGGGCAGTCTCCAACGATCTCTTCAACCCGGGACGGTGCTCCGTTTCGGGAGCCTCGAGTTCATGTCTTTCGACGGCAGCTACGACATGATACTCCTTCCACCGCCGCGCGACAGCGACAATGGTGGCGGACAGCCCGCCCGCCGGCGGCGGAATCGATGACGTCTTTCCCGCGTGGGGGAAGGACAACTTTCGAGCTCGCCCCACCCTCTCCCTCGCCATCGGAGGAGGAGGCGGGGCAACCAGGGCCAAGCGGGAGGCTGCGCTCAGTCGGCTGTCGAGCAAATCGACATCCCCAGCGCCCCAACGGAGGACACGTCGGGCGTCACCCTCTCGTTTGAGGCGAAGGCGAGCACAGTCCCCCCGCGACACGCCGACCCCGAGCAAGTGGACGACGCCAGCGCGCTCACGGAGGGCCTGCAGGACGTCGCCCTTGCACCCAGGACGACGGCGCGATCAGCCCCCGATGTGACTTCGTCGCTCCTCGTCGACCAAAAGGTACCCGCTGATTCCCATCCTTTGTCGTTTCAACTCGACCTCAACCCGCCTAGTGACCTCGCTCTGGCGGGCGCTCACGTTGAGGCGAGTGCAACCCCTTTCGGGTTTCGTGTGCGGTCGCCTTGGGACCAATTGACGGGCATCTCGACCTACGGACCCTCTGGGTCCGAGGAAGATGACGACCCCAGCATCTGCTGGGATTTCTCTGGATCTGGCAACCCCAGTGCCATGCGGGACTTCAAGACCGCATGCAACTACTGCCTCTCCGACTGTTCCGACGGCAGCCGCAGCCTTGACGACAAGGACTGCGGCCCGAGCCGCGAATGTTTCCACGTCGAGCTAGGGGATCCCTCCAGAGGCAGCTGTCTCGGCATGCCGGAGGATGGTGATCCCCCTAGGCCAGCGCCTCGCGCCGACATCCCGCGGGAGCTAGCTGTGGTCCCCGTTCCGGCGGGGGGTCACGACCCACAGCTCGAGCAAGTCCGCGGGGCGCAGGCCGGGCTCGATGAGGGAGCAGGAGCGCCCGAGGCAATCCGCCGGGACGTCGGGCAGGTATGGGCGGGCCAGCCCCCGGCCGGAGAAATACGTCACCTGCCCCAAGGTCTCCAGCACCGCATCGCCAACGATGCCAGGGACAGACCGCCACCCACATCCGGCGGAACCGGTCAGGACCTGGCCGCCGCAGCGATGCTCCTCCGCGCGATGCCGGAGTCATCAACCACTGAGGGTCGGCGAATCCAGGGAGAGCTCAAGCATCTCCTGGAAGGCGCTGCGGCCCGGCGGGCCGAGAGCTCTGCCTCCCGAAGGCAGGGGTACCCCTCGGAACCTCGTGCCGCGACTTCCCGACTCATGCGGGAAGCCTCGGTCTACACCGGGCGCACGCGCAACACCGCGCCTGCGGCCCCGGGCCACCTCGGCGACGAGCACCCTCATCGCGACCGTCGGGCCCGCCTCGACGAAAGGGTGCGCCGAGGTTATCACCCCAGGCGTGGGGGACGCTACGACAGCGGGGAAGATCGGAGTCCCTCGCCCGAACCACCCGGTCCGCAGGTCTTCAGCCGGGCCATTCGGCGGGCGCCGTTTCCGACCCGATTCCGACCCCCGACTACTATCACAAAGTACTCGGGGGAAACGAGACCGGAATTGTGGCTCGCGGACTACCGCCTGGCCTGTCAACTGGGTGGAACGGATGACGACAACCTCATCATCCGCAACCTCCCCCTGTTCCTCTCCGACACTGCTCGCGCTTGGTTGGAGCACCTGCCTCCGGGGCAGATTTCCAACTGGGAGGATCTGGTCCAAGCTTTCGCCGGCAACTTCCAGGGCACGTACGCGCGCCCCGGGAATTCCTGGGACCTCCGAAGCTGCCGGCAACAGCCGGGAGAGTCTCTTCGGGACTACATCCGGCGATTCTCGAAGCAGCGCACCGAGCTGCCCAACATCACCGACTCCGATGTCATCGGCGCGTTCCTTGCCGGCACCACCTGCCGTGACCTGGTGAGCAAGTTGGGTCGCAAGACCCCCACCAGGGCGAGCGAGCTGATGGACATCGCCACCAAGTTCGCCTCTGGTCAGGAGGCGGTCGAGGCCATCTTCCGAAAGGACAAGCAGCCCCAGGGCCGCCCGTCGGAAGATGCTCCCGAGGCGTCTACTCCGCTCGGCGCCAAGAAGAAAGGCAGGAGGAAGTCGCAAGCGAAACGCGACGCCGCCAGCACGGACCTTGTCGCCGCCGCCGAATACAAGAACCCTCGGAAGCCCCCCGGAGGCGCCAACCTCTTCGACAAGGCACTCAAGGAGACGTGCCCCTACCATCAGGGGCCCGTCAAGCACACCCTCGAGGAGTGCGTCATGCTTCGGCGCCACTTCCACCGGGCCGGGCCACCCGCAGAGGGTGGCAGGGCCCGCGACGACGACAAAAAGGAAGATCACCAAGCAGGAGAGTTCCCCGAGGTCCGCGACTGCTTCATGATCTACGGAGGGCATGCGGCGAATGCCTCGGCTCGGCATCGTAAGCAAGAGCGTCGGGAGGTCTGCTCGGTGAAGGTGGCGGCGCCAGTCTACCTAGACTGGTCCGACAAGCCCATCACCTTCGACCAGGATGACCACCCCGACCACGTGCCGAGCCCGGGGAAGTACCCGCTCGTCGTCGATCCCGTCATCGGCGACGTCAGGCTCACCAAGGTCCTGATGGATGGGGGCAGCTACCTCAATATCATCTATGCCGAGACCCTCAGGCTCCTACGCGTTGATCTGTCATCCGTCCGAGCAGGCGCTGCGCCCTTCCACGGGATCATTCCTGGGAAGCGCGTCCAGCCCCTCGGATAGCTCGACCTTCTTGTCTGCTTCGGAACACCCTCCAACTTCCGAAGGGAGACTCTGACGTTCGAGGTGGTCGGGTTCCGAGGAACCTACCACGCAGTGTTGGGAAGGCCATGCTACGCGAAGTTCATGGCCATCCCCAACTACACCTACCCGAAGCTCAAGATGCCGGGTCCCAATGGGGTCATCACCGTCGGTCCCACGTACAAACACGCGTTCGAATGCGATGTGGAGTGCGTGGAGTACGCTGAGGCCCTCGCCGAGTCCGAGGCCCTCATCGCCGACCTGGAAAACCTCTCCCGGGAGGTGCCGGACGTGAAGCGACATGCCGGCAACTTCGAGCCAGCGGAGACGGTTAAGGCCGTCCCTCTTGACCCCAGTGGCGACACCTCCAAGCAGATCCAGATCGATTCTGGGCTCGACCCCAAATAGGAAGCAGTGCTCGTCGACTTTCTCCGCGCAAACACCGACGTCTTTGCGTGGAGTCCCTCGGACATGCCCGACATACCGAGGGATGTCGCCGAGCACTCGCTGGATATTCAGGCCGGAGCCCGACCGGTCAGACAGCCTCTGCGCCGATTCGACGAGGAAAGGCGCAGGGTGATAGGCGAGGAGATCCACAAGCTGATGGCAGCAGGGTTCATCAAAGAGGTATTCCATCCCGAATGGCTTGCCAACCCTGTACTTGTGAGGAAGAAAGGGGGGAAATGGCGGATGTGTGTAGACTACACTGGTCTCAACAAAGCATGTCCGAAGGTCCCCTACCCTCTACCTCGCATCGATCAAATCGTGGACTCCACTGCAGGGTGCGAAACCCTGTCTTTCCTCGATGCCTACTCAGGGTATCATCAAATCAAGATGAAAGAGTCCGACCAGCTCGCGACTTCTTTCATCACGCCCTTCGGCATGTACTGTTATGTCACCATGCCGTTCGATTTGAGGAACGCGGGTGCAACGTACCAGCGGTGCATGAACCATGTGTTCGGCGAACACATCGGTCGCACGGTCGAGGCTTACGTCGATGACATCGTAGTCAAGACGAGGAAAGCCTCCGACCTTCTCTCCGACCTTGAAGTGACATTCCGGTGTCTCAAGGCGAAGGGCGTCAAGCTCAATCCCGAGAAGTGCGTCTTCGGGGTGCCCCGAGGCATGCTCTTGGGATTCATCGTCTCCGAGCGGGGCATCGAAGCCAACCCGGAGAAGATCGCAGCCATCACAAACATGGGGCCCATCAAGGACTTAAAAGGCGTACAGAGGGTCATGGGATGTCTCGCGGCCTTGAGCCGTTTCATCTCGCGCCTCGGCGAAAGAGGCCTGCCCCTGTACCGTCTCTTAAGGAAGGCCGAGTGCTTCACTTGGACTCCCGAGGCCGAGGAAGCTCTCGGGAACCTGAAGGCGCTCCTCACCCAGGCGCCCGTCTTGGTACCCCCAGCTGATGGAGAAGCCCTCTTGGTCTACGTCGCCGCTACCACTCAGGTGGTCAGCGCCGCGATCGTGGTCGAAAGGCATGAAGAGGGGCATGCTTTGCCCATTCAGAGGCCAGTTTACTTCGTCAGCGAGGTGCTGTCCGAGACCAAGATCCGCTACCCACAAGTCCAGAAGCTACTGTATGCAGTGATCCTGACGAGGCGAAAGCTGCGACATTACTTCGAGTCTCATCCGGTGACTGTGGTGTCATCCTTCCACCTGGGGGAGATCATCCAGTGCCGAGAAGCCTCGGGACGGATCGCAAAGTGGGCGGTGGAAATCATGGGCGAGACAATCTCGTTCGCCCCTCGGAAGGCCATCAAGTCCCAGGTACTGGCGGACTTCGTAGCCGAATGGGTCGACACCCAGTTGCCGACGGCTCCGATCCAACCGGTGCTCTGGACCATGTTTTTCGACGGGTCGCTGATGAAGACGGGAGCCGGTGCGGGCCTGCTCTTCGTCTCGCCCCTCGGGAAACACCTGCGCTACGTGCTCCGCCTCCATTTCCCGGCGTCCAACAATGTGGCTGAGTACGAGGCTCTGATCAACGGATTGCGAATCGCCATCGAGCTAGGGGTCCGACGCCTCGATGCTCGCGGCGACTCGCAGCTCGTCATCGACCAAGTCATGAAGAACTCCCACTGCCGCGACTCGAAGATGGAGGCCTACTGTGATGAGGTTCGACGCCTGGAAGACAAGTTCTACGGGCTCGAGCTTAACCACATCGCCCGGCGCTACAACGAGACTGCGGACGAGCTGGCAAAGATAGCCTCGGGGCGAACGACGGTTCCCTCGGACGTCTTCTCCCGGGATCTGCACCAACCCTCCGTCAAGATCGGCGACACGCCCGAGCCCGAGGCGCCCTCGGCCCCGTCCGAGGTGGCCTCGGCCCAGCCCGAGCCATCCTCGGTTCAGCCCGAGGAACCCTCGGCCCCCGAGGGCGAAGCACTGCGCATCGAGGAGGAGCGGAGCGGGGTCACGCCAGATCAAGATTGGCAGGCCCCGTACCTGCAATATCTCCGCCAAGGAGAACTGCCCCTCGACCGAGCCGAGGCTCGGCGGGTAGCGCGACGCGCCAAGTCGTTCGTCTTGTTGGGCGATGAGAAGGAGCTCTACCACCGTAGCCCCTCGGGCATCCTCCAGCGATGCATCTCCATCGCCGAAGGTCAGGAACTCCTGCAGGAAATACACTCGGGGGCTTGCGGCCATCATGCAGCACCTCGAACCCTCGTCGGGAACGCTTTCCGGCAAGGCTTCTACTGGCCGACGGCGGTGGCTGACGCCACTAGAATTGTCCGCGCCTGCGAGGGGTGCCAATTCTATGCGAAGCAGACCCACCTGCCCGCTCAGGCTCTGCAGACGATACCCATCACCTGGCCCTTCGCTGTGTGGGGTCTGGACCTCGTCGGCCCTCTGCAGAAGGCGCCCGGGGGCTACACGCACCTGCTGGTCGCCGTCGACAAATTCTCCAAGTGGATCGAGGTCCGACCCCTGAACAGCATCAGATCCGAGCAGGCGGTGGCGTTCTTCACCAACATCATCCATCGCTTCGGGGTCCCGAACTCCATCATCACCGACAACGGCACCCAGTTCACCGGCAAAAAATTCTTGGATTTTTGCGAGGATCACAACATCCGGGTAGACTGGGCCGCTGTAGCTCATCCCATGTCGAATGGGCAAGTAGAACGTGCCAACGGCATGATTCTACAAGGGCTCAAGCCTCGGATTTACAATGACCTCAACAAGTTCGGCAAGCGATGGATGAAGGAACTCCCCTCGGTGGTCTGGAGTCTGAGGACGATGCCGAGCCGAGCCACGGGTTTTACGCCGTTCTTCCTGGTCTACGGAGCCGAGGCCGTCTTGCCCACGGACCTGGAATACGGCTCCCCGAGGACGAGAGCCTACGACGATCAAAGCAACCAAGCTAGCCGAGAAGACTCGCTGGACCAGCTGGAAGAGGCTCGGGACAAGGCCTTACTACACTCGGCACGGTATCAACAGTCCCTGCGACGCTACCACGCCCGAGGGGTCCGACCCCGAGACCTCCAGGTGGGCGACCTGGTGCTTCGGCTGCGGCAAGACGCCCGAGGGAGGCACAAGCTCACGCCCCCCTGGGAGGGACCATTCGTCATCGCTAAAGTTCTGAAGCCCGGAACGTACAAGCTGGCCAACAGTCAAGGCGAGGTCTACGGCAACGCTTGGAACATCCAACAGCTACGTAGCTTCTACCCTTAAGATGTTTTCAAGTTGTTCATATACCTCGCACCCACGCAAAGTTTAGTCAACAAGGAAGGGTCGGCCTCGCCTCAGCAAAGCCCGACCCTCCCTCGAGGGCTAAAAGGGGGGAAACCCCCTCTGCGTCAAAATTTTCCTCAAAAAGAAAATCTCTTTTACCAGAATATCTTTCGTGCTTTTTGACTGCTTCGAAAAGTGGGTCCTGGAAACGACGGGGTACACGTAAGCAGTCAAGGCTGACCGAGCCGAGGGACTCCTACGCCTCCGGGATACGGATACCTCACTCATCACCTTCTGTGATAAGTAACTCGCGTTCGGATAAGGTGACTCCGTGGATCGAACAAGTCTCTACGTTCGGAAGCCCTTCTGTCGAAGCGATTCTTCGAGTTTTCTCGACCAAGTCGGTGATAGGGCCTCATGGACGAGTAAAAGTGCGCGTAAGCGGCAAGGCCGACCGAGCCGAGGGACTCCCACGCCTCCGGGATATGGATACCTCACTCCTCACCTTCCGCGAGAAGCAACTTTCGCTCGCACAAACATCCCTGTTACCGACAAAAAGTCCAGACACTCGAAACAAGAGGAAGAGAGACGCAGCTTAACACGCGACAAGGGTGTGTGTTCTGGCCTCGACGGTCGCACAAAGCACACACTACAAGACAAGCTGATCCTGCAGGCTCGGGTCTTGACGCTGGAAGGGGGCAGCGACACCCTCGGCATCGACGGCACCTTCGGCGAGGCCCGACCTAGCCGCGGACGGCGACGCGGTCCGAGGGCCTCCGCTCCGAAGGACGACGTCATCACCACGCCCGGGCAATCGCTGTCAGGGACTTCTCCGGGAATCCGGCCCGAGCGGGCGGCTCGGCCGGCCACCTCCGGGGCCTCGGCCAACCACCTTCCGAGGGCACCAGCCCAGTCCGAAGCCTCGGCTGACCAACTCCGGCGTCGATCCTGCCAACGGACAACTCGGCTAGGCTCCGGCCAACCAGGTTTCATTTTCGAGCCAACTCCACCTCTGCTCATGCTGATATCGCTACCCCCGGCCTCGGCTCGTCGAAGAGCGGCCGAGGGGTCTCTTTAACTAAGCTAGAGGAGCCTCGGACAACAGGGCCGACCGAGCCGAGGGACTCCTACGCCTCCGGGATACGGATACCCCACTCGTCACCTTGACACGGGGCGACTCATGCTTGGTAAAACGGTTTAGATAATCAGCAGACGAGTCTTAGTGCTCGGAAATGAGGAAAAAATACGGCTCTGTGCCGACGTTACATATATGTTCAGGCCCCGAAAGCCGAAATGAACAAAAAACCCGGCACTCGAAGTGCCATCACAAACGGGACTCCGGTCCCCCCCGATAGGGGCGGGCCTGCGGGGCGGCGGGAGGACTTTCACCCCCCGAGGACGAGAGGCAGCCATTCAGGCCAGGGGACGGAGACCCGGGGCTACTGACGGAGTTGGCAATCTCGTCGGTAGAGAAGCCACCTCCGTCCGCCGACGCCTCGGAGCACGCCGACAGGTCTTCGCCCTTGCCAAGGCCGTCCAGGGCGTGGGCGCTGCCCTCGTGATGCGCGGCGTAATCGTCGTCCGGGCGGAGGACGCGGCGTTGCGCCCCGACTGTGTGACGACGACCCGCCTCTTCCGGCATGGCCGGAGGAAGTCTCCGTGAAGCGGGAGGATGCCGTTTTCCCCCAAATGCCCGGGAAAGAAGAGGGCAACCGACCCACACGGAGACAACCCCCTGACTCGCCTCGTCCTCCATCTTGGCTTGGATGACGAAAATCCTTGAGGCTGAGGGAGGGGCAGAGGCCGCAGCCCGGCTCGCTTTCCCCCACCATCAAGCCGGAGGTCACCCTCTTGGGTGACCGCCGGTGGAGGGGTGCAGCCGGGCTGCATGATGAAAATCCTTGAAGCCGAACGATGGCTGAAAGGTACCCGCTCCCACGGAGTTGTGTCCTCCGACGATGAGGCGAGGAGACGGCGGTTTCCCCCATCCGGGGGCTTGAAAGGTGGAAAAACACGATGCATAAGGGAGGGAGAAAACATGGTCGCCTTACGAAAGGGGTCGCCCTCCTTTTAAAGGCGACTCTCCCTGTTTGCGCCCCCAACCGTCACGGGCTGAGTCTTCTCCAACGCGCCTCCAAAGCCCTCCCCTGCGGCGCGGGGGCTGGGACCCACATGTCATGCAGACCGGCTCCGAGCAGAAGAAGCCGAACCGCCGCGCACGGCGCGCGCAACCACCCAGCGGTTACAAGTGACCCTCCACTTTTGCCCAGACCAACGGGCGAAAGGGGCGGGCAGCCATGCGGGCGGCATGCAACCGCGCCAAGTGGACGCGCCTCTCCGACTCCTGACAGGCCAGCACGGAGGCTCAAGCCCACGCGTCGCGCAACCGGCGCGCCGGATGCTGCATGCAAGCCACTATACCACTTGCGCCACCGCCGCACCTCCTCGATTGCGGAACCGATACCGCGACCCGAGGCGACCTAGCGCGCGACCCAGCAGCGCCAGCCGGACGCAGCGGTCAAACGTGGTCAAAAGTGGGCCGGCAGTAATGACGGTGGCAGGCGCACGGGAGCAGCGGTCACGCCGTCAGCCAAGCTCACGTCCCATCCGGAGGCAGCGAGAGAACCCCCTCTCACGGTGTGAAGACGACGTGCCCGTGACCCGTTCCTCGAACAGATCGCGCACGCGCAACGGCAGCCTCGCCAACTACTCACCCCGGCGCATTAACTCCGCGGCTCGACAGGCGGCGCTTCTGACGGAAGCAGCTGGCGACGTTTCGCCTTCGCCAAAACGACCACACCAAAGGAGGTACGCCACGTCGTTCAAATTCGTATCCTTTTTTCCCTTTTTTCTCTTTTTCTATCTCTTGCAACAGGGACCGGGAAAGAGAATACCCCCAAAGGGATCCTTCCCCGTGAAGGAATTAGGCTCCGAGCCTCCTTACTGATCAGGGGTTCGAAGGCTGGCCCCCCGAAGGGTTCAACAGCCGCCTCAGATCGCGTGGGCCCGACACCCACTACTGGTCATAGGTTCGAAGGTCGGCCCCCCGAAAGGTTCCACGACCGCCTCAGGCTACTCGGGCTCCGCGCCCATTACTGATCAGGGGTTCGAAGGCTGGCCCCCCGAAGGGTCCACAGTCGCCTCAGACACCAAGCGAGGGATGACCAGGGGTACGTTCGATACATAACCAAGGCTCGGGCTGCGCTCCCGAGGTACCCTAGGACATTTCCGAGACCAGCGGGAACGATCCTGTAACGGAATCCCATCGGAGGGAGGCATCGAGCCCTCGGACCCCGTCGCCAGGGGACCGGGTCCGGCAGGTCACCTGCAGGTACTTTTGGGCGTGCCTCCGGGCCCCTAGCCGACCCCCAACGAACGGGGCACGGACGTCCACTCGGATTACCCGATTGCAGCTCACCGGAGACACCATGTTCGGTGCCCATCGAGGGAAACATGGCGCTCTCCCCCCTCCTCCTTGTGGAAAGGCGACGTAGGGGCGTATGTAAAAAAGCCGAGTCTGTCCCTGATCGTCCTCTCGCCCTGTGCGGAGGCTCGGGGGCTGCTCTCGCAAACCCGGCTCCGGCCGAACCGTTGACAGCGTCAACATACCAGCCCGAGAACTTGGGCCCCGACAGTGCACCCGGGCTACGACCTGTTCGCATGAGGGAACCGCCAGACCAGCCAAAGCATTACGCAAGGCATTAAGACCTCGAAGGAGTGAAACCACTCCTCCGAGGCCTCGGGGGCTACACCCGGCGGGTGCGCTCGCGCGCACCCACCGGAACAAAGTGCGACCGAGAAAGGCTGGTCCCCTTGCAAAAAAGTGCGACGAAAGCCTCCAAGCGAGTGCTAACACTCCCTTCGAGGCTCGGGGGCTACTGTCGGGGACCATAATTAGGGGTACCCTCAAGACGCCTAATTCTCAGCTGGTAACCCCCATCAGCATAAAGCTGCAGAGGCCTGATGGGTTTGATTAAGTCAGGGATCAGTCCATACGAGCGACTCGATCACGCCACGCCCGAGCCTAGCCTCGGGCAAGGGCAGCCGACCCTGAGGTGTTTCCGTCTCGCCCGAGGCCCCCTTTTTTACGGCAGACGCATCTCCGGCTCGCCTGAGGCCTTGCCTTCGTTAAGAAGCAACCCTGACTAAATCACCGCGCCGACCGACCAAGTCACTGGGGCATTTAACGCAAAGAGTGAGACTGACGGGCGGCCAGGCTTGGCCAAAAGCGCCATAGGAAGCTCCGCTCGACCCAGGGCTCAGGCTCGGGCTAAGGCCCCGGAAGACGGCGAACTCCGCTCCGCCCGACCCAGGGCTCGGACTCGGGCTAAGGCCCCGGAAGACGGCGAACTCCGCTCCGCCCGACCCAGGGCTCGGACTCGGGCTAAGGCCCCGGAAGACGGCGAACTCCGCTCCGCCCGACCCAGGGCTCGGACTCGGGCTAAGGCCCCGGAAGACGGCGAACTCCGCTCCGCCCGACCCAGGGCTCGGACTCGGGCTAAGGCCCCGGAAGACGACGAACTCCGCTTCGCCCGACCCAGGGCTCGGACTCCGCCCTGGCCTCTGCCGAACGACCTCCGCCTCGCCCGACCCAGGAGCTCGGGCTCGGCCTCGGCCATGCAGGACAGACTCGACCTCGGCTTCGGAGGAGCCTCCACGTCGCCTGACCTAGGGCATAAGTCCGCCACGTCAACAGTAAGCGCCATCATCACCCTACCCCGAGCCGACTCGGGCCGCAGAAAACAGGACCGACGTCCCATCTGGCTAGCTCCGCCAGATAGGCAATGATGGTGCCCCGCTGGACTCATGACGACGGCGGCTCTCAGCTCCCTTACGGAAGCAGGGGGACGTCAGCAAGGGCCCAACCACTCCGACAGCTGTCCCCCCGCCAGGCTCCATTGCTTCTCCGACAGCCACGACGCCACACCAGCTGGGTGCCAAGATCTCTCCGGCTGCCACCTTAGCATGTACTTAGGGCGCTAGCTCTCCCCCGCTAGATACGTAGCACCTTGCTACACCCCCATTTGTACACCTGGATCCTCTCCTTACGCCTATAAAAGGAAGGACCAGGGCCTTCTTAGAGAAGGTTGGCCTCGCGGGAACGAGGGCAGGGGCAGGCGCTCTCTTGGGGCCGCTCGCTCCCCTCACCCGCGCGGACGCTTGTAACCCCCTACTGCAAGCGCACCCGACCTGGGCGCGGGACGAACACGAAGGCCGCGGGATCTCCGCCTCCCTCACGACCCGGCTCCGGCCACCTCGCTCTTCCCCCCTTCGCGCTCGCCCACACGCTCGACCCATCTGGGCTGGGGCACGCGGCACACTCACTCGTCGGCTCGGGGACCCCCCGGTCTCGAAACGCCGACAATACTAATTAGTATTTAAAATATATGAAAACAAAAGTATAACATATAACCTGCCGTGGAGTTTCTACTACTTTCGGGCTCTTTGTGCATGTCTTCCGTAAGATATTCATATGACTTCCAGCAGCATTACGCTTCTTTGTAGGTGTCATGAAGTCATCGACATCATCGCCAGATCCAGTTTGTTCATTGGCTTCATAAATAACAGATGGTTTCTCGACAGGTGCAGGACGATGATCAGAATGCTTTGTGTTTGGAGGAACTCCAATAGAGGCCGGACGTGGTATCTCAACACTAAAGAATTCTTGGCTTGACTCAATGGTTATGCGTTTGGGATTAGCGGGAGGACGATCAACAGACTTCATTTTTTGGGGTAGAACACACTAAGTAAATGAAAAAGAACATCAGGAAATAATACTATACCATACATAATAATTGAATAAGTATAACATTATGAAACTGTTGGGGTATGTATAATGTGTATATTGTGCATAACAACAGATGTAGACAACGTAAATAAGAAGAAGGAATGCATAACAACAGATATGTGAAAACTCACATTTAAATAAAACAGTACATAGTGTGCATAAACAAATTATGCAATATAATTCATAAAATTATATGTAGTATACTATCAGAAACAACAATAATAACACAGTACAATAACATCACTAATCTATTGATTGCTATTGTAAAAAATATATATATTATGTTTATAAACAACACTCAGTACCTATATAAAAATGAACAGAATGTAACAAATATGCAATTGAAAAAATTGGAAGCCATTATCGGATACTACATATAATGAGGCGATTCAATTAATTTCGAATCAATTGAAGGGATGTAGAAGGGGCGGGGCGAACCTGATGGACATTAGCGACTGAACTATGTAAAAGAATGGGGGGAACTCGAAAGAATGAGAAGGGAAACGAACCAGGGAAGGAGAGCGACGGCGGTGAATCGATGAACCGCGGAGATTACGGCGGTGGAAGAGGTGGGGGCGGTCGTCGATGGCGATCGCAGGAGCGAATGACGGCGACGGAGAGGAACTGATTATTTTAGGGTTTGGGTGGACCCGAGCTGAATTAAATGAAAGGGGTCTCATGTGTCTGGCTCGTTGACCATATTAGCTCGGTCGGCCCGCGGGGGAGCGGCGAGGGACTGTGGGTCCACTAGTCAGCGCACAGTCAGTGTGAAGGTTTGGTTACTGCGTGTTCATAATAAGCATAAATAGCTGTGCAAAGTATCGTAAACAGTTTACAAAAAAGAATTAATCAAGACCCACGCCAAAGTACGTAATATAATAAATCCCAATTGATACGTAGTTGTTAACATCGAATTATACAATCATAAATCCCAAATACTACACCACACCGACCAGGCCGCATTGACGTGTCAATTTATGTAACCGTTGGAGTCATAATATGCAAGTATAAACGTGGTCAATTTCAACGCAGGACGTGACCACGACTCCGGAGAACCCGCTCGGAACGAGCGGACTCATCGTGGCAGTTACACGTTTATGCATACGTAATTCGAGTGAAACAGATGCATAAATGGTAATAGAGGGTGCGCACGTACGACCCACCTTCACTCGGTGCATGTGCGCGGTACTCCGACCACCTGCCACGTCGACACGCGCTCGGCACACCTAGCCTGGCAGGGGCTCCCTGCATTGATGGAAGCCCAGGGCTCCAAATACTATAACTATATATATATATATATCTGATTTATCTACTCATTCATAATCACCTTTCTTAAATGGAATCATATGTGTGTGCATTTCATATTTAAAAGTATTATTATTATTATTATATTGCTTAGAGATAATGAATGAATAAACTTGTATCATGTTGAATCTTTGTTTGTACAATACCACTTGAACTTAAATTTAAAATAGATTTTTACTTGGTTTTGAATTTGAATTTAGAAACACAAAATAAAAATAAAAAAAAGAAAAAGACTCAAACTCGCGCTTTGGGCCTAATTCCCCAGCAACCGGCCCAACTCCCTCCCTACCCCGCCAGCCCACTTCTGCCTCCGGTTCCACGCGCGCGCCTGGGAGTGTTCCGTCTTGCCGACATGTGGGTCCGCCCTATCATATCTATCTCTCACCTGCACGCAACAGACCCCGCGCGGACTCCGATGAAATCCTCGCGCTCGCGCAGCTAACCGGACTCCGTTGAGCAAAACGCGCCTGGACTCCGTTGCCTGCTGCCCACGCTTGCTTGCGGTGTTCTCCCTGACTCGTGGGACCTCTACGATAGGGCCGTCTTCTCCAGTGGGTGCGCGCGCGGCAGATCCATGCCGCGTTTAGTCCGAGGATTTGTTAGGATTCCATCGATTTGACCATATCCATCCCGCCGCATCACACCTATAAAATAGCCACCCTAGCCTTGGCTTGGGGTATCAATCAATCGCGCCAGGAAGCTTCAACGCGAGGCGCTCGTCACCGAGAAGCAGGAGGATGACAACTGGTCCGCCGTGGGGGAAAACACCAATGCACTGGTGCTAACGCCTCGGTTGGTGGGTGGTTAGCTTCTCCTGATCACCGGGCACCTGGGCATGGTGGTGGTGGCCGCTGCGACGACTCGATGGCTGGGCGATTGCTCGCCATCACGAGGGATCCGCGCTCCGCCATGGCCAGACTGGTAGTCACGGCACGCGTCGGTGAGAACTCTACCACATGGTTTGCGGTATCCTCCTTTACGCATAGCATCATCGGGATTGGAGTTACAGTGTCCGAGTGCAGTTGGGGCTGTTGGCCGGTAATGGCGGCCACCGCGGTAGCGCACCCCGCCGCCGGTGGTTCATCAGGGTGGAAAGAGAATAGGGGGATGTGTCACGGGCCGTTCGATCGAGGGTGAGCGCCTTAGATTAGAAAGAGTCACCCTTTTGCTTGGATGTAGCGTCGGCCGTTGATTCAAATAAATGAACGAATCTGATTAGAAATCTTGGTGCCTGTGCGATCGTTGGATCTGACCGTTGATTCACGATCGTGCACACCAGAGCAGATCGCGGCGTTTTAAAACCGGGACCATCGGATCATGATCCAATGGCTCATGATGGACGATACCCCTTCGCTGCGCGCACTTTCTAAAAGAGCCCCTACAGTTTTTCTTATTCAACCTGCCATCCCGTGCCATTATAAGACCATTACCGTTTAGTCCTATAATTTATGCAGAACCCCCCTAGGCTTTGTTAAAATTATGTCCGTAGTCCAGAAGCCTAAGGAAATTCAGAATTTATTTTAGAAAATGATTTTTAATACAAAAACAATAGTAGAAACTTGTATAATTCATATATAATTCATTTTAGCTTCAAATTGAGTAATTCCAGTTGCAATAATTTTGTATTAATATTGTCTATCAATTAGTAACACTGTTTAGCCATGAAACTTGAATTAAAATTATTCATTTGGATCAATCTATTCTAAGCACTAAATAATTTTGGAAATTCATAACTTAATAATCGTAGCTCCGAATTTAGTGGTTCTTGTTTCTACTATCTCGTAGCGACGCGTAGATTATTATTATTCAGTTTGTTCTTATGTTTGGTGTGATGTTAATTTTACCTATACCATGTCTGTTTGTATTGCTACGTTTAGCAGTGAGGCACGTGTCATCTGAAGAGCAAGTTGGTACCTGGAATCTTAAGTCCCAGGCAAGTTGTGCCCTTGATCACTTCTTTTACCCAATCATGTTCTAATTAATCATAATGATCTGCATATGTTAATTTTGATGGGACCCAATAGGTTACCCTATTTTGATTATCTTTATACCTTGTTCACCACTGAATTTCTGGGTAGTACATGCTATTGCTTTATGTGGTTTTGGGTATAGAGTTATATATTATTCATTATCATACCTTTGTTATCAATTGTTATTTACTGTCATGACAAGATCATTATGTTAATTGGAACATGGAGCGACCACCGGGAAAACAGTGCTACCACAAGGGTTTAATAGGACGCCCTTGGCTGACTAATTAGGAAAGCTAGTGGAAGACTACCTTACCCGAAAGGGGCAAGGACAGTAGGGGAGTGGTCAGTGTAGGGAGGCCCTTGGGATGATTTTGCTGTGATGGCGGTCATGCGAGGGGTCCCTGCATTGGAACTTCCTATAAACTGTAGCGGGTTTTCTGAAGCTAGTGGAACTTTGTAAAGGCCTCGTAGTGTTACCCTGCCTCGCCTCGTCGGTAGAGGTGTATGGGAAGTCGCGATTCCTTGGCAGATGGGTAACATGACTTGTGGGTAAAGATGCACAACCTCTGCAGAGTGTAAAACTAGTATACTAGCCGTGCTCACAGTCATGAGCAGCTCGGACCCTCACATAATTAATTTATGGAACTAAATTCAATTTGTCATATGCATTGCATCGCAGGTGATGTTGTTACTGCTTTTGTTCAACTACTTAATTGGGTTGGTATTTACTTATAGTTAGTAACTGCTAATAAAATTTTGACCAACTTTAAAAGCAATGCTCAGCTTTAACCATCCTCTTTGATAAGCCTTACACTTCATGTGAGCTCCCACCTTTGGCGAGTTCATGTACATTATTCCCCACAACTTGTTGAGCTATGAACGTATGTGAGCTCACTCTTGCTGTCTCACACCCCAATAGGTCAAGAACAGGTACCGTAGGATGATGCGTATGGAGGATGCTGCGATGTGTTTATGAGAGGTCTAGGCCGTCGTCTCCCAGTCAACTTTGGGTTGCTGGACCGTTGTCTCCTTATAATGTAATTATTTATTTATTTTGTACAGAACTCCTGCTATGTAGTAAAAATGTGACATTCGATCCTGTGCCATAAATCATCATATGTGTGAGACTTGGTCCCAGTATACCTGGTGATTATGTTCGTGCCTGGGTCTTGGTGCCCCCGAAACCCGGGTGTGACATGGATGAAGGTGTTCATGTTGAGATATCTGTTATACTCTTGCCTTTGTTCTAGATATTCTTCTCTTATCATGCGATAAAGCTCTTCTAAGGCTTCATCTATATTTGGATGGTTTCTATCCCTTCAATCTCCGCATCAATATCATCTTGCTCAATCACTCTATGTATCTTTGGCTGTGTTCGGCTGGTCTACTTCGGCTTCTTCGGCTGGAATCAAAAAGGCCCAGCTGCTGCAGCCCCTACAGGGCCGGCTGGAAGCCGAACAGCTACTGTATCTGCAGCTGCAGCGGCTTTTCAAGCAGCCGAACAAGCTGTTTGCTTATTAGCTTGGATCTAGTTGACATCTTTAGTACAGCTTTGCTCTTCAGCATTGTTAACACAATATGTTAGGCTATCAATCATTTTCCTTCGGGAAGGCATATTTGTGATCATTGAAGAGTTCACGAATGTGGGCACCAAATATTAAGGACCTATCAAATTCTAAAACAACAACAACATGTCGACACGTTTAAATTGGCACTCGGGAAGGTGTGAAATAGATTCTTTGTTATTCTTCGTAAGCATGTGTAATAGGTTTGTCGTTCAATCAAGAATTCGAAGCTCATACCTTCTAATACAGACAATTCAATGGCGAAAAGCATATGAATGCACGGACATCAAAGGGATTTCTCATTAATACACGAGCTTCAACTTCGTTAGGGTGTGTATAACCTCATTTATTAAGTAGTCTCTTAAGAGGTTTTTAGAAGTTAACAAAAAAAAAATAAGAGACGGACCCTTCACTCTTCTCGAAGAGCTGTCCCTACAAGATTTTTCATACATATTGTCTTTTAACTTTATTTATGATTCAAAATCTTAGACTTGTATCATGCTGTTTCTTTGTTAGGCCTCGTTCGTTTGTTCTAAATTGAAACCAAACATGTTTTTCTTCTAGGTCCGGATCGAGTGAAACCAGGTGGTTCACTAGAACCTGAGAAGGTCTGATTTAATTTGATTCCAGGAGCTTGTAGATGTGGATTTAATCCAAGCCGCTAAGGGGTGAAAAGGGTTAGAATAACCTGTTTTCAATCTGGTTTTATTTTAAGTTAGACATAACCGAACAACTATTATTAGTTGTTTTTGGTTTCAATCCTCACCAGATATATCCGGATGGAATAGGGCCGTTCCATGTCAACCGAACGAGGCGTTAGGGAACGTATAATCCAGCTGTATCCGAAGATAAGTTTAAAAATTAGGAAGAGCCGACTCTTCGCTGAGGAACGGTTCTTGCTCGACGATCGAAGCGAAGAGACAACTTCGTTTCTACGTTGAACGGATGACAACCGTCTCCTCCAGATCTGCTGCGCACTGTTCCCCGTCTCCGATCCGTCATCTCCTCTTCCTCTCCCAGTCTCACTCTCACGCCTCTCCTCTTCGCTGCCTGTTTTGAATCATCTGCTCCGTTCTGCATACGAACAAATTTCTTCCGCTAGCGTCATGGTGAGATCGGACGCTGCTCCCTCCAGTGCTCGCGACTCAACAGGCTCGGGGCTCCATCGCTGAGCGAGATCCCGCTACCGGCTGTCCGCCGACCTTCACCCACCAAGCTTCAGCCGCCGGGAACGTCGCCCATTCCACAACATCTCCGGCGGCCAGGGCGGCAGCGATCAGTTTCAGTTTAATGCAATTTACAGTGTGAACAGTTTCAGTTTAGTGCGAACAGTGCGTTTCAGTTTCAGCACGATCAAGCGAACCTGACGCCATGCTCATCTTGTGCGATGTGTTTAGTTTTATTGTGAACCTTACACCATGCAAATGAAGTGCGATCGGAATGTGTTTCCTTTTCATTTTTGCACATTAGATTTGATTAATTCAATGCAAGAGATGCATTAGTAAGATACCAGGCTTAGATACACCTCCAATGGTCGGCCACTGTAGTGGTTGTGATCACAATGTTTATCTATTTATGTACTATTATTGAAGTGAATATTCCATAGATTAGGACTAACCCAACAGGTTAGCTATATAGGGTGTGTTTGGTTGCCTGCATCTGCGCGTGCTTGCATCGCGGGATGCGGGTAGCTGCTATTTGGTTGCTGTGAGCCAGGCTATGTACGTGCGAGCTCTGTGTTTGGTTGCCTGCATGTAGATTTGGATCTAGACTCGCACGATCCTTAAAGCACCTTGGACCAGGCTCACCAGATACGAGCAGATTGGTCGCATCTCCAGAGCCAGGCTCCAGTGATCCTGGCTCACACAGCCAGGTTGGCGAGAGAAACCAACCAAACAGACCCATAGTGTTTACATGGGCCATATGGGCCTAGCCTTAACAGGCCTAATACTCTAACCCCCCCGCAGTCTGGACTACCGACGCAGCGGAGTACACAGACTGGACTTAAAAAGAAGAAGTACATCACACAATAGGATCCCCCATAGACTCAACTAGCCACTACTGATGTTGAGGCTGGAGCGAAACTCGGCGAAGGTCGAGGACGGAAGACCCTTGGTGAAGATGTCGGCAAACTGGAAGGTGGTCGGGACGTGGAGGACCCGAACAGCACCGACAGCGACATAATCGTGGACGAAGTGTAGATCGATCTCTACATGCTTGGTCCGCTGGTGCTGCACTGGGTTGGTGGAGAGGTAAACCGCGTTGACGTTATCGCAGTAGACCAACGTGTCTCTGGAGAGAGGACTGTGAAGCTCGGCGAGGAGCTGCATGAGTGAGAGCACCTAGAGGGGGGGGGTGAATAGGTGATCCTGTAACACTTAAAAAAAAACTTAAGCCACAAAACTTGGTTACTTGTTAGCACAGTAATATGCCAAGTGGCTAGAGAAGGATCTCAACACAACACAATAACCAAGAGATATCAATCACAGAGATGGCACAGTGGTTATCCCGTGGTTCGGCCAAGACCAACGCTTGCCTACTCCACGTTGTGGCGTCCCAACGGACGAGGGTTGCAATCAACCCCTCTTAAGCGGTCCAAAGACCAACTTGAATACCACGGTGTTGCTTTGCTTCTCTTAATCCCGTTTGCGAGGAATCTCCACAGCTTGGAGCCTCTCGCCCTTACACAAGATGTTCACGAAGAATCACAGAGCAAGGGAGGGATTAGCAACTCACACACGACACAAAGATCACAGCGAATACGCAAACGCAAAACCAAGATTTGAGCTCAAGAGACTAGCACACTAGAACGGAGCTCAAATCACTAGAATGTCGAACAAGTGCGCAAGAATGAAGTGTGAGTGATCAATGATGCTCAAAGGATGCTTGGTGTTCTCCTCCATGCGCCTAGGGGTCCCTTTTATAGCCCCAAGGCAGCTAGGAGCCGTTGAGCACAAGTTTGGAAAGCCATTCTTGCCTTCTGTCATCGGGGGCACCGGACAGTCCGGTGCACACCGGACATGTCCGGTGCCCGATTTCCTTCCATAAACAGCACATTCGACCGTTGGCAGCCTGGGAGCCGTTGGTGCACTTGGCATGTCCGGTGCATACCGGACAGTCCGGTGCCATCTTCTAGCCGTTGGCTCGGCCACGTGTCCCGCGCAGATTGCGCGGCCGACCGTTGGCCCGGCCGACCGTTCGCTCACCGGACAGTCCGGTGCACACCGGACAGTCCGGTGATTTTTAGCCGTACGCCGTTGATGGTTTCCCGAGAGCGACGAGTTCGCCTATGCGCGGCCCACCGGACAGTCCGGTGCACACCGGACAGTCCGGTGAATTTTAGCCGTACACCGCCGTCGAAGTCCCGAGAGCAGCCACTTCGCCCAAGCCAGCCTGGCGCACCGGACACTGTCCGGTGCACCACCGGACAGTCCGGTGCACCCAGACTGGGCAGACTTTGGCTGCTCGAGCCATCTCTTCTCCAACTCGATTTTTTCTGTTTCCAGCACTTAGACATAATACATTAGTCCATAAAACAATGTACTAAGTCTGAGAAACATACCTTTATCCTTGATTTGTACTTTGTCCACCATTTTACAATTAGGCACATGTGTTGGGCACTAAATCACCAAAATACTTAGAAATGGCCCAAGGGCACATTTCCCTTTCAATCTCCCCCTTTTTGGTGATTTATGCCAACACAACATAAAGCAAGTAGAACAAGTACAAAATCACTTCAAATAAGAACTCAAATTATTTTGATTCAATTTTGACATATATGGATCACTCTATGCCACCACTTGGTTTGTTTTTGCAAATCAAACTCAAATTCCTATCTCTAAGTCAAACACACATGTTAAGACATAAAGAGAGTCATTCTAAGAGAAATTGATTTAAGATTTCAAAAACTCCCCCTTTTTCCCATAATCAATACTTCTCCCCACAAGAAGCCAACTTTTGACAAGAGAGACAACAAAAGAGTTTTGACAAACCAAAAGCTCTATTCTACTATTTTCAAAATCTCTCAAGTGGTAGCTGATCCATTTATCGCTTTGGCCTTTATTTTCTCCCCCTTTGGCATCAAGCACCAAACGGGATCAATCTTGGCCCTTTAACCCCATTGCCTCACCAAAATCTTCAACTAAGAGCAAATAGGCAATAAGAGTATAACGATGAACTTGGAAGAGTTACTCTTTTCATCGGAGTGCAGTGGAAGTCTCGCATGGTCCAAGTCCACCTTTTCCCTTTCAATTTTCCTTGGAGACTAAAACAACCAAACTCAAGTACATGGTTAGCCACAAAGGGTCAAGTTGTAGCACAGCTCCCCCTAAATATGTGCATCACTTGCAAACAGGACTTGTGAGGTCCAGGGAGTGTTTGTACAACTTGAGCACCACAATAAGCAACAATATGCAGAATGAACATAATCAAAAGCATAAACACATGTATTCTACATTTCAATCCAAGTTCCGCGAATCTAAGATATTGAGCTCACTACGCAGCCTGCAAAAGGTCTTCTCATCTAGAGGCTTGGTAAAGATATCGGCTAGCTGGTTCTCGGTGCTAACATGAAACACTTCGATATCCCTCTTTTGCTAGTGGTCTCTCAAAAAGTGATGCCGGATGTCAATGTGCTTTGTGCGGCTGTGCTCAACAGGATTTTCCGCTATTCGAATAGCACTCTCATTATCACATAGGAGTGGGACTTTGCTCAGATTGTAGCCAAAGTCCCTGAGGGTTTGCCTCATCCAAAGTAGTTGCGCGCAACACTGTCCTGCGGCAACGTACTCGGCCTCAGCGGTGGATAGGGCAACGGAGGTTTGTTTCTTAGAGTTCCATGACACCAGGGACCTTCCTAAGAATTGGCACGTCCCCGATGTACTCTTCCTATCGACCTTACATCCAGCATAGTCGAAATCTGAGTACCCAATCAAGTCAAAGTTAGACCCCTTTGGATACCAGATCCCGAAGCAAGGCGTAGCGACTAAATATCGAAGAATTCGCTTCACAGCCACTAAGTGACACTCCTTAGGATCGGATTGAAATCTAGCACACATGCATACGCTAAGCATAATATCCGGTCTACTAGCACATAAATAAAGCAAAGAACCTATCATGGACCGGTATGCTTTTTGATCAACGGACTTACCTCCTTTGTTGAGGTCGGTGTGTCCGTCGGTTCCCATCGGCGTCTTTGAGGGCTTGGCGTCCTTCATCCCAAACCTCTTTAGCAAATCTTGTGTGTACTTCATTTGGGAGATGAAGGTGCCGTCCTTGAGTTGCTTCACTTGGAACCCAAGGAAGTAGGTCAACTCGCCCATCATCGACATCTCGAATTTCTGCGTCATCACCCTGCTAAACTCTTCACAAGACTTTTGGTTAGTAGAACCAAATATTATGTCGTCGACATAAATTTGGCACACAAAAAGATCACCATCGCAAGTCTTAGTAAAAAGAGTTGGATCGGCTTTCCCAACCTTGAAAGCATTAGCAATTAAAAAGTCTCTAAGGCATTCATACCATGCCCTTGGGGCTTGCTTAAGTCCATAGAGCGCCTTAGAGAGCTTACACACGTGGTCGGGGTACCGTTCATTCTCGAAGCCAGGGGGCTGCTCCACGTACACCTCCTCCTTGATCGGCCCGTTGAGGAAAGCGCTCTTCACATCCATTTGGTACAACCTGAAAGAATGGTGAGCGGCATATGCTAGCAAGATACGAATTGATTCTAGCCTAGCCACAGGAGCAAAAGTCTCCTCAAAGTCCAAACCTGCGACTTGGGCATAACCTTTTGCCACAAGTCGAGCCTTGTTCCTCGTCACCACCCCGTGCTCGTCCTGTTTGTTGTGGAACACCCACTTGGTTCCTACAACATTTTGCTTGGGACGAGGCACCAGTGTCCAAACTTCGTTGCGCTTGAAGTTGTTGAGTTCCTCCTGCATGGCCAACACCCAGTCCGGATCTAGCAAGGCCTCTTCTACCCTGAAAGGCTCAATAGAAGAGACAAAAGAGTAATGCTCACAAAAATTAACTAATCTTGAGCGAGTAGTTACTCCCTTGCTAATATCACCCAATATCTGGTCGACGGGATGATCCCTTTGAATTGTCACTCGAACTTGGGTTGGAGGTGCCTGAGGTGCTCCTTCCTCTTGAACATCCTGTGCTCCCCTTGATCATGTGCCTCCACTTGAGGTACCTGTTTGTCATCTTGGGTTGGGGGATGCACCATAGTTGAGGAAGACGGTTGATCTTGCTCCAAATGTTCCTGAGGCCGTACATCTCCAATCGCCATGGTGTGTATCGCGGCCGTTGGAACGTCTTCTTCATCTACATCATCAAGATCAACAACTTGCTCTCTTGGAGAGCCATTAGTCTCATCAAATACAACGTCGCTAGAGACTTCAACCAAACCCGATGATTTGTTGAAGACCCTATACGCCTTTGTATTTGAATCATAACCTAATAAAAATCCTTCTACGGCTTTGGGAGCAAATTTGGAATTCCTACCCTTCTTCACTAGAATGTAGCATTTACTCCCAAAAACACGAAAATACGATACATTAGGTTTGTTACCGGTTAGCAGCTCATACGACGTCTTCTTGAGGAGGCGGTGAAGGTAGACCCTGTTAATGGCGTGGCAAGCCGTGTTCACGGCTTCCGACCAAAAGCACTCGGGGGTCTTGAATTCTCCAAGCATAGTCCTCGCCATATCTATGAGCGTCCTGTTCTTCCTCTCTACCACACCATTTTGCTGAGGTGTGTAGGGAGCGGAGAACTCGTGCTTGATCCCTTCCTCCTCAAGAAACTCCTCCACTTGAAGGTTCTTGAATTCGGACCCGTTGTCGCTCCTTATCTTCTTCACCTTGAGCTCAAACTCATTTTGAGCTCTCCTTAGGAAGCGCTTGAGGGTCCCTTGGGTTTTAGACTTATCCTGCAAAAAGAACACCCAAGTGAAGCGGGAAAAGTCATCAACGATAACTAGACCATACTTACTTCCTCCTATGCTCAGATAGGCGACGGGTCCGAAGAGGTCCATATGTAGCAGCTCCAGGGGTCTTGATGTTGTCATCACATTTTTGGTGTGATGAGAGCCTCCCACTTGTTTCCCTGCTTGATAAGCTGCACAAGGTCTATCTTTTTCGAAATGAACATTGGTTAGACCTATCACGTGTTCTCCCTTTAGAAGCTTGTGGAGGTTCTTCATCCCCACATGTGCTAAGCGGCGATGCCACAGCCAGCCCATGCAAGTCTTAGCCATTAAGCATGCATCTAGACCGGCCTCTTCTTTTGCAAAATCAACTAAGTAAAGCTTGCCGTCTAGTACACCCTTAAAAGCTAGTGAACCATCACATCTTCTAAAGACAGACACATCTACATTTGTAAACAAACAGTTATATCCCATATTGCATAATTGACTAACAGATAGCAAATTATATCCAAGAGACTCTACTAAAAACACATTAGAGATAGAGTGCTCATTTGAGATTGCAATTTTACCTAACCCTTTTACCTTGCCTTGATTCCCATCACCGAATATTATTGAATCTTGGGAATCTTTATTCTTGACGTAGGAGGTGAACATCTTCTTCTCCCCCGTCATATGGTTTGTGCATCCGCTGTCAATAATCCAGCTTGAACCCCCGGATGCATAAACCTGCAAGGAAAATTTAGGCTTGGGTCTTAGGTACCCAACTCATGTTGGGTCCTGCAAGGTTAGCACAAATATCCTTAGGGACCCAAATGCAAGTTTTGTCTCCCTTGCATCTTGCCCCTAATTTTCTAGCAACTATCTTCCTATCCTTTCTACAAATAGCAAAAGAAGCATTTAAAGCATGATATATTGTAGAAGGTTCATTAACTTTCCTAGGAACATTAACGACATTTCTCCTAGGCATATTATGAATAACATTTCTCCTACCAACATTTGTATCATGCACATAAGAAGAACTAGAAGCAACCATGGCATGAGAATCAAAGGCATTATATACATCACAACTCCTATAAGCATTTCTAGGTTGTCTTCTATCATAGTACATAAAGGCATGGTTCTTTTGCACACTACTAGCCATAGGGGCGTTCCCTTTCTCCTTGGCGGAGATGGGAGCCTTATGGCTTGTCAAGTTCTTGGCTTCCCTCTTGTAGCCAAGTCCATCCTTAATTGAGGGGTGTCTACCAATCGTGTAGGCATCCCTTGCAAATTTTAGCTTGTCAAATTCATTCTTGCTAGTCTTAAGTTGGGCATTAAGACTAGCTAATTCATCATTTAATTTGGAAATTGAAACTAAATGATCACTACAAGCATCAATGTCAAAATCTTTACACCTATTACAAGTTTCAACAATTTCTACACAAGAATGAGATTTACTAGCTACTTCTAGTTTAGCATTTAAATCATCATTAAAACTTTTTAACTTACCAATAGTTTCATGACAAGAAGATAATTCACTAGAGAGCATTTCATTCCTCTTAGTTTCTAGATCAAGAGATTTCTGTGCTTCTACAAATTTATCATGTTCTTCATACAACAAATCCTCTTGTTTTTCTAAAAGCATATTCTTGTCATTCAAGGCATCAATTAATTCATTAATTTTGTCTACCTTGGTTCTATCTAATCCCTTGAATAAGCATGAGTAATCTATCTCATCATCATCACTAGACTCATCTTCACTCGAAGAGGCATAAGTACTAGTATGAGTGCTTACTTTCTTCTCTCTTGCCATGAGGCAAGTGTGACGCTCGTTGGGGAAGAGGGATGACTTGTTGAAGGCGGTGGCGGCGAGTCCTTCATTGTCAGAGTCGGAGGAGGAACAATCCGAATCCCACTCCTTTCCGATATGTGCCTCGCCCTTGGCCTTCTTGTAATGCTTCTTTTTCTCCTTCTTGTTCCCTTGGTCCTGATTACTATCATTGTCGGGACAGTTAGCAATAAAATGACCAAGCTTACCGCATTTGAAGCATGAGCGCTTCCCCTTGGCTTTGGTCTTGCTCGGCTGCCCCTTGCGACCTTTAAGCGCCGTCTTGAAGCGCTTAATGATGAGGGCCATCTCCTCATCATTGAGTCCGGCCGCCTCAACTTGCGCCACCTTGCTTGGTAGCGCCTCCTTGCTCCTTGTTGCCTTGAGAGCAATGGGTTGAGGCTCATGACTAGGACCGTTCAACGCGTCGTCCACGTATCTTGCCTCCTTGATCATCATTCGCCTGCTTACGAACTTTCCAAGAACTTCTTCGGGCGACATCTTGGTGTACCTGGGATTTTCACGTATATTGTTCACCAAATGAGGATCAAGAACGGTAAATGACCTTAGCATTAGGCGGACGACGTCGTGGTCCGTCCATCGCGGGCTCCCGTAGCTCCTTATTTTGTTGATAAGGGTCTTGAGCCGGTTGTATGTTTGTGTTGGCTCCTCGCCCCTTATCATCGCGAACCGTCCAAGCTCGCCCTCTACCAACTCCATTTTGGTGAGCAAGGTGACGTTGTTTCCCTCATGAGAGATCTTGAGGGTGTCCCAGATCTGCTTGGCATTGTCCAAGCCGCTCACCTTGTGATACTCGTCCCTGCACAAAGAGGCTAGCAACACAGTAGTAGCTTGTGCATTTTTATGAATCTATTCATTAATAAACACAGGGCTATCCGAGCTATCAAATTTCATTCCACTTTCCACAATCTCCCAAATGCTTGGATGGAGAGAAAACAGGTGAGTACGCATTTTGTGGCTCCAAAATCCGTAATCCTCTCCATCAAAGTGAGGGGGCTTGCCAAGTGGAATGGGGAGCAATTGAGCATTTGAGCTATGCGGAATGCGCGAATAATCGAAAGAAAAGTTTGAGTTAACCGTCTTTCGTCTGTCGTAGTCGTCGTTGTCCTTTTGGGAGGAGGAAGATTCGTCGCTGTCGTAGTAGACAATTTCCTTGATGCGCCTTGTCTTCTTCTTCCTCCCGTCTTTTCTTTTGTGGCCCGAGCCTGAGTCGGTGGGCCTGTCATCATTGGGCTCGTTGACGAAGGACTCCTTCTCCTTGTCGTTGATCACCATCCCCTTGCCTTTAGGATCCATCTCTTCAGGCGGTTAGTCCCTTTCTTGAAGAGAACGGCTCCGATACCAATTGAGAGCACCTAGAGGGGGGGTGAATAGGTGATCCTGTAACACTTAAAAAAAACTTAAGCCACAAAACTTGGTTACTTGTTAGCACAGTAATATGCCAGGTGGCTAGAGAAGGATCTCAACACAACACAATAACCAAGAGATATCAATCACAGAGATGGCACAGTGGTTATCCCGTGGTTCGGCCAAGACCAACGCTTGCCTACTCCACGTTGTGGCGTCCCAACGGACGAGGGTTGCAATCAACCCCTCTCAAGCGGTCTAAAGACCAACTTGAATACCACAGTGTTGCTTTGCTTCTCTTAATCCCGTTTGCGAGGAATCTCCATAGCTTGGAGCCTCTCGCCCTTATACAAGATGTTCACGAAGAATCACAGAGCAAGGGAGGGATTAGCAACTCACACACGACACAAAGATCACAGCGAATACGCAAACGCAAAACCAAGATTTGAGCTCAAGAGACTAGCACACTAGAACGGAGCTCAAATCACTAGAATGTCGAACAAGTGCGCAAGAATGAAGTGTGAGTGATCAATGATGCTCAAAGGATGCTTGGTGTTCTCCTCCATGCGCCTAGGGGTCCCTTTTATAGCCCCAAGGCAGCTAGGAGCCGTTGAGCACAAGTTTGGAAAGCCATTCTTGCCTTCTGTCATCGGGGGCACCGGACAGTCCGGTGCACACCGGACAGTCCGGTGCACATCGGACATGTCCGGTGCCCGATTTCCTTCCATAAACAGCACAGTCGACCGTTGGCAGCCTGGGAGCCGTTGGTGCACTTGGCATGTCCGGTGCACACCGGACAGTCCGGTGCCATCTTCTAGCCGTTGGCTCGGCCACGTGTCCCGCGCAGATTGCGCGGCCGACCGTTGGCCCGGCCGACCGTTGGCTCACCGGACAGTCCGGTGCACACCGGACAGTCCGGTGATTTTTAGCCGTACGCCGTTGATGGTTTCCCGAGAGCGACGAGTTCGCCTGTGCGCGGCCCACCGGACAGTCCGGTGAATTTTAGCCATACACCGCCGTCGAAGTCCCGAGAGCAGCCACTTCGCCCAAGCCAGCCTGGCGCACCGGACACTGTCCGGTGCACCACCGGACAGTCCGGTGCACCCAGACTGGGCAGACTTTGGCTGCTCGAGCCATCTCTTCTCCAACTCGATTTTTTCTGTTTCCAGCACTTAGACATAATACATTAGTCCATAAAACAATGTACTAAGTCTGAGAAACATACCTTTATCCTTGATTTGTACTTTGTCCACCATTTTACAATTAGGCACATGTGTTGGGCACTAAATCACCAAAATACTTAGAAATGGCCCAAGGGCACATTTCCCTTTCAATGAGCCAAGCAGCCTCTGCCACGCCGTTGGCCACGGCACGGTACCCCGACTCTGCACTTGAGCGGGAAACGACCGGCTGGCGCTTCGACGACCAGGATACTAGGTTGCCGCCTAAGAAGATGGCGTAGCCGAAGGTGGAGCGTCGAGTGTCTGGGCATCCGGCCCAGTCAGCATCAGTGTAGACGACCAGCTCGGAGGAGGTAGACCGGTGAAGAAGCAGCCCGTAGTCGACGGTGCCCCGGAGGTAGCGGAGGAGGCGTTTGAGAGCCGCAAGGTGGGGCTCTCGGGGGTCGTGCATATGGAGGCAGACCTGCTACACGGCATAGGAGATGTCCGGCCTGGTGAATGTGAGGTACTGAAGGGCACCGACAAGACTCCTGTAGTCGGTGGGGTCCACGACTGGGTCACCCGTGGCCTCAGAGAGCTTGGCCTGCGTGTCGATAGGGGTGGAGCAGGGCTTGCAGTCACTCATCTGGGCCCGCTCCAGAATGTCAAGAGTATATTGTCGCTGGTGAAGGAGGAGTCCTGAGGGGCGAGGCTCAGCAGTGACCCCCAAAAAATGGTGAAGCACACCCAGATCTTTGACCGAAAACTCCCGCTGAAGGGCATCGACGAAGCGGCGAAGAAGTGACGGACTGGAGGCGGTGAGGACAATGTCATCCACGTAGAGTAGCAAGTAGGCAGTCTCTGCGCCAGGATGGTGGACGAACAGAGACGTGTCTGACTTGGCCTCCACGAAGCCCAGTGTCACCAGGAACGTAGCCAGTCTGGAGTGCCACGCCCGGGGGGCCTGCTTGAGACCGTAGAGGGACCTGTTGAGCCGGCAGACCATGTCAGGGCGAGAGGAGTCCACGAACCCCGCAGGCTAACAGCAGTAGACGGTCTCGGTGAGGGCACCGTGCAGGAAGGCGTTCTTGACGTCGAGCTGGTGAACTGGCCAGGAGCGAGCGAGGGCCAGCGAGAGCACCGTGCGGACGGTGGCCGGTTTTACAACCGGGCTGAAGGTCTCATCGTAGTCGACTCCGGGGCACTGAGTGAAGCCCCGAAGAACCCAGTGAGCCTTGTATCGCTCCAGGGTACCATCAGCTCGCCGCTTGTGTGTCCAGATCCACTTGCCGGTGACGACATTGGCGCGGGGCGGACGGGGCACCAGATCCCACGTCTGGTTGGCGACGAGCGCCGCGTACTCCTCCTCCATCACCTGACGCCAGTGGGGGTCTAGCAGGGCAATGCGAACGGAGGAGGGTACCGGAGAAACCTGCGAGTCTCCGGACGTGGCCGCCAGGACACGGGGTGGCAGGGTACCAGCCGCGTGCCACGTCACCATCGGGTGGACATGCCGTGGGTTGCGGTGAAGGAGCGGTGGGTGGTACACCGGCGTCTCGACACGTGCCGAAGGAGGCCGCAGCGGAGGTGTAGGTGTCTGTGGCGGGGACTGGGCCACCGGTGGTGACGGCGGCGGTGGCGGCGACGGCGGTGGTGGAGGTTCGAACCCCGGCGGCGGCAGCCGGCGCTGGTAGACCCACACTGGCTGGGCGAAGCGGGCCGGAGGGGTCGGTACCGACGGCTCTGCAGGTGGTGCAGTCCCGCCACCCCCGCTCGGCCCGGGGGCGATCGGAGACAGGGCTCCGCGGAGAGGCGACACCGCCGTAGGCGACACGACCGGACCCAGGCAAGGCACCGGGCCGAAAGTAGGACCGACAGGCGGTGAGTGGGTACCTGTAGGGAGAGGAAGGATAGGTGGCTCGACCACCGTGTCAGTCGGAAAGGGAGTGAAGAGGTCAGGGTCAGGGTCAGAGGAGGGTGGTGTGGTGGTGGAGTAGGGAAAAACGGACTCATCAAACACCACATGGCGAGAGATGAGAACATGGCGAGAGGAGAGGTCAAAGCAGCGGTAGCCCTTGTGGTCCGGGGAGTACTCGAGAAACACATAGAGGGTGGAGCGGGGTGCTAGCTTGTGAGGAGCAGTGGCCGCGGTGTTCGGATAGCAAGCACACCCGAAGACACAGAGGTGGTCATAGCGTGGAGGGGTACCGAAGAGTGCCTGGTGAGGAGTGGGGGCCGGGCACGTAGTGGAAGGTAGACGGTTGAGATGGTAGGTAGAGGTGTGTAGGGCCTCGACCCAGAAACGTGGCGGTAGGTGCGCCTGGAGAAGAAGAGTCCGGATGGTGTCGTTGGTCGTGCGGATCATGCGCTCAGCCTTGCCATTCTGGGGGGAGGTATATGGGCAAGACATCCATAATAGCATGCCATGGGAGAGAAAGAAGTCACGGGAGGCGGAGTTATCGAACTCCCGATCGTTGTCACACTGAACGGCCTTAATGGTGAGGCCGAACTGAGTGGACACCCAGGCGAAGAAGTGGCGTAGGGTGGGGAAAGTCTCGGACTTGGCATGCAATGGAAAAGTCCACACATAATGAGAAAAATCATCAAGCATGACAAGATAGTATTTGTAACCCGACATACTGGTAATGGGAGAAGTCCACAAATCGCAGTGTACAAGATCAAAAACATGAGTAGCATGCGAGGAAGAAGAGGAAAACAGAAGACGAACATGGCGGCCTAACTGGCATGCATGACATAGATGCTCCTCAGGAGATCGAGTACATGGGATAGTGGCACTACGAGTAAGCTGTAGAAAGGCATCACGTCCAGGGTGTCCAAGGCGACGATGCTAGGTAGTAGTAGTAGATGTGGTGGCGGCAAAAACAGCAGCTATGTTAGGTGACGAAGACAAAGAAGATGTGGCGTGCGGAAGCCGAAGGGTGTAGAGGGGCCGGTGCTGTCACATCGGAGGAGAGGCGCCGAGTTGCCGAGTCCTTCACAGTAAGACCAGAAGAGTCAAACTCGACAGAACAAGAATTATCAGCAGTAAACCGACGAATAGAAAGAAGATTGTGGACCAAAGAAGGAGCGACAAGAACATCGGGAATGCGAAAAGAGCCGAGAGAGCCGGCGGCACCCACAGATGTGACAGGAAGACACGAGCCATTCACCACCATGATGGATGAAGGGAGAGAGGAAGGAGGGCGAACAGAGGTGAGTATACCAGGGTTGGGAGTGGTGTGGTAGGTAGCACCGGTGTCCGCAATCCACTCGGGACCCATCGGCGGAGTTAGAGTGGGAGTCTGGAAAGCAGCCAGGGCGGCCGCGTCCCAACCAATCAGCCCGGATGGTGGCGTAGCCAGCGACGTGGGCCACGACGAAACGGCAGGTGTCGAGGGCCAGGGCGATGGAGAGGCGAAGGCGAACCCCGGTGGTGAGGTGAACCCCGGTTGCGCACCAGCGAACATGACCGTCGGGGGACGAGCGTCAGAACCGGGCCCCTGGAACGGCCACATGGAGATGCGACCGGACCACGGGTGGTGGAAAGTGGGCCAAGGCGCACCCTGCGGGGTCCTGGCGTCGGTGCGTTGCCACGGGCACCACCGCCGGAGCCACCCCCACCACCACCGCGGCCACCACAGCGGCGACGACCACCACCGCCCCCGCCTCCACCACCTCGACCCCCGCCGCCCATGCTCGGCCCGGGAGGACGAGGGCCAAGGGTAGACTGTGACGGAGTAGGAGGACGGGTCGGGGTGAAGGCTGCCGGTGCTGTCGAGGAGGACGAGGACCCTGGGCCGGAGATCGATGCAACCTGAGCACCTAGAGTGATCTCCTCCAGGGCGAGGTCGTCGCGGACCTGGAGGAAGGTAGGGAAGGGGCGCTGGCGCATGATCAACGACTGGAGGTGGGTGTAGCGATCGCTGAGGCCGCGGAGGATGTTGAGGACGAGGATGCGGTCCTCCACGGGGCAGCCCAGATCGCCAAGAGAGTCTGTCATGGTCTTCATCTTGTGGCAGTACTCGCTGATGCCGAGGTCTCCCTGGACGAAGGTGCGGAAGGCTGCGTCGAGGCGTAGAGCCTGGGCCTCGGCGTTGCCCAGGAACTAGCCCTCGATGGCAAGCCAAGCAGCCCGAGCGTGCGGAAGGTTCCGGAGGAGGCCGTGGAGGTCGACGGAGATCGTCCCCACGATCCAGGTGAGCACGATGCTGTCGAGGCGCACCCACGCAGCAGTCAATGCCACGCCGGTGGGGTCGCAGAGGACATGGTCATCCAGGGCGTAGCGGCGAAGGGTGAGGAGAAGTAGGTCCCGCCAGCGCGTGTAGAAAGGCGACTCTGACTCTAGGACGACCAGAACCATGAGGTGAATGTTCTGGACACTCCCAGCCTATAGGTGGAGCTGAGCCACGAGCGGGTCAGCCGGGTCATGCCAGAGCACCGTGGGGATGGTGCGAGGCCCAGTCCCGACTGTCGGTGTGGTCGGGACACCGTACACGCCACCCACGGTGTCGGAGGAGGTGGCCCCGCCGTCGTGGGCCGCAGGCGAGGCGAGGTGCTGTTCCGCCGCGGCAATTTGAGCAGCGATAGCATCAGCGGCCTCGCGCTCGCGCTCCCACGCGAGGGCCTGATAGTCGCCTAGAGGGGGGGTGAATAGGGCGAAACTGAAATTTACAAAAATAATCACAACTACAAGCCGGGTTAGCGTTAGTAATAAAGAAACGAGTCCGCGAGAGAGGGCGCAAAACAAATCGCAAGCAAATAAGAGTGTGACACAAGGATTTGTTTTACCGAGGTTCGGTTCTCGCAAACCTACTCCCCGTTGAGGAGGCCACAAAGGCCGGGTCTCTTTCAACCCTTCCCTCTCTCAAACGATCCCACGGATCGAGTGAGCTTTCTCTTCTTCTCAATCAACCGGGAACAAAACTTCCCCGCAAGGGTCACCACACAATTGGTGCCTCTTGCCTTGGTTACAATTGAGTGATGATCACAAGAACAAGTGAGAAAGAAAGAAAGCGATCCAAGCGCAAGAGCTCAAAAGAACACGGCAAATCTCTCTCGCTAGTCACTAAGGGCTTGAGTGGAATTGGAGAGGATTTGATCTCTTTTGTTTGTGTCTAGAATTGAATGCCTAGCTCTTGTAAGTGGTTGAGAGTTGGAAAACTTGGATGGCAATGAATGTGGGGTGGTTGGGGTATTTATAGCCCCAACCACCACAAGTGACCGTTGGCTGGAGTCCTCTGTTCGATGGCGCACCGGACAGTCCGGTGCACACCGGACAGTCCGGTGCCCCTGCCACGTCATGGTTGCCGTTGGATTCTGACCGTTGGAGCTTCTGACTTGTGGGCCCTCCTGGGTGTCCGGTGCACACCGGACATGCACTGTTTGATGTCCGGTGCACCGGCATGGGCGTGCCTGACGACTGCGCGCGCTGCGCGCGCATTTAATGCACCGCAGGGAGCCGTTGGCGCCGCAGGGAGCCGTTGCTCCGCTGGTACACCGGACAGTCCGGTGCACACCGGACAGTCCGGTGAATTTTAGCGGAGTGGCTGCCGAGCGAACCCGAGGCTGACGAGTTCCGGAGGCCGCGTCTCCTTGGAGCACCGGACATGTCCGGTGCACACCGGACAGTCCGGTGAATTTTAGCGCGCCGGCTTCCGAGAATTCCCGAGGGCGAAGAGTTTGGAGTCGAAGTCCTCTGGCCGCACCGGACAGTCCGGTGCACACCGGACAGTCCGGTGCCTCCGGCCAGAGGAGCCCTCGGTTGCCTTGCTGCTCCTTTGTTGAATCCAACACTTGGTCTTTTTATTGGCTAAATGTGAACCTTTTGCACCTGTATAACTTGTGCACTAGAGCAAACTAGTTAGTCCAATATTTGTGTTGGGCAATTCAACCACCAAAATTATTTAGGAACTAGGTGTAAGCCTAATTCCCTTTCAATCTCCCCCTTTTTGGTGATTGATGCCAACACAAACCAGAGCAAATATAGAAGTGCATAATTGAACTAGTTTACTTAAAGTAAGTGCAAAGGTTGCTTGGAATTGAGCCAATATAAACTTATATGATGCGCATGGATGGTTTCTTTGTTTTTGACATATTGGACCATATTTGCACCACGAGTTTTGTTTTTGCAAATTCTTTTCAAAGTACTTTTGCAAGATAGTCAAAGGTAAGTGAAAAAGATTTTGCAAAGCATTTTCAAGATATGGAATTTTCTCCCCCTATTTTCAAAGCTTTTTCTTTGACTAAGCAAAACTCCCCCTCAAATAAGGTCTCCTCTTAGTGATCAAGAGGGTTTTAAGACATCAATTTTGAAAATACTCGTTACTCCCCTCTTAGAACACAAAGAGATACCAATTTTGAAATTTACCAATATAAAATCATCAAATTTATAAAATTAGGTGGTGGTGCGGTCCTTTTGCTTTGGGCTCATATTTTCTCCCCCTTTGGCATGAATCGCCAAAAACGGAATCATTAGAGCCCAATGAAGTACTTTCTCCCCCTTTGGTCATGAAATGAATGAGTGAAGATTATACCAAAGTTGGAGAGGTGATGTGGAGCGACGGCGAAGGATGAGTAGTAGAGTGGAGTGGAAGCCTTGTCCTCGCAGAAGACTCCTATTCCCTTTCAATATACCTATGACTTGGTTGAAATACACTTGAAAACACATTAGTCATAGCATATATAAAAGAGACATGATCAAAGGTATATTCATGTGCTATGCGTGCAAGACTAGCAAAAGAAATTCCTAGAGTCAAGAATATTTAGCTCATGCCTAAGTCGGGTAAAAGATTGTTCATCAAGTGGTTTGGTAAAGATATCGGCTAATTGATCTTTAGTATTAATATAAGAAATCTCGATATCCCCCTTTTGTTGGTGATCCCGAAGAAAATGATACCGAATGGCTATGTGCTTAGTGCGGCTGTGCTCGACGGGATTGTCGGCCATTTTGATTGCACTCTCATTGTCACATAGCAAAGGGACTTTGGTTAATTTGTAACCGTAGTCCCGCAGGGTTTGCCTCATCCAAAGCAATTGCGCGCAACAATGGCCTGCGGCAATATACTCGGCTTCGGCGGTGGAAAGAGCGACCGAATTTTGCTTCTTTGAAGCCCATGACACCAAGGATCTTCCCAAGAACTGGCAAGTCCCCGATGTGCTCTTCCTGTTAATCCTACACCCCGCCCAATCGGCATCCGAATATCCAATCAAATCAAATGTGGATCCCCGAGGGTACCAAAGCCCAAACTTAGGAGTAAAAGCCAAATATCTCAAGATTCGTTTTACGGCCGTAAGGTGTGATTCCTTAGGGTCGGCTTGGAATCTTGCACACATACAAACGGAAAGCATAATGTCCGGTCGAGATGCACATAAATAAAGCAATGATCCAATCATCGACCGGTATACCTTTTGATCCACGGACTTACCTCCCGTGTCGAGGTCGAGATGCCCATTAGTTCCCATGGGTGTCTTGATGGACTTGGCATCCTTCATTCCAAACTTGCTTAGGATATCTTGAGTATACTTCGTTTGGCTAATGAAGGTGCCCTCATGGAGTTGCTTGACTTGGAATCCTAGAAAATACTTCAACTCCCCCATCATAGACATCTCGAATTTTTGTGTCATGATCCTACTAAATTCTTCACATGTAGATTTGTTAGTAGACCCAAATATGATATCATCAACATAAATTTGGCATACAAACAAATCATTATCAAGAGTCTTAGTGAATAAAGTAGGATCGGCTTTGCCGACTTTGAAGCCATTAGCAATAAGGAAATCTCTAAGGCATTCATACCATGCTCTTGGGGCTTGCTTGAGCCCATAAAGCGCCTTTGAGAGCCTATAAACATGGTTAGGATACTCACTGTCTTCAAAGCCGGGAGGTTGCTCAACATAGACCTCTTCCTTGATTGGTCCGTTGAGGAAGGCACTCTTCACGTCCATTTGGTAGAGCTTGAAGCCATGGTGAGTAGCATAGGCTAATAATATACGAATTGACTCAAGCCTAGCTACGGGTGCATAGGTTTCACCAAAATCCAAACCTTCGACTTGTGAATATCCCTTGGCCACGAGTCGAGCTTTGTTCCTAGTCACCACACCATGCTCGTCTTGCTTGTTGCGGAAGACCCACTTGGTTCCTACAATATTTTGGTTAGGACGTGGAACTAAGTGCCATACCTCGTTCCTCGTGAAATTGTTGAGCTCCTCTTGCATCGCCATCACCCAATCCGAATCTTGTAGTGCTTCCTCTACCCTGGTTGGCTCAATAGAGGAAACAAACGAGTAATGTTCACAAAAATGAGCAACACGAGATCGAGTAGTTACCCCCTTATGAATGTCGCCGAGGATGGTGTCGACGGGGTGATCTCGTTGGATTGCTTGGTGGACTCTTGGGTGTGGCGGCTTTGGTTGTTCATCCTCCTTGTCTTCATTATTTGAATCTCCCCCTTGATTGTTGCCGTCATTTTGAGGTGGCTCATCTTCTTGATCTTTTTGTTCAACATCTTGAGCCTCATCCTCAACTTGAGTTGGTGGAGATACTTGTGTGGAGGAGGATGGTTGATCTTGTGCATTTGGAGGCTCTTCGGATTCCTTAGGACACACATCCCCAATGGACATGTTCCTTAGCGCTATGCATGGAGCCTGTTCTTCACCTATATCATCAAGATCAACTTGCTCTACTTGAGAGCCGTTAGTCTCATCAAACACAACGTCACAAGAAACTTCAACGAGTCCTGAGGACTTGTTAAAGACTCTATATGCCCTTGTGTTTGAGTCATATCCTAATAAAAAGCCTTCTACAGTTTTAGGAGCAAATTTAGATTTTCTACCTCTTTTGACAAGAATAAAACATTTGCTACCAAAAACTCTAAAATATGAAATGTTGGGCTTTTTACCGGTTAGGAGTTCATAAGATGTCTTCTTGAGGATTCGGTGAAGATATAACCGGTTGATGGCGTAGCAGGCGGTGTTGACCGCCTCGGCCCAAAACCGATCCGGTGTCTTGTACTCATCAAGCATGGTTCTTGCCATGTCCAATAGAGTTCGATTCTTCCTCTCCACTACACCATTTTGTTGTGGAGTGTAGGGAGAAGAGAACTCATGCTTGATGCCCTCCTCCTCAAGAAAACCTTCAATTTGAGCGTTCTTGAACTCCGTTCCATTGTCGCTTCTAATTTTCTTGATCCTTAAGCCGAACTCATTTTGAGCCCGTCTCAAGAATCCCTTTAAGGTCTCTTGGGTTTGTGATTTTTCCTGCAAAAAGAATACCCAAGTGAAGCGAGAATAGTCATCCACAATTACAAGGCAATACTTACTACCGCCGATGCTTATGTAAGCGATCGGGCCGAACAAATCCATGTGAAGGAGCTCCAGTGGCCTGTCGGTAGTCATGATGTTTTTGTGTGGATGATGTACACCAACTTGCTTCCCGGCTTGGCATGCGCTACAAATCCTGTCTTTCTCAAAATGAACATCGGTTAGTCCCAAAATGTGTTCTCCCTTTAGAAGCTTGTGAAGATTCTTCATTCCAACATGAGCTAGTCGGCGGTGCCAGAGCCAACCCAAGTTAGTCTTAGCAATCAAGCAAGTGTCGAGTTCAGCTCTATTAAAATCTACTAAGTATAGCTGACCCTCTAACACTCCCTTAAAAGCAATTGAATCATCACTTCTTCTAAAGACAGTTACACCAGTATCAGTAAAAAGACAGTTGTAGCCCATTTGACATAATTGGGATACGGAAAGCAAATTGTAATCTAAAGAATCTACAAGAAAAACATTGGAAATGGAATGGTCAGGGGATATAGCAATTTTACCCAAACCTTTGACCAAACCTTGATTTCCATCCCCGAATGTGATAGCTCGTTGGGGATCTTGGTTTTTCTCATATGAGGAGAACATCCTTTTCTCCCCGGTCATGTGGTTTGTGCACCCGCTGTCGAGTATCCAACTTGTGCCCCCGGATGCATAAACCTACAAAACAAGTTTAGTTCTTTGTTTTAGGTACCCAAACGGTTTTGGGTCCTTTGGCATTAGATACAAGAACTTTGGGTACCCAAACACAAGTCTTGGAGCCCTTGTGTTTGCCCCCAACAATTTTGGCAACTACCTTGCCGGACTTGCTAGTCAAAACATAAGATGCATCAAAAGTTTTAAATGAAATGGCATGATCATTTGATGCATTAATGGTTTTCTTTCTAGGCAACTTGGCATGGGTTGGTTGCCTAGATCTAGATGTCTCACCCTTATACATAAAAGCATAATTAGGGCCAGAGTGAGGCTTCCTAGAATGAATTTTCTTAATTTTACTCTCAGGATACTCGGCAGGGTACAAAATGTAACCCTCGTTATCCTGAGGCATGGGAGCCTTGCCCTTAACAAAATTAGACAAGTTCTTAGGAGGGGCATTAATTTTGACATTGTTTCCCCTTTGGAAGCCAATACCGTCCTTAATGCCCGGGCGTCTCCCATTATAGAGCATGCTTCTAGCAAGTTTAAATTTTTCATTTTCTAAGTCATGCTCTCTAATCTTAGCATTAAGTTGTGCTATGTGATCATTTTGTTTCTTAATTAAAGCTAGGTGATCATGGATAGCATCAACATTAATATCTCTACATCTAGTACAAATGGAAATATGCTCAACATTAGATGTAGAGGGTTTGCAAGATTTTAGTTCAACAACCTTAGCATGCAACAAATCATTTTTAGCTCTAAGGTCGGAAATAGTAGCATTGCAAACATCAAAATCCTTAGCCTTAGCAATTAATTTCTCATTCGCATTTCTAAGGCTAGCAATGGAAGCATTCAATTCATCAATCCTAGCAAGCAAATCAACATTATCATTTCTAGGATCAATGCAAATATGAGAATCAACCTTAGCAATTAAATTGGCATTTTCATTTCTAAGGTTGTCTAAAGTCTCATGGCAAATACTTAGCTCACTAGACAATTTTTCACATTTTTCTCTTTCTAGAGCATAAGCATTTTTAACCTTGACATGTTTCTTATTTTCCTTGATTAGGAAGTCCTCTTGGGAGTCCAAGAGATCATCCTTTTCATGGATGGCACTAATTAGCTCATTTAATTTTTCCTTTTGTTCCATGTTAAGGTTGGCAAAAAGAATACGCAAATTATCCTCTTCATTTTTATCATTATCCTCATCACTAGATGTTTCATATTTAGTGGAGGACTTTGATTTTACCTTCTTTTTGCCGTCCTTGGCCATGAGGCACTTGTGGCCGACGTTGGGGAAGAGGAGGCCCTTGGTGACGGCGATGTTGGCGGCGTCCTCGTCGTCGGAGGAGTCGCTTGAGCTTTCGTCGGAGTCCCACTCCCGACAAACATGGGCATCGCCGCCCTTCTTCTTGTAGTACTTCCTCTTTTCCTTCCTCTTGCCCTTCTTGTCGTCACCCCTGTCACTATCACTTGATAATGGACATTTAGCAATAAAGTGACCGGGCTTACCACACTTGTAGCAAACCTTCTTGGAACGGGATTTGTAGTCCTTCCCCTTCCGTTGCTTGAGGATTTGCCGGAAGCTTTTGATGATTAGGGCCATCTCCTCGTTGTCGAGCTTGGAGGCGTCAATTGGTTGTCTACTTGGTGTAGACTCCTCCTTCTTCTCCTCCATTGCCTTGAAGGCCACGGGTTGCGCCTCGGATGTGGAAGGCTCATCAAGCTCGTTGATCTTTTTGGATCCCTTAATCATGCATTCAAAACTAACAAAATTCCCGATGACTTCCTCGGGGGTCATTTGTGTATATCTAGGATTGCCACGGATTAATTGTACTTGAGTAGGGTTAAGGAAAATAAGGGCTCTTAGAATAACCTTAACCACTTCGTGGTCATCCCATTTTGCGCTCCCGAGGTTGCGCACTTGGTTCACCAAGGTCTTGAGCCGGTTGTACATGTCTTGTGGCTCCTCCCCTTGGCGAAGACGGAAGCGACCGAGCTCCCCCTCGATCGTTTCCCGCTTGGTGATCTTGGTGAGTTCATCACCCTCGTGCGCCGTCTTGAGTAGGTCCCAAATCTCCTTGGCGTTCTTCAACCCTTGTACTTTGTTGTATTCCTCCTTGCTTAGTGAGGCAAGGAGAATGGTTGTGGCCTGGGAGTTGAAGTGCTCGATTTGGGCCACTTCATCCGTGTCGTAGTCTTCATCCCCTACGGATGGTATCTGTACACCAAACTCAACAACATCCCATAATCTTTTGTGGAGAGAGGTTAGATGAAATCGCATCAAATTACTCCACATAGCATAATCTTCACCATTAAAAGTTGGTGGTTTGCCTAATGGGACGGAAAGTAAAGGTGTATGTTTAGGAATGCGAGGGTAGCGTAGGGGAATCTTACTATACTTCTTACGCTCTTGGCGTTTAGAAGTGACGGATGCCGCGTCGGAGCCGGAGGTGGAGGTCGATGAAGTGTCGGTCTCGTAGAAGACCACCTTCCTCATCCTTTTGTGCTTGTCCCCACTCCGATGCGGCTTGTGAGAAGAAGATTTTTCCTTCTTCTCCTTGTGGTGAGAAGAGGAAGATCTTTTCTCCTTCCGCTTGGAGGATCTCTTCTTCTTCTCCCTTCTCTTGGTGCGGGACTCTTCCGATGAAGATGAGGTGCTCCCTTGGCTTGTAGTGGGCTTGTCATCGCCGGTCTCCATCTCCTTCTTGGCGGGATCTCCCGACATCACTTCGAGCGGTTAGGCTCTAATGAAGTACCGGGCTTTGATACCAATTGATAGTCGCCTAGAGGGGGGGTGAATAGGGCGAAACTGAAATTTACAAAAATAATCACAACTACAAGCCGGGTTAGCGTTAGTAATAAAGAAACGAGTCCGCGAGAGAGGGCGCAAAACAAATCGCAAGCAAATAAGAGTGTGACACAAGGATTTGTTTTACCGAGGTTCGGTTCTCGCAAACCTACTCCCCGTTGAGGAGGCCACAAAGGCCGGGTCTCTTTCAACCCTTCCCTCTCTCAAACGATCCCACGGATCGAGTGAGCTTTCTCTTCTTCTCAATCAACCGGGAACAAAACTTCCCCGCAAGGGTCACCACACAATTGGTGCCTCTTGCCTTGGTTACAATTGAGTGATGATCACAAGAACAAGTGAGAAAGAAAGAAAGCGATCCAAGCGCAAGAGCTCAAAAGAACACGGCAAATCTCTCTCGCTAGTCACTAAGGGCTTGAGTGGAATTGGAGAGGATTTGATCTCTTTTGTTTGTGTCTAGAATTGAATGCCTAGCTCTTGTAAGTGGTTGAGAGTTGGAAAACTTGGATGGCAATGAATGTGGGGTGGTTGGGGTATTTATAGCCCCAACCACCACAAGTGACCGTTGGCTGGAGTCCTCTGTTCGATGGCGCACCGGACAGTCCGGTGCACACCGGACAGTCCGGTGCCCCTGCCACGTCATGGTTGCCGTTGGATTCTGACCGTTGGAGCTTCTGACTTGTGGGCCCTCCTGGGTGTCCGGTGCACACCGGACATGCACTGTTTGATGTCCGGTGCACCGGCATGGGCGTGCCTGACGACTGCGCGCGCTGCGCGCGCATTTAATGCACCGCAGGGAGCCGTTGGCGCCGCAGGGAGCCGTTGCTCCGCTGGTACACCGGACAGTCCGGTGCACACCGGACAGTCCGGTGAATTTTAGCGGAGTGGCTGCCGAGCGAACCCGAGGCTGACGAGTTCCGGAGGCCGCGTCTCCTTGGAGCACCGGACATGTCCGGTGCACACCGGACAGTCCGGTGAATTTTAGCGCGCCGGCTTCCGAGAATTCCCGAGGGCGAAGAGTTTGGAGTCGAAGTCCTCTGGCCGCACCGGACAGTCCGGTGCACACCGGACAGTCCGGTGCCTCCGGCCAGAGGAGCCCTCGGTTGCCTTGCTGCTCCTTTGTTGAATCCAACACTTGGTCTTTTTATTGGCTAAATGTGAACCTTTTGCACCTGTATAACTTGTGCACTAGAGCAAACTAGTTAGTCCAATATTTGTGTTGGGCAATTCAACCACCAAAATTATTTAGGAACTAGGTGTAAGCCTAATTCCCTTTCAGGGCCGCTTCCCGCAAGCGAGCCTGTCGAACAGAGTGCTCCGCACGGGCAGCGGTGAGGGCGGCGATAGTGTATCCCGGGTGGGTGACCGGTGGAGGAGGTGGCGGATCGACAACCAGTGACGGGGGGATTGGCGGTGGTGGGTTGGGGTCCTCCAGACCGGCAGTTCCTGCCGGAACCACATCCGCGACGGCCGCAAGAGCCGAGGCGGCGCCTGCAGCAGTGGGGGCCCCACCGGCGGCGCTTGGCATAGCCCCCCACGCGGGCAGAAGGGCACAGGAGACAGGATCCGACCCCCACGGTCCAGCCACCAGGGGTGGCGCGCCAGCAGGGGAGGTAGTAGCGACTGGCAGGGGGTGGGGCATGGCGGCACGCCGACCAGGGGAGGCGGCGCGCACCCAGGAGGAGAGGGGACGGAAGGAGGTGGAGAGAGGGGGGCGCCGCTGACCAGCCATGGGCGCCGGGAAGAAGTGGCGGCGGCGGCTGAACCCGGGGCGGCACGGCCGAGGGCGCGCACGGCGGCGATGGGGTCACGGCTGGACGGGGCCAGGCAGCGCAGCAGGGGCGCGGCGCAAAGCGCCAGTCAGTCAGCAGCCGCCAGAGAGCCCGCGCCAGGCAGCAGGGGCGTCAGAAGGAGGCCGGCGGCGCCAGAAACCCTAGGCTGGAGCCTGGCGGCGGCGGCTAAAACGGAACCTAGGCTGATACCATATTGGAGTGAATATTCCATAGATTAGGGCTAACCCAACAGGTTAGCTATATAGTGTTTACATGGGCCACATGGACCTAGCCTTAACAGGCCTAATACTCTAACAACTATCGATACATATTCGTATGAAATTACGCTTTTGCCCCTTCCTGTTACATAGTTGCTTTTCACATTTCGAAGAGTACACCAATGTCATTTTACTGCATAGACGTGTCACACACGTCTTCTCCTTGTACGAGCTTCTTAAGGCCTTGTTCGGTTATTGATATTACATGTGCATTGGAGTGTATTGGGTGGGATTGGGGTGGATTTTGACTTTTTATGGATTTAAACCGGCTCAATCCCACCCAATACATGTGGATTATCACCAAAACGAACAAGCCCTAAATCTGCTTTCCTGTGAAGTCCTCTCCGACGACGCCAAAGCTTCGGTTTCATTCATCTTTAGCTTGGTTCATATGTTTCGAGGCTTTTCAAAGAGGGCCCTTCCTTGATTGGCATTATTAACCTGAAAATCATTTGAACGTTGATTTCATCAATTTAGGCTTTCGGTCAGAAAGCTTCTCCCCCAAGACTAAGCGAAGCCATAGATTCAGACTTCCTACGAGAAAGCCTCTGAGTCCTGCTGCGCTTTTGACAACACAGTATGTGGCATGTCAATTGTCAATGTCCTCCAAGCTGCTCAGTATGTGGCATTCAAACATATCTATTCTGAATTTTCTCCTCATGGGCCTGCATGGTACTTCCATCAAAGTGCTTGTGTCACCAGTTTCTCATATTTTGTGAAGCATCTTGATTTGATTCCTACTGGGTTTGGACTCAAGAGAATCTATGCCTGACCAAATTGCCACCGCATGCCAAATCTGTTACGAACAGAAGCCAGTTGATAATCAAAGGAGAACCGGGTTCATGCTGCTCACAGGAGAGCTAACAAGTTAAGTTTGAATGCCATGATTGCCATTTATTCCCTGCCAAGTAGTTTGTCTGATGTGATGACTTCACTGAAGGAGCAACCAAATGAAGATCAGAAGATCTGCATTCCATCTAAAAGTTTTGCATTTCGACTTTCATCCCAATTTAATTCAGTAATAAATGAGCCAAAAAAATGAGTCTGATATGACATGATAAGTACCTGAAGTATTCATGCACCAAGTCTCGCCATGAAACTGTTTAGCAAGCTGAAGCTAACTTACCAGTATTCCTGCTCCAGGTCTAGTCATGAGCTGTTTAGCAAGTTGAAGCTGACTTACTAGGGACCTTACAAACTACATGGCCTTTGCTTCATTGCTGATTCGTCTTGGTTCTTTCATCCACTTCTTATGTCAACTGGGGTGGAAACCCATGAGCATAAAAAAGGGCGGATCTAGTGCCAGAGGCTCACACAGGAGCAAGGTCTGGGGAAGGAATAAACCAAGGCAAGTCTTCCCCAGGCAAATCTTCCCCGCAAATACGAAGAGGCTCCTTCGAACGTGCGACCTGGTGACTCAGTGAGAGTTCTCATTGCTGCACCAGACCCATGAGCATATGATAATTCTTTTTACTTCACATGTGACCATGTCCACCTATGATTCCAGGAACACATAATGCTCTGGAGGCCCACCTCTTCCACAGATTTGTCAGATAATAACCTAATGATAACTGATGGCAATGCAATATGATTGTCTGCTTTGAATTCCATATAAAATCCATGAAATCATATTAGATCTCCTTCAATGAAAACAGCCTATATTTGGGAACATGAGCATATTCAAACAATTGTTTCGATGATAACAATGGGTAGTAGAACATGATAATGTACATCCCTGTCTAGCTCACAGAAATCAAAGCACACCGTCTAATGTGTTATCACTATCAGATTCTGCTTCTGGCAACTTAGTCCCCAGCTCTTTCCTGGGCTTAGGTGAGAGTCCCTTCGCAAGCATTTTCTCATCATACTTCCTAGCCAAATCCACCATACCCTTTTGCAGTAATGCATCAATAAGTGCATTGTATGCAAATGCATCCGGGCTAAGACCCTGCTCTTCCATTGCCTTCCACACAATGAACACCGGCCGAAGGAACCCCCAGCGTCCAAACCTCTTAATAAGCATGACATATGTGTCCATCCTTGGCTGGCAACCCCTCTCAAGCATTTTCTCAAACAGTCCAAGGACCTCTTGTGGACGGCTCAAATACTGGAAAAAGCAATGGTATGTGAGCACGTCGGGCTTGCAGCCAGTCTTGCCCATCTGCTGAACAAACGCATACCCTTCCTTGAACCTACCCTCCTTGCAGAATAACTTGATAATCGCATTGTAAGTGGCAGTATTTGGTTTGCAACCAGCATCAACCATCTGTCTGTACAACCTTACAGCAGAGTCGACGCCCTGTGCGATCCCAACAGCATGGATCGCAGTGTTGTAAGCAACAGTATCGATTCGAACGCCTCTCTGCTTCATCTCCTTGAAAACTTTGAAAGCCTTCCATGGCTTGCCTGACTTAGCAAGGGCATCCATGTATATCGAGTAGGAATGCAGGTCCTTGGCAACGCCGCGGCGGTCCATGTCGAACCACAGCTGACGGAGACGCGCCCAGGCGCGGGTCTTAGCCCACCCACGGAGGAGCAGGTTGTGGGTCTTCGTGCCCGGTGGGAACGGCGGCGGGTCCTTGCCGAAGCATAGGTGGTCGGCCTCGTCGACGCGGCGGTGGTCGCAGAGCGCGTCGACGAGGATGTGGAAGGAGACCTCATCGCAGAGTCCTATGGAGGCAGCGGTGGATTCGAACGCGTGGAGGGCGTCGTCGATGAGGTTGGCGGCGGCGAGGCGGTTGAGGAGGGCGCGGAGCGCGGGGCGGAGGAAGGTGGGGTCCCCAGGATCGTGGTGGGAAAGGAGGAGGGAGGTGGCGAGCGGGAACTCGAAGTGCTTGCCGAGTATGTCGACCGCTCGGGCGAGGGTGGCGGCGGTCGGGGGCAAGTTGGCGCCGGCGGGGGAGGCGGACCAGTGGAAGAAGTCGAGCGCCCGGCGCCAATCGTTGGCGTAGAGGGACAGCGTTTCGAGCACCGCCGAGGCGTCGAGAGAGGAGGGCAGTGTGGGCGCGGGTCCGTGCAGACTGGAGAAGGGGAGAGCGAGGCGGCGGTGCCGCCGGACGAGGAAGAGCATCTCAGAAAGCAGAGCAGCCGGAGGCAGCCGATTCCTACAGTCCCGCGTGTTAGAGATGGCAACGGCGCTTGCGACTCGGCCTGCCTCTGGCCGGCCCAGGCCCAAACCGGCTGCTGGCGATAATTGGGGAAAAAACTTTTTTGACTTCATAAACTGAAGTACTAAACTATCGTAATCTAGGTTTCAAAACCTTTTTGGAAGTCTAATTTTTTCCTCTAGCTCTAAAACCGAACAGACTGCCTCCTTCAACACCCAACCATTTAAATTATCTCAATGTCCTTGTTAGAAGTGATTATCAACGTGGTTTTATCAATTTTATTAAAATTTGTGTGTAAAGAATTAATAAGGTTTTAGAAATCACGGGAAAACCCTATACCCAAACAGTAAAAACTTATGAAAAGATTTAGAAGCTTTAGATTTGGCTAAAGAAAAATGAAAAAAAGTATCCAAAAAAGCTGTGAAAATTCCGAAAAAAATATTCTAATAAATGTCAACCCACGTTTTAAAAACTTCTCACAATACAAAAAAAATAGATGCAACCAACATAAATACATTTAGCCTTCATGCACGTTACACTCATGCTGGCCTCTCATATTTTTATTGTGAACTTTTAAAATATGTATAGACATTCAACATAATGTTTTGAAATTTTTCCAGTTTTTACTAGATACATTTTTTTTTCAAAAGGTAAATCTAATTTCTAGAAGCTTATAAATGTCCTCGTGAATTATAAATATTTTATTTAGGTTTCTTATGTTCCAATCTATCTTTAGGATTTTTACTTTTCAAATTTTTATAGTTCTATAATTTAGGTTTCCCATGTCCCAATCTGTATCTAAGGTTTAGCGGAAGGAAACAAAAGACCATTGAATACAACACACAAGATACGGGCTCCCGATGGCAAACTTGGGCTCGTATAATCAGGCAAAAATTTAATACATTTGCATTTCCATAGACGTCAAGCAGGATATACCTCCGTTATGGTCTGTCTGTGCGTGGTTACAAACCTTTACAAACACTATCTTCTTCAGCTGTCGTTGAATCTTGTACAGAATCTACAGATGGGGTAAAGTACAATTACAAGCGAGTACAGTGTGATTGTCTCGTTAGTCAGCATCATCGACACCAAAATCTGGTTCTGGGGGTTTCGGTAGCCTGACAATGGTAGGGACAGCCTTGCTTCTTAGCCTGTGAACCCCTCGCATGGCGTTGGCAGCGAAACGAGATGCATAGATAGTCGCCCCAAGGCTAGGGTGGCTACTACTTGGCCGGCTTGCCGCCTCTTCTTTGCGCCGCTGCTCCGCCATCTTCCTCTTGTAGTAGCGGCGCCATGCTGCTTGGATGAAGCAGGCTGCCCAGGTCCTCCACTGCTGGGAATAGAATCGGAATGTGTGCTGCACTTGCCTGCTGTGCAGCCTCCTGAACTGACTGGCCACGAATTTCAGCTCTTCTGCACATAGGGCAAACGCCTCAACCTCGGTGAGTGCCTGGACAGTCCTGCTCGAAACTGGAAAATTAGCAGCTGACTTTGGATCCAATGCCCAAGTGAGCAACTCATCGCCACAGAACGACCCTTCCTTTAGCTGAACCTTGTTAAAGAACCCACTCCGTCCACCATCAGTGGTTACACTCTCCAAACAACCATGAAGAATAAAGTGCATCTCATCCACCGGGTCACCTTCCCTCAAAATGAACTCATTTTCTGTGTAGAGTGCAGGTCTTAACCGCTCACATATTGCATCCAACAATCGTTCATCCATATTTTCAAACAAAGGCACCTATCAGTAGCAAAAACAAAATGAGAATATTAAATAACTGGAAATCACTAAACAAAGCACAAAACAATAGTTTGAGCAGCCAGAACGTACCCTTTTCACTAAGCCCAAACAAAGATGCCGCTTGATATCCCTCCTAAGATCTTTTGGAAGAGTTTGAACCAAAGTTTCTTCGTCTACTCCCCTGGTTTCCAACCACCGATAACGTTCATACTTCCTCACCCTATGTCTGATGTCCGGTGGCAGTGAACGGTGATGCATCCACTGCTCAGCATCGCGTTTCTTAACTCTCATCTCTTCAAGGCGTATAGCAACAGATTGTAGGTAGCTCTATATAAATCCAACTTGGAATCAAGCAAAGAAAGAGGAAAAGGCTTAAAAGAATAAAAGGGAAACAATATATCACTCTACCTGCATGTTACCAATGAGGAGAGCAAAAAGAATTAGTCCAAGGACACATATTGCTATAGAGAACAGGACTTCTCCAGGGTATGTGCTTGTCAAAAGCCCTTGACCAAGTGTACTGTCGAATGGAAATGGAAATTAAGATGGCAGGCATAACACGCTCTGAAGTAGAACATATAATGATGACAGCCAATCTTGTGAACCTACAACAGCTAGAATGCATATTTCAACAGCGAAGTGCAGGAACCCAATTCACAGAACAACCTAAATGTGAAGTCCTGAACCTAAGAAGTGGAGCTGCAAACCCATCAGTTTCTGGTTCTAACCCAGATTGACCACTCATCTGTGGTTCACTCTTGTGTAAGCATTGATGATACCATTCTGTTAGACATAAACAACATACAACCACCACTTTCCAGCTGTTACTATAGCTCCACCACTAGTTTGGAAAACATGGAACCCTGTAGAGGGTTTAGGGCTAAGGATTTAGTTTTCGTGAACCCTGCAAAGGGTTAGCCTATTAAAAGAAAGGGCAGCCTCATGATGTAAGTTACCACATCGATGTAGTATTTTGCAGCTTTATTATTAATTTTAACTCAAAAAAGATAATGCTGAAAAATAGATATATGGTTATATACATTGAACATATTTTAACTATAAAAACATATTTTACTCGCAGTTACCAATCCTACAGCACGTGTACTTCAGTATATCTACAGATATCATCAGCAATTTGGCTGCAACCCATGTGGTTCTCGATATCTTCCTAAATAGAACCACATGACCTTTTTATGCACCTTGAAGATACAAAATTGATCTATATTGGAATGTTGGTTTTATATGTGCAACTTCATCTATTACAATGTATTGTGAACACCATAACCTCCTTCATAGGGCCTTAAGATTCCCAATTACTTCCACATATTTACTACAGTTGTATCTCAATTGACCATTGTGGTGAAAGGGCCTCTAGCTGACTTGGTTAGGTGGTCTGAGTAGCACTCCTCAGGTCCTAGGTTCAATTCCCGTGAGAGCGAATTTCAGGTTATGGATCCTCTCGTCTGTTCGCGGTCGTTCACATGGGCTACGATGTAGTTGTGCATGGGTGGGGCAAGGGTTCGGAGGTTTTATCGACTGAGAAAGTCTTCTTATAATAATGCTCGGGGGCTGTCTTACCCCGTAGGTCGAGATTTTTTTTCCCAATTGACCATTGTGTACACAACAATAGCTGCATTAGCTACACAGGATATTTTTTTCTTAGAAAGGTGACAAATTGAATTTAATATCGTATTAAGACAGGATGAAAAGCAAGCTTGTATTCCTAGCAAGCCATGCTCATTTTATGGACATTGTTCAGCTTCAGGATTATCCAAACACATTAAAATTCTGTGTTATGAAAAATATCATAAACAACAGCAATAAAGTACCTTAGATTTTGCAATCCCCACCAGAAGCAATAACATAATTTTGAGATGAAATTTCCTGGACTAAGTATTTTAGAGACCAGTGCTTGCTCATAAATGCCAAAGTTGAAAGGATTGTCTTGACCGCCATTGCACATGTTGAATACTTGGGTACTATTATTCGTAAGCCAACTATCATAGCTGCCATGATGATGATTATTGCAATACAAGTAGCTGCTATTACATCCCAAGCCAAAGTTGGGATCGTCACAGTATAGATGCCAGCAATCATCTTCACGTTCTATGGTTAAAAAGTACCATAAAGTACCAACATTCTGCAGCAAATAATACATATAGAAACCACAACATAAGTCATGGGTGATATGAAAACACTAAAAGAAAATTACAAGAGGCTGTTTCAATGAACAAATGGAAACCAATGAATTTTCCTGTGCCATAGATATCATGTATAAAAGGTACAGCATAAGCCATGTGAAACATAATTTCTGATATAAACTTATGGAAAACAACCATGATGTATAGTGCTGAAAGCGAGTATTTCTTTTGCATAAGTCAACAAAGGAAAATCTTTGAAGATCAATTAAACAAAGATGATGCTGTTTAAAATATATACAAAACATCTCATTTTACATCTAAGAACTAACTTAATGGCTGAAGGATTCAAAGTTTCAAACAGTATCAACTGGACTATGTATCACATTTTTTAACAAAGAGTTTAAAGTCATCAGTAATTTAGAATATCAGAGAACCTCAGGTACATATCACTGATATTGACATATTGTAGTCAAAAGATTGACCTCGTTACTGCTGCCTGCTTCTGATGAGTAAAGAAAAGGACAGACCCAGTGCTAGCAGCTCCCACATGAGTGGGGTCTAGAAAAAGAATAGCCGAGGCAAGTCTTACCCCCCTGCGTTTTGCAAAGAGGCTGCGCCGACCTAGGACCTTTGTGGCTCAGTGGAAAGGCTTCTCACCACTGTGCCAGGCCTGTCCTTCACTAATGAGTAAAGAATGTGGAAAATATACCCATTAGGCCCAGGTCTACTGCCTATATATATATATATATATATATATATATATATATATAGTCCTTAGGGACTAATCATCATTTGTCAATCCTAAGGTTAGTAACATGGTATCAAGCAGGTTACGATTAGGGTTTTCCTAATTTTTTAGCCGCCGTCGCGGCCTTCCCATCCTCAGCCGCCGGCCGCCGTCGCGGCCTCCCTATCCTCAGCCGCCGTCCGCCGTCGCGGCCTTCCCATCCTCAGCCGCCGTCGCGGCCTACCCCATCCTCAGCCGCCGTCGCGGTCCCCCCATCCTCTGCTGCAGTCGCGGCGCCGCCGTCCCTGCGCGGATCTCCGTCCCGCGCTGCAGCCCGCACGGATCTCCGCCCTGCGCTGCGCCGTCGGCTGCTGCGGCGGATCCGTCGCGCCCCCCCCATCCTCCGCTGCAGTCGCGGCGCCGCCGTCCCTGCGCGGATCTCCGTCCCGCGCTGCGGCCCGCGCGGATCTCCGCCCTTGCGCGGAACTCCGCCCCGCGCTGCGCCGTCGGCTTCTGCGGCGGCTCCTGCGCGGACTCCGCCCCGCGCTGCGCCGTCGGCTTCTGCGGCGCCATCTCCTGCACGGATCTCCGCCCCGCTGCTCTGCGTCATCCATCTGCGCTGGTCGCCTGCACCGTCGTGGATCTGCCCCACCACTCTGCGCGGATCTCTGCCCCTGCGCGGATCCTTCCTGCGCCGTCGCCCCGCCTCTCTGCGCGGATCTCTGCCCCGTTTATCGTCTGCTGCGCCGTTGCTGTCGCTGCAGTCTCCTGCGCGCTGTCCCCGCAGGCTCCTGCACGGATCCGTCCGGAGTCCTGCGCGCCATCAGCCGCACACAGGCCTGTGCACCGTCTGCAGCCCCAGTCAGATCTGCTGCTGTCCTGTGACTTCGCACAGTCTCGGACTCTCGGTACCATCAAGCCAGTTTTTTTTTCAGATCTGCTAATCTTCAACATTTTATTGCTATTCACTATGTCGGCCAACGCTATTGTTGTCAATATTGTGCTTGATGGGCAGAATCATCCAGAATGGGCTTTTTGTGTCCAGACTGCATTAAGGGGTCACGGATTACTATTTCATTTGACTGAAGATTCTCCAGTTTTAGCAGCTGATAGAAGCAATGCTGCTGCAATCAAGACTTGGCAGATAAATGATGGCAAGGTAATGGCTGCAATGGTCAACAGCACTAAACCAACTATGATTATGAGTCTGTCCAAGTTTACCACTGCTAAGGCTATCTGGTCACATCTGAAGGATCGATTTGTTCAGGATAGTGGTGCCCTTCTACATACCCTTATGCAACAGACTCATGTGATTGAGCAACATGATATGTCCATTGATGAATATTATTCAGCTTTTGATCGGATTATGAGTGCATTGACCTCCATGGTGCCCGCTTGTACCGCTGTGCCTTGTCCAGCCCACAAGTTCATTGACAAGTTCTTTACCTACAGATTTGTTATGGGAGTTCGACCTGAATTTGATTCCCTTCGTGCAAGACTCCTTCACAGTTCAGATACTCTCACCATGGCTCAGGCTTTGTCCGGATTGCTTGCTGAAGAGACTCGTCTGAAGTCTATGTCCTCTATTACTGGTGTGAGTTCTCATAGTGTGTTGGCTGCTGCTCAGAGGTCTAGGAACACTTCCTTTCCGCCTTGTGAACACTGCAAAAAGACCACTCATCGGTCTGAGAACTGTTTTGCTAAGTTTCCAGAGAAGCTGGCTGATTTTCGTGTTCGTCGTGCTACTCGTGGTCGTGGTACAGGACCATCTTCTAGAGGCTCAGTTGCGGTTGCTGCTACTTCATCTGCTAGTGCTTTGTCATCATCTTGGGTTCTTGATTCTGGAGCTTCCTTTCATGTGACATCTGATAAGTCACGGCTGACGTCTACTACACCTGTCACCGAGGGTACTTCTGTTCAGACTGCTGATGGTACTTTATGTCATGTCACCCACAAGGGTTCTCTTTCTGATTCAACTTTTACTGTCCCAAATATATTTTTTGTACCTCAATTATCCATGGATCTACTATCAGTTGGTCAAATTACCGATCACAATTGTTTTGTTGGATTTGATGACTCATCTTGTTTTGTACAGGATCGCAAAACAGGGGATGTGATTGGGACTGGCCGTCGCCGTAAATCTTCGCCTCGCCTTTACATCTTGGACACCTTGCGCCTTCCTTCATCTCCTACCACTACACCTCATGTGCTCGCTGCTTCGGGCCCCACGACGTCATTCGCCCAGTGGCATCATCGTCTAGGTCACTTATGTGGATCCCGTCTGTCTACTCTAATAAAGTCAGGATGTTTAGGCTCTACTCATGTTGAGTCTAGTTTTCATTGTAAAGGTTGTCATCTTGGAAAACAAATACAGCTTCCATATTTTACTAGTAATTCCCATTCTGCTAAACCTTTTGATCTCACTCACTCTGATGTTTGGGGTCCAGCTCCGTTTGTTTCTAAAGGTGGTCATAAATATTATGTCATTTTTATTGATGATCATTCTCGTTATACTTGGATTTACTTCATGAAACGTCGCTCGGAATTGTCTTCTATTTACAAGTCCTTCACTCGCATGGTTCACACCCAGTTTTCTGCTACTATTAAAGTTTTTCGTTCAGATTCTGGTGGTGAATTCCTATCTGATCATTTTCGCCAGATATTGACCATAGAGGGTACTCTAGCTCAACTTTCTTGTCCTGGTGCTCATGCCCAAAATGGTGTTGCTGAACGCAAACACCGTCATATTATTGAGAGTGCTCGTACTCTTTTGATATCTTCTTTTGTGCCTTCACACTTTTGGAGTGAAGCTGTTTCCACTGCCGTGTATCTCATTAATAGACAACCTTCATCAAAACTTTCTGGTAAATCATCGGGTGAAGTTCTTTTTGGGACTTCTCCACGATATGATCATCTTCGAGTGTTTGGATGTATATGCTATGTCTTGTTACCACCACGTGAGCGGACTAAATTGACTGCTCAATCTGTAGAGTGTGTATTCCTTGGATACAGTCCTGAACACAAAGGCTATCGTTATTATGATCCATCTACTCGTCGTATTCGGATTTCTAGAGATGTGAGTTTCAATGAAAATCGCCCCTTCTTTCACAACCAGTCTACTCACTCCACCTATTATCCCACAGAATCTACTTCTTTCATGTGTCTTCCTTCCATTCCTCCATCTGAACCATCATCTTCTACATCCACATCTGATATTCTCATTCCCATAACACCACCTTCCACCTCCACGTCATCCACCTCTTTCTCTTCTAAACCACCTATCATCCAAACCTACATTCGTCGTTCCCGCTCTATCCCTACGGCTGGTCCTGATACTGATCCTGTACCTGAGTCTTGTACTAACAACTCTGAGTCTAATGATGTTTTTAATCAGGGATGTCGTCTTCGTGATCGTGGTACTATTGAACCTCCAGATCGTTATGGTTTCCCTCGGACTGTTGTGGCAATTGTTGAACCCACTACTTATCAGGAAGCTTCTGGGATTCTTGAGTGGCAGCTAGCAATGATTGATGAATTGGCTGCTCTTGAACGCACTGGTACATGGGATATTGTTCCTTTACCCTCACATGTTGTTCCTATCACATGTAAATGGGTCTTCAAAGTTAAAACAAAATCCGATGGTTCCATTGAGAGGTATAAAGCTCGTCTTGTGGCTCGTGGTTTCCAACAGACTCAAGGACTTGATTATGATGAGACTTTTGCACCTGTTGCACATATGACTACTGTTCGAACCTTGATTGCAGTTGCAGCCTCATCTTCTTGGACTATCTCCCAGATGGATGTTAAGAATGCTTTTCTCAATGGTGATCTACATGAAGAAGTTTATATGCATCCTCCTCCGGGGGTTGATACTCCATCAGGGCATGTTTGTCGTCTCCGTCGTGCATTGTATGGGCTGAAACAAGCTCCTCGTGCTTGGTTTGAGAGATTCATCTCTGTCATCACAGCTGCTGGTTTTTCTTCTAGTGAACATGATCCTGCATTGTTCGTTCATGTCTCTCCAAAAGGCCGCACTTTACTTCTATTATATGTGGATGATATGCTGATTACAGGCGATAACTCAGAACATATTTCTCATGTCAAGCAGCATCTTAGTAAGGAATTTCAGATGTCTGATTTGGGTCCACTTAGCTATTTCTTGGGCATTGAAGTTCAGCAGACTCCAAAAGGTTTTTACCTGTCGCAGTCCAAGTATATACAAGACCTTCTTGATCGCTCTGGCATTACTGATACTCGCACAGCTGCAACACCAATGGATATTCATTTAAAACTTCGTCCGAAGGATGGGACACCTCTAGCAGACCCCACTCGATATCGTCATATTGTGGGTAGTCTTGTTTATCTCACCATCACCAGACCTGATATTGCTCATGCTGTTCATATATTGAGTCAATTTGTATCTACACCAACTTCAGTTCATTATGGTCATTTGCTTCGGGTGCTTCGATATTTACGTGGGACACGATCCAGATGTTTACTCTATGCTTCTGATAGCCCACTTCAGCTACATGCGTATTCTGATGCCACTTGGGCAAGTGATCCTGTTGATCGTTGTTCTACTACTGGTTACTGTATTCTTCTTGGATCCTCTCCTATTGCTTGGAAATCCAAGAAGCAAGCGGCCATATCTCGTTCCAGTGCTGAAGCCGAACTTCGTGCTCTTGCTACTACCACTGCTGAAATTATTTGGCTCCGCTGGCTATTGGCTGATCTTGGTGTCTCTTGTGACACTCCTACACCTCTGTTATGTGATAACTTGAGTGCTATACAGATTTCTCATGATCCAGTGAAGCATGAACTTACTAAACACATTGGTGTTGATGCATCATTTACTCGGTCTCATTGTCAGCAGAAGACTATTGATCTTCAATATGTACCCTCAGAATCTCAATTAGCAGATTTCTTCACCAAAGCACAAACAAGAGCACAACATCAGTTCCACTTGATCAAACTCAATGCTTCAGATCCTCCATTTCCACATTGAGTTTGAGGAGGGGTGTTAAGGCCCATTAGGCCCAGGTCTACTGCCTATATATATATATTATATAGTCCTTAGGGACTAATCATCATTTGTCAATCCTAAGGTTAGTAACAGATAGTACATAGCTTATGGAAGCACTTACATGCCCAGCCAGCATAAACCATAGAAGATAATAAGCAGCACCAGCCCAAGCAGTTTCAATAAAAACACCAGCTGTCCTTTTCAAATCTGTGGTCACAGGGAATATTCGAAGCAACCTTGGAATGTATTGGATCAAAACAACCCAAACCAGTGCAGTTTTCGTAGTCAATACATCTGGGCCATCTGGAATATGGAGGTATCTCCATACAACAATCTGTCAACCACCAACAGATAGTTTAAGGTAAGCTGGGAAATTATTAGAACCAAGAAAGCTTCTGAATGCGAACAGGAATATAATAAGTTCAGCTAGCAATTGGGATAGTTTTATGCATGCATATAACAGTGTCAAGGCTTAATCAAGTAACACTGCACAAGGACGCAAGGTAGTGAAGCAATAATTTACCTTTCAGATATGAACTAAATGCATATTGCATAGAAATGTAAATATTCTTTGTTGATGAAGAGAAAGGAGATTAAAGGTGACTGTAACTTAATGTAGTACTACCTCCATTCTAAATTGTAATATGTTTTGGCTTTTCTAGGTACATAGATTTTTTTATGCATTTAGATATACACTATGTCTAAATACATAGTAAAAGCAATGTATCTAGAAAACTCAAAACATCTGACAATTTGGAACGGAGGTAGTAAATTCCAGTGAGGTATACATTCAGTGCGCACATGAACAATTAGATTGTGGGAATTCAAAATTTGGAGAACAGAGGAATGTGTTGATTACAATGAAATTCTTTATGCATATTACAACTTATTATTGTCCTGGGCTTCTGGCTATCATATGGAGAACAGAACTTATTTTAACAGAACTTGAACCTCGAAAGCATCATCAGAAAACCTCCTAACTAGAGGAACAGAACTTATTTTAACAGAACTTGAACTTCAAAAGCATTGTCAGAAAACTTCCTTAAGAAAAATGCAAGTAGGGAAGTTTATAAAGCACAGCTTTTTCTCTGCGAATGAAACTAACTTCTACTGATTCTGGAAAACAGGATAGAGCTTTGGTTGCTGAACATCTGCCATTACTGCCAACATCCACTTCTAAGTACTAAGTGAAAGGGAAATGTGCCCTTGGGCCATTTCTATAAATGTTTTGGTGATTAGATGCCCAACACATATTGTTTTAGTTAATGTGTGCTAAATATTAAAGAAGTGCAAATCAAGAATCAAGGTATGTCTCTAGCCTTAGTAAATTGTTTTTGGATACTAACATATTTCTCTAAATGCTAGAAATCTTGCAAAATCAAAAGAAATTGGATTGGAGAAGTCTGGCATGAGTTCAGCCAAACATGTGGGCCTGGGGTGCACCGGACTGTCCGTTGCCCAGGCTGGCCCCGGCGCCAAACTCTTCGCTCTCGGGAATTCGCCGAGAGCGCCACGGCTAAAATTCACCGGACTGTCCGGTGAGCCAACGGCGCCCGCGGCCAACGGTCGGCAGCGCGATCAACGGGCGACACGTGGCCCGAGCCAACGGTCAGTTGGTCGCACCGGACTGTCCGGTGCGCCAAGGGGACCAAAGGTCCAACGGTCGACTTCGCCAAAAAAGGAAGGAGATCGGGCACCGGACAGGCACTGTTCATGTCCGTTGGTGCACCGGACACCGTCGAACAGAAGGCAAGAATTGCCTTCCAAATGGATCTCCAACGGCTCCTAGCTGCCTTGGGGCTATAAAAGAGACCCCTAGACGCATGGAGCACTACACCAAGCATTCACTAAACATCCTAAGACGCCTACACTCCGCAACCACACAATCGGATAATCGTGTTTGAGATTTAAGCACCGTTTGAGTTGTAAACTCCCTACATCGTGTTTGTGTGCTCACGTCTTGACTTGTGTGCGTGTGTTTGCTGCGATTCGAGTCTTGTGTGTGTTTCTTTCCCTCCCTTATTCTTGTGCTTTGTGTTGTGATCAACTTTGTAAGGGTGAGAGGCTCCAACTTGTGGAGATTCCTCACAAACAGGAAAACTACTATAAGGAAGAAACTGTGGTATTCAAGTGGATCATTGGATCACTTAAAAAGGGTTGAGTGCAACCCTCGTCCATTGGGACGCCACAACGTGGAAGTATGCAAGTGTTATACTTGGCCGAACCACGGGATAAAATCACCGTGTCTCTTGTGTCGCTCTTTTGTGTGATTGGTTTCTTCTCTCGAGTTCTTGCTTAATCACTTGTGCTATTGTTCCTTAGTTCAATACTCACTGTAAAGGAACAATCAAGTGAAGAGTTCTCGCTTTAACAACTTGGCTTCAATCTTTCTAACATTTATAAACCAAGTTTGTGCTATTTAGTATTTGATTTTACAGGATCAACTCACCCCCCCCCTCTAGGTGCTCTCACTAAGGTAACCAAATGAACTAGATATTAGAAATGCTGGCAAGTGGCATACTAAAAAAATGTCAAACGAACTGGTACAGCAGTTAATGCATTATCTGACACCAAGAGAAAGGGGATGTACCTGTGGAAGTGGTAGCAATGCAACAAAGTCCATTGCAAAGTAACTTTTAATGTATCGCTTTGCAATTAGCATCGGATCAATCACAAGCTCACCAGTCCCAAACACGCGTGAAGATGGAGCAACATAAGCAGTGCGGAATTGAAGACACACGCGTATAAGGTAGACAAAATCAATAACCGTACGTATTATTGTTGATGTCACTGCCAACTTTTTATCAATACCAATGCAGTTTGAATCGTTGATGATGGGTAGGAAGAAGAATAGTGGGTCCACTGCAACAGCAAAAAGACAAGACGAGAAGAAAACCCAGTTCATTCGGAAAAGAAGTTTGTCCTGGGGATCAAATATAGTTCTCTTATATGATTTAAGATCTTCCGCAAAAGCTGTCTTAGGAGCACCAGAAGTAAGTGACTGTCTAAGTGACTTCAGTCTTCCAGAGCCCCCAGACAAGAAAGACCTTAGTGCACTAAATGGACCATAACCAAACCCAGGCATGCTGGACCTCAAGGTACTCCTGCCTCCCACTTCAGAAGGTACAGATGACCTAGGACTTGACTCTTCCAGCCTACAGAAAATATGGTGATCGGTGATACAACTTAAAAACTCTAAGGGTTCAACACAAAAAAAAATGGAAATTCTACGCAGTGCAAGAAGTTTCAGGTCTATAAGACATTTGATAAAAGCATTTATTACTTTAACACTCCTGAACGCTCAACATGGAAAAGACTCTCATAGGTCTGACAAAAATTATTAGCTTGTAAAGCGGCAAAGACCAATTCGAACAATGAAAGAGTACTAGGATAAAAATCAGATTTCTAGGGTACCACAAAACAAAAATAGTAAACAATTTTGAACTTGTTAAAGCTGAAGAGGACAAATTATAAACTATAGGAAGAACAATTTAGGGATACTGTTGCAGCCATGGATTGTACAAAAAATATTATCTTCCAGAAATAGGATTTCCAATATACACAGATAAATGGGCAATACTACATAAAACATGTCATACTCCCAGAGAGAATAAGAATAGATGTAAAAACATTGTAGAAGACTAGAAGTGCCTTTAAGATAAATAAACCAACCTAATAAACCTCTCTCTGTGCCCATCCATGTATTGAGCTTTTTGAGTACTGTCAAACATCCTTAGGGAATTTGAAAATACAATAAAAAATCCTGGAAATTCAGCCAAATATGACAATGAAATAGTTAGTTGCCAGAATTACCCAGAAAGGATAACAAACACAGAAAGGATAACAAACACAGACGGTACATAAGTACATATCATAGGAATGGAAATAGTAGTAAATCAGTAACTTTGACACACTGAGTGAGTGAAGTAGAAATAATAATGCTGGAAGTTACTAATATATAAATATTTGATATAACCTTACAGATATGAAACCTTTTGATAGTTTGGTTATACAATTTCAAATACTAATATAATTTTCCGGGCTTCGAACAGCTAATATGTCAAACAAGGACATTTCCTTCAGCCAGAGCAATGACATTTTCTTCTAATTAGTTTTTCATTCAAGTAGAGCTGAAGATTCAGGAATATAAGATAAGCGTCCTATGGAAACATCCAGAATCACATAAGGGCAGACTGCATCATAGTACTCTAAACATAAACAATCCAAAGATTAGTGAACCTGGCAGAGAATTTAGGATGCTTTCACTAAACTTAAGAGAATTACCCCAGATATAAATATTAACAAGACTCATCTACCCCCATCTACCACATGCCGAACAGCAAAATAAGAAGAAAAAATATCAATACACTTGAAGTGCCTACATTTCTCTATAAAAAAGGGATCCTACTCCTATGTCCTAACACCACCAGTAGCAATGAATTGCCACCCATAAAAATCATGGCATCGAACTGACATTTCCATCGCATGCATAAAACATTTCTTTTTTCTTGTACACAAGGCTCACCAGATTGAAGAAAGCTAGAAGAAAATGGGGCATTTGAAATGGGGATACAGACCCTAAGTGAAGCATTCAAGAACCACATTTTACAGATACTGAAGAAATTTTGAAACTAAAACCATGATGAAATCGATGTCAAAGAAAACCAGCACAGCAGCATACCTCTGGCTCAGTGGAACCGTGGAGCTGATGACAAAGGGCATTTGAAATCCCCTGCAGCTTCAAAGTTGTGCCAAACTGCTAATGAACCCGCTATTCCAGGAACCGATTTTCGAATCAACACCCGTTACATGTTCTCAGAAGCCAACCGCCCACCCCTGCACACCAGAAAGACCCTGGTTCTGATACAATTTACCAACAAGCATAATCAATACCCGCAAAAAAAAAACAACAATACACTGACCAACAACAAGCACAATCAACATCGACCAAAAAAAGTAATACACCACCTCACGGACAAAGCATGGGCATACAGAAATGGCAAGTACTGTAGGTGTCATACAGGAAAACTAGCCAGTTCAGGAAACACTGACATTTGCATGATAGTAACATCCTAAATATAGAGTTCCACAACAGCCAGCAATATATCAAGCAAATACTCTAAATTTGCAGAGCTTAGCCGTAGCTGTAGCGAGTAAAGCTACAGCTAAGCTCTGCAGTAGCGGCGCTGGGAGGCTGGGTAATCGTCGTCACTGTTTGACTTCCACGATTAGGAGTGCCGCGGGAGCAGAAGACGCAGGGCTACGCCTCCGTTTCCCCGCGCGACTAATAACAGAGGTAGCGCCCGAACTAGTGGAGTTGTCGTCCTCTCGCAGGCTAATCCAGATCTACTCGTCAAGGAAGAGGGCGCGAATCATAGCTCCCAGAATCGAACGGACGGTTTCCTGACGAACTCCACGCGGTGGAAGGGATCCGAGGAGTACTTCGAGGAACCAAGAGGGTAAGACGGTTACCTGGGCGCCGTGGGCGTGGGGCGGCGGCGTGCAGATTCGAGCTTGCTGGCGCGAGAGCGCCGCCGGGAGTCGGAGTCCGGGACCGAGGTCCGCGAGCGAGCAAAGGGGAAAGCACGGGAGCGGAGCGGACGGGGAGGCGAGCGAGAGTGCGAGACGGTCAACGACTAACGAGGCCTTTGCCGTCTGCCTTCCTTCGGTTACTCCGGAGTCCGGACCGTGAACCGCTCAACGCGGGGACGGGGACGACTGGACAAGAGGCGCAGCCGCAAATTGACCGCGGCTGGCGGCGCACGTCGAGGCCCGTGACGGCGCATGGGGGCTAAGTGGGCCGTCAGGGAGCTGTGGGCTGGACCTGGTGGGATGCCAAGGGAGCTTCGTTCTTTTTTCTCATTGAGCTGGACGGCCCAGTCGTACTAGGCGCATTTTCTTTTCCTTTGTTTGTCGGCCCCCAGATGTGGAGCGGCAGCGTTCCTCGCTCAGGATTTCTCACCATAAGTGATTTTCTCTCTTTGTCTTCTACATAGATGTGCTATAATAATCAGAAAAACGTGTTCGGCAACTGTCATCACCGGAGAACGTCTTAGTCCCTGTTTGGTTCCCTTACTCACTAGACTAAATTTTAGTGACTAAAATATCTTGTTTGGTTCCAGTTGTTGAGAACTACGTTACCACGGATCACCAGATCCGCTCCCTTCCCTCCCATCAGCAGTAGAGGCGCAAGAAGATGTAGAGAACTCGTCTCCCTTCCCATAAACACGACAGAGGAAACACACGAGACCCTGGATATAGGGTTGGGCCTCTGGCCTCTTTCTGATCTCTGTATTATGAGGGGGTGTACAGGTTCCTTATATAGAGATGTGAGACCTCTCAGGGGCAAAGCATGTATTTGCCTACATAACCCTAACTAGGGTTACTTAACACTCCCCCTTGGGCAAATACCGCGACCAACACATGCATCGTTAAAACTCCGAAAAACCCAGTGGGAAAAATATAGAGAAAGAGTGCATGGTGATACAAATTGCATTTGCACTTTGTTGCCTCGTTAAAAACCTCATGTGATAAACTTCAAGAAAACTCACCAAGGGAAAAAGAGTACAACAACTGTCATCGTGATAGATTTCGATCCTCTGGGATCTAGATTCTATCGAATCTTCTACAAGGGCTAACTTTAGAAATGTGCTCCCCTTGATCCTTGCAAAACCATATCAATATGGCACAACATCTTCTTCTGGAAGTATATGCACATAGAGATTTAGCAAACTGATTGCATATTGTTGCAAGGATTATATCAGGAACTTCACCTCTACTCACTTCTAGGATATACGAGGTAAGTACACGTATCAACATAAACAAGCCACTTTGACTGATGGTGTTCGATCGACTGGATCTTTATATTTGATAGAAAGTTTCATAAAGGTTCACATATTGATCATCAAGCTCACGCCTTCAGGGCATAGAATATGACATTTATTGTCTCACGGTTGTGATCAATATAAGCATTCGCTCCCCCTGACGATGACATCTGTTAAAGTCGTTATCCCTCATAACTCAAGCATATTCTTCAAGATATATGTCTCATTGTTCATCTGGAATAACAAGAATGGATGAGGTTGGGGTGCTATCATTTTCTATCTTACACCACAATTTATACATAGTTGTGCAAAACAAATAACATGTCCTTCAATAGGACTTATGGGATAATATAGTTGCAATAGTACATATTCTAAATATGATACATCGCTCGAGGCGTTCATCCATTGCAACATCTATGATGGTGTCACAAAAGTCCATCTAAGATCATAATCCATCAGGGATTTTTCATCGATCAGATACATCATTATAGTCTGTCATTCTAACACAATGGGGATATTTTGCCAGTAACACCTAAACCTTATAGCTTTCTGCCATCAGGGCTTTAGAGGATACCGTAATTCCACATCTAGTGGAAATTACCATGAGTAAAACTCATGGAATGCACATGTGTTTATTCAGTGAACTTTAAGTCCTTTGGTACCTCATCTTATTCCTTTTCGGGTCTGTGCGGGTCTTTATCCCTTTATAGGGATTATCAAACTTTGGTGTTCAACATAGACTTTGTTTCTTCTGGATAGGTTCCATCTGGGAACGATAGTCTCAACTACGAGATATTATCCCTACATAGGAGAGTGATCATTCATCAGAAATGTATTATTCGATATGAGATTTATATGTTGCATATTTATAATTCAAAGATATGAGTTCTCCTAGGATCTCATGACGGATCTTCAGAATCCTATTAACTGCATATTTTAATTAATGTCATTTGCCAGATATATTACATAGCGGAACAGTGTTTATTCAACACATACGTGGGATGGGTCTCTCACAAGACCACTTGAACCATCGCATTCACCACACATTATTTCAATAGTGCTCATAAATGTCCGAACTTCAAGCTCGCGACTTTCATTTTGCGATTATTGGTTCAGCCTTGATTGCATTTATCAATGACCCGATAAGAGAGCTTCAAGCACTCATGCCTAGGACTTTGTTTTGGATCCATTTGCAATCTAGAGCGGCAAGATAGGTGTCAACATATTTGTCTCCCACATTTAATAATTATCTCCGTCATTTCCCAAAACGAAAGATTCATTGTTCCGTATTCCCAGCACAATGATATGGCGCACATTGCTAGGAATTTCATCGTCAAGATGAACCTCTTCGTGATGCAAATCACCACCAGGGCGAGTTCATCGGAGGAAAGTTATTACAGACCACGTGAATCTGCAATCAGAACATATGCTTTGACTAAGGCCAATGGATCATATTCGCAGGCGTCCCCGAGAATAGATCAAATGACAATAAGTCAAATGTGGATATGATATTAATCCCGGGTATATCCACATCTACATCGGGTAGAAGCATTCAAACCAATATGGTTACTCCTCAACGATTTCTAGCAAACTCCATATACACAGGAGTACACTCTTGTCGGCGTTTCGAGACCGGGGGGTCCCTAAGCCGACGAGTGAGTGTGCCGCGTGCCCCAGCCCAGATGGGTCGAGCGCGTGGGCGAGCGCGAAGGGGGGAAAGCGAGGTGGCCGGAGACGGGTCGTGAGAGAGGTGGAAATCCCGCGGCCTTCGTGTTCGTCCCGCGCCCAGGTCGGGTGTGCTTGCAGTAGGGGGTTACAAGCGTCCACGCGGGTGAGGGAAGCGAGCGGCCCCAAGAGAGCGCCTGCCCCCGTCCTCGTCCCCGCGCGGCCAACCTTCTCTAAGAAGGCCCTGGTCCTTCCTTTTATAGGCGTAAGGAGAGGATCCAGGTGTACAATGGGGGTGTAGCAGAGTGCTACGTGTCTAGCGGGGGAGAGCTAGCGCCCTAAGTACATGCCAAGGTGGCAGCCGGAGAGATCTTGGCACCCAGCTGGTGTGGTGTCGTGGCTGTCGGAGGAGCAACGGAGCCTAGCGGAGGGACAGCTGTCGGAGCGGTCGGGTCCTTGCTGACGTCCCCCTGCTTCCGTAAGGGAGCTGAGAGCCGCCGTCGTCACGGGGCTAGCGGGGCGCCATCATTGCCTATCTAGCGGAGCTAGCCAGATGGGACGCCGGTCTTGTTCTCTGCGGCCCGAGTCGGCTCGGGGTAGGGTAATGATGGCGCTTCCTGTTGACGTGGCGGACTTGTGCCCTAGGTCGGGCGACGTGGAGGCTCCTCCGAAGCTGAGGTCGAGTCTGTCTTCCATGGCCGAGGCCGAGCCCGAGCTCCTGGGTCGGGCGAGGCAGAGGTCGTTCGGCAGAGGCCAGGGCGGAGTCCGACCCCTGGGGTCGGGCGAAGCGGAGTTCGTCGTCTTCTGGGGCCTTAGCCCGAGTCCGAGCCCTGGGTCGGGCGGAGCGGAGTTCGCCGTCTTCCGGGGCCTTAGCCCAAGTCCGAGCCCTGGGTCGGGCGGAGCGGAGTTCGCCGTCTTCCGGAGCCTTAGCCCGAGTCCGAGCCCTGGGTCGGGCGGAGCGGAGTTCGCCGTCTTCCGGGGCCTTAGCCCGAGTCCGAGCCCTGGGTCGGGCGGAGCGGAGTTCGCCGTCTTCCGGGGCCTCAGCCCGAGTCCGAGCCCTGGGTCGGGCGGAGCTTCCTATGGCGCCTTTGGCAAGGCCTGACTGCCTGTCAGTCTCACTCTATCAGGTGGCACTGCAGTCGGAATGGCGCAGGCGGCGCTGTCCTTCTATCAGACTGGTCAGTGGAGCGGCGAAGTGACGGCGGTCACTTCGGCTCTGCCGGGGGCGCGCGTCAGGATAAAGGTGTCAGGCTGCCTTTGCGTTAAATGCTCCTGCGACTCGGTCGGTCGGCGCGGCGATTTAGTCAGGGTTGCTTCTTAGCGAAGGCAAGGCCTCGGGCGAGCCGGAGATGTGCCCGCCGCTAAAAGGGGGCCTCGGGCGAGACGGAAACACCTCGGGGTCGGTTGCCCTTGCCCGAGGCTAGGCTCGGTCGAGGCGTGATCAAGTCGCTCGTATGGACTGATCCCTGACTTAATCGCACCCATCAGGCCTCTGCAGCTTTATGCTGATGGGGGTTACCAGCTGAGAATTAGGCGTCTTGAGGGTACCCCTAATTATGGTCCCCGACAGTAGCCCCCGAGCCTCGAAGGGAGTGTTAGCACTCGCTTGGAGGCTTTTGTCGCACTTTTTTGCAAGGGGACCAGCCTTTCTCGGTTGCATTTTGTTCCGGTGGGTGCGCGCGAGCGCACCCGCCGGGTGTAGCCCCCGAGGCCTCGGAGGAGTGGTTTCACTCCTTCGAGGTCTTAATGCCTTGCGTAATGCTTCGGCTGGTCTGGTGGTTCCTGAAAGTCGCCTAGAGGGGGGGTGAATAGGCGAAACCTGAAAATTAAAACTTTATCCCCCAACTAGATCCCTTGATTAGTGGTTAGAACAAGATATACAAATATTGGAGAATAGAAACTAAGTTCTTGCTTGAAAAGAGTATTGCTAAATAATGCGGAAGTGATAAATCAATACAACTAGTAAGTTATAGAATAACAAAGCAAGAAGCCTTAGATGAGAAGAGTACTAGGACAAGTTCTTTCTTGCAACATGTTGCTTTACTAAATGGGAATTTAACTTGAAGCAACACCAAATGATATTAGCAAATAAAGATGCAAGAAAACTTAGAGCAAGGGAACACAAACAAATCACAAGCAATAAACACAATGGACACGGATGATTTGTTTTACCGAGGTTCGGCCCTCGAAGGCCTAGTCCCCGTTGAGGAGTCCACTTAAGGACGGGTCTTTTTCAACCCTTTCCCTCTCTCCCCCGATCACACAAGGATCGGCGAGCTCTTCTTCTTCTCAAGGATCACTCTCGATCCCACAAGGACCACCACAATCTTTGGTGTCTCTTGTTAGCTTTTACAAGCCTCCAAAACTTTGGAGGAAGTTCGAATGGGAGTCAAAACTCCACGCGCAAATGAACACAAAGATGAAGCACACACTATCTCTCAATGAATCTCACAAGGCACTAGTGCTAAACTCAAATGAGTAGCTCTTTTTTGCTTGCTCTCTATTTTGTGGCACTTGTGTTGGTTGTAGTGGTCTAAATCTTGTGTATAGGATGGATCAATGAATATATGTGGTTGGGAGGGCTTGAGTATGTCAACTAAATGACTTGGAATGTTGCTTGGGCTCCCACACATTTGAAGTGGCCGGTTGGGGTGGTATTTATAGCCACCACCCAAAAACTAGCCGTTGGTGAAAGCTGTCTGTCGTATGGTGCACCGGACAGTCCGGTGCACACCGGACATGTCCGGTGTGACAGCCACGTCACCAAATAGCCGTTGGGGTTGGAGCTGGTCGACCGTTGGAGGCTTTGTCTTCATGCGGCACCGGACAGTCCGGTGCACACCGGACAGTCCGGTGACTCTCTGATCCTCTGCTCTGACTCTGCCGCGTGTACTGTTTACTGTCAGAGTCGACCGTTGGCGCCGAAGTAGCCGTTGCTCCGCAGTTACACCGGACAGTCCGGTGCACACCGGACAGTCCGGTGAATTTTAGCGGAGCGGCTGCCGCGCGAACCCGAGGCTGGCGAGTTCCGGAGACCGCGCTTCCTTGGAGCACCGGACATGTCCGGTGCACACCGGACAGTCCGGTGAATTATAGCGCGCCGGCCTCCGAGAATTCCCGAGAGCGAAGAGTTGGAGTTGGAGTCCTCTGGGCGCACCGGACACTGTCCGGTGCACACCGGACAGTCCGGTGCCTCCAGCCAGAGGTGCCCTCGGTTGCCTCGTTGCTCCTTTGTTGAATCCAAAACTTGGTCTTTTTATTGGCTAAGTGTGAACCTTTTGCACCTGTATAACTTGAGTACTAGAGCAAACTAGTTAGTCCAATTATTTGTGTTGGGCAATTCAACCACCAAAATTATTTAGGAACTAGGTGTAAGCCTAATTCCCTTTCAATCTCCCCCTTTTTGGTGATTGATGCCAACACAAACCAAAGCAAATAATAGAAGTGCATAATTGAACTAGTTTGCATAATGTAAGTGCAAAGGTTGCTTGGAATTGAGCCAATATATACTTATATGATGCGGATGGATTGTTTTCTTTATTTTTCACATATTGGACCACATTTGCACCATAAATTTTGTTTTTGCAAATTCTTTTGAAAATCTTTTCAAAGTCCTTTTGCAAGATAGTCAAAGGTAAATGAATAGGATTTGCAAAGCATTTTTAAGTTTTGAAAGTTTCTTCCTTTGTCCCAAATGCTTTTCCTTTGACTAAACAAAACTCCCCCTCAAATAAATTCTCCTCTTAGTGTTCAAGAGGGTTTTAAGACATCAATTTTGAAAATACTACTTGCTCCCCCTTTAGAACACAAAGAGATACCAATTTGAAATTTACCAATTGAAAATCATCAATTTTAAAAATTAGGGTGGTAGTGCGGTCCTTTTGCTTTGGGCCAATACTTTCTCCCCCTTTGGCATGAATCGCCAAAAACGGATACTTGGAATGAAATATAAGCCCTTTTAGAAATACTTTCTCCTCCTTTGGTCATAAAATAAATGAGTGAAGATTATACCAACGTTGGAGAGTGATGCGGAGCGACGACGAAGGATGAGTAGTAGAGTGGAGTGGAAGCATTGTCTTCGCCGAAGACTCAAATTCCCTTTCAATGTACCTATGACTTGGTTTGAAATTCACTTGAAAACACATTTAGTCATAGCATATAAAAGAGATATGATCAAAGAGATATATTAAGTTAAGCATGATCATAGTTCTATATGATATAGATTGCTCCCCCTAAATATGTGCCTTGAGAGGAATACATATTTTGGCCTTGAAATGCCAATTGCACATAATGAGGTTAATGAGAACATATCTATACCATAGAGAATGTGAAGTGCATTGTGTCATAGGATAAGTGTGATGCTCATGACAGTTTATGCACTAATGAAAGCATGTTGTAAACATTTCAAGCATTTTCCCTTAAGGATTTCAAAGAGGCTTAAGGACCATCCACCTTTGGAACAAAGGCAGCTTATCCTCGTTACAAGGTTAAGCTTTAAGCTCTTTGACAATTAAATCACTTCATCTAGTTTCAACAAAGATGCACTAAGCAGGAATGAATTTTGTGAAATTAAACTAGGTATGAAGCAGGGATATGCATGGACATGCTTTCTCTTCCTTTTATACAAGATATGCAAAGAATATATAGAAAAGGAAGATTTAGGTACAAGTTTAAATGAAAGGAGATAGTTTTACCTTTGTGTACCTTTACATGGGAACACTCTTTTCATTGTGCATTGTCCTTAGTCTTAGATGCTTAAGACCTATACTTATTGACAATAAATGGAAATATTTTGCACAAGAGAGAGTTCTACAACTAGTGATCTTTTCAAGTTATTGTTAGCACATATCAAAAAGGATCACAAGTTGCATAAAAGTATCATGAATTCTCCTTTTAACTTAGTGCATATCAAGATATCAATTGAAAGGCACTAAGAAGCATGATTGTTGATTGAAGTTATTCAATGATCAAACAAATAACACATGTGGTCAAAAGAACAACATACGCATTAGATTATCAATTAAGCTTAGGATAGGAGAATCCAACAAATACTTCATGAGAAACTCATTCTCATGCAAGAGACTATATGAAATTACTGAGATAAAGCAATAGTCTCAACATAATCAAGGTAAGAGGCTCCCCCTAACGATATGCATCAAATATTTGAATGAGATGAATAGATGCATTTATTTTTTAAAGACAAATAGAGGGAAGCATTATACATCTTGATCAAGGCTCACTAAATTTGTAATAAACAACTTGGGCCTAGTATTCTCAATATAAAAGGGTTTAGAATACTCACAACCACACCATTGATTGTTTCGTAGAAGTAGGTGGTGTTGTTCTTGATGTTCTCCTCTTTCATTTGAGAGTTCTCCCTTTGCAGTGGCTTCTTTTTCCTTTCAAACTTATTGAAAATACTCAAGAAGAGAGTTAGTAATAGAAGGGAGTATATAGTGATGGATGATTTCTTTTAGATAGGAAATAAGCATAATTCATTATCCAAGAGTCACACAGACATGAAGTAAATTCCTTAACGTTAGTGCATATTAACAGAAAAGAGGAATGAGCACCTTTTTAATCATTTTTGATTAATCAAGGAATTTTACTTTTTCATATTGAGTTTATTATCATGACTTAGAAGCGCATCAATATGAGAATGGATATAGCAAAGGACATGAATTAGATTCTAATGGACAAGCGCATTTATGAGAATGATATTGAATGCATACTTAGTTAATTTTGGTCCAATAAAGAATCTATTCCTCACAAGGGTAGAATATGATAATTTAGATTAAATACCCAATGAGATGGGAACCAAACTTAAGGAGATGAGTTCCCATACCTTTGCTTTTACCTTTCTTCCTTTGGGTGAAGATCAACCCATGAGGCTTGTGCACTTTCTTGTAGATTTTTATAATTGAACTCAAGAGAAATGTTAGTAGATACACAAGCACTAGTTTCCATTTAGTAATCACTTTTGATAGGGAATGAAAGGCTATATTACTAAAAGCATGGAAACTTCATAGCATGAACTAGTTTATCCATAGATGATGTTATGCTCAATTTTAACTCATAAAGCAAGCATAAATAATCCTTAAGATAGGAATAAATCTAATTCATGATTTGGAAAGCGATAAATGTGAAAGAATCAAATCCAATATAGGCAAGGAGCAGATCAACATAAATCATTGGATTGATTTTTCTTTTTATGTTAGATTACATGCTTCCAAAGAGAAACTTATTCTCTACAAGTGAGACTACTTGGGTTACTTAGATAAAAATCATTAGTCTCACTATTCTAGTTATGGAGAGAGTTTTCCTTTTACAAGTGTCCTAAGGATTTGAATTCCTTACATGACACCTTATTCTTTTAAGAACATGAAACATCTCTCTATATCTAGAATCATGGCAATAACAAGATAATTAAGGGAAGAACATGCCATGACATACTTGCAATAAATTAAAGCATGTAGATTGCCATAGAATGGAAATGATGAATGTGCAATCTACCATATGAGAGGAAATTCTTCAAAGAATGGTAATATCAATTTAAAGACTTTTAAAGTGCTTCAATTTTCTATGTGACTACACAAGACACATAAGAAATGATATTCTAAATACTTGCACTTAAAAGATAAGTGTTACCATCCTTTGGCTTTCCTTCATGTTGTAGGCCTTGATTTTTCCGCATAAGATAATTCTTTATTTCCTACAACATCAATAACTTCCTCGAGATGATATGAGTTTAAGATGTAGTAGTTTGAAAAATAACCTTGGGTCAATCATGGATAAAGATCATTGAAGATTTGATAGCTTGAGTTAAATTGAATTAACTTTCTCAAGCACCCCAAGGACTTCATATCATCTCCTTCTCCTACAAAGCTTGTCAAGCATATTTTGGTACCCATCGCTTGATGGGTCCATTATGGTTAGTCAACAAAGATCTAGGAACCCAAAAGTCCTTTGTGTTAGCACTAGGTAAACTCATTACCTTTCTAGCACAAGTTGCAATTTTGGGTTGCCTAGTTACATGAGAAGTAATTGACAAGCTAGGAGTGGAAGATTTACTTATGGGACAATCCTTGCATTGATGTCCCTTCTTTCGGCATGTGTAGCAAAGGCGTTTTTCAAGTTTTGAAGTTTTCTTCTTTCCTTGTTTGTTGCTTGCTACATGGTTAAAAACTTTCTTTTCTAACCCTATGCCTTTTTGTTTTAAATGGGGACAAGATCTAAGCAAGTGTCCCTTCTTGGAGCATTTAAAACAAAGTCTATTATCCTTGTTAATAATCAAGCCATTTTTAATGTAGGGACATAACCTAATCAAGTGCCCCTCTTCAAAGCATTCATTACACCTCTTAATGTGAAGTGTGGCTTGATCATTACCTTGGATGTTACCTTTTGTGGAGGCGTGGTTGAGGCTTTTGGAGGAGGTGTTGAATTTCATCTTTTGTTTCTTCCTCTTGGCAATCCTCAAATCCTTGACATTTTCTTCAAGGGATGTAGTGCATGCCACGGTTGTTCCTGTCTCAAGCTTCTTCACCATGTGATCACGGTTATCTTGAGAAGGTTGGGCAACGCATTTCCCTTTTAGTTGTGTCAAGCTCTTCTTTAGCCTCTCATTTTCTTCCTTGAGCTTTTGATATGAATCATCATTTGTTCCTGCAAATTCTAGCTCAAAGGAAGATTTGCTTGTCGACAAACAACAAGCATTAGCACATGGTAATATAGTATCAATTTGAATACATGTGCACGAGTGAGGTTGTTGGGATTTTAAGTTTTCTATCACAACCTCATGAGCAATGTTTAATATGATATGATCATCCATAAGGTTTTCATGAGAACATAGAAGCATATCATATTTTTCTTGAAAAGCTAGATTTTCAACTTTTAGCTTTTCTACTTGGTCCTTAAGCAAGGTATTCCTATTTACTAATTGAGCGATACAATGTAAAGCGTTATCATGCTCAATTGAAACAGTTTCATACCTTTGGACCAAATCAACATGAGAGCACTTTAGCTCCTCATGTTCTTTAGTCAACTCGTCAAAGTGTAGCATTTTCACGGAGAGAATATCTTCTAGCCTTTGACGAGCTTCGCTTTGCTCTCTCGCTCTTTCTAGAAGTTTGAGCATGACCGCCTTATCTTCTTGGCTTAGGCGAGCGTAGAGATGCACAAAGCTTCTTTCTTCCTCCTCATCCTCATTTGTGCTTCCGCTATCATTTGCATTAGCCACACAACACATGTGGGAATCGAAATGGGAAGACAAACCTTTTGGAGAGGTGGATTCATCGTTTGGTCTCCACCGTTCATTTTCTTCTTCTTCCTTGCAAGGGTTAGTATCACAAAGACTAAAGGAAGTAGAAGCATCAAATGAACTATCATGTTTGGACTTATTAAATTTGCTTTTAATTCTAGTCCAGATATCATGCATATCACAAATGGGTTTGTCATATTTTATTATGAAGGCATGATAATCTTCTTTGCTAAGGGATTTACTTAAGATGTCATAAGCTAGATAGTTTAAGCGTATACATCTTAAATCATCTTCGGAGGCATTTTCCCTAGCATAGTTAGGAGGAATAATACTCTTGTCTAAAATTTGTTCTAATTGTGGGTCTACCGCTCTAAAAGCATTTATCACTCTAGTAGACCATGAATCATAATTAGAACAATCGGAAAGTAATATCTCAAGAGTTACCTCCTTGTTCTCCTGGGTCTTCTTGTTCTTTTGGGATCTTCTACGAGCCATCACTTCGAGTTGTTAGACTCAAGATGAAGTGCCTAGCTCTGATACCAATTGAAAGTCGCCTAGAGGGGGGGTGAATAGGCGAAACCTGAAAATTAAAACTTTATCCCCCAACTAGATCCCTTGATTAGTGGTTAGAACAAGATATACAAATATTGGAGAATAGAAACTAAGTTCTTGCTTGAAAAGAGTATTGCTAAATAATGCGGAAGTGATAAATCAATACAACTAGTAAGTTATAGAATAACAAAGCAAGAAGCCTTAGATGAGAAGAGTACTAGGACAAGTTCTTTCTTGCAACATGTTGCTTTACTAAATGGGAATTTAACTTGAAGCAACACCAAATGATATTAGCAAATAAAGATGCAAGAAAACTTAGAGCAAGGGAACACAAACAAATCACAAGCAATAAACACAATGGACACGGATGATTTGTTTTACCGAGGTTCGGCCCTCGAAGGCCTAGTCCCCGTTGAGGAGTCCACTTAAGGACGGGTCTTTTTCAACCCTTTCCCTCTCTCCCCCGATCACACAAGGATCGGCGAGCTCTTCTTCTTCTCAAGGATCACTCTCGATCCCACAAGGACCACCACAATCTTTGGTGTCTCTTGTTAGCTTTTACAAGCCTCCAAAACTTTGGAGGAAGTTCGAATGGGAGTCAAAACTCCACGCGCAAATGAACACAAAGATGAAGCACACACTATCTCTCAATGAATCTCACAAGGCACTAGTGCTAAACTCAAATGAGTAGCTCTTTTTTGCTTGCTCTCTATTTTGTGGCACTTGTGTTGGTTGTAGTGGTCTAAATCTTGTGTATAGGATGGATCAATGAATATATGTGGTTGGGAGGGCTTGAGTATGTCAACTAAATGACTTGGAATGTTGCTTGGGCTCCCACACATTTGAAGTGGCCGGTTGGGGTGGTATTTATAGCCACCACCCAAAAACTAGCCGTTGGTGAAAGCTGTCTGTCGTATGGTGCACCGGACAGTCCGGTGCACACCGGACATGTCCGGTGTGACAGCCACGTCACCAAATAGCCGTTGGGGTTGGAGCTGGTCGACCGTTGGAGGCTTTGTCTTCATGCGGCACCGGACAGTCCGGTGCACACCGGACAGTCCGGTGACTCTCTGATCCTCTGCTCTGACTCTGCCGCGTGTACTGTTTACTGTCAGAGTCGACCGTTGGCGCCGAAGTAGCCGTTGCTCCGCAGTTACACCGGACAGTCCGGTGCACACCGGACAGTCCGGTGAATTTTAGCGGAGCGGCTGCCGCGCGAACCCGAGGCTGGCGAGTTCCGGAGACCGCGCTTCCTTGGAGCACCGGACATGTCCGGTGCACACCGGACAGTCCGGTGAATTATAGCGCGCCGGCCTCCGAGAATTCCCGAGAGCGAAGAGTTGGAGTTGGAGTCCTCTGGGCGCACCGGACACTGTCCGGTGCACACCGGACAGTCCGGTGCCTCCAGCCAGAGGTGCCCTCGGTTGCCTCGTTGCTCCTTTGTTGAATCCAAAACTTGGTCTTTTTATTGGCTAAGTGTGAACCTTTTGCACCTGTATAACTTGAGTACTAGAGCAAACTAGTTAGTCCAATTATTTGTGTTGGGCAATTCAACCACCAAAATTATTTAGGAACTAGGTGTAAGCCTAATTCCCTTTCAGTTCCCTCATGCGAACTGGCCGTAGCCCGGGTGCACGGTCGGGGCCCAAGTTCTCGGGCTGGTATGTTGACGCTGTCAACGGTTTGGCCGGAGCCGAGTTTGCGAGAGCAGCCCCCGAGCCTCCGCACAGGGCGAGAGGGCGATCAGGGACAGACTCGGCTTTTTTACATACGCCCCTACGTCACCTTTCCGCAAGGAGGAGGGGGGGAGAGCGCCATGTTACCCTCGATGGGCACCGAACATGGTGTCTCCGGTGAGCTGCAAGCGGGTAATCCGAGTGGACGTCCGTGCCCCGTTCGTTGGGGGTCGGCTAGGGGCCCAGAGGCACGCCCAAAAGTACCTGCGGGTGATCTGCCGGACCCGGTCCCCTGGCGACGGGGTCCGAGGGCTCGATGCCTCCCTCCGATGGGATTCCGTTACAAAATCGCTCCCGCTGGTCTCGGAAATGTCCTAGGGTACCTCGGGAGCGCAACCCGAGCCTTGGTTATGTATCGAACGTACCCCTGGTCATCCCTCGTTTGGTGTCTGAGGCGACTGTGAACCCTTCGGGGGCCAGCCTTCGAACCCCTGATCAGTAATGGGCGCGGAGCCCGAGTAGCCTGAGGCGGCCATGGAACCCTTCGGGGGGCCGGCCTTCGAACCTCTGACCAGTAGTGGGTGTAGGGCCCACGCGATCTGAGGCGGCTGTTGAACCCTCCGGGGGGCCAGCCTTCGAACCCCTGATCAGTAAGGAGGCTCGGAGCCTAGTTCCTTCACGGGGAAGGATCCCTTTCGGGGTATCCCCCTTTCCCGGTCCCTGTCGCAAGAGATAGAGAAAGAGGAAAAAAGGAAAAAGGATACGAAACCGAACGACGCGGCGTACCTTTTTTGACGCGGTTGTTTCGGCGAAGGCGAAGCGTCGCCCACTGCTCCTGCCAGAAGCGCCGCCTGTCCAGCCGCGGAGTTAATGCGACGGGGCGAGTAGTTGGCGGGGCTGCCGTTGCGCGTGCGCGAGCCGTTCGAGGAACGGATCACGGGCGCGTTGTCTTCACGCCGTGAGAGGGGGTTCTCTCGCTGCCTCCGGATGGGACGTGAGCTTGGCTGACGACGTGACCGCTGCTCCCGCGCGCCTGCCACCGTTATCACTGCCGGCCCACTTTTGACCGCGTTGACCGCTGCGTCAGGCTGGCGCTGCTGGGTCGCGCGCTGGGTCGCCTTGAGTCACGGTATTGGTTCCGCGATCGAGGAGGCGCGGTGGTGGCGCAAGTGGTACAGTTGCTTGCATGCAGCATCCGGCGCGCCGGTCGCGCGACGCGTGGGCCTGGGCCTCCATGCTGGCGTGTCGGGAGTCGGAGAAGCGCGTCCACTTGGCGCGGCTGCATGCCGCCTGCATGGCTGCCCGCCCCTTTCGCCCGTTGGTCTGGGCAAAGGTGGAGGGTCACTTGTAACCGCTGGGCGGTTGCGTGCACCACGCGCGGCGGTTTGGCTTCTTCTGCTTGGAGCCGGTCTGCATGACATGCGGGACCCAGCCCCCGCGCCGCAGGGGAGGGTTTTGGAGCGTGTTAGAGAAGACTCAGCCCGTGACGGTTGGGGGCGCAAGCAGGGAGAGTCGCCTTTAAAAGGAGGGCGACCCCTTTCGTAAGGCGACCATGTCTTCCTGCTCCCTTAGGCACCGCATCTTTCCGCCTTCCAAGCCCCCGGATGGGGGGAAACCGCCGTCTTTTCGCCTCATCGTTGGAGGAACGCAACTCCGTGGGAGTTGGTACCTTTCAGCCATCGTTCGGCTTCAAGGATTCCAAGAATTTTCTGCCGGTGAACTGGGTGCCGTTGTCGGTGATGATGGAGTTTGGGACCCCGAAGCGATGGATGATGTTGGTGAAGAACGCCACCGCCTGCTCGGACCTGATGCTGTTCAGGGGTCGGACCTCAATCCACTTGGAGAATTTGTCGACGGCGACCAGCAGGTGCGTGTAGCCCCCGGGCGCCTTCTGCAGAGGGCCGACGAGGTCCAGACCCCACACAGCGAAGGGCCAGGCGATGGGTATCGTCTGCAGAGCCTGAGCGGGCAGGTGGGTCTGCTTCGCATAGAATTGACACCCTTCGCAGGTGCGGACGATTCTAATGGCGTCAGCCACTGCCGTCGGCCAGTAGAAGCCTTACCGGAAAGCGTTCCCGACGAGGGATCGAGGCGCCGTATGATGGCCACAAGCCCCCGAGTGTATCTCTTGCAGGAGTTCCTGACCTTCGGCGATGGAGATGCATCGCTGGAGGATGCCCGAGGGGCTGCGGTGGTAGAGCTCCTTCTCATCGCCCAGCAAGACGAACGACTTGGCACGTCGCGCTACCCGCCGAGCCTCGGCTTGGTCGAGGGGTAGCTCTCCTTGGCAGAGATATTGCAGGTACGGGGTCTGCCAATCTCGATCAGGCGTGACCCCGCTCCGCTCCTCCTCGATGCGCAGCGCCTCGCCCTCGGGGGCCGAGGGTACCTCGGGCTGAGCCGAGGACGCCTCGGGCTGAACCGAGGACGCCTCGGGTTGAGCCAAGGGTACCTCGGACTCGGGCGTGTCGTTGATCTTGACGGAGGGTTGGTACAGATCCCGGGAGAAGACGTCCGGGGGAACCGTCGTTCGCCCCGAGGCTATTTTCGCCAGCTCGTCCGCAGTCTCGTTGTAGCGCCGAGCGATGTGGTTAAGCTCGAGCCCGTAGAACTTGTCTTCCAGGCGCCGAACCTCATCGCAGTAGGCCTCCATCTTCGGGTCGCGGCAGTGGGAGTTCTTCATGACTTGGTTGATGACGAGCTGCGAGTCGCCGCGAGCGTCGAGGCGTCGGACCCCTAGCTCGATGGCGATTCGCAATCCGTTGATTAGAGCTTCGTACTCAGCCACATTGTTGGACGCCGGGAAATGGAGGCGCAGCACGTAGCGTAGGTGTTTCCCGAGGGGCGAGATGAAGAGCAGGCTTGCGCCGGCTCCCGTCTTCATCAGTGACCCGTCGAAAAACATGGTCCAGAGCTCCGGTTGGATCGAAGCCGTCGGCAGCTGGGTGTCGACCCATTCGGCTACGAAGTCCGCCAATACCTGGGACTTGATGGCCTTCCGAGGGGCGAACGAGATTGTCTCGCCCATGATTTCCACCGCCCACTTTGCGATCCTGCCCGAGGCCTCTCGGCACTGGATGATCTCCCCCAGGGGGAAGGATGACACCACAGTTACCGGATGAGACTCGAAGTAATGTCGCAACTTTCGCCTCGTCAGGATCACTGCATACAGTAGCTTCTGAACTTGTGGGTAGCGGATCTTGGTTTCGGACAGCACCTCGCTGACGAAGTAAACTGGCCTCTGAACGGGCAATGCATGCCCCTCTTCTTGCCTTTCGACCACAATCGCGGCGCTAACCACCTGAGTGGTCGCGGCGACGTAGACCAAGAGGGCTTCTCCATCAGCTGGGGGTACCAAGATAGGCGCCTTGGTGAGGAGCGCCTTCAGGTTCCCGAGAGCTTCCTCGGCCTTAGGGGTCCAAGTGAAGCACTCGACCTTCCTTAAGAGGCGGTACAAAGGCAGGCCTCTTTCGCCGAGGCGTGAGATGAAACGGCTCAAGGCCGCGAGACATCCCATGACCCTCTGTACACCTTTTAAGTCCTTGATGGGCCCCATGCTGGTGATGGCTGCGATCTTCTCCGGGTTGGCTTCGATGCCCCGCTCGGAGACGATGAACCCCAGGAGCATGCCTCGGGGCACCCCGAAGACACACTTCTCGGGATTGAGCTTGACGTCCTTTGCCTTGAGACACCGGAATGTCACTTCAAGGTCGGAGAGGAGGTCGAAGGCTTTCCTTGTCTTGACTACGATGTCATCGACGTAGGCCTCGACCGTACGACCGATGTGTTCGCCGAACACATGGTTCATGCACCGCTGGTACGTCGCACCCGCGTTCCTCAAACCGAACGGCATGGTGACATAGCAGTACATGCCGAAGGGCGTGATGAAAGAAGTCGCGAGCTGGTCGGACTCTTTCATCTTGATTTGATGATACCCTGAGTAGGCATCAAGGAAAGACAGGGTTTCGCACCCAGCAGTGGAATCCACGATTTGATCGATGCGAGGTAGAGGGTAGGGAACCTTCGGACATGCTTTGTTGAGACCAGTGTAGTCTACACACATCCGCCATTTCCCCCCTTTCTTTCTCACAAGCACAGGGTTGGCAAGCCATTCGGGATGGAATACCTCTTTGATGAACCCTGCTGCCATTAGCTTGTGGATCTCCTCGCCTATCACTCTGCGCTTCTCCTCGTCGAATCGGCGCAGAGGCTGCCTGACCGGTCGGGCTCCGGCCCGAATATCCAGCGAGTGCTCGGCGACATCCCTCGGTATGCCGGGCATGTCCGAGGGACTCCACGCAAAGACGTCGGCGTTTGCGCGGAGAAAGTCGACGAGCACTGCTTCCTATTTGGGGTCGAGCCCGGAACCGATCCGGATCTGCTTGGAGGTGTCGCCACTGGGGTCGAGAGGGACGGCCTTAACCGTCTCCGCTGGCTCGAAGTTGCCGGCGTGTCGCTTCACGTCTGGCACAACTCTGGAGAGGTTTTCCAGGTCGGCGATGAGGGCCCCGGACTCGGCGAGGGCCTCGGCTTACTCCACGCACTCCACGTCGCATTCGAACGCGTGTTTGTACGTGGGGCCGACGGTGATGACCCCGTTGGGGCCCGGCATCTTGAGCTTCAGGTAGGTGTAGTTGGGGACGGCCATGAACTTCGCGTAGCATGGCCTCCCCAATACCGCGTGGTAGGTTCCTCGGAACCCGACCACCTCGAACGTCAGAATCTCCCTTCGGAAGTTGGAGGGCGTTCCGAAGCAGACAGGAAGGTCGAGCTGTCCGAGGGGCTGGACGCGCTTCCCAGGAATGATCCCGTGGAAGGGCGCAGCGCCTGCTCGGACGGAGGACAGATCGACGCGCAGGAGCCTGAGGGTCTCGGCGTAGATGATGTTGAGGCAGCTGCCCCCATCCATCAGGACCTTGGTGAGCCTGACGTCGCCAATGATGGGGTCGACGACGAGCGGGTATTTCCCCGGGCTCGGCACGTGGTCGGGGTGGTCAGCTTGGTCGAAAGTGATGGGCTTGTCGGACCAGTCTAGGTAGACTGGCGCCGCCACCTTCACCGAGCAGACCTCCCGACGCTCTCGCTTGCGATGCCGAGCCGAGGCATTCGCCGCATGCCCTCCGTAGATCATGAAGCAGTCGCGGACCTCGGGGAACTCTCCTGCTTGGTGATCTTCCTTTTTGTCGTCGTTGCGGGCCCTGCCACCCTCTGCGGGTGGCCCGGCCTTGTGGAAGTGGCGCCGAAGCATGACGCACTCCTCGAGGGTGTGCTTGACGGGCCCCTGATGGTAAGGGCACGGCTCCTTGAGCATCTTGTCGAAGAGGTTAGCACCTCCGGGGGGCTTCTGAGGGTTCTTGTACTCGGCAGCGGCGACAAGGTCTGCGTCGGCGGCGGCGCGTTTCGCTTGCGACTTCTTCTTGCCTTTCTTCTTGGCGCCGCGCGGAGTAGACACCTCGGGAGCTTCTTCCGATGGGCGGCCCTGGGGCTGCTTGTCCTTTCGGAAGATGGCCTCGACCGCCTCCTGGCCAGAGGCGAACTTGGTGGCGATGTCCATCAGCTCGCTCGCCCTGGTGGGGGTCTTGCGACCCAACTTGCTCACCAGGTCACGGCAGGTGGTGCCGGCAAGGAACGCGCCGATGACATCGGAGTCGGTGATGTTGGGCAGCTCGGTGCGCTGCTTCGAGAATCGCCGGATGTAGTCCCGAAGAGACTCTCCCGGCTGTTGCCGGCAGCTTCGGAGGTCCCAGGAATTCCCGGGGCGCACGTACGTGCCCTGGAAATTGCCGGCGAAGGCTTGGACCAAATCATCCCAGTTGGAGATCTGCCCCGAAGGCAGGTGCTCCAACCAGGCGCGAGCAGTGTCGGAGAGGAACAGGGGGAGGTTACGGATGATGAGGTTGTCGTCGTCCGTTCCACCCAGTTGGCAGGCCAGGCGGTAGTCTGCGAGCCACAATTCCGGCCTCGTTTCCCCCGAGTACTTTGTGATAGTAGTCGGGGGTCGGAACCGGGCCGGAAACGGCGCCCGCCGGATGGCCCGGCTGAAGGCCTGCGGACCGGGTGGTTCGGGCGAGGGACTCCGATCCTCCCCGCTGTCGTAGCGTCCCCCATGCCTGGGGTGGTAGCCTCGGCGCACCCTTTCGTCGAGGCGGGCCCGACGGTCGCGACGATGGTGCTCGTTGCCGAGGTGGCCCGGGGCCGCAGGCGCGGTGTTGCGCGTGCGCCCGGTGTAGACCGAGGCTTCCCGCATGAATCGGGAAGTCGCGACATGAGGTTCCGAGGGGTACCCCTGCCTTCGGGAGGCAGAGCTCTCGGCCCGCCGGGCCGCAGCGCCTTCCAGGAGATTCTTGAGCTCTCCCTGGATTCGCCGACCCTCGGTGGTTGATGGTTCTGGCATCGCGCGAAGAAGCATCGCTGCGGCTGCCAGGTTCTGACCGACCCCGCTGGATGCGGGTGGCGGCCTGTCCCTGACATCGTTGGCGACGCGGTGCTGGAAACCCTGGGGCAGATGACGTGTTTCTCCGGCCGGGGGTTGGCCCGCCCATACCTGCCCGACGTCCCGGCGGATCGGCTCGAGCGCTCCTGCTCCCTCGTCGAGCCTGGCCTGCGCCCCGCGGACTTGCTCGAGCTGTGGGTCGTGACCCCCCGCCGGAACGGGGACCACAGCTAGCTCCCGCGGGATGTCGGCGCGTGGCACCGGCCTAGGGAGATCACCGTCCTCCGGCATGCCGAGATGGTCGCCTTCGGAGGGATCCCCTAGCTCGACGTGGAAACATTCGCGGCTTGGGCCGCAGACCTTGTCGTCAAGGCTGCGGCTGCCGTCGGAACAGTCGGAAAGGCAGTAGTCACATGCGGTCATAAAGTCCCGCATGGCACTGGGGTTGCCAAATCCAGAGAAATCCCAACAGACGCTGGGATCGTCATCTTCCTCGGACCCAGAGGGCCCGTAGGTCGATACGTCCGTCAATCGGTCCCAAGGTGACCACATATGAAACCCCAGAGAGGTTGCACTCGCCTCAACGTGAGCGCCCACCAAAGCGAGGTCGCTAGGCGGGTTGAGGCCGAGTCGAAATGACGTAGGATGGGAATCAGTCGGTACCTTTTGGTCGATGAGGAGCGACATAGTCACGTCGGGGACTGATTGCGCCGTTGTCTTGGGTACGAGGGTGACGTCCTGCAGGCCCTCCGCGAGCGTGCTGGCGTCGTCCACTTGCTCGGGATCGGCGTGTCGTGGGGGGACGGCGCTCGCCTTCGTCTCAAACGCGAGGTCGACGCCCGACGCGCCCTCCGTTGGGGCGCCGGGGACGTCGATTCGCTCGACAGCCGACGGAGCGCGGCCTCCCGCTCGGCCTTGGTTGCCCCGCCTCCTCCTCCGATGGCGGGGGAGAGGACGGGGCGAGCTCGAATGTTGTTCTTCCACCACGCGGGGAAGACGTCGTCGATTCCGCCGCCGGCGGGCGGGCTGTCGGCCGCCATTGTCGTCGTCGCGCGGCGGTGGAAGGAGTATCATGTCGTAGCTGCCGTCGAGAGACATGAACTCGAGACTCCCGAAACGGAGCACCGTCCCGGGTTGGAGAGGTCGTTGGAGACTGCCCATCTGGAGCTTGACGGGAAGCTGCTCGTCAACACGCAGCAGGCCCCTACCTGGCGCGCCAACTGTCGGCGTTTCGAGACCGGGGGGTCCCTAAGCCGACGAGTGAGTGTGCCGCGTGCCCCAGCCCAGATGGGTCGAGCGCGTGGGCGAGCGCGAAGGGGGGAAAGCGAGGTGGCCGGAGACGGGTCGTGAGAGAGGTGGAAATCCCGCGGCCTTCGTGTTCGTCCCGCGCCCAGGTCGGGTGCGCTTGCAGTAGGGGGTTACAAGCGTCCACGCGGGTGAGGGAAGCGAGCGGCCCCAAGAGAGCGCCTGCCCCCGTCCTCGTCCCCGCGCGGCCAACCTTCTCTAAGAAGGCCCTGGTCCTTCCTTTTATAGGCGTAAGGAGAGGATCCAGGTGTACAATGGGGGTGTAGCAGAGTGCTACGTGTCTAGCGGGGGAGAGCTAGCGCCCTAAGTACATGCCAAGGTGGCAGCCGGAGAGATCTTGGCACCCAGCTGGTGTGGTGTCGTGGCTGTCGGAGGAGCAACGGAGCCTGGCGGAGGGACAGCTGTCGGAGCGGTCGGGTCCTTGCTGACGTCCCCCTGCTTCCGTAAGGGAGCTGAGAGCCGCCGTCGTCACGGGGCTAGCGGGGCGCCATCATTGCCTATCTGGCGGAGCTAGCCAGATGGGACGCCGGTCTTGTTCTCTGCGGCCCGAGTCGGCTCGGGGTAGGGTAATGATGGCCAGGATCAGTTATTCACGTACACAGCAGTTACATAACATGGACATCATCACACAGTGCTCAAATAGTATTAGAAGGGGAAATAATAGTCGATTACATCATACGTCTGAGACGTCCATATAGTTCTTACAATAAATCAAAGTGCGGAAAAGAAACGTAGATAACGCGGCCTTCACAGGCAGCCGACTGGGGGTTGCCGCTAACCCACGCCTAGAACTCGTCGTAGTCTTGGAACTCCTGGAAGTCTCCTTCCACAGCTTCATCTTCTCCTGAGCAGTGGTTGCAATGCTGACAACCTGGGGGGGGATTGGTGTGTAGAGCAAGGGTGAGTACACATCAACATACTCAGCAAGCATCCTGTTTGGCTGTAGTGGACTAGCTTTATGTGGGGATAAGTCAAGCAGTTGCTTTTAGTTGGTCAGGTCATTACTTACTAGTAGAGAGCCAGGTTTTAACATTAACCCAAGTTATTAGCCCAGAGTATCCTTTCCAAACGGAAAGAATACCACTTACCAATACCATAATCATAATCAGAACCATCAATCTCATTGCCACCTGTACCAAAATATCTCTGATCAAGTATCACTAATCTCTGGAGCTCCCTTGGCCGCTCATAACCGTGAGCACGGCTGATATATCAGTTTCATAACACTCTGCAGAGGTTGCGCACTTTACCCACAAGCCGTGATTCCCTCTCTAGCCCGGGCTTGCAAGACCCTTATTCACTCCCAAGGTGAATGGCTAGGGATTCACTACGAAGCCTTTACAAAGATTCCCCGAGGCTGTAGCCGCCCGTTAGGTTTCCTAAATGTACCGCACTCCTCCCCAAGGGACAAATCAACCTTGGCAGAGCGAGCCGCATACACCGAGCCCCATTGACGGCACAACGGCTAAGCGAACTACACCCCGGTTCCTCTAATTATTCAGCTAAGGGCGTCCCATTCCACCCTCATGGTTGCACTGTTTTCCCGGGCGATCATCCATTGAACAGGTCCTTACGGAGAGGCACTCGAGAAACCGCTCGAGTCCCCTTAAATGCCACAAGTATGATCATAAATAAGAAGGGAAAACAGCGTATCATAGATAATCACATCATGTTCATTGATTAGAGTTGAGCAATAGCATCAAACTAAGCAGTAATAATCCGACCCAAATAGGTAAACAAGGACATGGATAACAAAAGCTAGTCAATCCTTAAGTATAAATGTGTAATGCGGGAGGTGAATTAAAGAATGAATGGGACAAAGATAGGTCAAGGGACACTTGCCTCCACCAACCGACTGCTGCTCAGGGGCTTCTCCTGCAAATTCCTCAGGCTCTTCGACCGGATCGTTCTCTATGCGATTGCAAACATACATACATCCACACATTTAATACAAAAGAACAGTACACCATACAAGGGAACAGGTAAAACGAATATGCATCAAGTATGACATTTGACATCGCATTTGTTATGGTTAGAAAGAAACGGGAAAGGGTCTCGCAGGGGGTTAAAGTTTATGCACTAATGATTAGTTACAATTGGTTCTTAACAAAAGAATTCTGTTATATATATACTAATGGAAACCTAATCATTTCAAGTTGATCAACATTGAATGAGATAAACAATTAACTGCGTGAATCAACTGGCATAACAGAATTTTAAATTAAACTTCCTATTTCCATAGCATGAACAATGATCAGCCTACCTAAAATAAAGTAATTATGATCACAGAAAGTAAATAAAATAAAATAAAATAAAATAAAATAAAATAAAAAAAACAGAGGGGGGGGGGGCGGTTGAACCGGCCCTAGGGCGGTTGAACCGGCCCTAGGCTGGGCGGCCGAGCTGGGCGGGCGCGCGGGGGAGGGCGGCCGAGCTGGGGGCCGGGGCGGCCGAGCTGGCGGCCGAGGCCGGCCGAGCTGGCGGCCGAGGCTGGCCGAGCTGGCGGCCAGGGCCAGCCGAGCTGGCGGCCAGGGCCAGCCGAGCTGGCGGCCAAGGCCAGCCGAGCTGGCGGCCAGGGGCCAGGCGGGCGAGGGGGCGCGGCCGGGGGGGGGGGGGCTGGCCGGGAAGGGGGCCGTGGCCGGCCAGGGGGCGGCCGGGGCAGGCCAGGGGCCGGCCGGGCGGCCAGAGGGCGCGCCGGGGGCGGCCAGCGGCTGGGCTGGGGGGCACGGCCGGGGCGGTGGCCAAGGAGAGAGGAGGGAGGGAGGGGAGAGGGAGGGAGGAGAGGGAAGGGGGAGGGGCTCACCGGCGATGGGCGGCCGACGGCGAGGGTTGGGGTCGGCTGCAGGGGGCGGCGGCTAGGGCAGGGAGTAGGGCGGCGGTGGGAGAGAGAGAGGGAGAGAATGAGGGAGAGGGGGTTTTGGGAAAAAAGAAAAAAAGGGGGGGGTGGGGGGCGGCTGGGCCGGCCGGGGTTGGCCCACGGCGCGGGAGAGAGAGAAAAAGAGGAGAGAGAAAGAGAGAGAAAGAAAAAGAAAAGATTATTTCCCTGTTTTCGAAATCCGATCTTTTAGATGAATGCGTTTGCACTTTCAAACAATCAGAAAAATGCGAGGTTCGGCATGGTGCATCAAACAACACAAAGTATTTTTAGAGTTTTTCTTACACGGGAAATCCAAACCGAATCCCGCTAAAACTTTGGAAAAGGTCAAGGTTTAGCGAGGGGAAAAGAAAAAGAAAAGGTAACGCCCGAATTTTGGCGAGTAAAGAAAAGAAAAAAATTCGACTGCAAAATTCGGGGCGTTACAAACCTATCCCCCTTAAAAGAATCTCGCCCTCGAGATTCAGGGCTGGCTAGCAAAGAGCTCTGGGTACTTGGCCATCAAATCATCTTCACGCTCCCAGGTTGCTTCTTCCTCAGAGTGGTGACTCCATCTGACTTTGCACATCCTGATGGTCTTCCTTCGGGTGACTCTATCTGCAACCTCAAGGATCTGAGCTGGCTTCTCAACATAGGTCAAGTCCTCCTGGACTTCCAGACCTTCCACTGGCAACTGCTCTTCTGGCACACGCAAGCACTTCTTCAACTGAGACACATGAAAGACATCATGCACAGCTGACAAATTCTCTGGCAGACTGAGCTGATAGGCCACTTCTCCACGCTTTGAGAGGATCTGGTACGGACCAATGTAGCGGGGTGCTAGCTTGCCTTTGATTCCGAACCTTCTGACTCCTCTGATCGGTGACACTTTCAGATAGACAAAGTCTCCGACTTCAAAACTCAGCTCTCTTCTCCTTGTGTCTGCATAGCTTCGCTGCCTCGACTGCGCTATCTTCAGATTCTCTCGGACCATCTTGATGTTCTCTTCAGCTTCGAGCAAAATGTCTGGCCCAAACACTTGCTTCTCTCCAGGTTGATCCCATTGCAACGGAGTTCTACAACTCCTTCCATAGAGCGCTTGAAATGGTGACATCTTCAAACTGGCCTGGTAACTGTTGTTATAGGAAAACTCTGCATAAGGCAATCTCTTATCCCATCCGGACTGATCTTGCAACGCACAGGCTCTCAACATATCTTCAAGAATTTGATTGGTTCTTTCAGTCTGACCATCTGTCTGCGGATGATAAGCTGAACTGAAATTCAGATGCGTGCCCAAGGCCTCATGCAACTGCTGCCAGAAATGAGAGGTGAACTGCGTTCCTCTGTCTGACACTATCTTCTTTGGCACACCATGAAGACAAACGATCCGAGACATATACAGCTCTGCCAATACTGCACTGCTGTAGGTGGTCTTGACAGGTATGAAGTGGGCTGACTTGGTCAAGCGGTCCACTACTACCCAAATGGAATCGTAGCCGGCTCGAGTGCGAGGCAATCCGACTATGAAATCCATACCGATTTCATCCCATTTCCACTGAGGGATCTGCAACGGTTGCAACAATCCAGCAGGTCTCTGGTGTTCTGCCTTAATTCTTCGACAACTATCGCACTTAGCCACATGCTCTGCGATTTCCCTTTTCATTCCATACCACCAGAATTTCTTCTTCAGATCCTGATACATCTTCTCACTGCCAGGGTGAATCGAATAGGCTGTCTCATGAGCTTCCTTGAGAATCAACTCCCGAATAGACTGGACATTGGGAACACACAAGCGGTCTTTGAACCATATCACGCCTTCTGCATCTTCTCGAAAATCTTTGCCTCTGTCATCTAGAATCAGTCGCCGAATCTCACTGATCTTTTCATCATTCTTCTGCGCTTCTTTGATTTCTCGCTCCAAGGTAGGTTCCAATTCAACTGTGACTCCTCGCGAATTGTTCAGAAATCCGAGACTCAACCTGTCAAACTCTTTGGCCAGCTCATAAGGCATCGGACGAGCGACCATCAGATTGACTTGACTCTTTCTGCTCAAAGCATCTGCCACTACGTTTGCTTTGCCTGGATGGTAATGGATCTCCAACTCATAGTCTTTGATCAACTCTAACCATCTTCGCTGCCTCATGTTCAACTCTGACTGAGTGAATATGTACTTCAGACTCTTGTGGTCTGTGTAAACATCACATTTCTGTCCATACAGATAGTGCCTCCATGTCTTCAATGCGTGAACCACTGCTGCCAACTCTAGGTCATGGATTGGGTAATTCTTCTCATGAACCTTCAGCTGTCGGGACGAGTAAGCCACAACTCTTCCCTCTTGCATCAACACGCATCCCAAACCTGTGTAACAAGCATCACAGTACACAGAGAAGGGCTTGTGCACATCAGGCAAGACTAAGACAGGCGCTGTTGTCAACTTCTCTTTCAGCGCTTCGAAGGCCTCTTGACATGTCTGGGTCCACTTGAACTCAACCTTGTTGCCTAGCAACGCTGTCATTGGTTTCGCAATCTTCGAAAACCCTTCAATGAATCGCCGATAATATCCGGCCATTCCAATGAAGCTCTTGATTCCTCGAGCATCCGTTGGCGCTTTCCAGTTCAGAATGTCTGCCACTTTCTTCGGATCCACAGCCAATCCTTCTTTGTTGATTATGTGACCCAAGAACAGGACTTCACTCATCCAGAACTCACACTTGCTCAACTTTGCATACAACTGGTGCTCTCGCAATCTCTGCAATACCATCCTCAAATGATCTGCATGCTCTTCTTCGCTTTGAGAATAAACCAGAATGTCATCAATGAATACCACCACAAACTTATCAAGATAATCCATGAATACACTGTTCATCAAGTTCATGAAGAACGCTGGTGCGTTGGTCAAACCAAAAGACATCACTGTGAACTCATACAAACCATACTTGGTAATGAATGCCGTCTTCGGTATGTCCGAAGGTTGGATCCTGAGCTGATGATAACCTGACCTCAGATCGATCTTGGAGAACACACTGGCTCCTCTCAACTGGTCGAACAGGTCTTCTATTCTGGGCAAGGGATACTTGTTCTTGATCGTGACTTCATTCAAAGCTCGATAATCGATACACATCCTCTTGGTGCCATCTTTCTTCTCCACAAACAAGACAGGGGCGGCCCAAGGCGAGGTGCTTGGCCGAATGTAACCTTTCTCTGACAGCTCATCAATCTGCTTCTTAAGCTCAACCAACTCTGGTCCAGATATTCTGTAAGCTCTCTTGAAGATAGGGGCGGTTCCAGGAAGAAGCTCTATGGCAAACTCAACTTTCCGCTCTGGTGGCATACCCGGTAAATCCTTTGGAAACACATCTGGGAATTCAGACACAACCTTGATACTCTCAATTGGGTCTGCTTCACTGCTATCGACAGCCATCTGATAACAACTTCCTTTCTTCGGCTCAGGCGGGACTAATTCGGTCACCACTTCCTCTCCTAGTGGGGACACCAACTTGATTGTCCTTTTATCACAACTGATAACTGCCTGATACTTATCTAGCCAATTCATCCCTAGGATGACATCTATTCCCTGAGTACCCATTACTATAAGGTTAGCGGGAAACGCTATCCCCCTTATTTCCACACTTACATTCAAACAAATGCTATTGGCTCGAATTCTACCACTGGCTGAGTCAATTTGAATGGGGGTTGACATGGTAGTAATTGGAAGATTATGTGCTTCTACCCATGATGCAGTAATAAAAGAATGCGTTGCTCCAGTATCAAATAACACTTCTGCAATATGGGAATCGACTGGGAACATACCTACTGTCATGCCGGGGGTCTCCTGGACTGCTTCAGCCTCCAAGTGATCCAGTCTTCCATGATTATAGCGCTGCTGAGGGCGGTTGCCTGATCCAGACTGAGACGCATTCTGCTTCGCTGGGGCATTGGGGCCTGACTGCTGCTGGGCTGCCTTCTTCGGACATTGCATCACCCAGTGGCCTTGCTCTCCACAGTGGAAACATGCTCTGTTTCCAACCTGAGCTGGTGCTGCCTGATTGCTCTGCTGACTTGCTGGGGCAGGAAGACGAGGTGTCTGCTGATTCTGCCTCTGAAACTGACCTCCTGATTGATTGTTCTGACGGTTCTGGTACTGGGGCTGAGGATACTGCCTTTGGAACTGCTGATACTGCTGACGCTGCTGATGCTGCTGATGCTGCTGAGGTGGACGCTGGTTCTGCCTGAACTGCTGAGGTTGATTGCCTGAAAAACGAGGACGGCTGCTGCTTCCAGGCTGGGGTCCACTGATCTTGCGCTTACGATCTTCCATCTCCTTACGCTTCCTTTCTGTCATGATTGCTCTATCAATCAGGTGCTGGAATGTCGGGAAGGTGTGATTCATCAGCTGATACTGCAGAGGATCAACCAAGCCTCTCAAGAAACGGTACTGTCGCTTGGCGTCAGTGTTGACATCCTCAGGAGCATAGCGAGACAACTGCAGAAACCTGTCTCGATACTCACTGACAGATGATGACCCTTGCTTAAGGGCCAGGAACTCCTCCTTCACTGTCATCAGACCTGCGGGCACATGGTACTGACGAAAGCTACCTCTGAACTCTTCCCAGGTGATGGTATCGGGGTTGGCATGGGTGGCGAGGTAAGACTCCCACCAGGATTGGGCTGCTCCTCTCAACAGACGGGGACCATACAAGACTTTCTCCCTGTCATCACACTGAGCGGTATGCAACTCCCGCTCCACAGTGCGCAGCCAATCTTCAGCATCCATGGGGTCAGAAGAGTGAGCGAACGTTGGGGGATGACCTCTCATGAATTCAGCACGCTTGTCTCTAGGCATCTGAGGCTGGGGTGGTGCTTGCTGCTGCTGCTGCTGAATGGCGGCCAGAGTCTGACCGATGGCCTGAACTGCTTGAGTCTGCATCAGAAACATCTGCTCGATGGACATCGGGGGCGGGAGCGGCAGCTGCTGCTGCTGGGGCACCTCATCCTGCGGAGCGGCTTGCTCCTGCTGAGCACGCCTTCCTCCTCTGCGCCTGTTCTCTGACATCTGCAGAACGCAACCACACATCAAAACTGATCTGGCAAATCTTGCAGCATAAGAAAAGAGTATAGAATTCTTCAACAGCACTGAACAGATGAGCATCTTCACTGATCTCCATCGCAGACCACACAGCTTCTCAGATAAAGAGGAAAGTAGAATAAAGGTTTTCCCAACTATATATCTAACTCCATTAACATAATAGGTAAACCAAAATGCAGGGGATACCCACACTCTGGTGGCAATCATTACAAAGATCCAAACCAAACATAGTTCATCATGACAAACATAAATGCACAGGATATAGCAAACTACCCTGTCTAACTAAGACTAACTAAAACCGAAACTAACGCTAAGACTGAAGCTTCTATGTATATATATCTTTCGTATTAATTACAAGATCCAACTCTAACGATCTATGGTTCTAGATTTATCTTGGTCTTGCAGTCGGGATTGCCATAAGACTGGAGTCCACGCCGAGGTGAGCGGTACGGGTGCTGAGTCCCAACGGGAGCGGGGGAACCATCATCCAAGTGACGACGCTCCGCGCGCTCAGCCCGCAGCAGGGCGATCTCAGCACGAGCCCTACTCAGCTCGTCTAATGCATGGTCCAGCTCCGTGTTTAGCACGACGGCTAGGTTGACTGTGCTGCTCAACCTAGGATTGTCCTCACCAGCAGGTGAAACAATCACGCCTCCTGTGCTGCCAGATGGACGGCGAGGGTAATACTTCAGGTCGAGACCGTCAGCTACCCCACCGAGAACCGAGCAGTAGTGCGAAAGCGCACGCCGTGCAGCATCCTGCATGGCTGCCTCAGCTGAGTCCCGCTCAGAGATAGAATAGTGCTCTGAGCAAGCCTCCGCGCCCTGGAGACTGTTCTCCGGACGGCGCACCAAGCAGGTCGCCTCCCAGCGGTCCGGGTAGACCCCGCGACTATGCTGGTAGACCACACAGCGATACTCGATGGACCAAGTACGCCGGTCAAGTGCCCGACGTAGCAGGGTGTCGAGCGCGTCGTGGAAGTGACACCCGCGAGCAGCGTCGCGAGTGATGGGTCGAGCAACCCATCCTTCCGGCTCATGGCTAGAGAGGTCGAGGTCGTGGCTCGAGCTGTCGTCGCCACCTCCGTCGTCTGGGTCTCCTCCAGCAGCTACTCCAGAAGCTGGGGCGCCCAGTGGTGGTGCAGGGGGCGCCTCCAGAGGAAGCACAGGAGAGCAGCTCCTCACAGACTCTATCTCCTGCTGGAGCGAGAAAGAAGAGCCCTGCTGCTCCTGTCGTCGACGTTCCTGCTCCTCATGCAGGCGGTGGTGCAGTCTCTCCAAGTGGCTGGACTGTCCGGCCACGGGACGGCGAAGCGGGCGCTCAGCAAGGCGGGAGGGTAAGAAGGGGATGACGGACTTTCGTGCAGTGTGTCTAAGTCGAGCCATCTACAAAAGACATCGCAAGCAAAAGGGTGAGAACAGAATTAATATGACCAGCAAATAATGAATCATAAATAAATGAAGGATCAGAATAAAACAAAATTTTCAGCAAGGTATAATATATAGTAGAACATAGGTTTGGTCAGTAGGACCAACTTTTGAAGGGGTACCAAAGTCAAGGCAGGGACAGAGGTCTATAGTCCTTAGAACGACCATTCTGCTCTAGGTCAGCGGTCCTACAGTCAGCACGGCTTTGATACCACTTATGTCACACCCGGTTTTTAGAAGGTAAACCGAATGCGAACCATGTACGTGCCAGGATCAGTTATTCACGTACACAGCAGTTACATAACATGGACATCATCACACAGTGCTCAAATAGTATTAGAAGGGGAAATAATAGTCGATTACATCATACGTCTGAGACGTCCATATAGTTCTTACAATAAATCAAAGTGCGGAAAAGAAACGTAGATAACGCGGCCTTCACAGGCAGCCGACTGGGGGTTGCCGCTAACCCACGCCTAGAACTCGTCGTAGTCTTGGAACTCCTGGAAGTCTCCTTCCACAGCTTCATCTTCTCCTGAGCAGTGGTTGCAATGCTGACAACCTGGGGGGGATTGGTGTGTAGAGCAAGGGTGAGTACACATCAACATACTCAGCAAGCATCCTGTTTGGCTGTAGTGGACTAGCTTTATGTGGGGATAAGTCAAGCAGTTGCTTTTAGTTGGCCAGGTCATTACTTACTAGTAGAGAGCCAGGTTTTAACATTAACCCAAGTTATTAGCCCAGAGTATCCTTTCCAAACGGAAAGAATAGCACTTACCAATACCATAATCATAATCAGAACCATCAATCTCATTGCCACCTGTACCAAAATATCTCTGATCAAGTATCACTAATCTCTGGAGCTCCCTTGGCCGCTCATAACCGTGAGCACGGCTGATATATCAGTTTCATAACACTCTGCAGAGGTTGCGCACTTTACCCACAAGCCGTGATTCCCTCTCTAGCCCGGGCTTGCAAGACCCTTATTCACTCCCAAGGTGAATGGCTAGGGATTCACTACGAAGCCTTTACAAAGATTCCCCGAGGCTGTAGCCGCCCGTTAGGTTTCCTAAATGTACCGCACTCCTCCCCAAGGGACAAATCAACCTTGGCAGAGCGAGCCGCATACACTGAGCCCCATTGACGGCACAACGGCTAAGCGAACTACACCCCGGTTCCTCTAATTATTCAGCTAAGGGCGTCCCATTCCACCCTCATGGTTGCACTGTTTTCCCGGGCGGTCATCCATTGAACAGGTCCTTACGGAGAGGCACTCGAGAAACCGCTCGAGTCCCCTTAAATGCCACAAGTATGATCATAAATAAGAAGGGAAAACAGCGTATCATAGATAATCACATCATGTTCATTGATTAGAGTTGAGCAATAGCATCAAACTAAGCAGTAATAATCCGACCCAAATAGGTAAACAAGGACATGGATAACAAAAGCTAGTCAATCCTTAAGTATAAATGTGTAATGCGGGAGGTGAATTAAAGAATGAATGGGACAAAGATAGGTCAAGGGACACTTGCCTCCACCAACCGACTGCTGCTCAGGGGCTTCTCCTGCAAATTCCTCGGGCTCTTCGACCGGATCGTTCTCTATGCGATTGCAAACATACATACATCCACACATTTAATACAAAAGAACAGTACACCATACAAGGGAACAGGTAAAACAAATATGCATCAAGTATGACATTTGACATCGCATTTGTTATGGTTAGAAAGAAACGGGAAAGGGTCTCGCAGGGGGTTAAAGTTCATGCACTAATGATTAGTTACAATTGGTTCTTAACAAAAGAATTCTGTTATATATATACTAATGGAAACCTAATCATTTCAAGTTGATCAACATTGAATGAGATAAACAATTAACTGCGTGAATCAACTAGCATAACGGAATTTTAAATTAAACTTCCTATTTCCATAGCATGAACAATGATCAGCCTACCTAAAATAAAGTAATTATGATCACAGAAAGTAAATAAAATAAAATAAAATAAAATAAAAAAAACAGAGGGGGGGGGGGGGGCGGTTGAACCGGCCCTAGGGCGGTTGAACCGGCCCTAGGCTGGGCGGCCGAGCTGGGCGGGCGCGCGGGGGAGGGCGGCCGAGCTGGGGGCCGGGGCGGCCGAGCTGGCGGCCGAGGCCGGCCGAGCTGGCGGCCGAGGCCGGCCGAGCTGGCGGCTAGGGCCAACCGAGCTGGCGGCCAGGGGCCAGGCGGGCGAGGGGGCGCGGCCGGGGGGGGGGCTGGCCGGGAAGGGGGCCGTGGCCGGCCAGGGGGCGGCCGGGGCAGGCCAGGGGCCGGCCGGGCGGCCAGAGGGCGCGCCGGGGGCGGCCAGCGGCTGGGCTGGGGGGCACGGCCGGGGCGGTGGCCAAGGAGAGAGGAGGGAGGGAGGGGAGAGGGAGGGAGGAGAGGGAAGGGGGAGGGGCTCACCGGCGATGGGCGGCCGACGGCGAGGGTTGGGGTCGGCTGCAGGGGGCGGCGGCTAGGGCAGGGAGTAGGGCGGCGGTGGGAGAGAGAGAGGGAGAGAATGAGGGAGAGGGAGAGGGGGTTTTGGGAAAAAAGAAAAAAAAAGGGGGGGGTGGGGGGCGGCTGGGCCTTTCTGGGCCCAAGAGGGGGCGCCAGGGGCGGCTGGGCCGGCCGGGGTTGGCCCACAGCGCGGGAGAGAGAGAAAAAGAGGAGAGAGAAAGAGAGAGAAAGAAAAAGAAAAGATTATTTCCCTGTTTTCGAAATCCGATCTTTTAGATGAATGCGTTTGCACTTTCAAACAATCAGAAAAATGCGAGGTTCGGCATGGTGCATCAAACAACACAAAGTATTTTTAGAGTTTTTCTTACACGGGAAATCCAAACCGAATCCCGCTAAAACTTTGGAAAAGGTCAAGGTTTAGCGAGGGGAAAAGAAAAAGAAAAGGTAACGCCCGAATTTTGGCGAGTAAAGAAAAGAAAAAAATTCGACTGCAAAATTCGGGGCGTTACACGCTTCCTGTTGATGTGGCGGACTTGTGCCCTAGGTCGGGCGACGTGGAGGCTCCTCCGAAGCTGAGGTCGAGTCTGTCTTCCATGGCCGAGGCCGAGCCCGAGCTCCTGGGTCGGGCGAGGTGGAGGTCGTTCGGCAGAGGCCAGGGCGGAGTCCGACCCCTGGGGTCGGGCGAAGCGGAGTTCGTCGTCTTCTGGGGCATTAGCCCGAGTCCGAGCCCTGGGTCGGGCGGAGCGGAGTTCGCCGTCTTCCGGGGCCTTAGCCCGAGTCCGAGCCCTGGGTCGGGCGGAGCGGAGTTCGCCGTCTTCTGGGGCCTTAGCCCGAGTCCGAGCCCTGGGTCGGGCGGAGCGGAGTTCGCCGTCTTCCGGGGCCTTAGCCCGAGTCCGAGCCCTGGGTCAGGCGGAGCGGAGTTCGCCGTCTTCCGGGGCCTCAGCCCGAGTCCGAGCCCTGGGTCGGGCGGAGCTTCCTATGGCGCCTTTGGCAAGGCCTGACTGCCTGTCAGTCTCACTCTGTCAGGTGGCACTGCAGTCGGAATGGCGCAGGCGGCGCTGTCCTTCTGTCAGACTGGTCAGTGGAGCGGCGAAGTGACGGCGGTCACTTCGGCTCTGCCGGGGGGCGCGCGTCAGGATAAAGGTGTCAGGCTGCCTTTGCGTTAAATGCTCCTGCGACTCGGTCGGTCGGCGCGGCGATTTAGTCAGGGTTGCTTCTTAGCGAAGGCAAGGCCTCGGGCGAGCCGGAGATGTGCCCGCCGCTAAAAGGGGGCCTCGGGCGAGACGGAAACACCTCGGGGTCGGTTGCCCTTGCCCGAGGCTAGGCTCGGGCGAGGCGTGATCGAGTCGCTCGTATGGACTGATCCCTGACTTAATCGCACCCATCAGGCCTATGCAGCTTTATGCTGATGGGGGTTACCAGATGAGAATTAGGCGTCTTGAGGGTACCCCTAATTATGGTCCCCGACAACTCTGAACGACGGGTTCAGTTTGGCTTTTGTGCGTTTAATAGAATATTGAGGCATTACACTATATGGGCATTCCTCCCCCTAATGCCGAGATGTTCTAAAAGCATACAGATAAAATCCCCAACCACAATCATCCAGTTGTGGCCAATGTATGCTATTGTGGTGATTTATTTGGGAAATCTTACGCACATTATAGATAGGGGTTTTATGTAGTGAGCTTTGGACTTAGATTAATGTAGTGGCATGAATACTACATATTTGTCCTTCACATGAAGGGTTAGTCTCAACATCCAGTGAGACACGCAACAACAAGTTGCTTCATTGTTACAATTCTGCAAACTTATTGTTATTATTACCAAATGCACAGTCAATCATTAAGATTTAAACTAACATGCACAACACTATTTTATCCATAAGGCTTCTTCAGTGGCTCATGAATACCATTCGTCATTTGGAGCCATTAGTTGACTTCAGATCAACAAGTAAAATGACCATCAGGGTCTAACGCTCACAAAGACATTCACTGGTTGCATTGTGCTTTGAGGCACATAGGAAAATGTGTGTTTATATTGGTAGTAAAGTGCACGACATCATGCCAATGCTGCCAAGCAGAGACTTTTATATGCATAGATGTATAGTCTAGCTCGTTTTATTATTGCCCATGGTTTACCTAATTACTCATACCATTCTGAAATTGGGTATCGATTTATGCAACATTTTTAGGTATTATAATTTTGAGAGAGAATTTATAACAATAGTTATTAATTTGTGGTGTTGCCAGCAGGGCAAACATTTCTCCTCATATTATATACCAAATTGTTCTATATAGCATTATTTCAATCTCTTCATTGTTCAGCAAAAAGAGAAGCTTTGGAATAGAACAGACAAGGCCAAGAATTCATTTTATCTGGGAAAAATCAGAGAGCACCTAGAGGGGGGGGGGTGAATAGGTGATCCTGTGAGACTTGAAAACTTAAGCCACAAAACTTGGTTAATCGTTAGCACAATAATTGCCAAGTGGCTAAAGAGGAATTCTCAACAAAACACAATAACCAACAAGGATCAATCACAGAGATGACACGGTGGTTATCCCGTGGTTCGGCCAAGACCAACGCTTGCCTACTCCACGTTGTTGCGTCCCAATGGACGAGGGTTGCAATCAACCCCTCTCAAGCGGTCCAAAGACCCACTTGAATATCACGGTGTTTTGCTTGCTTTTTTTCAATCCCGTTTGCGAGGAATCTCCACAATTTGGAGCCTCTCGCCCTTACACTTGAAATTCACAAAGAACACGGAGCAAGGGAGGGATTAGCAACGCACACAAGACACAAGAATCAGAGTGTCAACACGCACACAAGTCGCAACAAGAGCTCGCAACACAACTCAATGAGTTCACAACTCCACTAGAGCTCTATATGCTATCACAATGAAAAGAATGCGCGAAATCGATGTCTTGGTGCTTAGGAATGTTGTAGGAATGCTTGGTGTTCTCCTCCATGCGCCTAGGGGTCCCTTTTATAGCCCCAAGGCAGCTAGGAGCCGTTGAGAGCAATCAAGGAAGGCTGATCTTGCCTTCTGTCGACTGGCGCACCGGACAGTCCGGTGCCCGATTTCTTTCCATAAGTGGCGCTGTCGACCGTTGGCAGCCTGAGAGCCGTTGGCGCACCGGACATGTCCGGTGCACACCGGACAGTCCGGTGCCTGCTTCTAGCCGTTGGCTCGGCCACGTGTCCCGCGCAGATCGCGCGGCCGACCGTTGGCCCTGCCGACCGTTGGCTCACCGGACAGTCCGGTGCACACCGGACAGTCCGACGAATTATAACCGTACGTCGCCGGTGAAATCCTGAGAGCGGCCACTTCGCTCGAGCCAGCCTGGCGCACCGGACACTGTCCGGTGAGCCACCGGACAGTCCGGTGCACCCAGACTGAGCAGAGTCTTGGCTGCTCGAGCCAAGACATTTCCAATTGGATTTTTCCTGTTTCCAGCACTTAGACACAATACATTAGTCTCTAAAACAATGTACTAAGTCTGAGAAACATACCTTTATCCTTGATTTGTACTTTGTCCACCTTTTTACACTAAGGCACTTGTGTTAGACACTAAATCACCAAAATACTTAGAAATGGCCCAAGGGCACATTTCCCTTTCAATCTCCCCTTTTTGGTGATTTATGCCAACACAACATAAAACAAGTAGAACAAATACAAAATCAATTCAAACAAGAACTCAAATTGTTTTGATTCAAATTTGACATATATGGATCACTCTATACCACCACTTGGTTTGTTTTTGCAAATCGAACTCAAATTCCTATCTCTAAGTCAAATCCACTTGTAGAGACATAAAGAGAGGTTTTCCAAAGAAATTTGATCAAGGATTTCAAAAACTCCCCCTTTTTCCCATAATCAACACTTCTCCCCACAAGAGGCCAACATTTGACATAAGAGACAATAAAAGAGTTTTGACAAACCAACAAGCTCTAATCTACTATTTTCAAAATTTCTCAAGTGGTAGCTGATCCATCTATTGCTTTGGCCTTTATTTTCTCCCCCTTTGGCATCAAGCACCAAAACGGGATCAATCTTGGCCCTATAACCCCATTGCCTCACCAAAATCTTCAAATAAGAGTACAAAGGCAATAAGAGTATCAAGATGAACTTGGAAAAGTTACTCTTATCATCGGAGAGCAGTGGAAGTCTTGCATGGTCCAAGTCCACCTTTTCCCTTTCAAATCTCCTTTGAGACTAAAACAAACAAACTCAAGCATATGGTTAGTCTCAAAGGGTCAAGTTGTAGCACAGCTCCCCCTAAAAATGTGCATCACTTGCAAAAAGGACTTGTGAGGTCCAGGGAGTGTTTGTACAACTTGAGCACCACAATAAGTAACAAAATGCAGAATGAACATGATCAAGGGCATAAATACATGTATGCTACAATTCAATCCAAGTTCCACGAATCTAAGATATTGAGCTCACTACGCAGCCTGCAAAAGGTCTTCTCATCTAGAGGCTTGGTAAAGATATCGGCTAGCTGGTTCTCGGTGCTAACATGAAAAACTTCGATATCCCCCTTTTGCTGGTGGTCTCTCAAAAAGTGATGCCGGATGTCAATGTGCTTTGTGCGGTTGTGCTCAACAGGATTTTCTGTTATTCGGATAGCACTCTCATTATCACATAGGAGTGGGACTTTGCTCAGATTGTAGCCAAAATCCCGGAGGGTTTGCCTCATCCAAAGTAGTTGCGCACAACACTGTCCTGCGGCAACGTACTCGGCCTCAGCGGTGGATAGGGCAACGGAGGTTTGTTTCTTAGAATTCCATGACACCAGGGACCTTCCTAAGAACTGGCACGTCCCCGATGTACTCTTCCTATCGACCTTACATCCAGCATAGTCGGAATCTGAATATCCAATCAAGTCAAAGTTAGACCCCTTTGGATACCAGATCCCGAAGCAAGGCGTAGCGACTAAATATCTAAGAATCCGCTTCACAGCCACTAAGTGACACTCCTTAGGATCGGATTGAAATCTAGCACAAATGCATACGCTAAGCATAATATCTGGTCTACTAGCACACAAATAAAGTAAAGACCCTATCATAGACCAGTATGCTTTTTGATCAACGGACTTACCTCCTTTGTTGAGGTCGGTGTGTCCGTCGGTTCCCATCGGCGTCTTTGTGGGCTTGGCGTCCTTCATCCTAAACCGCTTTAGCAGGTCTTGCGTGTACTTTGTTTGGGAGATGAAGGTGCCGTCCTTGAGTTGCTTCACTTGGAACCCAAGGAAGAAGTTCAACTCGCCCATCATCGACATCTCGAATTTCTGCGTCATCACCCTGCTAAACTCCTCACAAGACTTTTGGTTAGTAGAACCAAATATTATGTCATCGACATAAATTTGGCACACAAAAAGATCACCATCGCAAGTCTTAGTAAAAAGAGTTGGATCGGCTTTCCCAACCTTGAAAGCATTAGCAATTAAAAAGTCTCTAAGGCATTCATACCATGCTCTTGGGGCTTGCTTAAGTCCATAGAGCGCCTTAGAGAGCTTACACACGTGGTCGGGGTACCGTTCATCCTCGAAGCCAGGGGGTTGCTCCACGTACACCTCCTCCTTAATCGGCCCGTTGAGGAAAGCGCTCTTGACATCCATTTGGTACAACCTGAAAGAATGGTGAGCGGCATATGCTAGCAAAATACGAATTGATTCTAGCCTAGCCACAGGAGCAAACGTCTCCTCAAAGTCCAAACCTGCGACTTGGGCATAACCTTTTGCCACAAGTCGAGCCTTGTTCCTCGTCACCACCCCGTGCTCGTCCTGTTTGTTGCGGAACACCCACTTGGTTCCCACAACATTTTGCTTGGGACGAGGCACCAGTGTCCAAACTTCATTGCGCTTGAAGTTGTTGAGTTCCTCCTGCATGGCCAACACCCAGTCCGGATCTAGCAAGGCCTCTTCTACCCTGAAAGGCTCAATAGAAGAGACAAAAGAGTAATGCTCACAAAAATTAGCTAATCTTGAACGAGTAGTTACTCCCTTGCTAATATCACCCAATATCTGGTCGACGGGATGATCCCTTTGGATCGTCGCTCGAACTTGGGTTGGAGGTGCCTGAGGTGCTTCTTCCTCTTCAACTTGAACATCTTGTGCTCCCCCTTGATCATGCGCCTCCACTTGAGGTACCTGTTCGTCATCTTGGGTTGGGGAATGCACCATAGTTGAGGAAGACGGTTGATCTTGCTCCAATTGTTCCTGAGGCCGTACATCTCCAATCGCCATGGTGCGAATCGCGGCCGTTGGAACGTCTTCTTCATCTATATCATCAAGATCAACAACTTGCTCTCTTGGAGAGCCGTTAGTCTCATCAAATACAACATCGCTAGAGACTTCAACCAAACCCGATGATTTGTTGAAGACTCTATACGCCTTTGTATTTGAATCATAACCTAATAAAAACCCTTCTACATCTTTGGGAGCAAATTTGGAGTTCCTACCCTTCTTCACTAGAATGTAGCATTTACTCCCAAATACACGAAAGTACGATACATTGGGTTTGTTACCAGTTAGCAGCTCGTATGAGGTCTTCTTGAGGAGGCGGTGAAGATAGACCCTGTTGATGGCGTGGCAAGCCGTGTTCACGGCTTCCGACCAAAAACACTCGGGGGTCTTGAACTCTCCAAGCATAGTCCTCGCCATATCAATGAGCGTCATGTTCTTCCTTTCTACCACACCATTTTGCTGAGGTGTGTAGGGAGCGGAGAACTCGTGCTTGATCCCCTCCTCCTCAAGGAACTCCTCCACTTGAAGATTCTTGAATTCGGACCCGTTGTCGCTCCTTATCTTCTTCACCTTGAGCTCAAACTCATTTTGAGCTCTCCTGAGGAAGCGCTTGAGGGTCCCTTGGGTTTCAGACTTATCCTGCAAAAAGAACACCCAAGTGAAGCGGGAAAAGTCATCAACAATAACTAGACCATACTTACTTCCTCCTATGCTCAGATAGGCGACGGGTCCGAAGAGGTCCATATGCAGCAGCTCCAGAGGTCTTGACGTGGTCATCACATTCTTGCTGTGATGTGCTCCTCCCACTTGTTTACCTGCTTGACAAGCTGCACAAGGTCTATCTTTTTCGAAATGAACATTGGTTAGACCTATCACGTGTTCTCCCTTTAGAAGCTTGTGGAGGTTCTTCATTCCCACATGTGCTAAGCGGCGATGCCACAACCAGCCCATGCAAGTCTTAGCCGTTAAGCATGCATCTAGATCGACCTCTTCTTTTGCAAAATCAACTAAGTAAAGTTTGTCGTCTAGTACACCCTTAAAAGCTAGTGAACCATCACATCTTCTAAAGACAGACACATCTACATTTGTAAATAAACAGTTATATCCCATATTACATAATTGACTAACAGATAGTAAATTATATCCAAGACTCTCCACTAAAAACACATTAGAGATAGAATGCTCATTTGATATTGCAATCTTGCCTAAACCTTTCACCTTGCCTTGGTTCCCATCACCGAATATGATTGAATCTTGGGAATCCTTATTCTTGACGTAGGAGGTGAACATCTTCTTCTCCCCCGTCATATGGTTTGTGCATCCGCTGTCGATGATCCAGCTTGAACCCTCGGATGCATAAACCTGCAAGGCAAATTTAGGCTTGGGTCTTAGGTACCCAACTCTTGTTGGGTCCTACAAGGTTAGTCACAATTTCCTTAGGGACCCAAATGCAAGTTTTATCACCCTTGCATTTTGCCCCTAATTTCCTAGCAACTATCTTCCTATCCTTTCTACAAATAGCAAAGGAAGCATTTAAAGCATGATAAATTATAGAGGGATCATTCATAACTTTTCTAGGAACATGATGAATATTTTTCCTAGGCACATTTCTACCATGCATATAGGAAGAACTGGAAGCATACATGGCATAAGAATCATGTGAATCAAAAGCATTACAACTCCTATGAGACTGTCTTCTATCAAAGTACATAAAAGCATGGTTCCTTTTAGTACTACTTGCCATAGGGGCCTTCCCTTTCTCCTTGGCGAAGATGGGAGCCTTATGGCTTGTTAAGTCCTTGACTTCCCTCTTGAAGCCAAGTCCATCCTTAATTGAGGGGTGTCTACCAATCGTGTAGGCATCCCTTGCAAATTTCAGCTTATCGAAATCACTCTTGCTAGCCTTAAGTTGGGCATTAAGACTAGCTACTTCATTATTTAATCTCGAAATTGAAACTAGGTGTCCATTACAGGCATCAATATCAAAATCCTTACACCTAGTGCAAATCATTACATGTTCTACACAAGAATTAGATTTATTTGCTACTTCTAATTTAGCATTTAAATCATTGTTAACATCTTGTAAAGTAGAAATGGTTTCATGACAAGTAGATAGTTCATAAGAAAGCATTTCATTTCTTTTAACTTCTAAAGCATAGGATTTTTGTGCCTCTACAAATTTATCATGTTCATCATACAACAAATCCTCTTGCTTTTCTAAAAGCCTATCCTTTTCATTCAAGGCATCGATCAATTCATTGATTTTATCAATTTTATTCCTATCCAATCCCTTGAACAAGCTAGAGTAATCTATTTCCTCATCACTAGATTCGTATTCACTTGAAGAAGCATAAGTAGAGTCTCGAGTACATACCTTCTTCTCCCTTGCCATAAGGCATGTGTGACGCTCGTTGGGGAAGAGGGATGACTTGTTGAAGGCGGTGGCGGCGAGGCCTTCATTGTCGGAGTCGGACGAGGAGCAATCCGAATCCACTCCTTGCCAAGATGTGCCTCGCCCTTTGCCTTCTTATAGTTCTTTTTCTTCTCCCTCTTGCTCCTGTGTTCCTGGTCACTTTCATTATCGGGACAATTAGCAATAAAATGACCAATCTTACCGCATTTGAAGCATGAGCGCTTCCCCTTGGCTTTGGTCTTGCTTGGCTGCCCCTTGCGACCCTTCAGCGTCGTCTTGAATCTCTTGATGATGAGGGCCATCTCTTCATCATTAAGTCCGGCCGCCTCGATTTGTGCCACCTTGCTAGGTAGCGCCTCCTTGCTTCTTGTTGCCTTGAGAGCAATGGGTTGCGGCTCGTTGATCGGACCATTCAAAGCGTCGTCCACGTACCTCGCCTCCTTGATCATCATTCGCCCGCTAACGAATTTTCCTAGGACTTCTTCGGGCGACATTTTGGTGTACCTGGGATTCTCACGAATATTATTCACCAAATGAGGATCAAGAACGGTAAAGGACCTTAGCATCAGTCGGACGACGTCGTGGTCCGTCCATCGCGTGCTTCCGTAGCTCCTTATTTTGTTGATAAGGGTCTTGAGCCGGTTGTATATTTGAGTTGGCTCTTCGCCCCTTATCATTGCGAACCGTCCAAGCTCGCCCTCCACCAACTCCATTTTGGTGAGCAAGGTGACGTCGTTCCCCTCATGAGAAATCTTGAGGGTGTCCCAGATCTGCTTGGCGTTATCCAAGCCGCTCACTTTGTGATATTCATCCCTGCACAATGAAGCTAGAAGAACAGTAGTAGCTTGTGCATTCTTATGGATTTGCTCATTAATGAACATGGGACTATCCGAACTTTCAAAGTGCATTCCACTCTCTACAATCTCCCATATACTAGGATGGAGAGAGAATAGGTGACTACGCATTTTGTGGCTCCAAAATCCGTAGTCCTCCCCATCAAAGTGTGGAGGCTTGCCGAGTGGACTGGATAATAAATGAGCATTTGCACTTTGAGGAATACGAGAGTAGTCAAAAGAAAAGTTCGAATTAACCGGTTTCCTTCTCTCGTAGTCGTTGTGGTCGTCGTCCTTTTGGGAGGAAGTAGACTCATCGCTGTCGTAGTAGACGATCTCCTTGATGCGTCTCGTCTTTTTCTTCTTCCCTTCTTTCTGTCTATGACCCGAGCCGGAGTCGGTGGGCTTGTCGTCCTTCGGCTCGTTGACGAAGGATTCCTTTTCTTTATCGTTGATCACGATACCCTTCCCCTTAGGATCCATCTCTTCGGGCGGTTAGTCCCTTTGTGAAGAGAACGGCTCTGATACCAATTGAGAGCACCTAGAGGGGGGGTGAATAGGTGATCCTGTGAGACTTGAAAACTTAAGCCACAAAACTTGGTTAATCGTTAGCACAATAATTGCCAAGTGGCTAAAGAGGAATTCTCAACAAAACACAATAACCAACAAGGATCAAGCACAGAGATGACACGGTGGTTATCCCGTGGTTCGGCCAAGACCAACGCTTGCCTACTCCACGTTGTGGCGTCCCAACGGACGAGGGTTGCAATCAACCCCTCTCAAGCGGTCCAAAGACCCACTTGAATACCACGGTGTTTTGCTTGCTTTTTCTCAATCCCGTTTGCAAGAAATCTCCACAATTTGGAGCCTCTCGCCCTTACACTTTGTCGGCGTTCCGAGACCGGGGGGTCCTCGAGCCGACGAGTGAGAGTGCCGCGTGCCCCAGCCCAGATGGGTCGAGCGCGTGGAGCGAGCGCGAAGGGGGGAACAGAGAGAGAGAGGTCGGTGGCCGGAGCCGGGTCGTGAGGGAGTCGGAGAATTCCCGCGGCCTTCGTATTCGTCCCGCGCCCAGGTCGGGTGCGCTTGCAGTAGGGGGTTACAAGCGTCCGCGCGAGGTGAGGGGAAGCGAGCGGCCCCAAGAGAGAGAGAGCGCCTGCCCCTGCCCTTCGTCCCCGCGAGGCCAACCTTCTCTAAGAAGGCCCTGGTCCTTCCTTTTATAGTCGCAAGGAGAGGATCCAGGTGTACAAGATGGGGGTGTAGCAAGGTGCTACGTGTCTAGCGAGAGAGAGCTAGCGCCCTATGTACATGCCAAGGTGGCAGCCGGAGAGATCTTGGCACCCTGTTGGTGTGGCGTCGTGGCTGTTGGAGGAGTAACGGAGCCGGACGGGGAGACAGCTGTCGGAGTGGCTGGGTCCTTGCTGACGTCCTCCTGCTTTCGTCAGGGAGCTGAGAGTCGCCGTCGTCATGGTCTAGTGGGGCGCCATCATTTGCCTATCTGGCGTGGCTGGCCAGATGGGACGCCGGTCTTGTTCTCTGCGACCCAAGTCGGCTCAGGGCAGGGTGATGATGACGCTCCCTGTTGACGTGGCGGTCTCGTGTCCTAGGTCGGGTGTCGTGGAAGCTCCTCCGAAGCCGAGGTCGAGTCCGTCCTGCAAGACAGAGGCAGAGTCCGAGCCCTGGGTCGGGCGAGGCGGAGATCGTTCGGCAGAGGCCGAGGCGGAGTCCGAGCCCTGGGTCGGGTGAGGCGGAGTTCGTCGTCTTCCGGGGCCTTAGCCCGAGTCCGAGCCCTGGGGTCGGGCGGAGCGGAGTTCGCCGTCTTCCGGGGCCTTAGCCCGAGTCCGAGCCCTTGGGCGGAGCGGAGTTCGCCGTCTTCCGGGGCTTTAGCCCGAGTCCGAGCCCTTGGGCGGAGCGGAGTTCGCCGTCTTCCGGGGCCTTAGCCCGAGTCCGAGCCCTGGGGTCGGGCGGAGCGGAGTTCGCCGTCTTCCGGGGCCTTAGCCCGAGTCCGAGCCCTGGGTCGGGCGAAGTCTCCTATGGTGCCGTTGGCGAAGTCTGGTCGCCCGTTGGTCTTACCTTTTGCGTTAAACGCCCCGGTGACTCGGTCGGTTGGCGCGGTGATTTAGTCAGGGTTTCTTCTTATCGAAGGCGGGGCCTAGGGCGAGCCGGAGATGCGTCTGCCGTGAAAGAGGAGGCCTCAGGCGAGACGGAGTCATCTTAGGGTCGGTTGCCCTCGCCCGAGGCTAGGCTCGGGCGTGGCGTGGTCAAGTCACTCGTATGGACTGATCCCTGACTTAATCAAACCCATCAGGCCTCTGCAGCTTTATGCTGATGGGGGTTACCAGCTGAGAATTAGGCGTCTTGAGGGTACCCCTAATTATGGTCCCCGACAGTAGCCCCCGAGCCTCGAAGGGAGTGTTAACACTCGCTTGGAGGCTTGCGTCGCACTTTTTTGCAAGGGGACCAGCCTTTCTCGGTGGTACTTTGTTCCGGTGGGTGCGCGCGAGCGCACCCGCCGGGTGTAGCCCCCGAGGCCTCGGAGGAGTGGTTTCACTCCTTCGAGGTCTTAATGCCTTGCGTAATGCCTCGGCTGGACTAGCGGTTCCCTCATGCGAGCAGGGCGTAACCCAGGTGCACTGTCGGGGCCCAAGTTCTCGGGCTGGTATGTTGACGCTGTCAACGGTTCGGCCGGAGCCGGGTTTGCGAGAGCAGCCCCCGAGCCTTCGCACAGAGCGAGAGGACGATCAGGGACAGACTCGACTTTTTATATACGCCCCTACGTCACCTTTCCGCAAGGAGGAGGGGGGGAGTGCGCCATGTTACCCTCGATGGGCACCGAACATGGTGTCTCCGGTGAGCTGCAATCGGGTAATCCGAGTGGACGTCCGTGCCCCGTTCGTTGGGGGTCGGCTAGGGGCCCGGAGGCACGCCCAAAAGTACCTGCGGGTGATCTGCCGGACCCGGTCCCCTAGCGACGGGGTCCGAGGGCTCGTTGCCTCCCTCCGATGGGATTCCGTTACAGAGTCGTTCCCGCTGGTCTCGGAAATGTCCTAGGGTACCTCGGGAGCGCAGCCCGAGCCTTGGTTATGTATCGAACGTACCCCTGGTCATCCCTCGCTCGGCGTCTGAGGCGGCTGTGAACCCTTCGACAGGCCAGCCTTCGAACCCCTGATCAGTAGGGGGCACGGAGCCCGAGTAGCCTGAGGCGGTCATGGAACCTTTCGGGAGGCCGACCTTCGAACCCCTGACCAGTAGTGGGTGTCGGGCCCACGCGATCTGAGGCGGCTGTTGAACCCCTCGGGGGGCCAGCCTTCGAACCCCTGATCAGTAGGGAGGCTCGGAGCCTAGTTCCTTCACGGGGAAGGATCCCTTTGGGGTTATCCCCCTTCTCGGTCCCTGTTGCAAGAGATAGAGAAAGAAGGAAAAAGGGAAAAAGGATTCGAAATTGAACATCGTGGCGTACCTTTTTCGGCGTGGTCGTTTTGGCGGAGGCGAGGCGTCGCCAGCTGCCCCTGCCAGAAACGTCACCTGTTTCGCCGCGAAGTTAATGCGCCGGGGTAAGCGGTCGGCGAAGCTGCCGTTGCGTGCGCGAGTCGTTCGAGGAACGGCTGTTTTGCTTCGCGTTTTTTGAACCCCGCGTCCGGTTCAGGCGGTACGTTGGAATCGTCTCGACCTTGGCCTTTATGTGCCCCGGAGAGGGTCCAGTGACGGTTCCCGACTTCACTTTTCGCCTTCTTCTCAGGTTTTTCGCAGCCTGAGAGATCTAGCCAGGAAAAGGAAACCGCCCTCCCCTGTTCTTCACGCCGCCACCTCTTCTACCTTGGCGATGGCTGACCGGGTGACCATCCTCTCGCCGCGCGACCCGTGGCCCTTTTCCACGGTGACGGCAGGTGACCTGGAGGACCTCGTCGGCGAGGGTTTGCTCCGCCCCCTCTCCGATAAGGAGCGGCCGGAATGGATCCCTCCCGCGGGCGGAGCCGCTCCATCCCCTCCGCCGGGGTATGTCGTGAGCTTCATCTCCTTCCACGAGCGGGGATTTGGAGTGCCGTCGAGCCGCTTCATGCGGGCCATCCTGTTCCACTACGGGGTGGAACTGCACAACCTCACCCCCAACTCCATCGCGCAAGCCGCTATCTTTGTAGCGGTGTGCGAGGGGTATCTGGGGATCGCCCCCCATTGGGATTTGTGGACTCACCTCTTCTTTGCCGAGCTTTTTGCTTCGTCGACGGGGGAGAGGAGGGTCCGTGCGGCGGTGCGGGCCGGCGGCTGCACCCTATTGCTGCGGCAGTCGCGGTCGTTGCAGTATATTCCTGCCGTCCTTTCACCCTCAAACAAGGGTTGGCAGCGCCGGTGGTTCTACCTCCGGAATGACGGAGGGTCGCTCCCGCCGTTCTCTCAGCGGGTTGTCACCGCCGCCCCCGACGCCTGGCGTCACGGGACTCCACACGAGAGGCAGAAGAAACTCGAACCTCTTCTCCAGGCCCTGAAGGCGTTGCGGGAGGAAGGGCTCACCGCCGCGGGAGTGGTTGCCGCCATCCATCGCCGGAGGGTGCTCCCCCTGGCGGAGCGGCGGTTGTCTCTTTGGGAGATGACCCAGGAGGCCGACTGGGAGGGGTCACGGATGTCCCCTGATCCTCTTCCCCACGACGCCCTCTACCGGCGGGTATCGGTCGCGATGGGGAAGCCGGACCCCCACGCCCTCTCCCAGCCTCGAATGCGCCCCGACCAGGGGTGCGTCGCTCTGGTGAGTGCTCGTCCCTCCCTTCTTCACATGCCGGGTTGCTCCTGATTCTCACTATCGGTTTTCTTTCTCCCCTTTTTAGGAGGTGGGGCGGCACAAACCCTCCCTGCCGCCGGTCCCGGAGGACGCGGTGGGTCGGGCGGCAAGGCGGGTCGCCGCGGAGGAGGAGAAGAAGAAAAAGGATGCGGAGAAGGCTCGGGCCCGCAGGCGGAGGCGGGCTCGAGACGCCCTGGAGAAACGCCGTCGTCAGCAGGAGAGGGAAGGGCGCGCAACTGTCGGCGTTCCGAGACCGGGGGGTCCTCGAGCCGACGAGTGAGAGTGCCGCGTGCCCCAGCCCAGATGGGTCGAGCGCGTGGAGCGAGCGCGAAGGGGGGAACAGAGAGAGAGAGGTCGGTGGCCGGAGCCGGGTCGTGAGGGAGTCGGAGAATTCCCGCGGCCTTCGTATTCGTCCCGCGCCCAGGTCGGGTGCGCTTGCAGTAGGGGGTTACAAGCGTCCGCGCGAGGTGAGGGGAAGCGAGCGGCCCCAAGAGAGAGAGAGCGCCTGCCCCTGCCCTTCGTCCCCGCGAGGCCAACCTTCTCTAAGAAGGCCCTGGTCCTTCCTTTTATAGTCGCAAGGAGAGGATCCAGGTGTACAAGATGGGGGTGTAGCAAGGTGCTACGTGTCTAGCGAGAGAGAGCTAGCGCCCTATGTACATGCCAAGGTGGCAGCCGGAGAGATCTTGGCACCCTGTTGGTGTGGCGTCGTGGCTGTTGGAGGAGTAACGGAGCCGGACGGGGAGACAGCTGTCGGAGTGGCTGGGTCCTTGCTGACGTCCTCCTGCTTTCGTCAGGGAGCTGAGAGTCGCCGTCGTCATGGTCTAGTGGGGCGCCATCATTTGCCTATCTGGCGTGGCTGGCCAGATGGGACGCCGGTCTTGTTCTCTGCGACCCAAGTCGGCTCAGGGCAGGGTGATGATGACGCTCCCTGTTGACGTGGCGGTCTCGTGTCCTAGGTCGGGTGTCGTGGAAGCTCCTCCGAAGCCGAGGTCGAGTCCGTCCTGCAAGACAGAGGCAGAGTCCGAGCCCTGGGTCGGGCGAGGCGGAGATCGTTCGGCAGAGGCCGAGGCGGAGTCCGAGCCCTGGGTCGGGCGAGGCGGAGTTCGTCGTCTTCCGGGGCCTTAGCCCGAGTCCGAGCCCTGGGGTCGGGCGGAGCGGAGTTCGCCGTCTTCCGGGGCCTTAGCCCGAGTCCGAGCCCTTGGGCGGAGCGGAGTTCGCCGTCTTCTGGGGCTTTAGCCCGAGTCCGAGCCCTTGGGCGGAGCGGAGTTCGCCGTCTTCCGGGGCCTTAGCCCGAGTCCGAGCCCTGGGGTCGGGCGGAGCGGAGTTCGCCGTCTTCCGGGGCCTTAGCCCGAGTCCGAGCCCTGGGTCGGGCGAAGTCTCCTATGGTGCCGTTGGCGAAGTCTGGTCGCCCGTTGGTCTTACCTTTTGCGTTAAACGCCCCGGTGACTCGGTCGGTTGGCGCGGTGATTTAGTCAGGGTTTCTTCTTATCGAAGGCGGGGCCTAGGGCGCGCCGGAGATGCGTCTGCCGTGAAAGAGGAGGCCTCAGGCGAGACGGAGTCATCTTAGGGTCGGCTGCCCTCGCCCGAGGCTAGGCTCGGGCGTGGCGTGGTCAAGTCACTCGTATGGACTGATCCCTGACTTAATCAAACCCATCATGCCTCTGCAGCTTTATGCTGATGGGGGTTACCAGCTGAGAATTAGGCGTCTTGAGGGTACCCCTAATTATGGTCCCCGACACACTTGAAATTCACAAAGAACACGGAGCAAGGGAGGGATTAGCAACGCACACAAGACACAAGAATCAGAGTGTCAACACGCACACAAGTCGCAACAAGAGCTCGCAACACAACTCAATGAGTTCACAACTCCACTAGAGCTCTATATGCTATCACAATGAAAAGAATGCGCGAAATCGATGTCTTGGTGCTTAGGAATGTTGTAGGAATGCTTGGTGTTCTCCTCCATGCGCCTAGGGGTCCCTTTTATAGCCCCAAGGCAGCTAGGAGCCATTGAGAGCAATCAAGGAAGGCTGATCTTGCCTTCTGTCGACTGGCGCACCGGACAGTCCGGTGCCCGATTTCTTTCCATAAGTGGCGCTGTCGACCGTTGGCAGCCTGAGAGCCGTTGGCGCACCGGACATGTCTGGTGCACACCGGACAGTCCGGTGCCTGCTTCTAGCCGTTGGCTCGGCCACGTGTCCCGCGCAGATCGCGCGGCCGACCGTTGGCCCTGCCGACCGTTGGCTCACCGAACAGTCCGGTGCACACCAGACAGTCCGGTGAATTATAGCCGTACGTCGCCGGTGAAATCCCGAGAGCGGCCACTTCGCTCGAGCCAGCCTGGCGCACCGGACACTGTCCGGTGAGCCACCGGACAGTCCGGTGCACCCAGACTAAGCAGAGTCTTGGCTGCTCGAGCCAAGACATTTCCAATCGGATTTTTCCTGTTTCCAGCACTTAGACACAATACATTAGTCTCTAAAATAATGTACTAAGTCTGAGAAACATACCTTTATCCTTGATTTGTACTTTGTCCACCTTTTTACACTAAGGCACTTGTGTTAGACACTAAATCACCAAAATACTTAGAAATAGCCCAAGGGCACATTTCCCTTTCAGTTGCCAGCAGGGCAAACATTTCTCATCATACTATATACCAAATTGTTCTATATAGCATTATTTCGATCTCTTCATTGTTCAGCAAAAAGAGAAGCTTTGGAATAGAACAGACAAGGCCAAGAATTCATTTTATATGGGAAAAATCACCATATAACTAGCTTTTGATGAGGCAAATGATGATAACTGCTTGGCAAGAACGAAATAATACTGGTATCCGCCTAGGATCCATCTTTAACAACAGATAGTACTGCTGTTGAGCACCAAATTGAGCCGTGCGGACGGTCCGGCCCTGAGGCCGGACGGTCCGCGCATGCGCAGAACGGTTTAGGGTTCCGAGTTTTGTGCTACGGTTGTTAGCTAAAATCATGGGATAAGCTCGGAATCAGTTGTGTAAAGGGTCCAGCCCCCCTCCTCTATAAATAGAGAGGTCTACGGCCGATTTGTAATCATCAACAATCGAATCAATACAACTTCTATTTCGCATTTTATCTTAGGAGTAGTTCTAGTCTAGTTTAGGTTTAGTCTTCCAATCCCCAAATTCTCCGCCTCTCCTCGACTCTACGTCGATTAGAGGAGTCTAGGTCGGTCTACCCGAGCCTAGACACCACCTAGGATCTCTACTCCCCGACGGGGTCCCTCCCGGGAGCGAGATCCAGGCGCCGTCGGCGATCTTCCGCCGTCCCTGCGTACGCGCGGACCGTCCGGCCCCAGGGCGCGGACCGTCCGGCCGTCAGGCAGGAGCCCTAGCCGCGCATCAGGCCGCGGACCGTCCGGCCCCAAGCCGCGGACAGTCCGCCCTTGCGCAGAGAGCACCCCTGCGCCTCGCACCAGGCCACGGACCGTCCGGCCCCTGCGCGCGGACCGTCCGCCCCTGTGCAGAAGGCACCGCCACGGTTCTTGTTGAGTGTTTGGCGCTCCGAAAAGGCGTCAACATACTTTTTGGCGACTCCGCTGGGGAAAACACATCTAAGCTCATCAGATCGGCCCTCAATGGCCGGTTCAAAGGATAGCTCTGATATTTCTCTAAGCAACATCATAGAGCCGACTTGGGAAACCTTGCCGGCTGACGAGCAGCTCCAGTTTGAGGAGCACAAGGAGCGGATGATCCAGGAGGCGAAAGCGAAGTTCTTGGCCAACTTCAAAGTGGACAGGAACAACAAGGTCGTCCGACATCGGGCGACGGATCCGGCTTCGCTCCAACCCACGCCAGATATCCCCAATGTAAGTAATACCGACGATCTGCAATCTCTTAGAAATTATGTAGAAGATCAGCGTGAACAAATGCAGAACATCATAGGGGGTATGCAAAGCGATCTTAAGAGACTAGTACGTGCATTCGATAAATCTAGTACCGCAAATTTTCCTTCGCACGAGGTTGAGTTAGGAAATAACGCGCATAACACATCGGCTACAGATTGTCACTACCAGTCACAACCCCTTTATGGGATGCCGATGGACACATACCCTAAGCAACCGCAAATCGGCAGCAAACCAGCCGATCTGCACATGCCCGGACCGTCCGCACGTGAGCGCGGACCGTCCGGGCCAACAGTAGTCGGGCCTATTTTTAATGAGTTACCTAGATATGCGCCCGAGCCACCACATATGACACAGAACCCAAACTACCCAGCCGGACGGTCCGCATACAATGACGGACGGTCCGCATATGACCACGGACGGTCCGGGTACGTATCCGGACAGTCCGCGCATAAGTCTTTTGAGGAGGATTATTACATGAATCCTCGCCCGTCCCAGCAACACTTCCCATCACACTATGCAATGCACCAGCCCACTAATTCAGGATCCAAAACCCAGGAAAGCTTTCCGGCCCCACCTGGAAGGCCGGAAAGAAACGATCAAACGTATGGGCCATATAGAGCAAATGGAAATGCACCACGTAACTCAAACCAATGGGGGGAAAGACAACATGCTAATATCCAGCCAAGCCCACCTATGTTTGACCAGAGAGCCGGTGGTCTCGCACCGGCTGCCATTGATATAGTAAGGGAAGAAATAGCCGGGGCGTTCCGGGATAAGCTCGGAGTAAGCATGGTCCCTGGGGGGCAATCATATCGGAAACCTTATGACAGCCGATTTGATCACCACCCATACCCACAGGGGACCAGGATACCCGAATTCACAAAGTTTTCGGGTGATCAAGGAAAGAACACACGTGAACACATAGGCCAATTTTTAGCACAATTAGGAGAGTTGGCCGACACGGAGGCATTTCGCGTACGTTTGTTTTCATTATCTTTAACAGGAACTGCGTTTGCATGGTACGCCACTTTACCTCCTAATTCCATTTCATCATGGGGGGATTTAGAACAAAAATTTCATGATCATTTTTTCTCCGGTGACTATGAATTGGATTTGGTAGATTTAGCGTCGTTGCGACAGACAAAAGATGAATCGGTTAATGATTACATCCGGAGATTCCGATATACAAGAAACCGATGCTTTCAAATTCATTTAGCAGAGAAACAGCTAGTAGGATTAGCTTTTAATGGTCTGCGATATTATTTAAAAGAAAGATTAGAAGGCATCCAATTCTTTACACTAGCACAATTACACCAGAGAGCTTCGGCTTGTGAAAGCCGAAGCAAAGAAACTACTAAAACAATTCGTCACAACATACGTATAGTGGAATGCGACCAAAGTAGCTCAGAAGACGAATCGGCGGAGGTGTATGCTGCTGAAATGGTTTGGCCAAAGCAGGCCAAATCTTCGGCTTGTGCCTCCTTACAGCCGGTTCAAAAGAAACGGCAAGAGGAGGTTAAGTTTACATTTAATGTTGGTAAATGTGATAAAATATTTGACGAACTACTCAAAAATGGCAATATTAAAATAAATCACATTGTTCCATCCGCTGACGAGCTAAAACGTCGTGCATACTGCAAGTGGCATAACTCATTTTCTCATGCCACTAATGATTGTAATGTATTTCGACGACAGATTCAATCGGCCATTAATGAGGGACGATTGAAATTTCAGGAAATGCAGGTGGATACAGAGCCATTTCCAATGAACGTGATCGACTTCGAGGGCAAGAAAGTCCTGGTTCGGCCAAACACGGCCGATAAAGACAAAGGCAAAGAGGCAATCATCGGCAATTCTAAAAAGGCCGATGAGGATCATAAAGTTTCTTGCAGGAAAGTGGTAGCCGAGAAGACTCCCGATGGAGGGGAGACCCTAAAGGTGACCATCACAACCTCTAGTACTGGGGGGCAAGCGCAGACAGGGAGACAGATACAGGAACCCGTGCTGCGTATCCCGGACGGTCCGGCACGTAGGCGCGGACGGTCCGGGACCCCACCGGACGGTCCGGAGAGCTCTGGCGGACGGTCCGGCCATGCTCAGGACTCGCAGCGACCACGTACCTTCAAACCACGACGACCAGAGATAGGTACGTGGAAAACAAATACATTTAAAGCAGCTGGTCGGCTGATCAAGCCTGGCCCGACTTTCGATCAATTGTTGTCTAAATATGTGAAAAAGAAGGCCGGCCCCAGTGACCGGCCACCGAAGCGACCCCGCTCACCCATTCATGAGCAACGTCAGGTCAGGCCGATTGGACCACATCACCAATCGGAAGAAATGAAAGGTCCTATTGTACAATTGAGACCTAACATGCCGACGTGGACCCCTCCACCTCCTTATCCATCTATGCCATATCCATACACATACTTACCTCCACCATATGTCCCAAATCAAATGTGGGGCATGCCACCATATCCATTTGGGATGCCACAGTACCCCGCCTGGGGGGCACCCCAAACATCCGTTTTTTATAGGTTGGCACCGCCAGTGCAAGACCGATTGAGCACTGCTGAATCCGGTCACCAGGCACAGGCCCAACAAGGTTGCCGGACTACTCGGCCTCCTAGGCCGACCAATCCGGCAGGGGGGCATATGCCTGTAGCAACTCAAAGAACAAAAAAGGATATCATCAAAATAGGCACTGCGGATGTTGTCATACAGGGAGACAATAAAGGGCCGATGATTTTCGGCGAATCGGCCAACACGACCGAAAAGGATACGGCTACCATCAAAACAGCCGATCCAAAATACTCCATGCCTCGATGGTGCCCAGCGGGATTGACACGATCCCAAAAGAGAAAATTACAGCGCCTAAGAGTAAAGGAGAGCCAGGAGAAGGAGGCGGAAAAGACATTTAATGACACACATCCACTATACCCGCCACCACAAAAGAAATGGAGACCGAAGGCCGTTGAGAAAAAACAAACGACCATAGAAAGTCAACCTACACCAGGCGCGGACCATCCGGCCCCCACGTGCGAACCGTCCGCCGTTCACCAGGAAGGCTCTGGACAACCTGCACCAGGCGCGGACCGTCCGGCCCCCGCGTGCGGACTGTCCGCCGTTCATCAGGAAGCCTCCAACAACACGACAACATCCATGGAAGAGGACGACCTGCTAGGAGAAGACCTGGTCGACTACGAGGCTTCTCCAGAACGCCCAGGTATGGATGTAAATATTATTACATTTTCTTCCGATTGCACTATCATTGGCGACGATGAACCTGTTGCTGCCCAGTTCGATTTTGGTCCTAAAGAAGCCGCCTTTACTAAACCAAAAGAATCGGTAAATCATTTAAAGCCGCTCTTCGTGCGCGGTCACATTGATGGAATACCGATTGCTAAGATGTTGGTGGATGGAGGGGCGGCTGTAAATCTAATGACTTATTCATTATACAGAAAATTAGGTAAACAAGATGACGAACTTGTCAAAACCAACATGACCCTCAGTGGTGTTGGGGATAGTTCGATTAAAGCCAGGGGAGTCACGTCCGTTGAATTAACCATCGGGACTAAGACCCTTGCTGCTGCATTCTTCGTCGCTGATGTAGAAGGGAATTACAGTTTAATTCTAGGCAGAGATTGGATTCATGCCAATCAATGTATACCTTCTACATTACATCAAATGCTAATACAATGGGTAGGCGATGAGGTAGAACAAGTACATGCTGATGTATCGGCCTGCATCGCTGTGGCCGATGCCCCTGTACTCTGGACTTATGAGACTGCTACATGTCTCACAGGAGTAGATTTTTCTGATTATCAGTTCATAAGTATAGATAAGAAAGGTTTCATTCCTGTAATGCTAGAGCCGATGGAGAATCGGCTAAATCCTAAATAAAGTTTAAATGATGAATACACATGAAGTTCATGAGTCGTTGATCACGGACAATTCGGCTCTCAAAGCCGGATGGTCTGGTCTTTCACAAAGCAGTTCGGGCTTTAAGACCGAACATCTACCACAGCGAAAAGACAGTATTACGGATGATCCGGTCCCCGAGACCGGAAAGTCCGCCATCACACAAAGATCATCTAATTCCTCTGTGGGGGACATGATAGAGGAATTCAGAGATCTTGATAAACTAGGACAGGGGTTTACATCAGCCGATCCATTGGAGGAGATTGACATAGGAGATGGTAAAACTCCAAGGCCAACTTTTGTAAACAAGACCCTGGAGGCCGATCCTAGAGATGAGATGATTGGTCTATTGAAGGAGTATTCAGATTGTTTTGCTTGGAATTACACTGAAATGCCTGGACTAAGCCGAGAGATTGTCGAACATCGGCTGCCCATTAAGTTGGGTTTCAGACCTTTCAAGCAGAAAGCTAGAACGTTTCGTCCAGATCTTCTCCCACGAATCAAGGACGAAATCCACCGGCTGCTAGAAGCTAATTTTATTAGACCTTGCAGATACGCAGAGTGGGTCTCCAATATTGTGCCGGTGGAGAAGAAGGAGTCAGGTAAACTTAGAGTATGCATTGATTTTCGTAATTTAAATAAAGCAACTCCTAAAGACGAATATCCCATGCCCATAGCCGACACATTAATCAATAATGCATCAGGGAATAGAATTATTAGCTTTCTTGATGGTAATGCCGGATATAATCAGATTTTCATGGCCGAAGAAGATGCATCTAAAACGGCCTTTATATGTCCAGGCTTCATTGGTTTATTTGAATGGGTTGTCATGACATTCGGTCTTAAAAATGCTGGTGCTACTTATCAGAGGGCTATGAATCTGATCTTCCATGAGTTGTTAGGAAACACTGTGGAAGTCTACATTGATGATATTGTAGTCAAATCGGCTAAGTTTAGTTCTCATATAGCTGATTTGCGCAAAGCCTTTGATAAAATGCGTTGGTATGGTTTAAAAATGAACCCACGTAAATGTGCTTTTGGAGTGTCGGCTGGTAAGTTTTTAGGATTTGTCATCCATGAACATGGTATAGAAATAGACCCTGACCGAATCAAGTCTATTCGGAATGTGGGGCCTCCGACTTGTAAGGTCGAAGTGCAGAGGTTTCTCGGCAAGGTGAATTATTTACGAAGGTTTATTTCTAACCTAGCCGGGAAGATTGATGCCTTCACCCCTATCCTTCGGCTTAAGAATGATGCTGAATTCACTTGGGGGGCAGAACAGCAGGACGCATTTGACCTCATTAAAAAATACTTGTCTTCGGCTCCCGTGTTAAAAGCACCACAAGTAGGAGCGCCATTCAGATTATACATTGCAGCTGAAGACAGGGTTATTGGGGCTGTTCTGACACAAGAAACTGAGGGGAAGGAGCATGTGGTGACATATCTAAGCCGAAGGTTGGTGGATGCTGAAACAAGGTACACTTTTATTGAAAAGTTATGTTTATGCTTGTTTTATGCATGCACCAAATGTAGATGTTATTTACTGTCTAGTCATTGCACTGTTTCTGGTCAAGCCGATGTAATCAAATACATGTTGCATAACCCAATTATGAGTGGTAGAATTGGTAAGTGGGCTTATGCACTCATAGAATATGACTTGGCCTATGAACCATTGAAATCTATGAAAGGCCAAGTCGTAGCGGATTTTATTGTAGAACATCGGGTTAATGATATTCATGAACTAGACATGTCATACCTCACTGTTACTCCTTGGACTTTATATTTTGATGGATCGGTTTGTAGTGAAGGGCAAGGAATTGGCATTGTGCTTGTTTCACCAAGTAATGTCTCCTTTGACTTCTCTAGCCGATTGAAAACTTATTGCACTAATAATCAAGCTGAATATGAGGTCCTCCTATTCGGTTTAGAACTTTTAAATAGTATGGGAGTAAAACATGTGAAGGTATTTGGTGATTCTCAACTGGTTATCCAACAAGTGTTAGAAGAATATCAATGTCTTGATGGTACTCTAAATAGTTATCTTGAGAAATGTTGGAGCATAATCCATTCTTTTGACGAATTCAGTATTCGACATATCTCTAGAGTTGAGAATCATAGAGCTAACGATTTGGCACAAGATGCATCAGGTTATCGGATAAAGAGAGGGAAATTTCACAAAACTGAAATTCCGATAACCAGTGCAAAGCCAAATTCCCAGGTCGCGGACCGTCCGCGTGACGACGCCGGACCGTCCGGGGTTTCCAGAAATGTTTTCTCAATCGATTCGGCTGACAATGAAGCCGATGTAAGTGATTGGAGGACACCTATACTTAATTATTTACGAAATCCCAATATTAGGACAGATAAGAACATTCGGCGAACAGCTTTCAAGTATGTTTTGATGAGTGATGAACTTTACCGCCGAACAGTCAGTGATGTCCTGCTGAAGTGCTTGGGCCCAGATGATGCTATATTAGCCATGGCCGAAGTACATGAAGGAATTTGTGGTACTCATCAATCGGCTCCAAAGATGAAGTGGTTGTTGCGAAGGTCTGGTTTTTATTGGCCTAGTATGATAGCTGATTGTTTCAAGTACTACAAGGGATGCCAAGTGTGTCAAAAATTCGGCGACCTACAGTTGGTCCCTGCAGCCGAATTGCATCCTATCATCAAGCCTTGGCCGTTCAGAGGATGGGGATTAGACTTTATTGGAGAAATTCATCCTTCATCATCAAAGGGGCATCGGTTCGTGTTAGTTGCCACTGACTACTTCACCAAATGGACTGAAGCCGTTGCTCTGAAGAACATGACACACAAGGAGGTAATTGAGTTTATAACTGAGCATATTATTCATAGATTCGGCATTCCCCAGACCTTGACTACAGATCAAGGGACTTCTTTTATGTCAAAGGAGGTATGTGAATTTGCTGAATTATATAGAATTAAGTTGCTTAATTCATCTCCATACTACGCTCAGGCCAATGGACAGGCCGAGTCTAGTAATAGGACATTGATCAACTTGATAAAAAAGAAGATATCTGATAATCCTAAGCATTGGCATAAGATTTTGTCCGAAGCTTTATGGGCTCATAGAATATCTAAGCATCGTGCTACTAAAGTATCTCCTTTTGAGCTTGTCTATGGGCAGGAAGCAGTGTTGCCTGTGGAAATAAGTCTGAATGCTGTCAGGTTCGCTAGACAAAATGATCTAACTGCTACTGATTATTATAATTCAATGATGGATAATATTGATGAGGTGACCGACAAGAGGATGATAGCTTTGGGAGCAATAGAGAAGGACAAGATCATGGTAGCTAGGGCCTACAACAAGAAAGTCAAAACAAAATCATTTCAAGTAGGGGACCTGGTGTGGAAGACCATTCTGCCTCTAAGGAATAAGGACCGGAAGTTCGGAAAATGGTCGCCAAGCTGGGAGGGTCCTTATAAAGTAAAACAGGTGATGTCTGGCAACGCCTATTTGCTACAAACATTACAAGGCAAGGATTTGCCTAAGGCTTTGAATGGGCGTTTCCTCAAGCAGTACCATCCTAGTATGTGGCAAGATGCCTAAGAAAACCGATGTGCTCACATCGAGTTAGTTGCTTTTGGTTTGCTCAGCTCCACCAAAAGGCAGGGGGGCATATGTTGAGCACCAAATTGAGCCGTGCGGACGGTCCGGCCCTGAGGCCGGACGGTCCGCGGTCCGGACAGTCCGCGCCTGTGGGCCGGACGGTCCGCGCATGCGCAGAACGGTTTAGGGTTCCGAGTTTTGTGCTACGGTTGTTAGCTAAAATCATGGGATAAGCTCGGAATCAGTTGTGTAAAGGGTCCAGCCCCCCTCCTCTATAAATAGAGAGGTCTACGGCCGATTTGTAATCATCAACAATCGAATCAATACAACTTCTATTTCGCATTTTATCTTAGGAGTAGTTCTAGTCTAGTTTAGGTTTAGTCTTCCAATCCCCAAATTCTCCGCCTCTCCTCGACTCTACGTCGATTAGAGGAGTCTAGGTCGGTCTACCCGAGCCTAGACACCACCTAGGATCTCTACTCCCCGACGGGGTCCCTCCCGGGAGCGAGATCCAAGCGCCGTCGGCGATCTTCCGCCGTCCCTGCGTACGCGCGGACCGTCCGGCCCCAGGGCGCGGACCGTCCGGCCGTCAGGCAGGAGCCCTAGCCACGCATCAGGCCGCGGACCGTCCGGCCCCAAGTCGCGGACAGTCCGCCCTTGCGCAGAGAGCACCCCCGCGCCTCGCACCAGGCCACGGACCGTCCGGCCCCTGCGCGCGGACCGTCCGCCCCTGTGCAGAAGGCACCGCCACGGTTCTTGTTGAGTGTTTGGCGCTCCGAAAAGGCGTCAACAACTGCTCTCGTACGAAGAAATCATCAGGAGTAGAGAGGATACAACAGGTCTCTACAAGATCTTCATATTTCTATCACAAATTATCATCACTAGTAGTCTAGTGGTCAAGACATATGGCTCTTCTGGCTCCGAGGACCAAGAATATGTTAATGTCTAATTTAGCTACAAGCTTTGTGGTGATGTGGGATTTCATTGTTATTTGTCTACTCTTCTCACTTCTGGTAGATCGGAGGTAGATAATGGTAAGCATGCCAAAGGGTGGAATTCAGTGTAGTTCGGCTACATAAACCCCAGGTATGTGTCCATTCAGGACCGACCTTTACCATTTAGTTTACAGTGTATACCAAACTTGTCAAAGGACTATCCCAAGTCAATTCAGTGACTATAAGTATTTACAATTCCGAGAGATGTATGCGACACAAGCATAGAGGTTCTAGATAGAACGAGTAAAGTGGTTCGACGAGAACACACTATGGTTTTCACACTAACATAGAAAATTTTTTCAGAATAACCTCTTGGTATACTCGCAACATCGTGTTGCTAGCGGTTACATATCCTTTTATCTTATAGTTTGCTTCATGTCATCCAGCGACAAAGAGAGCAATATGCTAACATCTGGTTGAGCAATGTATGACTGAGATTTCTGATCTTAAATCATTTGGTAAGGTCTTTTTGCTTATTAATATAATCCCAATTTGTGATATCTTCTATGCCAAAAAGGCTTTCATGCATTATATTATATATCTTTGGGTTACTTCGGGTAAAACTTTATGCATGAGGAGAGAGCAGAGAATTAACTTATCCAAGTTCTGTTGTATTTCAATTTAGTTTCCCAGATTATTCAAGCACTATAGAGCTTGATATAGTTGTTATGGCCACTTGGCGATATATAAATATATAATGCCACATAACACAATCAAATAAAATATAGGGCCAAACAAAATTTTTATGGAGGTTGCGCATAATGTGACTTTAGGGGTCTGAACAACCCACCACAATCCACGCAAGTACAAGCTCTAGCGTCTGGTGTCAACGCGTGTGCGACCATCAGGGCTACGACAACACAACAAGCCTTCGTAATAAGCGCAACAGACACAATTATGGCTCGGTAGTCGGGGTACAGGATAAGTGCACGTAACGTGCGCAATAGGCGCAATTGTGGCTCGCAGACAAACAGTGCCTGCAGGGCATGCGAAATATACGCGACTCAACAGGAGCGGTCCGACTAAGCGAGAGTTCGACAAAGCAATCACATTACGCATCCAAGTTCGTACGACACAAATAATGGGTCGTTTTGTCAGGGCGTAGCCAATGCTCAGACAATGCCATAACTCAGTCGATTAACAACACAGTCTCATTGGTGCGTCCAAGTACCCACTATATAATTTAATCGCTCATGCGTGAATCCGAAAGCTCAACGTATCATAAATATTTAGAGCGATACAAAAATACACAGCATAACCCTCATATGCATTTTAATAATTTTCTGCTAATTATCTACTACAAGAAATAAAGCAGATCAGGTGCATGGAGTCATTTTCACATATTCAAACATGCATTTTTTTCTACTAATTATTTACTGCGGGAAATAATTAACCATAATATAAAACATGTTTTATTCTATTTGTTATTGTAACAGGAAATAAATAGAATAAATAATATGAAGTATGTATATAAATTAAGGTTATTTGAAAGTTGATTAAAGCATGCGGCCAGGCATGGTGGAGCCCACAAGCAAGAAGTTGCATGCGGCATATTATCTGCTTTTTTCTCTCATGTCTGTAACAGACTGGCCGTATGTATCGGCTGCTTTTTTTGTTTTTTTCTCTCTCCGGTCTCTAACCACTGGCCGCATGCACTGCTTTTTCCTCTTTTTTCTCACGTCTCCAACCGACTTAGTCAGAGCTGCCGCCGCCGCCCAACAGGGCTGCCGCTACTCCACCAGGGAGTGCCCCAGGCCACCGCATGCATAGCATGCATAACGTGCAGACGCACGTGAGCCTGCGGCACAGCGCAGGCAACCCGAACAGCGTGGAGTGGCCCGCGGGGACCTCCCACCCGATGACGTACGGCGCGGGGGACGCCACGCCGGAGCACTATGTGCACAGCATGCTCCGACGAACAGCATGTACACGGGTTCGCATGCGATACGCGATGAACAGTAAATCGCAGATCCACTCAAAATTTCATACCGTGATTCCTGGTTCAACAAACGGAAACGAAGCCTATCGCGTAGGACAGTTCGGCAAGAACGTCGACCTGCCGGCTTGACGGAGAGTTGATGCAGATCTGATCTCGCAGCAACGTCGAGGTAGAGCGTGCTGATAACGTGTTGAGAACTACGTTACCACGGATCACCAGATCCGCTCTCTTCCCTCCCGTCAGCAGTAGAGACGCAAGAAGATGTAGAGAACCCGTCTCCCTTCCTATAAACACGACAGAGGAAACACACGAGACACTGGATATAGGATTGGGCCTCTGGCCTCTTTCTGATCTCTGTATTATGAGGGGGTGTACAGGTTTCTTATATAGAGATGTGAGACCCCTTAGGGGCAAAGCATGTATTTGCCCACATAACCCTAACTAGAGTTACTTAACACCAGTGACTAAACCGGACTAAAGAGCATTAATTGCGGTGAATAATGACTATTTTACCCCTATTAATTAATGGGTGTTTGTTATAAGAAGAAAGTAAAGAGAACAAATAAGGTAAAAATACTACTTTAATCTTTTTTAGTCACTCCTTAGTAACTAAAGAACTAAAGTTTTAGTCACCCCACTTTAGTCACCATGTTTACTTCTTTAGAGACTAAAAGTGACTAAACTTTAGTCAACCCAAACCAAACGGGGCCTTAGATATCGCATAGATTCACGTGTGTTTCTTTATAGGATGTGGTAATATGTGTCCGGCGTGTGTTGTGTGCAAGTTCACAACTTGTACTTGGAGTGTGAGACAATAAAAAAATCATTTTTCCATGACAAAGGTTCCTATTCTCGTCAAAACGAAAGGGCGAAACAATCAACGCTGATGGACCTCATTTTTTTCTGACTCAAGCCATTTATGCCCCGATGCCCAAGGACGAGGCGCTTACGGCATTGGCGAATTGGCTTTACTACTATCAAAGTCTGCCATTTCAAACGGGGAACTGTCAGCATACCAGAGAGGCTACAGGGGAACTCTAATAAAAGCGTGCTACAGGATGAGCAAACCAAGGTATCGGGCCACCGTGTTCGTAGGCCTAATTCCCTTTTTTTCATTGGACAAGTGGTCCATGTAAGCTCATGTGGCAGTACCAGTAGATAAGGAGAGCTAGTGGAGGAAAACAGGATGGAACAATTGAACAGAATTAATACTACCTCTGCAGCTCTGCTCCTTCCTCCGAATCACTGTCTTCCTCTTCCTTCTGCTCGTAGATAGTAGAGTAGTCGTAACAATTGGTATCAGATTCTCGTCGATCCCTGGACACACAGTCCGCAATGATGAGCTCCAATCTAACGGAGGCAATGGAGGCGCAGGCGAATACCCTAGCTACCCAATCGCGGTTGCTCCAACAGATCTGTGACCGGATGGAGGCCCAGGATCACCACTTGGAAGTGCTTCAGCGCTCGGTGGCCGCCAACGCCATCGCAACTCTCACCTCGGCGGTCGCCGCCGCCGATCCGGCGTCGATCCACGCGGATCTGACCTGGAGTTGAAGCTGGAGCTGTCGTCACAAGTGGAGTATCAGGTGACTCAGTTCCAATCTCATACATGGGAGCGCATCGATGCCGTCGATGGAGCTCTGTCCACGCGCGTGGAGGCGCTGGAGCAGGTCACGTCGTCGCTCGACGCTTGGAGACCCGGCGTCGACCACTCAACGCGCGGGATCCAGACATCAGTTGACGCGCTCCATGCTGAGATCTCACAGCTGGGCTATCGCGTGGATCGTCTTCAGCCACCGCCGCCTACACTTCGTCCGTGTATTCTCGACCCGTACACGTCGATGGTGGAGCGCCAGCTTGCTTCCACGACGTTCATCGATGGCCCCACTAGGCACCGCGCTGCTCACCAACGTCGGGAGGACAGCCATGAGTACATCTATACCCATAGACTACTCCCGCCCAATGGTACGCCCTCTGGTTTTGATGCTTATCAACATGCTGTTCATCCCAATTGGCATGATCGTTTTGACACCACTATACATGATTCCCTTGCTCCCCTGCTGGGTCAATTACCTAAAGTACCTTTCCCCACTTTTGATGGTGACAATCCTAAATTGTGGCAAAAAAGATGTGCAGATTACTTTTCCATGTATTCAGTTGATCCTCGCGTTTGGATACGAATAGCAACCATGCATTTTTTTGGCGCTGCGGCACGTTGGCTCCAATCCATAGAGTATCACCTGAATCATGTCACTTGGATAGAGTTTGGACAGATGGTAGCTGACCGTTTTGGCAAGGATAACCATGAAGTCCACATTAGACACCTATTCCATATTCGTCAGCCCAGTACAATATCCGATTATGTTGAGCGTTTTTCTTAGCTCATAGATCAACTCTGTGCATATAACCCTAATGTTGATCCAGTGTTCTACATTATGCGTTTTCTTGATGGTCTCAAAGATGATATTAAATCTGTTGTTATGCTTCAGCGCCCAAAGGATTTGGATACTGCCTTTGTTTTGGCTCAATTGCAGGAGGAGGTCAGTGATCGGCGTCGTGATTCAAGGAAGCTGGACAATTCATTTACTTCGAAATCCTTCTCTAAGACGCCTTTTCCGTTGCCATTACCTCCAAAGGCGTCTTCCCTGAAGCATGATGAGCCTACTTCTGCTCGTGCACCTCAGTCACACTCAACGGATGACAAGCTCGCTTCCTTAATGGCTTATCGCAAGGCCAAGGGATTATGCTATAAATGTGGTCTACAATACACTAAAAGTCAACGCTGTGCTGACTCGGTGCAACTACACATTGTCGATGAACTGGGGCAACTATTTCAGCTTCCAGTCAACGAGGATGAGAGTGCCTCAGAAGAACTAAATGCTATTTGTCTCTCCCAGGCAGCTATGGAGGGTGTGACTGCCCCCAAAACAGTACAGTTCATGGGACAGCTTCAAGGCCTAGAATTGTTGATTTTACTGGATTCAGGGAGTTCTCATTCATTCTTAAGTGCTCAAGTGGCAGCTCACATCCGGGGCCTCACTCTTTTGCGGAAGTCCTTGACAGTACAAGTAGCAAATGGAGCTCAGCTGCAATGCACTCACGAACTTGCTGATGCAGTCTGGTCACTCTCAGGATGTGATTTTAGTTCTAGTTTGCGTGTGCTAGCATTGCAGAAATATGACTTAATACTGGGTATGTATTGGCTTGAGAAATGCATCCCTATGATGGTGCACTGGGCAGACAAGTGGTTGATGATACTGTACAACGGCTCTATAGTAAAATTGTTTGGTCTCCAATCTGCCAAGGGTCAAAATGCCGTTCTTGAGCTTTGTCAGCTATCGGACTTGATAGATAAGGATCAGTCACTGTATTCCACCTTGCCCACCGAGTTGCAAGCATTGGTTAGCAAGTTCCAATCTGTGTTTGCACTTCCTGTTGGCCTGCCCCCTGTTCGGGATTGTGATTGTCGGTACCCTGTAACTAGGGTACCCCTTACTACGGTACAAAGACACAGTGCCCACGTGGCTATCACTTAGTCGCGTGGTAGAAATGCTGTGTGTGGGACCAAGCCACGGCTCGCCCCGATCTTAGGCGGCTATTCTGGGTCCACAGCGGCACCCGACCTCGCTACATGGGCGGGTCCGAAGCCGCCACGTGTCCAGAGAAGGTGACATATTCCAAAGCATCAACAGTGAGTCCGGGCCCCCACGGGAGAGCGCCGGACCCCTGGATATACAGTCCGGACCCCCAAGGTTGGTCCCGGACCCTTGAATATACAGTCCGGGTCCCCAAGGTTGGTCCCGGACCTCCACGTGTGCAAGCCAGACCCCTAGAATGAGTCCCGGACCCCCCCGAATGGGGTCTGGGCCGCCCGCATAGGGGTCCCAAGGTCCCAGGATGGGGCATACCCGGACCTTGAACAGGACCCAGGCGAGGGTCCGGTGTCGACACGTGTCCAGACCTAGTCTGGTGTGGACCTGTCCGCATACGCTACTGCTCCCCGCCTAGGTGGAGACCCGGCGCTGCCACGTGGCCTACTGCGCGTGACGTAAGCCGACGGGCGAAGTCTGACGTAAGGCCTCCGGGTTACGCGGCCTCTGCATTTATTGCGGATAAAGCGCGCCGCCTGACAAGCGATGTGCCGCCTCAGCATTTAATGAGGCATGTCCGCTCTGCTGTCAGGCGGCGACCTGTCCATTCTACTGGCAAGCAGTGTGTCGCCTTAGCATTTAATGAGACCTATCCATTCCACTGGCAGGCGGCATGCCTGTCCATTCCATTGACAGGCGGTACGCCTATGCTGCCGCATGCACGATACTCATCATCACTCGTACGTACCAAGGAAGCTACCGTTGTGTATCGACACTGCGCGGGCTGCGGACATCTAGGCGCCAGAAGATCTCTCAGGTGTCACCTACATTAGTTGCTCCATGTATTTCTTCCATTATGTCCCTGGGCCCACATGTCGGGGCTCAGCAACCTTGTATGTGCCTCCCTTAGGATATAAAAGAGAAGGCACATGACGTTACAAGGCAGGCCAACTTAGACGCTCAAGCTCTCAAGTCACTTAGACTCAATACAACTCACAGTGGAGTAGGGTATTACGCTCCGGCGGCCCGAACCACTCTAAATCCTTGTGTTCTCGTGTGTTCTTCCACAATCTAGCAGACAGGCAAAACGCTTAGGCCCTCTCCTCATCTTAGGATTTAGGGCGGGTGCATTCCGCCACCCGGCCAGATATTTCCTCTCTGACATTTGGTGCACCAGGTAGGAGGCTTGGCATTTAGTTTTTGCTTGTTTTCCTGCTCGACACCATGGTCCATATCGTCGAGCACCACGACTTCATCCCCGGGGATTTCCCGATGGAGGAAGAAGCTGCCTCCTCCACACCATGGGCCAACAGCCGTCCTGCGCCTAGTGCTGCTGCTACTGAGCGCTCTGCGCGGCAGCACACTCCTACGCAGACGTCCAGAGCGTCAAGGGCTACTCTCGGTGCACTATCCGTAGCCAGGGAGTTGTTGCGCCACCCTCCTAGCTCCACGGCCTCACCAGGGGCCATGAAGCAGTGGCATGACGATGTCGACCGACTGCTCGGCATGGCGCACTCTGGCTCAGCCAGGCCCAGGCCTCGGTCATCCCGGCGTCAACATGAGGCATCGGCATCGGTGCGCTCGCCTTCAGTAAGGGATGCACCGACCGAGGACCTGCGGGTGGAGCTCAACCGCAGGCGTGCGGTAGTGGACGCTCTAGCCTCTCTGGAGGGGACTGAAGACCTACGGGCAGAACTCGACCGCAGGCGTGCGAGCGAGGATGCCCGTGTCTCTCTGGAGAGGGCACGTGAGCGCCGACAAAACATTGAGGGTCGCAACCTCGACCAGGACTTCGCTGCGGTCGCACCGCAAACTCCAAGGGGCGCCCGGTTCCAAGCGGGTGTCCCGTTAGCCAGCGTGGGCCGCGCCGCACTCGCGGATCATCTCCGCGCGGCGATGTGGCCATCCATGTTTCGGCCACATCTACCGAAAAAGTACGACGATACGTCAAACACGTCAGAATTCCTGCAGGTATACGTCACCACCATTACGACAGCAGGTGGAGACACTGCTGTGATGGCGACATACTTCCATGTAGCCTTGTCTGGGCCGACCCGAACTTGGCTCATGAACCTTGCCCCAGGATCGATCTACTCCTAGGAAGAGCTCTACGTGCGGTTCACAGCGAAATTCGTCAGCGCTTACCAACAGCATGGCGTGGAGGCACACCTCCATGTAGTGAGGCAGGAACCAGGGGAAACTCTCCGGGCCTTTATCTCCCGCTTCACCAAGGTACGGGGCACTATACCTCGTATCTAGATGCTTCCATCATCTCGACTTTCCGCCAGGGGGTGCATGATGAAAAGATGTTGGAGAAGTTGGCCACGCGCGACGTGGAGACTGTCACCACACTCTTCGCTCTAGCCGACAAGTGTGCCAGAGCCGTCGAGGGCCATGCATGGCACTCGACACCATAGACCGGGGTCGCCTAGACGGATGGCTCGTGTGCCGTCGCCCAGGACGGCAAGAAGAAGAAGAAGAACCGCGGCCACGAGAGGCCGCAGACTGCTGCGCCAGTCGTCGCGGCTGCGGCTAGGGGCCGGAGCGAGCACAACAAGCGCCCACGGCCATAGGGGGGCAACAGTGGCTCATTCCCTGTGCACCCCAACAGCCGCCACAGCGCCGCGGAATGCCGCGAGATCATCAAGCTCGCGAAGCGCATCAGCGAACGGCGCGAACAGTCCTCCAAGGACGGTTCCCCGCCTCGTCGCCGGCCTAGCAAGGAGAGGGCCGACGACGGCAACGTGGCCACCGGAGAGCGGGACATCGGGTACCAGTCACTCGAGGGGGTCGTAAAGGACGTCTTCACCGGGGACTCTGACTCCGATGGTGAAAGCGACCACCGCAAGAAGCTGTACGTCATGTACGGCGGAAGCTGGGAGCTCACCTCCCGCAGGAACATCAAGTCCCTGCGCCGCGAGGTCCTGTCAGCGACCCCAGGGGTCCCGAAGGCTGCTCCACACCAGCGGTGGAGGAGCATAACCATCTCCTTCGGGGCATTCGACTGCCCCGACAACATGGCAGGGGCCAGTATACTACCGCTCATCACCACCCCTGTCATCGCCAACATGCGGCTGCACCATGTGCTGATCGACGGTGGAGCAGGCCTCAACGTCATCAGCCATGCTGCATTCAAGCAGCTGTAGATCCCGGGGTCCCGCCTGGGACCTTCACGCCCATTCTCTGGAGTGGGCCCACAACCGGTGTATCCCCTTGGAAGCATCGCCCTCCTGGTAACATTCGGGACCGAGGAAAACTTCCGCACGGAGAACGTCCAGTTTGATGTTGCGGAGGTTAACCTCCAATTCAATGCCGTCATTGGCAGACCGGCCCTGTACCGGTTCATGGCCATTGCCCATTACAGGTATTTGGTCCTCAAGATGCCGTCCCTGGCTGGGGTCCTCACTGTGCGGGGTTACCAAGCCACTGCGGTGACAACGGTCGAGAAGCTGCATGCCCTGGAGGAAGAAGCTGCTCGCTCGAATGACAGGGGGAGAAACCCCTCGACCTCCGGTACCAAGGTGCCTGCCAAGGTGCCAAAGGTGCAGCCGTCCGGGGCAGACGGCGGACCCATGAAGACCATCCAGGTCGGCGTGGACTCCTCCCAGACCACCCGCATCGCGGGCAATCTGGGAGAGAAATAGGAACTCGCGCTCGTCACCTTCCTCTGGGCAAATGTCGATGTTTTCGCTTGGGAACCATCACAGATGCCTGGGATCCCTAGGGAGGTGATTGAGCACCATCTGAAGATCCACCCCGACACTAGGCCGGTGAGCCAGAAGCCTCGGAGACAGTCCGTTGAGCGGCAGGACTTCATCCGTGAGGAGGTCCGAAAGCTGCTCGACGCCGGCTTTATCGAAGAGGTCCATCACCCTGTGTGGCTGGCCAACCTAGTCATCATCCCCAAGGCAAATGAGAAGCTTCGGATGTGCATCGACTACACCAGCCTGAATAAGGCATGTCCCAAGGACCCATATCTACTTCCACGCATAGATCAAATCATGGATTCTACCTCCGGGTGCGACCTTTTGTGCTTCTTAGATGCCTACTCGGGTTTCCATCAGATCCGGATGGCTAGGGAGGATAGGAAGCATACCGCTTTTGTAACAGTGGATGGGCTCTACTGCTATGTTGTAATGCCCTACGGTCTGAAGAACGTCTTGCCAACATTTGTACGGGCGATGAGTATGACCTTCGGGGACCTAATTAGGGACAAGGTTGAGATATACGTCGATGACATCGTGGTCAAGACTAGGAGGGGGTCAACTCTGGTGGAAGACCTGACCCTGGTCTTTGACAAGCTGCAGGTGATGCGCATGAAGCTGAACCCAGACAAATTTGTCTTTGGCATCTCCGCTGGGAAGCTGCTGGGATTCCTAGTCTCACACCGGGGCATTGAAGCAAACCCAGAGAAGATCAAGGCAATCGAGGCAATGAGGCCTCCGGCCCGTATCAAGGACGTCCAGAAGCTGTCAGGGTCGTTAGCCGCCCTTAGCCGCTTCATTTCAAGGTTGGCTGAGAGGGCGCTACCCTTCTTCAAGCTCCTGCGGAAATCTGGTCCATTCTCTTGGACCGAAGAGGCGGAACAAGCCTTTCAATAGTTGAAGCAGCATCTGGTGTCCCTACCAGTGCTGGTAGCTCCAGAACCTAGGGAGCCGCTGTACTTGTACATCGTGGCGACCGCAGAAGTGGTGAGCATAGTGCTGGTTGTGTAAAGGGCGGCGCAAGAAGGCCAAGAACCTGAGGGCTCGAAGCCAGCTACAGGGGCCCAGACCGTTCAGAGACCGGTCTACTACGTTAGCGAGGTCCTCCATGAGGCAAAGACCAGATACCTTAAGACACACAAGCTCCTCTATGCTGTACTTGTTGTGTCCAGGAAGCTGTGCCACTATTTTCAGGCACACAAGGTTGTGATGGTGACCTCCTTTTCGTTAAGGTCCATCCTCTACAACTCTAACGCCACAGGCAACATCGCCAAGTGGGCTACGGAGCTCGCTGAGTTCCAGCTGGATTTCCAACCTCGCCACGCCGTCAAGAGCCAGGTCCTGGCTAACTTCATCGTGGAGTGGACACCTCCACCGAGCACTCCTGGGGGTCCAGATCCCGATTCGGGCCCCACACCTGCGGAGCCTAGGGGTCCGGTCTTCACTGAGCCCCACTGGACGCTCTTCTTCGACGGATCCGCCCGTCAGCAAGTTGGCGGGGCCGAGGTGGTCCTCGTCGACCCAAGCGGAGATCAAGTGAAGTACATGGTGCACCTTGAGTTCAAGGCCACTAACAATATTGCAGAGTACGAAGCACTGATCTTCGGCTTGTCGGTGGCCCTGTCTCTGGGGATCCGCTAGCTCCTCATGAAGGGGGACTCCCAGCTGATCATCAAGCAAGTCTGTGGGGAATGCAGCTGCAACGCGCCCAGGCTCGTGGCTTACCTCCTCCACGTAAGGAAGCTGGAGAAGGACTTCACGGCCCTGGAACTGCAACATGTTCCTCGGGCTGACAACTCGACGGCAGATGACCTCTCCGTGAGGGCATCAACTTGGGCACCTGTGCCCGAGGGCGTCTTCGATAGACGGCTGCTGAGACCCACCACCCAACCTGCCGAACTGGGCGAAGGGGGTGAGACTAGCACCTCGAAGCTAGCGGTCCCGGTGGCGTTACATCTACAACACCCACCGAAGACTGTGTGCGCTATGGGAGGTCCTGCCTACCCCTTAGTGCCACAACCAGTGTCTCAGAGTGGTCTCGATGCATGGATCTCCGAGATGCGGGACTACCTGAAAGAAAACATCCTTCCTGAAGATCATGTATTCGCAGAGCGCATAGTGCGGTTGGCTAAACGCTACACGGTGGTGGAAGGGGATCTCTACCACCGCGGCGCCAACGACATTCTAATGCGGTGCATTACCCAGGAGGAGGGTCGTGAGTTGCTCACAGAGATCCATGGAGGTGAGTGCGGAAGTCATTCTTCATCCCGCACACTGGTCGGTAAGGCCTTCCGGCATGGCTTTTACTGGCCAACCGCCCTCCAGGATGCAGCTGAGATGGTAAAGTCCTGCAAGGCGTGTCAATTCCATGCAAAGCAGATACACACGCTAGCTCAGGCTCTACAGATGATTCTGCCCTCCTGTCCATTCGCCGTATGGGGGGTGGATATCCTGGGACCGTTCCCTACGGCCGTCGGCGGGTACCGGTACCTCTTTGTCGCCATCGACAAGTTCACCAAGTGGCCAGAGGCCACCCATGTGGTCAACATCACCTAGGGTGCTGCTATCACTTTCCTCAAGTCGATTGTCTGTAGATTTGGGGTCCCAAGTCGTATCATTACGGACAACGGGACCTAGTTTACAAGTCAGCTTTTCTAGGAGTATTGCGAGGGCATCGGCACCCAGCTCTGCTTTGCGTCTATGGCTCATCCCAGGAGCAACGACCAAGTGGAGAGGGCAAATGCAGAGATCCTCAGGGGACTCAAGACACGCACCTATGACTGCTTGAAAAAGCACGGTGCAAATTGGGTCGGTGAGCTTCTGTCCATGCTGTGGGGCAACCGGACCACACCCAGCCGAGCCATCGGAGAGACCCCGTTCTTCCTAGTCTATGGGGCCGGAGCCTACCTTCCCCCGGAAATCATTATGGGCTCCCCATAGGTCCAGGTTTTCGATGATTCTATGCAGGAACAGCTACGGCACGAGGACGTGGACTTCATCGACGAGCGCAGATGGCAAGCGGCGATCCGAAATGCACGATACAACCAAGCGCTCCGGTGCTACCACCAATGGTTCGTGCATAGTAGGGAGCTCCAGGTCGGGGACCTGGTCCTAAGGCGAGTACTAGAACCAAGAAGGGCTCCACAAACTCTTCCCCAGTTGGGAAGGACCCTTCAAGGTGACAGAAATATGACGACCCGGGTGCGTCCGCCTTGCTACAACTGAAGGAGAGCCTCTTCCCAATCCTTGAAACATAGAGTATCTCCGTAAGTTTTTCCCATAAAAGCAAACCTAGGGACCAAGTTTTCTTCCTTTGTAACTAGGTAGTGCATATATGTATGCCAGCCCGGTGAGGTCCGCCCTCATAAACCCGGTCTGTTGACCTACACCCATGTATATCAAGTTATAAGGAAAAGATTCACCCCTAGCTTTGTTTTTGTGATGGTCTTATTTTGCTTCAATTTACGAGCATCATTTTTTTATCTAACCCACACAACAGGTCCCCACCCATGCTGGTATAATGACATCCGAAATGAGTTGCCAGGCTTGCAGTTCGGGACCTATTGGGGAATTGTTCTCAAATGCTATGAATTAAGAACAAGGAAACACAGAAAAGGTTAATGGTTAATGCCCTTCGTCCTTCGAAGCATTATTTCCCTCAGGATATAATGATCTTCAGACGAAAGTCATGAAGGACGTACCTTCATCATCATAGTATATATAAGTTCTGTTACTGTTAGATAAATGCTTCCCAAAAGTATCTTACAAAATCAAAAAATAATACAAAGCCGCTTCCCAGCGGGACCCTTGCTTTCTCTCTGCAGATCTATTTATTCATCATCGGCAGGATCCCGCTGGAAGCGCGTCTTAACTTGAGATTTAAGGAAAATCCTCTGGATAATAATAATAATAATAATAATAATAATAATAATAATAATAATAAACAAAATAAGTACCATTGATACATAATTGAACTTCAAAACTCACCCTTTCTAAGAAAATGGTCATAATAAAATATCATTAGTAAAACAAACCTTAATAAAAGTTTGGCAATTGGAAAAAAATATTTTCTAACAAAACCAAAGAATATGAACTCGTGAATATACCTTTAAATTAATTACCCACTCAAACTAATATGTTATGGAAATAAATGTGGTAAGTAATCCATGTTGAAAGCATTTCCTAAAATAAAATAATGATAATAAATAAGGTAACTAAATAGGTTAATAAAACTATCCCACATTATGTTGGGGTTCCATTTGACTTGAACTCAAATTTGGAACAGATTTGAATTCAAGGTTGAATGAAAAAGAGAATAGAAAAAAAATAAAAGAAAAACTCACATGTTGCCGTTTGGGCCGAAATACGGCCTGGTCGGCCCAATTAGCCACTCTTTCCTTGCGCAAACTCCTTCCCTGTCACTGGTGCGTGGGCCCACCTCGCCAGGTTCACCTTGCTCCACCAGGCGATCCGAGTCCTGCTCCGAATCTAAACAGACCCCGCCGTATTCCATGGTGATTCGATCGGGTATCTTCGATCCAAGTCTTCCGGACTCGCCCATCCATGGGGATATATAATCCAGAGCACCGCCCCCTAGCTTTCTTCACCACGGGTAAGCACCATGAACCCTGGGCTCGCGCAGAGAAAGAACAAGTGGGGGTCCTGACCGCCGCCACCGTCACAAGCCGTAACACTACGACCCTCTCCCCTCCGTCCACCAATTCGAAGCTGCACTGAGTCGTTGGGAGCATGGCGCGCTGAGGGTGTCGGCAAAAGTGTCACGGTGCCGTCGTGACTGTGTTTGGCCATCATCGCCATTTAAGGTCGTACAGGTGCCCATGGTTGCGCGGAAGACTCCCGTGGCCTCATCGGGAGAAGTTGAGGTCGGGGATGCTTGGGATTGCTCGTCGAACTTCGCGCGTCAGCACCAAGCCGCTTGGCGTGGTGGTCGAGCTTTCTGCGTCGATGGTTGCTCACGGTAGGGTCTCCATTCAAAGCGCCATGTTCTCTGGCTTGTTTAGCATCCGATTGTGTAGGAAGACATGCATTTGGGCTTGGGCATGCCGCTCCGGCGTGTTCGCCGTCGTGTGGTGGGCGGCGCTGCTGCCCAGACCGCCGTGGGAAGGAAGATGTCGTGTGTGCCATTGATTCCCTCGTGCACGGCTGAGATTAGGTCGAGTTGTATCCCTTCGCGCGATGCATCGTGACCATAGATCAGGTAATGATCGGCTCTTGGTGCATACAGTTCCATGTGGGATCTTGCCCGTTGGATCGGATGGGTGGTCAGGATTGACTCAAGCAAAACTAAATCATGGTCGTTTGATCTCATGCGGGCGGCCCAGATAGTCTCGTGCCCCTTCGCCGAGCCAGTTTCACAAATAAGTCCCTGTCCTTTGAGGTATTCAGCCCACCGTCCATGCGGGTGTGATTCTGAGTGTTAAGAACATTTGCATAGGGGCCCCTATACTTTACAGAATTTGATGCGAGGTCCAGAGTGATGGAAAAATCAGAAAAATAAATTTAGAAAATGATTTTAATGTGAAAATAAATGCTAGAAACTTGTAAAATTCATAGTTAATTCATTTTAACTCCAAATTGAGTCATTTCAGTTTCAATAATTTTGTATTAATATTGTCTATCAACTAGTAACATTGTTTAGCCATGAAACTTGAATTAAAATTATTCATTTGAATTAATCTGTTCTAGGTACTCAATAACTCCATAAATTCATAACTCAATAACCGTAACTCCGTTTTGATCCATTCTAGTTGCATTAGTCTCACAATAATATTCATTATCATCTGGTAACTTTGTTCTGCCATGTAATATAGGTTAAAATGTTGCACTTAATCTATTCTATATTTAACCATGTAGATCTTTGGAAAACCATAACTTCTTAACCGTAACTCCGAATTTAGTGGTTCCTGTTCCTACGATCTCGTAGCGACACGTAGATTATTATTACACAATTTGTACTTATGTTTGGTGTAATGTTAATTTTGCCTATACAATGTTTGTTTGTATTGCTATGACTAGCGTGAGGTTACGAGTCATCTGAAGAGCAAGTGGTACCTGGAATCTCAAGTCCCAGGCAAGTTGTGCCCTTGATCACTTCTTTTACCCATTCATGTTCTTATTATTCATAATGATCTGCATAGGTTAATGTTGATGGGACCCAATAGGATACCCTAGATTTTGACTATCTTTATACCTTGTTTCACACTGGTTTTACTACTAAAGTTTTGGGTAGTTCATGCTATTGCTTTATGTGGATTTGGGTATAGAGATATTCAGCACTCATTTTTACACTTGTTGTTATCTGTTCATTATTTTATGTTCATGATAAGATCATTATGTTAATGGGAATATGGAGAACCACCCGGGAAAACAGTGCTACCACAAGGGTTTAATGGGACGCCCTTGGCTGATTAATTAGGAAAGCTAGTGGAGGGCTACCTTACCCGAAAGGGGCAAGGGCAGTAGGGGAGTGGTCAGTGTAGGGAGGTCCTTGGGTTGATTTTGCTGCGATGGCGGTCAGACAAGAACCCTGCATTGGAGCTTCCTATAAACTATAGCGGGTAGTCTGAAGCTAGTGGAACTTTGTAAAGGCCTCGTAGTGGTACCCTGCCTCGCTTCCTTGGTAGAGGTGTATGGAGTCTAATCAACTCCGTGGCAAATGGGTAACACGACTTGTGGGTAAAGATGCGCAACCTCTGCAGAGTGTAAAACTAGTATACTAGCCGTGCTCACGGTCATGAGCAGCTCGGACACTCACATGATTAAATTATGGAACCTAAACTCAATTTGTCATATGCATTGCATCGCAGGTGATGTTGTTACTCCTTTTGTTCTACTACTTAATTGGGTTGGTATTTACTTACACTTAGTAATTGCTAATAAAATTTTAACAAACTTTAAAAGCAATGCTCAGCTCTAACCATCCTCTTTGGTAAGCCTAACACTTCACGTGAACTCCCATCTTTGGCGAGTTCATGCACATTATTCCCCACAACTTGTTGAGCTATGAACGTATGTGAGCTCACTCTTGCTGTCTCACACCCCCCCACAGGTCAAGAACAGGTACCACAGGATGAGGCGCATGGAGGATGCTGCGATGTGTTCGCGAGAGGTCTAGGCCGTCGTCTCCCAGTCAACTTTGGGTTGCTGGACCGTTGTCTCCTTATAATGTAATTATTTATTTATTTTGTACCGAACTTCTATTATGTAGTAAAGATGTGACATTCGATCCTGTGCCATGGTTCATCATATGTGTGAGACTTGGTCCCAGCACACCTGGTGATTATGTTCACGCCCGGGTCTCGGTGCTCTACAAACCCGGGTGTGACAGAAGTGGTATCAGAGGAATGTTGACTGTAGGACGAAACCTAGATGGAACCAGACAACCATTATCTACTTACCTTTGCCACTCTGATTCTTTCTAAACTTCTCTTAATCTTTTCTCATCTATTTCCGCTTACTCTGATTATTCTTATCTTTTCTTTCTAAAGACAAATGTGGATTTCACACTTTGAAATCCTGTGGTTAAAGTGACTTTTTGGGAATAGGAGACCTACTCCTAGGAACAAAAACAAAACTATTTTTATAGATATCTATGAACTTGAATGTTTGTTCTTATGATACTTGTTTGATTTGGATCTTTGATTGAGTGTGATGAGTTGTGGAGTAATGTCCACAATTACATCTGCATACACAAATAGGAAAAAAATGCTTATAAAAAAATATAACTAGATAAACTAGATTATCCCTCATTAAAGTATCTAGCCTAACAATATCCATCTCATCTTAAAGGATTCTATCCTACACTTATAGATCCATCTTATCTCAAAAGATCCTAACCTATCCTAATAAAAATATATCCAGCTCAATAGATTCATCTTATCTTGAAAAGATTTTATCTTATCCCAATAGATCTAACTGATCCCAAAAGATTCTACCTTATCGTTATGGATTTATCTTGTTCTAACAGGCATACCTATCCCACTCTATGGTAACAACCATGATCTAGCCTAAAATAATTAGATCTTATCTAGTTATACCAATCTGATCTAGATCCCATCTAATCTACCATGATCTAATCCAAATTGAGTTACTTAAATAAGTTAGATAATTTTGGTGACATAAATTAGGCCCTAATTCTATAAACATATCTTACCTTAAATTAATACCTTGGACTAACTCGTCCGTAAAACCTACATCATTGGTTGCCTAATCTAGATATCCCAAAAGCAAAGTAAAACTCTGTTTAACCTACCTATCTCACGACCCGCAATTGTTATCCCAGCTCAGATAATGGCATCTAACATCATGACTGAAGGACCCTAAATCTGACCCAAGAAGGATAAGCATCACCAAGTCTTCAAAGCTCAAGTTGGATCGCCAAAGGAACCAAGATCCACAGTTCTAGATGAAGTCTGTCCTTATTATACCCTTGCCATAACCGTGCCTCATCTGACCTACTAAATGGCTAGACCTACAATATTCATATTTTCGAAACCATATACTAATTGCTATGTAAAAACTTGAACAAAACTTTGATTCCCAAAACCAAATAAGAAACTAAAATTCTAAACCAAACTTATTGTATCCCTTTTCTTACAAATCTCGGGGACGAGATTATTTTCAAGGGGGGTAGGATTTGTAACACCCAAAAGTCTTAACTTGAGATTTAAGGAAAATCCTCTGGATAATAATAATAATAATAATAATAATAATAATAATAATAATAATAATAATAATAATAATAATAATAATCAAAATAAGTACCATTGATACATAATTGAACTTCAAAACTCACCCTTTCTAAGAAAATGGTCATAATAAAATATCATTAGTAAAACAAACCTTAATAAAAGTTTGGCAATTGGAAAAAAATATTTTCTAACAAAAACAAAGAATATGAACTCGTGAATATACCTTTAAATTAATTACCCACTCAAACTAATATGTTATGGAAATAAATGTGGTAAGTAATCCATGTTGAAAGCATTTCCTAAAATAAAAATAATGATAATAAATAAGGTAACTAAATAGGTTAATAAAACTATCCCACATTATGTTGGGGTTCCATTTGACTTGAACTCAAATTTGGAACAGATTTGAATTCAAGGTTGAATGAAAAAGAGAATAGAAAAAAAATAAAAGAAAAACTCACATGTTGCCGTTTGGGCCGAAATACGGCCTGGTCGGCCCAATTAGCCACTCTTTCCTTGCGCAAACTCCTTCCCTGTCACTGGTGCGTGGGCCCACCTCGCCAGGTTCACCTTGCTCCACCAGGCGATCCGAGTCCTGCTCCGAATCTAAACAGACCCCGCCGTATTCCATGGTGATTCGATCGGGTATCTTCGATCCAAGTCTTCCGGACTCGCCCATCCATGGGGATATATAATCCAGAGCACCGCCCCCTAGCTTTCTTCACCACGGGTAAGCACCATGAACCCTGGGCTCGCGCAGAGAAAGAACAAGTGGGGGTCCTGACCGCCGCCACCGTCGCAAGCCGTAGCACTACGACCCTCTCCCCTCCGTCCACCAATTCGAAGCTGCACTGAGTCGTTGGGAGCATGGCGCGCTGAGGGTGTCGGCAGAAGTGTCACGGTGCCGTCGCGACTGCGTTTGGCCATCATCGCCATTTAAGGTCGTACAGGTGCCCATGGTTGCGCGGAAGACTCCCGTGGCCTCATCGAGAGAAGTTGAGGTCGGGGATGCTTGGGATTGCTCGTCGAACTTCGCGCGTCAGCACCAAGCCGCTTGGCGTGGTGGTCGAGCTTTCTGCGTCGATGGTTGCTCACGGTAGGGTCTCCATTCAAAGCGCCATGTTCTCTGGCTTGTTTAGCATCCGATTGTGTAGGAAGACATGCATTTGGGCTTGGGCATGCCGCTCCGGCGTGTTCGCCGTTGTGTGGTGGGCGGCGCTGCTGCCCAGACCGCCGTGGGAAGGAAGATGTCGCGTGTGCCATTGATTCCCTCGTGCACGGCTGAGATTAGGTCGAGTTGTATCCCTCCGCGCGATGCATCGTGACCATAGATCAGGTAATGATCGGCTCTTGGTGCATACAGTTCCATGTGGGATCTTGCCCGTTGGATCGGATGGGTGGTCAGGATTGACTCAAGCAAAACTAAATCGTGGTCGTTTGATCTCATGCGGGCGGCCCAGATAGTCCCGTGCCCCTTCGCCGAGCCAGTTTCACAAATAAGTCCCTGTCCTTTGAGGTATTCAGCCCGCCGTCCATGCGCGTGTGGTTCTGAGTGTTAAGAACATTTGCACAGGGGCCCCTATACTTTACAGAATTTGATGCGAGGTCCAGAGTGATGGAAAAATCAGAAAAATAAATTTAGAAAATGATTTTAATGTGAAAATAAATGCTAGAAACTTGTAAAATTCATAGTTAATTCATTTTAACTCCAAATTGAGTCATTTCAGTTTCAATAATTTTGTATTAATATTGTCTATCAACTAGTAACATTGTTTAGCCATGAAACTTGAATTAAAATTGTTCATTTGAATTAATCTGTTCTAGGTACTCAATAACTCCATAAATTCATAACTCAATAACCGTAACTCCGTTTTGATCCATTCTAGTTGCATTAGTCTCACAATAATATTCATTATCATCTGGTAATTTTGTTCTGCCATGTAATATAGGTTAAAATGTTGCACTTAATCTATTCTATATTTAACCATGTAGATCTTTGGAAAACCATAACTTCTTAACCGTAACTCCGAATTTAGTGGTTCCTGTTCCTACGATCTTGTAGCGACGCGTAGATTATTATTACACAATTTGTACTTATGTTTGGTGTAATGTTAATTTTGCCTATACAATGTTTGTTTGTATTGCTACGACTAGCGTGAGGTTACGAGTCATCTGAAGAGCAAGTGGTACCTAGAATCTCAAGTCCCAGGCAAGTTGTGCCCTTGATCACTTCTTTTACCCATTCATGTTCTTATTATTCATAATGATCTGCATAGGTTAATGTTGATGGGACCCAATAGGATACCCTAGATTTTGACTATCTTTATACCTTGTTTCACACTGGTTTTACTACTAAAGTTTTGGGTAGTTCATGCTATTGCTTTATGTGGATTTGGGTATAGAGATATTCAGCACTCATTTTTACACTTGTTGTTATCTGTTCATTATTTTATGTTCATGATAAGATCATTATGTTAATGGAAACATGGAGAACCACTCGGGAAAACAGTGCTACCACAAGGGTTTAATGGGACGCCCTTGGCTGATTAATTAGGAAAGCTAGTGGAGGGCTACCTTACCCGAAAGGGGCAAGGGCAGTAGGGGAGTGGTCAGTGTAGGGAGGTCCTTGGGTTGATTTTGCTGCGATGGCGGTCAGACAAGAACCCTGCATTGGAGCTTCCTATAAACTGTAGCGGGTAGTCTGAAGCTAGTGGAACTTTGTAAAGGCCTCGTAGTGGTACCCTGCCTCGCTTCCTTGGTAGAGGTGTATGGAGTCTGATCAACTCCGTGGCAAATGGGTAACACGACTTGTGGGTAAAGATGTGCAACCTCTGTAGAGTGTAAAACTGGTATACTAGCCGTGCTCACGGTCATGAGCAGCTCGGACACTCACATGATTAAATTATGGAACCTAAACTCAATTTGTCATATGCATTGCATCGCAGGTGATGTTGTTACTCCTTTTGTTCTACTACTTAATTGGGTTGGTATTTACTTACACTTAGTAATTGCTAATAAAATTTTGACAAACTTTAAAAGCAATGCTCAGCTCTAACCATCCTCTTTGGTAAGCCTTACACTTCACGTGAACTCCCATCTTTGGCAAGTTCATGCACATTATTCCCCACAACTTGTTGAGCTATGAACGTATGTGAGCTCACTCTTGCTGTCTCACACCCCCCCACAGGTCAAGAACAGGTACCACAGGATGAGGCACATGGAGGATGCTGCGATGTGTTCGCGAGAGGTCTAGGCCGTCGTCTCCCAGTCAACTTTGGGTTGCTGGACCATTGTCTCCTTATAATGTAATTATTTATTTATTTTGTACCGAACTTCTATTATGTAGTAAAGATGTGACATTCGATCCTGTGCCATGGTTCATCATATGTGTGAGACTTGGTCCCAGCACACCTGGTGATTATGTTTGCGCCCGGGTCTTGGTGCTCTACAAACCCGGGTGTGACACTCGGCCACCACCCCCACGGTATCTTGTACGCCCTGTCGGGCGGCGTCTTCGGTGTCGGCCACCGGACCAGCGATCACCGGCTCCAAGGAGATGGTCGGGTCGTGGCTCTAGAAGCACGTCAGGACGTACTCTATCACCGCCTGGTAGAGCCTACCGCCCTTGGCCTCCAGGCGGGCGCCAAGTATCTGGTCCAGGCGTCAGAGGCGGTCGGTGGCGGAATCCAGCACCGGGAGCGAGTCAGAGATGGACGCCGGAGGCCCCGACACCGGGATGGGGCTCACCCCTAGCGGCACCAGTGTCGTGCTCGCCTCGTCGGCCCTAGCGGCGATACGCTGGACCCCGGCGCGCTGCTCCGCCTGGAGATCTTCAAGCGTAGCCCCAAGTAAGTGTGGCTGCTGCTGCTGTGGTTGCTGCTACTGGTGCCCCTAGGGGTGGTGCCCCTAGGGAAGATCACCCAATCGACGTGCCAGTTTTCCCACCTCGCGCCGGCAAGGGAAGAGATGTAGGCGCCGGCCAAGTACGGCCTCGTCTAGAAGTAGTAAGCGTCGAGGTGGTCCTTCGCCTTCCCCGACTTCACCAACACAAAGAAATGACGGAAGAGGGAGGTGCAGGGCGCCACCCCCACGAACATCTCGCACAGGTGGGCGAAGATGGCTGCCTGGAGGATGGAGTGGGGGTGAGGTGCTAAAGTTGGAGGCCGAGCTCCTCCAGCAGCAGCAGGAAGAATGGCGAGATCAGCAGCGCCAACCCACAGGAGAGGTAGGAGACAAAGAGCACGAACTCCCCGGTGGTGAGATCGCTGAGGGGAGTGGCACCGGCGTGGATCCTTCCGGCGAACGCCACCGCGCCCCATCCGAGCAGGTTGCACACTAGGTTGAGTGCCCCCTTGTTCTAGAAATGCTCGGGATGAACCAGCAAGGCCATGGCGACTGCGGCGACGGAATGCAGAGGAGCGCAGATGCAAAGGGGCGCAGAGGGCTCGGAGGCAAAACTGCGCAACAGTGGGAATGAGAAAGCGTAACTGCTGCACGTGGGGAGAATCCCTTTTCAAGGAAGACTCCCCCGCTCGCGCCTCGGGAAATCCCGTCTGACGCGCACCTAGCGCCCAAGTGACCCAGTCACTGACATGGGGGCCCGGGCCCACAAGTCATGCAGCTGGTGCGCTGGTCTCCGAGTGCGAAAAAGGCGAACCGCCGCGCGGGGAACGAACCGCCGCGCACGACTGTGCACCACCTCAGGGCTGCTCCGGAGAGATATTTATTGACCATGATGGCAGCAACGAGGCGCCCCGCGCATGGCCCGATGGAACCGCCAGACGTGGGGTCATGGGTCAGTCAGCCGCGGGGATAGATGTGGTAGTTGACGTGACCAAGGGCGGACTGACAGTGCGTGCATCACCAGATGCGCTGAGTTAATGCGGCGCGCGCTGAAGCGGCGCCCCAGTCACCGATCATGCCATGCTGACGCGAAGTACAAGTTTTGGCCCCACCTGCAGGCTCGCATCCTCCCCTGAGGTGGTGTAGCATCCCAAAAATTCAAATCCTGAAATTTCCTCAAACTTGCTCTAAATTCAAAATGAATTTCAAATTTCGTTTCAAAATGTTTGTTTGCAAGTTGATATCAGCAAATAAAGTATAGTGGTCTATATTCTCTCCAAAATCCTCCTCAAAATATCCTATAAATGTTTCCCCAGTGACCCCCCTCAAATTCTTTCTAGAAATACTGCCCAGATATTTCCCCAGTGATCCTCTTCGAGTTCTTTCTAGAAATACTGCCCTAATATTCCACCGATAATTCTCCAGGTCTTTTCCTCTTGAGAAATACCTTCAGAATCATTTTTAAGTCCCTACAAATATTTTCTTCATAACTTTCCTCATACCCATGCGTATACGTATGCCTCCAGTGTCATACGGTGAGCTCTATAAGCTAATTACACTTATACAAGACAAATACATGCTAATCTCCCACTAATCCTCTCATCCTCCCACTAATCCTCTCATCCCTCCCCCTAATCCCCCACCATGGCTATAAATAGAGGGGCAAGGGCCTCCTCTCATCCCACCCCAAGCCATTTCATGGCAACTCTCTCCCCCCCACACACACCCACTCCATGTTCCACACAAGCACACACTAGCACAAGGATCGTTCGATCGTTCTTCGATCGTTCATCCCCCTGTTCTTAGTTTGTTCGTTCGTTCGTCCGATCGTTCGATCGTTCGTCCGATCATTCATGGTTCGTTCGTTCGTTCGATCGATCGTTCGATCGTTCGTCCGTTCGTTCGTCCAAATAATCTTTTTCCTGCCGTTATGCTGCCGAAATTCTGATCGTTCGTTTGTTCGATCATTCGATCATTCATCGTTCGTTCATAGTCCCTATTCATCGTTCATCGTTCGTTCATAGTCCCTATTCATCGTTCTTCTAGATAATCTTTGTCCTGCCGTTATGCTGCCGAAATTCCGATCGTTCGTTCGATCATTCGATCGTTCATCGTTCGTTCATAGTCCCTATTCATCGTTCATCGTTCGTTCATAGTCCCTATTCATCGTTCATCGTTCGTTCATAGTCCCTATTCATCGTTCTTCCAGATAATCTTTGTCCTGCCGTTATGCTGCCGAAATTCCGATCGTTCGTTCGTCCGATCATTCGATCGTTCGTCCGTTCGTTCGTCCAAGTAATCTTCTTCCTGTCGTTATGCTGCCGAAATTCCGATCGTTCATTCGTCCGATCATTCGATCGTTCGTCCGTTCGTTCATAGTTCCTATTCATCGTTCATTGTTCGTTCATACGAACTATTCACCATTACTATTCACCATTACTATTCATCGTACTATTCACATACACTATTCATCATCGTTACTATTTATCATTACTATTCATCATCGTTACTATTCATCGATGATATCTATAATAACTTTTCGTCGTCACTATTCATCGTTACTATTCATCGATCATCCGATCGCCCCAAATTTCAATTACTCATCCATCATGCTGTCCAGTCCACTTAAGACCAGCCAGACCCATATTCCAGTCATACAGACTCCGATGACTATGATTTTTCTTCCAGTAGGGAACTTCCCATCTGGTTACCCATCCCAGGTTTCTCCAAGTTGAGCATGCTTAACTTTGAGATTCCTTCGAACCAGGCTTCCAAACTCAGATTCGAATAATTCTTGTTTCTAAATTCTTATCGAATTATTCCCTATCCAACCATTCCATCCCTTAAACATGGTTCATATTTTAGAAGACTCCCAAAATACTCTTGTCCCATATTCTGCCTATAACTCTCCTGTTCATACTAAGTCAGACGATTCATTCGTCACTATTCTCACCTACAGTGAACTTCACTGTGCTACACCACCTACACTCAGCTATAAATACACCCACCTACCCTCTCCCTCTCCACACACACTCAACACCCTCAGCCAAGGCAAACACCCCACCCACTCAGTTACTCCGCTCTGCCGGCTACACACATAGTGTCGCTTCGCCTCCAGTCCACCCTCCTGGTAAGCACCTTCGCTCCACCACCAGTAATATCACAACACCACATGACACAGATTCTACTCAAGACTCTACCCATCCATATATCGCTATTCTGACCAATATACTAAATATTTGTTGGTATACTTGCTGGTTTGTATGTTTGCTTGTTCATGTTGCATAGTTATCGGAGCGTTCGTGCCATCTCGTGGAGGCCATATCCGCAAGTCTACGCTAGGCGGTGGAGCCAGAAGCCAGTTCTGCGAGCTCCCCTTCCCCCTTCGCCGAATAAGCACGGCAAGCTCACTGGATCCCTTTGATGCATAAATTACCTATGTTTTACAACCACAACCCTCAGTCTGTTATTTTATGCATAATATGATTTTAAGACAAGTTATTATGGCCACCCAGCCGCTTGCCGCAATCAATCCCTGATATAATTGTTACAAATGATTTGAGGAAAGGTGTGAGTTTTCAAAAGAAAATGCTTTTCAAAATGTGTTTGATGAAGGGTTTTCACCCTTATCACCTTTGAGTAGGGATGGTCAAGGACTCCCTGGTTTAGGGGAGGGCCTAAGGTGATGGCTCAGCTGGTTTAGGCGTGAGCAGAAGGATTGTCCCCTCTTATAAGGACCAGTCTGTCATCTTTCACTACCTGTACTCATGATAAGTACAACCACTCGAGACTGTGTGGGCAGTCACTCAATCTAAACTCGTATGGTCCAACCCCAGGGTTATGAAGGCTGGGGAGCACCGGGAGGATAAGGAGGGGGAATGTTTTGTCCGGTTTGGACATGGCGGTGGCCTGACTCCTTCCAGTATAACCGTTAAGGTTAGGACGTGCGAGGAAAGAAAGAGATTCGGATTCGGATCTCATCGGCCATGAGATCGCAGAGCCGGACTAGTGGGTAAAGTGTACACCTCTGCGCAGAGTTTGAAAACCTATTCGAATAGTCTGTGTCCACAGGAATGGACGAGTCTGGTGTGGTATGGCAATTAGTGTTTTGTTTCAAAAAAAAAGGGTGCGTTTGAGAAAAGTGGTTTTTATAAGGACCGGCGGTTGAGCCGTGAGCTATGGTGGACGGGAAGTCCAGTAGCTATTGTTGAAAAGGAAAACCAGTGGGAAACTGCTGAGATACCTGGATGGTTTAGTCCAGAGGATTTTGTTCTAATATTGAAAAACTTCCTGCTCCTTTTGGAGAGGATGCGCTTTGCAAAATACAAAATGTTTTTCAAAACAACCCTGCATAAAATATTGTTGTTTCTGCAAATATCCTGAGCTCTACATATTCCATGCATTATATCTGATTTCCCCATTCCGCGGGTGAAGGTGGGCTGCTGAGTACATTTGTACTCACCCTTACTTATTTGTTGTTTTTCAGAAAAAGGAGATCGGGTAAGAGTTACGACTGTTCCCAACCTTGCCTGTGGCTGTTGGACCGCTGATTTGCTTTGCTGCGTATATCGGGCTGCTTCAGCCCCACTCTGATGATATGTCTCGAGTTGTGGACCAACTCTTAAAGTTGTTCGCCACCTTTGTAGGTTTGTCTCGTTTAAGCAGATTTGGTATCATCTGATGTATAAATGTGTTTACTAGCCTCCTGGGACTAGTAATTGTATCACATTTGAGTCCCAGCGGATTGGGACGCTTCAGGTGGGCCCGGAGGCCAGTGTCGGTACCCTGTAACTAGGGTACCCCTTACTACGATACAAAAACAGCAGTGCCCACGTGGCTATCACTTAGTCGCGTGGTAGAAATGCTATGTGTGGGACCAAGCCACGGCTCGCCCAAATCTTAGGCGGTTATTCTGGGTCCACAGCGGCACCCGACCCCGCTACATGGGCGGGTCCAAAGCCACCACGTGTCCAAAGAAGGTGGCGTATTCCAAAGCATCAATAGTGAGTCCGGGCCCCCACGGGAGAGCGTCGTACCCTGGATATATAGTCCGGACCCCCAAGGTTGGTCTTGGACCCCTGAATATACAGTCCGGGTCCCCAAGGTTAGTCCCGGACCTCCACGTGTGCAAGCCGGACCCCTGGAATGGGTCCCGGACCCTCCTGAATGGGGTCCGGGCTGCCCGTAGAGGGGTCCCCAAGGTCCCAGGACGGGGCATACCCGGACCTTGAACAGGACCCAAGCGGGGGTCCTATGTTGACATGTGTCTAGACCTAGTCTGGTGCGGACCCGTCCGCATACGCTACTGCTCCCCGCCCAGGCGGAGACCCAGCGCTGCCACGTGGCCTACTGCGCGTGACGTAAGCCGACGGGTGGAGCCTGACGTAAGGCCTCCGGGTTACGCGACCCCTGCATTTATTGCGAATAAAGTGCGCCGCCTGACAAGCGATGTGTCGCCTCGGCATTTAATGAGGCCTGTGCGCTCCGTTGTCAGGCAACGACCTGTCCATTCTACTGGCAAGTAGTGTGCTGCCTCAGCATTTAATGAGACTATCCATTCCACTGGCAGGCGGCATGCCTGTCCATTCCATTGGCAGGCGGTACGCCCATGCTGCCGCATGCACTATACTCATCATCACTCGTACGTACCAAGGAAGCTACCGTTGTGTATCGACACTATGCGGGCTGCGGACATCTGGGTGCCAAAAGATCTCTCAGGTGTCACCTGCATTAGTTGCTCCATGTATTTCTTCCATTATGTCCCTGGGCCCACATGTCAGGGCTCAGCAACCTTGTATGTGCCTCCCTTGGGATATAAAAGGGAAGGCACACAATGTTACAAGGCAGGCCAAATTAGACGCTCAAGCTCTCAAGTCATTTAGACTCAATACAACTCACAGTGGAGTAGGGTATTACACTCCGGCGGCCCGAACCACTCTAAATCCTTGTGTTCTCGTGTGTTCTTCCACAATCTAGCAGATAGGCAAAACGCTTAGGCCCCCTCCTCACCTTAGGATTTAGGGCGGGTGCATTCCGCCACCCGGCCGGAGATTTCCTCTCCGACAGTGATCATCATATCTCTCTTGTACACAACGCTCAACCATTTAATGTGAGACCATACAGATATGCACCAGCATTGAAGACTAAAATCGAGCGCCAAGTCCAAGAGATGTTGTCTTCTGGCATTATTCAACACAGCAACAGTGAGTTCTCCTCTTCAGTCATCTTGGTTAAGAAGAAAGACGACTCCTAACGCTTTTGTGTTGACTATCGACATCTGAATGCTCTTACTGTGAAAACTCGATTTCCTGTTCCTATTATGGATGAACTGCTCGACGAGTTATATGGTGCTGCCTGGTTTTCCACGTTGGACCTCCGTGCTGGTTTCCACCAAATTCGCATGGCGCCCGAGGATCAACACAAGACGGCATTTCAGACCCACCACGACCACTTTGAGTTCCGAGTCATGGCATTTGGCCTCACCGGTGCACCTGCTACATTTCAAGGAGCTATGAATAAGACACTGGCGCCACTTCTTCGCAAATGTGTCTTGGTCTTTTTCGACGACATCTTAGTTTATAGTCTGACATGGGAAACTCGCTTGCAACACATTGAGCTCGTCTTGCAGCTGCTTTCCACAGATTCTTGGCAAGTCAAACTGTCCAAATGCGTCGCCAAGCAGGAAATTGTTTATCTTGGCCACATTATTAGTCAAGCAGGAGTGTCCACTGATCCTTCCAAGGTGTCTACTGTTTTATCTTGGCCAGTGCCTCAGTCTTGCAAAGAACTCTGAGGATTCTTGGGTCTTGCTGGGTACTACCGTAAGTTTGTTAAAAATTTCGGTATTATTGCTAAACTGCTCACTTCCCTGCTGAAGAAGGATTCAGTGTTTGTGTGGACTACTTTACGTGACACAGCATTCCAAACCCTGAAGCAATCCTTGGCAACTGCGCCCGTATTGGCCTTGCCCAATTTTCAGAAACCCTTTTCTATTGAGACTGATGCATCAAGCAAAGGTATAGGTGTTGTTCTCCAACAGGAAGGTCATCCTTTAGCATATGTTAGCAAGGCACTAGGACCTAAAAACTTGGGTCTTTCTACTTATGAAAAAGAGTATTTGGCTGTGCTGCTTGTAGTTACCCACTAGAGATCGTATTTGCAACATGCAGAATTTCTCATTCTAACCGATCATCGCAGCTTGTCACACCTCTCTGACCAAAGGCTGCACACTCCATGACAGCAAAAGGTTTTTACCAAGCTCTTGGGTTTACATTATAAGATTGTCTATAAAAAAGGTGTGGTTAACACAGTAGCAGACGCCTTATCTCGGTGACCACATGAGGATGCCTCCATGTTTGCTGTCTCAATGGCGTCTCCAGCATGGATACAATAGGTTATCGATGGTTACGACTCTGACCCTGAGGCGCTTAAACTTGTCACTGACTTGTCTCTCTTTGAATGTCCTCCTTATACCTTACAAGATGGAGTCATTCGATACAAGAACCGTGTCTGGTTAGGGGCCAATAGTGCTATGCAGTCCAGAGTCATGTCAGCGTTGCATTCTAGTGCCTGGGGGGTCACTCGGGGTTCCCTGTTACTTATAGCCGGATCAAGCAGTTGTTCTACTGGCCTCGTTTGAAAAGTTCCATCAAAGTGTTTATTGCTGCATGTGTGGTGTGCCACCAAGACAAACCAGACCAGGCCCGATATCCTGGTCTTTTCCAACCCTTGCTAGTACCAACCCAAGCATGGCAAGCAATATCTCCTGATTTCATTGAAGGATTACCACCAAGTGGCCGCTACAATAGTATCTTGGTCGTGGTGGATCGCTTCTCCAAATATGGTCACTTTATTGCCTTGCGCCACCCTTTCACTGCTCTCAAGATTGCTTAGGTCTTCATGGCTAAAATCTATCGTCTCCATGGCATGCCCCAATCTATTGTGTTTGATCGTGACCATATTTTTACGAGTACCTTATGGAAGGAGTTGTTCAGATTGTCCGGGACTCAGCTTCTCATGAGCTCTTCCTACCACCCCCAGACAGATGGCCAAACAGAACGCGTCAATCAATGTTTAGAGACATTCTTGCGTAGTTTTGTGCATGCCTCCCCTCCAAGTGGTCACTGTGGTTGTCAGTGGTAGAATACTGGTACAACTGTTGTTTCCATTCTTCCCTGGGACGTTCACCATTCGAAGTGCTCTGTGGCAGATACCCTTGTCATTTTGGCCTCTCAGTGGATGACTCAGTTTCCCATGCAGACTTAGCATCCTGGTTGGGTCACAGGGACCTCATGGTCAGGTCGGTTCATCATCACCTGTTGCGAGCTCAGCAGCGCATGAAACATTTCGCAGACAAGCATCGTTCTGAACGCGTGTTCAACGTCGGGGATATGGTATATCTGAAGCTCTAGCCCTATGTGCAAACTTCGGTGGCCCCTCGCGCCAGTCACAAAGTTGCCTACAAGTATTTCAGGCCCTTTGAGATTTTACAGAAGGTTGGTGCAGTGGCTTATAAGCTGAAATTACCGGTGTCGGAGAGGAAATCTCCGGCCGGGTGGCGGAATGCACCCGCCCTAAATCCTAAGATGAGGAGGGGGCCTAAGCATTTTGCCTGTCTGTTGGAGGGTGTAAGAACACACGAGAACACAAGGATTTAGAGTGGTTCGGGCCGTCGGGGCGTAATACCCTACTCCACTGTGTGTATGTTGTATTGCTTGTGAACTTGAGTGCTTGAGTTGTGTCTAAGTGAGCGTGTCTTGTAACGTTGCGTGCCTCCCCTTTTGTAGATCAAGGGGCACGTACAAGGGTACTGAGCCCTAACATGTGGGCCCAGGAACATAACAGATGTAATACTTGGTGCAACTAACGCTAGTCGCCAGTGCAATCTTCCTATGTCCTGGTATTCGCGGTCTGCGTAGCATTGGCATGCAGCGAAAAGCTTCCCTGAGAACATACGAGTGATGATGAGCACAGTGCACGCCGCAGCACGGGCGTACCACCCGCCAATGGAATGGAGGCACGCCGCCTGTGGGACGGCCTGGTCACCGCCTGCCAGCAGAATGGACATGTCTCATTAAATGCTGAGGCGGCACACTGCTTGCCTGTGGAATGGAAAGGTCACCGCCTGATAGTAGAGTGGGCAGGCCTCATTAAATGCCGAGTCGACACATCGCATGTCAGGCGACGCGCCTTATTCGCAATAAATGCAGGGGCCACGCAACCCAGAGGCCTTACGTCAGGCTCCACCTGCTGGCTTATGTCACACGCAGTAGGCCACGTGGCAGCATGGGGTCCTCGCCTAGGCGGGGAGCAGTAGCGTATGCGGACAGGTCCGCACCAGGCTGGGCCTGGACACGTGTGGGCATCGGACCCCTGCCTGACCTCGAGCAAGGCCTATGTATTCTCTGTCCTAGAATCCCGGGACCTGGCTATGGGCGGCCCGGACCCCACAAGAGGGGTCTGGGACCCGTCCCGGGGGTCCAGGTCGCGCCCGTGGGGGTCCTGGACCTTACCCGGAGGTCCGGTCTACATGTACAGGGGTCCGACACTTTCCCATGGGGTCCGAACCCACTGCTGATATCTTGGAGTATATCGTCTTCTCTGGCCACGTGGCGACCCCGGAGCCGTCCACATGGCGGGTAGGGTGCCGTTCACCACGCGACTGGAGGTAGCCACACGGGTATAGCGTCTTCATACCGTAGTAAGGGGTACCCCTGTTTCAGGGTACCGACAGTGCCCCCGAGCCCACCTCAGGCAAGGATGCGAGCCTGCAGGTGGGGCCAAAACTTGTACTTCGCGTCAACATGGCATGACCGGTGACTGGGGTGCCACCTCAGCGCATGCCATATTAACTCGACGCATTTGGTGACGCACGCGCTGTCAGTCTGCCCTCGGTCACGTCAACTGCCACATCTGTCCCCGCGGCTGACACACCCACGACCCCATGTCTAGCGGTTCCGTCGGACCACGTGCGGGGCACCTCGTTGTTGCCATCGTGGTTAATAAATATCTCTCCATAGTAGCCCCGAGGCAGTGTGCGATCGTGCACGACGGTTCGCTCCTCGCGTGGTGGTTTGCCTTTTTTCGCACACGGAGGCCGGCACACCAGCTGCATGAATTATGGGCCCGGGCCCCCATGCCAGAGACCGGGTCGCCTGGGCGCTAGGTGGACGTTAGATGAGATTTCCCGGGGCATGAGCGGGGGAGTCTTCCTTGAAAAGGGATTCTCCCCGCGTGCAGCAGTTACGCTTTCGCATTCTCTCCCACTGCTGCGCCCTTTCGCCTTCGAGCCCTCTACGCCCCTTTGCATTCGCGCTCTTCTGCTTTTCACCGCCACAGTCGCCATGGCCTCGCTGGTTCATCCTGAGCATTTCTAGTCCGAGGGGCACTCAACCTGGTGCGCAACCTGTTCGGATGGAGCGCGCCGGCGTTTGCCGGACAGATCCGCACCGGCGCCACTCCCCTTGGCGATCTCGCTGCTGGGGAGTTTGTGCTCTTCATCTCCTACCTCTCCTGCGGGTTGGCGCTGCCGATCTCGCCATTCTTCCTGCTGCTGGAGGAGGAGTTTGGCCTCCAACTTCAGCACCTTACCCCCCACTCCATCCTCCAGGCGGCCATCTTCGCCCACCTATGCAAGATGTTCATGGGGGTGGCACCCTGCACCTCCCTCTTTCGCCATTTCTTTGTGCTGGTGAGGTCGAGGAAGGCGAAGGACCACCTCGGCGCTTACTACTTCCAGACGAGGCTGGACTCGGCCGGCGCCTACATCTCCTCCCTTGCCGGCACGAGGTGGGAAAACTAGCGCGCTGACTGGGTGATCGTCAGCACCGAGGCCAACGACCGCCTTGCGCTGCCAAGCAACGGGCCAAGGCTCAACCGGAAGCAATGGAGGTCTAAGACATCGCTGGCGCTGGAGTTCGAGCCCGTACTGGACAGGATCAAGAGCCTGGCAACCGGCGGCTTGATGTCGATGCACGTGGTTGGCAATTTCTTGAAGCGCCAGATCACGCCACTGCAGCAGAGGGCGCGGCTGTGTTGCTGGTTCATCGGTCCAAACAACATCGGCCAGATCCAGCGCTGGCCAGGGACCGACCTGTCCTGGGACGAGCTAGAAGTCCTGGTGAAGAGGATCACAGGTGAGTCCTTCATCCCTAAGACCCTAATCCCTCCCTAGGGCATCCCTTCGCTCTGTGATGACGCAAGGCTGAGGGCGGCGATCTTGGACTAGCTGCCGACCCTCGACGATAGCGGCGTGGCAGTTCGCCAGACTGGCAGCCGGGACCCCCACCGCGGGATCCAGATCCCCGGTGTACCGATAGGAGGTTCCCAGCCCGCCGGTGCGAGTTCTAGAGTTCCCCGTGCGGCCCCTAGCCCCTTGGACAAGGGTAAAGGGGCTACAGGCAGCTCCTCCGCCCCGGGTGGCACCAAGGGATCAGAGGAAGAGAGGCGACGCCGGCTGCGTCGCGCGGACGGGTCGCTTGTCACGGATCCGCCCATTGATTCGGACCAGCCCCAGAAGCGTTAGAGGACAGCTGACGGGGCCGAGGAGACCGATTCCTAGGCCCAGGGCGCGTAGAGGCACACCAGTCCTTCGCCACTGCCACCATCGGATCCGCCGCCAACGCTGCCGCCACCACCGCCATTCCCGCTGCCACCACCACCGCCTGGGGGTGATGTCCCCCAGAGGCACCAGCAGCGACAACAACAACAGCAGCAACAGCAGCAGCAACAACAGCAGCGAGCGTCCCGCTTTCAGGGCCGCTGGAAGGTCCAGAGTCTGAAGTAAGTGTAGCTCCTTTCTTGTAGCGTTGTGTAATTATTATGTCGACGGGTCTTAACCCATCCTTTGCCTGCTAGGGCTTCCTCCCTCTCTGCTCCCAAGGACACGCCTCCCCTGCCGGACACCATGCCCGCCGGCGGGTCCGGCTCTCAGCAGCAGGCGTCTGCTGGGAGTGGTGCCAGCGATCCGCCCCCGGCCGCTGCAACTGCGCCGATGGCTACCACCGCCTCAACGACGGCGACGCCGTCGAGTACACCATCGGCAGCGGCCGAGGAGGTCCTGGCTGCGCCTACCCCTGCTGTCACGGGGGTTGCGTCCAGCTCCATCCCGTCGCCTCCTTCGGAGGAGACAGAGGTGATCTTTGGGCGGCAGCTCCGGTCCGGCACCGAACCAGAGGCAACGCCGGTTCCCCTCCCTCGGGTGCTGTCTCGCGCGCATCAAGCCCTCTAGGAGACCGAGGCGATGATCCAGCGGGAATGGGAGGCGCTGGAGTCCGAGCACCAGTGCCTCAGCGACTGGCGTACACAGCTGGAGGAGCGCACCAAGGTGGCATCCCAGCGGTTTGCCTTTCAGCAGTCCGAGCTGGCACGGGACCGCAAGGACTACAAGAAGGACCTCTAGAGGGTGTACGCCAGGGAGCTGGAGGCGGCCCGGAAGGAGAAGAGGCTGGCCAAGAAGGAGGAGCACCTGGACTAGAGGGAAGGGGTCGTCACTGAGCTCTAGGTCAAGCTAGATGCCTTCAACAAAATCCTGGAGGAGCAGCGGGCCCAACAGACCACGACTGTGGAGAGCCTGCAAAGGCTGCGGCGGGAGCTGGATGACAGGGCCAGCAGCATTGCCTTGACCGAGGAGACCCTCGAGGAAAGAGATGCCTCCCTAGATAAGCGGGCGATGGATCTCGCTTGGCAGGATAAGGACCTCGCCTTCAGGGAGGAGATATTTGAAAGGCGGGAGAAGCTGCTGGCTAATCATGAGCTCGAGGCGGAGCAGAAGGAGAAGGAGCTAGAGGAGCGGGTCCGCCGGTTCCAAGCGACGCAGGTGGCACAGGCGGCTCTAGGCCCCTAGGCGGTGGCAGCGCTGAAGAAGACACTCGAAGATCTCTAGGTGGAGCAGCGCGCCGGGGTCTAGCGCATCGCCGCGTGGGCCGGCAAGGCGAGCACGTCACTGGTGCCGCTAGAGATTAGCCCCATCCCGGTGTCAGGGCCTTCGGCGTCCATCTCTGACACGCTACCGGTGCTGGATTCTGCCGCCGACCGCCTCTGACGCCTGGACTAGATACTTGGCGCCCGCCTGGAGGCCAAAGGCGGTAGGCTGTGTCGGGCGATGATAGAGTATGTCCTGACGTGCTTCTAGAGCCACGACCTGGCCATCTCCTTGGATCCGGTGATCACTAGTCTGGTGGCCGACACCGAAGACGCCGCCCGGCAGGGCGTACAAGGTACCGTTTAGGTGGTAGCCGAGCGCTTCCAGCGAGACCCTGCCGATGAGTAGTCCATTCTGCAAAGATAGAACAAGGGTTCCGCTGGGGTGCGACTTGTAGTATTTTTTTGATTTTGTAAGATACTTTTTAGAAGTATTTATCTAATAGTGGCAGGACTTATCTGTATGCTATTTATCTTTGCTGTGTGTGTCGTTACCAACTTCTCCCTAGTACTTGCCCCCTGGGATGCAGGCTCGACGTGTCGAGGCTAGATGCCAGCGTACCTAAGAGAAATTTGGTGACCTGGCCCCCCTAGGATGCAGGCTCGACGTGTCGAGGCTGGATGCCAGCGTACTTAAGAGAAATTTGGTGACCTGGCCCCCAGGAGATAGTCTCGATTGGGATCCGAACCTGCACACAACCTTGGCTAGAAAGCTTTAGTAGTGAGTAGTGACCCATAGGACCCGCCAGCTGGTATCTTCTACCCTTTGATTCATGCAACAAGACCTGCAGGACCTAGTCTGGGAAGCCAATCCGTGTGTCCGGACCCCCTGGATCACAGCTCCAAATACTAGGACACCCATCGCAGAGTGGTGGAGCGTGTAGGCTTAGGGTACAGGACCAGGCTAAGCGGCTACACAGCTCCGGACCACCCCAGGAGACAAGTGTCCATTCTTTAGAACCAGACCCTAGGTTACCGGACCCATAGGACTATAGCTCGAAATACTAGGATATGAGAGCACCTAGAGGGGGGGTGAAATAGGTGATCCTGTAAAAACTTAAGACTTATTGCCACAAAAACTAAGTTAAGTGTTAGTGCAATAGAATCAAGTAGCTAGAGAGGAGTACTTGTGAAACACAGAAACCACAGAGAGAAACAACACAGTAGACACAGGGGTTTACCTCGTGGTTCGGCCAAGTACAAAACTTGCCTACTCCACGTTGTGGTGTCCCAATAGATGAGGGTTGCACTCAACCCCTCTCAAGTAATCCAACGATCAACTTGAATACCACGGTGTTCCTTTTTCTTATCACTTTTCCCGTTTGTGAGGAATCTCCACAAGTTGGAGTCTCTCGCCCTTACAATAAATATCAATGTAAAAGCACTAGAGTAAGGGAGGGAAGCAACACACACAAATCCGCAGCAATACGCACACACACAGGCCAAGACTTGAGCTCAAATGAAATGCAACAAGTTCACCACTAGAACGGAGCTCAAATCACTAAGAAAATAAATCGAGTGTGCCGAGACGGAATGTGAGAGTCTTAGAATGTTCAAAGTATGCTTGGTGTACTCCTCCATGCGCCTAGGGATCCCTTTTATAGCCCCAAGGCAGCTAGGAGCCGTTAGAAGCAATCTGGGAAGGCAATTCTTGCCTTCTGTCGGGTGGCACACCGGACAGTCCGGTGCACCACCGGATAGGGACTGTTCACAGTCCGGTGCAGATCTCCTTCCAAAAATAGAACAATCGACCGTTGCAAAATTGGAGCCGTTGGCGCACCGGACACTGTCCGGTGCACACCGGACAGTCCGGTGCCCCCCCGACCGTTGGCGCGGCCACGCGTCACGCGCGGATTGCGTGGCCGACCGTTAGCGCGGTCGACCGTTGGCTCACCGGACAGTCTGGTGTCTCATTGGACCGTCTGGTGAATTTTAGCCGTACGCCGTTGAACGATTCCCGAGAGCGACGACTTCACCGCAGACAGCTCACCGGACAGTCCGGTGCACCACCGGACAGTCCGGTGAATTATAGTCGTACACCGATGTCTGTTCCCGAGAGTGGCCTGTTCACTGGAGGCTGACCTGGCGCACCGGACACTGTCCGGTGCACCACCGGACAGTCCGGTGTGCCAGACTGCGCTGAGTCTTGGCTGTTCCAGCCAAGTCTTTTCCTTCTCTCTTTTCTCTGATTCCAGCACTTAGACAAATATGTTAGTACACAAAAACCAATGTACTAAGTCAAGAATCATACCTTCTTGTTGATTTGCACTTTATCAATCATTTGGCACACGATTACTCACTCAATACGTGTTGGACACTTAATCACCAAAACTATACTAGAAATGGCCCAAGGGCACATTTCCCTTTCAGGATACTCGTCATAGAGTGGTGGAGCGTGTAGGCTTAGGGTACGGAACCGAGCTAAGCGACTACACGGCTCCGGACCACCCTAGGAGACAAGTATCCATTCTCTAGAACCAGCCTCCAGGCTGTCGGACCCCCCTCGAGGGGTCCCAAACTGCAAGTCTGGCAACTCAATTCGGATGTCATTATACCAGCAAAGGGTGGGAATTGTATGGGTGGGTTAGATAAAAAATGGCGCTCGTAAATTGAAGCATACTAAAGACACCACAAAAACAAATCTGGGGATGAATCTTTTCTTTATAACTTGATATACATGAGTGTAGGCCAATAGACCGGGTTTATGAGGGCGGACCTCACCGGGCTGGCGTACATATATGCGCAACCTAGTTACAAAGGAAGAAAACTGGGTCCCTAGGTTTGTTTTTATGGGAAAAACTTACGGAGATGCTCTATGTTCCAAGGGTTGGTCAGAGGCTCTCCTTCAGTTGTAGCAAGGCGGACACACTCGGGTCGGCATATTTCCATCACCTTGAAGGGTCCTTCCCAGCTGGGGGAGAGTTTGTGGAGCCCTTCTCGGTTTAGTACTCGCCTTAGGACCAGGTCCCCGACCTGAAGCTCCCTACTGTGCACGAACCATTGGTGGTAGCGCCTGAGCGCCTGGTTGTACCGGTGCGTTTCAGATCACCGCTTTCCTTCTGCGCTCGTCGACGAAGTCCACGTCCTCACACCGTAGTTGTTCCTGCATAGACTCATCAAAAGCCTGGACCCGTGGGAGCCCATAATGATTTTCGGGGGAAGGCAGGCTTCGGCCCCGTAGACCAGGAAGAATGGGGTCTCCCCGGTGGCCCGGCTGGGTGTAGTCCGGTTCCCTCATAGCACGAATGGAAGCTCACTGGCCCAATTTGCACCATGCCTTTTCAAGCAGTCGTAGGTGCGTGTCTTGAGTCCCTTAAGAATCTCTAAGTTCGCCCTCTCCACTTGGTCGTTGCTCCTGGGATGGGCCACGGATGCAAAGCAGAGCTGGGTGACGATGCCCTCGCAATACTCCTGGAAAAGCCGACTTGTAAACCGAGTCCCGTTGTCCGTAATGATACGGCTTGGGACCTCAAATCTACAGACGATCGACGTGAGGAAAGCGACGGCAGCACCCTAGGTGATGTTGACCATAGGGGTGGCCTCTGGCCACCTGGTGAACTTGTCGATGGCAACGAAGAGGAATCGGTACCCACCGACGACCCTGGGGAACGGTCCCAGGATATCCACCCCCCATACGGCGAATGTGAAAGCTCTCTTGTGGGTTTTGGTGTTTGGATGACAACTCAATTAAAGGACTAACAAGTGTGCTAAGTGTTGAACAGGTGCTTAATGTAAAGCTAACAGGGTTCAACACAAGTGAACAAATGTGATGGTCCAAGAACTGGATTATGAATACATGATGGACATCACAAGTAAGATGGACATTGCAAAAGTGATACTCAGGTGCGTAGCTCAGAGACAACTGATCAAGCCAAGGATGGAGCAAGAAGAGCTTCGAGGTACCAAGTGCACGGGAGAAGGTCAAGGAGGCTGAGGAACCCAAAGCCAAGGGTGAAGAAGAAGGCTTGCAAAGTCAAGGGTGATCGAGTTGAGAACAGCTACAACACATCAAGGATCACTATATAAGGACGTGACTTACAACCAATGAGGTAATAGCTACAGTTATGTGGTGTAAGTCATAAGGCTCAAGATCAAGCTCTAAGGAGATCAAGGTCACTAGAAGGAGAACAAGTGTCAAAACCAGAACTGGAAGCAGCCCAAAAGAGCTAAGTTCATCTTGATCTTTAGTTTGGGTTGTTCCTATGTTTGGAGATGTTCTATGTGACCTTTGCAGGATGTTGGAGCTAAGAAATGTCAATCTAGATCAAGTCAAGCCGACTTGATGATTTATGAGTCCAACATCAAAGCTCAAGCATGTGAAATGATATAGATGTAATAATTAAGAGAAGGTGTGTTTCTAGACTTAGTACATTGGTTTTTGTGTACTAACATATTTGTCTAAGTGTTAGAAATAGAAAGAAGAAGAAAAGAAAGAGGTGCAAAAGGCTTGGCTGTGTACAGCCAAGACTCAGCTCAGTCTAGCACACCGGACTGTCCGGTGGTGCACCAGACAGTGTCCGGTGCGCCAGGTTAAACTCCGGTAAATAGGTCGCTCTCGGGAGGAGTCGGCGGCGTACGGCTATAAATCACCGGACTATCCGGTGGTGCACCGGACAGTGTCCGGTGAGTCGGCTGCGGCGAAGTCGCCGCTCTCGGGAGAAGTCGGGCGACGTTCGGTTATAATTCACCGGACTGTCCGGTGGTGCACCGGACTGTCCGGTGAGCCAACGGTCGGCTGGGCCAACGGTCGGCCGCACAATCCGCGTGTGACGCGTGGCCGAGCCAACGGTCAGATGGGGGCACCGAACTGTCCGGTGTGCACCGGACAGTGTCCGGTGCGCCAACGGCTCCAGGACTGCAACAGTCGACTGCTCCATTTATGGAAGGAAATCAGGCACCGGACAGTGTCCGGTGGTGCACCGGACTGTCCGGTGCACCACCCGACAGAAGGCAAGATTTGCCTTCCTGGATTGCTTCCAACGGCTCCTAGGCCCCTTGTGCCTATAAAAGGGACCCCTAGGCGCCTCAAGCAAGGTACAACAAGTGCAGCCAACAAGTGTAGACATCACTCAAATCCATTCTCACTCTCCCTCTTGTGTGTAACTCTATAGTTTGTGTAGAAGGCACAGCTATAAGCCTTTAGAGAGAGGAGAAGTGCTGCTAAGAGCTAGAGCAAGGTCTTGAGCGTATCGTTACTCTACCGAGGTGCTGCCGAGAAGTTTGTAAGCAGCCACGGTGTTGTTGTAACCCAACTCAATAGTGAAAGGCTCTATCTGTCATACTGACAGATCTGAGCAAACGGAGGAAGGAGTTGAAATAGACTCCAAGCCCAGGTGTGGCTAACTCCAACGAGGACTAGGCAAGCGTTTCAGGCTTGGCCGAACCTCGGGATAAATCCTTGCGTCTGTGTGCTCTGTTCCGTATTGTATTCTGACTCTCTGTTTTATTCGCTTTTATATCTGCACTTAAACACTTATCTGTGGTATAAGCTTTATTTGAAGTGCAGGATTTTTTGAGACAGGATCTTCTATTCCACTGCAACCTACTCGAAGGGTCTTCACTCCACTGCGTTCTAGTCTTCGAGTAGAGTAAGAATTTAAGTTTTAAAGCATAAAGTTTTATTCGCCTATACACCCCCCCTCTAGGCGACATCCAGATCCTGTTCCCGGGCATAAGGGAACTCTCAATTGGTATCAGAGCTAGGCCTCTCCAGTGTGGGCTTAGCTGTCCGGAGATAACGATGTCGTCACAAGAGGTAACTGTAGAACTTCTTTTAGGCGATGGTTCTAATTACAAGTCTTGGTCTGTCTCTATTTATAGTGCTTTCATGAGTGTTGATCCTGATTTGAGACAGATCTTTAGTAGAAGTATTTTTCCCTCTAATGTTAGTAAAAATCCTTCTAATGATGAACTAAGATGTCTATCTCTAAATCACCATGCTTGCAACATCTTAGTTGATTCTGTTTCTAGAGATGCCTATTTTGCCATCATGAGTAGTGATAATGATTTATTTGTTGATGCTCATGATTTATGGAATAGAATTAAAGTAAAATATTTTGTGGCAAATTGTACTGCTCCTACTCCCTATATTGCTTGTGATGCTAACCATTCAAGGGGAGAAGAACAAGAACGATGGCACCCAAATGATGAATCCACCTCGTCAACAGGTTTGTTCTCCACTAGTGATAAATGTTTTATTGCTAACAATGACAGTGGAGACGAAAGCCATGATGAGAGGAATATGAGGATGATAGCGAGGATGAATCTTCATCATCACAAGGTACATTTTCCTATATTGCTTCCACTGACATTAATGACAGGGAAAATGAGACCGATGATGTGGAAGAAGAGGAGATTCGCCGTTTCTACAACCATCTCAACAAAGCGGACAAAGCTCTCTTGGTTAAGTTGTTGAGAAGGAACAAAGAACAATGCGAGATGCTTCTCAGGCTAGAGGAGACTCTCATCAAAACAAACAACAGCCTGGAGAAGATGACCAAAGGACATGAGGAGCTAAGGTGCTCTCATGATGTCTTGGTCCAACGGTATGATTCAATGTTAATTGAGCAAAGTAATAATGATGATGCTCTATCTAATGTTGCTCAACTTAAAACTGAAAATTCTATGCTTAGAAGTCAAATAGAAACAATGAATTTAGAAAAGCTTGCTCTTGGTGAAAAGTATGATACGTTGTCATACTCTCATAGTAAACTAGTTGATGATTATATCATGCTCAATATTGCTCATGAGGTAGTAATTACTAGTTTAAACTCATATGAACCTCATTCTTGCACTAGTAATCAATTGGTCAAAATATTATCATGTGCTGACCTCCACCGCCCCAAGAAAGGGCAATCTTTGTTTGAGAAACAAGTTGTAGGATCAAAAAGGAAATTGCTTGGGAACAAGAAACAAAGACAATTAAGGAGAAGATGCCTTGCTCGACTTCCGCAAGATATCTACGAACACGTGGTGAAGAAGCTTAAGGAAGGAGAAACCGCAGCAAGGGTCAAACTCCATAAGAAGGATGTTCCCAAAGCAATAAATGAAGAAATCAACATGAATAAGGAAAAAGGTAAAAATTCAATTAATCATGTTGATTGCACTGATCATCTCTCCATGTCATTCAAGTACAAAAAGGGAAAAGGAAAAAGGAGGTGCTTCAAGTGCAAGAAGTTAGGCCACCTCATCACGTCTTGTCCATACAAAGACAAGAATGAAGGGACAAGGAGTTGTTTTGGATGCAACAATAAGGACCACACGATCACTTCATGTCTGGTCATGAAGAATCAAGGATGTGCATCCTCCAAGGTGACCCTCACCAAGGAAAATGACAAACAGCAAGCGTCATGTCAGGTTGAGCGACGCTTCTGCTACAAATGTGGTGAGCAGGGTCATCTACCCAAGGTATGTTATAAAGGTAAGATTCCTAAGCAAGTGAATTTGTCTCAATCTTATTCGCGTAGGAGACCCAAATCATACACTTGTGCTAGATCTATAACGAGATCACCTAGAACTAGCACAAAGGCAATTTGGGTACCAAAGGCACATTTAGATGATCATTATGGACCCATCCCGAGATGGGTACCAAACTGTGCTAACTAGACCATGCAGGTGCCTTGAGATGAACTGGAGACCATGGGAGAGCTTAAGACGGTTATCTAAAACTCTATGCTTAAGCTGTTAATTGTTTTGGTGTTTATTGACCCAAGGTTGAATTATTGTGAGACACTAATCCCATGTTCATCTCAAGTGGAATGAGTTGTAGGGGTCCTTGATCATTATTGGTGAATCAAGCAAAGAACCTTCATTGTGTATCTGGCTCTCCAAAGGACGGTACCTGTGTTTCCTAAGTCTATTATCAGTATTGCTCTTAAGTTGGATTGGTGTGTTCACCTATACTTGGAGTAGTTATGCCTTTGATTGCCTGTGTGAGTACCTTTCGATCCAGTATTAATAATTTCCAAGATCATAACCATGTGTGCTTAATCATGACTAAGTGCTCTATAAGTCATATTTTTTGGTAGCTTAGCATTTAAGGTATTTACCATGATTAATTCTTTATGTGTTCATGGATAAACCTGTTTTCTTTGTAAATCATGCTATACGTGTGTAATGAGTAACCTATGTGTGCAAGCATGACATCTTGTTTAGTCCATGTTCACATGATTACCCTATTTTGGCACTATGTATTATGCCTCTAATGCAACCCTCTCGAGCTATGAAGTGCATAAACAATAGGGAACTTGTGGTAATAACTGGTGCTCTCATGGCCATACAAGGCAAAGGTATGAAAAATGGAACTATGCAATTTCATTGAATATCTTGAAGTTCTTTTAATTGTGATCACAACTATGGTCTTGCCTTTGAATTGGTAGTGTCTTGGCTTAGGTGCTCTTTTTCTTTATAATGTTGATTCTTTTGGTGTATCTAAGGAACTTTCTTAATTATGATGTGCTTAGACATTGCGCTTTATATGCATAATCGTGTTGTTTTTCAATTGGTATATGTGGTGCAATGATTGTCAAGTATGAAGCATGTCTAGGTTGCTCATAAAATATTATACTTCTTGAGGCATGCATTGTTGGATTAAGTCAATCATTCATTTGATATTCAAATTGGTATCTTTGAAAGGTATGTTGTGATCCCCTCTAGTTCTGAGGAAGCTAGAATGTGCAAAGTGCAAGTCATTCAAATACTTGATGCACAAGTTCAGGGGGAGCACACATAACTTGTGTCTTTTGAGACTAATTGTTTCTTGAGCAATCTTGTACAGTCTCAAGGAGGAAACAAGAAGATGAGCAAGAAATGGAGCAATCAGGACTGGGGTACCTCTGTAAGTCAAGGAATTGGTATCTTAAGTCATGAGTAATTACATATTTTTAGATTGATCATGCTCTATAAAATTTGGTGATACTACATCCTTAAATATCATGAGGCTATGATAATAAATGATCTTGCAATTGGTATCTTTAAATTGGTAGAGGGGGAGTTTTGATAATGTGTCTCTCCTCCTTAACACCCTGCTGTCCCTTGACATCATCCTATGTTCTTGCTTGAATATGGTTTTGGTGTTTGATGTCAAAGGGGGAGAATATGTGCATTAAAGCTTATCTCAACCTGAGAGGAAAGCTTATCCTAAGGGGTGATGTGTTAGTTTGAGCATTGTTAGTGTGTTATTGATAAGTCTTATCATATGCTTCTTGCAGTATTATATGTGTTGCATCATATGGACTAGTGTTTCCACTGCTATGAATTAATTGGCTTCTATAGTATAATAGATAGTCATGTGGTTAATGGTGCTTTAAGATTAAAGGTGCTTTAAGATTGCTTTAAATTGGTATCTTAGTTTAAATTGGTATCTTAATGGTGAATAGTGGTAGGTTGATATTCCTGTGATATATCCACTTAAGTGAATGGTGTTTAACTCTGATTCTGTGCATTTGTGTCATGGTTTGGTCCTTGGCACAATGCATCCCACAGGTGCTAAGGTGTAGCAATGTTTCGATTTAGCCTAAGTATGTGCATTTTGGCATTTAAGGCCAAAGCTAAGTTTTTAATGCAAGCACATATTTAGGGGGAGCATTCTACAATCTTAGAACTCAATTTGTGCTTTAAATTTCACTCTTATGTAAGCTTTAATTGTGTTGCCATCAATCACCAAAAAGGGGGAGATTGAAAGCTCTCTTGTGGGTTTTGGTGTTTGGATGACAACTCAATTAAAGGACTAACAAGTGTGCTAAGTGTTGAACATGTGCTTAATGTAAAGCTAACAGGGTTCAACACAAGTGAACAAATGTGATGGTCCAAGAACTGGATTATGGATACATGATGGACATCACAAGTAAGATGGACATTGCAAAAGTGATACTCGAGTGCGTAGCTCGGAGACAACTGATCAAGCCAAGGACGGAGCAAGAAGAGCTTCGAGGTACCAAGTGCACGGGAGAAGGTCAAGGAGGCTGAGGAACCCAAAGCCAAGGGTGAAGAAGAAGGCTTGCAAAGTCAAGGGTGATCGAGTTGAGAACAGCTACGGCACATCAAGGATCACTATATAAGGACGTGACTTACAACCAATGAGGTAATAGCTACAGTTATGTGGTTTAAGTCATAAGGCTCAAGATCAAGCTCTAAGGAGATCAAGGTCACTAGAAGGAGAACAAGTGTCAAAACCAGAACTGGAAGCAGCCCAAAAGAGCTAAGTTCATCTTGATCTTTAGTTTGGGTTGTTCCTATGTTTGGAGATGTTCTATGTGACCTTTGCAGGATGTTGGAGCTAAGAAATGTCAATCTAGATCAAGTCAAGCCGACTTGATGATTTATGAGTCCAACATCAAAGCTCAAGCATGTGAAATGATATAGATGTAATAATTAAGAGAAGGTGTGTTTCTAGACTTAGTACATTGGTTTTTGTGTACTAACATATTTGTCTAAGTGTTAGAAACAGAAAGAAGAAGAAAAGAAAGAGGTGCAAAAGGCTTGGCTGTGTACAGCCAAGACTCAGCTCAGTCTGGCACACCGGACTGTCCGGTGGTGCACCGGACAGTGTTCGGTGCGCCAGGTTAAACTCCGGTAAACAGGTCGCTCTCGGGAGGAGTCGGTGGCGTACGGCTATAAATCACCGGACTGTCCGGTGGTGCACCGGACAGTGTCCGGTGAGTCGGCTGCGGCGAAGTCGCCGCTCTCGGGAGAAGTCGGGCGACGTTCGGTTATAATTCACCGGACTGTCCGGTGGTGCACCGGACTGTCCGGTGAGCCAACGGTCGGCTGGGCCAACGGTCGGCCGCGCAATCCGCGTGTGACGCGTGGCCGAGCCAACGGTCAGATGGGGGCACCGAACTGTCCGGTGTGCACCGGACAGTGTCCGGTGCGCCAACGGCTCCAGGACTGCAACGGTCGACTGCTCCATTTATGGAAGGAAATCAGGCACCAGATAGTGTCCGGTGGTGCACCGGACTGTCCGGTGCACCACCCGACAGAAGGCAAGATTTGCCTTCCTGGATTGCTTCCAACGGCTCCTAGGCCCCTTGTGCCTATAAAAGGGACCCCTAGGCGCCTCAAGCAAGGTACAACAAGTGCAACCAACAAGTGTAGACATCACTCAAATCCATTCTCACTCTCCCTCTTGTGTGTAACTCTATAGTTTGTGTAGAAGGCACAGCTATAAGCCTTTAGAGAGAGGAGAAGTGCTGCTAAGAGCTAGAGCAAGGTCTTGAGCGTATCGTTACTCTACCGAGGTGCTGCCGAGAAGTTTGTAAGCAGCCACGGTGTTGTTGTAACCTAACTCAATAGTGAAAGGCTCTATCTGTCATACTGACAGATCTGAGCAAACGGAGGAAGGAGTTGAAATAGACTCCAAGCCCAGGTGTGGCTAACTCCAACGAGGACTAGGCAAGCGTTTCAGGCTTGGCCGAACCTCGGGATAAATCCTTGCGTCTGTGTGCTCTGTTCCGTATTGTATTCTGACTCTCTGTTTTATTCGCTTTTATATCTGCACTTAAACACTTATCTGTGGTATAAGCTTTATTTGAAGTGCAGGACTTTTTGAGACAGGATCTTCTATTCCACTGCAACCTACTCGAAGGGTCTTCACTCCACTGCGTTCTAGTCTTCGAGTAGAGTAAGAATTTAAGTTTTAAAGCATAAAGTTTTATTCGCCTATACACCCCCCCTCTAGGCGACATCCAGATCCTGTTCCCGGGCATAAGAGAACTCTCAAAATGGCCAAGAGGGCAAAATCATCTGCAGAGCCTGAGCTAGTGTGTGTATCTGCTTTGCATGGAATTGACACGCCTTGCAGGACTTTACCATCTCAGCTGCATCCTGGAGGGCGGTTGGCCAGTAAAAGCCATGCCAGAAGGCTTTACCGACTAGCATGCGGGATGAGGAATGACTTCCGCACTCTCCTCCATGGATCTCCATGAGTGAAAGGGAAATAGGGTCAAACCTTTTCCTAAATAATTTCGGTGGTTGAATTGCCCAACACAAACAATTGGACTAACTAGTTTGCTCTAGATTATATGTTCTACAGGTGCCATAGGTTCAACACAAACTAATAAAAAGAACAAGTTAGGGTTTAAAAGAAAGGAGCAAAAAAACCGAAGGCTGCCCTGGTCTGGCGCACCGGACTGTCCGGTGCACCACCGAACAGTGTCCGGTGCACCAGGGAGATCAACTCTGAACTGCTCAGCTTCGGGTTTTTGGAAAGTCACTCTGCTATAATTCACCGGACTGTCCGGTGGGTTACCAGACTGTCCGGTGTGCCATGCGGAGTAACAGCTACAGCGCCAACGGTCATCTGCAAAAGTGAATAGTGAACACTACAGTGCGCGGGGAGCGTGCGAAGAGTCAGAGCAGGTGCCAGAAGGTGCACCGGACAGTGAACAGGACCTAAGGAATGTGTGTCCTAAGGAATACGAAGAGCCTCCACAAGTACAAGATCAACCATCATCTTCCATACAAGCATCTTCACCAACTCAAGATGAGGAACAGGCTCAAGATGATGAAGAAGAAGATTAAGAAGATGAGCCACCTCAAGAGGAGGACAACGATCAAGGGGGAGATGACAATGATCAAGACAAGGAAGATGAGCAGGGTCAAAGACCGCCACACCCAAGAGTCCACCAGGTGATTCAAAGAGATCACCCTGTGAACACCATCCTTGACGATATTCATAAGGGGGTAACCACTCGATCTCGAGTCGCTCATTTCTTTGAACATTACTCTTTTGTTTCCTCTATTGAGCCACACAGGGTAGAAGATGCACTTAAAGATTCGGATTGGGTGCTGGCGATGCAAGAGGAGCTCAACAACTTCATGAGGAATGAGGTATGGCATTTAGTTCCACGTCCTAACCAAAATGTTGTAGGAACCAAGTGGGTGTTCCGCAACAAGCAAGATGAGCATGGTGTGGTGACAAGGAACAAAGCACGACTTGTAGCCAAGGGATATTCACAAGTCGAAGGTTTGGATTTTGGTGAAACCTATGCACCTGTAGCTAGGCTTGAGTCAATTCGTATATTACTTGCCTATGCTACTTACCATGGCTTTAAGCTATATCAAATGGACGTGAAGAGTGCCTTCCTCAATGGACCAATCAAGGAAGAGGTCTATGTTGAGCAACCTCCCGGCTTTGAAGATAGTGAGTACCCTAACTATGTGTATAAACTCTCAAAGGCGCTTTATGGGCTCAAGCAAGCCCCAAGAGCATGGTATGAATGCCTAAGAGATTTCCTTATCACTAATGGCTTCAAAGTCGGAAAAGCCGATCCTACCCTCTTTATTAAAACTATTACAAAAGATTTGTTTGTATGCCAAATTTATGTTGATGATATTATATTTGGGTCTACTAACAAATCTACATGTGAAGAGTTTAGTAGGATCATGGTTCAAAAATTCAAGATGTCTATGATGGGGGAGTTGAAGTATTTTCTAGGATTTCAAGTCAAGCAACTCCAAGAGGGCACCTTCATCAGCCAAACGAAGTACATTCAAGACATACTCACCAAGTTTGGAATGAAGGATGCCAAGCCCATCAAGACACCCATGGGAACCAATGGACATCTCGACCTCGACACGAGAGGTAAATCCGTAGATCAAAAGGTATACCGGTCGATGATAGGATCTTTACTCTACTTATGTGCATCTCGACCGGATATTATGCTTTTCATATGCATGTGTGCAAGGTTCCAAGCCGATCCTAAGGAAGTTCACCTTAGGGCCGTGAAAAGAATTTTGAGATATTTAGTTTATACTCCTAAGTTTGGTCTTTGGTACCCTAAGGGATCCTCTTTTGATTTATTAGGATATTCCAATGCTGATTGGGCAGGGTGTAAAATTGATAGGAAGAGCACATCAGGGACTTGTCAGTTTCTGGGGAGATCCCTGGTGTCTTGGGCCTCAAAGAAACAAAACTCAGTCGCTCTTTCTACCGCCGAAGCCGAGTATATTGTCACAGGCCATTGTTGTGCGCAATTGCTTTAGATGAGGCAAACCCTCAGGGACTAGGCTACAAATTTAGCAAAGTCCCTCTCCTATGTGATAATGAGAGTGCAATCCGCATGGCGGATAATCCCATTGAACACAGCCACACTAAACACATAGCCATTCAGTATCACTTTTTGAGAGATCAGCAACAAAGTGGGGATATCGAGATAGCCTATATTAACACCAAAGAACAATTAGCCGATATCTTTACCAAGCCACTAGATGAGAAAACCTTTACCAAACTTAGGAATGAGCTAAACATTCTTGATTCTCAGAACTTTGATTGATTCTTTGCACACATAGCTCATTTATATACCTTTGATCATATGTCTTTTATATCTATGACTAATGTGTTTTCAAGTGTATTCTCATGCTTAGTCATAGAATTGAAAGGGAAATGGAGTATTCAGCAAAGACGACGCTTCCACTCAACTCCATCGGTCTTATTTACTCTTTGTGATATTCCGCCATCTCTTCACATTGGTATAATCTTTCACTCACTATTTTTGGCGATTAATGCCAAAGGTGGAGAGAGTATTAGCCCAAAGCAAAAGGACCACACCACCACGCCAATTTCAAAAAAATTTCGAAACAAAGTTTAAGTTTTTAAATGTTTTTCAATTGGTATCTTTGAAACTAGTATTCCTCTAAGAAATTCTATCTCAATTGGTAAAACCCTCTTGAACACTAAGAGGAGAATTTCATTAAGGGGGAGTTTTGTTTAGTCAAAGGAAAAGTATTTGAGACAGGGAGAGAAAATTTCAAAATCTTAAAAATGCTCCTCGAAATCTTATTTATATACCTTTGACTATTTGCAAAAAGATTTTGAAAAGAATTTTCCAAAGAATTTGCAAAAACAAAACTAGTGGTGCAAATGTGGTCCAAAATGTTAAAAGAAAGAAAGCAATCCATGCATATCTTATGAAAGTTTAAATTGGTTTAATTCCAAGCAACCTTTGCACTTACCTTATGTAAACTAGTTCAATTCTGCACTTATATATTTGCTTTGGTTTGTGTTGGCATCAATCACCAAAAAGGGGGAGATTGAAAGGGAAATAAGGTCAAACCTTTTCCTAAATAATTTTGGTGGTTGAATTGCCCAAAACAAACAATTGGACTAACTAGTTTGCTCTAGATTATATGTTCTACAGGTGCCATAGGTTCAACACAAACCAATAAAAAGAACAAGTTAGGGTTCAAAAGAAAGGAGCAAAAGAAAACCGAAGGCTGCCCTGGTCTGGTGCACCGGACTGTCCGGTGCACCAGGGAGATCAACTCTGAACTGTTCAGCTTCGGGTTTTTGGAAAGCCACTCCGCTATAATTCACCGGACTGTCTGGTGGGTCACCAGACTGTCTGGTGTGCCATGCGGAGTAACGGCTACAGCGCCAACGGTCGTCTACAAAAGTGAACAGTGAACGCTACAGGGCGCGGACAGCGCGCGCAGAGTCAGAGCAGGCGCCAGAAGGCGCACCGAACAGTGAACAGGACCTGTCTGATGCACCACCGGACTGTCTGGTGACCCAGCTGTCAGAAGCTCCAACGGTCGAACCCTAACGGTTGGGTGACGTGGCCAGCGCAACGGACTGTCCGGTGCGCCATTCGACAGCAGACTTCCCCAACGGCCATTTTGGTGGGTGGAGCTATAAATACCCCCCAACCACCACACTTCAAGGCATCCAAGTTTTCAGCCATTGCATTCAATACAAGAACTCTAGACTTCACTCCAAGACACAAACAAGAGATCAAATCCTCTCCCAAGTCCGGAATCACTCCAAATATTTAGTGACTAGTGAGAGAGAGAGATATTTGTGTTCATTTGAGCTCTTATCGCTTGGATCGCTTTTCTTCTTCCCCATTCTTGCTCTCAACACCTTTGTAATCAAAGCAAGAGACACCAAGTTGTGGTGGTCCTTGTGGGGACTAAGTGTCCCATTTGATTGAGGAAAAAAGCTCACTTGGTCTAGGTGACCATTTGAGAGAGGGAAAGGGTTGAAAGAGACCCGGTCTTTGTAACCACCTCAATTGGGAGTAGGTTTGCAAGAACCGAACCTCGGTAAAACAAATCACCGTGTCTCTCTCTTCATTTGCTTGTGACTTGTTTTTGCCCTCTCTTTCGGACTCGTTTTTAATTCTAACGCTAACCCCGGCTTGCAGTGTGTGCTTAAGTTTATAATTTTCAGATTCCACCTATTCACCCCCTCTAGGCGACTATCAATTGGTATCAAAGCCCGATACTTCAATAGAGCCTAACCGCTCGAAGTGATGTCGGGAGATCACGCCAAGAAGGAGGTCATGACCGGTGAGAAGCCCGCTACAAGCCACAGGAAGGCTCCATCAAGGGAGTCTAGCACCAAGCACAAGGAGGAATCCCCTCCACGCGTCAAGTCGCATCGGAGTGGTGACAAGAAGAAGAAGATGAAGAAAGTGGTCTACTACGAGACCGACTCTTCGTTACCATCCACCTCCGGTTCCGACGCACCGTCCGTAACTTCTAAGCGCCATGAGTGCAAGAAGTTTAGTAAGATCCCCCTACGCTATCCTCGCATTTCCAAACGTACTCCTTTACTTTCCGTCCCATTAGGCAAACCACCCGTTTTTTATGGTGAAGATTATTGTATGTGGAGTGATAAAATGAGGCACCATCTAACCTCACTCCACACTAGCATTTGGGATGTTGTTGAGTTTGGAGCACAGGTACCATCCATAGGGGATGAAGATTATGATTCGGATGAGGTTGCCCAAATCCGGCACTTCAACTCCCAAGCCACTACTATACTCCTCGCCTCTCTAAGTCAAGAGGAGTATAATAAGGTGCAAGGGTTGAAGAGTGCCAAAGAAATTTGGGATGTGCTCAAGACCGCGCAAGAAGGAGATGAGGTGACAAAGATCACCAAGCCGGAAACGATCAAGGGGGAGCTCAGTCGATTCATGCTCAACCAAGGGGAGGAGCCACAAGCCATGTACAACCGGCTCAAGACCTTGGTGAACCAAGTGTGCAACCTCAGGAGCACAAAATGGGATGACCATGAAATGGTTAAGGTTATTCTAAGATCACTCATTTTCTTAATCCTACACAAGTTCAATTAATTCATGGTGATCCTAGATACAAGCTAATGTCTCCCGAGGAGGTTATAGGAAAGTTTGTGAGCTTTGAATTGATGATCAAAGGCTCCAAACAAATCATCGAGCGAGGCACCACCTCAACACCCGAGGTGCAACCCGTTGCATTCAAAGCAACGGAGGAGAAGAAAGAAAAGTCTACATCAAGTAGGCTTCCCATCGACGCCTCCATGCTCGATAATGAGGAGATGGCGCTCATCATCAAGAGCTTCCGCCAAATCCTCAAGCAAAGGAGGGGGAAGGATTACAAGCCTCGCTCCAAGAAAGTGTGCTACAAATGTGGTAAGCCCAGTCATTTCATTGCTAAATGTCCATTATCTAGTGATAGTGACAGGGGCGACGACAAGAAGGGAAGGAGAAAGGAAAAGAAGAAGTACTACAAGAAGAAGGGCGGCGATGTCCACGTGTGTCGGGAGTGGGACTCCGATGAGAGCTCCACCGACTCCTCCAATGACGAGAACGCCGCCAACATCGCCATCAACAAAGGCCTCCTCTTCCCCAACATCAGCCACAAGTGTCTCATGGCAAGGGACGACAAAACGAAGGTAAAATCTAGAGCCTCCACTAAATATACAACATCTAGTGATGAGGATAACTCTAGTGATGATGAAGATAATCTGCTTGCCCTTTTGCCAACCTAAACATGCAACAAAAGGAAAAATTAAATGAATTGATAGGTGCTATTCATGAGAAGGATGAACTCTTGGATAGCCAAGAGGACTTCCATATTAAAGAAAACAAGAAGCATGTTAAGGTTAAAAATGCTTATGCTCAAGAGATAGAAAAATGTGAAAAATTGACTAGTGAGCTTAGCATTTGCCATGATACTATCTCAAACCTTAGAAATGAGAATATTAAATTAATTGCTAAGGTTGAGAAGTTAAATGTTTGTGGTGATTCTCTTGTCAACCTTAAAAATGATAATGCTAGTTTAATTGCTAAGATTGACAAGTTGAATGAAATGCTTTCTAGCCTTAAAATTGAGAATGACAAATTAATTGCTAAGGCTAAGGATTTAAATATTTGAAATGTTTCTATTTCTAATCTTAGAAATGAGAATGTCGTATTACATGCTAAGATTGATGAATTAAATGCTTGCAAACCCTCTACATCTAGTGTTGATCATGTTACTATTTGTACTAGATGTAGAGACATTAATGTTGATGCTATCCATGATCACCTAGCTTTAATTAAACAACAAAATGATCACATAGCTCAACTTAGTGCTAAAATTAATGAGCATGAGATAGAAAATGAAAATTTTAAATTTTCTAGAAGCATGCTCTATAATGGGAGACGCCCTGGCATTAAGGATGGCATTGGCTTCCAGCAGGGAGGCAATGTTAAACTTAATGCCCCTAAGAAATTGTCTAATTTTGTTAAGGGTAAGGCTCCCATGGTTTAGGATAACGAGAGGCTATATTTTATATCATGCTAGTTATCCCGAACACAAGATTAGGAGAATTCATTCTAGGAAGTCTCACTCTGGCTCTCATCATGCTTTTATGTATAAGAGTGAGGCATCTAGTTCTAGGCAATCCACTAATGTTAAATTGCCTAAAAAGAAATCTCCTACTGGATCAAATGAGCCTATTGTTTCATTTAAGACTTTTGATGCTTCTTATGTTTTAACTAACAAATCAGGCAAAGTAGTTGCCAAATATGTTGGGGCTGTAAGGAAAATGGACCCCGGGCCTTTTGGCTAACTGAGTTTTGGTGTTTGATGAACAACACAATCAGTGAACTAATAAGTTTTCTAGTGTTTGTGTTTGTAGTTCACAGGATGCGAAGAGAATTGGACCAAGGCAATGAGGATGCAACACCTCAAAAGAAGACATAAAAAGATGCATAGGAGTCCAAGACTCAAGAACAAAGAAGCCCGAAGAAATCAGCAAAGAAATCCAAGATGAGGGCTGTCAGCCAGCGCCTGGTGGCGCACCGGACATTGGTGTCCGGTGTGCACCGGACTGTCCGGTGAGGCACCGGACAGTCTGCGCAGAGAGGCCACGGACAGGCGCTCTCTGGCTGTAGCACCGGACTATCCGGTGTGCACCGGACTGTCCGGTGTGCCAACGGGCAGACGGCAACGGTCGGATCCAACGGTCGACTGCTACAGGCGCCAACGGTCGGCTGACGTGGCGTGCACCGGACATCCACTGTGCAGTGTCCGGTGGTGCACCGGACTGTCCGGTGCACCCGACGACAGAAAGCTGCTGCTTTCTGTCCAACGGCTAGTTTGGGGTGTGGAGGCTATAAATACCACCCCAACCGGCCATTCTCAAGTGTGAGAGCCCAAGCAACATACCAAGGCATATAGTGCATATTTCCAAGAGCTCAACCACCCAAGTGCTTAATAGAATCACTCGGTGATTAGCGTAGGTGCTTTGCGAAGTGCTTAGGTTAGTTAGACCGCTTTAGCGCTTGCTCTAGGTGAACCCTAGTTAGTTGAGTGAGTTTTGTAAAACCACACAACCCCTCGGCTCTTGCGCGAGTCGTTGTAATTGTACCGAGTGGGGTGAGAGTCTTGCGAGACCGTGACAACCGCGTTTGTGTCACGGCCGCCACCGTGTACCGGAGGGAACGAGGCCCGCGGCGTTTTCGGCCGGAAGCTCGATAGTGGAGACGGCGGGGAGCGTCCGAGAGGAGCCGGAAGCGGTGCACCACTTGCGCGTGGAGAAGGCCCGCGGCTGTCTACGGATTTACTCGACCGTGGTGCTTGGCCCTCGCGTGGGCTTCCCTTTGCGTAGGGGCACCAACGAGGATTAGTCGAGACCTTGCGTGGTTCCGGATACCTCGGTAAAAATACCGGCGTCATCCACGAGAGTTTGCATCTCTACTTAGCTCTTTACATTCCGCATTTATATTAAGCATTTAAGTTTCAATCTTGTAGTCATACTTATTTAGTATAGATTGAAACTTAGCCTTTGCGGTAGAGATAGCAACACTTAGACAAAACCTAGTTTGCACATTCTAGTTTTGATTAGTTGCATAGGTTTTGCTCTAGGGATTTAATTGTGGCCTAGTTAAGTAAAAGTTTTAGAAGTCCTAATTCACCCCCCCTCTTAGGCGTCACCCGTTTCCTACAAGTGGTATCAGAGCCCGGTTTGGCTCATTTGAAACGCTTTAGCTTCACCGCTAAAAGAGCCGACGCTTTTTAGAGGAAGGGATGGATACCCATAGGCCACCACACTTTGACGGCACTAACTTCCCATATTATAGTGCTAGAATGGCTTGTTACCTAGAGGTCGTTGATCTAGGTGTTTGGAGAGTCACTCGTGACGGGATGAAACCCCTCAAGAATCCCGAGAAACCCACCACGAGTGAGGAAAAAGAAATTCATTTAAATGCTAGAGCCAAAAATTGCTTGTATGAATCTCTTAGCATGGATATTTTTAATCAAGTATTTACCTTGAAAACTGCTAATGAGATTTGGCTAAAATTGCATGAGCTCCATGACGGCACATCCAATGTCCGTGAGCAAAAACATTGCCTAGTCTTAAATGAGTATAATTCTTTTGCCATGAAAGATGATGAGCTTGTTAGAGACATGTATTCTCGTTTGAATCTAATTATCAATGAGCTCAATTCTATAGGCATTAATAAGCTAGGTGATGCGGACATTGTGAGGAAGATTATCTCCCTGCTACCACAACAAAGATATGGGAGCATCATCACCATCGTTCACAACATGGAGGATTTGAGCAACATGACCCCGACCATTGTGATTGGGAAAATCGCGGCCTTTGAGATGTCGCGAAAAATGAGTCGGGGAGAGGAGCCAACTTCCTCAAGACCATATGCTTTTGCATGTGATGAAAGGAAGGGCAAAAAGAAGGCTCCCACTCCAAGTTCCTCAAGCGAAGAAGAGGAGGAAGAAGAAGAAAGTGATGATGATGAAGATAATCAATCGTGCACATCATCCTCCGAGGACGAAGAAACAATCCGACGCGTCGGAAAGGTAATGAGGATGATCCGCAAGATTAATCTAATGGGTGTGTCCCTGCAGGTCGAGGATCTTCTCTTTAACATTGACAGGAAAAAGCAAAGAAAGAGAGGATGCTTCGCATGTGGGGAGAAGGGCCACTTCAGAGACAACTGTCCAAATATGGCCAAACCCAAAAAGGAGAGGAGCAAAGGCAAGGCGCTCACAAGTGTTAGAACTTGGGATGATTCTTCAAGTGAAGATGAACCTCCAAGGACGCGCAGCCACCGGTCCTCGTCACGATCATCACGGTCATCACACAAATGCCTTATGGCAAGAGGTAACAAAAGCATTCCATCCTCTAGTGATGAAAGTAGTAGTGATGATGAAGGTGAAGGAAAGGCCTCTCTAGAAGAGCTTGCGGAAGCCATAAAATTTTTCCAGGATGTTTGCACTAAGCAAAAAGCTCAACTTAAAACTTTGAAAAATAAGTTGGTTAGCTCTCAAAATGATTACAAAGGTTTGCTAGAAAAATTTGAAACTTTTGCAAACTTAAATAGTGAGCTATCAACTAAAATTGAGCTATTAGAATCTAGTGCTCCATCCACTGCTACCGATGATAGCCTTATTAAAAAGAATGAAAAACTTAAGGCCAAGTTAGCTAGCTCCCAAGAAGCTATTGAAAATTTGCTAGGGAAAATGGAAATTCTTAGCATACACAATAATGAGCTAACTACTAAGCTAGAAAACATTGGTAGCACCCCAGCAGCATCTTTAGTTGAAATACCTGAAATAATTAAGAAAGATGCTTCTACTTCCTGCTTTGATTTAATTGATGACTCTAACCCCTACAACCAAGTCGTTGTTGAGAATATTGTTGTAGAGACATGTTCGGATGAGGTTGCAAAGGAAAATGAACAATTAAAGCAAGAAGTGGCTCGCCTTGGCAAGGCTTTGTATGACAAGAAAGGCAAAGCCAAACAAATCCGACCTCCACAGGATAACACCACTGCGGGAGTGAACAAGCCTGTAGAGGGAGAAACTGTGATTTGTAGGCTATGCCACATGGAAGGCCACAAGTCTTTCCAATGCAAGGCGATGGCCGGGGATAAACAAAGGCAAAAGCTCAAGCAAAAGCCATCAAGTAAAATCTCCAACACCTACATCAAAAAGATGAACAAAAAGGATGCTACACCATATTTGATCAAGAAGAAAAAGAAAGGAAAGGTGATAGCAATCAAGGCCAACAAGCAAGCCAACAAAGGAAAGGGGGCCAAACGCATCTGGGTGCCAAAGGAAATAATTTCAACTATGAAAAGCACCAAGAAGGTTTGGATCCCGAAAGGGAAGTGAGTGGACCGAAGGTCAACGGGAAATTTGGAGACTTGGCAAAATTTGGGATGTATATCATGGGGTACATCATATTGGATCAAGCTTATTGCCAAGTGGGTTAGTGAAAATTTTGGACCCAAATTTCCCACCCATGACTAAGGTAACTAGTTTTATTGTATTTCTCGTTCTTAGATATGCGTATCTATTTATCTTTTATCTAGTTTACCTTTCTTGCCTAGTATTACATTTGTTATGCACTTTTGTTTAAAATCATGCATACTAGGTAAATCACATGGTAGGATTGCTTGCTTTCAATTCATATACTTAAGCAAACCTACATGGTTTAAAATGTTTATTTAAGCACGGCACATAGCTTCTATATCACTCCATAGTAAATGATGCATAAATTGAAAATTTTGATTTCTACAAAGTGTATCATTTAACTTATATGTGCCAAAGTTTGGATTATGGATAATTTGCCCCTCTTGATATCAAATCAAAGTGCATGTCTCCTACAAGTATTCAAAACTTGTATGCACACCTTTAGGGGGAGGTTACTCTATAATCTAACACTTTGAGACTAACACCATTTTCAAGTCTATTTCATGTGATAGTCTCATTGTAAGGAAAATGAAGTCCCCGGAGAAAGACAACAATCTTCCACTGCAAAATCTCCAAGAACTCTCATGTCTCTCAAGCTCGTCATTGATCTTCAATTGGTATCTTTTGAGACTACATTCAGTATCATTTACATGTCTTCTCCAATATTTGATTAGACTATATTTCATATCATATGCTTCCATGTTGCTAAAAATGCATAAGTAGTTATCTCATATTCTGTTACCTATGCATAAGGGAAGTTAGTCTTTTCAAATCATGTCTTGCACCTCTATTTTTCACATGCTTTTTCCTAAGTAGAGGATCTCTGTCAGGGGGAGTATTTCTTCATCTCTAAAGGGGGAGAAAAACTCTTTCTAAAGGAGACAACTCATTTAGGGGGAGTAATCTTTTGAGGACTCCTTCAAGTGGTATCATTCACATAATTTAATTTAATATCCTTCTAGTGATATCATTTGATACAATTCTTGATGAGGGCAAGCTTTTATTTACTTCCTACATGCTTTTAATGTCTTCCTTTTCGGTGGTTGATGCCAAAGGGGGAGAAGTTTAGGGACCAAAGCAATGAAAACTATATCAAACACCAAACACCACCAATTTAAAATTTTATATCTACAAATGGCTTTTCAAGTGGTTTTGGTTATTTGGTCCAAAAATAGGTAGTAAGTGAATTATGGAGTTAGGGGGAGGCTTAAGTCCATAATATCACATTGTGGGGACAATCATGCATCTTAGCAAGTAGATTGCATATTTTCACTCAAATACTTGTATTATTTGCTTGCTTTGGTTGTGTTGTCATCAATCACCAAAAAGGGGGAGATTGTAAGGAAAATGGACCCCGGGCCTTTTGGCTAACTGAGTTTTGGTGTTTGATGAACAACACAATCAGTGAACTAATAAGTTTTCTAGTGTTTGTGTTTGTAGTTCACAGGATGCGAAGAGAATTGGACCAAGGCAATGAGGATGCAACACCTCAAAAGAAGATATAAAAAGATGCATAGGAGTCCAAGACTCAAGAACAAAGAAGCCCGAAGAAATCAGCAAAGAAATCCAAGATGAGGGCTGTCAGCCAGCGCCTGGTGGCGCACCGGACATTGGTGTCCGGTGTGCACCGGACTGTCCGGTGAGGCACCGGACAGTCTGCGCAGAGAGGCCACGGACAGGCGCTCTCTGGCTGTAGCACCGGACTGTCCGGTGTGCACCGGACTGTCCGGTGTGCCAACGGGCAGACGACAACGGTCGGATCCAACGGTCGACTGCTACAGGCGCCAACGGTCGGCTGACGTGGCGTGCACCGGACATCCACTGTGCAGTGTCCGGTGGTGCACCGGACTGTCCGGTGCACCCGACGACAGAAAGCTGCTGCTTTCTGTCCAACGGCTAGTTTGGGGTGTGGAGGCTATAAATACCACCCCAACCGGCCATTCTCAAGTGTGAGAGCCCAAGCAACATACCAAGGCATATAGTGCATATTTCCAAGAGCTCAAACACCCAAGTGCTTAATAGAATCACTCGGTGATTAGCGTAGGTGCTTTGCGAAGTGCTTAGGTTAGTTAGACCGCTTTAGCGCTTGCTCTAGGTGAACCCTAGTTAGTTGAGTGAGTTTTGTAAAACCACACAACCCCTCGGCTCTTGCGCGAGTCGTTGTAATTGTACCGAGTGGGGCGAGAGTCTTGCGAGACCGTGACAACCGCGTTTGTGTCACGGCCGCCACCGTGTACCGGAGGGAACGAGGCCCGCGGCGTTTTCGGCCGGAAGCTCGATAGTGGAGACGGCGGGGAGCGTCCGAGAGGAGCCGGAAGCGGTGCACCACTTGCGCGTGGAGAAGGCCCGCGGCTGTCTACGGAGTTACTCGACTGTGGTGCTTGGCCCTCGCGTGGGCTTCCCTTTGCGTAGGGGCACCAACGAGGATTAGTCGGGACCTTGCGTGGTTCCGGATACCTCGGTAAAAATACCGGCGTCATCCACGAGAGTTTGCATCTCTACTTAGCTCTTTACATTCCACATTTATATTAAGCATTTAAGTTTCAATCTTGTAGTCATACTTATTTAGTATAGATTGAAACTTAGCCTTTGCGGTAGAGATAGCAACACTTAGACAAAACCTAGTTTGCACATTCTAGTTTTGATTAGTTGCATAGGTTTTGCTCTAGGGATTTAATTGTGGCCTAGTTAAGTAAAAGTTTTAGAAGTCCTAATTCACCCCCCCTCTTAGGCGTCACCCGTTTCCTACAGGGGCCAAGCACAAGGGCTCAAAGACTTGTGTTTGGGTACCCAAGGTGCTTGTTTCTAATGTCAAAGGACCCAAGACCGTTTGGGATAGGATTAATAAAATCCTAGGAACAGGAATCATAATTTTTAGAGTTATAGATTTTAAGTTATGAATTTCCTAAGGTTTAATGTGCTTGGGATAGGATTAAATGATAAATTAATTTTATTACTGTTTTCATGCCAAAACAGAGACACTAAAAGATAGAGAATATTATTACAAAATTTTAGAAATTGGAATGGCTCAATTTGGAGCTAGAATGAATTTTCTATGCATTTTACAAGTTTCTAGAATTGTTTTTGTATTAAAAACGAATTTCTATAATCAATTCTCTGTTTTTAATTCTCTCTGGACTAGGCCTCGAATTCTAGAAAGCGCAGGGGTCCTGATGCAATTAATACTAAGACACAGTTGATCCACTAGGTGGACTGCGGGTTGATTCCGCAAGAATCCGGGGTCCCTTATGTAAACTGGTAAAGTGAAGAGGTACGGGCAAAACTGAGCCGCCCGATCAGAAACTAAGGGTCCAGATCAACCGATTACATAACCGGACCGGTATGTAATACAGATCGCGGGATCACGATCCAACGGCTGAAACACCATCGACTCCCCAGATCCACACGATTCCCTACAGATGGCTTGGATTAAATCACTACGAATAGTTATCCCAGGATCTAATCAGGGCCGTCCAATCCTAGATCTACGGACGCGGCCCCATCTTCTTCCTCCCGTCACTCAGACCGACAGCCATGCGTAGCACAGCTAGCCCACACGGCGGCGCACCATCGGCACGCACCCCAATCCAAGCCTCCAATGCACGAACTCCTAAGATAATGGGCTCTAAACGTAGCGGGGACAAGAGTGAACTTAAAGAGGGTTACTTACCCAGAATGATGAACCGCAGTCGATCGACCAAAGCCGAAGGCGGATATGCGACGGAGCACTGGCAACGGCGAGAAATCGCCGGTTCTCTGCCCACCGAACCCAGACGAGGACACCACGGGAACGACGCTGAAAGCCCCGATGAACTTCCGCATCGAAGCTACACCACCCCGCTGTATTTTTCCTCTCAGTGGCTGCGAGCCTATGGCGCTCCCTCCTGGCTATCTTCCTGGTCGACCGAGACGGCGAATACTGCAGGGGTCAATAGGTTTATGGGCGGGCAGGGGGGTAATGCCGCAGATCACGGCTGCCAATCGATCCGCGTCCACATCGCTCGGAGCTAACCGCAGACCGTAGAAGAATACGTAGTGGTCGCAGCTGATAGCGACAGTGGAGGATACGCTGGTGATGTCACCCCTGACATCACAACGTCGTCAGCTGGCTGAAAAACCATAAACTATCGCGGCTACGTGACTGTGTGGCTGCCAGGTGGGCCCCCGAAATCAGTGAGAAGATAGGAGTGCACGCGCGTGAAGGATCCGCGGTGGTAGTTGCACGCGGGTTCGTGACATCTGGCGCGTGGGCCCGACTTGGCAGTGTCTGATGGGGCGCACGCGTGAAGGGAGTCTTGGGCCACACGATGTTTTCTTCTGGTGGGCCGAAAGTCCGCCAGGCAGCCCAGTTAGACGCCTTTCTCTTTTCCTTTTATCTTTTTTCTTTCTCTATTCCCAAATCCATCTTGAATTCAAATTTAAATTCTAGTTTAAGTTCAAACTTGTGAAATATTTATCCTGAGATTATATTGTGTCCTGACACGTTTCAATTTGGAGATATTTGTATTTTTCTATCACATAATATTTGTTTGCTTCTCTTTTCTAAATTCTAGAATATCTTTTAGGTTTTCAATTCCACTTTTGACTTTTTAATATATTCCTTGTCACATTATTATTTTATATTGACACAATATGCTCATGAAATACAAAACCCAGCATGATGCATAATTTATTTGAGTGCCTTTTATTAATTAATTATTTGTATAAGTGCGGTGTCCACATGAAATGATAAGTAGAGATAACGCACATACATATATATGAATTAGTTTCTCCTTTTTGATTCTTCTTACAAAGTGGGTATTACAAATCCTACCCCCCTTAAAAATAACATCGTCCTCGAGATTTAGGAAGATCTAGGGAAAAGGTGGGGAAAGTCTATGCGAAGCTCTTCTTCTCTTTCCCATGTTGCTTCATCTTCGCCATGGTGACTCCATTGCACTTTGCACATCTTTATCACCTTATTTCTCGTAACTCGAGTCAAAGTGTCCAAAATCTTGGTGGGGTACTCTGCATAAGTTAGATCATCCTGAACACTAAGGTCCTCCATTGGTAACTGTTCTTCAGGCACCCTAAGACATTTCTTCAGCTGAGATACATGAAAGACATCATGAACATCCGCAAGATGATCCGGTAACTCCAATTGGTATGCAACCTCTCCCACTCGCTTTAAGATTAAGAAGGGTCCAATAAAGCGAGGGGACAACTTTCCTTTGACTTTGAATCTTCTCATACCTCGGAGTGGTGACACCTTCAAATAGACATAATCTCCCTCCTTAAACTCAAGTAGTCTTCTCCGGGTATCAGCATAGCTTTTCTGCCTGGATTGTGCAGTTCTCAAATTCTCCCTTATTTGCTGGACTTGCTCCTCTTCTTCTTGTATAATCTCAGGCCCAAACAGCTGTCTTTCACCAGTTTGATCCCAATACAGTGGAGTCCTGCACTTCATGCCATACAAAGCCTCAAACGGTGACATCTTCAAACTGGCCTGGTAGCTATTATTGTAAGAGAACTCTGCATAAGGCAAACTCATATCCCAACTACCACCATGCTTAAGGGCACAAGCTCTTAACATATCTTCCAGCACTTGGTTAGTCCTCTCTGTCTGCCCATCAGTCTGGGGATGATAAGCCAAACTAAAATTCAACCTTGTATCCAAGGACTCGTGCAACTTCTTCCAATACTGAGATGTAAACTGTGATCCCCGGTCTGACACAATCTTCTTTGGCACACCATGCATACATACAATCCGTGCCATGTACAACTCTGCTAACTTGGCTCCTGAATACATGGTCTTCACTGGAATAAAGTGGGCTACTTTAGTTAGCCTATCCACAATCACCCATATTGAATCATATCCAGCAGACGTGCGAGGTAATTGAAAGTCGCCTAGAGGGGGGGTGGATAGGCGAAACCTAAAAATTAAAACTTTATCCCCCAACTAGATCCCTTGATTAGTGGTTAGAACAAGATATACAATTATCGGAGTATAAAAACTAAGTCCTTGCTTGTAAAAAGTATTGCTTTCAAATAATGCGGAATTGATAAAACAATACTACTAGTAAGTCTATGAGAATAAAGCAAGAGGGCTTTAGATAAAAGGAGTAATCACTTAAGTTCTTCCTTGCAAGGTGTTGCTTTACCAAATGAGAATTTAACTTTAATCAACACCAAATAATGTTAGCAAAGAATAGTGCAAGAAGAACTTGGAAAGAGAAAGCACAAACAAATCGTGCAAGAAGAACTTGGAAGGGGAAAGCACAAACAAATCACAAGCAATAAGCACATGAGACACGGGTGATTTGTTTTACCGAGGTTCGGCCCTCGAAGGCCTAGTCCCCGTTGAGGAGTCCACTAAGGACAGGTCTCTTTCAACCCTTTCCCTCTCTCCACCGATCACGCAAGACCGGCGAGCTCTTCTTCTTCTCACGAATCACTCAAGATCCCGCAAGGACCACCACACTCTTTGGTGTCTCTTGCTAGCTTTACAAGCCTCCAAGACTTTGGAGGAAGTTCAATGGGAGTCAAAACTCCACGCGCAAATGGACACAAAGAAGTAGCACACACTGTCTCTCAATGAACCTCACAAGGCACTAGTGCTAAACTCAAATGAGTAGCTCTCTCTTGCTTGCTCTATCTTTTGTGGCACTTGTGTTGGTTGTAGTGGTCTAAATCTTGTGTATAGGATGGATCAATGAATATATGTGGTTGGGAGGGCTTGAGTATGTCAACTAGATGACTTGGAATGTTGCTTGGGCTCCCTCTCCTTGAAGTGGCCGGTTGGGGTGGTATTTATAGCCACCAACCAAAATGTAGCCGTTGGAGATGGCTGCTGGAGATGGGCGCACCGGACAGTCCGGTGTGCCACCGGACAGTGTCCGGTGCGCCGCCACGTCATCCAGACGTTAGGGCTTGGAGCTGGTCGACCGTTGGAGGCATTGTCCTCATGTGGCACCGGACAATCCGGTGCGACACCGAACAGTCCGGTGCCCCTCTGACCGTTTGCTCTGACATCTGATTTGCACTGTTTGCTTTGCAGAGTCGACCGTTGCGCGCAGATGACCGTTGCTCCGCTGGCGCACCGGACAGTCCGGTGGCACACCGGACAGTCCGGTGAATTATAGCGAAGGTGCGCCTGGAAAACCCGAAGGTGAAGAGTTTGAAGTCGATCTTCCCTGGTGCACCGGACACTGTCCGGTGCGCCAGACCAGGGAGCACTTTGGTTTCCTTTGCTCCTTTCTTCTTGAACCCTTTTTAATCTTTGTATTGGCATTGAGTTGAACCTTTGGCACCTGTAGAACATATACTCTAGGGCAAACTATTATTTGTGTTGGGCATTTCAACCACCAAAATCAATTAGGAAAAGGTGTAAGCCTATTTCCCTTTCAATCTCACCCTTTTTGGTGATTGATGCCAACACAAACCAAAGCAAATATATAAGTGCAGGATTGAACTAGTTTGCATAAAGATAAGTGCAAAGGTTGCTTGGAATGCAACCAATATTATTTCTTTTACCAGATATGCATGATTTGCTTTTCTTCTTATTTAATATTTTGGACCACGCTTGCACCACATGTTTTGTTTTGCAAAATGTTTTAGAAATTCTTTTCAAAGTTCTTCTGCAAATAGTCAAAGGTAAATGAGTAAGATTTTTGAGAAGCATTTTCAAGTTTTGAAATTTTCTCCCCCTGTTTCAAATGCTTTTCCTTTGACTAAACAAAACTCCCCCTTAATGAAATCCTCCTCTTAGTGTTCAAGAGGGTTTTAGATATTAATTTTGAAGAGGGGATACCAACTTGAAATTATATCAAAATAAGATACTAATTGAAAAAACTTCTTTTAATACCAATTAATAGACTATATTTTTGAAATTGGTGGTGGTGCGGTCCTTTTGCTTTGGGCTAATACTCTCTCCCCCTTTGGCATGAATCGCTAAAAACAGATAGTTGAGTGAAATATAAGCCCTTTACTTTCTCTCCCCCTTTGGCAAACAATTAAAATATGAGTGAAGATTATACCAAAGTGGAGAACGATGCGGAGTACCAGCAAAGAGTAGATAATACCGATGGAGTTGAGTGGAAGCGTCGTCTTTGCCGAATACTCCATTTCCCTTTCAATCTATGACTTAGCATGAAGTACACTTGCAAAACACATTAGTCATAGCAAATGAAAGAGATATGATCACAAGATATATCAATTAAGCATGATCATAGTTCTATATAATATAGTTTGCTCCCCCTAAATATGTGCATGGAGAGAAACACATATTTTGGCCTTAAATGTCAATTGCACATAATTAGGTTAATGAGAACATACTTACATCATACAGAACGTGAAGTGCATTGTGTCATAGTATAAGTGTGATGCTCATGACAGTTTATGCACTTATCAAAGCATGTTGTAAACATTTTAAGCGTTTTCCCTTAAGGATTTCAAAGAGGCTTAAGAACCATCCACCTTTGGAACAAAGGCAACTTATCCTCGTTACAAGGTTAAGCTTTAAGCTCTTTGACAATAAAATCGCTTCACCTAGTTTAACCAAAGATGCATAAATGCAGGAATGAAATGTTTGAGAGGTTAAACTAGGTTTGAAGCAGGGCTGATGCATGGACATGCTTTTTCTTCCTTTTACACAAGATATGCAAAGTACGTATAGAAAAAGGAAGAATTAGGTACATGAGTGAATGAGTGGAAGTAGTTTTACCGTTATGTACCTTCTCATAGAGACGCTCTCTTCATTGTGCTTTGACCATAGTCTTAATTGCTTAAGACCTATATTCAAGACAATGTATGGAAATATTTTGCACAATAGAGAGTTCTACAACTAGTGATCCTTTTCCAAGTTATTGTTAGCATATAGCAAATGGATCACAAATTGCATAAATGTATCATGAATTCTCCTTTGAACTTTGTGCATATCAAGAGATATCGATTGATAGTATATGCGGCACTAAGATACATGATTGTTAATTGAAGTCATTCAATGATCAAACGAATAACAGATGTGATCAAAAGAACAACATACGCATTAGATTATCAAATACGCTTAGAGTAGGAGAATCCAGCAAATATGCTACTTTAGAGTGAAAGATACGAATTGAAAAATAGTAGCATACTTCATGAGAAACTCATTCTCATGAAAGAGACTTATATGAAATAACTAAGATAAAGTGATAGTCTCATTGTAATCAAGATATAGACAGAGGCTCCCCCTAAAGATATGCATCAAGTATTTGAATGAATTTGAATGGATGCACTTACTTTAAAGACAAATAGGGAGAAGCACTATACATCTTGATCAAGGCTTATAAAAATTGCAATAAACAACTTTAGCCTAGTATTCTCATTATGAAAGGATTTAGAATACTCACAACCACACTATTGATTGTTTTGTAGATCTTACTATCCAAGTAGGTGTTGTTGTTCTTGATGTCCTCCCCTTTCGTTTGAGAGTCCTCCCTTTGTAGTTGTTTCTTTTTCCTTTCAAACTTATTGAAAATACTCAAGAAAGATGTTAATAGCACAAGGGAGGATATGATGGAAGATGATTCTTTTAGATAGGAGGTAAAAGCAATTCATCATCCATAAGTCACATAGACATGAAGTAAAATCCTTAACGTTAGTGCACATTATTAGAAAAGAGGAATGAGCACCTTATTAAACATTTTTTGATCAATCATAGGAATTTTACTTCTTCATATTGAATTTATTATCATAACTTAGAAGCGCATCAATATGAGAATGGATATAGCAAAGGCATGAATTAGATTCTAATGGACAAATGCATTTATGAGAATGATATTGATTGCACACCCAGTTAATTTAAGTCCAATAAAGAATCTATTCCTCACAAGGGTATAAAATGATAATTTAGATTAAATGGCCATTGAGATTGGAACTATATTTGATTAAGAAGATGAGTTCCCATACCTTTGCTTTTACCTTTCTTCCTTTGGGCGAAGAGGAACCCTTGAGGCTTGTGGCTTTGAACATGCACTTACTTTCTTGTAGATTTCCATAAGTAAGCTCAAGAGATATGTCATTAGTAGCACAAGCACTAGTTTCCCTTTTTGTAATCAATTTGATAATGAATGAAAACATAGACTACTAAAACATGGAAACTTCATAGCATGAACTAGATTATCCATAGATGATGTTATGCTCAATTTTAACTCATAAAACAAGCATAAATAATCCTTTAAGATTATGGGAATAAATCTAATTCATGATATGGAAAGCGATAAATGTGAAAGAATCATATCCAATTTAAGCAAGTAGAAATACATCATAAATCATTGGATTGATTTTTCTTTTTACGTTAGATTACACGCTTCCAAAGAGAAACTCATTCTCTACAAGTGAGACTACTTGGGTTACTTAAATAAAATCATTAGTCTCACTATTCTAGTTATAGAGAGAGTTTTCCTTTTATAAGTGTCCTAAGGATTTGAATTCCTTACATGACACCTTATTCTTTTAAGAACTTGAAATATCTCTCTATATCTAGAATCATGGCAATAATAGAATGACTAGCGAAAAGCATGCCATGAAATACTTGCAACAATTTAAAGCATGTAGATTGCCATAGGATGGAAATGATGAGTATGCAATCTACCATATGAGAGGAAATTCTTCAAAGAACGGTAATATAATTATAAAGACATTTAAAGTGCTTCTTTTTCTATATGACTACACAAGACACATCATAATTTAAAATACTTGCACTTAAAAACACAAGTGTTACCATCCTTCGGCTTTCCTCCATGTTGTAGGCCTTGATTTTTCCGCACAAGATACTTATTTATTTCCTACAACATCAATATCTTCCCCGAGATGATATGAGTTTTAAACATAACAATTTGAAATAACTTTGGGTCAATCTTGGATATATGGATCATTGAAGATTGATAGCTTGAGTTAAATTGAATTAACTTTCTCAAGCACCCCAAGGCTTCATATCATCTCCTTCTCCTGCATGGCTTTGTCAAGCATATTTTGGTACCCATCGCTTGATGGGTCCATTACGGTTAGTCAACAAAGATCTAGGAACCCAAAAGTCCTTTGTGTTAGCACTAGGTAAACTCATTACCTTTCTAGCACAAGTTGCAATTTTGGGTTGCCTAGTTATATGAGAATTAATTGACAAGCTAGGAGAGGGATTGTTACCAATGGGACAATCCTTTCATTGATGTCCCTTCTTTCGGCATATGTAGCATAGGCGATCTTCAAGTCTTGAAGATTTCTTCTTTCCTTGTTTCTTGCTTGCTACATGGTTAGTGAATATTTTCTTTTCTAACATAATGCCTTTTTGTTTTAAATAGGGACAAGATCTAATTAAGTGTCCCTTCTTTGAGCATTTAAAACAAAGTTTATTATCCTTGTTAATAATCAAGTCATTTTTAATATAGGGACATGACCTAATCGAGTGCCCCTTTTCAAAGCATTCACTACACTTCTTACTTTTCTTAGTGTGAAGTGTGACTTGATTATTACCTTGGATGTTACCTTTTATGGAGGCGTGGTTGAGGCTTTTGGAAGAGGTATTGATTTTCTTCTTTTGTTCCTTCCTCTTGGCAATCCTCAAGTCCTTGACATTTTCTTCAAGGGATTTAGTGTATGCCTCGGTTGTTCCCGTCTCAAGCTTCTTCACCATGTGATCACGGTTAACTTGAGAAGGTTGAGCAATGCACTTCCCTTTTAGTTGTGTCAAGCTCATCTTTAGCCTCTCATTTTCTTCTTTGAGCTTTTGATATGTATCATCTTTTGTTCCTGCAAATTTTAGCTCAAAGGGAGATTTGCTTGTCGACGCACAACAAGCATTAGCACAAGATAATGTAGTTTCAATTTGAATACATGTGCAAGAGTGAGGTTGTTGGGATTTTAAGTTTTCTATCACAACCTCATGAGCAATATTCAATACGATATGATCATCCATAAGATTTTCATGAGAACATAGGAGCATATCATATTTTTCTTGAAAAGCTAGATTTTCATATTTTAGCTTTTCTACTTGGTCCTTAAGCAAGGCATTCCTATTTACTAATTGAGCGATACAATGTAAAGCGTTATCTTGCTCAATTGAAATAGTTTCATACCTTTGGACCAAATCAACATGAGAGCACTTTAGCTCCTCATGTTCTTTAGTCAACTCGTCAAAGCATTGCATTTTCATGGAGAGAATATTTTCTAGCCTTTGATGAGCTTCGCTTTGCTCTCTCGCTCTTTCTAGAAGTTTGAGCATGATTGCCTTATCTTCTTGGCTTAGGCGAGCGTAGAGTTGCATGAAGCTTCTTTCTTCCTCCTCATCCTCATTTGTGCTTCTGCTATCATTTTCATTAGCCACACAACATATGTGGGAATTGAAATGGGAAGACAAACCTCTTGGAGAGGTGGACTCATCGTTTGGTCTCCATCGTTCATTTTCTTCTTCTTCCTTGCAAGGGTTAGTATCACAAAGACCAAAGGAAGTAGAAGCACAAAATGAACTATCATGTTTGGACTCATCAAATTTGCTTTTAATTCTAGTCCAAATATCATGCGCATCACGAATAGATTCATTATAATTCATTATGAAGGCATGATAATCTTCTTTGCTAAGAGAATTACTTAAGATGTCATAAGCTAGGTAGTTTAAGCGTATACATCTTTGATCTTCCTCGGAATCATTTTTCCTATCATAACTAGGAGGAATAATACTCTTGTCTAAAATTTGTTCTAATTGTGGATCTACCGTTCTAATAGCATTTATCACCCTAGTAGACCACGAATCATAATTAGAACAATCGGGAAGTAATATCTCAAGAGTTACCTCCTTGTTCTCCTTGGACTTCTTTTTCTTTTTGGATCTTCTTCGAGCCATCACTTCGAGTTGTAAGACTCAATATGAAGTGCCTAGCTCTGATACCAATTGAAAGTCGCCAAAAGGGGGTGGATAGGCGAAACCTAAAAATTAAAACTTTATCCCCCAACTAGATCCCTTGATTAGTGGTTAGAACAAGATATACAATTGTCGGAGTATAAAAATAAGTCCTTGCTTGTAAAAAGTATTGCTTTCAAATAATGCGGAATTGATAAAACAATACTACTAGTAAGTCTATGAGAATAAAGCAAGAGGGCTTTAGATAAAAGGAGTAATCACTTAAGTTCTTCCTTGCAAGGTGTTGCTTTACCAAATGAGAATTTAACTTTAAGCAACACCAAATAATGTTAGCAAAGAATAGTGCAAGAAGAACTTGGAAAGAGAAAGCACAAACAAATCGTGCAAGAAGAACTTGGAAGTGGAAAGCACAAACAAATCACAAGCAATAAGCACACGAGACACGGGTGATTTGTTTTACCGAGGTTCGGCCCTCGAAGGCCTAGTCCCCGTTGAGGAGTCCACTAAGGACGGGTCTCTTTCAACCCTTTCCCTCTCTCCACCGATCACGCAAGACCGGCGAGCTCTTCTTCTTCTCATGGATCACTCAAGATCCCGCAAGGACCACCACACTCTTTGGTGTCTCTTGCTAGCTTTACAAGCCTCCAAAACTTTGGAGGAAGTTCAATGGGAGTCAAAACTCCACGCTCAAATGAACACAAAGAAGTAGCACACACTATCTCTCAATGAATCTCACAAGGCACTAGTGCTAAACTCAAATGAGTAGCTCTCTCTTGCTTGCTCTATCTTTTGTGGCACTTGTGTTGGTTGTAGTGGTCTAAATCTTGTGTATAGGATGGATCAATGAATATATGTGGTTGGGAGGGCTTGAGTATGTCAACTAGATGACTTGGAATGTTGCTTGGGCTCCCTCTCCTTGAAGTGGTCGGTTGGGGTGGTATTTATAGCCACCAACCAAAATGTAGCCGTTGGAGATGGCTGCTGGCGATGGGCGCACCGGACAGTGTCCGGTGCGCCACCACGTCATCCAGACGTTAGGGCTTGGAGCTGGTCGACCGTTGGAGGCATTGTCCTCATGTGGCACCAGACAGTCCGGTGTGACATCGGACAGTCCAGTGCCCCTCTGACCGTCTGCTCTGATATCTGATTTCCACTGTTTGCTTTGTAGAGTCGACCGTTGTGCGCAGATGACCGTTGCTCCGCTGGCGCACCGGACAGTCCGGTGGCACACCGGACAGTCCGGTGAATTATAGCGGAGGTGCGCCTGGAAAACCCGAAGGTGAAGAGTTTGAAGTCGATCTTCCCTGGTGCACCGGACACTGTCCGGTGGCACACCGGATAGTCTGGTGCGCTAGACCAGGGAGCACTTCGGTTTCCTTTGCTCCTTTCTTCTTGAACCCTTTTTAATCTTTGTATTGGCTTTGAGTTGAACCTTTGGCACCTGTAGAACATATACTCTAGGGCAAACTAGTTAGTCCAATTATTTGTGTTGGGCATTTCAACCACCAAAATCAATTAGGAAAAGGTGTAAGCCTATTTTCCTTTCAGTAATCCAACAATGAAGTCCATGCCAATCTCTTCCCATTTCCACTCAGGTATCTTCAGTGGATGCAGTAGTCCGGCTGGCCTCTGGTGTTCAGCCTTAACTCTTTGACACACATCGCACATAGCCACATGTGCAGCCACATCTCTCTTCAATCCATACCACCAATATTTTTGCTTCAAATCCTGATACATCTTAGTACTCCCAGGGTGGATAGAATAAACTGAGTCATGTGCCTCCTTCAATATGGTTTCCCGAAGACTATCAATATCGGGAACACAGATCCGATTCTTGAACCATACCGTGCCTTGCTCATCCTCTGTGAATTCTGGGCCTCTACCCTCTGTTATCAGATCCTTGATCTCTTGGATTTTGGCATCTCCAATCTGACCTTTACAAATTTCTTGCTCCAAGGTAGGTTCCAATTCAATGGTAACTCCTTCCATATGTGTAACAATACCTAGGTTGAGCCTCTCAAAATCTTTTGCTAATTCATCGGGTAGCTGAACAACAATAGCGGAATGAACGTGCTCCTTCCGACTCAAGGCATCTGCAACCAAATTTGCCTTGCCTGGGTAACTCCTTCAAATCATAATCCTTAATAAGTTCCAACCAACGGTGTTGCCTAAGGTTGAGATCCTTCTGAGTGAATATGTACTTCAAACTCTTATGATCCGTGTATACTTGGCACTTGGTTCCCATAATGTAGTGTCTCCAAATCTTAAGTGCATGCACAACGGCTGCCAGCTCTAAATCATGAGTGGGGTAGTTCAATTCATGTTTCCGCAACTGACGAGATGCATAGGCGATCACATGACCTTCTTGCATAAGCACACATCCCAATCCTTGGCCACATGCATCATAATAAATGTCAAATCCCTTTTGTAGATCTGGCATAATCAATACTGGTGGTGACATCAATCTCTTCTTCAATAGATCAAAGCTTTCTTGGCATTTCTCATCCCACTTAAATTCTCTTCCTTTCTCCAATAGTGAGGTCATAGGCTTGGCAATCTTAGAAAATCCTTCAATGAATCTCCGATAATAGCCTGCAAGTCCTAAGAAACTCCGAATCTCAGTAACTGTAGTGGGCACTCTCCACTCCATTATCTCCTTCACTTTAGCAGGATCCACTGCTATTCCTCCATTAGAAATAATATGTCCAAGGAATGGCACCTTGTCAATCCAAAACTCACACTTGCTAAACTTGGCATAGAGTTGATTATCTCGTAGCTTCTGTAGCACCAACCTTAGATGTTCTTCATGATCACTTTCACTCTTAGAATAGATGAGAATATCGTTGATGAACACCACGACGAATCTGTCCAAATACTCCATAAACACCTTATTCATCAAATTCATGAAATAAGCTGGTGCATTGGTTAATCCAAACGACATAACCGTGAACTCATATAATCCATCAGGTTGAGAAAGCCGTCTTAGGAATATCTGATGGTCTAATCTTCATTTGATGGTATCCCGATCGGAGATCAATCTTCGAGAATACTCTAGCACCTCTCATCTAATCAAACAAATCCTCAATATGGGGTAATGGATACTTGTTCTTCACAGTGACATCATTAAGTGATCTATAGTCCATGCACATTTGTTGTGATCCATCCTTATTCTATACAAACAATACCGGTGCTCCCCAAGGTGAGGAACTCGGACGAATGTAACCAGCCTCTTGTAACTCTGTTAACTACTTCTTCAGCTCCTTTAACTCTTCTACAGACATCCTATAAGGCCGTTTAGAAATAGGGGCAGTTCCAGGTAGAAGATCAATGACAAACTCAACTTCCCTATCTGGTGGCATCCCTGGTAACTCCTCTAGAAAGACATCCGGAAAATCTCTAACCACCCGGATGTTGTCACCAACAAACTCCTCAGGTATAAAGAACATTTCACGCTTGGATGAGGTGGTTACTGCAATATTAACCTGAAATCTTTCTCCTTTAGGACTAGTGAGCTCTATAGTACCTCTACCACATGCTATGATGGCCTTTGCCTTCCTTAACCATGACATACCAAGGATCAGATCTATACTGCTGGCCTCTAATATTATAGCAGTAGCTTCAAATTCTCTTCCCATAATGGTTAATGTCAATCTACGTGTCATTCGATTTGCCTCAATAGGCCCTTTAGGTGTGATTACTATCATTGGTTTTCTCATGTTTAGCAGTGGTATCTCATTAGTGTTGGCATATCGAGCAGACATGAATGAATGTGTAGCACCAGAATCAAATAGTATTGTTGCAGGAATTGCATTAATGTAAAACATACCGAGTACGATGTCAGCACCATCAGGAGTATCATCGACGCTGACTTGATTAACCCTGGCTATAGAATATCCCTTGCCAGGAGTCTGTTGCTTGTTCTTAGCTGGTGTACCAGAATTCCCCATAGGACAAGCATTAGCATAGTGCCCAATCTGACTGCACTTGAAACATGTAGGGCTGGTCTTCTGTCCTGAAAACTTCGTCGGGGTGCCAGTGGGAGTAGCCTGACGAGTGGGAGGTGTCCGTGGAGACCCCTTTGGAGCATACTGAACTGGGTGTGGTCCTTCTGGTCGAGTCGGTGTACCCTGTGGTGAAATGTAGCGGGGACAAACACTGCTGCTACCCTGTCCCTGTGAGATAGCCTTCCTCTTCAAATCACCCAGTTGAACACGCTTGTGTTCAATAGCAAGAGCCTTATCCAGTAGCCTCTGAAATGATGGAAAGGTGTGTGCAACCAGTGCATACTGCAAGGGTCCATTAAGTCCTTCAATAAAGTGCTCCTGCTTCCTCTCATCCTTAGCAACTTCCTCCGGAGCATATCTCGACAGCTGAATAAATTCGTCTCTGTACTCGCTAACCGACATGTTGCCTTGCTTCAATGACAGAAACTCCTTCTTCTTGATCTTTATCAAACCAGCTGGAATATGGTAGTTCCTAAACTGTGTACTGAACTCTGCCTAAGTAATAGTATCAGCAGCATCATGGGCAGCAGTTTAAGAATCCCACCAGTCAGCAGCAGGACCTGTCAGACGACCTGAGGCATAAAGAACTTTCTCCCAGTCTGAGCATTGGGTGATGTTCAGCATCTTCTCAATTGACTTCAACCAATCATCTGCATCAAGTGGATCTGGTGAGCTGGCGAAAGTCGGTGGCTTATGAATCATAAATTCTCAGTGCTTATCACGAGGTGGAACTGGTGGTGGTGGTGCAGGCAATGGTACTTGTTGCTATTGCTGCTGTTGCTGAAATTGCTGCTGCATCTGCTGTTGCGCCCTCCTCTCCTGGCATATCTCTTCTCTCTCCTGGCGCAACTCCTGGCGTATCTCTTCTCTTTCCTGACACATCTCCTGGTGTTCTTGCTGCATCTGGGCATGCATATCGGCCATAGTGTCTGCCATTTGCTGCATCATCCTCATCTGAGCTGCGATCAATGGGTCAACTCCGCCTGGTGGAGGATTAGGAGGATTCATCTCTGTTGGCTGTGGCTGAGGTTGTCTATATATCCTTCGAGTGTGTCGATTAGGAGGTAAATCAATTCCACCACCACTCCTGGTATTGACCATCTGAGTTAGATACATATGGTAAGAGAGAGTAGAAGACAAGGCAGTAATTACGAATCAGGTTACTTTGGGGATTTATTAGCTAAGCAGATTAATGTTCTACCTACCATAGCTAATTTATTACCTTATGGTGGTACATGCTAAGATGTCCAAATATAATATCTCAATCAATCAAAGAAGCAAATCAGACATTTTTCATCAGAACAATCAAACAACATTTTCAAATATAGAAAATAGTTTTGGTTTGGTCTTAGGCTTCCTATCTCTTAAAAATGTCATAGGGGTAGGGATTCCAAGGTGTGAAATCCATCTTGTCTCAGAGTAGAAAAGGTAAGAATGATCAGAGTAGAACAGTAGAAGGTGAGACAGGATCAAGATAAGTATAGAAAGAATCAGAGTAAGGTAGGTATAGAATGAATCAGAATAAGATAGGTAGGTAAGGGTTTTGTCCATTTCTATCTAGTTTTCGTCCTACAGTCAACATTTCCTCTGATACCACTTCTATCACACCCGGATTTAAGGAACAAAGCCGGATGCATCTCATACATGCGCCAAAGAAGACAACATATATAATAACAGAGTGTATAGAGATAAATGTCACAAAACATCAGAGTATTTATTACATAGCGGAAGTCTTATTACAAAATAAAAGAATAAATATAGAACGAACTAAGGATCGACGGCGCCAATGTCAACTGAGAAACGCCACCTAGATCAGATCAAATTCCTTGCCTTGTGGCTCCTCCTGAACCACCTGTTCTTCTCCTGTAGGGGGGGTGAGACAGCAAGAGTGAGCTTACATACGTTCATAGCTCAACAAGTCGTGGGGAATAATGTGGCATGAACTCACTAAAGGTGGGAGTTCATGAAGTGTAAGGCCGATCAATGAAATAAAGGCTGAAGCTAAGCATTGCTTTTATAAGTTGGTCAAAATTTTATTAGCAATTACTAAGTGTAAGTAAATACCAAACCTTAATAATAATAAAGAAAAGTAATAGTAAAATAATCCCAAATGCGATGCAAATGTCAAATTAAATTTAAGTTCCATAATTAATCATGTGAGGGTCTGAGCCGCTCATGACCGTGAGCACAGCTAGTATACTAGTTTTACACTCTGCAGAGGTTGCGCATCTTTACCCACAAGTCATGTTACCCATCTGCCAAGAGACGGCCAATCCCATACACCTCTACCGAGGAGGCGAGGCAGGGTAACACTACGAGGCCTTTACAAAGTTCCACTAGCTTCAGAAATCTCGCTGCAGTTTATAGGAAGCTCCAGTGCAGGAATCCCTCGCCTGACCGCCATTGCAGCAAAATCAACCCAAGGACCTCCCTACACTGACCACTCCCCTACTGCTCTTGCCCCTTTCGGGTAAGGAAGACCTCCACTAGCTTTCCTAGTTAATCAGCCAAGGGCGTCCCATTAAACCCTTGTGGTAGCACTGTTTTCCCGGGTGGTCGCTCCATGTTCCCATTAATTTAATGATCTTAACATGAACAGTAATAATAAAAAGATAATAAAAGAGTAATCATGAATATTGTATCTCCATACCCAATCCACATAAAGCAATAGCAGGTACTACTCAAAAATATTTTAGTGGTGAACAAGGTATAAAGATAACCAACACTGGGGTAACCTATTGGATCCCATCAAAATTTAACCTATGCAGATCATTAAAATTAATAAGAACATGGCTGGGAAAAGTAAGTGATCAAGGACACAACTTGCCTTCAATGAGCTCCTGCTCAGCTACTTCTACTTGTTGAACCTCAGAATCCACAGCAGCTTGCTCGTCTATTCGCATCAACACAACACATACATAGTATAGCAAAAATTAACATTGCACCAAACATGTGAATAAAATACACAACAAAATTCTACACATTAAAATAAAATCCTAGGAACAGGAATCATAATTTTTAGAGTTATAGATTTTAAGTTATGAATTTCCTAAGGTTTAATGTGCTTGGGATAGGATTAAATGATAAATTAATTTTATTACTGTTTTCATGCCAAAACAGAGACACTAAAAGATAGAGAATATTATTACAAAATTTTAGAAATTGGAATGGCTCAATTTGGACCTAGAATGAATTTTCTATGTATTTTACAAGTTTCTAGAATTGTTTTTGTATTAAAAACGAATTTCTATAATCAATTCTCTGTTTTTAATTCTCTCTGGAGTGGGTCTCGAATTCTAGAAAGCGCAGGGGTCCTGATACAATTAATCCTAAGACACAGTTGACCCACTAGGTGGACTGCGGGTTGATTCCGCAAGAATCCAGGGTCCCTTATGTAAATTGGTAAAGTGAAGAGGTACGAGCGAAACTGAGCCGCCCGATCAGAAACTAAGGGTCCAGATCAACCGATTACATAACCGGACCGGTATGTAATACAGATCGCTTGGATTAAATCACTACGAAGAGTTATCCCAGGATCTAATCAGGGTCGTCCAATCCCAGATCTACGGACGCGGCCCCATCTTCTTCCTCCCGTCACTCAGACCGACGGCCATGCGCAGCGCAGCTAGCCCACACGGCGGTGCACCATCGGCACGCACCCCAATCCAAGCCTCCAATGCACGAACTCCTAAGATAATGGGCTCTAAATGTAGCGGGGACAAGAGTGAACTTAAAGAGGGTTACTTACCCAGAATGATGAAGCGCAGTCGATCGACCAAAGCCGAAGGCGGATATGTGACGGAGCACTGGCAACGGCGAGAAATCGCCGGTTCTCCGCCCACCGAACCCGGACGAGGACACCACGGGAACGACGCTGAAAGCCCCGATGAACTTCCGCGCCGAAGCTACACCACCCCGCTGTATTTTTCCTCTCGGTGGCTGCGAGCCTATGGCGCTCCCTCCTGGCTATCTTCCTGGTCGACCGAGACGGCGAATACTGCAGGGGTCAACAGGTTTATGGGCGGGCAGGGGGGTAATGCCGCAGATCACGGCTGCCGATCGATCCGCGTCCACATCGCTCGGAGCTAACCGTAGACCGTAGAAGAATACGTAGTGGTCCCAGCTGACAGCGACAGTGGAGGATACGCTGGTGACGTCACCCCTGACATCACAACGTCGTCAGCTGGCTGAAAAACCATAAACTATCACGGCTACGTGACTATGTGGCTGCCAGTCAGGCCCCCAAAATCAGTGAGAAGATAGGAGTGCACGCGCGCGAAGGATCCGCGGTGGTAGTTGCACGCGGGTTCGCGACATCTGGCGCGCGGGCCCGACTTGGCAGTGTTCGACGGGGCGCACGCGTGAAGGGAGTCTTGGGCCACGCGATGTTTTCTTCTGGTGGGCCGAAAGTCCGCCAGGCAGCCCAGTTAGACGCCTTTCTCTTTTTCTTTTATCTTTTTTCTTTCTCTATTCCCAAATCCAACTTGAATTCAAATTTAAATTCTAGTTTAAGTTCAAACTTGTGTAATATTTATCCTGAGATTATATTGTGTCCTGACACGTTTCAATTTGGAGATATTTGTATTTTCTATCACATAATATTTGTTTGCTTCTCTTTTCTAAATTCTAGAATCTCTTTAAGGTTTTCAATTCCACTTTTGACTTTTTAATATATTCCTTGTCACATTATTATTTTATATTGACACAATATGCTCATGAAATATAAAACCCAGCATGATGCATAATTTATTTGAATGCCTTTTATTAATTAATTATTTGTGTAAGTGAGGTGTCCACATGAAATGATAAGTAGAGATAACGCACATACATATATATGAATTTAATTTCTCCTTTTTGATTCTTCTTACAAAGTGGGTATTACACTAGCCAACGTTGGGATGAAGAATCTTCACAAACTTCTAAAGGGAGAGCACATTTTGGGACTAACCAATGTTCATTTTGAGAAAGACAGGATTTGTAGCGCATGTCAAGCAGGAAAGCAAGTTGGTACCCACCATCCACACAAGAACATCATGACGACCGACAGGCCGCTTGAGCTACTCCACATGGATCTATTCGGCCTGATAGCTTACTTAAGCATCGGTGGGAGTAAGTATTGTCTTGTAATTGTGGATGACTATTCTCGCTTCACTTGGGTATTCTTTTTGCAGGAAAAATCTCAAACCCAAGAAACATTAAAGGGATTCTTGAGACACGCTCAAAATGAGTTCGGATTGAGGATCAAGAAAATAAGAAGCGACAATGGGACGGAGTTCAAGAACTCTCAAATTGAAGGCTTCCTTGAGGAGGAGGGCATCAAGCATGAGTTCTCTTCTCCCTACATGCCACAACAAAATGGTGTAGTGGAAAGGAAGAATAGAACTCTACTTGACATGGCAAGGACCATGCTTGATGAGTACAAGACACCGGATCAGTTTTGGGCCGAGGCGATTAACACTGCCTGCTACTCCATCAACCGGTTATATCTACACCGAAACCTCAAGAAGACATCATATGAACTCCTCACCGGTAAAAAGCCCAATGTTTCATATTTTAGAGTCTTTGGTAGCAAATGTTTTATTCTTGTTAAAAGAGGTAGAAAATATAAATTTGCTCTTAAGGCTGTAGAAGGTTTTTTACTTGGTTATAACTCAAACACAAGGGCATATAGAGTCTTTAACAAGTCCACTAGACTAGTTGAAGTTTCTTGTGACATTGTGTTTGATGAGACTAACAGCTCCCAAGTGGAGCAAGTTGATCTTGATGAGCTAGATGATGAAGAGGCTCCATACATCGCGCTAAGGAACATGTCCATTGGGGATGTGTGTCCTAAGGAATCCGAAGAGCCTCCACAAGTACAAGATCAACCATCATCTTCCATACAAGCATCTTCACCAACTCAAGATGAGGAACAGGCTCAAGATGATGAAGAAGAAGATCAAGAAGATGAGCCACCTCAAGAGGAGAACAACGATCAAGGGGGAGATGACAATGATCAAGACAAGAAAGATGAATAGGGTCACAGACCACCACACCCAAGAGTCCACCAGGCGATTCAAAGAGATCACCCTGTGAACACCATCCTCGGCGATATTCATAAGGGGGTAACCACTCGATCTCGAGTCGCTCATTTCTTTGAACATTACTCTTTTGTTTCCTCTATTGAGCCATACAGGGTAGAGGATGCACTTAAAGATTCGGATTGGGTGCTGGTGATGCAAGAGGAGCTCAACAACTTCATGAGGAATGAGGTATGGCATTTAGTTCCACGACCTAACCAAAATGTTGTAGGAACCAAGTGGGTGTTCCGCAACAAGCAAGATGAGCATGGTGTGGTGACAAGGAACAAAGCACGACTTGTAGCCAAGGGATATTCACAAGTCGAAGGTTTGGATTTTGGTGAAACCTATGCACCTGTAGCTAGGCTTGAGTCAATTCGTATATTACTTGCCTATGCTACTTACCATGGATTTAAGCTATATCAAATGGACATGAAGAGTGCCTTCCTTAATGGACCAATCAAGGAAAAGGTCTATGTTGAGCAACCTCCCGGCTTTGAAGATAGTGAGTACCCTAACTATGTGTATAAACTCTCAAAGGCGCTTTATGGGCTCAAGCAAGCCCCAAGAGCATGGTATGAATGCCTAAGAGATTTCCTTATCACTAATTGCTTCAAAGTCAGAAAAGCCGATCCTACCCTCTTTACTAAAACTATTGCAAAAGATTTGTTTGTATGCTAAATTTATGTTGATGATATTATATTTGGGTCTACTAACAAATCTACATGTGAAGAGTTTAGTAGGATCATAGTTCAAAAATTCGAGATGTCTATGATGGGGGAGTTGAAGTATTTTCTAGGATTTCAAGTCAAGCAACTCCAAGAGGGCACCTTCATCAGCCAAACGAAGTACATTCAAGACATACTCACCAAGTTTGGAATGAAGGATGCCAAGCCCATCAAGACACCCATGGGAACCAATGGGCATCTCGACCTCGACACGGGAGGTAAATCCGTAGATCAAAAGGTATACCGGTCGATGATAGGATCTTTACTCTACTTATGTGCATCTCGACCGGATATTATGCTTTTCGTATGCACGTGTGCAAGGTTCCAAGCCGATCCTAAGGAAGTTCACCTTAGGGCTGTGAAAAGAATTTTGAGATATTTAGTTTATACTCCTAAGTTTGGTCTTTGGTACCCTAAGGGATCCTCTTTTGATTTATTAGGATATTCCAATGCTGATTGGGCAGGGTGTAAAATTGATAGGAAGAGCACATCAGGGACTTGTCAGTTTCTAGGGAGATCCCTGGTGTCTTCGGCCTCAAAGAAACAAAACTCAATCGCTCTTTCTACCGCCGAAGCCGAGTATATTGCCGCAGGCCATTGTTGTGTGCAATTGCTTTGGATGAGGCAAAGCCTCAGGGACTATGGCTACAAATTTAGCGAAGTCTCTCTCCTATGTGATAATGAGAGTGCAATTCGCATGGCGGATAATCCCGTTGAACACAGCCACACTAAACACATAGCCATTCGGTATCACTTTTTGAGAGATCACCAACAAAGGGGGGATATCGAGATAGCCTATATTAACACCAAAGAACAATTAGCTGATATCTTTACCAAGCCACTAGATGAGAAAACCTTTACCAAACTTAGGAATGAGCTAAACATTCTTGATTCTCGGAACTTTGATTGATTCTTTGCACACATAGCTCATTTATATACCTTTGATCATATCTCTTTTATATCTATGACTAATGTGTTTTTAAGTGTATTCTCATGCTTAGTCATAGAATTGAAAGGGAAATGGAGTATTCGGCAAAGACGACGCTTCCACTCAACTCCATCGGTCTTATTTACTCTTTGCCGGTATTCCGCCATCTCTCCACATTGGTATAATATTTCACTCATATATTGTTTGCCAAAGGGGGAGAGAATTTCAAGAGGGCTCTAAAGACTCCGTTTTTGGAGATTAATGCCAAAGGTGGAGAGAGTATTAGCCCAAAGCAAAAGGACCGCACAACCACACCAATTTCAAAATTTTTTCGAAACAAAGTTTAAGTTTTTAAATGTTTTTCAATTGGTATCTTTGAAACTAGTATTCCTCTAAGAAATTCTATCTCAATTGGTAAAACCCTCTTGAACACTAAGAGGAGAATTTCATTAAGGGGGAGTTTTGTTTAGTCAAAGGAAAAGCATTTGAGACAGGTAGAGAAAATTTCAAAATCTTAAAAATGCTCCTCGAAATCTTATTTATATACCTTTGACTATTTGCAAAAAGATTTTGAAAAGAATTTTCCAAAGAATTTGCAAAAACAAAACTAGTGGTGCAAATGTGGTCCAAAATGTTAAAAGAAAGAAAGCAATCCATGCATATCTTCTGAAAGTTTAAATTGGTTTAATTCCAAGCAACCTTTGCACTTACCTTATGTAAACTAGTTCAATTCTGCACTTATATATTTGCTTTGGTTTGTGTTGGCATCAATCACCAAAAAGGGGGAGATTGAAAGGGAAATAAGGTCAAACCTTTTCCTAAATAATTTTGGTGGTTGAATTGCCCAACACAAACAATTGGACTAACTAGTTTGCTCTAGATTATATGTTCTACAGGTGCCATAGGTTCAACACAAACCAATAAAAAGAACAAGTTAGGGTTCAAAAGAAAGGAGCAAAAGAAAACCGAAGGCTGCCCTGGTCTGGCGCACCGGACTGTCCGGTGCACCACCGGACTGTGTCCGGTGCACCAGGGAGATCAACTCTGAACTGCTCAGCTTTGGGTTTTTGGAAAGCCACTCCGCTATAATTCACCGGACTGTCCGGTGGGTCACCGGACTGTCCGGTGTGCCATGCGGAGTAACGGCTACAGCGCCAACGGTCGTCTGCAAAAGTGAACAGTGAACGCTACAGTGTACGGACAGCACGCGCAGAGTCAGAGCAGGCGCCAGAAGGCGCACCGGATAGTGAATAGGACCTGTCCGGTCCACCACCGGACTGTCCAGTGACCCAGCTGTCAGAAGCTCCAACGGTCGAACCCTAGCGGTTGGGTGACATGGCTGGCGCACCGGACTATGTCCGGTGCGCCATTCGACAGCAGACTTCCCCAACGGCCATTTTGGTGGGTGGGGCTATAAATACCCCCCCCCAACCACCACACTTCAAGGCATCCAAGTTTTCAGCCATTGCATTCAATACAAGAACTCTAGACTTCACTCCAAGACACAAACAAGAGATCAAATCCTCTCCCAAGTCCGGAATCACTCCAAATATTTAGTGACTAGTGAGAGAGAGATATTTGTGTTCATTTGAGTTCTTGTCGCTTGGATCGCTTTTCTTCTTCCCCATTCTTGCTCTCAACACCTTTGTAATCAAAGCAAGAGACACCAAGTTGTGGTGGTCCTTGTGGGGACTAAGTGTCCCATTTGATTGAGGAGAAAAGCTCACTCGGTCTAGGTGACCGTTTGAGAGAGGGAAAGGGTTGAAAGAGACCCGGTCTTTGTGACCACCTCAACGGGGAGTAGGTTTGCAAGAATCGAACTCGGTAAAATAAATCACCGTGTCTCTCTCTTCATTTGCTTGTGACTTGTTTTCGCCCTCTCTTTCAGACTCGTTTTTAATTCTAACGCTAACCTCGGCTTGCAGTGTGTGCTTAAGTTTATAATTTTCAGATTCCGCCTATTCACCCCCCCTCTAGGCGACTATCAGTGAGAAACTCATGGCCCTCCTCCTGGGTAATGCACCGCATGAGAATGTCGTTGGCGCCACGGCGGTAGAGATCCCCTTCCACCACCGTGTAGCGTTTAGCCAACCGTACTATGCGCTCTGCGGATACATAGTCTTCAGAAAGGATGTTTTCTTCAGGTAGTCCCGGATCTCGGAGATCCATGCATCTGGACCACTCTGAGACACTGGCTGTGGCACTAAGGGATAGGCAGCACTCCCTATAGCACACACTGCCTTCGGTGGGTGCTGTAGATGTAATGCCACCAGGACCGCTAGCTTCGAGGTGCTAGTCTCGCCCCCTTCGCCCAGTTCGGCAGGTTGGGCCGTGGGTCTCAGCAGCCGTCTTTCGAAGACGCCCTCAGCCACGGGTGCCCAAGTTGATGCCCTCACGGAGAGGTCATCTGCCACCGAGTTGTCAGCCCGAGGAACATGTTGCAGTTCCAGGGCTGTAAAGTCTTTCTCTAGCTTCCTTACGTGGAGGAGGTAAGCCGCGAGCCTGGGCTCATTGTAGCTACACTCCCCGCGTACTTGCTTGATGATCAGCTGGGAGTCCCCTTTCACGAGGAGCTGGTGGATCCCCAGGGATAGGGCCACAGACAAGCCGAAGATAAGTGCCTCGTACTCTATCATATTGTTGGTGGCCTTGAACTCAAGGTGCACCATGTACTTCACTTGATCTCCGCTTGGGTCGACGAGGACCACTCCGGCCCCGCCAACTTGTTGACGGGTGGATCCGTCGAAGAAGAGCGTCCAGTGGGGTTCGGTGAAGACCGGACCCCTGGGCTCCACAGGTGTGGGGTCCGCATTGGGATCCAGACCCCCAGGGGCGTTTGGTGGAGGCATCCACTCCACGATGAAGTCAGCCAGGACCTGGCTCTTGATGGCGTGGCGAGGCTGGAAGTCCAGCTGGAACTCGGCGAGCTCCACAGCCCACTTGGCGATGTTGCATGTGGCGTTACAGTTGTGGAGGATGGCCCTTAACGGAAAGGAGGTCACCACCACAACCCTGTGTGCCTAGAAATAGTGGTGCAGCTTCCTGGACACAATAAGTACAGCATAGAGGAGCTTGTGCGTCTCAAGGTACCTAGTCTTTGCCTCATGGAGGACCTCGCTGATGTAGTAGACCGGCTTCTGAATGGTCCGGAGCCCTGTAGCTGGTCCCAAGACCTCAGGTTCTTGGCCTTCTCGTGCCGTCCTTTCCACTACCAGCACCATGCTCACCACTTTCGCGGCCGCCGCGATGTATAAATACAATGGTTCCCTAGGGTCTGGAGCTACCAGTACTGGTAGGGTCACCAGGTGCTGCTTCAATTCTTGAAAGGCTTGCTCAGCCTCTTCGGTCCAAGAGAATGGACCGGATTTTCGCAGGAGCTTGAAGAAAGGCAGCGCCCTCTCAGCCAACCTCGAAATGAAGCGGCTAAGGGCAGCTAACGACCCCGTCAGCTTCTGGACATCCTTGATGCGGGCTGGAGGCCACACCACCTTAATTGCCCTGATCTTCTCTGGGTTTGCTTCAATGCCCCGGTGTGAAACCAGGAATCCCAGCAGCTTCCCAGCGGAGACACCAAAGATGCATTTGTCTAGGTTTAGCTTCGTGCGCGTCGCCCGCAGCCTGTCAAAGACCAGGGTCAAGTCTTCCACCAGAGTCGACCCCCTCCTAGTCTTGACCATGATGTCATCAACATATATCTCTACTTTGTCCCTGATCAGGTCCCCGAAGGTCTTACTCATCGCCCGTACAAAAGTTAGTAGGGCATTCTTCAGACCGTAGGACATTACAACATAGCAGTAGAGCCCATCCACTGTTACAAAAGTGGTATGCTTCCTATCCTCCCTAGCCATCCGGATCTGATGGAAACCTGAGTAGGCATCTAGAAAAGACAATAGGTCGCACCCGGAGGTAGAGTCCATGATTTGATCAATGCGTGGAAGTGGATACGGGTCCTTGGGACATGCCTTGTTCAGGCTGGTGTAGTCGATGCACATCCAAAGCTTCCCGTTCGCCTTGGGGACGATGACTAGGTTGGCCAGCCATACGGGGTGATGGACCTCTTCGATAAAGCCGGCGTCGAGCAGCTTCCGAACCTCCTCACGGATGAAGTCCTGCCGCTCAACGGACTGTCTCCAAGGCTTCTGGCTCACCGGCCTGGCGTCAGGGTGAATCTTCAGGTGGTGCTCAATCATCTCCCTGAGGATCCCAGGCATCTGCGACGGTTCCCAAGTGAAAACGTTGACATTTGCCCGGAGGAAGGTGACGAGCGTGAGTTCCTATTTCTCTCCCAGATTGCCCGCGATGCGGGTGGTCTGGGAGGAGTCCGTGCCGACCTGGATGGTCTTCACGGGTCCGCCATCTGCCCCGGACGGCTGCACCTTTGGCACCTTGGCCGGCACCTTAGTACCAGAGGTCGAGGGGTCCCTCCCCCCGTCGTCCGGGCGAGCAGCTTCCGCCGCCAGGGCGTGCAACTTCTCGACCGCCATCACCACAGCGGCGCGATCACCCCGCACGGTGAGGACCCCTATAGGGGACGACATCTTGAGGACCAAATACCCGTAATGGGCAATGGCCATGAACCGGTACAGGGTCGGTCTGCCAATGATGGCGTTGAATGGGAGGTTAACCTCCACGACGTCGAACTGGACATTCTCAGTGCGGAAGTTTTCCTCAGTTCTGAATGTAACTGGGAGCGTGATGCTCCCAAGAGGATACACCAGCTGTGGGCCCACTCCGGAGAATGGGCGTGAGGGTCCCAGGTGGGACCCCGGGATCTGCAGCTGCTTGAATGTTGCATGGCTGATGACGTTGAGGTCGGCCTCACCATCGATCAACATATGGTGCAGCCGCATGTTGGTGATGACAGGGGCGGTGATGAGCGGTAATATATCGGCCCCTGCCATGTTGTCGGGGCAGTCGGATGCCCCGAAGGAGATGGTGGTGCTCCTCCACCGTTGGTGTGGAACAGCGTTCGGGACCCCTGGGGTCGCCGACAGGACCTCGCGGAGTAGGGAATTGACGTACATGACATACAGCTTCTTGCGGTGGTCGCTCTTGCCACCGAAGTCGGAGTCCCCAGTGAAGACATCCTTCAGGACCCCTTCGGGTGACTGGTACCCGAGGTCCCGTTCTCCGGCGGCCACGTCCCCATCGTCAGCCCTCTCCTTGCCAGGCCGGCGACGGGGTGAGGAGCCGTCCTTGGAGGACTGCTCACGCCGCTCGTTGACGCACTTCGCGAGCTTGATAATCTCGCAACACTCCGCGGCACTGTGGCGGCTGTTGGGGTGTACAGGGCATGAGCCGCTGTTGCCCCCCTGCGGCCGCGGGCGCTTGTTGCGCTCGGTCCAGCCCCCAGCCGCAGCCGCGATGACTGGAGCAGCAGTCTGCGGCCTCTCGCAGCCGTGGTTCTTCTTCTTCTTCTTGCCGTCCTGGGCGATGGCACCGGAGCCACCTGTCTGGGCAATCTCGGTCTATGGCGTCGAGTGTCATGCACGACCCTCGGCAGCTCTGGCGCACTTGTCGACCAGAGCGAAGAGTGTGGTGACAGTTTCCACGTCATGCATGGCCAACTTCTCCAACATCCTTTTATCACGCACCCCTTGGCGGAAAGAGATGATGATGGAAGCATCTGAGATACGAGGAATAGTGCCCCGTACCTTGGTGAAGCGGGAGATGAATGCCCAGAGAGTTTCCCCGGGTTCCTGCCTCACTGCATGGAGGTGTGCCTCCATGCCATGCTGCTGGTAAGCACTGGCGAAGTTCACGGTGAACCGCGCGTAGAGCTCTTCCTAGGAGTAGATCGATCCTGGGGCAAGGTTCATGAGCCAGGTCCGGGCTAGCCCAGACAAGGCTACATGGAAGTATGTCGCCATCACAGTAGTGTCTCCACCTGCTGCCGTAATGGCGGTGATGTATACCTGTAGGAATTCCGACGGGTTCGACGTACCGTTGTACTTCTCCGGCAGGTGTGGCCGAAACTTAGATGGCCATGTCGCCGCGTGGAGATGATCCGCGAGTGCGGCGCAGCCTACACCGGCCAATGGGACACCCGCCTGGATCCGGGCGCCCCTTAGAGTCTGCGGTACGACCGTAGCGAAGTCTTGGTCGAGGTTGCGACCCTTGACATTCTGTCGGTGCTCACGCGCCCTCTCCAGAGAGACGCGGGCATCCTCGCCCGCACGCCTGTGGTTGAGTTCTACCTGTAAGTTGTCAGACCTCTCTAGAGTGACTGGGGCGTCCTCTCCCGCCCGTCGGCGGTTGAGTTCCGCCCACAGGTCCTCGGTCGGCGCAGCCTTCACTGAAGGCGAGCGCACCGACGCCGACGCCTCGTGTTGACGCCGGAACGACCGAGGCCAGGGCCTGGTCGAGCTAGACTGCGTCATGCCTAGGAGGTGATCTACGTCGTCGCGCCATTGTTTCATGGCCCCCGGGGAGGCCATGGAGCTCGGATGGTGGCGCAACAACTCCCTGGCTGCAGACAGTGCACCGGGAGCAGCCCTTGACGGCGCCCGGGACGACTGAGCGGGAGTGTGCTACTGCGCAGTGTGCACAACAGCAGTACCAGGCGCTGGGCGGCTGGAGCCCAGTGGCATGGACGACGCAACCTCCTCCTCCATGAGAAAGTCTTCAGAAGCCGCACCGTGGTGCTCGACGATGTGGACCATGGTGTCGAGCAGGAAAACAAGCAAAAACTAAATGCCAAACCCCTACCTAGCGCGCCAAATATCGGAGAGGAAATCTCCGGTCGGGTGGCGGAATGCACCCGCCCTAAATCCTAAGATGAGGAGGGGGCCTAAGCGTTTTGTCTGTCCGTTGGAGGGTGTAAGAACACACGAGAACACAAGGATTTAGAGTGGTTTGGGCCGTCAGGGTGTAATACCCTACTCCACTGTGTGTATGTTGTATTGCTTGTGAACTTGAGAGCTTGAGTTGCGTCTAAGTGAGCGTGTCTTGTAACATTGCGTTCCTCCCCTTTTATATCTCAAGGGGGGCACGTACAAGGGTACTGAGCCCCAACATGTGGGCCCAGGAACATAACAGATGTAATACTTGGAGCAACTAACGCTAGTCGCCAGTGCAATCTTCTTGCGTCCTGGTATCCGCGGTCTGCGTAGCATTGGCATGCAGCGGAAGCTTCCTTGACAACATACGAGTGATGATGAGCACAGTGCACGCTGCAGCACGGGCGTACCGCCTGCCAATGGAATGGACAAGCACGCCGCCTGCGGGACGGCCCGGTCGTCGCCTGCCAGCGGAATGGACAGGTCTCATTAAATGCTGAGGCGGCACACTGCTTGCCAGTGGAATGGATAGGTCGCCGCCTGACAGCAGAGTGGGCAGGCCTCATTAAATGCCGAGTCGGCACATTGCATGTCAGGTGGCGCGCCTTATCCGCAATAAATGCAGGGGCCGCGCAACCCGGAGGCCTTACGTCAGCCTCCGCCCGCTGGCTTACGTCACGCGCAGTAGGCCACGTGGCAGCATGGGGTCTCCATCTAGGCGGGGAGCAGTAGCGTATGCGGACAGGTCCGCACCAGGCTAGGCCTGGACACGTGTAGGCACCGGACCCCTGCCTGACCTCAAGCAAGGCCTGGGTATTCTCTATCCTAGAGTCCCGGGACCCGGCTGTGGGCGGCCCGGACCCCACACGGAGGGGTCCAGGACCCATCCCAGGGGTCCAGGTCGCGCCCGTGGGGGTCCTGGACCTTACCCGGAGGTCCGGTCTACATGTATAGGGGTCTGGACCCACTGCTGATATCTTAGAGTATATCGTCTTCTTTGACCACGTGGCGACCCTGGAGCCGTCCACGTGGCGGGGTAGGGTGCCGTTCACCACGTGACTGGAGGTAGCCGCGCGGGTATAGCGTCTTCATACAGTAGTAAGGGGTACCCCTGTTTCAGGGTACCGACAACCGGAGTCCGCTTCTATCCACCCGGTGTTTCATGTCTCTCAATTAAAGCCATCAGTTCACCCATCTTGCTCTGTCAGTTCTGCTTTACCAGCCGCGGCATCTGCAGTCAGTTACCCACAGCAAATTCTGCAACGCCGCACCATCTCCCGTGGAGGCCGTCAGGTAGCTCAAGTCTTGGTCCGATGGTTAGGTTGCGATGCCGCTCTGGATTCATGGGAAGATGAACAAGCTCTGCAGGGCCGTTTCCCAGCTGCCACCGCTTGGGGACAAGCGGCTCTTCAACAGGAGGGGATTGTCAGCATATCAGAGAGGCTACATGGGAACTCTGATGAAAGCGTGCTATAGGATGAGCAAACTAAGGTATCGGGCCGCCGTGTCCGTATGCCCAATTCCCTTTTTCCATTAGACAAGTGATCCATGTAAGATGTGGTAGTACCAGTGGATAAGGAGAGTTAGTGGAGGAAAAAGGATGGAACAATTGAACAGAATCAATACTACCTCTGCAGGTCTGCTCCTTCCTCCGAATCCCTGTCTTCCTCTTCCTTCTGCTCATAGATAGTAGAGTAGTCGTAACAGGAACAGAAGCGAAAGCCGATAGACATGGCGTCTAGCGGCGAGCTCCCCGTGGTGGACCTGGCACCTTTCTTCACCGAAGACGGCAAGGGCTGCATCGCCGGCGCCAGCGAGGCCGTGCTCCAGGCATGCCAGACGCACGGCTTCTTCAGCGTCGACCACCGCGTGCCGGTCGAGCTCATGGCGCGCGCGCTGGAGCTGTCGGCCGCGTTCTTCGCGCTGCCGGACGAGGAGAAGGCCAAGGTCCGGGCGGCCGAAGGGTCCAAGGTGCCTCTCCCAGGCGGTTACGGACGGCAGCCGGCGCACGTGGCCGACAAGAACGAGTACCTGGTGGTATTTGACCCGAAGCTCGGGCTCAACGCGTACCCCGCTGATCCTGCTGGATTCAGGTCAGTTCGGGTGCAAAATCCCGTCCCCGCTGACCTTCTGAGTTCTTGAGTCTTTGATTGAATAACAACATAGGGTAAAATTATTTGGGGGGGGGGGGGGGGGGGGGGCTCCAAACTCCAAATAGTGGCTTTGATCCAGTAAGAAATTTCAGAAGATTCGAGAGCTAAATGTTTCGTCATACAACTAACGAACGAAACACCTGATACTGTGATCTAGCAAGAAACAACTGACGCAACCATCTTTCATCTTCAGAGAGACAGTGGAGGAGTGCTACAGCAAGTTCACCGAACTGGGATTGCTCATCCAAGAGATCCTGAACGGGTGCATGGGCCTCCCGCCGGGCTTCCTCAAGAACTACAACGACGACCGCAGCTTCGACCTTATGACGGTGAGGCGCTACTTCCCGGCGGCGGCGGAGGAGAGCACGAGCATCGGCTTCAGCGAGCACGATCGAGGATGCCAGCTGCATCACCCTCATCTTGCAGGACGATGTCGGGGGCCTCGAGGTCCTCAAGGACGGCCACTGGGTCCCGGCGGAGCCCCTCGACGGCAGCATCATCGTCAACATCGGCGACGCCATACAGGTAGCACACGACAACTGAGAATCGACGAGTTGTTGATGCAACCAACATGAACCCTTAGACGGCGTCACGACTCACGACTCACGACGACGTAGTAAAAATCTCCCTTGTTCGAAATTAATGTAGGTGCTGAGCAACAACAGGCTGAAGAGCGCGACGCACCGGGTGGTGAGGAAGCCCGCGCAAAGGCACTCCTTCTCCTTCTTCTTCAACCCGCACGGAGATAGGTGGATCGAACCGCTGTCGGAGTTCACTGCCAAGATCGGTGAGGCGCCGCTGTACAGGGGGTTCCTGTACAAGGAGTACCAGCAGCTGCGCGTGAGGAACAAGACCCATCCGCCGACCAGGCCCGAGGACGTCGTCAACATCGCCCGCTATGCGATCTAGTTCAGCAACAAATCTGGATCTCTACAGGCAGAAAAGCAGAAGCAAGGCTCGTGTATGTACAAAAACCTGGAGGTGTATCTCCTCTACACACTACCCACTTCTTGTTCTGTATGAAATAAAGACCGGCAAGGCAACCACCAAAAAATAGTCGCTTTTGAAGTGCTTCATTATAACATGGTAATTAAAATTTGAAACCTCGTTTTGCATCAAGTCCATTGTCGTCCAGTCCGGTTAGGATACCTGGCTTTCACCCAGGCGACCCGGGTTCAAATCCCGGCAATGGAAATATTTTTAGCGTTCCAGTTCACTTCATTTTTCCTTTCCATTTTTTCCGCCATCAGCATTCTAGTATAGTAGTTCGATTCATGGAGAAACTAATGAATGTTTTTATAACTTTTTTAAAAATATATATATTTGGTAAAATAACTTTTCGTAGAAAATAGCTAAGAGACCACTCGCTGTGTATGTGGCTAGAGAAAACATAGTACCGGGAGACTGTATGTTGCTTCACCTGGAGAACTGTTTCATAAAGGTATGCTTGTTATAAAGCTAATTTGTTAGCAGAAACTATCAAAACAACCTCACAAGGCTGAAAAAGAATCCCTACCAAACAAACCCTAGACAAAAACCAAACAACCTTGCAATTTATGGTGGACCTATGAACAAATACATCACCAAACAAATTTGCCACTTCCAGTACGAAAAATATGTGCTATCGCCAGGTTGAGCGCTCAACGAGCCTATTCAGCAGAAAGAAAAACATGGTTACTTTTTGTTAACTACATTCCTGCAATACCATTTTTCATGTACCAACCTGATCGATCAGATAGCTAAAATATAAAACATCTAACAACGCGCAAACCAAGGTTACTTTTTTCACGGTAGGTGCATAATAGAACAAAATATACTAACAATAGGTGTATAATAAAAGCAGAACAAAATTACTAAGAATTGTCCTACAGCATATGTCCACGGCCCACCTCTCCTTGTACATGCTTATTCAGTAAAATTCCCTGACAAAAAGGCTCATTAACTTTACAGTGTAATCTCATCTTTAGTACCACCACAATCATCCTCGATGCAAAATTCAACCATTTTCATCCACCACTCTACTCTCAGCTGTGTAATGAGCCAAAGGAATACGGTAAAATGGCACTAGATTTTCATGTGCGAGGAAGACCGACACACGCGATAGAAAAATGTTGCACAGAAAAATGGGTTTGGGGGGGGGGGGGGGGGGGGGACCAAATAGATGTAGGTCCCCAAGGCCTATGAAGATCTCATTGATGTTGTTATGGCTCACGTAGAATAATTAGCCCCATTTGACAATAGCTGAACCCCAGGTAAGTCCAGCGCCAAAACCTGATGCGGCAATAATATCACCAGTCTTCACCTTGCCACTGCGAACAGCCTCATCCAATGCTAATGGGATGGATGCCGCACTGGTATTGCCGTAATTAGCAAGATTTGAAATAACCTTGTCCGATGGGATATCTAATCTACTGGCAGCAGCATCAATAATACGCTGATTAGCCTGTAACACAGAAGATCATTTAGAACACCGATGATTCAGGTCAGGTATATTTTCAGTTAGGACACCCACTTGATGTAACAACAACCAGTCGATACTGGAGGCAGGCAAACCAGCTTCTTGGAGTGCCTTCTCAATGGACTGTGGCACGCATCGGACAGCAAAGCGAAAAACTTCCTTTCCGTTCATTTGAATGCATGAGTAGGTTGCCTTCTTTGGCGGAAATCCTGGAACACCATTGGTATTGGACAAGATAGACTCGTCATTAGCCGCTATGGCACTTAGGTGCCTACATGTAAATAAAGAGAAACTATGTAAGCCAACATATATTTAGAATGGATTCTCAGTATCTCAACATTCTAGAAAGGAAGTCGCACTTTTGTCCATTGCCATCACTTTGAACACAAAAACCAAGCATGCCATCTTCATCAGCACTGCATGCCTGCAAAATTCTAAATTAAGAAGTTGGACAAGAGAGTGTGGATAAAGATCTTGTAATTAACAGTGTCACATCACCCAGCATGGCTTATCATGTTTCTTACTGAACAATGCTCCATCCATATTTCAATCAGATTTAGCCATGGAACATTAACTAACTTACTGGGATGGGGAGAAATATAAATATTTACACAGGGAAAGCTATACCTGTACCAACACAGCACCAGCAGCATCACCAAAAAGAATGCATGTACCTCTGTCTGTCCAATCCACGTATTTTGAAAGAGCATCTGCACCAACTACTAAGACATTCTGAAAACCTCCGCCTACAAAAGTATGCATATATTATTCAAGTGGCATATTAATTTTGAGAGTGATTCACCAACAACCACATAAATATTTAATAACTGAATTACCTTTGATAAAGCGAGTAGCTGTGATTAAGCCGACTAAAAACCCACTACAAGCAGCTGTAATATCAAATCCAAAAGCTTTTGTGCACCCCACTTCGGACAGCACCTGTTAGTTAAGGATAGCTCAGAACTTTGAATACAACACCAAAACACCATGCTCATAGCAATCAACAGAAAACAAGACTATAAGGAGCAGTTATATTAATATCAATTTCATCAAAGTGCAACAAGAAAATCGTTGTCACGACCTGGCAGGGGAAGCACAGAACTTGCTCTTGTTGCAGTGCCCATAGGTGCAACCCCACATAACAATTGTACCCTTTCAAACCAGGCCCAGCTTATATAGTGCATAAAATAAAAGTGTAAAGTAGGCAATGAATCTCAGGCAAACAATGGTGCCTGGCTGAAAGTATAAATGGGCAGTGCCTTTCAAAATGCTAGCAAGAAATATATAATAAGACCACAGGACCATTGCCCATGTTTAATAATGTGCATAGATTGACATTATCACTTTACATTTCAGGATACCAACTTTAAATTTCAAAGATTAAGTAAAGCTTTTTCCATTTTTCCAGAGGCAGGTTTCAATGCACTAAGAAAAAAACATGAGGGTTCTCACATATTGAAACAAAATTCTAACTTTCAAAGGCTAACATATCAATGACAAATGTCATAACGCTTAAATATATGTTATGATACCTGAGCAGCACCTCCAAACAGATCATCTGGAGTAGATGTACAAAGAAGAACAAGGTCGACATCTTCAGCTTTTACTCCGGCCATCTCAAGTGCCCTTTGAGCTGCTTGTATCGAGAGTCCCCGCAATGTTTCATCTCCTGTCACATTTCAAGGAAAAATGAGGAAAAGAAGCAAAACAAAGAACCTGTTGCAACTGAAATGGGTGGTCTTTCCCCTACCGGACGAGCTTTTTTTTTGTTCCAACTGAAACTGTGTGACTGTAAAATGTCTTTTCCAGCTGATATGCAGACACCAGCTTTAAATGTCATTACCCACATATATACTAAATTAGTAATACCAATAAGCTTCCAGCAACAACCAACAGTTTTCTTTTGAGATCATCCAATAGAGGTAGACAGAAATCCATTATTAGGTTAATATTTTTCATAGCCCTTGGGGAAAATACCAAGAGGTGCCATAATTTAGTACCTAAGTACCAAGTTAAGTACCCCCATGTTATGATCAGTGCCTACAGCATCTCCAGTAGTTCCCTAAACTCAGATTTAGCATGTTGTTAAATACATATTGGGAACAAAATCAGCCTTAGACTTCAACAGTTTCCAATTCTTAGGTTGTTAAATATTTTTAAATTATGCTAACTCGACTATTTTAGTTATTACTTGCAACTTCGAATTTGGTTTTATTTGTACGATAAAGTTCAATAATCATCTTTCTTCTCTTTATTAATATTTTCATTGTGTATGAATCACTGTGTATGACCAAAAAGTGAATAACAAACAAAAACAGCATAGATTTAATCTAGGGGCAAGTGTCCCTAATTTTGTCACTTAATTGAAAGAGTTAAAAAAAAGAAACATCATTACCTGAAAGAACTCGCCTGTTACGAATCCCAGTTCGAGCCGCAATCCATTCATCTGATGTTTCAACTATCTTCGAAAGGTCATCATTTGAAACGCTAAGTGTTGGGATGGCTGATCCACATCCAACGAGCTTTGAACCCATACCAACCACCCTGTAATATCATCCAGCATAGGTCATACCACTGGTGGATATTGTAGGCTCCATGATTAAAAAAACCCAGATAAATGAATTCATCCAAGCAATACAGCTGGGCCAGCACAAGCATTGCCATACAATGGTGGCTACAAAAATGGAAACATTCACCATCACATTTAATAGCAAGCCAAGCACATGCATATCCCAGACAATTAATCAGATAAACCACGACCTACCGTAACTTTTACTCTATACACTGGGGTGTCTTATTCCAGTGAGTAGCGAGACATAGTAACACTATCAACTTGAGGCGACTACACTACAGCACACACAAGATGGACCATAAGGAACAGTTAAGAGATCCTGTAGTCCTGTAGACCTACTGGATTTCGATCATAAGAAGCACATACAACCCACAGGACAGAAAAGCAAGTCCCGGAGCTACCTTATGCGGTTAGACCAAACCTTAGCAAAACAAACTGGCAAAACCAGAATAGGTGTGTCGTGAATATCACGCATTCTAACAAAAAAAAAGAAAGCAAATCCCTCGTTTCGCGCAATAACGGCTGTATTGCAAACGGCAGAGCAGACTAGAAACATCCAATCCGACCTTACACAGAAACAATCACATCTCAGCCGCACAATGATTGCGCGAACGAGGTTCCCAGGAGAGAAGAGACACCGGCGTTACCTGGGGAGGCGGGGCTTGGAAGCCGCAGCGGACACCACGCCATCGTCGACGGTGGACGCGCAGCACCGGAGCTGGGGTGGTGGCAGCGTCACGGGCTGCGCGACTCGGAGGAAGGCGGGGCGGAGGCCACCACGCGCGCGCACCGGGCAGGGTGCGGACACCCGCGGCAGCGCGAGGCCAGAGGCGGCGACCATGGCGCGGGCAGCCGGAGATCTCGCGGCGGAGAGAGTGAGATAGAAATTTGGGCGCCGGAAGTAGGGAGTCAGTGAGTCACAGTCACCTGGGTCCTGGGGGCGGGAGGAGGTAGCGGCGGCGAGCGGGGCATGCGAGGGGGGATGGGGGAGAAATAGAGGCCGCGGCGGTGATGGTTGCAAGGGGGGAGTGTGCGAGCTTCGAAAGCTCCGCCTCCAGGCGAGAGGTTTTTTAAGAATGGATCCTTTTAAAGTCTCCTTTGAATGCAAGAATTTAAGAGAAACTATATAAAATTTCATAGAAATCAGTTGTTTTTTTAAAAAAATCCGGTATTCAAAGAGACTTAAAGAATGAGAGCGTGGCTGGTGAGTTGATGAGTATATCAAATCAGCCAAACTATCGCTAGAGACTGTCTCATCCATTTGTGTCGCACAATCATCACTATATTCCTAACAACAACAACTTAACTTGCATACTTTGTGTCAACGTAAAAAGAGGTTTCTTAGGGTCTGTTTGGTTGGTTTCTCTCGCCAACCTGGCTGTGTGAGCCAGGATCACTGGAGCCTGGCTCTGGAGATGCGACCAATCTGCTCGTATCTGGTGAGCCTGGCCCAGGGTGCTTTAAGGATCGTGCAAGCCTGGATCCAAATCTATATGCAGACAACCAAACACAGAGCTCGCACGCGCATAGCCTGGCTCACAGCAACCAAACAGCAGCTACCCGCATCCTGTGATGCAAGCACGCGCAGATGCAGGCAACCAAACAGACCCTTAGGCATGTCTGGCTCAATAGATTGTATGCATTATGAATGGTGTAGCTGTCCTAATGCCTAGAGAGGTCAATTTTGTGGCTAGAACTCACATCCAAGTTCCAATCATGATATTAAAAGTTGTGCCATCGTACGATCTCTATATTTGGCATGTCTTCTTTGGAATGCTAGGAAGTAACAACGACATCAATGTGTTGCATAGGTCTCCCATTTTCGATCCTTTACGCAATGGCACCATGTATCCCGTACACTACACTATCAATGGAACAACATTCAATTTCGGATATTATTTAGCTGATGGTATATATTTGGATTGGCCCACATCTGTGAAAGTTATCCGTCGCCCTTTCGAAGAAAAGAAGAATCACTTTACCATGATGCAGGAGAGTTATTGTAAAGATATCGAGAGAGCTTTTAGTGTTTTGCAGTCGCATTGGGCAGTACTCTGCGGTCTAGCTTATGGTTGGGATCGCAGTCACTTGGCGGATATGATGATTACATGCATTATCATGCATGACATGATTGTCGAGGATGAAGGCGAAGGAGTAGAAAATGTTGATTTTGTTAGTGCGGCCCCATCTACTGACCTATCAACTGCAGTTTCGGAAGTACAAAACGAGTGGTTGAACACAACTGCATGGTCTGAAATGCCAAACGAAGGAGACCTTGATATCACCTGCAAAAACATGTACCTATCTCTGCAGTACAACCTTATCAAACATTTGTGGGCAAGGCGTGGTTCCATGGGTTGAAGTATGATTAGTTCAAAAATTGTCCAAGTGTCATATGTGGGTGTCTACTTTAGTCAAGTTATGTCACATTAGTTGCTTCAAGTCGATGTAAGCATCTAGTAATTGTCAAGACTATTGCTTGTATGTGAGTGTCTTGGGTGTAACTATCTATGGTTTCATCCATAATTGAATAATAATAGTTTCTGTGTGCTGTCATATGTATGCACAATAAGGAAAACAAGGATACTTATCTCAACCATAACATAAAAGGAATAAGTTCTAATTGTAATTTCATAGCCATCGGTGAAGACAATAAGTTCACAACCATAACATCAACTTGAGTTTATCTGCAACTTAAATAAGGACACTTAGCAGTCTAAAGTAACATGTAAAAAATGTGACTATTACAACACGCAATACTGTAAGGAAAATGGACCCCGGGCCATTTGGCTAATTGAGTTTTGGTGTTTGATGAACAACACAATCCGTGAACTAATAAGTTTTCTAGTGTTTGTGTTTGTAGTTCACAGGATGTAAGACTTACTTGGACTAAGGAATTGAGGAAAGCAACACCTCAAAAGAAGACATTAAGAAGATCCAAGAAAAATCCAAGTGTGTTGTTGCGGACTGTCTGTGCGAAGGCGCACCGGACTGTCCGGTGGCATACCGGATTGTCCGGTGCCCACACGCCGGACTGTCCGGTGCACCAGGGAACTCCAACCCAACGGCTAAATCCAGGTGGCACCCGGAGAGAAGACCACCGGACTGTCCGGTGTGAGCACCAGACTGTCCGGTGTGGAAAAGCCTGCGGTGCCAACGGTCACCTGCTCTGACAGAGCAACGGCTAGGCGCACCGGACAGGCTACAGTGCGCTGTCCGGTGCACCACCGGACTGTCTGGTGTGCCGCAGAGAACTGCAGCTTTTCTCCAACGGCTATTTTGGAGTTGGGGCCTATATATACTTCACCCAACCGGCCATTTGAAGGTGTGGGAGCCCAAGCAACATACCAAGGCATATAGTGCACATTTCCAAGAGCTCAAACACCCAAGTGCTTAATAGAATCACTCGGTGATTAGCGTAGGTGCTTTGCGAAGTGCTTAGGTTAGTTAGACCGCATTAGCGCTTGCTCTAGGTGAACCCTAGTTAGTTGAGTGAGTTTAGACAAACCACACAACCCCTCGGCTCTTGCGTGAGTCATTGTAATTGTACTGAGTGGGGCAAGAGTCTTGTGAGACCGTGACAACCGCGTTTATGTCACGGCCACCACCGTGTACCGGAGGGAACGAGGCCCACGGCGTTTCGGTCAGAAGCTCGATAGTAGAGACGGCGGGGAGCGTCCGAGAGGAGCCGGAAGCGGAGCACCACTTGCGTGTGGAGAAGGCCCGTGGCTCTCTACGGAGTTACTCGACCGTGGTGCTTGGCCCTCGCGTGGGCTTCCCTTTGCGTAGGGGCACCAACGAGGATTAGTCGGGACTTTGCGTGGTTCTGGATACCTCGGTAAAAATACCGGCGTCATCCACGAGAGTTTGCTTCTCTACTTTGCTCCTTAAGTTTCCGCATTTATATTAAGCATTTAAGTTTTAATCTTGTATTCATATTTATTTAGTGTAGATTGAAACTTAGCCTTTGCGGTAGAGATAGCAACACTTAGACAAAACCTAGTTTGCACCTTCTAGTTTGATTACTTGCATAGGTTTTGCTCTAGGGAGTTAATTGTGGCCTAGTTTAGTAAAAGTTTTAGAAGCCCTAATTCACCCCCCCCCTCTTAGGCGTCACCCGTTTCCTACAAGTGGTATCAGAGCCCGGTTTGGCTCATTTGAAACGCTTTAGCTTCACCGCTAAAAGAGCCGACGCTTTTTAGAGGAAGGGATGGATACCCATAGGTCACCACACTTTGACAGCACTAACTTCCTATATTATAGTGCTAGAATGGCTTGTTACCTAGAGGCCGTTGATCTAGGTGTTTGGAGAGTCACTCGTGACGGGATGAAACCCCTCAAGAATCCCGAGAAACCCACCACGAGTGAGGAAAAAGAAATTCATTTAAATGCTAGAGCCAAAAATTGCTTGTATGAATCTCTTAGCATGGATATTTTTAATCAAGTATTTACCTTGAAAACTGCTAATGAGATTTGGCTAAAATTACATGAGCTCCATGACGACACATCCAATGTCCGTGAGCAAAAACATTGCCTAGTCTTAAATGAGTATAATTCTTTTGTTATGAAAGATGATGAGCTTGTTAGAGACATGTATTCTCGTTTGAATCTAATTATCAATGAGCTCAATTCTATTGGTATTAATAAGCTAGGCGATGCGGACATTGTGAGGAAGATTATCTCCCTGCTATCACAACAAAGATATGGGAGCATCATCACCATCCTTCACAACATGGAGCCATGGAGGACTTGAGCAACATGACCCCGACCATTGTGATTAGGAAAATCGCAGCTTTTGAGATGTCGCGAAAAATGTGTCGGGAGAGGAGCCAACTTACTCAAGACCATATGCTTTTGCATGTGATGAAAGGAAGAGAAAAAAGAAGGCTCCCACTCCCAGTTCCTCGAGTGAAGAAGAGGAAGAAGAAGAAAGTGATGATGATGAATATAATCAACCATGCACATCATCCTCTAAGGACGAAGAAACAATCTGACGCGTCGGAAATGTAATGAGGATGATCCGCAAGATTAATCTAATGGGTGTGCCCCTGCAGGTCGAGGATCTCCTCTTTAACATTGACAGGAAAAAGCAAAGGAAGAGAGGATGCTTTGCATGTGGGGAGAAGGGCCACTTCAGGGACAACTGTCCAAATATGGCCAAACCCAAAAAGGAGAGGAGCAAAGGCAATGCGCTAACAAGTGTTAGAACTTGGGATGATTCTTCAAGTGAAGATAAACCTCCAAGGACGCATAGCCACCGGTCCTCATCACGCTCATCACGGTCATCACACAAATGCCTTATGGCAAGAGGTAACAAAAGCATTCCATCCTCTAGTGATGAAAGTAGTAGTGATGATGAAGGTGAGGGAAAGCCCTCTCTAGATGAGCTTGCAGAAGCCGTAGAATTTTTCCAGGATGTTTGCACTAAGCAAAAAGCTCAACTTAAAACTTTGAAAAATAAGTTGGTTAGCTCTCAAAATGATTACAAAGGTTTGCTAGAAAAATTTGAAACTTTTGCAAACTTAAATAGTGAGCTATTAACTAAAATTGAGCTATTAGAATCTAGTGCTCCATTCACTGCTACCGATGGTAGCCTTATTAAAAAGAATGAAAAACTTAAGGCTAAGTTAGCTAGCTCCCAAGAAGCTATTGAAAATTTGCTAGAGAAAATGGAAATTCTTAGCATACACAACAATGAGCTAACTACTAAGCTAGAAAACATTGGTAGCACCCCAGCAGCATCTTTAGTTGAAATACCTGAAATTATTAAGAAAGATGCTTCTACTTCCTGCTTTGATTTAATTGATGATTCTAACCCTTGCAACCAAGTTCTTGTTAAGAATATTGTTGTAGAAACAAGTTCGGATGAGGTTGCAAAAGAAAATGAACAATTAAAGCAAGAAGTGGCTCGCCTTAGCAATGCTTTGTATGACAAGAAAGGCAAAGCCAAACAAATCCGACCTCCACAGGATAACACCACTGCGGGAGTGAACAAGCCTATGGAGGGAGAAACTGTGATTTGTAGGCTATGCCACATGGAAGGCCACAAGTCTTTCCAATGCAAGGCGATGACCGGGGATAAACAAAGGCAAAAGCTCAAGCGAAAGCCATCAAGCAAAATCTCCAACACCTACATCAAAAAGGTGGACAAAAAGGATGTTACACCATATTTGATCAAGAAGAAAAATAATGAAAAGGTGATAGCAATCAAGGCCAACAAGCAAGCCAACAAAGAAAAGGGGGTCAAACGCATCTGGGTGCCAAAGGAAATAATTGCAACCATGAAAAGCACCAAGAAAGTTTGGATCCCGAAAGGGAAGTGAGTGGACCGAAGGTCATCGGGAAATTTGTAGACTTGGGAAAGTTAGGATGTATATCATGGGATACATCATATTGGATCAAGTTTATTGCCAAGTGGGTTAGTGAAAATTTTGGACCCAAATTTCCCACCCATGACTAAGGTAACTAGATTTATTGTATCTCTTGTTTTTAGATATGCGTATCTATTTACTTTGTATCTAGTTTACCTTTCTTGCCTAGTATTACATTTGTCATTTATTTTTTTAAAAAAATCATGCATACTAGGTAAATCACATGGTAGGATTGCTTGCTTTCAATTTATATACTTAAGCAAACCTACATGGTTTAAAATGTTTAGTTAAAAGCACAGCACATAGCTTCTATATCACTCCATAGTAAATGATGCATCAATTGAAAATTTTGATTTCTACAAGTTGTATCATTTAACTTATATGTGCCAAAGTTTGGATTATAGATAATTTGCCCCTCTTGATATCAAATCAAAGTGCATGTCTCCTACAAGTTTTCAAAACTTGTATGCACACCTTTAGGGGGAGGTTACTCTATAATCTAACACTTTGAGACTAACACCTTTTCAAGTCTATTTCATGTGATAGTCTCATTGTAAGGAAAATGAGGTCCCCAGAGAAAGACAACAATCTTCCACTACAAAATCTCCAAGAACTCTCATGTCTCTCAAGTTCGCCATTGAATTTCAATCGGTATCTTTTGAGACTACATCAAGTATCATTTACATGTCTTCTCCAATATTTGATTAGACTATATTTCATATCATATGCTTCCATGTTGCTAAAAATGCATAAGTAGTTAACTCATATTCTGTTACCTATGCATAAGGGAAGTTAGTCTTTTCAAATCATGTCTTGCACCTCTAATTTTCACATGCTTTTTCCTAAGTAGAGGATCTCTGTCAGGGGGAGTATTTATTCATCTCTAAAAAGGGGAGAAAATTCTTTCTAAAGAGAACACTCGTTTAGGGGGAGTAATCCTTTCAACTGATATCATTCATGTGGTTTAATTTAGTATTCTTCAAGTGGTATCATCTGATAAAATTATTAATGAGGGCAAGCCTTTATTTACTTCCTACATGCTTTTAATGTCTTCCTTTTCGGTGGTTGATGCCAAAGGGGGAGAAGTTTAGGGACCAAAGCAATGAAAACTATATCAAACACCAAACACCACCAATTTAAATTTTTATATCTACAAATGGGTTTTCAAGTGGTTTTGGTTATTTGGTCCTAAAATAGGAAGTAAGTGAATTATGGAGTTAGGGGGAGGCTTAAGTCCATAATATCACATTGAGGGGACAAACATACATCCTAGCAAGTAGATTGCATATTTTCATTTAAATACTTGTATTATTTGCTTGCTTTGGTTGTGTTGTCATCAATCACCAAAAAGGGGGAGATTGTAAGGAAAATGGACCCCGGGCCATTTGGCTAATTGAGTTTTGGTGTTTGATGAACAACACAATCCGTGAACTAATAAGTTTTCTAGTGTTTCTGTTTGTAGTTCACAGGATGTAAGACTTACTTGGACTAAGGAATTGAGGAAAGCAACACCTCAAAAGAAGACATTAAGAAGATCCAAGAAAAGTCCAAGTGTGCTGTTGCGGACTGTCTGTGCGAAGGTGCATCGGACTGTCCGGTGCACCAGGGAACTCCAGCCCAACGGCTAGTTCCAGGTGGCGCCCAGAGAGAAGACCACCGGACTGTCCGATGTGAGCACCAGACTGTCTGGTGTGGAAAAGCCTGCGGCGCCAATGGTCACCTGCTGTGATAGAGCAACGGCTAGGCGCACCGGACAGGCTATATTGCGCTGTCCGGTGCACCACCGGACTGTCCGGTGTGCCATAGAGAACTACAACTTTTCTCCAACGGCTATTTTGGAGTTGGGGCCTATATATACTTCACCCAACCGGCCATTTGAAGGTGTGGGAGCCCAAGCAACATACCAAGGCATATTGAAAGTGCAATCATCCCTTTTGTGAGTTTTGGTGATTTGGATAACAACACATTTAAAGGTCTAACAAGTTTGCTAAGTGTTGAACAGGAAATTCAGTATGATGAACATACTTGAATAGTGTATAATGATCAGTGAACAAGGTACAACACAAGGTCAAATAACCAGTGAGACAATGCAAATGGATATAATATGGTCTCTATATTAGTTTGAATATATGGACAAGTCCTAAGAAATCACTATGCATAAATATGATCATAATAGAGGTTGAAGTGATTAAGAGGATTGGTCAAGCCAAAGTGAATAAGATATGAGGAATCGTGAATTGGCTTGACCATATTACTATTAGTCCAGATATGAATATATGAGAATCAAACTAGAGCTTGATTGATCTTAGCAGTTATATCTAGATGACATTCAAGCAAGGTTCACAATATTGAAGAAATGATTCTCTCAATGGATGCTCAATAGGATGTGACTCAAGAATGGCTTGATAGGGTGAAGATAGCAAGGAAAGGGCTTCGAGGAACTAAGCGAAGGTGAAGGCCAAGCGACGACTTGTAAACCAAGGTACCATGGCTAAGGTGAAGAAGAGAGTACTTGCACTAAGTCGATGAACTAATCAGCTATGAAGAGTTACAACATGTTGATGCATCAGTAAGGTGACTTGAAGCCATGATTTGAACTCATATATGGTGAAATGGCACAAGTCACAGGCTCGATTTGTGTTTGCTTCAAAATGTGAGACAAAGATGTTTGTGATCCTTATGAAGCAACACCATGGAGAAATCACACTTGAGACACCAATGACTCAAGGAGTTTACTTAATTATATTTTATTTAACTTGAGTATAGGAATCGTCGTACTATCAAGGGGGGTCCATAAAGAAGGTTGGTGTTGGTACTAAAGCTCAAAATCCTTGATCTAAAACTTCCATTTTACCCTGGTTTCACTTCGGTTTTCTCAAAATCTGTGCAGCAGTTCAAAAACTGATTCAACCGGACCTAAAACCGGTTCAACCGGTTTCTGCACTGTTCCCCTTTGTCTCTTCCAGTCTGCTAGTCAGTCCTGTCAGAAAAAGTCGTGTGCAGGTTTTTGGAAAATCGGTTCAACCGGTCTTAAAACCGGTTCAACCAGTTTTGGGACTGCTCCTCTGCCTCCCCTGCTCTGACCTGTCTGACAGTCAGAGCTGTCAGAAAAAGTCACTGCAGATCTTTTGGGAAAACTGGTTCAACCGGATTTTTCCCTTACTCAACCGGTTTGGAACCGGTCGTGTCTCCGGCTGAGTAGGTTTGTGAACCAGGATCTTTCTGGTGGAAACCGGTTCAACCGGTCTGAAAACCGGTTCAACTGGTTTTTACCCCTTTTCTCCCAACGGCCACCAGCTTTTGGGGGATCCTTTATATACACCTCCCACACTCTGTCCCATAGTAGAGCACGCACAAAACTTCATTCCCAACCTGAGAAACACCTCCCACTCTCTCTCACACACCTCTTGCCTCTCCCATTTCAAATCTTTGGAGAGAAATCTTTGAGTGAGTTTGAGAGCTGCAGTTTTTGTGCTTCATCTCCAAATCTCTCTTACTCTTCTTCATTCGAGCTTTGGTACTACATTGAGTTCTTTGTGGATTCATTACTCTTGGAGCTTCTAGCTCCTAGATGTTGGGGGCCTTCGTCCTCCGAAGGTCCTCAAAAACATGATTTGACAATGTTTTCCAAGTGGATTATGTGAATAGGTATCTTCGGACTCAGAATTATGAACATAAAGCACGGTCAGGACGAAGCCTAAACCAGACGAAGGACGAGCTGATTACCAACTACGAAGGATGGTGCACAGCCGAAGCTGTGCGCAGGGAAGCTTCGTCGCGATAGTAGAAAGGGGAACCGACTTAAAGATGAAAAGACTACGTGGGCCTTGACAGATTTCCATAAGCCATTAACAAATGTAATGGACATGGATGTAATTTTACGTGGGCTGCGTCCCGCGTCTATAAATAGATGAACAGTACTCCCGTACTGTTCACGCTGACTTGGCATTGGCTTTTGCGTCACGCTTGTACTTTTTTACCTTCTCTCAGGACCGAAGGTACATTTGTAATTTGAAATCATTTCTATTTCTCCATGTTAATAAAATAGAAATGATTCTATGTTGATGTTTACATTTCACGCTTTATATGAATCCTTCGTCATTACTTATTATATTTACGAAGGTACGTCTTTTATGACCTTCGTCCTAAAATCATTATTTCCCGAAGGGGTATAATGTTTCGAAGGACTTTAGCATTTAACACTTTTTATGTTGCCTTGTTCTTAACTCTTAGCATTTGAGAACAAGTCCCCAACATTGGCGCCCACCTCCGGTGAACTCACTTCCACTTCGAGTTTTTTGAACACCTTCGGAAGCTGTAGATCTTCGCTATGGCACCGAAGAAAGCTTCAGCGGCTGGGGCTTCAGCACTGCAACCGCTGGACCACAACCAGGACACCGTCTCTCTTCGGGAGGCCCGAAGCCAGAAGAGAAAGGCCGTCAGCCCGACACTTCAGGAGGAAGAGCTAGACCAAGAAATCAGGGATATGGAGATTCTACATCAACAGGTGCAAAGGAAGAAGGAGAAGATGGCCCGGCTAGCTGAGTTGCAACGGCAGATAGACGAAGCCTCTGAGGAAGTCCGCCATCTTACCCATGATGAGCAAAACAGAAGGCCTCAGCAGAAAGACCTTCATCAGGAGGGCTTCGTCAACGAAGATGACTGGTATGACAATTTCCATCAGGGAAATTTTGTTTTCGATGATGCTTCTCCTTTGTCCGCTGAGCTGCAGGCTACACCTTGGCCTTCATCCTATAAGCCACCCCAGCTTCCCATGTTCGACGGTCACTCAGACCCGAAGCAGTTCTTGATGAGCTACGAAGCAACAGTGTCTTCGTATGGGGGCAATGCTGCAGTCATGGCGAAGTCTTTCGTCATGGCCGTCAGGAATGTTGCTCAGACCTGGTACTCCTCCCTTCGACCAGGAACGATCACCTCATGGCAGAAGCTGAAGGATATGTTGTTAACCAGCTTTCAAGGATTTCAGACGAAGCCGGTCACTGCTCAAGCCTTATTCCAGTGTACTCAGGACCATGAAGAATACCTTCAGGCGTATGTCAGAAGGTTCTTGCGTTTGAGGGCGCAGGCTCCAACGGTGCCCAATGAAATTGTTATCGAAGCCATGATCAAGGGGCTTCGTCCTGGGCCTGCAGCTCAATACTTTGCTAGAAAGCCGCCTCAGACCCTGGAGAAACTGCTCCAAAAGATGGATGAGTACATTCGTGCTGACAATGACTTTCGCCAAAGAAGGGAGGAGGCCTTCAGATTTTCTGAAATGACCAGGGGCTTCGGAGGAAGATACTACCCGAGGCATGTCCGGTCCATCCACAGCTCCACTCAGAATGATGATAAGGGGAGTCAGCAGAGCAGACCGCAGTGCTCCTCACAGGCTTCGGGGCAACAACTAGCTTCCTTCCGGCCACCAGCTCCGAGAGGCAGAGGCGCCAGGGGCTTCGGCGGAAGATTCGGAGACCAACCAAGGAAATTGTTTTGCTTGTTCTGTGGAGAAAGCAAGGGCCATACCACCAGGACGTGCCATATTACAATCCAGAAGCAAAAGGAGATAGCCGAAGCTGCATCTCAACAAGTTCAGCCGAAGCAGGTCATGCATACTGCTTCGTATCATCCGCCTTACATCCCACAATACATAGACAACCACCCTACAGCTTCTGTAGCTTCGGCAAGTCAACCTCAAGCTTCCTGGCAACAGCCCCCGCCTCCACCTCCATTGCAACAGGGTCAACAGCCAGAAGGGAGTCAATATGCTCCACATCAAAGGGACTTCAGAGAACAATCCGAAGCTCGCACAGTCAACAGCACTGTGCCAGAGTCGAAGCACATTTATTGACACATATCCTACCTTTAATAGCAGTCTTTTCCATTCAGTTCTATTCTCTGTAGCAAAAAACATTGATAGTTTCCATGTAATAATTTCGCTGTTTCCCACGAGGAAAATCTATTTTCTCCACAGGCTTAAGTTGATGAAGTTTTTGTGTTAACAAGGAGGACCTTCGAAGTATTAAAAATCCTTCGGATTAACAGAAAGTCGTTCTAAGGAACGCAGAGTAAGTTCATGAAGTCACAAAAAGCCGTTCCAAAGGGAGCGCAGTGTAAGTTTTCTGCTCAAAAGTCGTTCCTAAAGGAATGCAGAGCATACAGCAAAAAGTCAACGCTGATACCGCCTAAGTAAAAGGCGAAGAAGCTCCAAAGACGTTCCTAAGGGAATGCAGAGCTTATACCGTCTAAGTAAAAGGCGAAGAAGCTCCAAAGACGTTCCTAAGGGAATGCAGAGCTTACGAATATATTTTGTGTGTATCTTCGGAACAAATGTCATTTGCATAACATAACATCATTACATCATTTTGCATAACATAAGCATCATACATCATGTTGCATTTGGCAAACGAAGGGGACACAGTATCAACCTTCGAAAGGACGCTTTGAGAAAGTGAAAATTGTATAAAGTCACGAGGGAATACAATGATAATCTTCGGAATACAACTTCGGAGAATATTTTTACGAAGCATGGATGAGCATCATCAGAGGATAATCTTCGGAATACAACTTCGGAGAATATTTTTACGAAGCATGGATGAGCATCATCAGAGTATAATCTTCGGAAAATAGCTTCGGAGAATGTTTTTATGAAGCATGGATCAGCATCATCAGAGTAATATCAAAATTATATAGCTTCGGAGAATGTCTTCACGAAGCATGGACGCGATTTATCAGAACAGTTTTAACGGAGAATGTTTTCTTCACGAAGCATGAAAAGAAGGGAAGGTGTTTTTTCGCCGAAGGCTCAAAAATGGTATGTATATAGAATTTCATGCATCGTAAAGAATTGAATAATGAAAAGAGACTTGTATTTTACATTCAAATGTACACAATATTACAGAGATCACGTTTCCAATGTTTTTTCTAATAACATTTAGTCTTCTCTTAGTACTGCTTCGGCGGCCTCATTTAGAAGTTGATCAACAACCTTATCCATGATAGCTTCGACCATTTGTTTAATCTCGTCATCTCCTTTTGTGTGGGGATCGGCAGTCGATTCAGCAGCTTCTGAGGGAAGAGAACATTTCTTCATTACTATTACAAATTGCGAGCAAAGTTTGAAATAAAAATTACAACACGATAAGAACGACTAATTAATACCTAATTGCCTTTCGGGCTCTGTACTTCTTTCGGCAGCTTCTGCCACTTTCCTGGCATCATGGATGCCTTTTTCGCTCCTTTGGATGATTTCTTGCGCCATTCCTCGGCCGCCGTCGTTCCAGATATCAGTAAAAAATTTGCCACCAACCACGCTTGCTTCGGCCGAGGGGTCCTTGATGTCTTCGGAAGATAAGGCAGCTTCGGACTGAGCTAAAAATTTCACATGCCCGCAACCTTTCTTCTCTAAGACAGAAGCAATTCCTCTGGCGCCCGAAAAAGCGCAGATGTCGCCGCGACTGCTCAGGATCTCCTCAAAGGCCTCTGCTTCGTGACTAATCCATTCCAGTGGACCTTCGGGATTGCCCCGAGAGAAATTCTCTTCGCTGGAGAAGGCGCCCACGCTGGCGAAGCTGGTTTTAATTTTATTCACGCATTCTACAGATTTAACATAACAGTTCCTCTGAGAAGCACGAAGCTCTTTAACACTTAACTCCAATTTATTGACCATATGATCACTGAGTTCTCGTTTTGTTTCCTCCAGCACACGTTCCTCTTTAGCCCTAGCCAGCTGTTTCTGAAGATCTTTAATTTCACGCTTTTGGGCTTCGGCCTGGGCTTTTGAAGCAGCTTCGTCCTTCTTTACTTTATCTACCAGTGTAAGCAGAATTTTATCCTTTTCCAGAGCTTCGTTTCTCAGTTTGATAACTTCGGAGCGTAAATTGTTAAACGCAATATCATAGCTTTCATCTTCGGCGCTTTTTTGGGCTCTTAACGCGTTGCTCAGAATCAGGCCCTGTATAAAAAAGAATCCATATAAGAATAAAGGAATGAATTACGCATTAAAAAGTTTTTTCAAACGCTTAATTTCCATACCTTTAGGCTATTATATGCAAGACTGTCTGCGAGATCCTCTTTCGTCATGGCGCATAATCCAGCTTCGAGTTTCGGGAACCCCATGCTTCTAGCCATTTCCCGGCATACGGATAATTCCTTATTGTCTGGGAGACAGTACAGGAAATCATCTTCGTTTGTCCCATTGAATACTACTGCCCCCTTCGGATACTTCAACTCTCTAGCATAGTGATTCGCTTCATAGATTTCTTCTTCAGACAGTTTCTTCCCCGAAGCATGTCGCACGATGTAATCGCGTGTGCTGGACGGAGCTTCGGGGGCGGCAGTGTCAATTTCTTCAACTAAAGCTGGTTCTGATATTTTCTCGGATTGTTCCTTAGCGGGCTCTGAAGGCCCAGCTTCGGCTTCAGCTTCAGCTTGTTGTTTCGAAGCTTCCGTAGATGCTTCGGCGAGTTCAACAGACTCCTTTGCGGTTGTGCTTGAAGACTTAATTGTCTCCAAGACATCCAGTACGTTCACCATTCTTTTTCTTCTTGGGGTCACCAACGGGCCCTTTTGATTTTTTGTTGTGTCGACATTTGTTGAAGGACTTAAAATTTCTGATGTTTTTGGCCCTTCAACCTTCGGTTTTTCTACTGCTGAAGGCGCTTCAGTCTTCTCTTCCATCTTCGGCACTGGAGCTGGTTCTGTAGCTTCAGAGGCCAAAGAAACTTCACCAATGAATTCTGGCACTGTGGCCGGCTCAATAAAGCGTGTCCGATGGGTGAGTACCTTCATCTTTTTTCTTTGAGGCGCTGGCTCACTAGGGGCACTCGTGGTAGCTTCTGTAGCAAGAGAAGTATTTTTCCTTTTGCGACCCAATACCGGATAGTGATAGTCAGGGTACATAAACCCGACTGCGTCAAACACACGGTTGAGCCTTTTCTTCTTTCGGCCTCCGAAGGCTGCTGATAGCGCAGTATTTTCGGCCTTCGAATATGCCCCAAGTAGTTCATCACTTAGTGTTTCAATGCTTTTCAGCCAGTCATCATCAGGTTCAACAAATTTATCTGCATATTTGAATGTGTATTTCAGTTTGACCAGTCCGCCTTCGTCGGACTCTTTAATGGTCTCCTTCGGCATTTCCCACTTTTCTGCAAGTGGCCATACCCTGAAGGCAATGTGCTCTTGGACCAAGTCCCTTGTCCCAATGAAAGAGCAGACTATGCCGAAGGCTCTTTGGCATTCCTCGGCTGCTTCGTCCATTTCAACCTTCGGCCTTCGAAGTCCGAAGCGTTGCCAGATGGGGCGCATAATGATACTCTTGACATTTTCTTGCGCAGTTAAGTCATTCTTTACATAGAACCATTCAGTCATCCAGGCTCCGGGCCATCTTTTCCGAAAGGTTGGCACAGGGCGGCTTGACCCGGAGCGGGCACCGAAGCTGTAACACCCAAAATTATTGTGATATTGTTCTTTTCCCCACGGCTTCGTCTCATATAACAGTTCATGAATGTTGCAAAAACTTTTAGCATTTGGTTCTAAACCTTGGCTTCTTGCAGCCCAGACAAACATCCCCATTCTTATGATAGCTTCAGGAGTAAGTTGATGAAGGTAGACTTGAAATGTTTTCAGTACCTCAATAACAAAGTTGCTCAGGGGGAATCGAAGCCCAGCCTTGAGAAAGCTTCGGAAGATTACAACTTCATCTTCTTCGGGGGTGGGAGAAGTCTTTTCTCCAGCGTCAGCCCTCACAATAGATATATCTCGAAAATACCGCCCCCTCATATTATCAATATGACTCTGCTTGATGATGGTTTTCCCGAAAACCGTGTGACGTGGCCGCCATGGTCGATCTTCGGCCTCTTCCCCACCACTTTCTACATCATAGCTGTCGCTGTCACCAGTATCTTCGGACAAACCTTCGAGAATCTCCTTGGTGATTTTCTCTGTATTGGTCTCCGCCATCACAATCAGGAACCCCAGATTCTTCTCTTCCTCGAGACTCAGCTTCGTCTCCGCAGGGATCTTCTTGCCTTCAGACATCTTCGGAAATGCTAAAAAACTGTTTTCAGGGCCGAAGCTTCGAAATCAAAAAGGTCACCAATCTTAATGCACAAGAGCTAAAAATTTAGTGGACCAAAGCAGATGGCAAGTATGCGTACCAAATGAGTTGGCGGTGTGATCTTATTTATACGCCCAGGGCGTTGAAAATTGAAAGACCCCGCTTGTCAGTGAATGTTGCTATTCTAGCAAGGGAAGGTGTTTTTTCGGACCTTCGGCTCAAAGCCTTCGTCCATATCGCAATCTGAATTTATTATTAACAAATTAATATTGCGAGGGGCTACTGTTGGGGGCCTTCGTCCTCCGAAGGTCCTCAAAAACATGATTTGACAATGTTTTCCAAGTGGATTATGTGAACAGGTATCTTCGGACTCAGAATTATGAACATAAAGCACGGTCAGGACGAAGCCTAAACCAGACGAAGGACGAGCTGATTACCAACTACGAAGGATGGTGCACAGCCGAAGGTGTGCGCAGGGAAGCTTCGTCGCGATAGTAGAAAGGGGAACCGACTTAAAGATGAAAAGACTACGTGGGCCTTGACAGATTTCCATAAGCCATTAACAAATGTAATGGACATGGATGTAATTTTACGTGGGCTGCGTCCCGCGTCTATAAATAGATGAACAGTACTCCCGTACTGTTCACGCTGACTTGGCATTGGCTTTTGCGTCACGCTTGTACTTTTTTACCTTCTCTCAGGACCGAAGGTACATTTGTAATTTGAAATCATTTCTATTTCTCCATGTTAATAAAATAGAAATGATTCTATGTTGATGTTTACATTTCACGCTTTATATGAATCCTTCGTCATTACTTATTATATTTACGAAGGTACGTCTTTTATGACCTTCGTCCTAAAATCATTATTTCCCGAAGGGGTATAATGTTTCGAAGGACGAAGGACTTTAGCATTTAACACTTTTTATGTTGCCTTGTTCTTAACTCTTAGCATTTGAGAACAAGTCCCCAACACTAGACGACTAGGTGTCGCTTGTGAGTCTCCAAATCTTGTGGAAGACCACAAGAAAGTTTGTATTACCCGCTTGTTTGAGCAAAGATTATTGTGTGGGCTTGACCTTTGTGGTCGGCAAAGGGAGGATTAGGGTTGAAAGAGACCCGACTCTTTGTGGGCGCCTCAACGAGGAAGTAGGGCACCTTGGTGGTGTGACCGAACCTCGGGATAAATCTTGTGTCTCTTGTGTTCTTGCTCATTGTGTTTGGTTGTGTTCTTCGTTCTCTCACCATTCCGGGGAAGATTTGTTCATATCTTTTTGGTGTGTGGATTTTGAGAAGTGCCCTTCTCAGATCTACTACCTTGAACCCTGTGGATCATTTAGAACATCTTATTTCCAAAGTTAACTGGGTGAATTTCGAGATCAATTCAGTTTTACCCAGTTTGCTTCTAGTTTTTGTTGAAAAAGTTTTAACTTGCCTATTCACCCCCCCTCTAGGCAACTTTCAATTGGTATTAGAGCCTAATCCTCGTTCTAACGCTTAACCGCGTGAGGAAAAGATCATGTCGGGGGTACTAAGAAACAAAAGTGCTTCTAAGCTTGAAAAAGTTGAGGTTGTCTCGACTTCATCTTTTGGTGCAGATGTTGATCCTAGGGCAATAGATCTTGCCATGAGAATCGCCGAAAGGATGTTCCTCAAAATGAAAGAAGATGAGGCAAAGAACAAGATTGAAGAAGAAGAAAATGATCGATGGAGACCAAACGACGAATCCACCTCTTCACAAGGTTCGTCTTTCAAATCCACTTCTCATATGTGCTTTATAGCTAATGGGAGTGACAGTGAAAGCGAAAGTGAGGATGAGGAGGAGCATGAAAGTGATAGTGAAGATGAGGATGATCTTCAAAAATTCTTCGCTCAACTAAGTAAGAAGAACCGGATGAGCTTGCTCAAACTCTTGAAAAGAGCGGAAGAACAAAAGGAAATGCTTCACAAGCAAGAAGATATCCTCATCGAAAAAATCAAAGACTTGGAGAAGTTGACCAAAGAGCATGAGAAGCTAAAGTGCTCTCATGATGATTTGGTCCAAAGGTATGAAGACATTTCAATTGAGCAAATTAAAGCTATTAATCATTCATCATATATTGCTCAATTAGAAAATAAAAATGCTATGCTCAAGAACACGGTAGAAAATCTAGCTTTGCAAGAAAAACATGATATGCTTGTATGCTCTCATAATAAATTGATGGATTCACATATCATGTTAGAAATGGCTCATGAGGTTGTGTTAACTAATTTGAAATCATACCAACCTCACACATGCACATGTACTCAAGTAGAAACTATATTATTATGTGCTAACAAATGTTGCTCTCAAGAAAGCCAATCTTCCATTGAGCTAGAAATTTCAGGAATTAGTGATATTTCTATCACACAAGAAAATAAAGAGCTCAAGGAAGAAGTTGGAATGCTAAGAAGGAGCTTAACTCGTTTGAAGGGAAAGTGTCATGCTAAACCTTCTCAAGATAACCGTAATAATATGGTGAAAAAGCTTGAGAAGGGGACAACCGTAGCATGCACAAAACCCCTTCAAAAGAATACCAAGCTTTCTAAGAAGGGCATGAGCAAAATCCATGGTGAGAAAATTAATGCTCATATGATTTGCTCTAACAATGTACCTATGTGCTTCAACAAAGAAAGATCAAAGAGAAGCGATAGGAGGTGCTATGGATGCAAGGAGAAGGGCCATGAAATTGATTCATGCCCCCACATGAAGAATCAAGACCTTGCACGATCAAGAAAGATGACCATCAAAAAGGATGAAAGCAAAAGGCAAATGCATTGCAAGGACAAGCATCGCATTTGCTACAATTGCCGTGAAAAAGGTCATCTATTCAAGGTTTGTCCAAAGGGTAAAACTCCTAAGCCTAACTTGTCAACACATTCAAATATGCTTAGGAGACCCAAATTTGACTCTTGTGCTAGAAAGGTGATGAGTTCACCACATTCTAGGACCAAGGCTATTTGGGTGCCTAAGTCCTTATTGGCTAACCTTGATGGACCTATCATGAGATGGGTACAAAGTGTACTTATTAAGTTTTGCAGGTACCCAGAGATGATATGAAGCTTTGGGGTGCTTGAACGGTTCAACTCAATTCTTATCTCAAGCTATCAATCTTACATTATCTATCCTTTAAGATTGACCCAAAGATGAATTGAGTTGTTATATCACTAACTTCATATTCATCTCTAGCAAGAACTTCTGTTGTAGGGAATAAGGATTAACCTTTGTAGGAATCAAGCAAAAGGCCTACAACCAAGTGATATCCAAAGGATGGTAACAATTAATTCTTAAGTGCACATTGCTTTTAATTGGTATATTCCTTTGTGTCTTTTGTATCCACATAGGAAAAATGAAGCACTTGAGAATGAACTTAAAAGATTTTACCTTGCTTTGGAAAGGATGTAATTATATGGTAGATTGCAAGTTCATATTTTTATATTGTGACAATCTACATGATTTAAATTGATTGTATGTATCTTGTGGCATATTTCCAATTTATTATCGTATTATTGCCATGACCTAGACATAAAGAGTATTATCCCATGTTCTTAAATGAATAGAGTGCTAAGTAAGAAATTCAAATTCTTAAAGCACTTACCAAAAGGGAATTATCTATATGACTAGAGTTGTGAGACTAATGTTTCTATCCAAGTGTTTATGTAGTCTCACAACATGAGAATGTGTTTCCCAAATGGAGTGTGCCATTCAACATTCAAAGAAGATCGAACCAATACTATGTGATGTATTCATTCTTGTTTAAATTGGTTTTGAGTCTTCTACATTAATCACTCACCATGCTATGAATTAAACTTGCCATGTAAACTTAATTAAATAATCATGCTACTTTCATCTTTTTTACAATTGATGTTATGCATGATGCTTGTAAGGGTAATTTAGTTCATATCATGAGGTTTCCTTGTTTTAGTAACCTTCTTGTCATTCATATACTAGAGGTTGCTAAATAGGAAACTATTGCTTGTGTTTCTAATACAATCTCTTTTAAGATATTTCATGGAAATTCATAAGTAGAGATTCTGCTCTTTTAATTGGTAAAATCACAAGCTTTAAAGGTTAATCTTCACCTAAAAGAAAGATTAGGAATGCTCAAGGCAAAGGTATGGAACAAATTGCTTCAATTGGTAGTTGATCAATAGTAGTTCCTTCCAAGTGGCATTCTTTCAATTGGTAATAATATATTCTATGGAAAGGAATGTCAATATGAAGGTTAAATTCCTTTTGGCTTAAATTTGTAAATTAGTGCATATTGTGAATTCACTGCTCCATGTGCATTAACTTAAAAGGAATTTAATTTATGCCTTTATGCCTCATAAATGATGATTTGTTTGCCATTCATATATAGATATCATCATTCATTAAATACTTCCTTGTACTACTAATACCTCTTTTCAAAGTGTTTTATCGACTAGTTTTAAAAGGAAAAAGAGATAACAAAGAAGGAAGTCTCCACAAATGATGAAAAGAAGAATACTATGGTGACACCACCATAGATAGTAAGATCTGTCAAATTGGTATAACAAATGGTATATTCTATATGGTGGTAAGTATTCTTAGGCATAAGTTAATTCATTGCAAATTTGTCATGCCTTGACCATGATATGTAATATACTCCTCATGAGATTCTTAATTGAATTGAAAGTGCATGTGGCAAGTCATTCAAATACTTGATGCACATATATAGTGGGAGAACATTATATATCTTGTGTCATAGAGAATAAGTTTCACTTGAGTAAGATATACTAAGACAATCCAAAATGGTAAATTTGTATCTCATTCATATGGATTGTAATCTTTGTTTTCTAAATAGCTACTCTTGATGCAGTTTAAAATTCTCTTATCGTTAATTCTAAAAGTGCATGTTGGGGGCCTTCGTCCTCCGAAGGTCCTCAAAAACAAGATTTGACAATGTTTTCCAAGTGAATTATATGAACAGGTATTTTCGGACCCAGATTATGAACGTGGAGTACGGTCAGGACGAAGTCCAAGCTAGACGAAGGGGGATTGAAATGAAGGACGGGCTGATTGCCACGCTGTACGAAGGATGGTGCGCAGCCGAAGCTATGCGCAAGAAAGCTTCGTCGCGGTAGCAGAACGGGGAACCGACCTAAAGATGAAAAGACTACTTAGGCCTTGATAGACTCCCATAAGTCATTAGCAAATGTAATGGGCATGAATGTAATTTTATGGGCTGTGTCCCACGCCTATAAATAGATGAACAGTACTCCCGTACTGTTCACGTGAACTTGGTATTTGCTTTCCGTCATCCTTGTACTTTTGCCTTCCTGCAATCCGAAGGTACACTTGTAATTTGAAGTCATTTCTATTTTTATATGATAATAAAATGGAAATGACGTTGTGATAATATTTAAATGTTTACATTACTTTTTATATTGCATGTAAGTTCTTCGTCATAGTTCATTGTGCTTACGAAGATATGTTGTTTGTGACCTTCGTCCGAAACACATTATATCCCGAAGGGAAATAATGTTTAAAAGGACGAAGGGCTTTATCATTTAACACTTTATGTTGCCTTGTTCTTAATCCGAAGCATTTGAGAACAAGTCCCCAACATTGGCGCCCACCTCCGGTGAACTCACTTCCACTTTGAGTTTTTGAACACCCTCGGAAGCCATAAACCTTCGCTATGGCGCCGAAGAAAGCTTCAGCGACTGGGGCTGCAGCCCTGCAACCGCTGGACCACAATCAGGAGACTGTCTCTCTTCGGGAGGCCCGAAGCCAGAAGAGGAAGGCCGTCAGCCCGACGCTTCAGGAGGATGAGCTAGACCAAGAGATCAGGGATATGGAGATGCTTCATCAACAGGTGCAGAGGAAGAAGGAAAAGATGGCCAGGCTAGCTGAACTGCAAAGGCAGATAGACGAAGCTTCTGAAGAAGTTCGCCATCTTACTCAGGATGAGCAGAACCGAAGGCCTCAGCACAAGGATCTTCATCAGGAGGGTTTTTTCAACGAAGATGACTGGTATGAGAATTTCCACCTTGGAAATTTTGCTTTTGATGATGCTTCTCCTCTGTCCGCTGAGCTGCAGGCTACACCTTGGCCTTCATCCTACAAGCCGCCCCAGCTTCCCATGTTCGATGGCCACTCAGACCCGAAGCAGTTTTTGATGAGCTACGAAACAACAGTGTCTTCGTATGGTGGCAATACGGCAGTCATGGCAAAGTCTTTTGTTATGGCTGTCAGGAGTGTTGCTCAAACTTGGTATTCCTCCCTTCGACCAGGAACGATCACTTCATGGCAAAAGCTGAAGGACATGTTGTTAACCAGCTTCCAAGGGTTTCAGACGAAGCCAGTCACTGCTCAGGCCTTGTTCCAATGCACTCAGGATCATGAAGAATACCTTCAGGCGTATGTCAGAAGGTTCTTGCGTTTGAGGGCGCAGGCACCAACGGTGCCCAATGAAATTGTCATCGAAGCCATGATCAAGGGGCTTCGTCCTGGACCTTCAGCTCAATACTTTGCTAGGAAGCCTCCTCAAACTTTGGAGAAGCTGCTTCTGTAACACCCGGCTTTAAGGAACAAAGCCAGGTGCATCTCATACATGCGCCATGAAGACAACATATATAGTAACAGAGTGTATAGAGATAAATGTCATAAAACATCAGAGTAATTATTACATAGCGGAAGTCTTATTACAAAATAAAGATAAATATAAAACGAACTAAGGATCGTCGGCGCCAATGTCGACTGAGAAACGCCACCTAGATCAGATCGAACTCCTCAGTGTTAGGCGGCTCCTCTTCGAACACCTGTTCTTCTCCTGTGGGGGGGTGTGAGACAGCAAGAGTGAGCTCACATACGTTCATAGCTCAACAAGTCGTGGGGAATAATGTGGCATGAACTCACCAAAGGTGGGAGTTCATGAAGTGTAAGGCTGATCAATAAAATAAAGGCTGAGGCTGAGCATTGCTTTTATAAGTTGGTCAAAATTTTATTAGCAATTACTAAGTGTAAGTAAATACCAAACCTTAATAATAATAGAGAAAAGTAATAGTAAAATAATCCCAAATGCGATGCAAATGTCAAATTGAATTTAAGTTCCATAATTAATCATGTGAGGGTCCGAGCCGCTCATGACCGTGAGCACGGCTAGTATACTAGTTTTACACTCTGCAGAGGTTGCGCATCTTTACCCACAAGCCGTATATCCCATGTCGCCAGGGTTTGCAAGGCCCTTAGACACTACCGAGGTGAATGGCTAGGGATCCACTACGAGGCCTTTACAAAGTTCCACTAGCTTCCGAAAACCCGCTACAGTTTATAGGAAGTTCCAATGCAGGGTTCCTGGCTGACCGCCATCGCAGCAAAATCAACCAGGGACCTCCCTACACTGACCACTCCCCTACTGCCCTTACCCCTTTCGGGTAAGGTAGTCTTCCACTAGCTTTCCTAATTAGTCAGCCAAGGGCGTCCCATTAAACCCTTGTGGTAGCACTGTTTTCCCGGGGTGGTCGCTCCATGTTCCCATTAATTTAATGATCTCAACATGAACAGTAATAATAACAAGATAATAACAGAATAATCATGAATAGTGTATCTCCATACCCAATCCACATAAAGCAATAGCAAGTACTACCCAAAAATATTTCAGGAGTGAACAAGGTATAGAGGTAATCAAAACTGGGGTAACATAAAGGCTCCCATCAAAATTAACCTATGCAGATCATTAAAATTAATAAGAACATGACTGGGAAAAGTAAGTGATCAAGGGCACAACTTGCCTTCAATGAGCTCCTGCTCAGCTATCTCTAGTTGTTGAACCTCAGTTTCCACAGTGGCTTGCTCGTCTATTCGCAACAACACAATACATACATAGTATAGCCAAAATCAACATCATACCAAACAGATGAATAAAATATACAGTAAAAATCTACACATTAAAATGAAACCATAGGAACTGGAATCACTGAATTTGAAGTTATAGAATTCAAGTTATGAATTTCCTAAGATTTAAGGTGATTATAATAGGATTAGATGATAAATTAATTTTCTAACAGAGTTCATGTCAAAACAGTGATTCTAAATGATAGAGAATAATATTACAAAATTTTAGAAATTGGAATGGGTCAATTTGGAGTTAACATGAATTTTCTATGAATTATACAAATTCTGGCATTTAATTAATACTAAAAATTCATTTTTAAATGTATTTCTCTGGTTTTATTTGTCCTCTGGACTGGGTGTCATTTTCTGGAAAATGCAGGGGCCAACATGTAAGTATCCTTAAGACTCTAAGCGCCCCTGGTCAGGACGGCGGGTTGAATCCGAGAAAGCTCAGGGTCTCTTTTAGAAAACATACCCACGAAGGGGTATGGAGTATTCAGATCCGTCTGATCATAAACCTACGGCTCTGATTAGATTGACCCCAAAACGAATCGGTATTTGATGGCTGCCGTAGGATCGGAGATCTACGACGTGGGTTTAATCTATATTTCATTGAATCAGAACCGTTGGATCACCCAACGAGCGCCCAGATTAGTTTGATCACTCAGCGAACCGTTACGCGATGCTAGCTCTTGGATCTGCGATACACGACCAGGATTTTAAGTCGCTAGGATCGCACGGCAGCCGCCCGATCACTGATCGACGGCCAGCGCGCGGCACCGGCCGAATCGTTACTGCAGAACTAATCCCAGGCGTAGGATCACGATCCAAGGACCCAGGGCCGTCTTCTCCACCTCACCAGGCCTGTGACCGAGCAGGGCCCCCCGCACGGCGGCGCGCTCGCCGGAGAAACGGCCGCACATCACTCCGGCCCCCAAACTTAAATCCAATCGGTCCTACACGTAGAGACATGCGAATCGCATATAGGGCAGTGGTTCTTACTGGCGGAGGTGGCGAGCCGAGCTCTGCCCACGGCGCCCAACGATTCCGCGGCGGTGGTCGCACGACGGCGAGCAATTGCCGACCCATCACCCCCCCTAACCCTTACAATTCTAGGTGTTCTGCAAATTGCGAAGGCAATGGAAGACATGACAGCGAGTCTCACCTCGGTTTGGCGCCCGCGAGTGCGCTGTCCACAACGAGCAGCGGAGCAGCGGCGGAGGTGTTGCCCTGGCGGCGGATTCCTCATACTCCGGTCGCTGATTACCCACGGCGCTAAAACGGCGACCCGCCCAAGCTCCGTAGAGTGCACCCAGGATAGGTCCGAAGGCTTCACCGGCAGCGGCCGATCGAGTCCGCGGCGGCGGCGGGGCCTTCCTATGGTTTCGGCGGCGGTGCAGTGGCTACGGTGTGCTGGCCCTCGTTTACGGGAGTCAAGGCGACCAAGCAGAGCACTTATTTATACCCGGTCGCCGTTCTCCACCACTTCCCCCGCGCGTCAAGCTTCACGGAAATCTGGTGGTCAACCAACTGCGCCGAGAACCACGGGAAGAAGAGGATCGCCAGCAAGGTGGGTCCCGCGTGCAAGCGGCTGATTCAACCCGCGCGGAGTGTTTGCTGCGCCTGTCCCCAGGGTCCCACCAGTCAGCGCAAGGGGGAACGGGCCGTGCAAGGTGAGATTGGGCCAGGCGCGAGTGCAGGCAAAGTGGGCCGAAGGCGTGAGGATCCAGCCCAAGCGCAGGTATCACCTTTCTTTTTTTCTTTTATGTTATATTTTCTGTTTTTCTTTTTCTTTGAGTTTGAAATTCAAAGTTCAAAATTCAATTTTGCTCTATGGTAAATCCTCCTCAATTTAAGAGAATCATGTTGCACATAATATTCTTTCCTTTATTTATAATTTGTATACACATTTTCTTTTCCTTCTCCACTTCTAAATTCTAGAATTTTCTTTTATATTCCACTATGTGACTTTAGTATATTTATTTTCACATTATTATTTTTATATGGTCACAATATGCACACAAAATAAAATCCATCATGATGCATAATTTTAGTGGCATATAGTTTGTGTTTATTTTTTTTTATGTGATGTTCTCATGAAACGATAAACATGGACAACACACATATATACAGAGGAATGCCATTTCTCCTTTTAGGATATCCTCCACAATTTACAAGTTGGGTATTACAAATCCTACCCCCCTTAAAAATAATCTCGTCCTCGAGATTTAAGGAGATCTAGGGAAAAGGTGGGGAAAATCTATACGAAGCTCTTCTTCTCTTTCCCAAGTTGCTTCATCTTCACCGTGGTGGCTCCATTGAACTTTGCACATTTTTATAACCTTATTCCTCGTAACTCGAGTCAATGTATCAAGAATCTTGATGGGGTACTCAGCATAAGTCAAATCTTCTTGAACACTAAGGTCTTCCAGTGGTAACTGTTCTTCAGGTACCCTGAGGCATTTCTTCAGCTGAGATACATGGAATACATCATGAACATCCGCGAGATGATCCGGTAACTCCAATTGATATGCAACCTCTCCCACTCGCTTTAAGATTAAAAAGGGTCCAATAAAGCGAGGGGACAACTTTCCTTTGACTTTGAACCTTCTCATACCCCGGAGTGGTGACACCTTCAAATAAACATAATCTCCCTCCTTAAACTCAAGTAGTCTTCTCCGGGTGTCAGCATAGCTTTTCTGCCTGGACTGTGCAGTTCTCAAATTCTCCCTTATTTGCTGAACTTGTTCCTCTGCTTCTTGTATAATCTCAGGCCCAAACAACTGCCTTTCACCAGTTTGATTCCAGTACAAGGGAGTCCTGCACTTTCTGCCATACAAAGCCTCAAACGGTGACATCTTCAAACTGGCCTGGTAGCTATTATTATATGAGAACTCCGCATACGGCAAACTCTTATCCCAACTTCCACCATGCTTAAGGGCACAAGCTCTTAACATATCTTCCAGTACTTGGTTGGTCCTCTCAGTCTGCCCATCAGTCTGTGGATGGTAAGCCGAACTAAAATTCAATCTCGTATCCAATGACTCGTGCAACTTCTTCCAATATCGAGAGGTAAACTGTGATCCCCGGTCTGACACAATCTTCTTTGGTACACCATGCAGGCATACAATCCGTGCCATGTACAACTCTGCCAACTTGGCTCCTGAATACGTGGTCTTCACTGGAATAAAGTGGGCTACTTTAGTTAGCCTGTCCACAATCACCCATATAGAATCATATCCAGCAGACGTGCGGGGTAATCCAACAATGAAGTCCATGCCAATCTCTTCCCATTTCCACTCAGGTATCTTCAGTGGATGCAGTAGTCCGGCTGGCCTCTGGTGTTCAGCTTTAACTCTTTGGCATACATCGCACATAGCCACATGTGCAGCCACATCTCTCTTTAAACCATACCACCAATACTTTTGCTTTAAATCCTGATACATCTTAGTGCTCCCAGGGTGGATAGAATAAACTAAATCATGTGCCTCCTTCAATATAGTTTCCCGAAGACTATCAATATCGGGAACACAGATCCGATTCTTGAACCATATCGTGCCTTGCTCATCCTCCGTGAACTCTGGGCCTCTACCCTCTGTTATCAGATCCTTGATCTCCTGGATTTTGGCATCACCAACCTGACCTTTACGAATTTCTTGCTCCAAGGTAGGTTCCAATTCAATAGTCACTCCTTCCGTATGTGTAACAATTCCCAGGTTGAGCCTCTCAAAGTCTTTTGCTAATTCATCAGGTAGCTGGACCACGAAAGCGGAGTGAACATGCTCCTTCCGACTCAAGGCATCTGCAACCAAATTCGCCTTGCCTGGGTGATAGTGAATCTCCATGTCATAATCCTTAATGAGCTCCAACCAACGGCGTTGCCTAAGGTTGAGATCCTTCTGAGTGAATATACACTTCAAACTCTTATGATCCGTATATACTTGGCACTTAGTTCCCATAATGTAGTGTCTCCAAATCTTAAGTGCATGCACAACCGCTGCTAATTCCAAGTCATGAGTGGGGTAGTTCAATTCATGCTTCCGCAACTGACGAGATGCATAGGCAATCACATGACCATCTTGCATAAGCACACATCCAAGTCCTTGGCCACATGCATCACAGTAAATGTCAAATCCCTTCTGCAGATCTGGCATAATCAATACTGGAGGTGACATCAATCTCTCCTTCAATTGATCAAAGCTCTCTTGGCATTTCTCATCCCACTTGAATTCTCTTCCTTTCTCCAAAAGCGAGGTCATAGGCTTGGCAATCTTAGAGAACCCTTCAATAAATCTCCGATAATATCCTGCGAGTCCCAAGAAACTCCGAATCTCAGTAACTGTAGTGGGCACTCTCCACTCCATTATCTCCTTGACCTTAGCAGGATCCACTGCTATTCCTCCATTAGAAATAATATGACCAAGGAATGGCACCTTGTCAATCCAAAACTCGCACTTGCTGAACTTAGCGTAGAGTTGATTATCTCGCAACTTCTGTAGCACCAACCTTAGATGTTGTTCATGATCACTTTCATTCTTAGAATAGATAAGAATATCGTCGATAAACACCACGACGAATCTGTCCAAATAATCCATAAACACCTTATTCATCAAATTCATGAAGTAAGCTGGTGCATTGGTTAGTCCAAATGACATAACAGTAAACTCATATCGAGTCGAGAAAGCCGTCTTGGGAATATCCGATGGTCTAATCCTCATCTGATGGTAACCGGATCGGAGATCAATCTTCGAGAATACTCTAGCACCTCGCATCTGATCAAATAAATCCTCAATACGGGGCAACGGATACTTGTTCTTCACCGTAACATCATTAAGAGATCTATAATCCACACACATCCGTTGCGATCCATCCTTCTTCTGCACAAATAACACCGGTGCTCCCCAAGGTGAGGAACTCGGACGAATATACCCCGCCTCCTGTAACTCAGTTAACTGCTTCTTAAGTTCCTTCAACTCCTCTACGGACATCCTATATGGCCGTTTAGAAATAGGGGCGGTTCCAGGTAAGAGATCAATAACAAACTCAACTTCTCTATTAGGTGGCATCCCTGGTAACTCCTCTGGAAAGACATCCGGAAAATCTCTGACCACCCGGATGTTGTCGCCAACAAACTCCTCAGGCATAAAGAACATTGCACGCATGGATGAGGATGTCACTGCAATATTAACTTGAAATCTTTCTCCTTTAGTGGTAGTGAGCTCTATGGTACCTCTACCACATGCTATAACGGCCTTTGCCTTTCTTAGCCATGACATACCAAGGATCACATCTATACTGCTTGACTCTAATATTATAGCAGTAGCTCCAAATTCTCTACCCATAATGGTTAATGTCAATCTACGTGTCATTTGATTCGCCTCAACAGGCCCTTTAGGTGTAATTACTATCATGGGTTTTCTCATATTTAGCAGTGGTATTTCATTTGTGTTGGCATATCGAGCAGACATGAATGAATGTGTAGCACCAGAATCAAATAATATGGTTGCAGGAATTGCATTAACATAAAACATACCAAGTACGAGGTCCCCACCATCAGGAGTATCATCAACGCTGACTTGATTCACCCTGGCTTTAGAATATCCCTTACCAGGGGTCTGTTGCTTGTTCTGAACTGGAGTAGTAGCAATCCTCTGTGGGCAGACATTTACATAATGACCAGCCTTCCCACACTTGAAACACGTAGTGCCTGGACTCTGTCCTGCAAACTTCGTCGGGGTGCCAGTGGGAGTAGCCTGTCGAGGAGGTGGAGTCCTCAGTGGTGATTGCTGAACTGGGCGTGGTCCTCCCGGTCGAGTCGGTGTACCCTGTGGTGAACTGTATCGAGGACGAACACTGCTGCTACCCTATCCCTGTGAGATAGCCTTCCTCTTCAAATCGCCCAGTTGAACACGCTTGTGTTCAATAGCAAGAGCCTTATCTAGTAGCCTCTGAAATGATGGAAAGGTGTGTGCAACCAGTGCATACTGCAAGGGTCCATTAAGTCCTTCAACAAAGTGCTCCTGCTTCCTTTCATCCTCAGCAACTTCCTCCGGAGCATATCTCGACAGCTGAATAAATTTGTCTCTGTACTCGCTGACCGACATGTTGCCTTGCTTCAATGCCAGAAACTCCTTCTTCTTGATCTTTATCATCCCAGCTGGAATATGGTAGTTCCTGAACTGCGTACTGAACTCTGCCCAGGTAATAGTATCAGCAGCATCATGGGCAGCAGTATAAGAATCCCACCAGTCAGCAGCAGGACCCGTCAGACGTCCAGAAGCATATAAAACCTTCTCCCGGTCAGTGCATTGTGCAATGTTGAGCATCTTCTCAATTGCTTTCAGCCAATCATCTGCATCAAGTGGATCTGGCGAACTGGCGAAGGTCGGTGGCTTATGGCTCATAAACTCTCGGTGCTTATCACGAGGTGGAACTGGTGGTAGTGGTGGAGACAGTGGTACTTGTTGCTGCTGTTGCTGTTGTTGAAGTTGCTGTTGCAGCTGCTGTTGTTGCGCCCTCCTTTCTTGGCGTATCTCATCTCTCTCCTGGCGCAACTCCTGGCGTATGTCTTCTCTTTCCTGACGCATCTCTTGGCGTTCTTGCTGCATCTGGGCACGCATATCAGCCATAGTGTCTGCCATTTGCTGCATCACCGCCATCTGAGCAGCAACCAGTGGGTCAACTCCGCCTGGTGGAGGATTAGGAGGATTCATCTCTGCAGGCTGTGGCTGAGGTTGTCTATAAATTCTTCGAGTGTGTCGGTTAGGAGGCAAATCAATTCCACCACCCCTCCTGGTATTGACCATCTGAGTTAGATACATATGGTAAGAAAGAGCAGTAGACAAGGCAGTAATTACAATCATGTTACTTTGGGGGATTTATTAGCTAAGCAGATTAATATTTCACCTACTATAGCTAATTCAATACCTTATGTTGGTACATGCTAAGATGTCCATCTATAATAATTCAATCAATCAAAGAAGCAAATCAGACATTTAGCATCAGCACAATCAACCAACATTTTTTTTAAGAAAATAGTTTTAACTTTTGTTTTGGGTTCCCTAACTCTTAAGAATGTCATAGGGGTAGGGATTCCAAGGTTTGAAATCCATCTTGTCTCAGAGTAGAAAAGGTAAGAATGATCAGAGTAGAACAGTAGAAGGTGAGACAGGATCAAGATAAGGTAAGTATGGAATGAATCAGAGTAAGATAAGTAGATAAGGGTTTTGTCCATTTCTATCTAGGTTTCGTCCTACAGTCAACATTTCCTCTGATACCACTTCTGTAACACCCGACTTTAAGGAACAAAGCCAGGTGCATCTCATACATGCGCCATGAAGACAACATATATAGTAACAGAGTGTATAGAGATAAATGTCATAAAACATCAGAGTAATTATTACATAGCGGAAGTCTTATTACAAAATAAAGATAAATATAAAACGAACTAAGGATCGTCGGCGCCAATGTCGACTGAGAAACGCCACCTAGATCAGATCGAACTCCTCAGTGTTAGGCGGCTCCTCTTCGAACACCTGTTCTTCTCCTGTGGGGGGGGTGTGAGACAGCAAGAGTGAGCTCACATACGTTCATAGCTCAACAAGTCGTGGGGAATAATGTGGCATGAACTCACCAAAGGTGGGAGTTCATGAAGTGTAAGGTTGATCAATAAAATAAAGGCTGAGGCTGAGCATTGCTTTTATAAGTTGGTCAAAATTTTATTAGCAATTACTAAGTGTAAGTAAATACCAAACCTTAATAATAATAGAGAAAAGTAATAGTAAAATAATCCCAAATGCGATGCAAATGTCAAATTGAATTTAAGTTCCATAATTAATCATGTGAGGGTCCGAGCCGCTCATGACCGTGAGCACGGCTAGTATACTAGTTTTACACTCTGCAGAGGTTGCGCATCTTTACCCACAAGTCGTGTATCCCATGTCGCCAGGGTTTGCAAGGCCCTTAGACACTACCGAGGTGAATGGCTAGGGATCAACTACGAGGCCTTTACAAAGTTCCACTAGCTTCCGAAAACCCGCTACAGTTTATAGGAAGTTCCAATGCAGGGTTCCTGGCTGACCGCCATCGCAGCAAAATCAACCAGGGACCTCCCTACACTGACCACTCCCCTACTGCCCTTGCCCCTTTCAGGTAAGGTAGTCTTCCACTAGCTTTCCTAATTAGTCAGCCAAGGGCGTCCCATTAAACCCTTGTGGTAGCACTGTTTTCCCGGGGTGGTCGCTCCATGTTCCCATTAATTTAATGATCTCAACATGAACAGTAATAATAACAAGATAATAACAGAATAATCATGAATAGTGTATCTCCATACCCAATCCACATAAAGCAATAGCAAGTACTACCCAAAAATATTTCAGGAGTGAACAAGGTATAGAGGTAATCAAAACTGGGGTAACATAAAGGCTCCCATCAAAATTAACCTATGCAGATCATTAAAATTAATAAGAACATGACTGGGAAAAGTAAGTGATCAAGGGCACAATTTGCCTTCAATGAGCTCCTGCTCAGCTATCTCTACTTGTTGAACCTCAGTTTCCACAGTGGCTTGCTCGTCTATTCGCAACAACACAATACATACATAGTATAGCCAAAATCAACATCACACCAAACAGATGAATAAAATATACAGTAAAAATCTACACATTAAAATGAAACCATAGGAACTGGAATCACTGAATTTGGAGTTATAGAATTCAAGTTATGAATTTCCTAAGATTTAAGGTGATTATAATAGGATTAGATGATAAATTAATTTTCTAACAGAGTTCATGTCAAAACAGTGATTCTAAATGATAGAGAATAATATTACAAAATTTTAGAAATTGGAATGGGTCAATTTGGAGTTAACATGAATTTTCTATGAATTATACAAATTCTGGCATTTAATTAATACTAAAAATTCATTTTTAAATGTATTTCTCTGGTTTTATTTGTCCTCTGGACTGGGCGTCATTTTCTGGAAAATGCAGGGGCCAACATGTAAGTATCCTTAAGACTCTAAGCGCCCCTGGTCAGGACGGCGGGTTGAATCCGAGAAAGCTCAGGGTCTCTTTTAGAAAACATACCCACGAAGGGGTATGGAGTATTCAGATCCGTCTGATCATAAACCTACGGCTCTGATTAGATTGACCCCAAAACAAATCGGTATTTGATGGCTGCCGTAGGATCGGAGATCTACGACGTGGGTTTAATCTATATTTCATTGAATCAGAACCGTTGGATCACCCAACGAGCACCCAGATTAGTTTGATCACTCAGCGAACCGTTACGCGATGCTAGCTCTTGGATCTGCGATACACGACCAGGATTTTAAGTCGCTAGGATCGCACGGCAGCCGCCCGATCACTGATCGACGGCCAGCGCGCGGCACCGGCCGAATCGTTACTGCAGAACTAATCCCAGGCGTAGGATCACGATCCAAGGACCCAGGGCCGTCTTCTCCACCTCACCAGGCCTGTGACCGAGCAGGGCCCCCCGCACGGCGGCGCGCTCGCCGGAGAAACGGCCGCGCATCACTCCGGCCCCCAAACTTAAATCCAATCGGTCCTACACGTAGAGACATGCGAATCACATACAGGGCAGTGGTTCTTACTGGCGGAGGTGGCGAGCCGAGCTCTGCCCACGGCGCCCAACGATTCCGCGGCGGTGGTCGCACGACGGCGAGCAATTGCCGACCCATCACCCCCCCTAACCCTTACGATTCTAGGTGTTCTGCAAATTGCGAAGGCAATGGAAGACATGACAGCGAGTCTCACCTCGGTTTGGCGCCCGCGAGTGCGCTGTCCACAACGAGCAGCGGAGCAGCGGCGGAGGTGTTGCCCTGGCGGCGGATTCCTCGTACTCCGGTCGCTGATTACCCACGGCGCTAAAACGGCGACCCGCCCAAGCTCCGTAGAGTGCACCCAGGATAGGTCCGAAGGCTTCACCGGCAGCGGCCGATCGAGTCCGCGGCGGCGGCGGGGCCTTCCTATGGTTTCGGCGGCGGTGCAGTGGCTACGGTGTGCTGGCCCTCGTTTACGGGAGTCAAGGCGACCAAGCAGAGCACTTATTTATACCCGGTCGCCGTTCTCCACCACTTCCCCCGCGCGCCGAGCTTCACGGAAATCTGGTGGTCAACCAACTGCGCCGAGAACCACGGGAAGAAGAGGATCGCCAGCAAGGTGGGTCCCGCGTGCAAGTGGCTGATTCAACCCGCGCGGAGTGTTTGCTGCGCCTGTCCCCAGGGTCCCACCAGTCAGCGCAAGGGGGAACGGGCCGTGCAAGGTGAGATTGGGCCAGGCGCGAGTGCAGGCAAAGTGGGCCGAAGGCGTGAGGATCCAGCCCAAGCGCAGGTATCACCTTTCTTTTTTTCTTTTATGTTATATTTTCTGTTTTTCTTTTTCTTTGAGTTTGAAATTCAAAGTTCAAAATTCAATTTTGCTCTATGGTAAATCCTCCTCAATTTAAGAGAATCATGTTGCACATAATATTCTTTCCTTTATTTATAATTTGTATACACATTTTCTTTTCCTTCTCCACTTCTAAATTCTAGAATTTTCTTTTATATTCCACTATGTGACTTTAGTATATTTATTCTCACATTATTATTTTTATATGGTCACAATATGCACACAAAATAAAATCCATCATGATGCATAATTTTAGTGGCATATAGTTTGTGTTTATTTTTTTTATGTGATGTTCTCATGAAACGATAAACATGGACAACACACATACATACAGAGGAATGCCATTTCTCCTTTTAGGATATCCTCCACAATTTACAAGTTGGGTATTACAGCTCCAGAAGATGGACGAGTACATTCGTGCCGACAATGATTTTCGCCAAAGAAGGGAGGAGGCTTTCAGATTTTCTGAAATGACCAGGGGCTTCGGAGGAAGATTCTATCCGAGGCATGTCAGGTCCATCCACAATTCTACTCAAAATGATGATAAGGGGAGTCAGCAGAACAGGCCGCAGTGCTCCTCACAGGCTTCGGGGCAACAGCAAAATTTCTTCCGGCCATCAGCTCCAAGAGGCAGAGGCGCCAGGGGCTTCAGCGGAAGATTTGGAGATCAACCAAGGAGAGTATTTTGCTTATTCTGTGGTGAAAACAAGGGCCATACCACCAGGATGTGCCATGTTACCATCCAGAAGCAAAAGGAGATAGCCGAAGCTGCAGCGCAACAAGCTCAGCCGAAGCAGGTCATGCATACTGCTTCGTACCATCCGCCTTACATCCCAGAATACATAGGCAACCACCCTGCAGTTTCTGTTGCTTCAGCGAGTCAACCCCAAGCTTCCTGGCAACAGCCTTCGCCTCCACCACCGTTGCAAGAAGGCCAACAGCCAGAAGGGAGCCAATATGCTCCACACCAAAGGGATCTCAGAGAACAATCCGAAGCTCGCACAGTCAATAGCACTGTGCCAGAGTCGAAGCACATCTATTGACAAATATCCTACCAAGTTCTATTTTCTGTGTAATAAAGGACATTTTTTAGTTTTCATGTAAAAGTTTTTTTTACTTGCTCCAAGGAAAATGTATTTTCTCAGGCTTAAGTTGCTGAAGCTTAAAAATTTACGATAACAAGGAGGACCTTCGAATTATTGAAAATCCTTCGAAGCAACAAAAAGTCATTCTAAGGAACGCAGAGTAAGTTTGCTGAAATCAGAAAAAGTCGTTCCAAAGGGAGCGCAGTGTAAGTTTTCTGCTCCAAAGACGTTCCTAAGGGAATGCAGAGCTTACAGCGAAAAGTCAACGCTGATACCGCCTAAGTAAAAGGCGAAGAAGCTCCAAAGACGTTCCTAAGGGAATACAGAGCTTACAGCGAAAAGTCAGCGCTGATACAAAAAGATTGTGTGTTTTACGGGGATATGTGTGTATCTTCGGAATCAATCTCATCTACATAACATAACATCATCACATCATTTTGCATAGCATAAGCATCATACATCATATTGCATATGGCAAAAGAAGGGAACACAGTATCAACCTTCGGAAGGATGCTTTGAGAAAGTAAAAATCTTCGGAATATAGCTTCGGAGAATGTTTTTACGAAGTTTGGATATTTTTCATCAGAGCAGTATCGAAGTTGTCGGGATACATAAAAGTTTTTCTTCACGAAGCATGAAAAGAAGGGAAGGTGTTTTTTCGCCGAAGGCTCAAAAACGGTATGTATGTTAAATTTCATGCATCGTAAAGAATTGAATCTTAAAAAGAAACTTCTATATTACATTCAAAGTTACAAAATATTACATAGATCACATTTCAAATGTTTTTACAATAACATCTAGTCTTCCCTGAGTACTACTTCTGCAGCCTCATTTAGTAGTTGTTCAACAACTTTATCCATGATAGCTTCGGCCATTTGTCTAATTTCGTCATCCCCCTTCGTGTGGGGGCCAGCCGACGATCCAGCAGGATCTGAGGGAAGAGTAGATGCGGACTTATTACTATTACAAGCCGTCGATAAGTTTGAAATCAAAAATTACAACAAAGAGAAAAAAAACACTAGTTAATACCTATTTGCCCTTCGGGCTCTGTGCTTTTTTCAGCAGCTTCTGCTACTTTTCTAGCATCATGAATGTTTCGCTTTTTTGGATAATCTCTCGGGCCATTTCTCGGCCACCATTGTCCCAGACGTCGGTGAAAAATTTTCCACCAGCCTGGCTAGCTTCGGCCGAGGGGTCTTTAATATCTTCAGGGGATAAGCTGGCTTCGGGTTGTGCAAGAACCTTAACATGATCGCAGCCTTTTTTTCTCCAGTATAGAAGCAATCCCCCTGGCACCCGAGAAGGCGCAAATGTCTCCTCGACTGTTTAGAATTTCTTCGAAGGCTTCAGCTTCGTGACAGATCCATTCTATCGGCCCTTCTGGGTTACCTCTCACAAAATCTTCTTCACTCGAAAATGCGCCAACATTGGCGAAGCTGGTTTTTATTTTCTTTACACAATCCATGGATTTTTCGTAGCACCTTTTCTTAGAAGACCGAAGCTCTTCAACGGTTCCTTCCAAATGATTAGCCCATTGGTCGCTACATTCCTGCCTCGTTTCTTCAAGTATGCGTTCTTCTTTCACTCGGGCCAATTGCTTCCGAAGATCGTCAATCTCGTGCTTTTGAGCTGCAATTTGGGCTTTGGACGCAGCTTCGTTCTCCTTTACTTTATCCACTAATGTAACTAGAATCTTGTCCTTTTCCAGGGCTTCGTTCCTTAGCTTGATAACCTCTGTTCGAAGGTTGTTGAAGGCAATTTCATAGCTTTCGTCTTCGGCACTCTTTTGCGCTCTCAGTGCGTTGCTCAGTATTAATCCCTATATGTAAAAAGTTAGTATAAGAATAAAACAATAGATTTCGAATCATAAAGTTTCCAAAATGTGCAATTCTCGCACCTTCAGACTATTATATGCAAGGCTATCCGCAAGATCCTCCTTCGTCATAGCGCATAGTCTAGCTTCAAGCTTCGGAAACCCCATACTCCTAGCCATCTCCCGGCAGACAGTTAATTCTTTGTTGTCAGGGAGACAGTATAGGAAGTCATCTTCGTTTGTCCCATTGAACACTAGTGCCCCCTTCGGATATCTTAATTCTTTGGCATAGTGGTTGGCTTCATAAATCTCTTCTTCAGATAATTTCTTCCCCGAAGCATGTCGCACAATGTAATCGCATATGTTGGAAGGAGCTTCAGGGGCAGCAGTGTCAATTTCTTCAACCAAAATTGGCTCTGGCATTTTTATTTTTTCTTTGGTTTCCAAAGGTTGTTCCTTGGTGGGCTCTGAAGTCCCAGCTTCAACTTCAAGTTGTTGCTTCGAAGCTTCAGCAACTAAAGCTTCAGTAGACACTTCAGAAAGATCAACAGTCTTCTTTGGAGTTGTGCTTGAAGACTTAATTGTCTCCAAAACATCTAGCACGTTCACCATTCTTTTTCTTTTCGGGGTTACCGATGGACCCTTTTGATTTTTTATTGTTGTTTCAACACTTGCTGAAGGACTTAAGATTTCCAATATTTTTGGTCCTTCAATTCTCGGTTTTTTTGCCTTCTCTGCTGAAGGTGCTTCAGTCTTTTCTTCGATCTTCGGCACTGGAGCTGGCTCTGTAGTTTCAGTGGCCAAAGAGACTTCACCGATGAACTCAGGCACCGAAGCTAGTTCAATATAGCGTGGCCGATGTGTAAGAACCTTCATCCTCTTTCTTTTTTGTTCTGGTTTGCTAGCAGCAGCTGCAGTTTCTTCTTCCGCAAAGGTTGTGCTTTTTCTTTTCTGCCCTCGAATGGGGTAGCGATAGTCAGGGTAGACGAACCCGATTGCATCAAACACCCGGTTCAGCCTTTTCTTTTTTCGGCCTCCGAAGGCTGCTGACAGTGCAGTATCTTCGGCCTTCGAATAAGCCCCAAGCAGTTCATCACTTAAATTTTCAATACTCTTTAACCAGTCATCATCTGGCTCAACGAATCTATCTCCGAATTTGAAAGTATACTTCAGCCTGATAAGTCCACCTTCGTCGGCCTCCTTCATGGTTTCTTGCGGCATTTCCCATTTCTCCGCGAGCGGCCATACTCTGAAGGCAATATGTTCTTGTACCAAATCTCTCGTTCCAATAAAAGAGCAAATAACTCCGAAGGCTCTCTGGCATTCTTCGGTAGCTTCACTCATCTCGACCTTCGGCTTTCGCAGGCCGAAACTTTGCCAAATAGGGCGCATAATTATACCTTTAATATCTTCCCGTGCTTTCAGGTCATTTTTCACATAGAACCATTCCGTCATCCAGTCGCCGGGCCATCTTTTCCGAAATGTTGGCACGGGACAGCTTGACCCAGACCGAGAAACAAAACTATAGCAGCCAAAATTATTGTGATACTGTTCCTTACCCCAGGGTTTTGTCTCGTATGATAACTCGTGTATGTTGCAGAAACTTTTTGCATCAGGTTCCAGACCTTGGCTTCTTGCGGCCCACACGAAGATATTCAGCCTTATAATTGCTTCGGGGGTAAGTTGATGAAGATAGATTTCAAACATTTTCAGCACTTCTACAACGAAGCTGCTCAGGGGAAATCGCAGTCCAGCTTTCAAAAAGCTTCGGAACACTACAACTTCATTTTCTTCAGGGGTCGGGCAAGTTTTCTCTCCTTCGTCGACCCTCACAATGGATAAATCCCGGAAGTATCTTCCCCTCATGTTGACAAGATGATTTTCTTTGATACCTGACTTGCCAAAAACTGAATGGCTCGGTCGCCAGGGGCGATCTTCGGAGTCTTCACCACCACTGTCCACATCATAACTGTCGCTGTCACCAGTATCTTTAGACAAACCTTCCAGAATCTCCTTAGTGATTTTTTCCGTATTGGTCTTCGCCATCGCCATAAGAAACCCCAAGTTCTTCTCTTCGTCAAGGCTCAGCTTCATCTCAGCAGCAGCCTTCTTATCTCCAGACATCTTCGGAGACACTAAAAAACTGTTTTCAAGGCCGAAGCTTCAAAACTAAAAGATCAGCAAATCTTAGTGCGCAAGAGCAAAAAATTCAGTGAGCGGGAGCAGATGGCAAGAGAGTGTACCAAACGAGTTTGCGGTATGATCTTATTTATACGCCCAGTACGTTGAAAATTGAAAGACCCCGCTTGTCAGTGAATGTTGCTATTCTAGCAAAGGGAAGGTGTTTTTTCGGACCTTCGGCTTAAGGCCTTCGTCCATATCGCAATCTGAATTTATCACTAACAAATTAATATTGTGAGGGGCTACTGTTGGGGGCCTTCGTCCTCCGAAGGTCCTCAAAAACAAGATTTGACAATGTTTTCCAAGTGAATTATATGAACAGGTATTTTCGGACTCAGATTATGAACGTGGAGTACGGTCAGGACGAAGTCCAAGCTAGACGAAGGGGGATTGAAATGAAGGACGGGCTGATTGCCACGCTGTACGAAGGATGGTGCGCAGCCGAAGCTATGCGCAAGAAAGCTTCGTCGCGGTAGCAGAACGGGGAACCGACCTAAAGATGAAAAGACTACTTAGGCCTTGATAGACTCCCATAAGTCATTAGCAAATGTAATGGGCATGAATGTAATTTTATGGGATGTGTCCCACGCCTATAAATAGATGAACAGTACTCCCGTACTGTTCACGTGAACTTGGTATTTGCTTTCCGTCATCCTTGTACTTTTGCCTTCCTGCAATCCGAAGGTACACTTGTAATTTGAAGTCATTTCTATTTTTATATGATAATAAAATGGAAATGACGTTGTGATAATATTTAAATGTTTACATTACTTTTTATATTGCATGTAAGTTCTTCGTCATAGTTCATTGTGCTTACGAAGATATGTTGTTTGTGACCTTCGTCCGAAACACATTATATCCCGAAGGGAAATAATGTTTAAAAGGACGAAGGGCTTTATCATTTAACACTTTATGTTGCCTTGTTCTTAATCCGAAGCATTTGAGAACAAGTCCCCAACAGTGCATAAGAATCTTTTTGTTGATATTCATCACATACATATGCTCTAACATGGATATGATTTTTAAACTGTAAAAGGTACAATTAGTGATCCATACTCTCTAAATTTTGGAAACCCATATTTTGATATCTTAGAAATCTACTTCAATCGATATCCATATGCTGCACATTGAATTGGATCACTAAGTTGTAAATTCCATGCATAACTTGTCTTTATGATATGAATGCTTGTGCGACTAACCTTGATAAGCTAGGTGCACCCAAAGGCAACACAATGATGTATTAATAAAAGGAGAAAAGGCTCCTATTCTTAACTCTAGTTTTTATCTATGTGATTAAATATTGACTTGAAACCATGTAAGATGGTTGTCAAGTATATGTGGGTGCCTACACAAAGAGAAAGGCCACAATAAGGATTGTGTGGGTACTCAAGGCTCTTACTACTAATCTCAAAGGACCCAATTCAAATTGGGTACCAAGATATGAAGCTTAAACTTGTTTTGCAGGATCACTCCTTCAATGGATCAAGTTGGGTGCTCGATAATGAATGTATAAATCATCTTTGGAGATAGTAGCTAGGGTGGTAACAACTGAATCTCAAGTGCCTGTTATTTTCAAATCTTATCTTTTTGTGACTTGTGTAGCCACTAAGGAAAAAGAAGCACTTGAGGATATACATCAGTTGTTGATTATGAAATAAAGGTCTAATTGGAAGTTGAATGAATATTATCATATGGTGAACAATCCAAAATTATGTGACGTATTCTCTATCTAGTTAATTTGGATTTGATTCTTCTATATTAGACACTCACCATAATATGGATTAAGTCATCCCTTTAGACTTCATTGAATAACCATGCATATTATCCATGTCATTCAAAATATATTGTGCATGAGGGTTCAAAGAAATTTAGTCCATATTATGATGTTTCTCTATTTTTGCAACACGCTTATCTTCCACATATAAAGGGGTTGCTAAATAAGAAACTAGTGCTTGGCTACTAATGTCGACTCTTGTGTTGAGTTTATCCATAGAAAATCTATGTTAAGAGATGGTGCTTGTTTTAAATTGGATAAATCACAAGCTTAAAGGATACTATTCAACTAAAGTAAGAAGAAGTTGATAAGATGCCAAGGTATGAAAACTTCCTCTCCTTAAGTTGTTTTAGTATTCTATCCTTAGTGGGATGTACCATAGTATAGGTTAAATTCCTCGCAATATAAAATGTTCAATAGTGCATATAACTTTGACATCAACTATATGTGTGCACTTATTTAAAGGAATCCTTTTGGGTTTCAATAATGATGATTCATTTGCCATCCGTATATAAGGATCATCATTTGTGAAACCCTCCCTTGTGTTTCTAATGCTCTCTTTTCTAAGTGTCTCAATAAGGTCCTTCCAAGTGCTTTCAAGATGGATTCAAAATCTACAAAAAATGAATGAAGTTCAAGATCACTTGGATGGATGAAATCACAAAGAGAAAAGAGATCACAGTGAATCAAGAAGGGAGTTATATTTTTTTGTCAACCAAATAATGAAGATGTAGTGACATATTTATATGATATCCTTCATTAAGAGGTTGAGGTTCATATTAGCATGCTTTACCCTCCAAGATTTCAATTGATATACTTTTAGTTCTTAAACTTTTAATTGGTTTAATTTTCATCATCTATGTAAAGCATGTTATGTTAAACCAAGATATAGTGCAAACATCTCCTTTAACCTCGTATTGTTAATGTGCATAAGTGTACTTTGTGTACTCTTGCATGCACAAATTAAGGAAGAGTTTAGCCTATATATTGTGAGGCTAATGATTTCTTCAAGTTCATGTTTTGTAGTCTCACACCTTGGATAACATTAAATGAGGATGAGTGGTTCCAAGGAAATGATCAAATATTTACCACATGTCACCCCATGGATTAGTTCTATTGGGAACGATATGTGTTCTCTAGCATAAATTCAATTGTTTCAAATATATTATGCCTTGACCAAGATATATGATGAACTCCTCTAAGAATCTTAATTGAATCAAGTGCATGTTACAAGTAATTCAAGTACTTGATGCATACATTTAGGGGGAGCTCATTCTATATCTTGTGTCCTTAAAGACTAACATTTTCTTTTAGTGAATTTGTGTAGTTCTTTGAAGAGAATGAGTTTCTCTTGATCGTTTAAAGAGGATAAGTTTCTCTTTGAAATGTTAAGCCTATCAAAAGCTAAGATAGAGATTCATGATTATAATGAAGACCATATGGCATGGAACAAAGGTGTGTCACTCCATGAACTATTGTATTACATTTGTGTATCTAGGCTCTTACAAGTTAGTGTATGCATGTATATGCAATATCTTAAGTCACATCATAAGGTTGCACTTGAATCTTGGCTTAAAATATTGCATATCATGTCTATTAGTATACCGTTTGATTATGAGTAATTCCTTAAATTGGTGCAATTTCATATTTTCACACTTTATTTGTACCAAGGTTCAAATTGTAGAACTTAATCCCCTGGCCTCACAAGTCCAAGTGCATAAGCTAAACAAGTATTCATCACTTGTATGCACACATTTAGGGGGAGAATGGTCTATAATTTGAATCTTTGAGACTAACTTCATTTTCAAGTCTATTATGTGTATAGTCTCAAATTAGAAAGGAATCTTCAAGCAAAGACAATCGCTTCCACTGCAAATTTTGATGGGTATCAAAGATTCTTTGCTCCAATAAATGTATCTTCTATACATTTCATAAGAGAATGAGTTTCTCTTGTATATGCTACTCCAACGTCATCTAAAATTGGTAAATATGTATCACATCTTTTTTGATTACAAATATCTGAAGTAGCATAGCTTATAGATTCTCCTGTCTAGAACTTAATTGATTAAATAGTGCACATGTTTCTTATGTTGCATGATTATGTTCAATTGATACTCCTTTTATGCAAATGGTACTTTAAGTTGCAAATAAGTACTCCCAATATGTATAAATTGAATTCATATATATGTGTGCACTAAACTTGAGGAGAACATTGTGTAATATGCTATTAGTGATCTGCTTATCTATCAAATTGTATCAATTGGTGTTTTTCAATTGATATTTTTTCATACATGATCACTAGTTGTATAATCCATACTTGTGCAATTTTCATGCTGCCTCTTGTTATGATAAGAAAATGCTAGGTGACATCTAGACTCCAGGTATCAAGATTTATCTTTCAACTAGTATGACAATATTCAGTTGATATCTTGGACCTATGTCACAACTATACCAACAAGAGCTTGCAAATGAATTGTAAATCCAACACAAGTTTGGAACTCCCCTTGAAAAGGTAAAATGCAAAGGTACATCACTTTATGTCACTTCTCCATTACCTTTGTGCCATATAAGGACCCTTTTCATGATAGTGTGTTCAAATCTTGATTAATCATAATTTCTACCCTTTAAACTCTTTATATCCTTTTTTTGGAGATTTATGACAAAGGGGGAGAAATTGTGCATTAAAGCTTACCTTTAGTCTTATGTAACTAAGTGTAAGAAGACTTTTGAAAAGGGGGAGAAATAATTGACAAAAGGGGGTTGAATCATAAGTAAAACATAAGATGAAGGAAATTGATGAGTGCATAATATGTCATGAGCATCACGTTTATTTATGACACAAAGCACCCTATGAATAGTATGATATAAGTTGTCTTCACTCTTTGACCCAAATATGTGCTTTTGGCATTTGAGTACAAAATTGGTATTTTCTGAAATGCACATATTTAGGGGGAGGAAACTATCATAGGATTCAAAATCTTATTTATCAAATCTTATGTAAGCTTTAAATGTGTTGTCATCAATCACCAAAAAGGGGGAGATTGGAAGTGCATTCATCCCTTTTGTGAGTTTTGGTGATTTGGATAACAACACATTTAAAGGTCTAACAAGTTTGCTAAGTGTTGAACAGGAAATTCAGTATGATGAACATACTTGAATAGTGTATAATGATCAGTGAATAAGGTTCAACACAAGGTCAAATAATCAGTGAGACAATGCAAATGGACATAATATGGTCTCTATATTAGTTTGAATATATGGACAAGTCCTGAGAAATCACTATGCATAAATATGATCATAATAGAGGTTGAAGTGATTAAGAGGATTGGTCAAGCCAAAGTGAATAAGATATGAGGAATCGTGAATTGGCTTGACCATATTACTATTAGTCCATATATGAATATATGAGAATCAAACTAGAGCTTGATTGATCTTAGCAGTTATATCTAGATGACATTCAAGCAAGGTTCACAATATTGAAGAAATGATTCTCTCAATGGATGCTCAATAGGATGTGACTCAAGAATGGCTTGATAGGGTGAAGATAGCAAGGAAAGGGCTTCGAGGAACTAAGCGAAGGTGAAGGCCAAGCGACGGCTTGTAAACCAAGGTACCATGGCTAAGGTGAAGAAGAGAGTACTTGCACTAAGTCGATGAACTAATCGGCTATGAAGAGTTACAACATGTTGATGCATTAGTAAGGTGACTTGAAGCCATGATTTGAACTCATATATGGTGAAATGGCACAAGTCACAGGCTCGATTTGTGTTTGCTTCAAAAGGTGAGACAAAGATGTTTGTGATCCTTATGAAGCAACACCATGGAGAAATCACACTTGAGACACCAATGACTCAAGGAGTTTACTTAATTATATTTTATTTAACTTGAGTATAGGAATCGTCGTACTATCAAGAGGGATCCATAAAGAAGGTTGGTGTTGGTACTAAAGCTCAAAATCCTTGATCTAAAACTTCCATTTTACCCTGGTTTCACTTCAGTTTTCTCAAAATCTGTGCAACAGTTCAAAAACCGATTCAACCGAACCTAAAACCGGTTCAACTAGTTTCTGCACTGTTCCCCTTTGTCTCTTCCAGTCTACCAGTCAGTCCTGTCAGAAAAAGTCGTGTGCAGATTTTTGGAAAACCGGTTCAACCGGTCCTGAAACCGGTTCAACAGGTTTTGGGACTGCTTCTCTGCCTCCCCTGCTCTGACCTGTCTAACAGTCAGAGCTGTCAGAAAAAGTCACTGCAGATCTTTTGGGAAAACCGGTTCAATCGGATTTTTCCCTTACTCAACCGGTTTTGAAACCGGTCGTGTCTCCGGCTGAGTAGGTTTGTGAACCGGGATCTTTCTGGTGGAAACCGGTTCAACCGGTCTGAAAACCGGTTCAACCGGTTTTTACCCCTTTTCTCCCAATGGCCACCAACTTTTGGGGGATCCTTTATATACACCTCCCACACTCTTCCCCACAGTAGAGCACGCACAAAACTTCATTCCCAACCTGAGAAACGCCTCACACTCTCTCTCACACACCTCTTGCCTCTCCCATTTCAAATCTTTGGAGAGAAATCTTTGAGTGAGTTTGAGAGCTACGGTTTTTGTGCTTCATCTCCAAATCTCTCTTACTCTTCTTCATTCGAGCTTTGGTACTACATCAAGTTCTTTGTGGATTCATTACTCTTGGATCTTCTAGCTCCTAGATGACTAGGTGTCGCTTGTGAGTCTCCAAATCTTGTGGAAGACCACAAGAAAGTTTGTATTACCCGCTCATTTGAGCAAAGATTATTATGTGGGCTTGACCTTTGTGGTCGGCAAAGGGAGGATTAGGGTTGAAAGAGACCCGACTCTTTGTGGGCGCCTCAACGAGGAAGTAGGGCACCTTGGTGGTGTTATCGAACCTCAGGATAAATATTGTGTCTCTTGTGTTCTTGCTCATTGTGTTTGGTTGTGTTCTTCGTTCTCTCACCATTCCGTGGAAGATTTGTTCATATCTTTTTGGTGTGTGGATTTTGAGAAGTGCCCTTCTCAGATCTACTACCTTGAACCCTGTGTGTTGGGGCCATGCTTCGTTGCGCCGAAGGTCTTACGGGAAGAAGCAGCTTCGGCTGAAGTTGTCCCCAGAAGATGGCCGAAGGTTCCTTTTCGTGAAGCTTCGGCATTACAAACCGACATAAAGATAGAATGACCTTTTAATCCATAAAGGTCTGAGTCAATGATTGTAAACTTTTATGAGGGGCATAATTGTAATTCGTCACAGGCTGTGTCCTGTGTCTATAAATAGATGAACAGTACCCCGTACTGTTCACGCTGACTTGTATTCACTCGCGCGTCACGCTTGGTCTTTTGCCTTCTGTCGAGCTGAAGGTAAAAATGTAACTCAATATTATTCAAGTACATTTATGATCATATGATTAAATGATATTAATGATGACACGAGATTATTCATGTTATTTCTCATGTTTCATATGTTTCTCTTTCCACTGAGATATATTGTAATGCCGAAGGTACGTCCTTCATGACCTTCGTCTGAAGATCATTATATCCCAAGGGAGATAATGCTCTGAAGGACGAAGGGCATTAATCATTAACCTTTTTTGTGTTGCCTTGTTCTTAATTCATAGCACTTGAGAACAAGTCCCCAACACTGTGGATCATTTAGAACATCTTATTTCCAAAGTTAACTGGGTGAATTTCGAGATCAATTCAGTTTTACCCAGTTTGCTTCTAGTTTTTGTTGAAAAAGTTTTAACTTGCCTATTCACCCCCCCTCTAGGCAACTTTCACATATAGTGCACATTTCCAAGAGCTCAAACACCCAAGTGCTTAATAGAATCACTCGGTGATTAGCGTAGGTGCTTTGCGAAGTGCTTAGGTTAGTTAGACCGCTTTAGCGCTTGCTCTAGGTGAACCCTAGTTAGTTGAGTGAGTTTAGACAAACCACACAACTCCTCGGCTCTTGCGTGAGTCGTTGTAATTATACCGAGTAGGGCAAGAGTCTTGTGAGACCGTGACAACCGCGTTTGTGTCACGGCCGCCACCGTGTATCGGAGGGAACGAGGCCCGCGGCGTTTCGGCCGGAAGCTCGATAGTGGAGACGACGGGGAGCGTCCGAGAGGAGCCGGAAGCAGAGCACCACTTGCGCGTGGAGAAGGCCCGCGGCTCTCTACAGAGTTACTCGACCGTGGTGCTTGGCCCTCGCGTGGGCTTCCCTTTGCGTGGGGGCACCAACGAGGATTAGTAGGGACATTGCGTGGTTCCGGATACCTCAGTAAAAATACCGGCGTCATCCACAAGAGTTTGCTTCTCTACTTTGCTCCTTAAGTTTCCGCATTTATATTAAGCATTTAAGTTTCAATCTTGTATTCCTATTTATTTAGTGTAGATTGAAACTTAGCCTTTGCGATAGAGATAGCAACACTTAGACAAAACCTAGTTTGCACCTTCTAGTTTGATTACTTGCATAGGTTTTGCTCTAGGAAGTTAATTGTGCCTAGTTTAGTAAAAGTTTTAGAAGTCCTAATTCAGCCCCCCCCTCTTAGGCATCACCCGTTTCCTACAAATACTTTAACTGAAATTCGGCTAAGGAAAAATGGAGTTTGACGATTCATGCAAAACAAAAACTCATTCTGGTTTGTTGATAAACCAGTCCACAAGTGCTTTCCTTTTTGCTATAAAAACTAGCCTCAAATCTTCAGTTATGTCATCCAAGTCCGCAATCATTGCTTCATTCAACTCATCGTTCATCTCTTTGCGTTGTCGAACCTTCAGTTTAGTTTTCTTCACTTCAATTAGTTATTTTTGAACTTCCAACTTCTTAAATTCCATACCCTTAAAAAACTCATAGTGTGCTTCTTTCTTCTCCAATTTGTCTTCTCTATGATTCAACCGGTCATTTGAATGTTGTGGATTCTAGTCAAATACTATGTGGACTGAGACGACGACAATGCCTTCTTCCTTGATGCCTTTTGTGGAATCTCGGCCTAATGGCCTTTTCTCAGTTAATCCTGGAGAATCGCTATCCACATCATTTACAGTTCCCGTTGGTGTGGCACTGTCGACCATCACCATGATGGGGTACATTGAAGTTTTGGTTGTTTTTAGCCATTGTAGGAATGGAAACCAGAGAAACATCAATTGCAAACTGACAAAAGACATATATCATCTAGTCTAAAAAAGTACCATGTAATGCATCACAAGTTCTTACAAATTCAACCATTACATACAACACACACTTCAAATTGTACTAAACGCAGTTACTGCATATGTCACTTGACACATGACCGTTTCTTTGTTTAGCACATAGCCTAGACCCACTGACAAATGACAAGAACCTTACAAGTTCCAAATGCTATACCTAGTAGATCTATCGGAGTCTATGAAGTCAGCATCACTGGACGAATACAATTCGGGGGTAGAAGGTGTGCTAAAATGTATAGGATCATGGATAGGTTCCATTTGTTTGAGTTGATCATCAAGCCTCTCCATCAGTGGGTCAGAGCGAGCTTTAGACTCAATTGTGTCCTGCTCCAACAACTCGACCTCTTGTTTGATAGCCATGAGACAATTGATAAGATAATGCTCATCACCTAGGTGCAAGAAGGCCTCTTCTACCAAATCTCTAATTTTAGAACCAACTTTACCACACAAAGGACACAAGATTGAGAAGGATTGTTTGCAACACTTTGGCATCTTAGCCATCCATCTACAGTTAAATGTTTAGGATGTAACTATTATTGAAAGGGAAATAGGGTCAAACCTTTTCCTATATGATTTTGGTGGTTGAATTGCCCAACACAAACAATTGGACTAACTAATTTGCTCTAGATTATATATTCTACAGGTGTCAAAGGTTCACAACAAACCAATACAAAGTTAAAAGAAAGGGTTCAAAACAAAGGAGCAAAGAAAACCGAAGGCTGCCCTGGTCTGACGCACCGGACTGTCTGGTGTGCCACTGGACAGTGTACGGTGCACCACCGGACAGTGTCCGGTGCACCATGGAGAATCACTCCAAACTGCTCAGCTTCGAGTTTCTGGAAAATGCTCTCCGCTATAATTCACTGGACTGTCCGGTGTGCCAGCGGGGGCAACGACTAGCGCGCAACGGTCGACTCTGACAGTGAACAGTGCAGCACAGTAAACGCGGCAGAAGTCAGAGCAGAAGGTCAGAGGGGCACCAGACTATCCGGTGTTGCACCAGACTGTCCGGTGCCACATGAGGACAAAGCCTCCAACGGTCGACCAGCTCCAAGCCCTAACAGCAGGATGACGTGGCGGCGCACCGGACGCTGTCCGGTGGCGCACCGGACTGTCCGGTGCGCCCATCGCCAGCAGCCTTCTCCAACGGCTATAATTTGGTTGGTGGCTATAAATACCACCCCAACCGGCCACTTCAATGCGTGGGAGCCCAAGCAACATTCTGTAACATCCCAAAATCCCATCTAAGGTTTGTGTCGGGGACCATAATTAGGGGTACCCTCAAGACGCCTAATTCTCAGCTGGTAACCCCCATCAGCATAAAGCTGCAAAGGCCTGATGGGTTTGATTAAGTCAGGGATCAGTCCATACGAGTGACTTGACCTCGCCACGCCCGAGCCTAGCCTCGGGCGAGGGCAGCCGACCCTAAGATGACTCCGTCTCGCCTGAGGTCTCCTCTTTCACGGCAGACGCATCTCCGGCTCGCCCTAGGCCCCGCCTCCGATAAGGAGAAACCCTGACTAAATCACCGCACCAACCGACCGAGTCACCGGGGCGTTTAACGCAAAAGGTAAGACCGACGGGCGACCAGACTCCGCCAGTGGTGCCATAGGAGACTCCGCCCGACCCAGGGCTCGGACTCGGGCCAAGGCCCCGGAAGACGGCGAACTCCGCTCCGCCCGACCTAGGGCTCGGACTCGGGCTAAGGCCCCGGAAGACGGCGAACTCCGCTCCGCCCGACCCAGGGCTCGGACTCAGGCTAAGGCCTCGGAAGACGGCGAACTCCGCTCCGCCCGACCCAGGGCTCGGACTCGGGCTAAGGCCCCGGAAGACGGCGACCTCCGCCTCGCCCGACCCAGGGCTCGGACTCCGCTTCGGCCTCTGCCGGATAACCTCCGCCTCGCCCGACCCCGGGCTCGGACTCTGTCTCTGTCTTGCAGGACGGACTCAGCCTCAGCCTCGGAGGAGCCTCCACGACGCCCGACCTAGGACACGAGACCGCCACGTCAACAGAAAGCGTCATCATCACCCTGCCCTGAGCCGACTTGGGTCGCAGAGAACAAGACCGGCGTCCCATCTGGCCAGCTATGCCAGATAGGCCATGATAGCGCCCCGCTAGATCATGACGACGGCGGCTCCCAGCTCCCTTACGAAAGCAGGAGAACGTCAGCAAGGACCCAGCCACCTCGACAGCTGTCCCCCCGTCCGGCTCCGTTACTCCTCCAACAGCCACGACGCCACACCAACAGGGTGCCACGATCTCTCCGGCTGCCACCTGGGCATGTACATAGGGCGCTAGCTCTCCCTCGCTAGACACGTAGCACCTTGCTACACCCCCCGTCTTGTACACCTGGACCCTCTCCTTATGACTATAAAAGGAAGGGCCAGGGCCTTCTTAGAGAAGGTTGGCCTCACGGGGACGAAAGGCAGAGGCAGGCGCTCTCTCGGGGCCGCTCTCTCCCTTCACCTCGTGCGGACGCTTGTAACCCCCTACTGCAAGCGCACCCGACCTGGGCGCGGGACGAACACGAAGGCCGCGGGAATTTCTCCGACTCCCTCACAACCCGGCTCCGGCCACCGACTCTCTCTCTCTCTCTGTTCCCCCCTTCGCGCTCGCTCCACGCGCTCGACCCATCTGGGCTGGGGCACGCGGCACTCTCACTCGTCGGCTCGGGGACCCCCCGGTCTCGGAACGCCGACAGTTGGCGCGCCAGGTAGGGGCACGCTGCGTGTTGACGTTCGATTTCCCGTCAAGCTCCAGATGGGCAGTCCCCAACAACCTCTTCAACCCGGGACGGTGCTCCGTTTCGGGAACCTCGAGTTCATGTCTCTCGACGGCGACTACGACATGATACTCCTTCCACCGCCGCGCAACGGCGACCTCGCTGGCGGACAGTCCGCCCGCCGGCGGCGGAGTCGACGACGTCTTTCCCACGATGGGGAAGGACAACGTACGAGCTCGCCCCATCCCCTCCTTCGCCATCGGAGGAGGAGGAGGCGGGGCAACCGGGGCCGAGCGGGAGGCCGCGCTCCGACGGCTGTCGAGCAAATCGACATCCCCGGCGCCCTAGCGGAGGACACGCCAAGCGTCGCCCTCGCGTTCGAGGCAAACGCGAGCGCCATCCCCCCGCAACACGTCGACCCCGAGCAAGTGGACGACGCCAGCGCGCTCACGGAGGGCATGCAGGACGTCGCCCTCGTACCCAAGACGACGGCGCGGTCAGCCCCCGACACGACTTCATCGCTCCTCGTCGGCAAAAAGGTAACGACTGCTCCCCGTCTTTCGTTATTTCGACTCGGCCTCAGCCCGCCTGGCGACTTCGCTTTGGCGGGCGCTCACATTGAGGCGAGTGCAACCTCTCTGGGGTTTCCTGTGCGGTCGCCTTGGGACCGATTGACGGGTGTCTCGACCTACGGACCCTCTGGGTCCGAGGAAGACGACGACCCCAGCATCTGCTGGGATTTCTCCGGATCTGGCAACCCTAGTGCCATGCGGGACTTCATGACCGCATGTGACTACTGCCTCTCCGACTGTTCCGACGGCAGCCGCAGCCTTGGCGACAAGGACTGCGGCCCGAGTCGCGAATGTTTCCACATCGAGCTAGGGGATCCCTCCGGAGGCGGCTGTCTCGGCATGCCGGAGGATGGTGATCCCCCTAGGCCAGCGCCTCGCGCCGACATCCCGCGGGAGCTAGCTGTGGTCCCCGTTCCGGCGGGGGGTCGCGACCCACAGCTCGAGCAAGTCCGCGAGGCGCAGGCCGGGTTCGATGAAGGAGCAGGAGCGCTCGAGGCAATCCGCCAGAACATCGGGCAGGTATGGGCGAGCCAGCCCCCGGCCGGAGGAATACGTCACCTGCCCCAAGGTCTCCAGCACCACATCGCCAACGATGCCAGGGACAAACCACCACCCGCATCTGGCGGGACTGGCCAGGACCTGGTCGCTGCAGCAATGCTCCTCCGTGCGATGCCGGAGTCATCAACCACCGAGGGACGACGAATCCAGGGAGAACTCAAGCATCTCCTGGAAGGCGCTGCGGCCCGGCGGGCCGAGAGCTCTGCCTCCCGCAGGCAGGGATACCCCTCGGAACCTCGTGCCGCGACTTCCCGACTCACGCGGGAAGCCTCGGCCTTCACCGGGCGCACGCGCAACACCGCGCCTGCGGCCCCGGGCCACCTCGGCGTCGAGCACCCTCATCGCGACCGTCGGGCACGCCTCGACGAAAGGGTGCGCCGAGGCTACCACCCCAGGCGTGGGGGACGTTACGACAGCGGGGAGGATCGAAGTCCCTCGCCCGAACCACCCGGTCCGCAGGTCTTTAGCCGAGCCATTCGGCGGGCGCCGTTTCCGCCCCGATTCCGACCCCCGACTACTATCACGAAGTACTCGGGGGAAACGAGACCGGAATTGTGGCTTGCGGATTACCGCCTGGCCTGTCAGCTGGGTGGGACGGACGATGACAACCTCATCATCCGGAACCTCCCCCTGTTTCTCTCCGACACCGCTCGTGCCTGGTTGGAGCACCTGCCCCCGGGGCAGATTTCCAACTGGGAGGATTTGGTCCAGGCTTTCGCCGGGAACTTCCAGGGCACGTACGTGCGCCCCGGGAATTCCTGGGACCTCCGAAGCTGCCGGCAACTGCCGGGAGAGTCCCTTCGGGACTACATCCGGCGGTTCTCGAAGCAGCGCACCGAGCTGCCCAACATCACCGACTCCGATGTCATCGGCGCGTTCCTCGCCGGCACCACCTGCCGCGACCTGGTGAGCAAGCTGGGTCGCAAGACCCCCACCAGGGCAAGCGAGCTGATGGACATCGCCACCAAGTTCGCCTCCGGCCAGGAGGCGGTAGAGGCCATCTTCCGAAAGGACAAGCAGCCCCAGGGCCGCCCGTCGGAAGATGCTCCCGAGGCGTCTACTCCGCGCGGCGCCAAGAAGAGAGGCAGGAGGAAGTCGCAAGCGAAACGCGACGTTCCCGATGCAGACCTTGTCGCCGCCGCCGAGCGCAAGAACCCTCGGAAGCCCCCCAGAGGTGCTAACCTCTTCGACAAGGCACTCAAGGAGACGTGCCCCTACCATCAGGGGCCCGTCAAGCATACCCTCGAAGAGTGCGTCATGCTTCGGCGTCATTTCCATCGGGCCGGGCCACCCGCAGAGGGTGGCAGGGCTCACGACGACGACAAAAGGGAGGATCGCCAAGCAGGAGAGTTTCCAGAGGTCCGCGATTGCTTCATGATCTACGGAGGGCATGCGGCAAACGCCTCGGCTCGGCATCGTAAGCAAGAGCGTCGGGAGGTCTGCTCGGTGAAGGTGGCGGCGCCAGTCTACCTAGACTGGTCCGACAAGCCCATCACCTTCGACCAAGACGACCACCCCGACCACGTGCCGAGCCCGGGGAAGTACCCGCTCGTCGTAGATCCTGTCATCGGCGACGTCAGGCTCACCAAGGTCCTGATGGATGGAGGCAGCTGTCTCAACATCATCTGCGCCGAGACCCTCAGGCTCCTGCGCGTCGACCTGTCGTCTGTCCGAGCAGGCGCTGCGCCATTCCACGGGATCATTCCCGGGAAGCGCGTCCAGCCCCTCGGACAGCTCGACCTCCCTGTCTGCTTCGGAACACCCTCCAACTTCCGAAGGGAGACTTTGACGTTCGAGGTGGTCGGGTTCCGAGGAACCTACCACGCAGTGTTGGGAAGGCCATGCTACGCGAAGTTCATGGCCATCCCCAACTACACCTACCTGAAGCTCAAGATGCCGGGCCCCAACGGGGTCATCACTGTCGGCCCCACGTACAAACACGCCTTCGAATGCGATGTGGAGTGCGTGGAGTACGCCGAGGCCCTCGCCGAGTCCGAGGCCCTCATTGCCGACCTGGAAAGCCTCTCCCGAGAGGTGCCGGACGTGAAGCGGCATGCCGGCAACTTCGAGCCAGCGGAGACGGTTAAGGCCGTCCCTCTCGACCCCAGTGGCGACGCCTCCAGGCAGATCTGGGTCGGTTCCGGGCTCGACCCCAAATAGGAAGCAGTGCTTGTCGACTTTCTCCGCGCAAACGCCGACGTTTTCGCGTGGAGTCCCTCGGACATGCCCGGCATACCGAGGGAAGTCGCCGAGCACTCGCTGGATATTCGGGCCGGAGCCCGACCGGTCAGACAACCTCTGCGCCGATTCGACGAGGAAAGGCGCAGGGTGATAGGCGAGGAGGTCCACAAGCTGATGGCAGCAGGGTTTATCAAAGAGGTATTCCATCCCGAATGGCTTGCCAACCCTGTGCTTGTGAGGAAAAAAGGGGGGAAGTGGCGGATGTGTGTAGACTACACTGGTCTCAACAAAGCATGTCCGAAGGTCCCCTACCCTCTACCTCGCATCGATCAAATCGTGGACTCCACTGCAGGGTGCGAAACCCTGTCTTTCCTTGATGCTTACTCAGGGTATCATCAAATCAAGATGAAAGAGTCCGACCAGCTCGCGACTTCTTTCATCACGCCCTTCGGCATGTATTGTTACATCACAATGCCGTTCGGTTTGAGGAACGCGGGTGCAACGTACCAGCGGTGCATGAACCATGTGTTCGGCGAACACATTGGTCGCACAGTCGAGGCCTACGTCGATGACATCGTAGTCAAGACGAGGAAAGCCTCCGACCTTCTCTCCGACCTCGAACTGACATTCCGGTGTCTCAAGGCGAAGGGCGTCAAGCTCAATCCCGAGAAGTGCGTCTTCGGGGTGCCCCGAGGCATGCTCTTGGGATTCATCGTCTCCGAGCGGGGCATCGAAGCCAACCCGGAGAAGATCGCAGCGATCACAAACATGGGGCCCATCAAAGACTTAAAAGGCGTACAGAGGGTCATGGGATGCCTCGCGGCCTTAAGCCGTTTCATCTCGCGCCTCGGCGAAAGAGGCCTGCCCCTGTACCGCCTCTTAAGGAAGGCCGAGTGCTTCACTTGGACTCCCGAGGCCGAGGAAGCCCTCGGGAGCCTGAAGGCACTCCTCACACAGGCGCCCATCTTGGTACCCCCAACTGATGGAGAAACCCTCCTGGTCTACGTCGCCGCAACCACTCAGGTGGTCAGCGCCGCGATCGTGGTCGAAAGGCAGGAAGAGGGGCATGCTTTGCCCGTTCAGAGGCCAGTTTACTTCGTCAGCGAAGTACTGTCCGAGACCAAGATCCGCTACCCACAAGTCCAGAAGCTGCTATACGCTGTGATCCTGACGAGGCGAAAGCTGCGACATTACTTCGAGTCCCATCCGGTGACTGTGGTGTCATCCTTCCCCCTGGGGGAGATCATCCAGTGCCGAGAAGCCTCGGGACGGATCGCGAAGTGGGCGGTGGAAATCATGGGCGAGGCGATCTCGTTCGCCCCTCGGAAGGCCATCAAGTCCCAGGTACTGGCGGATTTCGTAGCCGAATGGGTCGATACCCAGTTGCCAACGGCTCCGATCCAGCCAGAGCTCTGGACCATGTTTTTCGACGGGTCGCTGATGAAGACGGGAGCTGGCGCGGGCCTGCTTTTCGTCTCGCCCCTCGGAAAACACCTGCGCTATGTGCTCCGCCTCCATTTCCCGGCGTCCAACAATATGGCTGAGTACGAGGCTCTGATCAACGGGTTGCGAATCGCCATCGAACTAGGGGTCCGACGCCTCGACGCGCGCGGCGACTCGCAGCTCGTCATCGACCAAGTCATGGAGAACTCCCACTGCCGCGATCCGAAGATGGAGGCTTACTGTGAAGAGGTTCGACGCCTGGAAGACAAGTTCTACGGGCTCGAACTTAACCACATCGCCCGGCGCTACAACGAGACTGCGGACGAGCTGGCGAAGATAGCCTCGGGGCGAACGACGGTTCCCCCGGACGTCTTCGCCCGGGATCTGCACCAACCCTCCGTCAAGATAGGCGACGCGCCCGAGCCCGAGGCACCCTCGGCCTCGTCCGAGGTAACCTTGGCCCAGCCCGAGCCATCCTCGGCTCAACCCGAGGAACCCTCGGAGCCCGAGGGCGAAGCGCTGCACATCGAAGAGGAGCAGAACGAGGTCGCGCCAGATCAAGACTGGAAAACCCCGTACCAGCAATATCTCCGCCGAGGAGAACTACCCCTCGACCGAGCCGAGGCTCGGCGGGTAGCGCGACGAGCAAAGTCGTTCGTCCTGCTGGGCGATGAGAAGGAGCCCTACCACCGCAGCCCCTCGGGCATCCTCCAGCGATGCATCACCATCGCCGAGGGTCAGGACCTCCTGCAGGAAATACACTCGGGGGCTTGCGGTCATCATGCAGCACCTCGAACCCTCGTTGGGAATGCTTTCCGCCAAGGCTTCTACTGGCCAACGGCGGTGGCTGACGCCACTAGAATTGTCCGCGCCTGCGAAGGGTGCCAATTCTATGCGAAGCAGACCCACCTGCCCGCTCAGGCTCTGCAGACGATACCCATCACCTGGCCCTTCGCTGTGTGGGGTCTGGACCTCGTCGGCCCACTGCAAAAGGCGCCCGGGGGCTACACGCACCTGCTGGTCGCCATCGACAAATTCTCCAAGTGGATCAAGGTCCGACCCCTAAACAGCATCAGGTCCGAGCAGGCGGTGGCGTTCTTCACCAGCATCATCCATCGCTTCGGGGTCCCGAACTCCATCATCACCGACAATGGCACCCAGTTCGCCGGCAAAAAATTCTTGGATTTTTGCGAAGATCACAACATCCGGGTGGACTGGGCCGCCGTAGCTCACCCCATGTCGAATGGGCAAGTGGAACGTGCCAATGGCATGATTCTACAAGGGCTCAAGCCTCGGATTTACAACAACCTCAACAAGTTCGGCAAGCGATGGATGAAGGAACTCCCCTCGGTGGTCTGGAGCCTGAGGACGACTCCAAGCCGAGCCACGGGTTTCACGCCGTTCTTCCTGGTCTACGGGGCCGAGGCAATCCTGCCCACGGACCTGGAATACGGCTCCCCGAGGACGAGGGCTTACAACGAAGAAAGCAACCAAGCCAGCCGAGAAGACTCGCTGGACCAGCTGGACGAGGCTCGGGACAGGGCCTTACTACACTCGGCGCGGTATCAGCAGTCCCTGCGACGCTACCACGCCCGAGGGGTCCGACCCCGAGAACTCCAGGTGGGCGATCTGGTGCTTCGGCTGCGGCAAGACGCCCGAGGGAGGCACAAGCTAACGCCCCCCTGGGAGGGGCCGTTCATCATCGCCAAAGTTCTGAAACCCGGAACGTACAAGCTGGCCAACAGTCAAGGCGAGGTCTACGGCAACGCTTGGAACATCCAACAGCTACGTCGCTTCTATCCTTAAGATGTTTCCAAGTTGTTCATATACCTCGCACCCACGCAAAGTTTTAGTCAACAAGGAAGGGTCGGCCTCGCCTCGGCAAAGCCCGACCCTCCCTTGGGGGCTAAAAGGGGGTTAACCCCCTCTGCGTCAAAATTTTCCTCGAACAAAAAACCTCTTTCACCAGAACATCTTTCGTGCTTTTTGACTACTTCGGAAAGTGGGTCCTGGAAACGACGGGGTACACGTAAGCAGTCAAGGCTGACCGAGCCGAGGGACTCCTACGCCTCCGGGATACGGATACCTCACTCATCACCTTCTGCGATAAGTAACTCGCGCTCGGATAAAGTGACTCCGCGGATCGAATGAGTCTTTACGTACGGAAGCTCTTCTGTTGAAGCAGGTTCTTCGAGCCTTCTCGACCGAGTCGGTGACAGGGCCTCATGGATGGGTAAAAGTACGCGTAAGCGGCGAGGCCGACCGAGCCGAGGGACTCCCACGCCTCCGGGATACGGATACCTCACTCATCACCTCCCGCGAGAAGCAACTCTTGCTCGCACTAACATCCCTGCTACCGACAAAAAGTCCAGATACTCGAAACAAGAGGAAAAGAGACACGGCTTTATAACGCGACAAGGGTGTGTGTTCTGGCCTCAACGGCCGCACAAGGCCCACGCTACAAGACGATCTGACCCTGCAGGCGCGGATCTTGACACTGGAAGAGGGCGACGACACCCTCGGCATCAGCAGCACCTTCGGCAAGGCCCGACCTAGCCTCGGGCGGCGACGCGGCCCGAGGGCCTCCGCTCCGAAGGACGATGTCGTCACCGCGCTCGAGCATTCTCTGCCAGAGACTTCCCCGAGAACCCGGCCCGAGCAGACGGCTCGGCCGGCCACCTCCGGGGCCTTGGCCGACCACCTTCCAAGGGCGCCAGCTCGGTCCGAGGCCTCGGCTAATCAGCTCCGACGTCGATCCTGCCGACAGACAACTCGGCTAGGCTCCGGCCGACCAGGTTCCATTTCCGAGCCAACAACGCCTCTGCTTGTGCTGATATCGCTACCCCTGGCCTCGGCTCGTCGAAGAGCGGCCGAGGGGTCTCTTTAACTAAGCTAGAGGAGCCTCGGACAACAGGTCCGACCGAGCCGAGGAATTCCTACGCCTCCGGGATACGGATACCTCACTCGTCACCTGGACACGGGGCGACTCATGCTTGGTGAAGCGATTCAGACAATCGACAGGCAAGTCTTATTGCTCAGAAATGAGGAAAAAACACGGCCCTGCGCCGGAGCTACATACATGTTCAGGCCCCGAAAGCCGAAAATGAACAAAAAACCCGGCACCCGAAGTGCCACTACGAACGGAACTCCGGTTCCCCCCCCCCCGCAGGTACGAACAACCCCACTCGATAGGGGCGGGCCTGCGGGGCAGCGGAAAGACTCTCACCCCCCGAGGACGAGAGCCAGCCATTCAGGCCGGGAGACGGAGACCCAGGGCTACTGACGGAGTTGGCAATCTCATCAGTAGAGAAGCCAGTTCCGTCCGCCGACGCCTCGGGACCCCCCACTTCCGGCATGGCTAGAGGAAGTCTCCGTGATGCTGGAGGATGCCGTTCTCACCCCAGGAACACGGGGAAGAAGAGGGCAACCGACCCACACGGAGACAGCTCCCTGGCTCGCCTCGTCCTCCCTCTTGGCCTGGTGATGAAAATCCTTGAGGCCGAAGGAGGGGCAGAGATCGCAGTCCGGCTCGCTTTCCCCCACCATCAAGCCAGAGGTCGCCCTCTCGGGTGATCGCCGATGGAGGGAAGCCGCTGGGCTGCATGATGAAAATCCTTGAAGCCGAACGATGGCTGAAAGGTACCAACTCCCACAGAGTTGCGTCCCTCCGGCGATGGAGCGGAGAGACGGCGGTTTCCCCCATCCGGGGGCTCGGAAGATGGAAAGACGCAATGCATAAGGGAGGTAGGAGACATGGTCACCTCACGAAGAGGGTCGCCCTCCTTTTAAAGGCAGCTCCCCCTGCTTGCGCCCTCAACCGTCACGGGCTGAGTCTTCTCCAACACGCCTCCAAAGTCCTCCCCTGCGACGCGGGGGCTGGGGCCCGCCTGTCATGCAGACCGGCTCCAAGCAGAGAAAGCCGAACCGCCGCGCACGACGCACGCAACCGCCCAGTGGTTACAAGTAACCCTCCACTTTTGCCCAGACCAACGGGCAAAAGGGGCGAGCGGCCATGCAGGCGGCATGCAACCGCGCCAAGTGGACGCGCCTCTCCGACTCCTGACAGGCCAGCGCGACGGCTCAAGACCACGCGTCGTTCAACTGGCGCGCCGGGCGCTGCATGCGAACCGCTGCGCCTCTCGCTCCACCACCGCACCTCCTCGATTGCGGAACCGATACCGCGACTCGAGGCCGCCCAGCCTGCGATCCAGCGGCGCCAGCCTGGCGCAGCGGTCAAACACGGTCAAAAATGGGCCGGCAGTAATGACGGTGGCAGGCGCGCGAGGGCAGCAGTCACGCTATCGGCCAGGCTCACGTCCCATCCGGAGGCAGCAAGAGAACCCCTTCTTACGGCGTGAAGACGACGCGCCCGTGACCCGTACCTCGAACGGCTCGCGCACGCGCAACGGCAACCTCGCCAACTACTCACCCCGGCGCATTAACTCCGCGGCGAAATAGGTGACGTTTCTGGCAGGGGCAGCTGGCGACGCTTCGCCTCCGCCAAAACGGCCACGCCGAAAAAGGTACGCCACGAAGTTCAATTTCGAATCCTTTTTCCCTTTTCCTTCTTTCTCTATCTCTTGCAACAGGGAACGAGAAGGGGGATAACCCCAAAGGGATCCTTCCCCGTGAAGGAACTAGGCTCCGAGCCTCCCTACTGATCAGGGGTTCGAAGGCTGGCCCCCCGAAGGGTTCAACAGCCGCCTCAGATCGCGTGGGCCCGACACCCACTACTGGTCAGGGGTTCGAAGGTCGGCCCCCGAAAGGTTCCACGACCGCCTCAGGCTACTCGGGCTCCGTGCCCTCTACTGATCAGGGGTTCGAAGGCTGGCCCGTCGAAGGGTTCACAGTCGCCTCAGACGCCGAGCGAGGGATGACCAGGGGTACGTTCGATACATAACCAAGGCTCGGGCTGCGCTCCCGAGGTACCCTAGGACATTTCCGAGACCAGCGGGAACGACTCTGTAACGGAATCCCATCGGAGGGAGGCAACGAGCCCTCGGACCCCGTCGCTAGGGGACCGGGTCCGGCAGATCACCCGCAGGTACTTTTGGGCGTGCCTCCGGGCCCCTAGCCGACCCCTAACGAACGGGGCACGGACGTCCACTCGGATTACCCGATCGCAGCTCACCGGAGACACCATGTTCGGTGCCCATCGAGGGTAACATGGCGCACTCCCCCCTCCTCCTTGCGGAAAGGCGACGTAGGGGCGTATATAAAAAGTCGAGTCTGTCCCTGATCGTCCTCTCGCTCCGTGCGAGGGCTCGGGGGCTGCTCTCGCAAACCCGGCTCCGGCCGAACCGTTGACAGCGTCAACATACCAGCCCGAGAACTTGGGCCCTGACAGTGCACCTGGGTTACGCCCTGCTCGCATGAGGGAACCGCCAGACCAGCCAAGGCATTGCGCGAGGCATTAAGACCTCGAAGGAGTGAAACCACTCCTCCGAGGCCTCGGGGGCTACACCCGGCGGGTGCGCTCGCGCGCACCCACCGGAACAAAGTACCTCCGAGAAAGGCTGGTCCCCTTGCAAAAAAGTGCGATGCAAGCCTCCAAGCGAGTGTTAACACTCTCTTCGAGGCTCGGGGGCTACTGTCGGGGACCATAATTAGGGGTACCCTCAAGACGCCTAATTCTCAGCTGGTAACCCCCATCAGCATAAAGCTGCAAAGGCCTGATGGGTTTGATTAAGTCAGGGATCAGTCCATACGAGTGACTTGACCTCGCCACGCCCGAGCCTAGCCTCGGGCGAGGGCAGCCGACCCTAAGATGACTCCGTCTCGCCTGAGGTCTCCTCTTTCACGGCAGACGCATCTCTGGCTCGCCCTAGGCCCCGCCTCCGATAAGGAGAAACCCTGACTAAATCACCGCACCAACCGACCGAGTCACCGGGGCGTTTAACGCAAAAGGTAAGACCGACGGGCGACCAGACTCCGCCAGTGGTGCCATAGGAGACTCCACCCGACCCAGGGCTCGGACTCGGGCCAAGGCCCCGGAAGACGGTGAACTCCGCTCCGCCCGACCCAGGGCTCGGACTCGGGCTAAGGCCCCTGTCGGTGTTTAGGGTCCGACCGCACACCCGGGGTTGCCCCTCAAGGTGTTTTAAGGAGTAGGACGGTGTCGACAACTGTAGCAAAATGGTTCGTGCCGATCGCACGAGGGACAGTGGACAAGGTTTACAGGTTCGGGCCGCTTAGAGATGCGTAACACCCTACGTCCTGATGAGTATGCTTGGTGGATGTGATTACAAGAGAGCTCTCTGGATCGAGAATACAGAGAGTTGATGTGGGAGGCTAAGTAATGGGTCCATCGTTCTGAAGGGGTGCCCCCTAGGCCTTATATACTCGATCGTGGGGCAGTACACATGATGAGATAACAACGAGTAGCTAAAAGATAGTGAACCTCTCGAGATTATCCCCTACGTAACTCTCGCCGACTTATCCTCACGTGGCTTCGCTGCATGGAGGCCCCGACGCGGGAAAGTCGGATCTCTGTTGCGGCCAATGGCTCGGCGCTATGGGCCGTCCGGGTTTGCACCAATCCGGCCCTATGTCGCTCTGCGTTGCTGGTCGTCTTTCCCCAGGCCCACAAAAGAATAACCTTACGATTTATTGGGCCCTTGGGCCTTTCGTGAGGTCCTTTACTCTTTTGGTGGACCCGGGGGATATCTATCCCCCACAAGCCCCCGATCTTTGGGTTAATTTAGAGATAATCAACCCGAAGATCCCAGGTCCAGCTTGTAGATGATTTGAAGAAAGATGACTCCTTGCTGTTTTCTCCTGCTTTGATCACTTGTCGACCAGAACCTAGCTTCGTGCCTGTGCCTTAGAGATCGGCATTCCTGTTTGTTGGACTCTGAACCTTATTGGGTGCACCGGAGGTGCACCCAATGGGTGTAGCCCCCGAGCTTCGAGTAGATTTTAGAAAATAATCTACTCGAAGGTCTTCATTAGAAATTACTCCCATTTGTGTTTCCTTATTCCAGTTGAGGATTGGCTTCTTAATCTTGTTTCATGCCCTTAGAAATTGGCGCTATCCTGGCTTATAGTGACAATCCATGGGGTGCACCGGAGGTGCACCCAATGGGTGTAGCCCCCGACCTTCAAGTGGATTTTTTGGATAATTCGCTTGAAGGTCTTCTTTTTGCGTCCTGTTGCTGAAGAATACTCTTTCTGCTTATAAAAAGGTTGGCATGATGTCATCCGTGCTATGTCATCAATATTATGCTTCGGAGGTCAGCATGTGTTTTGTCTTTTGCAACTGAATTTGCAACCCTTCCATATCTTGCTGAGTAGCATAGTGTATTTGCTCTGCGACTGATTGGACGTTCGATGGACGTTCTCTGTCTAGTCTTCAAATCATGTCTGTCGACCATATTTTGCACTCTACTGACTATATTTGGCTTCCCTTTAACTCTTGTTGATATCTCATTTTTGTCTTGAGGCATTCACTGCATGCTCTGCACAGATGTGACCATTTTGAAAAATATACTGACAATTCCTGGGCGTCCCCCCCCAATGGGTGTGAGCAAGGAACGTCTTGGTACGCTGAGTGTTTTAACCGGTTGCTTCTGAGTTGTAATGTGATGGGACGGCGAGTGTAATCATATCCTTTGCGCTGTTGACTGGAGTCCCAATGGGTGTAGTGCTGCATGAAACGGCGTCCGCCGCCTGACGTGTCTTTGGACGGGTGGAGGTGTATATTGAATGCTTTGCGACTGTTCAGTGACCACTGTTGGAGGTGAGCGGTTGCCTTCTTTTCCTATAAATAGTGCCCTTGCCTGCCTGATTTTTTCACATCTCTCGCTGTTCTCCGTTGCCTGCTTTCTTTCTTCTATCTGCATTTCCACCATGGGCAAGAAACGCAAGCGCGAACCAACCCCTCCGTCTGAAGATTTCGGTGACTCGGAGTATTCAGAGGAGGAGTTCTCCTCTGAATCCGAGGGGTCTCCGGCTCCCATCCCCCTGCGTGAGTCGTCTGACGACTCAGACGACTCCCAGGGGCTCGCGGCGGAGGTCTGGTCGTACATCCGGGCCGTCGAGCGCTCCGGGCTCGAGGGCTCGGATGAGTCCGAGTACTCCTCGGAGGAGGAGGACTCGGACGACGGCGGCGAGGGCGGGGACGACGACGACGACGACGACAATGACGACGACGACGACGACGACGATGACGACGACGACGACGACGACAACGACGACGACGACGACGGCGGCTGCACCAGGGGCGGCGGCGACAGGGGCGGCACCAAGAGCGGCGGCGGCGGGGGCGGCACCAAGAGCGGTGGCGGCGGCAGGGGCAGGGCCAGTGGCTAGATGCCACTGGTCCTTTTAAATATTAGTATAGATTAGAGGTAGTATAGTTAGATAATGTAGTATTATTAGTAATGTAAAGTAGTATATTGTAGAGTAGTAGTAGTAGTAGCAGTAAAGTGTAGTTTAGTAGTAGAAATAGGGAAGTATCAACTCATAATGGGTTGATTTGTAAATGTTATCACTTCCCTTGAATGAAAAACAAGTTTGGTTTCTTTTTGATGACTTGTTTCGTCTGACTATGAATCTGAGTTTTTTGAGGCCGTAGATGAACGGCTTGATCGTTATACTGATGCTTTCAAACAATATTGCAGTCTGTATCAATGTTTTTAGAAGTAATGCCGAGTGATCGGAAGTCGCCGTCGACATTTTAGAAGTAATGCCGAGTGGTTGAGCTCCAGATCATCGTTTTAGAGGCAACGCCGAGTGACTAAGTAGTGACTTCGGCATTTTAGAGGCAATGCCGAACAATTTAACTCAAGGTCAGCGTTTTAGAGGCAACGCCGGGTGATTGAGGGTCAACATTGGCGTTTTTAGGAGTAATACCGAACAGTTGAACCCGAGGTCAGTGTTTTAGAAGCAACACTAAGTTATTGAACTCAAGATCAGCGTTTTAGAGGCAACACCGAGTGAGTGAAGGTCAACGTCGGCATTTTAGAAGTAATGCCGAGTGACTAAACTCGAGATCAGCGTTTTAGAGGCAACGCCGGGTGATTGAATAGTGACGTCGGCGTTTTAGAGGCAGCGCCGAGTTATTGAACTCGAAGTCAGCGTTTTAGAGGCAGCGCCGAGTGATTGAAGGTCAACGTCGGCATTTTAGAAGTAATGCCGAACGATTGAACTCAAGATCAGCGTTTTAGAGGCAACGCCGAGTGACTGGATAGTGACGTCGGCGTTTTAGAGACAGCGCCGAGTTATTGAACTCGAGGTCAGCGTTTTAGAGGCAACGCCGAGTGATTGAAGGTCAACGTCGGCATTTTAGAAGTAATGCCGAACGATTGAACTCAAGATCAGCGTTTTTAGAGGCAACGCCGAGTGACTGGATAGTGACGTCGGCATTTTAGTGGCAACGCCGAGTTATTTCGAGGGTTAGCACCCGAGTAAGGAGAGGGCCCACCAGTTTTCTGGGAAATAACTGCCGAATGACCACGTGGCATGCTGGGATTTCGGAAATAACCGCCGAGTGATGACTGGGCACTTTTTGAAACGGTGTCTGGTCCGAGAATATCCCATAAGAGTCGCACTTTTAGCCGCCTTTGCTTTCCGCGCCCTAGTTTTTGCATTCCTGCTTCCAAATCTCCTCTGCGCTTGCCTCCAATTTGCTCGCTGGTGAAATCGAGATGGCTCCCAAGAGGAAAATCGCGAGTTCTTCCGCTGTGGTGATTCCCCCAATTGATCCCAACAGCCAGTTGCCTTTCGCAGGTAACCACATGTCCAACATCTCTGAAACTGAACTCCTCCACCTCGTGTCCATCGGGGTTCTTCCTCCGCGGGAACTCTGTTCTTGGCGGGTTTGCCATGGAACTACGGTCCCGACGGAGGATACCCATGAGTCTGTGGTTTACGCTCCCTTTCTTCTCCGTGGCCTTGGCCTTCCTATTTCTCCCTTTTTCCGTGGTCTTCTTGATTTCTACCACATCAACTTAACCCATCTGAACCCTAATTCAATTCTGCAAATTTCTATCTTCGTCCACTTATGTGAGGCCTTTCTTGGTGTGCTGCCGCATTTTGGATTGTGGAAACACCTGTATCACTGTCGCCCTGGGATGGCCGGGGGACAGCATCAGTTGGTTGGAGGTGCCAGCTTGGAGATGCGCCGGGGACGGAAAACTGAATATCTTGAGATCCCCCTTAAAGACAGCATTAAGGGATGGCGCCTGGAATGGTTTATAGTTGATAACTATGGAAATTCTCTCCCCCCCCGGTCAGGAAGACAGCCAGATGTTCGCACCCCGAGCTGGACCGAGTCTCCCACAGACGAGGAGGTGGCTGAAGCTAGTGTGCTGTTAGCTGAAGTTGGGCTATTGAAAGAGAGGGGTTTAACCGCTGAAGCTATAGTCGCTGACTTTGTCTTCAAAAACATTCAGCCACTGAAAGACAGGGCCCACCCGGCTTATCTGTATCAAGGGCTAGCCGACCCAACTTGAGTTACCAATGGAAGGATCCCTTCTGCAGATTTGGTGAGCCGGCTGGAGATGATTCTCAGAGGCAAAGTATCCAATGTTGGTGCTCCGGTGGCGTATTCAGCCTGGAATCTGCCTCCTGCCAAGGCCTTCACTCGCTTCGTGTCAAACCCGCCTTCAACTGATGGCAATTTGGGCCTTAGAACGCGGCCCTCTGATGAGGAGGTTAGTGCTTTGGTTGCTTCACTTGGGAAAATCCCTGATGATGAAAGACAAACCCATTTCGAGGTGCCTTCGGATCCTACTGATGCTGAAATAAATGCCGTGCTTGACATGTTGGCCGAGGATTCTTCTGACGCTATTCCTACTGAGACATTGGCAGTGGCACCTCTCCCAGAGGTCGGTATAGTCTTGGATGTCCAGAGACCTGTCCGTGCTCGCTCGAAGCGTCCCCGCCGAACCAATCAGACTGATCTTTCTGTTGATGAGCAGAAAAAGAAGAAGAGACGTATTCGGCGAGTATCTAGTTTGAATCAGGGTGCTGGTCCCTCGGCTCCTGCTGATGAGGAGGTTCCTGCATCTGAATTTGCTGATGCTGATCCCAATGGGTGTGGTCCATCTGATGCTGATCCCAATGGGTGTGGTCCATCTGATGCTGATCCCAATGGGTGTGGTGCCGGTGTTGCTGATGAAGATGACGAAGAGGAAGAGGATGAGGTTCCTTTGATTCGAAAGAACAGTCGGCAATTCCTCGCCAGTGGGGAAAGTAGTGGGGTTCCCTCCCCGGCCTTATCTGCTCTTGTCGGTCTGCAAAACATATCCCTGGCCGACTTTGATCAAACTCTCGAGGATATGGTCCCAGAGGACTTGTTATCAGGGCCAGTGGACGATGCCGCGACGGAAACCTGTGGTGCTGTGCCGGACGCTGGGTTGAGGTCATCCCGTGCCTCATCAACCTTAGAGCACGATCTTGAGGGACGGGATGTCAACTTGGATTGTCCTGATCCCATGGAAATAACCGAGGGCCCGCTAACCTTGGAGACGGTTACTGCTGAAAATTTGGACCCCAAGGATGGTGTCGACACATGTCCAGCCCCCGAGGGTGTCGTGGGGGACGACTTAGCCCGGGCGAAGAGTGCAAGCTACTGCCCAGCCCCCGAGGGTGTTGCCGGGGATAACCCGGCTCAAGTGGGCAGTGCCGACTATGGCCCGGTCCCCGGGGATGCCCAGACAGGATCTCCCTCCGGCACTTCCATGAACGTTCACGCTGGGTCACCTCCACACTCTGGCTGCATGGTGGTGGCCCAAACTTCAGACCGGGGCGTCGCTTTAGAGGGCAGCGTCCCCGTTGATCGAGTATCCGGTTATGCTGAAGGAGATGAACTGATTCCCACTGTTCCATTGCATGCTGCTTCGGGTGATGACCTTGCGCCTGGTTATCATCTGATTTCTCCTGACTTGGGGATCCCTTCGTTCTTCTCCACCCTCCAGGTACTGTGCTGTTTCTTAGCTTGATTTTTACATTGCCTGAACTCTTGCCATTATGCTCATCTGCTCTTCTCATCAGACTTTTGTGGATGGGGTGACCACCCAGCTGAAATTGCATGGTGCTCCTATTCCAGAAGTGGCTTCATCTTTTCCATGTTGGAATCCAGTGTTACTTCGTCGTCGTGTATCCGAGTTGGAGGCGATTAACGCTGGTTAGTGCCCTTTTTCTTTTCTTCGCGTTTGTTGTGGACTGCTTGACCTTCTGACCTTGTTTTGTTTGATTACCTCTTACTAGGAATGACTCGGCAGACTGCACTTCTTGAGGAGAAACATTCTCAGGATCGAGCTGAATTGACTCAGCGATGCACTGATCTTGAGGAAAAGTATTCTCAAAGTCAGATTGAACTGAGTCAGGTTTCTGCTGCCTTGGATGATGCCAATGCGTTGAGTTCTTCTCTGCATGCCTAGCTTGACTCTGAAAAGGTGATATATGAAACTGCACTTTTTTCTTGCCGTGCTCCTATTGTTTGCCTGGTTTTCTGAAAGAACTGATTTGCGCTTGCAGGAGGAAAAACGCATCCTTGCCGCTTCTCGAGACAATCTTGATAGGTTGTATCGAGATTCTAGCAACTCGCTGACCATCTTGGAGAGAAGTCATCGCTTTTCCATGGAGGAGTTGAACAATCTTCGCTATAAGTTGCAGGAGTCTTTGGATGATGTGATTCGCCTTCGGGAGTTGATATCAGCTAAAGACGTTGTCATCAAGAATCTGCGTGCTTCCAAAAAATCTGTTACCCAGGAGCTAGAGGCTGCCCAGTCGGCTGTCAAGGCTGCTGAAGAAACTTCCAATACTCTGAGAGCCCAACGCGATAGGGCCATGGACAAGGCCATTCGAGCGGGACGAATTCTGATGAGGAGGCCTGGCGTAGTCGTTCCTGAAGATATAAGGGCCGACGTGAACGCCGCCCCTGACTCCTCGAGTCGTCCTTCTTCGTCAACTGCTCCTGGGAAAGACATTGCAAAATAGAGAAAACATTTCGCATGCTCCAAGCGCGCAGCTTGCATGATTGAATATTTGTCAGAGAGCACCAGTTTATTTGAGTGACATAGTTATTCTATCATTGTATCAGGATTTTTTAGTTCAATGAGTTTGGTAGTAATGATGCATGATGACTATGAATTTTGCGTGTGGGATATTGAGATCATCTCCTGAATTAAATAGGCGAGAGCATGTTGTATTGGCCTTAAGCAAGCGCCAATTGGAGTTGATTGCTTCGTTAGCTGGGCATAGTGGTCGCCCTGAGTTAAGTAAAGCATGAGCACGTTGCACCGCCTTAAGTCGTTGCCGACTTAAGTCGATTGCTCCGTTAGCAGGGCATAGTGGTCACCCCGAGTTAAGTAAGCGTGAGCATGTTGCACCGCCTTAAGTCGTTGCCGACTTAAGTCGATTGCTCCGTTAGCAGGGCATAGTGGTCACCCCGAGTTAAGTAAGCGTGAGCATGTTGCACCGCCTTAAGTCGTTGCCGACTTAAGTCGATTGCTCCGTTAGCAGGGCATAGTGGTCACCCCGAGTTAAGTAAGCGTGAGCATGTTGCACCGCCTTAAGTCGTTGCCGACTTAAGTCGATTGCTCCGTTAGCAGGGCATAGTGGTCACCCCGAGTTAAGTAAGAATGCGAGTCAATCGTAAATAAATTGAGTATCCTTGAAACCTTTTCTTTATTGATGACATATTTCCACTTTACAGAGTACATCATTGTTATCCCAGCAGTTTTGAGGTACGGCTAAGGATAAAACTTTCTCAGGTGTTCTATGTTCCAAGAGTTCCCGACTTCCGTGCCGTCCATCTGAGTGAGGCGATATGATCCAGGCCGAGTGACTTCTGCCACTATGAAAGGCCCTTCCCATAAGGGTGATAACTTGTGTCGTCCTTCTCCCATTAGAATTCGGCGAAGGACGAGCTCCCCCACTGAAAAGGATCGTTGCCGCACAGCCTTGTCGTGATAGCGCCTTAGAGTCTGCTGGTATCTTGCTGACTGGATTACTGCATTTAGCCGTTCTTCTTCGAGTATATCTATGTCCTCTAGTCTGGTGGTCTCAGCTTCCGCTATGCTTTCAAAAATCAGCCTTGGCGCTCCAAACTTGAGATCAGCAGGCAGCACTGCTTCCGACCCATAGACCATGAAGAAAGGAGTGTTTCCATGCAAGGCTCGGCTAGGTTGGGTTCTTAGGCTCCAAACAACATAGGGTAATTCCCTTATCCACTTCCCTGCGAATTTTTCATTCTTATCAAAAATCTTTTTCCTGAGTGCATCCAATATCATCCCGTTAGCTCGCTCAACTTGCCCGTTGGCTCTCGGATGGGCTACAGATGCATACTTGATCTGAATACTTTTTTGCTCGCAGAAGTCAAAGAACTCTGAACTTGTGAAGTTGGATCCTAGATCAGTTATGATGCTGTTTGGTATCCCGAATCTGAATATTATATCTTGTATGAATTCCACAGCCTTGGCAGAGGTTAAGGAGGCAATGGGCTTGAATTCTATCCATTTAGTGAATTTGTCAATTGCTACCAACACATGAGTATATCCCCCTTGAGCTTTCTTGAAAGGTCCAATCATATCCAGCCCCCAGCATGCAAAAGGCCAAGTTACTGGTATGGTCTGCAGCTGCTGTGCTGGCAAGTGTTGTTGCTTCGACAAGTATTGGCAGGCTTCGCACCTCTGAACTAATTCGGCTGCATCATTCTTTGCTGTTGGCCAATAGAATCCTGACCTGAAGATCTTCCCAACTAGTGTTCTGGAGGCTGCATGTATCCCACATTGTCCAACGTGGACCTCTTCTAGTAGTTGCTTTCCAGTGGATGGGAGAATGCACTTCATGAAGACGCCTGATGCACCCCTTCTGTATAATGTCTCCCCAATGAGTGTATAATGAGCCGACTGTCTTGCAATGCGCTCCGCCGAGTTCTTATCGTCTGGTTCTTCTTCATTCTTTATGTACTTAATGATTGGCCTTCTCCAGTCATCAAGATCTGACTCGGGTTGATTTATGATGTTGCACTCTTCTACTTGATCCGTTGAGATACTCGGCTGCAGGATTTCTTGCACGAAAACCCCAGGTGGGACCTGAGTTCGACTGGACCCCAGCTTGGATAGTACGTCAGCTGCCGTATTCCGATCTCTTTCCACATGATGAAATTCTAAACCCTCGAATTTATCCTCTAGCTTTCGGACGGCGGTGCAGTATCTTCCCATCGAATCATTTGAGCAATCCCACTCCTTATTTATCTGGCTGATAACTACCAGAGAGTCCCCGTACACCATTAATCTTTTGACGCCCAGTGATATGGCAATGTTCAATCCATGGATCAAAGCTTCATACTCGGCTGCATTGTTGGAGGCCGGAAATAGCAGCTGGAGGGCGTACTTGAGGTGTTCGCCTCCTGGTGCAGTGAAAAGAATCCCCGCTCCTGCTCCTTGCAGCTTGAGTGAGCCATCAAAATACATTCGCCATACCTCTGCAGTCTCCGGGTTGTCTGGTACTTGTTGTTCAGTCCACTCTGATACGAAATCGACTAGTGCTTGGGTTTTGATGGCAGTGCGAGGCCGAAACTCGATGTCGTGAGATCCCAGCTCACAGGCCCACTTGGCTATTCGACCGATGGCCTCCTTGTTGTGAAGAATATCCCCTATTGGAAAACTTGTGACCACTATGACTTTGTGATCGTCAAAGTAGTGACGCAGCTTGCGGGCAGTTAGAAGTACTGCATACAATAGCTTCTGGATTTGAGAATACTTTTTCTTTGAGGGGCCAAGAACTTCACTGATGAAATACACAGGATGTTGTACTGGATAGGCGTGCCCTTCTTCTGCTCGCTCGACTACTAACGCGGTGCTTACCACGTGAGTCGTGCAAGAGATGTACAGTAGCAAATCTTCAGCTGGTTGAGTTGATGTAGCTCGCCGAGGTGGTTTCAGTACTGGCGGTGTTGTCAAGAATTTTTTCAGAGCATCTAGAGCTTCTTGTGCTTCTGAAGTCCACTGAAATTTATCCACCTTCTTGAGTAACTTATAAAACGGCAAACCTTTTTCTCCCAGCCTGGATATAAATCTGCTTAAAGCTGCCATGCATCCAGTAAGTCGCTGAACCTTCTTCTGCGATCGAGGTGCTTCCATCTTCATGATAGCTTCAATCTTATCTGGATTAGCTTCAATTCCTCGGTGGCTGACGATAAATCCGAGCAACTTTCCGGCTGGTACCCCAAAAACGCATTTCTCGGGATTAAGCTTCCACCTATACCGCCTCAGGCTGTTGAAAACCAGTTGCAAATCTTCGATGAAGTCCTTTGAGTCCTGTGTTTTGATCACCACGTCATCCACATAAGCCTCCACACACTTGCCCCAGTGATCGGCTAAGCATGTTTGAATAGCTCTCTGGTAAGTCGCTCCAGCGTTCTTAAGGCCAAACGGCATGGAGGTATAACAGAAAGCGCCAAACGGAGTAATGAATGCCGTTTTTTCTTCATCTTCCTTTGCCAGGCTGATCTGATGGTACCCAGAATAACAATCCAAGAAAGACAACATAGAACATCCAGCGGTGGAGTCCACCACCTGATCTATCCTCGGGAGCCCGAAGGGATCCTTCGGACAGTGTTTGTTGAGATCAGTATAATCAACACACATGCGCCAGTCCACTTTATTCTTTTTGAGTACAAGAACAGGATTGGCTAACCACTCAGGATGTAATACTTCTCTAATGAATCCGGCCGCGACCAAGCGAGCTAACTCGGCGCGAATGGCTTCCCTCTTATCAGGCGTGAAACGACGTAATTTCTGTCGAATCGGCCTCGCCTGGGGAAAGACCTTTAGCTTGTGCTCGGCCAGTTCTCTCGGGACTCCTGGCATATCCGCAGGTTGCCATGCGAATACGTCTCGGTTATCTTGCAGGAACTGGACGAGCGCGCTTTCCTATTTGTTGTCCAAACTGGAGCTGATGATGGCTGTCTTGCGCTCATCAGCGAACCCCAGGTTGATTCTTTTAGTTTCTTCAGTCGGCCGCATAGAGGTCGCGGTCTGAGCTTCATTCGCCGGTATTGCGAGGTCCTCCTCAGGCTTAGAGTTCGCCATTGCGGAGGGAGCTGTCGACGGCTTGGCGGTGAGGGCTGCTTGAATAGCCACTCGGAAACATTCTGCGGCGCCTTGGAGGTCGGCGCGCACAGTTATGATCCCTTGTGGCCCCGGCATTTTCAGTATCATGTATGTGTAATGCGGAATGGCCATGAATTTGGCCAATCCTGGCCTCCCGATGATGGCGTTGTACCCGCAGTCGAAGTTCGCCACTTCAAACCTCAGGAACTCGGTTCTGTAGTTCTCCGGAGTTCCAAAGGTGACCGGCATGTAGATGTGGCCCAGCGGGTATTCCCCTTCCGTCGGCACGATGCCGAAGAAAGGAGTGTCCGACTCGTGGAGCTCTTTGAGATGAACTCCCAAGCTTTGGAGTGTCCGGGGGAAGGTGATGTTGATGCTGCTCCCCCCGTCCACTAACACCTTTTTCACCCGGCTTTCTCGGATCACCGGATCGACGAGAAGCGGGTACTTGCCCGGATGATCAAAGTTGAGCCATTGATCCGCCCGAGTGAAGGTGATCGGGTGCTCCGACCATCGGTATGGGGCGGGAGGGCCGATGGTCGCTACCAGTATCTGGCGATCATTGAGCTTCTGCTGTCTTCTGCTCTCCTGTGATCCGTGTCCGCCGAAGATGACGTTGACCTCCCTGTCAACGCGCGGGAAAGCTCCTCCTCCTCCTCCCTCCTCCTGCCGATGGGGTTGTCGTGGTTCATCTGGTCCTCCCCTCGGCGGAGGAGGAGGTAGAGGTTGGAAGGGTCGACCATGTCCGACGGAGTGCTTGAAGTCCCGGCAGTTACGAAGAGTGTGTCGCATGTCCTTGTGGTACGGGCACTGGGCGTCGAGGATGTCGTCCAGTGTGCGTTCGCCCCCACGAGGTCCTCCTCGAGCGCGGGCGGCAGGTGGTCCGGCGGCGTGTACTTCTTCGCGTGGCCGCTTCTCCCATCGCTTGTCAGGTTGCTGGGTCGCGTCGCGCCGCGGTGCTGCCGGCGCGGGCTTCGCTCCTCCGATGAGGTCCTGGGCTCGCTCGTCGGCGGTGATGTAGAGGTCGGCCTCCCGGAACAGCTCCTCCGAGGTTGTCGGCGCCCTTTGTAGTATGGCTCGGACAAAAGCCGAGTCATTGGATCCTCGGTAGAAGTCCTCGATCACGGCCGCCTCCGTGACATCGGGGATGCGATTCCTCATGGTTTGAAACCTCTTGAGGTATGATCGGAGAGTCTCGTCCCCCCGGCGCTTGATAGATTTGAGGTCCCACGGCTGCGCCGGCTTGTCGGAGAGGGACTGGAAGTTGGCGGTGAAACGCCGACTGAAGTCTCCCCAGACGTCGATGCAGTGTCGGGGTAGATGTCGTAGCCATTGCAGCGCGTCTTGTCCAAGGACAATGGGCAAATACGCGGTCATCATGTCCTCGGATGCTCCGGCAGCTCGAGCAGCGGTGGTGTAGACGGCTAGCCAACCCCACGGATCCTGCTTAGGTTCATACTTGTCAACATTGGATACCTTGAAGTTGGGAGGCCATTGGATGGCCCTAAGGCGCGGAGTAAGGGCGGACACTCCGCACGTGTCCTCCTGTCGTCGGGGTCGATGCCTGTCCCGGGGAGGGGAGTTGTGGTTGTGGTTCCTCGACCGTCCCCGGGAGGTTCCGCCAGTTGAAGCCGTCGCCGACTCAGTCCTGGTAGCTTGGCTCTGAGTCGGGGCACCATGATCCCTGTCGTACTCCTCCCGACGACGAATTTCGTTCTCATGCCGCCGTTCCCGCGAAGCGTTGATGGAGCTCCGCGCGTCTCGGCGACTGTTGATGGCGTGTCGTAGATCGTTCGGCGGGTGAGCAAGCGGTAGAAGATGGTTGGCCGCCTGGGTGAACAGTCGTCGGTAACCGTCGGCATCAGGAGTCCGAGGAAGTCCTTCCGCTATCCGAGCCAGCACCCCTCCGACCTCGCTCGGCGTGTTCATGGCTCGAGCGAAGTCGGGGTTCAGATTACGCCCGAAGAGTGGATTCTCGCGACGTTGCCTTGTATCCTGCTCAGCCTGCTCCTGAGCTCGTCGGCGATCACGTCGTCGGGAGTTCCTTCGCTCTCTGAAGACGCGTTCCTCCGGGGTTTCTCCTACCTCCGAGACCTCGTCTCGCGAGACAGGTTGTTCCGGATTCCGCTCTCCGGCCGCGTGATGTCGTCGAACATTCCTGCGCCGGTTCCTCCGTCGACGGGACTCTCGCTGAGGCGGTTCTTCCCCGGGTACAGTCGGCTCGTCGTCGGAGATGGCCGGCGATTCTGCCCTTCCGATGAAGAGGACGTCGGGGTAGAACGACGCTGCCGGCGTGGTGATCTTCTTCCGGAGAGCTGGAGGTTGCGCTTCTCCGGTATTTTCGGAGTTTGTTGAGGAAGACTCCTTTTTTGGCGGATCCGCAATACGGTGCAGAATTCCTTCTTCGTCCGCTACGAACGAGATTGTTCCGAAGCAGAACATAGATCTGGGGCGCAGGGTGATCTTGTTGTAGAAGGAGATGGCCATTGAGCTAGCTTGGATTGTCAACACACCCCCTACCTGGCGCGCCAGCTGTCGGTGTTTAGGGTCCGACCGCACACCCGGGGTTGCCCCTCAAGGTGTTTTAAGGAGTAGGACGGTGTCGACAACTGTAGCAAAATGGTTCGTGCCGATCGCACGAGGGACAGTGGACAAGGTTTACAGGTTCGGGCCGCTTAGAGATGCGTAACACCCTACGTCCTGATGAGTATGCTTGGTGGATGTGATTACAAGAGAGCTCTCTGGATCGAGAATACAGAGAGTTGATGTGGGAGGCTAAGTAATGGGTCCATCGTTCTGAAGGGGTGCCCCCTAGGCCTTATATACTCGACCGTGGGGCAGTACACATGATGAGATAACAACGAGTAGCTAAAAGATAGTGAACCTCTCGAGATTATCCCCTACGTAACTCTCGCCGACTTATCCTCACGTGGCTTCGCTGCATGGAGGCCCCGACGCGGGAAAGTCGGATCTCTGTTGCGGCCAATGGCTCGGCGCTATGGGCCGTCCGGGTTTGCACCAATCCGGCCCTATGTCGCTCTGCGTTGCTGGTCGTCTTTCCCCAGGCCCACAAAAGAATAACCTTACGATTTATTGGGCCCTTGGGCCTTTCGTGAGGTCCTTTACTCTTTTGGTGGACCCGGGGGATATCTATCCCCCACAGCCCCGGAAGACGGCGAACTCCGCTCCGCCTGACCCAGGGCTCGGACTCAGGCTAAGGCCTCGGAAGACGGCGAACTCCGCTCCGCCCGACCCAGGGCTCGGACTCGGGCTAAGGCCCCGGAAGACGGCGACCTCCGCCTCGCCCGACCCAGGGCTCGGACTCCGCTTCGGCCTCTGCCGGATAACCTCCGCCTCGCCCGACCCCGGGCTCGGACTCTGTCTCTGTCTTGCAGGACGGACTCAGCCTCAGCCTCGGAGGAGCCTCCACGACGCCCGACCTAGGACACGAGACCGCCACGTCAACAGAAAGCGTCATCATCACCCTGCCCTGAGCCGACTTGGGTCGCAGAGAACAAGACCGGCGTCCCATCTGGCCAGCTATGCCAGATAGGCCATGATAGCGCCCCGCTAGATCATGACGACGGCGGCTCCCAGCTCCCTTACGAAAGCAGGAGAACGTCAGCAAGGACCCAGCCACCTCGACAGCTGTCCCCCCGTCCGGCTCCGTTACTCCTCCAACAGCCACGACGCCACACCAACAGGGTGCCACGATCTCTCCGGCTGCCACCTGGGCATGTACATAGGGCGCTAGCTCTCCCTCGCTAGACACGTAGCACCTTGCTACACCCCCCGTCTTGTACACCTGGACCCTCTCCTTACGACTATAAAAGGAAGGGCCAGGGCCTTCTTAGAGAAGGTTGGCCTCACGGGGACGAAAGGCAGAGGCAGGCGCTCTCTCGGGGCCGCTCTCTCCCTTCACCTCGTGCGGACGCTTGTAACCCCCTACTGCAAGCGCACCCGACCTGGGCGCGGGACGAACACGAAGGCCGCGGGAATTTCTCCGACTCCCTCACAACCCGGCTCCGGCCACCGACTCTCTCTCTCTCTCTGTTCCCCCCTTCGCGCTCGCTCCACGCGCTCGACCCATCTGGGCTGGGGCACGCGGCACTCTCACTCGTCGGCTCGGGGACCCCCCGGTCTCGGAACGCCGACAGTTTGAAACCCTAACCTCATAATCCCCCTTATTTTACTTTTCCCCCTTAACCCTACCCTTAGAACCCCTTCTCATGTGCATACACTTGGAATAATTAGAGCACCTCACATAGACTATATTTCTCACTCAAGATCACTTAGAGAATATTTTTGGCCTCCAAAGAAAAAGAAACAAAAATAGAAAAAGGAGAAGAAAGGAATTAGAATTAGAAAAAGAAAAGAAAAAGGAAAACTCCCCCCCTCCCTCGGCTGGGCCGAATTCCGGCCCAACCCGCCCCACGCGCCCGCACTTCCCCCCTCTCTCCCCGGCCCAGGCGGCCCAACCCCGCACGCGGCTCCCTCCCGCTGACACCCGGGCCCCGCCCGTCAGCGCCTCATCCCCCTCCCTCTCGCGCCGTTTCCTCTCGCTGGCAGCCAGGGCCCACCTGTCAGTTTCGTCCCTCTCTCCCATCCCTCACCGGCGCATCCGCCGCCGAGCCCCCCCCCCCCCTCGCCTCGTCGCCTCGCCATTAATGCTCGCCCAGCCTCCGCGACAACCCCGCCACTATGCTTGAGCCGTCCCCTCACCCCCCCGCCTCCCCGAGCCATCGCATCGTCGTTAGCGCCATTCCCGCCATCATGGCGAGCTCACCGGTGCTCGCCGTCTCCTCCATCCCCCTCCCTCCCTCGAGCGCCTATAAAAGGACCCGCCCGAGCCCCGTCTTCGCCACACAGCTCCAACCACCCCCACTGCCCTCTTCCCCGAGCCGTTCGAGCTAGCGTCGTCGTGCTCCCTTCATCGCTCCGGTGAGCTCCCCTCCCCCTCTCTAGCAATCCTCTGTCCAATTAAGTTATGCCAGAAGCTCCGCCACACTCCCACGACCGTAGGGCGCCACTTCTCCCCCTCTATTGTGGCCGGCAACCTCACCGGTGGCATCACCGCCGCGGGCACCCGCCACCGTGCCATGGACCGGCCGCCATAGGCCCCCGCAGACAAAATTCGCCCCACCCCCGTGACCCCCATCAACCGCCCATGCTTCACCACCGTTTCCCCACCGCAAAACCGGACCGACGGCGGAGAACCGCCGCGGGGCTCGTCGCCGACCGGACCCCGGTCGAGCTCCCGCCCCTCCCTCCGTGCCGTTAACGCCGTCTGCCCCCCCCTCTTTGGCGTGCGGGCCCGCGCCGCAGCGCCGTTCCCCGCCGTCGCCCCGCGCGGCTGGGCCAAGTGGGCCGAAAGCGCGCCCGCCCGCGCGCGCTTGCGCCACCTGGGCCGAAATCCCCCCCCCCCCCCCGGCCCAGCTGGCTGGAAAATCCTTTCTCTTTTTGTTTTCTCTTTTCTTTCTCCCATTTACACATATATACTTAGATGCTAATATTTTATGCACCAAAAATAGTCTAAATAAATTATAGGGCACAAAAATAATAAAGTATAAGAATTTGCACACCCCACAAAGGTCACTATGTTTGATGTATTGTTATTATCTGTGTTTGATTAGCGGAAGAGGGATCCGATCCTCCGGAACTTATAGCTCCGAAAGAAGGGCAAGAACCCGACCCCTCCGAGATAAACCTCTTGTGCCAGGAAAGCTTCGACGAAGGCAAGTCCATCCTTCCTTAGATGCATTATTTACCTATTTCTCTCTACCACTGCCTAAGCCTGGATTATGGGAATCGAATTGCATGGTGAGCATGAGAGAGCCCGCATTAACTATTACTTTGATTTAAAGATATGGGGCAATTAAAAAGGGTACAAGTGGCATGTTTTCCAAAAGTGTGCGATGAAGGGTATTCACCCTCATCACCTGGTGAGTAGGATGATCAGGGACTCCCTAGTTTAGGGGAGGGCCTAAGGTGTTGGCTCAGCTGTTTTAGGCGTGAGCAGAAGGATTGTCCTCTCGTATAAGGACCGGTTTGTCATCTTTCATTACATGTACTCACAAAAAGTAGAACCACTCGAGGCTGTGTGGGCAGCCACTCGATCTGAACTCGTACGGTCCAACCCCAGGGTTATGAAGGCTGGGGAGCACTAGGAGGATAAGGAGGGGGAATGTTTTGTCCGGTTTGGACATGGCGGTGGCCTGACTCCTTCCGGTATAACCATTAAGGTTCGGACGTGCAAGGAAGGAAAGAGTTTCGGATTCGGATCTCATTGACCATGAGATCGTAGAGCCGGACTAGTGGGTAAAGTGTACCCCTTTGCGCAGAGTCTAAACCTATTCGAATAGTCCGTGTCCACTGGTATGGATGAGTCTGGTATGGTATGACAATTAGTATTTCTACTACAACCGGGAACAGGGAAACGTGTGTGTATGTTCTGGAAAGAAAGTGGTACCACGGGAGCGGGAAGCTCAGTGGTGGTCAAGCAAGTGTCATTTCTATTGTCTTGGGAAAAACCATAAACAATGAATACTGCCTTTCTCCGAAAAAGTATGAGTGACTACAATTCCACTATATAAAGCATGTACAATATAGGTCACTTTCTCTTTACGGGAGCCGGGTAGGCTTGCGGAATACCTAGTGTATTCACCCAGATTTATTTATGTTTTTCAGCAGCTGAAGACTTCTTTTCTGCTATGCTTGATTGATGGGACTGTGTCTTCACCCAGTTCTGCCTGTGGCATGGGCTATTTTATCTTCCACTACTGAGAGCACCTAGAGGGGGGGTGAATAGGTGATCCTGTAAAACTTGAAACTTAAGTCACAAAAACTTGGTTAAGCGTTAGCACAATAAACGTCAAGTGACTAGAGAGGAGTCTTCAACAAAACACAATAACCACAAGATATCAATCACAGAGAAGGCACGGTGGTTATCCCGTGGTTCGGCCAAGACCAACGCTTGCCTACTCCACGTTGTGGCGTCCCAATGGACGAGGGTTGCAATCAACCCCTCTCAAGCGGTCCAAAGACCCACTTGAATACCACGGTGTTTTGCTTGCTTTTCTTAATCCCGTTTGCGAGGAATCTTCACAACTTGGAGCCTCTCGCCCTTACACTTGAAGTTCACCAAGAAGCACGGAGCAAGGGAGGAATTAGCAACTCACACAAGACACAACGATTACAGCAAATATGCACACACACAAAACCCAGACTTAAGCTCAAAAGACTAGCACACTAGAACAGAGCTTAAATCACTAGAATATCGAACAAGTGTGCAAGAACGGAGTGTGAGTGATCAAGAGTGCTCAAGGAATGCTTGGTCTCTTCTTCATGCGCCTAGGGGACCCTTTTATAGCCCCAAGGCAGCTAGGAGCCGTTGAGAGCAATCTTGGAAGGCAGATCTTGCCTTCTGTCGACTGGCGCACCGGACAGTCCGGTGCACCACCGGACACTGTCCGGTGCAGATATCCTTCCTTATTTGGCGAAGCCGACCGTTGGAGTCTGAGAGCCGTTGGCGCACCGGACACTGTCCGGTGCACACCGGACAGTCCGGTGCACCAATGTAACCGTTGGCTCGGCCATGCGTCACGCGCGGAATCCTCGGCCGACCGTTGCCCCGGCTGACGGTTGACTCACCGGACAGACCGGTGAATTTTAGCCGTACGCCGCCGTTGAAGTCCCGAGAGCAGCCTGTTCGCCAGAGCCAGCCTGCACCACCGGACACTGTCCGGTGCACCACCGGACAGTCCGGTGCACCCAGACTGAGCAGACCTTGGCTGAACAAAGCCATCTCATTTCCAATTCAACTTCTCCTGTTTCCAGCACTTAGACACAATACATTAGTCCATAAAACAATGTACTAAGTCTAGAAACATACCTTTTGACATGATTTGTACTTTGTCCACCACATTGCATATATCAACACAAAAGCACTTGCGTTGGCACTCAATCACCAAAATACTTAGAAATGGCCCAAGGGCACATTTCCCTTTCAATCTCCCCCTTTTTGGTGATTTATGCCAACACAACATAAAGCAACTAGAACAAGTGTGATATCAATGCAAATGAAAACCAAAAGTTGTTTTGAATCAATTTTGGCATATATGGATCACTCTTTGCCACCACTTGGTTTGTTTTTGCAAATCAAACTCAAATTCCTATCTCTAAGTCAAACTCACTTGTAGAGACATAAAGAGAGGTATTCCAGAGGAAATTGATCAAGGATTTTAACAACTCCCCCTTTTCCCATAATCAACATTTCTCTCCACAAGAGGCCAACTGTTGACAAAAGAGACAATAAAAGAGTTTTGACAAACCAAAAGTTCTAATCTCCTATTTTCAAAATTTCTCAAGTGGTAGCTGATCCATCTATTGCTTTGGCCTTTATTTTCTCCCCCTTTGGCATCAAGCACCAAAACGGGATCAATCTTGGCCCTAAAACCCCATTGCCTCACCAAAATCTTCAAATAAGAACATAAAGGCAATAAGAGTACATGAGATGAACTTGGAATAAGTTACCCTCTCATCGGAGTGCAGTGGAAGTCTTTCATGGTCCAAGTCCACCTTGTCCCTGTCAACCCTCCTTTGAGACTAAAACAAGCAAACTCAAGCACACGGTTAGTCTCAAAGGGTCAAGTTGTAGCACAGCTCCCCCTAAAAATGTGCATCTCTTGCAAAAAGGACTTGTGAGGTCCAGGGAGTGTTTGTACAACTTGAGCACCACAAGTAAGCAACAAAATGCATAAGGAACATGATCAAAGGCATAAACACATGTATGCTATAAATCAATCCAAGTTCCACGAATCGAGGACATTTAGCTCACTATGCAGCCTGCAAAAGGTCTTTTCATCTAAAGGCTTAGTGAAGATATCGGCTAGCTGGTTCTCGGTGCTAACATGAAACACTTCGATATCTCCCTTTTGCTGGTGGTCTCTCAAAAAGTGATGCCGGATGTCAATGTGCTTTGTGCGGCTGTGCTCAACAGGATTTTCCGCTATTCGGATAGCACTCTCATTGTCACATAGGAGTGGGACTTTGCTCAGATTGTAGCCAAAGTCTCGGAGGGTTTGCCTCATCCAAAGTAGTTGCGCACAACATTGTCCTGCGGCAACGTACTCGGCCTCACGGTGGATAGGGCAACGGAAGTTTGTTTCTTAGAGTTCCACGACACCAGGGACCTTTCTAAGAATTGGCACGTCCCCGATGTACTCTTCCTATCGACCTTACATCCAGCATAGTCGGAATCTGAATATCCAATCAAGTCAAAGTTAGACCCCTTTGGATACCAGATCTCGAAGCAAGGCGTAGCAACTAAGTATCGAAGAATTCGCTTCACAGCCACTAAGTGACACTCCTTAGGATCGGATTGAAATCTAGCACACATGCATATGCTAAGCATAATATCCGGTCTACTAGCACACAAGTAAAGTAAAGACCCTATCATAGACCGGTATGCCTTTTGATCAACGGACTTACCTCCTTTGTTGAGGTCGGTGTGTCCGTCGGTTCCCATCGGAGTCTTTGCGGGCTTGGCGTCCTTCATCCCAAACCGCTTTAGCAAGTCTTGCGTGTACTTCGTTTGGGAGGTGAAAGTGTTGTCCTTGAGTTGCTTCACTTGGAACCCAAGGAAGTAGTTCAACTCGCCCATCATCGACATCTCGAATTTCTGAGTCATCGCCCTGCTAAACTCCTCACAAGACTTTTGGTTAGTAGAACCAAATATTATGTCATCGACATAAATTTGGCACACAAAAAGATCACCATTGCAAGTCTTAGTGAAAAGAGTTGGATCGGCTTTCCCAACCTTGAAAGTATTAGCAATTAAGAAGTCTCTAAGGCATTCATACCATGCTCTTGGGGCTTGCTTAAGTCCATAGAGCGCCTTAGAGAGCTTACACACATGGTCGGGGTACCGTTCATCCTCGAAGCCAGGGGGTTGCTCCACGTACACCTCTCCTTGATTGGCCCGTTGAGGAAAGCGCTCTTCACATCCATTTGGTACAACCTGAAAGAATGGTGAGCGGCATATGCTAGCAAAATACGAATTGATTCTAGCCTAGCCACAGGAGCAAACGTCTCCTCAAAGTCCAATCCTGCGACTTGGGCATAACCTTTTGCCACAAGTCGAGCCTTGTTCCTTGTCACTACCCCGTGCTCGTCCTGTTTGTTGCTGAACACCCACTTGGTTCCCACAACATTTTGCTTGGGACGAGGCACCAGTGTCCAAACTTCATTGCGCTTGAAGTTGTTGAGTTCCTCCTGCATGGCCAACACCCAGTCCGGATCTAGCAAGGCCTCTTCTACCCTGAAAGGCTCAATAGAAGAGACAAAGGAGTAATGCTCACAAAAATTAACTAATCTTGAACGAGTAGTTTCTCCCTTGCTAATATCACCCAAAATTTGGTCGACGGGATGATTCCTTTGAATCATCGCTCGAACTTGGGTTGGAGGTGCCTGAGGTGCTTCTTCCTCTTCAACTTGAACATCCTGTGCTCCCCCTTGATCATGCGCCTCCACTTGAGGTACCTGTTCGTCATCTTGGGTTGGGGGATGCACCATAGTTGAGGAAGATGGTTGATCTTGCTCCAATTGTTCCTGTGGTCGCACATCGCCAATCTCCATGGTGCGTATTGCGGCCGTTGGAACATCTTCTTCATCTACATCATCAAGATCAACAACTTGCTCTCTTGGAGAGCCATTAGTCTCATCAAATACAACGTCGCTAGAGACTTCAACCAAACCCGATGATTTGTTGAAGACCCTATACGCCTTTGTATTTGAGTCATAACCTAATAGAAACCCTTCTACAGCTTTGAGAGCAAATTTAGAGGTTCTACCTTTCTTTACAAGAATATAACACTTGCTCCCAAATACACGAAAATAAGACACATTGGGTTTGTTACCAGTTAGCAGCTCATACGAAGTCTTCTTGAGGAGGCGGTGAAGGTAGACCCGGTTGATGGCGTGGCAAGCCGTGTTCACGGCTTCCGACCAAAAGCGCTCGGGGGTCTTGAACTCTCCAAGCATAGTCCTCGCCATATCGATGAGTGTCCTGTTCTTCCTCTCTACCACACCATTTTGCTGAGGTGTGTAGGGAGCGGAGAACTCGTGCTTGATCCCCTCCTTCTCAAGGAACTCCTCCACTTGAAGGTTCTTGAACTCGGACCCGTTGTCGCTCCTTATCTTCTTTACCTTGAGCTAAAACTCATTTTGAGCTCTCCTGAGGAAGCGCTTGAGGGTCCCTTGAGTTTCAGATTTATCCTGCAAAAAGAATACCCAAGTGAAGCGGGAAAAATCATCAACTATAACAAGACCATACTTACTTCCTCCTATACTTAGATAGGCGACGGGTTCGAAGAGATCCATATGAAGCATCTCCAAGGGTCTTGATGTGGTCATCACATTTTTGGTGTGATGAGAGCCTCCCACCTGTTTCCCTGCTTGACAAGCTGCACAAGGTCTATCTTTTTCGAAATGTACATTAGTTAGACCTATCACGTGTTCTCCCTTTAGAAGCTTGTGGAGGTTCTTCATCCCCACATGTGCTAAGCGGCGATGCCACAGCCAGCCCATGAAAGTCTTAGCAATTAAGCATGCATCTAGACCGGCCTCTTCTTTTGCAAAATCAACCAAATAAAGTTTGCCATCTAGTACACCCTTAAAAGCTAGTGAACCATCACATTTTCTAAAGACAGACACATCTACATTTGTAAATAGACAATTATATCCCATTTTGCATAATTGACTAATAGATAACAAATTATATCCAAGTGACTCAACTAAAAACACATTAGGAATAGAGTGCTCAGATGAAATAGCAATTTTACCTAACCCTTTTACCTTGCCTTGGTTCCCATCACCGAATATTATTGAATCTTGGGGATCCTTGTTCTTGACGTAGGAAGAGAACATCCTCTTTTCCCCCGTCATGTGGTTTGTGCATCCGCTGTTGATAATCCAGCTTGAACCCTCGGATGCATAAACCTGCAAGGCAAATTTAGGCTTGGGTCTTAGGTACCCAACTCTTGTTGGGTCCTACAAGGTTAGTCACAATTGTCTTAGGGACCCAAATGCAAGTCTTGTCTCCCTTACATTTGGCCCCTAACTTCCTAGCAATTACCTTCTTATTTTTTCTATAAATGGCAAAAGAAGCATTGCAAGCATGATATATTGTAGAAGGTTCATTAACTTTCCTAGGAACATTAACAACATTTCTCCTAGGTAGATTATGAACAACATTTCTCCTACCAACATTTCTATCATGCACATAGGAAGAACTAGAAGCAAACATGGCATGAGAATCAAAAGCATCATATGCATTATAACTCCTATAAGCATTTCTAGATTGTCTCCTGTCATGGTACATAAAAGCATGGTTCTTTTTAGCACTACTAGCCATAGGGGCCTTCCCTTTCTCCTTGGTGAAGATGGGAGCCTTATGGCTTGTTAAGTCCTTGGCTTCCCTCTTGAAGCCAAGTCCATCCTTAATTGAGGGGTGTATACCAATCGTATAGGCATCCCTTGCAAATTTTAGCTTATCGAAATCACTTTTGCTAGTCTTAAGTTGGGCATTAAGACTAGCCAATTCATCATTTAATTTGGAGATTGAAACTAGGTGTTCACTACAAGCATCAATATCAAAATTTTTACACCTAGTGCAAATCATAACATGTTCTACACACGAGTTAGATTTACTAGCTACTTCTAGTTTAACATTTAAATCATCATTAACACCTTTTAAAGTAGCAATGGTTTCATGACACGTAGATAGTTCATAAGAAAGCATTTCATTTCTCTTAACTTCTAAAGCATGAGATTTTTGTGCACTAACAAATTTATCATGTTCTTCATATAAAAGGTCCTCTTGTTTCTCCAAAAGTTTATCCTTTTCATTCAAGGCATCAATCAACTCATTAATTTTATCTATTTTAGTTCTATCCAATCCCTTGAACAAACTAGAATAATCTATCTCATCGTCATCACTAGAATCATCATTACTTGAAGAAGCATAAGTGATATCCCGAGTACATACCTTCTTCTCCTTTGCCATGAGGCATGTGCGATGCTCGTTGGGGAAGAGGGATGACTTGTTGAAGGCCGTGGTGGCGAGTCCTTCATTGTCGGAGTCGGAGGAGGAGCAATCCGAATCCCACTCCTTTCCGATATGTGCCTCGCCTTTGGCCTTCTTGTAATTCTTCTTCTTCTCCCTCTTGTTTCCTTTTTCTTGGTCACTATCGTTATCGGGACAGTTAGCAATAAAATGACCAAGCTTACCACATTTGAAGCATGAGCGCTTCCCCTTTGTCTTGGTCTTGCTTGGCTGACCCTTGCGACCCTTAAGCGCCGACTTGAAGCGCTTGATGATGAGGGCCATCTCTTCATCATTTAGTCCTGCCGCCTCAACTTGCGCCACCTTGCTAGGTAACGCCTCCTTGCTTCTTGTTGCCTTAAGAGCAACGGGTTGAGGCTCATTGATTGGACCATTTAGTGCGTCGTCCACGTACCTCGCCTCCTTGATCATCATTCGCCCGCTTACGAATTTTCCAAGGACTTCTTCGGGCGACATTTTGGTGTACCTGGGATTCTCACGAATATTATTCACCAAATGTGGATCAAGAATGGTAAAGGACCTTAGCATTAGGCGAACGACGTCGTGGTCCGTCCATCTTGTGCTTCTGTAGCTCCTTATTTTGTTGATAAGGGTCTTGAGCCGGTTGTATGTTTGAGTTGGCTCCTCGCCCCTTATCATTGCAAATCTTCCGAGCTCGCCTTCTACCAACTCCATCTTGGTGAGCAAGGTGACGCCATTCCCCTCATGAGAGATCTTGAGGGTGTCCCAGATTTGCTTGGCATTGTCCAAGCCGCTCACCTTATGGTACTCGTCCCTGCACAAGGAGGCTAACAACACAGTAATAGCTTGTGCATTTCTATGAATCTGTTCATTAATAAAAATAGGACTATCCGAGCTATCAAACTTCATTCCACTTTCCACAATCTCCCATATGCTCGGATGGAGAGAGAACAGGTGACTACGCATTTTGTGGCTCCAAAATCCGTAGTCCTCTCCATCAAAGTGAGGAGGTTTGCCAAGTGGAATGGAGAGCAAATGAGTATTTGTACTTTGCGGAATACGAGAGTAGTCAAAAGAAAAGTTCGAATTAACTGGTTTCCTTCTCTCGTAGTCGTTGTGGTCGTTGTCCTTTTGGGAAGAAGTAGACTCATCGCTGTTGTCGTAGTAGACGATCTCCTTGATGCGTCTCGTCTTCTTCTTCTTTCCATCTTTGCGTCTATGGCCCGAGCCCGAGTCGGTAGGCTTATCATCCTTAGGCTCGTTGACGAAGGACTCCTTCTCTTTGTCGTTGATCACAATTCCCTTCCCCTTAGGATCCATCTCTTCGGGCGATTAGTCCCTTGTGAAGAGAACGGCTCTGATACCAAATGAGAGCACCTAGAGGGGGGGTGAATAGGTGATCCTGTAAAACTTGAAACTTAAGTCACAAAAACTTGGTTAAGCGTTAGCACAATAAACGCCAAGTGACTAGAGAGGAGTCTTCAACAAAACACAATAACCACAAGATATCAATCACAGAGAAGGCACGGTGGTTATCCCGTGGTTCGGCCAAGACCAACGCTTGCCTACTCCACGTTGTGGCGTCCCAACGGACGAGGGTTGCAATCAACCCCTCTCAAGCGGTCCAAAGACCCACTTGAATACCACGGTGTTTTGCTTGCTTTTCTTAATCCCGTTTGCGAGGAATCTCCACAACTTGGAGCCTCTCGCCCTTACACTTGAAGTTCACCAAGAAGCACGGAGCAAGGGAGGAATTAGCAACTCACACAAGACACAAAGATTACAGCAAATACGCACACACAAAACCCAGACTTAAGCTCAAAAGACTAGCACACTAGAACGGAGCTTAAATCACTAGAATATCGAACAAGTGCGCAAGAACAGAGTGTGAGTGATCAAGAGTGCTCAAGGAATGCTTGGTCTTTTCTTCATGCGCCTAGGGGACCCTTTTATAGCCCCAAGGCAGCTAGGAGCCGTTGAGAGCAATCTTGGAAGGTAGATCTTGCCTTCTGTCGACTGGCGCACCGGACAGTCCGGTGCACCACCGGACACTATCCGGTGCAGATATCCTTCCTTATTTGGTGAAGCCGACCGTTGGAGTCTGAGAGCCGTTAGCGCACCGGACACTGTCCGGTGCACACCGGACAGTCCGGTGCACCAATGTGACCGTTGGCTCGGCCACGCGTCACGCGCGGAATCCTCGGCCAACCGTTGCCCTGGCTGACGGTTGACTCACCGGACAGTCCGGTGCACCATCGGACAGACCGGTGAATTTTAGTCGTACGCCGCCGTTGAAGTCCCGAGAGCAGCCTGTTCGCTAGAGCCAGCCTGGCCCACCGGACACTGTCCGGTGCACCATCGGACACTGTCCGGTGCACCACCGGACAGTCCGGTGCACCCAGACTGAGCAGACCTTGGCTGAACAAAGCCATCTCATTTCCAATTCAACTTCTCCTGTTTCCAGCACTTAGACACAATACATTAGTCCATAAAACAATGTACTAAGTCTAGAAACATACTTTTTGACATGATTTGTACTTTGTCCACCACATTGCATATATCAACACAAAAGCACTTGCGTTGGCACTCAATCACCAAAATACTTAGAAATGGCCCAAGGGCACATTTCCCTTTCAACTACGCTTTATGATTTTCGGCTCACTTCCGAGCTTGTATCCCTGGTATTGTAATAACATTATTCAGACTCTGTAACTATTTGAAGTAATGAATATGGTTACTAGCCTTCTGGGACTAGTAATTGTATCACATTTGGGTCCCAAAGGATCGAGATGCTTCAGGTGGTATCAGAGCCTATAGGACTGGCCGTAGACCACAGCCCTGACCTTAAAAGTTGCCTTAACAAGAAAACACCTCTTACCCCCAAGAAACACTCTTTCCCCTTTTCCTCGATATTAATAGACCTTTCTTTTCGTCTACCAGATGGAAAACCCCTGGGTGATTAGGACATCCTATTGCTCAGAGGAGGAAGGCTTTCCTCACCTTCTTCGAAGTTGCGTGCTACGCATGGGGATTTGCAAGAAGCCCGAATATGTCTCGAAGGAGTACCGCGAAAATGGAATAGAAAAGTGCTCTATGGCAGTCTACTTGGGAGAAAACCGGAACTACCCAAACCACCCTCCCTTCCAAATTACCTTCATCGGGCACCGCTTCCCAGACACTTGCCAGGGCGTTGCCCGAAAAGCCCTTAAACAACTGTGCCAAAACTACAGCCGAGAGATCTCTGAGACCCCCCTTCGATATTTTCCACCCAGCAACAAAAACACCCCCACCTGGAGGAAAAGACTCCAGGCTCTATCAGGAGGAGATCCCATAGAAGATGACCCCACTATCATCTACATGGCCGGATACCTCCACACCCTCGACAACCACTACGATGAGCTCTCCTCCCACTGCACCCACCTAAACTCCCGAGTGGAAAGCCTAGAGCAGCAGGTCAAAGAGGTTAAGCAAGAGAAGGCATCCCTCCAGGAGAATCTCGACATAGCAGAAGGCGAGGAAGCCAACACCCGTGAGGCCTATCGAACCTTAAAGATGGACTATGACAAGAAGCTAAGGAAGCTCGCCCCCAAGAAGAAAATCCAGAAGAAGACCACCAACCGAGGATGCCAAACAGAGAAGAAGAAGAAGAAAACCCCTCCAGCCCCACCTCCTCCCAGAATAGATGATTGGTCCGACGCCGAGGATATATCCCTAGCAAGCCTTGATGATCTTCTCAAGGAATTTGGGGACACCTTAGAGAAGGAGTTCGGTAGTACCTCGGGGAACGCTCTCGTGTAGTTCCACCTGTAGTAGTCTTATGCTTGTAATGTGCTGGTGTAATGAATAAAATAACTTGGTTGAAAACAATTTGCATGTGCATAATAGTGACTCTCTTCCCTAGCAGATGGCTTCGGATAAAACCACGCCTACCGCCTCAGGGATTGGAGCAGGGTTTCCCCTGAGAGCTGAAGGGGAAGCCGTTAGAGAGGAAAGTGAAACCCACCTCCCCGCACCTCAACCACTACCCTTAGACCTAGCCCAAGTTCTAGCCAATCAAACCCGACTCATCGAGGTCCTCACTCGAAATCTGGAAAATCAACGGCCAAATGGTGGAAGACCGCAAGACAGAATGGGGGATTTCCTGAGACTCAAACCTCCCACGTTCACCGGATCAAGCAACCCCCTCGATGCAGACGATTGGATGCGCACGATCAAAAGAAAACTGGAAGCCATTGGTTGCCCAGAAAATTAGCGTGTTCAACTAGCTGCCCACCAACTTTCTGGGATGGCCTTAGCCTGGTGGGACACCTTCAACGTCACCATCAGAGATGCTACCTAGGCGGAATTTGAAGTGGCTTTCCGGGAGCACCATGTGCCCCAAGGACTTGTACAGCTTAAGGAGGACGAGTTCCGAGAATTGACTCAAGACGGAAGATCTGTCAGCGAATATGTGCACAAGTTCACAGAGTTAGCCCGCTACGCGCCAGATGATGTCAGTACCGAGGGCAAGAAGATGGCCCGTTTCCTGAAGGGACTCAGGCCAGAACTCAAGACAATTCTGGCTAGCCAAGACTTCCTCAATTTCTCTCACCTTTCCAACAAGGCCATGCAAGTTGAAAGGGCAAAGGAGGAAGAAAAAGGGCATCTCAAAAGAAAGTTCCAGGTTCTCTGGGCACAGCAGCAGGACCGGCACTAGAAGACTCGATCATTTGAGTTTCCACCCAAGGGGCCAAACTTCAGTAGACCAGCTGGACCCGCCCCATCACGGTTCAGCCAGCAGAGTCAGAGCTCTTTCCATTCCCCCTCAGTGGCAAGCAACCAACCCTCGGTGAATGCATGTTGGCACTGCGGTGATTTCAGTCACTTCAAGAACAATTGCCCGCAGCTGAAGCCACCAGGACCCGCCTACTCCAACTCGGTGAATGGCCCCAAGAATACCTCGGCATCCGCCCCCAAGGCGCCCTCCTCCGTCAGCCAGCAGAACAAGGCCCCATACCAAGGAAGGGCACGAGTGAATCACGTCGATGCCCAGGAGGCTCAGCAAGCTCCGGGGGTAGTGCTCGGTGAGTTCCTTGTTGAATTTACTCCCGCTACCGTACTTTTCGATTATGGAGCATCCCACTCCTTCATAGCCACTAGTTTTGTGGAAAAGTATGGCATTCCCTCTACTCCTCTAGAGATTCCCTTAGTCACCCGAACCCCAGGGTCCGACCTTCTATGCCAGCTCAAATGCTCCCAAGTCAGAATCCTTTTAAGTGGGGTAGTATTCCTAGCAGACTTAACCGTCTTGCCATCCAAAGGAATTGATGTGATCCTAGGGATGGATTAGCTAACTAATCACAAAGGCATCATCAGTTGCGCAGACAAGACAGTCCTCCTCACCGACCAGCAGGGAAAGTCAGTCTCTTGTCAGGCACAGCCACCCGCCAGTGACCCAATGATGTTCAATCTAGCAACAGAAAGTATATCAGTAGTAGAAGAATTCATGGATGTGTTTCCAGAAGAATTACCAGGAATGCCACCAGAAAGAGAAGTGGAGTTCTACATAGATCTGATCCCTGGAACTGCACCCATCGCGAAGAGACCATACCGCATGGCTCCGACCGAGTTAACAGAACTAAAGCTTCAAATCGCAGATCTTCAGCAAAAGGGATACATTCGTCCCAGCTCATCACCTTAGGGAGCATCAGTCCTGTTCGTTTCTAAGAAAGATGGAAGCATGAGAATGTGTATTGATTACCAATCGTTAAATGAAGTTACCATCAAGAACAAGTATCCACTTCCTCGGATTGACGACCTCTTCGATCAGCTTCAAGGAGCCAAGTACTTCTCCAAGATAGACCTAAGGTCAGGTTACCACCAATTGAGGATCAAGGAAGCAGACATCCAAAAAACTGCATTTGTCACCCGGTACGGGCAATATGAATTCATAGTGATGTCGTTCGGACTGACAAACGCACCCGCCTTTTCATGAACCTCATGAATAAAGTGTTTATGGAAGAGCTAGATAAGTTTGTCATAGTCTTCATTGACGACATCCTTATCTACTCCAAGAACCGTGAAGACCATAAGCGTCACCTTCGGATCGTCCTCGGAAAACTCAGAGCACACCAACTTTATGCTAAACTCAGTAAGTGTGAATTCTGGTTGGAAAAGATAGCCTTCCTTGGGCATATCTTAACCGCAGAAGGAATAGAAGTGGACCCTTCCAAGGTGGAAGCAGTATCAAAATGGAGGCAGCCGACCAACGTCAGTGAAGTTCGAAGCTTTCTGGGAATGGCAGGGTATTACCGCCGCTTCATCAAAGGATTCTCCAGCATAGCAAGACCAATGACAGAACTTCTCAAGAAAGACCATAAATTTGTGTGGACCCCAAAATGTGAAGGAAGTTTCTAGATCATAAAGGAGAAACTCGCAACAGCACCCGTTCTGTCACTACCAGATATTCATCAAGATTTTGTCGTCTTCTGTGATGCCTCGAGGCAAGGCTTAGGGTGTGTGCTAATGCAAAACGAGAAAGTCATTGCTTACGCATCGTGCCTACTTAAGCCACACAAACAGAATTACCCCACCTACGATTTGGAATTGGCAGCCATAGTGCATGCCTTGAAGATATGGAGGCATTACCTAATCGGAAACAAATGCCACATTTTCACCGATCACAAGAGTCTGAAGTATATATTCACTCAACCAGATCTCAACCTCCGTCAGCGAAGATGGTTAGAGCTGATCAAGGATTATGACCTGTAAATTCATTATCACCCCGGGAAAGCCAACATGGTAGCGGACGCCCTCAGTCGAAAACCATTCGGAATAAAGGGGACCAACTTTTTAGAAGATTGGAAGAAAGAATCAGCTCAACTAAATACATGTCTGGGAACAGCGACAGTCTCGAAGTCAAACCAATGCTAGAAGACCTCATATGCAAAGCTCAACGTCTAGACTCAGCGACAGCAAGACTTGTGGAGAAAGCCCGCAAGGAACAACTCCCAGACCTCAGGACAGATGACCAAGGAGTCCTTTGGTTCAAAAACCGTCTATGTGTACCAAAAGGGGAGGCCCGAGAAGTCCTACTCAAGGAAGCTCACAACTCAGCCTACTCCATCCACCCAGGAACTACCAAGATGTACCTAGACCTCAAAACCAGATACTGGTGGAAAGGGATGAAGAAAGAAATAGCTCAGTATGTGGCCCAATGTGACATCTGCCAACGAACGAAGGCCGAACACCAAAAACCTGCAGGCCTATTACAACCCCTCCTGATACCCGAATGGAAGTGGGAAGAAATAGGCATGGACTTCGTAACCAGACTGCCCTGGACGCAAAAAGGGAATGATTCCATCTAGGCAATAATAGATCGCCTCACCAAGGTAGCCCATTTCATCCAAGTGAAAACTACCTTTGGAGGAGCCACCCTTGCCCGGATTTATCTCAAGGAGATAGTCAGACTCCATGGCATCCCAAGGAAGATAGTGTCAGACAGAGGAACCTAGTTCACATCCAAATTCTGGACAAGCCTTCCGAAAGCTATGGGCACCAAGCTAGATTTCAGTACCGCTTATCACCCTCAGACAGATGGGCAGACAGAAAGAGTCAACAAAGTCCTTGAAGATCTGTTAAGAGCATGTGTGCTAGCTTTTGATAGAAGTTGGGAATCCAGTATACCCTACGCAGAGTTCTCATACAACAATAGCTATCAGGCCAGCATCAAGATGTCGCCATTCGAAGCACTGTATGGACGGAAATGCCAGACCCCTCTCATGTGGTCCAATGTGGGGGAAAAAGCACTAGAAGGACCTGCCTTTGTCAAAGAGGCGAAAGAGAAAGTTGCACTGATCCACCGAAGGTTACTTGAAGCTCAGAGTCGGCAGAAGAGTTATGCAGACAACATGCGGAGGGAACTCCGATTTGAGGAAGGAGACTTCGTCTACCTCAAGGTTTCTCCAATGCATGGTGTCAGGAGGTTCCAAGTAAAAGGGAAGCTAGCCCCGCGTTTCGTAGGTCCCTATCCCATCATTGGCAGGGTAGGACCCACAGCATACCGTCTGGAATTACCGGAATCCATGTCCGACATCCACAATGTCTTTCACGTATCCCAGCTCCGCAAATGCCTGCAAGCACCAGAAAGTCACATCGAAGAAGAGACAGTACAGATTTAGAAAGACCTTCAGTACCGTGAAAAACCAGTGAAGATTCTTGATTCAGCAGTCAGAAAGACCCGCACCTCAGAGGTGAAGCTCTGTAAAGTTCAGTGGAGCAAGGAAGGAGTAGAGGAAGCTACCTGGGAGAGTGAGGACTCCTTGAGGAGGGAATACCCTTATCTTTTCTCAAATCTAGTCTAAATCTCGAGGGCGAGATTCCTTTAAGTGGGGTAGTTTGTAACATCCCAAAATCCCATCTAAGGTTTGAAACCCTAACCTCCTAATCCCCCCTTATTTTACTTTTCCCCCTTAACCCTACCCTTAGAACCCCTTCTCATGTGCATACACTTGGAATAATTAGAGCACCTCACATAGACTATATTTCTCACTCAAGATCACTTAGAGAATATTTTTGGCCTCCAAAGAAAAAGAAACAAAAAGAAACAAAAATAGAAAAAGGAGAAGAAAGGAATTAGAATTAGAAAAAGAAAAGAAAAAGGAAAACTCCCCCCCCCTCCCTCGGCTGGGCCGAATTCCGGCCCAACCCGCCCCACGCGCCCGCACTTCCCCCCTCTCTCCCCGGCCCAGGCGGCCCAACCCCGCGCACGGCTCCCTCCCGCTGACACCCGGGCCTCGCCCGTCAGCGCCTCATCCCCCTCCCTCTTGCGCCGTTTCCTCTCGCTGGCAGCCAGGGCCCACCTGTCAGTTTCGTCCCTCTCGCCCATCCCTCACTGGCGCATCCGCCGCGGAGCCCCCCCTCGCCTCGTCGCCTCGCCATTAATGCTCGCCCAGCCTCCGCGACAACCCCGCCACTGTGCTTGAGCCGTCCCCTCACCCCCCCTGCCCGAGCCATCGCATCGGTGTTAGCGCCATTCCCGCCATCATGGCGAGCTCACCGGTGCTCGCCGTCTCCTCCATCCCCCTCCCTCCCCCGAGCGCCTATAAAAGGACTCGCCCGAGCCCCGTCTTCGCCACACAGCTCCGACCACCCCCACTGCCCTCTTCCCCGAGCCGTTCGAGCTAGCGCCGTCGTGCTCCCTTCATCGCTCCGGTGAGCTCCCCTCCCCCTCTCTAGCGATCCTCTGTCCAATTAAGTTATGCCAGAAGCTCCGCCACACTCCCACGACCGTAGGGCGCCACTTCTCCCCCTCTATTGTGGCCGGCAACCTCACCGGCGGCATCACCGCCGCGGGCACCCGCCACCGTGCCGCAGACCGGCCGCCATAGGCCCCCGCAGACTGAAAGGGAAATGTGCCCTTGGTCCATTTCTAAGTATTTTGGTGATTTAGTGTCTAACACAAGTGCCTAAGTGTAAAATGGTGGACAAAGTACAAATCAAGGATAAAGGTATGTTTCTCAGACTTAGTACATTGTTTTATGGACTAATGTATTGTGTCTAAGTGCTGCAAACAGGAAAAATCCAATTGAAAATGTCTTGGCTCGAGCAGCCAAGACTCTGCTCAGTCTGGGATCACCGGACTGTCCGGTGTGCACCGGACTGTCCGGTGAGCCAACAGTCGGCCGGGCCAACGGTCGGCCACGCAATCTGCGCGGGACACGTGGCCGAGGCAACGTCTAGAAGGGGGCACCGGACTGTCCGGTGTGCACCGGACATGTCCGGTGCACCAACGGCTCTCAGGCTGCCAACGGTCGACTGCGCCATTTTTGGAAGGAAATCGGGCACCGGACTGTCCGGTGCGCCAGTCGACAGAAGGCATGATCTGCCTTCCAAGATTGCTCTCAACGGCTCCTAGCTGCCTTGGGGCTATAAAAGGGACCCCTAGGCGCATGGAGGAGTACACCAAGCATTCCTACAACATTCCTAAGCACCAAGACATCAATTCTGCGCCTTTGATTCTTTGCGATAGCAATTAGAGCTCTAGTTGAGTGGTGAACTCATTGAGTTGTGTTGTGAGCTCTTATTGCGATTTGTGTGCGTGGTGTTGCTGTGATTTCTTGTCTTGAGTGCGTTGCTAATCCCTCCCTTGCTCCGTGTTTCTTTGTGAATTTCAAGTGTAAGGGCGAGAGGCTCCAAGTTGTGGAGATTCCTCGCAAACGGGATTGAGTAAAGCAAGCAAAACACCGTGGTATTCAAGTGGGTCTTTGGACCGCTTGAGAGGGGTTGATTGCAACCCTCGTCCGTCGGGACGCCACAACGTGGAGTAGGCAAGCGTTGGTCTTGGCCGAACCACGGGATAACCACCGTGCCATCTCTGTGATTGATTTCTTGTGGTTATTGTGTTTTGACTCCTCTCTAGCCACTTGGCATTTACTGTGCTAACACTTAACCAAGTTTTTTTGTGGCGTAAGTTTTCAAGTTTTACAGGATCACCTATTCACCCCCCTAGGTGCTCTCAATTGGTATCGGAGTCGTTCTCTTCACAAAGGGACTAACCGCCCGAAGAGATGGATCCTAAGGGGAAGGGTATCGTGATCAACGACAAAGAGAAGGAATCCTTCGTCAACGAGCCAAAGGATGACAAGCCTACCGACTCCGGCTTGGGCCATAGACGGAAAGATGGGAAGAAGAAGACAAGGCGCATCAAGGAGATCGTCTACTACGACGACAACGATGAGTCTACTTCTTCCCAAAAGGACGACGACCACAACGACTACGAGAGAAGGAAACCGATTAATTCGAACTTTTCTTTTGACTACTCTCGTATTCCGCAAAGTTCAAATTCACATTTGCTCTCCATTCCTCTCGGCAAGCCTTCACACTTTGATGGGGAGGACTACGGATTTTGGAGCCACAAAATGCGTAGTCACTTGTTCTCTCTCCATCCTAGTATATGGGAGATTGTAGAGAGTGGAATGCACTTTGATAGTACGGATAGTCCCATGTTCATTAATGAGCAAATTCATAAGAATGCACAAGCTACTACTGTTCTTCTAGCTTCATTGTGCAGGGATGAATACCACAAAGTGAGCGGCTTGGATAACGCCAAGCAAATATGGGACACCCTCAAGATTTCTCATGAGGGGAACGATGTCACCTTGCTCACCAAGATGGAGTTGGTGGAGGGAGAGCTTGGACGATTCGCGATGATAAGGGGCGAGGAGCCAACCCAAACATACAACCAGCTCAAGACCCTTATCAACAAAATAAGGAGCTACAGAAGCATGCGATGGACGGACCACGACGTCGTCCGATTGATGCTAAGGTCCTTTACCGTTCTTGATCCTCATTTGGTGAATAATATTCGTGAGAATCCCAGGTACACCAAAATGCCGCCCGAAGAAGTCCTTGGAAAATTCGTAAGCGGGCGAATGATGATCAAGGAGGCGAGGTATGTGGACAACGCTCTGAATGGTCCAATCGATGAGGCTCAACCTCTTGCTCTCAAGGCGACAAGAAGCAAGGAGGGGCTACCTAGCAAGGTGGCACAAATTGAGGCGGCCGGACTTAATGATGAAGAGATGACCCTCATCATCAAAAGATTCAAGACGGCGCTAAAGGGTCGTAAGGGGCAGCCAAGCAAGACTAAGACAAAGGGGAAGCGCTCATGCTTCAAATGTGGTAAGCTTGGTCATTTTATTGCTAACTGTCCCGACAATGATAGTGATCAGGACCAAGGGAACAAGAGGGAGAAGAAGAAGAACTATAAGAAGGCAAAGGGCGAGGCACATCTTGGCAAGGAGTGGGATTTGGATTGCTCCTCGTCCGACTCCGACAATGAAGGACTCGCCGCCACCGCCTTCAACAAGTCATCCCTCTTCCCCAACGAGCGTCACACATGCCTTATGGCAAGGGAGAAGAAGGTATGTACTCGAAACTCTACTTATGCTTCTTCAAGTGAGGACGAATCTAGTGTTGAGGATGAAATAGATTATTCATGTTTATTTAAAGGCCTAGATAGAACCAAGGTAGATAAAATTAATGAATTAATTGATGCCTTGAATGATAAGAATAGGCTTTTAGAAAAACAAGAGGACTCGTTGTATGAAGAACATGACAAATTTGTAGAAGCACAAAAATCTCATACCTTAGAAGTTAAGAGAAATGAAATGCTTTCTTGTGAATTATCTTCTTGCCATGAGACGATTTCTAGCTTGAGAAGCATTAATGATGATTTGAATGCTAAGTTGGAAATAGCTAGTAAATCAACAACTTGTGTAGAAAATGTTGTTATTTGCAATAGATGTAAAAATTTTGATATTGATGCTTGTAGTGAACACATAGCTTCTATTGCAAAGTTAAATGAGGAAATGGCTAGTCTTAATGCCCAACTTAAGGCAAGCAAAAGTGATTTTGATAAACTAAAATTTGCTAGGGATGCCTACACAATTGGTAGACACCCCTCAATTAAGGATGGGCTTGGCTTCAAGAAGGAAGCCAAGAACTTAACAAGCCATAAGGCTCCCATCTCCGCCAAGGAGAGAGGGAAGGCCCCTATGGCAAGTAGTACTAAAAAGAACCATGCTTTTATATACAATGATAGAAGACAGTCTCATAGGAGTTGTAATGCTTTTGATTCACATGCCTATGATTCTTATGCTATGTTTGCTCCCAGTTCTTCCTATATGCATGGTAGAGATATGCCTAGGAAAAATATTCATCATGTGCCTAGAAAAAATATTGTTCATGTTCCTAGAAAAGTGATAAATGGACCCTCTACAATTTATCATGCTTTAAATGCTTCCTTTGCTATTTGTAGAAAGGATAGGAAGATAGTTGCTAGGAAATTAGGGGCAAAAAGCAAGGGTGATAAAACTTGCATTTGGGTCCCTAAGACAATTTTGACTAACCTTGTAGGACCCAACAAGAGTTGGGTACCTAAGACCCAAGCCTAAATTTGCCTTGCAGGTTTATGCATCCGGGGGTTCAAGCTGGATTATCGACAGCGGATGCACGAACCATATGATGGGGGAAAAGAAGATGTTCACCTCCTACGTCAAGTATAAGGATTCCCAAGATACAATCATATTCGGTGATGGGAACCAAGGCAAGGTGAAAGGTTTAGGCAAGATTGCAATATCTAATGAGCACTCTATCTCTAATGTGTTTTTAGTTGAGTCTCTTGGATATAATTTACTATCTATCAGTCAATTATGTAATATGGGATATAATTGTCTATTTACAAATGTAGATGTGTCTATCTTTAGAAGATGTGATGGTTCACTAGCTTTTAAGGGTGTACTAGATGACAAACTTTATTTAGTTGATTTTGCAAAAGAAGAGGCCGGTCTAGATGCATGCTTAATGGCTAAGACTTGCATGGGCTGGTTGTGGCATCGCCGCTTAGCACATGTGGGGATGAAGAACCTTCACAAGCTTCTAAAGGGAGAACACGTGATAGGTTTGACTAACGTGCAATTCGAAAAAGATAGACCTTGTGCAGCTTGTCAAGCAGGAAAACAAGTGGGAGGAGCACATCACAGCAAGAATGTGATGACCACTTCAAGACCTCTGGAGCTGCTGCATATGGACCTCTTCGGACCCGTCGCCTATCTGAGCATAGGAGGAAGTAAGTATGGTCTAGTTATTGTTGATGACTTTTCCTGCTTCACTTGGGTGTTCTTTTTGCAGGATAAGTCTGAAACCCAAGGGACCCTCAAGCGCTTCCTCAGGAGAGCTCAAAATGAGTTTGAGCTCAAGGTGAAGAAGATAAGGAGCGACAACGGGTCCGAATTCAAGAATCTTCAAGTGGAGAAGTTCCTTGAGGAGGAGGGGATCAAGCACGAGTTCTCCGCTCCCTACACACCTCAGCAAAATGGTGTGGTAGAGAGGAAGAACAGGACGCTCATCGATATGGCGAGGACTATGCTTGGAGAGTTCAAGACCCCCGAGCGTTTTTGGTCGGAAGTCGTGAACATGGCTTGCCACGCCATCAACAGGGTCTACCTTCACCGTCTCCTCAAGAAGACTTCGTATGAGCTGCTGACTGGTAACAAACCCAATGTGTCTTATTTTCGTGTATTTGGGAGCAAGTGTTATATTCTTGTGAAGAAAGGTAGAACCTCTAAATTTGCTCCCAATGCTGTAGAAGGGTTTTTATTAGGTTATGATTCAAATACAAAGGCGTATAGGGTCTTCAACAAATCATCGGGTTTGGTTGAAGTCTCTAGCGACGTTGTATTTAATGAGACTAATGGCTCTCCAAGAGAGCAAGTTGTTGATCTTGATAATGTAGATGAAGAAGACGTTCCAACGGCCGCGATACGCACCATGGCGATTGGAGATGTACGGCCTCAGGAACAACTGGAGCAAGATCAACCGTCTTCCTCAACAAAGGTGCATCCCCATCCCAAGATGATGAACAGGTACCTCAAGTGGAGGCACATGATCAAGGGGGAGCACAGGATGTTCATATTGAAGAGGAAGAAGCACCTCAGGCACCTCCAACCCAAGTTCGAGCGACGATCCAAAGGGATCATCCCGTCGACCAAATTTTGGGTGATATTAGCAAGGGAGTCACTACTCGTTCAAGATTAGTTAATTTTTGTGAGCATTACTCTTTTGTCTCTTCTATTGAGCCTTTCAGGGTAGAAGAGGCCTTGCTAGATCCGGACTGGGTGTTGGCCATGCAGGAGGAACTCAATAACTTTAGGCGCAATGAAGTTTGGACACTGGTGCCTTGCCCCAAGCAAAATGTTGTGGGAACCAAGTGGGTGTTCCGCAACAAACAAGACGAGCACGGGGTGGTGACAAGGAACAAGGCTCGACTTGTGGCAAAAGGTTATGCCCAAGTCGCAGGTTTGGACTTTGAGGAGACGTTAGCTCCTGTGGCTAGGCTAGAATCAATTCGTATTTTGCTAGCATATGCCGCTCACCATTCTTTTAGGTTGTACCAAATGGATGTGAAGAGCGCTTTCCTCAACGGGCCGATCAAGGAGGAGGTGTACGTGGAGCAACCCCCTGGCTTCGAGGATGAACGGTACCCCGACCATGTGTGTAAGCTCTCTAAGGCGCTCTATGGACTCAAACAAGCCCCAAGAGCATGGTATGAATGCCTTAGAGACTTTTTAATTGCTAATGCTTTCAAGGTTGGGAAAGCCGATCCAACTCTTTTCACTAAGACTTGCAACGGTGATCTTTTTGTGTGCCAAATTTATGTCGATGACATAATATTTGGTTCTACTAACCAAAAGTCTTGTGAAGAGTTCAGCAGGTGATGATGCAGAAATTCGAGATGTCGATGATGGGCGAGTTGAACTACTTCCTTGGGTTCCAAGTGAAGCAACTCAAGGACGGCACTTTTATCTCCCAAACGAAGTGCACGCAAGACTTGCTAAAGCGGTTTGGGATGAAGGACGCCAAGCCCGCAAAGACGCCGATGGGAACCGACGGACACACTGACCTCAACAAAGGAGGTAAGTCCATTGATCAAAAAGCATACCGGTCCATGATAGGTTCTTTGCTTTATTTATGTGCTAGTAGACCGGATATTATGCTTAGCGTATGCATGTGTGCTAGATTTCAATCCGATCCTAAGGAGTGTCACTTAGTGGCTGTGAAGCGAATTCTTCGATATTTAGTTGCTATGTCTTGCTTTGGGATCTGGTATCCAAAGGGGTCTAACTTTGACTTGATTGGTTACTCAGATTCCGACTATGCTGGATGTAAGGTCGATAGGAAGAGTACATCGGGGACGTGCCAATTCTTAGGAAGGTCCCTGGTGTTGTGGAACTCTAAGAAACAAACTTCCGTTGCCCTATCCACCACTGAGGCCGAGTACGTTGCCGCAGGACAGTGTTGCGTGCAACTACTTTGGATGAGGCAAACCCTCCGGGACTTTGGCTACAATCTGAGCAAAGTCCCACTCCTATGTGACAATGAGAGTGCTATCCGAATAGCGGAAAATCCTGTTGAGCATAGCCGCACAAAGCACATTGACATCCGGCATCACTTTTTGAGAGACCACCAGCAAAAGGGAGATATCGAAGTGTTTCATGTTAGCACCGAGAACCAGATAGCCGATATCTTCACTAAGCCTTTAGATGAAAAGACCTTTTGCAGGCTGCGTAGTGAGCTAAATGTCCTAGATTCGCGGAACTTGGATTGATTTATAGCATACATGTATTTATGCCTTTGATCATGTTCCTTATGCATTTTGTTGCTTACTAGTGGTGCTCAAGTTGTACAAACACTCCCTGGACCTCACAAGTCCTTTTTGCAAGTGATGCACATATTTAGGGGGAGCGGTACTACAACTTGACCCCTTGAGACTAACCGTTTGCTTGAGTTTGGTTGTTTTAGTCTCAAAGGAGGTTTGAAAGGGAAAAGGTGGACTTGGACCATGAAAGACTTCCACTGCACTCCTATGAGAGGGTAACTTATTCCAAGTTCATCTCATGTACTCTTATTGCCTTTGTGTTCTTATTTGAAGATTTTGGTGAGGCAATGGGGTTAAAGGGCCAAGATTAATCCTGTTTTGCTGCTTGATGCCAAAGGGGGAGAAAATAAAGGCCAAAGCGATAAATGGATCAGCTACCACTTGAGAGATTTTGAAAATAGTAGAATAGAGCTTTTGGTTTGTCAAAACTCTTTGATTGTCTCTTGTCAAAAGTTGGTTTCTTGTGGGGAGAAGTGTTAATTATGGGAAAAAGGGGAGTTTTTGAAATCTTGAATCAATTTCTCTTGGAATGACTCTCTTTATGTCTTAACATGTGTGTTTGACTTAGAGATAGAAATTTGAGTTTAATTTGCAAAAACAAACCAAGTGGTGGCAAAGAGTGATCCATATATGTCAAATTTGAATCAAAACAATTTGAGTTCTTATTTGAATTGATTTTGTATTTGTTCTACTTGCATTATATTGTGTTGGCATAAATCACCAAAAAGGGGGAGATTGAAAGGGAAATGTGCCCTTGGGCCATTTCTAAGTATTTTGATGATTTAGTGTCTAACACAAGTGCCTAAGTGTAAAATGGTGGACAAAGTACAAATCAAGGATAAAGGTATGTTTCTCATACTTAGTACATTGTTTTATGGACTAATGTATTGTGTCTAAGTGCTGGAAACAGGAAAAATCCAATTGAAAATGTCTTGGCTCGAGCAGCCAAGACTCTGCTCAGTCTGGGATCACCGGACTGTCCGGTGGTGCACCGGACAGTGTCCGGTGGTGCACCGGACAGTGTCCGGTGCGCCAGGCTGGCTCGAGCGAAGTGGCCGCTCTCGGGAATTCACAGGCGACGTATGGCTATAATTCACCGGACTGTCCGGTGTGCACCGGACTGTCCGGTGAGCCAACGGTCGGCCGCGCAATCTGCGCGGGACACGTGGCCGAGGCAACTGAAAGGGAAATGTGCCCTTGGGCCATTTCTAAGTATTTTGGTGATTTAGTGTCCAACACAAGTGCCTAAGTGTAAAATGGTGGACAAAGTACAAATCAAGGATAAAGGTATGTTTCTCAGACTTAGTACATTGTTTTAAAGACTAATGTATTGTGTCTAAGTGCTGGAAACCAGAAAAGACCAACTAGAAATGTCTTGGCTCGAGCAGCCAAGACTTTGCTCAGTCTGGGTGCACCGGACTGTCCGGTGGCTCACCGGACAGTGTCCGGTGCGGCAGGCTGGCTCAAGCAAAGTGGCCGCTCTCGGGAATTCACCGGTGACGTACGACTATAATTCACCGGACTGTTCGGTGTGCACCGGACTGTCCGGTGAGCCAACGGTCGGCGGTGCGATCTGCGCGGGACACGTGGCCGAGTCAACGGCTAGAAGGAGGCACCAGACTGTCCGGTGTGCACCAGACATGTCCGGTGCGCCAACGGCTCTCAGGCTGCCAACGGTCGACTGTGCCATTTATGGAAGAAAATCGGGCACCGGACAGTGTCCGGTGGTGCACCGGACTGTCCGGTGCGCCAGTCGACAGAAGGCAAGATCAGCCTTCCTTGATTGCTCTCAACGGCTCCTAGCTGCCTTGGGGCTATAAAAGGGACCCATAGGCGCATGGAGGAGAACACCAAGCATTCCTACAACATTTCTAAGCACCAAGACATCGATTCCACGCCTTTGATTCTTTGCGATAGCAAATAGAGCTCTAGTTGAGTGGTGAACTCATTGAGTTGTGTTGTGAGCTCTCATTGCGACTTGTGTGCGTGGTGTTGCTGTGATTTCTTGTCTTGAGTGCGTTGCTAATCCCTCCCTTGCTCCGTGTTCTTTGTGAATTTCAAGTGTAAGGGCGAGAGGCTCCAAATTTGTGGAGATTCCTCGCAAACGGGATTGAGTAAAGCAAACAAAACACCGTGGTATTCAAGTGGGTCTTTGGACCACTTGAGAGGGGTTGATTGCAACCCTCGTCCGTTGGGACGCCACAACGTGGAGTAGGCAAGCGTTGGTCTTGGCCGAACCACGGGATAACCACCGTGCCATCTCTGTGATTGATCCTTGTTGGTTATTGTGTTTTGTTGAGGATTCCTCCTTAGCCACTTGGCAATTATTGTGCTAACGATTAACCAAGTTTTGTGGCTTAAGATTTCAAGTTTCACAGGATCACCTATTCACCCCCCTCTAGGTGCTCTCAATTGGTATCAGAGTCGTTCTCTTCACAAAGGGACTAACCGCCCGAAGAGATGGATCCTAAGGGGAAGGGAATCGTGATCAACGACAAAGAGAAGGAATCCTTCGTCAACGAGCCGAAGGACGACAAGCCTACTGACTCCGGCTCGGGCCATAGACGGAAGGAAGGGAGGAAGAAGAAGAAGACGAGGCGCATCAAGGAGATCGTCTATTACGACGACAGCGATGAGTCTACTTCTTCCCAAAAGGACGACAACCACAACGACTACGAGAGAAGGAAACCGGTTAATTCGAACTTTTCTTTTGACTACTCTCGTATTCCGCAAAGTTCAAATTCACATTTGCTCTCCATTCCACTCGGCAAGCCTCCATACTTTGATGGGGAAGACTACGGATTTTGGAGCCACAAAATGTGTAGTCACCTATTCTCTCTCCATCCTAGTATATGGGAGATTGTAGAGAGTGGAATGTACTTTGATAGTTCGGATAGTCCCATGTTCATTAATGAGCAAATCCATAAGAATGCACAAGCTACTACTGTTCTTCTAGCTTCATTGTGCAGGGATGAATATCACAAAGTGAGCGGCTTGGATAACGCCAAGCAGATCTGGGACACCCTCAAGATTTCTCATTAGGGGAACGACGTCACCTTGCTCACCAAAATGGAGTTGATGGAGGGCGAGCTTGGACGGTTCGCGATGATAAGGGGCGAGGAGCCAACTCAAACATACAACCGGCTCAAGACCCTTATCAACAAAGTAAGGAGCTACGGAAGCACGCGATGGACGGACCACGACGTCGTCCGACTGATGCTAAGGTCCTTTACCGTTCTTGATCCTCATTTGGTGAATAATATTCGTGAGAATCCCAGGTACACCAAAATGTCGCCCGAAGAAGTCCTAGGAAAATTCGTTAGCGGGTGAATGATGATCAAGGAGGCGAGGTACGTGGACGACGCTTTGCATGGTCCAATCAATGAGCCGCAACCCCTTGCTCTCAAGGCAACAAGAAGCAAGGAGGCGCTACCTAGCAAGGTGGCACAAATTGAGGCGGCCGGACTTAATGATGAAGAGATGGCCCTCATCATCAAAAGATTCAAGACGACGCTTAAGGGTCGCAAGGGACAGCCAAGCAAGACCAAAGCCAAGGGAAAGCGCTCATGCTTCAAATGCGGTAAGCTTGGTCATTTTATTGCTAACTGTCCCGACAATGATAGTGATCAGGATCAAGGGAACAAGAGGGAGAAGAAGAAAAACTATAAGAAGGCAAAGGGCGAGGCACATCTTGGCAAGGAGTGGGATTCGGATTGCTTCTCGTCCGACTCCGACAATGAAGGACTCGCCGCCACCGCCTTCAACAAGTCATCCCTCTTCCCCAACGAGCGTCACACATGCCTCATGGCAAGGGAGAAGAAGGTATGTACTCGAGACTCTACTTATGCTTCTTCAAGTGAAGACGAATCTAGTGATGAGGAAATAGATTACTCTAGCTTGTTCAAGGGATTGGATAGAAATAAAATTGATAAAATCAATGAATTGATTGATGCCTTGAATGAAAAGGATAGGCTTTTAGAAAAGCAAGAGGATTTGTTGTATGATGAACATGATAAATTTATAGAGGCACAAAAATCCTATGCTTTAGAAGTTAAAAGAAATGAAATGCTTTCTTATGAACTATCTACTTGTCATGAAACCATTTCTACTTTACAAGGTGTTAACAATGATTTAAATGCTAAATTAGAAGTAGCAAATAAATATAATTCTTGTGTAGAACATGTTATGATTTGCACTAGGTGTAAGGATTTTGATATTGATGCCTGTAGTGGACACCTAGTTGCAATTTCGAGATTAAATGATGAAGTAGCTAGTCTTAATGCCCAACTTAAAACAAGCAAAAGTGATTTCGATAAGCTAAAATTTGCAAGGGATGCCTACACGATTGGTAGACACCCCTCAATTAAGGATGGACTTGGCTTCAAGAGGGAAGCCAAGGACTTAACAAGCCATAAGGCTCCCGTCTCCGCCAAGGAGAAAGGGAAGGCCCCTATGGCACGTAGTACTAAAAGGAACCATGCTTTTATGTACTTTGATAGAAGACAGTCTCATAGGAGTTGTAATGCTTTTGATTCACATGCCTGTGATTCTTATGCCATGTATGCTTCCAGTTCTTCCTATATGCATGGTAGAGATATGCCTAGGAAGAATATTCATCATGTGCCTAGGAAGAATATTGTTTATGTTCCTAGAAAAGTTATGAATGGTCCCTCCACAATTTATCATGCTTTAAATGCTTCTTTGCTATTTGTAGAAATGATAGGAAGATAGTTGCTAGGAAATTAGGGGCAAAATGCAAGGGTGATAAAACTTGCATTTGGGTCCCTAAGGAAATTGTGACTAACCTTGTAGGACCCAACAAGAGTTGGGTACCTAAGACCCAAGCCTAAATTTGCCTTGCAGGTTTATGCATCCGGGGGCTCCAGCTGGATTATCGACAGCGGATGCACAAACCATATGACGGGGGAGAAGAAGATGTTCACCTCCTACGTCAAGAATAAGGATTCCCAAGATTCAATCATATTCGGTGATGGGAACCAAGGCAAGGTGAAAGGTTTAGGCAAGATTGCAATATCTAATGAGCACTCTATCTCTAATGTGTTTTTAGTTGAGTCTCTTGGATATAATTTACTATCTGTGAGTCAATTATGTAATATGGGATATAATTGTTTATTTACACATGTAGATGTGTCTGTCTTTAGAAGATGTGATGGTTCACTAGCTTTTAAGGGTGTACTAGACGACAAACTTTACTTAGTTGATTTTGCAAAAGAAGAGGCCGGTCTAGATGCATGCTTAATGGCTAAGACTTGCATGGGCTGGTTGTGGCATCGCCGCTTAGCACATGTGGGGATGAAGAACCTCCACAAGCTTCTAAAGGGAGAACACGTGATATGTCTAACCAATGTTCATTTCGAAAAAGATAGACCTTGTGCAGCTTGTCAAGCAGGGAAACAGGTGGGAGGAGCACATCACAGCAAGAATGTGATGACCACTTCAAGACCTCTGGAGCTGCTGCATATGGACCTCTTCGGACCCGTCGCCTATCTGAGCATAGGAGGAAGTAAGTATGGTCTAGTTATTGTTGATGACTTTTCCCGCTTCACTTGGGTGTTCTTTTTGCAGGATAAGTCTGAAACCCAAGGGACCCTCAAGCGCTTCCTCAGGAGAGCTTAAAATGAGTTTGAGCTCAAGGTGAAGAAGATAAGGAGCGACAACGGGTCCGAATTCAAGAATCTTCAAGTAGAAGAGTTTCTTGAGGAGGAGGGGATCAAGCACGAGTTCTCCGCTCCCTACACACCTCAGCAAAATGGTGTGGTAGAGAGGAAGAACAGGATGCTCATTGATATGGCGAGGACTATGCTTGGAGAGTACAAGACCCCCGAGCGTTTTTGGTCGGAAGCCGTGAACACGGCTTGCCACGCCATCAATAGGGTCTATCTTCACCGCCTCCTCAAGAAGACTTCATACGAGCTACTAACTGGTAACAAACCCAATGTATCGTACTTTCGTGTATTTGGGAGTAAATGCTACATTCTAGTGAAGAAGGGTAGGAATTCCAAATTTGCTCCCAAAGCTGTAGAAGGGTTTTTATTAGGTTATGATTCAAATACAAAGGCGTATAGGGTCTTCAACAAATCATCGGGTTTGGTTGAAGTCTCTAGCGACGTTGTATTTGATGAGACTAATGGCTCTCCAAGAGAGCAAATTATTGATCTTAATGATGTAGATGAAGAAGACGTTCCCACAGCCGCGATACGCACCATGGCAATTGGAGATGTACGGCCTCAGGAACGATTGGAGCAAGATCAACTGTCTTCCACAACTGTGGTGCATCCCCCAACCCAAGTCGACGAACAGGTACCTCAAGTGGAGGCGCATGATCAAGGGGAGTACAGGATGTTCAAGTTGAAGAGATAGAAGCACCTCAGGCACCTCCAACCCAAGTTCGAGCGACGATTCAAAGGGATCATCCCGTCGACCAAATTTTGGGTGATATTAGCAAGGGAGTAACTACTCGTTCAAGATTAGTTAATTTTTGTGAGCATTACTCCTTTGTCTCTTCTATTGAGCCTTTCAGGGTAGAAGAGGCCTTGCTGGATCCGGACTGGGTGTTGGCCATGAAGGAGGAAGTCAACAACTTCAAGCGCAATGAAGTTTGGACACTGGTGCCTCGTCCCAAGCAAAATGTTGTGGGAACCAAGTGGGTGTTCCGCAACAAACAGGACGAGCACAGGGTGGTGACAAGGAACAAGGCTCGACTTGTGGCAAAAGGTTATGCCCAAGTCGCAGGTTTGGACTTTGAGGAGACTTTTGCTCCTATGGCTAGGCTAGAATCAATTCGTATCTTGCTAGCATATGCCGCTCACCATTCTTTCAGGTTGTACCAAATGGATGTGAAGAGTGCTTTCCTCAACGGGCCGATCAAAGAGGAGGTGTACGTGGAGCAACCCCCTGGCTTCGAGGATGAACGGTACCCCGACCACGTGTGTAAGCTCTCTAAGGCGCTCTATGGACTTAAGCAAGCCCCAAGAGCATGGTATGAATGCCTTAGAGACTTTTTAATTGCTAATGCTTTCAAGGTCGGGAAAGCCGATCCAACTCTTTTTACTAAGACTTGCGATGGTGATCTTTTTGTGTGCCAAATTTATGTCGATGACATAATATTTGGTTCTACTAACCAAAAGTCTTGTGAGGAGTTTAGCAGGGTGATGACGCAGAAATTCGAGATGTCGATGATGGGCGAGTTGAACTACTTCCTTGGGTTCCAAGTGAAGCAACTCAAGGATGGCACCTTTATCTCCCAAACGAAGTACACACAAGACTTGCTAAAGCGGTTTGGGATGAAGGACGCCAAGCCCGCAAAGACGCCGATGGGAACCGACGGACACACCGACCTCAACAAAGGAGGTAAGTCCGTTGATCAAAAAGCATACCGGTCTATGATAGGGTCTTTACTTTATTTGTGTGCAAGTAGACCGGATATTATGCTTAGCGTATGCATGTGTGCTAGATTTCAATCCGATCCTAAGGAGTGTCACTTAGTGGCGGTGAAGCGAATTCTTCGATATTTAGTCGCTACGCCTTGCTTCGGGATCTGGTATCCAAAGGGGTCTAACTTTGACTTGATTGGATATTCAGATTCCGACTATGCTGGATGTAAGGTCGATAGGAAGAGCACATCGGGGACGTGCCAATTCTTAGGAAGGTCCCTGGTGTCATGGAACTCTAAGAAACAAACCTCTGTTGCCCTATCCACCGCTGAGGCCGAGTACGTTGCCGCAGGACAGTGTTGCGCGCAACTACTTTGGATGAGGCAAACCCTCCGGGACTTTGGCTACAATCTGAGCAAAGTCCCACTCCTATGTGATAATGAGAGTGCTATCCGAATAGCGGAAAATCATGTTGAGCACAGCCGCACAAAGCACATTGACATCCGACATCACTTTTTGAGAGACCACCAGTAAAAGGGAGATATCAAAGTGTTTCATGTTAGCACCGAGAACCAGCTAGCCGATATCTTCACTAAGCCTTTAGATGAAAAGACCTTTTGCAGGCTGCGTAGTGAGCTAAATGTCCTAGATTCGCGGAACTTGGATTGAATTATAGCATACATGTGTTTATGCCTTTGATCATGTTCACTCTGCATTTTGTTGCTTATTGTGGTGCTCAAGTTGTACAAACACTCCCTGGACCTCACAAGTCCTTTTTGCAAGTGATGCACATATTTAGGGGGAGCTGTGCTACAACTTGACCCTTTGAGACTAACCATGTACTTGAGTTTGGTTGTTTTAGTCCCAAAAGAGGATTGAAAGGGAAAAGGTGGACTTGGACCATGCAAGACTTCCACTGCACTCCGATGAGAGGGTAACTTATTCCAAGTTCATCTCATGTACTCTTATTGCCTTTGTGTTCTTATTTGAAGATTTTGGTGAGGCAATAGGGTTAAAGGGCCAAGATTAATCCCGTTTTGGTGCTTGATGCCAAAGGGGGAGAAAATAAAGGCCAAAGCGATAAATGGATCAGCTACCACTTGAGGAATTTTGAAAATAGTAGATTAGAGCTTTTGGTTTGTCAAAACTCTTTTATTGTCTCTCTTGTCAAAAGTTGGCTTCTTGTGGGGAAAAGTGTTGATTATAGGAAAAAGGAGAGTTTTTGAAATCTTGAATCAATTTCTCTTGGAATGACTCTCTCTTTATGTCTTAACATGTGTGTTTGACTTAGAGATAGAAATTTGAGTTTGATTTGCAAAAACAAACCAAGTGGTGGCAAAGAGTGATCCATATATGTCAAATTTGAATCAAAATAATTTGAGTTCTTATTTGAAGTGATTTTGTACCTGTTCTACTTGCTTTATGTTGTGTTGGCATAAATCACCAAAAAGGGGGAGATTGAAAGGGAAATGTGCCCTTGGACCATTTCTAAGTATTTTGGTGATTTAGTGTCCAACACAAGTGCCTAAGTGTAAAATGGTGGACAAAGTACAAATCAAGGATAAAGGTATGTTTCTCAGACTTAGTACATTGTTTTAAAGACTAATGTATTGTGTCTAAGTGCTGGAAACAGGAAAAGACCAACTAGAAATGTCTTGGCTCGAGCAGCCAAGACTTTGCTCAGTCTGGGTGCACCGGACTGTCCGGTGGCTCACCGGACAGTGTCCGGTGCGCCAGGCTGGCTCGAGCAAAGTGGCCGCTCTCGGGAATTCACCGGCGACGTACGGCTATAATTCACCGGACTGTCCGGTGTGCACCGGACTGTCCGGTGAGCCAACGGTCGGCAGGGCCAACGGTCGGCCACGCGATCTGCGCGGGACACGTGGCCGAGTCAACGGCTAGAAGGAGGCACCGGACTGTCCGGTGTGCACCAGACATGTCCGATGCGCCAACGGCTCTCAGGCTGCCAACGGTCGACTGCGCCATTTATGGAAGGAAATCGGGCACCGGACTGTCCGGTGCGCCAGTCGACAGAAGGCAAGATCAGCCTTCCTTGATTGCTCTCAACGGCTCCTAGCTGCCTTGGGTCTATAAAAGGGACCCATAGGCGCATGGAGGAGAACACCAAGCATTCCTACAACATTTCTAAGCACCAAGACATCGATTCCGCGCCTTTGATTCTTTGCGGTAGCAACTAGAGCTCTAGTTGAGTGGTGAACTCATTGAGTTGTGTTGTGAGCTCTCGTTGTGACTTGTGTGCGTGGTGTTGCTGTGATTTCTTGTCTTGAGTGCGTTGCTAATCTCTCCCTTGCTCCGTGTTCTTTGTGAATTTCAAGTGTAAGGGCGAGAGGCTCCAAATTTGTGGAGATTCCTTGCAAACGGGATTGAGTAAAGCAAACAAAACACCGTGGTATTCAAGTGGGTCTTTGGACCACTTGAGAGGGGTTGATTGCAACCCTCGTCCGTTGGGACGCCACAACGTGGAGTAGGCAAGCGTTGGTCTTGGCCGAACCACGGGATAACCACCGTGCCATCTCTGTGATTGATCCTTGTTGGTTATTGTGTTTTGTTGAGGATTCCTCCTTAGCCACTTGGCAATTATTGTGCTAACGATTAACCAAGTTTTGTGGCTTAAGGTTTCAAGTTTCACAGGATCACCTATTCACCCCCCCCCCCTCTAGGTGCTCTCAGCAACGACTAGAAGGGGGCACCGGACTGTCCGGTGTGCACTAGACATGTCCGGTGCACCAACGGCTCTCAGGCTGCCAACGGTCGACTGCGCCATTTTTGGAAGGAAATTGGGCACCGGACAGTGTCCGGTGGTGCACCGGACTGTCCGGTGCGCCAGTCGACAGAAGGCATGATCTGCCTTCCAAGATTGCTCTCAACGGCTCCTAGCTGCCTTGGGGCTATAAAAGGGGCCCCTAGGCGCATGGAGGAGTACACCAAGCATTCCTACAACATTCCTAAGCACCAAGACATCAATTCCGCGCCTTTGATTCTTTGCGATAACAATTAGAGCTCTAGTTGAGTGGTGAACTCATTGAGTTGTGTTGTGAGCTCTTATTGCGATTTGTTGCGTGGTGTTGCTGTGATTTCTTGTCTTGAGTGCGTTGCTAATCCCTCCCTTGCTCCGTGTTTCTTTGTGAATTTCAAGTGTAAGGGCGAGAGGCTCCAAGTTGTGGAGATTCCTCGCAAACGGGATTGAGTAAAGCAAGCAAAACATCGTGGTATTCAAGTGGGTCTTTGGACCGCTTGAGAGGGGTTGATTGCAACCCTCGTCCGTCGGGACGCCACAACGTGGAGTAGGCAAGCGTTGGTCTTGGCCGAACCACGGGATAACCACCGTGCCATCTCTGTGATTGATTTCTTGTGGTTATTGTGTTTTGACTCCTCTCTAGCCACTTGGCATTTACTGTGCTAACACTTAACCAAGTTTTTTTGTGGCGTAAGTTTTCAAGTTTTACAGGATCACCTATTCACCCCCCTCTAGGTGCTCTCACAGACAAAATTCGCCCCACCCCCGTGACCCCCATCAACCGCCCATGCTTCACCACTGTTTCCCCACCACAAAACTGGACCGACGGCGGAGAACCGCCGCGGGGCTCGCCGCCGACCGGACCCCGGTCGAGCTCCCGCCCCTCCCTCCGTGCCGTTAACGTCGTCCGCCCCCTCTCTCTGGCATGTGGGCCCGCGCTGCAGCGTCGTTCCCCCGCGCGGCTAGGCCAAGTGGTCCGAAAGCGCGCCCGCCCACGCGCGCTTGCGCCACCTGGGCCGAAATCCCCCGACCTAGCTGGCTGGAAAATCCTTTCTCTTTTTCTTTTCTCTTTTCTTTCTCCCATTTACACATATATACTTAGATGCTAATATTTTATGCACCAAAAATAGTCTAAATAAATTATAGGGCACAAAAATAATAAAGTATAAGAATTTGCACACCCCACAAAGGTCACTGTGTTTGATGTATTGTTATTATCTGTGTTTGATTAGCGGAAGAGGGATCCGATCCTCCGGAACTTATAGCTCCGGAAGAAGGGCAAGAACCCGACCCCTCCGAGATAAACCTCTTGTGCCAGGAAAGCTTCGACGAAGGCAAGTCTATCCTTCCCTGATGCATTATTTACCTATTTCTCTCTACCACTGCCTAAGCCTGGATTATGGGAATCGAATTGCATGGTGAGCATGAGAGAGCCCGCATTAACTATTACTTTGATTTAAAGATATGGGGCAATTAAAAAGGGTACAAGTGGCATGTTTTCCAAAAGTGTGCGATGAAGGGTATTCACCCTCATCACCTGGTGAGTAGGATGATCAGGGACTCCCTGGTTTAGGGGAGGGCGTAAGGTGTTGGCTCAGCTGGTTTAGGCGTGAGCAGAAGGATTGTCCTCTCGGATAAGGACCGGTTTGTCATCTTTTATTACCTGTACTCACAAAAAGTACAACCACTCGAGGCTGTGTGGGTAGCCACTCGATCTGAACTCGTACGGTCCAACCCCAGGGTTATGAAGGCTGGGGAGCACCGGGAGGATAAGGAGGGGGAATGTTTTGTCCGATTTGGACATGGCGGTGGCCTGACTCCTTCCGGTATAACCATTAAGGTTCGGACGTGCAAGGAAGGAAAGAGTTTCGGATTCGGATCTCATTGGCCATGAGATCGCAGAGCCGGACTAGTGGGTAAAGTGTACCCCTTTGCGCAGAGTCTAAACCTATTCGAATAGTTCGTGTCCACTGGTATGGACGAGTCTGGTATGGTATGACAATTAGTATTTCTACTACAACCGGAAACAGGGAAATGTGTGTGTATGTTCTGGAAAGAAAGTGGTACCACGGGAGCAGGAAGCTCAGTGGTGGTCAAGCAAGTGTCATTTCTATTATCTTGGGAAAACCATAAACAACGAATACTGCCTTTCTCCGAAAAAGTATGAGTGACTACAACTCCACTATATAAAGCATGTACAATATAGGTCACTTTCTCTTTACGGGAGCCGGGTGGGCTTGCGGAATACCTAGTGTATTCACCCAGATTTATTTATGTTTTTCAGCAGCTGAAGACTTCTTTTCTGCTATGCTTGATTGATGGGACTGTGTCTTCACCCAGTTCTGCCTGTGGCCTGGGCTATTTTATCTTCCACTGCGCTTTATAATTTTTGGCTCACTTCCGAGCTTGTATCCCCGGTATTGTAATAACATTATTCAGACTCTGTAACTATTTGAAGTAATGAATGTGGTTACTAGCCTCCTGGGACTAGTAATTGTATCACATTTGGGTCCCAAAGGATCGGGACGCTTCACATTCCAAGTCATATAGTTGACATATTCAAGCCCTCCCAACCACCTCTATTTATTGATCCATCATATACACAAGATTTAGACCACTACAACCAACACAAGTGCCACAAAAAGAGAGCAAGCAAGAGAGAGCTACTCGTTTGAGTTTAGCACTAGTGCCTTGTGAGATTCATTGAGAGAAAGTGTGTGCTACATCTTGTGTTCATTTGCGTGTGGAGTTTTGACTCCCATTGAACTTCCTCCAAAGTTTTGGAGGCTTGTGAAGCTAGCAAGAGACACCAAAGAGTGTGGTGATCCTTGCGGGGTCTTAAGTGATCCTTGAGAAGAAAAAGAGCTCGCCGGTCTTTGGTGATCGGTGGAGAGAGAGAAAGGGTTGAAAAAGACCCGTCCTTAGTGGACTCCTCAACAGGGACTAGGCCTTCGAGGGCCGAACCTCGGTAAAACAAATCACCCGTGTCTCTTGTGTTCATTTCTTATTGAAAGGGAATTAGGCTTACACCTAGTTCCTAAATAATTTTGGTGGTTGAATTGCCCAACACAAATATTGGACTAACTAGTTTGCTCTAGTACTTAAGTTATACAGGTGCAAAAGGTTCACACTTAGCCAATAAAAAGACCAAGTGTTGGATTCGACAAAGGAGCAACGAGGCAACCGAAGGCACCTCTGGCTGGGGGCACCGGACTGTCCGGTGTGCACCGGACAGTGTCCGGTGCGCCCAGAGGACTCCAACTCAAACTCTTCGCCCTCGGGAATTCTCGGAAGCCGGCGCGCTATAATTCACCGGACTGTCCGGTGTGCACCGGACATGTCCGGTGCTCCAAGGAAGCGCGGTCTCCGGAACTCGCCAGCCTCGGGTTCGCGCGGCAGCCGCTCCGCTAAAATTCACCGGACTGTCCGGTGTGCACCGGACTGTCCGGTGTGCCAGCGGAGCAACGGCTCTTTTCGGCGCCAACGGCTCCCTGCGGCGCATTTAATGCGCGCGCAGCACGCGCAGACGTCAGACGTGCCCATACCGGTGCACCGGACATCAAACAGTTGTTGTCCGGTGTGCACCGGACACCCAGGAGGGCCCAGAAGACAGAAGCTCCAACGGTCAGAATCCAACGGCAGTGATGACGTGGCAGGGGCACCGGACTGTCCGGTGTGCACCGGACTGTCCGGTGCGCCATCGAACAGAGGCCTCCAGCCAACGGTCAAGTTTGGTGGTTGGGGCTATAAATACCCCAACCACCCCACCATTCATTGCATCCAAGTTTTACAACTTCCAACCACTTACAAGAGCTAGGCATTCAATTCTAGACACACCAAAGAGATCAAATCCTCTCCAATTCCACTCAAGCCTTTAGTGACTAGCGAGAGAGATTTGCCGTGTTCTTTTGAGCTCTTGCGCTTGGATCGCTTTCTTTCTTTCTCACTTGTTCTTGCAATCAAAACTCAATTGTAACCAAGGCAAGAGGCACCAATTGTGTGGTGGCCCTTGCGGGGAAGTTTTGTTCCCGTTTTATTGAGAAGAAGAAAAGCTCACTCGGTCCGAGGGACCATTTGAGAGAGGGAAGGGTTGAAAGAGACCCGGCCTTTGTGGCCTCCTCAACGGGGAGTAGGTTTGCGAGAACCGAACCTCGGTAAAACAAATCCGCGTGTCACACTCTTCATTTGCTTGCGATTTGTTTTTGCGCCCTCTCTCGCGGACTCGTTTATATTTCTAACGCTAACCCGGTTTGTAGTTGTGATTATTTTTGTTTCGCCCTATTCACCCCCCCCCCCTCTAGGCGACTTTCAATTGGTATCAGAGCCCGGTGCTTCATTAGAGCCTAACCGCTCGAAGTGATGTCGGGAGATCACACCAAGAGGGAGATGGAGACCGGCGATAACAAGCCCACTACAAGCCAAGGGAGCACTTCATCGGAAGAGTCCCGCACCAAGAGAAGAGAGAAGAAGAAGAACTCCTCCAAGCGGAAGGAGAAAAGATCTTCCTCTTCTCACCACAAGGAGAAGAAGGAAAAATCTTCTTCTCACAAGCCGCATCGGAGTGGGGACAAGCACAAGAGGATGAGGAAGGTGGTCTACTACGAGACCGACACTTCATCGACATCCACCTCCGGCTCCGACGCGGCGTCCGTCACTTCTAAACGCCAAGAGCGTAAGAAGTATAGTAAGATTCCTCTACGCTACCCTCGCATTCCTAAACATACACCTTTACTTTCCGTCCCATTAGGCAAACCACCAACTTTTAATGGTGAAGATTATGCTATGTGGAGTAATTTAATGCGATTTCATCTAACCTCTCTCCACAAAAGTATATGGGATGTTGTTGAGTATGGTGTACAGGTATCATCTATAGGGGATGAGGACTATGACACGGACGAAGTGGCCCAAATCGAGCACTTCAACTCCCAAGCCGCAACCATTCTCCTTGCCTCACTAAGCAAGGAGGAATACAACAAAGTACAAGGGTTGAAGAACGCAAAGGAGATTTGGGACCTACTCAAGACGGCGCACGAGGGTGATGAACTCACCAAGATCACCAAGCGGGAAACGATCGAGGGGGAGCTCGGTCGCTTCCGTCTTCGCCAAGGGGAGGAGCCTCAAGATATGTACAACCGGCTCAAGACCTTGGTGAACCAAGTGCGCAACCTCGGGAGCGCAAAATGGGATGACCACGAAGTGGTTAAGGTTATTCTAAGAGCTCTTATTTTCCTTAACCCCACACAAGTTCAATTAATTCGTGGTAATCCTAGATATCCACTAATGACCCCCGAGGAAGTTATCGGGAATTTTGTAAGCTTTGAATGCATGATTAAGGGCTCCAAGAAGATTAACGAGCTTGACGAGCCTTCCACATCCGATGCGCAACCGGTGGCCTTCAAGGCAACGGAGGAGAAGAAGGAGGAGTCTACACCAAGTAGACAACCAATTGACGCCTCCAAGCTCGACAATGAGGAGATGGCCCTAATCATCAAAAGCTTTCGGCAAATCCTCAAGCAACGGAAGGGGAAGGACTACAAATCCCATTCCAAGAAGGTTTGCTACAAGTGTGGTAAGCCCAGTCACTTTATTGCAAAATGTCCTATGTCTAGTGACAGTGACAGGGGCGACGACAAGAAGGGAAAGAGGAGAGAAAAGAAGAAGTACTACAAGAAGAAGGGCGGCGATGCCCATGTTTGCCGGGAATGGGACTCCGACGAGAGCTCCACCGAGTCCTCCTCCGACGAGGACGCCGCCAACATCGCCGTCACCAAAGGGCTTCTCTTCCCAAACGTCGGCCACAAGTGTCTCATGGCCAAGGACGGCAAAAAGAAGGTAAAATCAAGGTCCTCCACTAAATATGAAACATCTACTGATGAGGATGATGATAAAAATGAGGAGGATAATTTGCGTATTCTTTTTGCCAACCTTAACATGGAACAAAAGGAAAAATTAAATGAGCTAATTAGTGCCATCCATGAAAAGGATGATCTCTTGGACTCCCAAGAGGACTTCCTAATCAAGGAAAACAAGAAACATGTTAAGGTTAAAAATGCTTATGCTCTAGAGGTAGAAAAATGTAACAAATTATCTAGTGAGCTAAGCACCTGCCATGACACTATTGCCAACCTTAGAAAAGAGAATGAGAAATTAAATGCTAAGGTTGACTCTCATGTTTGTACTGATTCAACTTCCAATTCTAAAGATGATAATATTGATTTACTTGCTAGAATTGATGAGTTGAATGTTTCTCTTGCTAGCCTTAGAGATGAAAAAGAAAAATTGCTTGCTAAGGCTAGAGACTTTGATGTTTGCATTTCTAACCTTAGAGATGAGAATGATATATTACATGCTAAGGTTATTGAACTAAAATCTTGCAAACCCTCTACATCCAATGTTGAACATGTTTCTATTTGTACTAGATGTAGAGATATTAATGTTGATGCTATCCATGATCACCTAGCCTTAATTAAAAAACAAAATGATCACATAGCACAACTTAATGCTAAGATTAGTGAGCATGACTTAGAAAATGAAAAATTTAAATTTGCTAGAAGCATGCTCTTTAATGGGAGACGCCCCGGCATTAAGGACGGCATTGGCTTCCAAAGGGGAGACAATGTCAAAATTAATGCCCCTCCAAAGAACTTATCTAACTTTGTTAAGGGCAAGGCTCCCATGCTTCAGGATAACGAAGGTTACATTTTGTACCCTGCCGGCTATCCTGAGAGCAAAATTAGGAAAATTCATTCTAGGAAGTCTCACTCTGGCCCTAATCATGCTTTCATGTATAAGGGTGAGACATCTAGTTCTAGGCAACCAACCCGTGCCAAGTTGCCTAGAAAGAAAACTCCTAATGCATCAAATGATCATGCCATTTCATTTAAGACTTTTGATGCATCTTATGTGTTAACTAACAAATCCGGCAAAGTAGTTGCCAAAATTGTTGGGGGCAAACACAAGGGCTCCAAGACTTGTGTTTGGGTACCCAAAGTTCTCGTTTCTAATGCCAAAGGACCCAAAACCGTTTGGGTACCTAAAGTCAAGAACTAAAATTGTTTTGTAGGTTTATGCATCCGGGGGCTCAAGTTGGATACTCGACAGCGGGTGCACAAACCACATGACCGGGGAGAAAAGGATGTTCTCCTCATATGAGAAAAACCAAGATCCCCAACGAGCTATCACATTCGGGGATGGAAATCAAGGTTTGGTCAAAGGTTTGGGTAAAATTGCTATATCTCCTGACCATTCTATTTCCAATGTTTTTCTTGTAGATTCTTTAGATTACAATTTGCTTTCTGTATCCCAGTTATGTCAAAAGGGCTACAACTGTCTTTTTACTGATACAGGTGTTACTGTCTTTAGAAGGAGTGATGATTCAATAGCATTCAAGGGAGTGTTAGAGGGTCAGCTATACTTGGTAGATTTTGATAGAGCTGAACTCGACACTTGCTTGATTGCTAAGACTAACTTGGGTTGGCTTTGGCACCGCCGACTAGCCCATGTTGGAATGAAGAATCTTCATAAGCTTCTAAAGGGGGAACACATTTTAGGACTAACAAATGTTCATTTTGAGAAAGACAGGATTTGTAGCGCATGCCAAGCCGGGAAGCAAGTTGGCATCCATCATCCACACAAAAACATCATGACTACCGACAGGCCACTGGAGCTCCTACACATGGATTTATTCGGCCCAATCGCTTACATAAGCATCGGCGGTAGTAAGTATTGTCTTGTAATTGTGGATGATTATTCTCGCTTCACTTGGGTGTTCTTTTTACAGGACAAATCTAATACCCAAGAGACCTTAAAGGGATTCTTGAGACGGGCTCAAAATGAGTTCGGCTTAAGGATCAAGAAAATTAGAAGCGACAATGGGACGGAGTTCAAGAACTCTCAAATTGAAGGCTTCCTTGAGGAGGAGGGCATCAAGCATGAGTTCTCTTCTCCCTACACTCCACAACAAAATGGTGTAGTGGAGAGAAAGAATCGAACTCTATTAGACATGGCAAGAACCATGCTTGATGAGTACAAGACACCGGATCGGTTTTGGGCCGAGGCGGTCAACACCGCCTGCTACGCCATCAACCGGTTATATCTTCACCAAATCCTCAAGAAGACATCTTATGAACTCCTAACCGGTAAAAAGCTAAACATTTCATATTTTAGAGTTTTTGGTAGCAAATGCTTTATTCTTGTTAAGAGAGGTAGAAAATCTAAATTTGCTCCTAAAACTGTAGAAGGCTTTTTACTAGGATATGACTCAAACACAAGGGCATATAGAGTCTTTAACAAGTCCTCAGGACTTGTTGAAGTTTCTTGTGACGTTGTGTTTGATGAAACTAACGGCTCTCAAGTAGAGCAAGTTGATCTTGATGAGACAGGTGAAGAACAGGCTCCATGCATAGCGCTAAGGAACATGTCCATTGGGGATGTGTGTCCTAAGGAATCCGAAGAGCCTCCACATGCACAAGATCAACCATCCTCCTCCATGCAAGCATCTCCACCAACTCAAATTGAGGATGAGGCTCAAGATATTGCACAAGAAGATCAAGGAGATGAGCCACCTCAAAATGACGGCAACGATCAAGGGGGAGATGCAAATAATGAGGACAAGGAGGATGATCAACCAAGGCCGCCACACCCAAGAGTCCACCAAGCAATACAACGAGATCACCCCGTCGACACCATCCTCGGTGACATTCATAAGGGGGTAACTACTCGATCTCGTGTTGCACATTTTTGTGAACATTACTCTTTTGTTTCCTCTATTGAGCCACACAGGGTAGAGGAAGCACTTCAAGATTCAGATTGGGTGATGGCGATGCAAGAGGAGCTCAACAATTTCACAAGAAATGAGGTATGGCATTTAGTTCCACGTCCTAATCAAAATGTTGTAGGAACCAAGTGGGTCTTCCGCAACAAGCAAGACGAACATGGTGTGGTGACTAGGAACAAAGCTCGACTCGTGGCCAAGGGGTATTCACAAGTCGAAGGTTTGGATTTTGGTGAAACCTATGCACCCGTAGCTAGGCTTGAGTCAATTCGTATATTATTGGCCTATGCTACTTACCATGGCTTCAAGCTTTATCAAATGGACGTGAAGAGTGCCTTCCTCAACGGACCAATCAAGGAGGAGGTCTATGTTGAGCAACCTCCCGGCTTTGAAGACAGTGAGTATCCTAACCATGTTTATAGGCTCTCTAAGGCGCTTTATGGGCTCAAGCAAGCCCCAAGAGCATGGTATGAATGCCTTAGAGATTTCCTTATTACAAATGGCTTCAAAGTCGGCAAAGCCGATCCTACTTTATTCACTAAGACTCTTAACAATGATTTGTTTGTATGCTAAATTTATGTTGATGATATCATATTTGGGTCTACTAACAAATCTACATGTGAAGAATTTAGTAGGATCATGACACAAAAATTCGAGATGTCTATGATGGGGGAGTTGAAATATTTCTTAGGATTTCAAGTCAAGCAACTCCAAGAGGGCACTTTCATTAGCCAAACAAAGTATACTCAAGACATTCTAAGCAAGTTTGGAATGAAGGATGCCAAGCCCATCAAGACACCCATGGGAACCAATGGGCATCTCGACCTCGACACGGGAGGTAAGTCCGTGGATCAAAAGGTATACCGGTCGATGATTGGTTCATTGCTTTATTTATGTGCATCTCGACCGGACATTATGCTTTCCGTATGCATGTGTGCAAGATTCCAAGCCGACCCTAAGGAATCACACCTTACGGCCGTAAAACGAATCTTGAGATATTTGGCTTATACTCCTAAGTTTGGGCTTTGGTACCCTCGGGGATCCACTTTTGATTTGATTGGTTATTCGGATGCCGATTGGGCGGGGTGTAGGATTAATAGGAAGAGCACATCGGGGACTTGCCAGTTCTTGGGAAGATCCTTGGTGTCATGGGCTTCAAAGAAGCAAAATTCGGTCGCTCTTTCTACCGCCGAAGCCGAGTACATTGCCGCAGGCCATTGTTGCGCGCAATTGCTTTGGATGAGGCAAACCCTGCGGGACTACGGTTACAAATTAACCAAAGTCCCCTTGCTATGTGACAATGAGAGTGCAATCAAAATGGCCGACAATCCTGTCGAGCACAGCCGCACTAAGCACATAGCCATTCGGTATCATTTTCTTCGGGATCACCAACAAAAGGGGGATATCGAGATTTCATACATTAACACTAAAGATCAATTAGCCGATATCTTTACCAAGCCACTTGATGAGCAATCTTTTACCAGACTTAGGCATGAGCTCAATATTCTTGATTCTAGGAATTTCTTTTGCTAGTCTTGCACACATAGCTCACAAATATACCTTTGATCATGTCTCCTTTATATATGCTATGACTAATGTGTTTTCAAGTGTATTTCAAACCAAGTCATAGGTATATTGAAAGGGAATTGGAGTCTTCGGCGAAGACAAGGCTTCCACTCCACTCTACTACTCATCCTTCGCCGTTGCTCCGCATCTCTCTCCAACTTTGGTATAATCCTCACTCTTTCATTTTATGACCAAAGGGGGAGAAAAGGACTTCATTGGGCTCTAATGATTCCGTTTTTGGCGATTCATGCCAAAGGGGGAGAAAATATTAGCCCAAAGCAAAAGGACCGCACCAACACCCTAATTTTAAATTTGATGATTTTCAATGGTAAATTTCAAAATTGGTATCTCTTTGTGTTCTAAAGGGGGAGCAAGTAGTATTTTCAAAATTGATGGAAAACCCTCTTGAACACTAAGAGGAGACCTTATTTGAGGGGGAGTTTTGTTTAGTCAAAGGAAGAAAACTTCAAAACTTGAAAATGCTTTGCAAATCTTATTCATTTACCTTTGACTATCTTGCAAAAAGACTTTGAAAAGAATTTACAAAAGAGTTTTATGGTGCAAATGTGGTCCAATATGTCAAAAACAAAGAAAACAATCCATGCGCATCATATAAGTATTTATATTGGCTCAATTCCAAGCAACCTTTGCACTTACATTATGCAAACTAGTTCAATTATGCACTTCTATATTTGCTTTGGTTTGTGTTGGCATCAATCACCAAAAAGGGGGAGATTGAAAGGGAATTAGGCTTACACCTAGTTCCTAAATAATTTTGGTGGTTGAATTGCCCAACACAAATATTGGACTAACTAGTTTGCTCTAGTACTTAAGTTATACAGGTGCAAAAGGTTCACACTTAGCCAATAAAAAGACCAAGTGTTGGATTCGACAAAGGAGCAACGAGGCAACCGAAGGCACCTCTGGCTGGGGGCACCGGACTGTCCGGTGTGCACCGGACAGTGTCCGGTGCGCCCAGAGGACTCCAACTCAAACTCTTCGCCCTCGGGAATTCTCGGAAGCCGGCGCGCTATAATTCACCAGACTGTCCGGTGTGCACCGGACATGTCCGGTGCTCCAAGGAAGCGCGGTCTCCGGAACTCGCCAGCCTCGGGTTCGCGCGGCAGCCGCTCCGCTAAAATTCACCGGACTGTCCGGTGTGCCAGCGGAGCAACGGCTCTTTTCGGCGCCAACGGCTCCCTGCGGCGCATTTAATGCGCGCGCAGCACGCGCAGACGTCAGACGTGCCCATACCGGTGCACCGGACATCAAACAGTTGTTGTCCGGTGTGCACCGGACACCCAGGAGGGCCCAGAAGACAGAAGCTCCAACGGTCAGAATCCAATGGCAGTGATGACGTGGCAGGGGCACCGGACTGTCCGGTGTGCACCGGACTGTCCGGTGCGCCATCGAACAGAGGCCTCCAGCCAACGGTCAAGTTTGGTGGTTGGGGCTATAAATACCCCAACCACCCCACCATTCATTGCATCCAAGTTTTACAACTTCCAACCACTTACAAGAGCTAGGCATTCAATTCTAGACACACCAAAGAGATCAAATCCTCTCCAATTCCACTCAAGCCTTTAGTGACTAGCGAGAGAGATTTGCCGTGTTCTTTTGAGCTCTTGCGCTTGGATCGCTTTCTTTCTTTCTCACTTGTTCTTGCAATCAAAACTCAATTGTAACCAAGGCAAGAGGCACCAATTGTGTGGTGGCCCTTGCGGGGAAGTTTTGTTCCCGTTTGATTGAGAAGAAGAAAAGCTCACTCGGTCCGAGGGACCGTTTGAGAGAGGGAAGGGTTGAAAGAGACCCGGCCTTTGTGGCCTCCTCAACGGGGAGTAGGTTTGCGAGAACCGAACCTCGGTAAAACAAATCCGCGTGTCACACTCTTCATTTGCTTGCGATTTGTTTTTGCGCCCTCTCTCGCGGACTCGTTTATATTTCTAACGCTAACCCGGTTTGTAGTTGTGATTATTTTTGTTTCGCCCTATTCACCCCCCCTCTAGGCGACTTTCACTTATGATTTGTTTGCTTCTCTTATACTAAGTTTTCTTGCACTATTCTTTGCTAACATTATTTGGTGTTGCTTCAAATTAAATTCTCATTTAGTGAAGCAACACCTTGCAAGAAAGAACTTGTGTTATTGCTCTTCTTATCTAAGCCCTCTTACTTTATTCTCATAGACTTATTAGTTGTATTGATTTATCAATTTTGCATTATTTGAAAGCAATACTCTTTAGAAGCAAAGGACTTAGTTTTCATACTCCGATTATTGTATCTTGTTCTAACCACTAATCAAGGGATCTAGTTTGGATTTAGAATTATAAATTTTAGGTTTCGCCTATCCACCCCTCCTCTAGGCGACTTTCAATTATGTTGGGCACAAATTATACCCCAAAGTAGAACTACTGTACAAGGACCCATGTTTGAACTTCAGTATTGTGACAACAAAATACAACAAGCATGGTAGCAACTTGCTACTTGTAGGTTATGTTAATGGACATTAGATGTAGGAAAGAAATCACCAAAATAATTAGTCCATACAAAGTTAATAGGGGTTATTTATGGTTGTGCTTACACTAAATGAGAATCATAAGTATAACAATGAAACATCCACCAAAAAGAGAGAAAATGAGGTAGAACCTCAATGAATATGAGTCCACATGTACTAATGAACTTAAGATTTATAGTTGCATAAATAAAGTTTCCTGTTAGTTTAATGAAAGGATTTATCTCCTAACTGAACCAAATGTTATAGTAAAGCAAGAATTGGGGGCAAACAACATTGTACTAGCACATAGGTCTCTTCCTCGGTTTAGGTAACTCCTAAACCGATTCAAGGACAATGGTGTTGCAATTGTGTCGGCCTAATGGGTTTGCAAGGTGTAAAGTATATCAACTATACAGAGGTAGTGAAATAATGGAAGACCCTAGATCGATGAATACTCTAAGAATTTATGCATTGCAAATGCCATAGGCAGTACACTGCAAACCCTAGGTGACAAATCCGAAATGAAATCAACACATTCATGTACATGCTAATCAATGTTCTTTGTTGGGGATTAAGCTAATCGAACGAGGAAAGGACCGAATCCAACCTCAGTTCTTGGAGATCGAAAGAAGCAGATCGGGGGACATGCGTTCGTGGTCTCGAATGGCGGACAGAGTTGCGTTGATAGCTCCTCAAAGTATCACCGGTGGAGACGGTTGAACTGTGGCGGCTGCGATCCCCTGGACCTTGCTTCATCGTCCGCGCTCGGGAAATCCGGCGGCCCCCGACTCCTCAACCTCGGGTAGACGGATCCGCATATCGAGGTTGCTCATCGCGCCGGTAGAGATGTGGCTGGGGGCCGCCTCAGTCGACGGCGGCGAATCGCCGAAGGCGCTTCGCACGGTGCCCTCGGAGGCTTCTCGAGCGGTTGTGCCCAAACCGGACACGATGCTAACCAACGGTAGCGTGGCCCTCGCATCCCCCTCCATGTAGTGTGAGAGAGAAGATTTGGGAGAGAAGGGGGAAATAGTGAGGGGAAGCGTGCGACCTGTAGCCGTCACAGATGCGTGGAGGGTGCGGTGTTGTGAACAGTCTTAGGCTATCCACGCTGTAGTACACTACATATTGCGCTAAAACTGACATATCGAATATAGAAAAAAATACTACATCGCATTACACCATGCACTACACTATTGGAGAGTAGCACGAGTACTACACTATTCCTAGTGTAAGCACAGGGACTTCACTATCATCTGTGTGTAGCAAATATATTTTAAATTAGAGATGTTAGGTAGAAGTGGATGAATACAATATATAGTAGTTAGATGGTTTTTGATTTGAGAAATAACTCTATCTAAGACGAGATATTGCATCATAAGTCAATTTTTCAAATTTGGTACGATGATTCTATTCCATATGTTAGTACTAACTAACAGGAACGATGTGTTGATAAATCAACTCATTTCATTTTACAAACAAAAAAAAAATGAGGAGTAAGAAGATGATAGACTAGATTATTCCTTAAACAAACACCATATAGAGTAAACTTATAGAGTAATGTAGTTGCAAAAAATTGATATAGAGAAATTAATCTTACTGAGTTGACTAGAATATTTTTTAAGTTGAAAGGTAGAGTAGCATCAGTAAGGGCGGAACATAGTACTGCTTTCCTTACATACAGTCATACAGACATACATTGGAATACAGACCTTGTCACGACCAGACGATTCGATTTGATCTTTCAAAAAAAAAGACGTTTACAAACGATTCAGTAAATCGAGACTCCTGGTATGATCCAACGACGTCCCAGCATTTTTAGTTCCACGTGTCTCCAATCCACCTGTCTCTTACTCTCCCACCCCAATCCTCCCAAATCCTCACCTTCCCCTTCCCACTCGGCCACTCCTCATCAGCCATCCCCTAGGCCAAAACCCGCGCACACCGGCGACGGCCGGAGAACCTCCCGCCGGCCGCCGCCATGCCGCCGCCTCTACAGGCCCACCGCCTACTCATCTCCCACCGCCGCCTACCCACTCCCGCTCGCCGCCGGTTCACCGCCGCCTCTTCCGTCCAATCCGCTCCCGCCACAACCTTGGCCCCGGGCCCCGCCACATCCTCCATCCTCTCCATCCGCGAGTCGCTCCTCTCAGGCGAGAGGACCGCGGCGGACATCACCTCCGAGTACCTCTCCCGCCTCCGCCGTACCGAGCCGACCTTGCGCAGCTTCATCCACGTCGCGGCCGCCGCCGCCGAGCGGGAGGCGGAGGAACTCGACCGGAGGATTGCCTCCGGGGAGAAGGATGCGGTGGGTCCGCTCGCTGGAGTGCTGGTGGGAGTGAAGGACAATCTTTGCACGGCCAACATGCCCTCCACGGGCGGGTCGCGGATACTGGACGGGTACCAGCCGGCGTACGACGCCACTGCCGTGCGGCGGCTGCGGGAGGCCGGCGCTATTGTGTTGGGGAAGACGAACCTCGACGAATTCGGAATGGGGAGCACCACCGAGGGCTCCGCGTTTCAGGTTGGCGGACCAGAACCAGATCCTCATGTCGTTTAAACAGATTTTGCTGAAGTTTGAGCGTTGCCGATTGTGTTGACTCATGTTGAAATATGACGTTAATGTTAGCCCGATAAGCTTTGTTTACGCTGGTCTGTAGGAATCAATGAAACAAAATATGGAGACTCGTTTGTGAGGTTACCAGTCTCTGATCATGATCAGACCAGGGACAGTTCCAGAATCGTTAATGAGTACCATCTTAATATAGGCGGCTAGTTGCATGTCAGTATTGATGTTGAAATGTGGGGACTTCCCTCGGAGATGAAGTGCGCTGCTAAAAATGTAGACACATGGTGATGTGATTATGACACATATTGTTTGGTGATATGCAGGTGACAACGAACCCGTGGGATGATTCACGTGTGCCTGGGGGATCCTCTGGTGGTTCTGCTGCTGCAGTATCTGCTAGGCAATGCGTAGTGTCACTAGGTAGTGACACAGGTGGAAGTGTGAGACAACCAGCGTCGTTTTGCGGTGTAGTGGGTTTGAAGCCAACTTATGGCCGGGTTTCTCGTTTTGGTCTCATGGCCTACGCTTCATCACTGGATGTTGTGGGATGCTTTGGTTCGTCGGTTTTTGACACTGCAACCATCTTATCTGTTGTTGCTGGCCATGACAAGATGGACGCAACCAGCAGTTCGCAGGTAAAGAAACAGAGGCTAGAGGCTTAACCTTAAAAGTACATTTGTATTTTGTTTCCCATTTCAATCAGTAATATGTTTATTATCTGGTTGGGTTATAACTAGGGATGAAAACGGTCGGAAACGGTATTTATTCGGTAATCAGTTTTTTCTTTGATTGTGAATAAATAGGATATAGAATATACAATACAAATTTGTATTCTTGTTTTTAACATCCAGCTTGTTAAGATTCATAAAAGGTAAACCTCAAATTCATCCTACATTTTCTCAAATAATAGATATAAACTTCAGTATGGATTCGGAAACAAATTCGGTAATTTTTTCAACTTTTTGTGTTGTAGGGAGCAAATAATACATAAAACAACTTATATAATATTTTATTCATATTTGTACTAATGTGCTTAATAACATAAGAAAAGATCAAAATCAAATTTTATACATATCTATTTTAAAATATTAAATTTGTTCTAACAGTTCGGATTATCACTTTCATCCCTAGTTATAACATTGTCTGGTACAGTTGCAAGTTGAACCACATGTTTATTTCTATTTTTGGCAAACATGTCTATGACCTCACATGTATTATTTGTTTGGTTGGGCTTCACAGGTTAGTTGTACGCTTGGACATCAGATTTCATTTCCATGTGATTGTGCCATGTTTTCATTTGGTTGTTAGTAATTGTATTAATATGGTTTGATTGGGATGGCTTTTGCACTTTGTTCTATCTAAATTTTTTTATCAGTAATAAAGGCAGCACATGGGTTGTCTTCTTATGGTTGGAAAACAAATCACAGCATAACATTCACAAATGACTAAGAACAGATGTCAGGAGGATTATACTAGTCTGCCCCATACTCCCATTCTTATATATAGCGTTGATTTAATACATTTATATCATTAAAACTATGCAGCTGTCCTGTATGTTTGTTAACAACCCTTAACTTGTTTTTTGTCCTTCTATTCTACTCTGCAACTGGATCATGATCCATTAGTGATTTGAGCATACAGGAAGGCATAACATTGATGTTTGGTTCATTGCTACTTGATCTCTTCTGTCACCTTTCCAGGTTGTTCCAGAGTATGCATCGGAGTTGATCTCCCTAGATTTACTAGAATCGAAACCATTAAATGGTGTGAGAATTGGGATTATACAAGAAACTCTTGGAGAAGGTGTTGCCAGTGGAGTCGTATCATCAATCAAGGGTGCTGCTTCACACCTGGAGCAGTTGGGATCTGTGGTCGAAGAGGCTTGTTACTTTCCACTATCCTAAATATATATTAAAAAACACGTCCTTTTAACGGGATTCATGAAAGAAATTTTAACTGAACTTTTGTCTTCTATTGTATTTCAGGTTTCACTGCCTTCATTTTCTCTTGGCTTACCAGCATATTACATACTAGCCTCATCTGAAGCTTCTTCTAATCTATCACGCTATGATGGTATCAGGTGATCTTGCATTCTTGCGGTAGCTAAACCTTATTCTTACCCCTGTATTTTCAAAGTATCATAGGATTTATACTATGGAGTACTGTTTTCAGGTATGGAGGACAGGTCTCGGCGGATGACTTGAATGAGCTTTATGGAGAGTCCCGGGCTAATGGTTTTGGTCATGAGGTACAATATTCTCAGTTACTAATATATCATACATAAGTCCATACTCCACTAGTATACTCATCAGTTGTCTTTTCAATATATTTTTTTTCTAAAACGCGCAGGAGAACTGCGCATTAGATATATTAAGATAGAAGAAATACCAATGGTCTAAAGAAGACCAGAGTACAGAGAAACAACAAAAAAATATAAGAAAATAAAAATAAAATAAAAAATAAAAATAAAAATAAAAATAAAAATAAAAACAGCCAAAACTGCTCCTAAACTAAGGCCAGATGGTGCCCAGATCTTTGGCACCCGCGAGACACCACCTCTGAGCGTCGTCTTTGATATTTTGAATAATCTGGTTGCCACTAGGAGCATCCCCCTCAAACACACAATTATTCCGCTGCTTCCAAAGCCACCATGCCACCAACATCACAAGGGAGTTAATCCCTTTGCGCAGCGCATAAGGGACCTTGGCCTCCAAGTTAGCCCACCAATCTTGGAAAACCAAATCATCCCTCGCGGGGGAGAACTGCCGCAGATTAACCAGGGAGAAAATCCTAAACCACACTTCCCTAGAGAAGACACAAGAGATTAAAAGATGATGCACCGTTTCATCCTCTTGATCACAAAGGGGGCATTGAACAGGATGGTCCAAACCCCTCTTTGCCAAGCGATCTGCAGTCCAGCACCTATCTCGAGTCGCGAGCCAAAGAAAGAACTTGCATCTTGGAGGGGCCCAGTTTCTCCAAATAAGCTCAGCAGGCGCAAAACCCACCCTTCCCATCATAAAAAGATCATACGCCGATTTGGACGAGTAAGAGCCTGAGGGGGAAGGTGTCCATATGTGCTGATCTGGAACATCTGATAACAGTTGAACCTCCCGAACAAGATCCCAGATCTGGAAGAATTCGGAGAAAGCCATAGAGGATAAATTGCCCCTAATGTCAAGAACCCAACTGCTACCATTAATTGCTTCCTGGACTGTTCTTGACCTCACAGCCTTCTTGTTAACAGCTGCAAACAGCGAAGGAGCCCAATCTGCAATTCTTTTACCGTGCAGCCAGCGATCAGTCCAAAATTTGGTGTCAGTTCCACTGCCCACAACTGACTGAACCGATGCAGCAAAAAGTGCAGCAGCATTGGGATGAACTTGGACATCCAAGAAAGCCCACGGCCGCTCAGGTTGTGTTTTCTTCAACCATAACCATCTCAAATTGAGGGACCAGCCCATAACTTCAAGATTTGGAACACCTAAACCACCCAAAGTCAATGGTACACACACCTTCTGCCAACCCACTAAACAGTGCCCACCATTGGTATTTTTGCGGCCTTTCCAGAGGAAACCTCTCCTAATCTTGTCAATGGCTTTGATGACCCATTTGGGGCATTGAAGTGCAATAAGATGGTAAACTGGAATAGCTGAGAGGACAGATTTGACAAGAGTAGCCCTACCCGCCGGGTGAATAAGAGCAGCTTTCCAACCAGGCAATCTATCTGCAACCTTCTCAACTAGAGGGAGAAGGTCCCTCCTGGAGAGCTTTCTAATAGACAAAGGCAGTCCCAAGTACTTGCAAGGAAAATTCACCAAATTACAAGATAGCGTCTCATGGATTGCCAAAACCTCCTGGTCATTGCAGCAAATCGGAGTAAACGAGCTCTTAGCTAAATTAGTAACAAGTCCTGAGGCTTCACCGAACACCTTCAAAACTTGTTTGACTGTCTCCAAGTCACACCTCACCGGATGCATAAACAGAACCACATCATCGGCGTATAAGGAAATTCTCTGTCCAATTCCCCGACGAAGCAGCGGCTGTAACAAACCATAGCTCTCAGCCTTCAAGATTATTGAATTTAGAACGTCCATAACACACACAAAGAGCATAGGAGATAAAGGGTCTCCCTGACGGAGCCCCCTTTGATGATAAATCAACTCTCCAGGTTCACCGTTAACCAAAACTCTAGTAGAAGAAGAGCGTAGCAACTTTGCCAACATATCACACCACCGAGCACCAAAACCAAGATGTTGTAAGACCTCCAAAAGGAAAGGCCATGAAACTGAATCAAAGGCCTTGGTGATGTCAAGCTTTAGGAGCACTCTCGGTTCCTTTTGCCTGTGCAAAACTCGGGCCATCTGTTGCACAAGAACAAAATTATCCAAAATGTATCTACCTTTCACGAACGCACTTTGATTAGGTGACACAAGCTGTGATAGTTTCCCTGATAACCGATTAGCCAACAGCTTAGTGATGATCTTGGCGAAACTATGGATCAGACTTATAGGGCGAAAATCTTTTACCTCCTCCACATCAACTTTCTTGGGCAGCAGGGTAATATATGCAGAGTTGAGGAGAAAAAGTCTACTATCATCACCCTGAAACATTATATTCACAGCAGCCATAAAATCTACTTTGATAATTTGCCACGCCATCTTGTAGAATCTGCCTGTAAAGCCATCTGGCCCGGGAGCTTTATCTGAAGGCATGGATTTGATGGTGTTCCAAATTTCTTCCTCGTCAATAATCCGGTCTAACTCGGTAAGATCAACAGCGGATCGATGAAAGGATTGAAGATCAAGAGTGAAGTTACGCTGTCCCGCAGATCCCAACAAATTGCTGTAAAAATCCCAGACCACCTCAATCTTATCCTTTTGATCAGTGAACACCCTGTCCTCTGTCTTCAAACTGGCAATAAAGTTTTTCTTCTTCCTGTATCTGGCATGGTGCTGGAAATACGCAGTGTTGGCATCTCCCTCTTTGAGCCATCTCAGACCAGAACGCATCCTTGCCCTGGTCCTCTCAAAGGAAGACAAGCCCAAAATATGATGCTTAAGCTGTCTCCGAAGCCAAATTTCCAGTGAGGACAGCAATCTTGAATCCTGGGCAGATTCCAGTTGATGAATAATCTCCCTCGCAAGAAGAAGTTGTCGCTTGATATTGCCTGTCTTCCTATGACTCCAAGATTGCAGATTTTTGGCAAGCCTCCGCAGCTTGTCAGCGAGCCTCTGTAAAGGGCAAACAGCCATAATCGGCTGCTCCCAGGACTGCTGCACAACCTCCATAAATCCATCAAGTTTTGGCCAAAAACTTTCGAAATGAAAGCGACGTTTACCCATGAAGGAGTCCCTCAAGCCCAGCAATAAAGGGCAATGATCTGAAATGGAAGAAGCCAAAGCTTGCAGAATGCAATCTGGGAACAACTGGTCCCAATCAGTGGTCACAAAAACACGATCTAGTCTGACAAGGGTTGGCGCTTCTCGCTCATTAGACCAAGTAAATTGTCTACCCAAAAGATCAATTTCCACCAATTCAAGCTCATTAAGAAGACGACGAAAACGGCCCATCATTGCCCTGTCAACATTTTGATTATTTTTGTCTTCCACCTTATAAATGAGGTTGAAATCCCCTCCAACAGCCCACGGTCCAGCACACGTAAGGCGAATGTTACGAAGTTCTTGCAGAAATTGCACCTTCAGGACGTCCGACTGTGGGCCATAAACTCCAGTGAACCACCAAGGGGGGCCCTCACTCTGCTGGAACTGAACAGAAACAGAAAAAACATCCACCCTTGATGCAATAGCCTTGCACACATTGCCTTTCCAAGCCACCAAGATGCCACCCCGAGAACCCTCTGCTGGGAGGAACACAAATTCATCAAAATCAGCCCCAAGGGTCGACATGACTGTCCATCTAGAAATATTTTCCTTTTTTGTCTCTTGCAAACAAACCACTTCCGGCTTTACAGAATCAATCAAACTACGAACAGAATCCCGCCGAGACTTATTAGAGTCCCCTTACATTCCAAATCAACAATTTTGAGATATCCATAGAAACAAAAGACAGGAGTACGACTAGAGAAAAAGCTTCCCAACCCACGAACAAAAGGGGGAACTACACAATAATGGGACTCTGTCCCAACAGTGAATCTGCAGCATCCGCATTCTCCGGAATTGCCCAACCGAACAGTGCAGCTAAGGCAGCGACATGGTCCTGAGATAGAGGCTTAGAAAACAGCCGCCCATATTCATCAAGAGCTTCTTGTGCCAATCCCTCCTGGTCAGCCCATATCCCCAAGGTTCTAGCAATATCCACTCTTATTTTTCTGACAGCTGTGGAAGGCGCCCCCCTACCATCCTTCTTCAGTCTATTGCTTCTTCTAGGTATAAAATCTTTTGGCGTCTGCTTACGTCGCCGCTGTTGGGTAGCTGGTCTGGCCAAGATGCAGTCAACTGGCTTAGTGATGGTGGCCAAAAAATCCTGCACCAGCGAAAGGTCAACATCCGATGTCGTGGTATCCAAAACCGATGCCGAGATACAGTCAGCGGAGCAATCATCCCCCGCATGTCCCTCAAGTAGCTCTTGCCTTCCCGTCGGAGAACTGAGCACGAGATCATCCACCCGGTCTGCTGACCCAGAAACAGAGCCCGCCCCAACATCTGCGAGAATGGGGCGTCTTCTAGAATATACAAGCAGAGCCCGCGGGGAAACAGTCCCAGCAACCGACAACGCCCCCCCTCTGACAGAAATGGGATCCAATATCCCATGAGAGCGCCCCGGAGCCGAAACACCCAAGGAAGGGGCCTCGAGGCCCGCACGGTGAACGCAGTTCAGAGTTTCAGCCGCAGAAGCTCCATCAATTGGTGACGATGCAGCCATGTACACCGGAGCCGAGACACCCAAGGAAGGGGGCTCGAGGCCCGCACGATGATCATAGCCTAGATGTTCTCCCTCCTTGTCTGCTCTTGCCATTAATGGAACCAGTGGCACCGGAGCCAAGGCAGTCACAGAAGACGCCTCGAGGCCCGCACGGTTAACCAAGTTCGAAATGCCTTCATCAATATCACCCAAGTCTGCAGCCAAAGGCACCAGAGCTGCCTCGATGCCCGAGCAGCGCTTGTTGCTAGGGCCCAACCTCTCCATGACTGAACGCCGAGGTCGGCTACTCTGCCCTCTGCCATTTCCCGGAGGAGAACGTGATCTGGGACTCCGGCGAGCCCAATCTCTGGCGCCCAAATCGCCCAGCGACAGAGAGGGCCCAAGCTCAGCAGATGACGAAGGGAAGGACCAAAGAATTTTGACTTGATAAATTAGAGTTCTGAACCCCTGACCATCATTCTCTGGCGACTGCAGGGGTTCTGTAATCCATAACTCCCTTGAATCTGGAATCAAAGCGGGATCAACACACCATGCAGAACAACGAAAAGAGGTGCGATCACCCAGGTCCGACTGCACGCAGAACACCGAAGCAAAGGGATTGAGCAGCCGTTCCACCGTGGCAACCTCCCAAGCATGCATAGGAATGCCATCCAAATGAAAATTCACCAAGAAAGGAAGGATCCCTCCTGAGGAGTTTGTGAACCTTGACCATTGTTGGCAGATCACCGAAAAGGACGGCGCTCTCAATAATGACTTCTTCTCCTCCAAGAGCCGAATCAGCCCCACAGAAGGAAGAAACAGCAGAAAACTGGACGCAGATAGTCGAAGAAGACTAAGCGAACCTTCCTCAACCTCTAACCAGGGCGCGAGCAGGGCTGCCACCTCCTCCCCTGGAACAGCTGTACGCTCGCTGATCACCGAGATCACCACCGCCTTCTTCAGGTCTTCCTCAGCAGATGACATAGCATGGCTCCAACCCAGGATACAAGGAGGAACCGGACGAATAGCAGCACCCGGAGAGGGCGAAACCTGGGTAGCGCGCTCCAAACGATGGGGAACCAGGTGACCCTCCTCCAAAGGAGGGGCAAGTCTCTTGCGAGAATGACGACGACGAGCCCGGCCCCTCGGAGAGCCAGAGGCACCATTGACAGAAGGCTGCGAATGCTGTTGATTTTCTTCCCCCAAAGCTGGCAGAAATTTTCTTCTCCACACCCTCTTAGGAGCATGAACTAGCCGCTGCCTCCCCGCGTCCGAGCGATCCATGGGAGGGGAAATCCTTCCCCAGACCGAGATGGGGCGCCCCGGGCCCTTTGAGCCACCCAGCCGCGACCAAACAGAGGAACCAGCCGCCACTGAGCCGCCAAGCCTCGCCCAGACAGGGTGCACAGCGGTGGAGGAATGAACTCGAGGCACCGGAGAGGTGGCAGGGTCCCCGGGACAGGACGCAGCTTTATGGCCCAGCGCGAGGCAATTGAAACATCTTGAATCCAGGCGGCAATGGCGGGCCAGGTGACGAGGCGAAAGGCAGTTGAAGCAAACGCCATTGAAGGCAGAGGGGGAGGGCCCATGACGACGGACCCGAAGCGCCCGAAGACGCAGCCGCTTCGCCCTCCTCGACTCCACCAACTCCCACCCCTCGGCATCCGCCCCCGCAGGGAGTCGAGGCGTCGTACGGAAGGTGGAACGCCGAACAAGGGGAGGCGGACGGGACTCCGGCTGAAGACGAACCGCAGCGGTGGCCGGAGGACTGGAAGAAAGCACGTCGTCGCGGAAGGGGAGCCCAGAGGATGGCACGCTGCCCGGGCTAACTCCTCCCCATCGCTCGAACTTGGTCCTCCCGCCAGACTTCAAACGAGCATCGCCCCGGACAAGAGGAGACGACGAAGGTCGTCGCGGGGGGAACACGGCCGCAACGGAGGTTTGAGTGGTGGTCGCCGCCCCAGGCGAAGGGAACGGCGAGGAAGTGGCCGCCGGCCCCGGAGTGGGCACCGGCGCAAAGGAGTCGCTCTCTCTCATCTCCTCCATCTTTTCAATATATATTCATGATCCCGTTAGATGTACTCATGTAGCTTAGCACAGTGACCAATCTGATTAGGAGCTGTCACATTGTGTAGAACTATGCACGTGTCCCATGTCATCACAGCTCAGGGGTTAGTCATGCTGTACATAGATTTTGACTGACTTCTTTTGCTTTTTAATATTTTTATTATGATATTGTATATGCACTAAATCCTGGCTATTATTGCAATGAAAAAACAACAATTATATGCCCCACTCCATTTGCAAAGAAGATAAATTTATAATTTAGAAAACATATCCAGTTTCTCATTAAAAGGGCAGGCTTGGTGCAGTTGTGAGAGTTGTTTCATTGAGTCACCAGGTCGCTGGTTTGAAGCAACCTGGGCCTGTCCCTTTTTTATCTTGTTCCTTGTTAAACAAAGTTTTTAAAATTAAAGACAGATTTGGCCGGTATGGATTGAGGCCAGGCCAGGCCAGGCTTGCAAACTTGCGTTGTGGAAATGGCAATACTAAGTTACTAACCCATGTTGGTCTGCCAATTGTGGGCAACTGGGTATGTCTTGTTACTTGTTAGTAACATTGCGCTAATTGAAGTGTGGCTCGTATTATATATGCGCACAGTATGCTATTTGATTTGCAGTGTTGGATAGTGTTTGAATCTTTTGTATTTGAAATGCTTATTTCCATCAAGTAACATGGTGAAAAAAATGGTTCTTTCTTTCCAGGTCAAAATGAGAATTTTGATGGGAACCTATGCTCTTTCTGCTGGGTACTATGATGCATACTACAAACGAGCACAACAGGTAATTGCAGAGCAGTGGCATCCAATTCAACATTTGTATTTAATTATCTTATGTCACAGTTCAATGCCACCAAAAGTAGTAAAATACATGCATTGTAGTATGTGAGGACACTGGACGTTTTCGAAGGCGTGGCATTCAATGTTTGTTTTTAATTATCTTACTACTACACAATTTGATGCCCCACTGAAAGTAGGTACTAAAGTACATGCACTGTAGTAGGTCAGGACACTGGTTAAGCAAAGCTTCAAAGATGCTTTGGAAAGATACGACATTCTAATCTCACCAGCTGCGCCGTCAGCAGCCTACAAGATAGGTATGTTACAATCTGCTCGTAAGTATGACCCCCTTCCCTGGTCTATTTAGGGTTGATAGTTCAATTCTTTTTGGCAGGTGAAAAGATAAATGACCCGTTAGCCATGTATGCAGGAGATATCATGACGGTATTTGATACTTTGCTGTCTTTTGTTGATTTCACTTTTCTCTTCTTTGCACTCTGTTCCAAAGTGCCTGCTGACATGGAATTCTCTGCGATATGATGCTCATTTTGTGAAGTTTTATCTCATGATAGAAATGTATGAAAGGGTTGCAAATTTGCTGACTTATGTAGGTGAATGTTAATTTGGCCGGGCTTCCTGCATTGGTTGTGCCTTGTGGATTTGTTGAAGGTGGAGTTGCAGGGCTCCCAGTGGGACTCCAGATGATGGGATCTCCATTCTGTGAGGTAAAAGTTATGGTGCTGATTACATTTAGAACTGGAGATTGCTCCACGTTTCTGCAGGGCTCCTCATTGAATTCAGGCGTAGCGAGTAGATAATCCACTAATTAACTTCTGCCATTTTAACCAGGGAAATTTGCTGAGAGTAGGCCACATCTTTGAGCAGACTCTCCAGAATCTCAGCTTTGTTCCACCGTTGTTGGCAGAGGGCCAGTTGTGACAGATAATCCACTCGCTGCTCAACAAGCAATTACCTGAGCTACGGGTTTTGGGGTGGCTTTCTGTCATTCGCATGCGGAGGAAATTGGTAGCACGCATGACGCATGTAGAAAATAGAATCTTTTGCTCGTGGGGTTGCTGATAATTGTGAGAGCAACGACACCCATGTTGATGTACACCAGCAACCAGCACATTGCATACCGCACAGCATTTTACATGCCTTCAGAATGATTGATGATTTTGTATCAATGCTGGTTTTCTCAAATGTCAAATTTTGCATAGAAAATATTAGTGTCCCTGGCAGAGGTGAGTATTCCAGCATCTATAAGCAGTTGTGGCCTTGTGGGATCCGATGAGAAACAGAACAGAAAGCAGAGAAACGAAACAGAAAGGGCCCATTTGGACGTAGATATTGGATGTTAGAATTGAATGGATCCAATACGAAATCTGCATAGTATTGAAAATGTGTTGCAATATAAATATGTTGTTTGCATGCAATTAATACAAAGGGAATAGGCTCTGAATTGAGAGAGAAATTCTAGTTATAGTTCAACTGAGAAATTCAACTTTAATTCCAACTCTGAATTCATTAGATAACTAAATATCAGAATTTAGGAATCCTAGTTTCAATTCCTAATTTCAGACTTCGATATTTACATCCATGCGGGGGTGAAAGTACAGTTCGTGTAACACGCAATCAACCAAGCGTGAACGAATCGCATTTTCAGCCTTACACGAAATCAAGCAAGCGTAGACGAATCGCATTTTCAGCTCGCAACAGCATGGCACCAACTATGCATTCCCAAGGTCATACGCGAAATATTCGAAACAGAAATCGGTTATAAAATGCAAAAGCAAATACGTCCCAGACTGCAACTTCAGAGTGCAGGTGCTGTGCGGCAAAACACCGCATACACTTTCTCTTGAATAATAAATATATAATATAATACGATACTAGAAGGTACACGACAGGAAATACGGTCCAATTGAATTTTCTACACGAGCTGCACATAACGCTCCGTAAAAGTTACTTGGCACTGTTTGGTTTCCAGGTACAGATTATTGAGGGTCTCGGATGGCTAGACTCCAGACTACTTACTGAATCAAAATATCCATCATTCTATAAACAGATACAGTTCTGGAGCTCCAGCATCAACTTATTGTTTCTGCCACTGCAAGGAGAAGGAATCAATTAAAACCTGGTAATGAAAGACTAATTGTCTAATTCCATGTCTGATGTGGAGCATTTGAAATGCAAACGAGGCACAGCAAACAGCAATGCCTTTGGAAGACAAATGGGGAGTGCCTATCTGCCCAAATGACAAACATATGGCTCCACCAAGTAAAGTACTCCCTCGATTCCAAAATATACTACATTCAAAGAAATCATATTGAATGTTGACATACATACAAACTACATTCATAAATTAATTAATGGATGTATGTTTAGTCTACAACGAATTATATTTTGGGATGGAGGGAGTATACAAGGTCTTACTAACCATAACAAAAACTCCACTAGCAGGGAAGGTATATTGTTTGAAAGAAGAAACCAGCCCTCGACAGATCGAGAAACAGCACTGGACCCTGACAGTGAGGACCCTATAGCGCCACACCATAACATAGGCCAGTGACCACAAACCCACCACGACCTGGTTTGGGCACCCTGGCACAACCCCTAGGTAGGACCAGCTCTCACACAGGCTGACTACCATAGACCAGCGCCCTGCCACTATTTTATGGGTTGCTAGTGTGGGAGTTTTCTTAACCATACTTGAAACTCGCTCCCACAGGGAGTCAACTAGGCACTGGAGGTGCTACTCTAGAGTGTAGCTATGAACCATTTCGCTTATTAAGCATAACCACTTTGTATCCATTAGAAACTTCTGGATAAAGCGATGAAAACAAAAACTCGACAGCACCTATGACAAAAACTGATGTATACAGCTATGGCAAAAGTAATTGGTCTTGTACTCAAATTCATTTGTTTCTATGGGAAATGGTCAATTATTAGATCAAGAGTCAAAAGTAAATTAAACTATTTTTATAACTAGATTTTGGATCAGGCCAAGGTGCGGATTGAATGCCCAATGCCCACTGGATCTGTGATGCAGAGAGTATAAGGCTGTCCGCAGTCGCCTACGGTAAAAGCAACCGTAAATTTTTGCAGTGAGCTGGGCACCTGCAGCGGTAACTCTATATCTCACTCTATCTTCTCTCTCCATAGTAGCAAACGCTAAATCCAGCGCTCGTTCAACTCTACGCCAAATCTTGTTGCATGCGGGTGGGCCTACCTCTCACATGCGCCACGGATACTGTTGCATGCGGGTGGGATAAAAAAGTGTAGGACAAAAATGATAGAATATGTGATAGTTGGTATAGAGTAGATATTTAGGGTGAATATGAACGCGGAGTATTATAGGATAGAGTAGAGAATCTCGCTGACCAGGATGAAATATTCCTTTTAGAGTAGAAATTTAGGGTTCCATGAGTGCGGATAGCCTAAGTGGCTTCTTATGACGAAATAGACTCATGCCCACTAAATTTTTGGTACAATCAAACTAAGGCATACGCCAAAGATAAAAAATGAACTGCTGCTGAAAGTTCAAGAAGCAACTTACAGTATTAACATAGTACACAAGTGCTCATAACCCACACTTAAACTATATCCTGAGTCACACATTCATCATACAATTTATAGGTGAACACGGGCGCTAACTTCCTTTCCAGCACACTTACAGCAATTTATAGGCGAACAAAGGTGCATCTAGTATATAGCAATATAATATGGCTCCTCAAACTTACCCTCTAGATGTTACTTGCAGCAATTTGATAAACCTAAAAGTTCAGTGTATACATAACTGTCGGTACCCTGAATCAGGGGTACCCCTTACTACAGTATGAAGACACGGCGCCCGAGTGGCGATCTCTAGCTGCGCAGTGAACCGCGCCCGACCCCACCACATGGACGGCTCAAGGGGAGCCACATGGCCAGAAAAGATGATATATCCCAGGATGCAATCAGTTGGACTGGACCTCCACAAGGAAGTGTCGGACCCTTGTACGCACGGCCCGGACCCCCGAATACAGTCCGGGATTCCCAAGTAAGCATGTCGGGTCCCTTGGATGGGGTCCGGATCCCTCCGAGTAAGGTCCGGGCCACCCATAACGAGGTCCCAGGACAGGGGATACCCTGGCCTAAGCAAGGGTCCGGTACTGACACGTGTCCAGGCTTTATCCTGTGCGCTTGCACTCCCCGCTCGGGCGGAGACCCGATGCTGCCGCGTGGCTTGTTGCCCGTGACGTAAGCCAGTGGGCGGAGCCTGACGTAAGGCCTCTGGGCCGCGCGGTCTCTGCATTTATTGCGGAGAGGACACGCCGCCTGTCCACCCTGCTGACAGGCGATGTGTCCCCTCAGCATTTAATACGTCTTGTCCACTCCGCTGGCAGGCAGCGCCAGGGCCATCCTGCAGACGGCGTGCCTGTCTAGTCCATTGTCAAACAATGCGCCCGTGCTGCAAGGTGCACTGTGTCCATCATCACTTATACGAGAAGCTTCCCCTGCACGCCGATACTACGCAGATCTCGGATATCAGGGCGCAAGAAGATTGCTCCAGCAGCGAACATTAGTAGCTCCAAGTACTACATCCGTTATGTTCCTAGGCCCACATGTCGGGGCTCAGTACCCTTGTACTTGCCCCCTTAGCTATAAAAGGGGAGACATGCAACGTTTCAGGGGAGGTCGACTCACACTCCGACACACGGACACACTTAGACCCAGCTCAGGCTCACAAGTTCACACAAGCTCTCAAGCTCAATACATCACACAGTGGAGTAGGGTATTATGCTCCGGCGGCCCGAACCACTCTAAATCCTCGCGTGCTCCTGAGTTCACCATTCATCTACCAACAGGCAAAACGCTTAAGCCCCCTCCTCATCTTAGGATTTAGGGCGGGTGCACTCCGCCACCCGGCCGGAGAATTCCCTCTCCGACAATAACATTCTTCAACAAAAAACTAATGCATATATAGGTATTGCATTTTTTAACTTTTTCCAATGAACACTAGATGCTGGAACTGTGCTGCTGCACGACTCTCTAAGTATTGCAGTTAATATAAATCACTAATTTGTTGGAAGTACCCTACCACTTACATTAAATTCCAATGGTCAGTCTTCAGCATTTTAAGATAAAATGCTAATCTGTTTAGACCAACTCCAAGAGATTAGCTAAAAATAGATAACAAAATTCATGATTTAGCTATTCTTTAAAATCAAAACTACACAAGAAAACTAGACTACCCCCAACAGCTTTTTCTAAATTTTTCATTTTATACTAAAAATTGCCCTGACCTCAGCAAGCCACGTAGTCCCAAAACAAAGGGTAGACCTAGAGTGCCACCGTGCCGGATGCTCCCACATGAGGGGTCTAGGTGAGGCAAGCCTTCCCCCACAACCTACGACCTGGTGACTTAGTGAGACAGCTCTCACCACTGCATCAAGACTATCCTTCAGTTGTGTGGGACCCACACTCCACTCATCTGTTCCCTTTCCTCTAGCAGCTGCTTCTTTGCACGAAAGCATGGTACTACACAGATGCAGCGACCATCTCTAGGCCGAAGAAGCACGCCTTGTGAGCAACATCGCTAATGGTTTGCTCAGCCGCGTTGGTGGGACTGTAATACGTCATCGCCTCCTGGCTGTCAAGGAACTCCATGCCATCAGCGTCCTCAAGGCTGGGGAAGCACGCCCCCTCCCCTGCCAAGTGCCGACTTCCTTGGGCGCAGCCACGCAAGTGTAGTACCTCATCAAGCATATCCCTGCCCGTGCTTTGTCAAGCAGGCCGCTCGCTCAGCAAATCTTAATTGTCCATGGGTAACCACAGTACATTAGACACACAATCAGGTGAAGGTCTGTTTGCTAACAGCCTAAAGAGTTAGTCCACTCTCCTAATAAATGAAATGCATTGGCAATATCATAGGCACATGACTGAATCAATCATGAGTTTGTGATTTCCATGCCTTGTTTACATGAAGACACAAATACTACAGAGTTAAAAAAATAGCTCAAGCAGGAACAGTTGCAAGTGTATTGTGCTGTTTTCAACTTTTCTATAAAGTATAAACATGATATAAAGTGAAAAAAGGCTGAAAAAGTCAGCAATGTGATTGTGATTAGCATATCTTGTTAAAATCAGTCAACAGGTACTTTCTAGGGAAGGTACATGTACACATTTAGGGAAGGTACATGTACATTGGATCCATCTAATAAGAAGGTAAAAATTATTAATCGCAACGCCCAGAATGATACTGGTACAATGAAACCCTACAGCGTCATTATTCACGGAGCGAACCAAAAGGAACTACGGGGGCATTGTATGGAACGAAAGAAACCATCGCACCAGACACATATCGTGCAAGTTTTCTGATCCCAGATCCAGAATAAGAGGACAATATGTTGATGAATGATGCTACGCACCGATTGAATGACTGGATGACCATGGAAGGAGTGGTCAGAAGATGATGTCGTCGTCCTTCTCCCCACCAGCAACCAGCAGGTTTGCCGCAGCCCCCACGGAGATGCCCCTCTTAAGCGCGAGATCCTCGGCAAGCTGTTCCTCCGCGAATAGCTTGGCGGCGGCCATCTGGCGCTCGATCTCCCTCTTCTTGTAGCCCTGGATCTTCTTGAGCCTGAAGAAGTCCTCGCGCTCGAGCTCGTCGAGCTCCCCCTTGATGTAGCTGATGGTGTTCTCGATCCTGGGCTTGACGACGTTCTCGAGCGCGTTGACGCGGCGGTTGGTGGTCTTGATGGCCTCGTCGAGCGTGAGGAAGGAGGTCTGCAGAGAGGCGAGCTCGACGAGCACCTCGATGGCCTTGACGTGCGCGGAGCGGCAGGCGGCGACCTGCTGCCCGCCGCGGGCCAGGCCCGTGAGGCTCGGGGACGCGTTGGAGGGGCCCCCGGAGGCCGCGGCGGGGTCGACGAAGTGGGTGAACTTGGGGAGCTTGACCCCGGCCACGTTCTCCTGGTGGGAGCGGACGCGGACGGATGCCGCGCGGACGGACTGGAGGACGACGTGGCGGACGCCGTCTCCAGCGACGTACTTGGCCTCGGCGAGGGAGAAGGAGGAGGCGCGCATCGTCTCGCCCATCGACTCCTTGGCGGCGACGATCTTCTTGAGGATGGCGCGGAACTGGACCGTCAGCGCGTCGGACTTCTTCTTCAGCAGCGCGTGGCCGCGGGTCGCGCCGACGAGCCGGGCCTTCATGACGCCGAGCATCGTCACCGTCGGCACGACGTTGAGCCGCTGGTTCTGCCCAGCCATCGCGCCCGCCCCGATTAGATCCGCTGGCCGACGGCGAGTATATGGGAGGGAAAGGCCGAAAGGGGGGCTGGCCGCTGGTCGTATCTCTCGTGGATGCCGGCTGCCAATTTCGGGACTAGACCTGAAGATGAGCACCCAACCGCCGGTCTGACCCTGACCAATATAACATGCGGTCTCGGTCATAATTTTTGACCCGTAATAATTAATGTGTAAGTATGAGTCGTGAATTTTAACCTAAAATCTGATCTAACCCAAAAAACCCAACTTAAATCCAAAAAATCTGACTCAACCGAAAAAAACTAATCCTACACGTCAACCAGAAAGGTATGGGCCGATCCGACGCTAGACACGTATCGGATACGAGTCATGATAAATGACTCACGATCCAACCTTGACTCGACCCTATGTTTATGTTTGTATAAGTCTATTCAGGACTCGGGTGTTTGCTGGGTCTGGTAGTCTGGTTTGGGTTGAGTTGGCTAAGGACCATTTGGTATGGTTCCTCCAAAAACTCCTCTACAAACTTTCAAAAAAACTACTTAGGCCTTGTTCGTTTACACCAATCCAGCTCTAGATTAGTATGGATTGAAATTAAATCTATGCCACAATCTATGCCCTAAAATAATCCAAGTCTACTAAAAAAATTTTATTCGATTAAACCCATCATGGATTATAACCCAAAGGTTTAAGAATTTTGTAAACTATGAAAGGCATGGATTCTATCCATAGCTCATTAGGTATGGAACAAATCCATGAAGATATTGCACAAGTTTATATTAGAATCCATGGATCAAAAGAATAGCTAGCTTTGAGAGATACATGAATTAAATGGTGGATTTAATCACACCATGAGATTGAGTGTGACATATGGATTCATCCAATCCAGACCCCGATTAAATCTATGGTGGGATTTATTCCCTTATAACCGAACAAGTTCTTAAGGAAGGATTTTTTGACGCAAAGGGTTTCCCCTATTCTATTAAAAAACAGGAAACATAATTCAACAAAACAAGTTTTTGAACCCGACCAACATGCTTACATGACATAGCCAAACTTCTGCCACTATCCAGACTAAAATCTGAATACGAAAACAGGCTTACATGCATAGTCTTTCACAAAACAAAAGTACTAGACCCAGGAGGACTCGAAGACGGAAGACATCCGAAGCATTCCAGTAAGATTCACGACAAGCAGACAGCAAGGAGGCAAATCGCAGATCTCCACCAAAAGCAACAGGCAAAGTTGTCGGTGTTTCGACCCCGGGAGAGATCCCTGGACCAACGAGTGAATTATCGCTACGTGTCCCTGCCTAGATGGGTTGGCGTGGGATAGAACACAAGATGTGGGACAAGCCTTGTATTATCCTACACCAGGGGTGCCGCTCGCAGTAGGGGTTACAAGCACGTCGCGTGAGGGAGAGAGAGAGCTCGTACGCCGCTTCCCCTCGCGCGAACCCCGAACCTCCTTCAGGGTGGCCCTGGACTCCCCTTTTATAGAGGTAAGGAGAGAGTCCAGGTGTACAATGGGGGGCGTAGCTATGCGCTAACGTGTCCGGCAGTGGAGTGCCTAAGCCCTGTGTACATGCCAACGTGGCTGTCGGGGGAGAGCTTGGGCGCTGTACATGTGATGGCGTGGCCGCCGGAGGAGCGCCTGAGTCCTGTAAGAGCACAGCTGGCAGCGCAGCGAGGACCCTGCTGACGTCTCCTTGCTGTCGTAAAGGGCGGAGAGCCACCGGTGTCATGGCGCACGTGGGGCACCATCATTACCCGTCGCCGGGGTAAGTCAGATGGGACGCCGGTCTTGTTCCTTGTAGCCTGAGCAGGCTAGAAGTAGGGGAATGATGCATCCCCTATCAACACGGTCAGTCCGAGCCCGAGGTCGGTCGAGGCGGAGACTTCGCTTGTGGTCGAGGCCGGGGTCGGGCGAGGACGCGATTCCTCCCGAGACCGGAGTCGAGGCTGAGCCCGGGGGTCGGGCGAGGCGGAGCTTCCTGTTACGCCCGAGGCTTGAGCTCGGTGGTTGATCGTGACCTGTTGTCAGTCGTTGCCGGGGTGGCTGACACGGCAGTCGGAGCGGAGCGGGCGGCGCTGTTTTCCTGTCATATCGGACAGTAAAGAGGAGGGGCGAAGTGAGTGCTCGGCGACATCCCTCGGTATGCCGGGCATGTCCGAGGGACTCCACGCAAAGACTTTGGCGTTTTCGCGGAGAAAGTTGACGAGCACTGCTTCCTATTTGGGGTCGAGCTCGGAGCCGATCCGAACTTGCTTGCTGGCGTCGTTGCTGGGGTCGAGAGAGACGGACTTGACCGCCTCAACCGGTCCGAAGTTGCCGGTGTGCCTCTTCGCGTCGGGTGCCTCCTTGGAGAGGCGTTCAATGTCGGCGATGAGGGCCTCGAACTCGGCGAGAGCCTCGGCGTACTCCACACACTCCACGTCGCATTCGTACGTGTGGCGGTACGTGGACCCGACAGTGATGATCCCATTCGGGCCCAGCATCTTGAGCTTGAGGTAGGTGTAGTTGGGGACGGCCATAAACTTGGCGTAGCATGGTCTTCCCAACACCGCATGGTAGGTTCCCCGGAACCCGACGACCTCAAAGGTGAGAGCTTCCCTTCGGAAGTTTGAAGGAGTTCCGAAGCAGACGGGTAAATCGATCCGTCCGAGGGGTTGGATTCGCTTCCCGGGCGCGATCCCGTGGAAGGGTGTCGCACCGGCTCGGACTTCGGATCGATCGACCCCTAAGAGTTCCAGGGTCTCGGCATAGATGATGTTAAGGCTGCTGCCTCCGTCCATGAGGACCTTGGAGAGCCTAACGTTGCCGATGATCGGATCGACGACGAGCGGGTACCTTCCCGGGCTCGGCACGAGGTCGGGGTGGTCACCTTGGTCGAAGGTGATTGGCTTGTCGGACCAGTCTAGGTAGACTGGCGCCGCCACCTTCACCAAGCAGACTTCCCGGCGCTCCTGCTTGCGGTGCCGAGCCGAGGCATTCGCCGCCTGCCCGCTGTAGATCATGAAGCAGTTATGGACTTCCGGGAATCCCTCTTCCTTGCCGCCCTCCTTCTTGTCGTTGTCATGGCCCCTGCCATCCTCTGCCGGGGGCTCGGTCTTATGGAAGTGGCGTCGGAGCATGATACATTCTTTGAGGGTGTGCTTGACGGGCCCCTGGTGATAGGGGCACGGCTCTTTGAGCATCTTGTCGAACGCGTCGGCCCCTCCAGGTGGCTTCCGAGGGTTCCTGTGCTCGGCCACAACGACGAGATTCGCGTCTGCGGCGTCGCGCTTCGCTCGCGACTTGTTTTTGGCCTTCTTCTTCATGCCCCGCTGGGCGAACACCTCAGGGGCGTCTGTCTTCGGCTCGACCTGAGACTGCTTGTCCTTCCGGAAGATGGCTTCGACCACCTCTTGACCCGAGGCGAACTTGGTGGCGACGTCCATCAGTTCGCTCACGCGGGTGGGAGTCTTGTGCCCCAGTTTGCTCACCAGGTCCCGGCAAGTGGTGCCGGCAAGGAAAGCCCCGATGACGTCCGAGTCGGTGACGTTGGGCAGCTCAGTGCGCTGCTTCGAAAACCGCCGGATGTACTCTTGGAGGGACTCCCCTGGCTGCTGGCGGTAGCTTCGGAGGTCCCACGAGTTCCCAGGGCGCACATACGTGCCTTGGAAGTTCCCTGCGAAAGCTTTAACCAGATCGTCCCAATCGGAGATCTGCGCAGGAGGCAGATGCTCCAGCCAGGCTCGGGCGACGTCGGAGAGGAAAAGGGGTAGATTACGGATGATGAGGTTGTCATCATTCGCCCCTCCCAACTGGCAGGCCAGTCGGTAGTCCGCGAGCCATAGCTCCGGCCTCGTCTCCCCCGAGTACTTGGTGATAGTAGTTGGGGCTCGGAAACGGGCAGGGAACGGTGCTCGTCGTATAGCCCGGCTGAAGACTCGCGGGCCGGGTGGTTCAGGCGAAGGACTACGGTCCTCCTCGTTGTTGCAACGTCCCCCGCGCTTGGGATGGTAGCCTCGGCGCACCTTCTCGTCGAGGCGGGCTCGATGGTCGAGATGTTGGTGCTCGTTGCCGAGGCGTTCTCGGGCGGTGGGCGCCTCGTCCCGTGTACGCTCGGGACGGACCGAGGCTTCCCGAATGCGCCAGGAGGACACCGCGTGATGCTCCGAGGGGTCAGCTCGCCTATGGGAGGCGGAGCTCTCGGCTCGTCGAACCGTGGCGCCCTCTAGAAGATTCTTGAGTTCGCCCTGGATGCGCCGCCCCTCGGTGGTGGATGGCTCCGGCATGGCCCGAAGCAGCATCGCCGCTGCAGCTAGGTCCTGGCCGGACCCGCTGACGGCCGGAGGCAGCGCTGCCCTGGCATTGTCGACGATGCGGTGCCGGATGTCTTGGGCCCGGTGACAGGCTTCTCCGGCGAGTGATCGGCCTGCCCACTCCTGTTCGATGTTCTGTCGGAGCTGCACAAGCCGGTCTGCTTCCCCGTCGACCCGAGCCTGCATCTCACGGATTTGCTCGAGCTGTATGTCCTGACCCCCCGCAGGGACTGGGACGACAGCTAGCTCCCGCAGGATGTCAACGCGAGATGAGGGCCCAGGGGGATCGTCAACCTCTGGCATACCGAGGTGGTTGCCTTCGTTGTGATCCCCCAGATCGACGTGGAAGCATTCTCGTGCTCCTCTTCTGCCACGGGGAGATGCTGTCGTAGAGCTCGTCGTCGCCGTGCGAGTCGAAGACTGTCGTTGTCGTCGCGCCGCGGGGGGAGGAGTACCATGTCGTAGCTACCGTCGAGGGACAGGAACTCAAGACTCTCGAAGCGGAGCACCGTCCTGGGCTGGAGAGGTTACTGAAGACTCCCCTTCTGGATCACAACGGGAAGGTGTTCGTTAACACGCAGCAGGCCCCTACCTGGCGCGCCAACTATCGGCGTTTCGACCCCGGGGGGTCCTTGGACCGACGAGTGAATTGTCACTGCGTGTCCCTACCCAGACGGGTTGGCGCGGGATGGAACACAAGATGTGGGACAAGCCTTGTATTATCCTGCACCAGGGGTGCCACTCGCAGTAGGGGTTACAAGCGCATCGCGTGAGGGAGAGAGAGAGAGAGCTCGTACGCCGCTTCCCCTCGCGCGAACCCCGAACCTCCTTCAGGGTGGCCCTGGACTCCCCTTTTATAGAGGTAAGGAGAGAGTCCAGGTGTACAACGGGGGGCGTAGCTATGCGCTAACGTGTCCGGCAGTGGAGTGCCTAAGCCCTGTGTACATGCCAACGTGGCTGTCGGGGGAGAGCTTGGGCGCTGTACATGTGATGGCGTGGCCGCCGGAGGAGCGCCTGAGTCCTGTAGGAGCACAGCTGGCAGCACAACGAGGACCCTGCTGACGTCTCCTTGCTGTCGTAAGGGGTGGAGAGCCACCAGCGTCATGGCGCAAGCGGGGCACCATCATTACCCGTCGCCGGGGTAAGTCAGATGGGACGCCGGTCTTGTTCCTTGTAGCCTGAGCAGGCTAGAAGTAAGGGAATGATGCATCCCCTATCAGCATAGTCAGTCCGAGCCCGGGGTCGATCGAGGCGGAGACTTCGCTTGTGGTCGAGGCCGGGGTCGGGCGAGGACGCGATTCCTCCCGAGACCGGAGTCGAGGCCGAGCCCGGGGGTCGGGCGAGGCGGAGACCTCCTCCCGATGCTGGAGCCTGAGGTCGGAAGAGGCGGAGCTTCCTGTTGTGCCCGAGGCTTGAGCTCGGTGGTTGATTGTGACCTATTGTCAGTCGTTGCCGGGGTGGCTGACACGGTAGTCGGAGCGGAGCGGGCGGCGCTGTTTTCCTGTCATATCGGACAGTAAAGAGGAGGGGCGAAGTGACTGCGGTCACTTTGGCCTGGCCGACTGAGGCGCGTGTGTCAGGATACGGCGTAAGGCATCCCCGACATTTAATGTGCCTGCGAAGCGGTCGGTTGGTGAGGCGGTATGGCCAAGGTTGCTTCACGACGAAGCCTCCCCGAGCGGGGCCTCGGGAGAGCCGAGGGGGCGCCCACCGTCTGAGGAGGCCCTCGGGCGAGGCGTGAATTCGTCCGGGACCACTGTTCCGACCCGAGGCTGGGCTCGGGTAAGATCGCGTCCTTCGGGTAGACGAAGTCTTGGCTTGAACCGCACCTGTCAGTTGGTCTGAGGGTGTTAACCAGCCGTGACTAGGAGCGTTGGGGGTACCCCTAATTATGGTACCCGACAAAAGCGTACTTTTATTTTTACATAATTCGCCTATCCACAGGAGCCCATCCGAAGGTTCTTCTGAAGAAATCTTTAGCGATTCTTCGAATAAGGCGACTTGCTCCGGCATTTTTCTTGCAACCCTTGTCTGTAATGTGGCCCAATCATCCATCCAAAAGGAGCATGAAATGAAAAGGTTAGTCGCACAAAAAGGAATGTTTCCATTAAAGCAAGAGTTATTTCTGATTCTCCACAAAGTCCAAAGAACCGCACTACATCCAACAAAGATCAATTTTTTTAGTTTTTTTGAAACTCTTAAGCCAAATACCAAACATATCATTGGAGTTCATTGGGATGTCTACAAAGTTTAGGGCAATTTTGATAGTTCTTCTGACAAACTTTTCCACATGGCAAACGAAGAAAATATGGTTGGAAGTTTCAAAACTGCCGCAGTTACAGCAATTTGTGTCCCCTTTTGAAGCGTCCCGATCCTTTGGGACTCAAATGTGATACAATTACTAGTCCCAGGAGGCTAGTAACCACATTCATTACTTCAAATAGTTACAGAGTCTGAATAATGTTATTACAATACCGGGGGATACAAGCTCGAGAGTGAGCCGAAAATCATAAAGCGCAGTGGAAGATAAAATAGCCCAGGCCACAGGCAGAACTGGGTGAAGACACAGCCCCATCAATCAAGCATAGCAGAAAAGAAGTCTTCAGCTGCTGAAAAACATAAATAAATCTGGGTGAATACACTAGGTATTCCGCAAGCCCACCCGGAAGGAGTCAGGCCACCGCCATGTCCAAACCGGACAAAACTTTCCCCCTCCTTATCCTCCCGGTGCTCCCCAGCCTTCATAACCCTGGGGTTGGACCGTACGAGTTCAGATTGAGTGGCTGCCCACACAGCCTCGAGTGGTTGTACTTTTTATGAGTACAGGTAATGAAAGATGACAAACCGGTCCTTATACGGGAGGACAATCCTTCTGCTCACGCCTAAACCAACTGAGCCATCACCTTAGGCCCTCCCCTAAACCAGGGAGTCCCTGATCATCCTGCTCACCTTGTAACATCCCAAAATCCCATCTAAGGTTTGAAACCCTAACCTCCTAATCCCCCCTTATTTTACTTTTCGCCCTTAACCCTACCCTTAGAACCCCCTTCTCATGTGCATACACTTGAAATAATTAAGAGCACCTCACATAGACTATATTTCTCACTCAAGATCACTTAGAAAATATTTTTGGTCTCCAAAGAAAAAAGAAACAAAAATGGAAAAAAGGAAAAGAAAGGAATTAGAATTAGAAAAAGAAAAACTACCCCCCTCCCTCGGCTGGGCCGAATCCGGCCCAACCAGCCCCGCGCGCCCGCGCTCCCCTCCTCTCTCCCCGGCCCAGGCAGCCCAGCTCTGCGCGCGGCTCCCTCTCGCTGACATCCGGGCCCCACCAGGCAGCGCCTCGTCCCCCTCCCTCTCGCGCCGCTTCCTCTCGCTGGCAGCCAGGGCCCGCTTGTTAGTTTCGTCCCTCTCGCCCATCCCTCACCGGCGCATCCGCTGCCGAGCCCCCCCTTGCCTCGTCACCTCGCCATTAATGCTCGCCCAGCCTCCGCGACAACCCCGCCACTGTGCTCGAGCCGTCCCCCCACCCCGCCTGCCCGAGCCATCGCAATCGGCGTTAGCGCCATTCCCACCATCATGGCGAGCTCGCCGGCGCTCGCCGTCTCCTCCATCCCCCTCCCTCCCCCGAGCGCCTATAAAAGGACCCGCCCGAGCCCCGTCTTCACAAAACAGCTCCGGCCACCGCCACTGCCTTCTTCCCCGAGCCATTCGAGCTTGCGCCGCCGTGCTCCCTTCATCGCTCTGGTGAGCTCCTTTTTCCCCCTCTAGCGACCCTCTGTCCAATTAAACTATGCCAGAAGCTTCGCCACACTCTCACGGTCACAGGGCGCCACTTCTCCCACTCTTTTGTGGCCGGCAACCTCACCGGCGGCATCACCGCCGCGGGCACTCGCCACCGTGCCGCGGACCGGCAGCCATAGGCCCCCGCAGGCAAAATTCGCCCCACCCCCGTGACCCAATTCACCCGCTCGTGCTTCGCCACCGTTTCCCCGCCAAAGAACCGACCCCACGGCGGAGAACCGCCGCGGGACTCGCTGCCGGCCGGACCCCGGTCGAGCTCCCTTTCCTCCCTCCGTTGCCGTCAACACCGTCAGCCACCCCCTCTCCCTGGCGTGTGGGCCCCGCGCCGCGGCGCCGTCCCCCGCCGTCGCCCCGCGCAGCTAGGCCAAGTGGGCCGAAAGCGCGCTCGCCCGCGCGCGCTCGCGCCAACTGGGCCGAAATCCCCCCCGGCCCGGCTAGCTGGAAAATCCTTTCTCTTTTTCCTTTCCCATTTCTTTTTTCAATTTTTCACATATATATTTAGATGCTAATATTTTATGCACCAAAAATAGTCTAAATAAATTATAGGGCACAAAAATAATAAAGTATAAGAACTTGCACACCCCACAAAGGTCACTATGTTTGATGTATTGTTGTTATCTGTGTTTGATTAGCGAAAGAGGGATCTGATCCTCCGGAACTTATAGCTCCGGAAGAAGGGCAAGAACCTGACCCCTCCGAGATAAACCTCTTGTGCCAGGAAAGCTTCGACGAAGGCAAGTCCATCCTTCCCTTGATGCATTATTTACCTATTTCTATCTACCACTACATAAGCCTGGATTATGGGATGGGAATCGAATTGCATAGTGAGCATGAGAGAGCCCGCATTAATTATTACCTTGATTAAAAGATATGGGGCAAGTAAAAAGGGTACAAGTGGCATGTTTCCCAAAAGTGTGCGATGAAGGGTATTCACCCTCATCACCTGGTGAGCAGGATGATCAGGGACTCCCTGGTTTAGGGGAGGGCCTAAGGTGATGGCTCAGCTGGTTTATGCGTGAGCAGAAGGATTGTCCTCTCGTATAAGGACCGGTTTGTCATCTTTCATTACCTGTACTCATAAAAAGTACAACCACTCGAGGCTGTGTGGGCAGCCACTCGATCTGAACTCGTACGGTCCAACCCCAGGGTTATGAAGGCTGGGGAGCACCGGGAGGATAAGGAGGGGGAAAGTTTTGTCCGGTTTGGACATGGTGGTGGCCTGACTCCTTCCGGTATAACCGTTAAGGTTAGGACGTGCAAGGAAGGAAAGAGTTTCGAAATCGGATCTCATTGGCCATGAGATCGCAGAGCCGGACTAGTGGGTAAAGTGTACCCCTCTGCGCAGAGTCTAAACCTATTCGAATAGTCCGTGTCCACTGGTATGGACGAGTCTGGTATGGTATGACAATTAGTGTTTCTACTACAACCGGGAACAGGGAAACGTGTGCGTATGTTCTGGAAAGAAAGTGGTGCCACGGGAGCGGGAAGCTCAGTGGTGGTCAAGCAAGTGTTATTTCTAATGTCTTGGGAAAAACCTACATCAATGAGTACTGCCTTTCTCTGAAAAAGTATGAGTGACTTCAACTCCACCATATAAAGCATGTACAATATAGGTCACTTTCTCTTTACGGGAGCCGGGTGGGCTTGTGGAATACCTAGTGTATTCACCCAGATTTATTTATGTTTTTCAGCAGCTGAAGACTTCTTTTCTGCTATGCTTGATTGATGGGGCTGTGTCTTCACCCAGTTCTGCCTGTGGCCTGGGCTATTTTATCTTCCACTGCACTTTATGATTTTCGGCTCACTCTCGAGCTTGTATCCCCCGATATTGTAATAACATTATTCAGACTCTGTAACTATTTGAAGTAACGAATGTGGTTACTAGCCTCCTGGGACTAGTAATTGTATCACATTTGAGTCCTAAAGGATCGAGACGCTTCAGGTGGTATCAGAGCCTATAGGGCTGGCCGTAGACCGCAGCCCTGATCTTAAAAAAGTAGCCTTAACAAGAAAACACCTCTTGGTGGAGTTCAAGTCACTCATACTTTTTCAGAGAAAGGCAGTACTCATTGATGTAGGTTTTTCCCAAGACATTAGAAATAACACTTGCTTGACCACCACTGAGCTTCCCGCTCCCGTGGCACCACTTTCTTTCCAGAACATACACACACGTTTCCCTGTTCCCGGTTGTAGTAGAAACACTAATTGTCATACCATACCAGACTCGTCCATGCCAGTGGACACGGACTATTCGAATAGGTTTAGACTCTGCGCAGAGGGGTACACTTTACCCACTAGTCCGGCTCTGCGATCTCATGGCCAATGAGATCCGATTCCGAAACTCTTTCCTTCCTTGCACGTCCTAACCTTAACGGTTATACCGGAAGGAGTCAGGCCACCGCCATGTCCAAACCGGACAAAACTTTCCCCCTCCTTATCCTCCCGGTGCTCCCCAGCCTTCATAACCCTGGGGTTGGACCGTACGAGTTCAGATCGAGTGGCTGCCCACACAGCCTCGAGTGGTTGTACTTTTTATGAGTACAGGTAATGAAAGATGACAAACCGGTCCTTATACGAGAGGACAATCCTTCTGCTCACGCATAAACCAGCTGAGCCATCACCTTAGGCCCTCCCCTAAACCAGGGAGTCCCTGATCATCCTGCTCACCAGGTGATGAGGGTGAATACCCTTCATCGCACACTTTTGGGAAACATGCCACTTGTACCCTTTTTACTTGCCCCATATCTTTTAATCGAGGTAATAATTAATGCGGGCTCTCTCATGCTCACTATGCAATTCGATTCCCATCCCATAATCCAGGCTTAGGTAGTGGTAGATAGAAATAGGTAAATAATGCATCAAGGGAAGGATGGACTTGCCTTCGTCGAAGCTTTCCTGGCACAAGAGGTTTATCTCGGAGGGATCGGGTTCTTGCCCTTCTTCCAGAGCTATAAGTTCCGGAGGATTGGATCCCTCTTCCGCTAATCAAACACAGATAACAACAATACATCAAACATAGTGACCTTTGTGGGGTGTGCAAGTTCTTATACTTTATTATTTTTGTGCCCTATAATTTATTTAGACTATTTTTGGTGCATAAAATATCAACATCTAAATATATATGTGAAAAATGGGAAAAAGAAATGGGAAAGGAAAAAGAGAAAGGATTTTCCAGCTAGCCAGGCCGGGGGGGGATTTCGGCCCAGTTGGCGCGAGCGCGCGTGGGCGGGCGCGCTTTCGGCCCACTTGGCCCAGCCGCGCGGGGCGACGGCGGGGGACGGCGCCGCGGCGCGGGGCCCACATGCCAGGGAGAGGGGGTGGCTGACGGTGTTGACGACAACAGAGGGAGGGGAGGGAGCTCGACCGGGGTCCGGCCGGTGGCGAGTCCCGTGGCGGTTCTCCGCCGTGGGGCCGGTTCTTTGGCGGGGAAACGGTGGCGAAGCACGGGCGGGTGAAGGGGGTCACGGGGGTGGGGCGAATTTTGCCTGCGGGGGCCTATGGCGGCCGGTTCGCGGCACGGTGGCGGGTGCCCGCGACGGTGATGCCGCCAGTGAGGTTGCCGACCACAAAAGAGTGGGAGAAGTGGCGCCCTGTGACCGTGAGAGTGTGGCGGATCTTCTGGCATAGTTTAATTGGACAGAGGGTCGCTAGAGGGGGAAAAAGGAGCTCACCGGAGCGATGAAGGGAGCACGGCGGCGCAAGCTCGAATGGCTCGGGGAAGAAGGCAGTGGCGGTGGCCGGAGCTGTGTGGTGAAGACGGGATTCAGGCGGGTCCTTTTATAGGCGCTCGGGGGAGGGAGGGGGATGGAGGAGACGACGAGCGCCGGCGAGCTCGCCATGATGGCGGGAATGGCGCTAACGCCGATTGCGATGGCTCGGGCAGGCGGGGGTGAGGGGACGGCTCGAGCACAGTGGCAGGGTTGTCGCGGAGGCTGGGCGAGCATTAATGGTGAGGCGACGAGGCGAGGGGAGTGGCTCGGCGGCGGATGCGCCGGTGAGGGATGGGCGAGAGGGACGAAACTGACAAGCGGGCCCTGGCTGCCAGCGAGAGGAAGCGGCGCGAGAGGGAGGGGGATGAGGCGTTGACGGGCGGGGCCCGGATGTCAGCGAGAGGGAGCCGCGCGCGGAGCTGGGCCGCCTGGGCCGGGGAGAGAGGAGGGGAGCGCGGGGCTGGTTAGGCCGGATTCGGCCCAGCCGAGGGAGGGGGGGAGTTTTTCTTTTTCTAATTCTAATTCCTTTCTTTTCCTTTTTCTATTTTTGTTTCTTTTTTCTTTGGAGACCAAAAATATTTTCTAAGTGATCTTGAGTGAGAAATATAGTCTATGTGAGGTGCTCTTAATTATTTCAAGTGTATGCACATGAGAAGGGGGTTCTAAGGGTAGGGTTAAGGGAGAAAAGTAAAATAAGGGGGGGAATTAGGAGGTTATGGTTTCAAACTTTAGATGGGATTTTGGGATGTTACAAACCTACCCCACTTAAAGGAATCTCGCCCTCGAGATTTAGACTGGATTTGAGAAAAGATAAGGGTATTCCCTCCTCAAGGAGTCCTCACTCTCCCAGGTAGCTTCCTCTTCTCCTTCTCTGCTCCACTGAACTTTACAGAGCTTCACCTCTGAGGTGCGGGTCTTTCTGACTGCTGAATCAAGAATCTTCACTGGTTTTTCACGGTACTGAAGGTCTTTCTGAACCTGTACTGTCTCTTTTTTGATGTGCCTTTCTGGTGCTAGCAGGCATTTGCGGAGCTGGGATACGTGAAACACATTGTGGATGTTGGACATGGATTCCGGTAATTCCAGACGGTATGTTGCGGGTCCTACCCTGCCAATGATGGGATAGGGACCTATGAATCGTGGGGCTAGCTTTCCTTTTACTTGGAACCTCCTGACACCACACATTGGAGAAACCTTGAGGTAGACGAAGTCTCCTTCCTCAAATCTAAGTTCCCTCCGCCTGTTGTCTGCATAACTCTTCTGCCGACTCTGAGCTTCAAGTAACCTTCTGCGGATCAGTGCAACTTTCTCTTCCGCCTCTTTGACAAAGGCAGGTCCTTCTAATGCTTTTCCCCTACGTTGGACCACATGAGAGGGGTCTGGCATTTCCGTCCATACAGTGCTTCGAATGGCGACATCTTGATGCTGGCCTGATAGCTATTATTGTATGAGAACTCTGCGTATGGTAGACTGGATTCCCAACTTCTATCAAAAGCTAGCACACATGCTCTTAATAGATCTTCAAGGACTTTGTTGACTCTTTCTGTCTGCCCATCTGTCTGAGGGTGATAAGGGTACTGAAATCTAGCTTGGTGCCCATAGCTTTCTGAAGGCTTGTCCAGAATTTGGATGTGAACTGGGTTCCCCTGTCTAACACTATCTTCCTTGGGATGCCATGGAGTCTGACTATCTCCTTGAGATAAATCTGGGCAAGGGTGGCTCCTCCAAAGGTAGTTTTCACTGGGATGAAATGGGCTACCTTGGTGAGGCGATCTATTATTACCCAGATGGAATCATTCCCTTTTTGCGTCCGGGGTAGTCCGGTTACGAAGTCCATGCCTATTTCTTCCCACTTCCATTCAGGTATCGGGAGGGGTTGCAATAGGCCTGCAGGTTTTTGGTGCTCGGCCTTCGTTCGTTGGCAGATGTCACATCGGGCCACATACTGAGCTATTTCTTTCTTCATCCCTCGCCACCAGTATCTGGTTTTGAGGTCTAGGTACATCTTGGTAGTTCCTAGGTGGATGGAGTAGGCCGAGTTGTGAGCTTCCTTGAGCAGGACTTCTCGGGCCTCCCCTTTTGGTACACACAGACGATTTTTGAACCAAAGGACTCCTTGTTCATCTGTCCTGAAGTCCGGGAGTTGTTCCTTGCGGGCTTTCTCCACAAGTCTTGCTGTCTCTGAGTCTAGGCGTTGAGCTTTGCATATGAGGTCTTCTAGCATTGGTTTGACTTCTAGACTGTCGCTGTTTCCCAGACACGCATTCAGTTGAGCTGATTCTTTCTTCCAATCTTCTAAAAAGTTGGTCCCCTTGATGCCGAATGGTTTTCGACTGAGGGCGTCTGCTACCATGTTGGCCTTCCTGGGGTGATAATGAATTTCCAGATCATAATCCTTGATCAGCTCTAACCATCTTCGCTGACGGAGGTTGAGATCTGGTTGAGTGAATATATACTTCAGACTCTTGTGATCGATGAAAATGTGGCATTTGTTTTCGATTAGGTAATGCCTCCATATCTTCAAGGCATGCACTATGGCTGCCAATTCCAAATCATGGGTGGGGTAATTCTGTTCGTGCGGCTTGAGTAGGCGCGATGCGTAAGCAATGACTTTCTCATTTTGCATTAGCACACACCCTAAGCCTTGCCTCGAGGCATCACAGAAGACGACAAAATCTTGATGAATATCTGGTAGTGACAGAACGGGTGCTGTTGTGAGTTTCTCCTTTATGATCTTGAAACTCCCTTCACATTTTGGGGTCCACACAAATTTATGGTCTTTCTTGAGAAGTTCTGACATTGGTCTTGCTATGCTGGAGAATCCTTTGATGAAGCGGCGGTAATACCCTGCCATTCCCAGGAAGCTTCGAACTTCATTGACGTTGGTCGGCTGCCTCCATTTTGATACTGCTTCCACCTTGGAAGGGTCCACTTCTATTCCTTCTGCGGTTAAGATATGCCCAAGGAAGGCTATCTTTTCCAACCAGAATTCACATTTACTGAGTTTAGCATAAGGTTGGTGTGCTCTGAGTTTTCCGAGGACGATCCGAAGGTGACGCTTATGGTCTTCGCGGTTCTTGGAGTAGATAAGGATGTCATCAATGAAGACCACGACAAACTTATCTAGCTCTTCCATAAACACTTTGTTCATGAGGTTCATGAAAAAGGCGGGTGTGTTGGTCAGTCCGAACGGCATCACTGTGAATTCATATTGCCCATACCGGGTGACAAATGCAGTCTTCTGGATGTCTGCTTCCTTGATCCTCAATTGGTGGTAACCAGACCTTAGGTCTATCTTGGAGAAGTACTTGGCTCCTTGAAGCTGATCGAAGAGGTCGTCAATCCGAGGAAGTGGATACTTGTTCTTGATGGTGACTTCATTTAACGATCGGTAATCAATACACATTCTCATGCTTCCATCTTTCTTAGAGACGAACAGGACTGGTGCTCCCCAAGGGGATGAGCTGGGACGAATGTATCCCTTTTGCTGAAGATCTGCGATTTGAAGCTTCAGTTCTGCTAACTCGGTCGGAGCCATGCGGTATGGTCTCTTTGCGATGGGTGCTGTTCCAGGGAGCAGATCTATGTAGAACTCCACTTCTCTTTCTGGTGGCATTCCTGGTAACTCTTCTGGAAACACGTTCATGAATTCTTCTACCACTGATATACTTTTTGTTGCTAGATTGAACATCATTAGGTCACTGGCGGGTGGCTGTGCCTGACAAGAGACTGACTTTCCCTGCTGGTCGGTGAGGAGGACTGCCTTGTCTACGCAACTGATGATGTCTTTGTGTTTAGTTAGCCAATCCATTCCTAGGATCACATCAATTCCTTTGGATGGCAAGACGGTTAAGTCTGCCAGGAATACTACCCCACTTAAAAGGATTCTGACTTGGGAGCATTTGAGCTGGCATAGAAGGTCGGACCCTGGGGTTCGGGTGACCAAGGGAAACTCTAGAGGAGTGGAGGGAATGCCATGCTTTTCCACAAAACTAGTGGCTATGAAAGAGTGGGATGCTCCGGAATCGAAAAGTACGGTGGTGGAAGTAAATTCAACAAGGAACTCACCGAGCACTACTCCCGGAGCTTGTTGAGCCTCCTGGGCATCGATGTGATTCACTCGTGCCCTTCCTTGGTACGGGGTCTTGTTTTGCTGGCTGACGGAGGAGGGCGCCTTGGGGGCGGATGCCGAGGTATTCTTGGGGCCATTCACCGAGTTGGAGTAGGCGGGTCCTGGTGGCTTCAGCTGCGGACAGTTGTTCTTGAAGTGACTGGGATCACCGCAGTGCCAACATGCATTCACCGGGGGTTTCAGAGATCTCTTGGCTGTAGTTTTGGCATAGCTGTTTAAGGGCTTTTCGGGCTACACTTTGGCAAGTGTCTGGGAAGCGATGCCCGGTGAAGTTGACTTGGAAGGGAGGGTGGTTTGGGTAGCTTCGGCTTTCTCCCAAGTAGACTGCCATAGAGCACTTTTCTACTCCATTTTCGTGGTATTCCTTCCAGACATATTCGGGCTTCTTGCGGATCCCCATGCGTAGCGCGCAACTCCGTAAGAGGTGAGGTAATCCTTCTTCCCCTGAGCAATAGGATGTCCTAATAACCCAGGAGTCTTCCATCTGGTAGAAGAAAAGAAGGGTCTGTTAATATCGGGGAACGGAGAGAGTGTTTCTTGGGGGGGGTAAGAGGTGTTTTCTTGTTAAGGCAACTTTTTTAAGGTCAGGGCTGCGGTCTACGGCCAGTCCTATAGGCTTTGATACCACCTGAAGCGTCCCGATCCTTTGGGACGCAAATGTGATACAATTACTAGTCCCAGGAGGCTAGTAACCACATTCGTTACTTCAAATAGTTACAGAGTCTGAATAATGTTATTACAATACCGGGGCATACAAGCTCGAGAGTGAGCCGAAAATCATAAAGCGCAGTGGAAGATAAAATAGCCCAGGCCACAGGCAGAACTGGGTGAAGACACAACCCCATCAATCAAGCATAGCAGAAAAGAAGTCTTCAGCTGCTAAAAAACATAAATAAATCTGGGTGAATACACTAGGTATTCCGCAAGCCCACCTAGCTCCCGTAAAGAGAAAGTGACCTATATTGTACATGCTTTATATGGTGGAGTTGAAATCACTCATACTTTTTCAGAGAAAGGCAAGTACTCATTGATGTAGGTTTTTCCCAAGACATTAGAAATAACACTTGCTTGACCACCACTGAGCTTCCCGCTCCCGTGGCACCACTTTCTTTCCAGAACATACACACACGTTTCCCTGTTCCTGGTTGTAGTAGAAACACTAATTGTCATACCATACCAGACTCATCCATACCAGTGGACACGGACTATTCGAATAGGTTTAGACTCTGCGCAGAGGGGTACACTTTACCCACTAGTCCGGCTCTGCGATCTCATGGCCAATGAGATCCGATTCCGAAACTCTTTCCTTCCTTGCACGTCCTAACCTTAACGGTTATACCGGAAGGACTCAGGCCACCACCATGTCCAAACCGGACAAAACTTTCCCCCTCCTTATCCTCCCGGTGCTCCCCAGCCTTCATAACCCTGGGGTTGGACCGTACGAGTTCAGATCGAGTGGCTGCCCACACAACCTCGAGTGGTTGTACTTTTTATGAGTACAGGTAATGAAAGATGACAAACCGGTCCTTATACGAGAGGACAATCCTTCTGCTCACGCCTAAACCAGCTGAGCCATCACCTTAGGCCCTCCCCTAAACCAGGGAGTCCCTGATCATCCTGCTCACCAGGTGATGAGGGTGAATACCCTTCATCGCACACTTTTGGGAAACATGCCACTTGTACCCTTTTTACTTGACCCATATCTTTTAATCAAGGTAATAGTTAATGCGGGCTCTCTCATGCTCACTATGCAATTCGATTCCCATCCCATAATCCAGGCTTAGGTAGTGGTAGATAGAAATAGGTAAATAATGCATCAAGGGAAGGATGGACTTGCCTTCGTCGAAGCTTTCCTGGCACAAGAGGTTTATCTCGGAGGGGTCGGGTTCTTGCCCTTCTTCCGGAGCTATAAGTTCCGGAGGATCGGATCCCTCTTCCGCTAATCAAACACAGATAACAACAATACATCAAACATAGTGACCTTTGTGGGGTGTGCAAGTTCTTATACTTTATTATTTTTGTGCCCTATAGTTTATTTAGATTATTTTTGGTGCATAAAATATTAGCATCTAAATATATATGTGAAAAATGGGAAAAAGAAATGGGAAAGGAAAAAGAGAAAGGATTTTCCAGCTAGCCGGGCCGGGGGGATTTTGGCCTAGTTGGCGCGAGCTGCGCGGGCGGGCGCGCTTTTAGCCCACTTGGCCCAGCCGCGTGGGGCGACGGCGGGGGACGGCGCCGCGGCGCGGGGCCCACACGCCAGGGAGAGGGGGTGGCTGACGGTGTTGACGGCAACAGAGGGAGGGGAGGGAGCTCGACCGGGGTCCGGCCGGCGGCGAGTCCCACGGCAGTTCTCTGCCGTGGGGCCGGTTCTTTGGCGGGGAAACAGTGGCGAAGCACGGGCGGGTGAAGGGGGTCACGGGGGTGGGGCGAATTTTGCCTGCGGGGGCCTATGGCGGCCGGTCCGCGACACGGTGGCGGGTGCCCGCGGCGGTGATGCCGCCGGTGAGGTTGCCGGCCACAAAAGAGTGGGAGATGTGGCGCCCTGTGACCGTGAGAGTGTGGCAGAGCTTCTGGCATAGTTTAATTGGACAGAGGGTCGCTAGAGGGGGAAAAAGGAGCTCACCGGAGCGATGAAGGGAGCATGGCGGCGCAAGCTCGAATGGCTCGGGGAAGAAGGCAGTGGCGGTGGGCGGAGCTATGTGGTGAAGACGGGGCTCGGGCGGGTCCTTTTATAGGCGCTCGGGGGAGGGAGGGGGATGGAGGAGACGGCGAGCGCCGGCGAGCTCGCCATGATGGCGGGAATGGCGCTAACGCCGATTGCGATGGCTCGGGCAGGCGGGGGTGAGGGGACGGCTCGAGCACAGTGGCGGGGTTGTCGCGGAGGCTGGGCGAGCATTAATGGCGAGGCAACGAGGCGAGGGGGGGCTCTGCGGCGGATGCGCCGGTGAGGGATGAGCGAGAGGGACGAAACTGACAAGCGGGCCATGGCTGCCAGCGAGAGGAAGCAGCGCGAGAGGGAGGGGGACGAGGCGCTGACGGGCGAGGCCTGGATGTCAGCGAGAGGGAGCCGCGCGCGGAGCTGGGCCGCCTGGGCCGGGGAGAGAGGAGGGGAGCGCGGGCGCGCGGGGCTGGTTGGGCCGGATTCGGCCCAGCCGAGGGAGGGGGGAGTTTTTCTTTTTCTAATTCTAATTCCTTTCTTTTCCTTTTTCTATTTTTGTTTCTTTTTGTTTCTTTTTTCTTTGGAGACCAAAAATATTTTCTAAGTGATCTTGAGTGAGAAATATAGTCTATGTGAGGCGCTCTTAATTATTTCAAGTGTATGCACATGAGAAGGGGGTTCTAAGGGTAGGGTTCAGGGAGAAAAGTAAAATAAGGGGGGGAATTAGGAGGTTAGGGTTTCAAACCTTAGATGGGATTTTGGGATGTTACACCTTTCCATCTTATTTTTAGGTTTCCTTTAGAAAGGACTCTGTTATTCAAGACCAGCCACAAGAATATTTTTATCCTCTAGGGGATACTAGTTGAAGGAAACGGTGACGCCTAAGAGGGGAGTGAATTAGAACTTCTAAAAACTTTCTCTAAAATAAGCCACAATTAAATCCGTCAAGCAAAACCTATGCAAATAGATAATCTAGAATGTACAAACTAGATTTTGTTTAAGTGTTGCTATCTCTACCGCAAAGGCTAAGTTTTAATCTAAATAATCTAACTAGAAAGACAAGATTGAAACTTAAATACTTAATATAAATGCGGAAGGTAAAGAGCAAGGTAGAGATGCAAACTCTTGTGGATAACGTCGGTATTTTTACAGAGGTATCCGGAACCACGCAAGGTTCCGACTAATCCTTGTTGGTGCCCCTACACAAAGGGTAGCCCATGTGAGGCCAAGTACCTCGTTCGAGTAACTCCATAGAGAGTCACGAGCCTTCTCCACGTGCAAGTGGTGCTATGTTTCCGGCTCCTCTCGGACGCTCCCCACCGTCTCCACTATTGAGCTTCCGGCCGAAACATCGCAGGCCTCGTTCCCTCCGGTACACGGTGCCGACCATTACACAAACGCGGTTGTCACGGTCTCACAAGACTCTCGCCCCACTCGGTACAATTACAACGGCTCACGCAAGAGTTGAGGGGTTGTGTGGCTTTTCTAAACTCACTCAACTAACTAGAATTCACATAGAGCAAGCACATAAGTGGTCTAACTAACCTAAGCACTTCGCAAAAGCACCTATGCTAATCACCGAGTGATTATATTAAGCACTTGGGTGTTTGAGCACTTGGAAATGTCTACAATATGTCTTGGTATGTTGCTTGGGCTCCCACCACTCCAAATGGCCGGTTGGGGAGGGTATTTATAGCCTCCCCCCACAATTATAGCCATTGGACAGAAGCAATAGCTTTCTGTCGACGGGCGCACCGGAGAAGCACTGTCCACTATCCGGTGCCCTGCCACGTCAGCCGACTATTAGTGTCTGTAGCAGTCGACCGTTGGATCTGACCGTTACCTAGACTGTTCGGTGCTACAGCCCGAGGCGCCTGGTTGCGGGCCCCTCTGCGCAGACTGTCCGGGTGTCCCACCGGACAGTTCGGTGTTGTAATACTCAAAATTGTATAAAAGGAATGTATATAGTGAATTCCTTATTTTATGTGCCATATTTGCATCATAAAAAGAGCACACATATAATCGAGAGTGATTAATTAAAACCAATGATACCAAGATAAAAGAAAATGCATCATGTGGAGTTTTATATGTTTGTGCACTAAACAAAATAATAAGTATAATAATAATAAGATAATAATTCTAAAGGTTGGATCAAACCCTAAATCAAAATTAGGGTTTTGAAAATAAGAAAAAGAGAAGGAAACATTATACAAATAAGATAAAATAAAATATAAATGAACAAAAACTCAGTCCATATTGTTATGTAAATATAGACTTGTAACCTGGTTTTTGAACTTCACACGTATATATTCAAATTTGAAAAATTAAATTTGAAAGAGGGGAGAGGAGAGAAGAAAAAAAGGTAAAAGAAAAAGGGGTAGAAAATAAGAAACCGCGCCTGGGCTGGATTGATCGCTTGGCCCAACAAGCACACCTCATACCGCGCGGCCCAACTGTTGTTTGGGCGTTCTGTCGCGAGGGGCCCACTACACAGCCTACACCGCCACACGCATCACTGGGATGTGGGACCCAGGCGTCAGGCGTCTTCAACTAACCGCGAAACCACCGGAGCTGCTCCTCTCGATGGTCGTGGCAGCTCCGATCGCTCTGGGCTCGCCCTCCCCATAAAACCTGGAACGTGGGGCGCCCCCTTGGTCCGCTACCTCGTGAACCGTCGATAGCCACCTGGGTTCAGGGTTTTCCACTCCGGTCAGGCAAGGGGCAGGGCAGGTTTTCGGCCACCACCGCAAATTCGTGTCGTTAGTCGAAATTTGGTGCAATTGTGACTGCTCGGTGGTAGTCTAGGTCATAACCAAGTCGTCGGGGGAGTTAATTGGGCAGCGAACCACCGCAGGATTGAGAATTGCTCGCCGACCATTCAAGTTCGCCGCGTATTCGTCTGGTACCACGGGTGAGCAGCTTCGCCCTACATTCGCAGGTAACCCTTGTCCCGTTTCATTCCTGGCGCTGTGTGCTTCGTTTTGTAGCCATCAATTTTGGTCTCGGTCCTTGGCGCGGCGATTTGGGTGCTCGCCGGGTCGGCCGCCGCCGCCGTCAGAAGGGGATTGCGGCGCGTTTTAGAACCGGGGAAGGAGACAACGTAGTGACCATAGATTTCTCCTCGGACGGTTCAGATTAGGTTTCAGGTGCCAATTGGGTGGGAATGCATAGGACCGTCCGATCAGGATCGAGGGGACCGAGTCGTTGTCTACGTAATTAAATCTGAGCCATGCGTCGCGGATCCGAGGGCAGATATCGCGTACCGGTTCGGGGTAGCGAGGATCTAATTGGGGCCACCGATGCGGGATCCAACGGCCGAGAATCACTCGTGTCCCTTCGTCGTGGCAATCTTTGTAAAAAGCCCCTGTACTTTTTCGTAAATAACCCGCCATCCGTAGAGGAGTTCGGCTGAGTCTTAGAATTAGTTGCACTAGGGCCCCTGACTTTTCTGGTTATTGAGGCGCCATCCAGAGAAGGGAAAATCAGATTAAACGAATTAGGAAAATGCATTTTTAATACAAAACAATTCCTAGAACTTAATTAATTCATAGAAGATCCATGTGATCTCCAAATTGACCCATTCCAATTTCTAAAATTTTATAATATTAATGTCTATTACCTAGAGTCTCTGTTTAACATGAAAACAGTAAGAAAATTTATTTCTCATGCAATTCCATTTCAAGCACATTAAACCTTTAGAAATTCATAACTTAAAATATATAACTCTAAATTTAATGATTCCAAGTCAGCTAAGGCATTTGACTTGATCTAGGTGGCGTCTCCAAGTCAGCTTTGTGGCGCCAGGGGATAATATTTAGTTTGCTTTACTTTATCCTTTATTTTTGTAAGACTTCTGCTATGTAATAAATACATTTATGATATTCATGACATTTATCTCTATGCACTATGTTATTATGTGTTGTTCTTCCTTGGCGCACATAAGAGATGCACCCGGATTTGTCCTTTAAATCCGGGTGTGACAGAAGTGGTATCAGAGCAAATGTTGATTGTAGGACAAAACCTAGATAGAAATGGATAAAACCCTTACCTACTTATCTTATTCTGATTCATTCTATACTTACCTTACTCTGATTCTTTCTATACTTATCTTGATCCTGTCTCACCTTCTACTGCTCTACTCTGATCATTCTTACCTTTTCTACTCTGAGACAAGATGGATTTCACACCTTGGAATCCTACATTTATGACATTCTTAAGAGATAGGAGGCCTAAGACCAAACCAAAACTATTTTCTATATCTAAAAATATTATTTGATTGTTCTGATGATAAATGTCTGATTTGCTTCTTTGACTGATTGAAATATTATATATGGACATCTTAGCATGTGCCACCATAAGGTAATGAATTAGCTATGGTAGGTAAAACATTAATCTGCTTAGCTAATAAATCCCCCAAAGTAACATGATTCGTAACTACCTACCTTGTCTACTTTTCTTTTACCATATGTATCTAACTTAGATGGTCAATACCAGGAGGGGTGGTGGAATTGATTTACCTCCCAGACGGCACACTTAGAGGATATTTAGACAACCCCAGCCACAACCAGCAGAGATGAATCCTCCTAATCCTCCACCAGGCGGAATTGACCCAATGGTTGCAGCTCAGATGAGGATGGTGCAATAAATGGCTAACACCATGGCAGATATGCGCGCACAGATGCAGCAAGAACGCCAGGAAATGCGCCAGGAAAGAGAAGAGATACGCCAGGAGTTGCGCCAGGAGCGAGAAGAGATACGCCAGGAGAGAAGGGCGCAACAGCAGCTGCAACAACAATTTCAACAACAATAGCAACATCAGCAACAACAACAAGTACCATTGCCTCCACCACCACCACCAGTTCCACCTCATGATAAGCACCGGGAATTTATGAGCCATAAGCCACTGACCTTTGCTAGTTCGCCAGATCCACTTGATACAGATGATTGGTTGAAGTCAATTGAGAAGATGCTCAACATCGCCCAATGCTTAGACCGGGAGAAAATTCTTTATGCCTCAGGTCGTCTAACAGGTCCTACTGCTGACTGGTGGGATTCTTATACTGCTACCCACGATGCTGCTGATACTATTACTTGGGCAGAGTTTAATACACAGTTCAGAAACTACCACATTCCAGCTGGATTGATGAAGATCAAGAAGAAGGAGTTTCTGTCATTGAAGCAAGGCAACATGTCTGTCAGCGAGTACAGAGATAAATTCATTCAGCTGTCGAGATATGCTCTGGAGGAAGTTGCTGAGGATGAGAAAAAGCAGGAGCACTTTATTGAAGGACTTAATGGACCCCTACAGTATGCACTGGTTGCACACACATTTCCATCATTTTAGAGGCTACTGGATAAGGCTCTTGCTATTGAACACAAGCGTGTTCAACTGGGAGACTTGAAGAGGAAGGCTATCTCACAGGGACAGGGTAGCAGCAGTGTTCGTCCCCGCTACGTTTCGCCACAGGGTACACCTACTCGTCCAGGATGAGGACCACGCCCAGCTTAGTACGCTCCACAGGGGTCTCCACAGACACCTCCTACTCGTCAGGCTACTCCTACTGGCACCCCGACGAGGTCTGCAGGACAGAAGACCGGTGCTACATGCTTCAAGTGTAGTCAGATTGGGCACTATGCTAATGCTTGTCCGATGGGGAATTCTGGTACACCAGCTAAGAACAAGCAACAGACTCCTGCCAAGGGATATTCTATAGCCAGGGTTAATCAAGTCAGTGTTGATGCTACTCCTGATGGTGCTAACATCGTACTTGGTATGTTTTACATTAATGCAATCCCTGCAACCATATTATTTGATTCTAGTGCTACACATTCATTCATGTCTGCTCGATATGCCAACACAAATGAGATACCACTGCTAAGTATGAGAAAACCAATGATAGTAATCACACCTAAAGGGCCTATTGAGGCAAATCAAATGACACATAGATTGACATTAACAATTATGGGAAGAGATTTTGGAGCTACTGCTATAATATTAGAGGCCAGTAGTATAGATCTGATCCTTGGTATGTCATGGTTAAGGAAGGCAAAGGCCATTATAGCATGTGGTAGGGGCACTATAGAACTCACTAGCCCTAAAGGAGAAATGTTTCAAGTTCAAATTGCAGTAACTACCTCTTCCAAACGGGCGATATACTTTATAGCTGAGGAGTTTGTTGGTGACAACATCCGTGTGGTTAGAGATTTTCCGGATGTCTTTCCAGAGGAGTTACCCGGGAGGGAAGTTGAGTTTGTAATTGATCTTCTACCTGGAACTGCCCCCATTTCTAAACGGCCATACAAGATGTCTGTAGAAGAGTTAAAGGAACTGAAGAAGCAGTTAACGGAATTACAAGAGGCTGGGTACATTCGTCCAAGTTCATCACCCTGGGGAGCACCGGTACTATTTGTACAGAAGAAGGATGGATCACATCGGATGTGTGTGGATTATAGATCACTTAATGATGTTACTATGAATAACAAGTATCCATTACCCCGTATTGAGGATTTATTTGATCAGATGAGAGGTGCTAGGGTATTCTTGAAGATTGATCTCCGATCGAGATACCATCAAATGAAGATTAGACCATCGGATATTCCTAAGACGGCTTTCTCAACCCGATATGGACTATATGAGTTCACTATTATGTTGTTTGGATTAACCAATGCACCAGCTTATTTTATGAATTTGATGAATAAGGTGTTTATGGAGTATTTGGACAGATTCGTCGTGGTGTTCATCGACGATATTCTTATCTATTCTAAGAGTGAAAGTGATCATGAGGAACATCTGAGATTGGTGCTACAGAAGCTACGAGATAACCAGCTATATGCCAAGTTTAGCAAGTGCGAGTTTTGGATTGGCGAGGTGCCATTTCTTGGTCATATCATTTCTAATGGTGGCATATCAGTGGATCCTGCTAAGGTCAAGGAGATAATGGAGTGGAGAGTACCCACTACAGTTACGGAGATTCGGAGTTTCTTGGGACTTGCAGGATATTATCGAAGATTTATTGAAGGGTTCTCTAAGATTGCTAAGCCTATGACCTCGCTTTTGGAGAAAGGAAGAGAATTCAAGTGGGATGAGAAGTGCCAAGATAGTTTTGATCAATTAAAGAAGAGGTTGATGTAACCACCAGTGTTGATTATGCCAGATCTACAGAAGGGATTTGACATTTATTGTGATGCATGTGACCAAGGATTGGGATGTGTGCTCATGTAAGAAGGACATGTGATTGCCTACGCATCTCGCCGGTTGTGGAAACATGAGTTGAACTACCCCACTCATGACTTAGAACTGGCAGCCGTTGTGCATGCACTTAAGATTTGGAGATACTACATTATGGGAACTAAGTGCCAAGTATACACGGATCATAAGAGTTTGAAGTACATATTCACTCAGAAGGATCTCAACCTTAGGCAACGCCGTTGGTTGGAGCTTATTAAGGATTATGATTTAGAGATTCACTACCACCCAGGCAAGGCAAATTTGGTTGCAGATGCCTTGAGTTGGAAGGAACATGTTCATTTCGCTATTGTTGTCCAGCTACCCGATGAATTAGCAAAAGATTTTGAGAGGCTCAACCTGGGAATTGTTACACATACGGAAGGAGTTACCATTGAATTGGAACCTACCTTGGAGCAAGAAATTCGTAAAGGTCAGGTTGGTGATGCTAAAATTCAAGAGATTAAGGATCTGATAACAGAAGGTAGAGGCCCAGATTTCACGGAGGATGAGCAAGGCACAATATGGTTCAAGAATCGAATCTATGTTCATGATATTGATAGTCTTCGGGAAACCATATTGAAGGAGGCACATGACTCAGTTTATTCTATTTACCCTGGGAGTACTAAGATGTACCAGGACCTGAAGTAGAAGTATTGGTGGTATGGACTAAAGAAGGATGTTGCTTCACATGTTGCACTTTGTGATGTTTGCCAGAGGGTGAAAGCGGAACATCAAAGACCTGCTGGTTTACTACACCCGCTTAAGATACCTGAGTGGAAATGGGAAGAGATTGGCATGGACTTCATTGTTGGATTACCCCGCACATCTGCTGGGTATGAATCTATATGGGTGATTGTGGACAGGCTAACTAAAGTAGCCCACTTTATACCAGTGAAGACCACGTATTCAGGAGCCAAGCTAGCAGAATTGTACATGGCACGGATTATATGCCTACATGGTGTGCCGAAGAAGATTGTGTCAGACCGGGGATCATAGTTTACTTCTCGGTATTGGAAGAAGTTGCACGAGTCCTTGGATACAAGATTGAATTTTAGTTCGGCTTACCATCCCTAGACTGATCGGCAGACTGAGAGGACCAACCAAGTGCTGGAAGATATGTTAAGAGCTTGTGCCCTTAAGCATGGTAGAAGTTGGGATAAGAGTTTGCCTTATGCGAAGTTCTCTTATAATAATAGCTATCAGGCTAGTTTGAAGATGTCACCGTTTGAGGCTTTGTATGGCAGAAAGTGCAGGACTCCACTGTATTGGGATCAAACTGGTGAAAGACAGTTATTTGGACCTGAAATTATACAAGAGGCTGAAGAACAAGTCCAGCAAATAAGGGAGAACTTGAGAACTGCGCAATCAAGACAGAAAAGCTATGCTGATACCCGGGGAAGACTGCTAGAGTTTAAGGAGGGTGATTATGTCTATTTGAAGGTGTCACCACTCAGGGATATGAGAAGATTTAAAGTCAAAGGAAAGTTGTCCCCTCGCTTTATTGGACCCTTCTTAATCTTAAAGCGAGTGGGAGAGGTGGCATATCAATTGGAGTTACCGGATCATCTTGTGGATGTTCATGATGTTTTTCATGTATCTCAGTTGAAGAAATGTCTCAGGGTACCTGAAGAGCAACTACCAATGGAGGACCTTAGTGTTCAAAGGATCTGACTTATGCTGAGTATCCCATCAAGATTCTTGATACACTGACTCGTGTCACGAGAAATAAGGTGATAAAGATGTGCAAAGTGCAATGGAGTCACCACGGTGAAGACGAAGCTACTTGGGAGAGAGAAGAAGAGCTTCGCATAGATTTTCCTCACCTTTTCCCTAGATCTTCTTAAATCTGGAGGACGAGATTCTTTGTAAGAGGAGTAGGATTTGTAATACTCAAAATTGTATAAAAGGAATGTATATAGTGAATTCCTTATTTTATGTGCCATATTTGCATCATAAAAAGAGCACACATATAATCGAGAGTGATTAATTAAAACCAATGATACCAAGATAAAAGAAAATGCATCATGTGGAGTTTTATATGTTTGTGCACTAAACAAAATAATAAGTATAATAATAATAAGATAATAATTCTAAAGGTTGGATCAAACCCTAAATCAAAATTAGGGTTTTGAAAATAAGAAAAAGAGAAGGAAACATTATACAAATAAGATAAAATAAAATATAAATGAACAAAAACTTAGTCCATATTGTTATGTAAATATAGACTTGTAACCTAGGTTTGAACTTCACACGTATAGATTCAAATTTGAAAATTTAAATTTGAGAGAGGAGAGAGGAGAGAAGAAAATAAAAGGTAAAAGAAAAGGGGTAGAAAATAAGAAACCGCGCCTGGGCTGGATTGATCGCTTGGCCCAACAAGCACACCTCATACCGCGCGACCCAACTGTTGTTTGGGCGTTCTGTCGCGAGGGGCCCACTGCGCAGCCTACACCGCCACACGCGTCACTGGGATGTAAGACCCAGGCGTCAGGCGTCTTCAACTAACCGCGAAACCATCGGAGCTGCTCCTCTCGATGGTCGTGGCAACTCCGATCGCTCCGGGCTCGCCCTCCCCATAAAACCTGGAACGTGGGGCGCCCCCTTGGTTCGCTACCTCGTGAACCGTCGATAGCCACCTGGGTTTAGGGTTTTCCACTCCGGTCAGGCAAGGGGTAGGGCAGGTTTTCGGCCGCCACCGCAAATCCGCGTCGGTAGTCGAAATCTGGTGCAATTGACTGCTCGGTGGTAGTCTAGGTCATAACCAAGCCGTCGGGGGAGTTAATTGGGCAGCGAACCACCGCAGGATTGGGAATTGCTCGCCGACCATTCAAGTTCACCACGTATTTGTCTGGTACCGCGGGCGAGCAGCTCCGCCCTACATTCGCAGGTAACCCTTGTCCCATTTCATTCCTGGTGCTATGCGCTTCGTTTTGTAGCCATCAATTTAGGTCTCGATCCTTGGCGCGGTGATTTGGGTGCTCGCCGGATCGGCCGCCGCCGCCGTCAGAAGGGGATCGCGACACGTTTCAGAACCGGGGAAGGAGACAACGTAGTGAACATAGATTTCTCCTCGGACGATTCAGATTAGGTTCTGGGTGCCGATTGGGTAGGAATGCCTAGGACCGTCCGATCAGGATCGAGGGGCCCGAGTCGTTGTCTACGTAATTAAATCTGAGCCATGCGTCGTGGATCTGAGGGCAGATATCTCGTACCAGTTCGGGGTAGCGAGGATCTAATCGGGGCCACCGATGCGGGATCCAACGGCCGAGAATCACCCGTGTCCCTTCGCCGTGACAATCTTTGTAAAGAGCCCTTGTACTTTTTCGTAAATAACCCCCGTAGAGGAGTTCAGCTGAGTCTTAGAATTAGTTGCACCAGGGCCCCTGACTTTTCTGGTTATTGAGGCGCCATCCAGAGAAGGGAAAATCAGATTAAATGAATTAGGAAAATACATTTTAATACAAAACAATTCCTAGAACTTAATTAATTCATAGAAAATCCATGTGAGCTCCAAATTGACCCGTTCAAAATTCTAAAATTTTATAATATTAATGTCTATTACCTAGAGTCTCTGTTTTAATATGAAAACAGTAAGAAAATTTATTTCTCATGCAATTCCATTTCAAGCACATTAAACCTTTAGAAATTCATAATTTAAAATATATAACTCCAAATTTAATGATTCCAGTTCCTATGATCTTATTTTAATGTCTAGAGTATTATTGTGTATTTTATTCACATGTTTGGTGCAATATTAATTTTTGCTATACTATGTATGTATTGTGTTGATGCGAGTAGACGAGCAAGCCACTGTGGATTCCGAGGTTCAGCAAGTAGAAGTAGCTGAGCAGGAGCTCATTGAAGGCAAGTTGTGCCCTTGTTCACTTACTTTTTCCCAACCATATTCTTATTAATTATAATGATCTGCATAGGTTAATTTTGATGGGATCCTTTAGGTCACCCTAGTTTTGGTTATCTTTATACCTTGTTCACCACTAAAATATTTTTGGGTAGTACCTGCTATTGCTTTAAGTGGATTTGGGTATGGAGATACACTATTCATGATTACTCTTTTATTATCTTTTTATTTTTACTGTTCATGTTAAGATCATTATGTTAATGGGAATATGGAGCGACCACCCAGGAAAACATTGCTACCACAAGGGTTTAATGGGACGCCCTTGGCTGATTAACTAGAAAAGCTAGTGGATGACTTCCTTACCCGAAAGGGGCAAGGGCAGTAGGGAAGTGTAGGGAGGTCCTTGGGTTGATTTTGCTGCGATGGCGGTCAGGCGAGGGATTCCTGCACTGGAGCTTCCTATAAACTGTAGCGGGATTTCTGAAACTAGTGGAACTTTGTAAAGGCCTCGTAGTGTTACCCTGCCTCGCCTCCTCGGTAGAGGTGTATGGGATTGACCATCTCTTGGCAGATGGGTAACATGACTTGTGGGTAAAAATGCACAACCTCTGCAGAGTGTAAAACTGGTATACTAGCTGTGCTCACAGTCATGAGCAGCTCGGACCCTCACATGATTAATTTAAGGAACTTAAATTTAATTTGACATTTGCATCGCATTTGGGATGATTTTACTATTACTTTCTTTATTATTATTAAGGTTTGGTATTTACTTACACTTAGTAATTGCTAATAAAATTTTGACCAACTTATAAAAGCAATGCTCAGCTTAAGCCTCTATTCTGTTGATCAGCCTTACACATCATATGAACTCCCACCTTTGGTGAGTTCATGCACATTATTCCCCACGACTTGTTGAGCTATGAACGTATGTGAGCTCACTCTTGCTGTCTCACACCCCCCCAAGAGAAGAACAGGTGGTCGAAGAGGAGCCGCCTAACACTGAGGCATTCGACTTGATCTAGGTGGCATCTCCCAGTCAGCTTTATGGCGCCAGGGTCAATATTTAGTTCGCTTTGCTTTATCCTTTATTTTTGTAAGACTTCTGCTATATAATAAATACATTTATGATATTTATGACATTTATCTCTATGCACTCTGTTATTATGTGCGTTGTTCTTCCTTGGCGCACATAAGAGATGCACCCGGATTTGTCCCTTAAATCTGAGTGTGACAGGTGCACACCAGACAGGTTACTGTTCATTATCCGGTGTGCCACCAGTGCGCTGGCTGACTGTCCACCTTATGGATTTTTTCGCTGTTTCTTTGGACTTCTTTTGTTCTTGAGTCTTGGACTTCTACGCTTCTTTTATGTCTTGTTTTGAGGTGTTGCATCCTCAGTGCCTTAGTCCAATACTCTTTGCATCCTAGCAAACACATTAGTTCATAGGTTATGTTGATCATCAAACACCAAAATCCTTTTTGCCAAATGGCCCGGTGTCCATTTTCCTTACACTAGTCTTCCAGATAAAAGCATATGAGACGACTTCCAATTTGCTTCTACAGATTTGGTAGACTTCTTTAAGAGAAAATCCTTTTTTGCTCTTCCCCCAGATCACCTTGTCTCTGGAATCTGTAATACAGACATTCCCACAAAGATTATTAAGGGCCTCGAAATCCTTTGCACTATCTCCCAGTAACCTTCTTCTGAAGGTTAAGGTTTCACAGTGAGCTCCCAACACCGAGTTAACATCAATTTTTTTCTCCATGGACATCTCATAGAGCCTTTTGAATTTGTGAGAAAAGGGAGAGGATCTAAGTTTCCTCCCAGAAACTTGTTGATTTACCATCCCCTATGTTTTCTTGCAATTCTCATAGAACAAGGTTTTGCTTTTCAATATTCCTTGCCAAAATTGAGAGTCACCCTATCTTTTCTCAATCAGACTAATGGGTATTCCTTTAATGTACTTTTTCCTCACAATGGACTGCCAAAGCCCATCCCGAGATTCTAACTTCCAAAGCCATTTAGTCAGTAAGCTGATGTTCATACACCTGAGATTCAAAATACCCATGCCTCCTTGATTTTTTTGGAGTACAAATTGTATCCCAATTGACTAATTGGTATTTCTTGGCCATTTTCTACCTTGCCACACTAATCTTTTTCTAAAAATATCCATCCTTTTCAGAACCACCGAAGGAGCATAGAATAAAGAGAGCATATAAAGAGGGATGTTGGAAAGGCTGTTGTTAATCAGGACCAGTCTACCACCCATTCTAAGGAACTTGTCTTGCTAGACTCCCAATTTTTTTAATATTTCTCTTCAACTTTAGACCACTGAGAAACACTCAGTTTTTTGTGACTAATGGGAACTCCTAAGTAGCTCATGGGTAGATCTTTAATTGGACAAGTAAAGATCTCAGAATACTGATCTTTTTTCTCAATGGCTTCCCCAAAGCAATATACTTCACTTTTTTTAAAATTAATCTTAAGTTCTGACATTTACTCAAAAAGGACCAGGATAAATTTTAGATTCCTTACTTTTTCCTGGTTGTCTTGGAGAAGGAAAACCGTATCATTTGCATACTGTAAGAAGGCACAACCATTTTCAAATATGTGAGGCACTAAACCAACTACCAGTCCCATCTGCTGAGCTTTTTTAATGAGACCGGCCAGACCATCAACAACCAGGTTGAAAAGGAGAGGTGAGAGAGGGTCACCTTGCTTGACCCAAAAAAAGGGTCAAGTTATGTCATTTGTCCTGATAGCCACTTTGCCACCTCTAATTGTCTTCATCATCCAATCTTTCCACATGTCACCAAACCGTTTGAACTCTAGCATTTTATACAGATAATGCCATTTTGTTTTTTCTTTTTGACTTCATGAACAATTTCATGAAGGGTCACCACACAATCTAGAATGAATCTTCCTTTGATGAATCCAAATTGTTGCTCACTAATCACCTTAGTGAAACAATTGGAAAGCATGTTGTTCAGAACTTTGGTAATTATCTTGTTCCAAACATTCAATGGGGGAATTGGTCTGTAGTTTTTCATTTCCGTAGCATTTTCTTTCTTAGGAATTAAGGTAACAATCCCATAGTTCAACCTTTTGATGTCTAGATTTCCTTTAAAAAAATCTTCGAACATGTTCATGATCTCTCATCTTATAACTTCCCATAAGTCTTGAAAAAATTCAGCAAGTAGGCCATCTAGACCAGGAGCACTGTTGTGTTTGAGATCATCTACCGCTTGCTTGACTTCCTTAATGGAGAAAGGAGCAGTCAGGAACATTTTATCTTCAGTGGTGAGGTTGTCCATCTCAAGGTTGTTGATGTTGATATAGGTCAATGTCTGAGGGGCCAAATAAGTCCTTATAGAAGTTGGTCGCTACCAGATTGATATTTTCTTCATCTTCTACTATTGACCCATTATCCATAAGAGACTGAATTTTTAATCTTCCTCTATTGCCATTAGCCTTAGTCCCGTTTGATTCCTTTAGTCTAGGGACTAAAGTTTAGTCTCTACCTTATTTGGTTCTAGGGACTAAAACTATTCAAAACACATTAAATAAATCATAAGATGACTAAAATACCCCTTATCATTCTCCCACCATTAGTGCAATTGAAATAAATGAGGGGCAAAAACTGGAATTTATATGGTTTAGTCCCTTTTAGTCACCCCTTGAGGGACTAGAGACTAAAACAGTTTAGTCCCTATTTTAGTCCCATCGTTTGGCAATTTAGGACCTAAATGGGACTAAAATGAAGGGACTAATATTTAGTCCCTCCAACCAAATGGGGCCTTAAGATGAAAATAATTAGTGTTTTCATCTCCTTCAGCCACCAATCTCTCTCTCTTGCTCTTTATTTCATTTTAATTTCTCCTTCTTTGAGCATGTTTTTTAATTGGAGTTCACAGTCACTTTTTTCTTCTTTTTCTTCCTTTGTAAGATCCTCGGATTCCATCTTAATATCTAGAGTATTAATTCTTTTTTTAGGTCATAGGATAATTTCTTGTATCTTCCTTCCTCATTGAAGTTCCACCCATTGGTCTTTTCTTTCCAAATATCAATGCTACCATTGTTTCTCACAGGAAGAGACTAGCTATTATAAACCACATTTCTAAAATTTGGTCTCTTAATCCAACACAATTCGCATCTGAAATCTGTGTGACGAGGATCTGTGTGTTCTGAAGACAGAATTAGAGGGACATGGTCAGATAAAAATCTGTCCATGCCTTTAACCATAGTTTGATTATAAAGAAGATCCCAATCTGGGGAAGCAAGGAATCTGTCTAGCTTTTCATAAGTAGGGTTCTCTCTATTTGTAACATCCCAAAAATCTCAACCCAAGGTTTGGAACCCTAATCTCCTAAACCCCCCTTATTTCTATTTCCCCCTAAAACTCCACCCTTAGGTCATCTCATCATATGCTTACACTTGAATGGTTAGGAACACCTCACATAGAGTATTTTCAACACTTAAGATTATTTAGCAAATTGTTGATTCAAAAGAAAAGGAAATAAAAAGAAACAAAAATAGAAAATGGAAAAGTGAAATAGAAAACAGAAAAAGAAAAAGGAAAAACCCTTCCCCCCTCGGCTGGGCCGTTTTCGGCCCAAACCGCGCCGCGCCCGCTTCTCCCCCCCCCTCTCCTCCCCGACCCAAGCGGCCCACCGGTCAGCGGCTCCACCCCTCTCCCTCTCGCGCCGCTCTCGCACTGGCAGCCCGGGCCCACCTGTCAGGACCATCGTCTCGCCCATGCCATCACTGGCGCGTTCGCCGCCGACCGCCTCCCGCCCCATCGCTTCGCCATTAACGCTCGCACCAGCCTCAGCGACCTCCCCGCCATTGTACCCGAGCTGTCCCCTCACCCCTTGCCTGCCCGAGCCATCTCGTCGCCGTTTGTGCCATCCCCGCCATCATGGCGAGCTCGTCGGCGTTCGCTGTCCCCTCCCTTCCTTCCCCCTCCCGGGCGCCTATAAAAGGGACCGCCCTAGCTCCGTTTCCTCCACATCAGCCCCGACCATCTCCTCCACTCCTCCCCGAGCCCATTTGAGCTAGCGCCGCCGCGTCCCCCCTTCACTCCGGTGAGCTTCGTTCTCTCCTCTCTAGTAGCTTTCGGTCAAATTAATTCGGTGCTTGAGCTCCGCCACACACTCACGATCGCAAAGCACCCATCCCCACCTCTTATTGCGCTAGGCTGCCTCGCCGGCGACCTCACCGCCGTGAGCGCCCGCCACCGCGCCATGGACCGGCCACCCTAGGTCCTCACCGGTCGAATTGACCCCACCCCCGTGACCCCATACCACCGCCCGTGCCTCGCCACCACTCCCCCGCCACAGAACCGGACCCACGGCTGAGAACCGCCACGGGCATCGCCGGCAGTCGAGCCGACCGGTTTGCCCCCCCCCCTCCGTCGCTCGTACCACGCTGTCAGCCCTCCTCCCTCTCCCTGGCGTGTGGGCCCGCGCCATGGCGCCGTTCCCCGCCGTCTCCCCCGCTGATGGGCCGCGTGGGCCGCCTGCCGCGCCCGCGCGCTCGCGCCCTGGTGGGCCAAAATCCCCCCCGGCCCAGCAAGCTGGAAAAACCCTTTTCTTTTTCTTTTCCCATTTATTTTTCCCATTTTCATATATATATTTATATGCTGATATTTTATGCACCAAAAATAGTTTAAATAAATTATAAGGCACAAAAAGAATAAGATATAAGAAATGGCACAGCCCACTAAAGTCACCATGATTGATGTATTGTTCTTATCTATGTTTGTTAGCAGAAGAGGGATCCGATCCTCCGGAATTTATAGCTCCGGAAGAAGGACAGAAACCCAACCCCTCCGAGATAAATCTTTTGTGCCAGGAAAGCTTCGACGAAGGCAAGTCCATACTTCCCTTGATGCATAATTTACCTATTCTCTCTACCACTACCTAAGCCAGGACAAAGGGATGGAATCTATTTGCATGGTGAGCATGAGAGAGCCCGCATTAACTAATACCTTTTGATCACAAGATATGGGATGGGAAAAGGTGGTAACCAACGATGTTTTCAAAAATGTGCGATGAAGGGTATTCACCCTCATCACCTGGTGAGTGGGATGATTAGGGACTCCCTGGTTTAGGGGAGGGCCTAAGGTGATGGCTCAACTGGTTTAGGCGTGAGCAGAAGGATTGTCCTCTCGTATAAGGACCGGTTTGTCATCCTTCATTATCTGTACTCATGAAAAGTGCAACCACTCGAGGCTGTATGGGCAGTCACTCGATCTGAACTCGTACGATCCAACCCCAGGGTTATGAAGGCTGGGGAGCACCGGGAGGATAAGGAGGGGGGATGTTTTGTCCGGTTTGGACATGGCGGATTGGCGGTGGCCTGACTCCTTCCGGTATAACCATTAAGGTTAGGACGTACGAGGAAGGAAAGAGTTTCGAATTCGGATCTCATTGGCCATGAGATCGCAGAGCCGGACTAGTGGGTAAAGTGTACCCCTCTGCGCAGAGTTTAAACCTATTCAAATAGTCCATGTCCACTGGTATGGACGAGTCTGGTGTGGTATGACAATTAGTGTTTCTACAACAACCGGGAATGGGAAAACATGTGTGTGTAAGTGTGTCTCTGGAAAAGAAAATGGTGCCACGGGAGCGGGAAGCTCAGTGGTGGTTAAGCAAGTGTTATTTCTATTGTTTCGGGAAGACCCTAAAAACAAGCACTGCCTTTCTCTGAGAAAAAGAGTGACTTCAACTCCACCATATGAAGCATGTATGATATAGGTCCCTTTCTCTTTACAGGAGCCGAGTGGGCTTGCGGAATACCTAGTGTATTTATCCAGATTTATTTATGTTTTTCAGCAGCTGGAGACTTCTTTTCTGCTATGCTTGATTAAGAGGGCTGTGTCTTCACCCAGTTCTGCCTGTGGCCTGGGCTAGTTTATCTTCCACTACGTTTTATAATTTTGGCTCACTCTTGAGCTTGTACCTCGGTATTGTAATAACATTTACTCTGACTCTGCACTATTTGAAGTAAGAAATGTGGTTACTAGCCTCCTGGGACTAGTAATTGTATCACATTTGAGTCCCAAAGGATCAAGACGCTTCAGGTGGTATTAGAGCCTATAGGACTGGTCGTAGACCGCAGCCCTGACCTTAAAAGTTGCCTTAACAAGAAAACACCTCTTACCCCCAAGAAACACCTTCTCTTCTTTCCCTGATATTAACATACCCTTCTTTTCTCCTACCAGATGGAAGGCTCTTGGGTCATTAGGACATCCTACTGCTCAGAGGAGGAAGGATTTCCTCACCTCCTACGGAGTTGCGGACTACGCATGGGGATTCACAAGAAGCCCGAATAAGTCTGGAAGGAATACCGCGAAAATGGAATAGAGAAGTGCTCTATGGCGGTCTACCTGGGAGAAAGCCGAAGCTACCCAAACCGCCCTCCCTTCCAAGTCACCTTCATCGGGCACCGCTTCCCAGACACTTGCCAAAGTGTTGCCCGAAAAGCCCTTAAACAGCTATGCCAAAACTACAACAGAGAGATCTTTGAAACCCCCCTTCGCTACTTCCCACCTAGCAACAAAAATACCCCCACCTAGAGGAAAAGACTTCAGGCCCTGTCAGGGAGAGACCCTACCGAGGATGACCCCACCATTGTCTACATGGCAGGATACCTCCACACTCTCGATAACCACTACGATGATCTCTCCTCCCACTGCACCCACCTAAACTCCCGGGTGGAAAGCTTAGAGCAGCAGGTCAAGGAACTTAAGAAGGAGAAGGCGTCCCTTCAAGAATGTCTTGATATAGCAGAAGGCGAGGAGGCCAACACCCGTGAAGCCTACCGAACCCTAAAGATGGATTATGATAAGAAGCTGAAGAAGCTCGCCCCCACGAAGAAGATCCAAAAGAAGACCAAGAACTAAGGAGGCCAAGCTGAGCGGAGGAAGAAGGCTCCTCCAGCACCAACTCCCGCCAGGATAGAGAATTTGTCCGACATCGAGGATATGTCCCTAGCTAGCCTTGATGACCTTCTCAAGGAATTTGGGGACACTTTAGAAAAAGAGTTCGGTAGTACCTCAGAGAACGCTCGCGTGTAGTACGACTTGTAGTAGCCTATGCTTGTAATGTATTGGTGTAATGAATAAAATAACTTGGTCGAAAACAATTGACATGTGCATAATAGTGACTCTCTCCCCCTGGCAGATGGCTTCGGATAAAACCACGCCTACCGCCTCCGGGTTTCCCCTGAGAGCTGAAAGGGAAGCTGGTAGAGAGGAAAGTGAGACCCACCTCCCGGCACCTCCAGAACTACCCTTAGATCTAGCCCAAGTTCTAGCCAACCAAACCCAACTCATCGAGGTCCTCACTCGAAGTCTGGAAAATCAACGTCCGAATGGTGGAAGACCGCAAGACAGGATGGGGGATTTCCTGAGGCTCAAGCCTCCCATGTTTGCCGGATCTAGCAATCCCCTCGATGCTGACGATTGGTTGTGCACAATTGAAAGGAAGCTGGAAGCAATCGGATCCTCGGAAAATCAGCGTGTTCAACTGGCTGCTCATCAACTTTCCAAAATGGCCTTAGCTTGGTGGGATACCTTCAATGTCACCATCAGAGATGCTACCTGGGAGGAGTTTGAAACAGCTTTCCGGGAGAACCATGTGCCCCAAGGGATCGTTCAGCTCAAGGAGGATGAATTCCAAGAACTGACTCAAGACGGAAGGTCTGTCAGCGAGTACGTGCACAAGTTCACGGAGTTGGCCCGCTACGCGCCAGATGACGTCAGCACCGAAGTCAAGAAGATGGCCCGCTTCCTGAAGGGGCTCAGACTAGAACTCAAGACCATCCTGGCCAGCTAAGACTTCCTCAGTTTCTTGCACCTCTCCAACAAAGCCATACAAGTGGAAAGGGCAAAGGAAGAAGAAAAAGGCCATCTTAAGAGGAAATTCCAAGTCCTCCGAGCTCAACAGCAAGATCGGCACCAGAAAACTCGATGCTTTGGATTTCCATCCAAGGGACCAAGCTCCAATAAACCAGCTGGACCCACCCCATCATGGTTCAGTCAACAGAGTAAGAGCTCCTTTCATGCCCCCTTAGTTGCAAGCAACCAACCACCGCAAATGCGTGTTGGCACTGCGGAGATCCCAGTCACTTCAAGAACAACTGTCCCCAGCTGAAGCCATCAGGACCTGCTTACTCCAACTCGGTGAATGGCCCCAAGAATGCCTCAACATCCGCCCCCAAGGCGCCCTCCTCCATCAGCCAGCAGAATAAGACCCCGTATTAAGGAAGGGCACGAGTAAATCACGTCGATGCTCAGGAGGCTCAGCAAGCTCCAGGAGTAGTGCTCGGTGAGTTCCTTGTTGAATTTACTCCCGCTACCATACTTTTCGATTCAGGAGCATCCCATTCTTTTATAGCCACTAGTTTTGTGGAAAAGCATGGCATTCCCTCTACCCCTCTAGAGATTCCCTTGGTCACCCGAACCCCAGGGTCAGACCTTCTATGTCGGCTCAAATGCTCCCAAGTCAGAATCCTTTTAAGTGGGGTAGTGTTCTTGGCAGACTTAACCGTCTTGCCATCCCAAGGGATTGATGTGATCTTAGGAATGGATTGGTTGACCAAACACAAAGGTATCATCAGTTGCATAAACAAGACAGTCCTTCTCACAGACCACCAAGGAAAGTCAGTCTCTTGTCAGGCTCAGCCACCCGCCAATGATCCAATGATGTTTAATCTAGCAACAAAAAACATATCAGTGGTAGAAGAATTCATGGATGTGTTCCCAGAAGAGTTGCCAGGAATGCCACTAGAAAGAGAAGTGGAATTCTACATAGATCTGATTCCTGGAACGTCACCCATTGCAAAGAGACCATACCGCAAGGCTCCCACCGAATTAGCAGAATTGAAGCTCCAAATCGCAGATCTTCAACAAAAAGGGTACATTCGTCCCAGCTCATCCCCTTGGGGAGCACCAGTCCTTTTTGTCTCTAAGAAGGATGGAAGTATGAGGATGTGTATTGATTACCGATCGTTAAATGAAGTCACCATCAAGAACAAGTATCCACTTCCTCGGATCGACGACCTCTTCGATCAGCTGCAAGGGGCCAAATACTTCTCCAAGATAGACCTAAGGTCTGGTTATCACCAATTGAGAATCAAGGAAGCAGATATCCAGAAAACTGCATTTGTCACCCGGTACGGACAATATGAATTCACAGTGATGCCTTTCGGACTGACAAACACACCCGCCTTTTTCATGAACCTCATGAACAAAGTGTTTATGGAAGAGCTAGATAAGTTTGTCGTAGTCTTCATCATCCTTATCTACTCCAAGAACCGCGAAGACCATAAGCGTCACCTCCGGACCGTCCTCGGAAAACTCAGGGCACACCAACTTTATGCTAAACTCAGTAAATGTGAATTCTGGTTGGAAAAGATAGCCTTCCTTGGGCATATCTTGACCGCAGAAGGAATAGAGGTGGACCCTTCCAAGGTAGAAGCAGTATCAAAATGGAGGCAGCCATCCAACGTCAGTGAAGTTCGAAGCTTTCTGGGAATGGCAGGATATTACCGCCGCTTTATCAAGGGATTCTCCAGCATAGCAAGATCTATGACCGAGCTCCTCAAGAAAGACCATAAGTTTGTGTGGACCCCGAAATGTGAAGGAAGTTTCCAGATCATAAAGGAGAAGCTCACGATCGCACCCGTTTTGACACTACCAAATATACATCAGGATTTCGTCGTCTTCTGTGATGCCTCGAGGCAAAGCTTGGGGTGTGTGCTGATGCAAAATGAGAAAGTCATTGCTTATGCATCGCGTCTACTTAAGCCGCACGAGCAGAATTATCCCACCCATGATTTGGAATTGGCAGCCATAGTGCATGCTTTGAAGATATGGAGGCACTACTTAATTGGGAACAAATGTCACATCTTCACCGATCACAAGAGTCTGAGGTATATCTTCACTCAGCCAGATCTCAATCTCTGTCAACGAAGATGGTTGGAACTGATCAAGGATTATGACCTTGAGATTCATTATCACCCTGGAAAGGCCAACGTGGTACTAGACGCCCTCAGCCGAAAACCTTTCGAAATAATGGGAACCAACTTTTTAGAAGATTGGAACAAGGAATCAGCTCAACTGAATGCATGTTTGGGAAACAACGACAGTCTCGAAGTCAAACCAATGCTAGAAGACCTCATATGCAAAGCTCAACACCTAGACTCAGAGACAGCAAGACTTGTGGAAAAAGCTCGCAAAGAACAACTTCCGGACCTCAGGACAGATGAACAAGGAGCCCTCTGGTTCAAGAATCGTCTGTGTGTACCAAAAGGGGAGGCACGAGAAGTCCTGCTCGAGGAAGCTCACAACTCAGCCTACTCCATCCACCCAGGGACTACCAAGATGTACCTAGACCTCAAAACCAGATACTGGTGGAGAGGGATGAAGAAAGAGGTAGCACAGTATGTGGCCCGGTGTGAAATCTGCCAAAGAACGAAGGCCAAACACCAAAAGCCTGCAGGCCTGTTGCAACCCCTCCCAGTGCCTGAATGGAAGTGGGAAGAAATAGGCATGGATTTTGTAACCGAACTACCTCGGACGCAAAAAGGGAATGACTCTATCTAGGTAATAATAGATCGTCTTACCAAGGTAGCTCATTTCATCCCAGTGAAAACTACCTTTGGAGGAGCCACCCTTGCCCGAATTTATCTCAAAGAGATAGTCAGACTCCATGGCATTCCAAGAAAGATAGTGTTGGATAGAGGAACCCAGTTCACCTCCAAATTCTGGACAAGCCTTCAGAAAGCTATGGGCACCAAGCTAGATTTTAGCACCGCCTATCACCCTCAGACAGACGGGCAGACAGAAAGAGTCAACAAAGTCCTCGAAGATCTATTAAGAGCCTATGTGTTAACATTCGATAGAAGTTGGGAATCCACTTTGCCTTACGCAGAGTTCTCGTATAACAACAGCCATCAGGCCAACATCAAGATGTCACCGTTTGAAGCATTGTATGGACGAAAATGCCAGACCCCTCTCATGTGGTCCAACATAGGGGAAAAGGCACTAGAAGGACCTGCCTTTGTCAAAGAGGCTGAGGAGAAAGTTGCCCTGATCCACAGGAGATTACTTGAAGCTCAGAGTCGGCAGAAGAGTTATGCGGACAACAGACGGAGAGAACTCAGATTTGAGGAAGGAGACTTCGTCTACCTTAAGGTCTCCCCGATGCGTGGTGTCAGAAGGTTCCAAGTGAAAGGAAAGCTAGCACCGCGATTCGTCGGTCCCTATCCCATCATCGGCAGAGTAGGACCCGCAGCATACCGTCTTGAACTACCCGAATCCATGTCTGACATCCACAATGTGTTTCACGTGTCCCAGCTCCGCAAATGCCTGCAAGCACCAGAAAGTCACATCAAAGAAGAGGCAATACAGATTCAGAAGGACCTTCAGTACCGTGAGAAGCCAGTAAAGATTCTTGACTCGGCGGTCCGGAAGACCCGCAACTCAGAAGTAAAACTCTGTAAAGTTCAGTGGAGCAGAGAAGGAGAAGAGAAAGCTACCTGGGAGAGTGAGGACTCCTTGAGGAGGGAATACCTTTATCTTTTCTCAAATCCAGTCTAAATCTCGAGGGTGAGATTCCTTTAAGTGGGGTAGGTTTGTAACATCCCAAAAATCTCAACCCAAGGTTTGGAACCCTAATCTCCTAAACCCCCCCTTATTTCTATTTCCCCCTAAAACTCCACCCTTAGGTCATCTCATCATATGCATACACTTGAATGGTTAGGAACACCTCACATAGAGTATTTTCAACACTTAAGATTATTTAGCAAATTGTTGATTCAAAAGAAAAGGAAATAAAAAGAAACAAAAATAGAAAATGGAAAAGTGAAATAGAAAACAGAAAAAGAAAAAGGAAAAACCCTTCCCCCCCTCGGCTGGGCCGTTTTTGGCCCAAACCGCGCCGCGCCCGCTTATTCCCCCCCTCTCCTCCTCGGCCCAAGCGGCCTAGCTGCGCGCGCCCACGCTGCGCCTGACAGCCCGGCCCCACCAGTCAGCGGCTCCACCCCTCTCCCTCTCGCGCCGCTCTCCCACTGGCAGCCCGGGCCCGCTTATCAGGACCATCGTCTCGCCCATGCCATCACCGGCGCGTTCGCCGCCGACCGCCTCTCGCCCCGTCGCTTCGCCATTAACGCTCGCACCAGCCTCAGCGACCTCCCCGCCACTGTACCCGAGCCATCCCCTCACCCCTCGCCTGCCCGAGCCATCTCGTCGCCGTTTGCACCATCCCCACCATCATGGCGAGCTCGTCGGCGCTCGTCGTCCCCTCCCTTCCTTCCCCCTCCCGAGCGCCTATAAAAGGGACCGCCCAAGCTCCGTTTCCTCCACACCAGCCCGACCATCTCCTCCACTCCTCCCCGAGCCCATTTGAGCTAGCGCCGCCGCGTCCCCCCCCCCTTCACTCCAGTGAGCTTCGTTCTCTCCTCTCTAGTAGCTTTCGGTTAAATTAATTTGGTGCTTGAGCTCCGCCACACACTCACGATCGCAAAGCACCCATCCCCACCTCCTATTGCGCTAGGCTGCCTCGCCGGCGACCTCACCGCCGCGAGCGCCCGCCACCGCGCCGTGGACCGGCCACCCTAGGTCCCCGCCGGTCGAATTGACCCCACCCCCGTGACCCCCTACCACCGCTTGTGCCTCGCCACCACTCCCCCGCCACAGAACCGGACCCACGGCGGAGAACCGCCGCGGGCATCGCCGGCGGTCGAGCCGACCGGTTCGCCCCCCCTCCGTCGCTCGTACCGCGCCGTCAGCCCTCCTCCCTCTCCCTGGCGTGTGGGCCCGCGCCACGGCGCCATTCCCTGCCGTCTCCCCCGCTGATGGGCCGCGTGGGCCGCCTGCCGCGCCCGCGCCCGGGTGGGCCAAAATCCCCCCCGGCCCTGCAAGCTGGAAAACCCTTTTCTTTTTCTTTTCCCATTTCTTTTTCCCATTTTCATATATATATTTATATGCTGATATTTTATGCACCAAAAATAGTTTAAATAAATTATAAGGCACAAAAAGAATAAAATATAAGAAATGGCACACCCCACTAAAGTCACCATGATTGATGTATTGTTCTTATATGTGTTTGTTAGCGGAAGAGGGATCCGATCCTCCGGAATTTATAGCTCCGGAAGAAGGACAGAAACCCGACCCCTCCGAGATAAATCTTTTGTGCCAGAAAAGCTTCGACGAAGGCAAGTCCATCCTTCCCTTGATGCATAATTTACCTATTCTCTCTACCACTACCTAAGCCGGGACAAAGGGATGGAATCTATTTGCATGATGAGAAAAGGTGGTAACCAACGATGTTTTCAAAAATGTGCGATGAAGGGTATTCACCCTCATCACCTGGTGAGTGGGATGATCAGGGACTCCCTGGTTTAGGGGAGGGCCTAAGGTGATGGCTCAGCTGGTTTAGGCGTGAGCAGAAGGATTATCCTCTCGTATAAGGATCGGTTTGTTATCCTTCACTACCTGTACTCATGAAAAGTGCAACCACTCGAGGCTGTGTGGGCAGTCACTCGATCTGAACTCGTACGGTCCAACCCCAGGGTTATGAAGGCTGGGGAGCACCGGGAGGATAAGGAGGGGGAATGTTTTGTCCGGTTTGGATATGGCGGTGGCCTTACTCCTTCCGGTATAACCATTAAGGTTAGGACGTACGAGGAAGGAAAGAAATTCGGATTCGGATCTCATTGGCCATGAGATCGCAGAGCCGAACTAGTGGGTATTCTTTGAGAAGTTCTTTGAGTTCAAAAAGTGTAAGCTTGAGATGGAACAGTTAAACTTGAATTGGAGCGAGATCGGCAGGACAAAGAGATAATGCAAACACATACAAGCACAATGAACGACGAATCAAAACAATACTTTAAGTTGATGAAACAAGAGATTTTGACTCGTCGTTTCGAGAGTACTTAGTTAGGATTTAGCTGCCCTTTTCAGTTATTAGCCAGTTTGTCAGCTAAGAGCATCTCCAATAAACTCTTTATTTTTAACTTTCTATTTAACTCTCTATTTAATTTTTTATAATGGTTGCACTCTATATGTAGCATCTCACTCCAATAGACCATCTATTTAGTTTTGCTAGTCAGATGACTAGCCAAATTTAACTAGTGAGAGGGCTAATTTAGAGAGTCAGATAGCTTGGCAAGTCAAATAGTTAATCTATTGGAAAGTTATTTTGCTGTTGAATAGCCAAAATTTAGCTTGGCGAGTCATTTAACTAGTCTCTTGGAGATGCTCTAAGAGTTAACTGCTATTTTCAATCAGTCAGTTTGCTTTTAGTTCTTCAGTCAGAATAAGCTGGCCCGGTAGTTTGTGGCTGCGCGAGTCTAGCGGGGTGGTGTCCGAGTCTTAGGGGTCTGCGTGGTGATCGCTTTGACGTGGGATGGCACGTCCAACAATAGCGGCACGTCGTGCATGTAAGGAGTTTGTTCTACTGTTTTGTTTTTTATTCAGAGCAATACAACATAAAAACGCTGTTCGTTTTTTACAGCACCAAAAACACATGTCTTGTTTCTCCAGTCAGTTTGTCTGTATACTTGAAAAAACAAAGGTGTTCAACTCATAAGTGCACTTGAATAATTTTTTTTATTGTTCTTCCATTCGCTAATTTAGTATTCCAGTTCTGGTTGCAGTTAGCTGATGTTTGTATGTGGTCAGCTTCATGAGAAATTTATATGCTTGTAATTCAATCCATGTACGGGCTTGTTCGGTTCGCTCTCAATCCATGTGGATTGAGTGAGCTTAAATCTCAAACAAGTCAAACTTTTTTCTTAATTTTCTCCAATATCATTTAATCCATATGTAATAGGAATAAACGAACATATATACATGGGTGACGTTTTCCTATTCTCGGACGGTTTTGAGAGTGGGACACTTTTTATCAAGTGGAGACAGATGATTGCCATTTGCAAGAAAAAAAAACAGACTATATGATGGTGCATAAATGTATAGATAGCCAGAGTCCTTAAGTGGGCAGTGCACAGCACAGGCTGGTGTGCTCAATCAGAGGCCCCCAATTGCTACTGCAGCTTATGGAAACTGACACTGAAAGGCAAGATGGAATTAGTGGCCTTTGCAGGTTGACATCACACAGATCTCTGAATTCCAAATCTCTTCGATCCCAAAAATGACCTGTCGGTTTGATTTGCATGGTAGAGAAAAGGAGCATTGCAGAATTTGCAGTCCCTGCCTGTCGGCCTGTGAGCTTTGACAGTGAATTAAGGGCCCAAACAGACAAACTAATAGATGGACTATTTTTTAGTTCAATTTCAACTAGTTGTTAGTTCACCGATTGACAAAGGTGAACTAAATCAGACTCAAATTTCAGTACACAGAATTGTCCAAAACGGCTGCAACCAGATTACCATAACTCAAGTGGCTGGTTGCTGCTGCTGCTGCTGGATGGTAGCCCGGAAGCCTGCTTTCTTCTTATCTGGTACTCTGCATTGCTGGTAGCCAAAAAGCAACTAGAATTCAAGTAACAAAAAATGATCAAACAATTACAGAATTCGGTCTCTCGCGTCTTAAATATAGTATCTCATATGCTGGAGTCATATCCTCGTTTTCTACGCTATTCTTAACATTTTATTTTCTAATAACATGATATATTACTCAACAGTTGGAACTGTAAATATTTCTGTAGCCCCAAACACTTTAAATTAGGTTTTAGGATTCAAAAATAAGACTTCTTGTTGCAGATGCTTAAGAAGAGTTTGATTCCGGTAATACGATTTCTGCAGAGGAGTTCGGGTTGACTGGGAACTGCATTTTTATCTGTACCCCTAGACAATACACAGTTCTCTTTTTTTCCATGCATCCACTCCCGAAATGATACTAGCATTTATTTTAGATTTTGTACTAGCATAATGTTGATAGGCGTGTTGCAGCAATTTTATGTGCTATGCGAGGTTGCTTTGGGTTGCTATCTAGAACTGGAAGCACATATATTAAGTATTATATCAACCTATTAATTAACTAAAACAAATTTTAATTTAGGATGGATGGGTTATTTTTTTTTGGTTCTCTATGAATTTACTACAGATGCTATGATTTTTGTTAGAATAACTTGTCTATTTAAAATAGATGCAAACATATCTGCACGCTGTAATAGACAATCAGAAAATTAATTGCATGTATTTTACATGTTACTGCTGTACTGAAACTTCAGCCTTCTTGAATTGTTCCAAAGTTTTAGTTTCCTCAAAGAAAAATAGAAAATATTACTTCTCATTATATATATAACACAGAAATATTACTTCTCATTATATATATAACACAGAAATATTACTTTTCATTATATTACCACATGTGTCTTCACTGCCATTAAATTGAAGAACTGACAGTCACACAGGTTTCTTATTGCTTCGGTCGAGGTAACCAAGGCTCCCATTAGTGCCGTCAACCAAAGATCACATGCCTGCCCCCACTATACCAATTAGGCATGGAGGCCACGTTACATGTTCGCTTCGGATTAAAGCCAGCTATTTGGACTGTTGCAACTACAATCCATAGAGACAAAAACACTGTAAAAGCACTAAAAGCCGGTACGGATTAGTCAAGTGAACAGACCCTATATTCTCCGGAGGAACCATACAGGGACAGTCACATCAAGCATGAATGCATAATAACTACTTAACCCCACTCAAGTTCTTACAGGAAAACTGTTTTTGACAGCAAAAAGACTCGTGTCAAATGTTATTTTACGCATTTACAGACTCAGAACTAAGACGATCAATGATGGAAAATAAGCACCAAAATTAGCTCATGTAGCCGCACATCTCACTCGGTTTCATTTGAGAACAAGCTTGGTGACTTGGTGATTATATCATTCGCCTCAGGTAGCGGTGAATCCTTTGCATCAGCTGCATAAAGTATCTTCCGGACCGCCTTAGTCATCTATCACAATAAAGTTCAGGTTAGTGGTATCACCTAAAAGGAATTAAAGCATGGGCAAAGCAATTCAAAATCATTTTTGCCACCCCCAAATTATTCAGATCATGAATCATATTTCATATGTGAGATACAAATGAGATGGTATTCCCAGGCAAAAATATCTGCAAAGACCTGAGTGATTGTGGTAGAGATGTAGAAGATTGGTAGGCTACATATACGAATAACATAAATTCCCCTTTGTACTTGGCTACTTGTTTCAGGATCAACTAGCTGTGAGAAATATTCAAAAAGGGGACCATAACATTTCTTAACTGAAGCTACAAGGGGTTAGTGAACAGGGTTTGTTGGTATGGGTTTTGTTGGTATCCCAGATAAAATTCTTGGTCAACGAGATGAAAATATTGATCTCTATAAACATAGTGATCCAGAAGCTGTTGCTCTAGAACGCAGGTCCATAACATCAAACCAGTAAACATGTGCATACACATGAATATTTATATAGAATTTATCTTATACCGGTAGATGCTCTAACTCAGGCCGTTGACACAGTATCTCAATATCACGCAACTTCGAGAAGTAGAAGTCTCTTTCTTTTTCAGTACTATCAACAGAAACTTTCAGGTCTGCAATCTGCAGTTCAACAAATAAAGCAGACATCAATCTGCAGTTCAGCTATGAAGAATCCAATGCCGCTACCTCACAAGTATGGGATTTCCTCCAACACTACTGCTTGAATGTAGATTAAAGGCTAAATCTATCAACAGAACAAAAAAGTAAGGCTGCACTCTTGCTTTAATGTGGAGAGTCCTTAAATTGAATCAGCAACTAGAAGTACACAATGCATACCTTTTCAGACAGCTTCTGAATCTGTTCTATATAATGCTCTTCAGAAAAAGTGTTACATACTTTCCCAACTCCATGGCCTGCATAATTGGGTTAGCATGTAGATATTAATGACAAAGAGAAGCATAAAAATTGTAAACTTTACAACATCCCTAAGCCTCTGCATATTATGCAGGTAAGACTTGGCGCTTAAAGATACCTTTCCCCAGACCCCGCACAGTGCGGGAAGTCTACGGCACTGGGTACGCCCTTTACAACATCCCTAAGCAGACAAGGGGCTGAGAGCAGTAGTACCCTCTAACAGTTACATCGTTTCAGAACAATAACAATCACAGTGTGTAGTAGCACTACCTATGCGTATGTCAAAGAAAAAAAGGTTGCTAGATGCACCCTCATGATTTAGTTAGACAAGCACTTAATCAATGATCAGATAGATTCCGCACCTCCATCTGTTGAATCAGCACTAGAAAGCCTATTGGCTTGCAATGATTTAGATGGCTTATTGGAACTCTTTGAGACACGTTCTTTACATCCCTTTGACCTCCTTTCTACAGGGTTGTAGTTTCTGGAACAAGAACAAAGCTTTCTCAATGCCTTGGCCAGGAACAAACATTTAATTACAGTCAAACATAATCAAGGTTCAAGGCACATACTCGTTCATAATTCCACCATTCACAGAATCACAATATCTTTTCAACCACTGAAGGAACTCCAAGTTGTCCAATGGCCGTCCTTTAACAAGCTTGTTGACCTCAATATTCTGCATGGTAAAACCAATCATTAATAAGAGCAAGGAAGAGCTGTGCTGCTAGATATTATAGCAGAAGGATACATATGAAACACTCTTGGCACCACTTGTCATAAAAAGAACTGTAAATCATTTAGCATAAATTTGCTGTCTTTTGTGGCAGTGCAACAAGAAAATTAACCATATCAATATTCTTGTTGTATAATACAAGATTTCCCAATCAAATTTCAATGGAAACAACCACTACTACTTAACTTGCACAACCTAGTCACATTACAAAAAAATATGGTACTTGTGTTCAGTGTCCCAACAACATGTCAATCGACCAGAATCTACTACTTTGTACCACTGCTGCACAACTAGCGCTGCATTATGTAGACTCTATTATTTACACACATAAGAGCTAAATTTCAATTAACTATGAACTCCAGCTCACAATGCACAGCACAAGCACAATTTCAGTAATCAGTACATTGAAAGGTCATACATCAAATTTCTTATATCAGTATTCTTGTTTCATTGAACTTAAACATACCACCAGAAGTTAGCTTCGAAGTGCTGCAGAAACATTCTTTTCAGTTTTCACCAATGACAGACACAGGATTTCCCAATCAAATTTTGAATGGAAAACAACAACCACTAATTTCTCTAGCACAAACCTAATCACGGCAGCACTGTATTGGAATCTATTATTTATACACATAAGAGCTACATTTCAATTTCCTTTGAAGTCCAACTTGCTATGTCTGTGTACATCACAAACATAATTTTAATACTCAGCACATTGGGAAGGTCACGCATCAAATTCTTATACCACTATTCCTATCTCACTGAAGACTGATCTTAAAAAAAGCACCAGAAGCGGCCACTGAAGCAGTGAAGCCATTCTAAACATTATTTTCAGTTTTCAGCAATGACAGACACAAGAAGACCATATGTAATCTCCATGGATTGAAATGCATCAAGCACACAATCAGACAACAACTCTCTGGACTCCAATTTACATTTATAAGAGCTAAATCTCAGTTTCCTTTGAACCTCATCTCGCTGTGCACCAGAATGAACATAATTTTGGCAACCAGTACAATGGGACACCATGTAGCAAATCCCATACATGGTTACAAGTGACAACCATTCCAAATTGGAACCAATCTACCAAACAAGGAATAGGTTGACACACTTTTTCATCAATGACAAACATAACATCAAACAGATATCGATGGATCGAAATGCAATAGGCCGACAGCGAGTACCTTGCCAATCCGCAGCTTGTTGAACACATCCTGAAGAACCTTGTAGTTCTGGATCATGTCATATTCTGTCTTCGCATCGAAATTGACCTGGAAACCCGCACAGAAGACAGTGGTTAGAATCCACTAGACAACCTGTTAGCACCACGGGTCTGCACCCAGCTACAGATCAATCAAGTCGAAGTTGGAACGAATCGGAATCAACCTTATGCATGGGCACCACTCCAGGGTGAACCATATCCATGAGCTGGCACTGCACTGCGCCAGACGCTGCCTGCAGGAAAGCAAGAGCAACTTCAACACGAAATTCCGCGTCAAGCCTCACACGAACTAGAGACCACAATCCCCGCGTACGGATCAAAACCCTAATCCTTGACTGGCTTAACAGCCCACCAGCCCAGCGAAATCGAACCAAACAAGCGTGACCAGAAGGGGACGAGAGCGGGGGGGCTGACCTCCTCGACCTTGGCGAGGGAGAGCTGGAGGGTCGCATTGATCCAGTGCAGGATCTCGCCCCTGCCGACGAAGTAGGCGCCGTCCATGATCCCGATGCTCGCCGCCATCCACTCCACTCCACTCCTCACCGCTCGCGAAACAAACTTTTTCGAAACGACTCCCACGCGAAACGGCGGAGCAGCAGGGAGGGCGTTCGCGTGCGGGTCTTGGAGCTTTGCTCGCGTCGGGTCACCGTGCCTTAAGTAACCTCACCGCGGGGTGGCTTCCTTACCTTATACCGTTTGAAACGCTCTGGAGAGAGGAACGTTGGGGAACGGGGACCCGCGGACGGGTAGCGTGGTGCGACGGACCGACGGTGACGGGACCCTTAAAATTCGAAATCGCGGCGTGGGCCCGGCAGCCTTTACTGGCCCCGTCGTCCAGTGGCCCGCACGGATCGGTGGATCGACACGCCGCTCTCCCGCTGGCGGACGGGTCCGGCTCTGTAGTCTGTAGTCTGTACCGGGCGGATCCCACGTGCTGGAAGCGCCGGCGTACTACCAGTGACGTTGTATCACCGACTCGTGGGCGCCACTCCTGCATTTGGCCATTTATTATGCGGGTGCGGGGTTGTCTGGTCTGGTCGCGTCGATGGGCCTGCATTTATGTTTGTGGGCCGGGCTGTGAGGCTGAGGGCTTGGGAAACTGTAGCAGAGTCGGAGTAGTACTGGGCCTGCATCTCATCGCTATTTTCCCGCGAGTGTTGGTTTCGTGGGGTTTTCGGTTTTCTGCAGTGCGTCGTGAGTTTTCTGAAACTCATGAAACGTTTGTATGTATGCTGTACAGAGACAACGGGACAAGGACATGTTTTAGCGGCACTGTTACATACACTTTACAGTACGTTCTGTGTAGTAATAAGAATACAACAGGCCGACATGACCCCAGGACACGTCCCTTCGACGAGGGTTCCACCGGTGGATTCATTTCGTTCGTTCATACGACGCCTTCTGATGATGCATCAAGGCACATGTGGATCTAACAGAATATTAAAAAGTACTCCTGTCGAGCACTCACTCATATCAACAGGCTGCGTAGTACATGGGTCACACCACACCATCGAGCCTGTAATACATGCAACATGCTGTTGCGTCGGTCGAACCAGCCGGGGCGCGCCATCAATCATCAATCGCCTTCCCAAGAAGCTGCTGTCTCGTCATACCGTCACCGTCATCGTGGTGCAGACGTCCACGGACGGACGGACGGAGGGAGGGACAACAGGGAGGAATGCGCACAAGGGTCTGGGCCCGCGCCGCGCCGCGCCGTGCTTGCCCAGCACGGCGAGTCAGGTGTCAGCGAGCACGCGGTGACGGCGCACCGGCCACCGGCACGCAGGCTGTCGCGAGCACGGAACGGGAAACAGTCCAGCACAGCACGGCCGGCAGCCCTCGCCCGCCACACCCACAGTGGACGCACGCAACGCATCCGCCTCATCTGAACAGTCTCGCCCACAGTGACTACTGGCAAGCAACCAGCCGCTGTCCACTGCCACTGACTTGGCGACACTTTGGTTACCGTGCCAAAGCTGTTAAAGGACTTTTATCCTCGATCTAGGGCTCTTGCTCCAGACTCCTCTTCTCTTCTGCCTTTAACCAGCAATTCGGCGTGCATACTGTATCAGAGACGGTCAGACAGCGTAATGATGCTGTCTACCTCGGGGCTACGATTAGTTTAGCGGCGATGATACTTGCATCAGGCGATTAATTAGCTACTAGTATACTCGTCGTAGCTAGCGGTGCGGTGGGGGAGCGTGCGGCGCCTCCGCGGTGGTCAGTGCTCACACACACAGACAGGGCACACAGCTCGGAGCTATGTTGGCTTTTCGCTGGCCTTTTCTGCCCGCCAAGCATATTCTTTTGCGAGTAGCAGTGGTTGGGGGAGATCGATCATCTCTCCAAGTCCAATCCGTTCCTCGGCATCGCATCGCATCGCAGGAGGGGACCAGGACGTGGCCAGGCATGATGGAACACACGGCGTGTATTTGGTTCAGCTATTTTTCTGACCAGCTTTTCTAATAATCTTGTTCCGGAGAGAATTTAGTTATAAAGAGAATTTAATTATTATTGGGATCAGATGCAAATGAAGATCTAGATATCCATTGAGTTTTGGTGACGAGAAGCCGTAAAAAGCTGAACTGTGGTGCGGCTGGCTAAACTATTGCGTCGGCTGCTTTTGGTAGCAGCAGACAGGGTGTCGGGTGTCGTCCAGGACGCACGCACACGGAGCACCACAGCCTTTTGTTATTACAGGACTAAAGGAGCAGTGGGGAGAGGAAGGAGAGGAAAGCGTGCCCATTATTATTATACAGTTCTGTGTACGCTATCGACAATGATAGTTGTAATTTTTTTTTTTTTGAAAACCAGGTCATATCATCTGATGCTGCGCCCGGCTGCTCCAACCATTTCTGCAATCCGTCAATTCAGCGGATCTCGGGCGTCCGCTAAACGACATCTTCCTCTCCTTCCCGCGTCGGGGATGAAGCTTCCTGCTCGCACTAGCAAAGCTCTCATCCATGGCGCCGGGGCTGAAGCTCTCATCCGTCGCAGGGGCGGGGAAGCGGCAGGGGCGAGGAGGGAGGGCGAGGTGTACATCGGGTGCTCCGTCGCAGATCTGGCTCGGCTCGTCCCCGGCCCTTCTCCGTGCCGCTACTCCTACTTACCGGTGCTGGCTCGTCGGCCCACGATCTCGCGTCGGTCAGCACAGTGCCGCGACCCCGGACGACAACAACACAACCAAAAAAAAAAGGCGAGTGTGCGCTTCGTTCGAGCCTTGGACCCCGTTTGGAACGGTAGGGCGTACGGTGTACCTAGGCCGAACGTGTGATTAGATCGGACGATCCAGATTACACATACAGTAACCTAACGGCTCTTGGAACATGTACCTGCGTGAGTACGGTGCGGTCTGCTACTAGCCTACGATCTGACACTCCCCGGAACGACCGACCGCGCACACATCACACCTCCATTGCTGCTCCCCAGTCCCCACCGCCTCCACCACGCGTGCGGCTTCGGCGCATGTGGCAATAAGGGTACGTACAGTCACGTCAGTGGACCTTGCAAAACGGAAATCCCGCCCCGCAAAGGCGACACGGCCCCTGGCGCTGGCTGGCCCGGCCGGGTCTGCGCCCTCGACGCCCAGGTCCAGCCAGACCACCCACATCAAGCGGGGCGAGCTCGCTTTCCTTTGCCATAGCCCATAGGCCAAACGGGACCGGACGGCAGGGAGCGGTAGTGGCAGCGGATGCCGCCACCGCCACAGGGGCCAGCCCAGCCGGCCAGGGCACATGGGAGGAGCGCCGTGACCCTGAACCCTGAAATCACTGCACAGGCAGGCAGGCAGGAGCAGCGACCCGTGCTTGCCTGCGTGCTACTAGTAGTCTCAGGAATCACGACTCTTGCCTGTGCTCTGCGGTTGCCGTGGTCCCCAACCGCAACCGGCTCGCCTCGACTCGTCTCCTCCGGCTTCATCTCCTCTCCTCCGACCTCTCTCTCTCCTCTTTATTTTTAGGACTTCACTCCTCCCCATGCGCTGCCTGCGGGCTGCGGCTGTGCCCCGAACTGAAGGGTAGCGCCACCGCCAGTGTCCTCCAACTCCAAGGCGCCGCTCACTCGCGACTGCGCTGCCGAGCTCCTCCTGCACAACTGCCTTGCACGATTAACGAGGCCTTTCGTCTGATTGCTCCTGTCACTGCCTCATGTGACTGTTTTTCTTTCCCCAACCAATCAATATTAGCCAAAACGGAACAACAAATAATACCTCCAGTCTTATATATTTGACGCAGAACAGTGTCTTTTTTAACTAAAAAAACATCAAGTAAAAAAAAACGGGGGGAGTACTAGATAGTACGCCATCTTATGCAAAATTGTGAAATCAAATGCTAGATAAGTTCATGAGAGCGTTCGGAAAAAGTGAATTGATGGCACTGTAGAACATGAGGCACTGGACAGGAGAATGCCATGTTATGTTTCAGCATGACACCGGTGTGCACTGAATTGCGTAAGTGTCCTTAGATACTTAAGGGGATGTTTGTTTGGAATTATAATCTAGCTAGATTATATAATATAACAATCTAATAATTTTGTTAGATTGTATAATCTAGCGAGATTATAATTCCAAACAAACACCCCTTTAATTTAATACTCATTGGATATGGCACTAATTAGGGTGTCGACAGAGAGGAGCGTAGCAATGTTTTTTCATTGAAGGGTGCAACACGTATATATAACTATATATATATATCCCTATATATAGATATAGTATTTAGAGCCCTGGGCTCTATTTAACTACAGAAAGCCCTGACCAGGTGCGCAGACCGCACCGGACCCTTTTTGGCTTATTGTACCTAACTGTGCTTACGCTAAATTATAATACGAGTTATGCTGATGTGTGTATCAGTTTATACAAATATAGTCTGCGTATATTACGTGCATCAGGCCCACGATCCGGCCCACGCGTTCACAATTATTCAGTCCCACGCCGACACTATAAAAACACCCCCACGCCGCCAGGGATTAGGTTTTAGCGGCGGCGGCGGTTTCCTCGGGCGTGCGAGCGGCGGTGATCCTGGGGGCCAGCAGCGGTGTCGCCTCGAGGCAGGCGACCGACGGTGGTGCTCCACCAGGAACGAGCGACGGTGGCGCTCCACAAGGAGCTCGCCCGCCTCGTCGCCAGGTCCGTCGCGTGCCTGCCTGCTGGGGCGGGGCTCGGCGGGAGCGGAACCGCCGAGGAGGCCGAGATGGCCGCCGCGCTCATGGACGTCGCGGCCGCCAGCGCCGCCGCCTCCGCTGCCATGTTCTCGGTCGTCGCGTCCATGTCTGCCGCCGCGTCGTCGTGCTCGAACAAGAAGGCCCCGACGGCCTTCGTGGCTGCTGCCTTCACCAAGAAGCCGGAGACGCCGACGACGGCCGATGTCGCGCAGGAGAAGCACGAGGAGCTTGAGCGATGCATCGACGAGTGCGAGAGCGGCAGCGAGGTGGTGTTCAGGAGCATTGTTCGGAATAGGGTTTCGTTGCTCAACGTCCATAGTCCGGCGATCTAGAGAATCGATCTCTCATATCAGTCGCCATCACAAGTTAGTTAACGACTGTTGTATACTATGCTACATACGTATATATACAGTGTAAATACACGTTGAAACAATAGAGAATAAAAATATATATGTACAGTTGGAAATAACACAGAAATTCAGTCAGCATGTATAGCCCCAGGGTAAATTATTAAAACTGTACTACTGTAATCATCAGGAGGGCATTATTTAAATGTTGTATGATTTACGCTAAAATTCGTACTCATTTACGCTGTTTTAGCTCACGTTTTACGCTGGAATCCGCCCGAGCAGAACCCGCGAACTGCGGCTATAAATTAAAATTTATTTCCTTCTACTAATGCTCCTCAAACCGTAACTGTCCCTTTATTTACGCGATTATGCAGCACGTCTTTCCTTATATCAAACCGGTCAAGATTTATATAATGCATGGTTTATGCTATCATGTTACACATCGTTATGCAGTCGTAAACGGTTTATTTACGCATTGTTATGCAGTCGTTAACCGCCGCCAATATCACAGATACGAACATGGACGAGCGGCTGTAAATGAGAATTTGTTTCCTCCCGTAACTGTGCCTTTATTTACGCGAACGTGGAGCACGTCTTTCCTTATCTCAAACCGGTGGATATTTAAATGTTGCATGGTTTATGCTATTATGTTACACAGCGTTATGCAGTCGTAAACGGTGTACACATGGTAATATTCGTTCCCGTGATTCGTGGTCCAAAAGATTCCTTTTATGCATGATTTATGCACATTTCTACATATATTTATGCGTGCGTATATCACCTGTCACGTCTCATCCGGGAATCGTGGCTATCATATGCATGGCTGACGCATGCTTGCGTACAGTGGGCCGACCGCGATCTGGTTGGCGTCCTGGCTGGGGCTTCCCCCACTAACGGAAGCCCAGGGCTTCCATTACCTCTTCCCTATATATATATATATATATATATATATATATATATATATATATATATATATATATATATATATATATATATATATATATATATATAGCTATAATGTTAATAAATAGAGTATATGTATATCACTTGTTTACTATATTTAAGTGTGAGTTTTTTTTGTACGTTGTCTCCTTAGATTTCTCCCATACAGAAAATATCCACATCAATGAGGTGTGGAGGATTCAAACTATGTTCACTTCCGTACAAAGCATTTGACTTCTACCACGGCTATTCACGTCTGTTTGTGTTATATAAATGAGAGATACTGTAAATATATTTATATATTAATAATTTAAAAATAAAAAATATAATTATATTTAAATAAATATCAAATTTAGGGAAGGTCTACTTATATAATATATAAAAACTCAGTGATGTACTGTCAACAAAATAGTATACAAGTCATAACAATTAACACATATATATACCCTAAATACATAATAAACTTTAACGTATTATAAATAAACTTTTTAGTTTTAGCCATAGATATAAAACTACAAAAAAAAGTTTCTCTTTTGTTAGGGGGGGCTCGCTCTGCTTAGCTCCCCTGTCTACGCCACTGTTGACAGACGATGAAAATTGTGTTTGAGAGGTCGAGCACTCATCAAACATATCTAATATGTCACTACATGGTGTACCCATAGAGGCCTACAACTGTGTATTCCATGTTATACTTACCAGACGTGTCTAATATGGTACCGGTGTCAACACCATATGCCAACTTAGTAATGATTACATTTATAAACAAGTCATGGGAAAGGATTGAATATATACGACGTATAGAATCTGTGAGCACCAGAAATATTTGGTGCCATCAAGTGTGGGGAGTTGGACTGTAACGAATAATTCCTTTACCTATGGCTATTTATACACCGAACTCAGCCAAATGAAGCCTCTTGCACATTTCAAAGTGAGTCACTCATGAACACCAGCGTGAAATTGAATAGGAGTGATATTGATTATCAAACATGTAAATAGAAGATAGCTCAACAACAAACCGAGCCAAATCAAATTCTTAAGCCAAAGAGATGCTTTGGTGCTTTGAGTATGGAAAACATGGACACTTAGATATCGTTTGAGTCCTCATGGATTCTACAAATCCGTATAAAAATGTAATGCATTTATTGGATTATGTGTTAAAGTCCAATGTAATTGCTTGTTTACATATGATTGGAATATTTTTTTATCCATATTCAGACCAACTCTAGTAGATGCCATAAATGATTCCCCATCCCATTTTACGCTATTTATTTTCTCAGCAGACTCCCCATCACGTCGTGTAAAATGGAAGGAGCTTCATCCGCTCTAGCTCTCTATATTATCGCATGCTCTCTCTCCTCCCCGTAGCCAAATTGTCGTCCTCTTTTGTTCCCTATGTACCGTCCCCCTCAAGCCGATCCACACGTACTGAAACACCTTGAATTTTGTGGAATAAAAATTTCATTGCTCTATACACAAAATTCAGGGGTTACTCTTTCTTTTCTTCTTTTTTCTTTTCTCTTTATTAAAACAATAGACAATTATTTTGTTCTATGTTGGCGTGAGCCCTATAAGTGTCTTGGTTGTTGCATTCACGCTGTTGCAAGGTGTTTCTATGTGCAAAAAGTGTTTGAAACATGTTAATATGTCTTGTAGAAGTTTTTCGAAAATTTTCATATTTTTCTATTTTTCGAAATTCAAAATCTATTTATTTGAGGTACTTAAAAACATTTTCAAAGGTTCTAAATAGGTATTTTGAGTTCATTGGGTGTGAAATCATGTCTATTAATTTTTTTTAGAATTTTTGGAGCCTTCGGGATATTTTTCGGTCATTAAAAACGATTTCAACCTTTTTCTGAAATTATTTTAATTTTAAAAATGGTATAATTACAAAAAGTAAAATATCTTCTAACCCTAGCAATATATATGGATGGAATCCTCTTGTTGAGCCCTTTCCAAATTTCGAAACCTCTTCCCTAATTTAGATCGAAAACTCCCAGAATTGCTCGACGAAGTTCAGAACGGTTCCAGCTCTAGCGACAACTCCGGCGAGAAATTAATTTTGATCCGTACGTCGTTGGCGGAATCCGAGGGTACTGCTGCGTTCGACTCGTCGATCCGACCAACGGTTCATTGTCAATTGACGATTTTATCCTCTTTTCGTAGAACTCTCCACCATTGTTGTGCATATAAATTCTTCGTTTCTCTCACCCCGTGCAGCCCCTCTCTCTCCTCACCAGGTGGTGGCACACCCCTCCTCCTCCTCCTCCCCCAGGCACGTGGCAAGCTGCGTGCCACGCCCGCAGCCCACCCCCCTTTGGCTGGCCGACCCCCTTCCCCCTCCCCTTCCTTGTCATGGTGAGAGAAAGAGGTGGAGGGAGAAAGGATATGACTATTTGTGAATAGGCTCCTAGAGTATTTTAAAATTATGCGCAGAGAGATGTTTCACTTTAAAATCATGATATATTTTGTGTTTAAATCTGATTCCCTCCGTTCAAGTTGCTTAAATTCATATTAAAATTGTCTACATGTTAGAACTATTATTCTCTGATGTTTCATATTTTATTTAATTTATTTAAATGTTCGTTTGATCGATGGTTATTAAAGTAGCGTTTCAATTTAAATCTAATTTAGGGTTTCGATTTGCGTGTTTAAAGACAAACACCATTGTGGCTACTCTTAACCGAAATATTTTTATTAATAATTGATTAGTTTTAGCGTGCTATCTATTTATTAGTCATCGCTTGTCGCGTTGGCCTACGCACTATGCGCGTGCTGTGCGCGTGCGGATGTGCTGTTTCACGCGTTGCGCACTTCGTCTTGCGTCGTTAATCCGTCTTGCTTAGAGACGCTAATATTATTTAGATTATTTATTTAACTAAGAGCTATTAGTGTAACAAGAATTAATTAAAACTTGACGATAGCTATAGTTGTATTTAATAAATGGCAAATAATACGAATATGTCGAATTAAATGTTCTATATCATATTTGTATAAAGTATACGCGATAACTTCTCGATCGTAGCTTTGATCTCGGTGTTTTCTTTTTCTCATGTGACCTTAAAAGCGAGCGCTATTTTGTATTTAACATGTTTTCCCTTTTATGGTGTATTGTTCCTTTCTATTTCAAAAAATTGAATGTGTGTTCGCACTCGGTTAGATAACGTTCCGTCCGCAGAGTCCGAGGAAGTTGCAGAAAAAGCCCCTGAGCGATAGTAGTTTGGTAAAGGCAAGTGCCCTCTCACCTATTATGTCATATTTACTTTATAATTCACTGTCCCGCATACTATGATTAACCTGAGGATTGACTAGCTTTCTATTTATTCTGTCCTTGAATACCTTTTTGGATTGAGTTATTATGATCAGCTACATGCTAGTGTTTTAACCTAATCAACGAACATGATGATAGTTACTTTATGATACGGTGATTCATTGTGATTATGAACTTGTGGCATTTTAGGGGGCTCGGCTGTTTCCCGAGTACCTCTCCGTAAGACCTGTTCATTGAGAGACCACATGTCGGTGTTTAGGACCCAGGGGACCCTCAACCGAACCGACTAGTGAATTTTATGTTGCGTGTCCCTGCCCGGATGGATTGATGCAAGATGAAACACAAGGTTTATCCTAGTTCGGGCTAAGAGGGCCCTACTTCCAGCAGAGGGAGGATGAGGCTTATATTATCTTGCATCGGGGTGCTTGTAGTAGGGGATACAAGTTTTGCGAGAGAGGGAACGGATCCCAGGTCTCTTGAGAGATCTAGTGTTGTGGAGTGAAGGTTGCACTGAAGAGTTCTTTGTTGGTGTTGTGTGAGCCGTATGGGTGAGCTTTCAAAGCTTGCCTTGGGAAGGTCCTGGGCGTCTCCTTTTATAGGTACAAGGAGGTGACCCAGCTGTACATATGGGGGTGCAGCTATGCGCTAATGTGAACGACAGAGAAGTGCTTGAGCCCTATAGAAGCATGGCCGGCTGCGCGGCCCCAGGTCCCGCCCCCTGTAGCGGTGCGGCCGGCTCCGCCGAGTTGAAGCCGAACTCTGTAGCGGCGTGGCCGACGGTACGGCCTGGTCATCGAGGTGGCCTTGAAGTTTGTGTTTTGCTGACATTTCTTTGACTTTATAGAGAACTGAGGACAGTCGATGTTATGATCGCGTGCCGGGGATCATCATTACCTGTTACTGGAGTAATTTGATGTGACACCAGTCTTGTTCCTTCGTAGCCTAAGGTGGCTAGCTAGGGGGAGGACAGTGCTGTATTCCCTGTTCGCGTAGTCGGTCCGAGGCCGTCTCGAGCGAGGCGGTGATTTCTCCCGAAGCCGAGGCCTAGGTCGGGCGAGGCGTAGATCTCCTCCCGAGGCCGAGGCTGAAGCCAAGGCCTGGGTCGGGCAAGGCAAAGATCCATCCTGAGGTCGAGCCCGTGCTCGGGCGTGGTGACGATTCCTCCCAAGGCTGAGGTCGGGGTCGGGCGAGGCAGAACTCCCTGTTACGCCCGAGGCTAAACTCGGGAGAGGCGGTGACTACTGTTGTTAGTCTTATCCTGGTGGTTGGCACAGTGGTCGGAACGGGGTGAATAGTGTTGTTATCCTGTCAGAACGATCAGTAAATGGGTGAAGTGACTACAGTCATTTCGACCTTGCCAACTACGGCGCGAGTGTCGGGATAAGGTGTCAGGTGATCCCTGCATTAAATGCGCACGTGATACGGTCGGTGGTAAGGCGGTTTGGCCGAGGCTGCTACACGACAAAGTTTACCCGAGTTCTGCCTCGGACGAGCCGTGAATCCGTATGGGACTACTGTTCTTGCTCGAGGCCGGGCTCGGGTGAGTCGGGACCGCGTCCCTTAGTAGACGAGACCTTGACTTGAACCGTGCTTACCAGTCCTTATGGTTTGTTTTAAAGATGTTCTTAGCCATGTTTAGGAGTACTGGGGGTACCCCTAATTTATGGTACCCGACAGTAGCCCCCGAGCCTCCAAGGGAGTGTAGGCACTCGCTTGGAGGTTCTACCAGATTTTTTTACAAGGTGACTGGTCTTTTTTAGTGCCATTTTGTTCCGATGGGTGCGCGCGAGCGCACCCGTCGGGTGTAGCCCCCGAGGCCTCGGAGGAGTGGTTTGACTCCTCTGAGGTCTTAATGCTCTTCTTGTGATTCCTTGGTCGGCCTTGTTGTTCTCTCATGCGGCCTGGCCGCAGCCCTAGGTGCATAGTTAGGCTCCGAGTTTTTTAAGTTTAGTTTGTCGACGCTGTCAACAATTTAGCCGTAGCCTGATGCTATTTTGTATTTAACATGTTTTCCCTTTTATGGTGTATTGTTCCTTTCTATTTCAAAAAAAATGAATGTGTGTTCGCACTCGGTTAGATAACGTTCCGTCCGCGGAGTCCGAGGAAGTTGCAGAAAAAGCTCCTGAGCGACAGTAGTTTGGTAAAGGCAAGTGCCCTCTGACCTATTATGTCATATTTATTTTATAATTCACTGTCCCGCATACTATGATTAACCTGAGGATTGACTAGCTTTCTATTTATTCTGTCCTTGAATACCTTTTTGGACTGAGTTATTATGATCAGCTACATGTTAGTGTTTTAACCTAATCAACGAACATGATAATATTTACTTTATGATACGGTGATTCATTGTGATTATGAACTTATGGCATTTTAGGGGGCTCGGGCTGTTTCCCATGTACCTCTCTGTAAGACCTGTTTGTTGAGAGACCACCCGAGACAACAATAGGTGGTATGAGACACCCTTAGCTGATTAATTGGTGGAACCTCGAGGGTGTAGTTTGCTTCGCCGTTGTGCCGTCAATGGGGCTGAGGCATAGTGCTTCCTCTGCTAGGTGGGTGTCGAGGTTTATTCGATTTGGTTTTGTTAGCCACCCACCTTAGGGAGAAGTACTATGTTTGTACGACTAGTTATACCTAACGGGCGACTATAGACCAGGAGAATCTTTGTAAAGACTACATAGTGAATCCCTATTCATTCACTTCGATAGTGAAGATCGGGTCTTGCAAACCTAGGATGTAAAGGGATTACGGCTCATGGGTAAAGTGTGCAACCTCTGGAGAGCGTTAGAAACTGGTATATCAGTCGTGCTCGCTGTTAAGAATAGTCTTGGGATTCTCTTTAATTAGAGATACTCAAGACTTATGTTGATGGTTTAATGATGATGGCTACACTTATGATACATGGTACTTTCCTCTATGAGGAGGTGCTTTCTTTTGGGAATATCAAATTGGGTTTTATGATAAAACTTGGCTTGTATTATTGATATATACCTGGCCAACTAAAAGCAAGTGCTTTGAGTTTAACCCCACATACAACTAGTCCACTACAACCATACGGGACAATTGCTGAGTACGTTGATGTGTACTCACCCTTGCTTAAACACCAAACACAAGTTTGTCCCCATTGCAATTACTGCTCAGGAGAAGATAAAAGCAACACAGATGATTTTTAGGAGTTTTAGGATTTCGAGGAATTCTAAACTAGACTAGCAGCAAACCCGTAGTCGGCTGTCTGTGAAGCCTTATCTTACATCGTTTCGTTCAACACTTTGATTTATGTTAATGACTTTTTTTGACGAAGGGGCAGAGCCCCCTATTTCATTAAGAAATAGGATAAGAGTCATTACAAACCGAGACGATGAGATACAATCCATCACCAAAAGAGCACCTAGTGAGACTAACCCCTACATACTATCATACTAGATAAGCACGGATGAGCCTTCACAAACATTAGTCCAGGCGAAACCACAGTTTTTAAGCAGAGCTTATATACATCAGCAACATGCCAGAGAAGCAACTACGAGGCTAACACACCAAATGCATCTAGATCACCAAAATGATAACCCATCACTTGAGCTTCAGCCAGCTACAAACAAGCGCCAAAAGTACCCTTCAACCAGAAATACGACGGTCTCTCGGACACCACCCAAATGACCTGCTCATCCCTTCACTTGCTATCTTTCTGATTAGCCGGCTTCCTTGGACCACCATCTTTTTTTCCTTCTCTCTATGACGAATAGCCCAAGAATCCAACCAAAAGCAACAGAGAAATATTATGTTAGCAGGATCAAGGAGAATTTTCTCACCAAAAAACCAATCATTTATGGTTCTCCAAATAGCCCAAAACATAGCTCCGCATCCAAATATCATTAAATTTGAAAGTCTGTCTTTAGATTTATTCATCCATCTGTCACAAATTTCCCCAATACCTTTTGGAATAAAAACCAGATTCAAGGCAATTTGGATCACTCTCCAAACAAATCTAGCAATAGAACATTTAAAAAACAAATGCTCAATCGATTCCAGACCACCACAAAAATAGCACTCACTAGAACCCTGCCAGTTTCTTTTTTCAGGCTATCTTTTGTAAGAATTTTATTTCTTATCATAAACAAATGAAGACTTTGATTTTTTGTGGTAACTTAGTTTTCCACAAGAATTTGTATGGAACAGTCACCTGATCAATTGAATTTTTCTTATACAGCGAATTAACAGTAAAACCTTTGTTACCTATACACCAATTCACTCTATCCTCTTGATCTGTCAAAGTATAATTAGCACATAAAGCAACTAATTCATCATATAACACTTGAAGGTTACCCATCATTCTTATTCTAAAAGAAAGGGCAACAAAATCTGATGACAACACTTTATTAACCGAGACGTCTTTGAAAGGGAATTAGGCTTACACCTATTTCCTAATTGATTTTGGTGGTTGAATTGCCCAACACAAATAATTGGACTAACTAGTTTGCTCTAGTTTATAAGTTCTACAGGTGCCAAAGGTTCACAATAAGCCAATAAAAAGACCAAGAAAAGGGTTCAAACAAAAGAGCAAAGGGACAACCGAAGGCACCCTGGTCTGGCGCACCGGACTGTCCGGTGCACCAGGGGACTTCAAGCTGAACTTCGCACCTTCGGGAATTCTCAGAGACGCTTCGCTATAATTCACCGGACTGTCCGGTGTACCACCGGACTGTCCGGTGTACCACCGAACAGTGTCCGGTGCCCTAAGACCAAGCGACTCTGAACTCGCCAGCTTCGGGAATCCGCTCCGTTATAATTCACCGGACATGTCCGGTGCACACCGGACTGTCCGGTGTAACGGCGGAGCAACGGCTACTTCGCGCCAACGGTCACCTGCAGAAGCATTTAATGCGCGCCAGAGCGCGCAGAGGAGCAGAGCACGCGCGGGTGGCACACCGGACAGCCAACAGGGCTTGTCCGGTGCACCACCGGATAGCCAGGCGAGCCCACACGTAAGAGCTCCAACGGTCGAACCCTAACGGCCGGGTGACGTGGCTGGCGCACCGGACAGTGTCCGGTGGCGCACCGGACTGTCCGGTGCGCCCGTCGACAGCAGCCTTCGCCAAACGGCTAGTTTGGTGGTTGGGTTATAAATACCCCCAACCACCCCACATTCAAGTCATCCAAGTTTTCCACCTTCCAACTACTTACAAGAGCTCTAGCATTCAATTCTAGACACACCCAAGTGATCAAATCCTCTCCCAACTCCACACAAGGCTTTAGTGATTAGTGAGAGAGATTTGTTGTGTTCTTTTGAGCTCTTGCGCTTGGATTGCTTCTTTCTTTCATTCTTTATTGCGAACAACTCAATTGTAACCAAGGCAAGAGACACCAATTGTGTGGTGGTCCTTGCGGGGAAGTTTGTTCCTGTTTGATTGAGAAGAAGCTCACTCGGTCCGAGAGACCGTTTGATAGAGGGAAAGGGTTGAAAGAGACCCGGTCTTTGTGACCACCTCAACGGGGAGTAGGTTTGCAAGAACCGAACCTCGGTAAAACAAATCCACGTGTCACACTTCTTATTCGCTCGCGATTTGTTTTGCGCCCTCTCTCTCGGACTCGCATTATATTTCTAACGCTAACCTGGCTTGTAGTTGTGATTAACTTTGTAAATTTCAGTTTCGCCCTATTCACCCCCCTCTAGGCGACTTTCAATTGGTATCAGAGCCTGGTGCTTCATTAGAGCCTAACCGCTCGAAGTGATGTCGGGAGATCACGCCAAGAGGGAGATGGAGACCGGCGACAAGCCCACTACAAGCCACGGGAAGACTTCATCGGAAGAGTCCCGCAACAAGGGGAAGGGGAAGGAGAAGGAGAAGAAGTCCTCTTCCCACAAGTCGCATCGGAGAGGCGACAAGCATAAGAAGATGAGGAAAGTGGTCTACTACGAGACCGACACTTCATCACCATCGACCTCCGGCTCCGACGCGCCGTCCGTTACTTCTAAACGCCATGAGCGCAAGAAGTTTAGTAAGATCCCCCTATGCTATCCTCGCTTTCCTAAACATACACCTTTACTTTCGGTCCCATTAGGCAAACCACCAACATTTGATGGTGAAGATTATGCTAGGTGGAGTGATATGATGCGATATCACCTAACCTCACTCCATAAAAGTATATGGGATGTTGTTGAGTTTGGTGTACAGGTACCATCCGTAGGGGATGAAGACTATGATGAGGACGAGGTGGCCCAAATCGAGCACTTCAACTCTCAAGCCACCACTATACTCCTCCAATCTCTAAGCCGTGAGGAGTATAACAAGGTGCAAGGATTAAAGAACGCCAAAGAGGTTTGGGACGTGCTCAAAACCGCGCACGAAGGAGACGAGGTGACCAAGATCACCAAGCGGGAGACGATCGAGGGGGAGCTCGGTCGCTTCATGCTTCACCAAGGGGAGGATCCACAAGCTATGTACAACTGCTTAAAGACCTTGGTGAACCAAGTGCGCAACCTCGGGAGCGAAAAATGGGATGACCATGAGATGGTCAAGGTTATTCTTAGATCCCTCGTATTTCTTAACCCTACGCAAGTTCAATTAATTCGAGGTGATCCTAGATATAAGCTAATGTCTCCCGAGGAGGTTATAGGAAAATTTGTGAGCTTTGAGCTAATGATTAAAGGCTCAAAGAAAATCATCGAGCAAGGCACCTCCTCCATGCCCGAAGCACAACCGGTGGCATTCAAGGCGACGGAGGAGAAGAAGGAGGAGTCTACATCAAGTAGACAACCAATCGACGCCTCCAAGCTCGACAATGAGGAAATGGCGCTTATCATCAAAAGCTTTCGCCAAATCCTCAAGCAAAGGAGAGGGAAAGATTACAAGCCCCACTCCAAGAAAGTGTGCTACAAATGTGGTAAGCCCGGTCACTTTATTGCCAAATGTCCTATTTCTAGTGACAGTGACAGGGGCGACGACAAGAAGGGGAGAAGAAAGGAGAAGAAGAGATATCACAAGAAGAAGGGCGGCAATGCCCATGTGTGCCGCGAGTGGGACTCCGACGAGTGCTCCACTGACTCCTCCTCCGATGAGGACGCCGCAAACATCGCCGTCACCAAGGGACTTCTCTTCCCCAACGTCGGCCACAAGTGCCTCATGACCAAGGATGGCAAAAAGAAAAAGGTTAAATCCAAATCCTCCACTAAATATGAGTCATCTAGTGATGATAATGCTAGTGATGAGGAAGATAATTTGCGTAGCCTTTTTGCCAACCTAAACATGCAACAAAAGGAAAAATTAAATGAATTAGTTAGTGCCATCCATGAAAAGGATGATCTCTTGGACTCCCAAGAGGACTTCCTTATTAAAGAAAACAAAAAACATGTTAAGGTTAAAAATGCTTATGCTCTAGAAGTAGAGAAATGTGAAAAATTATCTAGGGAGCTAAGCACTTGCCATGAGACTATTGACAACCTTAGAAATGAGAATGCTAATTTGTTAGCTAAGGTTGATTCAAATGTTTGTGATGTGTCAATTCCCAATCTTAGAAATGATAATGTTGATTTACATGCTAAGATTAAAGAATTGAATGATTCTCGTGCTAGCCTTAGGATTGAAAATGAAAAATTGCTTGCTAAGGCTAAAGAACTAGATGTTTGCAATGTTACAATTTCCGATCTTAGAGATAAAAATGATATACTGCGTGCTAAGATTGTTGAACTTAATTCTTGCAAACCCTCTACATCTATCATTGAGCATGTCACTATTTGCACTAGATGTAGAGATATTGATGTTAATGCTATTCATGATCACATGGCTTTAATTAAAAACAAAATGATCATATAGTAAAATTAGATGCTAAAATTGCCGAGCATAACTTAGAAAATGAAAAGTTTAAATTTGCTAGAAGTATGCTCTATAGTGGGAGACGCCCTGGCATCAAGGATGGTATTGGCTTCCAAAAGGGGGACAATGTCAAACTTAATGCCCCTCCTAAGAAATTGTCTAACTTTGTCAAGGGCAAGGCTCCCATGCCTCAGGATAACGAGGGTTACATTTTGTACCCTGCCGGTTATCCCGAGAGCAAGATTAGGAGGATTCACTCTAGGAAGTCTCACTCTGGCCCTAATCTTGCTTTTATGTATAAGGGTGAGACATCTAGCTCTAGGCAACCAACCCGTGCTAAGTTGCCTAAGAAGAAAACTCCTAGTGCATCAAATGATCATAGCATTTCATTTAAAACTTTTGATGCATCTTATGTTTTAACTAACAAATCCGGCAAGGTAGTTGCCAAGTTTGTTGGGGGCAAACACAAGGGCTCCAAGACTTGTGTTTGGGTACCCAAAGTTCTTGTGTCTAATGCCAAAGGACCCAAAACCGTTTGGGTACCTAAAGTCAAGAACTAAAATTGTTTTGTAGGTTTATGCATCCGGGGGTTCAAGTTGGATCATCGATAGCGGGTGCACGAACCACATGACATGGGAGAAAAAAATGTTCTCCTCCTACGAGAAAAACCAAGATCCCCAACGAGCTATCACATTCGAGGATGGAAACCAAGGTTTGGTCAAAGGTTTGGGTAAAATAGCTATATCCCTTGACAATTCCATTTCCAATGTTTTTCTTGTTGATTCCTTAGATTACAATTTGCTTTCCGTATCTCAATTATGTCAAATGGGCTACAACTGTCTATTTACTGACGTAGGTGTCACTGTCTTTAGAAGAAGTGATGATTCAATAGCATTTAAGGGAGTGTTGGAGGGTCAGCTATACTTGGTAGATTTTGATAGAGCTGAACTCGACACTTGCTTAATTGCTAAGACTAACATGGGTTGGCTATGGCACCGCCGACTAGCCCATGTTGGAATGAAGAATCTTCATAAGCTTCTAAAGGGAGAACACATTTTAGGATTAACAAATGTTCATTTTGAGAAAGACAGGATTTGTAGCGCATGCCAAGCCGGGAAGCAAGTTGGTGTTCATCATCCACATAAGAACATCATGACGACTGACAGGCCACTGGAGCTCCTACACATGGATTTATTCGGCCCGATCGCTTACATAAGCATCGGCGGGAGTAAGTACTGTCTAGTTATTGTGGATGATTATTCTCGCTTCACTTGGGTATTCTTTTTGCAGGAAAAATCTCAAACCCAAGAGACCTTAAAGGGATTCTTGAGACAGTCTCAAAATGAGTTCGGCTTAAGGATCAAGAAAATTAGAAGCGACAACGGGACGGAGTTCAAGAATTCACAAATTGAAGGCTTCCTTGAGGAGGAGGGCATCAAGCATGAGTTCTCTTCTCCCTACACCCCACAACAAAATGGTGTAGTGGAGAGGAAGAATCGAACTCTATTGGACATGGCAAGAACCATGCTTGATGAGTACAAGACGCTGGATCGGTTTTGGGCCAAGGCGGTCAACACCGCCTGCTACGCCATCAACCGGTTATATCTACACCGAATCCTCAAGAAGACATCCTATGAACTCCTAACCGGTAAAAAGCCCAATATTTCATATTTTAGAGTCTTTGGTAGCAAATGCTTTATTCTTGTTAAAAGAGGTAGAAAATCTAAATTTGCTCCTAAGACTGTAGAAGGCTTTTTACTAGGATATGATTCAAACACAAGGGCATATAGAGTCTTTAACAAGTCCTCAGGACTAGTTGAAGTTTCTTTTGACATTGTGTTTGATGAAACTAACGGCTCTCAAGTAGAGCAAGTTGATCTTGATGAGATAGGTAATGAAGAGGCTCCGTGCATCGCGCTAAGGAACATGTCCATTGGGGATGTGTATCCTAAGGAATCCGAAGAGCCCACTCAAGCACAAGATCATCCATCCTCCTCCACGCAAGCATCTCCACCAACTCAAAATGAGGACGAGGCTCAAATTGATGAAGGAAAAAATCAAAATGATGAGCCACCTCAAGATGACGGCAAAGATCAAGGGGGAGATGCAAATGATCAAGGCAAGGAGGATGAAGAACCAAGACCGCCACACCCAAGAGTCCACCAAGCAATCCAACGAGATCACCCCGTCGACACCATCCTCGGCGACATTCATAAGGGGGTAACCACTAGATCTCGTGTTGCACATTTTTGTGAGCATTACTCTTTTGTTTCCTCTATTGAGCCACACAGGGTAGAGGAAGCACTCTAAGATTCGGATTGGGTGATGACGATGCAAGAGGAGCTCAACAATTTCACTAGGAATGAGGTATGGCATTTAGTTCCACGTCCTAATCAAAATGTTGTAGGAACCAAATGGGTCTTCCGCAACAAACAAGATGAGCATGGTGTGGTGACAAGGAACAAAGCTCGACTTGTGGCCAAGGGATATTCACAAGTCGAAGGTTTGGATTTTGGTGAAACCTATGCACCTGTAGCTAGGCTTGAGTCAATTCGTATATTATTAGCCTATGCTACTTACCATGGCTTCAAGCTTTACCAAATGGACGTGAAGAGTGCCTTCCTCAATGGACCAATCAAGGAAGAGGTCTATGTTGAGCAACCTCCCGGCTTTGAAGACAGTGAGTACCCTAACCATGTCTATAGGCTCTCTAAGGCGCTTTATGGGATCAAGCAAGCCCCAAGAGCATGGTATGAATGCCTAAGAGATTTCCTTGTTGCTAATGGCTTCAAAGTCGGCAAGGCCGATCCTACTTTATTTACTAAGACTCTTGCAAATGATTTGTTCGTATGCCAAATTTATGTTGATGATATTATATTTGGGTCTACTAACGAATCTACATGTGAGGAATTTAGTAGGATCATGACGCAAAAATTCGAGATGTCAATGATGGGGGAGTTGAAGTATTTCTTAGGATTTCAAGTGAAGCAACTCCAAGAGGGCACCTTCATTAGCCAAACGAAGTATACTCAAGACATTCTAAACAAGCTTGGGATGAAGGATGCCAAGCCCATCAAGACACCCATGGGAACCAATGGGCATCTCGACCTCGACACGGAAGGTAAATCCGTCGATCAAAAGGTATACCAGTCGATGATAGGTTTTGTCAGGGACCATAATTAGGGGTACCCTCAAGGCCCCTAAATCTCAGCTGGTAACCCCCCATCAGCACAAAGCTGCAAAGGCCTGATGGGTGCGATTAAATCAAAGATCGGTCCATTCAAGGGACACGATCGTGCCTCGCCCGAGCCTAGCCTCGGACAAGGGAAGCCGACCCCGGAGAACCTACGTCTCGCCCGAGGATCCCCCTCCAGCAACGGGCACACCATCGGCTCGCCCGAGACCCAGTCTTCACCGAGAAGCAACCTTGGCCACATCGCCACGCCGACCGACCAAATCGCAGGGGCATTTAATGCAAAGGTGGTCTGACACCTTTATCCTGACGCACGCCCTCCAGTCGACAGAACCGAAGTGACCGCAGTCACTTCGCCGCTCTACTGACCGGTCTGACAAGAGGACAGCGCCGCCTGCGCCGCTCCGACTGCTGAGCCACCCGACATAGTGAGGCTGACAGCATCCAAGGCCGGCCTCGGGCGTCATAGGAAACTCCGCCTCGCCCGACCCTAGGGCTCGGACTCGGGCTCAGCCCCGGAAGACGGTGAACTCCGCTCCGCCCGACCCAGGGCTCGGACTCGGGCTCAGCCCCGGAAGACGGCGAACTCCGCTCCGCCCGACCCAGGGCACGGACTCGGGCTCAGCCCCGGAAGACGGCGAACTCCGCTCCGCCCGACCCAGGGCACGGACTCGGGCTCAGCCCCGGAAGACGGCGAACTCCGCTCCGCCCGACCCAGGGCTCGGACTCGAGCTCAGCCCCGGAAGACGGCGAACTCCGCTCCGCCCGACCTAGGGCTCGGACTCGGGCTCAGCCCCAGGAGACGACGGACTCCGCTTCGCCCGACCCCAGGGCTCGGACTCAGCCCTGGCCTCAGCCGACGATCTCCGCCTCGCCCGACCCAGGGGCTCGAACTCGACCACGGCCACGGAAGACAGACTCGACCTCAACCTCGGAGGAGCCTCCACATCGCCCAACCTAGGGCGCGGACCGACCACGTCGACAGGAGGCGCCATCATTACCCTACCCCGAGCTGACTCAGGCTACGGGGAACAAGACCGGCGTCCCATCTGGCTCGCTCCGCCAGATAGGCAATGATGGCGCCCCGCACGCTCCGTGACGATGGCGGCTCTCGACCCCCTTACGAAAGCAAGAGGACGTCAGCAAGGACTCGACGGCCCCGACAGCTGTCCTTCCGCCAGGCTTTAGCACTCCTCCGACGGCCACGACACCACACGAACCGGGTGCCAAAACCTCTCCAGCTGCCACGACGGCATGTACTTAGGGCGCTAGCTCTCCTCCGCTAGACACGTAGCACTCTGCTACACCCCCCATTGTACACCTGGATCCTCTCCTTACGCCTATAAAAGGAAGGACCAGGGCCCTCTTACAGAAGGTTGGCCCGCGCGGAGAGGGACGAGACGGCGCTCACGCAAGGCCGCTCGCTCCCACTCCCGCGTGGACGCTTGTATTCCCCTACTGCAAGCGCACCCGACTCAGGCGCGGGGCTAACACAAAGGCCGCGGGATCCACTCTCTCACGCTTGCCTCCCTCCGGCTGCTTCCTTTCCCCCCTTCGTGTTCCGCCTTGCGTCGACCCATCTGGGCTGGGGCACGCGGCGACAATTCACTCGTTGGTCCAGGGACCCCCCGGGTTTCGAAACACCGACAGTTGGCGCGCCAGGTAGGGGCCTGCTGCGTGTTGACGAACAGCTTCCCGTCAAGCTCTAGATGGGCAGTCTCCAGCAACCTTTCCAGCCCGGGACGGTGCTCCGTTTCGGGAATCTTGAGTTCATGTCCCTCGATGGCAGCTACGACATGATACTCCTTCCCCCGCCGTGCGACAACGACAATGGTGGTCGACAACCCGCTCGCCGGCGGGGAAATCGACGACGCCTTCCCAATGTAGTGGAAGGACGACATTCGGGCTTGTCCCGTCCCCTCCCCCGCCGATGGAGGAGGAGGCGGGGCAACCAAGGCCAAGCGGGAAGCGGCACCTCGTTGGCTGTCGAGCGAGTCGACGGTGCCGACGCCCCAACGGAGGGCGCGTCGGGCATCGATCTCGCGTCTGAGATGAAGACGAGCGCCGCCTCCCCGCAACGCGCCGATCTCAAGCAAACGCACGACGCCAGCACGCTCGCGAAGGACTTGCTGGGCGTCACCCCCGTACCTGAGACAACGGTGCAGTCAGTCCCAGACGCGACCTCGTCACCGACCGTTGACCGAAAGGTACCGATTGATTCCCATCTCGCGCCTTTTGGATTCGGCCTCGACCCACCAAGCGACTCCGCTTCGGTGAGCACTCTCTTAGAGGCGAGTCCAAACCCTCTGGGGTATCGTGTGCGGTCACCCTGGGACCGGCTAACAGATGTCTCGACCTACGAGCCCTCGGGGTCCGAGGAAGATGGTGAGCCCGACCTCTGTTGGGATTTCTCCGGACTTGGTAACTCTAGTGCCGTGCGAGACTTCATGACCGCATGTGACTACTGCCTTTCCGACTGTTCCAACGGCTGCCGCGGCCTCGACAATGAGGACTGCGGCCCAAGTCGTGAATGTTTCCACGTCGATTTAGGGGGTCCCGGCGAAGGCGACCATCTTGGTATGCCGGAGAATGGTGATCCCCCTAGGCCCGTGCCTCGCGTTGACATCCTTCGGGAGCTAGCTGTGGTCCCCGTCCCGGCGGGGGGTCCTGACCCACAGCTCGAGCAAATCCGCGAGAGGCAGGCCAGGCTCGACGAGGGAGCAGGAATGCTTGCGCCGATCCGCCGGGACGTCGGGCAGAAATGGGCGATCCAACCCCCGGTTGGAGAAGCGCGTCATCTCCCCCAGGACATCCAGCACCGCATCACCGACGACGTCAGGGTGAGGCCGCCGCCAGATTCCAGCGGAGTCGGCCAGAACCTGGCAGCAGCAGCAATGCTTCTCCGCGCGATGCCGGAGCCATCAACCACCGAGGGGCGGCGTATCCAGGGAGAGCTCAAGAATCTCCTGGAGGACGCCGCGGTCCGACGGGCCGAAAGCTCTGCCTCCCGAAGGCAGGGGTTCCCCTCGGAACATCGCGCCGCGACTTCCCGATTCATGCGGGAAGACTCGGTCCACTCCGGGCGCACGTGCAACACAGCGCCTGCGGCCCCGGGTCGCCTCGGCAACGAGCGCCATCATCACGGCCGTCGAGCCTACATCGACGACAGGGCGCGCCGAGGCTACCACCCCAGGCATGGGGGACGCTACGACAGCGTGGAGGATCGGAGTCCTTCGCCCGAACCACCCGGTCCGCAGGCTTTCAGCCGCGCCATACAACGGGCACCGTTCCTGACCCGGTTCCGAACCCCGACTACTATCACAAAGTACTCGGGGGAGACGAGACCGGAACTGTGGCTCGCGGACTATCGGCTGGCCTGCCAACTGGGTGGAACGGACGATGACAACCTCATCATCCGTAACCTCACCCTGTTCCTCTCCGACACCGCTCGAGCCTGGCAGGAGCACCTGCCCCTAGGGTAGATCTCCAACTGGGACGACCTGGTCCAAGCCTTCGCCGGCAATTTCCAGGGCACGTACGTGCGCCCTGGGAACTCCTGGGATCTGTGAAGCTGCCGCCAGCAGCCGGGAGAGCCTCTCCGGGACTACATCCGGCGATTCTCGAAGCAGCGCACAGAGCTGCCCAACGTCACCGATTCAGATGTCATCGGTGCGTTCCTCGCCGGCACCACCTGCCGCGACCTGGTGAGCAAGCTGGGTCGCAAAACCCCCACCAGGGCGAGCGAGCTGATGGACATCGCCACCAAGTTCGCCTCTGGCCAGGATGCGGTTGAGGCCATTTTTCAGAAGGACAAGCAGCCCCAGGGCCGCCCACCGGAAGATGCTCCCGAGGCGTCAACTCAGCGTGGCGCCAAGAAGAAGGGCAAGAAGAAGTCGCAAGCGAAACGCGACGCCGCCGACGCGGACCTTGTCGCCGCCGTCGAGTACAAGAACCCTCGGAAACCTCCCGGAGGTGCCAACCTCTTCGACAAGATGCTCAAGGAGTCGTGCCCCTATCATCAGGGGCCCGTCAAGCACACCCTTGAGGAGTGTGCCATGCTTCGACGACACTTCCACAAGGCCGGGCCACCCGCGGAGGGCGGCAAGGCCCTCGACGACACGAAGGAGGAAGATCACAAGGCAGAAGGGTTCCCCGAGGTCCGCGACTGGTTCATGATCTACGGCGGGCAAGTGGTGAACGCCTCGGCTCGGCACCGCAAGCAAGAGCGTCGGGAGGTCTGCTCGGTAAAGGTGGCAGCGCCAGTCTACCTGGACTGGTCCGACAAGCCCATCACCTTCGACCAGGCCGACCATCCAGACTACGTGCCGAGCCCGGGGAGATACCCACTCGTTGTCGACCCCGTCATCGGCAACGTCAGGCTCACCAAGGTCCTCATGGACGGAGGCAGCAGCCTCAACATCATCTACGCCGAGACCCTCGGGCTTCTGCGGATCGATCTGTCCTCGGTCCGGACGAGCGCTGCGCCTTTCCACGGGATCGTCCCTGGGAAGCGCGTTCAACCCCTCGGACAACTCGACCTACCCGTCTGCTTCGGGACGCCCTCCAACTTTCGAAAGGAGACCCTCACGTTCGAAGTGGTCGGGTTTCGAGGAACCTACCACGCAGTGCTGGGGAGGCCATGCTACGCCAAGTTCATGGCTGTCCCCAACTACACCTACCTCAAGATCAAGATGCCGGGCCCCAACGGTCATCACCGTCGGGCCCACGTACCGACACGCATACGAATGCGATGTGGAGTGCGTGGAGTACGCCGAGGCCCTCGCCGAATCCGAGGCCCTCATCGCTGACCTAGAGAGCCTCTCTAGGGAAGCGCCCGACGTGAAGCGCCACACCGACAATTTCGAACCGGCGGAGACGGTCAAGTCCGTCCCTCTCGACCCCTGCAACGACGCCTCCAAGCAGATCCGGATTGGTTCCGAGCTCGACCCCAAATAGGAAGCAGTGCTCGTCGACTTTCTCCGCGCGAACGTCGACATTTTCGCGTGGAGTCCCTCGGACATGCCCGGCATACCGAGGGAAGTCGCCGAGCACTCTCTGGATATTCGAGCTGGGGCCCGACCCGTGAAGCAACCTCTGCGCCGATTCAACGAAGAAAAGCGCAGGGCCATAGGCGAAGAGATCCACAAGCTACTGGCGGCAGGGTTCATCAAAGAGGTATTCCATCCCGAATGGCTTGCCAACCCTGTGCTTGTGAGAAAGAGAGGGGGGAAATGGCGGATGTGTGTAGACTACACTGGTCTAAACAAAGCATGTCCGAAGGTTCCCTACCCTCTGCCTCGCATCGATCAGATCGTGGATTCCACTGCTGGGTGCGAAACCTTGTCCTTCCTCGATGCCTACTCAGGGTATCACCAGATCAGGATGAAAGAGTCCGACCAGCTCGCGACTTCATTCATCACACCCTTCGGCATGTACTGCTATGTTACAATGTCGTTTGGTTTGAGGAATGCGGGGGCGACGTACCAGCGATGCATGAACCATGAGTTTGGCGAACACATCGGCCGAACGGTCGAGGCCTACGTCGATGACATCGTAGTCAAGACGAGGAAGGCCTCCAACCTCCTTTCCGACCTTGAAGCGACATTCCGATGTCTCAAGGCAAAAGGCGTGAAGCTTAATCCCGAAAAGTGCGTCTTCGGGGTCCCCCGAGGCATGCTCTTGGGGTTCATCGTCTCCGAGCGGGGCATCGAAGCCAACCCGGAGAAGATTGCAGCCATCACTAGCATGGGGCCAATCAAGGACTTGAAAGGCGTACAGAGGGTCATGGGATGTCTAGCGGCTCTGAGCCGCTTCATCTCCCGCCTCGGCGAAAGAGGTCTGCCTCTGTACCGCCTCTTGAGGAAAGCTGAGTGCTTCGTTTGGACTCCCGAGGCCGAGGAAGCCCTCGGGAACCTGAAGGTGCTCCTCACGAACGCGCCCATCTTGGTGCCCCCCGCTGCCGGATAAGCCCTCTTGATCTACGTCGCCGCAACCACCCAGGTGGTTAGCGCCGCGATCGTGGTTGAGAGACGAGAACAAGGGCATGCATTGCCCGTCCAGAGGCCAGTCTACTTCATCAGTGAGGTACTGTCCGAGACCAAGATCCGCTACCCACAAATCCAGAAGCTGTTGTACGCGGTGATCCTGACACGGCGGAAGTTGCGACACTACTTCGAGTCTCATCTGGTGACTGTGGTGTCATCCTTCCCCCTGGGAGAGATCATCCAGTCCCGGGAGGCCTCGGGTAGAATTGCGAAGTGGGCGGTGGAGATCATGGGCGAGATGATCTCGTTCGCCCCTCGGAAGGCCATCAAGTCCCAGGTCTAGGCGGACTTCGTGGCTGAATGGGCCGACACCAAGCTCCTGACGGCTCCGATCCAACCGGAGCTCTGGACCATGTTTTTTGATGGGTCGCTGATGAAGACGGGGGCCGGTGTAGGCCTCCTCTTCGTCTCGCCCCTCGGGAAGCACCTACGCTACGTGCTACGCCTCCACTTCCCGGCGTCCAACAATGTGGCAGAGTACGAGGCTCTGGTAACGGGTAGCGAATCGCCATCGAGCTAGGGGTCCGACGCCTCGACGCTCGCGGTGACTCGCAGCTCATCATCGACCAAGTCATGAAGAACTCCCACTGCCGCGACCCGAAGATGGAAGCTTACTGCGATGAGGTTCGGCGCCTGGAAGACAAGTTCTACGGGCTCGAGCTCAACCACATCGCCCGACGCTACAATGAGACTGCGGACGAGCTTGCTAAAATAGCCTCGGGACGAACAACAGTTCCCCCGGACGTATTCTCCCGAGACCTGCATCAACCCTCCGTCAAGACCGAGGACACGCCCGAGCCTGAGGCACCTTCGGCTCCGCCCGAGGCACCCTCGGCTCAGTCCGAGGTACCCTCGGCCCAGTCCGAGGTACCCTCGGCACGGTCCGAGGTACCCTTGGCTCAGCCCAAGGTACCCTCGGCCCCCGAGGGTGAGGCACTGCGCGTCGAGGGGGAACCAAGCGAGGTCACGCCTAATCAAAGCTGGTAGACCCCGTACCTGCAATATCTCCACCGAGGAGAGCTGCCCCTCGACCAAGGCGAAGCTCGGCGGTTGGCGCGGCGCGCCAAGTCTTTCGTCTTGCTGGGAGACGGGAAGGAGCTCTACCACCGCAGCCCCTCAGGCATCCTCCAGCGATGCATTTCCATCGCCGAAGGCCAGCAGCTCTTACAAGAGATACACTCGGGGGCTTGCGGCCATCACGCAGCACCTCGAACCCTCATTGGAAACGCCTTCCGACAAGGATTCTACTGGCCGACGGCGGTGGCCGACGCTACTAGAATTGTCCGCACCTGCGAAGGGTGTCAGTTCTACGCGAGGCAGACCCACCTGCCCGCCCAGGCTCTGCAGACCATACCCATCACCTGTCCGTTTGCTGTGTGGGGTCTGGACCTCGTTGGCCCCTTGCAGAAGGCACCCGAGGGCTACACGCACCTGTTGGTCGCCATCGACAAATTCTCCAAGTGGATCGAGGTCTGACCCCTAAACAGCATCAGGTCCGAACATGCGGTGGCGTTCTTCACCAACATCATCCATCGCTTTGGGGTCCCGAACTCCATCATCACCGACAATGGCACCCAGTTCACCGGCAGAAAGTTCCTGGACTTCTGCGAGGACCACCACATCCGGGTGGACTGGGCTGCCGTGGCTCACCCCATGACGAACGGGCAAGTGGAGCGGGCTAACGGCATGATCCTGCAAGGACTCAAGCCTCGGATCTACAACGACCTCAACAAGTTCGGCAAGCGGTGAATGAAGGAACTCCCCTCGGTGGTCTGGAGTCTAAGAACAACGCTGAGCCGAGCCACGGGCTTCACACCGTTCTTTCTAGTCTATGGGGCCGAGGCCGTCTTGCCACAGACCTAGAATACGGTTCCCCGAGGGCGAGGGCCTACACCGACCAAAGCAACCGAGCCAACCGAGAAGACTCACTGGACCAGCTGGAGGAGGCTCGGGACATGGCCTTACTACACTCGGCGCGGTACCAGCAGTCCCTGCGACGCTACCACGCCCGAGGGGTTCGGTCCCAAGACCTCCAGGTGGGCGACCTGGTGCTTCGACTGCGGCAAGATGCCCGAGGGCGGCACAAACTCATGCCTCCCTGGGAAGGGCTGTTCATCATCGCCAAGGTTCTGAAGCCCGGAACGTACAAGCTGGCCAACAGCCAAGGCAAGGTCTACAGCAACGCTTGGAACATCCAACAGCTACGTCGCTTCTACCCTTAAGATGCTTTCATGTTGCTCGTATACTTCGTTCACGCACCAAGTCTGGTCATCAAGGAAGGGTCAGCCTTGCCTCGGCAAAGCCCGACCCTCCCTCAGGGGCTAGAAGGGGGGAACCCCCTCTGCGTCAAAATTTTCCTCGAAAAAAGAAAAAAATCTTTTTTGCCAGAATGCCTTTCGTGCTCTTCGACTACTTCAGAAGTGGATCCCGAAAACGACGGAGTACGCATAAGCAGCCAAGGCTGACCGAGCCGAGGGACTCCTACGCCTCCGGGATACGGATACCTCACTCATCACCTTCTGCGATAAGTAACTCGCGCTCGGATAAGTGACTCCACGGACCGAACAAGTCTTCATGCTCGAGAGCTCTTCTGCCGAAATGATTTTTCGGGCCTTCTCGACTGCGTCGGTAACAGAACCCTATGGACGAGTAAGAGCGCGCGTAAGTGGCAAGGCCGACCGAGCCGAGGGACTCCTACGCCTCCGGGATACGGATACCTCACTCATCGCCTTCCGTGAAAAGCAACTCTCGCCCGCACAAACAATTCTGTTACCGACGTATGAGTCTGGATACTCGAAACAAGAGGAAAAGAAACGCATCTTTACAACACGACGACGGTGTGTTTAGGCCTCGGCGGCCGCAGAAAACATACACACGCTACAAGACAACCTGATCCTGCAGGCTCGGACGTCGACAGCCGAAGGGGGCAGCAGCACCCTCGGCATCAACTACACCTTCGGCGGGGTCTGACCTATCCTCGGACGGTGACGCGGTCGGAGGGCCCCCACTCTGAAGGACGGCATCAGCACCACACTCGGGCCATCGCCGCCAGGGTCTTCTTCGAGAATCCGGCCCGAGCAGGCGGCTCGGCCGGCCACCCCGAGGCCTCGGCCAACTGACCCCCAAAGACGTCAGCTCGGCTTGTGGCCTCGGCAGCTCAACTCCGGCGTCGATTCCGCCAGTGGACGACCCGGCCAGGCTCTGGCCAACTACGCCTCCTTTTCAAAGCCAACTCTGCCTCCATCCGTGCTGACACCGCTACCTCCGGCTTCGGCTCATCGAAGGGCATCCGAGGGGTTCCTTTAACTAAGCAAGAGGGGCCTCAGACAGCAAGGCCGACCGAGCCGATGGACTCCTACGCCTCCGGGATACGGATACCTCACTCGTCACATTTGCACGAAGCAACTCACGCTCGGTGAAGCGGTAAAGATAATCGACAAGGCGAGTCTTAGTGCTCGAAATGAAGAAAAAACACGGCTCCGCGCCGAAAATACATACACGTTCAGGCCTCGACAGCCGCATTGAACAAGACACCGGCATTCAAGGTGCCAATACACACGGAACTCCGGTTCCGTCCCCACGGCAGCAGCGATGGCCTCAGGGCGGAAGCCGCTGCAACCTTGCCCTTGCCCGCGCCGATGCTCGAGGGGCGAGGACAAGTACAAAGAGCCGGAGGCCCGGAGCACAGATGGTGGCGGTGATACCGTCGGCGACGGGGACTTCTCGGGCCGCATCCACCTCGGCACCTTCGAGTGGAGCATTAGCCCATCGGCAGATCCCCACTCAGATCCTCCCGGACGAGCGGAGCACCGACCTCCGTGCGGAGGCCCCGTACCGTTGCAAAGGCAGGACAGCCCTAGAACACGAACGCCGCTCTAGCGACGTGCGATGTCTTGGGCGGTCCACCCGTGCGCATGGTGCGACAACCGCCCTCGCGACAGGAGGGGGCACCGGGAGCCAAGCCGGCGAGCCCAACATGCTGGAGCTGGCGACACCCGCCGTCGACCGGCCCCGCGTTGTCGAAGTCTGCCCCGCTCGCAGGGCCAGTGAGCACCCTCTCCCTTGGGTGCTGAAGGGGAGGCTGACCCACGAACCCACGCGGGAGGTAGAGCTCCGGCTCAGCCTGGCCTCCGCCCCAGCAAGGATGATGAACATCCTTGAAGCTGAGGGCGGAACCAAGATCGCAGCCTGGCTTGCTTCTCCCCGTCCAGAAGCTGGGGGTCACCGTCTTGGGTGACCACCGGCGAGGGGATGCAGCCGGGCTGCCTGATGAAAATCCTTGAAGCCGAACAATGGCCGAAAGGTACCAACTTCCACGAAGTTGCGTTCCTCCGACGACAAGGCGGAAGGATTGCGGGCGTCCCCCATCTAGGGGCTCGGAAGGTGGAAAGGCACGATGCATGAGGGGAGCGCGAAGACATGGTTGCCCTCCAAGGGGGTCGCCCCCCTTTTAAAGGCGACTCCCCCCACTTGCGCCCTCAACCGTTGCGGGTTGAGTCTTCTCCAACACGCTCCGAGATTCTCCCCCCCACGGCGCGGGGGCTGGGTCCCACACGTCATGCAAGCCGGTCCAGAGCAGAAGAAGCCAAACCGCCGCGCGCGGTGCATGCAACCGCCCAGCGGTTACAAGCAGTTCTCCACTTTTGCCAAGACCAGCGGGCGAAAGGGCGGGCAGCCATGCAGGCGGCATGCAACCGCGCCAAGTGGGCGCACCTCTCCGACTTCCAACGCGCCCAGCATGGAAGCCCACGCCCACGCGTCATGCAACCGGCGCGCCGGTCGCTACGTGCAAGCAACTGCACCGCCACTCACGCCACTACCGCGCCTCCTCGACTGCGGAGTCGATACCGTGACTCGAGGCAACCCTGCAGTGCCAGCCAAGCGCGACGGTCAAATACGGTCAAAATCGGGCCGGCAGTAATGGCGGCGACAGGCGGGCAGAAGCAGCGGTCACGTCGTCAGCCAAGCTCACGTCCCATCCAGGGGCAGCGGGGGAGCCCTCTCTCACGGCGTGAAGACGGCGCGCCCGTGATCCGTTCCTCGAACGGCTCGCACACGCGCAACGGCCGCCCCGCAAACCGCTCATCCCGTCGCATTAACTCCGCGGCGGGACAGGCGGCGTCTCTGGCAGGGGAAGCGAGCGACGCTTCGCCTTCGCCATAATGACCGCGTCAAAAAAGGTACGCCGCGTCATTCGATTTCGTGTCCTTTTCCTTTTCCTCTTTCTCTCTCTTACAACAGGGACCGGGAAAGGGGGATACCCCGAAAGGGACCCTTCTCCGTGAAGGAAACAGGCTCCGAGCCTCCCTACTGATCAGAGGTTCGAAGGTCGGCCCCTCGGAGGGGTTCAACGGCCGCCTCAGATCGATTGGGTTCTGCGCCCACTACTGGTCAGAGGTTCGATGACCGGCCCCTCGAAGGGTTCAACGGTCGCCTCAGGCCACTCGGGCTCCGCGCCCACTACTGATCAGGGGTTCGTAGGATGGCCCTCGAAGGGTTCACAGTCGCCTCAGACATAGAGCGAGGGATGACCATGGGTACGTTCGATACATAACCAAGGCTCGGGCTACGCTCCCGAGGTACCCTAGGACATTTCCGAGACCAGCGGGAATGATCTTGTAACGGAATCCCATCAGAGGGAGGCATCGAGCCCTCGGACCCCGTCGACAGGGGACCGGGTCCGGCAGATCACCCGCAGGTACTTTTGGGCGCGCCTCTGGGCCTCTAGCTGACCCCTAACAAATGGGGCACGGACGTCCGCTCGGATTATCCGCCAGCAGCTCACCGGAGACACCATGTTCGGCGCCCGCCGAGGACAACATGGCGCTTTCCCCCCTCCTCCTTGTGGAAAGGCGACACAGGGGCGTATGTAAAAAAGACGAGTCTGTCCTTGACCGTCCTCTCGCCCTGTGCAGAGGCTCGGGGGCTGCTCTCGCAAACCCGGCTCTGGCCAAACCGTTGACAGCGTCAACATACCAGCCCGAGAACTTGGGACCTGACCGTGCACTCGGGCTACGGCTAGCTCGCATGAGGGAACAACTAGACCAGCCGAAGTGTTGCGAAACGCACTAAGACCTCGAAGGAGTAAAACTACTCCTCCGAGGCCTCGGGGGCTACACCCGGCGGGTGCGCTCGCGCGCACCCACCGGAACAGAATGCAACCGAAAAAGGCTGGTCCCCTTGCAAAAAAGTGCGGCAAAAGCCTCCAAGCGAGTATTAGTACTCCCTTGGAGGCTCGGGGGCTACTATCGGGGACCATAATTAGGGGTACCCTCAAGGCCCCTAAATCTCAACTGGTAACCCCCATCAGCACAAAGCTGCAAAGGCCTGATGGGTGCGATTAAATCAAAGATCGGTCCATTCAAGGGACACGATCGTGCCTCGCCCGAGCCTAGCCTCGGACAAGGGAAGCCGACCCCGGAGAACCTACGTCTCGCCCAAGGACCCCCCCCTCCAGCAACGGGCACACCATCGGCTCGCCCGAGACCCAGTCTTCACCGAGAAGCAACCTTGGCCACATCGCCACGCCGACCGACCAAATCGCAGGGGCATTTAATGCAAAGGTGGCCTGACACCTTTATCCTGACGCACGCCCTCCAGTCGACAGAACCGAAGTGACCGCAGTCACTTCGCCGCTCTACTGACCGGCCTGACAAGAGGACAGCGTCGCCTGCGCCGCTCCGACTGCTGAGCCACCCGACAGAGTGAGGCTGACAGCAGCCAAGGCCGGCCTCAGGCGTCATAGGAAACTCCGCCTCGCCCGACCCTAGGGCTCGGACTCGGGCTCAGCCCCGGAAGACGGCGAACTCCGCTCCGCCCGACCCAGGGCTCGGACTCGGGCTCAGCCCCGGAAGACGGCGAACTCCGCTCCGCCCGACCCAGGGCTCGGACTCGGGCTCAGCCCCGGAAGACGGTGAACTTCGCTCCGCCCGACCCGGGGCTCGGACTCGGGCTCAGCCCCGGAAGACGGCGAACCCCGCTCCGCCCGACCTAGGGCTCGGACTCGGGCTCAGCCCCGGAAGACGGCGAACTCCGCTCCACCCGACCCAGGGCTCGGACTCGGGCTCAGCCCCGGAAGACGGCGAACTACGCTCCGCCCGACCCAGGGCTCGGACTCGGGCTCAGCCCCGGAAGACGGCGAACTCCGCTCCGCCCGACCCAGGGCTCGGACTCGGGCTCAGCCCCGGAAGACGGCGAACTCCGCTCCGCCCGACCCAGGGCTCGGACTCGGGCTCAGCCTTAGGAGACGACGGACTCCGCTTCGCCCGACCCCAGGGCTCGGACTCAGCCCTGGCCTCAGCCGACGGTCTTCGCCTCGCCCGACCCAGGGGCTCGGACTCGACCACGGCCACGGAAGACAGACTCGACCTCGACCTCGGAGGAGCCTCCACATCGCCCAACCTAGGGCGCGGACCAACCACGTCGACAGGAGGCGCCATCATTACCCTACCCCAAGCTGACTCAGGCTACGGGGAACAAGACCGACGTCCCATTTGGCTCGCTCCGCCAGATAGGCAATGATGGCGCCCCGCACGCTCCGTGACGACGGCGGCTCTCGGCCCCCTTATGGAAGCAAGAGGACGTCAGCAAGGACTCGACGGCCCCGACAGTTGTCCTTCCACCAGGCTCCAGCACTCCTCCGACGGCCACGACACCACATGAACCGGGTGCCAAAACCTCTCCGGCTGCCACGACGGCATGTACTTAGGGCGCTAGCTCTCCTCCGCTAGACACGTAGCACTCTGCTACACCCCCCATTGTACACCTGGATCCTCTCCTTACGCCTATAAAAGGAAGGACCAGGGCCCTCTTACAGAAGGTTGGCCCGCGCGGAGAGGGACGAGACGGCGCTCGCGCAAGGCCGCTCGCTCCCGCTCCCGCGTGGACGCTTGTATTCCCCTACTGCAAGCGCACCCGACTCAGGCGCGGGGCTAACACGAAGGCCACGGGATCCACTCTTTCACGCCTGCCTCCCTCCGGCTGCTTCCTTTCCCCCCTTCGCGTTCCGCCTTGCATCGACCCATCTAGGCTAGGGCACGCGGCGACAATTCACTCGTCGGTCCAGGGACCCCCGGGTTTCGAAACACCGACAGGTTTACTACTCTATTTATGTGCATCTCGACCGGACATTATGCTTTCCGTATGCATGTGTGCAAGATTCCAAGCCGACCCTAAGGAATCTCACCTTACGGTCATAAAACGAATCTTGAGATATTTGGCTTATACTCCTAAGTTTGGGCTTTGGTACCCTCGGGGATCCACATTTGATTTAATTGGTTATTCGGATGCTGATTGGGCAGGGTGTAAAATCAATAGAAAGAGCACATCGGGGACTTGCCAGTTCTTGGGAAGGTCCTTGGTGTCTTGGGCTTCAAAGAAGCAAAATTCTGTGGCTCTTTCGACCGCCGAAGCCGAGTATATTGCCGCAGGTCATTGTTGCGCGCAATTGCTTTGGATGAGGCAAACCCTTAGGGACTATGGTTACAAATTAACCAAAGTTTCTCTTCTATGTGATAATGAAGTGCCCCAATCCTCTGGGACTCAAATGTGATACAATTACTAGTCCCAGGAGGCTAGTAAACACATTTATACATCAGATGATTCCAGATCTGCTTAAACGAGACAAACCTATAAAGGTTGCGATCAACTTTAAGAGTTGGTGCACAACTCGGGACATATCATCAGAGTGGGGCTGAAGCAGCCCGATATACGCAGCGAAGCAATTCAGCGGTCCAACAGCCACAGGCAAGGTTGGGAACAGGCGTAACTCTTACCCGATCTCTTTTTTCTGAAAAACAACAAATAAGCAAGGGTGAGTACAAACGTACTCAGCAGCCCACCTTCACCCGCAGAATGGGGAAATCAGATATAATGCATGGAATATGTGGAGCTCAGGATATTTGCAGAAACAACAATATTTTATGCAGGGTTGTTTTGAAAAACATTTTGTATTTTGCAAAGTGCATCCTCTCCAAAAGGAGCAGGAAGTTTTTCAGTATAGAACGAAATCCCCTGGACTAAACCATCCAGGTATCTTAGCAGTTTCCCACTGGTTTTCATTTTCAAACACAGCTACTGGACTTCCCGTCCACCATAGCTCACGGCTAAACCGTCGGACCTTTTAAAAACATCTTTTCTCAAACGCACCCTTTTTTTGAAAACAAAACACTAATTGTCATACCACACCAGACTCGTCCATTCCAGTGGACACGGACTATTTGAATAGGTTTTCAAACTCTACGCAGAGGGGTACACTTTACCCACTAGTTCAGTTTCTGCAATCTCACCGTCGTGAGACCCGAATGCCGAATATCTTTCTTTCCTCGCACGTCCTAACCTTAACGGTTATACCGGAAGGAGTCAGGCCACCGCCATGCCCAAACCGGACAAAACATTCCCCTTCCTTATCCTCCCGGTGCTCCCCAGCCTTCATAACCCTGGGGTTGGACCGTACGAGTTCAGATTGAGTGACTGCCCACACAGTCTCGAGTGGTTGTACTTATCATGAGTACAGGTAGTGAAGGATGACAAACTAGTCCTTATATGAGGGGACAATCCTTCTACTCATGCCTAAACCAGCTGAGCCATCACCTTAGGCCCTCCCCTAAACCAGGGAGTCCCTGATTATCCCTACTCAAAGGTGATAAGGGTGAAAACCCTTCATCAAACACATTTTGAAAAGCATTTTCTTTTGAAAACTCACACCTTTCCTCAAATCATTTGTAACAATTATATCAGGGATTGATTGCGGCAAGTGGCTGGGTGGCCATAATAACTTGTCTCAAAATCATATTATGCATAAAATAACAGGCTGAGGGTTGTGGTTGTAAAAGCATAGGTAATTTATGCATCAAAGGGATCCAGTGAGCTTGCCGTGCTTATCGGCGAAGGGGGAAGAGGAGCTCGCGGAACTGGCGTCTAGCTCCACTGCCTGGCGTAGACTTGCAGATCTAGCCTCCACGAGACGACACGAACGCTCCGATAACTATGCAACATGAACAAGCAACATACAAACAAGCAAGTATACCAACAAATATTTAGTATAGTGGTTAGAATAGCGATATATGGATGGGCAGAGTCTTGAGTAGAATCTATGTCATGTGGTGTTGAGGTACTACTAGTGGTGGAGCGGAGGTGCTTACCAGGAGGGTGGACTGGAGGCGAAGCGACACTGTGCGTGTAGCCGGCAGAGCGAGAGTAACTGAGTGGGTGGGGTGTTTGCCTTGGCTGAGGGTATTGAGTGTGTGGGGTGGGAGAGGGTAGCTGGGTGTATTTATAGCTGGGTGTATGTGGTGTAGCATAGTGAAGTTCACTGTTGGTGAGAATAGTGACGAATGAATTGTCTGACTTAGTCTGAACAGGGAAATTATAGGCAGGATATGGAACAAGAGTATTATGGGAGTTTTCTGGAATATGAACCATGCTTAAGGTATGGCATGGTTGGATAGGGAATAATTTGACAAGAATTTAGAAACAAGAATGACTGGAATCTGAGTTTGGATGGAGGAGTTTTGGATTTTATAATCATAGGAAGAAAAAGAAAAGGAAAGGAATATTCTTGGAATATTCTATAATTTGAATATTTAGAGGTATCTGGAAAATCAAAAAATACAAATGTATTTTTGAGCGGGGTGCGAGGAATTATTTTTGGGCTTTTCTTGGGCAGAGGTTTATGTTGGTGGAAACTATTCCTACCTACTGTGTCACATCAGACAACAGTAAGGCGGGACCCAAATAGCTAGAATACTGTGGTATTCTGGTCTGAGTGGGCAGTGGTATCTTGGGCCAGGTTTTATAGGATTGAAGACGTATCCATACAAACATGGTTCGCCTTTCTTTTTGGAAGTCTGGCTTGAAAGAATCCCAAAGTTAAGCGTGCTCAACTTGGAGAAATCTGGGATGGGTGACCAGATGGGAAGTTCCCTAATGGAAGGAAAATCACAGTCACCGGAGTTCGTATGACTGGAATATGGGTCTGGCTGGTCTTAGGTGGACTGGACAGCATGACGGATGAGTAGTTGAAATTTGGGGTAACCAGATGATCGATGAATATTAAGGATGAATAGTAACGATGAATAGTGACGATGAATAGTGATGGTGAATAGTGACGATGAACGAACGATGAACGATGAATAGTGACGATGAACGAACGATGAATGATGAATAGGAACTATGAACGAACGATGAACGATCGAATGATCGAACGAACGAACGATCGGAATTTCGGCAGCATAACGACAGGAAAAAGATTATTTGGACGAACGAACGGACGAACGATCGGACGAACGGACGAACGAACCATGAACGATCGGACAAACGAACGAACAAACTAAGAACAGGTGGACGAACGATCGAAGAACGACCGAACGATCCTTGTGCTAGTGTGTGCTTGTGCGGGAAGTGGAGTGGGAGTGGGCGTGTGGGGGGGAGGGAGTTGCCATGAAATGGCTTGGGGTGGGATGAGAGGAGGCCCTTGCCCCTCTATTTAAAGCCATGGTGGGGGGATTAGGGGGGAGGGATGAGGGGATTAGTGGGAGGATGAGAGGATTAGTGGGAGATTAGCATGGATTTGTCTTATATGAGTGTAATTAGCTTGTAGAGCTCACCGTATGACACCGGAGGCATACGTATACGTATGAGCATGAGGAAAGTTATGGAGAAAATATTTGTAGGGACTTGAAAAATGATTCTGAAGGTATTTCTCAGGAAGAAAATACTTGGACATATATCGGTGGAATATCTGGGCAGTATTTCTGAAAAGAATTTGAGGGGGATCACTGAGGAAATATTTGTAGGATATTTTGAGGAGGATTTTGGAGAGAATATAGACCACTATATTTTATTTGTTGATATCAACTCGCAAACAAACATTTTGAAATGAAATTTGAAATTCATTTTGAATTTAGGGCGAGTTTGACAAAATTTCAAGATTTGAATTTTTGGGATGCTACAGATAATGAGAGTGCAATCCGCATGGCGGATAATCCCGTTGAGCATAGCCGCACTAAACACATAGCCATTCGATATCATTTTCTTAGGGATCACCAACAAAAGGGGATATCGAGATTGCATATACAAACTTTTACCAAACTTAGGCATGAGCTAAATATTCTTGATTCTAGGAATTTCTTTTGATGTCTTGCTCACATAGCTCATAAATATACCTTTGATCATGTCTCTTTTATATATGCTATGACTAATATGTTTTGAAGTGCATTTCAAACCAAGTCATAGGTATATTGAAAGGGAATTGGAGTCTTCGGCGAACACAAAGGCTTCCACTCCACTCCATAACTCATCCTTCGCCATCGCTCCAAGCAATTCTTCGTCTTTGATATAATCTTCACTCATATGTTTTATTTGCCAAAGGGGAGAAAATAGTTAGCAAAGGGCTCTAATGATTCCGTTTTTGGCGATTCATGCCAAAGGGGGAGAGAGTATGAGCCCAAAGCAAAAGGACCGCACCACTACCCTAATTTTAAAAAAAAACTAATGATTTTCAATTGGTAAATTTCAAATTGGTATCTTATTATGTTCAAAAGGGGGAGAAAGTAGTATTTTCAAAATTGATATCTTAAAACCCTCTTGAACACTAAGAGGAAGATTTTATTTAGGGGGAGTTTTGTTTAGTCAAAGGAAAAGCATTTGAAACAAGGGGATAAAATTTCAAAATGCTTCGCAAAATCTTATTCATTTACCTTTGACTATTTTGCAAAAGGACTTTGAAAAGGATTTACAAAAAGAATTTGCAAAAACAAAACATGTGGTGCAAGCGTGGTCCAAAATGTTAAAAATAAAGAAACAATCCATGCATATCTAGTAAGTAATATTTATTGGCTCAATTCTAAGTAACCTTTGCACTTGCATTTTGCAAACTAGTTCAAATTATGCACTTCTATATTTGCTTTGGTTTGTGTTGGCATCAATCACCAAAAAGGGGGAGATTGAAAGGGAATTAGGCTTACACCTATTTCCTAATTGATTTTGGTGGTTGAATTGCCCAACACAAATAATTGGATTAACTAGTTTGCTCTAGTTTATAAGTTCTACAGGTGCCAAAGGTTCACAATAAGCCAACGAAAAGACCAAGAAAAGGGTTCAAACAAAAGAGCAAAGGGACAACCGAAGGCACCCTGGTCTGGCGCACCGAACTGTCCGGTGTGCCACCGGACAGTGTCCGGTGCACCAGGGGACTTCAAGCTGAACTTCGCACCTTCGGGAATTCTCAAAGACGCTTCGCTTTAATTCACCGGACTGTCCGGTGCCCCAAGACCAAGCGACTCTGAACTCGCCAGCTTCGGGAATCCGCTCCGCTATAATTCACCGGACATGTCCGGTGCACACCGGACTGGCCGGTGTAACAGTGGAGCAACGGCTACTTCGCGCCAACGGTCACCTGTAGAAGCATTTAATGTGCGCCAGAACGCGTAGAGGAGCAGAGCACGCGCGGGTGGCACACCGGACAGCCTACAGGGCTTGTCCGGTTCACCACCGGACAGCCAGGCAGGCCCACACGTCAGAGCTCCAACGGTCGAACCCTAACGGCCGGGTGACGTGGCTGGCACACCGGACCGTCCGGTGCGCCCGTCGACAGCAGCCTTCACCAAACGGCTAGTTTGGTGGTTGGGTTATAAATACCCTCAACCACCCCACATTCAAGTCATCCAAGTTTTCCACCTTCCAACTACTTACAAGAGCTCTAGCATTCAATTCTAGACACACCCAAGTGATCAAATCCTCTCCCAACTCCACACAAGGCTTTAGTGATTAGTGAGAGAGATTTGTTGTGTTCTTTTGAGCTCTTGCGCTTGGATTGCTTCTTTCTTTCATTCTTTCTTGCGAACAACTCAATTGTAACCAAGGCAAGAGACACCAATTGTGTGGTGGTCCTTGCGGGGAAGTTTGTTCCCGTTTGATTGAGAAGAAGAAGCTCACTCGGTCCGAGGGACCGTTTGAGACAGGGAAAGGGTTGAAAGAGACCCGGTCTTTGTGACCACCTCAACGGGGAGTAGGTTTGCAAGAACCGAACCTCGGTAAAACAAATCCACGTGTCACACTTCCTATTCGCTCGCGATTTGTTTTGCGCCCTCTCTCGCGAACTCGCAATATATTTCTAACGCTAACCCAGCTTGTAGTTGTGATTAACTTTGTAAATTTCAGTTTCGCCCTATTCACCCCCCTCTAGGCGACTTTTAGTCTTTATCCAGAGCCAAATCAAACAGAACAGGAAATTTATGTAGACCCCTAAAACTTAACTATAAGTATATGCATGATGATATTATATTAATAAGTCCTGTGGGAAACAAAATTAAGATTTATGCCAGCCCATGCATTACTTGTAAGGCATATATACTCCTTTTTACATGCTAATCGATATATTAGATTATGCATCATGCTGGATTTTCTTGAGTTGTGCACTTAATTGGAAGACTTGAAATATTAAGGGTTGAAAACTATTCAAACTCAAAGACGAAATTTAAAAATTGAAATAAGGAAAAAGTAAACAACTAGGAATTATAAAAGAATAGGGAGTAATCCTGGTGCTGGGCCGCGTTCCCTCATTTTCCCCTTCATCGGTCGGATGGGCCAAATATCTCCTGGTAGCCCATCAGCTCACCCTGTCTTTTTTTTCTTTCTGTGCGGCTGACACTGTGGGACCTGATCGAAGGGCGCCCATCATGGCTTGGAAACCAGCTCACTCGTGTCGTTGTTCCACTGCTAGTGGGCCACCTTGGCAGGGTCATCTTCTCAACTGAATGCACCGGTTTCCTAGCTTAGACTTCCACTGACCGGCCGTCCGTGATCTGCGGATCCTCGCTGTAGTGCTCGCCGTTGGTTTCCACTGCACGGACTTTGCCAAGGTGCATATAATCCGAAGTTCTGTACCCTTCCTTCCCCCTCCATCAGGCTCGTGCACCTCCATCGAACGGAGCGGTGAGGGAGAGAGAAAATAACGTCGTCGCTTTGCCCTTGGGGTTGGCTGTTGGATTAGGTCGCCGCCAAGCGGTCCTCTCGCCCGCGCCGCCGATTCTGGGTTCCGGAGGGTCTTAGCGAGTCACTGTGTCATCCTGCACCTACCCGTGACTGCCACGGGTGGATCAATCAACTGAGCTGCTGTTGATTTCTTGCTGAAGTGGAGGAAGCACCGCGACACCGTACTTCGTCATTGGCAGGACCACGCAGTACTCGAACCACTGGTATGTTTATGCCCCCGTCAGGTTTGTAGATTCCCGTACCACGCGCACCTCCCTTCGGGTTAGTCTAGGGCACCGGGTCGTGGTTGGGTGAGTCGCCGGCGCGGTTGCGCCGTTTTGGCTGGGCGCTGTTGCTCGGGTCACCATGGGAGAAGAATAGATGAGAGAGAAAACCGGGGAGGGGATGAAGACGATGTCCTGGCCATCGGATGCACCAGGAACGGCTCTGATTAGAAGCTGGCGATACCCCTTCGAGTCATTAAATCGGGGCCATGAATTCTGGATCCGACGGCTAGGGTTGAACGCAGATGTGTAACTCGTTTGGATCTAATCGGCGCCGTTCGTTTCTAATCGGACGACCAGATCTGGCCGATACCCCTTCGGCCTGCACTTTTTGCAGAGAAGCCCTTATATCTTTTAGAAAATAACCCGCCGTCCACGCCTGGAACTCTCTGAGTCTTAGGAATACTTGCACCGAGGCCCCTGCCTTTCCCTGTAATTGAGGCCCAGTCCAGATAATTAATAAAACCAGGAAAAATAATCAGAAAATAGTTTTTAGTACAAATTTAATTGCAGAAACTTGTTTAATTCATAGCAAATGCATATGATCTCCAAATTGGACCATTTCAGTTCCTATAATTTTGTAATAGTATTCTCTATTAAATAGTACCACTGTTTTTACATGAAATACACATTTAAATTTATTTCCCACTTAATCCTATATTAAATGCATAAAACTTTGGAAAATCCATAACTTAAAAATCTACACCTCCAAATTTAATGATTCCAGTTCCTGTGATCTTAGTTTAATGTCTAGATTATTACTGTGTATTTTATTTACATGTTTGTTGTAATGTTAATTTTGCCTATACACTGTCTGTTTGTAATGCTACGACTAGCGTGAGGACACGTGTCATCTGAAGATCATCGTGGTACCTGGAATCTCAAGTGCCAGGCAAGTTGTGCCCTTGATCACTTCTTTTACCTACTCATGTTCTAATTAATCATAATGATCTGCATAGGTTAATTTGATGGGACCTAATAGGTTACCCTAGTTTGTCTATCTTTATGCCTTGACTAAACTTTCTGGGTAGTACTTGCTAGTGCTATATGTGGATTTGGGCATTGAGATACATATTATTCATACTTTTGTTATCAGTTGTTATTTATTGTTCATGATAAGATCATTATGTTAATTGGAACATGGAGCGACCACCCGGGAAAACAGTGCTACCACAAGGGTTTAATGGGACGCCCTTGGCCGATTAATTAGGAAAGCTAGTGGAAGACTACCTTACCCGAAAGGGGCAAGGGCAGTAGGGGAGTGGTCAGTGTAGGGAGGCCCTCGGGAGGATTTTGCTGCGATGGCGGTCCTGCAAGGGATTCCTGCATTGGAGCTTCCTATAAACTGTAGCGGGTTTTCTGAAGCTAGTGGAACTTTGTAAAGGCCTCGTAGTGTTACCCTGCCTCGCCTCCTCGGTAGAGGTGTATGGGATTGGCCGTCTCTTGGCAGATGGGTAACACGACTTGTGGGTAAAGATGCGCAACCTCTGCAGAGTGTAAAACTGGTATACTAGCCGTGCTCATGGTCATGAGCAGCTCGGACCCTCACATGATTAATTTATGGAACTAAATTCAACTTGTCATATGCATTGCATCGCAGGTGATGTTGTTACTTTTGTTCTACTATTTAATTGGGTTGGTATTTACTTATACTTAGTAATTGCTAATAAAATTTTGACCAACTTTAAAAGCAATGCTCAGCTCTAACCATCCTCTTTGGTAAGCCTTACACTTCACATGAGCTCCCACCTTTGGCGAGTTCATGCACATTATTCCCCACAACTTGTTGAGCAATGAACGTATGTGAGCTCACTCTTGCTGTCTCACGCCCCCCCACAGGTCAAGAACAGGTACCACAGGATGAGGCGCATTGAGGATGTTGTGATGTGTTCGTGAGAGATCTAGGCCGTCGTCTCCCAGTCAACTTTAGGTTGCTGGACCGTTGTCTCCTTATAATGTAATTATTTATTTTGTATAGAACTCCTGTTATATATAAAGTTGTGACATTCGATCCTGTGCCACTATACATCATATGTATGAGACTTGGTCCCAGCATACCTGGTGTTTATGTTCGCGCCCGGGTCTTGGTGCCCCCAAAACCAGGGTGTGACAGAAGTGGTATCAGAGGAATGTTGACGGTAGGACGAAACCTAGATAGAACTAGACAACCAATACTTACTTACCTTTACTACTCTAATTCTTTCTAAACTTTTCTTAATCAATTCTCAACTATTTCCGCTTTACTCTGATTATACTTACCTTTTCTTTTCTAAGACAAATGTGGATTTCACACTTTGAAATCCTATGCCTAAAGTGACCTTTAGGAATAGGAGACCTACTCTTAGGAAAAAAAATCAAAACTATTTTTGTAAATATTTGTATACTTGAGTGTTTGTTCTTATGATACTTGTTTGATTTGGATCTTTGATTGAGTGTGATGAATTGTGGAGTAATGTCCACAATTACATCTGCATATACATATAAAAAAATGTTTATAAAAATAATAAAAAACTAAATTATCCCTCATTAAAGTATTTAGCCTAACAATATCCATTTCATCTTAAAAGATTCTATCCTACACTCATAGGTCCTTCTTATCTCAAAAGATCCTAACCTATCCTAATTAACATATATCTAGCTTAATAGAACCATCTTATCTTAAAAGATACTCTAGTAGATCCCCCTAACTTAAATCTAGTCATATCCAACCTAATCTAGATTTTATCTAATCCATTATGATCTAATCTAAAGTGACTTATCAATCATGTTAGATAATACTGATGAAATAAATTAGACGCTACTCCTATAGAACATGTCTTAACTTAGTTCACCCTGCATTAAATTAAGAACGACAGACCGACTTGGCCATATGCAACTACCTTAACCATCTGATAGTTGCATAACCCCTCGATTTTAACCTAGCAAGAGATTCTAACCTACCTACACCACATAATCCATCCTACTCACATATATCTTAACCATATGTCCTTAACTCGGATGGCAACTCCAAGAAGAAATGCCAAAGAAGACCAACCACGTCAAAGAACGATAAGCATCAACTCAAGATTTCAAAGATCAAGTGGAATCGCCAGCGGAATCAAGATCCCCATTTCAGGATGAAGTCTTTCCTTATTATACTATTCCATGCCACAACCTATACTTGCCATAATCGTACCTCATCTGACATAATAGATGGCTAGACATATATATATCCATATTTTCCAAATCATCTACTAGCGAGTATAAAAAAAACTTGAAACAAAACTTTTGACTGCTAAACCAAATGAGAAACTAAATTTCAAACCCAACTGGTTTCATCCCTTTTCTTACAAATCTCGAGGACGAGATTTCTGTTAAGGGGGGTAGGATTTGTAGACCCCTAAAACTTAACTATAAGTATATGCATGATGATATTATATTAATAAGTCCTGTGGGAAACAAAATTAAGATTTATGCCAGCCCATGCATTACTTGTAAGGCATATATACTCCTTTTTACATGCTAATCGATATATTAGATTATGCATCATGCTGGATTTTCTTGAGTTGTGCACTTAATTGGAAGACTTGAAATATTAAGGATTGAAAACTATTCAAACTCAAAGACGAAATTTAAAAATTGAAATAAGGAAAAAGTAAACAACTAGGAATTATAAAAGAATAGGGAGTAATCCTAGCGTTGGGCCGCGTTCCCTCATTTTCCCCTTCATCGGTCGGATGGGCCAAATATCTCCTGGTAGCCCATCAGCTCGCCCTGTCTTTTTTTTTCTTTCTGTGCGGCTGACACTGTGGGACCTGATCGAAGGGCGCCCATCATGGCTTGGAAACCAGCTCACTCGTGTCGTTGTTCCACTGCTAGTGGGCCACCTTGGCAGGGTCATCTTCTCAACTGAATGCACCGGTTTCCTAGCTTAGACTTCCACTGACCGGCCGTCCGTGATCTGCGGATCCTCGCTGTAGTGCTCGCCGTTGGTTTCCACTGCACGGACTTTGCCAAGGTGCATATAATCCGAAGTTCTGTACCCTTCCTTCCCCCTCCATCAGGCTCGTGCACCTCCATCGAACGGAGCGGTGAGGGAGAGAGAAAATAACGCCGTCGCTTTGCCCTTGGGGTTGGCTGTTGGTGCTTGGCCCAGCCTTGGGGAAGGAACAAACACCTCTGTTGGGCGCGGGATTTGATCGAAGCCATCGAAATCCATCGCTGAAATTCGAAAATCACCGTGATGTTGCGCCACCATGTCCGCGGATGAAGAAACAGGTCGCGGGTGGACAGCTCACCGGCGGCACTACTCTGGGCTTGGTGCCCAGTCCAGACAAGTCGCCTGGCCCCTAGGAAGAAGTTCATGGCCACATCCTTGTACATCCAGCCGGGGTCACCATCGCTGGGCGCATCGAGGATCAGGACTGGCCGCCACCGTCGTCGTAGGCGGATACGGTCGCCGCCAAGCGGTCCTCTCGCCCGCGCCGCCGATTCTGGGTTCCGGAGGGTCTTAGCGAGTCACTGTGTCATCCTGCACCTACCCGTGACTGCCACGGGTGGATCAATCAACTGAGCTGCTGTTGATTTCTTGCTGAAGTGGAGGAAGCACCGCGACACCGTACTTCGTCATTGGCAGGACCACGCAGTACTCGAACCACTGGTATGTTTATGCCCCCGTCAGGTTTGTAGATTCCCGTACCACGTGCACCTCCCTTCGGGTTAGTCTAGGGCACCGGGTCGTGGTTGGGTGAGTCGCCGGCGCGGTTGCGCCGTTTTGGCTGGGCGCTGTTGCTCGGGTCACCATGGGAGAAGAATAGATGAGAGAGAAAACCGGGGAGGGGATGAAGACGATGTCCTGGCCATCAGATGCACCAGGAACGGCTCTGATTAGAAGCTGGCGATACCCCTTCGAGTCATTAAATCGGGGCCATGAATTCTGGATCCGACGGCTAGGGTTGAACGCAGATGTGTAACTCGTTTGGATCTAATCGGCGCCGTTCGTTTCTAATCGGACGACCAGATCTGGCCGATACCCCTTCGGCCTGCACTTTTTGCAGAGAAGCCCTTATATCTTTTAGAAAATAACCCGCCGTCCACGCCTGGAACTCTCTGAGTCTTAGGAATACTTGCACCGAGGCCCCTGCCTTTCCCTGTAATTGAGGCCCAGTCCAGATAATTAATAAAACCAGGAAAAATAATCAGAAAATAGTTTTTAGTACAAATTTAATTGCAGAAACTTGTTTAATTCATAGCAAATGCATATGATCTCCAAATTGGACCATTTCAGTTCCTATAATTTTGTAATAGTATTCTCTATTAAATAGTACCACTGTTTTTACATGAAATACACATTTAAATTTATTTCCCACTTAATCCTATATTAAATGCATAAAACTTTGGAAAATCCATAACTTAAAAATCTACACCTCCAAATTTAATGATTCCAGTTCCTGTGATCTTAGTTTAATGTCTAGATTATTACTGTGTATTTTATTTACATGTTTGTTGTAATGTTAATTTTGCCTATACACTGTCTGTTTGTAATGCTACGACTAGCGTGAGGACACGTGTCATCTGAAGATCATCGTGGTACCTGGAATCTCAAGTGCCAGGCAAGTTGTGCCCTTGATCACTTCTTTTACCTACTCATGTTCTAATTAATCATAATGATCTGCATAGGTTAATTTGATGGGACCTAATAGGTTACCCTAGTTTGTCTATCTTTATGCCTTGACTAAACTTTCTGGGTAGTACTTGCTAGTGCTATATGTGGATTTGGGCATTGAGATACATATTATTCATACTTTTGTTATCAGTTGTTATTTATTGTTCATGATAAGATCATTATGTTAATTGGAACATGGAGCGACCACCCGGGAAAACAGTGCTACCACAAGGGTTTAATGGGACGCCCTTGGCCGATTAATTAGGAAAGCTAGTGGAAGACTACCTTACCCGAAAGGGGCAAGGGCAGTAGGGGAGTGGTCGGTGTAGGGAGGCCCTCGGGAGGATTTTGCTGCGATGGCGGTCCTGCAAGGGATTCCTGCATTGGAGCTTCCTATAAACTGTAGCGGGTTTTCTGAAGCTAGTGGAACTTTGTAAAGGCCTCATAGTGTTACCCTGCCTCGCCTCCTCGGTAGAGGTGTATGGGATTGGCCGTCTCTTGGCAGATGGGTAACACGACTTGTGGGTAAAGATGTGCAACCTCTGCAGAGTGTAAAACTGGTATACTAGCCATGCTCACGGTCATGAGCAGCTCGGACCCTCACATGATTAATTTATGGAACTAAATTCAACTTGTCATATGCATTGCATCGCAGGTGATGTTGTTACTTTTGTTATACTATTTAATTGGGTTGGTATTTACTTATACTTAGTAATTGCTAATAAAATTTTGACCAACTTTAAAAGCAATGCTCAGCTCTAACCATCCTCTTTGGTAAGCCTTACACTTCACATGAGCTCCCACCTTTGGCGAGTTCATGCACATTATTCCCCACAACTTGTTGAGCAATGAACGTATGTGAGCTCACTCTTGCTGTCTCACCCCCCCCCCACAGGTCAAGAACAGGTACCACAGGATGAGGCGCATGGAGGATGCTGTGATGTGTTCGTGAGAGATCTAGGCCGTCATCTCCCAGTCAACTTTAGGTTGCTGGACCGTTGTCTCCTTATAATGTAATTATTTATTTTGTATAGAACTCCTGTTATATATAAAGTTGTGACATTCGATCCTGTGCCACTATACATCATATGTATGAGACTTGGTCCAGGCATTCCTGGTGTTTATGTTCGCGCCCGGGTCTTGGTGCCCCCAAAACCCGGGTGTGACAATTTAACAGCTAGAGGACCATCACCAATCCAGGAATTCTTCCAGAAACTAGTTTTATAACCATTACCAACAACTTTATAGTGCTTAAAGAAAACTTCTCTAAGACTTAGAAGCTTTTTCCAAAACTGAGAATCACTCTGTCTTTGCTTAACTGAGATAAGAGGTTTTCCCTTAATATATTTTTTAGTAATAATCTTTGCCATAAGCCATTTGAATTTTCCAAATTCCAAAGCCACTTTGTCAACAAGGCATCATTCATATAACCCAAATTCAAAACTCCTAATCCTCCTTGACTTTTAGAAGAGCAAACCAAATTCCAATTAACCAAATGAATTTTTTTTATTGTGAGCCACCTTGCCATAAAAGTCTTTTCCTGTATAAATCCAATTTCCTAATTACAGATTTAGGAGCCGGATAAATCGATAACATGTATAATGGAACATTAGAAAGACAGCTATTCAATAAAGTCAATCTTCCCCCCAGGCTCAAAAATCTCCCTTGCCAGCCAGCAAGTCTTTTATCCATTTTTCCATCATGGGACACCAAAGAGACTTACTAATCTTCTTATTATCAATTGGAACACCAAGAAATTTCATCGGAAGACGCCCCACGGGACAAGTAAAAATGTCAGCATACAAATTAACAAACTCATTAGCTTCCCCTAAGCAGAAAATTTTCACTTTTGTGAAAAATAATTTTAAGCCCCGACATGTGCTCAAAGAGACAAAGAATAAATTTAAGATTTCTAGCACCTTCCAAACAATCTTGAATTAAGAAAATAGTATCATCAGCATATTGAAGGCAACAACAACCATTTTGAATGATGTGAGGAATAAGTCCACGGACCAGACCTTTTTCTTGTGCTTTTTGAATAATACAGGCCAGGCCATCTGCAACAAGGTTAAACAAAAGGGGCAAAAAAGGATCACCCTGTCTAACACCTTTATGAGTAGCAAAATATGGACCAATCAAATCATTAGTTTTGATGGCCACTTTACCACCTCTGACAGTCTTCATAACCCAATCACACCAAATATCACCGAAACCCTTTTTTCCACCATACAATGAAGAAATTGCCAATTAACTTTATCATAAGCTTTTTCAAAGTCAATTTTAAGAATCACCCCACTTTGCTTTTTTTCCTCACTTCATGAAGAATTTCATTCAGAGAAACCACACCATCCATAATGTACCTCCCTTTAATAAAACCATACTGATACTTACTAATCACTTTCGTGATGCAGGAAACAAGTCTATTAGTCAGAACTTTAGTAATGATCTTATAGCAGACATTCAAGAGACAAATCGGTCTAAAATTCCTCATATCAATAGGGTATCTACTTTAGGTAAAAGAGTCACTAAACCAAAGTTAAGCCTCTTAATGTCAAGCACCCCATCATAAAAATCCTTGAATAAATTCCACAAATCAATATGAATGAGATCCCAAAATTCTTGAAAAAATTCAGCTGAAAAACCATCAGGGCCAGGAGCACTATTGTGTTTTAGACCAAACACAACCTTCTTAATTTCCGCAATAGAAAAAGGAATAGTGAGCAAAGCACGATCATTATCACTTAGCTTATTCATATGTAAATTCGACATGTTGATACTGGAAAGAACAGAAGGACCAAATAGATCTTTATAGAAAGCAGTAGCCACTTTATTAATATCATTGTCATCAACAACAATGTTTTCCTCATGAACTAAGGAGAGAATTTTGATTTTCCTTCTTTTACCTTTGGCAATAAGGTGAAAATATCTGGAATTTTCATCACCCTCATTAATAAATTTTTCTCTCGCCATTTGTTTTCTCTTACAGCAGTCTTCAACCATCAAATTTTTTAAATTCCATTCCATATCCAACTTTTCAAGTCTTTCCAAGTTCGAAATACCAGTACTTTCACTTTTTTTTATCTAAAATATCAATTTTTTGGAGTAAATCTTTTTTAAGTCTAGAATATTTTCCTTCTATATTGATATTCCACCCCTTCAATGTTGTTTTCAGTCTCTTAGTTTTCTCCTTCCAAATATCAATACTTGACCGACTTCTAACCGAAAGAGACCAATTGTTCCAGACAATATCTTTGAAATCAGGTCTAAATTTCCAGCAAAGCTCATATGTGAAATCTCTCTTCACGGTAGCAAGAGAGTTAGTTCTGAGGCACAAAGGAACATGATCAGATAAGGTCCTGTTAAGACCAGTGACCACCGCATTTTTGAATTGAAGGACCCATTCTGGGCTAGCCAGAAATCTGTCCAATTTTTCAAATGTGGGGGGATCTCTGTTATTGGACCAAATATATAATCTACCACTGAAATCAAGCTCAATAAGACTATGAATGTCAATGATAGAATTGAACAGGGAACTCCAAATGTTAGTCCCCCCATGTTTGTTTTTATCAGACTCCTTCCTTAGGATGTTGAAATCACCCCCAACCAACATAGGATATTTACATTTGGAACAGAAAGAAGACAACTCAGCAAGAAATTTTTGTTTATGATCATTTTGAGCAGCACCATAGACATTAATAAAGTTCCAAATAAAACCATTTTATTTATGAATCAAAAGAACCTTAATCATGAATTCTCCTTTTTCAACTTCTCTGACATAAAAAACCTCAGCATTAAAACCAACAAGGAGACCACCAGATCTACCAATAGCAGGTGTCCAAAACCAGACAAAATTTCTATTACCACTAATAGAGTTCAGCCAAGTATCCTCAAAGACTTTTTTATTAGTTTCTTGTAAACCAATAAAATCAATACTCTCTTTACTAACCAATTCCTTTAAGAATTCAATTTTTATTCCTTTTCCCAACCCCTGACAATTCCAGATAAGACCAATCATTCTGAATATTTAAGGTTGGAGGCAGAAGGGATCTTTTTCCCTTTATTATGCGGGTATCTAATTATGGAAGAAGATTTTTTCTTCTTTTTCTTGACTGAATTTTTCCTATAACGAATTTTCCTGTCTTTTCTCAAGATCATAACATCATCTAAGTCAGTCAACTGATTGTTTCCATTATCATCTTGGATAGATTTATCCAACTCAGAGTCAGAACCAACTAGGGGATTATTTTCACCAGAATTTTTGACAAAGCTACAAGCAAGAACATTCCTGGACAATTCTAAAGATTTAATCAATTCCAAGTTTGTTGTAGATTCATTAAAAGAATTACCTAACTCTATTCCTAAATCTGAAGCAATAGACATAAGCACAGGATTTTCAGTATTAAGAACAGAAAAAGGATTAGAGTACATACCTCTGTTCATGAAAGCATCTTTAGCCATAGCTCTCGCCGCAGCTTTATCAACAATCTTCATATCATCATTAGCTTCAAGTCTGATCCTCCTCCTAATGCCTTCACCACGCTCCACTTCCATACTCATAACTTGTTTTTCAGCTTCAATTTTTCCAGAACCTTCAGCTAGAGCACCCAAAGAAGACTTGCTGATATTTCCTTGGCAAGGAGGTATAACCCCCTTGTAAGGACAATGGACCCCGGGCCTTTTGGCTAATTGAGTTTTGGTGTTTGATGAACAACACAATCCGTGAACTAATGAGTTTCCTAGGGTTTGTGTTTGTAGTTCACAGGATGCGAAGAGAATTGGACCAAGGCAATGAGGATGCAACACCTCAAAAGAAGACATAAAAAGATGCATAGGAGTCCAATACTCAAGAACAAAGAAGCCCGAAGAAATCAGCGAAGAAATCCAAGATAAGGGCTGTCAGCCAGCGCCTGGTGGCGCACCGGACATCGGTGTCCGGTGTGCACCGGACTGTCCGGTGAGACTCCGGACAGTCTACGCAGAGAGGCCGCAGAAAGGCGCTCTCTGGCTGTAGCACCGGACTATCCGGTGTGCACCGGACTGTCCGGTGTGCCAACGGGTAGAATCCAACGGTCGGATCCAACGGTCGACTGCTACAGGCGCCAACGGTCGGCTGACGTGGCGTGCACCGGACATGCTACAGTGCAGTGTCCGGTGTGCACCGGACTGTCCGGTGCACCCGACGACAGAAAGCTGCTGCTTTCTGTCCAACGGCTAGTTGGGGGCTTGGAGGCTATAAATACCACCCCAACCGGCCATTCTCAAGTGTGAGAGCCCAAGCAACATACCAAGGCATATAGTGCATATTTCCAAGAGCTCAAACACCCAAGTGCTTAATAGAATCACTCGGTGATTAGCGTAGGTGCTTTGCGAAGTGCTTAGGTTAGTTAGACCGCTTTAGCGCTTGCTCTAGGTGAATCCTAGTTAGTTGAGTGAGTTTTGTAAAACCACACAACCCCTCGGCTCTTGCACGAGCCGTTGTAATTGTACCGAGTGGGGCGAGAGTCTTGCGAGACCGTGACAACCACGTTTGTGTCACGGCCGCCACCGTGTACCGGAGGGAACGAGGCCCGCGGCGTTTCGGCCGGAAGCTCGATAGTGGAGACGGCGGGGAGCGTCCGAGAGGAGCCGGAAGCGGAGCACCACTTGCGCGTGGAGAAGGCCCGCGGCTCTCTACGGAGTTACTCGACCGTGGTGCTTGGCCCTCGCGTGGGCTTCCCTTTGCGTAGGGGCACCAACGAGGATTAGTCGGGACCTTGCGTGGTTCCGGATACCTCGGTAAAAATACCGGCGTCATCCACGAGAGTTTGCTTCTCTATTTAGCTCTTTACATTCCGCATTTATATTAAGCATTTAAGTTTCAATCTTGTAGTCATACTTATTTAGTATAGATTGAAACTTAGCCTTTTGCGGTAGAGATAGCAACACTTAGACAAAACCTAGTTTGCACATTCTAGTTTTGATTATTTGCATAGGTTTTGCTCTAGGGATTTAATTGTGGCCTAGTTTAGTAAAAGTTTTAGAAGTCCTAATTCACCCCCCCCCCTCTTAGGCGTCACCCATTTCCTACAAGTGGTATCAGAGCCCGGTTTGGCTCATTTGAAACGCTTTAGCTTCACCGCTAAAAGAGCCGACGCCTTTTAGAGGAAGGGATGGATACCCATAGGCCACCACACTTTGACGGCACTAACTTCCCATATTATAGTGCTAGAATGGCTTGTTACCTAGAGGCCGTTGATCTAGGTGTTTGGAGAGTCACTCGTGACGGGATGAAACCCCTCAAGAATCCCGAGAAACCCACCACGAGTGAGGAAAAAGAAATCCATTTAAATGCTAGAGCCAAAAATTGCTTGTATGAATCTCTTAGCATGGATATTTTTAATCAAGTATTTACCTTGAAAATTGCTAATGAGATTTGGCTAAAATTGCATGAGCTCCATGACGGCACATCCAATGTCCGTGAGCAAAAACATTGCCTAGTCTTAAATGAGTATAATTCTTTTGCCATGAAAGATGATGAGCTTGTTAGAGACATGTATTCTCGTTTGAATCTAATTATCAATGAGCTCAATTCTATTGGCATTAATAAGCTAGGTGATGCGGACATTGTGAGGAAGATTATCTCCCTGCTACCACAACAAAGATATGGGAGCATCATCACCATCCTTCACAACATGGAGGACTTGAGCAACATGACCCCGACCATTGTGATTGGGAAAATCGCGGCCTTTGAGATGTCGCGAAAAATGAGTCGGGGAGAGGAGCCAACTTCCTCAAGGCCATATGCTTTTGCATGTGATGAAAGGAAGGGCAAAAAGAAGGCTCCCACTCCAAGTTCCTCAAGTGAAGAAGAAGAAGAAGAAAGTGATGATGATGAAGATAATCAACCATGCACATCATCCTCCGAGGACGAAGAAACAATCCGACGCGTCGGAAAGGTAATGAGGATGATCCGCAAGATTAATCTAATGGGTGTGCCCCTGCAGGTCGAGGATCTTCTCTTTAACATTGACAGGAAAAAGCAAAGGAAGAGAGGATGCTTCGCATGTGGGGAGAAGGGCCACTTCAGGGACAACTGTCCAAATATGGCCAAACCCAAAAAGGAGAGGAGCAAAGGCAAGGCGCTCACAAGTGTTAGAACTTGGGATGATTCTTCAAGTGAAGATGAACCTCCAAGGACGCGCAGCCACCGGTCCTCGTCACGATCATCACGGTCATCACACAAATGCCTTATGGCAAGAGGTAACAAAAGCATTCCATCCTCTAGTGATGAAAGTAGTAGTGATGATGAAGGTGAGGGAAAGGCCTCTCTAGAAGAGCTTGCGGAAGCCGTAAAATTTTTCCAGGATGTTTGCACTAAGCAAAAAGCTCAACTTAAAACTTTGAAAAATAAGTTGGTTAGCTCTCAAAATGATTACAAAGGTTTGCTAGAAAAATTTGAAACTTTTGCAAACTTAAATAGTGAGCTATCAACTAAAATTGAGCTATTAGAATCTAGTGCTCCATCCACTGCTACCGATGATAGCCTTATTAAAAAGAATGAAAAACTTAAGGCTAAGTTAGCTAGCTCCCAAGAAGCTATTGAAAATTTGCTAGAGAAAATGGAAATTCTTAGCATACACAATAATGAGCTAACTACTAAGCTAGAAAACATTGGTAGCACCCCAGCAGCATCTTTAGTTGAAATACCTGAAATAATTAAGAAAGATGCTTCTACTTCCTGCTTTGATTTAATTGATGATTCTAACCCCTGCAACCAAGTCGTTGTTGAGAATATTGTTGTAGAGACATGTACGGATGAGGTTGCAAAGGAAAATGAACAATTAAAGCAAGAAGTGGCTCGCCTTGGCAAGGCTTTGTATGACAAGAAAGGCAAAGCCAAACAAATCCAACCTCCACAGGATAACACCACTGCGGGAGTGAACAAGCCTATGGAGGGAGAAACTGTGATTTGTAGGCTATGCCACAAGGAAGGCCACAAGTCTTTCCAATGCAAGGCGATGACCGGGGATAAACAAAGGCAAAAGCTCAAACAAAAGCCATCAAGCAAAATCTCCAACACCTACATCAAAAAGGTGAACAAAAAGGATGCTACACCATATTTGATCAAGAAGAAAAAGAATGGAAAGGTGATAGCAATCAAGGCCAACAAGCAAGCCAACAAAGGAAAGGGGGCCAAACGTATCTGGGTGCCAAAGGAGATAATTTCAACCATGAAAAGCACCAAGAAGGTTTGGATCCCGAAAGGGAAGTGAGTGGACCGAAGGTCTTCGGGAAATTAGGAGACTTGGCTAAATTGGGATGTATATCATGGGATACATCATATTGGATCAAGTTTATTGCCAAGTGGGTTAGTGAAAATTTTGGACCCAAATTTCCCACCCATGACTAAGGTAACTAGTTTTATTGTATTTCTCGTTTTTAGATATGCGTATCTATTTACCTTGTATCTAGTTTACCTTTCTTGCCTAGTATTACATGTGTTATGTACTTTTGTTTAAAATCATGCATACTAGGTAAATCACATGGTAGGATTGCTTGCTTTCAATTCATATACTTAAGCAAACCTACATGGTTTAAAATGTTTATTTAAGCACGGCACATAGCTTCTATATCACTCCATAGTAAATGATGCATAAATTGAAAATTTTGATTTCTACAAAGTGTATCATTTAACTTATATGTGCCAAAGTTTGGATTATAGATAATTTGCCCCTCTTGATATCAAATCAAAGTGCATGTCTCCCACAAGTATTCAAAACTTGTATGCACACCTTTAGGGGGAGGTTACTCTATAATCTAACACTTTGAGACTAACATCTTTTCAAGTCTATTTCATGTGATAGTCTCATTGTAAGGAAAATAAGGTCCCCGGAGAAAGACAACAAATCTTCCACTGCAAAATCTCCAAGAACTCTTATGTCTCTCAAGCTCACCATTGACTTTCAATTGGTATCTTTTGAGACTACTTTCAGTATCATTTACATGTCTTCTCCAATATTTGATTAGACTATATTTCATATCATATGCTTCCATGTTGCAAAAATGCATAAGCAGTTATCTCATATTCTGTTACCTATGCATAAGGGAAGTTAGTCTTTTCAAACCATGTCTTGCACCTCTAATTTTTCACATGCTTTTTCTTAAGTAGAGGATCTCTATCAGGGGGAGTATTTCTTCATCTCTAAAGGGGGAGAAAAACTCTTTCTAAAGGAGAATACTCATTTAGGGGGAGTAATCTTTTGAGGACTCTTTCAAGTGGTATCATTCACTTAGTTTAATTTAATATCCTTCTAGTGATATCATTTGATACAATTCTTGATGAGGGCAAGCTTTTATTTACTTCCTACATGCTTTTAATGTCTTCCTTTTCGGTGGTTGATGCCAAAGGGGGAGAAGTTTAGGGACCAAAGCAATGAAAACTATATCAAACACCAAACACCACAAATTTAAAATTTTATATCTTCAAATGAGTTCTACAAGTGGTTTTGGTGATTTGGTTCAAAAATAGGAAGTAAGTGAATTATGGAGTTAGGGGGAGGCTTAAGTCCATAATATCACATTGTGGGGACAAACATGCATCTTAGCAAGTAGATTGCATATTTTCACTCATATACTTGTATTATTTGCTTGCTTTGGTTGTGCTGTCATCAATCACCAAAAAGGGGGAGATTGTAAGGACAATGGACCCCGGGCCTTTTGGCTAATTGAGTTTTGGTGTTTGATGAACAACACAATCCGTGAACTAATGAGTTTCCTAGTGTTTGTGTTTGTAGTTCACAGGATGCGAAGAGAATTGGACCAAGGCAATGAGGATGCAACACCTCAAAAGAAGACATAAAAAGATGCATAGGAGTCCAATACTCAAGAACAAAGAAGCCCGAAGAAATCAGCGAAGAAATCCAAGATAAGGGCTGTCAGCCAGCGCCTGGTGGCGCACCGGACATCGGTGTCCGGTGTGCACCGGACTGTCCGGTGAGACTCCGGACAGTCTGCGCAGAGAGGCCGCAGAAAGGCGCTCTCTGGCTGTAGCACCGGACTGTCCGGTGTGCACCGGACTGTCCGGTGTGCCAACGGGCAGAATCCAACGGTCGGATCCAACGGTCGACTGCTACAGGCGCCAACGGTCGGCTGACGTGGCGTGCACCGGACATGCTACAGTGCAGTGTCCGGTGTGCACCGGACTGTCCGGTGCACCCGACGACAGAAAGCTGCTGCTTTCTGTCCAACGGCTAGTTGGGGGCTTGGAGGCTATAAATACCACCCCAACCGGCCATTCTCAAGTGTGAGAGCCCAAGCAACATACCAAGGCATATAGTGCATATTTCCAAGAGCTCAAACACCCAAGTGCTTAATAGAATCACTCGGTGATTAGCGTAGGTGCTTTGCGAAGTGCTTAGGTTAGTTAGACCGCTTTAGCGCTTGCTCTAGGTGAATCCTAGTTAGTTGAGTGAGTTTTGTAAAACCACACAACCCCTCGGCTCTTGCGCGAGCCGTTGTAATTGTACCGAGTGGGGCGAGAGTCTTGCGAGACCGTGACAACCGCGTTTGTGTCACGGCCGCCACCGTGTACCGGAGGGAACGAGGCCCGCGACGTTTCGGCCGGAAGCTCGATAGTGGAGACGGCGGGGAGCGTCCGAGAGGAGCCGGAAGCGGAGCACCACTTGCGCGTGGAGAAGGCCCGCGGCTCTCTACGGAGTTACTCGACCGTGGTGCTTGGCCCTCGCGTGGGCTTCCCTTTGCGTAGGGGCACCAACGAGGATTAGTCTGGACCTTGCGTGGTTCCGGATACCTCGGTAAAAATACCGGCGTCATCCACGAGAGTTTGCTTCTCTACTTAGCTCTTTACATTCCGCATTTATATTAAGCATTTAAGTTTCAATCTTGTAGTCATACTTATTTAGTATAGATTGAAACTTAGCCTTTTGCGGTAGAGATAGCAACACTTAGACAAAACCTAGTTTGCACATTCTAGTTTTGATTATTTGCATAGGTTTTGCTCTAGGGATTTAATTGTGGCCTAGTTTAGTAAAAGTTTTAGAAGTCCTAATTCACCCCCCCCCCCCTCTTAGGCGTCACCCGTTTCCTACACCCCTCATCATCTTTGGCAAATTCCTCCAAATCTTGAGAGCTTAAGAGGTCATCTTCACTTTCATGAAACTCTTCATCTTCATTAATAGGATCATCAGAAATCGGGTTCAACTCATTGTTGTCACCCAATTCAGGTCCCCGGCCAGAAGATTTGCCTTGAGACATCATATCTCCATTGTTTTCAAGCCTCATCTCTTCTTTGATAGACTTTTCTCCAACATTTCTAGCCTTTTTGCCAGTTTTTTCAAAAGAGGGGTCATTAAGACCTTGTCTGTCCACCGAAGCTCTTTTGCCAAGGTTTATAGACTCATCATTCCAACCCTCATCAGTAATATCATCAATCTTAAAAAATGTCATAGAGGAAGGGTTTGACACCAACTTCTATAATAGGAGGAATCATAGCAACACTTTTGACATGAACCTTGAATCTCACAATATTCTTAGAGTCTAAGGATGAGATATCCACCTCTTCAATAGCCCCAATTGTTGACCCTAATTCACAGATAGCCTGATAGTTTTAGAGTTCCTCAGGAACATTTCCAGCCACAATCCACACAGCATGAAGCTTGGATTTAGGTTTAGCTTGAGAGCTCCAAGAGGAGACAACAATTTTTGCTCCTGACATTTTCATTTTAAGCTCTGGAAAATTGATCATCTCATCAAGCTTTTCTTGAGAAGGAAATTGCATCAAGAAACCGGCATGACACTTGGTTGCTTTCCAAGTTTTGCCCCATGGAAAATGAAAACCAAAGTCCTTCTCAAGGTCTTCAGCAGAAATCAGACCCTCGACAATTTTTACCAACCCGATGAAGCTTCTTTTTGGTTTTCTGGGCAAGGGTTTCACGAAATGAGAAGAATAAAACCCTAATCCATCCGCCGCCATACCAACAATAGGCATGCATGGCTTGTTTTGCTTGGGCAAGACACAACGAGCAATCATATGGGTTTCTTTGCGACAAATATCGCACCACAGAGATCGAAAACAATCTCTAGCATGATGACCCTCCACCCCACACTTTTGACAGAAAGGACGACACACATTCTCAACCTCTTTTTTCAAAGCAGCAGGGGGGTTTGAGAATACCTGATTGGCCCCCATCTCCAGCAGACGGAGTCACGATGTCCTCCTTGACATCCGTTTTGTCAAGATTTGGCTTCAATCGCTAGCTTAGGTTCTGATTCTTGTTCCACAGTTGGGATCCTTGAGGCGCATCCTTCTGACCCCATCGATCCCAGTTAGGGTTTTGACCTTTTGGATCCATCTTCGACGCGAAAATCGAGCGAGGCAAAGGCGACCACTCTTCTTCCACAAGTGGCGGACGAATCGGGGACTCAAACCAACCACCGTGAAAACTAGAGCGGACAGACGACGGGAGCGACCAAAGCCGAGAAAGCGAAGAAGCGAGATGCGGAAAAGAATACGAGCCAACAAAATCCAGAGGAAACCCTAACTCGGTACAAGAAGACCTCACCGCACCGTGAGGCAAGAGAAGCGAAGTCTTCTGGGCCGCGCCAGAGAGTTTTTCGCCCGGAGAACCGCAAGCCCCAGAAACGAGTGAGCCCGGGAGGGAGCGGAGAGCGCACGGAGCAGTAGATGTCGGCCCATGAGGCAGGCGGTCCACGATGTCAAGGGAAGAAGACGACAAGAAATCTTCTGGCCGCCATTTCTTTTTTTCCTACGTCCCATCTCCTCCTCTCTCCCCATTGTCCAGGATCGTCCTGGGCTACATCTACAACTTGCTCCGGCCTCCGGCGACAGTGTGGTAGACACGCTTAGCTTGTGTGGTGTTGTCGATTTATGTTAATGAATGTGGATGTTTTGGGTATCATGATGTAATAAAGTAATACTTATTCCCGCTATTTTTTGAGCATTGTGTGATGATGTGCAATTATATAATTGTTGTGTACGTGAATTTATGATACTATTTTTTATATAATTCGTATTTGGTTTAACTTATAAAATAGGGTGTGATATAAATGGTATCAAATCATTTCTAACCGTAGGACCGCTAACTAGAGTAAAATGTTCGTTTTAAGAATTATGACCCTTTTAGGCGAAGAAAGCATAGCGAGCGGTAAAGATCCAGTGAGCGGATGTGGCCTGTGGATGTGGCACTCCTTGACCCCGCGCCCACGCTGCAGTGCCTCCTCTTTTTTACTAGGTACGTGCCCGTGCGTTGCTACGAAAGTAAAAAAATAGCGTACAAAATAGATACAAAGCGACAAACATCACTATGATATGTAAAAATCGTGTGGTAAAATATTATCGTAACACTAATATTATATTGCCGATATGAATATGTAATATATGGAAAATTATATGAACCAAAGACTTCTTCACACAACAAATGAGGATGTTAATAAGCTAGCTCCACTATGTATGTTCTCCATTGGACCATGTAAAACATGAATCAGAAAAATGAAAGCTACGAATTTAATTCAACTAATTACAGGATCCAGTTTTTGCAGCTAACAAGGATACGATGATAGCAAAATATATATATATATATATATATATATACACGTGATGTCAGCAACATAATCAATCATACATCAGGTAATATTTATGCAAAAGAATTATAGTCTGCATGTTTTATGTTACGCCTAGGAAGATAAGGCAAAATGCAGATGGAGGATCTGGACAATTTGTCACAACAATGCACAGAGGTGCTGAAGCCAGGAACATAGTTGAATCTGTTGAGCACCCAGCACAATAACAGATACCCTTCAGAGGAGACTCGCCGCCTTTTGTAATCACTCACACTCAAGGTTAAAGCATGCCTCTTTCCATCATTGTCAGACCCTTTGTACCCCGTTGTAGCTTCTATCTTCTGCCTCCTTGCCATGTAACCATTAAATAGGCCCTCGGCTCCACCAAATTCTTGCAAAGCAGACAATGATGTAGGAAGTTCAAATGTATGCAGCACATTCGATTCTGTTCCTAGATCCATTGGTACATTAGTATCGATGAGCTTCTCGGCGTCAACTGCTACCACTTGAGTTGTTTTGTCTGCTGTACCAGTTTGAGCCTTGCTCTTTATATCTTCATTGCTAGGCTCTACAATACTACTTGACTTGTTGGTAGTTTCTTCAACATTATCTCCTCCTGGCTTTGATGCATAATAGTTTCTTGATCTTGTCCACATCCTCGAGAAAGGGTCATAACCAGACTCTCCTGCCTTCAAAGATATATTTACAGGTTTCAGTTCTGAAGCGTTCTTGAAGTTATCAAGACGATTCTTCCAGTTCATAGTCTCCAAATTTGCAGCCTTATTAACTTTTGACATCAGTTGTGGCCTGCTTTGCAGATTTTTCAGCTTCGCACGAATCCTCGCTGCTGCAGCTTCATTCCTACGACTTAGAGCCATCGACAACTCACCCCTCAACCGATCCTTCTCAGCAGCAATGTTGATAGGGCGTCTCACAACTGATCTCTCTCTCAACATTTGTTGTACAGTTGCAGCTGAATACACAAAATTATAGGCCTCCTGAATGGCTTTTTTCTTGTCTCAACATTTGTCGGTATACGTGCACCATTCCTGTCTTCCTTTTGCAGCCATTCCATGAACTCTTCTTCGTAGGGTGGGGAGTCCGATACCTGAGTCATCTGCCACCATGCAGCATTAGCCTCACTATCCCACACAACATTGAGATATTTGCATGTCAAGTAGCTTTCCAGTTTGTAATTCTGATCTGGACCGCTTGCATCCACGTTCCTCATTATGCACATCCTGTAACTCAAGGTCCCAGACTCTGTCTTGCCAATACCTAGCCACATAAAACACCTAGAAATTAGATCATCAAAGAATGGCTCCACGAACCATTTCACCAACTTTGACCTCCTGAGGGTAATACTCTTCACGTCATCAAATACTCTTCTCGTCATCAAACTTGAGTGGATCAAGCCTACTCGATGATTCATCAAATTCATCATCCATGCGATCGTCAACAATCATCACATGGTCATTAAGCCTCCCCCTGTCATTGCCATCATTGCTCCCATCACTTGGAGGGCTCCCAATCCTGAACTTCCATGCTAGGCGCTTCACCTGCATCACGGGCTTTTCTATCGACCCGTAACTTGAGACACGGATCCTTGGCGGCGACGGTATCACACTATATGGAAATGTGATGGAATTGGCCGTTGTCGCAGAACTGCGCCTTGGAGAAGTAGATCTTCTTGCCATATATGTGCTCCCTCCTCGCCACGAACGGGACATTCATCGTTGACTGGCTGGCTCTGGTCTTCCTATAGGCATCCTTCTTCATGTCGCCGAGCAGGAGCACGAGCTCGAGGTCGAACACCACTGCAACATAGAACCTCTCCATAGGCTCTGGCTCGGCGCTGATCCTAGCGCCTGATAGGTCCTAGAAGATCTTGACCTTGCTGTCCTCGACGTCGAGGCTCCTGGACCACTTCTTCTTGGAGAAGAGCCACAACTTGATGTTCGCCTTGCACAAACAGTGGTCCGGATGACAGGTCATCGACGCTGACGCTGAGGCCTAGGCCCATCAGGCTCTTGCTCCACATGAGCGAGATCACGCAGGGTTGGCCCGAGAAACGCGTCTAGTAGAGGCAGGTCACCAGGTTCTGTGTCGCGCCATTGCCGGCGCTAGGCGACGACAATGCGTTCACGATCTACACGCCGCTCTTGTCGAAGCAGGAAGGGAAGCCCCTCATGGCTGGCTCGGATCGGGTCCTTCGTCGAATACATGGTGGCTGGCGTGCAGCCCCCCGCCCCCTCGTTTGGATCACAACGCAGAGCAACGTTCCTCACCGCACCAGTCTGCACCACCCGACGAGCAACACCAGGGAAGACTTGACCACCTGCGCGCAGATCAGCCACGGAAATGCCCAGGCCGCCGCCAAAGACTCCTAGATCCGACAATGCCACCGCCAGCAGAGCGAGATCCCACCTTTTACCGCGGAAAGCAGCACCGACAAACGGTCAGGAATGGAGGGGCAGCGGAGGGAGTGGTCTCGGCTCTCGAGTGGATGCGGGTGCAACACTTGTGGGGGCGGTGGATGGCGGGCGCGGGGCGCGTGGCATGGGGGAGTAGGGGCAGCGAGTATTGCGGACGAGCGGGCAGGCGAGGCGATGAGCATAGTGGACGCGGATGTCGGGCGGCGAGCATCACGGATGGAGGGAGGGAGCAGGGGCAATGCCCCCACGATTCGCCGGTGAAGAAGTGGGCGCGGGTCGCTGAGCTCCTCATGTGATGGAAATCGACGACGGTGGTCGGGAGGAGACGACGGTGGTCGGGAGGAGGGGGCGCCGATCTCGGACAGGGGTGGGGGCACGATGTCACAGCAGTTGTGGGCTTCGCCAGCCGCGAGCGGAGTGGGGGCGACGCTCGACGTGGGGGGTGGGGGTTGGCATCGCACTCGGGGGCCAGGCGGGCGCGCGCGAGGGTGGGGGCAGGAGAGCGAGCGTGGGCGGTGGCAGGCGGGGGTGAGCGGGGGCTTGCGGAAGGGGCGAGGACGAGGATTGGGATGTGGCATGCGGGGCGACGATGGGTGCGTGACAGCCGTGAATGGCGGGCGTTGGGAGAGTGGCGCAGAGGACGGGAGCGGGGGCAGGCGGGGGCGCGCTAGAGTGTGCACGCTGACCTTATTGTCTTAATAGAGTAGTATAGATTACTCGCCCCGACGCAGTAGCTTCTGACTGACCACCGCAGCGCGGAACACAAAAGCTCACCAGTCACCCTGCGGCGCCACCCCCACAAACCTCGCCTGCACGTCACCAATACCGAGGCTATCCCCGGCAGGCGCTTCCGGATTCCCCCCTTTCTTCCTTTGCAGCCTGCCAGGCACCGCTGGCTAGAGGTGGAAATTTGGCTCGGGCTCGACGAGCCGGCTCGGGCTCGGTGAGGCTCGGCTCGGCTCGAGCCGGCTCGCGAGCCAAAACGAGCCCGAGCCGAGCCTGATTTTGTAGCTCGCCAGAACTGCGAGCCGAGCCGAGCCGGCTCGCGAGCCGAGCTAACAACGTCAAGTATACTATTATACCATATTATTGTTATGTTTTGAACTATTTTATTGAATTTCTTGAACTTGATATGTGATACACTTATATTGTAGTCTAAAAATATATTATACATAATTTTTTTTATCTTATATATAATAAAAAATATATAATTTATACTCTAAACGTGATTTAGTGTGAGGCTCGCGAGCTGGCTCGAGCCGGCTCGCGAGCCGTTACCGAGCCGAGCCGAGCCTCTAGGTCGGGCTCGCAAAATGACCGAGCCGAGCCTGGCTCGACTCGCAACTGCACCGAGCCACGTCGAGCCGAGCCGAGCCGAGCTCGGCTCGGCTCGTTTCCAGCCCTACCGCTGGCCAAGAGACAAGCAAAAACGGCGACACCTTCACCAATGCCGCAGGGCGCCGCTGCTGCGGCCTGAGAGTGCGAGCCCCGCTACCGAGGTCCGGGTCAGGCGGGGGGAGCGCATTGCGATGGCGGAGTCCGCGGCGGCTGACGGGAAGTCGGATAAGGTGGCGAACGGAGGAGGGGGAGGCAGCGATGCAGCGGGGGAGGGGAAGAAGCGGGGGGACCAGGCCGTGGCGTTCCACGAGCTCTTCTCGTTTGCCGACAAGTGGGACCTGATGCTCATGGCGGCGGGCAGCATGGGTGCACTGGCGCACGGCGCCGCCATGCCGTTCTTCTTCCTGCTCTTCGGGGACCTCATCAACGGCTTCGGCAAGAACCAGACCGACCTCCGCACCATGACCGATGAGGTCGCAAAGGTCCGTCAGTTCTTCATTCTCCGCACACTCAAAATAACTTCCATTTGTACTTTATTTGTTGCCGATCGGCAACGGTTTTTTTCGCCAAGATCGCTGCTTCTTGTCGCAACTGTCACCTGATTTATTTCCTCTGCTCTTCTATTGCAGTATGCGCTCTACTTCGTCTACCTGGGGCTGGTGGTCTGCGTCTCCTCCTACGCAGGTGACCTCCTCCTATCCATCCGCCATTCCTCACCCCCTCGAGTTCCGGACGATTCCCCCGTCACATCCTGTCTTCTCCGACGTACCATGGCTCTTTTCAAGCATAGTAATGGAGTACAGGGGCCTATTCACGAAATAGGATCTAGTCATGGCCGGTGGGGCATCTCGAAGACCAACCCACTCATCAGTTACACAAGTCCCGTCAGGCCGTCACCATCACACCCAACGGGGAAAAGTTAACAATTACTCCGTACATCATGTCTGCCTCCTTTTTGTGTCGACGGATCCGGCAAGCGAGCTCGCCGGCGTCCATTGCGGCCGGCTGCCGGCGGCGTGGCCTGCTGCTGGAGTTGCAGTCTTCCACAATCCACACTATGGATTCTTGCACACCGACGACTGAAAAACTGCATCCTCTCGTTCTCCAGAGATCGCGTGCTGGATGTACACCGGGGAGCGGCAGGTGATCGCGCTCCGGAAGGCGTACCTGGAAGCCGTGCTGCGGCAGGACGTGGGTTTCTTCGACACGGACGCGCGCACGGGCGACATCGTCTTCGGCGTCTCCACCGACACGCTGCTCGTGCAGGATGGCATCGGCGAGAAGGTCGGCAATTTTATGCACTACATCGCCACCTTCCTGGCGGGGCTCGTCGTCGGCTTCGTCTCGGCATGGCGGCTTGCGCTGCTCAGTGTGGCCGTCATCCCGGCCATCGCCTTCGCCGGCGGCCTGTACGCGTACACGCTCACCGGGCTCACTTCCAAAAGCCGGGAGTCGTATGCTAATGCCGGCGTCGTCGCGGAGCAGGTAACGGCGACTCTTGTCTCCTGGTGTGTTTCCCGTGGGGAATTTGGCTGCTGCTGTACCGTATACTGCTGCCATTATATATGTATATTTCTCTTGGATTAGGATTAGGATTAGGATTCGTGTTCGATTAATCTATGCATTTCTAAGAATTTTGGCATGGAATTTTGGTCTGGTGTGTTGGTAGTATTTCCTGGTGCTGTCTGCTGATTAGGAGCCAAAAATCTTGTTTTTTATGCTGTAAGACGACTAACCAACATGCCATTTGTTCTTTTTCAACCTTTTATGCTTTGGGAATCCTATGAGCCATTCCACGAGCTTGGTGAGGCAAGTGACTTGTGGGTTTCTGCTTTCCACAAGACTTATTTGGCTCAACTTTTGGTATGGTGGCACTGTCGCCCTATTTTTTACTTGTGGTTTTTAGAGGGCTGGTCAGCAGTGAAAGTAGTAAAAAGGACTCAAGCCTGTTTAATTTAATATAAATGACTAGGTCTGGTATCCTATGCCTAACAAAAGAACATAATTTTGAAGAATCTATTGACCTCATTATTTGCAGTCGACTGTAGAAAAACTATGCATATTGATTCTGTGCACAGTTTTAACTGTGATATTTCTTATATAGCCTGTCAATTGTGGCGCAGTACTGAGTAAAATTTAATCATGTAACTTTTTTTGGATAATATTTTTTGGTTCTTTTGTGGGTAAAATATGATCACTGGTAAACATATGTAGTGTTAAGAGAGGATTCTGGGAATTGAGTGAACCATTTTTTACCATACTGTGTTGTTGAGCAATTGTTGATAATGTAGAAGGTTGCTGAATGTATTTGTTCCTTTCCATAAGGAACCCACATACATTGTTTTTTTAAACCAAAATGACATATATTAGTCATGTAAAATTACAATTGCCTTAGATTCTGTCAGTTTCTCCTTTTGTAGTATGCTGCTACCAGCAATAGCTGGAGTGCTTTTTTGAATTGTTCATTGCCACAGTTGTGATTTGGTACAATATTTCTTACCCCTCCATAGTCCATAGACATATTTGGCAAACCTTGCCTTGTGTGTGGTGAGCAAATTGTTACACCTTAGGCTTGTTTTGGGAAAGAATCGTGGCAATGACTAGAAACAACGTGGTCTTCAAGGGTGCGCGCTCCTCCCCGCACATTCTCCGCCAACGACGCAAAGAAGAAGCACGCCTATGGAGCCCTAGGATGAAACTTTGTGGGCTTGATGCCAGAAGCTGGTGCCCTATATTTTGACCATTTGTAACCCTAGTGCTCAGTGTTCTGAATCATGTATTCGACTTCTGTAACTTTCACTCCTGGTTTCTAATATAATTCAAGTGGGGACAGATCGTTCCCCCCCCCCTGTCTGTTTTCAAAAAAAAGGAAGGTAACCAAACATGGCATACACAATTTAATTTGTTTGCCATACTGTGTGCATATTGTTTTTTTTTGACAATCTATAAGTCACTATGTTGTAATTTATAAGAATTGGTTTCATGCAATTCTACTTATTTGGTAACTGAATTAATTCTGGAACAGGCAATTGCACAAGTAAGAACAGTGTACTCTTTTGTCGGAGAGAGCAAAGCGCTCAATTCATATTCTGAAGCAATCCAGAACACACTGAAGCTTGGTTACAAAGCTGGGATGGCCAAAGGCCTTGGAATTGGATGTACTTATGGGATAGCTTGCATGTCATGGGCACTGGTATTTTGGTATGCTGGGGTCTTCGTCAGGAATGGGCAGACTGATGGTGGAAAGGCTTTTACCGCGATCTTTTCTGCAATTGTCGGTGGCATGTAAGTGAAAGATGTTGATATTATTATAATTCTGTTTCACTTATTTTCCCCAGTCCATGAGCCATGTCTTGTGTGCAACAACGACTTAATTGTTTCTACAGGAGTCTTGGTCAGGCTTTCTCAAACCTTGGAGCCTTCAGTAAGGGAAAGATTGCTGGTTACAAACTGTTGGAGGTCATTCGCCAGAAACCCTCCATAGTCAATGATCATAAGGATGGAAAATGGTTGGCAGAGGTCCATGGAAACATAGAATTCAAGGAAGTTACTTTTAGTTATCCATCAAGGCCTGATGTTATAATCTTCCGGGATTTCTCTCTTTTCTTCCCTGCTGGTAAAACAGTTGCAGTTGTTGGAGGGAGTGGGTCTGGAAAGAGCACTGTTGTGGCTTTGATAGAAAGGTTCTATGATCCTAATGAAGGTAACAAAACACATCTTCTTAGAGGCTGTTGATTTGTTTCCTTCAAATTTATTGCTCCTTTTAAATCATTGGCTAACTTCGTTTGCATTGTAGGCCAGGTTTTGCTAGACAATGTTGACATAAAGACACTCCAGCTGAGGTGGCTTAGAGAACAGATTGGTCTGGTAAACCAAGAACCTGCTCTTTTTGCAACAACAATCCTCGAGAATATACTGTATGGAAAGCCAGATGCAACTATTGCAGAAGTTGAGGCTGCAGCGACTGCATCCAATGCACATAGTTTCATATCTCTTCTTCCGAATGGTTACAACACAATGGTATGTCTATATTTTTTTTCGACATACATGTAAGTTTGGTCTAACCAATTAAATACTAATTTCTTCATTTTTTCCATCCACAGGCAGGTGAGAGAGGCATCCAGCTCTCTGGTGGTCAGAAACAACGTATAGCAATAGCTCGTGCTATGCTGAAAAACCCAAAGATCCTGCTCCTGGATGAGGCTACCAGTGCATTAGATGCAGACTCGGAAAGCATTGTGCAAGAAGCTTTAGACCGTTTGATGGTTGGGAGGACGACTGTAGTTGTTGCCCACCGTCTGTCGACTATAAGAAACGTGAACATGATCGCTGTGATCCAACAAGGCCAAGTTGTTGAGACTGGGACGCATGATGAACTCATGGCAAAAGGAACCTCTGGAGCATATGCCTCCCTTGTTCGTTTTCAGGAAACGGCACGGAACAGGGATCTTGGAGGTGCATCTAGCCGCAGGTCACGGTCAATTCACTTGACAAGCTCACTTTCCACCAAATCTCTCAGCCTCAGGTCTGGAAGTCTAAAGAATCTCAGCTATCAGTACAGTACTGGAGCAGATGGTCGCATTGAGATGATTTCTAATGCTGATAATGACCGCAAATACCCAGCGCCACGTGGCTACTTCTTCAAGCTTCTGAAACTGAACGCACCTGAATGGCCATATGCAGTGTTGGGGGCCATTGGTTCTGTCCTCTCAGGATTTATTGGCCCAACTTTTGCCATTGTTATGGGTGAAATGCTTGATGTGTTCTACTACAGGGACCCCAATGAAATTGAGAAGAAAACCAAGCTATATGTGTTCATTTATATTGGCACAGGCATATATGCCGTTGTTTCTTATCTTGTGCAGCATTACTTCTTCAGCATCATGGGGGAAAATCTTACAACCAGGGTTCGGAGGATGATGCTGTCCGGTACTTATTTTCTCCATTCCTCAGTCAGTTTTTGTGGTGTCATTTGAATATGTTGTGAATCTCTACAATATTCACTGCAGCAATACTTAGGAATGAAGTTGGTTGGTTTGACGAAGAAGAAAACAACTCTAGTCTTGTGGCTGCGCGTCTAGGTGTTGATGCAGCTGATGTGAAGTCGGCTATAGCGGAGAGAATTTCAGTCATCCTGCAGAACATGACTTCCCTTATGACTTCTTTCGTTGTTGGATTTATCATCGAGTGGAGAGTGGCAATACTTATTCTGGCCACTTTCCCTCTGCTTGTGCTTGCCAACTTTGCTCAGGTAATTTCTTGGCCTACTTTTAAGTGATTGATGTAAGCCCCTGGACTTGAACAGCAAAATATATGTAGTAATGACAACTTTCACACTATTTCTGAAATGAGAACGTTGTTTCTTTTTGTGCTTTCAGCAACTTTCAATGAAGGGCTTCGCTGGTGACACGGCAAAGGCACATGCCAGGAGCAGTATGGTTGCAGGTGAAGCAGTGAGCAATATCCGCACCGTAGCGGCGTTCAACGCTCAAAGCAAGATCCTGTCACTCTTCAGCCATGAACTGCGTGTGCCAGAGCAGCAAATCCTCCGCCGCAGCCAGACATCTGGACTTCTGTTTGGCCTGTCACAGCTCTGCTTATACTCCTCAGAAGCGCTCATCCTCTGGTATGGTTCTCATCTCGTGCGGTCACATGGGTCCACCTTCTCCAAGGTCATCAAGGTTTTTGTTGTCCTGGTGGTGACTGCCAACTCGGTAGCCGAGACGGTGAGCCTGGCCCCAGAGATCATCCGCGGAGGTGAGTCCATCCGATCCATCTTCGGCATCCTCAACAGAGCAACGAGAATCGAGCCTGACGATCCAGAGTCAGAGCGTGTCACCACCATCCGAGGGGACATCGAGCTGCGGCATGTAGACTTCTCGTATCCAGCACGCCCAGACATTCAAATCTTCAAGGACTTCAACCTGAAAATCCAAGCTGGGCGCAGCCAGGCACTAGTCGGAGCCAGCGGTTCAGGCAAGAGCACCGTCATTGCTCTCATCGAGCGGTTCTATGATCCATGCGGTGGCAAAGTGGCCATCGACGGCAAGGACATCCGGACGCTGAACCTGAAGTCCTTGCGGCTCAAGATCGGCCTCGTGCAGCAGGAGCCGGTCCTCTTCGCATCGAGCATCCTAGAGAACATTGCGTACGGCAAGGAAGGCGCGAGCGAGGAGGAGGTGGTGGAGGCGGCGAAGACGGCGAACGTGCACGGCTTCGTCAGCCAGCTGCCCGACGGCTACAGGACGGCGGTCGGCGAGCAGGGGATGCAGCTGTCAGGCGGGCAGAAGCAGCGGATCGCCATCGCCAGGGCGGTGCTCAAGGACCCGGCCATCCTGCTGCTGGACGAGGCGACGAGCGCGCTGGACGCGGAGTCCGAGTGCGTGCTGCAGGAGGCGCTGGAGCGGCTGATGAAGGGGCGGACCACCGTGCTGGTGGCGCACCGGCTGTCTACGATCCGAGGGGTGGACCGCATCGCGGTGGTGCAGGACGGGCGGGTCGTGGAGCACGGCAGCCACTCCGACCTCCTGGCTCGGCCGGAGGGCGCCTACTCGCGGCTGCTGCAGTTGCAGCACCATCGTGTCTGACGGCGCCGTGCATCCTCTGATGATGTATATTAATTACACGATGACATCTTAGTTTTGGTGGTCTGGGGCGGTGGCGGCTTCCTTTTCGGTTTCTTGGGTTGGCGGTGGTCGTGCATGCGGATGTTGATACTAGGGCAAAACGTGTTGCGTTCTTATGCATAAACTTGGAACATGTGATCTGTATCTTCAACTCTTCTTGTCCACCTCGATCTCCTCATCAGCCCTCCTCTCATTCTTTAGCAGTAATAAGTTCACCGTGAGATCAATGGTAATGTGGTTTATGAAGAGGAACCGATCCGAGTGCCCCGAGCAAGCGCAAGAACAGATATGGAAACAGAAATTTCATTAAAAAACCACGCTCTATATCTTTCTATACTCCAATATTTTTTGATGTATTATGTACACTCTAAAGAGCTGATCTAAATCTCAAATTTTGACTAGCGAAAATCAATATTTAAAGTTCTAAAAGCAACTCCAACAACCTCTTTTACATCCTTTCTAACACGTAGGAATAGATATTTTGATGAATAAAACCCTCTAGTGATCTATTTAATTACATTTTAAAACATACATTTTATTTTAGATTTGTCGCTAGCAAAAAAGAAAAAAAAAAGAAAACCAGGGCTGGATCTATAGAAAATGCATTCAGCTGACAGAATGGTATCATTTGATCTGGTGCATCCAATTAAAATCTAATGGTAACCGTTATCATATATTTAACCTCCTATATCTAAAATCTAGTAGCTATTATATATTTAACCCCTTTCACCTAAAATACCAAATACAATTAGATTTTAATTGGATATATAAAATTGTTTGGTTTTAAGGTTTGTACTAATATGCCTAATTGATATGTTTGGAAAAAACAAGGGAGACGCTAAAATATTAAGCAGATGTCTTCATGGAGGCCCATTGCTGGAGCTGGGGCCCATGTTTTGTTTGTTTTCTTTCAGGCAGTTCGGCCCATCACGTTCAAAAAAGAACGATGACGTTTCTCCGGCCCATAATATCGTGTGAGCCAATGCAGGATCTAAGCGGACCTCCTTCTTCCTGTCTTTTTATCCACTCACGTGTAGAAGGTGGTATTGAATCATGATCTAAATATTTATTTATAATAAGTTAAAGTCCTTAATTAATTTTAGTTTAAAAATAAATAATATTAGAACACAAACCTAATTCGCTTTGATACTTAAACTTTATAGTGTAAAATCTAGGTCTCGTTACCTTCCCTACTCTCATCAGATCGTCACAGTACGGCCTGAATACCCTGGGCCATGGCGGTTCATGCGAATACTAGCTTAATAGGAGTAATAAGCTTTGGCCACCGATCAGACAGAGCATCACTCTCATAATGGCAGAGCACAGCATGAGCAGGCCCGCAGATTAATGGCGGCGAGGTGACCCTCCTGCACTTTGCGTGCCAGCCAAACTAGGGTTTTGGTCGCTGGCACGTCGGGCTCCGTCGGCCGCAGCGGCTGTCGTAGCCGTACGCTGGGTACCAGTTCCCTCCTCCCTTCCCGCTGTGCGCAGTCCACGACAGTACTGGGAATTGGGCCGGGCCGGGCCAGCCCGGCCTAAGCCCACCGTGCTTCGTGCCAAACGAGTTCGAACTAGTAAAGCCCAAACAATTTTTGGGTCATGCCGTGTCAGTCCGAAATGTAAAAACAGTATTTTCAGCCCGGTCCTAAACCACGTCGTGCTTTCGTTGGGTCGGCCCGGCCCGCATATTTGACTACATAAAATCAAAATATTATAACAATATAAAGTTTATAGCTTACTAAATTAAAGATATTAAACAATTATAACATCATTTAACCACATAAACTCCAAATATAACAACAATATAAAGTCGATATCTTACTAAATTAAAGAAATTAAATAGATTGAGCTCAATTGGGTCGTGCCTAGAGATGGCCAAACGGGCCGCCCGGCCTGGCCCGGCCCGGGCCCGGTGAAGCCCGGCCAAAAACCGGGCCGGGCCTGCTGAGCCAGCGGGCTTAATTTTCTGTCCAAGCCCGGCCCGCAACGGGCCTAAACGGGCTAGGCTCACGAAAAAAACGGGCCGAAAAGCGGGCTAAACGGGCCGGTAAGCACGTTTTAGTGTAAAAAAACGGGTTTAACGGGCTTAGAGGTAAACGGGCTGTGCCGGGCTAGCCCGCCGTGCCTAATTTCCTGTCCAAGCCCGCCCGCTTATTCTACCGTGCCGGGCTCGGACCGGGCCCAAAAAACGGGCTTCGTGCCGGGCTCACGGGCCTCGTGCTTTTTGGCCATCTATAGCCGTGCCGGCCCAAGCCCGACCCATCTATGCAGGCTGTGCTGGGGGCCAGACAGGTCGGAATTTAAGGCCCGGTCCAGGCCGCTTTCGGGCCGTGCTAGCCCGGCCCATATTATTTCGTGCCGGGCCATGCTTTGGACTCTTATTTTTGGGTCGTGCTCGTGCTGGCCCGAAAAGCCCGACCCAGATTCCCAGCACAGTCCACGATACGTAACACGCGCCCCTGCCAGTACACCTGGTCGTTCCTCCCCGGTTGGTAGCACGTAGCCTCGCCCTCGCACACGCACTGTGCATGCCCACCTTCCTTGTCGCGTGTCGCCAGTCGTCACACACAACACGACGCCGCGCCGCGCCATAGGCCGGTGGATTTGCTTGCTCGGTTGGTCTTTGGTGCCGCTGCTGCCGCTGACGGCCGTCGTATGCATGCGTGGGTGACGGAGCAGAGTGGCGGCATTGTTTTTATCGGCCGGTTCGTTGGTGTTTCTCGTCTCCCATGGCCCATGGTTGCGGTTGGTTGGCCGCGCGTAGCTAGAGCGGCTACTGTTTGCTGCGATCCGCGCGGTATCCGGCACACTGTTGCGCCCCGCCAGGTCGGCGACGCCTGCTGGACGTACGGGGGGCAGGCCGGCGCGTGGGCGTACGTGCTGGACCATCCGACCCAGGCGCGGTGGTTGCCGGGCGCGCTACAGGGGCAGAGGGGCTACTAGAGAGACGTTCGCTGACAATTAATCGAGTCGTTATTAGCTAGGTCGGCGTGGTCTGATCTACGTACGCGCGCTGTATTATCCCACACTGGACACCGGTTTTTTTTTTTTATACCTTGTGCCTGACCTGGCGGTACAGTGTGGCGTATAACGACTGACCTCACAACACAGACGGACGGCTTTCTTGTAATATAAACATCGATGCGTAGAGCCCCGAACAGTACTGTGCGGAATCCAGTGTATAGATTTCTATTCCCCCCCCCCCCTTCTCCTTGCGACATACTAGGTGCCTGTTTGTTTGGGACTCTGGGCAGATTCTGGCCGCCAGAAGCTGAAGCCGCGGCCAAACGCCCAGCTTCTGGGCCAGCTTCTGGCGGTCGCGCTTCCCACGGAAGCCGGCCTTGCACAGTCAATCAGAAGCCGCCCGTCCCCCGCGTCCGCTGGAAGCCGGGTATTCGCGACGCAACGCATCCACCCCCAAGCCCTGCGTCCTCTGGAAGCCTCTCTCCCTGAATCGCCGCCTGCTCCTCCGTCGCCTCGGTGCGGCGGCATCGACCACAGTCCCGTCTCCCCGTCGTCGGCATTCGCTCAGCAGGTACATTCCTCCATTCCGTTGCGTATGCGCTCGTCCCCCGCTGCATCCTCGCTAGGGTTTTAACCTCGCCGCATCGTCCATACGGAAGACCTCGCCGCCTCCAGGTCTTCCGTATGCGGTCGTCCCCCGTCGACGTGGCTGCATCGTCGCTACGGATTTGACCTCGCCGCCGCCAGGTCTTCGCTATCCGGTCGTCCCCCGTACACGTGGCTCCATCTTGGCTAGGGTTTTGACCTCGCCGCCGCCAGGTCTTCCGTATCCGCCCGTCCCCCGTTTTAGTCGCAAGGGGTTTCACTTCGCCGCCGCTAGGTGCTCCGCAAGGTTGCACTCCGCCGTTGCATTCCTACCTTCCATACCCTTCTTCCCCGATGTCGTGTTACGGATCAGGTGTACCCCATGTTGTGATTATGCTTTAGGTTGCATCGACGTGTGTGGTTCAAACTTCCCACTGTAATTAAGCCAATTGTGAATTCCTTAGTAACGAAAATCCTGTTTATGTGATGTTCAGATCTCGGGGTGTTAGCTGATTGTCTCTCTGTTGCATCGCAGAATCTCCACTCCAACGAAGGTGATGTTCACATTTAATTATTTTCCCCTTGTAGTCATTAACATTATGTATGTTAAGCAGTAATTGTTCATATATTCACGTTTTTTGGTTACTCCTTTCAAACTGTCTTTTGTAGTGTCAAAAGTACACAAGTTAGTAGTACATGTTTGGTATAGCCTCCTTTGTTAGCAGCCTAGGCAGTGCCAAAGTAAGCCAAATTTGTGTACATAGTCCCCATGTGTGGTATACTAACGACCTAATAAATCCACATCAGATGGATTCAGCTAACTCCATTGCCGACAAGGCAATTGGAAGGATGCAAGAGATTTCCGACAAGATATTTTCCGTAGCCAGAGAAACAATCCGTCCTGGACGTGGGTTGACCTCATTTGATGCTACCAAACTTCGTGTAGCTTTGGAAGAGATAGCTTGCATGCTGGAGCAAGACTCTCTGGTTTTGCAAGAACATTTGGACATCGTGAACAACTTTAACATCCCGGTTGACAGCAGCTATGAACCTTCTACCTTGTCGTCACCACCCCCTTCTGACGACGACCTTACTCCGCATTGGGACTTTGCGGAGCATTTCGAAAACTTCTGGGGTGTTGAATATGACTCCGATCAGATGCCTTCGTTTAGTGACAATGATGTTTAAGGTAGAAGGGAGTGAACTAAGGGCGTAGGGAAACAGGGAATCAGTTTGTTGTTTTGGTTAATGGGCTGCTGTTAATATGTTCCCTGTCATTTTGTGTCCAGTACCAGTTTATTTAATGTTCTGGTTTTGTAATTAAGGAAATTGGAATCTTAGTACTTATGCTATTATCTGAACAATATATGGCCAGTATATTCTTCATCTTTTTTGTTGTTTTTTATCCGAGAGCACTACTACGTATGTTGAAAACTATATAATTGTTATGCACTAGATGGAGAAGTCCGGCAAAGTGATTGCCAAGTGGGATAGTAGAGCAACAAAAATTTACACAGAAATTTGTGTAGAAGAGGTCAATGCTCGGAACAGGCCACAACAATTTCTAAATGCAGAAGGGTATGCTAACCTGATAAGGAAGTTTAAGGAACGCACTGGTCGCACTTACACCAGGGATCAAATGAAGAATAGGTGGGATTCGTTGAAGAGAATGTTCACCCAGTGGAAAACCCTTAATGAGAGGGCTACAGGTCTTGGTCGAGACCCTCATACTGGTTCAATAAGTGCGCCAGATGAGTGGTGGGCCAAGCAAAATGAAGTAAGTTCCTATTTTGTTTACTAGACTAACTTTAGTATTGCCCATCTAAAAGTAGGACTACGAATTGGTGCAGGCAATGCCAGGTTGTATTATGTTCAAAACAGCCCCCCTAGAGAATGAGGACGAGCTAAAGGTTATGTTTGGACCCATTGTCTGCACAAATGAAAGAACCCTGGTTCCTGGCGTGGAGGATGTTAATTCGTCTTCTGATGATCATTTGGATTACACTTTAGGTGGGGGTGAAAACAGCACACCTGACCCCTGCACAAATGCCACTGGGAAGCGTAAGATGCGCCATGATTCCCCAAAACCAAAGAAGAAAAAAGATTCGAGGGAGGAGTACATGAAAAGACTTGTCGAGGCTTTTGAGTCCCGCTCAATGACCACAAACAAGTCCATTACCTCTTCTGACAATGACCCGGTTCGATTAGAGATTAGAAAGCAGTTGGTACAAGTCAAGGAAGATGGATCACCTGAAGGGAGCGAACTACATTTGTTTGCCACGCATCTTCTGATTCATAAGAAGTATAGAGATATTTTTGCCAACTTGGAGACAAAAGAAGGAAGAGTCGCTTGGCTTCGCAATGCTTACGAGTTAGAGACTAAAAAGAGCACTTAGCTGGAAGACGTCCGACAACAGAGTCGTACTTGTTTACTATTCTCGTTGGTTGGTTTTTTCATGAGGCATGTCGTTTCATTACATGTTCAAAAAGTCCACCTACATGCTGCTGGTCGGACAACTGAGGCTGAAATGTTCAGCATGTTACTTGTGTCGGATAATGAGTCATGTCGTGTCAGTTTTCGTTAGTATCATTTTCGCTTTGAAACAATTTACCGCAAATTCGAGTTGAACATGTATCCGAATAATCAGAGTTGTAACTTTGTCAGCTATGTGAATCTGTGAACTTTTCATATGCCTGTAAACTATTCGGCTTCCTCAATATGTGTGTCATTTGAATACTCAATATATGTGCCTTGTAAACTGTGGTTGTACATTGAGATGTCAAGTGTTGTTACATATGAATGTCTCTGTTTTTGTGTGCATGCAGATGTCTGACCCTGCTGCACACACATTTGATAATGAAATGGATGACACAGATGCAGAATTTGATAATGAAATGGATGACACAGATGCAGAATTTGATAATGAAATGGATGACACAGATGCAGAATTGGTGGTTGCTATATGTGCTGTAGATGTATGGGGCAGGATTATCAGGCAGGTTCCTAGAAGAACATTGGTTGAAACTGGTTTGCAATGGGTGCAGAGAACGTTGGACAATAGTAACGACTGCTTTGATATGTTTCGCATGCGACGAACTGTGTTTAGACGATTGCATGACACATTGGTGGACAATTATGGTCTGATTCCAAGCCGGGGTGTCAGTACTATGGAAGCACTTGGCATTTTTTTGTGGGCATGTGGTGGTCCACAGTCCTTTAGGCAAATAAGAAATAAGTTTGGTCACTCATTGGAAACAATTAGTCGCAAGTATAGTGAAGTCCTTGATGCACTGTTTAAGATGTCATCTGACATCATTAAGCCCAAAGACCCATATTTCACCGAGATTCATCCGCGTTTGAGAGAGGCGAGATTTTGGCCACACTTCAAGGACTGCATAGGAGCAATTGATGGTAGTCACTTTCCAGCGGCAGTCCCTGCCTCAGAGCAAGCCAAATATATTGGACGGCACGGTTACTCTTCACAGAATGTAATGGCCGTTTGTGACTTCGATATGAGGTTCACATTCGTTGTCACAGGATGGCCTGGATCCGTACATGACACTAGAGTACTACAAGATACTTTGATAACTTATGCCGACAGGTTCCCCCAGCCACCAGAAGGTAGACAATTATATATGTTGTTTTTGACATATGCTATTTATTAGTTGGTTACGTATTGAACTTATGTATTTCATGGTTGTGCAGGTAAATACTATCTTGTCGATTCAGGTTATCCAAATAGAAAGGGCTACCTTGCACCTTATAAGGGTCAGAAGTACCACATTTCTGAATGGCAAAATGCGAGGCAACCTATTGGTAGCAAAGAAGTTTTTAACTATGCACACTCTTCCCTACGCAATGTTATAGAGCGATCGTTTGGGGTGCTTAAAATGAAGTGGAGAGTTCTATTAAGTCTCCCTTCATTTTCGCTTACCAAACAATCGAAGATAATTATTGCTTGTATGACATTGCATAACTTCATTAGAGAGAGTGCTCTACACGATAGAGACTTTGATGAAGTAGGACCTAGTAGCAGCAGTCATGATGTACCTTTAGGTGAGAGTAGTAGTAGCACATCTGATGAGTTAGACATGAGTGCTTTTCGAGATGCAATTGCTAATGCATTAATGTCGTAGTTAAGTCTGTCAATGTAACGGTAGTTATGATGTAGTCAACTCCACTAATTATTGTGTAATGATCTTTTGTTCGTTATGGGTTTCATTTTATCGTTTGTTCGAACAGAATCTGCAATATGAGAATCTGATTATCCAAACACGTAGATTCTCAGGAACAGCTTTTCTGCACAGCTGGCGAACCAAACACCTAAATTCTAACCACCAGCTTTTCCCAACAGCCAGCTTTTCCCCACAGCCAGCTTTTCAGAAAAGCTGGTCAGAAAAAAGCCGAACCAAACACGCCCTAGATAGATTGAACAGGGAGCGGTGCCGTACGCGCGCCATAAAGCTACCTAACCTAACTGATGATGGACTGCAATGCGGCAACACCTGTTAATTAATCGATCGGCCGGCCACGTACGTACGCTTTCATGGTCTTTCGTTCGCCGAGCATGCGCTGCGACTGCGGCCTTTGCTCCGTCCAGCTACGCGCCTGCATGTACTGCACTGCACGGGCACAGCGTCCGCCCGGGTGGCATGGAAGCGACCGGTGGTGGCCGGCGCGGCGCTGTAGTACTGGCCGGCCGGAGTCGGGCACAGTGCGTGTGGTGTGGCACCGAGGAAATGAATTAATGTACGCGCGTGCGCGCTGTTGTTGTCCCGTGCTATGGAAGCCAGCCGGCTCGATGTCTCCTCGCCCGGCCCCATCTCCGCTGTTCCCCCCTCTTTCGAGTGATCGCGATCCCCACGTGCTCCCTCCCATCCGCTGGCGCCTCGCCATTCTCTACAGGACTGGAAATGGTTCGTGCCCGAGCCGATCGACTCACCCGGCCCGTGCGCGCGCGGCGGCCAAGGGCTGATGCGCGAGCGCTGGCCTAGCTGTAGCTGCAGTGTAGCACTCACTTTGTAATTTGCTAGAAATAATACCAATAGAGAAACAATTTCTCCTTATATGGATTTAACCTTTATGCATCATTCCATGTGAACACCATATTCAAAAGCAAATAATCAATAAAAGAATATATGCCATTAAAATTGTGCATCATGCTGAAATTTTACTTTGTATGCATTTTGTGACAAGAAAATATTAAAGACCAAAAAGGGAATTTAGAACCTAAAAGAAATTCTTGAATCTAGAAAAGAGAAGGAAATAAATATTGTGAGGATAAAAATAAGTAAATGAAAAATATATTATTCCAACATTAGAGTGTGAATGTGTATAATGGACTCAAAGGAGAAACTCACATTCAAATTTAAATTTGGATTCAAAACAATTAAAGAAAATAAAAAAAATAAAACATAAAAGAAAAGGGAAAAGGAACCTTACTGGACCGGCGTATTCGTTTTTGGCCCAACTCGGGATTTCTTCCACGCAGCCCACCACCTATCTCCGGCGCCGACAGGTGGGCCATGTCTGTAAGTCACGCACGCGCCGTGTCTGCTTTGCCACTTCCACGTGGGGCCACGCTGTCATCGCCCAGCTCCGCGCGATTGTCGCACGATTCAACCACTTCCGCTGTGCTCGCCGTAAGAATCGGCCGCCGTGGCCACGTTCTCGCGCGGACTCACGCACTCCCTGGCTACAAATGTGGTCGTCTCTGTTACTGTTGCAAGACCGCCCCCTTTTCCCTCGACATCAACCGGGTAGCTCCCAGGGAAGAAGCCACCGCGCCACCCAAGTCGCCGCCGCGGCGGATAGCCGTGTCCACCCGGAATTGGCGACCCGAGGGTAGTCGTGGGGCTTTAGTAGGAACCCTTGGATCGAGCTCTGGCCACCCGAACCGGGAGGGAGCTCCCCGTCGCCGTGAATTGCTCATCGTCGCGCCTCCTCCGCCGTGGAGCCGCACTCCGTCGTCGCTGGGAATCTCGGCACCGGGGTCAAAGGTGAGGTGCTCCTCAAGTTGTTCGCATTTCCCCCACCTACGTTTTGCACCTATCCCCTTTGAATTTGGCGCATTCGGCCGATTGACTGGCCCTACTCCGACGATGGGCCGCCGCGATTTAGTGGGCGGCGCCGCCGCGGACTGGCTGGGATTGGGGGAAATGTTTCTGGCCATCGGATCTGTTGCCAACGCATAGGATTAGATCTGGGTAACGCATCGTCCGCGTCCATTTGATGCCGATCGGACGACTCGAGGTGGATTTCTAGCATTTAAAATCTGGAGCGTTGGTTCTGCATCGGTGGGCTCCCGATTGCGCGCGGGATTTTAGCGAGAGAGGATCTAATCAGGACCATTCGTTCTTGATCGGGCGGCCAGAAACAGAGAATACCCCTTCGGCCTGGCATTTTTGCATATGAGACCTCTGGTTTCCGTTAAAATAACCCGCCATCCTCTGGAACTATGGCCTGAGTCTACGGATTTTTACCCCGGGGCCCCTGCTGTTCTCAGATTTTGAGGCCCAGTCCAGTGACGTGTTAAAATGAATAAATGAATTAGAAAATGTAATTTTTAATACAAAAATAAACTCTAGAACTTGTAAAACTCATAGAAATTCTATTCTTGGTCCAAATTGAGCCATTCCACTTTCTAAATTTTTATAATTTTATTATCTGTCACTTAGAGCCTCTGTTTTATCATGACAACAGTAAGAAAATTAATCTCACACTTAATCCTATTTAAAACACATAAAATCTTTGAAAATGCATAACTTAAATTCTATCACTCCAAAAATTATGATTCCTGTTCCTGGAATTTTATTTTAATGTGTAGATTATTACTGTGTATTTTATTTATATGTTTGGTGTAATGTTAATTTCTCTATATGCACTGTGCTTCTTTGTATTGTGGCGAGTAGAAGAGCCCGTGACTGAGGATCCTGGTGAGCAGCAGGTTGAAGTAGCTGAGCAGGAGCTCATTGAAGGCAAGTTGTGCCCTTGGCCACTTTCTACCCAATAATGTTCTTTAATATCACTTATTCATGCATAGGTTAATTTTGATGGGACCCGATAGGTCACCCTAGATTGTTTATCTCATTACCTTGTTTACCCCTGAATCACTTGGGTAGTTTGCTATTGCTTTACATGGTTTTGGGATAATCATTTATTATATCTATGTTCCAATTCTTCTGTTATTCTATTTATGTTCATGTTAAGATCATTAATGTTAATTGGAACATAGAGCTTAACTTGAGAACCACGTGCCACCACAAGGATTTAATGGGACGCCCTTGGCTGACTAATTAAGAAAGCTAGTGGAAGACTACCTTACCCGAAAGGGGCAAGGGCAGTAGGGGAGTTGCATGCAAGGAGGTTCTCGGGTTGATTTTGCTGCGATGGCGGTCAGACGGGGGATTCTTGCAAGTGCTCTTCCCATAAACTGTAGCGGCTTTTTGGAAGCTAGTGGAACTTTATAAAGGCCTCGTAGTGTTGCCCTGCCGCGCTTCCTAGGTAGAGGTGTATGGGATTCGCGACCCCTTGGCAGATGGGTAACATGACTTGTGGGTAATGGGTACAACCTCTGCAGAGTGTAAAACTGGTATACTAGCCGAGCTCACGGTCATGAGTAGCTCAGGACTCTCTGATGTTTAAATTATGGAACTTAAATTCAATTTTGTCATTTGCATTGCATGGGTTTATTATTAATTTTGTTCAATTACTTTATTTAAGGTTTGGTATTTACTTACACTTAGTAACAGCTAATAAAATTTTGACCAACTCCTTAAAAGCAATGCTCAGCTTTAACCCCTATCATTGATTAGCCTTACACATCACATGAACTCACACCTTTGTGAGTCTATGTCCACTGGTTCCCCACAACTTGTTGAGCTATGATCATGTGTGAGCTCACCCTTGCTGTCTCACACACCCCCCACAGGAGAAGACCAGGTGGTTCAGGAGGAGCCACAAGGCGAGGAGTATGATCTGATCTAGGTGGCGTTTCTCAGTTGACATTGGCGCTGACGATCCTTAGTTCGTGTTATGGTTATTCCTTTATTTTGTAATAAGACTTCCGCTATGTAATAAGTACTCTGATGTTATTGACATTTATCTCTATACACTCTGTTATTATATATGTTGTCTTCTTAGCGCATGTATGAGATGCACCTGGCTTTGTTCCTTAAAGCCGGGTGTTACAGAAGTGGTATCAAAGGAAATGTTGACTGTAGGACGAGACCTAGATAGAAATGGACAAAACCCTTACCTACTTATCTTACTCTGATTCTTTCTATACTTATCTTGATCCTGTCTCACCTTCTACTGTTCTACTCTGATCATTCTTACCTTTTCTACTCTAAGACAAGATGGATTTCACACCTTGGGATCCCTACCCCTATGACATTTTTAGGAGATAGAAGACCTGAGACAAAAAAAATTTAAACTATTTCTCTATAAAAAGTTGGTTGATGGTTCTGATGATAAATATCTGATTTGCTTCTTTGATCGATTGAGATATTATATATGGACATCTTAGCATGTGCCAGCATAAGGTAATAAATTAGCTATGGTAGGTAAAACATTAAACTGCTTAGCTAATAAATCCCCAAAGTAATATGATTCGTAATTACTGCCTTGTCTACTATTCTCTTACCATATGTGAAAGGGAATTAGGCTTACACCTAGTTCCTAAAATAATTTTGGTGGTTGAATTGCCCAACACAAATATTGGACTAACTAGTTTGCTCTAGTGCATAAGTTATACAGGTGCAAAAGGTTCACATTCAGTCAATAAAAAGGCCAAGTGTTGGATTCAGCAAAGGAGCAGCAAGGCAACCGAGGGCACCTCTGGCTGGAGGCACCGGACTGTCCGGTGTGCACCGGACTGTCCGGTGCGCCCAGATGACTTCGACTTCAAACTCTTCGCCCTCGGGAATTCTCGGAAGCCGGCGCGCTATAATTCACCGGACTGTCCGGTGTGCACCGGACATGTCCGGTGCTCCAAGGAAACGCCGTCTCCGGAACTCACCAGCCTCGGGTTCGCGCGGCAGCCACTCCGCTAAAATTCACCGGACTGTCCGGTGTGCACCGGACTGTCCGGTGTGCCAGCGGAGCAACGGCTCTCTGCGGCGCCAACGGCTCCCTGCGGTGCATTTAATGCGCGCGCAGCGCGCGCAGACGTCAGGATCGCCCATGCCGGTGCACCGGACATCAAACAGTACATGTCCGGTGTGCACCGGACACCCAGGCGGGCCTAGAAGACAGAAGCTCCAACGGTCAGAATCCAACGGCAATGGTGACGTGGCAGGGGCACCGGACTGTCCGGTGTGCACCGGACTGTCCGGTGCGCCATCGAACAGAGGAGTTCCAGCAACGGTCACTTTTGGTGGTTGGGGCTATAAATACCCCAACCACCCCACATTCATTGCCATCCAAGTTTTCCACTTCTCAACTACTACAAGAGCTCTAGCATTCAATTCTAGACACACCAAATAGATCAAGTCCTCTCCAAATTCCACACAACTCCATAGTGACTAGAGAGAGTGATTTGCTTGTGTTCTTTCGAGCTCTTGCGCTTGGATCGCATTCTTTTCTTTCTCACTTGTTCTTGTGATCATCACTCAATTGTAACCAAGGCAAGAGGCACCAATTGTGTGGTGACCCTTGTGGGGAAGTTTTGTTCCCGGTTGATTGAGAAGAAGAGAAAGCTCACTCGATCCGTGGGATCGTTTGAGAGAGGGAAGGGTTGAAAAAGACCCGGCCTTTGTGGCCTCCTCAACGGGGAGTAGGTTTGCAAGAACCGAACCTCGGTAAAACAAATCCGCGTGTCACACTCTTATTTGCTTGCGATTTGTTTTGTGCCTTCTCTCGCGGACTCGTTTATATTTCTAACGCTAACCCGGCTTGTAGTTGTGTTTATATTTGTAATTTCAGTTTCGCCCTATTCACCCCCCCTCTAGGCGACTATCAATTGGTATCAGAGCCCGGTGCTTCATTAGAGCCTAACCGCTCGAAGTGATGTCGGGAGATCACGCCAAGAAGGAGATGGAGACCGGCGACAAGCCCACTACAAGCCAAGGGAGCACTTCATCTTCATCGGAAGAGTCCCGCACCAAGAGAAGGGAGAAGAAGAAATACTACAAGAAGAAGGGCGGCGATGCCCATGTTTGTCGGGAGTGGGACTCCGACGAAAGCTCAAGCGACTCCTCCGACGACGAGGACGCCGCCAACATCGCCGTCACCAAGGGCCTCCTCTTCCCCAACGTCGGCCACAAGTGTCTCATGGCCAAGGACGGCAAAAAGAAGGTAAAATCAAGATCCTCCACTAAATATGAAACATCTAGTGATGAGGATAATGATAAAAATGAGGAGGATAATTTGCGTATTCTTTTTGCCAACCTTAACATGGAACAAAAAGAAAAATTAAATGAGCTAATTAGTGCCATCCATGAAAAGGATGATCTCTTGGACTCCCAAGAGGACTTCCTAATCAAGGAAAACAAGAAACATGTTAAGGTCAAAAATGCTTATGCTCTAGCAATAGAAAAATGTGAAAAATTGTCTAGTGAGCTAAGTACATGCCATGAGACTTTAGACAACCTTAGAAATGAAAATGCTAATTTGTTAGCTAAGGTTGATTCTCATATTTGCAATATTTCAATTCCAAATTCTAGAAATGATAATGATAATTTGCTTGCTAGGATTGAAGAATTGAACATTTCTCTTGCTAGCCTTAGAAATGAGAATGAGAAATTAATTGCTAAGGCTAAGAATTTTGATGTTTGCAATGCTACTATTTCGGACCTTAGAACTAAGAATGATTTGTTGCATGCTAAGGTCATTGAACTAAAATCTTGCAAACCCTCTACATCTAATGTTGAACATGTTTCTATTTGTACTAGATGTAGAGATATTAATATTGATGCTATCCATGATCACCTAGCCTTAATTAAAAAACAAAATGATCACATAGCACAACTTAATGCTAAGATTAGAGAGCATGACTTAGAAAATGAAAAATTTAAACTTGCTAGAAGCATGCTCTATAATGGGAGACGCCCTGGCATTAAGGACGGCATTGGCTTCCAAAAGGGAGACAATGTCAAAATTAATGCCCCTCCTAAGAACTTGTCTAACTTTGTTAAGGGCAAGGCTCCCATGCCTCAGGATAACGAGGGTTACATTTTGTACCCTGCCGGGTATCCTGAGAGTAAAATTAAGAAAATTCATTCTAGGAAGTCTCACTCTGGCCCTAATTATGCTTTTATGTATAAGGGTGAGACATCTAGATCTAGGAAACCAACCCATGCCAAGTCGCCTAGAAAGAGAACTACTAATGCATCAAATGATCATGTCATTTCATTTAAAACTTTTGATGCATCTTATGTTTTGACTAGCAAATCCGGCAAGGTAGTTGCCAAAATTGTTGGGGGCAAACACAAGGGCTCCAAGACTTGTGTTTGGGTACCCAAAGTTCTTGTATCTAATGCTAAAGGACCCAAGACCGTTTGGGTACCTAAAACAAAGAACTAAACTTGTTTTGTAGGTTTATGCATCCGGGGGCTCAAGTTGGATACTCGACAGCGGGTGCACAAACCATATGACAGGGGAGAAAAGAATGTTCTCCTCATATGAGAAAAACCAAGATCCCCAACGAGCTATCACATTCGGGGATGGAAATCAAGGTTTGGTCAAAGGTTTGGGTAAAATTGCTATTTCACCTGACCATTCTATTTCCAATGTTTTTCTTGTAGATTCCTTAGATTACAATTTGCTTTCCGTATCCCAATTATGTCAAATGGGCTACAACTGTCTTTTTACTGATACTGGTGTTACTGTCTTTAGAAGAAGCGATGATTCAATAGCATTCAAGGGAGTGTTAGAGGGTCAGCTGTACTTGGTAGATTTTGATAGAGCTGAACTCGACACTTGCTTGATTGCTAAGACTAACTTGGGTTGGCTTTGGCATCGCCGACTAGCCCATGTTGGAATGAAGAATCTTCACAAGCTTCTAAAGGGAGAACACATTTTAGGACTAACCGATGTTCATTTTGAGAAAGACAGGATTTGTAGCGCATGCCAAGCCGGGAAGCAAGTTGGTACCCATCATCCACACAAAAACATCATGACTACCGACAGGCCACTGGAGCTCCTTCACATGGATTTGTTCGGCCCGATCGCTTACATAAGCATCGGCGGTAGTAAGTATTGTCTTGTAATTGTGGATGATTATTCTCGCTTCACTTGGGTATTCTTTTTACAGGACAAATCTTATACCCAAGAGACCTTAAAGGGATTCTTGAGACGAGCTCAAAATGAGTTCGGCTTGAGGATCAAGAAAATTAGAAGCGACAACGGGACGGAGTTCAAGAACTCTCAAATTGAAGGCTTTCTTGAGGAGGAGGGCATCAAGCATGAGTTCTCTTCTCCCTACACTCCACAACAAAATGGTGTAGTGGAGAGGAAGAATCGAACTCTATTGGACATGGCAAGAACCATGCTTGATGAGTACAAGACACCGGATCGGTTTTGGGCCGAGGCGGTCAACACCGCCTGCTACGCCATCAACCGGTTATATCTTCACCGAATCCTCAAGAAGACATCTTATGAACTCCTAACCGGTAAAAAGCCAAACATTTCATATTTTAGAGTTTTTGGTAGCAAATGCTTTATTCTTGTTAAGAGAGGCAGAAAATCTAAATTTGCTCCTAAAACTGTAGAAGGCTTTTTACTATGATATGACTCAAACACAAGGGCATATAGAGTCTTTAATAAGTCCTCAGGACTTGTTGAAGTTTCTTGTGACGTTGTGTTTGATGAGACTAATGGCTCTCAAGTAGAGCAAGTTGATCTTGATGACATAGGTGAAGAACAGGCTCCATGCATAGCGCTAAGGAACATGTCCATTGGGGATGTGTGTCCTAAGGAATCCGAAGAGCCTTCAAGTGCACAAGATCAACCATCCTCCTCCACGCAAGCATCTCCACCAACTCAAGTTGAGGATGAGGCTCAAGAGGTCGAACAAGAAGATCAAGAAGATGAGCCACCTCAAAATGACGGCAACGATCAAGGGGGAGATGCAAATAATGAAAACAAGGAGGATGAAGAACCAAGGCCGCCACACCCAAGAGTCCACCAAGCAATACAACGAGATCACCCCGTCGACACCATCCTCGGCGATATTCATAAGGGGGTAACTACTCGATCTCGTGTTGCTCATTTTTGTGAACATTACTCGTTTGTTTCCTCTATTGAGCCACACAGGGTAGAGGAAGCACTTCAAGATTTGGATTGGGTGATGGCGATGCAAGAGGAGCTCAACAATTTCACAAGGAACGAGGTATGGCACTTAGTTCCACGTCCTAACCAAAATGTTGTAGGAACCAAGTGGGTCTTCCGCAACAAGCAAGACGAGCATGGTGTGGTGACTAGGAACAAAGCTCGACTCGTGGCCAAGGGATATTCACAAGTCGAAGGTTTGGATTTTGGTGAAACCTATGCACCCGTAGCTAGGCTTGAGTCAATTCGCATATTATTGGCCTATGCTACTTACCATGGCTTCAAGCTTTATCAAATGGACGTGAAGAGTGCCTTCCTCAATGGACCAATCAAGGAGGAGGTCTATGTTGAGCAACCTCCCGGCTTTGAAGACAGTGAGTACCCTAACCATGTCTATAGACTCTCTAAGGCGCTTTATGGGCTCAAGCAAGCCCCGAGAGCATGGTATGAATGCCTTAGAGATTTCCTTATTGCAAATGGCTTCAAAGTCGGCAAGGCCGATCCTACTTTATTTACTAAAACTCTTGACAATGATTTGTTTGTATGCCAAATTTATGTTGATGATATTATCTTTGGGTCTACTAACAAATCTACATGTGAAGAATTTAGTAGGATCATGACACAGAAATTCGAGATGTCGATGATGGGGGAGTTGAAGTATTTTCTAGGATTCCAAGTCAAGCAACTCCATGAGGGCACCTTCCTTAGCCAAACGAAGTATACTCAAGATATCCTAACCAAGTTTGGAATGAAGGATGCCAAGCCCATCAAGACACCCATGGGAACAAATGGGCATCTCGACCTCGACACGGGAGGTAAGTCCGTGGATCAAAAGGTATACCGGTCGATGATTGGTTCATTGCTTTATTTGTGTGCATCTCGACCGGACATTATGCTTTCCGTATGCATGTGTGCAAGATTCCAAGCCGACCCTAAGGAATCACACCTTACGGCCGTAAAACGAATCTTGAGATATTTGGCTTATACTCCTAAGTTTGGGCTTTGGTACCCTCGGGGATCCACTTTTGATTTGATTGGATATTCGGATGCCGATTGGGCAGGGTGTAGGATTAACAGGAAGAGCACATCGGGGACTTGCCAGTTCTTGGGAAGATCCTTGGTGTCTTGGGCTTCAAAGAAGCAAAATTCGGTCGCTCTTTCTACTGCCGAAGCCGAGTATATTGCCGCAGGCCATTGTTGCGCGCAATTACTTTGGATGAGGCAAACCCTGCGGGACTACGGTTACAAATTAACCAAAGTCCCTTTGCTATGTGACAATGAAAGTGCAATCAAAATGGCCGACAATCCCGTCGAGCATAGCCGCACTAAGCACATAGCCATTCGGTATCATTTTCTTCGGGATCACCAACAAAAGGGGGATATCGAGATTTCTTATATTAACACTAAAGATCAATTAGCCGATATCTTTACCAAGCCACTTGATGAACAATCTTTTACCCGACTTAGGCATGAGCTCAATATTCTTGATTCTAGGAATTTCTTTTGCTAGTCTTGCACACATAGCTCATAAATATACCTTTGATCATGTCTCTTCTATATATGCTATGACTAATGTGTTTTCAAGTGCATTCCAAACCAAGTCATAGGTATATTGAAAGGGAATTGGAGTCTTCGGCGAAGACAAGGCTTCCACTCCACTCCACTACTCATCCTTCGCCGTCGCTCCGCATCACTCTCCATCTTTGGTATAATCCTACCTCATTCATTTCATGACCAAAGGGAGAGAAAATCCTTCATTGGGCTCTAATGACTCCGTTTTTGGCGATTCATGCCAAAGGGGGAGAAAATATAAGCCCAAAGCAAAAGGACCGCACCACCACCCTAATTTTTAAAATTTGATGATTTTTCAATGGTAAATTTCAAAAATTGGTATCTCTTTGTGTTCTAAAGGGGGAGCAAGTAGTATTTTCAAAATTGATGGAAAACCCTCTTGAACACTAAGAGGAGACCTTATTTGAGGGGGAGTTTTGTTTAGTCAAAGGAAAAGCATTTTGGAACAACAGGAAAAAATCTTCAAAACTTAAAAATGCTTTGCAAATCTTATTCATTTACCTTTGACTATCTTGCAAAATGACTTTGAAAAGAATTTACAAAAGAATTTGCAAAAACAAATCTCTTGGTGCAAATGTGGTCCAATATGTCAAAAACAAAGAAAACAATCCATGCGCATCATATAAGTATATATTGACTCAATTCCAAGCAACCTTTGCACTTACATTATGCAAACTAGTTCAATTATGCACTTCTATATTTGCTTTGGTTTGTGTTGGCATCAATCACCAAAAAGGGGGAGATTGAAAGGGAATTAGGCTTACACCTAGTTCCTAAAATAATTTTGGTGGTTGAATTGCCCAACACAAATATTGGACTAACTAGTTTGCTCTAGTGCATAAGTTATACAGGTGCAAAAGGTTCACATTCAGTCAATAAAAAGGCCAAGTGTTGGATTCAGCAAAGGAGCAGCAAGGCAACCGAGGGCACCTCTGGCTGGAGGCACCGGACTGTCCGGTGTGCACCGGACTGTCCGGTGCGCCCAGATGACTTCGACTTCAAACTCTTCGCCCTCGGGAATTCTCGGAAGCCGGCGCGCTATAATTCACCGGACTGTCCGGTGTGCACCGGACATGTCCGGTGCTCCAAGGAAACGCCGTCTCCGGAACTCACCAGCCTCGGGTTCGCGCGGCAGCCACTCCGCTAAAATTCACCGGACTGTCCGGTGTGCACCGGACTGTCCGGTGTGCCAGCGGAGCAACGGCTCTCTGCGGCGCCAACGGCTCCCTGCGGTGCATTTAATGCGCGCGCAGCGCGCGCAGACGTCAGGATCGCCCATGCCGGTGCACCGGACATCAAACAGTACATGTCCGGTGTGCACCGGACACCCAGGCGGGCCCAGAAGACAGAAGCTCCAACGGTCAGAATCCAACGGCAATGGTGACGTGGCAGGGGCACCGGACTGTCCGGTGTGCACCGGACTGTCCGGTGCGCCATCGAACAGAGGAGTTCCAGCAACGGTCACTTTTGGTGGTTGGGGCTATAAATACCCCAACCACCCCACATTCATTGCCATCCAAGTTTTCCACTTCTCAACTACTACAAGAGCTCTAGCATTCAATTCTAGACACACCAAATAGATCAAGTCCTCTCCAAATTCCACACAACTCCATAGTGACTAGAGAGAGTGATTTGCTTGTGTTCTTTCGAGCTCTTGCGCTTGGATCGCATTCTTTTCTTTCTCACTTGTTCTTGTGATCATCACTCAATTGTAACCAAGGCAAGAGGCACCAATTGTGTGGTGACCCTTGCGGGGAAGTTTTGTTCCCGGTTGATTGAGAAGAAGAGAAAGCTCACTCGATCCGTGGGATCGTTTGAGAGAGGGAAGGGTTGAAAAAGACCCGGCCTTTGTGGCCTCCTCAACGGGGAGTAGGTTTGCAAGAACCGAACCTCGGTAAAACAAATCCGCGTGTCACACTCTTATTTGCTTGCGATTTGTTTTGTGCCTTCTCTCGCGGACTCGTTTATATTTCTAACGCTAACCCGGCTTGTAGTTGTGTTTATATTTGTAATTTCAGTTTCGCCCTATTCACCCCCCCTCTAGGCGACTATCAATATGTATCTAACTCAGATGGTCAATACCAGGCGGGGTGGTGGAATTGATTTGCCTCCTAATCGACACACTCGATGGATATATAGACAACCCCAGCCACAACCAGCAGAGATGAATCCTCCTAATCCTCCACCAGGCGGAGTTGACCCACTGGTTGCTGCTCAGATGAGTATGATGCAACAAATGGTGGACACCATGGCAGATATGCGTGCACAGATGCAGCAAGAACGCCAGGAGATGCGTCAAGAAAGAGAAGAGATACGACAGGAGTTGCGCCAGGAGCGAGAGGAGTTACGCCAGGAAAGGAGGGCGCAACAACAGCAGCTGCAACAGCAAATGCAACAACAACAGCAGCAACAGCAACAAGTACCACTGCCTCCACCACCACCACCAGTTCCACCCCGAGATAAGCATAGGGAGTTCATGAGTCATAAGCCACCTACATTTGCAAGCTCTCCTGATCCACTGGACGCGGATGATTGGCTGAAATTTGTGGAAAAGATGTTGAATATTGCACAATGCACTGATCGGGAGAAGGTTTTATATGCTTCTGGATGTCTGACGGGTCCTGCTGCTGACTGGTGGGATTCATATACTGCTGCCCACGATGCTGCTGATACTATCACTTGGGCAAAGTTCAGTACACAGTTCCGGAATTATCATATACCAGCTGGATTGATGAAGATAAAGAAGAAGAAATTTCTGTCGCTGAAGCAAGGGAGTATGTCAGTCAGCGAGTACCACGACAAGTTTATCCAGTTATCCAGATATGCCCCTGATGAAGTTGCTGAAGATGAGAGGAAGCAGGAGCATTTTATTGAAGGACTTAATGGACCACTGCAGTATGCTCTAGTGGCACACACATTTCCATCATTTCAGAGGCTGCTTGATAAGGCCCTGGCTATTGAACACAAGCGTGTTCAGTTGGGAGATTTGAAGAGAAAGGCTATATCTCAAGGACAAGGAAGCAGCAGTGTTCGTCCTCGCTACAGTTCACCCCAGGGTACACTAGTTCGCACTAGCGGAGGCCAGCGCCCAGTTCAGCAATCACCGCTGAGGACTCCACCTCCTCGACAAGCTACCCCTACTGGCACCCCGACGAAGTTTTCAGGACAGAGTCCAGGCACTACTTGTTTCAAGTGTGGGAAGACTGGTCATTATGCAAATGTCTGCCCACAGAGGATGGCTACTACTCTAGTTCAGAATAGGCAGCAAACTCCAAGTTCTGGCAAGGGATATTCTATTGCCAAGGTTAATCAAGTCAGCGTTGATGCTACTCCGGATGGTGCTGACATCGTACTTGGTTTGTTTTATGTTAATGCAATTCCTGCAACCATCTTATTTGATTCTAGTGTTACACATTCATTTATGTCTGCTAGATATGCCAACACAAATGAAATACCACTGCTAAATATGAGAAAACCCATGATAGTAATTACACCTAAAGGGCCTGTTGAGGCGAATCAAATGACACGTAGATTGACATTAACAATTATGGGGAGAGAATTTGGAGCTACTGCTATAATATTAGAGTCAAGCAGTATAGATCTGATCCTTGGTATGTCATGGTTGAGAAAGGCGAAGGCCATTATAGCATGTGGTAGAGGTACCGTAGAACTCACTACCACTAAAGGAGAAAGATTTCAAGTTAATATTGTAGTAACAACCTCATCCAAACGTGCAATGTTCTTTATACCTGAGGAGTTTGTTGGTGACAACATCCGTGTGGTTAGAGATTTTCCGGATGTCTTTCCAGAGGAGTTACCATGGATGCCACCTGATAAAGAAGTTGAGTTTGTTATTGATCTCCTACCTGGAACCACCCCTATTTCTAAACGGCCATATAGAATGTCCGTAGAGGAGTTGAAGGAACTTAAGAAGCAGTTAACTGAGTTACAAGAGGCTGGGTATATTCGTCCAAGTTCCTCACCTTGGGGAGCGCCGGTTCTGTTTGTACAGAAGAAGGATGGATCACAGCGGATGTGTGTGGATTATAGATCTCTTAATGATGTTACCGTGAAGAACAAGTATCCGTTACCCCGTATTGAGGATCTATTTGATCAGACGAGAGGTGCTAGAGTATTTTCGAAGATTGATCTCCGATCGGGATACCATCAGATGAGGATTAGACCATCGGATATTCCCAAGACGTCTTTCTCGACTCGATATGGATTATATGAGTTTACTGTTATGTCGTTTGGATTAACCAATGCACCAGCTTATTTTATGAATTTGATGAACAAGGTGTTTATGGAGTATTTGGACAGATTCGTCGTGGTATTCATCGACGATATTCTTATCTATTCCAAGAGTGATAGTGATCACCAGGAACATCTAAGGTTGGTGCTACAGAAGCTACGAGATAACCAGCTATATGCCAAGTTTAGCAAGTGCGAGTTTTGGATTGGCGAGGTGCCATTTCTTGGTCATATTATTTCTAATGGAGGAATTTCAGTGGATCCTGCTAAGGTTAAGGAGATAATGGAGTGGAGGGTACCCACTACAGTTACTGAGATTCGGAGTTTCTTGGGACTTGCTGGCTATTATCGGAGATTTATTGAAGGATTTTCTAAGATTGCTAAACCTATGACTTTGCTTTTGGAGAAAGGAAGAGAATTTAAGTGGGATGAGAAGTGTCAAGACAACTTTGATCAATTGAAGAAGAGGTTGATGTCGCCACCCGTATTGGTTATGCCAGACCTACAGAAAGGATTTGATATCTATTGTGATGCATGTGGCCAAGGCTTAGGATGTGTGCTCATGCAAGAAGGACATGTGATTGCCTATGCGTCTCGTCAGTTACGGAGACATGAATTGAACTACCCCACTCATGACTTGGAATTGGCAGCCGTTGTGCACGCGCTTAAGATTTAGAGATATTATATCATGGGGACCAAGTGCCAAGTATATACGGATCATAAGAGTCTGAAGTATATATTCACTCAGAAGAATCTCAACCTTAGGCAACGCCGTTGGTTGGAGCTTATTAAGGATTATGATTTGGAGATTCACTATCACCCGGGCAAGGCAAATTTGGTTGCAGATGCCTTGAGTCGAAAGGAGCATGTTCATTCAGCTATTGTTGCCCAACTACCTGATGAGATTGTTGAGGATTTTAGGAGACTTAACCTGGGGATAGTTGCTCATGCTGAAGGAGTTACTATTGATGTGGAACCTACTTTGGAGCAAGAAATCCGCAAAGGTCAACTTGATGATGCTAAAATAAAAGAGATTAAGGATCTGATTACTGAAGGTCGAGTTCCGGAATTCACGGAAGATGAGCAAGGCACTGTATGGTTCAAGGACAGGATGTGTGTTCCTGATATTGAAAGCCTTCGAGAGACTATATTGAAAGAGGCCCATGACTCAGATTATTCTATTCATCCTGGTAGTACCAAGATGTATCAGGATTTGAAGCGGAAATATTGGTGGTATGGATTGAAAAGAGATGTGGTTGCACATGTGGCTATGTGCGATGTATGTCAAAGAGTTAAGGCTGAACACCAGAGGCCAGCTGGATTGTTACATCCACTGAAGATACCCGAGTGGAAGTGGGAAGAGATTGGTATGAATTTCATTACTGGATTGCCTCGCACCCAGAAAGGATATGATGCTATATGGGTGATTGTGGATAGATTGACTAAAGTGGCTCACTTTATTCCTGTGAAGACTACTTATAAAGGTTCTCAACTAGCAGAGTTATATATGGCTCGGATTGTGTGTTTACATGGAGTACCAAAGAAGATCGTGTCTGATCGAGGTTCGCAGTTTACCTCAAGATTTTGGAGAAGCTTTCATGAGAACATGAGTACGAAGTTGAATTTCAGTACAACTTATCACCCTTAGACTGATGGACAGACTGAAAGGACTAATCAAGTATTGGAAGATATGTTGAGAGCATGTGCCCTTCAGCATGGAGGAAGTTGGGATAAAAGTCTACCATATGCTGAGTTCGCATATAATAATAGTTATCAGGCCAGTCTGAAGATGTCACCTTTTGAGGCTTTATATGGGAGGAAGTGCAGGACTCCTTTGTATTGGGATCAGACTGGAGAAAGACAATTCTTTGGGCTTGAACTGATTCAAGAAGCAGAAGAGCAAGTCCGTATAATTCGAGAGAATTTGAGGGTGGCTCAAACCAGGCAAAAGAGCTATGCTGATAATAGAAGGAGGCCACTGGAATTTGAAGAAGGAGATTATGTGTATCTCAAAGTGTCACCACTTCGTGGGATGAGGAGATTCAAAGTCAAGGGCAAATTGTCCCCTCGCTATATTGGACCATTCTTGATCTTTAGGCGAGTTGGGGAGGTGGCATACCAACTCGAGTTACCTGCTACTCTATCGGGTGTGCATAACGTGTTCCACGTATCCCAACTAAAGAAGTGTCTCCGTGTCCCCGAGGAACAGTTACCAATGGAAGAGCTTAGTGTACAGGGTGATTTGACTTACACGGAGTACCCGATCAAGATTTTTGATACATTGACTCGAGTTACAAGAAATAAGGTGATAAAGATGTGTAAAGTGCAATGGAGTCACCACGGAGAAGAGGAAGCGACTTGGGAAAGAGAAGAAGAGCTTCGCATAGATTTTCCCCACCTTTTCCCTCGTTCTTCCTAAATCTCGAGGACGAGATTATTTTTAAGGGGGGTAGGATTTGTAACACCCACTTTGTAATTTGCTAGAAATAATACCAATAGAGAAACAATTTCTCCTTATGTGGGTTTAACCTTTATGCATCATTCCATGTGAACACCATATTCAAAAGCAAATAATTAATAAAAGAATATATGCCATTAAAATTGTGCATCATGCTGGAATTTTACTTTGTATGCATTTTGTGACAAGAAAATATTAAAGACCAAAAAGGGAATTTAGAACCTAAAAGAAATTCTTGAATCTAGAAAAGAGAAGGAAATAAATATTGTGAGGATAAAAATAAGTAAATGAAAAATATATTTGTTGGGGACCATAATTAGGGGTACCCCCAAGGCTCCTAATCTCAGCTGGTAACCCCCATCAGCACAAAGCTGCAAAGGCCTGATGGGTGCGATTAAGCCAAGGCTCGGTCCACTCAAGGGACATGACCTCGCCTCGCTCGAGCCCAGCCTCGGGCAAGGGCAGCCGACCCCGGAAGATTCAAGTCTCGCCCGAGGACCCCCTCAAGCGACGGACACACCTTCGGCTCGCCCGAGACCCAGTCTTCGCCAAGAAGCAACCTTGGCCAGATCGCCACACCGACCGACCGAATCGCAGGATCATTTAATACAAGGATGGCCTAACACCTTATCCTGTCACGCGCCCTTCAGTCGACAGAGCCGAAAGTGACCGCAGTCACTTCGCCGCTCCACTGACCAGCCTAACAAGAAGACAGCGCCGCCTGCGTCGCTCCGACTGCTGTGCCACTTGACAGAGTGAGGCTGATAGCAGCCAAGTCCGGACTCGGGCTCGGCCCCGGAAGACGACGAACTCCGCCTCGCCCGACCCCAGGGCTCGGACTCAGGCTCGGCCCCGGAAGACGACGAACTCTGCTTCGCCCGACCCCAGGGCTCGGACTCGGGCTCGGCCCCGGAAGACGACGAAACTCCACCTCGCCCGACCCCACGGCTCGGACTCGGGCTCAGCCTCGGAAGACGACGAACTCCGCCTCGCCCGACCCCAGGGCTCGGACTCGGCCTTGACCTCGGACGACAGTCTCCGTCTCGCCCGACCCGGGGCTCGGACACGACCTCGACCTCGAAAGACTGACTCGACCCCGACCTCGGAGGAGCCTCCGCCTCGCCCGACCCAGGGCTCGGACCGACCACGTCACAGGAGGGGCCATCATTACCCTATCCCTAGCTAGCTCAGGCTACGGGTAACAGGACCGGCGTCCCATCTGGATCGCCCCGGTAAACAGATAATGATGGCGCCCCGCGTGCTCCATGACGACGGCGACTCTCAACCCCTTACGGAAGCAAGGAGACGTCAGCAAGGACTCGACAGCCCCGACAGCTGTCCTTCCGCAAGGCTCCAACGCTCCTCCGACGGCCACGACATCACATGAACAGGGTGCCAAAACCTCTCTGGCTACCACGACGACATGTACTTAGGGCACTAGCTCCTCTCTGCTAGACACGATGGCGCACTGCTACACCTCCTATTGTACACCTGGACCCTCTCCTTACGCCTATAAAAGGAATGTCCAGGGCTCTCTTACGAGGAGGTTGGCCGCGCGGTAGGACGGGACGACGCGTAGGGTCCCTCGCTCTCCCCCCTCCCACGCGGACGCTTGTAACCCCCTACTGCAAGCGCACCCGACCTGGGCGCAGGACAACACGGAGGTCGCGGGTTTCCCCCTTTTCTCCCTCTCTTCTACCCCCCTTCGTGCTCCGTCTCGCGCCGACCCATCTGGGCTGGGACACGCGGCGACAATTTACTCATCGGTCCAGGGACCCCCCAGGGTCGAAACGCCGACAGTTGGCGTGCCAGGTAGGGGCCTGCTGCGTGTTGATGAACAGCTCCCTGTCAAGCTCCAGATGAGTAGTCTCCAGCAACCTTTCCAACCTGGGACAGTGCTCCGTTTCGGGAGTCTTGAGTTCATGTCCCTCGACGGCAGCTATGACATGATACTCCTTCCTCCGCCGCGCGACGGCGACAATGGCGGCCGACAACCCGCCCGCCGGCGGCGGAATCGACGACGTCTTCCCCACGAGGCGGGAGAACGACGTCCGAGTTTGTCCCGTCACCTTCCCCGCCAGAGGAGGAGGAGGCGGGGCAACCGTGGCCGAGCAGGAGGCGGCACCTCATCGGCTGTCGAGCGAGTCGACGGCGCCGACGCCCCGACGGGGGACACGTCGAGCGTCGACCTCGCGTCTGAGACGAAGATGAGCGACGTTTCCCCGCAACACGCCAACTCCAAGCGGACGGACGATGCCAGCACGCTCGCGAAGGACTTGCTGGGCGTCACCCTCGTACCTGAGACGACGGTGCAGTCCGCCCCTGACGTGACAACGTCACCACCTGTCGACCAAGAGGTACCGACCGATTCCCGTCTCATGCCTTTTGGATTCGGCCTCGACCCACCAAGCGACCCCGCTTTGGTGGAAGCCTTCATAGAGGCATGCACCAACCCTCCGGGGTATCATATGCGGTCACCCTGGGACCGGCTGACGGCCGTCTCGACCTACGGACCCTCGGGTTCCGAGGAAGATGACGAGCCCGACTTTGGTTGGGATTTCTCTGGGCTCGGTAACCCCAGTGCCATGCGGGACTTCATGACCGCATGCGACTACTGCCTTTCCGATTGTTCCGACGGTAGCCGCTGCTTCGGCGACGGAGACTGCGGCCCAAGTCGTGAATGTTTCTACGTCGGTCTAGGGGGTTCCGACGAAGGCAACCATCTTGGTATATCGGAAAACAGTGATCCCCCTAGGCCTGCGCCTCGCATTGACATCCTTCGAGAGCTAGCTGTGGTCCTAGTCCCTGCGGGGGGTCAGGACGCACAGCTCGAGCAAATCCGCGAGATGCAGGCCAGGCTCGACGAGGGGGCAGGAACACTTTAGCCGCTCCGCCGGAATATCAGGCAGGAATGGGTAGACCAAGCTCCGGCCGGAGAAGCGCGTCATCTACCCCAGGGCATCCAGCTCCGCATCGCCGACGACGTCAGGGCAAGGCCACCACCGGCTTCCAGTGGGGTCGGCCAGAACCTAGCTGCGGCAGCGATACTTCTCCGCGCAATGCCGGAACCATCAACCACCGAAGGGCGGCGGATCCGGGGAGATCTCAAGAATCTCCTGGAGGATGCCACGGTCCGACGGACCGAGAGCTCTGCCTCCCGAAGGCAGGGATACCCCTCGGAGCACCGCGCCGTGACTTCCCGATTCGTGCGGGAAGCCTCGGTCCACACCGGGCGCACGCACAACACAGTGCCTGCAGCCTTGGGACGCCTCGGCAACGAGCATCACCACCGCAACCATCGAGCCCGCCTCGATGAGAGGGTGCGCCGAGGCTACCACCCCAGGCGTGGGGGACGCTACGACAGTGGGGAGGATCGGAGTCCCTCGCCCGAACCACCCGCCCCGCAGGCTTTCAGCCCAGCCATACGACGGGCGCCGTTCCCGACCCGGTTCCGAACCCCGACTACCATCACAAAGTACTCGGGGGAGACAAGGCCGGAACTGTGGCTCGCGGACTACCGGCTGGCCTGCCAACTGGGTGGAACGGACGATGACAACCTCGTCATCCGCAACCTCCCCCTGTTCCTCTCCGACTCCGCTCGGGTCTGGCTGGAGCATCTGCCTCCGGGGCATATCTCCAACTGGGACGACCTGGTCCAAGCCTTCGCCGGTAATTTCTAGGGCACGTACGTGCGCCCTGGGAACTCCTAGGATCTCCGAAGCTGCCGCCAGCAGCCGGGGGAGTCTCTCTGGGACTACATCCGGCGATTCTCAAAGCAGCGCACCGAGCTGCCCAACGTCACCGATTCGGATGTCATCGACGCGTTCCTCGCCGGCACCACCAGCCGCGACCTGGTGAGCAAGCTGGGTCGCAAGACCCCCACCAGGGCGAGCGAGCTGATGGACATCGCCACCAAGTTCGCCTCTGGCCAGGAGGCGGTTGAGGCCATCTTCCGGAAGGACAAGCAGCCCCAGGGCCGCCAGCCGGAAGATGTTTCCGAGGCGTCCGCTCAGCGCGGCGCCAAGAAGAAAGGCAAGAAGAAGTCGCAAGCGAAACGCGACGCCGTCGACGCGGACCTTGTCGCCGCCGCTGAGTACAAGAACCCTCGGAAACCTCCCGGAGGCACCAATCTATTCGACAAGATGCTCAAGGAGCCGTGCCCCTATCATCAGGGACCCGTCAAGCACACCCTTGAGGAATACGCCATGCTTTGGCGTCACTTTCACAGGGTCGGGCCACCTGCGGAGGGTGGCAGGGCCCACCACGACGACAAGAAGGAGGATCACAAGGCAGAGGAGTTCCCCGAGGTCCGCGACTGCTTCATGATCTACGGTGGGCCAGTGGCGAACGCCTCGGCTCGGCACCGCAAGCAAGAGCGTCGGGAGGTCTGCTCGGTAAAGGTGGTGGCACCAGTCTACCTAGACTGGTCCGACAAGCCCATCACCTTCGACCAGGGCGATCACCCTGACCGCGTGCCGAGCCCGGGGAAATATCCGCTCGTTGTCGACCCCATCATCGGCAACGTCAGGCTCACCAAGGTCCTCATGGACGGAGGCAGCAGCCTCAACATCATCTACGCCGAGACCCTCGAGCTCCTGCAGATCGATCTGTCCTCGTTCCGGGCCAGTGTGGCGCCTTTTCACGGGATCATCCCCGGGAAACGCGTCCAACCCCTCGGACGACTCGATCTGCCCGTATGCTTCGGGACTCCCTCCAACTTCAGAAGGGAAACCCTCATGTTCGAGGTGGTCGGGTTCCGAGGAACCTACCACGCAGTACTGGGGAGGCCATGCTACGCCAAGTTCATGGCCGTCCCCAACTACACCTACCTCAAGCTCAAGATGTCGGGCCCCAACGGGGTCATCACCGTCGGCCCCACGTATCGACACGCGTACGAATGCGACGTAGAGTGCGTGGAGTACACCGAGGCCCTCGTCGAATCCGAGGCCCTCATCGCCGGCCTGGAGAGCTTCTCCAAGGAGGCGCCAGACGTGAAGCGCCATGCCGGCAACTTTGAGCCAGCGGAGACGGTTAAGTCCGTCCCACTCGACCCCAGCAATGATGCCTCCAAGCAGATCCGGATCGGCTCCGAGCTCGACCCCAAATAGGAAGCAGTGCTCGTCCACTTTCTCCGCGCAAACGCCAAAGTTTTCGCGTGGAGTCCCTCGGACATGCCTGGCATACCGAGGGATGTCGCCGAGCACTCGCTGGATATCCGAGCTGGAGCCCGACCCGTGAAGCAACCTCTGCGCCGATTCGACGAAGAAAAGCGCAGAGCCATAGGCGAGGAGATCCACAAGCTGATGGCCGCAGGGTTCATCAAAGACGTATTCCATCTCGAATGGCTTGCCAACCCCGTGCTTGTGAGAAAAAAAGGAGGGAAATGGCGGATGTGAGTAGACTACACTGGTCTAAACAAAGCATGCCCAAAAGTTCCCTATCCTTTGCCTCGCATCGATCAAATCGTGGATTCCACTTGGGGATGCGAAACCCGGTCTTTCCTCGATGCCTACTCAGGGTATCACCAAATCAGGATGAAAGAGTCCGACCAGCTCGCGACTTCTTTCATCACACCTTTTGGCATGTACTGCTATGTTATTATGCCATTTGGTTTGAGGAATGCGGGTGTGACGTACCAAAGGTGCATGAACCACGTGTTCGGCCAACACATTGGTCGAACGGTCGAGGCTTATGTCGATGACATCGTAGTCAAGACGAGGAAAGCCTCCGACCTCCTTTTCGACCTTGAAACGACATTCCGGTGTCTCAAGGCGAAAGGCGTAAAACTCAATCCTGAGAAGTGTGTCTTCGGAGTCCCCTAAGGCATGCTCTTGGGGTTCATCGTCTCCGAGCGGGGAATCGAGGCCAACCCGGAGAAAATCGCGGCCATCACCAACATGGGGCCCATCAAGGACTTGAAAGGTGTACAGAGGGTCATGGGATGCCTTGCGGCTCTGAGCCGTTTCATCTCGTGCCTCGGCGAAAGAGGCCTACCTCTGTACCGCCTCTTAAGAAAGACTGAATGCTTCACTTGGACCTCCGAGGCCGAGGAAGCCCTCGAGAACATGAAGGCGCTCCTTACGAACACGCCCATCTTGGTGCCCCCCGCCGCCGGAGAAGCCCTCTTGATCTACGTCGCCGCTACCACTCAGGTGGTCAGCGCCGCGATCGTGGTTGAGAGACAAGAAGAAGGGCATGCATTGCCCGTCCAGAGGTCGGTTTACTTCATCAGTGAGGTACTATCCGAGACCAAGATCCGCTACTCGCAAATTCAGAAGCTGCTATACGCGGTGATCCTGACGCGGCGAAAGTTGCGACACTACTTTGAGTCTCATCCGGTGACTGTGGTGTCATCCTTCCCCCTGGGGGAGATCATCCAGTGCCGAGAGGCCTCGGGTAGGATTGCAAAGTGGGTGGTGGAAATCATGGGTGAGACGATCTCGTTCGCCCCTCGGAAGGCCATCAAGTCCCAAGTCTTGGCAAACTTTGTGGCTGAATGGGTCGACACCCAGCTCCCGGTGGCTCCGATCCAGCCGGAACTCTGGACCATGTTTTTCGATGGGTCGTTGATGAAAACAGGGGCAGGTGCGGGCCTGCTCTTCATCTCGCCCCTTGGGAAACACCTACGCTACGTGCTGCGCCTCCATTTCCCGGCGTCCAACAACGTGGCTGAGTACGTAGCTCTGGTCAACGGGTTGCGCATCGCCATTGAGCTAGGGGTCCGACGCCTCGACGCTCACGGTGACTCGCAGCTCGTCATCGACCAAGTTATGAAAAACTCCCACTGCCGCGACCCGAAGATGGAAGCCTACTGCGATGAGGTTCGACGCCTGGAGGACAAGTTCTACGGGCTCGAGCTCAACCACATCGCCCGACGACACAACGAGACTGCGGACGAGCTGGCTAAGATAGCCTCGGGGCAGACAACGGTTCCCCCGGACGTCTTCTCCCGAGACCTACATCAACCCTCAGTCAAGACCGACGACACGCCCGAGCCCAAGAAGGCCTCGACCCAGCCCGAGTGAAGCGTCCCGATCCTCTGGGACTCAAATGTGATACAATTACTAGTCCCAGGAGGCTAGTAAACACATTTATACATCAGATGATTCCAGATCTGCTTAAACAAGACAAACCTATGAAGGTGGCGAACAACTTTAAGAGTTGGTCCACAACTCGAGACATATCATCAGAGTGGGGCTGAAGCAGCCCGATATACGCAGCGAAGCACATCAGCGGTCCAACAGCCACAGGCAAGGTTGGGAACAGTCGTAACTCTTACCCGATCTCCTTTTTCTGAAAAACAACAAATAAGCAAGGGTGAGTACAAACGTACTCAGCAGCCCACCTTCACCCGCGGAATGGGGAAATCAGATATAATGCATGGAATATGTGGAGCTCGGGATATTTTGCAAAAACAGCAATATTTAATGCAGAGTTGTTTTGAAAAACATTTTGTATTTTTGCAAAGCGCATCCTCTCCAAAAGGAGCAGGAAGTTTTTCAGTATTATAACAAAATCCCCTGGACTAAACCATCCAGGCATCTCAGCAGTTTCCCACTGGTTTTCCTTTTCAAAAACCGCTACTGGACTTCCCGTCCACCATAGCTCACGGCTCAACCGCCGAACCTTTTTAAAAACCACTTTTCTCAAAACCATCTTTTTTTTTGGAAAACAAAACATTAATTGCCATACCATACCAGGCTCGTCCATTCCTGTGGACACAGACTATTCGAATAGGTTTTCAAACTCTGCACAGAGGTGTACACTTTACCCACTAGTCCGGCTCTGCGATCTCATGATCAATGAGATCCGAATCCGAATCTCTTTCTTTCCCCGCACGTCCTAACCTTAACGGTTATCCGGAAGGAGTCAGGCCACCACCATGTCCAAACCGGACAAAACTTTCCCCCTCCTTATCCTCCCGGTGCTCCCCAGCCTTCATAACCCTGGGGTTGGACCGTACGAGTTCAGATTGAGTGACTGCCCACACAGTCTCGAGTGGTTGTACTATTAAAGAGTACAGGTAGTGAAGATGACAAACCGGTCCTTATATGAGGGGACAATCCTTCTGCTCACGCCTAAACCAGCTGAGCCAACACCTTAGGCCCTCCCCTAAACCAGGGAGTCCCTGATCATCCCTACTCAAAGGTGATAAGGGTGGAAACCCTTCATCATACACATTTTGAAAAGCATTTTCTTTTGAAAACTCACACCTTTTCTCAAATCATTTGTAACAAATATATCAAGTATTGATTGCGGCAAGCGGCTGGGTGGCCATAATAACTTGTCTCAAAATCATATCATGCATAAAATAATAGGCTGAGGGTTGTGGTTGTAAAAGCATAGGTAATTTATGCATCAAAGGGATCCAGTGAGCTTGCCGTGCTTATTCGGCGAAGGGGGAAGGAGAGCTCGCGGAACTGGCTTCTGGCTCCACCGCCTGGCGTAGACTTGCAGATCTGGCCTCCACGAGATGGCACGAACGCTCCGATAACTATGCAACATGAACAAGCAAACATACAAACCAGCAAGTATACCAACAAATATTTAGTATAGTGGTCAGAAAAGCGATATATGGATGGGTAGAGTCTTGAGTAGAATCTATGTCATGTGGTGTTGTGATATTACTGGTGGTGGAGCGGAGGTGCTTACCAGGAGGGTGGACTGGAGGCAAAGCGACACTATGCGTGTAGCCGGCAGAGCGGAGTAACTGAGTGGGTGGGGTGTTTGCCTTGGCTGAGGGTGTTGAGTGTGTGTGGAGAGGGAGAGGGTAGCTGGGTGTATTTATAGCTGAGTGTAGGTGGTGTAGCACAGTGAAGTTCACTGTTGGTGAGAATAGTGACGAATGAATCGTCTGACTTGGTATGAACATGAGAGTTATAGGCAGAATATGGGACAAGAGTATTTTGGGAGTTTTCTGGAACATGAACCATGCTTAAGGGGTGACATGGCTGGATAGGGAATAGTTTGATAAAAATTTAGAAACGAGAATTATTGGAATCTGAGTTTGGGAGCCTGGTTCGAAGGAATCTCAAAGTTAAGCGTGCTCAACTCGGAGAAACTTGGGATGGGTGAACAGATGGGAAGTTCCCTACTAGAAGGAAAATCACAGTCACTGGAGTTCGTATGACTGGAATATGGGTCTGGCTGGTCTTAGGTGGACTGGACAGCATGATGTATGAGTAGTTGAAATTTGGGGTGATCGGCTAATCGATGAATAGTAACGATGAATAGTGGCGATGGAAAAGTAATTATAGATATCATCTATGAATAGTAACGATGATGAATAGTAATGATAAATAGTAACGATGATGAATAGTGTATGTGAATAGTAATGATGAATAGAAACGGTGAATAGTAATGATGAATAGTAACGATGAATAGTAACGGTGAATAGTAATGGTGAATAGTGACAGTGAATAGTCGTATGAACGAACGATGAACGATGAATAGGAACTATGAACGAACGGACGGACGAACGATCGAACGATTGGAATTTCGGCAGCATAACGGCAGGAAAAGATTATTTGGACGAACGAACGGACGAACGATCGAATGATCGGACGAACGAACGATCGGAATTTCGGCAGCATAACGGCAGGATAAAGATTATCTGGAAGAACGATGAATAGGGACTATGAACGAACGATGAACGATGAATAGGGAACTATGAACGAACGATGAACGATCGAATGATCGAAAGAACGAACGATCGAAATCTCGGCAGCATAACGGCAGGACAGAGATTATCTGGAAGAACGATGAATAGGGACTATGAACGAACGATGAATAGGGACTATGAACGAACGATGAACGATGAATAGGAACTATGAACGAACGATGAACGATCGAATGATCGAACGAACGAACGATCGGAATTTCGGCAGCATAACGGTAGGAAAAAGATTATTTGGACGAACGAACGGACGAACGATCGAACGATCGGACGAACGGACGAACGAACCACGAACGATCGGACGAACGATCGAACGATCGGACGAACGAACGAACAAACTAAGAACAGGGGACGAACGATCGAAGAACGATCGAACGATCCTTGTGCTAGTGTGTGCTTGTGTGGAACATGGAGTGGGTGTGTGTGGGGGGGGGGGAAGAGAGTTGCCATGAAATGGCTTGGGGTGGGATGAGAGGAGGCCCTTGCCCCTCTATTTATAGCCATGGTGGGGGGATTAGGGGGAGGGATGAGAGGATTAGTGGGAGGGATGAGAGAATTAGTGGGAGGATGAGATGATTAGTGGGAGGTTAGCATGTATTTGTCTTGTATAAGTGAGATTTGCTTGTAGAGCTCACCGTATGACACTGGAGGCATACGTATACGTATGGGCATGAGGAAAGTTATGACGGAAATATTTATAGGGACTTGAAAAATGATTCTAAAGGTATTTCTCAAGAGGAAAATACTTGGAGATATATCGGTGGAATATCTGGGCAATATTTCTAGAAAGAACTTGAGGGGGATTACTGGGGAAATATCCGGGCAGTATTTCTGGAACAAATTTGAGGGGGGTCACTGAGGAAATATTTGTAGGATATTTTGAGGAGGATTTTGGAGAGAATATTGACCACTAAAATTTATTTGCTGATATCAACTCGCAAACAAACATTTTGAAATGAAATTTGAAATTCATTTTGAATTTAGAGCGAGTTTGAGAAAATTTCAAGATTTGAATTTTTGGGATGCTACAAATCTACCCCACTTAAAAGGAATCTCGTCCTCGAGATTTGGCTTAGAAGGGTTATGGGTATAGCTTTACTTCAGCTACATATCTTCACTTTGCAACTCTTCGAGGAGATGGAACTTCAACAGAATCCGGCCTTTGAGGAGCATCCTGTTGCTGATTGCAAATGTTGATTCTGGCTACTCAAAGATCATCTTCAGGCTTCAGCTTTCGCTTGGCAGCTAGCTTATTGAGGAAGCATCGATGCCAACACGCAAACCTTTCTCTTGCGAACTCCCACATGGATTCCTTCCTTGATTGGTCTTCTGGTGCTTCATCAACAAAACTTGGGTAACCACTTCTCATCCAGAAACTTATATGCTTTGATGATCTGGTCCTCGACAAGCTTGCTTCAGGCCTTCTTCTTTTTCTCCATAGCAGGAACACTACCCCACTTAAAATGAATGAGGGTAGATCTCTTGAATCTTGGGGATTTGAACTCCTTGAAGTACCTCATAACAAGGGTGTTACGGGGCCTTCTTCTGCTGTTGCTGCTTGATCAGGCTGCAGAGAAATGGCTGACATAGGGTTGATTTTGGGAGAACCTTCTTCTCATCTTCTCTTCGCTATCTTCTTTTCTCTTCTCACTTTTCACTGCCTCTTTCTTTCTCTTTGCTCTTCCCACTCGAGGATTCTATCAAAGAGTATTACTATCATACACTGGAGGAAACCAAAGACTATGAACCATGTGCAACAGTCTTCAACCCAAGAATCACCAAGCATTGTGATCTTAGGGGCGAGGGAGTGGAAAATGGAGTTGCTTGCGATTTGGTAGAGGGGATTTATCTGGAGTGTGCTTTGCTTTGAGCGAGATGGGAGTTGAGGGAGCTGGTGGGGGGGTTTATAGGCGACTGGCATGCAAGGTGTTGCTTGAGGTGTGGAGTGGTGGTGATGGAGCAAGTGACATGAGGCAGCAGGCGCGACATGGGGAGGGGGCGGTGTTGCTGGCGGTGATGGCGACGGTGGGTGCGCTGCAAAGGTGGCGTGGGCGGCGGTAGTGTGCTGCAAAAGGGGGGGCGTGGGGCGGTGGTAGTGCGCATGGAGGCGGGCACGCGTGCGAGGGGCACGGGTGAGTGGTGGGGTCAATGACCCTGATGTTTGTGGTCTCTGGTTCCAAGAATCTTTGCCTCTCTGTATGGTAATAACTCCTTCTGTCCTCTTTTCCTGTTTACTTTGACTCAGGGGCAGTGCTTTGATTCTCACGGTCGGTCCTTTTGACTGAGCGGCTGGACTGGTTTCTTCTGTAGCTTGTTACAGGCTTCAAGGGTGAGCTTCCCGGTGTCTTCTTGGGTAAGGCACTTTTTCCTTCAGATGGGTTAAGATGAGAATGGAAGCATAAGGTAAGGATTAGCTCTAATTTGTGATCTATGTTTTTAGAGAAAACCTTTTTAAGAAAAACGAAAAGAAAACACACTAGCTCAGCAATGATAAGCACAAACAAATCAAATGTTTTGAATAAGGGAAGAATAGAGTTTTTCCAAAGCACGGGCTACTCAGATTCGGAGGCTAAGCATAACTACTATTGCTTGGCTCCTGAATTGAGAACTATGCTAAATGCAACTTATGAGCACTAACGTTAAAGCATCACATATGCACTCAAAAGGGGAGAAAACATCAAGCGAAACTCATTTTGAAATGCTCTAGGGGGCCACACAAATAGAGTTTTTCAAGGCACGGGACTACACGATTACCTCTCATACATGCAGGGCTCTAGCCAAAGTGAAGAAAAACTTCACTACCTAATGCACGCAGAGGACTGGGTATAACTAACTCAGATCTGGCAGCTTCTCTTCTGGCAAGGCTGACGCACAACTTCAATCTGAGATATCTCCTGGATGGGTCAACAGGGAGCTGATGTTGATAACTTCTTCTGGCGGCGACTGAGATGGCAAGACATGGTCGAACTCTTCTTCAAGCTGGACTGGCTCTTGTAGCTCCTCTGAGGGCGACGGTGCTGGCGGGGTGCTTGCAGCTTCTTCCTTGACCTCAAGGGACGGTGCTGGAATCTTCTTCATGGTGAGGGGCTCAAACAACTCTGGCGGGGGATTTTGGGAGGATTCAGGGTGCTCTTGTTTATCCATAGCCTTAGGGGAGACTGGAATTCCTTCCAAGACTATGGTTCCTTCCGGGAGTTCCCAAGCCTTCTTCTCTCCTCTGATAGAGACCGGGTGACCTTGAAGAATCTGGGGATCTTCAGCTCTCCTGGGTTGAACTGGGTTGGATGGAGCGGGCTCTTGGATCCGCAGGGCTCTACGTTGGTTATGGGTTACCAAGTAGGCCTCCATCAGCTTCTGGACATGCTCATCCTTGGCTTGCTTCAGGGCTTCAACAGCAATGACTTCACGACTTTCTAAGGCAGCTACACGGGCTTGAGCTGTGGTGAGATCCACATGGAGCTTACGGTTGAGCTTCTCTGCATCTTCTGCTCGGGCAATCATCTGACGGTGGTGCCGGGCCAAGAAATCATACTGGGCATCCAGGGTGAGCAGGTATGCAGTGAGGTACACGACTGTGGGGTCGTCCTCAAGCAGCTGCTGCTCTTCCAATGCACGCATCCTGGCCATCCAAACTGGACGGTTTCTCTGAAAGGGCGGAAAGAATCTGAGCGGTGTGTCGGCCACTTCTTCTTCATAGATCTGACACAGGGCCCTCAATGCCTTGCGAGCGACGACTTGGCAGGTGTCTTTGAATCTGTGCCCAGCAGCAGTGACACTCCATTCCACATGGTGCGGACTGGATCCAATGTATACGGTCACGACACATTTCTCTGTGCCATGCTCGACGAATTCACGACCATCATACTCTGGTTGGCTCCTGATTCCGAGGCGAACTGTGCATGCTCTCAGCAACTTGGGGAAACCATCTTCATTCTGGCAGAAGCTGGTTTGGCACTGAACCTCCATCTGACTTCTGAAAGAAGGAAAGGGGGAAAACATTTTTGAAATGAAGGGATGAGAGCAAGAATTTTTTTTAAGAAAATAGTTTGGACTCAAAAACTTTTGATCAGGCTAAGGGTTACGTCCTGCGGCCAACCTAACAGCTCTGATACCACCTGAAGCGTCCCGATCCTCTGGGACTCAAATGTGATACAATTACTAGTCCCAGGAGGCTAGTAAACACATTTATACATCAGATGATTCCAGATCTGCTTAAACAAGACAAACCTATGAAGGTGGCGAACAACTTTAAGAGTTGGTCCACAACTCGAGACATATCATCAGAGTGGGGCTGAAGCAGCCCGATATACGCAGCGAAGCACATCAGCGGTCCAACAGCCACAGGCAAGGTTGGGAACAGTCGTAACTCTTACCCGATCTCCTTTTTCTGAAAAACAACAAATAAGCAAGGGTGAGTACAAACGTACTCAGCAGCCCACCTTCACCCGCGGAATGGGGAAATCAGATATAATGCATGGAATATGTGGAGCTCGGGATATTTTGCAGAAACAGCAATATTTAATGCAGAGTTGTTTTGAAAAACATTTTGTATTTTTGCAAAGCGCATCCTCTCCAAAAGGAGCAGGAAGTTTTTCAGTATTATAACAAAATCCCCTGGACTAAACCATCCAGGCATCTCAGCAGTTTCCCACTGGTTTTCCTTTTCAAAAACCGCTACTGGACTTCCCGTCCACCATAGCTCACGGCTCAACCGCCGAACCTTTTTAAAAACCACTTTTCTCAAAACCATCTTTTTTTTTGGAAAACAAAACATTAATTGCCATACCATACCAGGCTCGTCCATTCCTGTGGACACAGACTATTCGAATAGGTTTTCAAACTCTGCACAGAGGTGTACACTTTACCCACTAGTCCGGCTCTGCGATCTCATGATCAATGAGATCCGAATCCGAATCTCTTTCTTTCCCCACACGTCCTAACCTTAACAGTTATCCGGAAGGAGTCAGGCCACCACCATGTCCAAACCGGACAAAACTTTCCCCCTCCTTATCCTCCCGGTGCTCCCCAGCCTTCATAACCCTGGGGTTGGACCGTACGAGTTCAGATTGAGTGACTGCCCACACAGTCTCGAGTGGTTGTACTATTAAAGAGTACAGGTAGTGAAGATGACAAACCGGTCCTTATATGAGGGGACAATCCTTCTGCTCACGCCTAAACCAGCTGAGCCAACACCTTAGGCCCTCCCCTAAACCAGGGAGTCCCTGATCATCCCTACTCAAAGGTGATAAGGGTGGAAACCCTTCATCATACACATTTTGAAAAGCATTTTCTTTTGAAAACTCACACCTTTTCTCAAATCATTTGTAACAAATATATCAAGTATTGATTGCGGCAAGCGGCTGGGTGGCCATAATAACTTGTCTCAAAATCATATCATGCATAAAATAACAGGCTGAGGGTTGTGGTTGTAAAAGCATAGGTAATTTATGCATCAAAGGGATCCAGTGAGCTTGCCGTGCTTATTCGGCGAAGGGGGAAGGAGAGCTCGCGGAACTGGCTTCTGGCTCCACCGCCTGGCGTAGACTTGCAGATCTGGCCTCCACGAGATGGCACGAACGCTCCGATAACTATGCAACATGAACAAGCAAACATACAAACCAGCAAGTATACCAACAAATATTTAGTATAGTGGTCAGAAAAGCGATATATGGATGGGTAGAGTCTTGAGTAGAATCTATGTTATGTGGTGTTGTGATATTACTGGTGGTGGAGCGGAGGTGCTTACCAGGAGGGTGGACTGGAGGCAAAGCGACACTATGCGTGTAGCCGGCAGAGCGGAGTAACTGAGTGGGTGGGGTGTTTGCCTTGGCTGAGGGTGTTGAGTGTGTGTGGAGAGGGAGAGGGTAGCTGGGTGTATTTATAGCTGAGTGTAGGTGGTGTAGCACAGTGAAGTTCACTGTTGGTGAGAATAGTGACGAATGAATCGTCTGACTTGGTATGAACATGAGAGTTATAGGCAGAATATGGGACAAGAGTATTTTGGGAGTTTTCTGGAACATGAACCATGCTTAAGGGGTGACATGGCTGGATAGGGAATAGTTTGATAAAAATTTAGAAACGAGAATTATTGGAATCTGAGTTTGGGAGCCTGGTTCGAAGGAATCTCAAAGTTAAGCGTGCTCAACTCGGAGAAACTTGGGATGGGTGAACAGATGGGAAGTTCCCTACTAGAAGGAAAATCACAGTCACTGGAGTTCGTATGACTGGAATATGGGTCTGGCTGGTCTTAGGTGGACTGGACAGCATGATGTATGAGTAGTTGAAATTTGGGGTGATCGGCTAATCGATGAATAGTAACGATGAATAGTGGCGATGGAAAAGTAATTATAGATATCATCTATGAATAGTAACGATGATGAATAGTAATGATAAATAGTAACGATGATGAATAGTGTATGTGAATAGTAATGATGAATAGTAACGGTGAATAGTAATGGTGAATAGTAACGATGAATAGTAACGGTGAATAGTGACAGTGAATAGTCGTATGAACGAACGATGAACGATGAATAGGAACTATGAACGAACGGACGAACGATCGAATGATCGGACGAACGAACGATTGGAATTTCGGCAGCATAACGGCAGGAAAAGATTATTTGGACGAACGAACGGACGAACGATCGAATGATCGGACGAACGAACGATCGGAATTTCGGCAGCATAACGGCAGGATAAAGATTATCTGGAAGAACGATGAATAGGGACTATGAACGAACGATGAACGATGAATAGGGAACTATGAACGAACGATGAACGATCGAATGATCGAAAGAACGAACGATCGAAATCTCGGCAGCATAACGGCAGGACAGAGATTATCTGGAAGAACGATGAATAGGGACTATGAACGAACGATGAATAGGGACTATGAACGAACGATGAACGATGAATAGGAACTATGAACGAACGATGAACGATCGAATGATCGAACGAACGAACGATCGGAATTTCGGCAGCATAACGGTAGGAAAAAGATTATTTGGACGAACGAACGGACGAACGATCGAACGATCGGATGAACGGACGAACGAACCACGAACGATCGGACGAACGATCGAACGATCGGACGAACGAACGAACAAACTAAGAACAGGGGACGAACGATCGAAGAACGATCGAACGATCCTTGTGCTAGTGTGTGCTTGTGTGGAACATGGAGTGGGTGTGTGTGGGGGGGGGGGGAAGAGAGTTGCCATGAAATGGCTTGGGGTGGGATGAGAGGAGGCCCTTGCCCCTCTATTTATAGCCATGGTGGGGGGATTAGGGGGAGGGATGAGAGGATTAGTGGGAGGGATGAGAGAATTAGTGGGAGGATGAGATGATTAGTGGGAGGTTAGCATGTATTTGTCTTGTATAAGTGAGATTTGCTTGTAGAGCTCACCGTATGACACTGGAGGCATACGTATACGTATGGGCATGAGGAAAGTTATGACGGAAATATTTATAGGGACTTGAAAAATGATTCTAAAGGTATTTCTCAAGAGGAAAATACTTGGAGATATATCGGTGGAATATCTGGGCAATATTTCTAGAAAGAACTTGAGGGGGATTACTGGGGAAATATCCGGGCAGTATTTCTGGAACAAATTTGAGGGGGGTCACTGAGGAAATATTTGTAGGATATTTTGAGGAGGATTTTGGAGAGAATATTGACCACTAAAATTTATTTGCTGATATCAACTCGCAAACAAACATTTTGAAATGAAATTTGAAATTCATTTTGAATTTAGAGCGAGTTTGAGAAAATTTCAAGATTTGAATTTTTGGGATGCTACACCGAGGCACCCTCGGCACAACCCGAGGCGCCCTCGGCTCGACCCGAAGCACCCTCGGCCCCCGAGGGTGAGGCACTGCGCGTCGAGGAAGGGCGGAGTGGGGACCAGCCTAATCGAAACTGGTAGACCCCGTACCTGCAATATCTCCACCAAGGAGAGCTGCCCCTCGATCGGGCCGAGGCTCGGCGACTGGTGTGGCGCGCCAAGTCGTTCGTCTTACTGGGTGACGGGAAGGAGCTCTACCACCGCAGCCCATCCGGCATCCTCCAGCGGTGCATATCCATCGCCGAAGGCCAGGAGCTCTTACGAGAAATACACTCTGGGGCTTGCGGTCATCACGCAGCGCCCCGAGCCCTTGTTGGAAACGCCTTCCGACAAGGTTTCTACTGGCCGACAGCGGTGGCCGACGCCACTAGAATTGTCCGCGCCTGCCAAGGGTGTCAATTCTACGCGAGGCAAACCCACCTGCCCGCTTAGGCTCTGTAGACAATACCCATCACCTGGCCGTTTGCTGTGTGGGGACTGGACCTCGTCGGTCCCTTGCAGAAGGCACCCGGGGGCTACACGCACCTACTGGTCGCCATCAACAAATTCTCCAAGTGGACCGAGGTCCGACCCCTAAACAGCATCAGGTCCGAACAGGCGGTGGCATTCTTCACCAACATCATCCATCGCTTTGGGGTCCCGAACTCCATCATCACCGACAACGGCACCCAGTTCACCGGCAGAAAGTTCCTGGACTTCTGCGAGGATCACCATATCTGGGTAGACTGGGCCGCCGTGGCTCACCCCATGACGAATGGGCAGGTGGAACGTGCCAACGACATGATTCTGCAAGGACTCAAGCCGAGGATCTACAACGACCTCCACAAGTTCGGCAAGCGATGGATGAAGGAACTCCCCTCGGTGGTCTGGAGTCTGAGGACAACGCCGAGCCGAGCCACGGGCTTCACACCGTTCTTTCTAGTCTATGGGGCCGAGGTCGTCTTGCCCACGGACTTAGAATACAGTTCCCCGAGGACGAGGGCGTACGACGACCGAAGAAACCAGACCAACTGAGAAGACCCACTGGACCTGCTCGAAGAGGCTCGGGACATGGCCTTACTACACTCGGCGCGGTACCAGCAGTGCCTGCGACGCTACCACGCCCGAGGGGTTCGATCCCGAGACCTCTAGGTGGGCGACCTGGTGCTTCGGCTGCGACAAGACGCCCGAGGGCGGCACAAGCTCACGCCTCCCTGGGAAGGGCCGTTCGTCGTCGCCAAGGTTCTGAAGCCCAGGACATACAAGCTGGCCAACAGCCAAGGCGAGGTCTACAGCAACGCTTGGAACATCCGACAGCTACGTCGCTTCTACCCTTAAGATGCTTTGCAATCGTTCGTACACCTCGTTCACACACAAAGTCTAACCATCAAGGAAGGGTCAGCCTTGCCTCGGCAAAGCCCGACCCTCCCTCGGGGGCTAGAAGGGGGGAACCCCCTCTGCGTCAAAATTTTCCTTGGAAAAAGTCTTTCTGCCAAAACGTCTTTCGTGCTTTTTGACTACTTCAAAAGTGGGGTCCTGAAAACGACGGAGTACACGTAAGCAGCCAAGGCCGACCGAGCCGAGGGACTCCTACGCCTCCGGGATACGGATACCTCACTCATCACCTTCTGCGATAAGTAACTCACGCTCGGATAAGCGATTCCGCCGATGGAACAAGTCTTAATGCTCGAGACCTTTCTGCCGAAACGATTTTTCGGGTCTTCTCGACTACATCGTTAGTAGAATCCTACAGACGAGTAAGAGTACACGTAAGCGGCAAGACCGATCGAGCCGAGGGACTCCTACGCCTCCAGGATACGGATACCTCACTCATCACCTTCCGTGAAAAGTAACTCTCGCTCGAACAAACAATTCTGTTACCGACGAATAAGTCTTGATACTCGAAACAAAGGGAAAAAGAAACGCAGCTTTACAACACAGCGACAGTATGTTTGGGCCTCGGCGGCCGCAGAAAACATACGCACACTACAAGGTAAACCGATCCTGCAGGTTCGGACCTCGATAGAGGGGGAGCAGCAGCACCCTCGACGTCAACACCACCTTCGGCGAAGTCCGACCGAGCCTTGAACGGCAACACAGTCGGAGGATCTCCGCTCCAAAGGACGACGTCAGCACCACGCCCGGGCCATCGCCGCCAGGGTCTCTTCCAGGAGTCTGGCTCGAGCAGACGGCTCGGCCGGTCGCCCCGAAGCCTCAGCCAGCTGTCCCCCGAGGGCATCACCCCGGCCCGTGGCCTCGAAAACTCGACTACGGCGCCGGTCCCGCCAGCGGACGGTCCGGTCAGGCTCCGGCCGACGAAGTCTTCTTTTCGAGCCAACTCTGCCTCTGTCCACGCTGATACCGCTGCCTCCGGCTCTGGCTCCTACGCCTCTGGGCAAAAGAAGCCTTTAACTAAGCAAAAGAGCGGCCGAGGGTTTCTTTTAACTAAGCAAAAGAAGCCTCGGGCGGCAAGGCCGACTGAGCCGAGGGACTCCTACGCCTCTGGGATACGGATACCTCACTCATCACCTTCGCACGAGGCAACTCACACTTGGTGAAGCGGTTCAGTTAGTTGACAGGCGAGTCCTAGTGCTCGGAATGAGGGAAAAACACGGCTTCACACCAAAAGATACATACATGTTCAGGCCCCGACAGCCACAATGAACAAACACCGGCACTCAAGGTGCCATTACAAACTGAACTCCGATTTCACCCCCGCAGGTACGAACAACCCCCCACATTGGAGGGCCTGTGGCGCGACAAAACCCCTGGTGGCTCGCCGACGCCCGCTCTGAAGTGGCCAAACAGCAGCAGCGACGACCTCAGGGCGGACGCTGCTGCGACGAGCTCCTCGCCCACGCCCCCACTCGAGGGGCGAGGACAAGCTATCAAAGACAAAGAGCCGGAGGCCCGGAGCACGCATGGTGGCGGTGACCCCGTCGGCGACGAGGACTTCTTCAGCCGCCGCCATCTCAGCGCCGACGACGGAAACCACCTGCCCACTGGCAGATTCCCACTCGGATCCTCCCGGACGAGCGAAGCACCGACCTCCGCGCAGAGGCGCCGTACCGGGGCAAAGGCAGGACAGCCCCAGAACACGAACGCCGCCCTAGCAGCGCGCGACGTCTTGGGCGGTCCCCCGGTGCGCGCGGCGCGACAACCGCTCTCACGGCGGGAGAGGACACCGGGAGCCGAACCAGGCCAGCTGAGCCAGCGAGCCCAACGCGCTGAAGCTGACGACGCCCGCCGCCGACCAGCCCCGCGTTGTCGAAGTCCGGCCCTCCCGCTAGGCCGGTGAGCGCCCTCTCCCTTGAATGCTGAGGGAGAAGGTGACCCGCCGACCCATGCAGGAGGTAGAGCTCTGGCTCAGCCAGGCCTCCGCCCCAGCCAGGATGACGAAGATCCTTGAAGCTGAGGGCGGAACCAAGATCGCAGCCTGGCTCGCTTCTCCCCACCACCGAACTGGTGGTCACCGTCTTGGGTGACCACCGGCGAGGGGATGCAGCCGGGCTGCCTGACGAAAATCCTTGAAGCCGAACGATGGCTGAAAGGTACCAACTTCCACGAAGTTGCGTTCCCCCAATGACGACAAGGCGGAAGAACCGCGGGCGCCCCCCATCTGGGGGCTCGAAAGGTGGAAAGACACAATGCATGAGGAGAGCGCGAAGACATGGTTGCCTTTCAAGGGGGTCGCCCTCCTTTTAAAGGCAACTCTCCCAACTTGCGTCCTCAGCCGTCGCAGGCTGAGTCTTCTCCAACACGCTCCAAGGTCCCCCCCTACGACACGGGGGCTGGGCCCCGCGCGTCATGCAAGCTGGCGCAGGGCAGACAGAGCCAAACCGCCGCGCACGATGCGCGCAACTGCCCAGCGGTTACGAGCACTCCTCCACTTTCGCCCAGGCCAGCGGGTGAAAGGGCGGGCTGCCATGCAGGCGGCGTGCAACCGCACCCAGGGGGACACACCCTTTCGACTTCGACGCATCCAGCATGGAGGCCCAGGCCCACACGTCATGTAATCGACGCGCCGGTTACTACGTGCAAGAAACTGCACCGCCACTCGCGCCAGTACCGCGCCTTCTCGACTGCGGAACCAGTACCACGACTCGAGGCGACCCTGCGCATGACCCGACAGTGCCAACCGAGCACATCGGTCATGGGCCGATCAGCCGCGGGAGAGGGCGCGACGGTCGATACGGCCAGAAATGGGCTGGCAGTAATGGCGGCAGCAGGCGGACAGAAGCAGCGGTCAAGTCGTCTGCAGGCTCACGTCCCCTCCTGGGACAGCGAGAGATCCCTCTCCCATGGCGTGAAGACGATGCGCCCGTGTTCCGTTCCTCGAACGGCTCGCGCACGCACAACGGCCGCCCCGTGAACCACTCGTCCCGTCGCATTAACTCTGCGGCAGGACAGGCGGCACCTTTGGCAGACGAAGCAGGCGACGCTTCACCTCCGCCATAATGACCGCGTCAAAAAAGGTGCGCCACGTCATTCGATTTTGTATCCTTTTCCACTTCCTCTTTCTCTCTCTTGACTCAGGGATCGGGAAAGGGGATACTCCGAAAGGGATCCTTCTCCGCGAAGGAAGCGGGCCCCGAGCCCCCCTACTGATCAGAGGTTCGAAGGCTGGCCCCTCAGAACGGTTCAACAGCCGCCTCAGAGCACTCGGGCTCCGCGCCCACTACTGGTCAGAGGTTCGAAGGTCGGCCCCCTCGGAAGGGTTCAACAGCCGCCTCAGGCCACTCGGTCTCCGCGCCCACTACTGATCAGGGGTTCGAAGGCTGGCCCCCGAAGGGTTCGACAGCCGCCTCAGACGCAGAGCGAGGGATGACCCTGGGTACGTTCGATACATAACCGAGGCTCGGGCTACGCTCCCGAGGTACCCTAGGACATTTCCGAGACCAACGAGAACGATTTTGTAACGGAATCCCACCAGAGGGAGGCATCGAGCCCTCGGACCCCGTCAAAAGGGGACCGGGTCCGGCAAATCACCCGCGGGTACTTTTGGAGCGCGCCTCCGGGCCACTAGCCGACCCCTAACAAATGGGGCACGGGCGTCCAATCGGATTACCCGTTAGCAACTCACTGGAGACACCATGTTCGGCGCCCTCCGAGGGCAAAATGGCGCTTTCCCCCCTCCTCCTTGTGGAAAGGCGACGCAGAGGCGTATGTAAAAAGCCGAGTCTATCCCTGACCGTCCTCTCGCTCTGTGCGTAGGCTCGGGGGCTGCTCTCGCAAACCCGGCTCCGGCCAAACCATTGACAGCGTCAACATACCAGCCCGAAAACTTGGGACTCGACTGTTCACCTGGGCTACGGCCAGTTCGCATGAGGGAGCAGCCAGACCAGCCGAAGCGTTGTGAAACGTACTAAGACCTCGAAGGAGTCAAACTACTTCTCCGAGGCCTCGGGGGCTACACCAGGCGGGTGCGCTCGCGCGCACCCACCGGAACAAAAAGCAATCGAGGAAGGCCGGTCCCCTTGCAAAAAAGTGCGACAAAAGCCTCCAAGCGAGTATCAACACTCCCTTCGAGGCTCGGGGGCTACTGTCGGGGACCATAATTAGGGGTACCCCCAAGACTCCTAATCTCAGCTGGTAACCCCCATCAGCACAAAGCTGCAAAGGCCTGATGGGTGCGATTAAGCCAAGGCTCGGTCCACTCAAGGGACACGACCTCGCCTCGCCCGAGCCCAGCCTCGAGCAAGGGCAGCCAACCCCGAAAGATTCATGTCTCGCCCGAGGACCCCCTCAAGTGACGGACACACCTTCGGCTCGCCCGAGACCCAGTCTTCGCCAAGAAGCAACCTTGGATAGATCGCCACACCGACCGACCGAATCGCAGGAGCATTTAATGCAAGGATGGCCTGACACCTTATCCTGTCACGCGCCCTTCAGTCGACAGAGCCGAAAGTGACCGCAGTCACTTCGCCGCTCCACTAACCAGCCTGACAAGAAGACAGCGCCGCCTGCGTCGCTCCGACTGCTGTGCCACTCGACAGAGTGAGGCTGACAACAGCCAAGTCCAGACTCGGGCTCGGCCCTGGAAGACGACGAACTCCGCCTCGCAAGACCCCAGGGCTCGGACTCGGGCTCGGCCGCGGAAGACGACGAACTCCGCTTCGCCCGACCCCAGGGCTCGGACTCGGGCTCGACCCCGGAAGACGACGAAACTCAGCCTCGCCCGACCCCAAGGCTCGAACTCAGGCTCGGCCCCGGAAGGCGACGAACTCCGCCTAGCTCGACCCCAGAGCTCGGACTCGGCCTTGACCTCGGACGACAGTCTCCGCCTCACCCGACCCGGGGCTCGGACATGACCTCGACCTCGGAAGACCGACTCGACCTCAACCTCGGAGGAGCCTCCGCCTCGCCCGACCCAGGGCTCGGACCGACCACGTCACAGGAGGGGCCATCATTACCCTATCCCTAGCTAGCTCAGGCTACGGGTAACAGGACCGGCGTCCCATCTGGCTCACCCCGATAAACAGATAATGATGGCGCCCCGCGTGCTCCATGACGACGGTGACTCTCAGCCCCTTACGGAAGCAAGGAGACGTCAGCAAGGACTCGACAGCCCTGACAGCTGTCCTTCCGCAAGGCTCTAACGCTCCTCCGACGGCCACGACATCACATGAACAGGTTGCCAAAACCTCTCTGGCTGCCATGACGGCATGTACTTAGGGCACTAGCTCCTCTCTGCTAGACACGATGGCGCACTGCTACACCTCCTATTGTACACCTGGACCCTCTCCTTACGCTTATAAAAGGAAGGTCTAGGGCTCTCTTACGAGGAGGTTGGCCGCGCAGGAGGACGGGACGGCGCGTAGGGTCCCTCGCTCTCCCCCCTCCCACGCGGACGCTTGTAACCCCCTACTGCAAGCGCACCCGACCTGGGCGCAGGACAACACGGAGGCTACGGGTTTCCCCCTTTTCTCCCTCTCTTCTACCCCCCTTCGTGCTCCGTCTCGCGCCGACCCATCTGGGCTGGGACACGCGGCGACAATTTACTCGTCGGTCCAGGGACCCCCCGGGGTCGAAACGCCGACAATATTATTCCAACATTAGAGTGTGAATGTGTATAATGGACTCAAAGGAGAAACTCACATTCAAATTCAAATTTGGATTCAAAACAATTAAAGAAAAAAAAATAAAACATAAAAGAAAAGGGAAAAGGAACCTTACTGGGCCGGCGTATTCTTTTTGGCCCAACTCGGGATTTCTTCCACGCAGCCCACCACCTATCTGCGGCGCCGACAGGTGGGCCATGTCTATAAGTCACGCACGCGCCGTGTCTGCTTTGCCACTTCCACGTGAGTCCACGCTGTCATCGCCCAGCTCCGCGCGATTGTCGCACGATTCAACCACTTCCGCTGTGCTCGCCGTAAGAATCGGCCGCCGTGGCCACGTTCTCGCGCGGACTCACGCACTCCCTGGCTACAAATGTGGCCGTCTCTGTTACCGTTGCAAGACCGCCCCTTTTCCCTCGACATCAACCGGGTAGCTCCCAGGGAAGAAGCCACCGCGCCACCCAAGTCGCCGCCGCGGCGGATAGCCGTGTCCACCCGGAATTGGCGACCCGAGGGTAGTCGTGGGGTTTTAGTAGGAACCCTTGGATCGAGCTTTGGCCACCCGAACCGGGAGGGAGCTCCCCGTCGCCGTGAATTGCTCATCGGCGCGCCTCCTCCGCCGTGGAGCCGCATTCCGTCGTCGCTGGGAATCTCGGCACCGGGATCGAAGGTGAGGTGCTCCTCAAGTTGTTCGCATTTCCCCCACCTACGTTTTGCACCTATCCCCTTTGAATTTGGCGCATTCGGCCGATTGACTGGCCCTACTCCGGCGATGGGCCGCCGTGATTTAGTGGGCGGCGCCGCCGCGGACTGGCTAGGATTGGGGGAAATGTTTCTGGCCATCGGATCTGTTGCCAACGCATAGGATTAGATCTGGGTAACGCATCGTCCGCGTCCATTTGATGCCGATCGGACGGCTCGGGGTGGATTTCTAGCATTTAAAATCTGGAGCGTTGGTTCTGCATCGGTGGGCTCCCGATTGCGCGCGGGATTTTAGCGAGAGAGGATCTAATCAGGACCATTCGTACTTGATCGGGTGGCCAGAAACAGAGAATACCCCTTCGGCCTGGCATTTTTGCATATGAGACCTCTGGTTTCCGTTAAAATAACCCGCCATCCTCTGGAACTATGGCCTGAGTCTACGGATTTTTACCCCAGGGCCCCTGCTGTTCTCAGATTTTGAGGCCCAGTCCAGTGATGTGTTAAAATGAATAAATACATTAGAAAATGTAATTTTTAATACAAAAATAAACTCTAGAACTTGTAAAACTCATAGAAATTCCATTCTTGGTCCAAATTGAGCCATTCCACTTTCTAAATTTCTGTAATTTTATTATCTATCACTTAGAGCCTCTGTTTTATCATGACAACAGTAAGAAAATTAATCTCACACTTAATCCTATTTTAAACACATAAAACCTTTGAAAATGCATAACTTAAATTCTATAACTCCAAAAATTATGATTCCTGTTCCTGGAATTTTATTTTAATGTGTAGATTATTACTGTGTATTTTATTTATATGTTTGGTGTAATGTTAATTTCTCTATATGCACTGTGCTTGTTTGTATTGTGGCGAGTAGAAGAGCCCGTGACTGAGGATACTGGTGAGCAACAGGTTGAAGTAGCTGAGCAGGAGCTCATTGAAGGCAAGTTGTGCCCTTGACCACTTTCTACCCAATAATGTTCTTTAATATCACTTATTCATGCATAGGTTAATTTTGATTGGACCCGATAGGTCACCCTAGATTGTTTATCTCATTACCTTGTTTACCCCTGAATCACTTGGGTAGTTTGCTATTGCTTTACATGGTTTTGGGATAATCATTTATTATATCTATGTTCCAATTCTTCTGTTATTCTATTTATGTTCATGTTAAGATCATTAATGTTAATTGGAACGTAGAGCTTAACTTGAGAACCACGTGCCACCACAAGGGTTTAATGGGACGCCCTTGGCTGACTAATTAGGAAAGCTAGTGGAAGACTACCTTACCCGAAAGGGGCAAGGGCAGTAGGGGAGTTGCATGCAAGGAGGTTCTCGGGTTGATTTTGCTGCGATGGCGGTCAGACGGGGGATTCTTGCAAGTGCTCTTCCCATAAACTGTAGCGGCTTTTCGGAAGCTAGTGGAACTTTGTAAAGGCCTCGTAGTGTTGCCCTGCCGCGCTTCCTAGGTAGAGGTGTATGGGATTCGTGACCCCTTGACAGATGGGTAACATGACTTGTGGGTAAAGTGTACAACCTGTGCAGAGTGTAAAACTGGTATACTAGCCGAGCTTACGGTCTTGAGCAGCTCAGGACTCTCTGATGTTTAAATTATGGAACTTAAATTCAATTTTGTCATTTGCATTGCATGGGTTTATTATTAATTTTGTTCAATTACTTTATTTAAGGTTTGGTATTTACTTACACTTAGTAACTGCTAATAAAATTTTGACCAACTCCTTAAAAGCAATGCTCAACTTTAACCCCTATCATTGATTAGCCTTACACATCACATGAACTCACACCTTTGTGAGTCTATGTCCACTGGTTCCCCACAACTTGTTGAGCTATGATCATGTGTGAGCTCACCCTTGCTGTATCACACCCCCACAGGAGAAGAGCAGGTGGTTCAGGAGGAGCCACAAGGCGAGGAGTATGATTTGATCTAGGTGGCGTTTCTCAGTTGACATTGGCGCCGACGATCCTTAGTTCGTGTTATGGTTATTCCTTTATTTTGTAATAAGACTTCCGCTATGTAATAAGTACTCTGATGTTATTGACATTTATCTCTATACACTCTGTTATTATATATGTTGTCTTCTTGGCGCATGTATGAGATGCACCTGTCTTTGTTCCTTAAAGTCGGGTGTTACATGTATGCACTGGCAATCTAGCAGCCGAAGGAATGTTGGCAGGATCGGACGAGAGACAGATGAGTCTCAGTGGCGTGGTTGAAGCGGGATGCAGCTACTAGACAAAGGCTATGGATAGAAGAAGAAAACGGTACTACAGGGAGAGGGAGGCCTAGAGATCATGAGTTTTCTATTTTGACGGTTAAAGTTTTATATTTTTAAAAAATTAAAGAAACATATGTTGATAGGAAAGAAGTAGCAGTCGTCCCTTTATCATGTTGTCACAATCAAGAAGTCTTTGAGCGCGTCAGATCATGCAGACCCTTTATCGTTTACTGATGTTAAATGCTCTGCATGCACTAGCTCACAATCTGTGCTTGTTTGTTAGCAGAACCTATGTAAAAAGGAAACGTTGTTAGTTGTATTGAGATAACCCATACAGTTATTTGTCAATCCTACGTTGCTCCCTTTGACCTTATTTTTGTGTGTGTATATACTCTATCTGTTTTATTTTAGTTATCACTGGATAGTGTAAAATTAAACTATCTAGCGACAACTAAAAAGAAACGGAGGGAGTATATATTTGGATTAGTATTTAACGCGGACAGTTTTGATTGATGTGCATCTTTGATAGCTAATTTCTTCTTCATATATTAATTTTAAAACCCTTCAAGTTAAAGATATTCGGCAGGTATTATAAGTACAAGACTAGTACTTATATAACTATACTCACACGTATATACTAATAAGGGTAGAGGTCGAAAACCGCCCATAGAAAACACTCCAATAATACACTTGAATCGTGTGTAGCAATAATGGAAAGAAATTTGGTCTGCAATTAGAGATAAATGAAAAGGACAAAGCAGGAGAGTAGAGAAAATCGACAGGTCTGCACAAACATCAAAATGTGAGTCGCATGCATTTGCCTCATTCGTCAGGAACTAGTAGAGTACGTAGTTTGCGTTGTCGTGAGAGCCTGTGATTGAGAATCGGCAACCGAAAGCAGGCGGGCGATCGCGATGCTGACTGCTGAGGGGCGCGCGGTTAAAACTTTTAAAATCATCGGTCTCTCGTTGCCATGGTAGGTACGGACGATCGATGACGCACATGGTCGGCGCTCTCTCGGATCCGTGCTGCCATGCCGCGCGTGGCCGGCGTACGCCGAGCGCGGCCCCCGAGGTCCACTCAGACCACCACTAGTCCTGTAGTCCATCCGCCACGGCACCATCACGCCAACCGGTGGCGTGGCGACGCACATGGCCGTTACGTTCTCGGCGCGCGCTAGCTAGATCTTGGTGGCGATCAGGGCCGGCCCTGAGCCCATGCAGCAGATGCGATGGCCGAGGGCCCAAAACTAATAGGGGCCCAATATTTAGTATCTATATCACAATATAATACACTAATTTATACTTTACAAAACTCATCCAACCAAATAATCCACACACTCATAATCTTTACTAAATCCACCAAACAAATTATACTCATACTTAACACAACATCAAAATCAATGGTTCAGATCGTTGAATAACATCACCTCTCTTGCGCACTCAAATCTAATGAACAATATTATTTGGATTATCCTTCAGCCCTCCCGTCCTCACATCCACACCGTCGTCAACCCCTCCCCTCGCGCCATCACCGTCATCGTTCACCCCACTCTACCCCTTCTTAGGAACGTAGTGTTAGCATGAGCTATATATTAGTAGTAAAATAGTATAGGTAGCTAACAAATCGGTAGAGCTGGGCACACGGACCACGCGACACGTGTTGCCCACTGCCTAGTCATGACACTCATGTCGTCGCGCGTCTGTACGACCATACCCTCCGCGTGATCATCATTCACCATCTCGCCAATCTAGCCCTCTAGGATTCCAGGGCACTGGGCGTCACTGCTCTAGCCTCCAGGCACGCACGGTCGAGCAATCAGAATTCATGTTATTCTGTCACCGTCGTTCTTATTTCTTAACTTGTGAAGTGCTAATCTGCACCGATGTATATTATCTAGCGTCTTAGATATTTTAAAAACCAATTTCAATGCACATCATCATTTACATACGAAATACTAATTTGCTCCACTACATATCATAATTTTTTATATAGTCTAGAGGGCCCATTATAATCAGTTCGCCCGGGGGCCCTCAAAATCATAGGACCGGGGCTGGTGGCGATCGGCCGGGCATTCAACTGCGAAGCCATGTGAGCGATCGAGTTCGTCGCTACTCCCTCCCTCGTCTTTCAGAAACGAGGAACCGCGCGAACCGGTCGGTCGGTCGGTCGGACCGGCCGGAGCGCCAGAATGATCGATGCGATCATGCGACCGCCGACCGGCCTCCAATCAGGACGCCGCCGGCGCCGAGCGCGCGAGCGAGAGCGGCCAGGCGCTCCGTTCTTCGTGGCGGCCCGCCATCGACCAGAGCGAGCGTGGTCCTGCCTGCGGCTTGTGGTTCGTTGGTCTTTGTCTTTGACCGAGCTGGGGACGGGCGGGCGGGAGACGGACAAAGCTAGCTAGCGTCTCGTCTCGTCTGGTGCCATGCATGTTGGTGCTGGGTGCGCGCCCTGTCGTCCGGGCCTCCCGCTTTTGTTTGTTTTCGTCGTTTGCTCGAAGGGAGGCGATCCAACGCGCCCGCCCGGCCTCGTGCTGTCGCGAACAAATCATAGCGTCATGATTGGCCTTCTCTGACTGCCACCAATCGGTCGCCTAATTAACGAGAGAGAATCCAGGGAGCATGCATCTATATATGTACAATGCTGCACTCCTTTCCGACCCTGGCTACTCATTATCCAATTATTATTATTATTATTATCATCGTTTTTTTCTTCTTTCTCGCTTGAATTGCTTTCACGGCCGTATATATAGTAGTAGTACAGTATAAATGATACTAGCTATCTATACAGCACACGTTGCTGTAGTCAGTATATTGACTGGTCATTTCGTCTCACTCTGACGTCTCCATCGATCGAAGAAAATGTCCAGAGAAGACAGAGAAAGATCGATCGATCTTCCCATATGGCAAGCCAAACATGCATGTTTCACTGCGAATCTCTGAAGAGAGCGAGCGCGCGTACGTGTACGCAAGCATCATCAGTCGTGGAAGCATGGGCCGAGCAGCAGCTACCACACTGCTGCATGCTGTAGGTTCGTCGCACACATCGCTCTCTCTTCCCACTGACGGCATCCCACATCGATCTGTATCAGGCCGTGATTTCCCTGCACAGTTCGTTCACACCTGAGCAAGCAAGCTAGGCCGCGCATATATTGGGTGAAAGGAGTGAGACAAACAAGGCGAAGCCGACCGGCCGGATCGAGCACTGCACCCTTTATTTTCTAGCTTTTGCACACACCACCTGCTGCCGCATCACCGCGCGCGCGCGAGGTCTCAGTCGCCACTCGCTCGCCAGCGTGATTTGCGACCCCCGCCGACCACATCCTGGTGAGCTCGTCTCGTCGCCGTCGCCGCCGTCCCTGTCGTCGGTAGCCGTATATGCGTGCATGCATGGTTTCAGGTCGCGGTTCTGAAAAGTTTCTCGATCGACTCCGCCCCCATGCTAAGGCGATGCTGGCTGGGTGCACTGCACACGCACTTATATAGCATTATTAGCAGTTTAGCACGCAATCAGAACTAGAGCGAGATAGCTCGATTTCTCGTCCGTCCTTGGAGACCGCGAAGAATGAAATGAGCATCTTGTTGACCCTTCAATAATGTGGTTTCGATAATTCCATTCCACGCATGCATGATCAGGAGCGAGGACCATGCATCTCATTCTCATCTGATATGGTATCCAGTCTGCCGGTGCCGGTAGACGGACGGACGGACGTACGTACGTACGTGTCCCTCACTCCGCTCATGGATCATCGGCACCCTCAGATCAGAATCATTATACATAATAGAGCTGGTCAAACACATACATAATTGGATATGTGTATGTATGCATGCATGCATGCATGCATGTATGTATATCATGATGATGCAGGGCCAGGGATGGTAGTTGGTGGATTTCTATACGCTTGACTGTTGCCCGGCACTGTTTCCGGCCGGGACAAGCTGATGAGTGATCCGCGCGACGTGTTTATATATAGCGAGTAGAGATCGATGATGCATGTGTGCATAATGTGCTGAGAGAGAGGTTTGCATTGGTTGTGACGACTACCTACATGCATGTGTACGTGGATCGACGCGGTTCATGTGCCACTATATATAGGACCATATATTAGTAGGAAGTCACGATTTCAGGAAGGAGACATGCCTATATACTGTACATTCTATATCTAACGGCTCTGGGCCGTTCATCAGGTGTTCATCCAACAATGGAAAATAATCGAGCCGCATCGTGACAGCCCATTAGTCGTGACGTATATCTGTGTTGGTACTACGAACCAGACACAGTCCTACACCGTGCCCGTACCGGCACTCGCACTGCCACTATGGATGTCGTCGCGTTCAGGCCATGCTAATACCCTAATTTTTAGGACTGGATCTATACCGACCCAACCCATGCATTGAGACAACAGACAAACGTGAGTACAAATTTTCCAGCATCCCTAGATGTTCCCACTATTTGCCGAGCAAATCATTTGTAAATAGTCATAAACACAGTGCGAAAGTACTGATAAAAAGTACCACAAAAACTCGCGACCACGTGCAGAAGCACGAGTAGCAGTACTGTATGCTCAACGCCTCTAAATAAAGTTAAAAAAAAACATATAGTCGTCATGTTTTTTTTTTTTTGTTAATCAATAACTCCACACTACTCCCACTACCGGAATCGCAGGCTTTGCCGAGTGTTGTATTCTTTGCCGAGTGCCTTTTGTCGGGCACTCGGCAAAGAAGTCTTTGCCGAGTGCCGCACTCGGTAACGTTAGGCACTCGGCAAAGCGAGCTTTACCGAGCGCTGAACACTCGGTACAGGACGACACTCGGCAAAGAATACTTTGCCGAGTGTCAAACACTCGGCAAAGGGGCTCTCGGCAAACGGCCGTCAGCGGCCGTCCCAAAGCTGACGGCCGTCAGTCTTTGCCGAGAGCCAACGGCTGGCACTCGGCACAGAACCTTTTTGCCGAGTGCCACATAGTAGACACTCGGCAAAGCATACTTTGTCGAGTGTCTACTATAGACACTCGGCAAAGTTTATTTTAATTTTTTTGATTTTGTCTCCCAAAATTTTTGGGGTATGTTTCTACACTATGTAGACCTACATGTATCATTTGTAGACAATTTTAACAGAGTTTTAAATCTTTAGTAGATTTAGTTCGTTTATTTGAATTTCTTCGGAAAATTTAGATTTGAACTGCAGGTCACTCGAAACTTCGAAAACCGTGCATGCAAAAATGATATTCATGTTAATTAGCATAAGTTACGACCGATTCCATGAGCGGACCGGAAACTTCGAGCAACATGCTCACTAAACATGGCCGTGAACTTGTCATCCACATGTTTAAAAATTATATAAAACACAAACAAAGTCAGAAAATCTTGAAACTTGTCCACGTGTCATGATATCATATGTACAGGCTGCGATAAAATTTTTAGAATGTTTGGAGAAAGTTGTGGGACACTATGTGTACAAACCTAAGAGATCCACATTGAAACTCTATGATTTCATGTGTAGTTCTCTTAGGTTTCTACACATAGTGACGCACTCCTTTCTCCAAACATTCTAAAATTTTTATCGCAACCTGTACATATGATATCATAACACGTGGACAAGTTTCATGATTTTCTGACTTTGTTTGTGTTTTATACAATTTTTAAACATGTGGATGACAAGTTCACGGCCATGTTTAGTGAGCATGTTGCTCGAAGTTTCCGGTCCGCTCCTGAAATCGGTCGTAACTTGTGATAAGTAGCATGAATATCATTTTTGCATGCACGGTTTTCCAAGTTTCAAGTGACTTGCAATTCAAATCTAAATTTTCCGAAGCAATTCAAATAAACGAACTAAATCTACTAGCTATTGAAAACACGGTTATAATTGTTCTAAAATGGTACATGTAGGTCTACATAGTGTAGGAACATACCACAAAAAGTTTCATAAACAAAATAAAAAATTTAAATATATTTTGCCGAGTGCCCCAGCTAGGACACTCGGCAAAGAAAGTTTTGCCGAGTGCTTGTCGTGCGGCTCTCGGCAAAGTGTTTTAAAAACCCTAATTCTAGTCTTTGCCGAGTGCCAACTGACAAGCACTCGGCAAAGAAGCCTTTGCCGAGTGCCCGATCCAAGGCACTCGGCAAAGTATATTTTTAAATTTTAAAAAAATCTTTGCCGAGTGCCAGATCGCGGGCACTCGGCAAAGAAGTTAATTATACCGACCTGCGGGCTCTTCTTCTCCTTCGTTCTTCTTTCACTTTCCCACCGTGTCGCCCCCCACGCGCCCGTCGCCCGTCGCCGCCCGAGCGCCCGTCGCCGCCCGAGCGCCACCAAGCCATCCGCGGCCGCCCCCACGCGCTCGGCCGGCCGGCCGGCCACCACCGCCGCCGGCCTCCCTGCGCCCGCTGCCGCCCAGCCGTCCACGACCGATTCCACGAGCTCGGCCCGCCGCCGCCGCCCGGTCGTCCGGCGGCTCCCACGAGCTCGGCCCGCCGCCGCCCGGTCGCCTACGCTACTCCCTGCGCCCGGCCGTCCACGCGCAACCGCCGTCCGGCCACCCGCGCGTCCACCATCGTCGTCGGCCTCGGCCTCGAATAGGTATAATTTTTTTTCTTGATCAAAGCTTGTACTACTACTCTACAATTAATTGTATATATATGATGTTCGAAATATTGCACAACTAATTGGAGTCTAAAATCATAAACCTTGTGATAGATGTGGTTCGACTACTTGTATATATGATGTCCAATGCATTGCATATATGCCATAGTGTCGTTGATATACCTGTGAATATCAGCCATCGTGCTGCTACTTCTATTTGCAGGTTTTGGAAACCTCCCCGTGCAGGGGAGGTGCTGCCGATTTTTTTGTCGATATATGTTAGATAGCGGTAGATAGGCACAAGTAGTGGTAGGTTTGCCGATAGCATGCGTGGTCCTAAGGATGGCGGTCGTTGATGTGAATTCATATGAACAAAGTTTGGCAATATTTTTTTTTGTATTAATAGACTTGTGTTTCTTTTTTACAGAGAAGATACTTGTCTTCCTAGCCGCTGCGGGTCTGCCTGCACCGCGTCGCGTCGCCACTGCACCGACCCGCCACAGCCCCACTAGCCTGACTCCACCAACACCCTAGGTATAACCTCTATTTCCGCATCATGGTCGTAGATCACGTAACCCAGTTAGGCGTCTCCCGTTCGAAAGAGATACGGTGTAGATATGCAGATCTTTGCATATCTACAAATGTATCAGTTTCGAATTGTCCACGTTTTTTGGACAGCCCGCGGTTGCGTAAATGGTGTTAGTTTCATGCTCTACTCCGGTCCGAGATAGAGTTTCGGCGTCACCTCCCTGTTGTTCTCCGGACAGTACACTCTCCCTGCCAGGACGTGTATCCGGAGAACAGCGGGGAGGTGCTGCCGAAATTCTATCTCGGATCGGAGTAGAGCATGGAAACTAACTCTATCTACGCAACCGCGGGTGGGATTAGGACCTATCGTCACCTATTAGAAGGTAGGAACGTAGTGTACATGCATTACATGTCTATATTAAACTATACTCGGTTATATATGTTAGAGGATGGAGGACCGTGAGTGGATGTACACGGGCCGTAGAGGAAGGAACGATGTCACCACTGAATGGATTAGAAAGACCGATGATTTCGTGGAACGGGCATATGGCGAAGCTGCTAAAGGAGCGAGTCTAGTCCCATGCCCGTGCAGCAAATGTGACAACCGGAAAAGAAAACCAAAGAAGACCATGGTAGAACATATTTGGAAGAATGGATTTACGCCGGGCTATACTCGGTGGATATTTCATGGTGAAGCGCATCGTACGAGAGAAGAGGTGCTGAGACAACGTGTCGAGGATTATGACGCGGATGCAGGGTAGCGGATATGTTGAACGACTATCAGGAGGCACAGTACACGGGAGGATGTATGGATGACGAGCCAGAGCCGACTGCAAAGGCGTTCTACGACATGTTCGACGCGGCACAGAAGCCCCTTCACAGCCAGACAAAGGTTTCTCAACTGGATGCCATTGGGCGTGTAATGGCGTTCAAGTCGCAGTACAGCATCAGTAGAGATGCATTCGATGGCTTGTTGACGGTTATTGGGAGTCTGCTTCCGGATGATCACGTTCTGCTAAAGAGCATGTACGAGGCACAGAAACTACTTCGTGCACTTAAGATGACGTATGAGCAGATTCATGCTTGTCCGAAGGGCTGCGTGCTATTTAGGAAAGAATACGCGGAGGCAAAGTACTGTCCCAAGTGTAATTCGTCTAGGTTTATGGAGGTAGACTCTGGTGATGGACAGAAGAGGCAGCTCGACATCCCCTTGACAATCCTACGACACCTTCCGTTCATACCGAGGATCCAGCGTCTTTACATGACAGAGGAATCCGCGAAACAGATGACATGGCACAAAAATGGAAAACGATACAATCCTGACAAGATGGTGCACGCGTCAGATGGTGAAGCATGGAAACACTTTGATGACATTCACCGTGAGAAAGCCGAAGAGGCTCGTAATGTACGTGTTGCATTGGCCACAGATGGGTTCAATCCCTATGGAATGAGCGCTGCCCCGTACACATGTTGGCCCGTGTTTGTTATCCCAATCAATCTCCCCCCTGGTGTGTGCTTTCAAAGGCAGAATATATTCGTGTCGTTGATAATTCCCGGACACCCGGGGAACAAAATGGGCGTGTACATGGAGCCTTTGATCGATGAATTGGTATGTGCCTGGGAGGAAGGGGTATGGACATATGACCGAGCTACGAAGACAAACTTCAAAATGCATGTTTGGTACCAGTACTCCATGCATGACTTACCGGCGTATGGGCTATTCTGTGCCTGGTGTGTTCACGGTAAATTCCCATGCCCAGTTTGCAAGGAAGCTCTCAGGTTCATTTGGTTGAAAAAGGGTGGTAAATATTCGTCCTTCGATAAACATCGACAATTTCTTCCTGCTGACCATCCATTCCGCCTAGACATCAAGAACTTTACGAAAGGTGTCGTAGTGACAGACAGCCCACCTGCAACGATGACTGGTGCCGAAATTCGTCAACAGATAGATGGGCTCGTGGCCAATACAGAAGGTGGTTTTGTGGGATATGGTGAGCAGCATATGTGGACACATAAGTCTGGCTTGACTCGGCTCCCCTATTATGATGACCTGCTCCTTCCACACAACATTGACGTGATGCACACTGAAAAGAATGTTGCCGAGGCACTGTGGGCAACAATTATGGACATTCCTGGTAAGTCAAAGGATAATGTGAAGGCAAGAGTGGATCTGGCAGCGTTATGTGATAGACCAAAACTAGAGATGAAGCCGCCAAGTGGCGGAAAGACGTGGAGAAGGCCTAAGGCCGATTTCGTTTTAAGCAGGGCCCAGAGGAAGGAAGTACTTCAGTGGATAAAGATGTTGATGTTCCCTGATGGATATGCAGCTAACCTGAGTAGGGGGTGAACTTATCTACTATGCGAGTCTTAGGGATGAAGAGTCATGACTTCCACATATGGATTGAACGGATTCTTCCTGCGATGGTTCGAGGCTATGTCCCTGAGCATGTCTGGCTAGCGCTTTCAGAGTTGAGCTATTTCTTCCGTCAGCTTTGTGCAAAAGAGTTATCTCGGACCGTGGTTGCAGACTTGGAAAGATTGGCCCCCGTGTTACTGTGTAAGCTTGAGAAGATATTACCACCTGGCTTCTTCAATCCAATGCAGCATTTGATTCTTCATCTCCCCTATGAGGCACGAATGGGGGGCCCCGTGCAGGGACGTTGGTGCTATCCAATCGAGAGATGTCTAAAGACTATTCGAAAGAAATGTAGAAATAAATGCAAAATCGAGGCTTCCATTGCAGAGGCATACATTCTAGAGGAGGTCTCAAACTTCACAACAACTTATTATGGTGACAAACTGCCGAGCGTGCATAATCCACCCCCTCGTTACAATGATGGCGACAATGAATCGAACCTTAGAATATTTCGAGGCCAACTCGGAAGCGCAAGTGGCTCGACCACCAAGACCCTGACACATGAAGAGTGGCGGCATATCATGCTATACGTATTGACCAACCTTGAAGAGGTGACGCCATACATGGAACAATTTCTTCATGAATTCTGGCGTCGATCAAGGGACCCCACTCCACAGGAATATGACGCTCTTCTTAGAAAGGGTGCGAGAAATGGGTTGCCCGATTTCATTTCCTGGTTCAAACATAAGGTACGTGCTTAGTTTGTAAAAGAGATACGTCTTTAAACTCAATTTAGCGTCTTTTAACTTGCGAATACTTGCAGGACCAAAGAGATCCGTCTATGAGTGCCGAATTGAGACAAGTAGCCAACGACTTTGCTTATAGGGTCAAGAAATATTATGGGTATGACGTCAATGGATACCGTTTTCGCACAACACACTACGACAAAAGTCGGCCCAATCGGAAAACAACGTGTTCTGGGGTCTTTACGCCGGGCCTTGACAATGTCGATTATTTTGGACAAATCGAAGAAATATATGAGCTCAATTTTTATGGTTCCAAACCTCTTACTCCAGTGATATTCAAATGTCATTGGTTTGACCCTCAAGTGACGAGACAGACACATTCTAATCTTGGGATAGTCGAAATTCGACAAGATTCCACCTTAGCAGGAGACGATGTCTATATCGTTGCCCAACAGGCCACACAAGTGTATTATCTCCCATATGTGTGTCAAACGAAAGAACATCTTAAGGGTTGGGATGTTGTGTATACGGTATCGCCGCACGGGAGGTTACCTGTTCCTAACGATGAAGATTACAACTTAGACCCGGACACATATGATGGAGAGTTCTTCCAAGAAGATGGGCTAGAAGGGCGATTTGAGATAGACTTAACCGAAGCTATCGGAATGGACGTAGATATTGAAATGGTTGTTGATGAGGAGGATGATGAGGTGCAAAATGATAATGACTTAGTAATCCTTGAAGGCAATGACATTACTGACGAACTTGCGTCTTCCGATGGTGTGGAGATTGAAATGCTTGATAGTGATGATGAGAGTTATGATCCGGCTAACCCCGACACATATGAAGATTATTTTTAATCGATGTAATGCTATATGACTTTTTATTTCGCACCTGTTTTTAAATACATCTTTTTATATGTGCTTATTTGTTTACTCTTAATTGCAGGTTGTTGGACAAATATGGTGGGCGGTTTCCTGAGGAGGAGGAGGGGGAGGAGGAGTAGGACGGCGGACGATGCAGAGCAGGCAGCGCAGCAGCAGGCGGCGCCTCAGGACGACGACGACCAGCAGCAGGACGACGACGACCAGCAGCAGGACGCCTCAGGTTCAGGCGGCTCTAGTTCGAGGAGCATCTACCTGCGAGGCCCCGCGAGTCTCCCTCAGCGTCCCATACTTCGGGACAGACGGCCGCTGATTCGGCCGGAAGGGGAGAGGTATGTAACTTTATGTTCTTCATTCTTGTTCATATTATGTGTTCAAAATCATAATATAAACTAATACTTTTTATTTATCACTTGGACAGGTCTTGGACGGTTTTGGATTATGCTGGGGGTCATCGTCGCCCCCCCAATGGCATCCTCGGCCTGCTGTGCAGGGAACACTTCCCTGGACTTGTGGAGTACGCCGGAGTGACGGGCCCAGCCTTCACCTTCGACCACTACGCCGTCGCCCCCGATGCAGTAGACCGGGACGGCAGGGAATTCAATAACAAGGCAGAGCGGGTGAAGCAAGAGCTGTGGGTAAGTCTTAGTATAATATAAAATATGTCGCATTCGTTGCAAATTCTTGAAATAATGTATGGATACATCGTTTTTGTATGCAGGATTTCTTCAGTTGCGATGCTGGATACGAGGCTAGGGTGGATGTGGTGGCCACCACGAGTTGTAAGAAGCTCGTCGTGGACATGCACTATGAGGCCCGCATCCAGGCCATCATCACCTACCACGGCTCCGTCCTTGGGGAGAAGGTGACCAAAACTCAAGCCCGAACCATGTCGTTGACCAGGGAGCAGTACCTGCAGGTAAAGTCATGCATGTTTGGTACCAGTACTCCATACATGAATTTTATTTTATCTTCTGATATGCACTTTATGTGTTTACTTTGCAGATGATTCCACATTGGTGCGCTGCACATCCTCTGTGCTGGGAGCAGATGGTGGATAGGTGGTGTTCGGCTGAGTGGGACGAGGCGCACACAGCTAGCCGGGAACGGCGTTTGATGATGCAAGGCCCCTCCCACCACCAAGGCAGCCGGAGCCTGGGCCAATATGCCGAAGCATGAGTACGCCACCTTTTTTATTTAGATATATAGCACTAAGTTAGATATTATTTCTAACTATCTCGTTGGTTTTCGTTGCAGTCGGCGTCACATGGTGGCAGGCCTTGCTCCACCTTCTCGGCCTATGCTATGGCCCATAAGGGTAAGGCGACGTCCGACGTCACCTACAACCCGGATGACGGGCCCGAGGCCTACACCAACCCCGCCGTCTACAGCCGCCTCCATGACTACACCGCCATGGCGCAGGAGGTCCATGGCCCAGACTATGATCCGAGCACCGAGCCGATCGACACCGATGTGCTCATGAGGGTCGGAGGAGGCAAGAGACATGGGCGGTACTGGATTGCCGACGGGGCAATCGACTCGTCCTCCACTCCCACTCTGTCTCAGGTGAGAGCAAGGAGCACGGGCTCGAGTCTAGCCATACGACCTCGGCACGACAGCTCACAGCATCGCATACATCAACTCGAGGTTAGTGCTTCTGTAACTCGTCCTTTCTTGAGTTATATACCTTCTCTTTGAGTTACTATAACGTTGGCTTGTAATATTACAGACCCAACTAGAAGAAGAGAGGAGGGAACGTCAAGAGATGGAGGCGAGGATAATGGCGGAGCGGGCGGCGGCTGATCAGAGGATGGCAGAGATGTTCCAGTACATGCAGAGCCTTGGCGCCGCACAGGACATCCCTCCGCCACCTCCATTGTTCCCTCCAGTTGACCCTACTCTCTTCCACACTCCTGTGAGTATCAAAATTGTAGTTAGATGTTTGTAATGCATCTGGTATAACACTTGCAATCTCTTCTCTGTGCAGGGCCAATCTGGGGCGGCATCCAACAACCCTCCGGAAGGGTTCAGCCCAACGCAGCCCCGGTCAAACCGCCCACCTCCATGAGTGTTGTGTTTTCATTGTTTTAGACTTCAGAACTTATGTATAATACTTATGTCTGTGTTTGATACTTATGTGAGAGCTTGCGACGTTTGAGACTTATGTTTGTGTTTAATACTTGTGTTGAACACTTATGTTTGTGATGGATATTTATGTTTGTGGTGACGGTTTTATGTTTGTGTTGGCTATTTATGTCTGTGATGATATCTGTGATGTATATATGTGATATATATGTGATATCTTCTGTTTGTGTGGATGGAATACAAAAAACAAATTAAAAAGGTATATACTGGTCACTTTGCCGAGTGTTACACTCGGCAAAGAGGCTCTTTGCCGAGTGTCCGGGTCATAACACTCGGCAAAGAGCACAGACCTGGGCACCGGTTTAGGTTCTTTGCCGAGTGTTACGTCCCTGGCACTCGACAAAGAGGTCGGCTTTGCCGAGTGCCACTTGGGACACTCGGCAAAGAACCTGACATGGAGACCCTCCCTGGCGGGTTCTTTGCCGAGTGTCCCAAGTGGCACTCGGCAAAGATGGATTCTTTACCGAGTGCTGTACGGAAGACACTCGGCAAAACTAACTTCTTTGCCGAGTGTCACAGGGGACACTCGGCAAAGCCGCTGTCTCCGTCACTCGACGCCGTAACGGCTGCTTTTCTTTGCCGAGTGCTCTCTGGCACTCGGCAAAGATCTTTGTCGAGTGCCCGATAAAAAGCTCTCGGCAAAGAAGGCTTTGCCGATGCACTGTTCACCGAGCCTTCTTTGCCGAGTGTAACACTCAGCAAAGCTTTTGCCGAGTGTTTTGAACGCTTCGCCGAGTGCTTCAGGCACTCGGCAAAGCGATTGATTCCGGTAGTGTCCACTGCGCTGAAAAAGGATGCTTCGATCGATTTCCGACAGGAAGCTGGTGATTTTTCTACCTCTATTTATATGTATATATAGTCATATCTATCATGTCGTCCAAGCCTTTATTTAGTATGAATGCAATATACGTATATGTCGAGTGGCGGGGAAGGGAAAAACTGGAAATATATTCATTTGTTTACCAGGGATTTGAAGCGAGAATACTGGTACGATTTGTGCTCGTCAACAAAAACAATTTGTGATTAAGAAATAAGCAAGATTCTGCTTGCTACAGACGACTAATCAATCTATTGGATCGGGTTCAGAGATCGATGCCCTGCCCCCGCCGCTGGCGCTGCATGCAACTATACTATGCAGATCCGGGCGGTGGAGCCACACAGACACAGGCGCAGATATAGAAAACCCACACATAGTAGTACAGACAAATCCAGAGGCCGCAATAATACAAGTACAGAAAACCAGCAAGCTAGGCAGCAACACTGGGGTGCCGTTTAGTTCGTGAAATGCAAAGTAAATGGTAATAATAATAATTTACAAATAATTACAGATGGTAATAAGTTAAAATACGACGGTATTAATTTTTAGCGTAGTATCTGGTTACGGTAGAACTTAACATGGTTTACCATTATCTATTACGATTTAAGTTACAAAAATATATGAACCAAACAACCACCTTAGTTGCTGCAAGCTCAAGCTCCATGCTCGGGCAGTCGCAGGCAGCCTCGCCATGCATCCGCCACTCCTCCGTTTCAGCAGCGGCCTCCATACGAGCATACTACCCCGCTACTCCACGCAGACACGCTCTCGCTTTCTCCCTCCTGCCGCCCGGCCTGCCCCCTTCGGCCCTTCAACTCACCCCGATATTGCTTCTCCGGATCCATCACTCGCGGCCATCTCCTCATTATATATAGCAGCTTTCACTCTGCTCCATCTGCAACCGCCACCGATCACCTGCCTTAAAGCAGTCTATTTGTCTACTCGCCGAGCTCTCTCGCTCTTCTTCTAGCTACTGCATGCGTGCCACCTGCAAGCTCTGCTAGTCGATCAGCTAGGCAGCTAGGTAGCTAGCTCCGATCCACATATATAAAATCAGATCGCACAGCTACTAGCGGCAACCGACATGTCCAGCGGCCGGAGGTCGTCACGCACGCGGCGTGCGGGGAGCAGCTCGCTGTCGTCGTCGACGTCGAGGTCCATCTCGGAGGACCAGATCTCCGAGCTCCTCTCCAAGCTTCAGGCGCTGCTCCCGGAGTCTCAAGCTCGCAATGGCGGCGCACACAGGGTAAGCTCACTGACCGAGCACACTCCGATGTACGTACTAGTGCAGCCGGTCGCCAGCAATTTGTTTGCTCGTCGTCGTACGTAGACCGACATAAGCAGCTACTAGCTAGCTGAAGCTCACATGGACAATGGGCGAATAATGCAGGGGTCGGCGGCGAGGGTGCTGCAGGACACGTGCAGCTACATCAGGAGCCTGCACCAGGAGGTGGACAACCTCAGCGAGACGCTGGCCGAGCTGCTCGCCTCCGCCGATGTCACCAGCGACCAGGCCGCCGTCATCAGGAGCCTGCTCATGTGACCAACGCACCCCGGCCGGAAAAGAAGAGAGAGAGAGAGAGAGAGGCAAGCTTCCGGTGAGAGCGCATGCGTGCGTGCACGGCTGTTAATTAGATCGTCTCAGGCGTGCTGCATGCCTAGCTTAATTATCTATACTATACCCGTACTTTGATTTGCAACTGCTCATTAGCTTCCCTGCCGCTGTCTGTCTAGTAGTACTAGTACTGTGCCCAAGGATTATTAGTAGCTGGTGAGCTAGCTATATATGCATGCTTAGTAGCAGCCGTAGTAGTGACTAGTGAGCAAATTCTTGTACTTTGATGTAAGCTTGCACTGTGTTGGTCATCGTCTCTGCTCTGCTTTGTTTGCGATCGGTGTTTGGCTGTTAATCCAAGCTAGCTAGCTGGATGTGTGTGAGAGGTTTTGCAAATAATGGTGGGAGATCGATGGATGGATGGATGGGCAGACAAGCATCAGAGGTTCAATATATTATCTGAAAGATACTACTACTAATTAATACTGCTACATACCACTACAACGACTAGTCCATGCTAGAGAGGGGTTCGTGTTGATATGTACTTTGAGATGCCTAGTTGGCTTTGTTTAATGAAGTGGCGCTTTTACTTAAGCTACTAGTAGTAAGTACGTACTTAGCTCCAAGATGCTTGATGGGTTGTTTTCCCTGATGATGGCCCGCACACAATCATGATCATTGCAACTCTTGGACGTGCTTGTGTGTAGTTTGTCGTGCCCTGTGTTTTAGCTGACTTTGGAGTTTACGGGGGGAGATCGGTGCCTTTGTCATCGATTAACTAATTTGGACGTACTCGTGAAAATGAAGTTTCCCAAGTAAATGGATGTTTTCCTCTTTATATAAAACATGCATACTGCTGCTGTGTGCAACAACTGTGACTGCCATTTATCAAGTCCGATTCCTCCATGCATGTACGTGTGCATGAAGATTCAAAAGAATCACGTACGTCCTTTCTCATCGGTACCTGATATTAGTTCATATTGATCTATCCTGGGCTCCTGGCCCCTAACGATTTTTTGTAACTTTTAGTTCTTCCTTACACAAATAACTTCAATAGTTTTTGTTCATTTGTTTAGGTTCATACCCGATTGAGTTCAAGTTTAGTTCCACACTAAATATTTATGTGATACAGGTTCGTGACAAAAAAAATGTGGTAAAAATGTTAAAACAGGAAAATATAGTTCATGTGGACTCAACTCAGTCGAGTACGTACGTCGTACGTCCTGCACCTGATGCAGATGTGTATGCATGGACCATGCATGCATATAATGATCATGTTATCTAAGTGGGGCGACAGGAGGCAGGAAATCAAAGATACACCGTACGGCCATGACTGCAACCGTGCAACTAATTTTTCGTAACAGTACCTAATCGGCGGCCAAATTAAGCCCTGCTTTGCCTGATTAGTGCCATGCGGCAGATCGGTTGCAGAACAACAGGGACATCACATCACTCACTGGTCCTGATGAAACTAGTAAGGTGCCCGTCCATCTTTTCTCCTCACCTTTGGCCCATGACGTCGTCGGGGTTGCCAATGTCGCTGCAGCCAACGAGCTAGCTCTCCTTGCTAATCTCCATGGATCCATGGATTCCATGCCCTTCCTCCTCTCACCGTTGTTGCGTGTCCCTCAAAACCGAAAACCTACGTTCGCATCAAACAGCTGCATATTTGGATTATTCAGAGGAAAATGAGGCGAAAGTGTAGTAAATTTGGCTCTATCTAAAACTTAAAACAAATACAAATCCATATTTATAAAACCATACTTTTTCCCAAAGCACTACTAAGCCTGAAACGATCCAATTAATAGATTATTTTGGTTATATAGGCACTCTAGATATTTTAGTTAAAATAGATTATTTTAGCATTACAAAGGAAGTGCTTTTTTTTCCTCTGAACTCGCTGGCACATGGGCTCTCCGCTCTTCGACTGGGCAGCAGAGAGAGGCGAGGCTCGTCCTGGGCGAACTGTGGCTGGGAATCTGCCTCCTCACCTCGATGACGCACGCACCCAAGCTTTTCGGACCACAGCACTAACCGACTAACCGCTGCTAGTGCTAGCTAAGTAGCTAAGATGGTAGTACTAGTCAATATACAGGAGCACATATATCTTATCACAAACGTATAAATAGGATGAAATAAAATATCAAATGTGAGACCTGTCGATCAAGATATCGGATATTAAGTTAGCAACGGTTTACTAGAGCTGATTGTCACAACCACCACATGGTCTAGATCTGTAAACCTGGTAATGGGCATATATAAAATAGGTTCATTTAAGCTTCATTTCCTCCTGTATATTGACTATCACGCCTTTTTCTATCACGTTAGCAACGGTTTACTAAACCTATTTTATAAAATATGTTTCTATGAACATATATAAAATGGGAACATATAAAATGCAAACCGTGTTTTGGTGCAAACCTCGTGGAAATCTACTAAAAAAAGTTTTCAAAAAATTCTGAAACAAAACATGAATATACATCTAAACTTACCTCGTCTATATACAAAATTTCATGGTCAAATCTATCTTACATTAGCAGTTACAAAAAAAAATTTGGTACATTATATTTGAACTTTTACTGTTTGTTAGAAATTTTGTCTTTTTTTGTAACTGTTAGATTAAGATGAATTTGCCCATAAAAATTTGTATATAGATGAGATAAGCTCATATGTACATTCATGGTTTTTTTTTCAGAATTTTTTGAAACTTTTTTAATAGGTTTGTACAGAATTTGCGCCAAAATATGGTTTACATTCGATATGTTCCCAAAATATTTTTTGCATATATATATAAAATAGGTTTTTGTGCTACACGGTCTAGATCTGTAAACTTGGTAATGAAGCTTGACCAGGATCGAGCTACCTTCAAATATAACGGCAAGGAGGCTACGAAAGGGGGCATGATAAATATCCTGTTCCTAATTAAGTGCTGGATTAATTAGTTTGAGCAACGGAACTCTGTTGACTGAGAAATGAAAGGAGGAAGGTAGACTCTGCGCTTTTGGTGACATGATAGAAGAGAAGAATAGACAGGCACGCAGGCAGACAAGAGCTTGGTGGGGAGAAGAGAGACCGCGGGCAGAGACGACACGAATTCCGTGTGCGGACAAGCATGTGTACGGTGTTGGGCCACGCGATCCCTCCTCCTGGGGCCTGGTGCTGGGCCTGGGCCTGGGCCTTCTCGATATCGCGGTCTCCCTGAACTTGTTCCGATTCGGTCCACACGTTGCAATGATCAGCTCGCGCCCGGCCGACGACGTACGAGTACGACCGCCGATCCATCCGGAGTTCCGGACTCCACGGCAGACCGGCCGGCACCCACGACGCAGCTCGAGACCGCAGCTCAATGGCTGACTTGGCTGCAGCTGCCCTAGCTGCTACCTGCAGTATACCACCGCCAGCTCGTTCGTTAGTAGGCCGGCCGGCGCCGGCTGGGACACGAGGCGCTCACTACGTACGTACGTACGTACCATGCAATCAGGGTTTGTAGGGGCTAGCTACATGTGATGATGAGGTCGACTTACGTACGACGACCAAATGTACGTACGCGAACGACAGGCCACCAAACGCGTACCAACACATTCTGCATTTATATGCATATGCATGGCGCGCACGTCCGATCGACTCCCGGACAGGCGATCGAGAGGTCCTCGTGATCCGTTGGATGCAAATACTACTATTTTAGTCTTAGGTCAGGTACTTGAATTATATCATATCATCCGGCCGGCCGGCAAAGAGCATCACATATTTGGCACATGCATACGTGATTTGTGGTACCTAGCGAGAGCGTGAGTGTGTACTACCTCCACTCTCTTGGCGCGACACCACTGCACCCGGCCGACCAGACGATCGTGATGAATCAATCTAGCCATAAGTAGTCTCAGTATCATAAATGCATGGCCACCTGATTGATCGTTGATTCTTTTCTTTTTTCTTAAAAGAAAAGACGGACCATGCAGGAAGAGGATAGAGGAAGTATACCAGCAGGCGGTGCCTAGGTTAGATATGCACGTCATCCGTACCGACGAAACGACTGGAGCTTCAATTCGTTTTGGCTACATATATATGTACCAGTACGGCAGTACCAGATAGTATGATGAAGCAACAATTTAGGCTTTACATAAATGGGCTGTCTTCGGCTCAGCAGTCATTCCATAATCCTGTCAATCGGGTGGCCCGTCTCCATCCATCTCTTCCCCTTTTTTTAAACGCTGACGATGACTGCTGGCTACTGCACCCCCTTCCTCCTCGTGACCACTGCATGCATGCATGGCTCCCGGCCCTCAGCTCGGCCACCAGCCCACCACTGCATGTATGCAGTATGCATAGCCGCCGCGGCGTCGCCTCTCCCTCTCGCGCGCGCGTATAGATGCATCAGACCACGGGGCGTGCTGTTGTCGGAGCGAGTCGTCCATCCCATCGGAAAACAGCATACCAATCGATCGTGCATGTCCAAATACGCCACGTGCATCTGCATACGCGCTCCGGATGGTTAAATGAGGATTTGGGAGGGCCCTTAATCAGGTTTTTTTAGTGGTGTGTTGACGTATTAATTGTCTTGTTTCAGTATTTATTTGGATCCATGTTGGTGTCGTTCCTTTTGTTGTTCTGAGTCGTGGTTCGTATAATTAACCTTTTTTTTCGCCGTCGTCTGATAAAATTTACAGCAAAGTCGCCTCAGGCCCATTGTTAATCATGTAATGTAAGCGTGACCTTTATTTTTTTGGTTGATTTTTGCTAGTAAACGTAGTCATCCTTTGACACTTATTTAATCTGTGTTTCAATTATAAAGACTTACCTTTTCTATCTTAATAAATAACTGTAAGAGCATAACTATCTAAAAATACTAAAATATTTCGTAATTTATTTGAGATAGAGGAAATCGTAAATAGTTACCTCTGTCCCATTCCCGGCTGGCGGCAATGGTTTCATGGTTACGCTATACGTCGTGCCAGTGTACCACGCAGACACAGATAGAGTCATCATATAGCTAGGCAGTAGGCACAGCCACCGAGCCATGTGCATCGCAGATCCGGCCCGGGAAATAGCCCACGTGGAGACGCCGCCATCCACGCACGTTACGGCGATCGGTCGCGCCCAGATTAATTACGTACAACATGCGGCGATCTCACGCACGCCGCCCACCGCGCATTCCATTCAAAAAGACGGAGCGCCAAGAGACCGTGGAATGAAACATTTTCGAATTCTCATACAAGACGAAAAATTTTAATCACGACCGTAGTGTACGAAGAGAGCTCTGAGATGTAAATTTTTAGTAGGGAATGTCGTGCGTGTTCTTCGACGGGTAGGTATGAACCTCATCATTCACTAGGTGAAGAGTTTATGTTTATATTGTTGAGAACTACATTACCACGGATCACCAGATCCGCTCCCTTCCCTCTCGTCAGCAGTGGAGGCACAAGAAGCTGTAGAGAATCCATCTCCCTTCCCATAAGCACGACAGAGAAAACACACGAAGCACATGATATAGGGTTGAGCCTCTAGCCTCTTTCTGATCTCTATAATATGAAGGGGTGTACAGGTTCCTTATATAGAGATGTGAGACCCCTTAAGGGCAAAGCCGGTATTTGCCCATATAACCCTAACTAGGGTTACTTAACACTCTCCCTTGGGCGAATACCGCGACCAACACATGCCTCGTTAAAACTCCGAAAACCCCATTGGGAAAAATGTGGAGAAAGAGTGCATGGTGATACAAATTATATTTGCACTTTGTTGCCTCGTTAAAAACCTCATGTGAGAAACTTCAAAAAAAAGCTCACCAAGGGAAAAAGAGTACAACAGTTGTCATCGGGACAGATTTCGATTCTCTGGGATCTAGATTCTATCGAATCTTCTACAAGGGCTAACTTTAGAAATGTGCTCCTGTAATACCCAATTTGTAATATATCGTATAAAAGGAGAAAAGTTATTTCCTTTATCTTTATGTGCGAGTTGAATCTACTTATCATCACATGTGAACACCATATTGAAAATAATTAATAAAATACATGCCACTAAATTATGCATCATGCTGGATTTTATTTTTTTGTGTGCATTTTGGTGACAATATAAAAATAAGGTGAAAAGAAATATATCAAAGTATAAAGTAGAATTTAAGATCTAAAGGAAATTCAAGAATTTAGAAAAAGAGAAGAAGGAAATAATATTATGTGAGTGAAATGAGTATAAAAAAATAATAAAATATATTATTTCTATACTGGGATTTGAATGTGTACATTTGACTCAGGATAAACTCATAAAAAGATTCAAATTCAAATTTGGATTTCAAAATAAAAAGAAGACAAAATAAAAACATAAAAGAAAAAAAGAAACCTTCGCCTGGGCCAAAACCTCGCTGGTGGCCCAATACACCTTGCGTCGCGTGGGCCGCAGGCCGGCCCAACCCCACGTCCACACTGCCACATGTAGTCACTAACAACCGGGGCCACAACCCAGCCTCACCCCTCACTCTCAGCGCGGCCGCGGTACTGACGGGCGGACCCAGCCGGTCATCCACTCACCACGTCGCGACCTCGGTTCTCTGTCTGGCGGGTGGGACCTTGAGAGCACCTAGAGGGGGGGTGAATAGGTGATCCTGTAAAAACTTAAAACTTATAGCCACAAAAAACTTGGTTAAGTGTTAAGTGACTATAAGGCGAGCTCTTGCGAATCTCAACAATCACACAAAAAGCAATCACAAGAGACACGCGAGTTATCCCGTGGTTCGACAAGTACAACACTTGTCTACCTCCACGTTGTGGCGTCCCAATGGACGAGGGTTGCACTCAACCCCTTTCAAGTGATCCAATGATCAACGTGAATACCACAGTGTTTTTCTTTCTTTCACTATATCCCGTTTGCGAGGAATCTCCACAACTTGGAGCCTCTCACCCTTACAGTTGATGATCACAAAGAAGCACGGATGTAAGGAAGGGAAGAGCAACACACACAAGACTCAAAGCAAGAGACAAACACACACACTAGTCACAACTTGAGCTCTAAGTTCACACACGGAGTTCTCAACTCAAGATGAGCTCAAATTGCTATCACAACGAATCAAATGCGCTAGAATGAAGTCTTGGTGCTTAGAGATGATCAAAGAATGCTTGGTGTACTCCTCCATGTGCCTAGGGGTCCCTTTTATAGCCCCAAGGCAGCTAGGAGCCGTTGGAGGCATTCCAGGAAGGCAATTCTTGCCTTCTGTCGGGTGGCGCACTGGACAGTCCGGTGCACCACCGGACAAACACTGTTCAGTGTCCGGTGCAGATTGCTTTCCTAAATTGGCGCAGCCGACCATTGAAGATTTGGAGCCGTTGGCGCACCAGACGCTGTCCGGTGCCCCCATCAGACCGTTGGCTCGGCCACGCGTCACGTGCGGATTGCGCGACCGACCGTTGGCTCACCGGACAGTCCGGTGCATCACCGGACAGTCCGGTGAATTTTAGCCGTACGCCGCCGCCGAATTCCCGAGAGCGGCCAGTTGACCAGACGCCAGCCTGGCGCACCGGACATTGTCCGGTGCACCACCGGACAGTCCGGTGCACCCAGACTGCGCAGAGTCTTGGCTACTCCAGCCAAGTCTTTTTCCTTTTGTATTTTCTCTGATTCTAGCACTTAGACAAATATGTTAGTGCACAAAAACCAATGTACTAAGTCTAGAATCATACCTTTGTGTTGATTTGCACTTCATCCACCATTTGGCACTTATTAATACTTAAGGCAATTGTGTTGGACACCAAAATACTTTAGAAATGGCCCAAGGGCGCATTCCCCTTTCAATCTCCCCCTTTTTGGTGATTTATGCCAACACATCAAAAAGCAACAAATAGAAGTGCAACATCAATGCAATTAAGAACAAGAATTGTTTTTGATTCAAATTTGGCATATTTGGATCATTCTTTGCCACCACTTGGTTTGTTTTCAAAATCAAACTCAATTTCCTATCTCTAAGTCAAACACACTTGTTTAGGTATAAAAAGAGGTACTTCATGAGAAAATTTGATCAAGAGCCAAAAACTCCCCCTTTTTCCCATAATCCTATATTCTCCCCACAAGAGGCCAAATTTTGCACATAAGAGTATTTTGACAAAACAAAAGTTCTAACTCTACTATTTTCAAAATTCTCAAGTGGTAGCTGATCCATTTGCTTTGGCCTTAATTTCTCCCTCTTTGGCATTAAGCACCAAAACGGGATCATTATTGGCCCTTAAACCCCATTGCCTCACCAAAATCTTCAATTAAGAGTAAAAAGGCAATAAGAGCACGAAGATGAAATTGGAGTAAATTACCCTCTCATCGGAGTGCAGTGGAAGTCTTGCATGGTCCAAGTTCACCTTTTCCCTTTCAATCACCTTTGAGACTAAATTAAGAAAACTCAAGCACACAGTTAGTCTTAAAGGGTCAAGTTGTAGCATTTCTCCCCCTAAATATGTGCACCATTCACACATGGACTTGTGAGGTCCGGGGATTCCTTGCACAACTTGAGCACAATGAATAAGCAATAAAATGCATAAAGGAACATGATCAAATGCATAAAACACATGTATGCTCTAGATCAATCCAAGTTACGCGGATCTAAGACATTTAGCTCACTACGCAGCCTGCAAAAGGTCTTCTCATCTAGAGGCTTGGTAAAGATATCGGCTAGCTGGTTCTCGGTGCTAACATAAAACACTTCGATATCTCCCTTTTGCTGGTGGTCTCTCAAAAAGTGATGCCGGATGTCTATGTGCTTTGTGCGGCTGTGTTCAACAGGATTGTCCGCCATGCGGATAGCACTCTCATTGTCACATAGGAGTGGGACTTTGCTCAGATTGTAGCCAAAGTCCCGGAGGGTTTGCCTCATCCAAAGTAGTTGCGCGCAACACTGTCCTGCGACAACATACTCGGCCTCAGCGGTGGATAGGGCAACAGAAGTTTGTTTCTTAGAACTCCAAGACACCAGGGACCTTCCTAGGAATTGGCATGTCCCTGATGTACTCTTCCTATCGACCTTACATCCAGCATAATCGGAGTCTGAATATCCAATTAAGTCAAAGGTAGACCCCTTTGGATACCAGATCCCGAAGCAAGGCGTAGCAACTAAATATCTAAGAATTCGCTTAACGGCCACAAGGTGACACTCCCTTGTTGAGGAAGAAGGTTGATCTTGCTCCTGGTGTTCCTGTGGTCGCACATCTCCAATAGCCATGGCGCGTATTGCGTCCGTTGGAACATCATCCTCATCTACATCATCAAGATCAACTTGCTCTCTCGGAGAGCCATTAGTTTCATCAAATACAACATCGCTAGAGACTTCAACCAAACCCGATGATTTGTTGAAGACTCTATACGCCTTTGTGTTTGAGTCATAACCTAACAAAAACCCTTTTACAGCTTTGGGAGCAAATTTTGAATTCCTACCTTCACTAGAATGTAGTATTTACTCCCAAAAACTCGAAAATATGAAACGTTGGGTTTGTTACTGGTTAGAAGTTCATATGACGTCTTCTTGAGGAGGCGATGAAGGTAGACCCGGTTTATGGCGTGGCAAGCTGTGTTCACAGCTTCCGACCAAAACCGCTCGGGCGTCTTGAATTCTCCAAGCATCGTCCTCGCCATGTCTATGAGCGTCCTGTTCTTCCTCTCTACCACACCATTTTGCTGTGGTGTGTAGGGAGCGGAGAACTCGTGCTTGATTCCTTCCTCCTCAAGGTACTCCTCTACTTGAAGATTCTTGAACTCGGACCCGTTGTCGCTCCTTATCTTTTTCACCTTGAGCTCAAATTCATTTTGAGCTCTCCTTAGGAAGCGCTTTAGGGTCCCTTGGGTTTCTGTTTTATCCTGCAAAAAGAATACCCAAGTGAAGCGGGAAAAATCATCAACAATAACAATACCATACTTACTTCCCCCGATGCTGAGGTAGGCGACAGGTCCAAAGAGGTCCATGTGAAGTAGCTCCAAAGGTCTTGATATGGTCATCACATTCTTGCTCTGATGAGAGCTTCCCACCTGTTTACCTGCTTGACAAGCTGCACAAGGTCTATCTTTTTCGAAAGTTACATTTGTTAGACCTAACACATGTTCTCCCTTTAGAAGTTTGTGAAGGTTCTTCATCCCCACATGTGCTAGACGACGATGCCACAGCCAGCCCATGCTAGTCTTAGCAATTAAGCATGCATCTAGACCGACCTCCTCCTTCGAAAAATCAACTAAATAGAGTTTGCCGTCTAGTACACCCTTAAAAGCTAATGAACCATCACTCCTTGTAAAGACAGACACATCTACATTTGTAAATAAGCAATTGTAACCCATATTGCATAATTGACTAACGGACAACAAGTTATACCCGAGCGATTCAACTAAAAACACATTAGATATGGAATGCTCAGATGAAATAGCTATCTTTCCTAGTCCTTCAACCTTGCCTTGATTCCTTTCACCGAATATGATTGAGTCTTGGGAATCTTTGTTCTTGACGTAGGAGGTGAACATCTTCTTCTCCCCCGTCATGTGGTTTGTGCATCCGCTGTCGATAATCCAGCTTGAGCCCCCGGATGCATAAACCTGCAAGGCAAATTAGGCTTGGGTTTTAGGTACCCAACTCTTGTTGGGTCCTACAAGGTTAGTAACAATAGTCTTAGGGACCCAAATGCAAGTTTTATCTCCCTTGCATTTTGCCCCCAATTTCCTAGCAACCACTTTCTTATTTTTACACGAAAGTACAAAGTCAGTGTTGCAGGCATGAAAAACAGTAGTAGGTTTATTACAAACTTTCCTAGGAGCATGAGACACAATATTTCTCCTAGGCCTACCATTAAAGTTGGAACTCGAAGCAATCATGGCATGTGAGTCAAAAGCATTATAACTCCTATTATAATGAACATTTCTAGAAAATTTCCTATCACTATAGATAAAAACATGATTCCTTTGAGCATTACTAGTCATAGGGGCCTTCCCTTTGTCCTTGGCGGAGATGGGAGCCCTTTGACTTGTTAAGTTCTTGGCTTCCCTTCGAAAGCCAAGCCCATCCTTAATTGAGGGATGTCTACCAACAGTGTAGGCATCTCTTGCAAATTTTAGTTTATCAAAATCATTTTTGCTAGTCTTAAGTTGGGCATTAAGACTAGCCACTTCATCATTTAATCTAGTAATAGAAATTAAATGTTCACTACAAGCATCAACATTAAAATCCTTACACCTATTACAAATCACAACATGCTCTACACAAGAACTAGATTTATTTGCTACTTCTAGCTTAGCATTTAAATCAACATTAATATTTCTTAAGCTAGCCACAGTCTCATGACAAGTAGATAATTCACAAGAAAGCATTTCATTCCTTTTAACTTCTAAAGCAAGAGACTTTTGCACACTTACAAATTTATCATGCTCTTCATATAAAAGATCCTCTTGCTTTTCTAAAAGTCTATTCTTTTCATTTAGAGCATCAATAAATTCTTTAATCTTTTCTACTTTTGCTCTATCTAATCCTTTGAACAAGCTAGTGTAATCAATTTCATCATCACTAGAGTCCTCATCACTAGAAGTAGAGTACTTAGGAGTTTCTCTAGTGTTTACCTTCTTTTCCTTTGACATTAGACAAGTATGGCGCTCGTTGGGGAAGAGCGACGACTTGTTGAAGGCCGAGGCAGCGAGTCCTTCGTCGTTGGAGTCAGACAACAAACATTCCGAGTCCCACTCTTTGCCGAGGTGCGCCTCGCCCTTCGCCTTCTTGTGGGCCTTCTTCTTTTCCCTCTTCCCGCTTTTCTCTTATTCCTGGTCATTAGTATTGTCGGGACAATTTGCTATAAAATGACCATACTTACCACATTTAAAGCAGGAGTGTTTTCCCTTTGCTTTGCTCTTGTTTGGATGCTCCTTTCTTCCTTTTAGTGCCGTCTTAAAACGCTTGATAATGAGGGCCATTTCATCCTCATTTAGCCCGGCCGCCTCAACTTGCGCCACCTTGCTAGGTAGCGCCTCCCTGCTACTTGTTGCTTTGAGAGCAACGGTTTGAGGCTTGTGGATCGGCATTGGGCCATTCAGCACCTCATCAACATATCTCGCCTCCTTGATCATCATTCGCCCGCTTAAAAACTTTCCGAGTATTTATTCGGGCATCATCTTGGTGTACCTAGGATTTTCACGAATAGAGTTTACAAGATGAGGATCAAGGACAGTGAAGGACCTTAGCATAAGCCGGACGACGTCGTGCTCCGTCCATCTCGTGCTTCCATAGCTCCTGATTTTGTTGACCAGGGTCTTGAGCCTGTTGTACATTTGGGTTGGCTCCTCCGCCCTGATCATTGCGAACCTTCCCAGTTCGCCCTCCACCAACTCCATCTTGGTGATCATGGTGACGTCGTTCCCCTCATGCGAGATCTTGAGGGTGTCCCAAATCTGCTTGGCGTTATCCAAGCCGCTCACCTTATGGTATTCTTCCCTGCACAAGGATGCTAATAGAACAGTGGTAGCTTGTGCATTTTTGTGAATTTGTTCATTGATAAACATGGGATTATCCGTACTATCAAATTGCATTCCATTTTCTACTATCTCCCATATATTTGGATGAAGAGAGAACAAATGGCTACGCATTTTGTGACTCCAAAATCCGTAGTCCTCTCCATCAAAGTGCGGAGGTTTCCCAAGTGGAATTGAAAGTAAATGAGCATTGGAGTTAGATAGAATACGAGAATAATCAAAAGAAAAGTTTGAGTTAACTGCTTTCTTTTTCTCTTCATCGTCGTCTTTTTGGGAAGAGGAAGACTCGTCGCTGTCGTAGTAGACTATCTTCTTGATGCGCCTCTTCTTCTTCCCATCCTTCTTCTTGTGACTCGAGCCAGAGTCAGTGGGCTTATCATCTCCTGGCTCGTTGAAGACGGATTCCTTCTCCTTATCGTTGACCACCATCCCCTTTCCCTTAGGATCCATCTCTTCGGGCGATTGGTCCCTTTCGTGAAGAGAACGACTCTGATACCAATTGAGAGCACCTAGAGGGGGGTGAATAGGTGATCCTGTAAAAACTTAAAACTTATAGCCACAAAAAACTTGGTTAAGTGTTAAGTGACTATAAGGCGAGCTCTTGCGAATCTCAACAATCACACAAAAAGCAATCACAAGAGACACGCGAGTTATCCCATGGTTCGACAAGTACAACACTTGTCTACCTCCACGTTGTGGCGTCCCAATGGACGAGGGTTGCACTCAACCCCTTTCAAGTGATCCAATGATCAACTTGAATACCACGTGTTTTTCTTTCTTTCACTATATCCCGTTTGCGAGGAATCTCCACAACTTGGAGCCTCTCGCCCTTACAGTTGATGATCACAAAGAAGCACGGATGTAAGGAAGGGAAGAGCAACACACACAAGACTCAAAGCAAGAGACAAACACGCACACTAGTCACAACTTGAGCTCTAAGTTCACACACGGAGTTCTCAACAGAAGATGAGCTCAAATTGCTATCACAACGAATCAAATGCGCTAGAATGAAGTCTTGGTGCTTAGAGATGATCAAAGAATGCTTGGTGTACTCCTCCATGCGTCTAGGGGTCCCTTTTATAGCCCCAAGGCAGCTAGGAGCCATTGGAGACATTCCAGGAAGGCAATTCTTGCCTTCTGTCGGGTGGCGCACCGGACAGTTCGGTGCACCACCGGACAAACACTGTTCAGTGTCCGGTGCAGATTGCTTTCCTAAATTGGCGCAGCCGACCGTTGAAGATTTGGAGCCGTTGGCGCACCGGACGCTGTCCGGTGCCCCCATCAGACCGTTGGCTCGGCCACGCGTCACGCGCGGATTGCGCGGCCGACCGTTGGCTCGGCTGATCGTTGGTTCACCGGACAGTCCGGTGCATCACCGGACAGTCCGATGAATTTTAGCTGTACGCCGCCGACGAATTCCCGAGAGCGGCCAGTTGACCAGACGCCAGCCTGGCGCACCGGACACTGTCCGGTGCACCCAGACTGCGCAGAGTCTTGGCTGCTCCAGCCAAGTCTTTTTCCTTTTGTATTTTCTCTGATTCTAGCACTTAGACAAATATGTTAGTGCACAAAAACCAATGTACTAAGTCTAGAATCATACCTTTGTGTTGATTTGCACTTCATCCACCATTTGGCACTTATTAATACTTAAGGCAATTGTGTTGGACACCAAAAATACTTTAGAAATGGCCCAAGGGCACATTTCCCTTTCAGACCTGCTCGTCAGGCATATCCCCTTCCTTCCGTCTGTTTCTCAACCGAATGGGGGGAGCTCTCCGTGTATGGCGGAACTACTGAATGAGTTCATCTTGGACCTTTTAATCCGTGCCCATATATGTGACTTGTGCACCACCCCCTCCCCTAGAACCAATAGGGTGAGCGACCAGAGAGCATAGCTAACCATGTGCACCCATGGGTGGGAGAATGGCGTCTACCGCGAGCAAAATCAGGGAGCGCTATCGCTCCAGCATCGATGGATGGATTTGGAGCATCGCGGGACCAAACCAAGCGTGTGCGTGGTGGCGGCGGTCACGGAGTATGGGGGGCGTGATGTGAATCGCTAACCGGGGTACATCTTCCACTGCGGAGCCACTGTTTATCGTCGATTAAGCTAATCGACAGGTAATTTGCGGTGAGAACTTCCTCAGTAGGTTACCTTTTACCTCCGCTATGTGTGTCACCTTCCATATGGGGGTTTCGTGGGCATGTTGAGAGGTGGGGGCGGTAATGGCGCGCCGCCGCGGTCAGGGGAAACGGTGTCACTGCTGGGTTTCTGGGTAGAAGATGAACCGTGGCAGTTGGATCTTGATTCGTCGGTCCTGATTAGATCTGGGGGAAATCTGTGCGTGCCGTTGATTTGTGGATGGACGACCCCGATTAGCGCACGCGTACCCTTTCGCCAAGATTCTCCCGGGTCGTCGGATCGGGATCCCGTGGCCCAGGATGGATCTGGGCGTTATAAAATCCTCAGCGTTGATTTCTAATTGGACGGCTCAGATGGCTTTGTACCCCTTCGCCTGGAACTTTTGCATAAGGGACCCTGGGAAATAATGAAACCAACCCGCAGTCATGTGCTCAGCGTTCTGAGTCTCGGGAATATTTATATAATAGCCCCTGTGCTTTATGAAATTTGAGACCCAGTCCAGAGAATAGAAAAACCATGGAAATAAAATTAGAAAATAGATATTAAATTAATTATAAAAACTTGTTTAATTTGTAGAAAATCCATATGAACTTCAAATTGTTCCATTCTCGTTCCTAAATTTTTGTAATATTGTTCTCTATCAAATAGTACCACTGTTTTGGCATGAAAGACTCATTAAAATTTATCTAGTACTTAATCTTGTATTAAATACATAAAACATTCAGAAATTCATATCTTAAAATCTATAACTCTAAAATTAATAATTCCAGTTCCTATGATCTTATTTTAATGTCAAGATTATTACTGTGTACTTTATTTATATGTTTGGTGTGATGTTAATTTTTGCTGTACTCTGGATGTATTGTGTTGATGCGAGTAGACGAGCAAGCTACAGTGGATCCTGAGGTTCAGCTGGTAGAGACTGCTAAGCAGGAGCTCGTGGAAGGCAAGTTGTGCCCTTGATCACTTCCTTTTACCCATTCATGTTCTTATTAATCATAATGATCTACATAGGTTAATTTTGATGGGACCCAATAGGTTACCCTAGATTTTAACTATCTTTGTACCTTGTTTCACCACTGGTTTTACTACTAAATTTTTGGGTAGTACATGCTATTGCTTTATGTGGCTTTGGGTATAGAGATATTCATCACTCATTATTATACTTCCTATTATCTGTTTATTCTTTACTATTCATGATAAGATCATTATGTTAATGGGAACATGGAGAACCACTCGGGAAAACAGTGCTACCACAAGAGTTTAATGGGACGCCCTTGGCTGATTAACTAGAAAAGCTAGTGGATGACTACCTTACCCGAAAGGGGCAAGAGCAGTAGGGGAGTGGTTAGTGTAGGAAGGTCCTTGGTTGATTTTGCTGCGATGGCGGTCAGATGAGGGATTCCTGCACTGGAGCTTCCTATAAACTGTAGCGGGTTTTCTAAAGCTAGTGGAACTCTATAAAGGCCTCATAGTGGTACCCTGCCTTGCTTCCTTGGTAGAGGTGAATGGGGTCTGATCAACTCCGTGGCAAATGGGTAACACAACTTGTGGGTAAAGATGCGCAACCTCTGCAGAGTGTAAAACTGGTATACTAGCCGTGCTCACGGTCATGAGTAGCTCAGACACTCACATGATTAATTTATGAAACTTAAACTTAATTTGTCATTTCATTGCATCTGGGATTATTTTATTATTATTTTTACTTATTATTACTATGGTTTGGTATTTACTTATACTTAGTAACTGCTAATAAAATTTTGACCAACATATAAAAGCAATGCTCAGCTTCAACCTTTATTTCATTGATCAGCCTTACACTTCATGAACTCCCACCTTTGGTGAGTTCATGCACATTATTCCCCACAACTTGTTGAGCGATGAACATGTGTGAGTTCACCCTTGCTGTCTCACACCCCCCACAGGAGAAGAGCAGGTGGTCGAAGAGGAGCTACCTAACACTGAGGCTTTCTACTTGATCTAGGTGGCGTCTCCTAGTCAACTTTGTGGTGCCAGGAAATAATATTTAGTTCGCTTTATTTTATCATTTATTTTTGTAAGACTTCCGCTATGTAATAAGTAAATTTATGATATTTATGACATTTATCTCTATGCACTCTGTTATTATATGTGTTGTCTTCTCTGGCGCATATATGAGATGCACCCGGCTTTGTTCCTTAGCATATCGTTGCAAGGACTATTTTAGGAACTTTACCTCTACTCACTTCTAGGATATACGAGGTAAGTACACATATCAATATAAATAAGCTACTTTGACTGATGGTGTTCGATCGACTGGATCTATATATTTGATAAAAAGTTCCATAAAGGTTCACATATTGATCATCAAGCTCACGCCTTCAGGGCATAGAATATGACATTTATTGTCTCACGATTGTGATCAATATAAGCATTCGCTCCCCCTGACGATGATATCTGTCAAAGTCGTTATCCCTCATAACTCAATCATATTCTTCAAGATATATGTCTCATTGTTCATATGAAATAACGAGAATGGATGAGGTTGGGGTGCTATCATTTTCTATCTTACACCACAATTTATACATAGTTGTGCAAAGCAAATAACGTGTGCTTCAATAGGACTCAGGGGATAATATAGTTGCAATAGTACATATTCTAAATATGACACATCGCTCCAGGCGTTCATCCTTTGCAACATCTATGATGGTGTAACAAAAGTCCACCAAAGATCGTAATCCATCAGGGATTTTTCATCGATCAGATATATCGTTATAGTCTTTCATTCTGACACAATGGGGATATTTTGCCAGTAACACCTAAACCTTATAGGTTTCTGCCATCGTGGCTTTAGAGGATACCGTAATTCCACATCTAGTGGAAAATACCATGAGTAAAGATCGTGGAATGCACATGTGCTTATTCGGTGAACTTCAAGTCCTTTGATACCTCATCTTATTCCTTTTTGGGTCTGTATGGGTCTTTATCCCTATATAGGGATTATCAAACTTTGGTGTTTAACATAGACTTTATTTCTTCTAGAAAGGTTCCATTAAGGAACTATAATCTCATCTTGGAGATACTCTCTCTTCATAGGAGAGTGTTCATTCGTCAGGAATGTATTATTCGGTACGAGATTTATATGTTGCATATTTATAATTCAAAGATATGGGTCCTCCTAGGATCTCATGACGGATCTTTAGAATCCTATTAAATGTATATTTTAATTCATGCCATTTGCCAGATATATTACAAAGCGGAACATTGTTTATTCAACACATATGTGGGATGGATCTCTCACAAGACCACTTGAACCATCGCATTCACCACACATTATTTCAATAGTGCCCATAAATGTCCGAACTTCAAGCTCGCGACTTTCATTTTGCGATTATTGGTTCAGCCTCGATTGCATTTATCAATGACCCGATAAGAGAGATTAAAGCACTCATGCCTAGGACTTTGTTTTGGATCTGTAACGCCCTGTATTTGGGGGTACAATTTTTTCTTCTTTTCTCTCACCAAATTCGGGCGTTACTCTTTTTTCTCTTCCCGTTTCGCTCCTTCTTCCCAATTTCAAACCAGTATAGTGACAGGTGTCCGTGTCATGTATAAACAAAACCTAAGTGTCATGGGTGTTGCATCATGCCGAAGCGCATTTCTTTGTCTGATGTCGCGTGTTCGTCTCGTTCCGTCTCGGATTTCGGTTCGCGACTCGAGTCCGTTTAATGGTCGTGCGTGTCGTGGGTTTCGATCCACGATGTGGCCCAGCCCGGCCCAGCCTAGCCCGGTCCGGCCCGCGCGCCCCTGGCGCCCTGCCCTCCCCCTGTGCCCCCCCTTTCCTAGATCCGTTTGGCCCATTTGATTTCTCCCGCGCAGTAACCTCCCTCTCCTTCTTCCACCTCTCTCTCTCTCCCCGTGGTGCCCTAAGGTTTGGAGTCGAGATGGCCGGAATTTGGATCCCCGGAGGTGAGTTTTCCCCTCCCCTTCCCTTCCCTTCTCTCTCTCTCCCTCCCCCTCCCTTCTTCTTCCCCTAGTCACGCACGTCCCACGCCCTGCTCGCGCGCGCCCCGCGCCGCCTCGGCTTGCGTGCCTCGCGCCCCGGCGAGCCCCCTCGACCGCGCCCGTGTGCCGTCCCGCGGCCGCGCCCCTCCTCGGTGGTGCCTGACCCCGCGCCCTCCCTCCCCCCCGCGCGCTCGCGCCCCGGCGAGCCCCGTCCCCGCCCTGCCCCGGCGAGCCGCGCCACCCCCGGCGTCCCCGCGCCCGGCCCCGCCCCTCTCCCGGCGGCTCGGCCCCTGCCCGCGCACGCCCTCGCCTCGCCGAGCCCGCCCCGTCGCGAGCCCCCTCCCTGGCCGGGCCCCGGCGGCTGCGCCCTCGCCGCGCGCCCCGGCGGCCGTGCCCGGCTCCGCGCCCAGGTCACCCGCCCTTGGCCACGTGCCCTCGGTCGTGCGCCCTCGGCCGTGCCCCTACCCACGCCCGTGCCCTGGCGACTCGCGTCCCGCGCGTCTGCACGGCTCGCGTGCCCGTAGTCGCACTGCGCTTAACCCCGTTTTAATCTATTTTAATTTGTGTAGTCGACGTGCTACGTCGCGCTTCGTCGCGCGACGGCTCTTTTATTTTATATTTATTAAAGTGTTGCGTTGCGCGTTTTGTCGCGCGACGATTCGTTTAAATACAGTTCAGTTGACGTAAGCCGTCGTGTGTTTCGTCGCACAACGCTTAGTGTTTTACTTTTAATTAATGCAATAATCTCGTTGCGCGCTCTATCGTGCGGCGAGTTGTTTACTTCTTAATTCAATCCAAATGTTGTGTCGTACATCTCGCCGTGTGACCCCTCCCTTTCATTCATCTTTATCTATCTATAATGATTAAACAGGAAACATGACTTTACTTTATACCAAACGTAGTATCCAAATTAATGCCCTTCTATTAAGCGAGTGGTTTAATTTATAATAATATAACGTGATCGTTTCTCGACTGTCTTTTTCTCTTTCTCTCTTAACCGTAATTGCGAGCCCGCGTGGAACGTCTGTTTATTTACAACATTCTATTGTATGGTGTACTGTTCTTTTGTATTAAATGTGTGGATGTATGTATGTTTGCGCTCGCATAGAGAACGATCTGGTTGAGGAGCCCGAAGAACTTGCAGGAGAAGCCCCTGAGTAGCAGTCGGTTGGTGGAGGCAAGTGTCCCTTGACCCATCTTTGTCCTATACATTCTTAATTCACCTCCCGCATTTCACATTTATACCTAAGGATTGACTAGCTTTTGTTATCCATGTCCTTGTTTACCTATTTGGGTTGGATTATTATTGTTAGCTTTATGCTATTGCTTAACATTAATCAATGAACATGATGAGAATTATCTATGATACGTTGTTTTCCCCTCCTTTATTATGATGTTATACTTGTGGTATTCAAGGGGGCTCGAGCGGTTTCTCGAGTGCCTCTCCGTAAGGACCTGTTTGTTGGATGACCGCCCGGGAAAACAGTGCAACCATGAGGGTGGAATGGGATGCCCTTAGCTGAATAATTAGAGGAACTGGGGTGTAGTTCGCTTAGCCGTCGTGCCGTTAATGGGGCTCGGTGTATGCGGCTCGCTCTGGCAAGATTGATTTGTCCCTTGGGGAGGAGTGCGGTACATTTAGGAAACCTAATGGGCGACTACAGCTTCGGAGAATCTTTGTAAAGGCTACGTAGTGATACCCTGCTGGGTCACCTTGGTAGTGATCAATGGAGAGTCATGATCTCCGGGCAGAAAGGGAATCACGGCTTGTGGGTAAAGTGCACAACCTCTGCAGAGTGTATGAAAACTGATATATCAGTCGTGCTCACGGTTATGAGCAGCCAAGGGAGCTCTAGTGAATAGTGTTACTTGATCAGAGATGTTCGGATTTGCAGGTGGCAACGAGAATGTTGGTTTTGGTATTGGCTCTGGTAATGGTAAGTGGTACTCTTTCCGTTTGGAAAGGAGTACGTTTGGGTTAATAACATGGGTTAATTCTAAAACTTGGCTTTCTCTACTAGTAATAATAATCTGACCAACTAAAAGCAACTGCTTGGCTTACCCCCCACGTAAAGCTAGTCCACTACAGCCAAACATGATACTTGCTGAGTATGTTGATGTGTACTCACCCTTGCTCTACACACCAACCCCCATCCCCAGGTTGTCCGCATTGCAACCACTGCTCAGGAGAAGATGAAGCCATGGAAGGAGACTTTCAGGAGTTCTAAGATTACGACGAGTTCTAGGCATGGGTTAGCGGCAACCCCCAGTCGGCTGCCTGTGAAGGTCGCGTTTATCTGCGTTTCTTTTCCGCACTTTGATTTATTGTAAAGACTATGTGGATGTCTCAGACATATGATGTAATCGACTATTATTTCCCTTTTTAATACTATTTGAGCACTGTGCGATGATGTCCATGTTATGTAACTGCTGTGTACGTGAATTGCTGATCCTGGCACGTACATGGTTCGCATTCGGTTTGCCTTCTAAAACTGGGTGTGACATAGGTGGTATCAAAGCCGTGCTGACTGTAGGACTGCTAACCTAGAGTATAATGGTCGTTCTAAGGATTATAGACCCCTATTCTTGCCTTGACTTTGGTATCTCTTCAAAAGTTGGTCATATCGACCAAACCTATGTTCTACTATATATTATACCTTGCTGAAAATTGTGTTTTATTCTAATCCTTCATTTATTTATGGTTAATTACTTGCTGGTCATATTAGTTCTATTCTCACTCTTATGCTTATGGTGTCTTTTGTAGATGGCTCGTCTTAGACACACTACACGGAAGTCTGTCATCCCCTTCTTACCCTCTCGTCTCGCTGAGCGTCCGCTTCGCCGTCCAGTGACCGGTCAGTCCAGCCACTTGGAGAGGCTGCACAACCGCCTGCATGAGGAGCAGGAGCGTCGACGATAGGAGTAGGAGCAGCAAGGCTCTTCTTTCTCGCTCCAGCAGGAGATAGAGTTCGTGAGGAGCTGCTCCCCCGTGCTTCCCCTGGAGGCGCCCCTTGCACCACCACTGAGCGCCCCCGCCCCTGGAGTAGCTGCTGGAGGAGACACGGACAACGGAGGTGGCGACAGCAGCTCGAGCCACAACACCGACTTTTCTACTGACCAGGAGCTGGAAGGATGGGTTGCTCGACCCATCACTCACGACGCTGCTTGCGGGTGTCACTTCCACGATGCGCTCGACACCCTGCTACGCCAGGCACTTGACCGGCGTACTTGGTCCATCGAGTATCGTTGTGTGGTCTTCCAGCACCATCGCGGGGTCTACCCGGATCGCTCGGAGGCGACCTGCTTGGTGGGCCATCCGGAGAACAGTCTCTAGGGTGCGGAGGTATGCTCAGAGCACTATTCCATCTCTGAGCGGGACTCAGCTAAGGCGGCCATGCAAGATGTTGCATGGCGTGCGCTTTCGCACTACTGCTCAGTGCTCGGCGGGGTAGCTGACGGTCTCAACCTAAAGTATTACCCCCACCGTCCATCTGGCAACACAGGAGGCGTGATTGTTTCGCCTGTTGGTGAGGACAATCCTAGGTTGAGCAGCACAGTCAACCTAGCCGCCGTGCTAAACACGGAGCTGGATCATGCATTAGACGAGCTGAGTAGGGCTCGTGCTGAGATCGCCTAGCTGCGGGCTGAGCGCGCGGAACGTCGTCACCTGGATGATGGTTCCATGGCTCCCGTCGGGACTCAGCACCCATACCGCTCACCTCGGCGTGGACACCAGTCTTATGGCAACCCCGACTGCAAGACCAAGATAAATTTAGAACCATAGATCGTCAGAGTCGGATCTTGTAATTAATACGAAAATATATACATAGAAGCTATAGTCTTAGCGTTAGTTTCGCTTTTAGTTAGTTTTAGTTAGACAGGGTAGTTTGCTTATCCTGTGCATTTATGTTTGTCATGATGAACTATGTTTGCTTTGGATCTTTGTAATGACTGTCACCAGAGTGTGGGTATCCCCTGCATTTTGGTTTACCTGTTATGTTAATGGAGTTAGTTATCTAGTTGGGAAGCCTTTTATTCCACTTTCCTCTTTATCTGAGAAGCTGTGTTGGTCTATGTTGGAGATCAGTGAAGATGCTCATCTGTTTAGTGTTGTGGAGAATTCTATACTCTTTTCTTATGCTGCAAGATTTGTCAGATCAGTTCTGATGTGTGGTTGCATTCTGCAGATGTCGGAAAATAGGCGCAGAGGAGGAAGGCATGCTCAACAGGAGCAGGCAGCTCAGCAGGATGAGGTACCCCAGTAACAACAACTGCTGCCCCCGCCCCCGATGTCTATCAGGCAGATGTTCCTGATGCAGACTCAGGCAGTTCAAGCCATCGGTCAGACTCTGGCCGCCATTCAGCAGCAGCAGCAGCCACCACCTCAGCCTTAGATGCCTCAGATGCCCAGGGACAAGCGTGCTGAATTCATGAGAGGTCATCCCCCAACGTTCGCTCACTCTTCTAACCCCATGGATGCTGAAGACTGGCTACACACTGTGGAGCGGGAGTTGCACATCGCTCAGTGCGATGACAGGGAGAAAGTCCTGTATGGTCCTCGTCTGTTGAGAGGAGCAGCTCAGTCTTGGTGGGAGTCTTATCTCGCCACTCATGCCAACCCCGACACCATCACCTGGGAAGAGTTCAGAGGTAGCTTTCGTCAGTACCATGTTCCTGCAGGTCTGATGACAGTGAAGAAGGAGGAGTTCCTGGCCCTCAAGCAAGGGTCATTCTCTGTCAGTGAGTACCGGGACAGGTTTCTGCAGTTGTCTCGCTATGCTCCTGAAGATGTCAACACCGACGCCAAGAGACAATACCGTTTCCTGAGAGGCTTGGTTGACCCTCTACAGTATCAGCTGATGAATCATACCTTTCCGACATTCCAACACCTGATTGACAGAGCAATCATGACAGAGAGGAAGCGTAAGGAGATGGAGGATCGCAAGCGCAAGATCAGTGGGCCCCAGCCTGGAAGAAACAATCGTCCTCGTTTCTCAGGCAATCAACCCCAGTAGTTCAGGCAGAACCAGCGTCCACCTCAGCAGCAGCAGTTCCAAAGGCAGTATCCTCAGCACCAGTATCAGAATCGCCAGAACAATCAGTCAGGAGGAGGTCAGTTCCAGAGGCAGAATCAGCAGGCACCTCGTCTTCCTGCCCCTGTAACTCAGCAGAACAATCAAGCAGCACCAGCTCAGGATGGAAACAGAGCATGTTTCCACTATGGAGAGCAAGACCATTGGGTGATGCAATGTTCGAAGAAGGCAGCCCAGCAGCAGTCAGGTCCCAATGCCCCCGCAAAGCAGAATGCGTCTCAGCCTGGAGCAGGCAACCGCTCTCAGCCATGTTATAACCATGGGAGACTGAACCACTTGGAGGCTGAAGCAGTTCAGGAGACCCCCGGCATGATAGTAGGTATGTTTCCAGTCGACTCCCATACTACAGAAGTGTTATTTTATACCGGAGCAACGCATTCTTTCATTACTGCATTATGGGTAGAAGCACATAATCTTCCAATAACTTCCATGTCAACCCCCATTCAAATTGACTCAGTCGGTGGTAGAATTCGAGCCGATAGCATTTGTTTGAATGTAAGTGTGGAGATAAGGGGGATAGCGTTTCTCGCTAACCTCGTAGTAATGGGTACTCAGGGAATAGATGTCATCCTAGGGATGAATTGGCTAGATAAGTATCAGGCAGTTATCAGTTGTGATAAGAGGACAATCAAATTGGTGTCCCCACTAGGAGAGGAAGTGGTGACCGAGTTAGCCCCGCCTGAACCAAAGAAAGGAAGTTGTTATCAGATGGCTATCGATAGCAGTGAAGCAGACCCAATTGAGAGTATCAAGGTGGTGTCTGAGTTCCCAGATGTGTTTCCAAAGGACTTACCAGGTATGCCACCAGAGCGGAAAGTTGAGTTTGCCATAGTGCTTCTTCCTGGAACCGCCCCCATCTTTAAGAGAGCTTACAGAGTATCTGGACCAGAGTTGGTTGAGCTTAAGAAGCAGATTGATGAGTTGTCAGAGAAAGGTTACATCCGGCCAAGCACCTCGCCTTGGGTCGCCCCTGTCCTATTTGTGGAAAAGAAAGATGGCACCAGAAGAATGTGTATCGATTACCGAGCTCTGAATGAGGTCACCATCAAGAACAAGTACCCCTTGCCTAGAATAGAGGATCTGTTCGACCAGTTGAGAGGAGCCAGCATGTTCTCCAAGATAGATCTGAGGTCAGGTTATCACCAGCTCAGGATTCGACCTTCAGATATTCCGAAGACGACATTCATTACCATGTATGGGTTGTATGAGTTCACTGTGATGTCTTCGGTCTAACCAATGCACCGACCTTCTTTATGAACTTGATGAACAGTGTATTCATGGACTATCTTGATAAGTTTGTGGTGGTATTTATTGATGATATTCTGATATATTCTCAAAGCGAAGAAGAGCATGCAAGTCATTTGAGGATGGTATTGCAGAGATTGCGAGAGCACCAGTTGTATGCAAAGTTGAGCAAGTGCGAGTTCAGGATCAGTGAAGTCCTGTTCTTGGGCCATATAATCAACAAAGAAGGATTGGCTGTGGATCCAAAGAAAGTGGCAGACATTCTGAACTGGAAAGCGCCAACAGATGCTCGTGGAATCAAGAGCTTGATTGGAATGGCCGGATATTATTGGCGATTCATTGAAGGGTTTTCGAAGATTGCAAAACCAATGACAGCTCTGCTAGGCAACAAAGTTGAGTTCAAGTGGACCCAGAAATGTCAAGAGGCCTTCGAAGCGCTGAAAGAGAAGTTGACTACAGCACCTGTCTTAGTCTTGCCCGATGTGCACAAGCCCTTCTCGGTGTATTGTGATGCTTGTTACACTGGTTTGGGATGCGTGTTGATGCAGGAGGGAAGAGTTGTGGCTTACTCGTCCCGACAGCTGAAGGTTCATGAGCAGAATTATCCAATTCATGACTTGGAGTTGGCAGCAGTGGTTCACACACTGAAGACATGGAGGCACTATCTGTATGGACAGAAATGTGATGTTTACACAAACCACAAGAGTCTGAAGTATATATTCATTCAGTCAGAGCTGAATATGAGGCAACAGAGATGGTTAGAGTTGATCAAAGACTATGAATTGGAGATTCATTACCATCCAGGCAAAGCGAACGTAGTGGCAGATGCTTTGAGCAGGAAGAGTCAAGTCAATCTGATGGTCGCTCATCCGATGCCTTATGAGTTAGCCAAAGAGTTTGACAGGTTGAGCCTTGGATTTCTGAATAATACGCAAGGAGTAACAGTCAAGCTAGAACCCACCTTGGAGCGGGAAATCAAAGAAGCACAGAAGAATGATGAGAAAATCAGTGAAATCCGGCGACTGATTCTAGGAGGCAGAGGCAAAGATTTTCCGAAAGATGCAGAAGGTGTGATATGGTTCAAAGACCGCTTGTGTGTCCCCAATGTCCAGTCTATTCAGGAATTGATTCTCAAGGAAGCTCATGAGACAGCTTATTCGATTCATCCTGGTAGTGAGAAGATGTATTAGGATCTGAAGAAGAAATTCTGGTGGTACGGAATGAAGAGAGAAATCACAGAGCATGTGGATATGTGTGATAGTTGTCGATGGATCAAGGCAGAGCACCAGAGACTGGCTGGATTGTTGCAACCGTTGCAAATTCCTCAGTGGAAATGGGATGAAATCGGTATGGACTTCATAGTTGGATTACGTCGCACTCGAGCCGGCTACGACTCCATTTGGGTAGTGGTGGACCGCTTAACCAAGTCAGCTCACTTCATACCAGTCAAGACCAACTATAATAGTGCAGTGTTGGCAGAATTGTACATGTCTCGGACCGTTTGTCTTCATGGTGTGCCAAAGAAGATAGTGTCAGATAGAGGAACGCAATTCACCTCTCATTTCTGGCAGCAGTTGCATGAAGCTTTGGGCACACATCTGAATTTCAGTTCAGCCTATCATCCGCAGACAGATGGTCAGACCAAAGGACCAATCAAATCCTTGAAGACATGTTGAGAGCCTGTGCATTGCAAGATCAGTCCGGATGGGACAAGAGGTTGCCTTATGCAGAGTTCTCCTATAACAATAGTTACCAGGCCAGCTTGAAGATGTCACCATTTCAAGTGCTTTATGGAAGGAGTTGTAGAACTCCATTGCAATGGGATCAGTCTGGAGAAAAGCAAGTGTTTGGGCCAGACATTCTGCTTGAAGCCGAAGAGAACATCAAGATGGTTCGAGAGAATCTGAAGATAGCGCAATCAAGGCAGCAAAGCTATGCAGACACAAGAAGAAGAGAGCTGAGTTTCGAGGTTGGGGATTTTATCTATCTGAAAGTGTCACCAATCAAAGGAGTCAGAAGATTCGGAGTCAAAGGCAAGCTAGCGCCCCGCTATGTTGGTCCGTATCAGATTCTCGCAAAGCGTGGAGAAGTGGCCTATCAGCTCAGTTTGCCAGAAGGCTTGTCCGCAGTGCATGATGTCTTTCATGTATCTCAGCTGAAGAAATGTCTGCGTGTGCCAGAAGAGCAGTTGCTAGTGGAAGGTCTGGAGGTCCAGGAGGACTTGACCTACACAAAGAAACCAGCGCAGATCCTTGAGACCGCAGACAGAGTCACCCAAAGGAAGACTATCAGAATGTGCAAAGTCAGATGGAATCATCACTCTGAGGAAGAAGCAACCTGGGAGCGTGAAGATGATCTGATGGCTAAATACCCTGATCTCTTTGCTAGCCAACCCTGAATCTCAAGGGCGAGATTCTTTTAAGGGGGTAGGTTTGTAATGCCCTGTATTTGGGGGTAGAATTTTTTCTTCTTTTCTCTCACCAAATTCGGGTGTTACTCTTTTTTCTCTTCCCATTTCGCTCCTTCTTCCCAATTTCAAACCAGTATAGTGACAGGTGTCTGTGTCATGTATAAACAAAACCTAAGTGTCATGGGTGTTGCATCATGCCGGAGCGCATTTCTTTGTCTGATGTCGCGTGTTCGTCTCGTTCCGTCTCGGATTTCAGTTCGCGATTGGAGTCCGTTTAATGGTCGTGCGTGTCGTGGGTTTCGATCCGCGATGTGACCCAGCCCGGCCCGGTCCGACACGGTCCGGCCCGCGTGCCCCTGCCCTCCCCCTACGCGCCCCCTTCCCTAGATAAGTTTGGCTCATTTGATTTCTCCCGCGCAGTAACCTCCCTCTCCTTCTTCCACCTCTCTCTCTCCCCGTGGTGCCCAAGGGTTTGGAGTCGAGATCGCCGGAATTTGGATCCCCGGAGGTGAGTTTTTCCCCTCCCCTTCCCTTCTCTCTCTCTCCCTCCCCCTCCCTTCTTCTTCCCCTGGTCGCGCGTGCCCCGCGCCCCGGCGAGCCCCCTCGGTCGCGCCCGCGCCGCCTCGACGTCCGGCGCCCCTCCCCGGCGGCGCCCTCCCTCCCCCGCGCGCGCTTGCGCCCCGGCGAGCCCTGCCCCTGCCCTGCCCTGGCGAGCCCTCCCCGCGCTCGGCCGCGCCGCGCCCTACCCTCCCCGTCCTCGCCCCGGCGAGCTCGGCCGCCCGCGCCCTCCCTACCCCGCGCGTGCTCGTGCCCCGGCGAGCCCCGCCCCTGCACTGCCCCGGCAAGCCGCGCCGCCCCCGGCGTCCCCGCGCCCGGCCCCGTCCCTCTCCCGGCGGCTCGGCCCTGCCCGCGCACGCCCTCGCCCCGCCGAGCCCGCCCTGTCGCGAGCCCCCTCCCCGGCCGTGCCCCGACGGCTGCGCCCTCGCCGCGCGCCTCGGTGGCCGTGCCCAGCTCCACGCCCTGGTCGCCCGCCCTCGGCCGTGCGCCCTCGGTCGTGCGCCCTCGGCCGTGCCCCTGCCCGCGCCTGTGCCCCGGCGACTCGCGTCCCGCGCGTCTGCACGGCTCGCGTGCCCTCGGCACGCGCAACGCGCTCTCGCGCTTGCGACCGTAGTCGCACTGCGCTTAACCCTGTTTTAATCTATTTTAATTTGTGTAGTCAACGTGCTGCATCGTGTGCTTCGTCGCGCGACGACTCTTTTATTTTATATTTATTAAAGTGTTGCATTGCGCGTTTCATCGCGCGACGATTCGTTTAAATACAGTTCAGTTGACGTAAGCCGTCATGCGTTTCGTTGTGCAACGCTTAGCGTTTTACTTTTAATTAATGCAAGAATCTCGTTGCGCGCTCTGTCGCGCGGCGAGTCGTTTACTTCTTAATTCAATCCAAATGTTGTGTCGTACATCTCGCCGTGCGACCCCTCCCTTTCATTCATCTTTATCTATCTATAATGATTAAACAGGAAACATGACTTTACTTTATACCAAACGTAGTATCCAAATTAATGCCCTTCTATTAAGCGAGTGGTTTAATTTATAATAATGTAACGTGATCGTTTCTCGACTATCTTTTTCTCTTTATCTCTTAACCGTAATTGCGAGCCCGTGTGGAACGTCTGTTTATTTACTGCATTCTATTGTATGGTGTACTGTCCTTTTGTATTAAATGTGTGGATGTATGTATGTTTGCGCTCGCATAGAGAACGATCTGGTTGAGGAGCCCGAAGAACTCGCAGGAGAAGCCCCTGAGCAGTAGTCGGTTGGTGGAGGCAAGTGTCCCTTGTCCCATTGAAGCGCCCCAGATCCTCTGGGACTCAAATGTGATACAATTACTAGTCCCAGGAGGCTAGTAAACACATTTATACATCAGATGATTCCAGATCTGCTTAAACGAGACAAACCTATAAAGGTGGCGATCAACTTTAAGAGTTGGTCCACAACTCGGGACATATCATCAGAGTGGGGCTGAAGAAGCCCGATATACGCAGCGAAGCAAATTAGCGGTCCAACAGCCACAGGTAAGGTTGGGAACAGTCGTAACTCTTACCCGATCTCCTTTTCTGAAAAACAACAAATAAGTAAGGGTGAGTACAAACGTACTCAGCAGCCCACCTTCACCCGCGGAATGGGGAAATCAGATCTAATGCATGGAATATGTGGAGCTCAGGATATTTTGCAGAAACAACAATATTTTATGCAGGGTTGTTTTGAAAAACATTTTGTATTTACAAAGCGCATCCTCTCCCAAAGGAGCAGGAAGTTTTTCAATATAGAATAAAATCCCCTGGACTAAACCATCCAGGTATCTCAGCAGTTTCCCACTGGTTTTCATTTTCAAAAATAGCTACTGGACTTCCCGTCCACCATAGCTCACGGCTAAACCGCTGGACCTTTTAAAAACCATTTTTCTCAAATGCACCTTTTTTTTGAAAACAAAACACTAATTGCCATACCACACCAGACTCGTCCATACTAGTGGACACGGACTATTCGAATAGGTTTGAACTCTGCGCAGAGGGTTACACTTTACCCACTAGTCCGGTTTCTACGATCTCACCGTCGTGAGACCCGAATGCCGAATCTCTTTCTTTCCTCGCATGTCCTAACCTTAACGGTTATACTGGAAGGAGTCAAGCCACCGCCATGCCCAAACCGGACAAAACATTCCCCCTCCTTATCCTCCCGGTGCTCCCCAGCCTTCATAACCCTAGGGTTGGACCGTACGAGTTTAGATTGAGTGACTGCCCACACAGTCTCGAGTGGTTGTACTTATCATGAGTACATGTAGCAAAGGATGACAAACCGGTCCTTATATGAGGGGACAATCCTTCTGCTCACACCTAAACCAGCTGAGCCATCACCTTAGGCCCTCCCCTAAACCAGGGAGTCCCTGATCATACCTACTCAAAGGTGATAAGGGTGAAAACCCTTCATCATACACATTTTGAAAAGCATTTTCTTTTGAAAACTCACACCTTTCCTCAAATCATTTGTAACAAATATATTAGGGATTGATTGTGGCAAGCGGCTGGGTGGCCATAATAACTTGTCTCAAAATCATATCATGCATAAAATAACAGGGCTAAGGGTTGTGGTTGAAAAATCATAGGTAATTTATGCATCAAAGGGATCCAGTGAGCTTGCCGTGCTTATTCGGCGAAGGGGGAAGGGGAGCTCGCGGAACTGGCTTCTAGCTCCACTGCCTGGCATAGACTTGCAGATCTAGCCTCCAGGAGACGACACGAACGCTCCGATAACTATGCAACATGAACAAGCAAACAACAAACCAGCAAGTATACCAACAAATATTTAGTATAGTGGTCAGAATAGCGATGTATGGATGGCCAGAGTCTTGAGTAGAATCTGTGTCATGTGGTGTTGAGCTACTACTAGTGGTGGAGCGGAGGTGCTTACCAGCAGGGTGGACTGGAGGCAAAGCGACACTATGCGTGTAGCCGGCAGAGCGGAGTAACTGAGTGGGTGGGGTGTTTGCCTTGACTGAGGGTGTTGAGTGTGTGTGGAGAGGGAGAGGGTAGCTGGGTGTATTTATAGCTGGGTGTATGTGGTGTAGCACAGTGAAGTTCACTGTTGGTGAGAATAGTGACGAAAGAATCGTCTGACTTAGCATGGACAGGAGAGTTATAGGCAGAATATGGGACAAGAGTATTTTGTGAGTTTTCTGGAATATGAACCATGCTTAAGGGATGACATGGTTGGATAGGGAATAGTTTGACAAGAATTTTAGAAACAAGAATGACTGAAATCTGAGTTTGGGTGGAGGAGATTTGGATTTTATAATCATAGGGAGAAAAAGAAAAGGAAAGAAATATTCTAGAATTTGAATATTTAGAGATATTTGTAAAATCAGTGGGATGTGAGGAATTATTTTTGGGCTTTTCTTGGGTAGAGGTTTATGTTGGTGGAAACTGTTCCTACCTACTGTGTCACATCAGACAACAGTAAGGCGGGACCCAAATAGCTGGAATGTTGTGGTATTCTGGTCCAAGGGGGTTGTGGTATCTTGGGCCAGGTTTTATAGGATTGAAGACGTATCCATACAAACATGGTTCGCCTTTCTTTTTGGAAGTCTGGCTTGAAAGAATCCCAAAGTTAAGCGTGCTCAACTTGGAGAAATCTGGGATGGGCGACCAGATGGGAAGTTCCCTACTGTAAGGAAAATCACAGTCACCGGAGTTCGTATGACTGGAATATGGGTCTGGCTAGTCTTAGGTGGACTGGACAGCATGACAGATGAGTAGTTGAAATTTGGGGTGATCAGATGATCGATGAATAGTAACAATGAATACTAACGGTGAATAGTAACGATGAATAGTGATGGTGAATAGTTCGTATGAACGAACGATGAATAGTGATGATGAACGATGAATAGGAACTATGAACGAACGATGAACGATAGAATGATCGAACGAACGAACGATCGGAATTTCGGCAGCATAACGGCAGGAAAAAGTTTATTTGGACGAACGAACAGACGAACGATCGAACAATTGGACGAACGGACGAACGAACCATGAACGATCGGACGAACGAACGAACAAACTAAGAACAGGTGGACGAACGATTGAAGAACGACCAAACGATCCTTGTGCTAGTGTGTGCTTGTGTGGGAAGTGTAGTGGGAGTGGGCGTGTGGGGGGGGGGAGGGAGTTGCCATGAAATGGCTTGGGGTGGGATGAGAGGAGGCCCTTGCCCCTCTATTTATAGCCATGGTGGGGGATTAGGGGGAGGGATGAGGGGATTAGTGGGAGGATGAGAGGATTAGTGGGAGACTAGCATGGATTTGTCTTATATGAGTGTAATTAGCTTGTAGAGCTCAACGTATGACACCGGAGGCATACGTATACGTGTGAGCATGAGGAAAGTTATGAAGAAAATATTTGTGGGGACTTGAAAAATTATTCTGAAGGTATTTCTCAAGAGGAAAATATCTGGAGATATATCGGTGGAATATTTGGGCAGTATTTCTGGAAAGAACTTGAAGGGGGATCACTAGGGAAATATTTGTAGGATATTTTGAGGAGGATTTTGGAGAGAATATAGACCACTATATTTTATTTGTTGATATCAACTCACAAACAAACATTTTGAAATGAAATTTGAAATGCATTTTGAATTTAGAGCAAGTTTGAAAAAATTTCAGGATTTGAATTTTTGGGATGCTACACCCATCTTTGTCCTATACATTCTTAATTCACCTCCCGCATTTCACATTTATACCTAAGGATTGACTAGCTTTTGTTATCCATGTCCTTGTTTACCTATTTGGGTTGGATTATTATTGTTAGCTTTATGCTATTGCTTAACATTAATCAATGAACATGATGAGAATTATCTATGATACGCTGTTTTCCCCTCCTTTATTATGATGTTATAGTTGTGGTATTCAAGGGGGCTCGAGCGGTTTCTCGAGTGCCTCTCCGTAAGGACCTGTTTGTTGGATGACCGCCCGGGAAAACAGTGCAACCATGAGGGTGGAATGGGATGCCCTTAGATGAATAATTAGAGGAACTGGGGTGTAGTTCGCTTAGCCGTCGTGCCGTTAATGGGGCTCGGTGTATGCGGCTAGCTCTGCCAAGGTTGATTTGTCCCTTGGGGAGGAGTTCGGTACATTTAGGAAACCTAACGGGCGGCTACAACTCCGGGGAATCTTTGTAAAGGCTACGTAGTGATACCCTGCTGGGTCACCTTGGTAGTGATCAATGGAGAGTCATGATCTCCGGGCAGAAAGGGAATCACGGCTTGTGGGTAAAGTGCACAACCTCTTGCAGAGTGTATGAAAACTGATATATCAGCCGTGCTCACGGTTATGAGCGGCCAAGGGAGCTCCAGTGATTAGTGTTACTTGATCAGAGATGTTCGGATTTGCAGGTGGCAACGAGAATGTTGGTTTTGGTATTGGCTCTGGTAATGGTAAGTGGTACTCTTTCCGTTTGGAAAGGAGTATGTTTGGGTTAATAACATGGGTTAATTCTAAAACTTGGTTTTCTCTACTAGTAATAATAATCTGACCAACTAAAAGCAACTGCTTGGCTTACCCCCCACATAAAGCTAGTCCACTACAGCCAAACAGGATACTTGCTGAGTATGTTGATGTGTACTCACCCTTGCTCTACACACCAACCCCCCCCATCCCCAGGTTGTCCGCATTGCAACCACTGCTCAGGAGAAGATGAAGCCGTGGAAGGAGACTTTCAGGAGTTCTAAGATTATGATGAGTTCTAGGCGTGGGTTAGCGGCAACCCCCAGTCGGCTGCCTGTGAAGGCCGCGTTTATCAGCGTTTCTTTTCCGCACTTTGATTTATTGTAAAGACTATGTGGATGTCTCAGACATATGATGTAATCGACTATTATTTCCCTTTTTAATACTATTTGAGCACTGTGCGATGATGTCCATGTTATGTAACTGCTGTGTACGTGAATTGCTGATCCTGGCACGTACATGGTTCGCATTCGGTTTGCCTTCTAAAACCGGGTGTGACAGGATCCCTTTGCAATCTATAGAGGCAAGATAGGCGTCGACACATTTGTCTCCCACAATTAATAATGATCTTCGTCATTTCCCAAAATGAAAGATTCATTGTTCAGTATTCCCAACACAATGATATTGCGCGCATTGCTAGGAAATTCATCATCAAGATGAACCTCTTCATGAGGCAAATCACCAGCAGGGCGAGTTCATCGGAGGAGAGTTATTACAGACCGCGTGAATCTGCAATCAGAACATATGCTTTGACTAAGGCCAATGGATCATATTCGCAGGCGTCCCCGAGAATAGATCAAATGCCAATAAGTCAAATGTGGATATGATATTAATCCCGAGTATATCCACATCTACATCAGGTAGAAGCATTCAAACCAATATGGTTACTCCTCAACGATTTCTGGCAAACTCCATATAAATAGGAGTACACTCCGAATGAAGCGTCTCGATCCTTTGGGACTCAATGTGATACAATTACTAGTCCCAGGAGGCTAGTAACCACATTACTTACTTCAAATAGTATAGAGTTCGAATGAAGTTATTACAATACCAGAGTACAAGCTCGAAAGAGAGCTAGAAATACAAAAGGCAGTAGAAGATAAACTAGCCCAAGCCACAGGCAGAACTGGGTGCAGACACAACCCCCCTCAATCAAGCATAGCAGAAAAGAAGTCTTCGGCTGCTGAAAAACATAAATAAATCTGGGTGAATACACTAGGTATTCCGCAAGCCCATCCCGCTCCCATAAAGAGAAAGGGGCCTATATAATACATGCTTTATATGGTGGAGTTGAAGTCACTCTTCTTTTTCTCAGAGAAAGGCAATGCTTTGATGGTTTTTCCCAAATAAGGAAATAGCACTTTTTCACACTCAACCACCACTGAGCTTCCCGCTCCCATGGCATTGTTTTTATTTCCAAAAACACACCCACTCACACATTTCCCTGTTCTCGGAGGTTATAAAACACTAATTGTCACACCACACCAGACTCGTCCATTCCAGTGGACACAGACTATTCGAATAGGTTTGAACTCTGCGCAGAGGGGTACACTTTACCCACTAGTCTGGTTTCTGCGATCTCACCGTCGTGAGACCCGAATGCCGAATCTCTTTCCTTCCTTGCACGTCCTTACCTTAACGGTTATACCGGAAGGAATCAGGCCACCGCCATGCCCAAACCGGACAAAACATTCCCCCTCCTTATCCTCCCGGTGCTCCCCAGCCTTCATAACCCTGGGGTTTGGACCGTACGAGTTTAGATTGAGTGACTTCCCATACAGACTCGAGTGGTTGTACTTACCATAAGTACAGGTAGTGAAGGATGACAAACCGGTCCTTATATGAGGGGACAATCCTTCTGCTCACACCTAAACCAGCTGAGCCATCACCTTAGGCCCTCCCCTAAACCAGGGAGTCCCTGATCATCCCACTCACAAGGTGATGAGGGTGAATACCCTTCATCATACACTTTTTGAAAACATCATTTAGTAAAAACATGCCCTTTTCCCATCCCACATTTTGTACTCAAAAGATGTTTGTTAATGCAGGCTATCTCTCTGCTCACAATGCAAAAGGTCCATCCCTTAATCCCGGCTTAGGTAGTGGTAGAAAGAATAGGTAATTTATGCATCAAGGGAAGAATGGACTTACCTTCGTCGAAGCTCTCCTAACACAAAAGATCTATCTCGGAGGGGTCGGGTTCCTGCCCTTCTTCCGGAGCTACAAATTCCGGAGGATCGGATCCCTCTTCTTCTAACCAAAATAGATAATGAACAGTACATCAATCATGGTGACTTGGTGGGGTGTGCCAATTTTTAGACATCATTATTTTGTGCCCTAAAATTTATTTAGACTATTTTTGGTGCATAAAATATCAATATATATATATATATACATATATATAAATGGGAAAGAAAAAGGAAAAAGAAAAAGAAAAAGAAAAAGAAAAGGGATTTCCTCAGCTAGTTGGACGGGGGGGATTTCGGCCCAACCGGGCGCGGGCGCGCACGGCCGCGTGGGCAGGCGGCCCACTTGGCCCGTCAGCGGGGAACGGCACGGGCCCACGTGCCAGAGGGAGGGGGAGGCTGACGGCGCTAGGAGGGGTGACGGGAGGGGGGGGGGGGCGAACCGGTCGGGCCCGACCGCCGGTGAGGTCCGCTGCGGTTCTCCGCCGGGGTCCCGACTCTGTGACGATGGAGTGGTGGTGAGGTACGAGCGGAGGTAGGGGATCACGGTGGTGGGGCTAACTTGGTCATTGGACACTCGAGATGGCCGGTCCACGGTGAGGTGGCGGGTGCCCAGCGGCGGGGGAGATCACCGGTGAGGTTGCCGGGCACAATAGGAGAAGGGGGTGGGTGCGTTGTGCTCACGAGGACATGGTGAAGCTCAAGAGCTACAATATTGGACTAGAATTCAACGGAGAGGGGAGGGCGGGACTCACCGGAGCGGAGGAAGGCGCGGCGGCGCTGGCTCAATTGAGCACGGGGGAGGGAAGAGGGAGTGGCCGAGGCCGATGTGGAGAAGGAGGGAGCTCGAGCGGTCCTTTTATAGGCGCCCGGGGCGGCGAAGGGGGCGAGAGGTGGTGAGCACCGGCGAGCTTGCCACGGCGGGGATGGTGGCGCACAGTGGCGATAACAGGACGGCTCGAGCAGGGGGTGACAGATGGCTCGGCTGGCGCAAGGGGATAGAGGCGCAAGGCGCCAACCGGGCATGGCGAGCGAGAAATGGCGAGACGATGGGGCGGTGGCGACCGACGGCGATCGCATCGCTAGCCTGGTCACGGGCGCGAGGAAGGCGCTGACAAGCGGGACCCGCTTGCTAGGGAGAGAGAGATTGCGAGAGAGTGAGGGGAGAGCGGGCTGACGGGTGGGGATGAGCTGGCAGCGGGGAGCGGCACGGCGCATGGAGGGAGATGGGCCGCGTGGGCAAGGGGGGCAAGGCGCGCGGGAGGGAGTTGGTCCAGAAACGGCCCAACCGAGGGGGGGGGGAAGGTTTTTCCTTTTTCTTTTTTATTTTCCATTTATTATTTCTATTTTCTATTTCTATTTCTTTTATCTCCTTTTCTTTTGAACAAATAATTAGCTAAATAATCTTAGGTGCTTAAAAATAATAATAATCTATGTGAGGTGCTTCTAACAATCAAAGTGTATGCATATGATGATATGTCCTATTAGGTGGAGGTTATGGAGTGATTAAAGGGGGTTAGGAGATTAGGGTTCCAAACCTTGGGGTTAAATTTTGGGATGTTACAAACCTACCCCACTTAAAGGAATCTCGCCCTCGAGATTCAGACTGGGCTTGAGAAAAGGTAAGGGTATTCCCTCATCAAGGAGTCCTCACTTTCCCAGGTAGCCTCCTCTTCTCCTTCTCTGCTCCACTGAACTTTACAGAGTCTCACTTCTGAGTTGCGGGTCTTTCAGACTGCTGAGTCAAGAATCTTTACTGGCTTTTCTCGGTACTGAAGATCCTTCTGAATAGGGATTTCCTCTTCTCGATGTGATTTTCTAGTACTTGCAGGGATTTGCGGACTGTGATATGTGAAACACGTTGTGGATATCTGACATAGATTCTGGCAATTCAAGGTGGTATGCTGCGGGTCCCACTCTGCCAACGATAGGATAGGGGCCGACTGAACCATGGAGCTAGCTTCCCTTTCACTTGAAATCTTTTGACTCCGCGCATCGGGGAGACCTTGAGGTAGACGAAGTCTCCTTCCTCAAATCTGAGTTCTCTCCGCCTGTTGTCTGCATAACTTTTTCTGCTGACTCTGAGCTTCAAGTAATCTTTTGCGAATCAGGGCAACTTTCTCCTCTGTCTCTTTAACAATGGCAGGTCCTTCTAGTGTCTTTTCCCCTACGTTGGACCACATTAGAGGGGTCTGGCACTTCCGTCCATACAATGCTTCGAACGGTGACATCTTGATACTGGCCTGGTAGCTGTTGTTATACGAGAACTCTGCATAAGGCAAACTGGACTCCCAATTTCTGTCAAACATCAACACACAGGCTCTTAATAAATCCTCGAGGACCTTGTTGACCCTTTCTATCTGACCATCTGACTGGGGGTGGTAGGCTGGTGCTGAAGTCTAGCTTGGTGCCCATAGCTTACTGAAGGCTCATCCAAAATTTTGAGGTGAACTGTGTTCCCCTGTCTGACACTATCTTCCGTGGAATACCATGGAGTCTGACTATCCCTTTGAGATATATCTGGACATGGGTGGCTCCTCCGAAGGTAGTTTTCACTGGAATGAAGTGGGCCACCTTGGTAAGACGATCTATTATCACCCAGATAGAGTCGTTCCCTTTTTGGGTCCGGGGCAGTCCGGTTACAAAATCCATGCCTATCTCTTCCCACTTCCATTCGGGCACTGGAAGGGGTTGTAGTAGACCTGCAGGCTTCTGGTGCTCGACCTTAGTTCGTTGGCAAGTGTCACACCGGGCCACATACTGTGCTATCTCTTTCTTCATTCCTCTCCACTAGTATCTGGTTTTGAGGTCTAGGTACATCTTAGTGGTTCTTGGGTGGATGGAGTAGGTTGAGTTGTGAGCTTCGTCGAGTAGGACTTCTCGTGCCTCTCCTCTTGGTACACACAGACGGTTTTTGAACCAAAGAACTCCTTCCTTATCTGTCCTGAAGTCCGGGAGTGGTCCCTTGCGAGCTTTTTCCATAAGACCTGCTGTCTCAGTGTCTAGGCGTTGAGCCTTGCATATGAGGTCTTCTAGCATTGGCTTGACTTCTAGGCTGCCATTGTCTCCTAGACATACATTCAGTTGAGCTGATTCTTTCTTCCAATCTTCCAAGAAGGTGGTTCCTTTCTTCCCAAAAGGTTTTCGGCTGAGGGCGTCTGCTACCACGTTGGCCTTCCCGGGATGGTAGTGGTTCTCAAGGTCATAATCTTTGATCAATTCCAGCCATCTTCGCTGACGGAGGTTGAGGTCTGGTTGAGTGAAAATATACTTTAGACTCTTGTGATCGGTGAAGATGTGACATTTGTTCCCAATCAGGTAGTGCCTCCATATTTTTAGGGCATGCACTATGGCCGCCAATTCCAAGTCATGTGTGGGATAATTCTGCTCATGCGGCTTCAGTAAGCGCGATGCATATGTAATGACTTTCTCATTTTGCATAAGTACACACCCTAAGCTGTTGCCTTAAAGCATCACAGAAGACGACGAAATCCTGATGGATGTCTGGCAGTGTCAAAACGAGTGCGGTTGTGAGCTTCTTCTTTATGATTTGGAAGCTTTCTTCACACTTCGGGGTCCACACAAACTTATTGTCTTTCTTGAGGAGCTCGGTCATAGGTCTTGCTATGCTGGAGAATCCTTTGATAAAACGGTGGTAATATCCTACCATTCGCAGAAAGCTTCGAACTTCACTGACGGAGGTTGGCTGCTTCCATTTGGATACTGCTTCTACCTTGGACGGGTCTACTTCTATTCCTTCTGCAGTCAATATATGCCCAAGGAAGGCTATCTTTTCTAACCAGAATTCACATTTGCTGAGCTTAGCATAGAGTTGATGTGCTCTGAGTCTTTCGAGGACGATCCGGAGGTGATGCTCGTGATCTTTGCGACTCTTGGAGTAGATAAGGATGTCGTCAATGAAGACTATGACAAACTTATCCAGCTCTTCCATAAATACCTTATTCATGAGGTTCATGAAAAAGGCGGGTGCGTTGGTTAGTCCGAAAGGCATTACTGTGAACTCATACTGTCCGTATCGGGTGACAAATGCAGTCTTCTGAATATCTGCTTCCTTGATTCTCAGCTGGTGATATCCTAACCTTTGGTCTATCTTGGAGAAATACTTGGCCCCTTGAAGTTGGTCGAAGAGGTCGTCGAACCGAGGGAGTGGATACTTGTTCTTGATTGTAACCTCATTTAAGGATCGGTAATCGATACACATCCTCATACTTCCATCCTTTTTGGTGACGAAAAGGACTGGTGCTCCCAAGGAGATGAGTTGGGACGAATATACCCTTTTTGTTGAAGCTCTACGATCTAGAGTTTTAATTCTGCTAACTCGATGGGAGCCATGCGGTATGGTCACTTTGCGATGGGTGCAGTGCCAGGGATTAGATCTATGTAGAACTCCACTTCTCTTTCTGGCGGCATTCCTGGTAATTCTTTTGGGAATACATCCATGAATTCTTCTATCACAGGTATGCTTTCTGCTGCTAGATTAAACACCATTGGATCCTTGGCGGGTGGCTGAGCCTGACAGGAAACTGACTTTCCTTAGTGGTCAGTGAGAAGGACGGTCTTACTTGCGCAAATTATGATGCCTTTGTGTTTGGTTAACCAATCCATTCCTAAGATCACATCAATCTCTTGGGAAGGCAAGACGGTTAAGTCTGCCAAGAACACTGCCCCACTTAAAAGAATTCTGACTTGAGAGCATTTAAGCTGGCACAAAAGGTCTGACCCTGGGGTACGGGTGACCAAGGGAACTTCTAGGTGGGTAGAGGGAATGCCATGCTTTTCCACAAAACTAGTGGCTATAAATGAATGGGATGCTCCTGAATCAAAAAGTACAGTAGCGGGAGTAAATTCAACGAGGAACTCACCGAGCACTACTCCCGAAGCTTGCTGAGCCTCTTGAGCATCGACGTGGTTTACTCGTGCCCTGCCATGATACTGGGTCTTGTTCTGCTGGCTGATGGAGGAGGGTGCCTTGGAGGTGGGCGCCGGGGCATTCTTGGGGCCATTCACCGAGTTGGAGTATGTAGGTCCTGATGCCTTCAACTGGGGGCAGTTATTCTTGAAGTGACTGGGGTCTCCGCAGTGCCAACAGGCATTAGCTGGCGGTTGGTTACTTGTGACTGAGGGGGCCTAAAAAGAGCTCTGACTCTACTGACTGAAAACGTGACGGAGTGGGTCCAGCTAGCTTGTTGTAGCTTGGTCCCTTGGGTGGAAACCCAAAGGATCGAGTTCTCTGGTGCCGGTCTTGCTGCTGAGCTCGGAGGACTTGGAATTTCCTCTTGAGGTGACCTTTTTCTTCTTCCCTTGCTCTTTCCACTTGTATGGCTTTGTTTGAGAGGTGCGAGAAGCTGAGGAAATCTTGGCTAGCGAGGATGGTCTTGAGTTTTGGTCTTAACCCTTTTAAAAAGCGGACCATCTTCTTGGCTTCTGTGCTGACGTCGTCAGGCGCGTAGCGAGCTAATTCTGTGAATTTGTGCACGTACTCACTGACAGATCTTCCACCTTGAGTTAGTTCCCGAAATTCATCTTCTTTGAGCTGAACGATCCCTTGGGGCACATGATGTTCTCGGAACGCAGTTTCAAATTCTATCCAAGTAGCATCTCTGACGACAGCGCTGAAGGTATCCCACCATGATAGGGCCATTCTGGAAAGTTGATGAGCAGCCAACTGAACACGTTGATTCTTGGGGCATCCGATGGCTTCTAACTTCCTTTTTATCGTGCGCAACCAGTCATCAGCATCGAGGGGATTGCTGGATCCAGCGAAAGTGGGAGGCTTGAGCCTCAGAAAATCTCCCATCCTGTCCTGTGGTCTTCCACCATTCGGGCGCTGATTCTCCAGACTTCTAGTGAGGACTTCAATGGGTCGGGTTTGGTTGGCTAGAACTTGGGCTAAATCTAATGGCAGCTCCGGAGGTGCGGGGAGGTGGGTCTCACTCCCTTCTCCACCGGCTTCTCCTTCAGCTCCTAGGGGGAAACCCTGCTCCAATCCCGGAGGCGGTAGGCGTGGTTTTATCCAAAGCCATCTGCCAGGGGGAGAGAATTACTACTATGCATATGCTAATTTTTTTCAACCAAGTTATTTTATTCATCACACAAGTTCATTACAAGCATACAGTTACCACAAGTCGCACTACACGCGAGCGCTTTCTAAGGTACTTCCGAACTCCTTTTCTAAAGTGTCCCCAAATTCCTTGAGAAGGTCGTCAAGGCTAGCTAGGGACATATCCTCGACGTCGGACAAGTTCTCTATCCTGGAGGGAGGTAGTGCTGGAGGGGCTTCCTTCTTCCGCTCAGCCTGGCATCCTTGGCTCTTGGTCTTCTTTCGGATTTTCTTCGTGGGGGCGAGCTTCTTTAGCTTCTTATCGTAATCCATCTTTAGAGTTCGGTAGGCTTCATGAGTGTTGGCCTCTTCGCCTTCTGCTATTTCGAGACTCTCTTGGAGGGACAGCCTTCTCCTTTTTAAGTTCCTTGACCTATTGCTCTAAGCTTTCCACCCAGGAGTTTAGGTGGGTGCAGTGGGAGGAAAGGTCATCATAGTGGTTATCGAGAGTGTGGAGATATCTGGCCATGTAGACGATGGTGGGGTCATCCTCAGTAGGATCTCTTCCTGAGAGGGCCTGAAGTCTTTTCCTCCAGGCAGGGGTATTTTTGTTGATAGGTGGGAAGTAACGAAGGGGGGTTTCAAAGACCTCCCTGCTATAGTTTTGGCATAGCTGTCGGAGGGCTTTTTGGGTGACATTTTGGCAAGTGTCTGGGAAGCGGTGTCCGGTGAAGGTGACTTGGAAAGGAGGGTGGTTTGGGTAGTTTCGGCTTTCTCCTAGGAAGACTGCCATAGAGCACTTCTTAGTTCCATTCTCGTGGTATTCTTTCCAGACGTACTCCGGCTTCTTGTGGATCCCCATGCGAAGCGCGCAACTCCGCAAGAGATGAGGGAATCCTTCCACCTCTGAGCAGTAGGATGTCCTAATGACCAAAGAGCCTTCCATCTGGTAGAGGAAAAGAAGGGTCTGTTAATATCGAGGAAAAGGAGAGAAGATTTTTCTTAGGGGTGAGAGGTATTTTCTTGTTAAGGCAAACTTTTAAGGTTGGGGCTACGATCTACGGCCAGTCTTATGGGTTCTGATACCACCTGAAGCGTCCCAATCCTTTGGGACTCAATGTGATACAATTACTAGTCCTAGGAGGCTAGTAACCACATTACTTACTTCAAATAGTACAGAGTTCGAATGAAGTTATTACAATACCAGAGTACAAGCTCGAAAGAGAGCCAGAAATACAAAATGCAGTAGAAGATAAACTAGCCCAAGCCACAGGCAGAACTGGGTGCAGACACAGTCCCCCTCAATCAAGCATAGCAGAAAAGAAGTCTTCGGCTGCTGAAAAACATAAATAAATCTGGGTGAATACACTTGGTATTCCGCAAGCCCACCCCGCTCCCGTAAAGAGAAAGGGGCCTATATAATACATGCTTTATATGGTGGAGTTGAAGTCACTCTTCTTTTTCTCAGAGAAAGGCAATGCTTTGATGGTTTTTCCCAAAGAAGGAAATAGAACTTTTTCACACTCAACCACCACTGAGCTTCCCGCTCCTGTGGCATCATTTTTATTTCCAAAAACACACCCACTCACACATTTCCCTATTCCCAGAGGTTATAAAACACTAATTGTCATACCACACCAGACTCGTCCATTCCAGTGGACACGGACTATTCGAATAGGTTTGAACTCTGCACAGAGGGGTACACTTTACCCACTAGTCCGGTTTCTGCGATCTCACCGTCGTGAGACCCGAATGCCGAATCTCTTTCCTTCCTCGCACGTCCTTACCTTAACTGTTATACCGGAAGGAATCAGGCCACCACCATGCCCAAACCGGACAAAACATTCCCCCTCCTTATCCTCCTGGTGCTCCCCAGCCTTCATAACCCTGGGGTTTGGACCGTACGAGTTCAGATTGAGTGACTGCCCATACAGTCTCGAGTGGTTGTACTTATCATGAGTATAGGTAGTGAAGGATGACAAACTGGTCCTTATATGAGGGGACAATCCTTCTGCTCACACCTAAACCAGCTGAGCCATCACCTTAGGCCCTCCCCTAAACCAGGGCGTCCCTGATCATCCCACTCACAAGGTGATGAGGGTGAATACCCTTCATCATACACTTTTGAAAACATCATTTAGTAAAAACATGCCCTTTTCCCATCCCACATTTTGTACTCAAAAGATATTTGTTAATGCAGGCTATCTCTCTGCTCACAATGCAAAAGGTCCATCCCTTAATCCCGGCTTAGGTAGTGGTAGAAAGAATATGTAATTTATGCATCAAGGGAAGAATGGACTTGCCTTCGTCGAAGCTCTCCTGACATAAAAGATCTATCTCGGAGGGGTCGGGTTCCTGCCCTTCTTCTGGAGCTACAAATTCCGGAGGATCGGATCCCTCTTCTTCTAGCCAAAATAGATAATGAACAGTACATCAATCATGGTGACTTGGTGGGGTGTGCCAATTTTTAGACATTATTATTTTGTGCCCTAAAATTTATTTAGACTTTTTTGGTGCATAAAATATCAATATATATATATACATATAAAAATGGGAAAAGAAAAAGGAAAAAGAAAAAGAAAAAGAAAAGGGATTTCCTCACCTAGCTGGGCCGGGGGGAGGGATTTCGGCCTAGCCGGGCGCGGGCGCGCGCGGCCGCGTGGCAGGCGGCCAACTCGGCCCGCCAGTGGGGAACGACGCCGTGGGCGTGGGCCCACGTGCCAGAGGGAGGGGGAGGCTGACGGCGCTAAGAGGGGGTGACGGCAGGGCGAACCGGTCGGGCCCGACCGCGAGTGAGGTCCGCGGCGGTTCTCTGTCGGGGTCCCGGCTCTGTGACGATGGAGTGGTGGTGAGGTACAAGCGGAGGTAGGGGATCACGGTGGTGGGGCTAACTTGGTCGTTGGACGCTCGGGATGGCCGGTCCACGACGAGGTGGCGGGCGCCCACGACGGGGGAGATCGCCGGTGAGGTTGCCAGGACGCAATAGGAGAAGGGGGTGGGTGCGTTGTGCTCGTGAGGACATAGTGAAGCTCAAGAACTACAATAATTGGACTAGAATTCAACGGAGAGGGGAGGGCGGGACTCACCAGAGCGGAGGAAGGCGCGGCGGCGCTGGCTCAATTGAGCACGGGGGAGGGAAGAGGGAGTGGCCGAGGCCGATGTGGAGAAGGAGGGAGCTCGGGCAGTCCTTTTATAGGCGCCCGGGGTGGGGGAGGGGGCGAGAGGTGGCGAGCACCGGCAAGCTTGCCACGACGGGGATGGTGGCGCACAGTGGCGACGACGGGACGGCTCGGGCAGGGGGGTGACGGGATGGCTCGGCTGACGCAAGGGGACAGAGGTGCAAGGCGCCAACCAGGCAGGCGAGCGAGTAATGGTGAGACGACGGGGCGGTGGCGACCGGCGGCGATCGCATCGCTAGCCCGGTCACGCGCGCGAGGAAGGCGCTGACAAGCGGACCCGCTTGCCAGGGAAAGAGAGATCGTGAGAGAGCGAGGGGAGAGCGGGCTGACGGGTGGGGCCGAGCTGGCAGTGGGGAGCGGCGCGGCGCGCGGGAGGGAGACAGGCCGCGTGGGCCGGGGGGGCGAGGCGCGCAGGAGGGAGTTGGGCCGGAAACGGCCCAACCGAGGGGGGGAAAGGTTTTCCCTTTTTCTTTTCTATTTTCTATTTCTTATTTCTATTTTCTATTTCTATTTCTTTTATCTCCTTTTCTTTTGAACAAATAATTAGCTAAATAATCTTAGGTGCTTAAAAAAATAATAATCTATGTGAGGTGCTTCTAACAATCAAAGTGTATACATATGATGATATGTCCTATTAGGTGGAGGTTATGGAGTGATTAAGGGGGGTTAGGAGATTTGGGTTCCAAACCTTGGGGTTAATTTTGGGATGTTACACCGAACGACGGGTTCAGTTTGGCTTTTGTGCGTTTAATAGAATATTGAGGCATTACACTATATGGGCATTCGTCCCCCTAATGCCGAGATGTTCTAAAAGCATACATATAAAATCCCCAACCACAATTATCTAGTTTGTGGCCAATGTATGCTATTGTGGTGATTTATTTGGGAAATTTTACGCACATTACAGATATGGGTTTTATGCAGTGAGCTTTGGACTTAGATTGATGTAGTGGGCATGAATACTACATATTTGTCCTTCAACGTGAAGGATTAGTCTCAACTTCCAGCAAGACACGCAACAACAAGTCGCTTTGTGGTTACAATTCTACAAACTTACTGTTATTATCACCAAATATACAGTCAATCATCAGGATTTAGACTAATACGCAACAATATGTTAGCCATAAAAACAAAATACTTTAGGGCTCATGCACACCATTTGTCGTTTGGAGCAAGTAGTTGACTTCAGATCAACAAGGACAATGACCATCAGGTCTAGCGCTCACAAGAACATTCATTGGTTGCATTGTGCTTTCAAGCACATAGGAGAATTTGCGCATATATAATGGTGGTAAAGTGCACGACATCAGACAATGCTGCCAAGCAGAGATTTTTATATGCAGAGATGTATAGTCCAGCTCGTTTTTATCATTGCCCATGGGTTACCCAATTACTCATACCATTCTAAAATTGGGTATCGATGCAACATTTTTAGGTACTATAATTTTGAGAAAGAACTTATAACAATAATTAATTATTTATAGGTGTTGCCAGTAGGGCAAACATTTCTCCTCATATTATATACCAAATTGTTCTATATAGCATTATTTTGATCTCTTCATTGTTCAACAAAAGGAGAAGCTTTGGAATAGAACAGACAAGACCAAGAATTCCTTTTATCTGGGAAAAATCATCTGATTCCTAAGCTTTTGACAAAGCAAATGGAGATAACTGCTTGGCAAGAGTGAAAGAAATACCAATATTCGTCTGGGACTAGTCTTCAACAACAGATAATACTGATCTCATACAAAGAGTCATCAAGACAAGAGAGAATACATCTGGTCTCCATAAGATCTTCATATTTCTATCACAAATTACCATCACCAATAGCTTAGTGGTCAAGAATTATGGATCTTCCGGCGCCAAGGACCAATGACATATTAATGCCCAATTTCACTTCAAGCTCTGTGGTAATATGAGATTTCATGGCTATTTTCTACTCTTCTTACTCCTGGTAGATCATAGATATATTACGGTAAGCATTTCAAAGGGTGGAATTCAATGTAGTTCTGCTACATAAACTCCAGGTATATGTCCATTTAGGACTGACCTTTACCATTTAGCTTAAAACTATACCATACCAATCAAAGGACTATGCCAAGTCAATTTAGTGACTATAAGTATTTATAATTCTGAGAGATGTATGCAACACAAGCATAGAGGTCCTAGACAGGACAAATAAAGTGGATCGACGGGAACACATAATGGTTTTTTTCACACCAACATAGTGAAATTTTTCTCAGAGTAACCTTTCGATGTGCTCGCAACTTTGTATTGCTAGGGTACTACCATTTATCTTAAAGTTCGCTTCATGTCGTTCAGCGACAAATAGCAATGTGCCAACATCTGGTTGAGCAATGTATGACTGAGATTACTAGCATTTATTTATCTGGTAAGGATCTCTTTGCCTACTAACAGAATCCCAACTTGTGATGTCTTCTATGCCAAAAAGGCTTTCATGCATTGTATTATATATCTTCGGGTTACTTCGGGTAAAACTTTATGCATGAGGAGAGATTAGAAAATTAACTTATCTGTGTTTCATTGTAATTCAATTTAATTTCCCAGATTTCCAAGCACTATAGAGCTTGATATAGTTGTTATGGCCACTTAGCGATATATAAATATGATGCCACACAACACAGTCAAATAAAATATAGATCCAAACAAAATTGTTTATGAAGGTTGCGTATTGACTTCAGGGGCTTGAACAACCCACCACAATCGACGAGAGTACGAGCTCTAGCGTCTAGTGTCAACGCATGTGCGGCTATCAAGGCTATGACAATACAATAAGCCTTCGTAATAAGCGCAACAGGCACAATTATGGCTCGGTAATCGGGGTACACGATAAGTCCACGCAACGTGCGCAATAGGCACAATTGTGGCTCAATGATAACGACAGACGAACAGTGCCTACAGGGCATGCGAAAAGTATGTGACTCGGTGATGACGGTCCAACTTAATAGGAGTGGTCCGATTAAGTGAGAGTGCGACATAGCAATCACATGACGCAGCCAAGTTCGTACGACACAAATATTGCGTCGTGTTGCCAGGGCGCAGCCAATGCTCAGGCAATGTCATAACTCAACCGATTAACAATGTTGTCTGATCGGTGTGTTCGAGTACCCACTATTCAATTTAATCACTCGACGTGTGTCGGTGTTTCGAAACCCAGGGGGTCCCTGGACCGACGAGTGAATTGTCGCCGCGTGCCCCAGCCCAGATGGGTCGACGCGAGGCGGAACGTGAAGGGGGGAAGACAGCAGCCGGAGGGAGACAGGCATGGGAGAGTGGAACCCGCGGCCTTCGTGTTAGCCCCGCGCCCAGGTCGGGTGCGCTTGCAGTAGGGGGTTACAAGCGTCCACGCGGGAGGGAGCGAGCGGCCTTGCGCGAGCGTCGTCCCGTCCTTCCCCGCGCGGCCAACCCTCTGTAAGAGGGCCCTGGTCCTCCCTTTTATAGGCGTAAGGAGAGGATCCAGGTGTATAATGGAGAGTGTAGCAATGTGCTAACATGTCTAGCGGTGGAGAGCTAGCGACCTAAGTACATGCCATCGTGGCAGCCGGAGAGGTCTTGGCACCCAGTTCGCGTGGTGTCGTGGCCGTCGGAGGAGCACTGGAGCCTGGCGGAAGGACAGCTGTCGGGGCTATCGAGTCCTTGCTGACGTCTTCTTGCTTCCTTAAGGGGGCTAAGAGCCGCCGTCGTCACAGGGCATGCGGGGCACCATCATTACTCGTATGGTGGAGCAAGCCAGATGGGACGCCGGTCTTGTTCCCTGTAGCCTGAGTCAGCTCGGGGTAGGGTAATGATGGCGCTTCCTGTTGACGTGGTCGGTCCATGCCCTAGGTTGGGCGAGGTGGAGGCTCCTCCGAGGTCGAGGTCGAGTCTGTCTTCCGAGGTCGAGGTCGAGTCCGAGCCCCCGGGTCGGACGAGGCGGAGACCGTCGGCTTAGGCCACGGTTGAGTCCGAGCCCTAGGGTCGGGTGAAGCGGAGTTCGTCGTCTTCCGGGGCCGAGCCCGAGTCCGAGCCCTGGGGTCGGGCGAGGCGGAGTTCGTCGTCTTCCGGGGCCGAGCCCGAGTCCGAGCCCTGGCGTCGGGCGGAGTGGAGTTCGCCGTCTTCCGGGGCTGAGCCCGAGTCCGAGCCCTGGGGTCGGGCAGAGCTGGAGTTCGCCGTCTTCCGGGGCTGAGCCCGAGTTCGAGCCCTGGGGTCGGGCGGAGCGGAGTTCGTCGTCTTCCGGGGCTGAGCCCGAGTCCGAGCCTTAGGGTCGGGCGGAGCGGAGTTCACCGTCTTCCGGGGCTGAGCCCGAGTCCGAGCCCTGGGGTCGGGCGAGGCGGAGTTTCCTATGACGCCTGAGGTCGGACTTGGCTGCTGTCAGCCTCACTCTGTCGAGTGGCTCAGCAGTCGGAGCGGCGCACGCGGCGCTGTCCTCTTGTCAGACCGGTTAGTGGAGCGGCGAAGTGACTGCAGTCACTTCGGCTCTGTCGACTGGAGGGCGTGCGTCAGGATAAAGGTGTCAGGCCACCTTTGCATTAAATGCCCCTGCGATTTGGTCTTTCGGTGTGGCGATTTGGCCAAGGTTGCTTCTTGGTGAAGACTGGGCCTCGGGCGAGCCGAAGGTGTGTCCGTTGCTGGAGGGGGGCCTCGGGCGAGACGTAGGTCCTCCGGGGTCGGCTGCCCTTGCCCGAGGCTGGGCTCGGGCGAGGCGTGATCGCGTCCCTCGAATGGACCGATCCTTGACTTAATCGCACCCATCAGGCCTTTGTAGCTTTGTGCTGATGGGGGTTACCAGCTGAGATTTAGGAGCCTTGAGGGTACCCCTAATTATGGTCCCCGACAGTAGCCCCCGAGCCTCGAAGGGAGTGTTAACACTCGCTTGGAGGCTTTTGCCGCACTTTTTTGCAAGGGGACCAGCCTTTTCTTGGTTGCATTTTGTTCCAGTGGGTGCGCGCGAGCGCACCCGCCGGGTGTAGCCCCTGAGGCCTCGAGGAGTAGTTTTACTCCTTCGAGGTCTTAGTGCGTTTCACAATACTTCGGCTGGTCTAGTCGTTCCCTCATGCGAGCTGGCCGTAGCCCGGGTGCACGGTCGGGTCCCAAGTTCTCGGGCTAGTATGTTGACGCTGTCAACGGGTTGGCCGGAGCTGGGTTTGTGAGAGCAGCCCCCGAGCCTCTACACAGGGCGAGAGGACGGTCAAGGACAGACTCGACTTTTTTACATACGCCCCTACGTCGCCTTTCCGCAAGGAGGAGGGGGGGGGGGAAAGCGCCATGTTGCCCTCGGAGGGCGCCGAACATGGTGTTTCCGGTGAGCTGCTGGCGGGTAATCCGAGCGGACGCCCGTGCCCCATTTGCTAGGGGTCGGCTAAAGGCCCGGAGGCGCGCTCCAAAAGTACCTGCGGGTGATCTGCCGGACCCGGTCCCCTTTGATGGGGTCCGAGGGCTCGATGCCTCCCTCTGATGGGATTCCGTTACAAGATCCGCTCCCGCTGGTCTCGGAAATGTCCTAGGATACCTCGGGAGCGTAGCCCGAGCCTTGGTTATGTATCGAACGTACCCAGGGTCATCCCTCGCTCTGTGTCTGAGGCGACTGTGAACCCTTCGAGGGCCAGCCTACGAACCCCTGATTAGTAGTGGGCGCGGAGCCCGAGTGGCCTGAGGCGGCCGTTGAACCCTTTCGAGGGGCCGACCATCGAACCTCTGACCAGTAGTGGGCGCAGAACCCAATCGCTCTGAGGCGACCGTTGAACCCCTCCAAGGGGCCAGCCTTTGAACCTCTGATCAGTAGGGAGGCTCGGGGCCTGTTTCCTTCACGAAGAAGGATCCTTTTCGGGGTATCCCCCTTTCCCGGTCCCTGTTGTAAGAGAGAGAAAGAGGAAAAAGGAAAAGGATACGAAATCGAATGACGTGGCGTACCTTTTTCGATGCGGTCATTATGGCGAGGGCGAAGCGTCGCTTGCTTCTCCCGTCCGAGGCACCGCCTGTCCCGCCGCGGAGTTAATGCGACAGGGCGAGTGGTTCGCGAGGTGGTCGTTGCAGCGAGCCGTTCGAGGAACGGTCGTTTCGCTTTTGAGTCTTTGAATCCCGCGGCGGGTTCGGGCGACGCGTTGAACGGGTCTTGCCTTGGTCTTTATATACTCGGGGAGGGCCTGGTGACAGTTCTTTGCTCTACTTCTTGCCTTCTTCTTAGGTTTTCGCAACCTGAGAGATTTAGCCAGAGAAAAGGAAACCGCTTGCCCAATCCTTTCCGTCGCCACCCCTTCTGCTCGGTGATGGCCGACCGGGTGACCATTGTTCTGCCGCGCGACCCGTGGCCTTTCTCCACAATCACGGCGGGTGACTTGGAGGACCTCGTTGCTGAGGGTTTGCTTCGCCCTCTCTTTGATGAGAGGCAGCCGGAGTGGATTCCCCCCCGAACGGAGCCGCCCCGTCCCCGCCGTCCGGGGTACGTCGTGAGCTTCGTCTCCTTCCATGAGCGGGGATTCGGCGTGCCGGTGAGCCGCTTCATGCGGGCGATCCTGCATAACTATGGGGTGGAGTTGCACAACCTCAGCCCCAACTCCATCTCGCAAGCCGCCATCTTCGTAGCGGTGTGCGAAGGATACTTGGGGATCGACCCCCACTGGGACTTGTGGACTCATTTCTTCTCCGCGGAGCTTTTTGCTTTGCCAACGGGAGAGAGAAGGGTTCATGCGGCAGTGCGGGCCGGCGGCTGTATCCTACAGCTGAGGCAGTCGTGGGCGTCGCAGTATATTCCCGCTGTCCTTGCATCCTCGAATAAAGGGTGGCAGCGCCGGTGGTTCTATCTCCGGAATGACGACGGGAGGCTCCCGTCGTTTTCTCAGCGAGTGGTCACCGTCGCCGCCGATGCTTGGCGCTACGGGACCCCGCACGACAGGCAGAAAAATCTCGAGCCCCTTCTCAAGGCCCTGGAGGCGTTGCAGGAAGGGAGGGCTCACCGCTGCGGGGGTGATTGCCGCCATTCATCGCTGGAGGGTGCTTCCTTTGGCGGAGCGGCAGGTTGCCGCTATGGGAGATGACACCAGAGGCTGACTTGGAGGGCTCGCGGATGTCCTCGGATCCCCTTCCCATCGACGTTCTCTACGGGCGGGTGGCCGCCGCGTTGGGAAAACCGGACGCCAACGCCTTCTCCCAGCCCCTGATGCGCCCCGACTGCGGGTGTGTGTCCCTGGTGAGTGTCCGCTCCTTCTTTCTTTTTTGCGCCGGATTGCCCTTGGTCCTTACGGTCGAGGCTTTTCATCGGTCTCCAGGAGGTAGGGTGGCACAAGCCTTCCCGGCCACGAGTCCCGGAGGACGCGGTGGACCGGGCAGCGCGGCGGGTTGCCGCGGAGGAGAAGAAGAAGAAAATGGACGCGAAGAAGGCTCGGGAACCGCGAGCGGACGCGGGCCCGGTACGCCTTGGAAAAGCTCCGTCGCCGGCAGGAGAGGGATGGACTCCCGAGGGAGCCGTCGCCGGAAACGCCTGACGATGACAACGATGATGAAAACGATGATGAGGATGACGACATGGCTGCCCGCCTTGGCCTCAGCCCTGAGTTTGAGGCTAGGCCAGGAGTCGTCAAGCCAGCCCCCGAGTGGGCCGGCGCCGTCAGTTCCCGGGGTCGGGACGCCATGGTCCCGGCCCGAAGATCGGGGGTAGACCGAGGGGGTACTCGACCCCTCGGCTGGGGAAGTTGAGATGACCCCGGGGAGTCAGGCCGAGGCGCCTGTCCCCCGAGAGCCGTCGCCCATGCCGGTAGCGCAGGAGAGCGACCCTCAGATCGCCGTGGTAGCGCCTGGGCAGTCCGTCTCCCAGGCGTCCAAGGTGCCCAAGGCGAGGATGGTACCGAAGCTGGCGGTGAGGCGGACCTCGGCGATATCTTCGGGGGTGGAGATCCGGAGAGACCTCTCCTCAGGCGCGGTTGATCATGGCCCAGAGCGGGTAAGTACCTTAGAACGTCTTCGTCCTGTCTCCCCGTTTGTACGTCCCGACCGTGGCTTTCCTTTCCTCCTCAGCAAGCGAAGCCATGGCCTGACCGATCTGGCTCCCCGGAAAGCCCTTAAGACGGCGTCGGCTTCCGCAGCCGGTGCCGCGCCGGGGCTCGCCGTTCAGCTGACCTTCTCGCAAGGCGCCCCACAGTGGGGGGCTCAGGCGGCACCAGTCACCGTGGAGCGAGTTCCCGAGGCCGGCTCTTCTGTCGAGGTGGCCGTCGCGCTGGGGGAGGCTGCTGGCGCGGACGTGACCTCAGGGCCCACCAGACATGCCGCCGGTGCTGGCGCCAGCTGCTGCCGAAGCCGTTGCCGTCCCGGTCGGGGAGCGACCTGTCGCCGCCGATGCTGAGATGGCCGAGGCATCGGCGCTTGGTGCCTCGGAGGAGGGGGCGTGGAAACGCGACTCATCCCGCCGAGCGGCGGCCTTGTCCCTGCGCGGTGGAGCTTCGAGGGGCGACGCCCGTTGCTCCGGTTCCGGACCCGTGAGGCTTCGGATCCCTTCTTCGTTCTCGACGATGAGCGGGAGGAACGGTCTTGGGACGAGCTCCGCGAGTGTGCCGAAGCAACGGTGGGGTCGCTCCGGTCATCCTTGGAGGTCTTCTGCAGGGACGTCCCCAAGATCCTCCAGGTAATGATTTCAGGCATACCTTTTTTGTGATCAAGGCATCCTTTATAACGCCCCGCTTCCTTCCCTCAGGATTTGACGGATCTGAGCACCGCCAAGTCGTCGTTTATCCGTCACGAGGTCGATGTCTGGGGCTCGCTGTGATCCCTGAGGACCTCGCTCGCCGGGGCTACCGCGCGCCTCTCCCAGCAGGGCGCCGAGGTGGCGGACCTTCGGTTGCTCTGCGCTGATCTGAGAGCAGAGGCAGCGGCGGCACGCGCAGAGGTACAACATCGGCAGTCGGAGTTCGACCAGGTCGTCGATGAACGAGATCAATCTCGGCGCCGGGCTGCCGAGGCCGAAAGCCGGGCCAGAGCCCTTGCAGCAGACCTAGCCGTAGCCCAAGCCGTAGCCTCGAAGCAGCGCGCCTGAGCCGGAGGTATGTCCTGGCTATTTTCGACTTTCGTTTCAGCTTGTTTTCTCCACTTGTGTTTGAGGCCTTGCGCTCCGGCTGTTCGCAGAGCTCGAGTCTGCCCTTGATGAGTCCACCAGGGCGCTTGCCCAGGCTGGCCGAAGCAGAGGGAGGCCGATCACGCGGCCATGTCCGAGGCCATCTCGGACTTCTGCCAGGTCTTTGGCTTCGGCAACGTCCCCTCAGGAAGCTCCTCTCAGAGTCGTCCTGCAGGCCTTGGGTGACCACGTGCGCGGCAGACTCCGCGAGGCGCTACACCACGGTGTCAGGCGGGCCTTCGCCGTGCTTGCTTCCCACTATGTCGTTGATCTGGAGCGGGTCAGCAAGGGGTATTGCCTCCCTGATGAAGACGAAGCCGCCCTGGCTGAAGTCCAGAGACTCGACTGCTAGCCGCCGCGGGCCCGAGCGCAGTGCTAGCGACCACCTTCGAGGTAGAGATCCTCCCGCCTGCGCCGTCGTCCGAAGCTGGGGTGGACTTTGCCGAAGGCGTGGACGAAGCCGAAGGCGCGGTTCCTTCCCCAGGCGACGCCTAACTCTGCCGGAGCAGTTCCCTTTGAATGCACTTGTGTCTTTTGCGGCCGCTGAGGCCCGAACACTTTTATTATCGTAGTATAAAGTCGTGGCTCTTTCTCTTTCATTTTGCGTGTCTGGCCCCGTTCGTCAGTAGCAGGGTGGCTTGCCCAAGTAGGAGTCATTTTTCGTGGTAGGTGACGAGTGAGGTGTCCGTAACCCAGGGGTGTAGGAGTCCCTCGGCTCAGTCAGCCTTGCCACTTACATGCACCCGTGTTCGCTTCTTGGGGTCCTGCTACCGACATAGCCGGGGGAACACGGAAGCCTTTTTGATTGAAAATTTTGACGCAGAGGGGGTTCCCCCCTTCTAGCCCCCGAGGGAGGGTCGGGCTTTGCCGAGGCAAGGCTGACCGTTCCTTGACGACCAGACTTTGTGTGTGAACGGGGATGCTGGTGAGGAAACTTCACCGCCTGTTCGGACCTGATGCTGTTTAGGGGTCGGACCTCGATCCACTTGGAAAATTTGTCGATGGCGACCAGCAGGTGCGTGTAGCCCCCGGGTGCCTTCTGCAAGGGGCCAATGAGGTCCAGACCCCACACAGCAAACGACCAGGTGATGGGTATGGTCTGCAGAGCCTGAGCGGGCAGGTGGGTCTGCCTTGCGTAGAACTGACACCCTTTGCAGGTGCGGACAATTCTAGTGGCGTCGGCCACCGCCGTCGGCCAGTAGAAACCTTGTCGGAAGGCGTTTCCAACAAAGGTACGGTGTGCTGCGTGATGGCCGCAAGCCCCCGAGTGTATCTCTTGTAAGAGCTCCTGACCTTCGGCGATGGAAATGCATCGCTGGAGGATGCCAGAGGGGCTGCGGTGGTAGAGCTCCTTCCCATCTCCCAGTAAAACGAAAGACTTGGCGCGCCGCGCCAACTGCCGAGCCTCGGCTTGGTCAAGGGGCAGCTCTCCTCGGTGAAGATATTGCAGGTACGGGGTCTGCCAGTTTTGATTAGGCGTGACCTCGCTCTGCTCCCCCTCGACACGCAGTGCCTCACCCTCGGGGGCCGAGGGTACCTCGGGCCGAGCCGAGGGTACCTCGGACCATGCCGAGGGTACCTCGGACTGAGCCGAGGGTACCTCGGACTGAGCCGAGGGTGCCTCGGGCTGGGTCGAGGCCTTCTTGGGCTCGGGCGTGTCGTCGGTCTTGACGGAGGGTTGATGCAGGTCTCGGGAGAATACGTCCGGGGGAACCGTTGTTCGCCCCGAGGCTATTTTAGCCAGCTCGTCCGCAGTCTCGTTGTAGCGTCGGGCGATGTGGTTGAGCTCGAGCCCGTAGAACTTGTCTTCCAGGCGCCGAACCTCATCGCAGTAAGCTTCCATCTTTGGGTCGCGGCAGTGGGAATTCTTCATGACTTGGTCAATGACGAGCTGCGAGTCACCGCGAGCGTCGAGGCATCGGACCCCTAGCTCGATGGCGATTCGCAACCCGTTTACCAGAGCCTCGTACTCAGCCATGTTGTTGGACGCCGGGAAGTGGAGGCGTAGCACGTAGCGTAGGTGCTTCCCGAGGGGCAAGACGAAGAGCAGGCCCGCGCCGATCCCCGTCTTCATCAGCGACCCATCGAAAAACATGGTCCAGAGCTCCGGTTGGATCGGAGCTGTCGGGAGCTGGGCGTCGACCCATTCAGCCACGAAATCCGCCAAGACCTGGGACTTGATGGCCTTCCGAGGGGCGAACGAGATTGTCTCGCCCATGATCTCCACCGCCCACTTTGCAATTCTACCCGAGGCCTCTCGGGACTGGATGATCTCCCCCAGGGGGAAGGATGACACCATAGTCACCGGATGAGACTCGAAGTAGTGTCATAACTTCCGCCGCGTTAGGATCACTGCGTACAGCAACTTCTGAATTTGTGGGTAGCGAATCTTGGTTTCGGACAGTACCTCACTGATGAAGTAGACTGGCCTCTGGACGGGCAATGCATGCCCCTCTTCTTGTCTCTCGACCACAATCGCGGCGCTAACCACCTGAGTGGTCGCGGCGACGTAGATCAAGAGGGCTTCTCCGGCAGCGGGGGGCACCAAGATGGGCGCGTTCGTGAGGAGCGCCTTCAGGTTCCCGAGGGCTTCCTCGGCCTCAGGAGTCCAAGCGAAGCACTCGGCCTTCCTTAAGAGGCGGTACAGAGGCAGGCCTCTTTCACCGAGGCGCGAGATGAAACGGCTCAGAGCCGCGAGGCATCCCATGACCCTCTGTATGCCTTTCAAGTCCTTGATGGGCCCCATGCTGGTGATGGCAGCGATCTTCTCCGGGTTGGCCTCGATGCCCCGCTCGGAGACAATGAACCCCAAGAGCATGCCTCGGGGGACCCCGAAGACACACTTTTCGGGATTGAGCTTCACGCCTTTCGCCTTGAGACATCGGAATGTCACCTCAAGGTCGGAAAGGAGGTCGGAGGCTTTCGTCGTCTTGACTACGATGTCATCGACGTAGGTCTCGACCGTTCGGCCGATGTGTTTGCCGAACACATGGTTCATGCATCGCTGGTACGTTGCACCCGCATTCCTCAAACCAAACAGCATGGTAACATAGCAGTATATGCCGAAGGGTGTGATGAAAGAAATCGCGAGCTGGTCGGACTCTTTCATCCTGATCTAGTGATACCCTGAGTAGGCATCGAGGAAAGACAGGGTTTCGCACCCAGCAGTGGAATCCACGATTTGATCGATGCGAGGCAGAGGGTAGGGAACTTTCGGACATGCTTTGTTTAGACCAGTGTAGTCTACACACATCCGCCATTTCCCCCCTTTCTTTCTCACAAGCACAGGGTTGGCAAGCCATTCGGGATGGAATACCTCTTTGATGAACCCTGCTGCCATTAGCTTGTGAATCTCCTCGCCTATGGCTCTGCGCTTTTCTTCGTCGAATCGGCGCAGAGGCTGCTTCACAGGTCGGGCTCCAGCTCGAATATCCAGCGAGTGCTCGGCGACTTCCCTCAGTATGCCGGGCATGTCCGAGGGACTCCACGCGAAAACGTCTGCGTTTGCGCGGAGAAAGTCGACGAGCACCGCTTCCTATTTAGGGTCGAGCTCGGAGCCGATCCGGATCTGCTTGGAGGCGTCGTTGCAGGGGTCGAGAGGGACGGACTTGACCATCTCCGCTGGCTCGAAGTTGCCGGCGTGGCGCTTCACGTCGGGCGCCTCCCTAGAGAGGCTCTCCAGGTCGGCGATGAGGGCCTCGGACTCGGCGAGGGCCTCGGCGTACTCCATGCACTCCACGTCGCATTCGTACGCGTGTCGGTACGTGGGTCCGACGGTGATGACCCCGTTGGGGCCCGGCATCTTGAGCTTGAGGTAGGTGTAGTTGGGGACGGCCATGAACTTGGCAGTAGCATGGCCTCCCCAACACTGCGTGGTAGGTTCCTCGAAACCCGACCACTTCGAACGTGAGGGTCTCCCTTCGAAAGTTGGAGGGCGTCCCGAAGCAGACAGGTAGATCGAGTTGTCCGATGGGTTGGACGTGCTTCTCGGGGATGATCCCGTGGAAAGGCGCAGCGCCCGTCCGGACCGAGGATAGATCGATCTGCAGGAGCCCGAGGGTCTCGGTGTAGATGATGTTGAGGCTGCTACCTCCGTCCATGAGGACCTTGGTGAGCCTGACGTTGCCGATGATGGGGTCGACAACGAGTGGGTATCTCCCCGGGCTCGACACGTGGTCTGGATGGTCGGCCTGGTCGAAGGTGATGGGCTTGTCGGACCAGTCTAGGTAGACTAGCGCCGCCACCTTTACCGAGAAGACCTCCCGACGCTCTTGCTTGCGGTGCCGAGCCGAGGCGTTCGCCACTTGCCCGCCGTAGATCATGAAGCAGTCGCAGACCTCAGGGAACTCTCTTGCCTTGTGATCTTCCATCTTAGCGTCGTCGAGAGCCTTGCCACCCTCTGCGGGTGGCCCGACCTTGTGGAAGTGTCAGTCGAAGCATGGCACACTCCTCAAGGGTGTGCTTGATGGGCCCCTGATGATAAGGGCATGGCTCCTTGAGCATCTTGTCGAAGAGGTGGCACCTCCCGGAGGTTTCCGAGGGTTCTTGTACTCGGCGGCGGCGACAAGGTCCGCGTCGGCGGCGTCGCGTTTCGCTTGCGACTTCTTCTTGCCTTTCTTCTTGGTGCCGCGCTGAGTTGACGCCTCGGGAGCATCTTCCGGTGGGCGGCCCTGGGGCTGCTTGTCCTTCCGGAAGATGGCCTCAACCGCCTCCTGGCCAGAGGCGAACTTGGTGGCGATGTCCATTCAGCTCGCTCGCCCTGGTGGGGGTCTTGCGACCCAGCTTGCTCACTAGGTCGCGGCAGGTGGTGCCGGCGAGGAACGCGCCGATGACATCCGAATCGGTGACGTTGGACAGCTCGGTGCGCTGCTTCGAGAATCGTCGGATGTAGTCCCGGGGAGACTCTCCCAGCAGCTGGCGGCAGCTTCGGAGATCCCAGGAGTTTCCAGGGCGCACGTACGTGCCTTGGAAATTGCCGGCGAAGGCTTGGACCAGGTCGTCCCAGTTGGAGATCTGCCCCGGGGGCAGGTGCTCCAGCCAGGCTCGAGCGGTGTCAGAGAGGAACAGGGGGAGGTTGCGGATGATGAGATTGTCATCGTCCGTTCCACCCAGTTGGCAGGCTAGCCGATAGTCCGCGAGCCACAGTTCCGGTCTCGTCTCCCCCGAGTACTTCGTGATAGTAGTCGGGGTTCGGAACCAGGTCAGGAACGGCGCCCGTCGTATGGCGCGGCTGAAAGCCTGCGGACCGGGTGGTTCGGGCGAAGGACTCCGATCCTCCCCGCTGTCGTAGCGTCCCCCACGCCTAGGGTGGTAGCCTCGGTGCACCCTGTCGTCGAGGTGGGCCCGACGGCTGTGATGATGGTGCTCGTTGCCGAGGCGACCCGGGGCCATAGGCGCTGTATTGCGCATGTGCCCGGTATGGACCGAGGCTTCCCGCATGAATCGGGAAGTCACGGCCCGATGTTCCGAGGGGTACCCCTACCTTCGGGAGGCGGAGCTCTCGGCCCGTCGGACCGCGGCGTCCTCCAGGAGATTCTTGAGCTCTCCCTGGATACGCCGCCCCTCGGTGGTTGATGGCTCCGGCATCGCGCGGAGAAGTATCGCCGCTGCAGCCAAGTTCTGGCCGACTCCACTGGAATCCGGTGGCGGCCTTACCCTGACGTCATCGGCGATGCGGTGCTGGATGCCCTGGGGGAGATGACGTGCTTCTCTGGCCGGAGGTTGGCCCGCCCACTCCTGCCCGATGTCCCGGCGGATCGGCACAAGCGTTCCTGCTCCCTCGTCGAGCCTGGCCTGCCTCTCGCGGATTTGCTCGAGCTGTGGGTCAGGACCCCCCGCCGGGACGGGGACCACAACTAGCTCCCGAAGGATGTCAACGCGAGGCGCGGGCCTAGGGGGATCACCGTTCTCCGGCATACCAAGATGGTTGCCTTCGCCGGGACCCCCTAGATCGACGTGGAAACATTCGCGACTTGGGCCACAGCCCTCGTCGTCGAGGCTGCGGCTACCGTCGGAACAGTCGGAAAGGCAGTAGTCGCATGCGGTCATGAAGTCCCGCATGGCACTGGGGTTACCAAGTCCGGAGAAATCCCAATAGAGGTCGGACTCGCCATCTTCCTCGGACCCCGAGGGCCCGAAGGACGAGACGGCCGTCAGCTGGTCCCTATGAAAATGTCCACCGAAGCGGAGTCGCTTGGCGGGTCGAGGCCGAATCCAAAAGATGCGAGATGGGAATCGGTCGGTACCTTTTGGTCGACGGGAGGTGATGAAGTCACGTTAGGGACTGTCGGCGTTTCGAGACCGGGGGGTCCCTAAGCCGACGAGTGAACGTCGCCGCGTGCCCCAGCCCAGATGGGTCGACGCGAGGCCGAGCGCGAAGGGGGGAAGTGAGGTGGCCGGAGATGGGCGTGAGAGAGGTGGAAATCCCGCGGCCTTCGTGTTCGTCCCGCGCCCAGGTCGGGTGCGCTTGCAGTAGGGGGTTACAAGCGTCCACGCGGGAGAGGGAAGCGAGCGGCCCCAAGAGAGCGCATGTCCCGTCCTCGTCCCCGCCCGGCCAACCTTCTCTAATAGGGCCCTGGTCCTTCCTTTTATAGGCGTAAGGAGAGGATCCAGGTGTACAATGGGGGTGTAGCAGAGTGCTACGTGTCTAGCGGGGGAGAGCTAGCGCCCTAAGTACATGCCGATGTGGCAACCGGAGAGATTTTGGCACCCAGCTGGTGTGATGTCGTGGCCGTCGGAGGAGCGACGGAACCTGGCGGAGGGACAAGCTGTCGGGGCGGTTGAGTCCTTGCTGACGTCCTCCTGCTTCCGTAAGAGAGCTGAGAGCCGTCGTCGTCACAGAGCATGCGGGGCGCCATCATTGCCTATCCGGCGGAGCTAGCCAGATGGGACACCGGTCTTGTTCTCTGCGGCCCGAGTCAGCTCGGGGTAGGGTGATGATGGCGCTTCCTGTTGACGTGGCTGGCCTGCGCCCTAGGTTGGGCGACGTGGAGGCTCCTCCGAAGCCGAGGTCGAGTCTGTCTTCCATGGCCGAGGCCGAGTCCGAGCCCCTGGGTCGGGCGAGGCGGAGGTCGTTCGGCAGAGGCCAGGGCGGAGTCCGAGCCCTAGGGGTCGGGCGGAGCGGAGTTCGTCGTCTTCTAGGGCTGAGCCCGAGTCCGAGCCCTGGGTCGGGCGAAGCGGAGTTCGTCGTCTTCCGGGACTTAGCCCGAGTCCGAGCCCTGGGTCGGGCGAAGCGGAGTTCGTCATCTTCCGGGACTTAGCCCGAGTCCGAGCCCTGGGTCGGGCGGAGCGGAGTTCGCCGTCTTCCGGGACATAGCCCGAGTCCGAGCCCTGGGTCGGGCGGAGCGGAGTTCGCCGTCTTCCGGGTCTTAGCCCGAGTCCGAGCCCTGGGTCGGGCAGAGCGGAGTTCGCCGTCTTCCGGGACTTAGCCCGAGTCCGAGCCCTGGGTCGGGCGGAGCGGAGTTCGCCGTCTTCCAGGACTTAGCCCGAGTCCGAGCCCTAGGGTCGGGTGGAGCGGAGTTCGCCGTCTTCTGGGGCTGAGCCCGAGTCCGAGCCCTGGGTCGGGCGAAGCGGAGTTCGTCGTCTTCCGGGACTTAGCCCGAGTCCGAGCCCTGGGTCGGGCGGAGCGGAGTTCGCCGTCTTCCGGGACTTAGCCCGAGTCCGAGCCCTGGGTCGGGCGGAGCTTCCTATGGTGCCTTTGGCAGGGCCTGACTGCCTGTCAGTCTCACTCTGCCAAGCGGCACTGCGGTCGGAGTGGCGCAGGCGGCGCTGTCCTCCTGTCAGGCCGGTCAGTGGAGCGGTGAAGTGACGGCGGTCACTTCGGCTCTGCCGGGGGGCGCGCGTCAGGACAAAGGTGTCAGGTCACCTTTGCATTAAATGCTCCTGCGACTTGGTCGGTCGGTGCGGCGATTTAGTCAGGGTTGCTTCTTAGCGAAGGCAGGGCCTCGGGCGAGCCGGAAACATGTCCGCCGTTGGAGGGGGGCCTCGGGCGAGACGGAAATCCTCCGGGGTCGGCTGCCCTTGTCCGAGGCTAGGCTCGGGCGAGGCGTGATCGAGTCGCTCGAATGGACTGATCCCTGACTTAATCGCACCCATCAGGCCTTAGCAGCTTTATGCTGATGGGGGTTACCAGCTGAGAATTAGGAGTCTTGAGGGTACCCCTAATTATGGTCCCCGACAGTAGCCCCCGAGCCTCGAAGGGAGTGTTAGCACTCGCTTGGAGGCTTTCGTCGCACTTTTTTGCAAGGGGACCAGCCTTTCTCGGTTGCATTTTGATCTGGTGGGTGCGCGCAAGCGCACCCGCCGGGTGTAGCCCCCGAGGCCTCGGAGGAGTGGTTTCACTCCTTCGAGGTCTTAATGCCTCGCGTAATGCTTCAGCCGGTCTGGTTGTTCCCTCATGCGAACTGGTCGTAGCCCGGGTGTACGGTCGGGGCCCAAGCTCTCGGGCTGGTATGTTGACGCTGTCAACGGTTCGGCCGGAGCCGGGTTTGCGAGAGCAGCCCCCGAGCCTCCGCACAGGGCGAGAGGGCGATCAGGGACAGACTCGGCTTTTTTACATACGCCCCTGCGTCGCCTTTCCGCAAGGAGGAGGGGGGGGGGAAAGCGCCATGTTACCCTCGATGGGCGCCGAACATGGTGTCTCCGGTGAGCTGCAAGCGGGTAATCCGGGTGGACGCCCGTGCCCCGTTCGTTAGGGGTCGGCTAGGGGCCCAGAGGCACGCCCAAAAGTACCTGCGGGTGATCTGCCGGACCCGGTCCCCTGGCGACGGGGTCCGAGGGCTTGATGCCTCCCTCTGATGGGATTCCGTTACAAGATCGCTCCCGCTGGTCTCGGAAATGTCCTAGGGTACCTCGGGAGCGCAGCCCGAGCCTTGGTTATGTATCGAACGTACCCCTGGTCATCCCTCGCTCGGCGTCTGAGGCGACTGTGAACCCTTCGGGGGCCAGCCTTCGAACCCCTGATCAGTAATGGGCGCGGAGCCCGAGTAGCCTGAGGCGGTCGTGGAACCCTTCGGGGGGGCGGCCTTCGAACCTCTGACCAGTAGTGGGTGTAGGGCCCACGCGATCTGAGGCGGCTGTTGAAACCCTTCGGGGGGCCAGCCTTCGAACCTCTGATCAGTAAGGAGGCTCGGAGCCTGGTTCCTTCACTGGGGAAGGATCCTTTTCGGGGTATCCCCCTTTCCCGGTCCCTGTTGCAAGAGATAGAGAAAGAGGAAAAAAGGAAAAGGATATGAAATCGAACGACGTGGCGTACCTTTTTTGGCGCGGTTTTTACGGCGAAGGCGAAGCGTCGCCCGCTTCTCCTGCCAGAAGCGCCGTCTATCCCTCCGCGGAGTTAATGCGACGGGGCGAGTTGTTGGCAGGGCGGCCGTTGCGCGTGCGCGAGCCGTTCGAGGAACGGCTGTTTCGCTTCGCGTTTTTTTGAATCCCGCATCCGGTCCGGGCGGAACGTCGGAAACGGCTTCGCCTTGGTCTTTATATACCTGGGAGAGGGTCCGGTGACGGTTCTTCGCTCTGCTTCCTGCCTCCTTCTTGGGTTTTCGCAACCCGAGAGACTTTGGCCAGAGAAGAGAAAACCGTCCTTCCAGCCCCTTGCGCCGCCATCCCTTCCGTCTGGTGATGGCCGACCGGGTGACCATCGTCTCGCCGCGCGATCCATGGCCCTCTTCCATGGTGACGGCGAGCGATCTGGAGGATCTGGTCGGCGAGGGTTTGCTTCGCCCACTCACCGATGAGCAGCGACCGGAATGGATACCTCCCGCGGGCGGAGCCGCTCCATCCCCTCCGCCAGGGTACGTCGTGAGCTTCGTCTCCTTCCACGAGCGGGGATTCGGTGTGCCAGCGGGCCGCTTTATGCGGGCGATCCTGTACCACTATGGGGTGGAGTTGCACAACCTCACCCCCAACTCCATCTCGCAGGCCGCTATCTTTGTAGCGGTGTGCGAGGGGTATTTGGGGATCGCCCCCCATTGGGATTTGTGGACCCATCTCTTTTTCGCGGAGCTTTTTGCCTCGCCGACGGGGGAGAGGAAGGTCCGCTGCGGCGGTGCGGGCCGGCGGTTGCACCCTCCTACTGAGGCAGTCGCGGGCGTCGCAGTATATTCCTGCCATCCTCGCGTCCTCGAACAAGGGGTGGCAGCGCCGGTGGTTCTACCTCCAGGAATGACGGTGAGTTGCTTCCGCCGTTCTCCCATCGAGTAGTCACCACCGCCACCGATGCTTGGTGCCACAGGACCCCGCACGAAAGACATAAGAACCTCGAACCCCTTCTTCAGGCCTTGGAGGCGTTGCGGGAGGGAGGACTCACCGCTGCGAGAGTGATTGCCGCCATCCACCGTCGGAGGGTGCTTCCTTTGGCGGAGCGACGGCTGTCGCTTTGGGAAATGACCCCGGAGGCCGACTGGGAGGGCTCGCGGATGTCCCCTGATCCTCTTCCCTTCGACGCCCTCCAATGGCGGGTGTCGGCTGCGTTGGGGAAGCCGGACCTCCACGCCTTCTCCCAGCTTCTGATGCGCCCCGACCAGGGGTGCGTGACTTTGGTGAGTGTTCGCTCCCTCCTTCTTCATACATTGGGTTGCTTCTGGTTCTTACGATCGGGTTTCCTTCCCCCCTTCTTTAGGAGGTGGGGTGGCACAAACCTTCCCTACCACGGGTTCCGCAGGATGCGGTGGCCCGAAGCAGCGCGGCGGGTCGCCGCGGAGGAGAAGAAGAGGAAGAAGGACGTGGGGAAGGCCCGGGCCCGTGAGCGGAGGCGGGCTCGAGACGCCTTGGAAAAGCGAATGAGGAGGACGACATGGCCGCCCGCCTCGGCCTCAGCCCCGGCTTGGGGTGTGGCCAGGAGTCGTCGAGCCAGCCCCCGAGCGGGCCGACGCCGTCAGTCCCCGGAGTCGGGGCGTCGGGGTCCCGGCCCGAGGTACGAGGGCAACCCGAGAGGGCACCTGACCCCTCGGCTGGAGGAGCTGAGGTGACTCTGGGGGGCCAGGCCAGGGCGTCTGCTCTCCGAGAGCCGCCGCTCGCGCCAGCAGCGCATGGAGGTGACTCTCAAGTCACCGTGACAGTGCCTGGGCAATCTGCTCCCCGGGTATCCAAAGCAAGGGTGGCGCCGAAGTTGCCGGCGAAGCGGACCTCGGCGACTGTTCCGGGAGCTGGGATCCAGGAGACTTCCCCCCAGGCGTGGTGGATCATGGCCCAGAGCGGGTAGGTAGCTCGGAATGTCCTCGTCCTAGCTTTCCATTCATATGTCTCGGCCGTGATTTTCCTTCTTCCTTCAGCAAGCGGAGCCATGGCCAGACCGACCTGGCACCCCGGAAGGCCCTTAAGACAGCGCCGGCCTGTGCGGCCAGCGCCGCTCCAGGCCTTGTCGTTCAGCCGACCCTCTCGCAAAGCGTCCCGCCGCAGGGGGCTCGGGCGGCACCTGTCGCTGTGGAGCAGGTTCCCGAGGCTGGCTCTTCTGCCGAGGCTGGCCATCTGTGATAGGGGAGGCGGGCGACGCTGGCGTGGTCCCAGGCCCACCTGTCGTGCCGGCCATGCCTGGCGCCTGCCGCTACCGAAGTCGCCGCCGTCCCAGTCGGGGAGCGACCGGTTGCTGCTGGCGTCGAGACGGCTGATGCGTCGGCGCCCAGTGCCTCGGAAGAGGTGGGCGTGGACGCGCGATCCGTCCCACCGGGCGGCAGCCTCATCGCTGTGCGGCGGAGCCCCGGGGCCCGGCGCCAGTTGCTCCGGTTTCGGACCCGTGAGGCCTCGGACCCTGTTTTCATTCTCGACGATGAACAGGAGGACCAGTCCTGGGATGAGCTCCTGCGAGTGTGCTGAAGCAACGGTGGGGTCGCTCCGGTCGTCGCTGGAGGTTTTCTGCAGGGACGTCCCCAAAATCCTCCAGGTAACGGTTTCAGGCATACCTTTTCTCTTCTGTGAATGAGGCGTTCTTCGTGACGCCCCGTTTCCTTCCCCCAGGATCTGACGGATCGGAGCGCCGCCAAGTCGTCGTTCATCCGCCGCGAGGCCGATGTCTGGGGCTCGCTGCGATCCCTGAGGACCTCACTCGCCGGGGCTACTGCGCGCCTTTCTCAGCAGGATGCCAAGGTAGCGGACCTCCAGTTGCTCTGCACTGACCTGAGAGCCGAGGCGGTAGCGGCGCGCGCGGAGGCGGCAGCGGCGCGCTCAGAGGTGCAACGGCAGCGGTCAGAGTTCGTCCAGGTCGTCGAGGAGCGGGACCAATCTCGGAGCCGGGCTGCCGAGGCCGAAAGCCGGGCTGAAACCCTCACGACCGACTTAGCCGCAGCCCAGGTCGCGGCCTCGGAGCAACGTGCCCGAGCCGGAGGTACGCCTTGGCCGTCCTTGGTTCTTGTTCTTGCCCGTTTCCTCTGCTTGTGTTTGAGATCTTTCTTCTGGCTGTTCGCAGAGCTCGAGTCTGCCCTCGGCGAGTTCGCCAAGGAGCTTGCCGAGGCGCTTGCCGGAGCTGCCGAGCAGCGGGAGGCCGATCTCGCGGCCATGTCCGAAGCCGTCTCGGACGTTTATCGGACCCTTGGCTCCGGCGACATCCCTTCAGGAAGCTCCCCTCGAAGCCGCCTTCAAGCCTTGGGTGATCACGCGTGCGGCAGAGTCTGCGAGGCGCTACACCACGGCGTCAGGCGGGCCTTCGCCGTGCTCGCTTCCCACTACATTGTGGACCTGGAGCGGGTTAGCGAGGGGTATTGTCTTCCTGATGAAGATGATGCTGCCCTGGCAGAAGTTCAGCGGCTCAACGCAGTCGCCGCGGGTCCGAGCGCAGTGCTGGCGACCACCTTTGAGGCGGAGATCCTTCCCCCTGCGCCATCGCCGGAAGCTGAGATGGTCCTCACCGAAGGCGGGGACGGAGCTGAAGGCACGGCTCCTTCCCGAGGCGACGCCTAACTCTTGTCGGGAAAGTTTCTGTTGGACGTGCGTGTGTCCTACTGCGGCCGCTGAGGCCTGAACACTTTGTTTTCATTGCATGAAGTCGCACTCTTCTTCCTTTTATTTTGCGTGTCCGGCTTAGCCTGTCAACCATAGGGTGGCTTCCCGAGCAGGGTCATTTTTCGTGGCGGGTGATGAGTGAGGTGTCCCTAACCTGGAGGCATAGGAGCTCCTCGGCTCAGTCGACCTTGCCATTTACATGCACCCACGTTCGCTCCTCGGGGCCCTGCTTCTGACATAGCCGGGAGAACGCAAAAGCCTTTTTGATCGAAAATTTTGGATGCGGAGAGGTACACCCAATCTTGACGCGGAGGGGTTCCCCCTTCTTAGCCCCCGAGGGAAGGTCGGGCTCCGCCGAGGCGAGGCCGATCCTCCCTTGACGACTGAGACTTGCGTGGGAGTGAGGAATACGAACAGCTTGAAAACATCTTAATGGTAGAAGCGACGTAGCTGTCGGACGTTCCAAGCGTTGCCGTAGACCTCGCCCTTACGGCCGGCCAGCTTGTACGTTCCGGGCTCTAGAACGTCGGTGGTGACAAGCGGCCTTTCCCGGGGGTGTGTGCAGCCCCCGGGTACTCCCAGCAAGGGCTCGGGGTGCTATGCGATGGTCGGGGTCTTCTCCTGGTTGGCTTCGATGCCCCGTTTGGAGATAACGAACTCCAAGACCATGCCCTGGGGCGCCCCGAGGACCCACCTTTCAGGGTTGAGCTTAACGCCTTTCGCTTCTTTTCGCTTGTGGATCTCCTCGCCTATCGCTCTGCGCTTCTCCCCGTTGAATCGGCGCAGAGGCTGCTTGACGGGTCGGGCTCTGGCCCGAATATCCAGTGAGTGCTCGGCGACATCCCTCGGTATGCCGGGCATGTCCGAGGGACTCCACGCAAAGACGTTGACGTTCGCGCGGAGAAAGTCGACGAGCACTGTTTCCTATTTGGGGTCGAGCCCGGAACCGATCCGGATCTGCTTGGAGGCATTGCCGCTGGGGTCGAGGGGGACGGCCTTAACCATCTCCACTGGCTCGAAGTTGCCGGCATGACGCTTCACGTCTGGCACCTCTTTGGAGAGGCTTTCTAGGTCGGCGATGAGGGCCTCGGATTTGGCGAGGGCCTCGGCGTACTCCACGCACTCCACGTCGCATTCGAACAGCGTGTCTGTACGTGGGGCCGACGGTGATGACCCCGTTGGGGCCCGGCATCTTGAGCTTCAGGTAGGTGTAGTTGGGGACGGCCATGAACTTCGTGTAGCATGGCCTCCCCAGTACCGCGTGGTAGGTTCCTCGGAACCCGACCACCTCGAACGTCAGGGTCTCCCTTCGGAAGTTGGAGGGCGTTCCGAAGCAGACGGGAAGGTCGAGTCGTCCGAGGGGCTGGACGCGCTTTTCGGGAATGATCCCGTGGAAGGGCGCAGCGCCTGCTCGGACGGAGGACAGATCGACGCGCAGGAGCCTGAGGGTCTCGGCGTAGCTGATGTTGAGGCTGCTGCCTCCATCCATAAGGACCTTGGTGAGCCTGACGTCGCCGATGATGGGGTCGACGACGAGCGGGCATTTCCCCGGGCTCGGCACGTGTTCGGGGTGATCAGCTTGGTCAAAGGTGATGGGCTTGTCGGACCAGTCTAGGTAGACTGGCGCCGCCACCTTCACCGAGCAGACCTCCCGGCGCTCTTGCTTGCGATGCCGAGCCGAGGCATTCGCCGCATGCCCTCCGTAGATCATGAAGCAGTCGCGGACCTCGGGGAACTCTCCTGCTTGGTAATCTTCCTTCTTGCCGTCGTCGCGGGCCCTGCCACCCTCCGCGGGTGGCCTGGCCCTGTGGAAGTGGCGCCGAAGCATGACGCACTCCTCAAGGGTGTGCTTGACGGGCCCCTGATGATAGGGGCACGGCTCCTTGAGCATCTTATCGAAGAGGTTGGCACCTCCGGGGGGCTTCCGAGGGTTCTTGTGCTCGGCGGCGGCGACAAGGTCCGCGTCGGCGGCGTCGCGTTTCGCTTGCGACTTCTTCTTGCCTTTCTTCTTGGCGCCGCGCTGAGTAGACGCCTCGGGTGCATCTTCCGGTGGGCGGCCCCGGGGCTGCTTGTCCTTTCGGAAGATAGCCTCGACTGCCTCATAGCCAGAGGCGAACTTGGTGGCGATGTCCATCAGCTCGCTCGCCCTGGTGGGGGTCTTGCGACCCAACTTGCTCACCAGGCCGCGGCAGGTGGTGCCGGCAAGGAACGCGCCGATGACATCCGAGTCGGTGATGTTGGGCAGCTCGATGCGCTGCTTCGAGAATCGCCGGATGTAGTCCCGGAGAGACTCTCCCGGCTGCTGTCGGCAGCTTCGGAGGTCCCAGGAATTCCCGGGGCGCACATATGTGCCCTGGAAATTGCCGGCGAAGGCCTGAACCAGGTCATCCCAGTTGGAGATCTGCCCCAGAGGCAGGTGCTCCAACCAGGCGCGAGCGGTGTCGGAGAGGAACAGGGGGAGGTTGCGGATGAAGAGGTTGTCGTCGTCCGTTCCACCCAGCTGGCAGGCCAGGCGGTAGTCCGCGAGCCACAATTCCGGTCTCGTTTCCCCCGAGTACTTTGTGATAGTAGTCGGGGGTCGGAACCGGGTCGGAACCGGTGCCCGCCGGATGGCCCGGCTGAAGGCCTGCGAACCAGGGTGGTTCGGGCGAGGGACTCCGATCCTCCCCGCTGTCGTAGCGTCCCCCACGCCTGGGGTGATAGCCTCGACGCACTCTCTCGTCGAGGTGGGCCCGACGGTCGCGGTGATGGCGCTCGTTGCCGAGGTGGCCCGGGGCCGCAGGCGCGGTGTTGCGCGTGCGCCCGGTGTAGACCGAGGCTTCCCGCATGAATCGGGAAGTCGCGGCATGAGGTTCCGAGGGGTATCCTTGCCTTTGGGAAGCAGAGCTCTCGGCCCGTCGGACCGCAGCGCCTTCCAGGAGATTCTTGAGCTCTCCTTGGATTCGCCGACCCTCGGTGGTTGATGGCTCCGGCATTGCGCGGAGAAGCATCGCTGCTGCAGCCAGGTTCTGACCGACCCCGCTGGATGCGGGTGGCGGCCTGACCCTGACGTTGTTGGCGACGTGGAGCGGGAGACCCTGGGGCAGGTGACGTATTTCTCCGACCGGGGGTTGGCCCGCCCATGCCTGCCCGACGTCCCAGGCGGATCGGCTCAAGCGCTCCTGCTCCTTCGTCGAGCCTGGCCTGCGCCCCGCGGACTTGCTCGAGCTGTGGGTCGTGACCCCCCGCCGGAACGGGGACCACAGCTAGCTCCCGCGGGATGTCAGCGCGGGGCACCGGCCTAGGGAGATCACCGTCCTCCGGCACGCCGAGATGATTGCCTTCGGAGGGACCCCCTAGATCGACGTGGAAACATTCGCGGCTTGGGCCGCATTCCTCGTCGTCGAGGCTGCGGCTACCGTCGGAACAGTCGGAGAGGCAGTAGTCACATGCGGTCATGAAGTCCCGCATGGCACTAGGGTTGCCAAATCCAGAGAAATCCCAACAGATGTTGGGGTCGTCATCTTCCTCGGACCCAGAGGGCCCGTAGGTCGAGACGTCCGTCAGCCGGTCCCAAGGCGACTGCATGCGAAACCCCAGAGGGTTTGACCTCGCCTCTACGAGAGCGCCCGCCAAAGCAAGGTCGCTAGGCGGGTTGAGGCTGAATCTAAATGACGTAGGATGGGAATCGGTCGGTACCTTTCGGTCGACGAGCAGCGACATAGTCACGTTGGGGGCTGATTGCACCGTCGTCTCAGGTACGAGGGCGACGTCCTGCAGGCTCTCCGCGAGCGCACTGGCATCGTCCACTTGCTCGGGATTGGCGTGTCGCGGGGAGACGGCGATCGCCTTCGTCTCAAACGCGAGGTTGACGCCCGACGCGCCCCCCGTTGGAGCGCTGGGGACGTCGACTCACTCGACAGCCGATGAGGCGCGGTCCTCTCGCTTGGCCTTGGTTGCCCCGCCTCCTCCTCCGTTGTCGGGGGAGAGGACGGGGCGAGCTCGAATGTTGTTCTCCCACCACGCGGGGAAGACGTCGTCGATTCCGCCGCCGGCGGGCGGGCTGTCGGCCGCCATCGTCGTTGTCGCGTGACGGTGGAAGGAGTATCATGTCGTAGCTGCCGTCGAAGGACATGAACTCAAGACTCCCGAAACGGAGCACCGTCCCGGGTTGGAGAGGTTGCTGGAGACTGCCCATCTGGAGCTTGACGGGAAGCTGTTCGTCAACACGCAGCAGGCCCCTACCTGGCGCGCCAACTGTCGGCGTTTCGAGACCGGGGGGTCCCTAAGCCGACGAGTGAATGTCGCCGTGTGCCCCAGCCTAGATGGGTCGACGCGAGGCCGAGCGCGAAGGGGGGAAGTGAGGTGGCCGGAGATGGGCGTGAGAGAGGTGGAAATCCCGCGGCCTTCGTGTTCGTCCCGCGCCCAGGTCGGGTGCGCTTGCAGTAGGGGGTTACAAGCGTCCACGCGGGAGAGGGAAGCGAGCGGCCCCAAGAGAGCGCCTGTCCCGTCCTCGTCCCCGCGCGGCCAACCTTCTCTAAGAGGGCCCTGGTCCTTCCTTTTATAGGCGTAAGGAGAGGATCCAGGTGTACAATGGGGGTGTAGCAGAGTGCTACGTGTCTAGCGGGGGAGAGCTAGCGCCCTAAGTACATGCCGATGTGGCAACCGGAGAGATTTTGGTACCCAGCTGGTGTGATGTCGTGGCCGTCGGAGGAGCGACGGAGCCTGGCGGAGGGACAACTGTCGGGGCGGTTGAGTCCTTGCTGACGTCCTCCTGCTTCCGTAAGAGAGCTGAGAGCCGTCGTCGTCACAGAGCATGCGGGGCGCCATCATTTCCTATCCGGCGGAGCTAGCTAGATGGGACACCGGTCTTGTTCTCTGCGGCCCGAGTCAGCTCGGGGTAGGGTGATGATGGCGCTTCCTGTTGACGTGGCTGGCCTGCGCCCTAGGTTGGGCGACGTGGAGGCTCCTCCGAAGCCGAGGTCGAGTCTGTCTTCCATGGCCGAGGCTGAGTCCGAGCCCCTGGGTCGGGCGAGGCGGAGGTCGTTCGGCAGAGGCCAGGGCGGAGTCCGAGCCCTGGGGTCGGGCGGAGCGGAGTTCGTCGTCTTCTGGGGCTGAGCCCGAGTCCGAGCCCTGGGTCGGGCGAAGCGGAGTTCGTCGTCTTCCGGGACTTAGCCCGAGTCCGAGCCCTGGGTCGGGCGAAGCGGAGTTCGTCGTCTTCCGGGACTTAGCCCGAGTCCGAGCCCTGGGTCGGGCGGAGCAGAGTTCGCCGTCTTCCGGGACTTAGCCCGAGTCCGAGCCCTGGGTCGGGCGGAGCGGAGTTCGCCGTCTTCCGGGTCTTAGCCCGAGTCCGAGCCCTGGGTCGGGCGGAGCGGAGTTCGCCGTCTTCCGGGACTTAGCCCGAGTCCGAGCCCTGGGTCGGGCGGAGCGGAGTTCGCCGTCTTCCGGGACTTAGCCCGAGTCCGAGCCCTGGGTCGGGCGGAGCGGAGTTCACCGTCTTCTGGGGCTGAGCCCGAGTCCGAGCCCTGGGTCGGGCGAAGCGGAGTTCGTCGTCTTCCGAGACTTAGCCCGAGTCCGAGCCCTGGGTCGGGCGGAGCGGAGTTCGCCGTCTTCCGGGACTTAGCCCGAGTCCGAGCCCTGGGTCGGGCGGAGCTTCCTATGGTGCCTTTGGCAGGGCCTGACTTCCTGTCAGTCTCACTCTGCCAAGCGGCACTGCGGTCGGAGTGGCGCAGGCGGCGCTATCCTCCTGTCAGGCCGGTCAGTGGAGCGGTGAAGTGACGGCGGTCACTTCGGCTCTGCCGGGGGGCGCGCGTTAGGACAAAGGTGTCAGGTCACCTTTGCATTAAATGCTCCTGCGACTTGGTCGGTCGGTGCGGCGATTTAGTCAGGGTTGCTTCTTAGCGAAGGCAGGGCCTCGGGCGAGCCAGAAACATGTCCGCCGTTGGAGGGGGGCCTCGGGCGAGATGGAAATCCTCCAGGGTCGGCTGCCCTTGTCCGAGGCTAGGCTCGGGCGAGGCGTGATCGAGTCGCTCGAATGGACTGATCCCTGACTTAATTGCACCCATCAGGCCTTAGCAGCTTTATGCTGATGGGGGTTACCAGCTGAGAATTAGGAGTCTTGAGGGTACCCCTAATTATGGTCCCCGACAGGGACGGACTGCACCATCGTCTCAGGTACGAGGGTGACGCCGAGCAAGTCGTTCGCGAGCGTGCTGGCGTCGTCCGTTTGCTTGAGATTGGCGTGTTGCGGGGAGATGGCGCTCGTCTTCATCTCGGACACGAGGTCGATGCCCGACGCGCTCCCCGTTGGGGCGCCAGTGCCGTCGACTCGCTCGACAGCCAACGAGGTGCCGCCTCCTGCCTGGCCTTGGTTGCCCCGCCTCCTCCTCCGTCGGCGGGGGAGGGGACGGGATAAGCCCGAATGTCGTCCTTCCACCGCGTGGGGAAGGCGTCGTCGATTTCCCCGCCGGCGGGCGGATTGTCGACCGCCATTGTCGCTGTCGCGCGGCGGGGGAAGGAGTATCATGTCGTAGCTGTCGTCGAGGGACATGAACTCAAGACTCCCGAAACGGAGCACCGTCCCGGGCTGGAGAGGTTGTTGGAGACTGCCCATCTGGAGCTTGACGGGAAGCTGTTCGTCAACACGCAGCAGGCCCCTACCTGGCACGCCAACTGTCGGTGTTTCGAAACCGGGGGGTCCCTGGATCGACGAGTGAATTGTCGCCGCGTGCCCCAGCCCAGATGGGTCGACGCGAGGCGGAACGCGAAGGGGGGAAGACAGCAGCCAGAGGGAGACAGGCGTGGGAGAGTGGAACCCGCGGCCTTCATGTTAGCCCCGCGCCCAGGTCGGGTGCGCTTGCAGTAGGGGATTACAAGCGTCCACGCGGGAGGGAGCGAGCGGCCTTGCGCGAGCGCCGTCCCGTCCTTCCCCGCGCGGCCAACCCTCTGTAAGAGGGCCATGGTCCTCCCTTTTATAGGCGTAAGAAGAGGATCCAGGTGTACAATGGGGAGTGTAGCAATGTGCTAACGTGTCTAGCGGTGGAGAGCTAGCGCCCTAAGTACATGCCATCGTGGCAGCCGGAGAGGTCTTGGCACCCAGTTCGCGTGGTGTCATGGCCGTCGGAGGAGCACTGGAGCCTGGCGGAAGGACAGCTGTCGGGGTTGTCGAGTCCTTGCTGGTGTTTTCTTGCTTCCGTAAGGGGGCTGAGAGCCGCCATCGTCACAGGGCATGCGGGGCGCCATCATTACTCGTATGGTGGAGCGAGCCAGATGGGACGCCGGTCTTGTTCCCCGTAGCCTGAGTCAGCTCGGGGTAGGGTAATGATGGCGCTTCCTGTTGACGTGGTCGGTCCGTGCCCTAGGTTGGGCGAGGTGGAGGCTCCTCCGAGGTCGAGGTCGAGTCTGTCTTCCGAGGTCGAGGTCGAGTCCGAGCCCCCGGGTCGGACGAGGCGGAGACCGTCGGCTTAGGCCATGGTTGAGTCCGAGCCCTGGGGTCGGGCGAAGCGGAGTTCGTCGTCTTCCGGGGCCGAGCCCGAGTCCGAGCCCTGGGGTCGGGCGAGGCGGAGTTCGTCGTCTTCCGGGGCCGAGCCCGAGTCCGAGCCCTGGGGTCGGGCGGAGCAGAGTTCGCCGTCTTCCGGGGCTGAGCCCGAGTCCGAGCCCTGGGGTCGGGCGGAGCGGAGTTCGCCATCTTCCGGGGCTGAGCCCGAGTCTGAGCCCTGGGGTCGGGCGGAGCGGAGTTCGCCGTCTTCCGGGGCTGAGCCCGAGTCCGAGCCCTGGGGTCGGGCGAGGCGGAGTTTCCTATGATGCCTGAGGCCGGACTTGGCTGCTGTCAGCCTCACTCTGTCGAGTGGCTCAGCAGTCGGAGCGGCGCAGGCGGCGCTGTCCTCTTGTCAGACCGGTTAGTGGAGCGGCAAAGTGACTGCAGTCACTTCGGCTCTGTCGACTGGAGGGCGTGCGTCAGGATAAAGGTGTCAGGCCACCTTTGCATTAAATGCCCCTGCGATTTGGTCGGTCGGTGTGGCGATTTGGCCAAGGTTGCTTCTTGGTGAAGACTGGGCCTCGGGCGAGCCGAAGGTGTGTCCGTTGCTGGAGGGGGCCTCGGGCGAGACGTAGGTCCTCCGGGGTCGGCTGCCCTTGCCCGAGGCTGGGCTCGGGCGAGGCGTGATCGCGTCCCTCGAATGGACCGATCCTTGACTTAATCGCACCCATCAGGCCTTTGCAGCTTTGTGCTGATGGGGTTACCAGCTGAGATTTAGGAGCCTTGAGGGTACCCCTAATTATGGTCCCCGACAACGTGTGTCCAAAAGTTCAACATAATATAAATATTTAGAGCGATTTAAGTATGCACAATATAGACTTTACATGCATTTTAATAATTATCTGCTAAATATCTGCTACGAGAAATAAAAGCAGAAAAATAAACACCAAAATTATTGCATGAGCATAACACGTCACGTATAAAAAGCATTTCCATATTTAAATATGTACTTTTTTACTAATTATTTGCTGCTGGAAATAATTAATTAAAGTGGAATCTGAAACATAAAATGTTTTGTTCTTTTCGTTTATTTTCTGGTAGCTTAGTCGTGTGCGCTTAAAAAAATACACCAATTTTTTTCTTCAGACACACAAATAGCAAAACGCAGGTGAACGCATGCAAGCATGCAGGTCATCCAATTAGGATTTTTCTTTTCTCTTTTTTTCTCAGCTGATACGACCCTTTCTTTTTCTGTGCCGCTCGGCATGCACGTTTGTGTGCGGGTCACCGGTGCGCGCATGCAGCCACGCGACGAGGGAGTGGTGGGACCCATGCATGGCCGTTTTGACCGCTGGGGCAGAAGGCTAATAGCAGGGACGCGACACCAACTTCCACCGTCGTCCCTATCCGTAGGCTTGCACTTTTTTTCTCGTGAGTTGTTACTGGATGCGCTTGCTCTGCTGGAGCTCGCGGCGTCGTCGATCAGCATCCAAATCTGGATGCCTAGCTAGCGTGATCTGACCATCTTCTGGTGAGAGCTAGCTGCCACGGGTGCGGGCGCTTCCGGCACGGACGCAGCACCGTGATGGAGATAACAAGTTGGTGGCGCACAGATCACACTAGCGGATCAAGAAAACATACCGCTCGATTGCGTAGAGGGAGAATCGAAGGCTGTCGCGTAGGACAGTTCGGCTAGGCCAAGGACCTACCGGCGTGACGAAGAGTTGATGTAGATCTGATCTCGCAGCAACGTTGAGGTAGAGCGTGCTGATAACGTGTTGAGAATTACGTTACCACGGATCACCAGATCCGCTCCCTTCCCTTCCGTCAGCAATAGAGGCGCAAGAAGCTGTAGAAAACCCGTCTCCCTTCCCATAAGCACGACAGAGGAAACACACGAGACACAGGATATAGGGTTGGGCCTCTGGCCTCTTTCTGATCTCTGTAATATGAAAGAGTATACATGTTCCTTATATAGAGATGTAAGACCCCTCAGGGGCAAAGCCGGTATTTATCCATATAACCCTAACTAGAGTTATTTAACATATAGATAAATCTATTAATCGAAGGAACTATTAGGGACATCAGTGTACATAACTCCACGTGTCTGGTTTTTGTAACGAATCATACGAAGGCTTCTGAAACTCATCAAGGCCCAGACTTCTTTAGCAGCCCATAGCCGGCCCAGACAAGAAGAGAGCCACTTTCTTTTCACGAGCACATGAAATCCAACCACAACTGCTACCCGAGGCGCCGACACCGCCCGTCCCCGACCAAAGCGCTTGGGAGTCCGACCCGTGGCCCAATGGTCCACTAACCTGTCCCACGGTCCCACCCAGTCGCAACCTGATCCCTACTCCGATCTCGAGGACGCTACGCCACGCCACGCCACGCCACGCTCCCGTCCTCTCCGCTGGCCTCGTGCCCCCTCGTCCCAACTCCCAACTGCCGATGGGGAAGGAGCAATCCGGTGTGCGCGCGCGGGCGCGGAAGTGAACCCCGGTTGAGTAGTAGGTGGGAGATCGAGGTCGCGCCCTTGCCCCACACGCCACTAAAGGCCGCGCCGACGGGCTCATCAGACGCTTTGGAGTTTGGACGGGCTCGCCTCGGCCGCTCTGCGCTTGTGCGGTGGGTGAAGGCGTGAAGCGCGGGTGCTGGTGCGGGAAGCCTCGCCAGACCTAGCGCTGCCGACGGCCGAGCTGGGCGCGGGCGCGAGGAGTCGACGGGAAGACAAGGGTGAGGCTCCTTCTCGCCTTGCCCTGAATTGCTGTCATTTTTGGTTCATTTACGCTTGCTTCGGTGGTGATTTGTCGCCGACGCGTCCGGATTCCGTGTCGGTGCGTTTCCTACGTTGTCTGTGATATGGCTGCGACTTTTTCCCTTCCTGTTTTGAGTTTATCCACTCTATTTTCTCCATTTTGTCTTCTACGTGCTATATCAGATCAGCTCTTTGCTACTAACATTTACAGGAAAATTGTGATTAGTTAGAGGTTCGTCCGTTCGTGTATATATGACGCTAAGTTTAGTTGCTGAGGATATGAAGCCTGCTGGATGAATGAGTAAGGGCTTTGTGAACAAACATATGGTGAGTGGTTGGGTTCAGAAAAAAAAAACAAGTGGCACTACGAGGGAACAACCGGTATTGTAGCAGCTGTAGTCGGTTTACTGAAATGCTACTGCACTTGATAATTGTAACTCCTCCGGATCCATAATATTCCTACGGTGGTATTTGGGCAATCATTTCCGTGTTAGCCGCAAGTATTGCTGTCAGGACACAGTACCAAGTTTCTGCTAGTTCCTCTTCATTTGAATTTTGAAACCTCTACACTTTAGTTTTCATGCCTTATTTGTTTTCGGGCTACTTAGGGAACCAATCTTGCCTCAGCATTGATATTGTAAACATAATTTCTCCTTGATAGAACCTTATAACTGATTCATACATTCATGGAATTGAATAATTAACAATGATGTTGATTTCTGTTCTGTAACATGGCCATGTATCATAAGTCGGTCATAGTGAAATTCACACTTAAGTATTCAATACCCAGCCTGAAAGGAAAAAAAAGAGAAGATAATGTACTGTTAAGGAGATGAAAATATACAGCAGGTCACCTTGTGCTTTTATATTATTTGCACTGAACTGTATATACTGGTGATGCTATCACTGCATGCCTAGTTTTGTAAAGATTGTATTAGCTAAATAGACATATGGACATTTCAGTGGCCCAACTAATGTGTTTGTGATATATCCTTTTGTTTCATTGCTATTGACTTTGTGTAACTATTTTCTACTTCTACTAGAAAGCAACATATATTTATTTAAAATGTTAATTCTGACGCTGGCTTAAAAAAAACTCGACTTGTGGTGTAAGTCAACCCCCAGACATTGTATTAAGAAGACCTTTTTCACACAGGTCGTGAATCCCACGAACCCCTGCTGATGCTGACTTTACACCAAATTATTCTTTAGGACAATAGCTATAGACAGGATACAATAAGGCCACTGACTAAAGTCGGAAACTACTGTGACTGTCCAATTTCACACGTATATCACAGGAAATACTTAAATTTTGACCTTTTCTGTTTGATGACTTCCAGAATTATGAGTGAAACAGGGCACACTGTACAAGTCACTAACCTCTCGAGCAGAGTATCTGAAAGTGATCTTCATGAGTTCTTTTCGTTCTCTGGTCCTATTGAGCATATAGAACTTATCAGGTAGTGTTTTTTTTACTCACTATCTTTTCAGAGAAATAAAATTTTATTTGCCTCACTTTTCATAGTAGATAAATGGCATCTTAACTTTCTTCACAGAAAATGATAATTGTTATCCGTGGCATATCCTGTCCACTCAAACATTCTAGTTAAAAATATCTGGTCTACATTCACCATGCTTGTTATACATTTACCTCATAGAATGATGTTATCTTTGGAATACCCTGGCTCACAATTCAAAATTTTGTTTTATGACACGCCCTTGTCATCAATTTTATGGTGAATTTAAACACTACAGATCAGAAGGATACGGTGCCACTGCTTATGTGACATTCAAGGAACGCTTTGCCTTGGAAACTGCAGTATTGCTCAGTGTAAGTTGTCTTTTTTTGGAAACAATGTTTTCCACACAAATTAAATGTAGCACCCTTGATGTGCCTGATACCCATGATGGCTTCATGTCATGTTCTCTAAGTCGACTTACTGATAAAATGATTTTCCTATAAAGCAAGAAAGTTCTTGAGCCTCTCTTTAGTGTGTACACCATTCAGAGGAAAATTTCTTTTAGAAGAAGTTTCTCCTATATCGAAGAGGCCCAAAAGCTTTATGTACACATGCAATTTTACATGTGACGTCCTGTTTACCTTTACCCAGACTATCTCAATTCTTAAATGGATTTTGAGCTGGTCGTATACTTTGCCGAACCACTTTGTCAACAAGTCTCCTGGGTAGCAAGTACCTTGTTGACTTGTTGTTTTTGTTGTGCTTTGACAACACTTTGCATCTTTGATAGGGGGCTACTATTGTGGATCAGCCAGTATGCATAACCTATTGGGGACAACCTGAGGGAACTTTTAATTTCTGGGACAGGCCAACTTGGGAGGTTGAAGAGGAATTCGAATACAGGGTATGCATCTCTCTGTTCTACTAATTTTCTGCATAGTTAATAGCAGTCAACTAGGACAAGGAAGCATTTTTGTACATATAATTCATTTCTGCCTTGATCAACCAGTTTTCTCAGTATATGACAATTAATTGGATTGACGTTGGCGAAAGGGCCTCTAGCCTAGTGGTTAACGACTTCCGAATAGCACCTCCAAGTCCTGGGTTCGATCGGAGGCGAATTTTCAGGCTTGGTTAAAAAATCCTCTCGCTATGTCCATCCGCTCTCGGGTTATGATGCCCTGTGCGCCACCCTTCAGTTGGGCCGTTGCAGATTGGACGAGTGACGCCGACCTGTTAGTGATGGGAGGCCAGGGTTTAGGGATTTTCTCAGCCGGGACTATTGTTTCGGTCTCTTCTTAATATAATACCGGGAGGGCGGTCTTTCCCTCCCCGGCCGATAAAAAAATTTGGATTGGCATCGAAGCAAATTATCTCTAGTCACACACATGATTTGCACCACACCAATCATGATAATTAAACTGCTTGGAGTGCGTCCTTGGTGTTGATAAGCGCATATGCTCTTTTGCATAAGTCACAATATAACTTTTTTGGCCATGTAACTTACCAACTCACCTGGTTATGCTAATATTTCTGTTACATAACTGATGAGTTAAAATGTGGGTTTCACACTTTAGAGATGCACAGTGATAAGAACTGAGGAAAAAAGAAGGAAGCCTATCTCATTCCAGCATGGGTATTTTAAGATATACTAGTCTAAATTCTCAAAATAATCCTCTTTGATGTCTGAAGAGCAATTCACTCTCCCAATCCCAAATGATGGGCTGATGTATAATTTTTTTTTATGAACAGAACTACCAAACATGCCAGTACAACACTACTCCGCAGGAAGCTTTTACAGTGGCTCAAGATATCATGAAGACGATGCTAGAAAAGGGGTACGTGCTCAGCAAGGATGCTTTGGCTAAGGCTAGAGCCTTTGATGAGTCCTATGGATTAACAGCTGCAGCTGCAGCCAGGGCTGCAGAGCTGAGCAAGAGAATTGGTTTAACGGACAGGGTCAATGCTGGTGTTGGTGCAATGCGATCAGTCGATGAGACATATCGCGTAAGAGAGACAACCAAGACGGTTGCTACTGCCACTGGAAGAACGGCAGCAAAGGTGGTAAATGGCATCGTCACCAGCAGCTACTTCTCTGCAGGAGCCATGATCTTGTCTGATGCTCTTACTAGGGCTGCCAAGGCCGCGGCAGATCTGGCCGCTCATGGTAGGCAGAATTAAGTGAAAAATAGACATACAATTCATCCTTGCAGTTACTAAACATGAGGACGAACACCTTCAAGTGATGTTGCTTGATGTATATTTATGACACAACAGTGTCGTAAATTAAAAGGAGACGAACACTGCGTTTGGAACAAATTGTTTGCTCTGGTAAGTTTGATTATTGCAAATGTAGTCAAGTGATCGTGCAGTCATGTTTCAGACTTCCTGCGCATTTCATATTCGTGCATTGCTGTTGAGTATCTGGAGAATCAAAGCAATTGTTCTCCCCTAGACAAGTGTTGTATTACGAATATAATATCCCTGATTCCAGAGCCAAAAAAAATCTTTCATCCCTTTTTTAACAGTTTTATAGGACCTTCAACAGTTTGAGCAGTTTCTCTTGAATTTCATTTATTTTCACACATGGAAAACAGTATTGGCACTAGGTACGGGTTTTTTTTTTCACGAACGACATGTCATTTCATTTAAGAAAGAGGAAACAGTACAGCACGAGGGTAGGCATGAAGTCCTCCCTCTCCAATCCACTAATGTAGATTACATACGGCCACACGCCAAAAAAAATGCTTGCACGGAATTATTATAAGGATCATGTTCCTATCAAAAATATGCTATAATGCTCTCCATTCTGTACAAACTACAAAGTACATACCAAAAACAACTAATCTACCATTGCGCACTCGGTAGTACAAGCATCAGCAGCAACAAACGGGGCATCTGACGAGGCCATTTTCATTACAATCGGGACACCGCCGGAACTCGCCGACGTCGTGATACATGTCGTCCGCGTCGTCGTCCTCGACGAAGACCTTGCAGCTGCCGTAGCACGTCTCGCACGGCACGAACCGGACGTCGCCGCAGGCGGCGCACGCCTCCATGTACCCGAGCTTCCGCGAGGGCGCGGCCTCGCACCCCTCCAGCACTCGCCCGAGCTCGCCCGCCTCGTGCAGGAAGTGCACGTCTTCGGCGCCGCCGAGGTACCGGCCGTCGACGAACACGCGCGGGAGCGCGGCGGCTGCGAACCCGGGCCCGAGGAGCTCCGCGAGCTCGGCCTTGAAGACGGCGTGCATGGAGACGTCGCGTTCGTCCAGGCGCACGCCGTAGCTGCGCAGGATGCTGCGCACGGCGCAACAGTCCACGAACGTCTTGCGCACGCCGCGGAGGCTCGTGTAGTACACCACCGCCTTCCGCTCGCCTCCCGGCGGCCACCGGGACGACACCTTGGCGTCGCGGCCCTTGCTTCCCCTCCGTTCGATCTTCTCTTGGAACGCGATGATGCGGGCACGGACAAGGCCGGAAAGCTCCGGCATGTTGCCGGTGGCCGGCGACGTTGGCATGTCACATGCATCCGCGCCCTTCCGCTCCTGCTCCCTGGGCGTCTCGGTATCGGCTTCGGCGGACGAGACAACATGCTCTGGCGATGGCGCCGTGGCCTCTAGAGCATCCCGGAATCCGGACAGTACCTCAGGGTCGAAGTCTAAGGCCACGGGCATGTCCATGTCGGCCTGCATCCACTGCGGCAGCGGCGGCGCCTCCAAGCCCAACTCCTGCGGCAACTCATTGAGTAGCGAACACTTGTACGTGGCGCGCGGTGTCGGCGCGTCGTCCTCGAGCCCCGCCATGAGCTCCCACGCGTTGATCACCTCAGGCTCGTTGGGCGGCGTCAGCGTCGGCGTGCGGGGCTTCAGGGACCGCTTCGCCGCGTCGTCGCCGAGGAGCACCGCGTCCGCGGCATGGTCGTTGTCGCTCTTCATCAAATCCTCCACCGACAGCGTCGCGTGCCTGCACGAGCTGGAGTGACGGGCGCTGCTGCCGGCGAGGCCGAGGTTGCCGAGCATCGACACGGTCTTCAGCCGCAGCCGCTGGCGGTCGACAGAGGGTAGCGAGAAGCTCCGGCGCGGGGGGGCGCCGGCGCCGGCCCGCACCATGTCGCGGCGCGCCTCGGTGGAGGTTGCGCACCCCATCGCCGGGTCACGTCGCGACGGCGCGGGTGTGCGCTAGCCTGCCGCCTGCGTCCCCGCGTGTTCAACTGCTCAAGCCTCAAGCACGCGTGGCTCGATCAACGGCACCAAAAATCCACAATGCAGTTGGAACCAAAGGATCCAGTGCTCTCGAAGCTGGATAATGGCGAGGCCAAGAATGGGGTTCCTGGAGGTGCAGAAACCTGAAGGTGATGCGGTTTTCAAGGAAGAAAGGGATCCAACAGTTTGGCTTAGCTTAATTAGTCCATGATGAAACGGCGGAAAACAAGAACGGAGCTGACAAAAATAGGAGGTAAATCCAGAAAGGCCAGCTGACGGCCATGACTTCTTTAATTTCTATCTTTTGTTTGTTTATTTTTTTTTTGGTATTATTGAAGCGTTGAATATAGCTTGCTGGAGATGGTGTGCACGACGGAGGCAATTTCATTTATTTATAGAAAAAATAATGAAATAAATGAAACTGACAAAATGAAGAAAAGAGTTATTTATAATGCTACAAATAATATCTCTATGTACTAACTGACATTGATTAAATGAGATGATATAAACGTATGCTTCCTTTAAAATTGAAAAGAAAATAAATGAGGTATTGATAAAAAACACTTTGTGGACTAGATTTATCAACCATACATCATCAAAGGGACATCAGTTTGTTCCGGTTGCTATAGTCATTAAATTGACTGAAGTCGTTACCTTGAAAAACATGACACATAAGGAGGTAATTGAGTTCATAATTGGATATATTATTCACAGATTCGATATTCCCTAAACATTAACTATAGAATAGGGGCTTCTTTTATGTCAAAAGAGGTACGAGAGTTTGCTGAATCCTATAAATTAAATTACTAAACTCATCCCTATATTATGTTGAGGCCAATAGGTAGGCCGAGTCAAGCAATAGGACATTGATTAGCCTTATTAAGAAGAAGATATATGATCATCCCAGGTGTTGGCGTGAGGTTTTGTTTGAGACTATAAGATCGTAGGATATCTAAACGTTGTGCTATTAAAGTCTCTCCGTTTGAGCTTATGTATGGTCAAGAAGCTATTTTGCCTATGGAAATGAGTTTGAATGTCATTAGATTTGCTAGACAAAATGATCTAACTACTAGTGAATATCATGATCTAATGATGGATAATATTGATGAGGTGATCGACAAAGGGTTGATAGCTTTGAAGGGGATTGAGAAAGACAAACTTGCAGTTGTCAAGACCTACAATAAGGTAAATGCTAAGTCATTTTAGGTTGGGGATCTAGTATGGAAGAAGATCTTACTATTGAAGACCAAGGACGGTAAGTTTGGCAAATAGTCTCCAAGCTGACAATGTCCTTATAGATCACATAAGCTGTCGTGGTTTCGGAAAACTAGAGGACAATAAGATTTGTGTTTGGGGGGAAAGTTAGCGTGGACTCACTCCGAATGGTGAGCCACCAGGACTCAAGCGATGGGTGTTACACAGTGGGTTATACTGGTTCAGGTTTGCGCCCTAGTCCAGTATAGTGCTGATCGTAATATTGTTGAGAGGCATGTTACAACCGGTGTGCTGGTGTCAAAAGAAAGAGGGGGTCCTTCCCTTTTATAGTTTAAGGGCTATACTTTACAGTGGGGACTCGTATTCTACTGGAGGAAGCTCGGACAGTGGCCCTTGGGTGGCGTGGTTCTTTTGACATCGTCCGTAGGGTCGTGCGTAGCCGTACTCCCATTATGACATAGTTGAAAGTAGCATAGAGGGGCGAATATGCTACACCTAAAATTTCTCACCAAAAACTTTGAGATAGAGTCAAATTCCAAGTTGCACTGGTGCAACCCGGTTCAGCTGGTATAAATCTTGGCTGAATCAGTTTTGAACCTGCTCAACTTAGGTTAAATTAATAACAAACGAACAATGCAGAGTATACTGAGAGATTCTTTCTAAAAGCTTGCCCTATAGAAAATCCATGTGAACAGGTGACAAATCAATGTAAGCCAAGTCAACAAGATCCACACACAAAATAAAACTACACTATGCTAACCAACGAATGGAAGCCCTTTTCAAAAACACAACAAGAACACAAGGACACACGATTTAACCCAAGGTTCAGCCACACCACAAAGGTGTCCTCCTCGTTGAGGCACCCATAAAGGCTGGGTCTCTTTCAACCCTAATCCTCCACAAGCCGACCACCAAGGTCAAGGCAATCTCTTCTCAACCTAGCTCAAAAAGCAGGTGATACAAACTTCTTGAATCCATCCACAAATTTGGAGACTCCCAAGCAGCCTCTATCCGTCAAGGAACACAAGGTTCCAAGAGTAACAAATCTGTACAAGAATTTTCTTTGCAACGAGCTCAATATAAAGAGAAGGAGAATAGAGCGATGAAATCACCAATAAGTTCATCGAACTTCACCTCACACCAAGGGTCCTCCAAGTGATTGAAGGGATGAGATTTGGGGTGTGAGAGGAAGTAAATGCACTTGTTTGAGAGTTGGTCAGCTAAGAATTCATGGATGGGGCAAGAGTGAATGATGAGAGAGAGGGCTAAGGCATATAAAGGAACCCCCAAAAGGTAGCTGACTGTTTGACCTTTCTACTCAAATACTGGTTGAGCCGGTATTGAAACCGGATGAGCCAGTATCCAGCAGAAAAGAATTAGGTCCAACCACAGGATGATCAACAAGGTGGACTAGGAGAGAAACCAGCTGAGCTGGGTCAAGGACTGGCTGAGCCGGGATCGAACATAGAAGAATCTGGTTGAGTGCTCGACTGAGCAAGGAGCCAGACCAGGAGGAAACTGACTGAGCCGGTTCAGGGACCCACCATCGGGATCCAATAGAGAGGATCCTTGTCCATGTGCCGGTTGAGTACGGGGCTCGACCGACTTTCTGCAAAGAGCATCCTCGTCGATAGCCCGACTGAGTAAGGGATTCGAGCGGTTTTCAACATATAGCAACCATGACCAAAAACTTAAGATTTTAGAGGATTTTGAAGATAAAAGTTTGAGCTCATCGCAGAACTTACTCACCTGTGTAGATTCCTATTAATTGAACGATGAATCCTACGACTCAAGAATTATAAAATTTTAAGCGGTCGTCGAACGGAAACACATGAAGCACGCCATATGATGTAAATAAGTAATCCACAACGTATTTTTATTTGTTTAAACATGGAATCTGAGCTCCTACTGTCTTTGAAATAGCTGAACACATACTAAGAGCAAACTTGTTAGAAACTCTATTTGTTTTGTCATTTAATCACCAAAACCCTCAATCGTGGTTGATTGCACTTACAATCTCCCCATTTTTGTTGATTGATGCCAAAACAAAATAGAGTATATATAGATAAAGAATTGTGACTAACAAGATTTTGAATATATGTGTATGTGTGGCTCCCCCTAAATGTGTGCATAATTTTTGAAATTCAACATTGACTTAATATGTCAATTTTGCAACACATTTGAAAGTAGCCTAGAGGGGGGGTGAATAGGCTAATCTAAAAATTTTCACAACAAACTTCGAAAGATTGTTAAATACACAGTTCAACTGGTGCAGACCGGTTCAACAGCTATGTGCGCAAGTTGAACCACTCTGAACAAATCCAACTGTTTTATAAACTTTAGACTATAATCTACTCAAAGAAGTATTTTGCAAGTCCTTTTAAGAAGCGAAGTATAACTAAGTTAGAATGTGAAGATGAATATATAAAGGCTATTTCACTTCTAGATCCACTCTACAGAAAAATCTATATGTCAATCTTGCGAGTAAAAATATCTTAAGTCGAAGACAAGCAAGAACACAAGACACAAGATTTAACCCGAGGTTCGGCCACACCACAAAGGTGTCCTACTCCCCGTTGAGGAGCCCACAAAGGGCCGGGTCTTTTTCAACCCTAATCCTCCAAAAGCCGACCACAAAGGTCAAGGCAATCTCTTCTTATCTTAGCTCAAAGAGCGGGTGATACAAACTTCTTGGGATCGTCCACAAATTTGGAGACTCCCAAGCAACCTCAAACGATCTTGAAACCTAGGGTTTCAAGAACACCAAGAACGCACAAGAGGAGTTTGCACAAGCTCAAGATTTTAAAAGAGATGGGAGAGGAGAAACCAAATCGTGAGCACAAGCACAAACCTCACACCCAAGAGCTCCACCAACAAGGTTGAATCTTGAGGAAGATTTAAGTGTGAGAGAGAAGGGAGAGAGGAGTGCTTTGTCTCATGTTAGGTGAGCAATAAATGTGTAAGTGTACAGCAGCCTTGAAGAAGGGGTGGAAGGTTGTATTTATAGCCACGGCTCAAAAACTAGCCGTTTGACCTCGAACCCGGCTGAAGATTGGTTGAACCGCCCCCTGGCAGGTCAACAGACTGTCTGCCAGTCTGACTGCCAGACTGACTGGTAGACTGACCTGCAGGCTGGTCAGGCATGATAGGACCGGTTGAACCGCCCCCCAGGGCGGTTGAACCACCCCCTGACAACTTTGGTGATCTGACTGTCAGTCTGACTGGCAGACTGCAGGTCAGAAGTCAGAGGGGTTAGAGACAGTTGAACTGCCCCTCAGGACCAGTTCAACTGGTCTAGACTAGAGTGTTTAGGAGAGAAAACCCCAACTCAACTGCCCGGAGACAAGTTCAGCTGGTGTATGGTCAAAGAGGTCCATAGCTGAAATTGAAGTTCAGCTGGAGTTGAGAAAGCTCAACTCAGCTGAAGTCCAGCTCAGCTGAAAAGCTCAGCTGCAGCTGAAGAAGCTCAACTCAGCTGACGTTAAGTTCAGCTAGAAAGCTCAGCTGCAGTTGAAGAAGTTCAGCTACTTTTCAGCAAGAACACTCTAGGTTTCTCAAACCTAACCACGGTCAACCATAGAATGTTAAAGTGATTTTTGGTTTTCAAAAATAGCTTTTGAATTTGGGAACTTGAGCTATAGCAAACACCATTACCTATGCGAAAAATACTAAGGAAGAATTACATCATGCAACTCAAGATTTACATAAAATTTTATACGCCCGTTGCATGAAGTCCTTGTTGCTTCCTTGAGTTCCTGTTGCTTTCTAATCATACACTAGGAACAAAAACTGTTAGTACCCTTATTTGTTTTGTCATTAAATCACCAAAACCCTCACTAGGGGTTGATTGCACTTACAATATCCCCCTTTTTGGTGATTGATGCCAAAACAATTAAGGTCAAAAGGATAAACATTTGAAATAGTAAAGTTCTTTTGAATGATTATATGTAGATGGCTCCCCCTAAATGTGTGCATGAATGTGAATCAAGTGAGTTGACATAATATGTCATATGAGCAACACATTTAGAGATAGTGACCAAGTCCATACTAAATACAATCATCCGAGGTGTGCAAGAGTGTCATAAAAGGAGTTGTGATGCATATGACTATCTCTAAACACACATCATTTGTACTTCATAGCAAAGTAATCATTACAAACTGATGGGACAAAGGATGATGGCCAGAAGACCATCATATTACATTGAATAATATGCCAGCAGTTTTATTTCAACATTAATAAGAGGGTACAAGCCACAACAGTGGCCAAAACAAAACAATAAACAAAAGAGAAATAAAAAGCCAAAAGAACCACAAACATAATGACTAGAAATTTGGATTTTCTCCCCCTTTTTGGCAGGAAGTACCAAAAAACGAGGAGAGAGGGAGAAGAAAACATAGGAATCAATATCCTCCAGGAGGAGGATAGGACGGAGGATAAGACGGAGGATAGGATGTGTAGTCGGGAAAGAAGGTCCGCATCATGTCTTCCTCGAGTGAGGAGTCCCTAGGGGGCTCATCACCCACAGAAAAACCGGATGCAGAAGACGTACGATGAGGAGGAGGTGGAGGAGGAGGGTGGTGATGGTAACCAAAGTCGGAAGGCCGCGGGTCACCAGGAATGGGTCCCGGACCCGAATAGGGTGGAGGGGGATAGTGACCAGAGCCAGATGGCCTAGGGTCACCGGGAGTGGGTCCCTGACCCGAATAAGGAGGAGGAGGATGAGGAGGATCCGAGGTGTAGTAGGGGTCATCAAAGTCCTCGACCTCATCCTCCGGGGTAATGAGTGGCACACCAAACTCCTGTTGGTGCCACTCATTAAGGTCTGTGGGGAAGGTAGGGGCTGGAGGTGGAGGAGACCCAGGAGGGAGAGGATGACCTGTCTCGGTTGCATAACGAAGAAAATCCTCATGCAGCCGGTCAGTCCTGCGACGGCGCACAGACTCCTCGACCACCCGAGTGCGGCACATGGCGAAGACGCCAAGAAGGCCCTTGGCCAGACGAATGAAAAGTCCCCGGCCTCGACCTCGTCCCTGGCTCGGACCACTTCCTCTCTCGCTGCGGTCCATCGGACGTGAGGCAGCAGCGGTGCGAGAGGAGGATGGGTGATGTGGAGGCTGAGGAGTTGGCTCATCAGAGGAAGCAGGGCCTCCAGACCCTGAGAGAGCCCGCTTCGTACGAGCAGTTGGGTTGGTGGAATCAACCCAGTAGGGTACGTAGCGGGAGTGTTTGACAGGTTTTTCGAAGTGAGTCTGGGTGACCACTTCGATCATCTTCATGATAAAGGGTGCATGAAGACACCCCTTGAGAGGAGACCAGGAAGCACAAAGGATCTCTTCCCAGATCATGTCAAACACATTTATGCGGGCAAGACTGTTGGGAGCAAGGAGAAGGAAGACCCGACTCTCCCCAAGGACGTTCATTTGATTCCCGCCCTTCGGGAGAACGGTCATCCTGGACAAAGAGTTAAGGTACCTGTAGTACCTATGCATGTTGGCGGTGGTCCAGAACTCCCGATCCATAGAGACATGAATAAATTCAGTCTCTTCCCACATGGGCAACTTAATGTCATGAACTCTCATGTTGCTGCCCTGAATATCAGCATCAGAGAAGCCCAGAATATGGGCAAAACGATGGTAGCTAACTTTGTGCCAGTTCCCCTGGATGAAGAAATACATGACAGGGTAATCATACCCATCAGCTTCTTCATCTACTTTCTTGACCCACAGGGTGGCATAGAACTGAGCTACCACCTCGTCGTTTCAGGGGTATTCCATTGTCATAATATTTTTTAACCCTTTTCTCTCCAGGTTACGGAGAGCTGACGTCATGTCAGCATCTCCCATGTTCTCACATCCTTCCCAGTCAATAAACCGATGCCTAAAGACTGGATGTTTCTTGGACAAAATGACTGAATTATAGAAATCAGCCTGGAAAAGGTTCCAGAACCGAGGGTCCTGGACACCAGGATGACGGGGAGTGAGAGAAGGGTTAGTGAACCTCAGGCGTTGAAGGGTATCCACTCCCTTCAGAGAGAAATCGACTGGAGGTTCATTAGGTCCCCGGGAAACATTTGCTGGATGCATGTGCAGGCCGGTGATGAAGAGTGCGTCACACGGTGGAAGATCGACGAAGTCGTCGAATGCTCCATCCACCTCCTGGCAAGGAGCGTATCCAGAAGAGGAGGTGCTACGACGAGGACGAGTGGCACCAACCTTTTGGCGCCTCCCGCGAGCAGGCTGCGAGGGCATTGAGGATCCCTCTCCTTCTATCCGGCCAGAGCCGCGTCCTCTCTTGGAGAGGGAACGACGAGGCGGAGGAGAGGGGGCTGGTGATTCCTCCTGAATCTCGTCAGAGTCGCTGTTGAACTCAATCACCGATGGGTTGCGGTGACGCACCATTTTGGAGAGGCTTTGGTGAGATGACCAGTTGAAGTGAGTGTGTGAGAAGGCTCAAGAGGCTAATATGCTAAGGCTTGAATGTTTGTGAGTGAGGGAAGGAAAGGGGGGAAGCCTATAAATAGGCAGCTGAACTGGTCACCAGGGACCGGTTCAACCGCCCCCCACACCGGTTCAACCGGTTTCGTGCAGTGTGGTCTGGTGACCAGATTCGGTCAAGGGAGTAAAGCCAAAAAATCTGACGCATCTGCAAAAAGTGACAACTGACAAGCCTGAAAAGTGTACAGTACCTGACGCAGTCTGAAAAGGCGCGAAAAAGTGACTGACGTGACAGGAAAAAAATGACTGACACGACATAAATTAAAGTTGTAGATTCTGTAAAAAGCAAAAGCTAAAAAAGTGCTGCAAAAAGGATGATCTAACGTCTGAAAAGATGTCGCGCAGTCTGAAAAAGGCGCTGCAAAAGGGCTGACACGGTCTGCAAAAGTGGTCAGCGCAGACAGAAAACTGGTCAGACTGACCGGTCAGACTGAACCAGACCGGTTCAACCGGCCCCCCATACCGGTTCAACCGGTTTCGGTCAGGGAGATTCCTGGTTATTCCTGGTTAAAACCAGCCGAGCTGAAGTTCAACTCAGAAGTTCAGCTGGTCTCTTCCAGCTGAACTAGAAAGTTTAGCTGGCCAAACCAGTTGATCTTCGAGTGAAAATTTAAAATAATTTTTAACACTAAACCACATTTTAATTTTAACATTTTCACAAAGTTTTGAATGAACATCACTAAAATTTAAACCTTTTAAACAAAGAACAGTGAATCAAGCAATCTTTGTGTCCGTTTTCAAGTTAAGTTACGAGAATCCAAGATATTTAATTCACTCCTAAGAAAGCAAAATCTAGTCTCATCGAGGGGTTTTGTGAAGATATCGGCTAGTTGATTTCGTGAGTTTACATGACATAATTCGATATCTCCTTTTGCTTCGTGGTCCCTTAGAAAATGGTGTCTTATGTCTATGTGTTTGGTTCTAGAGTGTTGCACGGGATTATTAGCTAGTTTAATGGCGATCTCATTGTCAGATAGAAATGGAATTCTTTTAAATTCACAGCCAAAATCCCTCAAAGTTTGCTTCATCCATAGCAACTGAGCACAACAAGCACCAGCAACTATGTATTCAGCCTCGGCAGTAGAAAGTGCAACACAGTTTTGCTTCTTAGAGCTCCAAGACAGCAGGGACCGCACAAGGAATTGGCAAGTCCCCGAGGTGCTTTTTCGATCTACTTTGCAACCGGCATAATCCGAGTCAGAGTAGCCAAATAAATCAAAAAAGGATCCCTTGGGATACCAGAGACCTAGATTTTGGGTGTGAACTAGATATCTCAAAATTCTCTTAACGGCCACTAGGTGACACTCTTTCGGGTTAGCTTGAAAATGGGCACACATGCACATACTAAGCATGATATCTGGTCTAGATGCACATAAATATAATAGAGATCCAATCATTAATCTATAAAGCTTTTGATCTACAGTTTTACCTTCTTCATTTAAGTCGAGATGACCATTTGAAGCCATTGGTGTCTTGGCATGCTTTGCCTTTTCCATACCAAACTTCTTGAGCATGTCTTGTGTGTATTTGGTTTGGCACAAAAAAGTTCCTTCCTTGAGTTGTTTAACTTGAAATCCTAGGAAGTATTTGAGCTCGCCCATCATGGACATCTCAAACCTATTTGTCATAACCCTACTAAATTCCTCACAAAATGTTTTATCAGTACTGCCAAATATAATGACATCAACATATATTTGACGTACAAATAATTGATTATCAACTTTGCGAGTAAATAAAGTAGAGTCTACTTTTCCTATTTCAAAACCATTTTTAAGCAAGAAATCTTTAAGACATTCATACCATGCTCTAGGAGCTTGTTTAAGCCCATAGAGCGCTTCGTGAAGAAGGTAGACATGGTTTGGCTTCTTAGGATCTTCAAAGCTCGGCGGTTGCTCCACATAGACCAACTCTTGCAGTGGTCCGTTTAGGAAAGCACTTTTGACATCCATTTGATACAATTTGAAATCATGGTTAGTAGCATAGGCAATTAATATTCTCATAGACTCTAACCTTGCTACCGGTGCATAGGTCTCTCCAAAGTCAAGTCCTTCCACTTGAGTGAAACCTTGAGCAACCAGCCACGCCTTGTTCCTTGTGACCACGCCGTTTTTATCTTGCTTGTTGCGGAAGACCCATTTAGTTCCAATGACGTTTTGCTTGGGTCTTGCTACTAAGGACCAGACTTCATTTCTTGTGAAGTTCTTAAGCTCTTCTTACATAGCGATGATCCAGTCTGGATTGCTTAGTGCTTCTTCTACCTTAAGTGGTTCAAGAGAGGAGACAAACGAGTAAAATTCACAAAAATTTGCTAAACAAGATCGAGTTGTTACCCCTCTCCTGATGCTACCCAGGATGTTGTCCACAAGATGATCTCTCTGAATGCCCTGGTATACTCGAGGGTGAGGCACCAGGGAATGTTTCTGAATTTGATCATCACTTTTGAAAGTCACCTAGAGGGGGGGGGGTGAATAGGCGGAATCTGAAATTTATAAACTTTAAGCACAACTACAAGCCGGGGTTAGCGTTAGAAATAAAATCGAGTCCGAAAGAGAGGGCAAAAACAAATCACAAGCAAATGAAGAGTATGACACGGTGATTTGTTTTACCGAGGTTTGGTTCTTGCAAACCTACTCCCCATTAAGGTGGTCACAAAGACCGGGTCTCTTTCAACCCTTTCCCTCTCTCAAACGGTCACCTAGACCGAGTGAGCTTCTCTTCTCAATCAATCGGGACACTTAGTCCCCACAAGGACCACCACACAATTGGTGTCTCTTGCCTTGATTACAAATGACTTGGGAACAAGAACGAAGGAAGAAGAAAAGCGATCCAAGCACAAGAACTCAAATGAACACGAATATCTCTCTCACTAGTCACTATTTGATTGGAGTGAACTTTGGACTTGGGAGAGGATTTGATCTCTTGTTTGTGTCCTGGAGTGAAGTCTAGAGCTCTTGTATTGAATGCAATGACTGAAAACTTGGATGCCTTGAAGTGTGGTGGTTGGGGGGGTATTTATAGCCCCAACCACCAAAGTGGCCGTTGGGGATGGCTGCTGTCGTATGGCGCACCGGACAGTCCGGTGCGCCAGCCATGTCACCCAACCGTTAGGGTTCGACCATTGGAGCTCTGACATGTGGGGCCACCGGACAGTCCGGTGGTGCACCGGACAGTCACTGTTCACTGTCCGGTGCACCTTCTGGCGCCTGCTCTGACTTCTGTGCGCGCAGTTGCACTGTTCACTGTTCACAGTAGACTTTTACAGACGACCGTTGGCGCAGTTAGCTATTACTCCGCTGGCACACCAGACAGTCTGGTGTTACACCGGACAGTCTGGTGAATTATAGCGGAGTGGCTCCCCAAATTCCCGAAGCTGAGCAGTTCAGAGAGGATCTCCCTGGTGCACCGGACACTGTCCGGTGCGCTAGACCAGGGCAGCCTTCGGTTGTCTTTTGCTCTTTTTATTTGAACCATTTCTTGGACCCTTTATTAGTTTGTGTTGATCCTTTGGCACCTGTAGAACTCATATGCTAGAGCAAACTAGTTAGTCCAATAATTTGTGTTGGGCAATTCAACCACCAAAATCATTTAGGAAAAGGTTTGACCCTATTTCCCTTTCAATCTCCCCCTTTTTGGTGATTGATGCCAACACAAACCAAAGCAAATAGAAAAGTGCAGAATTGAACTAGTTTGCATAAAGAAGTGCACAGGTTGCTTGGAATTAAACCAATATATTATTTCTATTAGATATGCATGGATTGTTTTCTTCTTATTAAAATTTTGGACCACGATTGCACCACTAGTTTTGTTTTTGCAAATTCTTTGTAAAATTCTTTTTCAAAAACTTTTTGCAAATAGTCAAAGGTACATGAATAAGATTGAAAGAAGCATTTCAAGATTTGAAATTTTCTCCCCCTGTTTCAAATGCTTTTCCTTTGACTTAAACAAAACTCTCCCTCAATGAAATTCTCCTCTTAGTGTTCAAGAGGGTTTTACAACTTTTTGAAGACACTAGAACTTTCTCCCCTTTTGAAAACACATTAAGATACCAATTTGAAAACTTCATTTTTTTAAAAAAAATCGGTGGTGGTGTGGTCCTTTTGCTTTGGGCTAATACTTTCTCCCCCTTTGGCATGAATCGCCAAAAACAGATACTTGTGAGTGAAATATAAGCCCTTTTACTTTCTCCCCAATGGCAAACAAATAGATATGAGTGAAGATTATACCAAAGTGGAGAACTATGCGGAATACCGGCAAAGAGTAGATAATACCGATGGAGTTGAGTGGAAGCGTCGTCTTTGCCGAATACTCCATTTCACTTTCAATTCTATGACTAAGCATAAGATTACACTTGAAAATACATTAGTCATAGACATAAAAGAGATATGATCAAAGGTATATAAATGAGCTATGTGTGCAAAGTATCAATCAAAATTCCGAGAATCAAGAATGTTTAGCTCATTCCTAAGTTTGGTAAAGGTTTTCTCATCTAGTGGTTTGGTAAAGATATCAGCTAATTGTTCTTTAGTGTTAATATAGGCTATCTCGATATCCCCCCTTTGTTGGTGATCTCTCAAAAAGTGACACCGAATGGCTATGTGCTTAGTGCGGCTGTGTTCAACGGGATTATCCGCCATGCGGATTGCACTCTCATTATCACATAGGAGAGGGACTTTGCTAAATTTGTAGCCATAGTCCCTGAGGGTTTGCCTCATCTAAAGCAATTGCGCGCAACAATGGCCTGCGACAATGTACTCCGCTTCGGCGGTAGAAAGAGCTACTGAGTTTTGTTTCTTTGAAGCCCAAGACACCAGGGATCTCCCCAGAAACTGACAAGTCCCTGATGTGCTCTTCCTATCAATTTTACACCCTGCCCAATCAGCATCGTAATATCCTAGTAAATCAAACGAGGATCCCTTGGGGTACCAAAGGCCAAACTTAGGAGTATGAACTAAATATCTCAAGATTCTCTTCACGGCCCTAAGGTGAACTTCCTTAGGATCGGCTTGGAATCTTGCACACATGCATACGGAAAGCATAATATCCGGTCGAGATGCACATAAATAGAGTAGAGATCCTATCATCGACCGGTATACCTTTTGATCTATGGATTTACCTCCCGTGTCGAGGTCGAGATGCCCATTGGTTCCCATGGGTGCCTTGATGGGCTTGGCATCCTTCATTCCAAACTTGGTGAGTATGTCTTGAATGTACTTCGTTTGGCTAATGAAAGTGCCCTCTTGGAGTTGTTTGACTTGAAATCCTAGAAAATACTTCAACTCCCCCATCATAGACATCTCGAATTTTTGAACCATGATCCTACTAAACTCTTCACAAGTAGATTTGTTAGTAGACCCAAATATAATATCATCAACATAAATTTGGCATACACAAATCTTTTGCAATAGATTTAGTAAAGAGAGTAGGATCGGTCTTGCCGACTTTGAAGCCATTAGTGATAAGAAAATCTCTTAGGCATTCATACCATGCTCTTGGGGCTTGCTTGAGCCCATAAAGCGCCTTAGAGAGTTTGTAAACATGGTTAGGGTACTCACTATCTTCAAAGCCTGGAGGTTGCTCAACATAGACCTCTTCCTTGATTGGTCCATTGAGGAAGGCACTCTTCACGTCCATTTGAAATAACTTAAAGCCATGGTAAGTAGCATAGGCAAGTAATATACTAATTGACTCAAGCCTAGCTACGGGTGCATAGGTTTCACCAAAATCCAAACCTTTGACTTATGAATAACCCTTGGCCACAAGTCGTGCTTTGTTCCTTGTCACCACACCATGCTCATCTTGCTTGTTGTGGAATACCCACTTGGTACCTACAACATTTTGGTTAGGACGTGGAACTAAATGCCATACCTCATTCCTCGTGAAGTTGTTGAGCTCCTCTTGCATCGCCAACACCCAATCCAAATCTTTAAGTGCATCCTCTACCCTATGTGGCTCAATAGAGGAGACAAAAGAGTAATGTTCACAAAAATGAGTGACTCGAGATCGAGTGGTTACCCCCTTATGAATATCGCCGAGGATGGTGTTCACGGGGTGATCTCTTTGAATCGCCTGGTGGACTCTTAGGTGTGGCAGTCTTGGATCTTGTTCATCTTCCTTGTCTTGATCATTGTCATCTCCCCCTTGATCATTGCCCTCCTCTTGAGGTGGCTCATCCTCTTGATCTTCATTTTCATCATCTTGAGCTTGATCCTCATCTTGAGTTGGTGGAGATGCTTGTGTGGAAGATGATGGTTGTTGATCTTGTGCTTGTGGAGGCTCTTCGGATTCCTTAGGACACACATCCCCAATGGACATGTTCCTTAGCGCGACGCATGGAGCCTCTTCATCATCTAGCTCATCAAGATCAACTTGCTCTATTTGAGAGCCGTTAGTCTCATCAAACACAATGTCACAAGAAACTTCAACTAGCCCAGTGGACTTGTTAAAGACTCTATATGCCCTTGTGTTTAAATCATAACCAAGTAAAAAACCTTCTACAGCCTTAGGATCAAATTTTGATTTTCTACCTCTTTTAACCAGAATAAAGTATTTGCTACCAAAGACTCTAAAATATGAAACATTGAGCTTTTACCGGTGAGGAGTTCATATGATGTCTTCTTGAAGATTTGGTGAAGATATAACCGGTTGATGGAGTAGCAGGCGGTGTTAATCGCCTCGGCCCAAAACCGGTCCGGTGTCTTGTACTCATTAAGCATGGTCCTCGCCATGTCAATTAGAGTTCTATTCTTCCTCTCCACTACACCATTTTATTGTGGCGTGTAGGGAGAAGAGAACTCATGCTTGATGCCCTCCTCCTCAAGAAAGCCTTCAATTTTAGAGTTCTTGAACTCCGTTCCATTGTCGCTTCTTATCTTCTTGATCCTCAATCCAAACTCATTTTGAGCCCGTCTCAAGAATCCCTTTAAAGTCTCTTAGGTTTGTGATTTTTCCTGCAAAAAGAATACCCAAGTGAAGCGAGAATAGTCATCCACAATTACAAGACAATACTTACTCCCGCCGATGCTTATGTAAGCTATCGGGCCGAATAAATCCATGTGGTGTAGCTCAAGCGGCCTGTCAGTCGTCATGATGTTCTTATGTGGATGATGGGTACCAACTTGCTTCCCTGCTGGACATGCGCTACAAACCCTGTCTTTCTCAAAATGAACATTTGTTAGTCCCAAAATGTGTTCTCCCTTTAAAAGCTTATGAAGATTCTTCATCCCAACGTGGGCTAGTCGGTGATGCCAGAGTCAACCCATGTTAGTCTTAGCAATTAAGCAAGTGTTGAGTTCAGCTCTATTAAAATCAACTAAGTATAGCTGACCCTCTAACACTCCCTTAAATGCTACTGAATCATCACTTCTTCTAAAGACAATAACACCTATATCTGTAAAAAGACAATTGTAGCCCATTTTGCATAATTGAGAAACTGAAAGCAAGTTGTAATCTAAAGAATCTACAAGAAAAACATTGGAAATAGAATGGTCAGGTGATATAGCAATTTTACCAAGTCCTTTGACCAAACCTTGATTTCCATCCCCGAATGTGATAGCTCTTTGGGGATCTTGGTTTTTCTCATAGGAGGAGAACATCCTTTTCTCCCCAGTCATGTGGTTTGTGCACCCGCTATCAATGATCCAACTTGAGCCCCCAGATGCATAAACCTACAAAACAAATTTAGGCCTTGTTCTTAGGTACCCAAACGGCCTTGGGTCCTTTGACATTATAAACAAGCACCTTGGGTACCCAAACACAAGTCTTTGACCCCTTGTGTTTGCCCCCAACATATTTGGCAACTACTTTGCCTGATTTGTTAGTAAGCACATATGAAGCATCAAAGGTCTTGAATGAAATGTTATGATCATTTGATGCAATAGGAGATTTCTTCTTAGACATTTTAACATGGGTAGAACGCCTAGAGCTAGAAGCCTCATTCTTATAAATAAAAGCTTGGTGAGAAACAAAATGAGTCTTCTTAGCATGAATTCTCTTAATCTTATCCTCAGGATAACCAGCAGGATACAAAATATAGCCCTCGTTATCTTGAGGCATGGGAGCCTTGCCCTTAACAAAATTAGACAATCTTTTAGGGGCATTAATTTTGACATTGCCTCCCTGTTGGAAGCCAATGCCATCCTTAATGCCAGGGCGTCTCCTACTATAAAGCATACTACGAGCAAATTTAAATTTCTCATTTTCTAATTCATGCTCGGCAATTTTAGCATCTAATTTTGCTATATGATCATTTTTTGTTTAATCATAGCAATGTGATCATGGATAGCATCAATATTAACATCTCTACATCTAGTGCAAATAGAGATATAACTAACAATAGATATAGAGGGTTTGCAAGCATTTAATTCATCAATCTTAGCATGTAAAATGACATTCTCATTTCTAAGATTGGAAATGGCATCATTGCAAACATTTAAATCTTTAGCCTTAGCAATTAATTTTTCATTCTCAATCTTAAGGCTAGCAAGAGAGGCATTCAATTTATTAATCTTAGCAATTAAACTAGCATTATCAATTCTAAGGTTGGAGATAGTGTCATGGCAAATGCTAAGCTCACTAGTTAAATTTTTACTTTTTTCTACTTCCTGAGCATAAGCATTTTTAACCTTAACATGCTTCTTATTTTCTTTAATTAGGAAGTCCTCTTGGCTATCCAAGAGTTCATCCTTCTCATGAATAGCACTTATCAATTCATTCAATTTTTCTTTTTGTTGCATGTTTAGGTTGGCAAAAAGGGTGAGCAAGTTATCCTCATCATCACTAGAATTATCATCATCATTAGAAGTTGCATACTTAGTGGAGGATCTAGATTTTACCTTCTTTTTCTTGCCGTCCTTTGCCATGAGGCACTTGTGGCCGACGTTTTGGGAAGAGAAGACCCTTGTTAACGGTGATGTTTGCGGCGTCCTCGTCGGAGGAGGAGTCGGTGGAGCTCTTGTCGGAGTCCCACTCCCGACAAACATGGGCATCGTCGCCCTTCTTCTTGTAGTATCTCTTCTTCTCCTTCTTCTTCTCCCTCTTGTCGTCGCCCCGGTCACTGTCACTAGAAATAGGACATTTTGCTATAAAGTGACCGGGCTTACCACACTTGTAGCACACTTTCTTGGAGCGGGGCTTGTAGTCTTTCCCCTCCTTTGCTTGAGGATTTGGTGGAAGCTCTTGATGATGAGCGCCATCTCCTCGTTGTCGAGCTTGGAGGCGTCGATGGGAAGTCTACTTGATGTAGACTCTTCTTTCTTCTCCTCCTTCGCCTTGAATGCGACGGGTTGTACCTCGGGTACGGAGGAGGCGCCTTGCTCGATGATTTTCTTGGAGCCTTTGATCATCAATTCAAAGCTCACAAATTTTCCTACCACTTCCTTGGGAGACATTAGTTTATATCTAGGATCACCACGAATTAATTGAACTCGAGTAGGGTTAAGAAAAACAAGTGATCTTAGAATAACCTTGACCATTTCATGGTCATCCCATTTTGTGCTCCCGAGGTTGCGCACTTGGTTCACCAAGGTCTTTAGCCGGTTGTACATGGCTTGCGGGTCTTCTCCTTGGTTGAGCATGAACCGACCAAGCTCCCCTTGATCGTTTCCCTCTTGGTGATCCTGGTCACCTCATCTCCTTCGTGCGCGGTCTTGAGCACGTCCCAAATCTCTTTGGCACTCTTCAACCCTTGCACCTTATTATACTCCTCTCGACTTAGAGAGGCGAGAAGTATAGTAGTGGCTTGGGAGTTGAAGTGCTGGATTTGGGCAACCTCGTCCGAATCATAATCTTCATCCCCCGGCAATGGTACCTGCACTCCAAACTCAACAACATCCCAAATACTAGCGTGGAGTGAGGTTAGGTGATGCCTCATTTTGTCACTCCACATGTTATAATCTTCACCCTCAAAACGGGTGGTTTGCCTAGAGGAACGGAAAGTAAAGGAGTGCGTTTTGAAAAGCGAGAATAGCGTAGGGGGATCTTACTAAACTTCTTGCGCTTATGGCGCTTAGAAGTTACGGACAGTGCGTCGGAGCCGGAGGTGGATGGCGACGAAGAGTCGGTCTCGTAGTAGACCACTTTCTTCATCTTCTTCTTTTTGTCACCACTTTGATGTGACTTGACGCGTGGAGGGGATTCCTCCTTGTGCTTGGTGCCGGACTCCCTTGATGGAGCCTTCCCGTGGCTTGTAGCGGGCTTCTCTTCGGTCATGACCTCCTTCTTGGCATGATCTCCCAACATCACTTCGAGCGGTTAGGCTCTAATGAAGTACTTGGCTCCGATATCAATTGAAAGTCGCCTAGAGGGAGGGTGAATGGGCGGAATCTGAAATTTATAAACTTTAAGCACAACTACAAGCCGGGGTTAGCGTTAGAAATAAAATCGAGTCCGAAAGAGAGGGCGAAAACAAATCACAAGCAAATGAAGAGTATGACATGGTGATTTGTTTTACCGAGGTTCGGTTCTTGCAAACCTACTCCCTGTTGAGGTGGTCACAAAGATCGGGTCTCTTTCAACCCTTTCCCTCTCTCAAACGGTCACCTAGATCGAGTGAGCTTCTCTTAATCAATCAGGACACTTAGTCCCCACAAGGACCACCACACAATTGGTGTCTCTTGCCTTGATTACAAATGACTTGGGAACAAGAAAGAAGGAAGAAGAAAAGCGATCCAAGCACAAGAACTCAAATGAACACGAATATCTCTCTCACTAGTCACTATTTGATTGGAGTGAACTTTGGACTTGGGAGAGGATTTGATCTCTTGTTTGTGTCTTGGAGTGAAGTCTAGAGCTCTTTTATTGAATGCAATGGCTGAAAACTTGGATGCCTTGAAGTGTGGTGGTTGGGGGTTATTTATAGCCCCAACCACCAAAGTGGCCATTTGGGATGGCTGCTGTCGTATGGCGCACCGAACAGTCCAGTGCGCCAGCCACGTCACCCAACCGTTAGGGTTCGATCGTTGGAGCTCTGACATGTGGGGCCACTAGACAGTCCGGTGGTGCACCGTACAGTCACTGTTCACTATCCGGTGCGCTTTCTGGCGCCTGCTCTAACTTCTGCACGCGCAGTTGCACTGTTCACTGTTCACAGTAGACTTTTGCAGGCGACTGTTGGCGCAGTTAGTCATTGCTCTGCTGGCACACCGGACAGTCTGGTGTTACACTGGACAACCGATGAATTATAACGGAGTGGCTCCCCAAATTCCCGAAGCTGAGCAGTTCAGAGAGGATCTCCCTGGTGCACCGGACACTGTCCGGTGGCACACCGGACAGTCCGGTGCGCCAGACCAGGGCAGCCTTCGGTTGTCTTTTGCTCTTTTTATTTGAACCCTTTCTTGGACTCTTTATTGGTTTGTGTTGAACCTTTGGCACCTGTAGAACTCATAATCTAGAGCAAACTAGTTAGTCCAATAATTTGTGTTGGGCAATCCAACCACCAAAATCATTTAGGAAAAGGTTTGACCCTATTTCCCTTTCAACTTTCATCTTGTTCAATGGCTTTTTCACTAGCAACTTCTTCTTGCTCATTTTCCACAATGGTTGGCATATCTTGCGGTAGGCACTCTTCTTCAAGGATTGGATGACTTGAGGTTGATGGGTTTGCTTGGATGGAAGGATTTTCACCAACCACTCTAGCACTCCCATCAACAACCCTGTTTGTCATCCAAATTCTCCCTTCATCATTGTCCTTTTCTTGTGGATTCACTTCACCTATTGCAAGCTTCTTGATGGCTTCATTTGGTGAGATCTCATCTATCGCTATTTCAACAAGGCCAGTGGTATTGTTGAAAACACGATATCCATGTGCATTTGATGCATAACCAAGCAAGAAGCCCTCGTCCACTCTAGGAGCAAACTTTGATCTCTTGACTTTCTTGTTAAGAATGAAGCATTTACAACCAAAAACTCTAAAGTAGTCAACCTTAGGTTTGTTATCGGTGAGAAGCTCGTATGCAGTCTTCTTGTAGATCTTGTGAAGATAAAGGCGGTTGATTGCATGACAGGCGGTGTTGACCGCCTCTGCCCAAAAATTGTCAGGTGTCTTGTATTCATCCAACATGGTTCTAGCAGCTTCGATTAGTGTTCAGTTCTTCCTTTCCACAACACCATTCTGTTGTGGAGTGTAGGGGACTGAGAACTCATGTTTGATTCCTTCTTCGCTTAAGAATTCTTCAACACCTGTATTCTTGAACTCTGTCCCATTATCACTTCTCACCTTTTTTATTTTTAAATCGAACTCATTTTGAGCTCTTCTCATAAATTTCTTCAAGGTCTCTTGGGTTTCGCCTTTGTCACTCAAAAAGAAAACCCAGGTGAAGCGAGAAAAATCATCAACAATAACTAAACCATACTTACTGCCACCAACACTAATGTTGGCCACAGGTCCGAAGAGGTCCATATGAAGAAGCTCCAAAGGCCTCTTGGTTGTGATCACATTCTTTGACTGATGTGGAACGCCATGTTGCTTCCCTGCTTGACATGCGCTGCATACCTTATTTTTCTCAAACATAACATTTGTTAGTTCAATGATGTGATTATCCTTTTGAAGTTTGGCCAAGTTCCTCATGCCAACATGAGCTAGTCGGCGATGCCAAAGCCAACCCTTGTCGGATTTTGCCACTAAACAAGTCTCAGGCGTCACTCTACTAGTTGAGAAATCAACAAGATAGAGTTTGCCCTTCAAGCGACCTGTAAAAGCAACAAAGGAATCCTCCCTTCTGAGAATCTTCACATCAACATCAGTAAATAGGCAATTATATCCCATTCCACAAAGTTATGAAACGGACATCAAGTTATAGCTTAACGAATCAACTAACAAAACATTTGAAAGTGACTAGTGGTCGGAGATAGGAATGTTACCAACACCAATCACTTCACTCTTGCCACTATCTCCAAACACAATTTCTTGTGCTTCTTGAGTTAGTTGCAAGGAGTGAAACATGTCTTTCTCCCCGGTCATGTGATTTGTACATCCACTGTCAAGCACCCAGCTTGACCCACTAGAGGAGTAGACCTGCAAAACAAATTTAGGCTATGCTTTTAGGTACCCAAATTGAATTGGGTCCTACAATGTTAGTTATAGCCTTGGGTACCCACACACTTCTTTTCATGACCTTTCTCTTAGTGTAGGCACCCACATATTTAACAACCAATTTTCCTGAATCCCAAGTCAACATATAATCACAAAGATAAGAATGAGAAATGGGAGCTCTAAACTTTTCTCCATTTGTGGAGACCACATCTTTCATCTTGTACTTTGTGTAACTCAAGTTTACCTTTGCTTGAGTTGACTTGTAATTTGAGGAGTGAATCCTCCCCAAGGTATCATATAGGGTGGTTCCCTCTATGAACTTGGGGGATCTCCACCCCTTATGCTCTATGCTAGGGTTTACCTTATGTGAGTTGTACCCAAGCCCCTTTCTCCCATTGTTGGGCTTCAAGGACTTGTACTTGGGTTCAACTTTCTTTAACCCATCATTGCTAGAGCACTTCTTCAATATTTCTTTGACCTTAACCTGTGGGCTTTTCTTCCTTGCATGGTTAGTCAAACAACAAGAAGCATGATATTTTGTACAATGTTTACAAATATCATTATTTGAGGAGCTAGCCTTAGACTTTTCAACTAAAGATGAAGTGTTGAAGTTCTTGCAGTTGTCAAGTTGCACTTGGAGTTCTTGATTTTGAACTGTTAAGTATGACAAGCTTGATTCAAGTGCATCCCTTTCATTTGCAAGACTAACTATAGAGGTTTTTACATTAGTCATTTCCTTTTCTTTATCCTCTATAGTTACTATGGCTAAAGATATTTCCTTAGTCAAAACCTCAATCATCTCATCTTTATTTGAAAGCAATTCTTGAAGCTGTAGGTTTCTCTCCTTTTCAAGGATGAGCAAGTCTTCTTGAGCATCAATAGTTGCTTTTCTTTTATCTAGCTTCTCCATTAGTTTAGTGATTACATTGTATCCATTTAAACCAAATTCTTTAATCATCTTATTTTTCATAGCAAGTTGTTCTTCATCATCATTAATAAAGTCATCATTAAACAAATGTACCTTGTCTCCTTTTGCCATGAGGCAAGTTGGAGTGTAGGAGTCGTCGTGAAGGTTGGTGAAGAGTTGCGAGCTTGAAGTAGATTGGATGGCGATGTTTGCTACCTCTTCCTCTTCTTTGGAGCTAGAACTTTCTTCATCGGAATTCCATTCTTCACACCAATGTGGGCTTGACCATATTTCTTCTTCTTGAAATATCCCTTGTTCTTGCCCCCCTTTTTGAACTTATCCTTTTTGTATTCCTTCTTGGCTTCTTGTTCCTTTTTGTTTGGACAATCCGCTATGAAATGATCGGTTTGGCCACATTCATAACATGCCCTCTTCTTTCCTTTTCTTTGATACTTATCATTTTTCCTCACAAACTTCTTGAAGGTTTTGATGAACATGGTTGTGTCTTCATCACTTGAACTATCTTCATCACTTGATGTTTCGACCACTTTCTTTGTCTTGTGATCTTTGTTCTTCTTAGAGGAATCTTGTTCACTTGAAATCAAGGCATGAGTGTCTCTTGTCTTGATTGGGGCTTCTTCAGACTCATGTTGTTGAATCTTTGCAAATAGTTGGTGAGGTGTCATTTCCTCATAGTCATCATGGTCCCTTATCATTCTTGCTAGACTCTTATCCTTTTCTTTGTATGCTCTCATAAATAGTCTAGTGTCCTTGGAATCGCTCCAATCTTCACTTCCAAGCACTCTTATTTTGTTGACTAACACCATTAGCCGGTCAAAGAGTGATTGAAGTGACTCACCCTTAGTCCAATCATATCGTGCAAGCTCACTCTCCAAAGCTTCAATTCTATGTCTCTTTGCTTCGGGGTCTCCTTCATGTGACATTTTGAGAATGTTCCAAATGTCACGAGCATCCTCTCTTCCTTGGGCTTTCCGGTACTCTTCCAGACAAAGGCTTCCTTTTATTATGCTCACCGCTTGAGCATTGCAGTGCACTTTTTGCATCATTTCCGGAGTCATCTCTTCTCCTTGGGCGGGCTTATGTATACCTATATTGACAATCTCCCAAAGACTAGGATGCACACCGATTAAATGCGACTTCACCTTATCGGTCCACTCGTCATAGTTCAACTCACTAAGAGCTGATAACTTTCCAAGTGGGCGGAAGAGAAGTTGGGAACAAAATTTCTAGAATAATCAAATTGAACTTTATTGAACTCGTTACCTTTACTTTTGGTGGATGATCCTTCGGTGGTGAGACTTACCTTGCTCATCACCTTTGACACCAAAAGTTCTACCAAATCATCATTGTATTCAAATTTTCCCTTTCCTTTGTCTTCTTCGGCCTTTCTTCTTGATTCTTCTTCTTCGACCCTTTTCTTAGCATCTTCCTCTTTCATTTTGAGGAACATCTTCTCGGCAATCTTCATGGCAAGGTCGAGGACCTTGGGGTCCACTTCCTCACCGGAAGATGTGATAGGGATTTCCTCGAGGAGAGGATCCACATGGTCCCTTTGAGTAAACATGATCGTTTCCTCACGCGGTTAAGCGTAAAACGAGGTACGAAGCTCTGATACCAATTGAAAGTAGCCTAGAGGGGGGGTGAATAGCCTAATTCGAAAATTTTCACAACAAACTTCGAAAGATTGTTAAATACATAGTTCAATTGGTGCAGGCCAGTTCAACAGCTACGTGCGCAAGTTGAACCACTCTGAACCAATCCAACTGTTTTATAAACTTTAGACTATAATCTACTCGAAAAAGTATTTTGCAAGTCCTTTTAAGAAGCAAAGTATAACTAAGTTAGAATGTGAAGATGAATATATAAAGGCTATTTCACTTCTCGATCCACTCTACGGAAAAATCTATATGTCAATCTTGCGAGTAAAATATCTTAAGTCGAAGACAAGCAAGAACACAAGACACAAGATTTAACCCGAGGTTCGGCCACACCACAAAGGTGTCCTACTCCCCGTTGAGGAGCCCACAAAGGGCCGGGTCTTTTTCAACCCTAATCCTCCAAAAGTCGACCACAAAGGTCAAGGCAATATCTTCTTATCTTAGCTCAAAGAGCGGGTGATACAAACTTCTTGGGGTCGTCCACAAATTTGGAGACTCCCAAGCAACCTCAAACAGTCTTGAAACCTAGGGTTTCAAGAACACCAAGAACGCACAAGAGGAGTTTGCACAAGCTCAAGATTTTAAAAGAGATGGGAGAGGAGAAACCAAATCGTCAGCACAAGCACAAACCTCACACCCAAGAGCTCCTCCAACAAGGTTGAATCTTGAGGAAGATTTAAGTGTGAGAGAGAAGGGAGAGAGGAGTGCTTTGTCTCAAGTTAGGTGAGCAATAAATGTGTAAGTGTACAACAGCCTTGAAGAGGGGGTGGAAGGTTGTATTTATTGCCACGGCTCAAAAACTACCCGTTTGACCTGGAACCCGGCTAAAGACCGTTGAACCGCCCCTTGGCAGGTCAACAGACTGTCTGCCAGTCTGACTGCCAGACTGACTAGCAGACTGACCTGTAGGCTGGTCAGGCATGACAGGACCGGTTGAACCGCCCCCAGGGCGGTTGAACCACCCCTGACAACTCTGGTGATCTGACTGCCAGTCTGACTGGCAGACTGCAGGTCAGAAGTCAGAGGGGTCAGAGACCAGTTGAACTGCCCCTCAGGACCAGTTCAGCTGGTCTTGACCAGAGAGTTTAGGAGAGAAAACCCCAGCTCAACTGCCCGGAGACAAGTTCAGCTGGTGTATGGTCAAAGAGGTCCACAGCTAAAGTTGAAGTTCAGCTGGAGTAGAGAAAGCTCAACTCAGCTGAAGTCTAGCTCAGCTGAAGTCAAGTTCAGCTGGAAAGCTCAGCTACAGTTGAAGAAGTTCAGCTGCTTTTCAGCAAGAACACTCTAGGTTTCTTAAACCTAACCATGGTCAACCATAGAATGTTAAAGTGATTTTTGGTTTTCAAAAATAGCTTTTGAATTTGGGAACTTGAGCTATAGCAAACACCATTACCTGTGCAAAAAATACTAAGGAAGAATTACATCATGCAACTCAAGATTTACATAAAATTTTATACGTCCGTTGCATGAAGTCCTTGTTGCTTCCTTGAGTTCCTGTTGCTTTCTAATCATACACTGGGAACAAAAACTGTTAGTACCCTTATTTGTTTTGTCATTAAATCACCAAAACCCTCACTAGGGGTTGATTGCACTTACAACATTTGAAGAAGGTGAATAACCTGCACATTACACAAATATTCGAGGGGTGCAAAACACAGTGTCATATAAGAAATCGTGATGCATATGACAAATTCATGCACTTATCTCATCACATGACATATCACATATCATGATAACTCATAACATAGAAGATCATAAATGGAGTTCTTAACTAACTATTACAATAGTGATAAAAGATGATCATCATAACACAAAGATGTTCATGGCCCTTGGCCATCATCACATGGAGTTGTTCTTGGCCCTTGGCCATCATTACACAAATATTACAGACCAAATAGAGTTCATGACAGAAAAGGTACAAAAAGCCCTTAGGGCTAACATCCTAACGACCTGCCACGCAACAACACCAACCCGCAATAGAGATAAGACTTACATCCAACACCCAAGATATGACTTGTCCCCCCCTTTTGGCAACAAGAACCAAAAAGAGAAGAGAGGGGAGACAATCACCAGTTACCATAAGATCCACCACCAGGAGGAGGGGAGCCAAAGAATTGAGCATCAAGATCTACAGTGAAGTCCCGTCACTAGGGTGAGTGGGAGCAAGAGTGCTGCAAGAAGATCCTATGGAGGAGGATGAGAGGATGACAGACGAGGATCATCATGGAAGACGGGTGGGGCAGACTGATGGGTATCCCCAGCAACAAACTCATCACCATTGGCAGCATACACAAAGGGGGCGCCATAAGTTTCCTGGTGCCATTCATTGACCTCAGGAAAAGGTGCATGAAGGGGCACATCTTGTGAGCGAGGGGGAATCGGGTGACCCAAAGAAACTGACTAGTGGTGCAGATTCTCATCAGTTTCTCACTGAGCCAGTTGATGCACATCAGTAGAGATGTCATGACACATGGAGAATAAAGCTACAATCCCATGAGCCAGCCGAGCTCCTAGACCACGACCACAACCATACCCTCTTCCCCATCCACCCCGGTTGTGACGGAACCTCCCAAGTCATTAGGCCCACCTACAGTTGTCCTTGTCCAACGGACCTCAGACAACCCTGTAGGTGCCCCTGAATCACTTGACAAGTTCGGTATCTGCTTTTCTTACCTTTCCCAAGAGTGTTTCACCCGTCACGCAGACATTACAAGCATCAGAGTTACGAGAATGCGGAAGAGATTACATAAACTTACCTTTATTTTAAAAGTAAGATGAAGTTTTATATTACAGACCAGGATAAACCTAGGAGTGCATAGTATTAATATTACAAAACCAAGGGAGGCAAAAACTCATCCCGATAAGTTTTAAACAAAAGTTCTTATGGAGGAACTCTTCCTCCAGCAGCTTTACTCTTGCTTTTCTTCTTTTGGGACCACCTTGGAACAAAAACAACAAAAGTTTGTTGCTTCCTCACCTAAAAACAATAGGGAATAAAACCCTGAGTACGGAATTACTCAGCAAGACTTACCCGACTAAGGAAAAGACTCACAAGGGTATGCTGGCTTAAGGGAGTCAAGGAAAGGCTTATCAATAATCAATGACTCTGTTTGCAGAAATGCTTACTAAAGTGGATCCTTAAAAATCCAATTTTATTTGGTCAGGTTAAGTAAGATTACCTGTATCTAGAGTTCTTTCTACCCTAGTTCAAACACTTGACCTGCACTAGCCAATTTCTTAACAAGCCTTTCATCTTTACTGGAATTATACGTATAGGGAGTGACCAAGTCTTCATAACCGCGAAATGTACGGCGATCCGAATCGATTATACTCAGCTGAGGATCTCCGATCACACGACATATGTAGCACTTAACCCTTGCATATGTCAACCCGCCACCGGGGTTCTTAAGACCAGATCAGGTTCACGTCAACCGAGAGCACAGATACACCATCGTCCAGCCTCTTGCCATAGAGGGTACACACTACTCTCGCCACCGCTCCACGCCCATTACGTGTTATCTTATTATGGCCTTAGTCTGCCCGAGGCAAGGCTTACCCATGACGAGGCATGTGACCAGTTAAAGGGTCCTCGGTCATCAAGCCTACATCGACACGGTCCTTAATCGACTCAGACGGAGACACTACACCGAGTCTCCTTTCTCGTGCAAGTCACCCGCCCGGTCTCAGCTTAATCATTTCAACCCAAGGTTTGGTACCTGGCAAAGGTACATCTTTTTCGATGTTGAACCCATCACGGCCATGATGGATCCACCATCAAGTTTTGTTTTCAAAAACATCCCACCCACTTTTGCCATATCATCTTTTGTAAAACCAAAACATTTGTATTTCTAAAGCAAGGATAAGCATCAAAATCTTTTGTAAAACAGGTGATCAAGGAAGGTAATCAAATTCAAGGAAGGTAATGCAGGAATTGTTTTATCAATCAACTCCTATCACCTAATGCAACAAGCAAGTGATAAAGATCTTTAAATCACAAGGAGGTGGCAAATGCACCGTGGCTTGCCTTCGTTTATAGGTGAGTCAGGCTTGGATCCAAAGATGTCAAAGTAAAAACAATTCCCTGCCTGAGGTTCCACAGGTGGTGGTGGTGAAGTCTTCTCCTCTTCTACCTCAACCTCTTCTTCGTTTTCTAGATATAACCATATATATGTATATAAGAATGAATGCCATGTAATGCTCATGAGAGTGCAAAGATAATAAGAATTTATTATCTAAAGTTCTTGAATACAATTTTCCTTCACGGAACTCCAAGAACCTAGGGTTTCCGGAGTCAACAGTGAAGTTCAAAGAGCAGAGGTGGGGGTTTTGGGTTCTAATTATCAAATAAGGTCCAAATCAAACCAAATTCTACCCAAAGCTTCTAAATAATGTTTAGAGTTCAAATAAAAAGTTTGGGCAATTTTGGAATTATTATCTATTTTCTAAAAATCCAGAACCAATGTTTTAAGCTATTTTAAATGACCCAAAATTCCATATTTGTCCTAAAAATTGTAAAACTATTTTTATTAAATACTATGGAAAATAAGGAATCTAGGAAAATTGGTTTGAAATTTTTAGGATTTTTCTATAATTCTCTACAGATTTCCAAAGTTCCACTGAAAAAGAAAAAGGAAAAACTTAAACAGTACTGGGCCGATTCTAGCCCAGACGGCCCAAGTCCAGGCAGAAACGCGCGCGCGCCCGTGGTGGAGACTTTGCAGAAAGGCCCTCGGTGTTCTGGCTAACTAGGAACGGGTTCGGTTACTATTTCTCTGAGTCACTGACGGTTTACACAGGGGTGCCTCGGTTTCTATTCCTTCGCAGACTGAGATCCCCGACGACGGCGAACGCGGTAGAGCTCCGGCGAGCTCGTGTACTGGCCAATTTATGCAAAGACTGGCGCTTCCGAGCGGCTGTCACCGAATTGAACCCTCCCCGATCATTTTCCCCAACTTAATTTCATGGTTGGTGATCTGCCTAGCTCTGCCCGCGAGGACAGCGAACGGTGCGGACATGTGCTCGTGTTCCCAGTGATTGGTGGGCTCCTAGTTCAATTCGGTGGTTCGGCAAGCATCACGGGGTTATGAGAATACTCAAACGAGGGAGTAGAAAGTTTGAACTGACCTCAATTGCACAGGCCACGGCGAGGGTGTTCTTGCGGTGGGATGAACCGATTCGGGGAAAACTCGAAATTCGTGAGCCCTGACGAACGATTGAGGGTGGGAGCGGGTGCTGTGGTTTCGTGATGACATAGCGCAGCTGACTCGGCCTTCAATTTATAGAGGGCTTAGGCAGTGACGCTCAATTTGGCCGAGCAGTGCTGGCGGCCGGAGATAGAGAAGAACTCTGGCGCAGTGGATTCGTGTCTACCGTCGTGGCGACTTCACCGGCGACGATTAGACGGCTATAGAGAGTCACGGCGACGCGACGGAGGTGTTCAGGTACGTGGCATAAGACCGGAAGACGGCTGTCGCCGGCGAGCTTATCTGCCCAAGCCGCAAAGCACGGGGGGGGGGGGGGGTACGGCGGTGAGTCACCAGAGTTATCCTCAGGCGAAGAGCTATTATCTGGCAGGCTTATCTAGTCACCGGTGGCGTAAATCGCAACGGCGGCGGCGCGAATCGCGGCGGAGATCGGTCGTCGGCGATGAGCATTCTACGCTGGTGTCCTGATCCTTAGCAGGTTACTGTACCATGGCCAAACCGATTCAGGGTGCCTGACAGCTTAAGTTCAGGGCCAATTTTCTCTCAATTTTCTATGGCATCTCACCCAAAGATCCGCATCAAAGTTGTAGAGCTACAAACCAGTTACACTTCGACTATAGGGACTGAACTCAGTTGAGCACTAGATCAAGGTTGAATCCTAGTCCAAAGATGGCTCTGTTACACTGTAAGTCTGAAGTTCAGAGTTCAATCAGCCTGACAGCCAGACTTTAGACTTAATTATCTCCAAATTCTCCATAACAACCTTGCTTACACTCTTAAGCAAAATTGTTCCCCTATCATAGAGCTACAAAATTGATGTGGTGCCCTAAGGTGAATTCTCACTGATTTGAAAGCTACAGAGCTCCAAAGTTGAGCTTATAACACTGATTTCAGACTTAGTCAAAAGAGTTCAAATGTGGCTCTTTTGCAATTAAGTCCAAAACTCAGGGTTCAAGTTGCAAATCTTCATGATTGTGAACCATACAACTTAAAACAGCTTCCTTTACTAGTTTTTACACTTTAGCCCACAAGTGCACTATTTTTGCACATAGGCCCCTAGGGTTTGGATTTAGGGTTTTCCAGGGTTTCAATTAGAGTTTCTGGTATCTCAGGGGTGTAAATGCATTGTAGGTCCATCTTTGATAACTTTTTATGATTATTTCACTTAATCTTTGGGGTTTTCTCTATTTGGCTCTTGTTTTACCCCTCAAATCCCTATTTAGGGTTAAGTACCCTACACTAGGGTCTTATCTGCAAAATGCTATAACAATACAACTTGCTTGAAATTTTTGCCTAGTGGATGCATTCTAGGTGTATCAAACATATGAAATGCTGATGCTTATGATGTCATGCTCAAGTTTTAGTAACAGTAACACCAGGGGTGTTACATCCTTCCCTCCATAAAAGAATCTCGTCCCGAGATTAAAAGTCCTAGGGTAAGTAGTGGAAAAGGAAATGCTTCACGTTTTTATTTCCTGAGTTTTGGTACAGGGCAGGGGTGGGTTGGGGCTCACTCCTTTATTACAACAATTTTACACACTTTAAAAATTACATGAGGCTAAAAAGCCTGGGAAGTTCTTATCTAAGAAGTCTTGAGTTTCCCAAGTAGCCTCATCTTCGGAATGTTGGTTCCACTGTATCTTGTAAAACTTGAGAGTTTTTCTTCGGGTAATCCTGTCCTTTTGATCCAAGACTCGAATAGGATGTTCAGAATATGTCAAGTCTGGTTCAAGGACAACATCTGTCACTTCAATGGTTCGATCTGGAACCCGAAGACACTTCTTCAACTGAGACACGTGGAACACATTATGTACAGCAGACAAGGTTTCGGGTAGTTGGAGTCGGTATGCCACTGGTCCACATTGCTCAAGTATAGGGAAAGGACCAATGTACCGGGGTGCAAGCTTCCCTTTAACCCCGAAACGCGATACACCCTTCATTGGGGAGACCTTCAGATAAACATAATCCCCCACCAGAAAATATAAGGGCATTCGCCGTTTGTCTGCATAACTTTTCTGACGAGCTTGAGCTTTCTTCAAATTTTGAATGATTCTCTGAACCTTTTCTTCGATCTCTTTCACCATATCAGGCCTAAAGAAGTACCTTTCACTAGGTTCAGACCAATTTAGCGGAGTACGACATCGTCGTCCATATAAAGCTTCGAAGGGTGCTATTTTGATACTTCCTTGATAGCTATTATTATATGAGAACTCCGCCAATGGTAAACATTCATCCCATTTCTGTGGGAATTCTAGAACACATGCCCGCAGCATATCTTCAAGTATTTGGTTCACCCTCTCAGTCTGCCCACTTGTTTGAGGATGATAAGCCGAACTATGGAGCAATTTAGTACCCAAGGATTTGTGAAGTTCTTCCTAGAATTTGGATACGAATTGAGGTCCACGATCCAACACTATAGTCTTCAGAACCCCGTGCAAACTGAGAATGCGAGCAATGTACAGCTCCGCATAGGTGATGACGGGATATTTTACTTTGACTGGAAGGAAGTGGGCGATCTTTGTAAGTCAATCAATGATAACCCAAATAGAGTCAAAGCCTTTTGCTGTTCTGGGTAATCCCATAATGAAGTCCATACTTATATCTTCCCATTTCCATGTTGGTATTGGTAAAGACTGTAATGGACCGGCAACTTTCAGGTGTATGGCCTTGACACGTTTACAAGTGTCACATCTAGCCACATAGCGTGCAATTTCAATTTTCATCTTTGTCCACCAATAGTGCTGTTTCAGATCTTGATACATCTTAGTGCTTCCAGGATGAATAGAATAGCGACTAAGATGTGCTTCGTCTAAAATTTGCTCGCGGACCCCTTCATTTTTAGGCACCACTATGCGGTTGTTAAACCATACCACACCTTGATCGTCTTCTCGGAAGAAATTGGCTTTTCCAGCTCTTATCTTCTCCCGTATATGTTTCATACCCTCATCATTTTTTTGTGCGTCAATTATCCTTTGTAGGATGACTGACTCCAGCTTCAAGTGATTTGAAGTCCCATGCTGAATCATTCCCAAGTTCAAATTCTCCATCTCCTCACATAATGTAATGTCAGAAGCCCTCATTGTTAGACAATGGCAGGAAGCCTTGCGACTGAGTGCATCTGCCACTACATTTGCTTTGCCTAGGTGATAATGGATCTCTAATTCATAATCCTTGATCAGCTCGAGCCATCTCCTTTGTCTCATATTGAGCTCTAACTGGGTAAAGATATACTTCAAACTTTTATGATCTGTATAAATGTGACAGACATTACCCAGCAGATAATGACGCCAAATCTTCAAGGCATGAACCACTGCAGCTAACTCCAGATCATGAGTGGGATAATGCTCCTCATGCTGGCGTAACTGCCTTGAAGCATACGCGATTACTCGGCCTTCTTGCATTAATACGCAGCCGAGACCACTGCCTGATGCATCACAATACACATCAAAGTGCTTATTGATATCCGGTTGAGCCAATACCAGAGCAGTGGTTAATAATACCTTCAATTGTTCAAAAGCTTCATTACATTTTGAAGACCAATTGAATTTAGTATCATTCTTCAATAGACTTGTGATTGGCTTCACAAGCTTAGAAAAATCTGGTATAAATTAGTGGTAATAACCAGCCAGTCCAAGAAAACTTCAGACTTGATGAACAGTGGTCGGGGGTTTCCACTCCAAAATGTCCTTGACTTTGCTGGGATCCACCGCAATCCCCTTGGCAGACAGTACATGTCCCAGAAACTAAATTTCTTCCAGCCAAAACGCGCACTTACTGAACTTAGCATATAATTGATGTTCTCTCAAGCGCGTTAACACGATCCGTAAGTGTTGGGCATGCTCCTCTTCGTTCTTGGAATATATTAAAATATCATCAATGAAGACCACCACAAATTTGTCCAACTCGGGCATGAATACCGAGTTCATCAGATAAGTGAAGTGGGCAGGAGCATTTGTCAGTCCGAAAGACGTTACCAAATACTCAAATAACCCATATCGCGTAGTGAATGCGGTCTTTGGTATATCCTCGGGCCGAATACGGATCTGATGACAGCCCGATCTGAGATCAATCTTGGAGAATACCCTCGCCCCGGTCAGTTGATCAAATAAAATGTCAATCCGTGGAAGAGGGTACTTGTTCTTGATAGTGACCTCATTCAGGGGTCGATAATCCACACACATCCGTAAAGTTTGATCCTTCTTCTTGACGAATATGGTTGGACAACCCCATGGCGACGAGCTTGGCCGGATGAATCCTTTCTCTAGTAGATCTTGTAATTGAATCTTTAGTTCTGCCAGCTCATTTGGAGGCATTCGGTACGATCTTCTAGAAATGGGAGCCATACCGGGCTTCAACTCAATTACAAACTCTACATCTCTTTCGGGTGGCAATCCAGGCAAATCCTCTGGAAAGACATCCGGGAACTCGCATACTACCGGAATATCCTTGATCTTCGGTATAATGGCTTCGTACACTCTGCCAGTAGTTTGGTTGGAATGGGGATAGACAAAAGAATTTCCTCTTGGTTATGACTCAACCTGATGGTTCTCTGATCAGTGTTGAGGGTTGCTTTATGTCGGGCCAACCAATTCATGCCCAAAATCACATCTATGTCTTGGCCTTTCAGAACAATCATATTAGTAGGAAAGTCCTATCCGGCCAATGTTACGAGCACTTGGAAAGCCACTTCCCTAGTAAAGATTTGTCCCCCAGGTGACTGAATTTTAAACCCTTCTTTTGATTCATGGTATGAAATGCAATGTTGCTCCACAAATTTCTTGCTGATGAATGTATGTGAAGCACCAGAATCAAAGAGAATAATTGCGGGATGATTGGCCACAAGGAACGTACCCATCATTACCGGTTCACCATCCGGTGTGCTGGCCACTTGAGTGTAATAAATTCGTCCCGTCTTTTTGAAAGGGAAATGTGCCCTTGGGCCATTTCTAAGTATTTTGGTGATTGAGTGCCAACACAAGTGCTTAAGTGTAAATCTATGCCAAATGTTGGACAAAGTGCAAATCAAGTCTAAAGGTATGTTTCTAGACTTAGTACATTGTTTTGAGAACTAATGTATTGTGTCTAAGTGCTGGAAACAGGAGAAATCGAATTGGAAAAGAGATGGCTTTGTTCAGCCACAGTCTGCTCAGTCTGGGTGCACCGGACTGTCCGGTGGTGCACCGGACAGTGTCCGGTGCGCCAGGCTAGCTCTGGTGAACTTGCTGTTCTCGGGACTTCGACGGCGGTGTACGGCTATAAATCACCGGACTGTCCGGTGGTGCACCGGACTGTCCGGTGAGCCATTCACAGGCGAACTCGTCGCTCTCGGGAGATGATTAACGGCGTACGACTATAATTCACCGGACTGTCCGGTGGTGCACCGGACTGTCCGGTGAGCCAACGGTCAGCCGGGCCAACGGTCGGCCGAGGATTCCGCGCGTGACGCGTGGCCGAGCCAACGGTCACAAGGGGCACCGGACTGTCCGGTGTGCACCGGACAGTGTCCGGTGCGCCAGGCGACTGAAGGCAAGAATTGCCTTCCTGGAATGCTCTCAACGGCTCCTAGCTGCCTTGGGGCTATAAAAGGGACCCCTAGGCGCATGGAGGAGCACACCAAGCATTCTCTAAGCATTCCTAAGCACCAAGACTTCGATTCCACGCATTTGATTCTTTGTGATAGCATCTAGAGCTCTATTTGAGTTGTGAACTCATCGGGTTGTGTTGTGAGCTCTTGTTGCGACTTGTGTGCGTGTTGTCGCTCTGATTTTGTGTCTCGCGTGCATTGCTCATCCCTCCCTTACTCCGTGCTTCTTTGTGAACATCAAAGTGTAAGGGCGAGAGGCTCCAAGTTGTGGAGATTCCTCACAAGCGAGATGTAACGCCCCGAATTTTGCAGTTGAATTTTTTTTTCTTTTCTTCACTCGCCAAATTTGGGCGTTACCTTTTCTTTTTCTTTTTCCCCTCGCTAGACCTTGACCTTTTCCAAAGCTAGCGGGATTTGGTTTGGAATTCCCGTATAAAGAAAAACCCTAAATTGCTTTATGTTGTTTGATGCACCATGCCGAACTATGCATTCTTTGATTGCTTGAAAGTGTAAATGCATCCATCTAGGAAGATCGGATTTCGAAAATGAGAAGAAACCTTTTCTTTTTTTCTTTCTTTTTCTTTTTCTTTCTCTCTCTCCTCCCTTTTCTCTCTCCCGCGCTGTGGGCCGCCTCCTGGCCGGCCCAGCCGCCCCCCGGTCGGCCCAGCCGCCCCCGCGCGCCCTTCTTGGGCCTAGCCGGCCCAACCGCCCCCACTCCCTTCCCCTTACCCCTCTCCCTCCCCCTCTCTTTCTCCCATTCTCTCCCACCCTAGCCGCCGCCGCCCCCTGCCCTAGCCCCGCCCCTGCAGCTCGGCCGCCGCCCCTGCAGCTCGGCCGCCCCTGCGGCTCGGCCGCCCGTCCCCGTCCCCGGTGAGCCCCCCCTTTCCTCTCCTCTCCTCTCCCCTCTCCCCTCCTCTCCCTCCCCAGCCCAACCGCCCCGCGCCCTGGCCCAGCTCGGCCGCCTCCATGGCCGGCTCGGCCGCCGCCGCCCCTGCGCGCCCCCGGCTCGGCCGCCCTGGCCGGCCCAGCCGCCCCAGCCCAGCTCGGCCGCCCCTGCGCGCCCGCCCCCAGCCCAGCCGCCCAGCTCGGCCGCCCCCCCCCCCGGCCGGTTCAACCGCCCGCCCCCCCCCCCCCCCCCCCCGCCAGCTCGGCCGCCCGCCGCCGGCTTGGCCGCCCCCCGCCCCTGCCCCAGGCCGGTTCAACCGCCCCCCCCCCCCCCCGGCCGGTTCAACTGCCCCCCCTTTTTTATTTTATTTTATTTTATTTTATTTTACTTTCTGTTACTTATTTTATTTTAGGTAGGCTAATCATTGTTCATGTCAATGAAATGGAAACTTAATTTAGAATTCCGTTACGCTAGTTGATTCATATAATTAATTGTTTATCTCGTTCAATGTTGATCAACTAAAAATGACTAGGTTTCCATTAGTGCATATAACAGAATTCTTTTATTAAGAACCAATTGTAACTAATCATTAGTGCATAAGCTTTAACCCCCTGCGAGACTTTTCCCCGTTTCTTTCTAACCATAATAAATGCGATATCGAACGTCATACTTGATGCATATTCACTTTATTTGTTCCCTTGTATGGTGTACTGTTCTTTTGTATTAAATATGTGGATGTATGTATGTTTGCGCTCGCATAGAGAACGATCCGGTCGAAGAGCCCGAGGAATTCGCAGGAGAAGCCCCTGAGCAGCAGTTGGTTGGTGGAGGCAAGTGTCCTTTGACCTATCTCTGTCCTATTCATTCTTTAATTCACCTCCCGCATTACACATTTATACCTAAAGATTGACTAGCTTTTGTTATCCATGTCCTTGTTTACCTATTTGGGTCGGATTATTACTGCTTAGTTTGATGCTATTGCCCAACTCTAATCAATGAACATGATGTGATTATCTATGATACGCTGTTTTCCCTTCTTATTTATGATTATATTTGTGACCTTTAAGGGGACTCGAGCGGTTTCTCGAGTGCCTCTCCGTAAGGACCTGTTCAATGGATGACCGCCCGGGAAAACAGTGCAACCATGAGGGTGGAATGGGACGCCCTTAGCTGAATAATTAGAGGAACCGGGGTGTAGATCACTTCGCCGTTGTGCCGTCAATGGGGCTCGGTGTATGCGGCTCGCTCTGCCAAGGTTGATTTGTCCCTTGGGGAGGAGTGCGGTACATTTAGGAAACCTAACGGGTGGCTACAGCCCTGGGGAATCTTTGTAAAGGCTTTGTAGTGAATCCCTAGCCATTCACCTTGGGAGTGAATAAGGGTCTTGCAAGCCCGGGCTAGAGAGGGAATCACGGCTTATGGGTAAAGTGCACAACCTCTGCAGAGTGTTATGAAACTGATATATCAGCCGTGCTCGCGGTTATGAGCGGCCAAGGGAGCTCCAGAGATTAGTGATACTTGATCAGAGATATTTTGGTACAGGTGGCAATGAGATTGATGGTTCTGATTATGATTATGGTGCTGGTAAGTGGTATTCTTTCCGTTTGGAAAGGATACATTGGGCTAATAACTTGGGTTAATGTTAAAACCTGGCTTTCTACTAGTAAGTAATAACCTGACCAACTAAAAGCAACTGCTTGACTTATCCCCACATAAAGCTAGTCCACTACAGCCAAACGGGATGCTTGCTGAGTATGTTGATGTGTACTCACCCTTGCTCTACACACCAATTCCCCCCCCCCCCAGGTTGTCAGCATTGCAACCACTGCTCAGGAGAAGATGAAGCTGTGGAAGGAGACTTCCAGGAGTTCCAAGACTACGACGAGTTCTAGGCGTGGGTTAGCGGCAACCCCCAGTCGGCTGCCTGTGAAGGCCGCGTTATCTACGTTTCTTTTCCGCACTTTGATTTATTGTAAGAACCATATGGACGTCTCAGACGTATGATGTAATCGACTATTATTTCCCCTTTTAATACTATTTGAGCACTGTGTGATGATGTCCATGTTATGTAACTGCTGTGTACGTGAATAACTGATCCTGGCACGTACATGGTTCGCATTCGGTTTACCTTCTAAAAACCGGGTGTGACATAAGTGGTATCAAAGCCGTGCTGACTGTAGGACCGCTAACCTAGAGTAGAATGGTCGTTCTAAGAATTATAGACCTCTGTCTCTGCCTTGACTTTGATATCTCTTCAAAAGTTGGTCATATCAACCAAACCTATGTTCTACTATATATTATACCTTGCTGAAAGTTATGTTTTATTCTGATCCTTCATTTATTTATGATTCATTACTTGATGGTCATATTAATTCTGTTCTCACCCTTTTGCTTGCGATATCTTTTATAGATGGCTCGTCTTAGACACACTACACGAAAGTCCGTCATCCCCTTCTTACCCTCCCGCCTTGCTGAGCGTCCGCTTCGCCGTCCCGTGGCCGGACAGTCCAGCCACTTGGAGAGACTGCACCACCGCCTGCATGAGGAGCAGGAACGTCGACGACAGGAGCAGCAGGGCTCTTCCTTCTCGCTCCAGCAGGAGATAGAGTCTGTGAGGAGCTGCTCCCCTGTGCTTCCCCTGGAGGCGCCCCCTGCACCACCACTGGGCGCCCCAGCTTCTGGAGTAGCTGCTGGAGGAGACCCAGACAACGGAGATGGCGACGACAGCCCGAGCCACGACACTGACTTCCCTGCTGACCATGAGCCGGAAGGATGGGTTGCTCGACCCATCACTCGCGACGCTGCTCGCGGGTGTCACTTCCACGACGCGCTCGACACCCTGCTACGTCGGGCACTTGACCGGCGTACTTGGTCCATCGAGTATCGCTATGTGGTCTACCAGCATAGTCGCGGGGTCTACCCAGACCGCTGGGAGGCGACCTGTTTGGTGCGCCGTCCGGAGAACAGTCTCCAGGGCGCGGAGGCTTGCTCAGAGCACTATTCTATCTCTGAGCGGGACTCAGCTGAGGCAGCCATGCAGGATGCTGCACGGCGTGCGCTTTCACACTACTGCTCGGTTTTCGGTGGGGTAGCTGACGGTCTCGACCTGAAGTATTACCCCCGCCGTCCATCTGGCAGCACAAGAGGCGTGATTGTTTCACCTGCTGGTGAGGACAATCCTAGGTTGAGCAGCACAGTCAACCTAGCCGCCGTGCTAAACACGGAGCTGGACCATGCATTAGACGAGCTGAGTAGGGCTCGTGCTGAGATCGCCCTGCTGCGGGCTGAGCGCGCGGAACGTCGTCACTTGGATGATGGTTCCCCCGCTCCCGTTGGGACTCAGCACCCGTACCGCTCACCTCGGCGTGGACACCAGTCTTATGGCAATCTCGACTGCAAGACCAAGATAAATCTAGAACCATAGCTCGTTAGAGTTGGATCTTGTAATTAATACAAAATATATACGTAGAAGCTTCAGTCTTAGCGTTAATCTCGGTCTTAGTTAGTCTTAGTTAGACAGGGTAGTTTGCTATATCCTGTGCATTTATGTTTGTCATGATGAACTATGTTTGGTTTGGATCTTTGTAATGACTGTCACCAGAGTGTGGGTATCCCCTGCATTTTGGCTTACCTATTATGTTAATGGAGTTAGTTATATAGTTGGGAAACCCTTTATTCTACTTTCCTCTTTATCTGAGAAGCTGTGTGGTCTGCGATGGAGATCAGTGAAGATGCTCATCTGTTCAGTGCTGTTGGAGAATTCTATACTCTTTTCTTATGCTGCAAGATTTGCCAGATCAGTTCTGATGTGTGGTTGCGTTCTGCAGATGTCAGAGAACAGGCGCAGAGGAGGAAGGCGTGCTCAGCAGGAGCGAGCCGCTCCGCAGGATGAGGTGCCCCAGCAGCAGCACCTGCCACCCCCGCCCCCGATGTCGATCGAGCAGATGTTTCTGATGCAGACTCAGGCAGTTCAGGCCATCGGTCAGACTCTGGCCGCTATTTAGCAGCAGCAGCAGCAACAACAGCAGCAGGCTCCACCCCAGCCTCAGATGCCTCAGATGCCCAGAGACAAGCGTGCTGAATTCATGAGAGGTCATCCCCCAACGTTCGCTCACTCTTCTGACCCCATGGATGCTGAAGATTGGCTGCGCACTGTGGAGCGGGAGTTGCATACCGCTCAGTGTGATGACAGGGAGAAAGTCTTGTATGGTCCCCGTCTGTTGAGAGGAGCAGCCCAATCATGGTGGGAGTCTTACCTCGCCACCCATGCCAACCCCGATGCCATCACCTGGGAAGAGTTCAGAGGTAGCTTTCGTCAGTACCATGTGCCCGCAGGCCTGATGACAGTGAAGAAGGAGGAGTTCTTGGCCCTCAAGCAAGGGTCATCGTCTGTCAGTGAGTACCGGGACAGGTTTCTGCAGTTGTCTCGCTATGCTCCTGAAGATGTCAACACCGATGCCAAGCGACAGTACCGTTTCCTGAGAGGCTTGGTCGACCCTCTGCAGTATCAGCTGATGAATCACACCTTCCCGACATTCCAGCACCTGATTGACAGAGCAATCATGACAGAAAGGAAGCGTAAGGAGATGGAGGATCGTAAGCGCAAGATCAGTGGACCCCAGCCTGGAAGCAGCAGTCGTCCTCGTTTCTCAGGCAATCAACCCCAGCAGTTCAGGCAGAATCAGCGTCCACCTCAGCAGCATCAGCAGCGTCAGCAGTATCAGCAGTTCCAAAGGCAGTATCCTCAGCATCAGTACCAGAGTCGTCAGAGCAATCAGTCAGGAGGAGGCCAGTTTCAGAGGCAGAATCAGCAGACACCTCGTCTTCCTGCCCCCGCAACTCAGCAGAGCAATCAAGCAGCACCAGCTCAGGTTGGAAACAGGGCATGTTTCCACTGTGGAGAGCAAGGCCATTGGGTGATGCAATGTCCGAAGAAAGCAGCCCAGCAGCAGTCAGGCCCCAATGCCCCAGCAAAGCAGAATGTGTCTCAGCCTGGAGCAGGCAACCGCCCTCAGCAGCGCTATAATCATGGAAGATTGAATCACTTGGAGGCTGAAGCAGTTCAGGAGACCCCCGACATGATAGTAGGTATGTTCCCAGTCGACTCCCATATTGCAGAAGTGTTATTTGATACTGGAGCAACGCATTCTTTCATTACTGCATCATGGGTAGAAGCACATAATCTTCCAATTACTACCATGTCAACCCCCATTCAAATTGACTCAGCTGGTGGTAGAATTCGAGCTGATAGCATTTGTTTGAATGTAAGTGTGGAAATAAGGGGGATAGCGTTTCCCGCTAACCTTATAGTAATGGGTACTCAGGGAATAGATGTCATCCTAGGGATGAATTGGCTAGATAGGTATCAGGCAGTTATCAGTTGTGATAAAAGGACAATCAAGTTGGTGTCCCCACTAGGAGAGGAAGTGGTGACCGAGTTAGTCCCGCCTGAGCCAAAGAAAGGAAGTTGTTATCAGATGGCTGTCGATAGCAGTGAAGCAGACCCAATTGAGAGTATCAAGGTTGTGTCTGAATTCCCAGATGTGTTTCCAAAGGACTTACCGGGTATGTGAGAGCACCTAGAGGGGGGGGGGGTGAATAGGTGATCCTGTAAAAACTTCAAACTTAAGCCACAAAAACTTGTTAAGTGTTAGCACGATTATTGCCAAGTGGCTAAGGTGAAGTCTCAACAAAACACAATACCACAAAAGATCAAGACAGAGGTGACACAGTGGTTTATCCCGTGGTTCGGCCAAGACCAACGCTTGCCTACTCCACGTTGTGGCGTCCCAACGGACGAGGGTTGCAATCAACCCCTCTCAAGCGGTCCAAAGACCCACTTGAATACCACGGTGTTTTGTTGTTCCTTTCACTATCCCGTTTGCAAGGAATCTCCACAAATTGGAGTCTCTTGCCCTTACAAGTATATGATCACAAATGAAACACAGAGTAAGGGAGGGAAGCAACACACACAAATCCACACGAAACGCGCACACACACGGCCAAGACTCGAGCTCACAAGAGTATCACAAGGTTCTCACTAGAACGGAGCTCGAATCACTTAGAATCACAAATGAAAGCGCAAAGACTAAGTGTGGATGATCAGGAATGCTCAAAGGTTGCTTGTGTCTCTCCTCCATGCGCCTAGGGGCTCCTTTTATAGCCCCAAGGCAGCTAGGAGCCGTTGAGAGCAAATCCGGAAGGCCATCCTTGCCTTCTGTCGTCGGGGGCACCGGACAGTCCGGTGCACACCGGACAGTGTCCGGTGCCCGATTTGTTTCCATATCTGGCGCTTCCGACCGTTGCCGACCGTTGGCAGATCTGGAGCCGTTGGCGCACCGGACATGTCCGGTGCACACCGGACAGTCCGGTGCCGTCTTCCGACCGTTGGCTCCGCCACGTGTCCCGCGTAGATTGCGCGGCCGACCGTTGGCCCGGCCGACCGTTGGCTCACCGGACAGTCCGGTGCACACCGGACAGTCCGGTGAATTATAGCCGTACGCCGTCGGCCAGTTTCCCGAGAGCGGCCAGTTCGCTCCAAGCCAGCCTGGCGCACCGGACACTGTCCGGTGCACACCGGACAGTCCGGTGCTCCAGACCGAGCTGGGTCTTGGCAGCACACAGCCAAGTCTTTTCTCCTCTTTTCTCTTCTTCTTCTTTCTATTTCTAACACTTAGACAAATATATTAGTACACAAAACCAATGTACTAAGGCTTAGAAACATACCTTTACTTCATGATTTGCACCTTGTTCATCCATGTTCATAAATTCACAATTAAGCACATGTGTTGGCACTCAATCACCAAAATACTTAGAAATGGCCCAAGGGCACATTTCCCTTTCAATCTCCCCCTTTTTGGTGATTTATGCCAACACAACATAAAGCAACTAGAACAAGTGCAAACTCACTTCAAATAAAACTTAAATTTATTTTGAATCAATTTTGGCATATATGGATCACTCTATGCCACCACTTGGTTTGTTTTTGCAAATCAAACTCAAATCTCTATCTCTAAGTCAAACACACATGTTGAAGCAAAAAGAGAGTCATTTCAAGAGAGATTGATCAAAGATGTCAAAAACTCCCCCTTTTTCCCATAATTACTACTTCTCCCCACAAGAAGCCAAAAGAGACAATAAAAGAGTTTTGACAAACCAAAGAGTTTTGACAAACCAAAAACTCTACTCTACTATTTTCAAATTTCTCAAGTGGTAGCTGATCCATTTATCACTTTGGCCTTTATTTTCTCCCCCTTTGGCATCAAGCACCAAAACGGGATCAATCTTGGCCCCTTTAACCCCATTGCCTCACAAAAATCTTCAATTTAGAGCAAATGGCAATAAGAGTTCATGAGATGAACTTGGAATAAGTTACCCTCTCATCGGAGTGCAGTGGAAGTCTTGCATGATCCAAGTCGACCTTTTCCCTTTCAATTCTCCTTTGAGACTAAATCAGACAAACTCAAGCATATGGTTAGTCTCAAGGGATCAAGTTGTAACACATCTCCCCCTAAACATGTGCATCACTTTGCAACGGACTTGTGAGGTCCAGGGAGTGTTTGTACAACTTGAGCACCATAATAAGCAACAAAATGCAGAATGAACATGATCAAAGGCATAAACACATGTATGCTACAATTCAATCCAAGTTCCGCGAATCTAAGACATTTAGCTCACTACGCAGCCTGCAAAAGGTCTTCTCATCTAAAGGCTTGGTAAAGATATCGGCTAGCTGGTTCTCGGTGCTAACATAAAACACTTCGATATCTCCCTTTTGCTGGTGGTCTCTCAAAAAGTGATGCCGGATGTCAATGTGCTTTGTGCGGCTGTGCTCAACAGGATTTTCCGCTATTCGGATAGCACTCTCATTATCACATAGGAGTGGGACTTTGCTCAGATTGTAGCCAAAGTCCCGGAGGGTTTGCCTCATCCAAAGTAGTTGCGCGCAACACTGTCCTGCGGCAACATACTCGGCCTCAGCGGTGGATAGGGCAACGGAGGTTTGTTTCTTAGAGTTCCATGACACCAGGGACCTTCCTAAGAATTGGCACGTCCCCGATGTACTCTTCCTATCGACCTTACATCCAGCATAGTCGGAATCTGAGTACCCAATCAAGTCAAAGTTAGACCCCTTTGGATACCAGATCCCGAAGCAAGGCGTAGCGACTAAATATCTAAGAATTCGCTTCACCGCCACCAAGTGACACTCCTTAGGATCGGATTGAAATCTAGCACACATGCATACGCTAAGCATAATATCCGGTCTACTAGCACATAAATAAAGCAGAGAACCTATCATTGACCGGTATGCTTTTTGATCAACGGACTAACCTCCTTTGTTGAGGTCGGTGTGTCCGTCGGTTCCCATCGGCGTCTTTGCGGGCTTGGCGTCCTTCATCCCAAACCGCTTTAGCAGATCTTGCGTGTACTTCGTTTGGGAGATGAAGGTGCCGTCCTTGAGTTGCTTCACTTGGAACCCAAGGAAGTAGTTCAACTCGCCCATCATCGACATCTCGAATTTCTGCGTCATCACCCTGCTAAACTCTTCACAAGACTTTTGATTAGTAGAACCAAATATTATGTCATCGACATAAATTTGGCACACAAACAAATCACCATCACAAGTCTTAGTGAAAAGAGTTGGATCGGCTTTCCCAACCTTGAAAGCATTAGCAATTAAGAAATCTCTAAGGCATTCATACCATGCTCTTGGGGCTTGTTTAAGTCCATAGAGCGCCTTAGAGAGCTTACACACGTGGTCGGGGTACCGCTCATCCTCGAAGCCAGGGGGTTGCTCCACGTACACCTCCTCCTTTATTGGCCCGTTGAGGAAAGCGCTCTTCACATCCATTTGGTACAACCTGAAAGAATGGTGAGCGGCATATGCTAGCAAGATACGAATGGACTCTAGCCTAGCCACAGGAGCAAAAGTCTCCTCAAAGTCCAAACCTGCGACTTGGGCATAACCTTTTGCCACAAGTCGAGCCTTGTTCCTTGTCACCACTCCGTGCTCGTCTTGTTTGTTGCGGAACACCCACTTGGTTCCCACAACATTTTGCTTGGGACGAGGCACCAGCGTCCAAACTTCATTGCGCTTGAAGTTGTTAAGTTCCTCCTGCATGGCCAACACCCAATCCGGATCTAGCAAGGCCTCCTCTACCCTGAAAGGCTCAATAGAGGAGACAAAAGAGTAATGTTCACAAAAATTAACTAGTCGAGACCGAGTAGTTACTCCCTTGCTAATGTCACCCAGAATTTGGTCGACGGGATGATCCCTTTGAATCATCGCTCGAACTTGGGTTGGAGGTGCCGGTTGCGCTTCTTCCTCCATCACATGATCATCTTGAGCTCCCCCTTGATCACACGCCTCCTTTTGATGAACCTGTTCATCGTCTTGAGTTGGGGGATGCACCGTTGTTGAGGAAGAAGGTTGACCTTGTTCATCTTGTTCCTGTGGCCGAACGTCTCCAATCGCCATGGTTCGTATAGCGGCCGTTGGAACATCTTCTTCATCTACATCATCACAATCAACAACTTGCTCTCTTGGAGAGCCATTAGTCTCATCAAATACAACGTCGCTAGAGACTTCAACTAAACCCGACGATTTGTTGAAGACTCTATACGCCTTTGTATTTGAATCATAACCTAATAAAAACCCTTCTACAGCTTTGGGAGCAAACTTAGAATTTCTACCCTTCTTCACTAGAATGTAGCACTTGCTCCCAAATACACGAAAGTACGATACATTGGGTTTGTTACCGGTTAGTAGCTCATACGAAGTCTTCTTGAGGAGTCGATGAAGATAGACCCTGTTGATGGCGTGGCAAGCCGTGTTCACAGCTTCCGACCAAAAGCACTCGGGGGTCTTGAACTCTCCAAGCATCGTCCTCGCCATATCGATTAGCGTCCTGTTCTTCCTCTCTACCACACCATTTTGCTGTGGTGTGTAGGGAGCGGAGAACTCGTGCTTGATCCCTTCCTCCTCAAGAAACTCCTCCACTTGAAGGTTCTTGAACTCGGACCCGTTGTCGCTCCTTATCTTCTTCACCTTGAGCTCAAACTCATTTTGAGCTCTCCTGAGGAAGCGCTTGAGGGTCCCTTGGGTTTCAGACTTATCCTGCAAAAAGAACACCCAAGTGAAGCGGGAAAAGTCATCAACAATAACTAAACCATACTTACTTCCTCCTATGCTTAGATAGGCGACGGGTCCGAAGAGGTCCATATGCAGCAGCTCCAGAGGTCTTGATGTGGTCATCACATTCTTGCTGTGATGTGCTCCTCCCACCTGTTTACCTGCTTGACAAGCTGCACAAGGTCTATCTTTTTCGAAATAAACATTTGTTAGACCTATCACGTGTTCTCCCTTTAGAAGCTTGTGGAGGTTCTTCATCCCCACATGTGCTAAGCGGCGATGCCACAGCCAGCCCATGCAAGTCTTAGCCATTAAGCATGCATCTAGACCGGCCTCTTCTTTTGCAAAATCAACTAAGTAAAGCTTGCCGTCTAGTACACCCTTAAAAGCTAGTGAACCATCACATCTTCTAAAGACAGACACATCTACATTAGTAAAAAGGCAATTGTATCCCATGTTGCATAGTTGACTAACAGATAGCAAATTGTAACCAAGAGACTCAACTAAAAACACATTTGAAATTGAGTGCTCATTAGAAATTGCAATTTTACCTAACCCTTTTACCTTGCCTTGATTCCCATCACCGAATATAATTGAATCTTGGGAATCCTTATTTTTGACGTAGGAGGTGAACATCTTCTTCTCCCCCGTCATATGGTTTGTGCATCCGCTGTCGATAATCCAGCTTGAACCCCCGGATGCATAAACCTGCAAGGCAAATTTAGGCTTGGGTCTTAGGTACCCAACTCATGTTGGGTCCTGCAAGGTTAGCACAAATGTCCTTAGGGACCCAGATGCAAGTTTTATCTCCCTTGCATCTTGCCCCTAACTTCCTAGCAATTATTTTCCTATCCTTTCTACAAATAGCAAAGGAAGTGTTTAAAGCACAATAAATTATAGAAGGTTCATTCACTGCTTTCCTAGGAGCATGAATAACATTCTTTCTAGGCACATGAGCAATATTTCTCCTAGGCATAAGTACAACATTTCTCCTACACATATCCCTATCATGCTTATAAGAAGAACTAGAGGCAAACATGGCATGAGAATCATAAACATGTGAATCAAAAGCATTTCTAGCATTTCTCCTATCATTATACATAAATGCATGGTTCTTTTTCGCACTACTAACCATAGGGGCCTTCCCCTTCTCCTTGACGAAGATGGGAGCCTTATGGCTTGTTAAGTTCTTGGCTTCCTTCTTGAAGCCAAGTCCATCCTTAATTGAGGGATGTCTTCCAATTGTATAGGCATCCCTTGCAAATTTTAACTTGTCAAATTCACTTTTGCTAGTCTTAAGTTGGGCATTAAGACTAGCCAATTCCTCATTTAATTTGGAAATTAAAACTAGGTGTTCACTACAGGCATCAACATCGAAATCCTTACACCTAGTGCAAATCATAACATGTTCTACACAAGAATTAGATTTATTTGCTACTTCTAACTTAGCATTTAAATCATTGTTAACACTTTGTAAAGTAGAAATGGTTTCATGACAAGTAGATAGTTCATAAGAAAGCATTTCATTTCTTTTCACTTCTAAAGCATATGATTTTTGTGCCTCTACAAATTTATCATGTTCATCATACAATAAATCCTCCTGCTTTTCTAAAAGCCTATCCTTTTCATTCAATGCATCAATCAATTCATTGATTTTATCTATCTTAGATCTATCTAAGCCCTTGAACAAGCATGAATAATCTATGTCATCATCATCACTAGACTCACTATCACTAGAAGAAGCATAAGTGGAGTCTTGAGTACTCACCTTCTTCTCCCTTGCCATAAGGCAAGTGAGACGCTCGTTGGGGAAGAGAGCCGATTTGTTGAAGGCAGTGGCGGCGAGTCCTTCGTTGTCGGAGTCGGAGGAGGAGCAATCCGAGTCCCACTCCTTTCCTAGATGCGCCTCGCCCTTTGCCTTCTTGTATTGCTTCTTCTTCTCTCTTTTGTTCCCCTTTTCCTGGTCACTTTCATTATCGGGACAGTTAGCGATAAAATGACCAAGCTTACCGCATTTGAAGCATGAGCGCTTCCCCTTGGTCTTGGTCTTGCTTGGCTGCCCCTTGCGACCATTTAGCGCCGTCTTGAATCGCTTGATGATGAGAGCCATCTCTTCATCATTGAGTCCGGCCGCCTCAATCTGTGCCACCTTGCTGGGTAGCGCCTCCTTGCTTCGTGTTGCCTTGAGAGCAAGGGGTTGCGGCTCGTTGATCGGACCGTTCAACGCTTCGTCGACGTATCTTGCCTCCTTGATCATCATCCGCCCGCTTACGAATTTTCCAAGCACTTCCTCGGGCGTCATCATCGTGTACCTGGGATTCTCACGAATATTGTTCACGAGATGAGGATCAAGTACGGTAAAGGACCTGAGCATTAGGCGGACGACGTCGTGGTCCGTCCATCGCGTGCTCCCGTAGCTTCTTATCTTGTTGATAAGGGTCTTGAGCCGGTTGTACGTTTGCGTTGGCTCCTCGCCCCTTATCATCGCGAACCGTCCAAGCTCTCCCTCCACCAACTCCATCTTGGTGAGCAAGGTGACGTCGTTCCCCTCATGAGAAATCTTGAGGGTGTCCCAGATTTGCTTGGCGTTGTCCAAGCCGCTCACTTTATGGTATTCATCCCTGCACAAGGAAGCTAGAAGAACAGTAGTAGCTTGTGCATTCTTATGAATTTGTTCATTAATGAACATGGGACTATCCGAACTATCAAAGTGCATTCCACTCTCTACAATCTCCCATATACTCGGATGGAGAGAGAATAGGTGACTACGCATTTTGTGGCTCCAAAATCCGTAGTCCTCTCCATCAAAGTGTGGGGGCTTGCCGAGTGGAATGGAGAGCAAATGTGAATGTGAACTTTGCGGAATACGAGAGTAATCAAAAGAAAAGTTCGGATTAACCGGTTTCCTTTTCTCGTAGTCGTTGTGGTCCTCGTCCTTTTGGGAAGAAGTAGACTCGTCGCTGTCGTAGTAGACGATCTCCTTGATGCGCCTTGTCTTCTTCTTCTTCCCTTCCTTCCGTCTTTGGCCCGAGCCGGAGTCGGTAGGCTTATCGTCCTTCGGCTCGTTGACGAAGGATTCCTTCTCTTTGTCATTGATCACAATACCCTTCCCCTTAGGATCCGTCTCTTCGGGCGGTTAGTCCCTTTGTGAAGAGAACGGCTCCGATACCAATTGAGAGCACCTAGAGGGGGGGGGGGTGAATAGGTGATCCTGTAAAAACTTCAAACTTAAGCCACAAAAACTTGTTAAGTGTTAGCACGATTATTGCCAAGTGGCTAAGGTGAAGTCTCAACAAAACACAATACCACAAAAGATCAAGACAGAGGTGACACAGTGGTTTATCCCGTGGTTCGGCCAAGACCAACGCTTGCCTACTCCACGTTGTGGCGTCCCAACGGACGAGGGTTGCAATCAACCCCTCTCAAGCGGTCCAAAGACCCACTTGAATACCACGGTGTTTTGTTGTTCCTTTCACTATCCCGTTTGCAAGGAATCTCCACAAATTGGAGTCTCTTGCCCTTACAAGTATATGATCACAAATGAAACACAGAGTAAGGGAGGGAAGCAACACACACAAATCCACACGAAACGCGCACACACACGGCCAAGACTCGAGCTCACAAGAGTATCACAAGGTTCTCACTAGAACGGAGCTCGAATCACTTAGAATCACAAATGAAAGCGCAAAGACTAAGTGTGGATGATCAGGAATGCTCAAAGGTTGCTTGTGTCTCTCCTCCATGCGCCTAGGGGCTCCTTTTATAGCCCCAAGGCAGCTAGGAGCCGTTGAGAGCAAATCCGGAAGGCCATCCTTGCCTTCTGTCGTCGGGGGCACCGGACAGTCCGGTGCACACCGGACAGTGTCCGGTGCCCGATTTGTTTCCATATCTGGCGCTTCCGACCGTTGCCGACCGTTGGCAGATCTGGAGCCGTTGGCGCACCGGACATGTCCGGTGCACACCGGACAGTCCGGTGCCGTCTTCCGACCGTTGGCTCCGCCACGTGTCCCGCGCAGATTGCGCGGCCGACCGTTGGCCCGGCCGACCGTTGGCTCACCGGACAGTCCGGTGCACACCGGACAGTCCGGTGAATTATAGCCGTACGCCGTCGGCCAGTTTCCCGAGAGCGGCCAGTTCGCTCCAAGCCAGCCTGGCGCACCGGACACTGTCCGGTGCACACCGGACAGTCCGGTGCTCCAGACCGAGCTGGGTCTTGGCAGCACACAGCCAAGTCTTTTCTCCTCTTTTCTCTTCTTCTTCTTTCTGTTTCTAACACTTAGACAAATATATTAGTACACAAAACCAATGTACTAAGGCTTAGAAACATACCTTTACTTCATGATTTGCACCTTGTTCATCCATGTTCATAAATTCACAATTAAGCACATGTGTTGGCACTCAATCACCAAAATACTTAGAAATGGCCCAAGGGCACATTTCCCTTTAAGTATGCCACCAGAGCGGAAAGTTGAGTTTGCCATAGAGCTTCTTCCTGGAACCGCCCCTATCTTTAAGAGAGCTTACAGAATATCTGGACCAGAGTTGGTTGAGCTTAAGAAGCAGATTGATGAGCTGTCAGAGAAAGGTTACATCCGGCCAAGCACCTCGCCTTGGGCCGCCCCTGTCCTGTTTGTGGAGAAGAAAGATGGCACCAAAAGGATGTGTATCGATTATCGAGCTTTGAATGAAGTCACGATCAAGAACAAGTATCCCTTGCCCAGAATAGAAGATCTGTTTGACCAGTTGAGAGGAGCCAGTGTGTTCTCCAAGATTGATCTGAGGTCAGGTTATCATCAGCTCAGGATCCGACCCTCGGACATTCCGAAGACGGCATTCATTACCAAGTATGGTTTGTATGAGTTCACAGTGATGTCTTTTGGTTTGACCAATGCACCAACCTTCTTTATGAACTTGATGAACAGCGTATTCATGGATTATCTCGATAAGTTTGTGGTGGTATTCATTGATGACATTCTGGTTTATTCTCAAAGCGAAGAAGAGCATGCAGATCATTTGAGGATGGTATTGCAGAGATTGCGAGAGCACCAGTTGTATGCAAAGTTGAGCAAGTGTGAGTTCTGGATCAGTGAAGTCCTGTTCTTGGGTCACATAATCAACAAAGAAGGATTGGCTGTGGATCTGAAGAAAGTGGCAGGCATTCTGAACTGGAAAGCGCCAACGGATGCTCGAGGAATCAAGAGCTTCATTGGAATGGCCGGATATTATCGGCGATTCATTGAAGGGTTTTCAAAGATTGCGAAACCAATGACAGCGTTGCTAGGCAACAAAGTTGAGTTCAAGTGGACCCAGAAATGCCAAGAAGCCTTTGAAGCGCTGAAAGAGAAGTTGACTACAGCGCCTGTCCTAGTCTTGCCTGATGTGCACAAGCCCTTCTCGGTGTATTGTGATGCTTGTTACACAGGTTTGGGATGCGTATTGATGCAAGAGGGAAGAGTTGTGGCTTACTCGTCCCGACAGCTGAAGGTTCATGAGAAGAATTACCCAATCCATGACCTAGAGTTGGCAGCAGTGGTTCACGCACTGAAGACATGGAGGCACTATCTGTATGGACAGAAATGCGATGTTTACACAGACCACAAGAGTCTGAAGTACATATTCACTCAGTCAGAATTGAACATGAGGCAACGAAGATGGTTAGAGTTGATCAAAGACTATGAGTTGGAGATCCATTACCATCCAGGCAAAGCGAACGTAGTGGCAGATGCTTTGAGCAGAAAGAGTCAAGTCAATCTGATGGTCGCTCGTCCGATGCCTTATGAGTTGGCCAAAGAGTTTGACAGGTTGAGTCTCGGATTTCTGAACAATTCGCGAGGAGTCACAGTTGAATTGGAACCTACCTTGGAGCGCGAAATCAAAGAAGCGCAGAAGAATGATGAAAAGATCAGTGAGATTCGGCGACTGATTCTAGATGGCAGAGGCAAAGATTTTCGAGAAGATGCAGAAGGTGTGATATGGTTCAAAGACCGTTTGTGTGTTCCCAATGTCCAGTCCATTAGGGAGTTGATTCTCAAGGAAGCTCATGAGACAGCCTATTCGATTCACCCTGGCAGTGAGAAGATGTATCAGGATCTGAAGAAGAAATTCTGGTGGTACGGAATGAAGAGGGAAATCGCAGAGCATGTGGCTATGTGCGATAGTTGTCGAAGAATTAAGGCAGAGCACCAGAGACCTGCTGGATTGTTGCAACCGTTGCAGATCCCTCAGTGGAAATGGGATGAAATCGGTATGGATTTCATAGTCGGATTGCCTCGCACTCGAGCCGGCTACGATTCCATTTGGGTAGTAGTGGACCGTTTGACCAAGTCAGCCCACTTCATACCAGTCAAGACCAACTACAGCAGTGCAGTATTGGCAGAGTTGTATATGTCTCGGATCGTTTGTCTTCATGGTGTGCCAAAGAAGATAGTGTCAGACAGAGGAACGCAGTTCACCTCTCATTTCTGGCAGCAGTTGCATGAAGCCTTGGGCACACATCTGAATTTCAGTTCAGCTTATCACCCGCAGACAGATGGTCAGACTGAAAGAACCAATCAAATTCTTGAAGATATGTTGAGAGCCTGTGCGTTGCAAGATCAGTCCGGATGGGATAAGAGATTGCCTTATGCAGAGTTTTCCTATAACAACAGTTACCAGGCCAGTTTGAAGATGTCACCATTTCAAGCGCTTTATGGAAGGAGTTGTAGAACGCCATTGCAATGGGATCAGCCTGGAGAGAAGCAAGTGTTTGGGCCAGACATTCTGCTTGAAGCCGAAGAGAACATCAAGATGGTCCGAGAGAATCTGAAGATAGCGCAATCAAGGCAGCGAAGCTATGCAGACACAAGAAGAAGAGAGCTGAGTTTTGAAGTCGGAGACTTTGTCTATCTAAAAGTGTCACCGATCAGAGGAGTCAGAAGGTTCGGAATCAAAGGCAAGCTAGCACCCCGCTACATTGGTCCGTATCAAATTCTCTCAAAGCGTGGAGAAGTGGCTTATCAGCTCAGCCTGCCAGAGAATTTGTCTGCTGTGCATGATGTCTTTCATGTGTCTCAGTTGAAGAAGTGCTTGCGTGTGCCAGAAGAGCAGTTGCCAGTGGAAGGTCTAGAAGTCCAGGAGGACTTGACCTATGTTGAGAAGCCAGCTCAGATCCTTGAGATTGCAGACAGAGTCACCCGAAGGAAGACCATCAGAATGTGCAAAGTCAGATGGAATCACCACTCTGAGGAAGAAGCAACCTGGGAGCGTGAAGATGATCTAGTGGCTAAGTACCCAGAGCTCTTTGCTAGCCAGCCCTGAATCTCGAGGGCGAGATTCTTTTAAGGGGGATAGGTTTGTAACGCCCCGAATTTTGCAGTTGAGTTTTTTTTCTTTTCTTCACTCGCCAAATTCGGGCGTTACCTTTTCTTTTTCTTTTTCCCCTCGCTAGACCTTGACCTTTTCCAAAGCTAGCGGGATTCGGTTTGGAATTCCCGTATAAAGAAAAACCCTAAATTGCTTTATGTTGTTTGATGCACCATGCCGAACTATGCATTCTTTGATTGCTTGAAAGTGTAAATGCATCCATCTAGGAAGATCGGATTTCGAAAATGAGAAGAAACCTTTTCTTTTTTTATTTCTTTTTCTTTTTCTTTCTCTCTCTCCTCCATTTTCTCTCTCCCGCGCCGTGGGCCGCCTCCTGGCTGGCCCAGTCGCCCCCCGGTCGGCCCAGCCGCCCCCGCGCGCCCTTCTTGGGCCTAGCCGGCCCAACCGCCCCCACTCCCTTCCCCTTACCCCTCTCCCTCCCCCTCTCTTTCTCCCATTCTCTCCCACCCTAGCCGCCGCCGCCCCCTGCCCTAGCCCCGCCCCTGCAGCTCGGCCGCCGCCCCCTGCAGCTCGGCCGCCCCTGCGGCTCGGCCGCCCGTCCCCGTCCCCGGTGAGCCCCCCTCTCCTCTCCTCTCCCCTCTCCCCTCCTCTCCCTCCCCAGCCCAACCGCCCCGCGCCCTGGCCCAGCTCGGCCGCCTCCATGGCCGGCTCGGCCGCCGCCGCCCCTGCGCGCCCCCGGCTCGGCCGCCCTGGCCGGCCCAGCCGCCCCAGCCCGGCTCGGCCGCCCCTGAGCGCCCGCCCCCAGCCTAGCCGCCCAGCTCGGCCTCCCCCCCCCGGCCGGTTCAACCGCCCCCCCCCCCCCCCCCGCCAGCTCGGCCGCCCGCCGCCGGCTTGGCCGCCCCCCGCCCCTGCCCCAGGCCGGTTCAACCGCCCCCCCCCCCCCCCCCCCCCCCGGCCGGTTCAACCGCCCCCCTTTTTTATTTATTTTTATTTTATTTTATTTTATTTTACTTTCTGTTACTTATTTTATTTTAGGTAGGCTAATCATTGTTCATGTCAATGAAATGGAAACTTAATTTAGAATTCCGTTACGCTAGTTGATTCATATAATTTATTGTTTATCTCGTTCAATGTTGATCAACTAAAAATGACTAGGTTTCCATTAGTGCATATAACAGAATTCTTTTATTAAGAACCAATTGTAACTAATCATTAGTGCATAAGCTTTAACCCCCTGCGAGACTTTTCCCCGTTTCTTTCTAACCATAATAAATGCGATATCGAACGTCATACTTGATGCATATTCACTTTATTTGTTCCCTTGTATGGTGTACTGTTCTTTTGTATTAAATATGTGGATGTATGTATGTTTGCGCTCGCATAGAGAACGATCCGGTCGAAGAGCCCGAGGAATTCGCAGGAGAAGCCCCTGAGCAGCAGTTGGTTGGTGGAGGCAAGTGTCCTTTGACCTATCTCTGTCCTATTCATTCTTTAATTCACCTCCCGCATTACACATTTATACCTAAAGATTGACTAGCTTTTGTTATCCATGTCCTTGTTTACCTATTTGGGTCGGATTATTACTGCTTAGTTTGATGCTATTGCCCAACTCTAATCAATGAACATGATGTGATTATCTATGATACGCTGTTTTCCCTTCTTATTTATGATTATATTTGTGACCTTTAAGGGGACTCGAGCGGTTTCTCGAGTGCCTCTCCGTAAGGACCTGTTCAATGGATGACCGCCCGGGAAAACAGTGCAACCATGAGGGTGGAATGGGACGCCCTTAGCTGAATAATTAGAGGAACCGGGGTGTAGATCACTTCGCCGTTGTGCCGTCAATGGGGCTCGGTGTATGCGGCTCGCTCTGCCAAGGTTGATTTGTCCCTTGGGGAGGAGTGCGGTACATTTAAAAAACCTAACGGGTGGCTACAGCCCCGGGGAATCTTTGTAAAGGCTTCGTAGTGAATCCCTAGCCATTCACCTTGGGAGTGAATAAGGGTCTTGCAAGCCCGGGCTAGAGAGGGAATCACGGCTTATGGGTAAAGTGCACAACCTCTGCAGAGTGTTATGAAACTGATATATCAGCCGTGCTCGCGGTTATGAGCGGCCAAGGGAGCTCCAGAGATTAGTGATACTTGATCAGAGATATTTCGGTACAGGTGGCAATGAGATTGATGGTTCTGATTATGATTATGGTGCTGGTAAGTGGTATTCTTTCCGTTTGGAAAGGATACATTGGGCTAATAACTTGGGTTAATGTTAAAACCTGGCTTTCTACTAGTAAGTAATAACCTGACCAACTAAAAGCAACCGCTTGACTTATCCCCACATAAAGCTAGTCCACTACAGCCAAACGGGATGCTTGCTGAGTATGTTGATGTGTACTCACCCTTGCTCTACACACCAATTCCCCCCCCCAGGTTGTCAGCATTGCAACCACTGCTCAGGAGAAGATGAAGCTGTGGAAGGAGACTTCCAGGAGTTCCAAGACTACGACGAGTTCTAGGCGTGGGTTAGCGGCAACCCCCAGTCGGCTGCCTGTGAAGGCCGCGTTATCTACGTTTCTTTTCCGCACTTTGATTTATTGTAAGAACCATATGGACGTCTCAGACGTATGATGTAATCGACTATTATTTCCCCTTTTAATACTATTTGAGCACTGTGTGATGATGTCCATGTTATGTAACTGCTGTGTACGTGAATAACTGATCCTGGCACGTACATGGTTCGCATTCGGTTTACCTTCTAAAACCGGGTGTGACACGAGATATAGTAAAGCAAAGCAAAACACCGTGGTATTCAAGTGGGTCTTTGGACCGCTTGAGAGGGGTTGATTGCAACCCTCGTCCATTGGGACGCCACAACGTGGAGTAGGCAAGTTTTGTACTTGGCCGAACCACGGGATAAACCACTGTGTCTATCTGTGTTGATCCTCTTGTGGTTGTTTTGCAAGAACTCCTCTCTAGCCACTTGGCCTTATTGTGCTAACACTTAATCAAGTTTTTGTGGCTTTAAGGTTAAGTTTTTACAGGATCACCTATTCACCCCCCTCTAGGTGCTCTCAATTGGTATCAAAGCCGTTCTCTTCACAAAGGGACTAATCGCCCGAAGAGATGGATCCTAAGGGCAAGGGGATTGTGATCAATGATAAGGAGAAGGAGTCCTTCGTCAACGAGCCAAAAGACGACAAGCCTACCGACTCGGGCTCGGGCTACAAACGAAAAGATGGGAAGAAGAAGAAGACGAGGCGCATCAAGGAGATAATCTACTACGACAGCGACGAATCTTCCTCTTCCCAAAAGGACGACGACAACGACTACGAGAAAAGAAAGACGGTCAATTCAAACTTCTCTTTCGATTATTCTCGTATTCCGCATAGTTCAAATACACATTTGCTTTCCATTCCTCTTGGCAAACCTCCACACTTTGATGGGGAGGACTACGGATTTTGGAGTCACAAAATGCGTAGTCACTTGTTCTCTCTCCATCCAAGCATTGGGAGATTGTAGAGAGTGGAATGAAATTTGATAGCTCGGATAGTCCCATGTTTATAAATGAACAAATCCATAAAAATGCACAAGCTACTACTGTCCTTTTAGCATCTTTGTGCAGGGAAGAGTACAATAAGGTGAGCGGCTTGGACAATGCCAAGCAGATCTGGGACACCCTCAGGATCTCACATGAGGGGAACGATGTCACCATGCTCACCAAGATGGAGTTGGTGGAGGGCAAGCTTGGAAGATTCGCAATGATAAGGGGAGAGGAGCCAACCCAAACATACAACCGGCTCAAGACCCTCATCAACAAAATAAGAAGCTATGGAAGCACGCGATGGATGGACCACGACGTCGTTCGCCTAATGCTAAGGTCTTTTACTGTCCTTGATCCACATCTTGTGAACAATATTCGTGAAAATCCTAGGTACACCAAGATGTCGCCTGAAGAAGTTCTTGGGAAGTTCGTAAGCGAGCGAATGATGATCAAGGAGGCGAGATACGTGGATGATGCGCTAAATGGCCCAATCCATGAGCCTCAAACCATCGCCCTCAAAGCAACGAGAAGCAAGGAGACGCTACCTAACAAGGTGGCGCAAGTTGAGGCGGCGGGACTAAATGAGGAAGAGATGGCCCTCATCATCAAGCGCTTCAAGACGGCGCTAAAGGGCCACAAGGAGCATCCCAAGAAGAACAAGACGAAGGGAAAACGCTCCTGCTTCAAGTGCGGTAAGATTGGTCATTTTATCGCTAATTGTCCCGATAATCATAGTGACCAGGAACAAGAGAAGAAAGGGGAAAAGAAGAAGTACAAGAAGGCTAAGGGCGAGGCACATCTTGGCAAGGAGTGGGACTCGGATTGCTCTTCATCCGACGACGAAGGACTTGCCGCCTCAGCCTTCGACAAATCATCCCTCTTCCCCAACGAGCGTCACACATGCCTCTTGGCGAAGGAGAAAAAGGTATGTACTCGAAACAATACCACTTATGCTTCTTCAAGTGATGATGAGTCTAGTGATGATGATGAAATAGATTACTCTAGTTTGTTCAAGGGATTGGATAGAACTAAAATAGATAAGATTAATGAATTGATTGATGCCTTGAATGAAAAGGATAGACTTTTAGAAAAACAAGAGGATCTTTTGTATGAAGAATATGATAAATTTGTAGAGGCACAAAAATCTCATGCTTTAGAAGTTAAAAGGAATGAAATGCTTTCTTGTGAACTATCTACTTGCCATGAGACAATTTCTAGTTTAAAAGATGTTAAAAATGATTTAAATGCTAAACTAGAAGTAGCAAATAGATCTAACTCTTGTGTAGAACGTGTTGTGATTTACACTAGGTGTAAAGATTTTAATGTTGATGCTTGTAGTGAACACCTAGTGTCTATTGCAAAGTTAAATGATGAAGTGTCTAGTCTTAATGCCCAACTTAAGACTAGCAAAAATGAATTTGATAAACTAAAATTTGCGAGGGATGCCTACACGATTGGTAGACACCCCTCAATTAAGGATGGGCTTGGCTTCAAGAGGGAAGCCAAGAACTTAACTAGTCATAAAGCTTCCATTCCCGTCAAGGAGAAAGGGAAGGCCTCTATGACTAATAGTGTTCAAAAGAACCATGCTTTCATTTATGGTGATAGAAAATTTTCTAAAAATGCGTATAGGACCTGTGCTTATGATTCATATGCTATGACTGCTTCTAGTTCCCATGTTGTGCATGGTAGAGATATGCCTAGGAAAATTATTCATCATGTGCCTAGAAAGAATATTGTTCATGTTCCTAGGAAAGTAAATAATGAACCTTCTACAATTTTTCATACTTGCAATGCTTCCTTTGCTATTTGTAGAAAGGATAAGAAGGTAATTGCTAGGAAATTAGGGGCAAGATGCAAGGGAGATAAAACTTGCATTTAGGTCCCTAAGACTATTGTGACTAACCTTGTAGGACCCAACAAGAGTTGGGTACCTAAAACCCAAGCCTAAATTTGCCTTGCAGGTTTATGCATCCGGGGGTTCAAGCTAGATTATCGACAGCGGATGCACAAACCACATGACGGGGGAGAAGAAGATGTTCACCTCCTACGTCAAGAACAAGGATTCCCAAGATTTAATCATATTCGATGATGGAACCAAGGCAAGGTGAAAGGGTTAGGGAAGATTGCTATTTCATCCGAGCACTCTATTTCTAATGTATTTTTAGTTGAGTCGCTTGGATATAATTTGTTATCCGTTAGTCAATTATGCAATATGGGATATAATTGTTTATTCACAAATGTAGATGTGTCTGTCTTTAGAAGGTGTGATGGTTCACTAGCTTTTAAGGGTGTACTAGACGACAAACTTTATTTAGTTGATTTTGCAAAAGAGGAGGCCGGTCTAGATGCATGCTTAATTGCTAAGACTTGCATGGGCTGGCTGTGGCATCGCCGTTTAGCACATGTGGGGATGAAGAACCTTCACAAGCTTCTAAAGGGAGAACACGTGATAGGTCTAACAAACGTGCATTTCGAAAAAGATAGACCTTGTGCAGCTTGTCAAGCAGGTAAACAGGTGGGAAGCTCTCATCACACCAAAAATGTGATGACCACATCAAGACCTTTGTTGATGATTTTTCCCGCTTCACTTGGGTATTCTTTTTGCAGGATAAATCTGAAACCCAAGGGACCCTCAAGCGCTTCCTAAGGAGAGCTCAAAATGAGTTTGAGCTCAAGGTGAAGAAGATAAGGAGCGACAACGGGTCCGAATTCAAGAATCTTCAAGTGGAGGAGTACCTTGAGGAGGAAGGGATCAAGCACGAGTTCTCCGCTCCCTACACACCACAGCAAAATGGTGTGGTAGAGAGGAAGAACAGGACGCTCATCGATATGGCAAGGACGATGCTTGGAGAGTTCAAGACTCCCGAGTGCTTTTGGTCGGAAGCCGTGAACACGGCTTGTCATGCCATCAACCGGGTGTATCTTCATTGCCTCCTCAAGAAGACTTCGTATGAGCTTCTAACCGGTAACAAACCCAATGTGTCTTACTTTCGTGTATTTGGGAGCAAATGCTATATTCTAGTGAAGAAAGGTAGAAATTCTAAGTTTGCTCCCAAAGCTGTAGAAGGGTTTTTGTTAGGTTATGACTCAAATACAAAGGCGTATAGGGTCTTCAACAAATCATCGGGTTTGATTGAAGTCTCTAGTGACGTTGTATTTGATGAGACTAATGGCTCTCCGAGAGAGCAAGTTGTTGATCTTGATGATGTAGATGAAGAAGACGTTCCAACAGCCGCAATACGCACCATGGCGATTGGAGATGTGCGACCACAGGAACAAAAGGAGCAAGATCAACCTTATTCCTCAACAATGGTGCTTCCCCCAACTCAAGACGATGAACAGATTCATCAAGAGGAGGCGTGTGATCAAGGGGAGCACAAGATGATCATGTGATGGAGGAAGAAGCACAACCGGCACCTCCAACCCAAGTTCGAGCGACGATTTAAAGGAATCATCCTGTCGACCAAATTTTGGGTGACATTAGCAAGGGAGTAACTACTCGTTCTAGATTAGTTAATTTTTGTGAGCATTACTCCTTTGTCTCTTCTATTGAGCCTTTCAGGGTAGAAGAGGCCTTGCTAGATCCGGACTGGGTGTTGGCCATGCAGGAAGAGCTCAATAATTTCAAGAGAAATGAAGTTTGGACACTGGTGCCGCGTCCAAAGCAAAATGTTGTGGGAACCAAGTGGGTGTTCCGCAACAAACAGGACGAGCACGGGGTGGTGACGAGGAACAAGGCTCGACTTGTGGCAAAAGGTTATGCCCAAGTCGCAGGTTTGGACTTTGAGGAGACTTTTGCTCCTGTGGCTAGGCTAGAGTCTATTCGTATATTGCTAGCATATGCCGCTCACCATTCTTTCAGGTTGTTCCAAATGGATGTGAAGAGCGCTTTCCTCAACGGGCCAATCAAGGAGGAGGTGTATGTGGAGCAACCCCCTGGCTTCGAGGATGAACGGTACCCCGACCACGTATGTAAGCTCTCTAAGGCGCTCTATGGACTTAAGCAAGCCCCAAGAGCATGGTATGAATGCCTTAGAGACTTTTTAATTGCTAATGCTTTCAAGGTTGGGAAAGTCGATCCGACTTTATTCACTAAGACTTGTGATGGTGATTTGTTTGTGTGCCAAATTTATGACGATGACATAATATTTGGTTCTACTAACCAAAAGTCGTGTGAAGAGTTTAGCAGGGTGATGACACAGAAATTCGAGATGTCGATGATGGGCGAATTGAACTACTTCCTTGGGTTCCAAGTGAAGCAACTCAAGGACGGCACCTTCATCTCCCAAACGAAGTACACGCAAGACTTGCTAAAGCGGTTTGGGATGAAGGACGCCAAGCCCGCAAAGACTCCGATGGGAATCGACGGACACACCGACCTCAACAAAGGAGGTAAGTCCGTTGATCAAAAGGCATACCGGTCCATGATAGGGTCTTTACTTTATTTATGTGCTAGTAGACCGGATATTATGCTTAGCGTATGCATGTGTGCTAGATTTCAATCTGATCCAAGGGAGTGTCACCTTGTGGCTGTGAAGTGAATTCTTAGATATTTAGTCGCTATGCCTTGCTTCGGGATCTGGTATCCAAAGGGGTCTACCTTTGACTTAATTGGATATTCAGACTCCGATTATGCTGGATGTAAGGTCGATAGGAAGAGTACATCGGGGACGTGCCAATTCTTAGGAAGGTCCCTGGTGTCATGGAATTCTAAGAAACAAACTTCCGTTGCCCTATCCACCGCTGAGGCCGAGTATGTTGTCGTAGGACAGTGTTGCGCGCAACTACTTTGGATGAGGCAAAACCTCCGGGACTTTGGCTACAATCTGAGCAAAGTCCCACTCCTATGTGACAATGAGAGTGCTATCCGCATAGTGGAAAATCCTGTTGAGCACAGCCGCACAAAGCACATTGACATCCGGCATCACTTCTTGAGAGACCACCAGCAAAAGGGAGATATCGAAGTGTTTTATATTAGCACCGAGAACCAGCTAGCCGATATCTTCACCAAGCCTCTAGATGAGAAGACCTTTTGCAGGCTGCGTAGTTAGCTAAATGTCTTAGATTCGCGGAACTTGGATTGATTTATAGCATACATGTGTTTATGCCTTTGATCATGTTCCTTATGTATTTTGTTGGTTATTTATGGTGCTCAAGTTGTAAAAGCACTCCCCGGACCTCACAAGTCCATTTGCAAGTGATGCACATATTTAGGGGGAGATGTGCTACAACTTGACCCTTTGAGACTAACCATGTGCTTGAGTTCTTAATTTAGTCTCAAAGGAGGTTTGAAAGGGAAAAGGTGGACTTGGACCATGAAAGACTTCCACTGCACTCCGATGAGAGGGTAACTTATTCCAAGTTCATCTCATGTACTCTTATTGCCTTTGTATTCTTATTTGAAGATTTTGGTAAGGCAATGGGGTTCTAGGGCCAAGATTGATCCCATTTTGGTGCTTGATGCCAAAGGGGGAGAAAATAAGGCCAAAGCAAGAAATGGATCAGCTACCACTTGAGAAATTTTGAAAATAGTAGAATAGAGCTTTTGGTTTGTCAAAACTCTCTTATTGTCTCTCTTGTCAAAAGTCGGCTTCTTGTGGGGAGAGTAGTTGGTTATGGGAAAAAGGGGGAGTTTTTGAATCTTTGATCAATTTCTCTTGGAATACCTCTCTTTATGTCTCTACAAGTGAATTTGACTTAGAGATAGGAAATTTTAGTAACAGTAACGCCTTCATCATTGCTTGAGGGCTCCTATGCTTGAGAATTTGGAGCCAGACGCGAGCGACTAGTTGGGGTGCGAGCAGTCCGCCCACAAGTGCTCTAGGACCCCGAGGCCCCAGCATGCCCCCACAATCTGCCGAGGGCCCCTTCCTCGCTTAGACCTAGACCGAGCAGGGGTCTCCTCATGAATCTCCTGGAAGTCATCGTTAGAGTTGAACTCAACGACCGAAGGATTCCGATGATGAATCACCTTGAACTCAAAAGAGAAACACAAGATATAAGATGTAATGATTTTCAAGGAATTACAAAAGACATGAGAAGAAGGAAGGGTGAACTTGTGCATGTATGGTCTAACCGTTCATGTGAATTGTTCAACCCACATGAACAATGCACATCGATCATCTTCACCAAATGTCCAAGATTAGAGAGAATCCCTTGGAGGGAGTATTACATACATCCAACCACATCTTCTCATCGAAGGGATTTACAAGAAAGACACTTAATCCATAGATCGATATAAGAGAATGAAGAACAAGTACAATACCTCGATCTAGATTTCCACAAGGTCAAATTTTAGATTGAAGAGAGGAAGAGGTGGTGGAGCTCAAGGGGAGCAATCCCTCCAAATTTCTTCGAATTTTAGCATGGTTTGAGTATGGATTTTGATTGAAGAGTGAGGGAGAGAGAGAAACGTGAGGAGAGGTGTTAGACTCGGTTGAGGAAAGTGGCTGAGAAAGGAGGTGAGAGGAGGGGAAGAGCCTAAAAGGCGCTACATATACTGAATTCTCTACGCGATCTCGGTTCAGCTGGGTTCGGTCCTAGCTCAACCGATTTTGCAGCAGTGAAGTCTACTGCGATAGAGTGACAGACATCAGAGCTGTCAGGCGACAGAGCTTCAAAACCCGATTTAGCTGGTTTTGGGTCTGGTTGAACCAACTTTCTGCAGAGAAAATTCCGGTTGATAGGCTGGCTGAGCCGACTTACTCAACCGGATTCCAGCAGAGAGCAATTTTGGTTGAGTTCTCAAACATGGCTTCTATTTTGTCCATCTCAACCAAAAAGGAAAGGTTTATAAGTATGAAAAACAAGTATTTTAGCAACATTTTAGCATCACATGTTAGGTTGGAGGAGTGGTGGTGTGTGGATAGGGTAAGGCCGTCTGCAACAATTTACCCAAAGTTTACTCAAAAACACTATTTTGCATTGTTCTGCACTGTAGACTGCACTGTTCACAGAGTGGAGTTTGAATATGGGTATGGTGATGGGTAAGCTGCTAGAGATAGCCTAAAGGATAAAAGAGATGGGGTTAAATGTTTAGAGTCCCCACTTTTTTGGACTCAGTAGTGTAGCCAATGGGTGGTTCGAGTGGGCTGTGGCATACCCTAAGTCAACCACCGAACCATCGGTCTACCGAGGCCTAAGAAAAATGAAACTGATATATATTATATTTACATTCTAATGTATATATTTATGGATTTAAATGTTAAATATATAATTTCATATACTATTTTATTTTTATATTCTAAATTATATATCAAATTAGTAAGATTATACTAAATTACTTATGAAAAAATTCTTATGGCATACCTTATAAAAAAATCCTAGCTACGACATTGTTTGGACTAGGCTATTTTGGTTGAGTAGGAATGTAAATTGTATATATGTTATCCATCTGTATTTGAAATTGATCCGTCTAAAAGTACTGAGATCTGATTCGTATCGGATCTATATCCGATCTATATTTGTATTCACATACCTAAAATTGGATATTTAAAATATCGATATCGATTCAAATCTTATCAGACACAACTCAATAATATTTGTATCTGATCGGGATCCAAAGAAAAAAATGAAACAAGTAATACATGCCTATATATGATCCGATTACATCCCTAGTTCACTAGTACATAGAAGCTATATAGAGACGGCTCTGAATCTATTTGCACTGCGGTTTTTAGAACCGACGGTATTAGGGGCCAATACAAATACTTTTTTACAAACGGGTAACTGAGAAACACTAGTGAAAATCGATTTTCATTAACGATTTAGTTAAGACAACCGTCGGTGGCAATCCTTTCTAGGGAATATAAATTTGGTTTTAAAAATAGCAAAAAAATTTTGACTAGGGAGGCCCGTCCATCGAGGTCGTAAGTCATGGTATTTTTCATGCATTATACGGTGCATAGGAATTGAACATGCAACTTCTCCTTCACATGTAGCCTCCTCTACAACTCCATCTATAACATACCTTGTGTTTAGATTATAGTTTGTTGTCCATATATTATAACTAATTGGGTGTGAATTAAATGTTTGAGGTCGTAAACAAATTCAAATAAAATAGCTGTCAACTGCAAACTTGAATAACTTTTGATGTTCTACAACTTTATTTTGATACTTTTTTCATTTGAGGTCGTTTGCAAATTTTGAACTTTAAATTTAACAAATTTAGATACAATTTTTTAGAGTTGAAATGATTTCAAATAAAAAAGTTGCCAACTATAAAATCGTATAACTTTTAGAGATCTAGAACTTTTATTTTAGTGGTTTTCTATACAAGGTTATTTGAAAAACTCAAAAAATTAAAGATAAAAATGATTTTAGCAGCAATTTCTTAAGAAAATCACATGCAACATGTACCTTTTATTTAGTTTGCTTGATATGAATACTTTTAGATATATCTTAGGTGTTTATATAAATAATATTTATACATTAAAATAATTATAACAGTCTTTATTTTAAATATTGTCCTATGTCTTCGTATGCTGGAGCAATTCAATCCACACTAATGTTGGTTGATGTGTCTTGCCTCCTCAATTTTGTGTAAGACTAATACTATGTGTCGGCTCTCATTGTTCGAATCACCTTCTTTATCGAGTGTTTAAGACTCTCGGTAAAGATTCTTTTGTACGCAACAAAAGCTTTATAGAGTGTTATACTCAGTAAAAAAAGTCTTTGGTAAAAAAATTATCGGCAAAGGTATCTTGTCGAGTGTCATTTGTCGGGTACTCAGCTAAGACTTTGCCGAGTATTGACCCAACACTCGACAAATAAAAGTCATTGTGACCTTAACATTTGTCTACTGAGAGCCTTTCTTTGTTTTGCTCTCCGTAAATAGGTTTGCACCCGGGAAAAAACTACTTGTCCGTTAGTGTATATTAGCTAGCCATACATTTTTTTTAGATCAGGATTAAGTACATTTAGTGTAGTGTAACGTGTAAACTTTCTATTACAATTGAATAGGGGAGACACCTGCTCCTCTTTCTTCTATTCATATAACTTCATTTTTACCCTCTTTCGGTGCTGTTTTCAAAAAAAAAACATAATGTCATTGGTAATTTAATCCATACATCTGTACTAACTATTAAGAGGTTAGTGTAGACTGCCCCCGCGATCAATCCGCCTGCCGTGAACCACCCGCCGCGACCGCACGCGTGCCACGAACAGCCGCACGCATGTCGCGATACGCCCACCGCGAACCCCGCCGATATAGATGGCCAAAAAGCACGAGGCCCGTGAGCCCGGCACGAAGCCCGCTTTTTGGGTCCGGTCCGAGCCCGGCACGGTAGAATAAGCGGGCGGGCTTGGACAGGAAACTAGGCACGGCGGGCTAGCCCGGCACGGCCCGTTTACTTCTAAGCTCGTTAAGCCTGTTTTTTTTACACTAAAATGTGCTTACCAGCCCGTTTAGCCCGCTTTTCGGCCCGTTTTTTTTCGTGCTAAACGGGTCGGCCCGGCCCGTTTAGGCCCGCTGCGGGCCGGGCTTGGACAGAAAATTAAGCCCGCTGGCTCAGCAGGCCCGGCCCGGTTTTTGGCCGGGCTTCACCGGGCCCGGGCCGGGCCGGGCCGGGTGGCCCGTTTGGCCTTTTCTACCCGCCGAGACCTCCGCAAAACCCAACTGCCGCGAACCTCCCGCCGCGCCGCCAGCTGCAGCTGGTTGAATCGATGCCTACGTCCGTGGGAACCAGCTGCAGCGGCCGGCCGAGTGCTTGCCAGCGTCGCGGAAGCCGGTGTGGGCGCCTCCGCTACCATCGACGCCCGCCAACAAGCGCAGCAGGCCGTCCCCGCCCTCCTCCGCGGCGCCGGCTCGCCGAGCCTTCTTCCCCGTCGCGCATCCTCACCACCGTGTTCCGCGCCCTGCCGCCCAAGGCGCGGCGTGACCCTGGCGCGCAGGACGGGACGGTGTGGATCTGGTGTCCGGTCCGCCATTGGCCGTGGCGACGCCGTCAGTCAGTAAGCACCGACGATTTTATCTGAGAACCAGACTTGCAGACCGCGACATTGTTCCAAGACCAAGAATTCCAATGTTTTTTCTAGAGGACATTGTGCTGCATTTGGGATGCTTGGTTAAGGAAAATATCCTATCTGCTCTTTTTAGTGCAAGTAATGTTTCGGTTCAATTTGGATTTGATATGAAAAAGATCTACTTCTACCTCTCCTACAATTTTACTAAATTTAAACTTGAACTTTCTTACGAAAGTATATGGGAGATGCAGCTTCACCGTCCACCTGCTTATAGGTCACGGACAAAGTTCCTTCTGATTCAGGTTGGCTTCTCATATAATTTACCCTTCTTGGACATTTTAGCAGATTTTAGGCTCTACCTTTTTAATCCTCTGAATAGATACATAAGTAGATGAGTTAAGCATTACTGACTACAAGAATGAGTTATTTCTTATATGTCAGTCTTGTCTTCACATCTTCCTGTTTTCTTTGTATAAGTCTATAAATTGTTGGTTTTTTCATTCCAGGTATGTTTTCCTTTTCATGGCTATATCATTTCAAGTATACTGTCAATCCAGTCACATAATATTTCTTAATCATCTGAATGATAAATCAATTGATGTAAATATGAGTGGGTCTAAACAGACCGGCTAATTATTTGTTGAAGGACCTGAAGGGCTGTTATTAGTTTCATTAGCAGATTTGGAGTTGCTAATATGTGCTAATAATTCATATGCATCTTCAACTCACTATCTAATAAACCTTTTTAGTTTTATATTAGATAAGAAGATGCAGTGTTTGTCGGAGGCATCATAAGTGTGGTTTGGAGAATTGATAACCTGTTCTTCGGCAAATACAGATTGCTTCGAACCTGTGGCCTCTCAGTGAGACACGCATTCTTGATCTTATGTTGGATATGTAAAAACTAATCATCAAGCTAGCCCTAGACTAATCCAACCCAAACCTAAGATTTTGGTAGGGTTTATTTAAGCAAAACTAACCCTATTGTCATCAGCCTATCTACCAATGTACCTGGGAAAGTGGTCTTGATGCTGACACATGTTTCCACTATTTGATGGCCAGCTTATGGTTAAATAGAGGATAAGCTTGTATAATTAGTAACTAGCTATGTACTGTGTGATGTATTATTTTATATGGGGCATAAAATACTTGTAGTTTATTGCCTAATACTCTTGCCTGGGAGTTGTAGACGTTATAGTGACCGCGAGTGGGAATATGTTATTAGGCATCATTGCTTTAGGCTGTTGTTTCTTTACTGTATTTGTCTTGTAGCTACAGATATTGATGAAAGCATTGTCTTTTTTGTGTAGGACAAGCCTGAGCCTCCACGGGAAGGCCGCCTTCCTGATGCCACCCAAGGTACAATTGTAAAAATCCTGTGAAGCTTCTGACTCGATGTTCTGTGAGACATGAGAAAAATGTTTTGTAATAATATGTTGTTGTTGTGTTTACATCTCGTCATTTAGCATTTAGCATCTCAGTGGTAGCAGTACCTAAGTCTTGTTCTGCAGATTTGCATGCTTCTGGGTGTGGGATCTTTCTTTGACTATAAAAGAAATCTTCTCAACAGTTAATGGCTTGATGCATAATAGTTCATTGGTCTGTGTTCTTGGATTGCCTTCTTTGTGATGTGAAGGATAAAGTTAGAGTATTTCTCAATGGTAGCTGGTAGGAATGGGATAGGTGGACTATTCGGTTGGGTCGCTCTTGTATGAATCAGGTTCTGATCACCTCAGGCAGGTTTTCTCGACACAAATGGGTTTGAGCGACCAGGACATTGTTGCGCTTTCTGGTGGTCACACCCTGGTTGGTGGATTTTTTGTCAACTTTTGAAAGCTGGTGCTTATGCACAGTTGTCTCTCTTGTAGGGAAGATGCCACAAGGATAGGTCTAGATTTGAGGGAGCCTAGACGTCCAACCCTTTGATCTTTGACAACTCTTTCTTGTAGGGAAGTCGCCTGATTGAATTATTACTAGATTCAGCTTTTGTGCAGCCACCAGCTGATCAAACACCAGATAGTTCTCCAGATATTCGACCTGCATTTAAGCATGTGCTACGTCATCCTATAATAGAAAATGGGTAGGGTTGTGTTTTTTCTTTACAATCGTATTGCACTGTTCCATGTGCTGTTGTTGCACTGGGATGCCTTGTTTCATCACCATCCTATGCTTGTTTAGGCATGCTTGTGCAGATGCATGAAGGGTCCTTTTGTGATATTTCTCTTTAACCTGCAGGAAGCTAAAGAAGAAGCATTAGGTGATAGAGTGTGACCATCTTGTGCATGAGGGGTTTGAAAGCACTGTAAGTTTACTTTGTTCTGCCAACCACATCAGTTTTTTATATCTACTACTACTCTATAAGGACGCAGCGAGGGCGTCCACACGGCTTCACCACGCCTCCGCCCGACATCACAGCAGCAATCTCGGCGCGCCCTCGGCAATCTCTCTCCCCCACGGCAATCTCGGCGCGCCCTCGGCAAGCGCTCCGCGGCAAGCTCGCCCTCCCCCATAGCAATCTCCCTCCCCCGCGGCAAGCTCGGCGTCCCTCGTGGCCCCGCGACAATCTCCCTCCCCCATAATGGCGCGCCAACGCAATTACCGCCCTACATGCTCAGCCCGAGCCCGCCCCCGCCGCCATTCTCGCTTCGGGGCGCCGCGAGCCATCCACGCACGCCATCATCGCGTCCGCGCCGATCCAGATTCCCTCTCCCGACTCCGCCCGCCAATAGCTCTCGCGTCTGTAGATCTAGCGTCCCCTCTCTCCCACAATGGCGCGCCGACTCAAGGTCCGCCCTCTTCCCCAATATCCTCACTGAACACATCGATGCGCCATTCATGGCGCGTTCCTCGCGGCGGGGCTCTGGTTCCTGCCGTGGCGCCAGGCCGCCGCCGTTGTGGGACGTTGGGGCCAGATCCGCTACTACTCCTCGATCCGGCCTTGTGGGCATGCGCGGCGGCGATGGAAGACCCGGGGGTGCCGGACTACGGAAGCGGAGGATGCCGACGCAAGAGGAGTCCGACACGGGGAAGAGGCGAGTGGAGGCGACTGAGGCCACGCGAGACCGCTGACGGTGTGGAGGCGGGCACGGTGCCGCGAAGTTGGCCTCGCATGGCCTCCACGGGTACCAGGTCCTCGATTGGGAATGCGACAACGTCGTTGAGCCACCTCCCGTCGTCGGCACTGTAGCCGGACGCCGTGAGCACCTCGAGGTACCGAACAAGTAGTTCTGCAATGGCCCCGACGACGTCGACACTAGGAATGCCGGGTAGCACTACAGCACCTCCGCGATGCAGAGATGGTCCGTGGCCACGCAGCTCCAGGAGGTGGACCTCTCCACAAACCGGCTCACGGTGTAAAGGCGTCTGCTCCCCAAATCTCTTCCACCCGCCTGCTCTACGCGATCCACAGGCAGCCCTAGATCTTCGCTCAAGGTGTTGTTTTCTCTTTTTTATTTCTATCTTGAGTTCTTTCTTCATCGATTTTACCCTATCGTGTATTAGATCCTCAACTCATTTTTTTCATATCTTGTTTGCGCCTCGCCGTTGATTGATGCACTCGCTCATCTCACATGGGTGGGACTCTTCGCTCTTGGAGCACCACCTGTCTAGCGGGAGCTACTCCAGCTTCTAGACACCAACTCCAGCGCCCCCGTATGGAACAACTCCACCCTCACTGTCTGGACAGCAAGGTCAGACCACGACCCTCTCCCTGCTTGTCACGTACCTTCCCTGCTTCCTTCATTTGTCTCTTCTCCACATCTTGGTTTCCTTTTTCACCCTTGGATTATCCTATATGTTATCACTATATAGTAGCATGTATGTTCTTGATTTGTGTATGATCTGTGCTACTTTTTCTGCTTTGGGGCATAATATTGCACTGTAGAAGGTTGGCTATCGCAGTTGACCAGAGGATCTCCCTTCCTATTCATTCAAAGATTACATCTTTATGTGCTTTTGATTGATTCCCGGTTACTAATTTTACTGCTCTCCATATATACAGATTCATTCACCTGTCATATAGTTTCATCGATGAATCTGAGACTTTTATTGTTCATGTGTTGCCCCTGTCCAAAGGCCGTGTTCCTTGGATCAACTGTAAGGTGAACCTTTTGTCCTAATATTATGATGTGGTTATGTATTCTGTTTTCTCAACAGTAGGAGTACATTCTGAAGATCATAGGTTAGAAATCTTGCGCCATAAGATAGCTGCTAAAGAAAATGAACTAAAAGGTCAAAGAAGACCTTTGTCCGCTGTTGCTACAAAGAATGCAGATTTTTCTTCCAATCAGCCAAGGCTGCCATCTGAAAAGATAAGGCTTGAAGCTTCCAGCAGTGGTGAATATTCACGCTTTAATAGTCTGTCTGAACATAGTGGAGGACCAAATAAAAGGTTGAAGCTCAATCAGCAGTACAACCAATTTTGTAGTGACCTGACACCATTGGCACCTATTGGTTCTATATCAGGAAAAATCAATGTGCAATCTTCAGAAGTGACAAATCGGTCTGAAAATGGAATTACTATGAACCTTAATGTTAATGAAACAGATACAACAGACACAACAGAACTTGCAGATCAAATACAACAAGGTGGGGCAACTAAGAGCCTACGTCACCACAAAGATTCAGGAGGTGCTGAGAACCATGTTATGCTTGAGTCACATGATGGCCTTGCAGCACAACCACCATTTACTGACACACAAACTATACCAAAAGATACAAGTGCGTTGGTGCCTGTCACGTCAGCCCAAGCTAGGCAACAGGTACTGGCTGTTGGTACTTCACCTGTGTTAGACGGAACACCACAATTGCAACCTGGAAAGGAGGTTAGTTCTACACTTTTGTGTTGCTCTACTTATTTTTCTTGTTTATTAGTAATACATCTAATTAGTCAGTGCTCAGTTAATACTTCTGCTGTGTTGCTAACCTGCTAGAATGCCCGCTGGAATGAACTATTGAGCTTGAATGCAGTTGAGACACATATGGTAGCAACTTGGAGCCACTAGAAATTTGTACTGATTATACCTGACACTAAATTGAGAAGGGTTCCTTCTAGAAGCATGTATTTCAGCATGTGCATGCTTTGATTTGATTGTTGAACTCATTTTAGTTTCTTTTTCTGGAATCATGATTTCAGTGTCAAATTTCTGTATTAGTTACATTAATTTTTTATTAGCAGTAAAGCACAGATAATTTGAATCATGAGTAAGGTAAGGTCAATTCCCCTCCTTTTTTCCCCGTAGAACGACGAATGTTTGAACAGCAGTGGCCAGATAGGAGTAGAGACACATAACACAATATTGTTCTCTCTACTTGAGATGGAAGAATTACAAGACAAGGAATTAGAGGATGCTCAGGAGCATAGACAAAAATGTGAAGCTGAAGAAAGAGAAGCTCTTAGAGCTTATCGCAAAGCACAAAGAGCTTTACTTGAGGCAAATGAAAGATGTGCAATTCTTCGTAGAAAAAGGGAGATTTGCTCTTCACAAGTCCATGGTTTAATTGCAGAGAATTCTTATTTGGTGCAGTCTTTGAGTATTCGGAATCCTGAAGATGGCCTTGCAATGCCATCACTACTCAATTCTTAGATTCATGTAGTTAGTCAGATTCTTGAAAATCAGGGTGGTAGACACAGGCTGTGTCCTGAAGAACCTTCTCAGCAGCAAATTGATAAGCATGAAGATGAAGCACGTCCACACTATTGTGATAAGCTTGCTGCCAGCACAGCTGATCCCAGCTCTGTGAGTGCTGTCAATGCTGACAGCATCCTTTCAGATTATATGGAGGATGATCTTCTGTTCCCGACTAGACAGGCAAGATCAGAATGTGCTCTGGATGTTGAGAATCAAATGGAAGAAACTATACATGTATATGTAGAGGAAAACAGACAAGTTTCTAGTGACGGTGGTCAGGATTATGAACTTTTAGAAGCTTCTTTGAGGTCTAGATGTCGTCGTCTTTGAACCGAAGCAAGAACAAGTCTTGCCCCATATGGCTGCTCGTGATCGGCAACCGACGACCCTAGGCTTGACGGATGACAGGTCCACTGCAAGTGATCACTGACTTTAATTTCAAGTCATGTGCGGTGCGTGTCGTCGCTCGTCGGTTTGTCACGCCATTCAATACAAGAACCCCCTGTAAATCGGACTAATAAATAAATCAGCTGAAAGGATCAAAGGGTTCGAGGGAGGCTCTTCAGGAATTCAAAAATGTGTTCGCTCTTCTTCTGTCAGAGGAAATAGGCCAATGCTGTGTCTATAATAAAAACAGCACATGGGCTCGGAACATCCAAGCCCCGTCAAACATATCTCGACGGTGTGATCTGTAGCCGTAAGTCATGCTTAATTTTTTTAATGTACCTAAGTCACTCTGTTTTGGTTGTTCATATTGACGCCAACTAAAATTAGTGTTTAAGTAGTTCCATTCATGTTTCTTGTCCTTGCTGATTCATGTGTTCAGCTGCCCTTCTCCACCACATTGCCTGCGCACTGCCCTTCTCCACCACATTGCCTTCAGCTGATGGTCTGCCAAACCTCAGCAACCACTGTAGCTTGTTAATAAATGGCTTTCTTTCATTAGGTACCATAGTTTTCTCCAAGGGTCTAACTCGATCTACATCTGCTCCAGACTCTATTTCTCCCGAGACAGTTTTGTCCTCACAATTAGAGCTTGGACGATTCTTCAGGCAAGACTTAATCTCTATCATCATCGCCGGCACATGAATTTGAAGTAATACTTCTCCTCTCATAATCATTATCATGACAATTCTCATGTTCATTGTCAGCCCTAGCTGTATAAAACACTGGAGAATTCTCGCCACTACAACAAGCTTCTGTCCTTTCTGCTGAACTCTCACCATTATGCTTCATCGGTGAATCTATAATTGGACTGAACTTTGCCACACTTGGTGGAGTTACTGTTAAATTCTCATTGACTGCCTTAATTAGTCTAATTTGTCTTGTTCAAATTTTCCAATAACTTCACTAGATTGTACTACTTTATGCGAATAAGAGTTTAGAAGACACCGTCTCACTGAATTTTTCGTGTCATTGTTCACACTAAATACCTTAACTAGAGAAGGATCTGACTCTGTCCTAAATAAACCAAGCCTCTGACTCAAAGATTGCTTTAACGATCTCTTATAAGAAAGACTCTTATTATCACTCTCCTTAAGAGTAGTTCCGTTATTATGTAGGTTTTTCCACTGTTCTTCCCAGTAACTCTCAGCTAATGGATGCAACAGAGTCCTTGGAGGAGTTGAAGTAGCTAGATTACTATAAACTCTATCATAATCACAACTATTCTGGTAGATTCAATATGGCTATTGGACCACTGCATTGGGAGTTGTTGCAAAGGGCAATGTAATAAATAACTTTGCAGCTCGAATTGTAGCAATTATGCTACGGCTATATGGTGAACTGAAATTGTCGCTACTTTTGTTTATGCTAATTAGCATATCTTTCAGAACCACTTGTCTTTATGCTGAATTATTGACAAAGGAGTTGGTTTTCACCATGAAGGATGTAGCTCAAATATTGGTTAAGGCGTGTCTCCAAATATTGACATCTAATGTAGCCCATCTCCATCTATTTGTTGTAATGACATTGAACCTAATTTTTGTTATTGTATTTGGCATATGGCACTCAAATGCAAAATTTAATTATGCATATGATGATTTTGTCACTAGACCGGTAAATATTTTCCTTGGTATTCAAATGACTACAAGTGAAATATGTCTACTTATCTTTACTGTTAGTATTATTGTAAAGATTTAGGATATATTTTAATAATGTTCTAATTTAAACCAGACCTATAAAGATTATGGCAAAACACACGCACCCAAAATATATGTATTGTTCGTTTTTATTTAATAGTTGTGCACTAATATTTAATCAAATAACTTATACTCCGTCACAACGCTCGAGTATTGTACTATAACAAAATTTATGTATGGCTAGAATTACAAATGGATTATGAAACTTTTTCTTATAATAATATAACACACATTTATACATAAGTTATCATAGTATTATATTTTTCCGTTGCAACGCACAGGCACTCACCTAGTAAAACATTAAGCTCAGTGCTCAGAGAATAAGTGCGTCTGTGTGTGAGAGAGGCTGGATATATAAGAACTGATTTATCCTAAATTGACACAAATATATTAGTACGTATCGTGGCAAATCACTCGAATAGTCTTCCCTCTGTAATATAACTACTATACATAGCTAAACTCTTGCAAGTTAAATTAAATAAGCTAAACATGCATGAAAAACCAGGAATTAAAAGAATCTTAACATTCTAATAACAGAACACAAAAAGGTCATCCTGAACTTGCTTAATTAGTTCTTTATTAAGCTGCCTTTCTCTCACGCTCTCATCTGACTGATACTTTATTTCTCTCAAGCTTGCGTATACACAGTAACAACATAGGTCACCCTATTCACCGTGCATGCGTGCACAGGAGCTTCCGGACACTGTTTTCAAATCATCCGATTAATCATGATTAATTGGTTTAGACCAATTGTGATTAATCACCCTACAGCTATAACAAAAAAAAGGCTAGCCGTTCTCTGACGAACCTAAAAGCTTGCTGCAGCCTGCATGCATGCGACACACTACTGCCCTCAAAAAATCACTGCAGAAAGAAAAACCTCGATCATCTGGTGAAGCCCATGACGTTTGGCGTGCCGGTGCTCTGTAGCCACGTCATGCCGTCGATGAAGACGCCGGCGGTGAAGTGCGTGGCTTCGGCCTGTCCGATGACGCGGTAGCCTGGCCAGCTGACTCTCTTGCTTGTGCCGGCGCCCGGGCCGATGTTGGCGTACTCCGCGTAGTAGAGCGTCTTGAGCCCCAGGTCGCCCATCCACTCCGCCCACCCTTCCGGCCTGATGAGGTCGCCGATGGTGCTCTCCATCACCACCGTCCTCGCGTACTCCTTCCACGGCCGGCCGAGGTAGCTAGGGATCTGGAGGCGGACGGGGAAGAGCGCCTGCTCCGGCACGATGCGGCAGCCCTGGAGCACGATGCCCGTGGGCATGTTGGGGTCCGTCCGCCCCTGCGCCGTCACCATGTTGGACTGGCTTTCCCCGGGCTTGCGCACCGTCAGGAGGCAGTTCTGGAGCAGCGCCGCCGAGTTGCCGAAGACGAAGTCCACGGTGCCCAGCACCTCGCAGTTGCGGAAGAACTGCCGGTTGGCGTGCACGTACAGCGTGTCCTGGTACCCCTCGAACCGGCAGTTGAAGAACACCGACATGTCGCCCTGCACGTGCATCGCCACCGCCTGGTGCCCCTCCGGCCCCGCCGTGTTGGCGAACCCCATCGACTTGCAGATGAATCCGTTGCCCTCGGCAGCTGCGTGCATGCGTTCATCTTCATCAGACGCGTTCTTGCTTCCCGCATCTAGTCCGAGTCACTATCTATGCCAACTTACAGAAGGTGCGTGTGGCGATGGTGGCGAAGCCGCCTGTGTTGCTCTTGTCGCCGGTGACCACCGTCCGCGTCGGCCCGTCGCCGTACATGAAGATGTTGACCATGTCCTTGGGCACGGTGACGTACTCCTTGTACGTGCCGGCCTTCACGTAGATGACGAAGCGCCCCTCGAAGGTCTTGGGCATGGCGGCGATAGCCTCGGTGATGGTCTTGAAGTCGCCGCTCCCGTCCTGGGCGACCACCTTGTTGGGCCTCTGAAAGCCGGGCAGCTGCAGGATCCTCCGCTGGCTGGCCGGCATCCACTTGGGGAAGTCGCTGGGCGGCACCCCGCTCCGCCCGTCTTGGATCTCGTCGAACGTGCCGACGAGGCCCATGGTCAGTACCCCCCTTCCCCTGAGGGCAGCGTGATCGGACAGGAGCTTCCGGTGTGCGTTCGCCACGTCCGCGATCTCACCTAACTTGTCATTGACGGCCGGAAGCCCGCGGCCGCCGCTGGTCACCTCCTTGGCCTCGCCCATCTGCCAGCCAAGAAGCCGGCGGCCATGCCCCGCACCCGGCAGGGTGGCGTTCAGAGCTTTGGCTTCCTGCGGCAGGAGCTCGCCGAGGCGTGTGAGGATGGCGAGCGCGTTGCTGCTGAGTTCGGTGGAGTTCTGCAGCATCTTGTCCATGGCCTCCTTGAGCTCGGGCTTGTCGAACCCGTCGGCGCAGGTGTAGACGTAGGTCATGACGCCGGAGACCCAGACCCGGAGGTCCTTGACGTGGCGCACCACGTCCGCGGGCTTGAGCCTCGCCATGCCCCTCAGGTCCTCGGTGGCGTCGTCCAGGAGCTTCTTGCACTCGTCCATGGCGTTCCTTGTGAGGTTGTCCTCGGCGTCCTTGCCGATGTGCACCGACCGCTGGAAGGCGGCGGCGACCTCGTCCAGCGCCACTTTGAACGCGGCCCGGAGGACGTCCTCCGGATTGGATGTATCGTTGACGATGGGCTTGAGGCTCTGCTCGCATTTCTCCGGGTACAGCGTGGAGGCGCACACCGTGGAGAGCTTCACGCTGGCGGACATGCCGCCGTGGTTGTTGCCCGCTTTCTTGGCGCTGGTCACCGCGGCGATGGTGCCGATCACGGCCACGATGCCCACTGCGGCGATGACGCTAGCGATGGCGACCTTGTTGGCCATGGGTGACGATCACGGCACCCGGTTAAATGAGAGGAAGAGGCGTCGCGGTGAGGATTATGTTATAAGACCGACACCGGAGATCCGCGCGGCGTCCACGGCGCAGTGAGTGGACACGAGCAGTTCTTGGCTAGAGTACCCTACTTTGGTTTTGGGTTCCCACTGTTTTAGGCTACTGGCTTCGAATGGTTTGCATGTAGAGATATCAATGGGAACCCGATACCCGCTAACTCGTCGAGAATTTTCCTATTAGGGTACGGGTATATGACAAAAATTATCCTCATAGGTATGGATATGGGACAAAATCTTCACCCATTGGGTAAACGGGTATGGGTTTGAGAAGCAATAATCCGAATCCAATTACCTATGGGTATTTCATGCATGTACACCTGTCCTTGTTGTATGAATGAGTAGAGGTCGAGCCGGACACCAAGCCCAGCACGGCAGCGCACCAGGCCTCAGGTCCTAGCCCAACAAGGCAACACAACAAGAAACTAGCAGACTAGCAAAAAACAAAACCATAAAATAACCAACCATACGCTATGCCCTGTCCAGTCGGTCAACCGTCGCACGCCTAGACAGTTGCGCTAGCACTGCACACTGGTGACTTCACCAGTGACGAGGAGCACCGCGACTACTAGGAGCCGACCATGGATTCTCAGGCACCAACGAACTCAGATGGTGACCAAGGAAGGTGAGCAAACTCCATTTTTTTATTTCTTCTATCGGTCCCGAAGTACTGATTTCTTTTTTGATGGATGGATGAATGGATCATGGTTCATGGATGAGCGCTTGCCGATGTAGTGATGTCTGAAATCCAGATAGTTTGTGCTAGCTATTAGTACATAGTTATCCCTTAATTGGGGATGGGGACCCATTGAGGACTCGAAACCCGAATGGGGATGGGTATGAGATGAGTTTTGCACCCATGATGGGTATGGGTATGGGTATGGAGATGGGTCTAGGATGCTATAACCCGGTGGAGAATTCTCCATTGACATCTCTATTTGCATGGCAGTCTACCTCCATCGTGGTTTCGTATTTTTTCTCGAAACCAAATCTAAAACGATAATTCTAGAAACAAAAACGACATTCCTAATTCGAAAAATATCGAAAACAAAAGTATTGAGCACCAAAAGTGTCGGATTAATTCGGACGATTATCCTTATCTCATGTTTGGTTATCCATCTAATTACGTGGGATTTGTTAGCTATCATTTAGGAACGGGTCCAGACCTCCCCTATATATATATGAAGGGGTACGACCGATTAAGGACCCCCGAACACATTTCAATCGAACCAATTACTTTCTTTATCATTCCTGCCCTAGGAGTAGATGTAGCGTAGTTTTAGTTGTACCCTTCCGTATATCCACCTCCACACCTATTCGACTCTACATCGTTTAGATCCATCTTAGGTGGCCTGCCGACCCCAAGACGACCCTAGATCTTACCCTCTCGTAGGGGGAGGGCAAGATCTAGTTGTCTACCGAAGGTCTCTTCCTCTAATTGATCTCTTAACTCCTAGGCGACTCCACATCGTCTGGAGACACCCCGGGTGACCTGTCGACCTAAGGCGCCCTAAGATCTCTTCCCCAGGGGTGAGATCTAGGTTCTAGCGAAGAGGAGGAATACGACCCTGCGCCATCGTGGACCGTCTGGCCCTGTGTGTGGACCGTTCGGTGCGACGCAGGGAAGGTGTCGCTCCTGCGTCCAGGTCGCAGACCATCTGCGCCATCGCAGAGGGCACCGACAGGTGGTACACCCCTAGTGATTGGCGTTGCGTAGATCGATCGGTGCCAACACACTTTTTGGCGACTCCGCTGGGGAACAAGGTTGCAGATCCACAAAATTAGGTTTATATGACCGATTCTAAAGATCTCACAGTGCTTCTCCAAACAACGACACAAGGCTGACAAATTTGTCGACCGTGGAGCATAAAAGATTAGAAGATGACATGAAGAAAATAGACAAAGAGGTCCAGCGACAACAAGATCGGGTGCTCAAGGTGGCGAAGAAGTGGTTGCTCTCGCACTTTAGGGTGGATTGCCACTAGAGGGTCGTCCGAGAGAGGGAAATAAAGGTCGATTACATGTCAGCCGTGATGCAACAGCTCCACACGATAGGCGATATTTCATCTATTAAATTTTCTTTTGATAATGGGATTAAAAGTATCACGGAGGATATAGAGAAGATGACGCCTACATTAGGAAAAACTCACATGCCTAATTTTTATCATATAAATTAAGCACCGAAACAATTGCGCCAAACACATTGGCAACGAATGGGTTTCCCAGCCATATTCTGGTATGCCGATGGACTCATATCCAGGACGACTGCCACCGCCATCTTCGCTAAATGGTAGGTCAACTCTAAGCATGGCCAGACCGTCCGCTAACAATCTCGGACCATCCGGTCCTCCATCAGATCATCCAGCACCCTACGTCGGACAGTCTAGAGTCACACAAAGCCCACCACAAGGGTCGTAGGCATTGCCCGACGTGCACGGACAGTCCAGAAATAGTATCGAACCATCTGGTCCACTCACAGACCACCCTGTAGGAAATGGGTGACGCCTAAGAGGGGGGGGTGAATTAGGACTTCTAAAACTTTTGCTAAACTAGGCCACAATTAAATCCCTAGAGCAAAACCTATGCAAATAATCAAAACTAGAATGTGCAAACTAGGTTTTGTCTAAGTGTTGCTATCTCTACCGCAAAAGGCTAAGTTTCAATCTATACTAAATAAGTATGACTACAAGATTGAAACTTAAATGCTTAATATAAATGCGGAATGTAAAGAGCTAAGTAGAGAAGCAAACTCTCGTGGATGACATCGGTATTTTTACCGAGGTATCCGGAACCACGCAAGGTCCCGACTAATCCTCGTTGGTGCCCCTACGCAAAGGGAAGCCCACGCGAGGGCCAAGCACCACGGTCGAGTAACTCCGTAGAGAGTCGCGGGCCTTCTCCACGCGCAAGTGGTGCTCCGCTTCCGGCTCCTCTCGGACGCTCCCCGCCGTCTCCACTATCGAGCTTCCGGCCGAAACGCCGCGGGCCTCGTTCCCTCCGGTACACGGTGGCGGCCGTGACACAAACGCGGTTGTCACGGTCTCGCAAGACTCTCGCCCCACTCGGTACAATTACAACGACTCACGCAAGAGCCGAGGGGTTGTGTGGTTTTACAAAACTCACTCAACTAACTAGGATTCACCTAGAGCAAGCGCTAAAGCGGTCTAACTAACCTAAGCACTTCGCAAAGCACCTATGCTAATCACCGAGTGATTCTATTAAGCACTTGGGTGTTTGAGCTCTTAGAAATGTGCACTATATGCCTTGGTATGTTGCTTGGGCTCTCACACTTGAGAATGACCGGTTGGGGTGGTATTTATAGCCTCTACACCCCAAACTAGTCGTTGGACAGAAAGCAGCAGCTTTCTGTCGTCGGGTGCACCGGACAGTCCGGTGCACCACCGGACATCTACTGTGCAGTGTCCGGTGCACGCCACGTCAGCCGACCGTTGGCGCCTGTAGCAGTCGACCGTTGGATCCGACCGTTGCCTTCTGCCCGTTGGCACACCGGACAGTCCGGTGCACACCGGACAGTCCGGTGCTACAGCCAGAGAGCGCATGTCTGCGGCCTCTCTGCGCAGACTGTCCGGTGCCTCACCGGACAGTCCGGTGCACACCGGACACCGATGTCCGGTGCGCCACCAGGCGCTGGCTGACAGCCCTCATCTTGGATTTCTTCGCTGATTTCTTCGGGCTTCTTTGTTCTTGAGTATTGGACTCCTATGCATCTTTTTATGTCTTCTTTTGAGGTGTTGCATCCTCATTGCCTTGGTCCAATTCTCTTCGCATCCTGTGAACTACAAACATAAACACTCGAAAACTTATTAGTTCACGGATTGTGTTGTTCATCAAACACCAAAACTCAATAAGCCAAATGGCCCGGGGTCCATTTTCCTTACAATCTCCCCCTTTTTGGTGATTGATGACAACACAACCAAAGCAAGCAAATAATACAAGTATTTGAATGAAAATATGCAATCTACTTGCTAAGATGCATGATTGTCCCCACAATGTGATATTATGGACTTAAGTCTCCCCCTTACTCCATAATTCACTTACTTCCTATTTTTGGACCAAATAACCAAAACCACTTGAAAAGCCATTTGTAGATATAAAATTTTAAATTGGTGGTGTTTGGTGTTTGATATAGTTTTCATTGCTTTGGTCCCTAAACTTCTCCCCCTTTGGCATCAACCACCGAAAAGGAAGACATTAAAAGCATGTAGGAAGTAAATAAAAGCTTGCCCTCATCAAGAATTGTATCAAATGATATCACTAGAAGGATATTAAATTAAATTATGTGAATGATACCACTTGAAGGAGTCCTCAAAAGATTACTCCCCCTAAATGAGTATTCTCCTTTAGAAAGAGTTTTTTCTCCCCCTTTAGAGATGAAGAAATACTCCCCCTAACAGAGATCCTCTACTTAGGAAAAAGCATGTGAAAAATTAGAGGTGCAAGACATGGTTTGAAAAGACTAACTTCCCTTATGCATAGGTAACAGAATATGAGTTAACTACTTATGCATTTTTAGCAACATGGAAGCATATGATATGAAATATAGTCTAATCAAATATTGGAGAAGACATGTAAATGATACTGAATGTAGTCTCAAAAGATACCAATTGAAAGTCAATGGTGAGCTTGAGAGACATAAGAGTTCTTGGAGATTTTGCAGTGGAAGATTGTTGTCTTTCTCCGGGGACTTCATTTTCCTTACAATGAGACTATCAGATGAAATAGACTTGGAAAGGTGTTAGTCTCAAAGTGTTAGATTATAGAGTAACCTCCCCCTAAAGGTGTGCATACAAGTTTTGAATACTTGTAGGAGACATGCACTTTGATTTGATATCAAGAGGGGCAAATTATCCATAATCCAAACTTTGGCACATATAAGTTAAATGATACAATTTGTAGAAATCAAAATTTTCAATTGATGCATCATTTACTATGGAGTGATATAGAAGCTATGTGCCGTGCTTAAATAAACATTTTAAACCATGTAGGTTTGCTTAAGTATATGAATTGAAAGCAAGCAATCCTACCATGTGATTTACCTAGTATGCATGATTTTAAACAAAAGTACATAACAAATGTAATACTAGGCAAGAAAGGTAAACTAGATAAAAGATAAATAGATACGCATATCTAAAAACGAGAAATACAATAAAACTAGTTACCTTAGTCATGGGTGGGAAATTTGGGTCCAAAATTTTCACTAACCCACTTGGCAATAAGCTTGATCCAATATGATGTATCCCATGATATACATCTCAACTTTGCCAAGTCTCCAAATTTCCCGCTGACCTTCGGTCCACTCACTTCCCTTTCGGGATCCAAACCTTCTTGGTGCTTTTCATGGTTGAAATTATCTCCTTTGGCACCCAAATGCGTTTGGCCCCTTTTCCTTTGTTGGCTTGCTTGTTGGCCTTGATTGCTATCACCTTTCCATTCTTTTTCTTCTTGATCAAATATGGTGTAGCATCCTTTTTGTTCACCTTTTTGATGTAGGTGTTGGAGATTTTGCTTGATGACTTTTGCTTGAGCTTTTGCCTTTGTTTATCCCCGGTCATCGCCTTGCATTGGAAAGACTTGTGCCCTTCCTTGTGGCATAGCCTACAAATCACAGTTTCTCCCTCTACAGGCTTGTTCACTCCCGCAGTGGTGTTATCCTGTGGAGGTCAGATTTGTTTGGCTTTGCCTTTCTTGTCATACAAAGCCTTGCCAAGGCGAGCCACTTCTTGCTTTAATTGTTCATTTTCCTTTGCAACCTCATCCGAACATGTCTCTACAACAATATTCTCAACAACGACTTGGTTGCAGGGGTTAGAATCGTCAATTAAATCAAAGCAGGAAGTAGAAGCATCTTTCATAATTATTTCAGGTATTTCAACTAAAGATGCTGCTGGGGTGCTACCAATGTTTTCTAGCTTAGTAGTTAGCTCATTATTGTGTATGCTAAGAATTTCCATTTTCTCTAGCAAATTTTCAATAGCTTCTTGGGAGCTAGCTAACTTAGCCTTAAGTTTTTCATTCTTTTTAATAAGGCTATCATCGGTAGCAGTGGATGGAGCACTAGATTCTAATAGCTCAATTTTAGTTGATAGCTCACTATTTAAGTTTGCAGAAGTTTCAAATTTTTCTAGCAAACCTTTGTAATCATTTTGAGAGCTAACCAACTTATTTTTCAAAGTTTTAAGTTGAGCTTTTTGCTTAGTGCAAACATCCTGGAAAAATTTTACGGCTTCTGCAAGCTCTTCTAGAGAGGCCTTTCCCTCACCTTCATCATCACTACTACTTTCATCACTAGAGGATGGAATGCTTTTGTTACCTCTTGCCATAAGGCATTTGTGTGATGACCGTGATGATCGTGACGAGGACCGGTGGCTGCGCGTCCTTGGAGGTTCATCTTCACTTGAAGAATCATCTCAAGTTCTAACACTTGTGAGCGCCTTGCCTTTGCTCCTCTCCTTTTTGGGTTTGGCCATATTTGGACAGTTGTCCCTGAAGTGGCCCTTCTCCCCACATGCGAAGCATCCTCTCTTTCTTTGCTTTTTCCTGTCAATGTTAAAGAGAAGATCCTCGACCTGCAGGGGCACACCCATTAGATTAATCTTGCGGATCATCCTCATTACCTTTCCGACGCGTCGGATTGTTTCTTCGTCCTCGGAGGATGATGTGCACGGTTGATTATCTTCATCATCATCACTTTCTTCTTCTTCTTCCTCTTCTTCGCTTGAGGAACTTGGAGTGGGAGCCTTCTTTTTGCCCTTCCTTTCATCACATGCAAAAGCATATGGTCTTGAGGAAGTTGGCTCCTCTCCCCGACTCATTTTTCGCGACATCTCAAAGGCCGCGATTTTCCCAATCACAATGGTCGGGGTCATGTTGCTCAAATCCTCCATGTTGTGAAGGATGGTGATGATGCTCCCATATCTTTGTTGTGGTAGCAGGGAGATAATCTTCCTCACAATGTCCGCATCACCTAGCTTATTAATGCCAATAGAATTGAGCTCATTGATAATTAGATTCAAACGAGAATACATGTCTCTAACAAGCTCATCATCTTTCATAGCAAAAGAATTATACTCATTTAAGACTAGGCAATGTTTTTGCTCACGGACATTGGATGTGCCGTCATGGAGCTCATGCAATTTTAGCCAAATCTCATTAGCAGTTTTCAAGGTAAATACTTGGTTAAAAATATCCATGCTAAGAGATTCAAACAAGCAATTTTTGGCTCTAGCATTTAAATGGATTTCTTTTTCCTCACTTGTGGTGGGTTTCTCGGGATTCTTGAGGGGTTTCATCCCGTCACGAGTGACTCTCAAAACACCTAGATCAACGGCCTCTAGGTAACAAGCCATTCTAGCACTATAATATGGAAAGTTAGTGCCGTCAAAGTGTGGTGGCCTATGGGTATCCATCCCTTCCTCTAAAAAGTGTCGGCTCTTTTAGCGGTGAAGCTAAAGTGTTTCAAATGAGCCAAACCGGGCTTTGATACCACTTGTAGGAAACGGGTGACGCCTAAGAGGGGGGTGAATTAGGACTTCTAAAACTTTTGCTAAACTAGGCCACAATTAAATCCCTAGAGCAAAACCTATGCAAATAATCAAAACTAGAATGTGCAAACTAGGTTTTGTCTAAGTGTTGCTATCTCTACCGCAAAAGGCTAAGTTTCAATCTATACTAAATAAGTATGACTACAAGATTGAAACTTAAATGCTTAATATAAATGCGGAATGTAAAGAGCTAAGTAGAGAAGCAAACTCTCGTGGATGACGTCGGTATTTTTACCGAGGTATCCGGAACCACGCAAGGTCCCGACTAATCCTCGTTGGTGCCCCTACGCAAAGGGAAGCCCACGCGAGGGCCAAGCACCACGGTCGAGTAACTCCGTAGAGAGCCACGGGCCTTCTCCACGCGCAAGTGGTGCTCCGCTTCCGGCTCCTCTCGGACGCTCCCCGCCGTCTCCACTATCGAGCTTCCGGCCGAAACGCCGCGGGCCTCGTTCCCTCCGGTACACGGTGGCGGCCGTGACACAAACGCGGTTGTCACGGTCTCGCAAGACTCTCGCCCCACTCGGTACAATTACAACGACTCACGCAAGAGCCGAGGGGTTGTGTGGTTTTACAAAACTCACTCAACTAACTAGGATTCACCTAGAGCAAGCGCTAAAGCGGTCTAACTAACCTAAGCACTTCGCAAAGCACCTACGCTAATCACCGAGTGATTCTATTAAGCACTTGGGTGTTTGAGCTCTTAGAAATGTGCACTATATGCCTTGGTATGTTGCTTGGGCTCTCACACTTGAGAATGGCCGGTTGGGGTGGTATTTATAGCCTCTACACCCCAAACTAGCCATTGGACAGAAAGCAGCAGCTTTCTGTCGTCGGGTGCACCGGACAGTCCGGTGCACCATCGGACATCTACTGTGCAGTGTCCGGTGCACGCCACGTCAGCCGACCGTTGGCGCCTGTAGCAGTCGACCGTTGGATCCGACCGTTGCCTTCTGCCTGTTGGCACACCAGACAGTCCGGTGCACACCGGACAGTCCGGTGCTACAGCCAGAGAGCGCCTGTCTGCGGCCTCTCTGCGCAGACTGTCCGGTGCACACCGGACACCGATGTCCGGTGCGCCACCAGGCGCTAGCTGACAGCCCTCATCTTGGATTTCTTCGCTGATTTCTTCGGGCTTCTTTGTTCTTGAGTATTGGACTCCTATGCATCTTTTTATGTCTTCTTTTGAGGTGTTGCATCCTCATTGCCTTGGTCCAATTCTCTTCACATCCTGTGAACTACAAACATAAACATTCGAAAACTTATTAGTTCACGGATTGTGTTGTTCATCAAACACCAAAACTCAATAAGCCAAATGGCCCGGGGTCCATTTTCCTTACACGCCCGACTACACAGGTCGGACCGTCCGGAGCACCTGGAATCACCTATGATCCTCCTAGTGCAGAAGACCTGTATAAAGATAGTCGTTCACTCAATCCCCAAGAGCCGAAAAAGTCATCTGTCGTGGAGCTTGTTTGGCCCGCTAAGGCCAATTCTTCTATTTGTGAAAGATGCCTAGAGGGAGGAGAATAGACGAAACCTAAAATTTATAAACTTTAAACACACACTAAGGTCGGGGTTAGCGTTAGAATTAAATCGAAGTTAGAGAGATTGTTCTCCTTGCTTAGAGTTGCTCAATCAATGCGGATAACGTTTGGGAATAAACTCAAATCAATATGAACAAGAGAACTTTAGAGAGAAGAAAGAGGGAAAATAAATCAAGTGAAGATCACACTAATGAACACGGTGATTTGTTTATCGAGGTTTGGTTCCAAAGAACCTAGTCCCCGTTGAGGAGGCCACAAAGACAGGTCTATTCCAGCCATTTCCCTCTCTCAGTCGGTCACACAGACCGTTTGAGGCTTCTCCTTAATCACTTGGGTCACTAAGACCCCGCAAGGATCACCACACACTTAGGTGTCTCTTGCTAGCTTTATAAAACACTTAGAGAAATAAGAATGAGAAGGAGAAAGCAATCCAAGCAACAAGAGCAACAAAAGAACACAAAACACCCTCTCTCAAGCCACTAAATGATTGAGTTGATTTTGAGGCTTGGAGGGGATTTGATCTTTGGAGTGTATCTTGGAGTGAATGCTATTGCTCTTGTATTGAATGTGAACTTTAGAAAACTTGGATGGATTAAATGGAGGTACCGGGGGGCAAGCACGATCAGATACCTGATCATAGTCACCTACCCTGCGTACGTCGGACGGTCCGGGTACTAAGGCCAGACAGTCCGAGATAGGAGCGGACAGTTCGGCTATGAAGGCCAAACGGTCCGCAAATGACCAGAAGCAGCAACAACCTCAGACCATTGGACCACAACGTTCCAAAACAAGTATTAGGAAGCAAAACACTTCCAAGACCTCTAGCCGACTCAGTAGAGTCGGCCCTACTTTTGATCAGCTGCTTGCTAAATATATGAAGAAGGTCTGAAGAAGGTCGTTCCACACAATCGGCTAATAAAACAAACAAAGTCAAAAGGGCGATCTATGCCAAAGCAAAAGCCAACTAAACCGGCCCAAAAGGTAGCACAGCCAAGATTGCCTAGTCATCCTCCTCGAGGGATGGCATGGTGCTTTCCGGTCTATCCATCGCCGATGTGTTGTCCTACTCATGTGTGGGGTGGTACAACGATGAATCCGTATTACTGACCCAATTAATTTGCTTATTTAGGCTGGGGGCACCACAAGTTCTTGCCTATTGACATGTTGATCAGACAGTCATGGCCGAAGAGGATGCAATCCAACACTACCTCTGTGCATCAAAGTTCTATCAAGTATTTATATCATCTGATCGCAAGAGCCGATGTCTTACATCGAGCCGAGTCCTTACTTCAGGAACAAAATAACTCATGAGGTCAATTTGTCGGGGACCATAATTAGGGGTACCCTCAAGACCCCTAAATCTCAGCTGGTAACCCCCATCAGCACAAAGTTGCAAAGGCCTGATGGGTGCGATTAAGTCAAGGATTGGTCCATTCAAAGGACATGATCGTGCCTCGCCCGAGCCTAGCCTCGGGCAACGGAAGCCAACCCCGGAGAACCTACGTCTCGCCCGAGGACCCCCCTCCAGCAACGGGCACACTATTGGCTCGCCCGAGGCCCAGTCTTCACTGAGAAGCAACCTTGGCCACATCGCCACGCCGACCGACCAAATCGCAGGGGCGTTTAATGCAAAGGTGGCCTGACACCTTTATCCTGACGCACGTCCACCAGTCTACAAAGCCGAAGTGACCGCAGTCACTTCGCCGCTCTACTGACCTGCCTGACAAGAGGACAGCGCCGCTTGCGCCGCTCCGACTGCTGAGCCACCCGACAGAGTGAGGCTGACAGCAGCCAAGGCCGGCCTCGGGCGTCATAGGAAACTCCGCCTCGCCCGACCCCAGGGCTCAGACTCGGGCTCAGCCCCGGAAGACGGCGAACTCCGCTCCGCCCGACCCAGGGCTCGGACTCGGGCTTAGCCCCAGAAGACGGCGAACTCCGCTCCACCCGACCCAGGGCTCGGACTCGGGCTCAGCCCCGGAAGACGGCGAACTCCGCCTCGCCCGACCCTAGGGCTCGGACATGGGCTCAGTCCCAGAAGACGACGAACTCTGCTTCGCCCGACCCCAGGGCTCGGACTCAGCTCTGGCCTCAGCCGACGGTCTCCGCCTCGCCCGACCCAGGGGCTCGGACTCGACCACGGCCACAGAAGACAGACTCGACCTCGACCTCGGAGGAGCCTCCACATCGCCCTACCTAGGGCGCGGACCGACCACGTCGACAGGAGGCGCCATCATCACCCTACCCCGAGCTAACTCAGGCTACGGGAAACAAGACCGGCGTCCCATCTGGCTCGCTCCGCCAGATAGGCAATGATGGCGCCCCGCACGCACTATGACGACGGCGGCTCTCGGCCCCCTTACGGAAGCAAGAGGACATCAGCAAGGACTCGATAGCCCCAATAGCTATCCTTCCGCCAGGCTCCAGCGCTCCTCCGACGGCCACGACATCACACGAACCAGGTGCCAAAACCCCTCCGGCTGCCACAACGGCATGTACTTAGGGCGCTAGCTCTCCTCCGCTAGACACGTAGCACTCTGCTACACCCCCCATTGTACACCTGGATCCTCTCCTTACGCCTATAAAAGGAAGGACCAGGGCCCTCTTACAGGGGGTTGGCCCACGCAGGGAAGGACGGGACGACACTCGCGCAAGGCCGCTCGCTCCCACTCCCGCGTGGACGCTTGTATCCCCCTACTGCAAGCGCACCCGACTCAGGCGCGGGGCTAACACGAAGGTCGCGGGATCCGCTCTCTCACGTCTACCTCCCTCCGGCTGCCTCCTTTCCCCCCTTCGCGTTCCGCCTTGCGTCGACCCATCTGGGCTAGGGCACGCGGCGACAATTCACTCGTCGGTCCAGGGACCCCCCGGGTTTCGAAACACCGACAGTTGGCGCGCCAGGTAGGGGCCTACTGCGTGTTGATGAACAGCTTCCCGTCAAGCTCCAGATGGGCAGTCTCCAGCAACCTTTCCAGCCCGGGACGGTGCTCCGTTTCGGGAATCTTGAGTTCATGTCCCTCGACGGCAGCTACGACATGATACCCCTTCCCCTGCCGCGCGACAGCGACTATGGCGGTCGACAACCCGCTCGCCGGTGGGGGAAATCGACGACGCCTTCCCCACGTGGTGGAAGGACGACATTCGGGCTTGTCCCGTCCCCTCCCCCGTCGACGGAGGAGGAGGCGGGGCGACCAAGGCCAAGCAGGGAGCGGCACCTCGTTGGCTGTCGAGCGAGTCGACGGCGTCGGCGCCCCAACGGAGGGCGCGTCGGGCATCGATCTCGCGTCTGAGATGAAGACGAGTGCCGCCTCCCCGCAACACGCTAATCTCAAGCAAACACACGACGCCAGCACGCTCGCGAAGGACTTGCTGGGCGTCACCCTCGTACCTGAGACAACGGTGAATTCAGTCCCAGACGTGACCTCGTCACCGACCGTCGACCGAAAGGTACCGACCGATTCCCATCTCGCATCTTTTGGATTCGGCCTCGACCCACCAAGCGACTCCGCTTCGGTGAGCACACTCTTAGAGGCGAGTCCAAACCCTCTGGGGTATCGTGTACGGTCACCCTGGGACCGACTGACGGCCGACTCGACCTACGAGTCCTCGGGGTCCGAGGAGGATGGCGAGCCCAACCTCTGTTGGGATTTCTCCGGACTTGGTAACCCCAGTGCCGTGCGGGACTTCATGACCGCATGCGACTACTGCCTTTTCGACCGTTCCGACGGCAGCCGCGGCCTCGACAACGAGGACCGCAGCCCAAGTCGTGAATGTTTCCACGTCGATCTAGGGGGTCCCGGCAAAGGCGACCATCTTGGTATGCCGGAAAACGGTGATCCCCCTAGGCCCGTGCCTCGCGTCGACATCCTTCGGGAGCTAGCTGTGGTCCCCGTCCCGGCGGGAGGTCCTGACCCACAGCTCGAGCAAATCCGCGAGAGGCAGGCCAGGCTCGACGAGGGAGCAGGAACGCTTGTGCCGATCCACCGGGACATCGGGCAGGAATGGGCGATCCAACCCCCGGCCGGAGAAGCGCGTCACCTCCCCCAGGACATCCAGCACCGCATCGCCGACGATGTCAGGGTGAGGCCGCCGCCGGATTCCAGCGGAGTCGGCCGGAACCTGGCTGCAGCGGCAATACTCCTCCGCGCGATGCCGGAGCCATCAACCACCGAGGGGCGGCGTATCCAGGGAGAGCTCAAGAATCTCCTGGAGGACGCCGCGGTTCGACGGGCCAAAAGCTCTGCCTCCCGAAGGCAGGGGTTCCCCTCGGAACATCACGCCTCGACTTCCCGATCCATGCGGGAAGCCTCGGTCCACTCCGGGCGCACGCGCAACACAGCGCCTGCGGCCCCGGGTCGCCTCGGCAACGAGCGCCATCATCACAGCCGACGGGCCCACCTCGACGACAGGGCGCGCCGAGGCTACCACCCCAGGCGTGGGGGACGCTACGACAGCGGGGAGGATCGGAGTCCTTCGCCCGAACCACCCGGTCCGCAGGCTTTCAGCCGCGCCATACGACGGGCACCGTTCCCGACCCGGTTCCGAACCCCGACTACTATCACAAAGTACTCGGGGGAGACGAGATCGGAACTGTGGCTCGTGGACTATCGGCTGGCCTGCCAACTGGGTGGAACGGACGATGATAACCTCATCATTCGTAACCTCCCCCTGTTCCTCTCCGACACCGCTTGAGCCTGGCTGGAGCACCTGCCCCCGGGGCAGATCTCCAACTGGGACGACCTGGTCCAAGCCTTCGCCGGCAATTTCCAGGGCACGTACGTGCGCCCTGGGAACTCCTGGGATCTCCGAAGCTGCCGCCAGCAGCCGGGAGAGTCTCTCCGGGACTACATCCGGCGATTCTCGAAGCAGCGCACGGAGCTGCCCAACGTCACCGATTCAGATGTCATCGGCGCGTTCCTCGCCGGCACCACCTGCCGCGACCTGGTGAGCAAGCTAGGTCGCAAGACCCCCACCAGGGCGAGCGAGCTGATGGACATCGCCACCAAGTTCGCCTCTGGCCAGGAGGCGGTCGAGGCCATTTTCCGGAAGGACAAGCAGCCCTAGGGCCGCCCACCGGAAGATGCTCCCGAGGCGTCAACTCAGCGCGGCGCCAAGAAGAAGGGCAAGAAGAAGTCGCAAGCGAAACGCGACGCCGCCGACGCGGACCTTGTCGCCGCCGCCGAGCACAAGAACCCTCGGAAGCCTCCCGGAGGTGCCAACCTCTTCGACAAGATGCTCAAGGAGCCGTGCCCCTATCATCAGGTGCCCGTCAAGCACACCCTCGAGGAGTGTGCCATGCTTCGACGACACTTCCACAAGGCTGGGCCACCCGCGGAGGGTGGCAAGGCCCTCGACGACGCAAAGGAGGAAGATCACAAGGCAGGAGGGTTCCCCGAGGTCCGCGACAGCTTCATGATCTACGGCGGGCAAGTGGCGAACGCCTCGGCTCGGCACCGCAAGCAAGAGCGTCGGGAGGTCTGCTCGGTAAAGGTGGCGGCGCCAGTCTACCTAGACTGGTCCGACAGGCCCATCACCTTCGACCGGGGCCGACCATCCAGACTACGTGCCGAGCCCGGGGAGATACCCACTTGTTGTCGACCCCATCATCGGCAACGTCAGGCTCACCAAGGTCCTCATGGACGGTGTCGGTGTTTTGGGTCCGACCACACACCCGGGGTTGCCCCTCAAGGTGTTTATAGGAGTAGGGCGGTATCAACGACTGTAGCAGAATGGTTCGTGCTAGTTGCACGAGGGACAGTGGACGGTGTTTACAGGTTCGGGCCGCTTAGAGATGCGTAACACCCTACGTCCTGGTGAGTATGCTTGGTGAATGAGGTTACAAGAGAGCTCTCTGAATCGAGAATGTAGAGAGTTGAAGTGGGTGGCTCAGTAATAGGGTCGATCGATCTGAAGGGGTGCCCCCTAGGCCTTATATATTCAACCGTGGGGCAATACACGTGGATATGATAACAATGTGTAGCTAAAGGATCGGTACTCGCTTGAGTTTATCTCCCCATAGTTCCAACGACCTATCCTCGCGTGGCTCCGTTGCATGGGGGCTCCAGCGCGGGAAAGTCGGATCTCTGTTGTGGTCGCTCGCTCGACGTTGTGGACCGTCCAGGTTTGCACCGATCCGGCCTCATGTCAACCTGCTCTGCTGATTATTCCTCCCTAGGCCCACGAAAGGATGGCCTCACGATTTATTGGGTCCTTGGGCCTTTCGTGAGGTCTTTTACTCTTTTAGTGGACCCGGGGGATGTCTGTCCCCCACAAGCCCCCGATCTTTGGGTTAATTTAGAAGTAATCAGCCCAAAGATCCTAGGTCCAGCTTGTAGGCGATTTGAAGAGAACGACTTCTTACTATTTCCTCCTGCTTTTGATCTCTCGCAAACCGAAGCTTTGTTTCGTGCTCGTGCCTTAGAGGTCGGCATTTCGCTTTGCAGGACCCTGAACTTCATTGGGTGCACCGGAGGTGCTCCCAATGGGTGTAGCCCCCGAGCTTCGAGTAGATTTTTAAAAAATAATCTACTCGAAGGTCTTCACCAGAAATTATTTCCATTTTTACTCCTGCGTTTTGGTTGAGTGCCAGCCTTGTCTTTAATCTTGTCCCATGCCTTAGAAGTTGGAACTATCTTGGCTCGGAATGATGATCCATGGGGTGCACCGAAGGTGCACCCAATGGGTGTAGCCCCCGACCTTCAAGTGGATTTTTGAGGATAATCCATTCGAAGGTCTTCCTTTTGTGTCTTTTTGCTGAAGATTATCCTTTCTGCTTGTAAAAAACCGGCATGATGTCATCCGCATTATGTCATCAATATTATGCTTCCGAGGTCAGCATGTATTTTGTCTTTTGCAGCCGAGTTCGCAATCCATCCATATCTTGCTAGGTAGTGTAATTTATTTGCCCTGCGACTGATTGGACATATGATGGACATTCTCTGTCTAGTCTTCAAGTCGCTTCTGTCGACCATATTTTGTACTTCACTGGCTATATTTGGCTTTCCTCTAATCCTCACTGATATTTCATTTTTGTCTTGAGGCATTCACTGCATGCCCTGCACAGATGTGACCGTTTTGAAAAATATATTGATAATTCCTGGGCGTCCCCCCCAATGGGTGTGGGCAAGGGATGGCTTGGTACGCTGAGTGTTTTAACCGGCTGCTTCTGAGTAGTAATGTGATGCGACGGCGGGTGTAATCATATCCTCCACGCTATTGACTGGAGTCCCAATGGGTGTTGTGTTGCGTGAAACGGCGTCAGCCGCCTGACGTGTCTTCAGACGGGTTGAAGTGCTTATTGAATGCTTTGTGACTGTTCAGTGACCACGGTTGGAGGTGAGCGGTTGCCTTCTTTTCCTATAAATAGTGCCTTTGCCTGCCTGGTTTTTTCACATCTCTCGTTGTTCTCCACTGCCTGTTTTCTTTCTTCCACCCGCATTTCCGCCACGGGCAAGAAACGCAAGCGCGAGCCAACTCCTCCATCTGAGGATTTTGGTGACTCGAAGTATTCAGAGGAGGAGTTCTCCTCTGAATCCGAGGGGTCTCCGGCTCCCATCCCCCTGCGTGAGTCGTCTGACGACTCAGATGACTCTCAGGGGCTCGCGGCGGAGGTCTGGACGTACATCTGGGCCGTCGAGCGCTCCGGGCTCGAGGGCTCGGATGAGTCGGAGTACTCCTCGGATGAGGAGGACTCGGACGGTGGCGGCGAGGACGAGGACGACGACGACGATGACGACGACGACGAAGGCGGTGGCGGCGGCGACGGTGACGGTGATGGCAGCGGTAGGGGCGGCAACAGCGGCGGCCAGGACGGTGACGGCGGCGGCAGCAAGGGCAGCAGCAGGGGCGGCAGCAGCGGCGGCGGCAACAGGGCTAGTGGCTAGATGCCACTGGTCCTTTAAATGTTAGTATAGTATAGTTAGAATAATGTAGTAGTATTTAGTAGTGTAGAGTAGTATAGTGTAGTCTAGCAGTAGTATAATGTAATGTAGCAGTAGTAGTAGTAGCAGTAGTAGTAGTAGTAGTAGTAGTAGTAGTAGTAGTAGTAGTAGTAGTAGTAGTAGTAGTAGTAGTAGTAGTAGTAGTAGTAGTAGTAGTAGTAGTAGTAGTAGTAGTAGTAGTAGTAGTAGTAGTAGTAGTAGTAGTAGGGAAGTATCAACTCATAATGAGTTGATTTGTAAGTGTGATATCTTCCCTTTAATGAAGAAATGGTGTTGGCTTTTCTGTGATGATTGCTTGCTGACACTTTTAACTCAAAGTTCTTGAATCATTCCTTTTCCCGCCTTTTTCGTGAAGTTAATTCCTTTGGAATTGTAAGTGAATAACTTGGACATCATATCGATGCTTTTAGAAGTAGTTGTCGAATGATTTGTGGATGATGTCAGAGTTTTTAGAGATACTGCCGAGTGACTGAATGCTATGTCGGAGTTTTAGAGTTAACTGCCGAGCGACTTGAAGACAACGTCGGCGTTTTAGAGGCAACGCCGAGTGACTTGAGGGCGACATCAGCATTTTTTAGATGTAATGTCGAGCGACTGTGTCGGAGTTTTAGAGTCAACTACCGAGTAGCTTGAAGACGACGTCGGCGTTTTAGAGGCAACGCCGAGTGACTTGAGGGCGACATCAGCATTTTTTAGATGTAATGCCGAGCGACTGTGTCGGAGTTTTAGAGTCAACTGCCGAGTAGCTTGAAGACGACGTCGGCGTTTTAGAGGCAACACCGAGTGACTTGAGGGCGACATCAGCATTTTTTAGATGTAATGCCGAGCGACTGTGTCGGAGTTTTAGAGTCAACTGCCAAGTAACTCGAAGACGACGTCGGCGTTGTAGAGGCAACACCGAGTGACTTGAGGGCGACATCAGCATTTTAGATGTAATGCCGAGCGACTGCGTCGGAGTTTTAGAGTCAACTGCCGAGTAGCTTGAAGACGACGTCGGCGTTTTAGAGGCAACACCGAGTGACTTGAGGGCGACATCAGCATTTTAGATGTAATGCCGAGCGACTGTGTCGGAGTTTTAGAGTCAACTGCCGAGCAATAGTGGGCTACGTAGGCCACTTTGAGGTTAATAGCCGAGTGATGATGTGGCGCACCGGCGTTTTGGAAATAACTGCTGGGTGATGATGTGGCACGCTGGTGTTTTAGAAATAACCGCCGAGTACTGACTGGGTGCTTTTTGAAACGGTATCTAGTTCGGGAATATCCCATAAGTGCTGTGCTTTTAGCCGCCTCCGCTTTCCGTGCCCTAGTTCTTGCTTTCTTGCTTCCAAATCCTCTCCGCAATTCGCCTCCTACTCTACTCGCCGGTTGAATCGAGATGGCGCCCAAGAGGAAAACCTCGAGTTCGTCCGCCGTGGTGATTCCTCCAATCGACCCCAACAGCCAGTTGCCTTTCGCAGGTAACCACATGTCCGTCATCTCTGAGTCTGAACTTCTCCACCTCGTATCCATCGGGGTTCTCCCTCCGAGGGAACTCTGCTCTTGGCGGATTTGCCATGGGGTTACTGTCCCAACTGAGGATACCCATGAGTCCGTGATTTATGCTCCTTTCCTTCTCCGCGGTCTTGGCCTTCCCATTTCTCCCTTTTTCCGCGGCCTCCTTGATTTCTACCATCTTAACTTGACCCATCTGAATCCCAATTCTATCCTGCAAATCTCTATTTTCGTTCATTTATGTGAGGCCTTTCTTGGTGTGCTACCACATTTCGGGTTGTGGAAATACTTGTATCACTGTCGCCCTGGGATGGCCGGGGGACAGCATCAATTGGTTGGGGTGCTAGCTTGGAGATGCGCTGGGGGAGGAAGACTGAGTATCTCGAAATCCCTCTCAAAGACAGTATTAAAGGGTGGCGCTTGGAGTGGTTCATAGTTGAGAATTATGGAAACTCTCTCCCCCCCGGTCGGGAAGGCAGCCGGATGTTCGCACCCCCAGCTGGACCGAGTCTCCCACAGATCAGGAGGTAGCTGAGGCAGGTGCTTTGCTTGCTGAAGTTGGATTGCTGAAAGAAAGGGGTTTGACTGCAGAAGCTGTGGTTGTTGACTTTGTTTTCAAGAATATTCAGCCATTGAAAGACAGGGCATATCCGGCTTATCTATATCGAGGCCTAGCCGACTCAACTCGGGTCACTAACAGAAGAATTCCCTCTACAGACTTGGTGAGCCGACTTGAGATGATCCTTAGAGGCAAAGTGTCAAATGTTGGTGCCCCAGTGGCGTTCTCAGCCTGGAACCTGCCTCCTCCTAAAGCCTTCACTCTTTTCATGTCGAACCCTCCTGTCACTCATGGCAGTTTGGGCCTTAGAGTACGACCCTCTGTTGAAGAAGTCAGTGCCTTGGTTACCTCGCTCGGGGGGATTCCTGATGATGAACGGCAGATCCATTTTGAGGTGCCCCTAAACCCTAGTGATGCGGAGATAAATGCTATGCTTGATTTGCTGGCTGAAGATTCTTCTGACGCTGCTCCTGCTGGGGCATTGGTAGTGGCGCCCCTCCCAGAGGCTGATATAACTTTAGATGCTCAGAAGCCTGCCAGTACTCGCTCGAGGCGCCCTTGCCGAGCCAATCAACCTGATCCTTCTGTTGATGAGCAGAAAAAGAAAAGGAGACGCCTCCGGCGAGTACCCAGTTTGGATCGGGACGTTGGTACCTCGGTTCCTGATGCTGAAGAAGTGCCTGTGACTGAATTTACTGACGCTGACCCCAATGGGTGTACCCAATTTGTTGTTGATCCCAATGGGGGTGTCGCCTGCGTTGCTAATGTGGATGACGAGGAGGAAGAAAATGAAGTTCCTTTAATTCGGAAAAACAGTCGGCAGTTTATCGCCAGCGGTGAAAGTAGTGGAGTTCCTTCTCCTGCTTTATCTGCTCTCATGTGTCTGCAAGAACTGTCCTTGGCTAATTTTGATCAGACTCTTGAGGATATGGTTCCAGAGGATTTGTTATCGGAGCCAGCAGGCGGTGGTGTGATGGAGGTTTGCGCTGATGTGCTTGATGCTGGGTTGAGGTCATCCCGTGCCTCGTCGACCTTAGAGCGCGATCTCGAGGGTCGGGAGACTGACTTGGATCGTCCTGGTCCCATGGAAGTAACTGAGGGCCCATCAGCCTTAGAGGTGGCTACCGCAGAGAGCTTGGATCCCAAGGGTGGTGTTGACACATGCCTAGCCCCCGAGAATGTTGTCGGGGATGACTTGGTTCGGGTGGGAAGTGCAAGCCACTGCCCAGCCCCCGAGGGTGCTGCCGGGAATGATCCGGCTCAAGCGGGCAGTGCAAACTATGACCCAGCCCCCGAGGATGTCCGAGCGGGGTCTCCCTCTTATACTTCCATGGACGTTCATGCGGGGTCACCTCCACGTTCCAGTGGCATGGTGATAGCCCAAACCTTGGACCAGGAGGTCGCTTTAGAGGGCAGCGTCCCCACCGACCGAGTGTTGGGCTCTGCTGATAGCACCGAGTTGATTCCTGCTGGTTCGTTGCAAGCTGCTTCGAGTGGTGGCCTTACGCCCGGTTATCAATTGATCTCTCCTGATTTGGGGATCTCTTCGTTCTTTTCCAATCTCCAGAAACTGTGATGTATTTTAGCTGGGCTTTTTTCATTGCATGAACTGCTGTCATTACATTCATCTGCTCTCCTCATCAGGCTTTGGTGGATGGGATGGCTGGCCAGCTGAGGTTACAGGGTGCTTCTATCCCAGAAGTAGCTTCGTCACTTGCATGTTGGAATCTAGTGTCACTTCAACATCGTGTCTCTGAATTGGAGGCGACCAACGCCGGTTAGTGCCTTTTTGCTTCTCTTTGTCTTCACTGTAGACTGCTTTACATTCTTACCCTTATTTTGTTTGATTGTCTCCTGCTAGGTATGAATCAGCAGATTTCCACTCTTGAAGAAAAACATTCCCGAGATCAGGCTGAATTGGCCCAGCGGTGCACTGACTTTGAGGAAAAGTACTCTCAAATTCAGATTGAACTGGGTCAGGTCTCCGCTGCCTTAGATGACGCCAATGCACTGAGTTCTTCTCTTCATGCTCAGCTCGATTCTGAAAAGGTGATTTATGAAACTGTGCTTTGCCTTGTTGTGCTGCCGTTACTTGCTTGGTGTTTGAGGGAGTTGACTTTTGTTTGCAGGAAGAAAAACGTATCCTTGCTGCTTCTCGAGACAATCTTGAAAGATTGTATCGTGATTCTAGCAACTCGCTGACTATCTTGGAGAGAAGTCATCGCTTCACCATGGAAGAGTTAGACCACCAACGTTCTAAGCTGCAGGAATCCATGGATGAAGTGACCCGGCTCAAGCAGTTGATATCAGCAAAGGACGCTACTATCAAAGAGCTCCGAGTTTCCAGAAATCCATCGCCCAAAAGTTAGAAACTGCTCAGCTAGCTGCCAAGGTTGCCGAAGAAACTTCTGTTACTCTCAGAGCCCAGCGTGATAGAGCCATGGACAAGGCTATTCGGGCGGGACGAATCTTGATGAGAAGACCCGGCGTGGTTGTTCCCGAGGACATAAGGGCGGACATGAATGCTGCCCCTGATTCCTCTAGCCATCCTTCCTCGTCGATTGCTCCTGAGAAAAATATCACGAAATAGAGAAAAACTTTGCGTGCTTTGAACGCACGGTTAGCATGATCAGGCACTTGTTAGAGGATGTCATCTCAGTACTTGGACGATATTGTTATTTTCATATTGTTTCAGAATTCATCAGTTTATAAATTTGTAGTAGTAAAATGATGTGTGATGGTTTTGAAATTTGTTTGCGGGATATAGAAGCCATCCTTATATGAGTAATTGTGATCTTGTCAAATCGCCTTAAGTTGCTGCTGACTTAAGTCGATTGCTTCTGCTAATAGGGCGTAGTGGTCACCCTGAATTGCGTAGGTGCGAGCATGTTGCACCACCTTAAGTCATTGCCGACTTAAGCCGATTGCTCCATTGGCAGGGCATAGTGGTCACCCCGAGTCAAGTAAGCGTGAGCATGTTGCACCACCTTAAGTCGTTGTCGACTTAAGCCGATTGCTCCGTTAGCAGGGCATAGTGGTCACCCCGAGTCAAGTAAGCGTGAGCATGTTGCACCGCCTTAAGTCGTTGCCGACTTAAGCCGATTGCTCCGTTAGCAGGGCATAGTGGTCACCCCGAGTTAAGTGAGCATGAGCATGTTGCACCGCCTTAAGTTGTTGCCAACTTAAGCCGATTGCTCCGTTAGTAGGGCATAGTGGTCACCCCGAGTCAAGTAAGCATGAGCATGTTGCACCGCCTTAAGTTGTTGCCAACTTAAGCCGATTGCTCCGTTAGCGGGGCATAGTGGTCACCCCGAGTTAAGTAAGAATGCAAGTCAACCGTGAACAAACTGAGTATCTTTGAAGCCCTTCTTTATTGATGACATATTTCCATTTTACAGAATACATCGTCGTCCCGATAGCTTTTGAAATACAGCTAGGGATAAAACTTCCTGAGGTGTTCTATGTTCCAGGAGTTCCCGACTTCTGTGCCATCCATCTGAGTGAGACGATATGATCCTGGCCGAGTGACTTCTGCTACCACGAAGGGGCCTTCCCATAAGGGTGACAACTTGTGCCGTCCCTCCCCTGTTAGAATTCGGCGGAGGACAAGATCTCCTACTGAGAAGGATTGCTGTCGCACGGCCTTGTCATGATAGCGCCTTAGAGTCTGCTGGTACCGTGCTGATTGGATTACCGCATTCAGCCGTTCTTCCTTGAGTATATCAATGTCTTCTAGTCTAGTGGCTTCGACTTCTGCTATGTTTTCGAAGATCAACCTTGGCGCCCCGAATTTGAGATCAGCGGGTAACACTGCCTCCGACCCATAGACCATGAAGAAAGGAGTATTTCCCTGCAGAGCTCGGCTAGGTTGGGTTCTTAGGCTCCAGACGACATAGGGCAATTCCCTTATCCATTTTCCTGTGAATTTTTCATTCTTATCGAAGACCTTTTTCTTGAGCGCCTCCAGTATCATCCCGTTGGCTCGCTCAACTTGCCCGTTGGCTCTCGGGTGTGCTACAGAAGCATACTTGATCTGAATGCCTTTTTGCTCGCAGAAGTCGAAGAACTCGGAACTTGTGAAATTGGATCCTAGGTCAGTTATGATGCTGTTTGGTGTCCCGAATCCAAATATTATGTCTTGTATGAATTCCACGGCCTTAGCTGAGGTCAAAGAGGCAATGGGCTTAAACTCTATCCATTTAGTGAATTTATCGATTGCCACCAATACATGAGTGTATCCTCCTTGAGCTTTCTTGAAAGGTCCAATCATATCCAGTCCCCAGCATGCGAAGGGCCAAGTCACTAGTATGGTCTGCAGTTGCTGTGCTGGTAGATGCTGTTGTTTTGACAAGTATTGGCAAGCTTCGCACCTCCGAACTAACTCGGCTGCATCATTCTTCGCTGTTGGCCAATAGAATCCTGACCTGAAAACTTTTCCGACTAGTGTTCTGGATGCTGCATGTATTCCACATTGCCCAGCATGGACCTCCTCCAGAAGTCGCTTCCCAGTAGATGGGAGAATGCACTTCATGAAGACGCCTGACGCACCCCTTCTGTATAATGTTTCTCCAATGAGGGTGTAGTGGGCTGACTGTCTGGTGATGCGTTCGGCTGCATTTTTGTCATCTGGTTCCTCTTCATTCTTTATATATCTGATGATCGGCCTTCTCCAGTCATCCGGGTCTGACTCGGGTTGATCCACGGCATTACATTCTTCTGCTTGATCTGTTGAGATGCTCGGTCGTGGTATTTCTTGCACGAAGACTCCGGGTGGAACCTGAGTTCGGCTGGATCCTAACTTTGACAATACATCAGCCACCGTGTTCCGATCTCTCTCCACATGATGAAATTCTAGACCTTCAAATTTCTCTTCTAGTTTCCGGACGGCAGTGCAGTATTTTCCCATTGAATCCTTTGAACAGTCTCATTCCTTGTTTATCTGACTTATGACCACCAGAGAATCTCCGTATACCATTAATCTCTTGATGCCCAATGATATGGCGATGTTTAGTCCATGGATCAGAGCTTCATACTCGGCTGCATTGTTAGAGGCTGGAAATAACAGTTGGAGGGCATATTTGAGGTGTTCGCCTCCAGGCGCGATGAAGAGAATTCCTGCGCCTGCTCCCTGCAGCTTCAGCGAGCCATCAAAATACATCCTCCATACTTCTGCAGTTTCCGGGTTCTCTGGTATTTGTTGTTCGGTCCATTCTGATACGAAGTCAACCAATGCTTGGGACTTAATGGTAGTACGAGGTCGAAATTCAATGTCATGAGATCCCAGTTCACAAGCCCACTTGGCTATTCGGCCAATGGCTTCCTTATTGTGGAGAATATCTCCTATCAGAAAACCGGTGACTACTATGACTTTGTGGTCATCAAAGTAGTGACGCAGCTTGTGAGCAGTTAGAAGTACCGCGTATAATAGCTTCTGCACTTGAGGATACTTTTTCTTCGAGGGACCCAGAACTTCACTAATGAAATAAACGGGGTGTTGCACAGGGTAGGCGTGTCCTTCTTCTGCTCGCTCGACTACCAACGCGGTGCTCACCATGTGAGTCGTGCAAGAGATATATAGCAGCAGGTCTTCAGCTGGTTGAGTTGACGTGGCTCGCCGTGGTGGTTTCAGTACTGGTGGGGTTGTCAAGAATTTTTTCAGTACATCCAAGGCTTCCTGCGCTTCTGAGGTCCACTGAAACTTGTCCACCTTCTTGAGTAGCTTGTAAAACGGTAAACCTTTTTCTCCCAGCCTGGATATAAATCTGCTCAGAGCTGCCATGCATCCGGTAAGTTGTTGAACCTTCTTTTGTGATCGTGGAGCCTCCATTTTCATGATAGCTTCAATCTTTTCCGGATTAGCTTCAATTCCCCGGTGGCTGACAATAATTCCGAGTAGCTTCCCTGCTGGTACCCCCAAAACACATTTTTCGGGATTAAGCTTCCACCGATACCGCCGTAGACTGTTGAAAACCAGCTGCAAGTCTTCGATGAAGTTTTCTGAGTTCTCTGTTTTGATTACCACATCGTCTATGTAGGCTTCCACACGCTTGCCTCAGTGATTGGCTAAGCATGTTTGGATGGCTCTCTGATAAGTCGCTCCAGCGTTTTTGAGGCCGAACGGCATGGAGGTATAACAGAAAGCACCAAACGGAGTGATGAACGCCGTTTTTTCCTCGTCTTCTTTTGCCAGGCTGATCTGATGGTATCCCGAATAGCAATCCAAGAAAGACAGCACAGAACATCCTGCGGTGGAGTCTACCACCTGATCTATCCTCGGGAGCCCGAAGGGATCCTTCGGACAATGTTTGTTGAGATCAGTATAATCAACACACATGCGCCAATCCACTTTATTCTTTTTGAGTACAAGAACAGGGTTGGCTAACCACTCGGGATGTAACACTTCTCTAATGAACCTAGCCGCGACCAAGCGGGCCAGCTCAGCGCGAATGGCCTCTCTCTTGTCGGGCGTGAAACGGCGTAGTTTCTGCCGGATCAGCCTTGCTTGTGGATAAACCTTCAGTTTGTGCTCGGCCAGCTCTCTCGGGACTCTCGGCATATCCGCAGGTTGCCATGCGAATACATCTCGGTTGTCTTGCAGAAACTGGACGAGCGCACTTTCCTATTTATCATCTAGGCTAGAGCTGATGATAGCAGTTTTGCGTTCATCAGCAAACCCCAGATTGATCCTTTTAGTTTCTTCAGTCGGCCGCATAGAGTTCACGGCTTGAGCTTCCTTCGCCGGTGCTGTGTGGTCTTCCTCAGGCTTAGAGTTTGCCTGGGTCGAAGAAGTCGCCGACTGTTTGGCAGTGAGGGCCGCCTGGATGGCCACTCGGAAACATTCTGCGGCGCCTTAGAGGTCAGCACGCACAGTTATGATCCCTTGCGGTCCCGGCATCTTCAATATCATGTACGTGTAATGCGGAATGGCCATGAATTTTGCCAGTCCCGGCCTCCCGATGATTGCGTTGTACCCGCAGTCGAAGTTCGCCACTTCGAACCTCAGGAACTCGGTTCTGTAGTTTTCCGGAGTCCCAAAGGTGACAGGCATGTAGATGTGGCCCAACGGGTATTCTCCCTCAGTTGGCACGATGCCAAAGAAGGGAGTGTCTGACTCGTGGAGTTCTTTGAGGTGAACTCCCAAGCCTCGGAGTGTCCGGGGGAAGGTGACGTTGATGCTGCTCCCCCCGTCCACTAACACCTTCTTCACCCGGCTCTCTCGGATCACCGGATCGACGAGGAGCGGGTATTTGCCCGGATGGTCGAAGTTGAGCCATTGCTCCGCCCGAGTGAAGGTGATCGGGTGCTCCGACCACCGGTATGGGGCGGGAGGGCCGGTGGTCGCCACCAGTATCTGGCGATTGTTGAGCTTTTGCTGTCTTTTGTTCTCCTGCGATCCGTGTCCGCCGAAGATGACGTTGACCTCCCTGTCAACGCGCGGGAAGGCTCCTCCTCCTCCCTCCTCCTGCTGGTGGGGTTGTCGTGGTTCTTCTGGTCCTCCTCGCGGCGGAGGAGGGTTAGAGGTTGGAAGGGTCGGCCGTGCCCAACGGAATGCTTGAAGTCCCGGCAGTTCCGAAGAGTGTGGCGCATGTCCTTGTGGTACGGGCACTGGGCGTCGAGGATGTCGTCCAGCGTGCGCTCACCTCCGCGAGGTCCTCCCCGGGCGCGAGAGGCAGGTGGTCCGGCGGCGTGCACCTCTTCGCGCGGTCTCTTCTCCCAGCGTTTGTCAGGTTGCTGATTCGTGACGCGTCGTGGTGCTGCCGGTGTGGGCTTTGCTCCTCCGATGAGGTCCTGGGCTCGCTCGTTGGCGGTGATGTAGAGGTCGGCTTCCCGGAACAGCTCCTCGGAGGTAGTTGATGCCTTCTGTAGTATGGCTCGGACGAAGGCCGAGTCATTGGATCCTCTGTAGAAGTCCTCGATCACGGCCGCCTCCGTGACCTCAGGGATACGATTTCTCATGGTCTGGAACCTTTTGAGGTACGATCGGAGAGTTTCATCCCCCCGGCGCTTGATGGATTTGAGGTCCCATGGTTGCGCCGGTTTGTCGGAGAGGGACTGAAAATTGGCAGTGAAACGCCGACTGAAGTCGCTCCAGTCGTCGATGCAGTGTCGGGGTAGATGTCGCAGCCATTGCAGCGCGTCTTGCCCAAGGACAATGGGTAAGTACGTGGTCATCACGTCTTCGGATGCTCCGGCGGCTCGAGCGGTGGTAGTGTAGACGGCCAGCCAGCCTCCTGGGTCCTGCTTAGGTTCATATTTATCGACATTGGATACCTTGAAGTTTGGGGGCCATTGAATGGCCCTAAGGCGTGGAGTGAGGGCTGACACTCCACATGTGTCCTCCTGTCGTCGGGGATGATGTCTGTCCCGGGGAGGGGAGTAGTTGTTGTGGTTCCTTGACCGTCCCCGGGCAGTTCCACCAGTCGAGGCCGTCGTTGATTCGGTTCTGGTAGCTTGACTCCGAGTGGGGATGCCATGATCCCTGTCGTATTCCTCCCGGCGGCATATCTCGTTCTCATGCCGTCGTTCACGCGAAGCATTGATAGAACTCCGCGCGTCCCGGCGACTGTTGATGGTGTGCCGCAAGTCGTTCGGCGGGTGAGCGAGAGGTAGAAAATGGTTGGCTGCCTGGGTGAGCAGGTGTCGATAGCCCTCGGCGTCTGGAGTCCGAGGGAGTCCGTCAGCTATCCGAGCTAGCACTCCTCCGACTTCACTCGGCGTGTTCATGGCTCGGGCGAAGTCGGGGTTCAGGTTACGGCCGAGTAGTGGATTTTCTCGGCGTTGCCTCGCGTCTTGCTCGGCTTGTTCCTGAGCTCGTCGACGATCACGTCGTCGGGAGTTCCTTCGTTCCCTGAAGACGCGTTCTTCCGGAGTTTCTCCCATCTCCGAGACCTCGTCTCGCGAGACGGGCTGCTCCGGATCCCGTTCTCCGGCTTGGTGATGTCTCCGGATGTTTCGGCGCCGATTTCTTCATCGTCGAGGTGGTTCCTCCCCAGGCGCGGTCGGTTCGTCGTCAGAGACGGGAGGTGACTCTGCTCTTCCGATGAAGAGAACGTCGGGGTAGAATGGCGTAGCTGTCGTGGCGATCTTTTTTCGGAAAGCAGAGGGTAATGCTTCCTTGGTATTTTCGGAGTTTGTTGGGGGAGGCTTCCTTCCCGGCGGATCTGCAACGCGGTGTAGAATTCCCTTTTCGTCGGCTATGGATAAGACCGTTCCAAAGCAGAACATGGATCCAGGACGGAGGGTGATCCTGCTGTTGATGGTGACGGCCATTGAGCTAGCTTAGATCGTTGACATCCCCCCTACCTGGCGCGCCAGTTATCGGTGTTTTGGGTCCGACCGCACACCCGGGGTTGCCCCTCAAGGTGTTTATAGGAGTAGGGCGGTATCAACGACTGTAGCAGAATGGTTCGTGCTAGTTGCACGAGGGACAGTGGACGGTGTTTACAGGTTCGGGCCGCTTAGAGATGCGTAACACCCTACGTCCTGGTGAGTATGCTTGGTGAATGAGGTTACAAGAGAGCTCTCTGAATCGAGAATGCAGAGAGTTGAAGTGGGTGGCTCAGTAATAGGGTCGATCGATCTGAAGGGGTGCCCCCTAGGCCTTATATATTCAACCGTGGGGCAATACACGTGGATATGATAACAATGCGTAGCTAAAGGATCGGTACTCGCTTGAGTTTATCTCCCCATAGTTCCGCCGACCTATCCTCGCGTGGCTCCGTTGCATGGGGGCTCCAGCGCGGGAAAGTCGGATCTCTGTTGTGGTCGCTCGCTCGACGTTGTGGACCGTCCAGGTTTGCACCGATCCGGCCTCATGTCAACCTGCTCTGCTGATTATTCCTCCCTAGGCCCACGAAAGGATGGCCTCACGATTTATTGGGCCCTTGGGCCTTTCGTGAGGTCTTTTACTCTTTTAGTGGACCCGGGGGATGTCTGTCCCCCACAGACGGAGGCAGCGGCCTCAACATCATCTACGCCGAGACCCTCGGGCTCCTGCGGATTGATCTGTCCTCGGTCCGAACGGGCGCTGCGCCTTTCCACGGGATCATCCCCGGGAAGCGCGTTCAGCCCCTCGGACAGCTCGATCTACCCGTCTGCTTCGGGACGCCCTCCAACTTTCGAACGGAGACCCTCACGTTCGAGGTGGTCGGGTTCCGAGGAACCTACCACGCAGTGCTGGGGAGGCCATGCTACGTGAAGTTCATGGCCGTCCCCAACTACACCTACCTCAAGCTCAAGATGCCGGGCCCCAACGGGGTCATCACCGTCGGGCCCACGTACCGACACGCGTACGAATGCGACGTGGAGTGCGTGGAGTACGCCGAGGCCCTCGCCGAGTCCGAGGCCCTCATCGCTGACCTAGAGAGTCTCTCTAGGGAGGCGCCCGACGCGAAGCGCCACGCCGGCAACTTCGAACCAGCGGAGACGATCAAGTCCGTCCCTCTCAACCCCTGCAACGACGCCTCCAAGCGGGTCCGGATCGGTTCCGAGCTCGACCCCAAATAGGAAGCAGTGCTCGTCGACTTTCTCCGCGCGAACGCCGACGTTTTCGCGTGGAGTCCCTCGGACATGCCCGGCATATCGAGGGAAGTCGTCGAGCACTCTTTGGATATTCGAGCTGGGGCCCGACCCGTGAAGCAACCTCTGCGCCGATTCGACGAAGAAAAGCGCAGAGCCATAGGCGAGGAGATCCACAAGCTACTGGCGGCAGGGTTCATCAAAGAGGTATTCCATCCTGAATGGCTTGCCAACCCTGTGCTAGTGAGAAAGAAAGGGGGGAAATGGCGGATGTGTGTAGACTACACTGGTCTAAACAAAGCATGTCCGAAAGTTCCCTACCCTCTGCCTCGCATCGATCAGATCGTGGATTCTACTGCTGGGTGCGAAACCCTGTCTTTCCTTGATGCCTACTCAAGGTATCACCAGATCAGGATGAAAGAGTCCGACCAGCTCGCGACTTCATTCATCACACCCTTCGGCATGTACTGCTATGTTACAATGCCGTTTGGTTTGAGGAATGCAGGGGCAACATACCAGCGATGCATGAACCATGTGTTTGGCGAACACATCGGCCGAACGGTCGAGGCCTACGTCGATGACATCGTAGTCAAGACGAGGAAGGCCTCTGACCTCCTTTCCGATCTTGAAGCGACATTCCGATGCCTCAAGGCGAAAGGCATGAAGCTTAATCCCGAAAAGTGTGTCTTCGGGGTCCTCCGGGGCATGCTCTTGGGGTTCATCGTCTCCGAGCGGGGCATCGAAGCCAACCCGGAGAAGATTGCAGCCATCACCAGCATGGGGCCAATCAAGGACTTGAAAGGCGTACAAAGGGTCATGGGATGTCTCGTGGCTCTGAGCCGCTTCATCTCCCGCCTCGGCGAAAGAGGTCTGCCTCTGTACCGCCTCTTAAGGAAGGCCGAGTGCTTTGCTTGGACTCCCGAGGCTGAGGAAGCCCTCGGGAACCTGAAGGCGCTCCTCACGAACGCGCCCATCCTGGCGCCTCCCGCTGCCGGAGAAGCCCTTTTGATCTACGTCGTCGCAACCACCCAGGTGGTTAGCGCCGCGATCGTGGTTGAGAGACGAGAAGAAGGGCATGCATTGCCCATCCAGAGGCCAGTCTACTTCATCAGTGAGGTACTGTCCGAGACCAAGATCCGCTACCCACAAATCCAGAAGCTGCTGTACGCGGTGATCCTGACACGGCGGAAGTTGTGACACTACTTCGAGTCTCATCCGGTGACTGTGGTGTCATCCTTCCCCCTGGGAGAAATCATCCAGTCCCGAGAGGCCTCGGGTAGAATTGCGAATTGGGCGGTGGAGATCATGGGCGAGACGATCTCGTTCGCCCCTCGGAAGACCATCAAGTCCCAGGTCTTGGCGGACTTCGTGGCTGAATGGGCCGACACCTAGCTCCCGACGGCTCCGATCCAATCGGAGCTCTGGACCATGTTTTTCGATGGGTCGCTGATGAAGACGGGGGCCGGCGCAGGCCTCCTCTTCGTCTCGCCCCTCGGAAAGCACCTACGCTACGTGCTACGCCTCCACTTCCCGGCGTCCAACAATGTGGCAGAGTACGAGGCTCTGGTAAACGGGTTGCGAATCGCCATCGAGCTAGGGGTCCGATGCCTCGACGCTCGTGGTGACTCATAGCTTGTCATCGACCAAGTCATGAAGAACTCCCACTGCCGCGACCCGAAGATGGAAGCCTACTGCGATGAGGTTCGGCGCCTGGAAGACAAGTTCTACGGGCTCGAGCTCAACCACATCGCCCGACGCTACAACGAGACTGCGGACGAGCTGGCTAAAATAGCCTCAGGACGAACAACAGTTCCCCCGGACGTATTCTCCCGAGACCTGCATCAACCCTCCATCAAGACCGAGGACACGCCCGAGCCCGAGGCGCCTTCGGCTCCACCGGAGGCACCCTCGGCCCAGTCCGAGCTACCCTCGGCACGGTCCGAGGTACCCTCGGCTCCGCCCGAGGCACCCTCGACCCCCGAGGGTGAGGCACTGCGCGTCGAGGGGGAACCGAGCGAGGTCACGCCTAATCAAAGCTGGCAGACCCCGTACCTGCAATATCTCCACCGAGGGGAGCTGCCCCTCGACCAAGCCGAAGCTCGGCGGTTGGCGCGGCGCGCCAAGTCTTTCGTCTTGCTGGGAGATGGGAAGGAGCTCTACCACCGCAGCACCTCAGGCATCCTCCAGCGATGCATTTCCATCGCTGAAGTCCAGCAGCTCTTGCAAGAGATACACTCGGGGGCTTGCGGCCATCACGCAGCACCTCGAACCCTCGTTAGAAACGCCTTTCGACAAGGATTCTACTGGCCGACGGCGGTGGCCGACGCCACTAGAATCGTCCGCACCTGCGAAGGGTGTCAGTTCTACGTAAGGCAGACCCACCTGCCCGCTCAAGCTCTGCAAACAATACCCATCACCTGGCCGTTTGCTGTGTGGGGTCTGGACCTAGTCGGCCCCTTGTAGAAGGCACCCGGGGGCTACACGCACCTGTTGGTCGCCATCGACAAATTCTCCAAGTGGATCGAGGTCCGACCCCTAAACAGCATCAGGTCCAAACAGGCGGTGGCGTTCTTCACCAACATCATCCATCGCTTTGGGGTCCCGAACTCCATCATCACCGACAACGGCACCCAGTTCACCGGCAGAATGTTCCTGGACTTCTGCGAGGATCACCACATCCAGGTGGACTGGGCTGCCGTGGCACACCCCATGACGAATGGGCAAGTGGAGCGGGCTAACGGCATGATCCTGCAAGGACTCAAGCCTCGGATCTACAACGACCTCAACAAGTTCGGCAAGCGATGGATGAAGGAACTCCCCTCGGTGGTCTGGAGCCTGAGAACAACGCCGAGCTGGGCCACGAGCTTCACACCGTTCTTTCTAGTCTATGGGGCCGAGGCCATCTTGCCCATAGACTTGGAATACGGTTCCCCGAGGGCGAGGGCCTACACCGACCAAAGCAACCGAGCCAACCGAGAAGACTCACTGGACCAGCTGGAGGAGGCTCGGGACATGGCCTTACTACACTCGACACGGTACCAGCAGTCCCTGCGATGCTACCATGCCCGAGGGGTTAGGTCCCGAGACCTCCAGGTGGGTGACCTGGTGCTTCGGCTGTGACAAGACGCCCGAGGGCGGCACAAACTCATGCCTCCCTGGGAAGGGCCGTTCGTCATCGCCAAGGTCCTGAAGCCCGGGACGTACAAGCTGGCCAACAGCCAAGGCGAGGTCTACAGCAACGCTTGGAACATCCAACAGCTACGTCGCTTCTACCCTTAAGATGCTTTCAAGTTGCTCGTATACCTCGTTCACACATCAAGTCTGGTCGTCAAGGAAGGGTCAGCCTTGCCTCGGCAAAGCCCGACCCTCCCTCGGGGGCTAGAAGGGGGCAACCCCCTCTGCATCAAAAATTTCCTTGAAAAAAGAAAAAAATCTTTTCTGCCAGAACGCCTTTCGTGCTTTTCGACTACTTCAAAAGTGGATCCTGAAAACAACGGAGTACACGTAAGCAGCCAAGGCTGATCGAGCCGAGGGACTCCTACACCTCCGGGATACGGATACCTCACTCATCACCTTCTGCGATAAGTAACTCACATTCGGATAAGTGACTCCGCAGACCGAACAAGTCTTCATGCTCGAGAGCTCCTCTGCCGAAATGATTTTTCGGGCCTTCTCGACTGCGTCGGTAACAGAACCCTATGGACGAGTAAGAGCGCGCGTAAGCGGCAAGGCCAACCGAGCCGAGGGATTCCTACGCCTCCGGGATACGGATACCTCACTCATCACCTTCCGTGAAAAGCAACTCTCGCCCACACAAACAATTATGTTACCAACAAAAGAGTCTGGATACTCGAAACAAGAGGAAAAGAAACGCAGCTTTACAACACGACGATGGTGTGTTTAGGCCTCGGCGGCCGCAGAAAACATACACACACTACAAGACAACCTGATCCTGCAGGCTCGGACGTCGACAGCCGAAGGGGGCAGCAGCACCCTCGGCATCAACTACACCTTCGGCGGGGTCTGACCTAGCCTCGGACGGCGACGCGGTCGGAGGGCCCCCACTCTGAAGGACGACATCAGCACCGCACCTGGGCCATCGCCGCTAGGGTCTTCTTCGAGAATCCGGCCCGAGCAGGCGGCTCGGCCGGCCACCCCGAGGCCTCGGCCAGCTGACCCCCAAAGACTGCTCGGCTGGTGGCCTCGGCAGTTCAACTCCGGCGTCGGTTCCGCCAGTGGACAACCCGGCCAGGCTCTGGCCGACTACACCTCCTCTTCGAAGCCAACTCTGCCTCCGTCCATGCTGACGCCGCTACCCCTGGTTTCGGCTCGTCGAAGAGCGGCCGAGGGGTTCCTTTAACTAAGCAAGAGGGGCCTCGGACAGCAAGGCCGACCGAGTCGAGGGACTCCTACTCCTCCGGGATACGGATACCTCACTCGTCACCTTTGCACGAGGCAACTCACGCTCGGTGAAGCGGTTCAGATAATCAACAAGGCGAGTCTTAGTGCTCGAAACGAAGAAAAAACACGGCTCCGTGCCGAAAATACATACACGTTCAGGCCTCGACAGCCGCATTGAACGAAACACCGGCACTCAAGGTGCCATTACAAATGGAACTCCGGTTCCACCTCCGCAGGTACGAACAACCCCACGCGATTGGGGGGCCTACGGAGCAACAGAAGGCCGACGGGTGGCTCGCCGTCGCCCGTTCCGGCAGCAGCGACGACGACCTCCGCCCCGGGCGGTGAAGCAGCTTCAGCAGTGGCTTCTGGGCGAGTGCTACGGCAGGAGGGCTCTCGTTCACCGAGGACGAGAACCAGCCATTCAGGCCGAAAGATGGAGGCCCAGGGATGCGGGCGGAGTTGGCAATCCCGTTGGCAGAGAAGCCTTCTCCGGCTGCCACCACCTCAGCACCGCGCCAGCGGGCGCCGGACGCCTCAAAGCGCACCGGTAGGTCCTCGCCCTCGCCGAAGCCGCCCAGAACATGAGCGCCGCCCTCGCGGCACGCGACGTGCTGGGCAGCCCACTGATGCGGCTGTCGGCGCGAGGAAGGCCTGGACGTGGCCAGCCCGCTCGCGGCGCGACCATCGTTCGGACGGAGGACGGAATGCTGCACCCTGGCAGAGCAGCGGCGGTCCACCTACCCCAGCGTGGCTGAGGGAAGCCTCCGTGGAGCTGGAAGATGCCTTTCGCCCCCAGACGCCGGGGGAAGAAAAGGGTTATCGACCCACGCGGAGGCGGCCCCCCGACTCGCCTCACCCTCCGCCCCAGCAAGGATGATGAAGATCCTTGAGGCTGAGGGCGGGGCGGAGGCCGCAGCCCGGTTCGCTTCTCCCCACCATCAAGCTGGTGGTCACCATTTTGGGTGACCACCGGCGAGGGGATGCAGCCGGGCTGCATGATGAAAATCCTTGAAGCCGAATGATGGCTGAAAGGTATCAACTTCCACGAGGTTGCGTTCCTCCGACGACAAGACGGAAGTGCTCCGGGCGTCCCTCGCCCAGGGGCTCAGAAGATGGGAAGACACGATGCATGAGGGGAGCGCGAAGACATGGTTGCCCTCCGAAGTGGTCGCCCCCCTTTTAAAGGCGACTCTCCCCACTTGCGCCCTCAACCGTTGCGGGTCGAGTCTTCTCCAACGCGCTCCAAGATTCTCCCCCCCCCCCCCCACGGCGCGGGGGCTGGGTCCCACACGTCATGCAAGCCGATCCAGGGGAGAAGAAGCCAAACCGCCACGCGCGCGGTGCATGCAACCACCCGACGGTTACAAGCACTCCTCCACTTTCGCCCAGACCAGCGGGCGAAAGGGCAGACAGCCATGCAGGCGGCATGCAACCGTGCCAAGTGGGCGCACCCCTTCGACTCCAACAAGCCTAGCATGGAGGTCCAGGCCCACGCGTCATGCAACCGGCGCGCCGGTTGCTACGTGTGAGCAACTGCACCGCCACTCACGCCACTACCGCGCCTCCTCGACTGCGGAGCCAATACCGTGACTCGAGGCAACCCTGCAGTGCCAGCCAAGCGCGACGGTCAAATACGGTCAAAAATGGGCCGGCAGTAATGGCGGTGACAGGCGGGCAGGAGCAGCGATCACGTCGTCAGCCAGGCTTACGTCCCATCCAGGGGCAGCGAGGGAGCCCTCTCCCACGGCGTGAAGACGATGCGCCCGTGATCCGTTCCTCGAACGGCTCGCGCACGCGTAACGGTCGCCCCACGAACCGCTCGCCCCGTTGCATTAACTCCGTGGCAGGACAGGCGGCGCCTCAGGCGAGAGAAGCAAGCGACGCTTCGCCTTCGCCACAATGACCGCGTCAAAAAAAAGGTACGCCGCGTCATTCGATTTCGTGTCCTTTCCCTTTTCCTCTTTCTCTCTCTTACAACAGGGACCGGGAAAGGGGGATACCCCGAAAAGGACCCTTCTCCGTGAAGGAAACAGGCTCCGTGCCTCCCTACTGATCAAAGGTTCGAAGGCCGGCCCCTCGGAGGGGTTCAACGGCCGCCTCAGATCGATTGGGTTCTGCGCCCACTACTGGTCAGAGGTTCGATGGCCAGCCCCTCGAAGGGTTCAACGGCCGCCTCAGGCCACTCAGGCTCTGCGCCCACTACTGATCAGGGATTCGTAGGCTGGCCCTCGAAGGGTTCACAGTCGCCTCAGACACAGAGCGAGGGATGACCATGGGTACGTTCGATACATAACCAAGGCTCGGGTTGCGCTCCCGAGGTACCCTAGGACATTTCCGAGACCAGCGGGAACGATCTTGTAACGGAATCCCATCAGAGGGAGGCATCGAGCCCTCGGACCCCGTCGACAGGGGACCGGCTCTGGTAGATCACCCGCAGGTACTTTTGGGCGCGCCTCTCGGTCTCTAGCCGACCCCTAACAAATGGGGCACGGACGTCCGCTCGGATTACCCGCCAGCAGCTCACCGGAGACACCATGTTCGGCGCCCACCAAGGGCAACATGGCGCTTTCCCCCTCCTCCTTGCGGAAAGGCGATGTAGGGGCGTATGTAAAAAAGTCGAGTCTGTCCCTGATCGTCCTCTCGCCCTGTGCAGAAGCTCGGGGGCTGCTCTCGCAAACCCGGCTCCGGCCGAACCGTTGACGACGTCAACATACCAGCCCGAGAACTTGGGACCTGACCGTGCACTCGGGCTACGGCCTGCTCGCATGAGGGAACAACTAGACCAGCCGAAGTGTTGCGAAACGCACTAAGACCTCGAAGGAGTAAAACTACTCCTCCGAGGCCTCGGGGGCTACACCCGGCGGGTGCGCTCGCGCGCATCCACCGGAACAGAATGCAACCAAAAAAGGCTGGTCCCCTTGCAAAAAAGTGTAGCAAAAGCCTCCAAGCGAGTATTAGTACTCCCTTGGAGGCTCGGGGGCTACTGTCGGGGACCATAATTAGAGGTACCCTCAAGACCCCTAAATCTCAGCTGGTAACCCCCATCAGCACAAAGCTGCAAAGGCCTGATGGGTGTGATTAAGTCAAGGATCGGTCCATTCAAAGGACATGATCGTGCCTCGCCCGAGCCTAGCCTCGGGCAAGGGAAGCCGACCCTAGAGAACCTACGTCTCGCCCGAGGACCCCCCTCCAGCAACGGGCACACTATCGGCTCGCCCGAGGCCCAGTCTTCACTGAGAAGCAACCTTGGCCACATCGCCACGCCGACCGACCAAATCGCAGGGGCGTTTAATGCAAAGGTGGCCTGACACCTTTATCCTGACGCACGTCCACCAGTCGACAGAGCCGAAGTGACCGCAGTCACTTCGCCGCTCTACTGACCGACCTGACAAGAGGACAGCGCCGCCTGCGCCGCTCCGACTGCTGAGCCACCCGACAGAGTGAGGCTGACAGCAGCCAAGGCCGGCCTTGGGCGTCATAGGAAACTCCGCCTCGCCCGACCCCAGGGCTCGGACTCGGGCTCAGCCCCGGAAGACGGCGAACTCCGCTCCGCCCGACCCAGGGCTCGGACTCGGGCTCAGCCCCGGAAGACGGCGAACTCCGCTCCGCCCGACCCAGGGCTCGAACTCGGGCTCAGCCCCGGAAGACGGCGAACTCCGCCTCACCTGACCCCAGGGCTCGAACATGGGCTCAGCCCCAGAAGACGACGAACTCCGCTTCGCCCGACCCCAGGGCTCGGACTCAGCTCTGGCCTCAGCCGACGGTCTCCGCCTCACCTGACCCAGGGGCTCGGACTCGACCACGGCCACGGAAGACAGACTCGACCTCGACCTCGGAGGAGCCTCCACATCGCCCTACCTAGGGCGCAGACCGACCACGTCGACAGGAGGCGCCATCATCACCCTACCCCGAGCTAACTCAGGCTACGGGAAACAAGACCGGCGTCCCATCTGGCTCGCTCCGCCAGATAGGCAATGATGGCGCCTCGCACGCACTATGACGACGGCGGCTCTCGGCCCCCTTACGGAAGCAAGAGGACGTCAGCAAGGACTCGACATCCCCAACAGCTGTCCTTCCGCCAGGCTCCAGCGCTCCTCCGACGGCCACGACATCACACGAACCGGGTGCCAAAACCCCTCCGGCTGCCACAACGGCATGTACTTAGGGCGCTAGCTCTCCTCCGCTAGACACGTAGCACTCTGCTACACCCCCCATTGTACACCTGGATCCTCTCCTTATGCCTATAAAAGGAAGGACCAGGGCCCTCTTATAGGGGGTTGGCCCGCGCGGGGAAGGACGGGACGGCGCTCGCGCAAGGCCGCTCGCTCCCACTCCCGCGTGGACGCTTGTATCCTCCTACTGCAAGCGCACCCGACTCAGGCGCGGGGCTAACACGAAGGTCGCGGGATCCGCTCTCTCACGTCTGCCTCCCTCCGGCTGCCTCCTTTCCCCCCTTCGCGTTCCGCCTTGCGTCGACCCATCTGGGCTGGGGCACGCGGCGACAATTCACTCATCGGTCCAGGGACCCCCCGGGTTTCGAAACACCGACACAATTGTTTCTGAAGTTTTCACTGGTGCTTTTGGTTCGCCAAGCTCTACCAAAAGGCCGGGGGCATGTGTTGAGCACCAAAAGTGGCGGACGGTCCGGCCTTAGGGCCTGGACGGTGAGCGGCCCTGCGATCAGATTAACTTAGACGATTATCCTTATCTCGTGCGTGGTTATCCATCTAATCATGTGGGGTTTGTTAGCTATCGCTTAGGAATGGGTCCAGACCTCCCCCTATATATATGAAGGGGTACGATCGATTGAGAACCCCCGAACACATTTCAATCGAACCAATTACTTTCTTTATCATTCCTGCCCTAGGAGTAGATGTAGTGTAGTTCTAGTTATAGCCTTCCGCATATCCACCTCCACCCCTATTTGACTCTACGTCGTCTAGATCCGTCTTGGGTGGTCTGCCGACCCCAAAACGACTCTAGGATCATACCCCTCTCAGGGGGCAAGATCTAGTTCTCCACCCAAGGCCTCTTCCTCGAATTTATCTCTTAACTCCTAGGCGACTCCATGTCGTCTAGGGATGCCCCGGGTGACCTGTCGACCTAGGGCGTCCTAAGATCTCTTCCCTAGGGGGCGAGATCTAGGTTCCAGCGAAGAGGAGGAATACGACCCTGCGCCATCGTGGACCGTCCGGTGCGACGCAGGGAAGGCGTCGCTCCTGCGCAGATCGCAGACCGTCCGACCCAGAGCCGCGGATCGTTCGCACCGCCGCAGAAGGCACCACCAGGTGGTACACCCCAAGTGATTGGCGCTGCCCATATCGGTGCCAACAAAAAGTTCCATACAGAAAATACATCGATTACGACTGGAATTTAAAAAATACGATCGATGGGTAGGAGGTCACAATAAATATAAGACAATGTAATACAATAATAAAATTATTATCATGTATGTAAATAAAGCAACAGTAATTCTAGCAGCATATGACTATAGAATTAATATGTGCATAATGATATGACATTTGCATTCTAATTGTACTCCTACTATTTGGCATAATCAACATAATTGGTGTCTTCCTGGTCTTTCTTAGGTTCTCGTGTAAATTATGAATATATGTATCAAGAGTAATAATTGGTAAGAAAACATAAATAAGATCTATAAAAGTTTCCAGCAATTCCAAACTATATACCATTAGATAAATCTTGATTTAGAAAAATAATAAAACTAGCTTCATATTTTTCTATGTTAAGATGAATTTATTACGAATTTATAAAGATCGGGTTAGATTTAATATTTTTCTGGAAAATATCGAATTGACTACTGACGGTAAAATACCGAATAAAACGATAATTTTGTTTTCGGTTCTGATTTTTCTACTGATTTTGTTTCCGTATTTTCGGTAACCATTTCCGTTTCTATTTATAAATTTTGGTAAATTTCGAAAAATAATTTCTGATATCCAAAAATTACCGTTTCCGTTTTCACCCCTAGCTGTCATTGTTTGCCTGCTTTCTTTTCATGATACTAGTAATGGAGGAGAAAAGGTCTCCCTTCGGATTCATTTTCTTGTATATCAATTATGTAATCGCTTCTCCTATGTTTCAAACTCTGTTTTTTTTTCTATCCGAGTAACATAGAATTTTTGTCAATGTTTGACCATCTTCCATATTTGAGCCTTATTAGGGCATGTATCTAACTAAATCAGAGGTCTCTATAGGTTAAATGGAAAAAAATCAAGAGACGAGCTTCTCCACAGAGAGAGACCTGAGTCGGTTTTAAACTTATCTTAGGCTCTGTTCGGTTTGTAGGGATTGGAGCCCTGGATTGATTCCTAGCCGAATTACTTATCTAATTTATATAGATTTTGATGAACGGGAATGAATCCTGGTTTATTCTCGTAGAAGCGAACAGACCCTTAAATGAAAACGACTAGATCATGGGGCGCCCCTTTGGGCGCCCTATCCAGCACTGGAAAAACATGAATAAGGAATTATGCGACGATCGAATCACCAACAAAATTGTTTAGTCCAGAGCAAATATTGGGCCATCAGATAGCTTGCCATCATTGAATGTACCAACTGGAGACCTGCTTATGTCTGGATGCATTCCATACTCGATATTGAGAAGGTGCCTACTATAGCATAGAGAACTCAACCTCTAAAAAAACTCCATCCAAAGTTATCACTACCAGATATCTGCAGAACCATATTATATGTCAATAAAAAAATGTAATCAAAATAAAAATAAAAAAATATTTAAGAAGCTTACTTTGCTCTTCACAGGGGTAGGTAATTGGTACTCATTGCTGATGAGAAAGCATGCCGTATGCCAGGCAGCTGCAGAGGAATTAAGGTTCCACACTCTTTGAGCTATACAGTTTCATCAATTATCACTAACTCCAAAGGAATCAAACTTTTAGGTTTCTTTAACAGCTGATGTATACTTGGAGAAGAATTCCTCATAGTTACATTGTACAACTCGAATGAGCTACCAACTGTACAGGTAGTGCATCAAGTATCATGGAACTGGGCTGTTAAATTCTATGTCATAAACTATTTCAACTATCTATGCAGGTCCTTGTAACTCCATTTTCACCTGCTTTGATGGTTTCAAATGTATCTTGGTTTCAAGAAGGACATGATACTTGCCTCAAGATCATCTACAACAACATATCTAATTGCCTCTCCAAAACTCATCTGCATCTGCATGGTTCAAGTATTTCTTTTAATATAGATGACCTGTATCCATTAGAAATATCAGTAATGCGCGTACATGTTATTTTACAGGATATTCGACTCTATTTGCCAACCTAATATGTTGGAGTAAAATTTTTGGACGTGCTAGAAATACAAGTAATAGTATTAGTTGCAATATAAAATAATAAACATATTCTCATTCTGAACATACGTAAAAGAAAACAAACGCTCCATAACCATGATTCCAATTATAATTCTTCATAGAGCGGCTAATAATCATGATTGAAAATTGATGTAGTTAGGTGGACTCATTCTATAACAGTCCCTACAACACGAAGTATCACAAGGCACACAGAACAATCATATAATTCAAGAACACCACATCAACGGGAACTCATTCATGATAGATAATGAATTTTGCATAAGAAAAAAAACTGATACTGCAACTCTGCAACTCAAGGGGAACACCACATCAAATGACATTTCACTTGTTATATTTGTTGAATATTCAAGCAGCTAACTAACCAACTACACCCTACAGTGCTTCTCACCTATTCTTCTTTGGATGGCTAAAAGGATTTAGTAAGGAATTCAGACCACGTTTGGAGGGGCTGGGCTCTTTAGACCACTTAAGTGGTGTTTATTTTCAAAACTGCTGGACCTTATGTATCGTTTATGAAAGTGAGCATGTAGATTCTTTTGATCAAGTCTGAGACCTATTGGCAGATCTGGTTGTCTAAAAAATGGGATGCTGCAACACTATGTATTTATAGACAACAGAAGCTCTGTACTGAAAATGAACTCCAGAGATCTAAAAACTCATATTATTCTCCATTTTCATTTTTTCATACATAATTCAGTTCTATTCCAAGCTTGAAACATGTTTCTGACTTCTCTAGATCTCTAGAAATATCATCCATGAAAAAGAGCAATACCTGCGTTCAATCGATGGAAGAAAAACCTGAATTATGAAACTTAAACAGTATCCTGCCCTCTCCATCATTTTCTTCCAAATGTACACCATTAATTTCTACCTACCTAAAAAAAAGTTAGCCCTCATAATCTCATCCACACACACAACACCACCCGAGGGAGCTACACAGTCACAGAATTGATATATGGGCATAACACAAGAATTAGCCATTGGCACACACTGAAAAAACACGAGTTAGAAGTACGCAAGTATGTTAACTAACTAACTCGGTGGAAGGCACAACTGACGATTGCTCTCTTGCAAAATCCTCCTACTGTGCCTACCACTACCAAATATGTATTAGTCAGTATCTTCAATATAGACCGAAATAGAAAAACTTCGTTACAAACCTGTAACTGACTATGGATCCACATTTATATGATGTAAGAGCACCTCCAAAAGAGCGCTAAAATTTTATTCCCAAGAACATCTTAATGGGGTTGTTGAAAAAATATTTTTCCGAAAAAAATCTGAGTTCACATCAAACTGCTAATAAGTATTCCCCAAAATGTTTGAAACAAATCCCGTAGGCCATGCTTTGCCTATTTGAACTAGAATCCTTTGTGTATACTGCTGATGGCCACCACTACTATACATCTCTAGTCATCCTTGTTGTAGATCGTTGGCATGCAAGCCATCAGCGTGTGCTGCAATTATATTTCACCGTCTTGTATTGTCAGCGAGACGAACCACTGCGTGCGGGAAAACAAAAACATTGATGCGCGCCACCGCTTGCCGCCTGCACCAGAACACACCGATGCGTGTGGAAAACAAAAACATGGGGTCCTGGTGCACGGACGGATTGGGGAGGGATGCAACAGGCCAAAATACGATTGAGAGGGGGCTGTGGATACGAGACCCGGGGGAGCTGTTGGAGCAAGAGAAATCATTCTTTACTAATATTTATTTTAGGGTTGGTTTACATGTTTTTTTGGAGTTGCTGTAATGTAGAAAGGCATCAGAAATTGGAAGAACACTGTAAAAGCTTTTTGGATAGATATTTATTCAGAAAGTGGAGAAACGCTCTCTTGGTACAAACCGTTATTTGGAGTTTGGACCCATCAAAACATCAACCCCTAAATCATTACAGAATTCACTACTGTTTTGTCATATACCAATCTCTTTTATATGCATAGGTTGTATTTAGTTGTCTGCTTCTTTTATACAATGCACAGTGGAGAATCTAGTTTCTTCGGGTAAACACAGGTCGACCAAAGGACGTCTGGACAACAAATCAAACAAGAGCACACACCAATTAGAAGAGTAGAGCGCGGAGGAACATGTCGCTATCAAAACAGACCTGTAACCATGGAGGCTTGGACACGATCTAGGTCACGGGAGGCGTCAGCAGCAGCTCAGACAACCCCATGGGTACGCCTGTCGGCGACAGCAAGGAAACCAACTTTGCAGCGGAGATGAATGTTGATTTAGGGGAACTGTAGAAATACATATCTGTTTGCGAATGGGGAGGATGAGGAAGGAGACTAAAAAGGGGAGGAAGGTACCCATCTTATACCCGACGAGAGGAGCACGACACTGATGTCCATGCCTTAGCGCTGCTGCGACGTGCGGGGCGCCGTGGAGACGTGCATCGGGGGTCTCATCGAGCAAAGTTACGGGGCGGCTACCATGGAACCGCCCAAATCCTCTATCACAGCAACTGCGCGAACAACGCAATCACCTCGATGTTCGCATCTACAACCGCAGACGGGCGACGGCGACCAATAAAGCAAACTGCCAGAGCAAGTGGGCGCCGAGAGAGTTGCAGTAGTACACACGCACACGAACACCAAAGTAACACGGCGGGCGCACACAGACCTGGCGTCCCGGGGAGGCTCCGCTTCTCCTTGACCGAAACCGGCGCCGTAGCCGCGAAGGGCACCGCCTTCGTCGGCGCCTCCTGCTCGGGCCACGTCCGTCGGGTGCGGCAGCGGCATTACCGGCGCTCGATCTGTCTCCCGCTCCATCCTAACCTCTGGCCTGCCTCACTGAATCAAGGTAGCGCTCGGAGGGAGGTCCATCCGTGCGTGTAGTTCGTGACGGCGCGACGGGCGACGATGGATGGAGGGAGGGAGTGGTCAAGATGGGGAGGACCCGCTGAAAGCCCGTCTGGAAGAAAAACGCAGATCCGCACACGCGTCGCCACCGAAGAATGTCGGACGGGCATGGCGCACCCTCGCGCGAGCAAACAAGGTGCTGAGAGAGAAACTCGCGGCAGCCACCAGCCCGGGGAGGAAGAAGGCAGGGTGGGTCGGTGCTAGCGGCGGTCGCCGGGAAGGACGAGGGCGAGGTGAGGAAAGAGTAGGTGTCCAGGGGAAAGGAAAAGAGAAGAGCGGGGAGGGATTCGGACGTGAGCGAAGGATGCAGCCAGTTAAGAGAAGTGCTCACGTCCGAGGCCACGCGTCGGTGCATTTTAGGTGGAGGACCCGTCGAATGCGGACAGCGTCCCAAACTGGGTGATGTTTTAATAACTTAGATTCCGTCTGAGATCACCCCAACAGAGCCCATGTAGATGTAGGGTGGTAGCAGGGTTTAGAAGGCATTGTTGCATTGCAATCAGCGAGAGGAAACTGAAACAGTAGGAAAATACTGTCGGTGCCAGCAAGCCACAGTGACCCATGCATACACAGTTTCAAATGGACAAAAGCACAGGATTTCAGCACACAAGAATACAACATGATCACCCGGATGATAGATACGTTCAGCACCATTTTTTTTTCCCCCTGAAAGCCTTGCAGCACGATTGTACGAAGCACAATGATACTGCAATTCAAATCCAATCCAACAAATGCAAGGCCCTTGACGGGCTTTCTCTCGGCAAAAAGGGCCCGTACCTGCATGCGCGTTCCCCGAAGGCCCGCAGGCCGCAGCCCCGCACTAGTCTCGAGCTGTCCAACTCATAACATGGGCCGCGGCTCTTCGACACCGTTTAGCTGAACTAGTAATGAAAATCACACCTTTCTCAAAAAAAAAAGTAATGGAAACGAACCTTGTCTGACCTAGCCTTCAGGTCTGCGAACTACTAGGCAATTGAGAGTCCTAGGTGCTCTCTGAGTAAACAAAAGGTGCAATTATAGGTCTATCAAACCAAATTGAAAAAAATAAAGTTTGATTGAGTTTATAGAAAGTAGAGTATCCAGATTTATTATAAAAGTCGAAAAAATAAAGTTTGGCTGCTTATAGAAAGTAGAGTATCTAGATTTATTGTATAAATATAATATACTATTAATTTGATGACGTTAGTTATTATCATAAATGTTAATGATTGCTTTTATAGATTTAACCAAATTTAAAACTATTCAACTCTTTAAAAATGAGAGATACACTTCTTTGGAAAAAAAACGTACGCAAAACTTATAACCTGTATGTGCGAAATAAAAAAATATAGTTAGTTACTATATACTCTCTCCATCCCAAAATAGCAGTGTTATACTAAATGACCGTTTAGACCGTTTACACGTCGCTTAAACGCTACTCAGTAGCTAATTGTATTGGTTGTTTATGCCGTTTAATCCCGTATAATCCATTTTTTAGTTCGTTTAAACACCAGTGTAGTCCGATTAAACGCTAAATAGAGGATGACCGACTATTTACCGTTTAACGTTTACGATAACACTGTAAAATAATATTCGTTTTAGAGTGTTAATGGATTCATACAATATTTGATGTATGTGTATTATATATGTGTCTAAATTGATTGTTATTCATTTGAATATGGACACAAAACTAAAGTTAGAACGAACAATATATTGGGACAGAGTGACAGAGGGAGTACAACGTAAACCAACATGCTACGCTAAAGCAGAAATACATATAAAATACAAAGTGAACAGTGCAACTAATGGAAATAACATATATGTGAAATAGTTGTGTCCATCATTAATGGAAATTTATTCTTACTAGCAAATGTGTCCATATATTAATTGCACCGAACCTAATATATCTTGGAAACAAACTTCGTATTATCACTTGACACGAATTGACGAATTATTCTAATTCATATAAGCACAAGACAAATACAGATCACAATATGTCACATATGCCATATAGATGAAGTAAAAAAAAGCGAGATGGAAGAAATTAGGGCTTGTTTGGTTCGTGGCTAACTGTGCCACACTTAGACTAAGGTTAGTCGTTCGAATTGAAAAGCTAACCTTAGACAGAAAAGTTAGGCAAAGTGTGGCAAGTTAGGCAGCAAACCAAACATAATTTAAATGACCCTTTACTTAAAAAAAGTATAGATATAGAGCAAATATGAACATGCTACGCTATGAAGTAAGCTATTTTTTTACAGTGGTGATTTGTTTTTATTTGTCTTTTAGTTGATGTTATGTGTTTGGACTTTAACTTTTTATTATCTGTGAAATATATGTGATAACCAATGGAGAAATATAATTAGCCAGATTGTGTTATTTGAGGACTAAATTTTTTATTAGTGGTTATAAAAGTTTACAACACTAACGGATAGGGCTCACTTATCGCCATGTATAAGCCTACTTATTTATTTATTTTTCTTCTCTGCTGCCCTTATATATATATCCTTTCTCCATTCTCTTCTTTCCTAGATAGTTAAATTACCTTTCTTTTACAAAAAATAAATCTACTCGCTAATCAAGTACGTCTCTCTCTACCATAATAAGCAGATAGAGGTGGAAGAAGATGTGAGCATGTTGGCCAATGTCTTGTTGATGCTCAGGGGGTGCTGGCGACTGCCGCTCATCCACCACCACTCCAACAGCTTCGTCTTCTCAATTTCTCATGCATGTTCTAGCTAGCCTATGGTGGCTGAGGTTGCAATAGGAAACGTCGGTATAGATTCATCACCGTCTGACACTTTATTTTTTAGTATTAAAATATGTCGAGATAAAAAGTTGAAAATATGTACTAAAATACATGTCAACTAACGTGCATATGCAACTGGTAAGCAAAAGGTTACCGACTATTCCACTACTTACATGTATGTTCTAGTAACTCCAAACATCAATTTGCATTCCGTTATGTTTGTAGCATGCATATTGCATCACTAATTTGTTCAAACTGAGGTGAAGGTTATTTTTAGGAGCCACATTATTAGTGTCGGCGTTTCGGACCCGCGAGGACCGTCAACCGATCAGTGAATTTGTCGCTGCGTGTCCCTGCCTAGATGGGTTGATGCAAGATGGAACACAAGCGGGAGATGAGGCTTATATTATCTTGCACCGGGGTGCTCGTAGTAGGGGTTACAAGCGTTACGAGAGAGCGAGAGCGAGAGAGAAAGAGAGGGTTCAGCCTTGAGGTGAGCTATCTGAGTCTGCCTCTACCGCGTCTCTCCTACTCTGCCTGTCTCTCCTCGCCCGCCTTCGTCCTTTTTTGCCCGTGTCTTCGTACGTGTCCCCCCTTTTATTAGGAAGGCCCTGGACATCCCCTTTTATAGACGCAAGAAGACGCCCAGCTGTACAATGGGGGTGTAGCTATGAGCTAACGTGGCTGGCGGGGAAGTGCCTTGAGCCCTGTACATGTACTAACGTAGCTGTCGGAGAAGTGCCTTGAGTCCTGTAGAAGCATAGATGGCGGTGCGGCATGGATCCTGCTGACGTTTCCTTGCTTCCGTAGGGGGTTAAGAGCAACCGACGTCATGGGCGCACGCGGGAGACCATCATTACCTGTTACCGGAGTAACCCAGATGGGACACCGGTCTTGTTCCTTCATAGCCTGAGGCAGCTAGCTAGGGGTAGGGTAATGATGTATCCCATGTAGCGTAGTCGGTCCGAGGCTGAGGTCGGGCGAGGCGGAGACTTCTCCTGAGGCCGAGGCTGAGGTCGGGCGAGGCGGAGACCTTCTCCCGAGGCCGAGGCTGAGGCCGAGGCCTGGGGTCAGGCGAGGCGGAGCTCCTGGTTGCGCCCGATGCTGAACTCGGGGGAGGTCACGACTTACTGTTGCTAGTCTTACCACGGTGGTTGGCACAATAGCCGGAGCAGGGCGAACATTGTTATTTTCCTGTCAGGACGGTCAGTAAAGGGGCGAAGTGACTGCGGTCACTTCGACCTTGCCGACTGAGGTGCACGTGTCAGGATAAGGTGTCAGGCGATCCCCGCATTAAATGCGCATGCGATACGATCGGTTGGCAAGGCGATTCGGTCTAGGTCGCTGCATGACAAAGTTCGCCCGAGCTTAGCCTTGGGTGAGACGAGGGTGTGTCTGCTGACTGAGGGGACCCTCGGGCGAGGCATGAATTCGTCCGGGACTACTGTCCTTGCCCGAGGCTGGGCTCGGATGAGGTCGCGTCCCATGGTAGACGAGGCCTTGACTTGAACCGCGCTTCATCAGCCGTGTATGGTTTGTTCTGAAGATGTTTTCCAGCCAAGTTAAGGAGCATTGGGGGTACCCCTAATTACGGTACCCGACAGTAGCCCCCGAGCCTTCAAGGGAGTGTTGAGAGCACCTAGAGGGGGGGTGAATAGGTGATCCTGTAAAAACTTCAAACTTAAGCCACAAAAACTTGTTAAGCGTTAGCACGATTAATGCCAAGTGGCTAAGGTGAAGTCTCAACAAAACACAATACCACAAGAATCAAGCACAGAGGGACACAGTGGTTTATCCCGTGGTTCGGCCAAGCCAATGCTTGCCTACTTCCACGTTGTGGCGTCCCAACGGACGAGGGTTGCAATCAACCCCTCTCAAGCGGTCCAAAGACCCACTTGAATACCACGTTGTTTTGTTGTTCCTTTCACTATCCCGTTTGCAAGGAATCTCCACAAATTGGAGTCTCTTGCCCTTACAAGTATATGATCACAAAGAAAGCACAGAGTAAGGGAGGGAAGCAACACACACAAATCCACAGCGAAACGCGCACACACACGGCCAAGAATCGAGCTCACAAGAGTTTCACACAGTTCTCACTAGAACAGAGCTCGAAACACTTAGAATGACAATCAAATGCGCAGAGATTGAGTGTGGATGATCAAGAATGCTCAAAGGTTGCTTGTGTTTCTCCTCCATGCGCCTAGGGGCTCCTTTTATAGCCCCAAGGCAGCTAGGAGCCGTTGAGAGCAAATCCGGAAGGCCATCCTTGCCTTCTGTCGTCGGGGGCACCGGACAGTCCGGTGCACACCGGACATGTCCGGTGACCGATTTCTTTCCTTATCCAGCGCTTCCCGACCGTTGCAGACCGGCGGAGATCTGAGAGCCGTTGGCGCACCGGACAGTCCGGTGCACACCGGACAGTCCGGTGCCGTCTTCCGACCGTTGGCTCGGCCACGTGTCCCGCGCGGATTGCGCGGCCGACCGTTGGCCCTGGCCGACCATTGGCTCACCGGACAGTCCGGTGCACACCGGACAGTCCGGTGAATTTTAGCCGTACGCCGTCGGCGAATTCCCGAGAGCGGCCAGTTCGCGCCGAGTTGGCCTGGCGCACCGGACACTGTCCGGTGCACACCGGACAGTCCGGTGCTCCAGACCGAGCTGAGCCTTGGCTGCACACAGCCAAGTCTTTCTCTCCCCTTTTCTCTTTTTCTTCTTTCTGTTTCTAACACTTAGACAAATATGTTAGTCCACAAAACAAATGTACTAAGGCTTAGAAACATACCTTTATCTCATGATTTGCACCTTGTTCATCCATGTACATAAATTCACAATTATGCACATGTGTTGGCACTCAATCACCAAAATACTTAGAAATGGCCCAAGGGCACATTTCCCTTTCAATCTCCCCCTTTTTGGTGATTTATGCCAACACAACATAAAGCCACTAGAACAAGTGCAAACTCAATTCAAATAACACTTAAATTTATTTTGAATCAATTTTGGCATATATGGATCATCCTTTGCCACCACTTGGTTTGTTTTTGCAAATCAAACACAAATCTCTATCTCTAAGTTAAACACACATGTTTAAGCATAAAGAGAGTCATTCAAAAAGAGATTGATCAAGGATTTCAAAAACTCCCCCTTTTTCCCATAATCAATACTTCTCCCCACAAGAAGCCAACTTTTGACAAGAGAGACAACTTAAGAATTTTGACAAACCAAAAACTCTATTCTACTATTTTCAAAATCTCTCAAGTGGTAGCTGATCCATTTATTGCTTTGGCCTTTATTTTCTCCCCCTTTGGCATCAAACACCATAACGGGATCAATTTTGGCCCTTTAACCCCATTGCCTCACCAAAATCTTCAATTAAGAGCAAATGGCAATAAGAGTTCATGAGATGGACTTGGAATAAGTTACCCCTCATCGGAGTGCAGTGGAAGTCTTTCATGGTCCAAGTCCACCTTTTCCCTTTCAATTCTCCTTTGTGACTAACACAAGCAAACTCAAACATATGGTTAGTCTCAAAGGGTCAAGTTGTAACACATCTCCCCCTAAACATGTGCATCACATTGCAACGGACTTGTGAGGTCCAGGGAGTGTTTGTACAACTTGAGCACCATAATAAGCAACAAAAATGCAGAAAGGAACATGATCAAAATCATGAATACATGTATGCTACAATTCAATCCAAGTTCCGCGAATCTAAGACATTTAGCTCACTACGCAGCCTGCAAAAGGTCTTCTCATCTAAAGGCTTGGTAAAGATATCGGCTAGCTGGTTCTCGGTGCTAACATAAAACACTTCGATATCTCCCTTTTGCTGGTGGTCTCTCAGAAAGTGATGCCGGATGTCAATGTGCTTTGTGCGGCTGTGCTCAACCGGATTTTCCGCTATTCGGATAGCACTCTCATTATCACATAGGAGTGGGACTTTGCTCAGATTGTAGCCAAAGTCCCTGAGGGTTTGCCTCATCCAAAGTAGTTGCGCGCAACACTGACCTGCGGCAACGTACTCGGCTTCAGCGGTGGATAGGGCAACGGAGGTTTGTTTCTTAGAGTTCCATGACACCAGGGACCTTCCTAAGAATTGGCACGTCCCTGATGTACTTTTCCTATCGACCTTACATCCAGCATAGTCGGAATCTGAGTACCCAATCAAGTCAAAGTTAGACCCCTTTGGATACCAGATCCCGAAGCAAGGCGTAGCAACTAAATATCTAAGAATTCGCTTCACCGCCACCAAGTGACACTCCTTAGGATCGGATTGAAATCCAGCACACATGCATACGCTAAGCATAATATCCGGTCTACTAGCACATAAATAAAGTAAAGACCCTATCATTGACCGGTATGCTTTTTGATCAACGGACTTACCTCCTTTGTTGAGGTCGGTGTGTCCGTCGGTTCCCATCGGAGTCTTTGCGGGCTTGGCGTCCTTCATCCCAAACCGCTTCAGCAGATCTTGCGTGTACTTCGTTTGGGAGATGAAGGTGCCGTCCTTGAGTTGCTTCACTTGGAACCCAAGGAAGTAGTTCAACTCGCCCATCATCGACATCTCGAATTTCTGCGTCATTACCCTGCTAAACTCTTCACAAGACTTTTGATTAGTAGAACCAAATATTATGTCATCGACATAAATTTGGCATACAAACAAATCACCATCACATGTCTTTGTAAAAAGAGTTGGATCGGCTTTCCCAACCTTGAAAGCATTAGCAAGTAAGAAATCTCTAAGGCATTCATACCATGCTCTTGGGGCTTGTTTAAGTCCATAGAGCGCCTTAGAGAGTTTACACACGTGGTCGGGGTACCGCTCATCCTCGAAGCCAGGGGGTTGCTCCACGTACACCTCCTCCTTTATTGGCCCGTTGAGGAAAGCGCTCTTCACATCCATTTGGTACAACCTGAAAGAATGGTGAGCGGCATATGCTAGCAAGATACGAATGGACTCTAGCCTAGCCACAGGAGCAAAAGTCTCCTCAAAGTCCAAACCTGCGACTTGGGCATAACCTTTTGCCACAAGTCGAGCCTTGTTCCTCGTCACCACTCCGTGCTCGTCCTGTTTGTTGCGGAATACCCACTTGGTTCCCACAACATTTTGTTTGGGACGAGGCACCAGCGTCCAAACTTCATTGCGCTTGAAGTTGTTAAGTTCCTCCTGCATGGCCAACACCCAGTCCGGATCTAGCAAGGCCTCCTCTACCCTGAAAGGCTCAATAGAGGAGACAAAAGAGTAATGTTCACAAAAATTAACTAATCGAGATCGAGTAGTTACTCCCTTGCTAATGTCACCCAGAATTTGGTCGACGGGATGATCCCTTTGAATCATCGCTCGAACTTGGGTTGGAGGTGCCGGTTGCGCTTCTTCCTCCATCACATGATCATCTTGTGCTCCCCCTTGATTACACGCCTCCTTTTGATGAACCTGTTCACCGTCTTGAGTTGGGGGATGCACCGTCGTTGAGGAAGAAGGTTGATCTCGTTCATCTTGTTCCTGTGGCCGAACGTCTCCAATCGCCATGGTTCGTATAGCAGCCGTCGGAACATCTTCTTCATCGGTTAGTAGCTCATACGAAGTCTTCTTGAGAAGTCGATGAAGGTAGACCCTGTTGATGGCGTGGCAAGCCGTGTTCACGGCTTCCGACCAAAAGCACTCGGGGGTCTTGAACTCTCCAAGCATCGTCCTCGCCATATCGATTAGCGTCCTGTTCTTCCTCTCTACCACACCATTTTGCTGTGGTGTGTAGGGAGCGGAGAACTCGTGCTTGATCCCTTCCTCCTCAAGAAACTCCTCCACTTGAAGGTTCTTGAACTCGGACCCGTTGTCGCTCCTAATCTTCTTCACCTTGAGCTCAAACTCATTTTGAGCTCTCCTGAGGAAGCGCTTGAGGGTCCCTTGGGTTTCAGACTTATCCTGCAAAAAGAACACCCAAGTGAAGCGGGAAAAGTCATCAACAATAACTAAACCATACTTACTTCCTCCTATACTTAGATAGGCGACGGGTCCGAAAAGGTCCATATGCAGCAACTCCAGAGGTCTTGACGTGGTCATCACATTCTTGCTGTGATGTGCTCCTCCCACTTGTTTACCTGCTTGACAAGCTGCACAAGGTCTATCTTTTTCGAAATAAACATTTGTTAGACCTATCACGTGTTCTCCCTTTAGAAGCTTGTGGAGGTTCTTCATCCCCACATGTGCTAAGCGGCGATGCCACAGCCAGCCCATGCAAGTCTTAGCCATTAAGCATGCATCTAGACCGGCCTCTTCTTTTGCAAAATCAACTAAATAAAGCTTGCCGTCTAGTACACCCTTAAAAGCTAGTGAACCATCACATCTTCTAAAGACAGACACATCTACATTTGTAAATAAACAATTATATCCCATTTGACATAATTGACTGACAGATAGCAAATTATATCCAAGACTCTCCACTAAGAATACATTTGAGATAGAATGCTCATTAGATATTGCAATTTTACCTAACCCTCTTACCTTGCCTTGATTCCCATCACCGAATATAATTGAATTTTGGGAATCCTTATTCTTGACGTAGGAGGTGAACATCTTCTTCTCCCCCGTCATATGGTTTGTGCATCCGCTGTCGATAATCCAGCTTGAACCCCCGGATGCATAAACCTGCAAGGCAAATTTAGGCTTGGGTCTTAGGTACCCAACTCATGTTGGGTCCTGCAAGGTTAGCACAAATGTCCTTAGGGACCCAAATGCAAGATTTATCTCCCTTGCATCTAGCCCCTAATTTCCTAGCAACTACCTTCTTACCCTTTCTACAAATAGCAAAAGGAGCATTACAAGCATAATAAATGATAGAAGGTTCATTCACTACTTTCCTAGGAGCATGAATAACATTCTTTCTAGGTACATGAGCAATATCTCTCCTAGGCATATGTACAACATTTCTCCTACACATATCTCTACCATGCTTATAAGAAGAACTAGAAGCAAACATGGCATGAGAATCATAAACATGTGAATCAAAATGATTATAAGCTTTTATAGCATGTCTCCTATCATAATACATAAAGGCATGATTCTTTTTAGCATTACTAGCCATAAGGGCCTTCCCCTTCTCCTTGACGAAGATGGGAGCCTTATGGCTTGTTAAGTTCTTGGCTTCCCTCTTGAAGCCAAGCCCATCCTTAATTGAGGGATGTCTTCCAATTGTGTAGGCATCCCTTGCAAATTTTATCTTTTCAACTTCACTCTTGCTAGTCTTAAGTTGAGCATTAAGACTAGCCACTTCATCTTTTAGTTTTGAAATTGAAACTAAGTGTTTGCTACAAGTGTTAACATCAAAATCCTTACACCTAGTGCAAATTGTAACATTTTCAACACAAGACTTAGATTTATTTGTTACTTCTAATTTAGCATTTAAATCATGGTTAACACTTTGTAAAGTAGCAATGGTTTCATGACAAGAAGATATTTCACTAGAAAGCACTTCATTTCTTTTCACTTCTAAAGCATATGATTTTTGTGCCTCTACAAACTTATCATGTTCATCATACAATAAATCCTCTTGCTTTTCTAAAAGCCTATCCTTTTCATTCAAAGCATCAATCAATTCATTGATTTTATCTATCTTAGATCTATCTAAGCCCTTGAACAAGCAAGAATAATCTATGTCATCATCACTAGACTCACTATCACTAGAAGAAGCATAAGTGGAGTCTTGAGTACTCACCTTCTTCTCTCTTGCCATAAGGCAAGTGAGACGCTCGTTGGGGAAGAGAGCCGATTTATTGAAGGCAGTGGCGGCGAGTCCTTCGTTGTCGGAGTCGGAGGAGGAGCAATCCGAGTCCCACTCCTTTCCTAGATGCGCCTCGCCCTTTGCCTTCTTGTATTGCTTCTTCTTCTCTCTTTTGTTCCCCTTTTCCTGGTCACTTTCATTATCGGGACAGTTAGCAATGAAATGACCAAGCTTACCGCATTTGAAGCATGAGCGCTTCCCCTTGGCTTTGGTCTTGCTTGGTTGTCCCTTGTGACCTTTAAGCACCGTCTTGAATCTTTTGATGATGAGAGCCATCTCTTCATCATTAAGGCCAGCCGCTTCAATCTGTGCCACCTTGCTAGGTAGCGCCTCCTTGCTTCGTGTTGCCTTGAGAGCAAGGGGTTGCGGCTCGTTGATCGGACCATTCAAGGCGTCGTCCACATATCTTGCCTCCTTGATCATCATTCGCCCGCTAACGAATTTCCCAAGAACTTCTTCGGGCGACATCTTGGTGTACCTGGGATTTTCACGTATATTGTTCACCAAGTGAGGATCAAGAACGGTAAATGACCTGAGCATTAGGCGGACGACGTCGTGGTCCGTCCATCGCGTGCTCCCGTAGCTTCTTATCTTGTTGATAAGGGTCTTGAGCCGGTTGTATGTTTGCGTCGGCTCCTCGCCCCTTATCATGGCGAACCGTCCAAGCTCTCCCTCCACCAACTCCATCTTGGTGAGCAAGGTGACGTCGTTCCCCTCATGAGAAATCTTGAGGGTGTCCCAGATCTGCTTGGCATTGTCCAAGCCGCTCACCTTGTGATACTCGTCCCTGCACAAAGAGGCTAGCAACACAGTAGTAGCTTGTGCATTTTTATGAATCTGTTCATTAATAAACATAGGGCTATCCGAGCTATCAAATTTCATTCCACTTTCCACAATCTCCCAAATGCTTGGATGGAGAGAAAACAGGTGAGTACGCATTTTGTGGCTCCAAAATCCGTAATCCTCTCCATCAAAGTGAGGAGGTTTGCCAAGTGGAATGGGAAGCAAATGAGTATTTGAGCTATGCGGAATACGCGAATAATCAAAAGAAAAGTTTGAGTTAACCGTCTTTTGTTTGTAGTCGTTGTGGTCCTCGTCCTTTTGGGAAGAAGTAGACTCGTCGCTGTCGTAGTAGACAATCTCCTTGATGCGCCTGGTCTTCTTCTTCTTCCCTTCCTTCCGTCTTTGGCCCGAGCCGGAGTCGGTAGGCCTGTCATCCTTCGGCTCGTTGACGAAGGTCTCCTTCTCTTTATCGTTGATCACTATACCCTTCCCCTTAGGATCCATCTCTTCGGGCGGTTAGTCCCTTTGAGAAGAGAACGGCTCCGATACCAATTGAGAGCACCTAGAGGGGGGGGGGGTGAATAGGTGATCCTGTAAAAACTTCAAACTTAAGCCACAAAAACTTGTTAAGCGTTAGCACGATTAATGCCAAGTGGCTAAGGTGAAGTCTCAACAAAACACAATACCACAAGAATCAAGCACAGAGGGACACAGTGGTTTATCCCGTGGTTCGGCCAAGCCAATGCTTGCCTACTTCCACGTTGTGGCGTCCCAACGGACGAGGGTTGCAATCAACCCCTCTCAAGCGGTCCAAAGACCCACTTGAATACCACGTTGTTTTGTTGTTCCTTTCACTATCCCGTTTGCAAGGAATCTCCACAAATTGGAGTCTCTTGCCCTTACAAGTATATGATCACAAAGAAAGCACAGAGTAAGGGAGGGAAGCAACACACACAAATCCACAGCGAAACGCGCACACACACGGCCAAGAATCGAGCTCACAAGAGTTTCACACAGTTCTCACTAGAACAGAGCTCGAAACACTTAGAATGACAATCAAATGCGCAGAGATTGAGTGTGGATGATCAAGAATGCTCAAAGGTTGCTTGTGTTTCTCCTCCATGCGCCTAGGGGCTCCTTTTATAGCCCCAAGGCAGCTAGGAGCCGTTGAGAGCAAATCCGGAAGGCCATCCTTGCCTTCTGTCGTCGGGGGCACCGGACAGTCCGGTGCACACCGGACATGTCCGGTGACCGATTTCTTTCCTTATCCAGCGCTTCCCGACCGTTGCAGACCGGCGGAGATCTGAGAGCCGTTGGCGCACCGGACAGTCCGGTGCACACCGGACAGTCCGGTGCCGTCTTCCGACCGTTGGCTCGGCCACGTGTCCCGCGCGGATTGCGCGGCCGACCGTTGGCCCTGGCCGACCATTGGCTCACCGGACAGTCCGGTGCACACCGGACAGTCCGGTGAATTTTAGCCGTACGCCGTCGGCGAATTCCTGAGAGCGGCCAGTTCGCGCCGAGTTGGCCTGGCGCACCGGACACTGTCCGGTGCACACCGGACAGTCCGGTGCTCCAGACCGAGCTGAGCCTTGGCTGCACACAGCCAAGTCTTTCTCTCCCCTTTTCTCTTTTTCTTCTTTCTGTTTCTAACACTTAGACAAATATGTTAGTCCACAAAACAAATGTACTAAGGCTTAGAAACATACCTTTATCTCATGATTTGCACCTTGTTCATCCATGTACATAAATTCACAATTACGCACATGTGTTGGCACTCAATCACCAAAATACTTAGAAATGGCCCAAGGGCACATTTCCCTTTCAAGTGTAGGTACTCGCTTGGAGGTTCTGCCAGATTTCTGGCAAGGGGACCAGCCTTTCTCGGTTATGTTTTGTTCCGATGGGTGCGCGCGAGCGCACCCGCCGGGTGTAGCCCCCGAGGCCTCGGAGGAGTGGTTTGACTCCTCTGAGGTCTTAATCCTTTTTGTGATGCCTCGGTCAGCCTTGTTGTTCCCTCATGCGGCCTGGCCGCAGCCCGGGTGCACGGTCAGGCTCCGAGTTTTTAAGCTAGTTTGTTGACGTGGTCAACAGTTTGGCCGTAGCCTGGCGCGAGAGCAGCCCTCGAGCCTCTGCACGGAGCGAGAGGATGATCAAGGACCGTCTCGACTTTTATTGTACGCCCCTTCGTCGCCTCTCCGCGAGGAGGAAAGGAGGAAAGCGCCATGTTACCCTCGAAGGGCACCGAACATGGTGTTTCCAGTGAGTTGCTAGCGGGTGATCCGAGTGGACGCCCGAGCCCCGTTCGATAAGGGTCGGCTAGTGGCCCAGAGGCACGCTCCAAAAGTACCTGCAGGTGATTTGCTAGACCCGGACCCATTCGATAGGGTCCGAGGGCTCGGTGCCTCCCTCCGGTGGGATTCCATTATAAATCGTTCCTGCTGGTCTCGGAAATGTCCTAGGGTACCTCGGGAGCGTAGCCCAAGCCTCGACCATGTAACGGACGTACCCAGGGTCATCCCTGACTCTGTGTGCTCTAGGGCGGCTATCGAACCCTTCTAAGGGGCCAGCCTTCGAACCCCTAATCAGTAAAGGGCTCGGAGCCCGAGTGCTCTGGGGCAGTTGCCGAACCCCGGAGGGCACAACCTTCGAACCCCTGATCAGTAGGAGGGCCCGGGGCCCGTTTCCTTCGCTGAGAAGGATCCTTTTCGAAATATCCCCTTTCTCGGTCTCTGTGGCAAGAGAGAGAGAGAGAGGAAAAGGAAAAGGATATGAATTTAAATAATGTGGCGCACCTTTTTTGACGTGGTCATCATGACGGAGACGAAACGGCGCCCGCTTCGCCTGCCAGAGGTGTCGCTTGTCCAGCCAAAGAGTTAATGCGACGGGACGAGCGATTCGCGAGGCATCTGTTGCGCGTGCGCGGGTCGTTCGAGGAACGGAACACGGGTGCGTCGTCTTTTATGCTGTGGGAGAGAGCTCCCCTGCCGTTTCAGGAGAGGATGCGAACCTGTAGGTGATTGGACCGCTGCTTCCGCACGCCTGTTGCTGCAATTACTGCCGGCCCGCCTCTGATCATATCGACCGTCGTGCCTATCTCCGCGGCTGGCTGACCCGTGATCGCTACAATTAATTGGCACTGTTGGGTCACGCACGGGGCTGCCTCGAGTCACTGCACGGGCACTGTAGTCCTAAGAAGACGAGGCATTGGCGCGAATGGCGGTGCGGTTTCTTTGCACGCAGTAACCGGCACGTCGGTCACATGACATGTGGGACCGGGCCTCCATGCTGGACCGCCGGATGCGACGAAGCTAAAAGGGTGCACAACCGTAGTGTGGTTGCATGCTTCTTGCGTGGCGGTCCGCCTTTTCGACCGCTGGTTTTCGGCGAGGATGAGGGAATGCTTATAACCGCGGGGCGGTTACGTGCTTCGCGTGCAGCGGTTTGCCTTCTTCGCGTTTCGGGTCAGCTCACATGATGTGTGGGACCCAGCCCCCGTGTCATGGGGTGGGAACCCTAGAGCACGTCGGTGGAGACTTTGCCCGCGACGTTTCAGGGCGTAAGTGGGGAGATCTGCCTATAAAAAGGGATCGACCCCCCGGGCGGTAGCCATGCCTTCGCACTCCTCTCATCCATCGCGCCCTTCCATCTTCCAAGCCCCCAGATGGGGTGCACCTGTGTTGCCTTCTTCTTGTTGTTGGAGGAGGAGCGCGACCCCGTGGGGGTTGGCGCTCTCCAGTCGTCGCTTGGCTTAAAGGATTTTCATCACGCAGCCCGGCTGCATTCCCCTACCAATGGTCATCCAGGAGGATGACCACTAGCTTCGTGGCGGGGAAGGGCGAGCCGGGCTGTGGCCTCCCTGCCGCCCTCAGCTTCAAGGATGTTCATCATCCGTGCTGGGGGCAAGGGCAAGCCGAGCTGGGGCCCTGCCTTCCGCACGGGTTGGCGACCCGCTTCTTCATTTAGCATTCGGGGGAGAAGGGTGTTCACCAGCCTGGCAGAGGAGGCGAACTGCCACCTACTGCCCGGTCAGGGTGCGACAGTTCGTCCACCGCACGGGCAACGGTCGCGCCGTGCGCAGGTCCCCCATGTCCTCAGCTCGTCCTGCGCGGCCGACCACACTAGGAGGGGGCATACAAGACGTCGTATGCCACGGGGGCGGTGTCTGCGTCCCTGGACGGTCCTGTCCTCACTCCCGTGGCGATGACGGGAGCGAGAACCTCCTTGTGCGTGCTGGGGTGGTCACCATTTGCCGATGCGGCGTCGGGGCGCAAGTGGCCGCTGCCGTCGGTTCTGAGGTGGTGGCTGCCATAGGTGAGGCTTCCCACCGCCGAGGTGGTTGCCTCTGCCGACGAGACCGTTAGTGCTACCTATGAGCGGACCTCCGGCTCTTTGGCTTTAATGGCTTGTCCTCGCCCCTCGGACGGGGGACGGAGACGAGGGCCTTTTCACAGTAGTGTTTGCCCTGAGGCAATCACTGCTGCTGTCTAGCCGCCCGAGGCGGAGGTCGTTGTCGCGCTGCTGGTGCAGTGGTCGCCGGCGAGCCGCTTGGAGCTCATTGTCTTGTAGCCCCTCCAGTGTGGAGGTAGTTCATTCCTGCGGGAATGGAGCTGGGTCTCGTTTGTCAGGGAATGTAAGAGCAAAATGTAATTGCTCAAGTACTGAGATATCTGCTGTAGGTCGGGAAAGCCACCGAGGGTGCTGCCGACATCTACGTAGCATAGTTATCCCAAGTACGTGCGTTTGTTCTTTGTGGCTGCTGAGGCCTGGACATTTGGGTATTTGAGTACAAAGCTGTGTTTCTTTCTCATTTCGAGCATTAAGGCTTGCCCGTCGATAGCAGAACCACTTAACCGAGCGTGAGTTACTTTTTGCGGAAGGTGACGAGTGAGGTATCCGTATCCCGGAGGCGTAGGAGTCCCTCGGCTCAGTCGGCCTTGCCGTTCAAGGTCTCTCTCGCTCGGTCTTGGGTCCTTCAGCCGCTCTGTGATTAGCTAAAGCCAGAGGCAGCGGTGGCACGGACAGAGGCGGTGTCGGCTCGAACAGAGGATTCGCCGGTCCGGGAGCAGGTGGCTTCCTAGGCCGAGGAGATGCAGCAGCGGCGGTTAGAGCTTGACCAGGTTATCGACGAGCGGGACCAATCTCGGAGCCAAGCTGCCGAGGCCGTGAGCCGGGCTGAGGCCCTTAGGGGTCAGCTGGCTGAGGCTACGGAGCAGCTAGCTAAGGCGTCCGCTCGGGCCAGGACCCTTGCGGAGAGCCTGGCCGAGGCCGTCGGGTCTGCCCAGTCCGCCCAAGCCGTGGCCTCGCAGCAGCGTGCCCGGGCCGAAGGTATGTTTCGCCCGCTTTGCGACTTCGTTTTTGTCTCCATTCTTCTCCTTGTGTCTGAAGAACATTGTCCGGCTATCTGTAGGGTTCGAGACGGCTCTCAACGAGTCCGTCAAGAACTGCAAGGCGCTTGTCGAGGCGGCTGAGCAGAAGGAGGCCGAGCGCGTGGCCATGTCCGAGGCTATCTCGGCTTTCTGTCGGGCCTTTGATCTCGACGACGTCCCCTCGGGTAGCTCCCTCCAGAGTCACCTGCGGGCCTTAGGCGGCCATGTGCGCACCAGACTCCGCGGGGCGCTGCACCACGGCGTTAGGCGGGCCTTCGCTGTGCTCGCTTCCCACTATGACGTGGATCTGGAGCGGGTCAGCGAGGGGTACTGCTTACCCGACGAAGAGGAGGCTGCCTTAGCCGAGGTCCAAAGGCTTGACGCAACTGTCGAGGGCCCAAGCGCGGCGCTGGCTTCCTCCTTTGAGGTGGAGATCCTTCCGCCCGAGTCACCGTCTGAGGCCGGGCCAGATTCTGCCGAGGGTGGGAACGATGCCGAGGGTGCTGCTCCTCCCCCTGCCGATGTCTGAGCCTGCAGGAACAGTTTGTTTTAAGTATGCGTATGTCTTTTGCGGCCGCTGAGGCCTAGACATTTTCATTGTCGGATTATAAAGCTGCATTTTCTTTCCTCTTGTTTCGTGCGTTAGGACTTGTTCGGTAGCAGAATCACTTATTCGAGCGTGATTTACTTTTCGCGGAAGGTGATGAGTGAGGTATCCGTATCCCGGAGGCGTAGGAGTCCCTCGGCTCGGTCGGCCTTGCCGCTTACGTGTTCTCTCGTCGTTTTTAGGATTCTATTATTGATATAGTCGAAAAGCACGAAAAGTCGTTTTGGTAGAAAAGTTTTCGAGCGTTAGGACTTGTTCGGTAGCAGAATCGCTTATCCGAGCGTGAGCTACCTTTCACGGAAGGTGATGAGTGAGGTATCCGTATCCCGGAGGCGTAGGAGTCCCTCGGCTCGGTCAGCCTTGCCGCTCAAGGTCTCTCTTGCTCGTCTTTAGGATTCTGTTATCGACGCAGTCGAAAAGCACGAAAGTTGTTCTGGTAAAAGACTTTTCCAAGGAAAATTTTGACGCTGAGGGGGTTCCCCCCTTCTAGCCCCCGAGGGAGGGTCGGGCTTTGCCGAGGCAAGGCTGATCCTTCCTTGATGGTTAGACTTTATTTATGCATGTAAAGAAAGCGAGATACATGAACGACTTGAAACATTTTAAGGATAAAAGCGACGTAGTTGTTCGATGTTCTAAGCGTTGTTGTAGACCTCGCCTTGATCGTTGGCCAGCTTGTATGTCCCGAGCTTCAAAATCCTGGCGATGATGAACGGCCCTTCCCAGGGAGGAGTTAGCTTGTGGCGCCCTCGGGCGTCTTGTCGCAGCCGAAGTACCAAGTCTCCCACTTGGAAGTCTCGGGGCCGAACCCTTCGGGCGTGGTAGCGTCGCAGAGACTGCTGATACCGCACCGAGTGTAGTAAGGCCACGTCCCGAGCCTCTTCTAACTGGTCCAATGAATCCTCTCGGCTGGTCTGGTTGCTTTGGTCATCGTAAGCCTTTGTCCTCGGGGAACCGTATTCCAAGTCCGTGGGTAAGATGGCCTCGGCCCCATAGACTAGGAAAACGGCGAGAAGCCCGTGGCCCGGCTCGGCATCGTCCTCAGACTCCAAACCACCGAGGGTAGTTCTCTTATCCACTGCTTGCCAAACTTGTTGAGGTCGTTGTAGATCCTCGGTTTTAGTCCCTGCAAAATCATACCGTTGGCGCGCTCCACCTGCCCATTTGTTATTGGGTGAGCTACGGTGGCCCAGTCCACACGGATGTGGTGGTCCTCGCAGAAGTCCAGAAACTTTTTCCCAGTGAACTGCGTGCCATTGTCGGTGATGATTGAGTTTGGGACCCCAAAGCGATGGAAGATATTTGTGAAGAACGCCACCGCCTGCTCGGACCTGATGCTGGTTAAGGGTCGGACTTCGATCCACTTGGAGAATTTGTCGATGGCGACCAGCAGGTGCGTGAAGCCCCCGGGTGCCTTCTGTAAGGGACCGACGAGGTCCAGACCCCACACAGCAAAAGGCCAAGTGATAGGTATTGTTTGTAGAGCCTGAGCAGGTAGGTGCGTCTGTCTTACGTAGAATTGACACCCTCGGCAGGAGCGTATAATCCTAGTGGTGTTGGCCACTGCGGTTGGCCAGTAGAAACCTTGCCAGAAAGCGTTTCCCACAAGGGTCCGAGGCGCCGCATGGTGACCGCAGGCCCCCGAGTGTATTTCTTGCAATAGCTCTTGTCCTTGGGCGATGGATATGCATCGTTGGAGAACGCCTGAGGGGTTGCGGTGGTACAACTCCTTTTCATCACCAGCAAAACGAACGACTTGGCGCGCCGAGCCAATCGCCGAGCTTCGGCCTTGTCGAGGGGCAGCTCTCCTCGGAGGAGATATTCCAGGTACGGGGTCTGCTAGTTTGGGACTGGTGTGACCTCATTCCGCTTTCCCTCGACGCACAGGGCCTCACCCTCGGCGGCCGAGGGTACCTCAGGATGGGCCGAGGTCTCCTCTGGTTCGGGTGCGTTGTCGATTTTTGACGGATGGCTGATATATATCCCTGGAGAAGACATTCGGGGGAACCGTTGTTCGCCCCGAGGCTATCTTCGCCAGCTCATCTGCAGTCTCGTTGTACCGCCGAGCAACATGGTTGAGTTCTAGCCCGTAGAACTTATCTTCCAAGCGCTGAACTTCGTCACAGTAGGCCTCCATTTTTTGGTCGCGGCAGTGGGAGTTCTTCATGACTTGGTCAATAACAAGCTGCGAGTCGCCACGAGCGTCGAGGCGCCGAACCCCTAGCTCGACGATGCGCAACCCATTAACCAAAGCCTCGTACTCGGCCATGTTGTTTGACGCCGTGTATGGTTTGTTCTGAAGATGTTTTCCAGCTGGGTTAAGGAGCATTGGGGGTACCCCTAATTACGGTACCCGACAATTAGCAACTAAGATTATGTTTGGATCAACTAGAGCTATAATAGAGAGCTTTTAAGAAAAGCTATAGCTGATCCAAGCCTGATTGAACTACCCAACCATCCAATGACCCAATAACTAATAAAAAGTTATTACCCTAGCTCCCCAGTTAATGCAACTAATTATTAGCTGGGAGGATCCATAGTGGTAGTTTTTTTCTAATTGTTTGGGAAGGGACACGATATTGTTATCATGTTTTTTACAATATAAACTTGCATTATATACCATTTATTGGCACGTCAGATGAATCACACAAATTATCAAATGGATATAGTTAATTTATTTCGGGGGCAAAGCCAGAAATTCATACATATAGCAATCTTACTTGATCCATGGCGGCATCTCCTATGAATACACATAATTGCATATTCTATAATGGAAAGTGTCTGGAGCTTTATATTTTTGTATAAATATTAACTCAACATGAGTGTAAAAAGTGAATGTGGCTCTAGTAGTGCTTGCTATTGGCATAGGTTAGCGTCAAAAATAGGAAACATATGAAGAAACATATCTAGAGCTTAGAAAGCACATGCATATATGGAACTTGGAAAGTGAAACCATGATTCGAGAGTTAGGGTCTTGGATACTTACATGAGTGTTGAGTATCACCAATTTCGAGATGCATATGGATGTTGAGTGTCACCAAGAGTTCCCCCAAACACTTCGCATTACACCTAATCTTGAAATGAGTTATTTGAATGGCGCCTCATGTGAAGTGCTCGAAGAGAACTCATGGTAACATCAGCCATTGTTCAAAATTGTATCACATGGTATCCATGTGGCCATCATATATTATAATATAATGAAATGCTTCATGATACCAAGAGTTCCCCAAACACTTCACAACTATACTGTTTATTAAGACAAGGTATCGAGAAGTGCTTGTAGGGAACTCCTAGTAACACAAAATGTTGTATAGCCTTCAACTCATATCACATGACACATGACAAACATCTAGCACATGCAAATGATTTGAGACACCAAGAGTTCCCCCAAACATTTCACAAAAGCTCCTGAAACAATGCCTCGTGAAGTGCTTGCATAGAACTCCTAGGGACATCAAACCTAGTTCTTACAAAACATGCCACGTCATCCTTAAATTGTTTCTTGTGGCATGCATTTCACCAACATCTAGCAAATAATTAGTGGCATCGAGAGCTACATTGAACACTTGAGAAAAGCTTTAAGAAGAGTATCTCACGAAGTGCTTCCACAGAACTCCTAAGAACACCAAACTTTGGTTATTGTCTTTAAATCATTTAATGTGGCATGTGCTTGGATAACCTTTGTCAAATGGTTAGTGTCATCGAGAGAGCCATATTAATAAACATATCTAGAGCTCACAAAGCACATACATATATGGAACTTGGAACCATGATTCAAAGAGTTGGGGTCTTGAATACTTACATGAGTGTTGAGTATCACCAACTTTGAGGCATGTATGATGTTGTGCCACCAAGAGTTCCCCCAAACACTTCATATGCACCTAATATTGAAATGTGTTATTTGAATGGTGCCTCATGTGAAGTGCTTGAAGGGAACTCATGGTAACACCAGACATTGTTCAAAGTTGTGTCGCCCATGGTATCCATATGGCCATTATATATTATTATAACTAAACGCTTCATGATACCAAGAGTTCCTCCAAACACTTCACAACTGGCCTTTATTAAGCCAAGGTATCGTTAAGTGCTTGTAGGGAACTCCTAGTAACACAAAACGTTGTCTGGCCTTCAACTCATATCACATGGCACATGACCAACATCTAGCACATGCAAATGATTTGAGACACCAAGAGTTCCCCCCAAACACTTCACAAAAGCTCTTGAAACAATGCCTCATGAAGTGCTTGCATAGAACTCCTAGGGACATCAAACCTAGTTCTTACAAAACATGCCACGTCATCCTTAAATCATTTCTTGTGGCATGCATTTCACCAACATCTAGAAAATAATTAATGGCATCGAGAGCTACATTGAACACTTGAGAAAAGCTTTAAGAAGAGTATCTCACGAAGTGCTTCCACAGAACTCCTAAGAACACCAAACTTTGGTTATTGTCTTTAAATTATTACATGTGGCATGTGCTTGGATAACCTTTGTCAAATGGTTAGTGTCATCGAGAGAGCCATATGAATAAACATATCTAGAGCTCACAAAGCACATGCATATATGGAACTTGAAACCATGATTCAAAGAGTTGAGGTCTTGAATACTTACATGAGTGTTGAGTATCACCAACTTTGAGGCATGTATGATGTTGTGCCACCAAGAGTTCCCCCAAACACTTCACATGCACCTAATTTTGAAATGTGTTATTTGAATGGTGCCTCATGTGAAGTGCTTGAAGGGAACTCATGGTAACACCAAACATTGTTCAAAGTTGTATCCCCCATGGTATCCATATGGTCATCATATATTATTATAACTAAATGCTTCATGATACCAAGAGTTCCCCCAAACACTTCACAACTGGCCTTTATTAAGCCAAGGTATCGTGAAGTGCTTGTAGGGAACTCCTAGTAACACAAAATGTTGCCTGGCCTTCAACTCATATCACATGGCACATGACCAGCATCTAGCACATGCAAATGATTTGAGATACCAAGAGTCCCCCCCCAAACACTTCACAAAAGCTCTTGAAACAATGCCTCGTGAAGTGCTTGCATAGAACTCCTAGGGACATCAAATCTAGTTACAAAACATGCGTCATCCTTAAATCATATCTTGTGGCATGCATTTCACCAACATCTAGCAAATAATTAATGGCATCGAGAGCTACATTGAACACTTGAGAAAAGCTCTAAGAAGAGTATCTCACGAAGTGCTTCCACAGAACTCCTAAGAACACCAAACTTTGGTTATTGTCTTTAAATCATTTCATGTGGCATGTGCTTGGATAACCTTTGTCAAATGGTTAGTGTCATCGAGAGAGCCATATGAATAAACATATCTAGAGCTCACAAAGCACATGCATATATGGAACTTGGAACCATGATTCGAAGAGTTGGGATCTTGAATACTTACATTTTTGTTGAGTATCACCAACTTTGAGGCATGTATGATGTTGTGCCACCAAGAGTTCCCCCAAACACTTCACATGCACCTAATCTTGAAATGTGTTATTTGAATGGTGCCTCATGTGAAGTGCTTGAAGGGAACTCATGGTTACACCAGACATTGTTCAAAGTTGTATCGCCCATGGTATCCATATGGCCATCACATATTATTATAACTAAATGCTTCATGATACCAAGAGTTCCCCCAAACACTTCACAACTGGCCTTTATTAAGCCAAGGTATCGTGAAGTGCTTGTAGGGAACTCCTAGTAACACAAAACGTAGTTGGGCCTTCAACTCATATCACATGGCACATGACCAACATCTAGCAAATAATTAATGGCATCGAGAGCTACATTGAACACTTGAGAAAAGCTCTAAGAAGAGTATCTCACGAAGTGCTTCCATAGAACTCCTAAGAACATCAATTTTTGGTTATTGTCTTTACATCATTTCATGCGGCATGTGCTTGGCTAACCTTTGTCAAATGGTTAGTGTCATCAAGAGAGCCATATGAATAAACATATCTAGAGCTCACAAAGCACATGCATATATGGAGCTTGGAAATTGGAACCATGATTCAAAGAGTTGGGGTCTTGAATACTTACATGAGTGTTGAGTATCACCAACTTTGAGGCGTGTATGGATGTTGTGCCACCAAGAGTTCCCCCAAACACATGACATGCACCTAATCTTGAAATGTGTTATTTGAATGGTGCCTCATGTGAAGTGCTTGAAGGGAACTCATGGTAACAGCAGACATTGTTCAAAGTTGTATCGCCCATGGTATCCATATGGCCATCACATATTATTATAACTAAATGCTTCATGATACCAAGAGTTCCCCCAAACACTTCACAACTGGCCTTTATTAAGCCAAGGTATCGTAAAGTGCTTGTAGGGAACTCCTAGTAGCACAAAACGTTGCCGGACCTTCAACTCATATCACATGGCACATGACCAACATCTAGCAAATAATTAATGGCATCGAGATCTACATTGAACACTTGAGAAAAGCTCTAAGAAGAGTATCTCACGAATTGCTTCCACAGAACTCCTAAGAACATCAATCTTTGGTTATTGTCTTTACATCATTTCATGTGGCATGTGCTTGGCTAACCTTTGTCAAATGGCTAGTGTCATCAAGAGATCCATATGAATAAACATATCTAGAGCTCACAAAGCACATGCATATATGGAACTCGGAACCATGATTCAAAGAGTTGGGGTCTTGAATACTTACATGAGTGTTTAGTATCACCAACTTTGAGGCATGTATGATGTTGTGCCACCAAGAGTTCCCCCAAACACTTCACATGCACCTAATCTTGAAATGTGTTATTTGAATGGTGCCTCATGTGAAGTGCTTGAAGGGAACTCATGGTAACACCAGACATTGTTCAAAGTTGTATCGCCCATGGTATCCATATGGCCATCACATATTATTATAACTAAATGCTTCATGATACCAAGAGTTCCCCCAAACACTTCACAACTAGCCTTTATTAAGCTAAGGTATCGTGAAGTGCTTGTAGGGAACTCCTAGTAACACAAAACGTTGTCGGGCCTTCAACTCATATCACATGGCACATGACCAACATCTAGCACATGCAAATGATTTCAAACACCAAGAGGTCCCAAACACTTGACAAAACCTCTTGAAACAATGCCTAGTGAAGTGCTTGCAGAGAACTCCTAGGGACATCAAACCTAGTTATTCCAAAACATGGCCCGTCATCTTTAAAATCATTTCTTGTGGCACGCACTCGACCAATATCTAGCAAATAAACATTTCACAAAAGCTCTAAAAAGAGTCTCTGCAGAGAACTCCTAAGAACACCAAACATTGGTATTTGTCTTTAAATCATTTCATGTGGCACGCCCTTGGCTAACCTCTTCCAAATGGTTAGTGGCATCGAGAGTCCCCCCTTCCCCCTCTAACCACTTCAAAAAAAAGCTCTCAAAACAGTTTCTTGTAAAGTAATCCTAGAGAACTCCTGGCCGGGGACACCAAACCTAATTGTTTCCTCCACTATCTTATATCATATGCGCCGTCGATCTAGTACGATCTGCACTTAGGGGGGAAAAGCAGGTGCATGCTGCACTCATAGACCTAGCTAGCCAGCACAAATTGCTGCTTGACAACCAGAGTTCCCCCAAACACTTCACTAGCTACACACAGCTCCGGCCGCGTGCACGCAAGCACAGTGCCATTAAACTAGCTAGGTGCAGCAACTGAAGTGGTTTGAGGAGAACTCCAGGTGACAACCAACCAACCAATCAACAAATCAGGACTCTTACTTGCTGCATTTCCCGGCCCGTGGACCACTTCACTTGTTCAATCCGCCGCTGATGATGATGAGCTCAGAGTTGGCTGCTATTTATAAGTCTAGGCTCTAGACCAAAGAGTCAAGCCATAGCTAGCTGCCGCCGCCTGTGTGAGCGAGCAAGCATTGTACGTGGTTCTTGGTCTTGGAGTGAATGGGGTGGAGGATGCACCTAGCCGTGATGCAGCCTAGGTTAAACCAGCAGCTAGCATCAGGAGCCAAGGGAATCCGGCGAGAGCTTTGCTCGGCAGTCAGTAGCTCTGCGTACGAGTTTGGAATCGCAGAAAGCACATGGAGCTAGCTAGCAAAAAGGCTTCAAATTCCCTTATCGCCACCAGAGATGGAGCGCTAGCTAGCTGATGTGTCATCGTCGTGGCTCGGTTTCTGGCCACGCCCACACATTTCTTTCAGTCTAATGACATTATATTATGACATGCAAGTAGAGATGGTAATTAATTTTAGTTTAAAAATAAAGAAAAATTGTGTCCGGTATCAAATCCTTGAATTTTAAAGTGTCAAATTTAGAGCTCATTACACCCCTACATGTAGTTCTCAGTTTTTTTTTTCTTTTGAAATCTTTCATGTAGTTCTCTCTGAACTTCCGTTAAACACACTGACATATACTATATATATCTCGGTGATGCAACGTGTGATTATATTGCCTGATTCTGGATTGCATCGTGTGAATGCTTATTTGGTCCCAGACATATTGAGGTGTGACTCCTGCAGGCGCATTTAGGTTTTTACAGAAGATAGTTCTCTGGTTGACTCTGGTGCATTGCTTATGCCTTTTGACGAAACAATTAGCAAATTTATTAGGTCCTGTTTAGAACCCTAGAGCTAATAGTTAGCCATGCAGCTAACAAATAGTTAGCCAGCTAACAAATTGTTAGCTAGATTGAGTCAACCAATGAATAAACTAATTGTTATATAAGTTAGCAATTAGCTAAGATATTAATTACCTGAGGTTGTTTAGAACCTTTATAACTAATTTTAGCAGTTAATTATTAGCCCTAGAGGTTCCACGCATGCATAACCTTAGCTATATATATATATATCAAGGCACGCAGAAGAGAATTCCATTAGTTACAGGCCCGTACGTAGGCTGCTGTAGTTTCCTATTGTGGTCAGTTTTGGTTTAACAGAACAATCGAGTCCAGAACTCCAGATTAAACGTGCCGAGATTCTTTTGTGTGTGCGTCTGCATGTTCTTAATGAGCATGAGCTGTCAATTTCGACTTGGGGATATCATATGATATAGCAGGACATGCGTGACGCACAGAGTATTCCCTACCCTGTTGTCCTGCATGGTGTGCATGTCGGTGCAGCTATTGCATGCATGTTCACCGATATATATTCAATTAATATACGATGGCAGCAATCATACAATAAACAATTCTAAAACACATTACATCATAAAATATCCCAAAATAGTAGTATTCGTTTCAGACCTCGATTTTGATGTCTATATTCAAATTAATGATGATGAATCTAGACACATATATAAAACACATACGTTAATTATTATATAGATCTATTAAAAGTCTAAAACCGATTTTAATTTGGGACAGAGGGGTATTACTATTAGCTATGTATGTACGTAAATGTATAGCAAAAGTTATGTACCAAGAAAAAACTGAAACATCTTCTAATTCAGTGGTCTAGTTGTTGTGGCTTTGTGCGTGACTGCTGAATGGGCATGCAGCATAAAGGCAACGAAAAAAAAAAGCTGTGACGGGACGACACTGAGGGAATCGATGACTCGTATTCCCAAATCCCAGAAGGCCAAAATAAAAAATACTGTATGCCCAAACGCAAAAGCTAAAGAGGGCGTCCAGGTTCAATGCATGTACACTCGTGCTTCGCTTCCCCCCTGCAGTGTGACCTGACCTGTGTCGCTCGCTCGCTGCAACGCAAGTCATCTCTTTCAAACCCCACGCGAGTGCACGACATGTTTCAAAGCCAGGTCCAAATTCCAACAGCTCTGAGCTATAGAAAGACCGGCTTTGCATTGGGGCGATGGAGAGAGAGATCGAGGGGGGAGGGGTATTTGCAGTATAAGTACCTTTGGATCGAAGAGCATCACTCGTAAATTAAGCAGCAGCTAGGTGAAGACGCATCGAGGACTGTTCTTCTTCGTCCTCAGGATGTAGCCTGTGGGAGGAGAGGCCAGAGGGCTCGCATGGAGTTCCCCCACTCATCACTTCTTGGTCCTCCCCTGTTGTTCGTTTCCCTCAGGTAGTTAGCTAGAGAGGATCTTGCTGATCTCTTACTAGCTCGTGGAGAAACTCAAGCACGGGGCGATGGATTTGTCTCTGTTCGTCCTCATGCTGTCCCTCTATTGTGTCTTGATTTGGATCAATGCAGACACAGACAGATCATCTCATGCTGCCTCTTGTATCTTGATTTGGATGAATCAATGCAGACAAATCATCGATGAGAAAGGATCCATCCAACCGCATGTACATGTTTCTTGAAGTTGTTTTACTAGCTATATTCGATCGACATTTCTTGTGTACCGTATATGCATGAACTCTTAACAAGGACGACCAGAAATATTATATATCTTAGCTCAAATCGTCGGCCATCGCCGGCGGTAAGGGGTGTGATCCCTACGGAGCAATACAAGGTGCTCCACAAAAGACGCAATCTTCAAACAAAAGGGCATGCTAACACAGCGCATTCAAAGAGGGAACAGGAAACGAGTGTTCATTCACTTTAGCATAGTTTACCACATGAGCAGGGAGAAAACAGCACATAAACACAACAGGGTTTCTAGCTCGCCCATCCTTACTATGCCAGCATCACACACCGGCACACCAGCTTGGAGATCCTCATAGGCTAGCTGTATGTACATATGTAATAACTGGATGCAAGCAGGTCTACAAGTTCTAGCAGACTTGGGTCTCAAACTTGAGGCAGATCCCCATGCTGAAGAGTTCCTGGTAGAGCAGCTTCGCGCCATAGGGCACATTGATTCTCACTATGTTCTCCGAAGACTTGCAGAAGCCGCAGTAGGGGCCACGGATCTTCTTGCCTCCGGGGACAGACCTCATGACAACATTAGCCACGCGCTCGCATGTCTGGCAGATGTGCATCTGGGAGAAGTCACTAAGCAGGAAGAGGCGTTCATGCAGGTTGGCAGCTGACCCATGGGCGAGGAGGCAGTCACGCTCCATTTCTCCAAACTTAACTCCACCAAACCTTTTCCTGTCGGCAACAGGCTGCCTCGTGAGGGGGTGCACCGGCCCAGTGTTACGGAATTTCACCTTATCTTCGGACATATGAATCAGCCTCTGGTAAAAGGTAGGGCCCATGAAAACCAAGGATTGCACTCTTTCACCTGTTCGGCCATTTAGAACGTTCTCAGATCCCCATCGTGAATAACCAGCCCTGCAATGCAACAAGATGCATAAAATTTTGAAAATTAACTAAACAAGTCACAGACGAAAACAAGTCTACAACACACACAAAAAAAATCAGATACATCACTTGATTATCTCAAGTAAGATCCTCACTGAGAACATATTAGTGTGTGAGTGCACTCAGTTTTATATCTAGCGGTACCAATATGGATGTCTCGGTTAGATAAGCATCAACTGATAGTAATACAAGTTAAAAGGGAAACGGGAAGGAAACTCAAGTGTTTCCACCATTTTGGTGCAAAATATGACAAAAAGATACATGTGAAATTACTGATACATGTTTACTCATATACAAAATATGAGGTTAGCCACCAGCCATTCTGTTCTCTCTGTGTGTGTACATTGTTTCCCTACCTTTCCCTTTTCTTCTTCTGTATGTGTAATAAGCAGTAAAGTACTAACAGAGTTAAGACTTGAGAGCATAGGGTGCATTAATGACGTCCAAGGTTCTTATAAGATGTATTAATAAGCTTAACAATTACAAAGTTCACCTAGAAGAGGCTAAAAAATGCCCAACCCTTTGAAAAGGTCTCAGATATTTGTTTCATTGTGCAAGGGGCGGGTTACTGAATTAAGGCAAGCAGCTATTCATCCGTTAGAAGAAACACTTACCTGTGCAACTGTTCTGCAATAACGTCAACTGATGCTGTGGTGAATGGTGTTGCATATCTCATTGTACCTTTGCAGGCTATTCCCTTCCCCAGAGCAGCTTCAAGCAGCTGTCCGGGAGTTTGACGTGTTGGGAAGGCATGTGGATTTATCACAATATCCGGGACTATACCTTCGTGAGTAAATGGGAAGTTCTCTTGAGATTCTAGAAAACCAACAACACCTTTTTGGCCATGCATGCTGGAAAACTTATCTCCAAGGCAAGGTGTCCGAACCTAAATCAGATCAACAAAGAGAACTTTAAATGGTCAATAAAAAGTAACATGTGTGGTGTAAATGTGAAGGTGGGGACGCAAAGAAAATTAGAAGTCACGTTACAAGTGTTGAAGGAATCTAATCTAAGGAAATGAAAAAGGGTGAGTTGAGCTGCTGGCCCAACCAAGCCAGCAGCCTATATGAGCTCATCCATTTCCTCAAAGTCAAGAACAAGAAGCCAAATTCCTATATTACTTTTTTGGGGTATGGGGACGTGGGGTGGATCGATGGAATCATGTAAAGTGCTGAACCCCATAAAAATGTACTACCCCTGTTTCACAATACTTGTCAGCTTTGATTTTCTAATTATTTATACTTTTTTTCTAGATATATGGTTCAATAGTGTGAAATTACCACTGTTAGAACTGCCAGCAATGGTACCCAACGAATATATGTACTTAGAAATATTTGTGTGTGTGTCGAAGTTACACCCTAAAAGTTAACAGTGCCAACTGTTGTAAAAGAAAAGAGAGGTAATAAAAGTCAAACCAAGTTTTATTTTAACCAGAAAGGATGAAATACCCATAACCCATGAGCGCACATTGATGCTTGTCTTTCTTATCATTCATGATCTCATCTTAATTGCATGGCAAGAATATGGGCATACATAATTCATTAATATTTTTTGAGTTAAAAAGGAATGTCAAGAAGGCCAACAATAATCACTCAAGAGCAAGATAACTACTGGGTTAAATAACAACACCTGACACACAAAACAGGTAACAAGCTTAACTGACAATCAATGCAGTTACAGAATGCTGCATTCTATTGTCAAATAAGGTCCGTATGCGCGCTAGTGAAGTGAGAATTCAAGGAATGTACTATTGATTAATGGTCAATTCTTTGCTAAGACAAATGTCATTTAGGTCTTTTGGCTGCATTCGTATCCACCTCATTCAAATGTGTTGAGAGATTGGGGTGCGGTGGAAAAATAACTAATTTCCCATCCCAATCTATCTCAAGACATGTGAGTGAGATGCAGCCAGAAAAGGTCTTACCTGTCTTAGAGTAACCACAGCAAAATTCTTCCCTTCATCATTTGCTGAAAGCAATACTTTCTGAACCATTCCCTTTTCTGTATGCTTCAGCTTAATACTGTGGTCTTCTCCAGATTCTGAGACTTTCCCAATAACAATGTCATTGGTCTGAAGACTTGCACCAACGTAAGGTAAGCCATCATCATCAAGATTGTCAACACGTCCTCTTTTGCTTTCTGTTTTTCCAAAGTCTATTTTTTCCTTCAATTTCAGTCGTTTGGTTCCATCCTTGTTTTCTACATCTGCCTTATAGCTCCTGAGGTGTTCAGTCCTAAACATACCTCGTTCAAGAGAAGCCCTATTCATAACCAGGGAATCCTCTTGGTTAAACCCCTGATGAACATTGACTGCTACAATTGCATTTTGTCCATTAAAATATTCTGGTCTCGCGAAATCATTTTTTCTTCCAAAAGAAGCATAATCTGATCTGCCAAGACAGTCGGCTATAACTGTTTTGAAAAGAGGCCTCTGAGGATAATATAGTTGATGAGAAAGAGTATCAACTCTGATGTGTGGATTTGTCGTTGAGTACCCAATAGCTTGTTGCGAGTGTTTTTCAGATTGGTACAATACCCTCCGAGCAAAATTGTGGTTTGCAAAAGGAATGATACCACAGCTTAATCCCAGAAGAAAGGAAGGATCCAGTTCACAGTGAGTATAACTAGATATCGCACCTTCACTCTCAAACAAATGCCTGATTCCCCACGCACATTGTATATCTTCCTCCTCTTCAACACCAATGAACTCAATTATTTCTTGTTGCATTAATTCATGGAAAGAGAATGAGCGCCCCTTAGGTTTTCTGATTTTATTCAGATTCTCAACCACAAGAAGGGGTCTGAGGATTCGCCCTGCATCAGTAAACACGCGAACCTCATTGTGGTGCTTGTCCCTTTTAATTTCAACCTAACAAGATGAAACAAGAAACATATAAAACATTATAAAGAACATCTTGGTGTGGAATATTAGTATGCAGCACTGAGAAGGTGTCAACAACTAAAAGCAACCAACATCCTGAGATTAAAGCATTGAGAAAAGGAAGTAACCTAAAATTACATGACTCAAACACAACAGTCGAGATAGGCAGGAAATTTTCAGCAGTTAACTGAATCAGAAAAGAAAGACAGAGCACAATTTGAGAAATTAATAATAAACAAACTAATATAACAACTTGGTCACTTCAAAGAAAATGGTTTTGACCTATTTATACTGATTTGTTAACCAAATTACGAAAACAAAATAATTATCCTCAAAAAATGGGAACAAAGCATCAAGATTGCTGTCAAGGATTTTGCAACGGTGAATTTGTATGGTGTTCGCGAGATCAAAGAATTGAAAGTAAAGACACAAAGGACACAAGATTCAGAGGTTCGGGCTCTCGTCATGAGATAATACCCTACATCTAGTATTATGGTGGTTATTCTCATGATCTTCTGTTTTCTGTTTTTCTGCCCTTCTGGGGCGCATTGCCCTTCTGTTTTCTGGTTACAAGGAAAAGGAACATGTGGCCATACCAGACAAGGACTCGGACATTCAAGTCCTGATCTATTTCAGTTACAGGTATCCCTAATTCCCTATCATGTTGGAACTAGGGTTACGGAGGTAGTACGAGTGGTGGGTGGGAGGTCGAGGACCAGGACCCCAGCGCTTGGGTGACGTCGTCCTAGGGCTAGGGCTGCTGGTTGGGGAAAGTGTGATACTGTTCACGCGCGAACAGTACTCGCGGACGAACAGTAGACAATGAACAGTACCATGGCCAAACAGTAGACGAGGTGGGGGAAGCACGACAAGGTACTTGCCTGCTTGGTTTCTTCCTTAACCAAAGGGGTACAATATATAGGCTGAGATAGCAGCCACCAACAACTAACAAACTCTATCTAAGACTAATCCAATCCGAATAAGATAACAGACCCTAACAAAGTCTATCTAATCCAACCGATTAAGATAACAAGCCCTAACAAACTTTATCCGAGACTAACTAACCGAATGTTTATCTAACCAACTAATTTTAATAGGGCTGTTCACGGGATGGCGATCATAACATATCCTAATCGCTACGGATACTTCCCTTATAAATCGGGTATTTCTGTTACAATGATGATACGACTCAGGTACGACACAAATCCTACAATCTCCCTTGCCTTATTCGGCCATGCAGACTTCATCTTGACATGTGGACCGGGTTCTCCTGAGTCCGAGTCCGAGTTGGGCCCACAAGCCAACATCTTTATTATTAATATACTTAGGGTACCCCTGGTATATATCCTTTACAATTGCAAAAGAGCCAAACAAACTAATATAACATCCTGGTAACTTCATAGGAAATGATTTTAACCTATTTAAAATTTTAACTCACTTGTTAACCAAATTACAAAAAAAATATTTATCCTAAAAAAATAGGTAATAGATGATCAACATTGCAAAGGAGCCAACGAAAACCATTATTATTCAAGCAGACTTGCAAAAGGACCTCTGTCTGAGTTGATTAGGTGGTCTAAGTAACACTCCTCCAGGCCCTCGAGCACAGGTCTAAGACCCAGCTGCTGTCGCGGCCATTCTCACATGGGCTACGGTGCCATTGTGTATGGGTGGGACAGGTGTTCGAGGAAGGGTTCAGGGATTTTCTTGACATATATGAGAAAGTCTTCTTAATACAATACCCGAGGGTTGTCTTACCCCCACAAGTCAAGTTTTATTATTCAAGCAGGCTTTATAATCAAGTCATATTGATCAATGTATACAAAAGATAAAATTTGATTTTTTTTTTTTAATCAATGACAAGAAATAGGGACTCTTCTAAAACAAAAACAGTGTACATATACTGAACCTGCACACCAAACATCTTAGTAAAGACTGTAAATAAGTTAAAGCAGAAAGTGACCAGCCATGGAAAAAAGAGGTCACCTGAGGATCAATCAGACTGCTGCGTCTCATGCACCTCAATCGAAATACAAATGAAGCTGAATTTTCACAAGATCCCACCCAATTGCCATTCAAAAAGATCTTATCCATTCTTTGAATGTGTTCAGTAGGAATGTCATTCAGCTTACTCATTCCACAAGAAATGAAGCTCTCAATCAAGGGCTGCATCACCCTTGAGCTAACAATAGCAGTAACAGCTAGATTTTTTACAAGTCCACAGTTTTCACCATCCGGAGTGGACATAAAGCATAGCTTTCCCCAATAGGATGGATTCCTGTACGTAGGGATTTAGTCTTAAGTCACTCAACGTTAGGAGATACAAAAGCACAAGATGCACATGCAATACTTGGTTGATGAAAAATAAGTTACTTACGGATATCTTGCATCACCAGCTTTCCCAGCATAAGCAACCCGCTGCCGGGTTTTCCTCAAGTCAGACATCATTTGAAGAGGATTAGTTCTCCTTAGAGTCGCAACAATTCCTGAGCATCGTTCAGCTCTTTTGTACGGATGGCACCAAGAACCAGTGGAAAAGGCACGATTTAGACCATTAGTAACAATTGATGCATCTATATAACGTTCAAGATCTTGTAACTCACGGTCACTATTCAAATCTCTTTGGATGGCCTTAACCATGCGTTTCTCTGCCAGCCTAAGCTGTGCCCTAAGTTCCCTTCCAAGCAATTCACCAGGTAGGTCCAGCCTTTTGTTCCTGAAATCATCCTTATTATCACATTTACGCTTCCCAGTAAAAGCCATTAGCAGACATTTAACCATGTACCCTAAGAAAAGTGCTTTGTTTCTATTTCCACTAATATCAGGAAAGAGAAACCTAGCAATATAGTCATCAAAGGACTCCGCTGGAGGAAATCTCGAACTTTTTACCAACTCATCAACATATTGACGAGCTTTATCTGATTTACGGAAGTCTTCACACAGTTTATCAGATTCTTTGATAGTTGCAGATATCGTGTTGATAACAGAAGCATCACAATCTTGCATATCTATCATATCAAACACTTCCTTATCTGATGATATTCCAAGTGCAAAGAACAACAACCAAACTGGCATTGTCGCATACAAAAAGGAAATGGTAATGATTTTGCTCTCACTGAAATCTTCACTCCTTGTAGATTCAACTAGTTTAATATATATACGTCTACGCTTGATTTCAGACATAAAAGAGATAGTCCAGCAAGGTCGGTCACTAATCCAAAGCCTCCTTAGACATCTTTGCTCTTGAGCAATGAATACCTGCAGGTATAACAATAATAGAAACATAGTAAGATGAAAGGAAAAATAATGTACATGATTTAAAGGATGTTATCTTTGCAGTAAAAAGGCTACAACTCAGACAGTCACACCCCCAAAAGGAAACTCCAAATGAACTTAGCAAATAATCAGGTAGTACGTCATCAGCAGATCTTCATTGTTCCTGTAATAATTATCACTTAAACTTTGAAAATCTATTAGAATCTCCAAGATATGACAAAATAAGACACTGCAGCACATTTAGACCTATATATATAGCTTAAACACAACAAGCCTGCATATGGCACCAGCAGTCTGGTGTAGAAAGTTCTGTAACTTCCATAAGCTCAACTCAGCCTTTATCACTGTTGGAGAGAAGTGAGAGTTAATTATTGGGCCAACCCTAGTGGGTGGCAATATCATGTTTGTACATGGCCCATATGGGCCTAGCCACATGGGCCTAACCACATATAATCTAACACCCCCCCGCAGTCTGAACATCCGTCGCAGCGGAGTTTACAGACTGGATCCAAAAAGAAGAAGTACATCACACACTAGGATCCCCCCACAGACTCAACTAGCCACTACTTATGTTGAGGCTGGAGCGAAACTCGGCGAAGGTCGAGGACGGGAGACCCTTGGTGAAGATGTCGGCAAACTGGGAGGTGGTCGGGACATGGAGGACCCGAACATCACCAACGGCGACCAGATCTCGGACGAAGTGAAGGTCGATCTCCACATGCTTGGTCCGCTGGTGCTGCACCGGGTTGGTGGAGAGGTAGACGGCGCTGACGTTGTCGCAGTAGACCAACGTGCTCCTGGAGAGGGGACTGTGGAGCTCGGCGAGGAGCTGCCGGAGCCACGCAGCCTCCGCCACGCCGTTGGCCACGGCACGGTACTCCGCCTCAGCGCTCGAGCGGGAGACAACCGGCTGGCGCTTCGACGACCAGGACACCAGGTTACCGCCTAAGAAGACGGCGTAGCCGGAGGTGGAGCGCCGAGTGTCCGGGCACCCAGCCCAGTCAGCGTCGGTGTAGACGACCAGCTCGGAGGAGGTAGACCGGTGAAGAAGCAGCCCGTAGTCGACAGTGCCCCGGAGGTAGCGGAGGAGGCGCTTGAGAGCCGCGAGGTGGGGCTCTCGGGGGTCGTGCATATGGAGACAGACCTGCTGCACAGCGTAGGAGATGTCCGGCCTAGTGAAGGTGAGGTACTGAAGGGCACCGGCAAGACTCCTGTACCCGGTGGGGTCCTCGACTGGGTCACCCATGGTCTCAGAGAGCTTCGCCTGCGTGTCGACTGGGGTAGAGCAGGGCTTGCAGTCAATCATCTTGGCCCGCTCCAGAATGTCAAGAGTGTACTGCCGCTGGTGAAGTAGGAGTCCTGAGGGGCGAGGCTCAGCAGTGACCCCCAGGAAGTGGTGAAGCACACCCAGATCCTTGACCGGAAACTCCCGCTGAAGTGCGTCGACGAGGCGGCGAAGAAGTGACTGACTGGAGGCGGTGAGGACAATGTCATCCACGTAGAGGAGCAAGTAGGCAGTCTCTGCTCCATGATGGTGGATGAACAGAGACGTGTCTGACTTGGCCTCCACGAAGCCCAGTGTCACCAGAAACGTAGCCAGTCTGGAGTGCCACGCCCGGGGGGCCTGCTTGAGGCCGTAGAGGGACCTGTTGAGGCGGCAGACCATGGTAGGGCGAGAGGAGTCGACGAACCCCGCTGGCTGACAGCAGTAGACGGTCTCGGTGAGAGCGCCGTGAAGGAAGGCGTTCTTGACGTCGAGCTGGTGAACTGGCCAGGAGCGAGCAAGGGCCAGCGATAGCACCGTGCGGACGGTGGCCGGCTTCACAACCGGGCTGAAGGTCTCATCGTAATCGACTCCGGGGCGCTGAGTGAATCCCCGAAGAACCCAGCGAGCCTTGTACCGCTCCAGGGTACCATCGGCCCGCCGCTTGTGCGTCCAGATCCACTTGCCGGTGACGACGTTGGTGCCGAGCGGACGAGGCACCAGATCCCACGTCTGGTTGGCGACGAGCGCCGCGTACTCCTCCTCCATCGCTCGACGCCAGTGGGGGTCCAGCAGGGCGGTGCGAACGGAGGAGGGTACCGGAGAAATCTGCGAGTCTGCGGTCGTGGCCGCCAGGACACGGGGCGGCAGGGTACCAGCCGCGTGCCGTGTCACCATCGGGTGGACGTGCCGCGGGTCGCGGTGAAGGAGCGGTGGGTGGTACACCGGCGTCTCGACACGGGCCGCGGGTGGCCGAGGCGGAGGTGTGGGTGTCCCTGGCGGGGACTGGGCCACCGGCGGTGACAGCGGCAGGGGCGGCGACGGTGGAGGTGCGAACCCCGGCGGCGGCAGCCGGCGCTGGTAGACCCGCACCGGCTGGGCGAAGCGGGCCGGAGGGGTCAGACCCGATGGCCCCGTAGGCGGTGCAGTCCCACCACCCTCGCTCGGCCCGGGGGCGATCGGAGACGGGGCTCCGCGGAGAGGCGACAGCACCGTAGGCAACACCACCGGACCCGAGCAAGGTACCGGGCCGGGGGTAGGACCGACAGGTGGTGAGCGAGTACCTGCAGAGAGAGGAAGGAGAGGTGGCTCGACCACCGTGTCAGTCGGAAAGAGAGTGAAAGGGTCAAGGTCAGGGTCGGAGGAGGACGGTGTGGTGGTGGAGGAGTAGGGAAATACAGACTCATCAAACACCACATGGCGAGAGATGAGGACCCGACGAGAGCAGAGGTCAAAGCAGCGGTAGCCTTTGTGGTCCGGGGAGTACCCGAGAAACACACAGAGGGTGGAACGGGGTGCTAGTTTGTGAGGAGCAGTGGCAGTGGTGTTCGGGTAGCAAGCACACCCGAAGACACGGAGGTGGTCATAGCGCGGAGGGGTACCGAAGAGTGCCTGGTGAGGAGTGGGGGCCGGACACGCAGTGGAAGGGAGACGGTTGAGGAGGTAGGTAGAAGTGTGGAGGGCCTCGGCCCAGAAACATGCCGGAAGGTGCGCCTGGAGAAGAAGAGTGCGGATGGTGTCGTTGGTCGTGCGGATCATGCGCTCAGCCTTGCCGTTCTGGGAGGAGGTATACGGGCAAGACATCCGCAACTGCATCCCGTGGGAGAGAAAGAAGTCGCGGGAGGTGGAGTTATCGAACTCCCGACCATTGTCACACTGAACGGCCTTAATGGTGAGGCCGAACTGAGTGGACACCCAGGCGAAGAAGTGGCGGAGAGCGGGGAAAGTCTCAGACTTGGCACGTAAAGGAAAAGTCCACACATAATGAGAAAAATCATCAAGCACCACAAGATAGTATTTGTAGCCTGACATACTGGTAATGGGTGAAGTCCACAAATCGCAGTGTACAAGATCAAAAGCATGAGTAGCATGAGAGGAAGAAGAAGAAAAAGGAAGACGAACATGGCGGCCTAACTGGCACGCATGACAAAGATGCTCATCATGGGATCTAGTACATGGGATAGTGGCACTACGAGTAAGCTGCATCAAGGCATCGCGTCCGGGGTGACCAAGGCGACGATGCCAGGTGGTAGAAGACGTGGCGGCAGCAAAAACAGCAGCTGTGTCAGGTGACGAAGACGAAGAAGATGTGGCGTGCGGAAGTCGAAGGGTGTAGAGGGGGCCGGTGCTGTCACATCTGAGGAGGGGGCGTCGAGTTGCCGAGTCCTTCACAGTAAGACCAAAAGAGTCAAACTCGACAGAACAAGAATTATCAGCAGTAAACCGACGAATAGAAAGAAGATTGTGGACCAAAGAAGGAGCGACAAGAACATCGGGAATGCGAAAAGAGCCGGGAGGGCTGGCGGCACCCACAGATGTGACAGGAAGACATGAGCCATTCGCCACCATGATGGACGAAGGGAGAGAGGAAGAAGGAGGGCGAACAGAAGTGAGTATACCAGGGTCGGGGGTGGTGTGGTAGGTAGCACCGGTGTCCGCGATCCACTCGGGACCCATTGGCGGAGTCAGAGTAGGAGTCTGAAAGGCAGCCAGGGTGGCCGCGTCCCAACCAACCAGCCCGGACGGAGGAGTAGCCGGTGGCATGGGCCACGACGAAGCGGCAGGTGTCGAGGTCCATGGTGACGGGGAGGCGAGGGCGAACCCTGGCTGCGCACCAGCGAACATGGCCGCCGGGGGCCGAGCCTCAGAGCCTGGCCCCTGGAATGGCCACATGGAGATGCGCCCTGACCACGGGTGGTGAAAAGTGGGCCAAGGCGCACCCTGCTGGGGTCCCGGCGCCGGTGCGTGGCCACGGGCACCACCCCCGGAACCACCATCGCGGCCACCACGGCGGCGACGACCACCGCCGCCCCCGCCTCCGCCACCTCGACCCCCGCCGCCCATGCTCGGCCCGGGAGGGCGAGGGCCAAGGGCAGACTGAGACGGAGTAGGGGGACGGGTCGGGGTGAAAGCCGCCAGTGCTGTCGAAGAGGACGAGGACCCCGTGCCGGAGATCGATGCAGCCTGAGCGTCCAGAGTGATCTCCTCCAGGGCGAGGTCGTCGCGAACCTGGAGGAAGGTAGGAAAGGGGCGCTGGCGCATGATCAACGACCGGAGGTGGGTGTAGCGATCGCCGAGGCCGCGGAGGACGTTGAGGACTAGGATGCGGTCCTCCACGGGGCAACCCAGATCGCCAAGAGAGTCCGCCATGGTCCTCATCTTGCGGCAGTACGCACTGACACTGAGGTCCCCCTGGACGAAGGTGCGAAAAGCAGCGTCGAGGCGGAGAGCACGGGCCTCGGCGTTGCCCATGAACTGGCCCTCGATGGCAAGCCAAACAGCCCGAGCGTGAGGAAGGTTCCGGAGGAGGCTGTGGAGGTCAACGGAGATCGTCCCCACGATCCAGGTGAGTACGATGCTGTCAAGACGCACCCACGCGGCAGTCGGCGCCATGCCGGTGGGGTCGCAGAGGACGTGGTCGTCCAGAGCGTAGCGACGAAGGGTGAGGAGGAGTAAGTCCCGCCAGCGTGCGTAAGACGGCGACTCAGGCTCCAGGATGACAGGAACCATCAGGCGAATGTTCTGGACACTCCCAGCCTGAAGGTGGAGCTGAGCCACTAGCGGGTCAGCCGGGTCATGCCAGAGCACCGTGGGGATGGTGCGGGGCCCGGTTCCGACGGTCGGTGTGGTCGGGACCCCGTACACGCCGCCCATGGTGTCAGAGGAGGTGACCCCGCCGGCGTGGGTCGCAGGCGAGGCGAGGAGCTGTTCTGCCGCGGCAATCTGAGCAGCGATAGCGTCGGCGGCCTCGCGCTCACGCTCCCAAACGAGGGCCGCCTCCCGCAAGCGGGCCTGTCGTGCCGCGTGCTCCGCACGGGCAGCAGTGAGAGCGGCGACAGTGTATCCCTGGTGGGTGGTCGGTGGAGGAGGTGGCTGATCGACGACCGGAGGCGGATCAACGACCAGCGGCGGGGGAGGGTCCTCCGGACCGGCAACCCGCGCAGGAACGGCATCCGCCACAGCCGCAAGGGCCGAGGCGGTGCGCGCAGCGGTGAGGGCCCCACCGGGGTTACGCCCACGCACGGTGGCTGCAGCAGCGGCAGGAGAGGCGGCGACGGCGGGCCTGCCAGGGGAGACAGCCCGCGCCCAGGAGGAGAGGGGAGGGAAAGTGGAGGGGGACAGAGGAGGCTGCTCGCCGGCCATGGAGGGAGCAGCGGCGCGGCGCGCACGCCTGGCGCGGACGTCGGGGTCGCGGCGCGTCCTGGGCGCAGTCCGGCGGGGCAGCTTCGGCCTGGGACGCGGGTGAGCAGGGCGGCGCACACGGACGAAGCGGCGCGGCGCGCACGCCTGGCGCGGACGTCGGGGTCGCGGCGCGTCCGGGGCGGCTTCGGCCTGGGACTCGGACGGGTGCGCGCGGCGAGAGCAGGGCGCGGCACGCGGTGCAGGGGCTCGCCGGCGCGGCCTGCGGAGGGAAGGGGCGCGGCGAGGGCAGGGCGCGGCGCGCGGGGCAGGGGCTCGCCGGCGCAGGCTGTGGAGGCTCCCTGGCGGCGCCTGGAGGGGAGGGAAGGGAGAAACCCTAGCTGGATACCATGTTGGAGAGAAGTGAGAGTTAATTATTGGGCCAACCCTAGTGGGTGGCAATATCATGTTTGTACATGGCCCATATGGGCCTAGCCACATGGGCCTAACCACATATAATCTAACAATCACTCTTGTGCCTAAAATGGAAGGGGCTGATCTTGTAAAAGATTTTAGACCTATCAGTTTGGTGCATAGTTTTGCTAAAAATTTTACTAAGCTGTTGGCAAATTGTCTTGCTAGTCGATTACATGAATTGGGCTCCCTCAACCAGAGTGCCTTTATTAAGGGGCGTTTTATCTAGGATAACTTCATGTTAGCGCAACAAACTGTTCGCTGTCTACATAAGCGAAAGTCTGCTAGTCTTTTGTTCAAGCTTGACATTTCTAAAGCTTTTGATTCGGTCTCTTGGCCATTTCTATTGGAAGTTCTGAGGCACCTTGGTTTTGGACAGATTTGGAGGGATATCATCAGTGGTCTCCTCTCTTAATCATCTATGTGGATTGTGTTAAATGGGTCACCAGGGAACACTATTTTCTACAGGATAGGCCTTAGGCAAGGAGACCCCTTATCTCCTATGTTATTTATTCTTGTAATGGATGTTCTAGGTCACTTGGTGATGGCAGCAGGGAGCTGAATGGCTGCTTCAATCCCTACATCTATATTTCTTAACCATCGGACCACTATCTATGTCGATGATGTTGCCCTGTTTCTTCGTCCTTTATCCCAGGACATCCGTATGGTCTTGGATATTTTGCAGCTGATTGGAGATGCTTCTTGACTTCAAAATAATGTTCAGAAGAGTAGTGTCTTTCCTATTTAGTGTGGTCAATCTGAGGTTGAGACCTTACAGGAGATGTTGCCTTGTGAGATATCAAGCTTCCCTTGTAAATATCTCGGAGTGCCTCCTTGAAGAAGCTTCCGAGATCGGCCATCCAATCTATCATTGATAGGGTAGCAGCTCAGCTTCCGGGGTGGAAGGCAGATTTAATGAACAAGGCTGGTAGAAGAGTTATGGTGCAGTCTGTTCTTACAGGAATGATTGTTTATTTGGCCATGGCCATTGACCTTCCTCAATGGGCTTTGAAAGCTATTGACAAGATTCGAAAGGGCTTCTTGTGGAGAGGTCGAAGCCAACGCGTCCCTTCCCTGTATTTGGTGGCCAAAGAGCACAAGCTTGAGCAGCCGCACAGGGGAAGGCACCAACCTGCCTCAGTCAAGCGGCGGCAGGATGTGCCTAGCCTTCAAGCACCGCCCACAAGTCCTGCTCTCGGGATTTCGATGATGAGCTCCCCCACCAACGAGTGGTGTACCTTCTCCATACTTGGTAAGCTTCCCCCAGCCTTCAATGCTCTGCTCTTTGCTATTTTGTCTTAAATCTTGCTTTACATAGCCTTTATACTGCATATTATATAGTGTGTATATATATATATATATATATATTGGTCCTGGTACATACAGGATGACTATATGGATGACTAGGGTCGACTAGGCTCAATTAATTGGGCTTATAAATGACCTTGAATAGAGTGATACTCCACCTGAGAACATAAAAGTGGATGAAATGTCGTCTTCAGGGCAGTGGTGATGGTCGTTTAATGCTGCTATGGAGATGGTGCAATGAGTAGTCTAAGATTTTCCTAGCTTGAGTAGTGGCTGGTGTTCGTTCTGGTGCCTTTTCTCAGATTCTGGGACTCAGCTTTGCTGCTCCTTTTCCTTTCTCATTTTGCTTGGTGAGCTTTTAACTCAGAGCTGTAAGAGGATGTTTCTTGTCTTTTATGAATACGAAAGGCCAAGGCGACCCTGCCCTCGAACTCTAAAAAAGGGGTTTATCGATGACTAATCGCATTATTGGTGTCATGGCAACTAGGATCGATTAGATGATTTGAAAACATTTCACAGAGTTATACCTTCTCCATTCCCTTGACCAAAAAGTATCCACCTGCGTCGAACAGGCACTCACTTTCGTTGAGGCTATGCAGCAAACATAAGTTTGATTTGACCATAACCGGAAGGAGGCCAATAAATATCCAATGAGTTTCATTCATGAAGTTCCTTTTTTGAACAAAACCATCATTCCCTGTTTTAGATTTGTCACTTTTCTCCAAAGAATAAACCTGGTACAATGAAAAATAACCCACATATAATCAGTGATGATAAAACCTAAGCAAATGTGAGTAAAATTATGACGCCACAACAAGTATAGCAGAGCAATTTCATGTCTCCAGCTTCATCATACATAAAACTTAAGGAATAAGTAAATGTAATACTCTTCAAATGGAATCCAGTACATGGAGAAAACAAGAATAACTATAGTGCTGATGACTGATGGGATGTCCTCAAAACACCAATCACTCTCCAGTCCTAAGCTGCGCTGCTTTATTTAATACTAAATCATTTAGAACCATGCTATATTGATTAGGGTACCAGGGAAATTCATGAAAATGAAATGCAGGCTGGTCAATATTGCTCAGTAGCCAAGGTATTGGTTTATGGGATTAGGCGGATAGCTTATAAGAAAAGAACTGAATTTTGTATTGTCTAACATGGGTTCATGCCATTCATAATCAAGCATTTCTGTAACTTTTTTCCCTCATCACTGATATCAATTTCACCCAGGTGGCATATTTTTCTTGGGAAAACCATGGCATACATAAAGAACATGTAAAAGAATGAAATTACTCAGGACCTGAATAGTCACTTCTACTATAAGTCTTGAAGCATATGTCATATTCTGGAGACGAGCATGCCAAGGTTTAAAATCAACAGAACCTTCATCCTTGCCAGTCCAAAACACAGGCTTTTCAAGCTTCACTCTCCCAAACTTGATGATGGCATGCTTCCAGCCACCTGATCCTTTCTTCGAAGGATCATAGCCAGGTTCAACAATCACTTCCCCAAGCGAATCAAAAAGCTCCTGGAGCCCATGCGAGACAAACTCATTGTAGGAATTTATCTGATGGCTAATCAGACCAACTTCATCAAAGAAGGACCTTGACGCTTCTTTGCAAAACTTCTCTAGGCTTTCGACACTCATGTCAATTGGAGCATTGGAATATGGCTCGGAAGAAGACTTTCCATTAACATCATCACTGAGGGATGATTTTCCCTTGATATCCACATCCATAGATGACTGCCCACCATCGACATCTATAGGAGAATCCCTGTTTTCCTCCATACTATGGGATTTTCCCGCTCCATTATCATCCAATACCATAGCTTCTAGCTCAGAATCAGAACTTTTTGATGGTTGCCCACTGTCCTTCTGTGGCTCTTCCATTCCACAAGCACTGGCAGCTTATAGCCTATCAAGTATCACAAAATCACCAAATTGGTCAATCAGAAACTAAACGTTTCAACAGAAATAATACCATACAGAGTGGCCCGTTAAGAACATGAAACCAGAACCACTAAGGCATTAATGATCTATGAAAAATACCCGTGAGGCACAAGGGGAATTAGCATGCACGAAGCATCTTACCAAATCATTTATACAGCTCAGAGTATACACGAGTTGAATAAAAAACAAGGAGCAAGTGATAGCACATAGAAGAGAAATCAAAGCAGAAAACAATCATAAGCAAACATCGACCTATCACTTATCATTTATCAACACCCTGGCTCATCATCAATTCATTCAATTGGTGACAAACTGAAGAAACTGGACAAATGCCACACATAAAACGTCAGCACAAAGCAAGACACAACAGAGGAACCCCATCTATACTGCTGAATAGTTTTATTTTCACACTGAGTCAGTACCGACTAACGAAACATCGATAAAACACCCAGGGATGAAACTGACACACGGGGCACATGGATTCAGCTGAACCCTAAAAAACCCATCGAAATTAAACAGCATTTCGTCCTAAAAAATCATGGAAAATAAACTGCGTTCGTCCTTGGTAAGCTCTCATATGTCAGATGCCAACGAACGCCAGTGTTGCCCACTGCAGAATAACAGGATAGAACCACCAACAGATGCACCGTATTAAAACCCACCCCGATGAACAAAAAAGTCCCAACATAACAAAAATGGAATCTAGCCTAAAGAGCAGCAGAATCCTTGCATATGCTTGCCAGAAAATGAGTCCCCTATCCGCGTACAGAGGACGTGTGAGTTGTACACCCAACCCGTCCAGCCCCCTCTAATAGACGGAGGACGAGCGGCGGGGGGTGGATCCGAACCTGGCGGGTGAAGGGGAAGCTGCGGCAGGCCGGACGCGTACGGGGATGGGAGGGCGGGGTTGGCGGACAGGCGCGTCGCCGCCGGCCGTGAGCGGTGGTGGGCGGCGGCGGCGGTGTGACCGCCGTCGCGCGTTAACTTCGTGCTTCGTAGAGTGGGGAGGGTTCTAGTGGCGATGTAGCGCTGCGGGAGAATCGCCTCGAGACCGGGGGTTTAATGGGGGCAACCGGCGGCGTCGACGATGCCCGGCGGTTCTGACAGGCGGGCCAGCGGTCAGAAAGTGCTGTGCGGGTCCCGGTCTCAGTGAGGAGGGCGACCTGTCCGCCGAGGCATATCGGCCGTCCGTGGTGCGCTGCAAGACATCCAACGGCGGAACGAGCCTCTTCGCGGGGATCAAGGAAAGCAAGAACAGCGTGTGATGTGATCTTCTGTGCGCAATTACGGTTCATCACAGGTTTCGATAACCAACGGCGACAAGAAAAGGGAAACGATCAAACGGCAAAACGGGAAGCCCTCGTTAGGCTAGATGAAATGCTCGTGTTTTGTACTCGGTTTGTGGTCAGCTTGGCTCAACTCGGATCGATTCATTTGAATTTTTTTATAAACTGAGTTTATATTCTAGTTCAGTTCATTGACGAGCCAGTTTGATTTATTAACGAGCTGACTCACAAGCTAAACGAGCTACCATATTTCAGCATTATGAAACTATATGCATATCATTTACGTAATAATTGATGAACATGTTATAAGTATGTGTGGTGTCTATAGTTTATGAATTAAATTAAGGGTTAATTAGAAATATGCCACTCCAATTTTGAAAAGTTAGAAACTAGTGCATTTTCATGCCACTCCATGGCATCAAAATGAACTAATCATCTAAATTTGCAAAAGTTGAGTGGCATATATACAATTAACCTTTAAATTAATGATTGATGATTGATGAACTATGTATATGTGTTAAATTAAACTATGTGAATATAACAGTGGGTTAAATTAATAAACATGTGTGTGAATTGATGAGTGATAAGTTATATCAACTTGGTGTTATATTGATGTGATATATTATATAAAAGTATGGGTATAATTATTATTTTCTACCGTTAAATTAGTTTGAATTTAACTAGAAATTGATTAGCTAAACGAGAGCCGATTATGTGGCTCGTTAGTTTAGCAAGTTCGAACGAGCTAGTTCCATATTCAACCTAGCGCTCAGGCTCAGCCTCCGCATTCACTACAGGAAATCACTTAATTCCTGTCGGCCAGGAACCGACGGGAATAATCACTAAACCGATGGGAATAAGTAATTCCCGTCGGTTTAGGGCTTATTCCCGTTGGTTGTCAGCCGACAGGCGTTTCTTGTCGGGGATAAGTTTATCCCCGTCGGCCACTAACTAGCCGACGGGAATTAAGGTTAACTCCCGTCGGTTTTGCTGGTCGACGGGAGTCATTAATTAATTCCCGTCGGTTCTCCAGACCGACGAGAATTATTGGTTAACTCCCGTCGGCCCTGGGCCGACGAGTGTTATTAGTTAATTCCCGTCGGTTCGACCATAGCCGACGGGAATTAACTGGGTCGACGAGAATTACCCTATACTGCTACAAAAACAGCACTAAATTAGGTCACTATTTATGCACACATAACATATATCACACATAACATAAATCACAGATAACAGCCACATTACAAACACATGCATTCACAATTAAAACATCCACCAATGAGTACGACATAGTATTGAAACATAACATCCACCAGAGTACGACATTTCAAACATAAGTTTAAGTGTTTAGAGATAACCACCACTTGGATGGTTAGAGCTTTGACCGCTGCCGCCACCACCACCAGGAGGAGGAAATGCGAAGAGCGAGTCAACAAATTCAGTCCCTGCTGCGGGATCAGACCCACTACCACCCGCTTCAGGCGTAACCTATGCAAGTTAGCAAATATCAATACGTTAAATGCAAATATTAAAAAGTATACAAGTGTATAAATTAATCGAGAGTTATGAAACGTACCCTATCTCCAGGTGCAGGTATATGTGACGGAGGGGTGTTGAATTGTGGTGGTGGAACTGATGTGTTTGCAAATTGGCTCCATTGTGGTGGCGGTGGAAAATTTGTTGACATGCCCTGTTACTGCATTAACTGTTAAACATATGTGTTACTACTGAAGATGTTGTATTGAAATATAATAATTTAGTGTTTGGATTATGTGTACTCACTTGATACATCGCTTGGTTATGGGTATTGCAAGCCTCCATAAATTCGCGTTGTTGTCTCATCTCTTCACGCATCCTCATAATCTCCAACTCCTGCTCGTTCGGTCGATGAGAGCATGAGCTACGGGAAGACGAACCCGTCCTCTGAGATCTCACCGACGATGAGTCAATGAATCCGTCGAAGAGTGCGTATCTAGAAGTAATTCAAAAAATGTGATTACTTCATAATCAATTTAGTGTCAACCATATAATTTCATAAGTTAGAGCTTACCGTCCATGCGCTTTGCCACCACCACTTGCGTACACCACCGAGGGATCCACCGGTTCATGACGCCAGTCGAAGTCAGGGCCATGGCGACGAACCATCTCCTCCCCATATGCCGCTTATACATCATTCACAACCTTACAAATGCAGGAATTTCTATACTTTGAACGTTTGTACTTTTGGGCCAAAACTCACCAAGCGATCCGTGGCTGTCTGGCTACAGAGCTGGTCAGGGTTGTTCGGGTCTGGTCCTTTGTGGCCCTCCTGGTAGACCTCAATGTCACTAGGCTTTTGGCCACTCGTAGCTTCTTGTATAAACAAAAAACATTCATAAGAAATCGTACTATTTGCTGATCGACATAGCTAGATCAAACTTACCATTCTTTTAGCTTTTCGTATCATGTCGTCACCGCCAAACTTGTGGTTAGGATTGGTTCCTTGACATTGTCTGTGACGCGCTGACGCTTTCTGGAAGCCTTCAGAAGCCCAATATCGACACCAAGCATAGTACGCATCAGGCACGGGCGCCATCCATGGAACCATCACCTGCACACACAATGTTACATATTATATCAATCACAACAATCAATATAAAGGGTAAAACAAATTGAATACTAACCTCACGATATTGATCCTCAGTCAAATATATCTTTGAGGATCCTTCCTTTTTACTCAAGGGGCCTGCTTCTTCCGGATGCTTTTGAAAATACAGGTTTGTAGCCTGAATTCTCGCATAGTATATGGCATCCTTCACCAGCTTCTTTGCATTGTTTTGGAAGACACGTTCAGCGTGCTCCATGTAATCCTCTCCGTCAGGCAACCGATATCGAAGCTACAACATAAAGAATACAAATACAATGGTATAAGTCATAGATTTACAATATTAAGAAACATAACAAAAATAATAAAGAATTCATACCCAAAAGTCATTACGCACAAGTCCCTGTTTGTCGGTGTGGTTTCGTTCCTTTTTAAACTTGTACTCGTCCCAGGTACTGACGAGCACCTCATCCTCGGTATCTGAAAGGGAAATGTGCCCTTGGGCCATTTCTAAATATTTTGGTGATTGAGTGCCAACACATGTGCTTTTGTGCTAATCTATGCAAAGTGGTGGACAAAGTGCAAATTATGTCAAAAGGTATGTTTCTAGACTTAGTACATTGTTTTATGGACTAATGTATTGTGTCTAAGTGCTGGAAACAGAAAAAATCGAGTTGGAGAAGAGATGGCTAAGTTCAGCCAAAAGTCTGCTCAGTCTGGGTTCACCGAACAGTGTCCGGTGGTGCACCGGACAGTGTCCGGTGCGCCAGGCTGGCTCTGGCGAACAGGCTGCTCTCGGGACTTCGACAGCGGTGTACGGCTAAAATTCACCGGTATGTCCGGTGGTGCACCGGACTGTCCGGTGAGCCGTTCACAGGCGAACTCGTCACTCTCGGGAAACCATCAACGGCGTACGGCTAAAATTCACCGGTCTGTCCGGTGGTGCACCGGACTGTCCGGTGAGTCAACGGTCAGCCGGGGCAACGGTCGGCCGAGGATTCCGCGCGTGACGCGTGGGCGAGCCAACGGTCACATTGGTGCACCGGACTGTCCGGTGTGCACCGGACAGTGTTCGGTGTGCCAATGGCTCTCAGACTCCAACGGTCGGCTTCGCCAAATAAGGAAAGCAATCTGCGCCAGACAGTGAATAGTGGATGTCCGGTGGTGCACTGGACTGTCCGGTGCGCCAGTCGACAGAAGGCAAGATCTGCCTTCCAGGAATGTTCTCAACGGCTCCTAGCTGCCTTGGGGCTATAAAAGGGACCCCTAGGCGCATGGAGGAGCACACCAAGTATTCCTACAACATTCCTAAGCACCAAGATCTCGATTCCACGCATTTATTTCTTTGTGATAGCATATAGAGCTCTAGTGGAGTTGTGAACTCATTGGGTTGTGTTGCGAGCTCTTGTTGCGACTTGTGTGCGTGTTGACACTCTGATTCTTGTGTCTTGTGTGCGTTGCTAATCCCTCCCTTGCTCCGTGCTTCTTTGTGAACTTCAAGTGTAAGGGCGAGAGGCTCCAAGTTGTGGAGATTCCTCGCGAACGGGATTAAAGAAAAGCAAGCAAAACACCGTGGTATTCAAGTGGGTCTTTGGACCGCTTGAGAGGGGTTGATTGCAACCCTCGTCCGTTGGGACGCCACAACGTGGAGTAGGCAAGCGTTGGTCTTGGCCGAACCACGGGATAACCACCGTGCCATCTCTGTGATTGATCTCTTGTGGTTATTGTGTTTTGACTCCTCTCTAGCCACTTGGCGATTATTGTGCTAACACTTAACCAAGTTTTTGTGGCTTAAGTTTCAAGTTTTACAGGATCACCTATTCACCCCCCCCCCCTCTAGGTGCTCTCAATTGGTATCGGAGCAGTTCTCTTCACAAAGGGACTAACCGCCCGAAGAGATGGATCCTAAGGGGAATGGTATCGTGATCAACGATAAAGAGAAGGAATCTTTCATCAACGAGCCGAAGGATGACAAGCCTACCGACTCGGGCTCGGGCCATAGACGGAAAGATGGGAAGAAGAAGAAGACAAGGCGCATCAAGGAGATTGTCTACTACGACGACAGCGACGAGTCATCTTCTTCCCAAAAGGACAACGACGACAACGACTACGAGAGAAGGAAACCGGTTAATTCGAACTTTTCTTTTGACTACTCTCGTATTCCGCAAAGTACAAATACTCATTTGCTCTCCATTCCACTTGGCAAACCTCCTCACTTTGATGGAGAGGACTACGGATTTTGGAGCCACAAAATGCGTAGTCACCTGTTCTCTCTCCATCCGAGCATTTGGAAGATTGTGGAAAGTGGAATGAAATTTGATAGCTCGGATAGTCCTATTTTTATTAATGAACAAATTCATAGAAATGCACAAGCCACTACTGTGTTGTTAGCCTCCTTGTGCAGGGACGAGTACCATAAAGTGAGCGGCTTGGACAATGCCAAGCAGATCTGGGACACCCTCAAGATTTCTCATGAGGGGAACGACGTCACCTTGCTCACCAAGATGGAGTTGGTGGAGGGCGAGCTTGGACGATTCGCGATGATAAGGGGCGAGGAGCCGACCCAAACATACAACTGGCTCAAGACCCTTATCAACAAAATAAGGAGCTACGGAAGCACGCGATGGACGGACCACGACGTCGTCCGACTGATGCTAAGGTCCTTTACCGTTGTTGATCCTCATTTGGTGAATAATATTCGTGAGAATCCCAGGTACACCAAAATGTCGCCCGAAGAAGTCCTTGGAAAATTCGTAAGCGGGCGAATGATGATCAAGGAGGCGAGGTACGTGGACGACGCTCTGAATGGTCCAATCAATGAGCCTCAACCCGTTGCTCTCAAGGCAACGAGAAGCAAGGAGGCGTTACCTAGCAAGGTGGCGCAAGTTGAGGCGGCAGGTCTCAATGATGAAGAGATGGCCCTCATCATCAAGTGTTTCAAGACGGCGCTTAAGGGTCGCAAGGGACAGCCAAGCAATACCAAGTCAAAGGGGAAGCGCTCATGCTTCAAATGTGGTAAGCTTGGTCATTTTATTGCTAACTGTCCCGACAATGATAGTGACCAGGAAAAGGGAAACAAGAAGGAGAAGAAGAAGAGTTAGAAGAAGGCCAAGGGCGAGGCACATATCGGAAAGGAGTGGGATTCGGATTGCTCCTCCTGTGGGGGATAGATATCCCCGGGTCCACTAAAAGAGTAAAGGACCTCACGAAAGGCCCAAGGGCCCAATAAATCGTAAGGTCATTCTTTCGTGGGCCTGGGGAGAAACAACCAGCAAAGCAGAACGACATGAGGCCGGATTGGTACAAGCCCGGACGGCCCACAGCATCGAGCGAATGACCGCAACAGAGATCCGACTTTCCCGCGCTGGAGCCTCCATGCAACGAAGCCACGCGAGGATAAGTCGGCGAGGGTTACGTAGGGATAATCTCAAGAGGTTCATTATCTTTTGGCTACTTGTTGCTATCTTATCCACGTGTATTGCCCCACGGTCGAGTATATAAGGCCTAGGGGGCACCCCTTCAGAACGATCGACACTTTACTTAGCCACCCACATCAACTCTCTGTATTCTCAATCCAGAGAGCTCTCTTGTAACCACATTCACCAAGCATACTCACCAGGACGTAGGGTGTTACGCATCTCTAAGCGGCCCGAACCTGTAAACCTCGTCCACTGTCCCTTGTGCGATCTGCACGAACCATTTTGCTACAGTTGTCGACACCGTCCTACTCCTAAAACACCTTGAGGGGCAACCCCGGGTGTGCGGTCGGACCCAAAACACCGACAGCTGGCGCGCCAGGTAGGGGGTGTGTCGACAATCCAAGCTAGCTCAATGGTCGTCATCTTCTACAGCAAGATCACCCTGCGTCCTGGATCCGTGTTCTGCTTCGGAACAATCTCATTTGTAGCGGATGAAGAAGGAATTCTGCACCGTATCGCGGATCCGCCAGAAAAGAAGTCTCCCCCAACGAACTCCGAAAATACCGGAGAAGCTCAACCTCCAACTCTCCGGATGAGGATCGTCTCCGGAAAGCCGGGGGCCGAGGGCTCGCTGACCCGGAGAACTCCACTGCCTACCTCTCCGACAAAAGAGTGGACACAGATCGCAAGAAAGAAGGTAACCGGGGAGAAGCAAGTTGCTCTTTCCGTTCCTCATGCCTCAAAGGGGAATGGGAAGAAGGTCACCACGATAGCAGCACCATTCTACCCTGACGTCCTCTTCATCGGGAGAGCGGAGTCGCCTATCGTCTCCGACGACGAGCCGACTGCACCCGGGGAAGAACCGCCTCAACGAGAGTCCCGACGACAGAGGAACCGGCGCAGGAACGTTCGACGACATCATGCGGCCGGAGAGCGGAATCCGGAACAGCCTGTCTCGCGAGACGAGGTCTCGGAGGTAGGAGAAACTCCGGAAGAACGCGTCTTCAGAGAACGAAGGAACTCCCGACGACGTGATCGCCGACGAGCTCAGGAACAGGCTGAGCAAGATGCAAGGCAGCGCCGGGAGAATCCATTCTTCGGGCGCAACCTGAACCCCGACTTCGCCCGAGCTATGAACACGCCGAGCGAAGTCGGAGGGGTACTGGCTCGGATAGCTGAGGGACTTCCTCGGACTCCTGATGCCGAGGGCTACCGACGACTGCTCACCCAGGCGGCCAATCATCTTCTACCGCTCGCTCACCCGCCGAACGATCTACGACACGCCATCAACAGTCGCCGAGACGCGCGAAGCTCCATCAATGCTTCGCGCGAGCGGCGGCATGAGAACGAGATTCGCCGTCGGGAGGAGTATGACAGAGATCATGGCATCCCGACTCAGAGCCAAGCCACCAGAACTGAGTCGGCAACGGCCTCAACTAGCGGAACCACCCGGGGACGGTCGAGGAACCACAATCACAACTCCCCTCCCCGGGACAGACATCGTCCCCGACGACAGGAGGATACGTGCGGAGTGTCCGCTCTTACTCCGCGCCTTAGGGCCATCCAATGGCCTCCCAACTTCAAGGTATCCAATGTTGACAAATATGAACCTAAGCAGGATCCATGGGGTTGGCTAGCCGTCTATACCACCGCTGCTCGAGCTGCCGGGGCGTCCGAAGACGTGATGACCGCGTACTTACCCATTGTCCTTGGGCAAGACGCGCTGCAATGGCTGCGACATCTACCCCGACACTGCATCGACGTCTGGGGCGACTTCAGTCGACGCTTCACCGCCAACTTCCAGTCCCTCTCCGACAAGCCGGCGCAACCGTGGGACCTCAAATCCATCAAGCGCCGGGGGGACGAGACTCTCCGGTCGTACCTCAAAAGGTTTCAGACCATGAGAAATCGTATCCCCGAGGTCACGGAGGCGGCCGTGATCGAGGACTTCTACAGAGGATCCAATGACTCGGCTTTCGTCCGAGCCATACTACAGAGGGCACCGACTACCTCCCAGGAGCTGTTCCGGGAAGCCGACCTCTACATCACCGCCGACGAGCGAGCCCAGGACCTCATCGGAGGAGCGAAGCCCGCACCGATAGTACCACGACGCGACACGAACCAGCAACCCGACAAACGATGGGAGAAGAGGCCTCGCGAAGAAGTGCACGCCGCCGGACCACCTGCCTCTCGCGCCCGAGGAGGACCTCGTGGAGGCGAACACACATTGGACGACATCCTCGACGCCCAGTGCCCGTACCACAAGGACATGTGCCACACTCTTCGTAATTGCCGAGACTTCAAGCATTCCGTTGGACACGGCCGACCCTTCCAACCTCTACCTCCTCCTCCGCCGAGGGGAGGACCAGATGAACCACGACAACCCCATCGGCAGGAGGAGGGAGGAGGAGGAGCTTTCCCACGCGTTGACAGGGAGGTCAACGTCATCTTCGGCGGAACACGGATCGCAGGAGAACAGAAGACAGCAAAAGCTCAATGATCGCCAGATACTGGTGGCGACCACCGGCCCTCCCGCCCCATACCGGTGGTCGGAGCACCCGATCACCTTCACTCGGGCAGATCAATGGCTCAACTTCGACCATCCGGGCAAATACCCGCTTCTCGTTGATCTGGTGATCCGAGAGAGCCGGGTGAAGAAGGTGTTAGTGGACGGGGGAGCAGCATCAACGTCACCTTCCCCCGGACACTCCAAGGCTTGGGAGTTCACCTCAAAGAGCTCCACGAGTCGGACACTCCTTTCTTCGGCATCGTGCCGACGGAAGGGGAATACCCGCTGGGCCACATCTACATGCCAGTCACCTTCGGAACTCCGGAGAACTACAGAACCGAGTTCCTGAGGTTTGAAGTGGCGAACTTCGACTGCGGGTACAACGCCATCATCGGGAGGCCTGGATTGGCCAAGTTCATGGCCATTCCGCATTACACATACATGATACTGAAGATGTCAGGACCGTAAGGGATCATAACCGTGCGCGCCGACTTCCAAGGCGCCGCAGAGTGTTTCCGAGTGGCTATTCAAGCAGCCCTCACCGCCAAGCCATCGACGGCTCCCTCCACACTGGCGAACTCTAAGCCTGAGGAGGACCTCGCAGTACCGGCAAGCGAAGCTCAGACCGCGACCTCTATGCGGCCGACTGAAGAAACCAAGAGAATCAACCTGGGGTTCGCTGATGAGCGCAAGACGGCTATCATCAGCTCCAGCTTGGATGACAAATAGGAAAGCGCGCTCGTCCGGTTTCTGCAAGATAACCGAGATGTATTCGCATGGCAACCTGCGGATATGCCGGGAGTCCCAAGAGAACTGGCCGAGCACAAACTGAAGGTTTATCCCCAGGCAAGGCCGATTCGGCAAAAATTACGTCGTTTCACGCCCGACAAGAGAGAGGCCATTCGCACTGAGTTAGCTCGCTTGGTCGCAGCTGGATTCATTAGAGAAGTGTTACATCCCGAGTGGTTAGCCAACCCTGTTCTTGTACTCAAAAAGAATAAAGTGGATTGGCGCATGTGTGTTGATTATACTGATCTCAACAAACACTGTCCGAAGGATCCTTTCGGGCTCCCGAGGATAGATCAGGTGGTGGACTCCACCGCTGGATGTTCTATGCTGTCTTTCTTGGATTGCTATTCTGGATACCATCAGATTAGTCTGGCAAAGGAAGATGAAGAAAAAACGGCATTCATTACTCCGTTTGGTGCTTTCTGTTATACCTCCATGCTGTTTGGCCTCAAAAACGTTGGAGCAACTTACCAGAGAGCCATTCAAACATGCTTAGCCGATCACTGGGGCAAGCGTGTGGAAGCCTATGTGGATGATGTGGTAATCAAAACACAGGACTCAAAAAACTTCATCGAAGACTTGCAACTGGTTTTCAGCAGTCTGAGGCGGTATAGATGGAAGCTTAATCCCGAGAAATGTGTTTTCGGGGTACCAGCCGGAAAGTTGCTCGGGTTTATCGTCAGCCACCGGGGAATTGAGGCTAATCCAGATAAGATTGAAGCTATCATGAAGATGGAAGCACCTCGATCGCAGAAGAAGGTTCAACGACTTACTGGATGTATGGCAGCTCTAAGCAGATTTATATCCAGGCTAGGAGAAAAAGGTTTGCCATTTTACAAGTTACTCAAGAAGGTGGATAAGTTTCAATGGACTTCATAAGCACAAGAAGCTCTAGATGCTCTGAAAAAATTCTTGACAACACCACCAGTACTGAAACCACCCCGGCGAGCTACGTCAACTCAACCAACTGAAGATTTGCTACTGTATATCTCATGCACGACTCATGTGGTAAGCACCGCGTTGGTAGTCGAGCTTATAGAAGAAGGACATGCCTATCCAGTACAACATCCTGTCTACTTCATTAGTGAAGTCCTAGGCCCCTCGAAGAAAAAGTACCCTCAAGTTCAGAAGCTATTATACGCAGTACTTCTAACTGCCCGCAAGCTGCGTCACTACTTTGACGACCACAAAGTCATAGTAGTTACAAGTTTTCCAATAGGGGATATTCTTCACAACAAGGAAGCCATCGGTCGAATAGCCAAGTGGGCCTGTGAGCTGGGATCTCATGACATCGAGTTCCGACCTCACACTGCCATCAAAACTCAAGCACTGTTGATTTCGTATCAGAGTGGACTGAACAGCAAGTACCAGACAACCCGGAGACTACAGAAGTATGGCGAATGTATTTTGATGGCTCACTGAAGCTGCAGGGAGCAGGAGCAGGGATTCTCTTCACTGCGCCTAGAGGCGAACACCTCAAGTACGCCCTCCAGTTGCTATTCCCAGCCTCCAACAATGCAGCCGAGTATGAAGCTTTGATCCATGGATTGAACATTGCCATATCGTTGGGCGTCAAAAGATTAATGGTATACGGAGACTCTCTCGTAGTCATCAGTCAGATAAACAAGGAGTGGGATTGCTCAAGCGATTCAATGGGAAAATACTGCACTGCCGTCCGAAAGCTGGAAGATAAATTCGAGGGTCTGGAATTTCATCATGTAGAAAGAGATCGGAACACAGCAGCCGATGTACTGTCCAAGCTAGGGTCTAGTCGAACTCAGGTCCCACCCGGAGTTTTCGTGCAAGAAATTCTGCAGCCAAGTATCTCAATGGACCAAACAGAAGAGTGCAACATCATAGATCAACCCGAGTCAGACCCTGATGACTGGAGAAGGCCGATCATTAAGTATATAAAGAATGAAGAAGAACCAGACGACAGAAATTCGGCAGAGCGCATTGCAAGACAGTCGGCTCACTATACACTTATTAGGGAGACATTATACAGAAGGGGTGCATCAGGCGTCTTCATGAGGTGCATTCTCCCGTCCACTGGGAAGCAACTTCTGGAGGAAGTCCATGCTGGGCAATGTGGAATACATGCAGCCTCCAGAACACTAGTCGGGAAGGTCTTCAGGTCAGGATTATATTGGCCAACAGCAAAGAACGATGCAGCCGAGTTAGTTCAAAGGTGCGAAGCCTGCCAATACTTGTCAAGGCAACAACACATGCCAGCACAGCAACTGCAGACCATACCAGTAACTTGGCCTTTCGCATGCTAGGGACTGGATATGATTGGACCTTTCAAGAAAGCTCAAGGGGGATACACTCATGTATTGGTAGCAATTGACAAATTCACTAAATGGATAGAGTTCAAGCCCATTGCCTCTTTAACCTCTGCTAAGGCTGTGGAATTCATACAAGACATAATATTCAGATTCGGGATACCAAACAGCATCATAACTGATTTAGGATCCAACTTCACAAGTTCAGAATTCTTTGACTTCTGCGAGCAAAAGAGCATTCAGATCAAGTATGCATCTGTAGCCCATCCAAGAGCCAACGGGCAAGTTGAGCGAGCCAACGGAATGATATTGGATGCACTCAGGAAAAAGGTCTTCGATAAGAATGAAAAATTCGCAGGAAAGTGGATAAGGGAATTACCCTATGTCTTTTGGAGCCTAAGAACCCAACCTAGCCGAGCTTTGCATGGAAACACTCCTTTCTTCATGGTCTATGGGTCGGAGGCAGTGCTACCTGCTGATCTCAAGTTTAGGGCGCCAAGGCTGATCTTTGAAAGCATAGCAGAAGCTGAGGTCACCAGGCTGGAGGACATAGATGTACTTGAGGAAGAACGGCTAAACGCAGTAATCCAAGCAGCAAGGTACTAGCAGACTCTAAGGCGCTATCACGACAAGGCTGTGCGACAACGATCCTTCTCAGTAGGAGATCTCGTCCTCCGCCGAATTCTAACGGGGGAGGGACGACACAAGTTATCACCTTTATGGGAAGGACCCTTCGTGGTAGCAGAAGTCACTCGGCCCGGATCGTATCGCCTCACTCAGATGGATGGCACAGAAGTTGGAAACTCCTGGAACATAGAACACCTCAGAAAGTTTTATCCCTAGCTGTATCTCAAAACTGCTGGGATGATGATGTACTCTGTAAAGTGGAAATATGTCATCAGTAAAAAAGAGGTTTCAAGGATACTCAGTTCATTTACGATTGACTTGCATTCTTACTTAACTCAGGGTGACCACTATGCCCTGCTAACGGAGCAATCGACTTAAGTCGGCAACGACTTAAGGCGGTGCAACATGCTCACGCTTACTTAACTCAGGGTGACCACTATGCCCTGCTAACGGAGCAATCGACTTAAGTCGGCAATGACTTAAGGCGGTGCAACATGCTCACGCTTACTTAACTCAGGGTGACCACTATGCCCTGCTAACGGAGCAATCGACTTAAGTCGGCAACGACTTAAGGCGGTGCAACATGCTCACGCTTACTTAACTCAGGGTGACCACTATGCCCTGCTAACAGAGCAATCGACTTAAGTCGGCAATGACTTAAGGCAGTGCAACATGCTCACGCTTACTTAACTCAGGGTGACCACTATGCCCTGCTAATGGAGCAATCGACTTAAGTCGGCAATGACTTAAGGCGGTGCAACATGCTCACGCTTACTTAACCCGGGGTGACCACTATGCCCTACAAACGGAGCAATTGACTTAAGTCGGCGACGACTTAAGGCGGTGCGACATGCTAACGCTTAATTAACTCAGGGCGACCACTATGCCCTAATAACGGATCAATCGACTTAAGTTGGCAACAACTTAAGACCGGTGCAACATGCTAGCGCCTATGTAATTCAGGGGATGACTTCTATATCCCGCAAACAAATTTCATAATCATCATGCGTCATTACTGCCAACTCACGAACTAATAAATTCTGATACAATGAGAGAGTAATTATGTCATTCGAATGATAAACTGATGTCCTCTAACAAATACTCGATCATGCTAACCGCGCGCTCGGAGCACACAAAATGTTTCTCTATTTTACAATGTCTTTCTCAGGAGCGACCGACGAAGAAGGGCGACTCGAGGAATCAGGGGTAGCATTCACGTCAGCCCTTATGTCTTCAGGAACAACCACGCCGGGTCTCCTCATCAAGATTCGTCCCGCCCGAATAGCCTTGTCCAGGGCTTTGTCGCGCTGGGCCTTGAGAGTAACAGAAGTTTCTTCAGCGGTTTTAGCAGCCAGTCGAGCAGTCTCTAACTCCTGGGCAACGGATTTTTTGGAAGCTCGGAGTTCTTTGATAGTAGCATCCTTTGCTGATATCAACTGCTTGAGCCGGGTTACTGTCACACCCGGTTTTTAGAAGGTAAACCGAATGCGAACCATGTACGTGCCAGGATCAGTTATTCACGTACACAGCAGTTACATAACATGGACATCATCACACAGTGCTCAAAATAGTATTAAAAGGGAAATAATAGTCGATTACATCATACGTCTGAGACGTCCATATAGTCCTTACAATAAATCAAAGTGCGGAAAAGAAACATAGATAACGCGGCCTTCACAGGCAGCCGACTGGGGGTTGCCGCTAACCCACGCCTAGAACTCGTCGTAGTCCTGGAACTCCTAGAAGTCTCCTTCCACAGCTTCATCTTCTCCTGAGCAGTGGTTGCAATGCTGACAACCTGGGGGGGGGGGTTTGGTGTGTAGAGCAAGGGTGAGTACACATCAACATACTCAGCAAGCATCCCGTTTGGCTGTAGTGGACTAGCTTTATGTGGGGATAAGTCAAGCAGTTGCTTTTAGTTGGTCAGGTTATTACTTACTAGTAGAAAGCCAGGTTTTAACATTAACCCAAGTTATTAGCCCAATGTATCCTTTCCAAACGGAAAGAATACCACTTACCATTACCATAATCATAATCAGAACCATCAATCTCATTGCCACCTGTACCAAAGTATCTCTGATCAAGTATCACTAATCTCTGGAGCTCCCTTGGCCGCTCATAACCGCGAGCACGGCTGATATATCAGTTTCATAACACTCTGCAGAGGTTGTGCACTTTACCCATAAGCCGTGATTCCCTCTCTAGCCTGGGCTTGCAAGACCCTTATTCACTCCCAAGGTGAATGGCTAGGGATTCACTACGAAGCTTTTACAAAGATTCCTCGGGGCTGTAGCCACCCGTTAGGTTTCCTAAATGTACCGCACTCCTCCCCAAGGGACAAATCAACCTTGGCAGAGCGAGCCGCATACACCGAGCCCCATTGACGGCACAACAGCTAAGTGATCTACACCCCGGTTCCTCTAATTATTCAGCTAAGGGCGTCCCATTCCACCCTCATGGTTGCACTGTTTTCCCAGGCGGTCATCCATTGAACAGGTCCTTACGGAGAGGCACTCGAGAAACCGCTCGAGTCCCCTTGAAGGTCACAAATATAATCATAAATAAGAAGGGGAAAACAGCGTATCATAGATAATCACATCATGTTCATTGATTAGAGTTGAGCAATAGCATCAGACTAAGCAGTAATAATCCGACCCAAATAGGTAAACAAGGACATGGATAACAAAAGCTAGTCAATCCTTAAGTATAAATGTGTAATGCGGGAGGTGAATTAAAGAATGAATAGGACAGCAATAGGTCAAAGGACACTTGCCTCCACCAACCGACTGCTGCTCAGGGGCTTCTCCTGCGAATTCCTCGGGCTCTTCGACCGGATCGTTCTCTATGCGAGCGCAAACATACATACATCCACATATTTAATACAAAAGAACAGTACACCATACAAGGGAACAAATAAAGTGAATATGCATCAAGTATGACGTTCGATATCGCATTCATTATGGTTAGAAAGAAACGGGAAAGGGTCTCGCAGGGGGGTTAAATCTTATGCACTAATGATTAGTTACAATTGGTTTTCACAAAAGAAATTAGTTATATGCACTAATGGAAACCTAGTCATTTTTAGTTGATCAACATTGAACGAGGTAAACAATTAACTATATATGAAATAACTAGCGTAACGAAATTCTAAATCAAGTTTCCTATTTCAATAACATGAACAATGATTAGCCTGCCTAAAATAAAATAACTATGATAACAGAAAGTAAAATAAAATAAAATAAAAAATAAAATAAAAAAGGGGGGGCGGTTGAACCGGCCAGGGGCAGGGGCGGGGGCGGCCAAGCCGGCGGCGGGCGGCCGAGCTGGCGGGGGAGGCGGGCGGTTGAGCAGGCCGGGGGCGGTTGAACCGGCCGGGGGCGGCCGAGCTGGGCGGCTGGGCTGGCGGGGCGCGCAGGGGCGGCCGAGCCGGGGCGGCTGGGCCGGCCGGGCGGCCATGGGGCGCGGCCAAGGGGCGGCCAGGGGGCGGCCAGGGCGCGGCCAGGGGCGGCTGGGGGGCGCGGCCAGGGGCGGCCAGGCGGCTGGGCCGGCCAAGGAGAGAGGAGGGGAGAGGGGAGAGGGAGGGAGGAGGGGGCTCACCGGGGGACGGGGACGGGCGAGCGAGCGGCGAGGGGCGGCGGTTGGGCCGGCGGCAGGGGCGGCCGAGCTGGGGGTAGGGGGCGGCGGCGGCTAGGGTGGGGAGGGAATGGGAGAAAGGGGAGGGAGAGAGAGAGGGGTTGGGGGAAAAGGGGGGCGGCTGGGCCACTTGGGCCCAAGGGGGGGCGCGCGAGGGGGGGCGGCTGGGCCGGCTGGGCCGGCCAGGAACGACCCACGGCGCAGGAGAGAGAAAGGGAGGAGAGAGATAAAGAAAAAGAAAAAAGAAAGAAAAGGTTTCTCTCATTTTCGAAATCCGATCTTCCTAGATGAATGCATTTGCACTTTCAAGCAATCAAAGAATGCATAGTTCGGCATGGTGCATCAAACAACATAAAGCAATTTAGGGTTTTTCTTTACACGGGAATTCCAATCCGAATCCCGCTAGCTTTGGAAAAGGTCAAGGTCTAGCGAGGGGAAAAAGAAAAAGAAAAGGTAACGCCCGAATTTGGCGAGTAAAGAAAAGAAAAAATTCAACTGCAAAATTCAGGGCGTTACAAACCTATCCCCCTTAAAAGAATCTCGCCCTCGAGATTCAGGGTTGGCTAGCAAAGAGCTCTGGATACTTGGCCACTAGATCATCTTCACGCTCCCAGGTTGCTTCTTCCTCAGAGTGGTGATTCCATCTGACTTTGCACATTCTGATGGTCTTCCTTCGGGTGACTCTATCTGCAACCTCAAGGATCTGCACTGGCTTCTCAACGTAAGTCAAGTCCTCCTGGACTTCCAGACCTTCCACTGGCAACTGCTCTTCTGGCACACGCAAGCACTTCTTCAACTGAGACACATGAAAGACATCATGTACAGCTGACAAATTCTCTGGCAGACTGAGCTGATAGGCCACTTCTCCACGCTTTGAGAGGATCTGGTACGGACCAATGTAGCAGGGTGCTAGCTTGCCTTTCACTCCGAATCTTCTGACTCCTCTGATCGGTGACACTTTCAGATAGACAAAGTGTCCGACTTCGAAACTCAGCTCTCTTCTTCTTGTGTCTGCATAGCTTCGCTGCCTTGATTGCGCTATCTTCAGATTCTCTCGGACCATCTTGATGTTCTCTTCGGCTTCAAGCAGAATGTCTGGCCCAAACACCTGCTTTTCTCCAGGCTGATCCCATTGTAACGGAGTTCTGCAACTCCTTCCATAGAGCGCTTGAAATGGTGACATCTTCAAACTGGCCTGGTAACTGTTGTTATAGGAAAACTCTGCATAAGGCAATCGCTTGTCCCATCCGGACTGATCTTGCAACGCACAGGCTCTCAACATGTCTTCAAGAATTTGATTGGTCCTTTCAGTCTGGCCATCTGTCTACGGATGATAAGCTGAACTGAAATTCAGATGTGTGCCCAAGGCTTCATGCAACTGCTGCCAGAAATGAGAGGTGAACTGCGTTCCTCTATCTGACACTATCTTCTTTGGTACACCATGAAGACAAACGATCCGAGACATGTACAACTCTGCCAATACGGCACTGCTGTAGCTGGTCTTGACAGGTATGAAGTGGGCTGACTTGGTCAAACGGTCCACCACTACCCAAATGGAATCGTAGCCGGCTCGAGTGCGAGGCAATCCGACTATGAAATCCATACTGATCTCATCCCATTTCCACTGAGGAATTTGCAACGGTTGCAACAATCCAGCTGGTCTCTGATGTTCGGCCTTGATCCGCCGACAACTATCACACATAGCCACATGCTCTGCGATTTCCCTCTTCATTCCGTACCACCAGAATTTCTTCTTCAGATCCTGATACATCTTCTCACTGCCAGGGTGAATCGAATAGGCTGTCTCATGAGCTTCCTTGAGAATCAACTCCCGAATGGACTGGACATTGGGAACACACAAGCGGTCTTTGAACCATATCACGCCTTCTGCATCTTCTCGAAAATCTTTGCCTCTGCCATCTAGAATCAGTCGCCGGATCTCACTGATCTTCTCATCATTCTTCTGCGCTTCTTTGATTTCTCGCTCCAAGGTAGGTTCCAACTCAACTGTGACTCCTCGCAAATTGTTCAGAAATCCGAGACTCAACCTGTCGAACTCCTTGGCCAACTCATAAGGCATCGGGCGAGCGACCATCAGATTGACTTGACTCTTTCTGCTCAAAGCATCTGCCACTACGTTTGCTTTGCCTGGATGGTAATGGATCTCCAACTCATAGTCTTTGATCAGCTCTAACCATCTTCGCTGCCTCATATTCAATTCTGACTGAGTGAATATGTACTTCAGACTCTTGTGGTCTGTGTAAACATCGCATTTCTGTCCATACAGATAGTGCCTCCATGTCTTCAGTGCGTGAACCACTGCTGCCAACTCTAGGTCATGGATTGGGTAATTCTTCTCATGAACCTTCAGCTGTCGGGACGAGTAAGCCACAACTCTTCCCTCTTGCATCAACACGCATCCCAAACCTGTGTAACAAGCATCACAATACACCGAGAAAGGCCTGTGCACATCAGGCAAGACTAAGACAGGCGCTGTTGTCAACTTCTCTTTCAGCGCTTCAAAGGCTTCTTGGCATTTCTGGGTCCACTTGAACTCAACCTTGTTGCCTAGCAACGCTGTCATTGGTTTCGCAATCTTCGAAAACCCTTCAATGAATCGCCGATAATATCCGGCCATTCCAATGAAGCTCTTGATTCCTCGAGCATCCGTTGGCGCTTTCCAGTTCAGAATGTCTGCCACTTTCTTCGGATCCACAACCAATCCTTCTTTGTTGATTATGTGACCCAAGAACAGGACTTCACTGATCCAGAACTCACACTTGCTCAACTTTGCATACAACTGGTGCTCTCGCAATCTCTGCAATACCATCCTCAAATGACCTGCATGTTCTTCTTCGCTTTGAGAATAGACCAGAATGTCATCAATGAATACCACCACAAACTTATCAAGGTAATCCATGAATACACTGTTCATCAAGTTCATAAAGAAGGCTGGTGCATTTGTCAAACCAAAAGACATCACTGTGAACTCATACAAACCATACTTGGTAATGAATGCCGTCTTCGGAATGTCCGAAGGTCGGATCCTGAGCTGATGATAACCTGACCTCAGATCAATCTTGGAGAACACACTGGCTCCTCTCAACTGGTCAAACAGATCTTCTATTCTGGGCAAGGGATACTTGTTCTTGATCGTGACTTCGTTCAAAGCTCGATAATCGATACACATCCTCTTGGTGTCATCTTTCTTTTCCACAAATAGGACAGGGGCGGCCCAAGGCGAGGTGCTTGGCCGGATGTAGCCTTTCTCTGACAGCTCATCAATCTGCTTCTTAAGCTCAACCAACTCTGGTCCAGATATTCTGTAAGCTCTCTTAAAGATAGGGGCTGTTCCAGGAAGAAGCTCTATGGCAAACTCAACTTTCCGCTCTGGTGGCATACCCGGTAAGTCCTTTGGAAACACATCTGGGAATTCAGACATAACCTTGATACTCTCAATCGGGTCTGCTTCACTGCTATCGACAGCCATCTGATAACAACTTCCTTTCTTCGGCTCAGGCGGGACTAACTCGGTCACCACTTCCTCTCCTAGTGGGGACACCAACTTGATTGTCCTTTTATCACAACTGATAACTGCCTGATACTTATCTAGCCAATTCATCCCTAGGATGACATCTATTCCCTGAGTACCCATTACTATAAGGTTAGCGGGAAACGCTATCCCCCTTATTTCCACGCTTACATTCAAACATATGCTATCAGTTCGAATTCTACCACCGGCTGAGTCAATTTGAATGGGGGTTGACATGGTAGTAATTGGAAGATTATGTGCTTCTACCCATGATGCAGTAATGAAAGAATGTGTTGCTCCAGTATCAAATAACACTTCTGCAATATGGGAGTCAACTGGGAACATACCTACTATCATGCCGGGAGTCTCCTGAACTGCTTCAGCCTCCAAGTGGTTCAGTCTTCCATGATTATAGCGCTGCTGAGGGCGGTTGCCTGATCCAGGCTGGGACACATTCTGCTTTGCCGGGGCATTGGGGCCTGACTGCTGCTGGGCTGCCTTCTTCAGACATTGCATCACCCAATGGCCTTGCTCTCCACAGTGGAAACATGCTCTGTTTCCAACCTGAGCTGGTGCTGCCTGACTGTTCTGCTGGTTTGCTGGGGCAGGAAGACGAGGTGCCTGCTGATTCTGCCTCTGAAACTGACCTCCTGACTGATTGCTCTGACGGTTCTGGTACTGGTGCTGAGGATACTGCCTTTGGAACTACTGATACTGCTGACGCTGCTGATGCTGCTGAGGTGGACGCTGGTTCTGCCTGAACTGCTGAGGTTGATTGCCTGAAAAACGAGGACGACTGCTGCTTCCAGGCTGGGGTCCACTGATCTTGCGCTTACGATCCTCCATCTCCTTACGCTTCCTTTCTGTCATGATTGCTCTGTCAATCAGGTGCTGGAATGTCGGGAAGGTATGATTCATCAGTTGGTACTGAAGAGGGTCAACCAAGCCTCTCAAGAAATGGTACTGTCGCTTGGCGTCGGTGTTGACATCTTCAGGAGCGTAGCGAGACAACTGCAGAAACCTGTCTCGATACTCACTGACAGATAATGACCCTTGCTTGATGGCCAGGAACTCCTCCTTCTTCACTGTCATCAGGCCTGCAGGCACATGGTACTGACGAAAGCTACCTCTGAACTCTTCCCAGGTGATGGCATCGGGGTTGGCATGAGTGGCGAGGTAAGACTCCCACCATGATTGGGCTGCTCCTCTCAACAGACGGGGACCATACAAGACTTTCTCCCTGTCATCACACTGAGCGGTATGCAACTCCCGCTCCACAGTGTGCAGCCAATCTTCAGCATCCATGGGGTCAGAAGAGTGAGCGAACGTTGGGGGATGACCTCTCATGAATTCAGCACGCTTGTCTCTGGGCATCTGAGGCATCTGAGGCTGGGGTGGTGCTTGCTGCTGTTGCTGCTGCTGCTGCTGCTGAATGGCGGCCAGAGTCTGACCGATGGCCTGAACTGCCTGAGTCTGCATCAGAAACATCTGCTCGATCGACATCGGGGGCGGGGGTGGCAGGTGCTGCTGCTGGGGCACCTCATCCTGCGGAGCGGCTTGCTCCTGCTGAGCACGCCTTCCTCCTCTGCGCCTGTTCTCTGACATCTGCAGAACGCAACCACACATCAGAACTGATCTTGCAAATCTTGCAGCATAAGAAAAGAGTATAGAATTCTTCAACAGCACTGAACAGATGAGCATCTTCACTGATCTCCAACACAGACCACACAACTTCTCAGATAAAGAGGAAAGTAGAATAAAGGGTTTCCCAACTATATAACTAACTCCATTAACATAATAGGTAAGCCAAAATGCAGGGGATACCCACACTCTCGTGACAATCATTACAAAGATCCAAACCAAACATAGTTCATCATGACAAACATAAATGCACAGGATATAGCAAACTACCCTGTCTAACTAAGACTAACTAAGACCGAGATTAACGCTAAGACTGAAGCTTCTATGTATATATATTTCGTATTAATTACAAGATCCAACTCTAACGAGCTATGGTTCTAGATTTATCTTGGTCTTGCAGTCGGGATTGCCATAAGACTGGTGTCCACGCCGAGGTGAGCGGTACGGGTGCTGAGTCCCAACGGGAGCGGGGGAACCATCATCCAAGTGACGACGTTCCGCGCGCTCAGCCCGCAGCAGGACGATCTCAGCACGAGCCCTACTCAGCTCGTCTAGTGCATGGTCCAGCTCCGTGTTTAGCACGGCGGCTAGGTTGACTGTGCTGCTCAACCTAGGATTGTCCTCACCAGCAGGTGAAACAATCACGCCTCCTGTGCTGCCAGATGGACGACGAGGGTAATACTTCAGGTCGAGACCGTCAGCTACCCCACCGAGAACCGAGCAGTAGTGCGAAAGCGCACGCCGTGCAGCATCCTGCATGGCTGCCTCAGCTGAGTCCCGCTCAGAGATAGAATAGTGCTCTGAGCAAGCCTCCGCGCCCTGGAGACTGTTCTCCGGATGGCGCACCAAGCAGGTCGCCTCCCAGCGGTCCGGGTAGACCCCGCGACTATGCTGGTAGACCACACAGCGATACTCGATGGACCAAGTACGCCGGTCAAGTGCCCGACGTAGCAGGGTGTCGAGCGCGTCGTGGAAGTGACACCCGCGAGCAGCGTCGCGAGTGATGGGTCGAGCAACCCATCCTTCCGGCTCATGGTTAGCAGAGAAGTCGATGTCATGGCTCGGGCTGTCATCGCCACCTCCGTCGTCTGGGTCTCCTCCAACAACTAAGTGATCTACACCCCGGTTCCTCTAATTATTCAGCTAAGGGCGTCCCATTCCACCCTCATGGTTGCACTGTTTTCCCAGGCGGTCATCCATTGAACAGGTCCTTACGGAGAGGCACTCGAGAAACCGCTCGAGTCCCCTTGAAGGTCACAAATATAATCATAAATAAGAAAGGGAAAACAGCGTATCATAGATAATCACATCATGTTCATTGATTAGAGTTGAGCAATAGCATCAGACTAAGCAGTAATAATCCGACCCAAATAGGTAAACAAGGACATGGATAACAAAAGCTAGTCAATCCTTAAGTATAAATGTGTAATGCGGGAGGTGAATTAAAGAATGAATAGGACAGCAATAGGTCAAAGGACACTTGCCTCCACCAACCGACTGCTGCTCAGGGGCTTCTCCTGCGAATTCCTCGGGCTCTTCGACCGGATCGTTCTCTATGCGAGCGCAAACATACATACATCCACATATTTAATACAAAAGAACAGTACACCATACAAGGGAACAAATAAAGTGAATATGCATCAAGTATGACGTTCGATATCGCATTCATTATGGTTAGAAAGAAACGGGAAAGGGTCTCGCAGGGGGGTTAAATCTTATGCACTAATGATTAGTTACAATTGGTTCTCACAAAAGAAATTAGTTATATGCACTAATGGAAACCTAGTCATTTTTAGTTGATCAACATTGAACGAGGTAAACAATTAACTATATATGAAATAACTAGCGTAACGAAATTCTAAATCAAGTTTCCTATTTCAATAACATGAACAATGATTAGCCTGCCTAAAATAAAATAACTATGATAACAGAAAGTAAAATAAAATAAAATAAAAAAATAAAATAAAAAAGGGGGGGCGGTTGAACCGGCCAGGGGCAGGGGCGGGGGCGGCCAAGCCGGCGGCGGGCGGCCGAGCTGGCGGGGGAGGCGGGCGGTTGAGCCGGCCGGGGGCGGTTGAACCGGCCGGGGGCGGCCGAGCTGGGCGGCTGGGCTGGCGGGGCGCGCAGGGGCGGCCGAGCCGGGGCGGCTGGGCCGGCCGGGCGGCCATGGGGCGCGGCCAGGGGGCGCGGCCAAGGGGCGGCCAGGGGGCGGCCAGGGCGCGGCCAGGGGCGGCTGGGGGGCGCGGCCAGGGGCGGCCAGGCGGCTGGGCCGGCCAAGGAGAGAGGAGGGGAGAGGGGAGAGGGAGGGAGGAGGGGGCTCACCGGGGGACGGGGACGGGCGAGCGAGCGGCGAGGGGCGGCGGTTGGGCCGGCGGCAGGGGCGGCCGAGCTGGGGGTAGGGGGCGGCGGCGGCTAGGGTGGGGAGGGAATGGGAGAAAGGGGAGGGAGAGAGAGAGGGGTTGGGGGAAAAGGGGGGCGGCTGGGCCACATGGGCCCAAGGGGGGGCGCGCGAGGGGGGGGGGGCGGCTGGGCCGGCCAGGAACGGCCCACGGCGCGGGAGAGAGAAAGGGAGGAGAGAGATAAAGAAAAAGAAAAAAGAAAGAAAAGGTTTCTCTCATTTTCGAAATCCGATCTTCCTAGATGAATGCATTTGCACTTTCAAGCAATCAAAGAATGCATAGTTCGGCATGGTGCATCAAACAACATAAAGCAATTTAGGGTTTTTCTTTACACGGGAATTCCAATCCGAATCCCGCTAGCTTTGGAAAAGGTCAAGGTCTAGCGAGGGGAAAAAGAAAAAGAAAAGGTAACGCCCGAATTTGGCGAGTAAAGAAAAGAAAAAATTCAACTGCAAAATTCGGGGCGTTACAGTTACCTCATCCATGGATTCCTGCAGCTTACGACGATGGAGGTCTAATTCTTCCATGGTGAAGCGATGACTTCTCTCCAAGATAGTCAGCGAATTGCTAGAATCACGATACAACCTGTCAAGATTGTCACGAGAAGCAGCAAGGATACACTTTTCTTCCTGCAAGCAAAAGTCAGTTCCTTCAAAAACCAAGCAAGTAATAGGAGCACAGCAAGGCAAGGCACAGTTTTGTATATTACCTTTTCAGAATCAAGCTGAGCATGAAGGGAAGAATTCAGGGCATTGGCGCCTTCAAAGCTGCAGAAACTTGACCCAGTTCAATTTGGCCCTGAGAGTACTTCTCCTCAAGGTCAGTGCACCGCTGAGCCAATTCAGCCAGATCTCGGGAGTGTTTTTCCTCAAGAATTGAAATCTGCCGAGTCACTCCTAGCGAGAGATAATCAAACAAAATGGGGTCAGAAGGTAAGGCAGTCCACAGCGAAGGCAGAGAGAAGCAAAAAAGCACTAACCAGCATTGGTTGCCTCCAATTCAGAGACGCGACGTTGAAGTGACACTGGGTTCCAACGTGCAAGAGATGAAGCTACCTCCGGGGTGGAAGCACCCTGAAACCTCAGCTGGCTGGCCATCCTGTCCACCAAAGCCTGATGAGGAAAACAGACGAGTGTGACGACAGCAGTTCAGGCAATATAAAAGTCAAGTTAAAATACATCACAGTACCTGGAGGTTGGAGAAGAACGAAGGGATCCCCAAATCAGGAGAAATCAGTTGATAAGCAGATGTAAAGCCACCACCCGGAGCAGTTTGCAACGAATCAGCAGAGATCAACTCAGTACCTTCAACAGAGCCCAACACTCGGTCAGCAGGGGCGCTGCCCTCTAAAGCGATTCCCGGATCCAAATTCTGGGCTACCACCATACAGCCAGAGTGTGGAGGAGATCCCGCGTGAACGTCCATGGAGGTACAGGAAGGAGACCCTGCTCGGGCATCCTCGGGGGCTGGGTCATAGTTGGCACTGCCCATTTGAGCCGGATCATCCCCGGCAATACCCTCGGGGGCTGGGCAGTGGCTTACACTCTCCACCTGAGCTAAGTCATCCCTGGCGACACCCTCGGGGGCTGGGCATGTGACAGCACCACTCTTGAGGTCCAAGCTCTCTACAGTAACCACTTCTAAGGTTGATGGGCCCTCATCTACCTCCATAGGACCAGGACGATTCAAGTCAGTCTCCCGGCCCTCAAGATCGCGTTCTAAGGTCGACGAGGCACGGGATGACCTCAACCCAGCATCGGGCACGTCAGCACAAGCCTCCATTGCACCATCATCCACTGGCTCCGATAACAAGTCCTCTGGAACCATATCCTCAAGAGTTTGATCAAAGTTGGCCAGAGACAGTTCTTGTAGACCAATGAGGGCAGACAAAGCAGGAGAGGGAACTCCACTACTCTCACCACTGGCGATGAACTGCCGACTGTTCTTTCGAGTTAAAGGAACCTCATTCTCTTCCCCCTCGTCATCCACACCGACAACACAAGCAGCACCCCCATTGGGATCAGCAACAGGTGGAGCACCCACATTGGGATCAGTAGCAGTTTGGGTACACCCATTGGGGTCAGCGTCAGTAAGTCCAGTCGCAGGCACTTCTTCAGCAGCAGGAACTGAGGTACCAGCGTCCTCATCAAAACTGGATACTCGCCGGAGGCGTCTTCTTTTCTTCTTTTGCTCATCAGCAGAAGGCTCAGGCTGATTGGTTTGGCTAGGGCGCCTCGGGCGAGTACTGACAGGTTTCTGAACATCCAAAGTTGTATCAACTTCTGGGAGGGGCACCACTGCCAATGTACCAGCAGGAGCAGCGTCGAAAGAATCCTCAGCTAGCAGATCAAGCATGGCATTTATATCTGCATCACTAGGGTTCAGGGGCACCTCAAAATGGACTTGCCGTTCGTCATCAGGAATCTCCCCAAGCGAAGCAACCAAAGCACTAACTTCTTCAGCAGAGGGTCGCATTCTAAGGCCCAAATTGCCATCAGTCACAGGTGGATTTGACACGAAAAGGGTGAAGGCTTTGGCAGGAGGCAAGTTCCAGGCCGAGTACGCCACCGGAGCACCAACATTGGACACCTTGCCCCTGAGAATCATTTCCAGTCAGCCCACCAAGTTTGCAGAAGGGATTCTCCTGTTGGTAACCCGAGTTGAGTCGGCTAGCCCTCGATACAGATAAGCTGGGTAGACCCTATCTTTCAGTGGCTGAATGTTCTTGAAAACGAAGTCAGCGACCACAGCTTCAGCAGTTAGACCTCTCTCTTTCAGCAGTCCAACTTCAGCTAGCAGCACACCCGCTTCAGCTACCTCCTCATCTGTGGGAGACTCGGTCCAGCTTGGGGTGCGAACGTCTGGCTGTCTTCCCGACCGGGAGGGGAGAGAATTTCCATAATTATCAACTATGAACCACTCTAGACGCCATCCTTTAATACTGTCTTTAAGGGGAATCTCAAGATACTCAGTCTTCCGTCCGCGGCGCATCTCCAAACTGGCACCTCCGACCAACTGATGTTGTCCCCCGGCCATCCCAGGGCGACAATGATACAGGTATTTCCATAAGCCGAAATGCGGCAGCACGCCAAGAAAGGCTTCGCATAAGTGAACGAAGATGGAGATTTGCAGAATTGAGTTAGGGTTCAGATGGGTCAGGTTAATGTGGTAGAAATCAAGGAGACCGCGGAAAAAGGGAGAGATGGGAAGGCCAAGGCCGCGGAGAAGAAAAGGGGCGTAAACTACAGACTCATGGGTATCCTCTGTCGGGACAGTAGTCCCGTGGCAAATCCGCCAAGAACAGAGTTCCCGCGGAGGAAGAACCCCGATGGACACGAGGTGGAGGAGTTCAGCTTCGGAAATGATGGACATGTGGTTACCTGCAAAGGGCAACTGGCTGTTGGGATCGATTGGAGGAATCACCACAGCGGACGAGCTCGCGGTCTTCCTCTTGGGCGCCATCTCGATTCTACCAGCGAGCAGAATGGAGGCGAGTGGCGGAGAGAATTCGGAAGCGGGAATGCAAGAACTAGGGCGCGGAAAGCAAAGGCGGCTAAAAGCGCAGCTCTTATGGGATATTCTCGAGCCAGATACCGTTTCAAAAAGTGCCCAGTCATCACCCGGCGGTTATTTCCAAAACCAGCGTGCCACGTGGTCACCCGGCAGTTATCCCCAGAACACCAATGCGCCACCTCATCACTCGGCCACCATCCTCAAAGTGGCTCGGGCGGCCTGCCGTCACTCGGCGTTGCTTCTAAAACGCTGATTTCGTATTCAGTCGCTCAGCATTACTTCTAAAAATGCCGACGTCGACCTCCAATCACTCGGCGTTGCTTCTAAAACACTGATTTCGTACTCAGTCGCTCGGCATTACTTCTAAGATGCCGACATCAACCTCCAGTCACTCGGTGTTGCCTCTAAAACGCTAATTTCGTATTCAGTTGCTCGGCATTACTTCTAAAATGCCGACGTCGACCTCCAGTCACTTGGCGTTGCCTCTAAAACGCTGATTTCGTATTCAGTCGCTCGGCATTACTTCTAAAATACCGACGTCGACCTCCAGTCACTTGGCGTTGCCTCTAAAACGCTGATTTCGTATTCAGTCGCTCGGCATTACTTCTAAAATGCCGACGTCGACCTCCCGTCACTCGGTGTTGCTTCTAAAACGCTGTTTTCAAGTTCAGTTGCTTGGCATTACTTCTAAAATGCCGAAGCCGACCTCCAGTCACTCGGTGTTGCTTCTAAAACGTTGATATCACATTCAGTCACTCGGCGTTGCTTCTAAAAACGCAGACACAATCTTTAGTTACTCGGCAGTTACTTGTACAAGCGCTGACACCACTTACAAAGTTACTCGGCAACCATTTCAGAAAAACATCAGTTCAATGCTCGAGTATTTCGCTTACTCTTTCAAAGGAATTACACTCACAAGTAAACGGGGAAGTCATCAAAAGAGAAGCCAAACGTCATTCTTTCATTCAAAGGGAAGTTAATAAACTTGCAAATCAACTCTTCGCGAGTTGATACTCCCCTACTATTACTACATTACATTACTACTACTACACTACGCTATACTACTCTACATTACCACTACATTATTCTAACTATACTATACTATACTAATATCTAAGAAGACCAGTGGCGTCTAGCCACTGGCCCTGCCCCTGCTGCCGCCGCCGCCCTTGGTGCTGCCCTTGCTGCTGCCGCCCTTGGTGCTGCCCCTGCTACCGCCGCCGTCACCGTCCCTGCCGCCATCGCCGCTGCCCCTGCCGCTGCCGTCGCCGTCGCCACCGTCGTCGTCGTCGCCGTCATCGTCGTCGTCCTCGTCCTCGACGCCGCCATCAGAGTCCTCCTCATCCGAGGAGTACTCCGACTCGTCCAAGCCCTCGAGCCCGGAGCGCTCGATGGCCCGGATGTATGACCAGACTTCCGTGGCTATCCCCTGGGAGTCGTCCGAGTCATCGGACGACGCCGGGGGAGAGACGGGAGCCAGAGTTCCCTCGGACTCGGAGGAGAACTCCTCCTCCGAGTATTCCGAGTCACCGAAATCCTCCGATGGAGGAGTCGGTTCGCGCTTGCGCTTGTTGCTCTTGCCCATGGCGGAAGCAGACGGGAGAGAAGAGAAGGAAGCAGTAAAGAACAACGAAGAGATGTGAAAAAACCAGAGGGGCAACGACGTTATTTATAGAAGGGAAAGGCAACCGCTCACCTCCAACCGCGGTCACTGAACAGTCGCAAAGCATTCAATAGGCACTTCCACCCGTCTGGAGACACGTCAGGCGGCTGACGCCGTTTCATGCAACACTACACCCATTGGGACTCCAGTCAACAGCGCAAAGGATATGATTACACTCGCCGTCCCATCACATTACTACTCAGAAGCAGCCGGCTAAAACACTCAGCGTACCAAGCCGTCCCTTGCCCACACCCATTGGGGGGGGACGCCCAGGAATTATCAGTATATTTTTCAAAATGGTCACATCTATGCAGGGCATGCAGTGAATGCCTCAGGACAAAAATGAGATATCAACAAGAGTTAGAGGGAAGCCAAATATAGCCAGTAGAGTGCAAAATATGGTCGACAGACACGACTTGAAGACTAGACAGAGAACGTCCATCAAATGTCCAATCAGTCACAGAGCAAATAAATTACACTACCTAGCAAGATACGGATGGATTGTGAACTCGGCTGCAAAAGACAAAATACATGCTGACCTCTGAAGCATAATATTGATGACATAGCGCGGATGACATCATGCCAACTTTTTTACAAGCAGAAAGGATAATCTTCAGCAAAAGGACATAAAAAGAAGACCTTCGAGTGAATTATCCTCAAAAATCCACTTGAAGGTCGGGGGCTACACCCATTGGGTGCACCTCTGGTGCACCCCATGGATTATCATTCCAAGCCGAGATAGTGCCGATTTCTAAAGCGTGGGACAAGATTAAAAAAGCCAACCCTCAACCAAAATGAGTGAACACAAATGGAAATGATCTCTACTGAAGACCTTCGAGTAGATTATTTTCTAAAATCTACTCGAAGCTCGGGGGCTACACCCATTGGGTGCACCTCCGGTGCACCCAATGAAGTTCAGAATCCTACAAATTGGAATGCCAACCTCTAAGGCACAGGCACGAAACCAGGTTTTGGTCAACGAGTGATCGGAGCAGGAGAAGACAACAGGAAGCCATCTTTCTTCAAATTACCTGCAAGCTGGACCTGGGATCTTCGGGTTGATTACCTCTAAATTAACCCAAAGATCGGGGGCTTGTGGGGGATAGATATCCCCCGGGTCCACTAAAAGAGTAAAGGACCTCACGAAAGGCCCAAGGGCCCAATAAATCGTAAGGTCATTCTTTCGTGGGCCTGGGGAGAAACAACCAGCGAAGCAGAACGACATGAGGCCAGATTGGTACAAGCCCGGACGGCCCACAGCATCGAGCGAATGACCGCAACAGAGATCCGACTTTCCCGCGCTGGAGCCTCCATGCAACGAAGCCACGCGAGGATAAGTCGGCGAGGGTTACGTAGGGATAATCTCAAGAGGTTCACTATCTTTTGGCTACTTGTTGCTATCTTATCCACGTGTATTGCCCCACGGTCGAGTATATAAGGCCTAGGGGGCACCCCTTCAGAACGATCGACACTTTACTTAGCCACCCACATCAACTCTCTGTATTCTCAATCCAGAGAGCTCTCTTGTAACCACATTCACCAAGCATACTCACCAGGACGTAGGGTGTTACGCATCTCTAAGCGGCCCGAACCTGTAAACCTCGTCCACTGTCCCTCGTGCGATCTGCACGAACCATTTTGCTACAGTTGTCGACACCGTCCTACTCCTAAAACACCTTGAGGGGCAACCCCGGGTGTGCGGTCGGACCCAAAACACCGACACCTCCTCCGACTCCGACAATGAAGGACTCGCCGCCACTGCCTTCAACAAGTCATTCCTCTTCCCCAACGAGCATCACACATGCCTCATGGCGAAGGAGAAGAAGGTATGTACTCGGGATACCACTTACTCTTCTTCAAGTGATGATGATTCTAGCGATGAGGAAATAGATTACTCTAGCTTGTTCAAGGGATTGGATAGAAATAAAATTGATAAAATCAATGAATTGATTGATGCCTTGAATGAAAAGGATAGGCTTTTAGAAAAGCAAGAGGATTTGTTGTATGAAGAACATGATAAATTTGTAGAGGCACAAAAATCCTATGCTTTAGAAGTTAAAAGAAATGAAATGCTTTCTTATGAACTATCTACTTGTCATGAAACCATTTCTACTTTAAAAGATGTTAACAATGATTTAAATGCTAAATTAGAGGTAGCAAATAAATCTAATTCTTGTGTAGAACATGTTATGATTTGCACTAGGTGTAAGGATGTTGATATTGATGCTTGTAGTGAACACCTAGTTTCAATTTCTAGATTAAATGATGAAGTAGCTAGTCTTAATGCCCAACTTAAGACTAGCAAAAGTGATTTCGATAAGCTAAAATTTGCAAGGGATGCCTACACAATTGGTAGACACCCCTCAATTAAGGATGGACTTGGCGTCAAGAGGGAAGCCAAGGACTTAACAAGCCATAAGGCTCCCATCTCCACCAAGGAGAATGGGAAGGCCCCTATGGCTAGTAGTGCTAAAAAGAACCATGCTTTTATGTATCATGACAAGAGACAATATAGAAATGCTTATAGGAGTTATAATGCATATGATGCTTTTGATTCTCATGCCATGTTTGCTTCTAGTTCTTCCTATGTGCATGATAGAAATGTTGGTAGGAGAAATGTTGTTCATAATATGCCTAGGAGAAATGTTGTTAATGTTCCTAGGAAAGTTAATGAACCATCTACAATATATCATGCTTGCAATGCTTCATTTGCCATTTGTAGAAAGGGTAAAAAGGTATTGGCTAGGAAGTTAGGGGCCAAATGCAAGGGTGACAAAACTTGCATTTGGGTCCCTAAGACAATTGTGACTAACCTTGTAGGACCCAACAAGAGTTGGGTACCTAAGACCCAAGCCTAAATTTGCCTTGCAGGTTTATGCATCCGGGGGTTCAAGCTGGATTATCGACAGCGGATGCACAAACCATATGACGGGGGAGAAGAAGATGTTCACCTCCTACGTCAAAAATGAAGATTCCCATGATTCAATAATATTCGGTGATGGGAACCAAGGCAAGGTAAAAGAGTTAGGTAAAATTGCTATTTCATCTGAGCACTCTATTTCTAATGTGTTTTTAGTTGAGTCGCTTGGATATAATTTGTTGTTTGTTAGTCAATTATGCAAAATGGGATATAATTGTCTATTTACAAATGTAGATGTGTCTGTCTTTAGAATATGTGATGGTTCACTAGCTTTTAAGGGTGTACTAGACGACAAACTTTATTTGGTTGATTTTGCAAAAGAAGAGGTCGGTCTAGATGCATGCTTAATGGCTAAGACTTGCATGGGCTGGTTGTGGCATCGCCGCTTAGCACATGTGGGGATGAAGAACCTCCACAAGCTTCTAAAGGGAGAACACGTGATAGGTCTAACTAATGTACATTTCGAAAAAGATAGACCTTGTGCAGCTTGTCAAGCAGGGAAACAGGTGGGAGGCTCTCATCACACCAAAAGTGTGATGACAACATCAAGACCCTTGGAGATGCTTCATATGAACCTCTTCGGACCCGTCGCCTATCTGAGTATAGGAGGAAGTAAGTATGGTCTTGTTATAGTTGATGATTTTTCCCGCTTCACTTGGGTATTCTTTTTGCAGGATAAATCTGAAACCCAAGGGACCCTCAAGCGCTTTCTCAGGAGAGCTCAAAATGAGTTTGATCTCAAAGTGAAGAAGATAAGGAGCGACAACGGGTCCGAGTTCAAGAACCTTCAAGTGGAGGAGTTCCTTGAGGAGGAAGGGATCAAGCACGAGTTCTCCGCTCCCTACACACCACAGCAAAATGGTGTGGTAGAGAGGAAGAACAGGACGCTCATCGATATGGCGAGGACTATGCTTGGAGAATTCAAGACCCCCGAGCGTTTTTGGTCGGAAGCCGTGAACACGGCTTGCCACGCCATCAACAGGGTCTATCTTCACCGCCTCCTCAAGAAGACTTCATATGAGCTGCTAACTGGTAACAAACCCAATGTGTCTTATTTTCGTGTATTTGGGAGCAAGTGTTATATTCTTGTGAAGAAAGGTAGAACCTCTAAATTTGCTCCCAAAGCGGTATAAGGGTTTTTATTAGGTTATGATTCAAATACAAAGGCGTATAGGGTCTTCAACAAATCATCGGGTTTGGTTGAAGTCTCTAGCGACGTTGTATTTGATGAGACTAATGGCTCTCCAAGAGAGCAAGTTGTTGATCTTGATGATGTAGATGAAGAAGACGTTCCAACGGCCGCAATGCGCACCATGGCGATTGGCGATGTGCGACCACGGGAACAATTGGAGCAAGATCAACCATCTTCATCAACTATGGTGCATCCCACAACCCAAGATGTCGAACAGGTACCTCAAGTGGAGGCGCATGATCAAGGGGAGCACAGGATGATCAAATTGAAGAGGAAGAAGCACCTCAGGCACCTCCAACCCAAGTTCGAGCGACAATCCAAAGGGATCATCCCGTCGACCAAATATTGGGTGATATTAGCAAGGGAGTAACTACTCGTTCAAGATTAGTTAATTTTTGTGAACATTACTCCTTTGTCTCTTCTATTGAGCCTTTCAGGGTAGAAGAGGCCTTGCTAGATCCGGACTGGGTGTTGGCCATGCAGGAGGAACTCAACAACTTCAAGCGCAATGAAGTTTGGACACTGGTGCCTCGTCCCAAGCAAAATGTTGTGGGAACCAAGTGGGTGTTCCGCAACAAACAGGACGAGCACGGGGTGGTGACGAGGAACAAGGCTCGACTTGTGGCAAAAGGTTATGCCCAAGTCGCAGGTTTGGACTTTGAGGAGACTTTCGCTCCTGTGGCTAGGCTAGAATCAATTCGCATTTTGCTAGCATATGCCGCTCACCATTCTTTCAGGTTGTACCAAATGGATGTGAAAAGCGCTTTCCTCAACGGGCCAATCAAGGAGGAGGTGTACGTGGAGCACCCCTGGCTTCGAGGATGAACGGTACCCCGACCACGTGTGTAAGCTCTCTAAGGCGCTCTATGGACTTAAGCAAGCCCCAAGAGCATGGTATGAATGCCTTAGAGACTTTTTAATTGCTAATGCTTTCAAGGTTGGGAAAGCCGATCCAACTCTGTTTACCAAGACTTGCGATGGTGATCTTTTTGTGTGCCAAATTTATGTCGATGACATAATATTTGGTTCTACTAACCAAAAGTCTTGTGAAGAGTTTAGCAGGGTGATGACGCAGAAATTCGAGATGTCGATGATGGGTGAGTTGAACTACTTCCTTGGGTTCCAAGTGAAGCAACTCAAGGATGGCACCTTCATCTCCCAAACGAAGTACACGCAAGATTTGCTAAAGTGGTTTGGGATGAAGGACGCCAAGCCCGCAAAGACGCTGATGGGAACCGACGGACACACCGACCTCAACAAAGGTGGTAAGTCCGTTGATCAAAAAGCATACCGGTCCATGATAGGTTCTTTGCTTTATTTATGTGCTAGTAGACCAGATATTATGCTTAGCGTATGCATGTGTGCTAGATTTCAATCCGATCCTAAGGAGTGTCACTTAGTGGCTGTGAAGCGAATTCTTAGATATTTAGTCGCTACGCCTTGCTTCGGGATCTGGTATCCAAAGGGGTCTAACTTTGACTTGATTGGATATTCAGATTCCGACTATGTTGGATGTAAGGTCGATAGGAAGAGTACATCGGGGACGTGCCAATTCTTAGGAAGGTCCCTAGTGTCGTGGAACTCTAAGAAATAAACCTCTGTTGCCCTATCCACCGCTGAGGCCGAGTACGTTGCCGCAGGACAGTGTTGCGCGCAACTACTTTGGATGAGGCAAACCCTCCGGAACTTTGGCTACAATCTGAGCAAAGTCTCACTCCTATGTGACAATGAGAGTGCTATCCGAATAGCGGAAAATCCTGTTGAGCACAGCCGCACAAAGCACATTGACATCCGGCATCACTTTTTGAGAGACCACCAGCAAAAGGGAGATATCGAAGTGTTTCATGTTAGCACCGAGAACCAGCTAGCCGATATCTTCACTAAGCCTTTAGATGAAAAGACCTTTTGCAGGCTGCGTAGTGAGCTAAATATCCTAGATTCGCGGAACTTGGATTGATTTATAGCATACATGTGTTTATGCCTTTGATCATATTCCTTATGCATTTTGCTGCTTACCGTGGTGCTCAAGTTGTACAATCACTCCCCGGACCTCACAAGTCCTTGTGCAAGTGATGCACATATTTAGGGGGAGTTGTGCTACAACTTGACCCTTTGAGACTAACTGTTTGCTTGAGTTTGCTTGATTTAGTCTCAAAGGAGTGTTGAAAGGGAAAAGGTGGACTTGGACCATGAAAGACTTCCACTGCACTCCGATGCGAGAGTAACTAATTCCAAGTTCATCTCATGTACTCTTATTGCCTTTGTATTCTTATTTTGAAGATTTTGGTGAGGCAATGGGGTTAAGGGGCCAAGATTGATCCCGTTTTGGTGCTTGATGCCAAAGGGGGAGAAAATAAAGGCCAAAGCAATAGATGGATCAGCTACCACTTGAGAAATTTTGAAAATGGTAGATTAGAGCTTTTGGTTTGTCAAAACTCTTTTATTGTCTCTTGTGTCAAAATTTGGCCTCTTGTGGGGAGAAGTGTTGATTATGGGAAAAAGGGGGAGTTTTTGAATTCCTTGATCAATTTCCTTTGGAATACCTCTCTTTATGTCTCTACAAGTGAATTTGACTTAGAGATAGGAGTTTGAGTTTGATTTGCAAAAACAAACCAAGTGGTGGCAAAATATGATCCATATATGTCAAGATTGAATCAAAACAATTTTGAGTGTTCATTTGCATTGATATTGCACTTGTCTAGCTGCTTTATGTTGTGTTGGCATAAATCAACAAAAAGGGGGAGATTGAAAGGGAAATGTGCCCTTGGGCCATTTCTAAGTATTTTGGTGATTGAGTGCCAACACATGTGCTTTTGTGCTAATCTATGCAAAGTGGTGGACAAAGTGCAAATTATGTCAAAAGGTATGTTTCTAGACTTAGTACATTGTTTTATGGACTAATGTATTGTGTCTAAGTGCTGGAAACAGAAAAAATCGAGTTGGAGAAGAGATGGCTAAGTTCAGCCAAAAGTCTGCTCAGTCTGGGTTCACCGGACTGTCCGGTGGTGCACCGGACAGTGTCCGGTGTGCCAGGCTGGCTCTGGCAAACAGGCTGCTCTCGGGACTTCGACGGTGGTGTACGGCTAAAATTCACCGGTCTGTCCGGTGGTGCACCGGACTGTCCGGTGAGCCGTTCACAGGCGAACTCGTCACTCTCGGGAAACCATCAATGGCGTACGACTGAAATTCACCGGTCTGTCCGGTGGTGCACCGGACTGTCCGGTGAGTCAACGGTCAGCCGAGGCAACGGTGGGCCGAGGATTCCGCGTGTGACGCGTGGGCGAGCCAACGGTCACATTGGTGCATCGGACTGTCCGGTGTGCACCGGACAGTGTTCGGTGTGCCAACGGCTCTCAGACTCCAACGGTCGGCTTCGCCAAATAAGGAAAGCAATCTGCACCGGACAGTGAACAGTGGATGTCCGGTGGTGCACCGGACTGTCCGGTGCGCCAGTCGACAGAAGGCAAGATCTGCCTTCCAGGAATGTTCTCAACGGCTCCTAGCTGCCTTGGGGCTATAAAAGGGACCCCTAGGCGCATGGAGGAGCACACCAAGTATTCCTACAACATTCCTAAGCACCAAGATCTCGATTCCGCGCATTTGTTTCTTTGTGATAGCATATAGAGCTCTAGTGGAGTTGTGAACTCATTGGGTTGTGTTGCGAGCTCTTGTTGCGACTTGTGTGCGTGTTGACACTCTGATTCTTGTGTCTTGTGTGCGTTGCTAATCCCTCCCTTGCTCCGTGCTTCTTTGTGAACTTCAAGTGTAAGGGCGAGAGGCTCCAAGTTGTGGAGATTCCTCGCGAACGGGATTAAAGAAAAGCAAGCAAAACACCGTGGTATTCAAGTGGGTCTTTGGACCGCTTGAGAGGGGTTGATTGCAACCCTCGTCCGTTGGGACGCCACAACATGGAGTAGGCAAGCGTTGGTCTTGGCCGAACCACGGGATAACCACCGTGCCATCTCTGTGATTGATCTCTTGTGGTTATTGTGTTTTGACTCCTCTCTAGCCACTTGGCGATTATTGTGCTAACACTTAACCAAGTTTTTGTGGCTTAAGTTTCAAGTTTTACAGGATCACCTATTCACCCCCCTCTAGGTGCTCTCAGTATCACCGTTTGACACCTTCACTATACCAGGGTAGTGAAGGCGGCAAAGAGAACCCAACGTAAGGTTAACCTGAGTGTGGTGTCCCTTGCCGTCAAAGGACAGGTCCTCCCAATTCCTGCATTACACAAAACATTAATAATACACATAATAGTTATATGAGATAAGTTAATATATTACACTCACCGATCTCCATGTGGCATGATTAAAGTCCTATCAGCCTATCGCTCTATCGCGTGACGAGGCTTTACTGAGTGGCTTTTTCTTGAGCGACGTGTGCGTGTCGCTGAAGAGCCTCCCGAGCCATCATCCATCGGGTTGTCAGCCGGTTCGCCGTGTTGGCCCCACTAGTCCCACGCCTGTTGCTGCTCTCTCTGGTGGTCCCACTGGTCCCATGGCTGGTGATGCTGTGCGGCCTGGTCCCATGTCACGTGCTCCACCTCCTCATTGTGCTCCACCTTCTCAGTGTGCTGCTCATCCTGGTACATACAACTCAAGATTTATTTGTAAATATGTAAACAAATTTATTTGTACAAGATATGTTACCTCATCTCCATGTACCGCGCTCAACAGCTCTCGACGTCTGCTGCTGCTAGAAGAACTGCCCTAAAAAAGGCCCAGGCCCTTGAACAGCCCCTTCACTGACTTCTTTGATTTTGGCGGCATCCTGCATAAAAAATAAGAAATTATTCATTAGTGCATAAAAAATGACATAATACTTAAAAATAGAAACAAATAAAATAACAAAACAACTTTACTTGTTAAATATCATCAAAATCAGGATCTATTTGTTCTCTTCTATGCAAAGGTCGTCATGTAACTTTTCTCCTAACAGGTTGTCTTCTCCGTCTCTCGGAAAAAGTTAAGTCGTTAACGTCTGCAACTAGTGAATCTAATGCCGGTGCAGGATCAATATGAAAACAACTTTACTTGTTAAATATCATCAAAATCAGGAAGAACCTCGCTAATCAAATCCACAAGCTCCTTGTAACAATTAATTGAGAATGCAAACTTGGACTTGATTGACATCAGCCGGGTCACGAATTCGAGTACGGTCACGTCAGTGTGCCCGTGAAGAGGCTCTTCTGACGCTTTAAGTAGGTCGAAGAACTTCTGAACCTCCGGTGTAGGTGAATCATGATGATCTGGTGCCAGTTCAGGCTGCAGATCCTCAAGCATCTGGTCCATCCTATCAACATCATCTTCACCGTCATCAACTTCTACTTCTGCTGCTCGTTCAAGGCGTGACTCCCCGTGGAGATACCAGACCTTATAGCCTGGCACAAAACCATGCGAGCACAGGTGTAGTGTGACCTGCCTCTTGGTGTGGCTCGTCATATTTCGACATTTATTGCATGGACACCTAATATTATCTATTTGTGACAAAGCAGCTGCATGGTCCAGAAACATCTGCGTCTTGGCAAACCATTCACTTGTGTGACACCCACCCTTCTTGAAACCTTCATACATCCAATCACGTCTATCACCCATATTGCGGCTGTGTGTACAAGTAAGAATTGCGTGTGTGAGACATTCATGTTTATAAACGCCACACATACATCTATAGATAAATAGTTAAACTATATATATACATAACATAACTATATATATACATAACATAAACGTCACACATACATCTATATATATACATAACATAACTATATATATACATAACATAAACGTCACATATACATATATATATATATATATACATAACATATCATCCAATTCATTAACTAATAACATTAAACAACACATTTTATATTTGCAACATAAAATTAAAAATATGAAGACTAACAACACTGTTAATTAACAAATTTAAACAAAACTTAATCACATAACAGTTAACTCCCGTCGGCCATAAAAAACCGACGAAAATAAAACATTACAATATATATAATATACCTCGCTCGCTTTGCGCGGACGACGGTGGTGGACGACGTCGATGTGGGAAAGCCGCGGCTACCATGGACGACGGCGGGTGATGGCGTTGGGCGGGCGACGGCGTTCGGCGGCGGCCGTGGGCACGAGGCTGCGGCCGTGGGCGGGGGCGGCGGCCGTGGGCTCGGGTGCGGCGGCGTGCGGGCGGGCGTAGAGATAGAGCGGTGAAAGAAACAGAAAGGAAGAAGAAAGGTCCACAGCGGTGGTTATTTCGAATAACTCCCGTCGGCCTGGCAGCGCGGCCGACGGGAGTTAGTTAATCGCCGTCGGCTGTACGCGGGCCGACGGGAGTTAATTAATCCCCGTCGGCTACGTTGACTGGCCGACGGGAATTAATTAATCATCGTCGGCCTTATTTTGACTGGCCGACGGGAGTTAAGGTAGCCGACGGGAATGCTTTGGATTGCTGTATATTACCTGCTGGCCAAATACCACCTTAGAAAGCGAATAATGCTGATCGTGGAAAACGGCAACATGAGGCAAGTTGGCCAAGCAAAGCAAAAGGTTTTTCTACCAGCAGTGTTTGGTGAGGAATGATGGCCAAAGCAAGTCCAAAGGGACCAATAATGACACAAATTTAATATGAAGCCTTTGGAAACAACATAATTTGTGAAAATTTTGAAAACAAATTATTCTCTTTATTTAGCTATAAGACATGTGTGATTTTCTACATATATAATTTTTTCTATACCCAGAAAGGAGGGAATACTTCGTATGTGTTCAAACTTCCAAAATTTCACATTACCCCTTTTTCTGCATTTTGAATAAATCTCCATTACCGGTTTAAAAGTAGATCACAGTGAATCCCACAGTCCCACTGATTTACTAGCCAAGGATCGAACCCGTCAGGATGGACTAAATATTTCAGCAAACAGGTTTGCAAAAATTCGGAGTGAAACAACTTACAAGCTTCCGCATAATTTCTGAACCCAAGTAACTATGCAGTTCTCAGCTCTATGCACAACATTGACTAGATGCCAAAACCACTCTTGTACATAGCAAATACTACAATGGCCAATTGGCAAGCACTATAGCTACACAATGGCCATTTGAAGATTCATGTATATGTTCCATTGCAAGAATCATAACAGAGGCATGCAAAATAACCTAAATTATGTGCTTCTACGTCTCATCCTTGGTATTTCAGGCTTTCGAACCATCAGGATTGCTTCCCAGGTTGCCTCCAACTCCAAGCATGGACATCAGCCCTCCACCGTGAACCCTTCCCTCAGGCACCACGAGCCCACAGCTCTGGTTCCGGCTCCCTCCGTCGTCCTGGCCGTTGCCTGCTAGACCACACGAAGGAGCGTCCTTCAGTGAACCAGGGACAAGCACCTGACGTGGTATCAGGAGCCTGCCGGCGCTCTGCATGTCTCCCGACGAGTCGACGCAGTCTGACCATGCGCCATGGCCGGATGACGAGATGGCATGATCCATGTTGCTATCAGCTGCTGACGAACCAGAGACGAGGCCGCTGAAGTGGCAAGGCCCGACCATGCTTCGTGCATGTCCAGGATGGTGCACTACCTTGGAAGCCATCAGGGTCGTATGCGCTGCGCATAGGCCACTCCTTCCCCTAGCGAACTTGTCGCAGCCGGTGCTCCAAGCGCATCGCTTGCCCCCTCCATGAGCCTTGCAGAAGTCAGTGCTCCCCTGTGCGCTCTTGTCACACCCATCGAACCTGCAACGCTTGCCACCACCGTGCTTCACACAGCAATCAGAGCGACCGCGGGCACTCTTGGTGCACCCGGGAACGGAGCAGCGTTTGCCCCCTCCATGCGCAACACAGAAGCTGGTTCCACCATGGACGCTCTTTGGGCACATCCCACCTCCCTTAAAGAGGCACCTCTTACCGCCACCATGCCCTTTGCAGAAGGACGTGCTGCCCTCTGCGCCTCTGGTACAGCCATCAAACATGCACCTCTTGCCTCCACCATGGGACTTGCAAAAGATGGTGCTTCCTTGGGCCCCCTTATCACAGTTTGGGTACTGGCACCGGCGACCACCTCCATGTGAGATGCACAACCCAGGATGGCCTTCAGCACTACGAGTGCAGCCCTCTATCCTGCACCTTTTCCCTCCACCATGTTTTATGCAGAATCCAGACTTCCCCCTTGCCGCTCTTGGGCATTCCTCAATCCCACACCGACGCCCACCACCATGAGCAATACAGAACTCTGTCTTCCCTTCGGCGCTTTTGGTGCAGCCTAGCTCCTGGCAGCGTCTCCCTCCTCCATGAGCTTTGCAGAAAGCCGTTCGACTCTCAGCACCTTTGTTGCAACCAGGCTTCTGGCACCTCTGGCCACCGCCATGAGAAATGCAAAGTCCTGATGCATCCCTTGCACCTTTCGAGCAACCATTGAACCTGCATTTCTTTGGATGGCGCTGATGACTCCTCTGCTCATCACTTGTATCGGCTACTACATCAGAAGTTGCAGCAAAAGAACAACCAGCTGTAATGGATAGATCAGCGCTAGGCTGAATCTCGTGAAGATTCAGAGATCTATTATGACCGCTTTCAGTATCACATTCAGTTCCAATATGTTGTTGGGCATCGGTGTCTGTAGATGTTCCATTAAGACAAAGATCTTCTGATCTTGGCACAAACAGAAGTGGCAGCAAATAGCCACCTTTTTTCCTTTTTGCTGAAGTTGATCCCTCATCAATAAGTGGTAAGATGATACCAGTCTTCCTTGCAGGTGAATAATTCTTGCTGCCACTCGCTCTTGTAGATTGCAAATTTCTTGAGCTACATCTTGAAAGACCCAACATTAAACCAGGATCGGTTGTGGCACAATGTTGACTGAGCAAAGTTGCTGATTGATAAGCTTTGTTTCCACCAAATGAGTGACTATCAGCAGAATATAGATTTGGTGTTGGCCCAAGTCCAAGGGCCAGCCTGCAGCTATCATCTGGAGCGGTCAAACTTTGATCGCCATGCTGAAATGATTTTCTAGAGTTCTGTGCTATTTCTGAGCTCCTAATGTAACCCAAGTTCACGGCTGACATAGATAGTTCTTCATTCCTGCAATTTATGGCAGATGGTTGGGCCTGGGAGAATGAAGCAGTAGCTATATGTTCCTTTCCATGAAACCAAAGATTTGTCCTATTAAGGTCCATCCTGCTTATTATAAATAAGGTAGGATTATGATAGGAAGAAATTTATATGTTATCCAGAGACCAGATACTTAATCCAACCAACAGAGATCAGAACTCCAGCTTTACAACTTCACCGCTGAGGAAGCACATAGTATACACAAAAAGAAAATACACATGGATGTTCATGTAATGTATACCACCACTGACAAAACCTGATGTATCAGCCCTATCCATGAGCATGAAGTTTTATTGATCCCAAATGGAAAACAATGAGGCTGCAGAAACTATGGGCAAATCACATACACCACTATGTTATGCATCCATAATCCCAACAAAACTTCATAAACTTTCCACGATCTGCAGGTGAAGGAAGACCATAAGTGAAATTGAACAAATTAGATTGAAGCATAATAAGACAACCGCTGATTAAAGTTAATATTCCATTTCTATTAAGATGACACAAACAATGTTAGAGGGGGAAAAAGGGTGCAAATATCAAGCCAACTCAATGTTTTGAAAATCAGCATGCAAATAAACCACAAGAACCTGGGGACTGAGGTACAATTATAAATGGACTCAACAGTGAGAAGAATCGTACCAAAGTTAGCATATGTATCTAATAAAAACAGTGTCAACACTCAACAAGCATACACAAGAAACTTTTGTTGATCAGTTGATTTCAAAGTTAGTAGCATGAAAAAAATCATGAGTACATACAGAAGCAATATGATTACTGAAGAAACTTAAACGCCTATGGGGAAGCCATCTGATGATCAACATATTTTTTTCTTAATTTGAAACAGCAACGTCATTTGAAAGACTTCAATAGCAATTGTTACTTCAAAATCCTTACATCAATACTCATTAACATATCTTCACAACCCTCTGAAGTCAGAGTTACTAAGTTTGAAAACTTTACTGTAGAGACAATCCATGTGATCGTGTCCACTGGACAAGAAGCTGCATAGTTTCAAATATAATTGTTTTCGTTGTTTGTCCATATCTCTTGAGCACATGTTTTACAGAGCAAAATTAGAAACTATTGCATGGGTATGCAGTAAACATTAAGCGATGCTCTTGACACAGAAAATTATATAGGTACGCTAATAAATAAAAGGTTAGTTTTTCCTTGAATTGGAAACTTTAGCTCAAACACGCAATTAAGAAACTGCCTACAAAACTACAAAAGAAATGGATGAACTTACCAAATTCCCACTAAAATTCACAAGATCCACGGCAAAGTTTCAGTTATGCGAACTTTCCCATTAGAATCAATGCACTGAAAACATAGAGAAAGACAATCATTTAAGGTAGTATCTTAACTTTTGTGCATCCAATAATTCCTGAAATGATTGTCATAAGAACTCCACTCAAAGGAAAGCCTTTAATTTTCAAAACTTGCAACTAAAGAAGAAAGAAGATTAAACAGGGAAGAGGGAAAGAAGTGTGAACTTTTCAAGCAGCTGCGAATCTACAGTAACAGAGTGCACACCATGTTTGCCTGAACTCTAGCTGGATATAAGAAGTTGCAAATTCCTAAAGAAGGCAAAGATAACGATTTCTTGTGTTTAACCAAATTTCTTGAGCTCATGTTATAAGTTAGAAAACCTAGAGACCGTCAAACAGATACGCAAAAAAAAAGGTCGTGTGCTACCTTACGGCTAAGACAATTGCTTAGGTGCTATTAGAAAACCAACTTCCTTGGATTTGGAAGGCAGAAATTGACAAGGAATGATGAATATTGCAAATCACAGCATGTAGCTTGGTTTTTCTAACTCTAGAGAAGATAAGCATGCTAATGAGACATAAGTTTACCAAATTTCCACGGAAAACTCATAAGAGTCACAGCAACTGCTACAATTTGCCAAGTTTTGCTCTAAAACTCATTCAATGGGGGGTCACAAAGGAAACCAACCCTTCAAGCACAAAACCTTAAGCTTCATGCCTATCGCAGCACAGGGCAAACAAGTCCTACTAATAAATAGTACTAATAAAACGACCGGCACATAACTCTACCAGAAGGAAAGTGTGATCCTTCTCCAAGAAACAACGGTTAAAACTTTGAGCGAAGGTTAGAGTTTGCGCTTTTCATAGCAAGAGAGAGAAGTGAGAGGCGGAGATCAGTACCGGCGCGGAGAACCCCGGAGGCGGCGAAGCGAAAGGGTGGAGGAGACCCGGGCAGCGAGGGGAGCGCTGGATGGGGACGGGAGCCGGGAGATAAAAAGAGGCGTGGGGAGGAAAAGCTGGGAGATTTATGCCATCGTGCGTACCGATGCCATAGGGCGAGGGAATTTGGCTTTTGGGGGCTCGGGAGGAGCCGCAGTGCACCACCACCACCCGAGTGCCATCAACCACCTAATCATGCACGATTTGGAAGCGGACGGCCAGGCGCGGCCTGGCGCTCGGATCCGGCTTCGGCCCCAGCCGCAGCCCCCCCCCCCGCAGTTGCGGCTTGGCATCGCGGGGGGGACGACGACGCGGTGAGCCGGCCGCGTGCTGATGCTGCTGCCGCCTGCAACGGTGCACGCCCGCGCGCTGGCGGCGTCGCGTCGCGTGGGGGCTGGGGGCCGGGGTGGTGGGTGGCGGTGGTCGCTTCAATAAACTCTGACGCCATGAACAGCTTGCTCACGAGTTAAGCGCGTGGGTCAGCGCCTCCTGGCCGTCCGATTGGCTGGCCGGTCACAGTCCATGAACCACCACCACCATAGAATTACCACATTATGTATACGACGAATATCACACAAGAAGTGTCCTTTACAGTGACAAGAAGGTGTCTACGGTGGGCCTGAAAGATCATCATCGTTCATCGCTGCTGGTGCTAGCGCTAGCGGTGGCAGACAAACAATCATATGAAAACGACGGGTGGCACCGACTGTGTCCTTACAGTGAGAGATCTGTCGGGATCGACGTGGCCAGCTCGCTGGAGGCCGCCCCCAATCATGGACACCGATCAGGCGACGCGAGATGGACCCCCGGGCCGGCGGAACGTACGAGCCTGGCGTGCCGCGCGCCAGGACCGGCGCAGAGTCACCTTTCGGAACTCGGAGGGACAGCGAGTGCCCGTGCCCCCAGTGAGTCACTGTGGCTGTGGACGCCAGTAGCAGGTAGGGGGTAGGGGAAACCACCGATCGGCTAGCGCTCGTCCATCCAGTCCGTCCTCGGAATGGGGACGGAAGCGTCCACGCACACCAAAGCCCGCACAATTACGCTGCGCGTGGCGGCCGGCAGCCACTGAGCCGGCGCACCTCGGCTAGGCTCGGCAAGTCAAGGCGTGGGGAGCGGCCGAGCAGAGCCGCGACGCGACGCGAGGGAGGAAGAAGGAAGGAATCAATGAAAGGCAGGGTCAATGCGCCGCGCCCGGTTGCCGCCGCCCCGCGCCCCATTCGCTGCGTCCAGTCCGTCCACGCAACGCGGGGCGGGGCCGACGCGGCGTTGCGCGCGTCAGCGCTCCTCCCGTCCCACGCTGCCCGGCCACCGCACCCGCAGACCGCACGGCGTGCGTGCGTACGAGTCGCAATCGCGGCCATCCCCTCCCTTTCCCGGCGTCCGCAAGGGGCAAGGCAGCCTAGGATTGGACCACCGCACGCAGCAAGACCGTGGCGCATGTCCGACGGAGGCGTTTTACCCGGCCCGTCCAGTGGCGAGGCGCCGCATTTCGTAGATGTTGGTTCGCGCGCTCTCTCTCTCTCCGACGTCGCGGACGCCGACGTACAGTCCCGGTGAAGGAGACCTCCATCACAAGAGGCGAATAAACCATATATATGCTGGTCCTATATATATATAAGGGAAAATTGCTTTACATGACCGAGCGAGCACTTTCAATTTTGGTGCAGTCCCCGGGACATTTTTTTCCGATGAACTTAGCACATCACAGCTACAAAAAAAAGATTGCCAGGCGTGAGTGGAGTATAATACTACATCCACATCCTTTTCGTACGCATACTACAATATTATGGATGATAATTTATTTATGTGCAGGTGCAGCCTAGCTGGCACCATCCGGGAGATCCGAGAGCCAAGTTGCAAATGAAGCATCAGCGTCAGTGAAGGTAGGGTTGGCGACGAGAATAATACAGCCGATGAATTATGCGCTCCATTATATATCGGCTGCGGTACGGTTTTGCCACTTTAATATAGTTGTACTTTAATCCAGAGAAATGCTGCTTTCTTGCAATTATTATTATCAGGCCCTAGAAAGCAATAAAAATAGTTTTCTTTTGAGAGAGATTGGTGCGTTTACAGGCCAAAAACGCAAGAACATAGTACATACCGGATCATATCCCTTGATGCTCGTAACATGCCCACCCTTGATTGGAGCTCACAATTCATGCACCTACAAAATAACAGGGTACAAAAATGATTTTGCAGCCAGAAGAATAGCCACACTGACAAACGTCTCGCTAGCCTGGAATCATGCTGTGCGAACTTGCAATAGGCCAAATCGTGTGAGCTATGTATGACAGGCTGCAGGATACTGGGGCACGAAGCAGCCACAAAACATACCGCAAAATTGCAGGTAGCTTTACAGCTCTTATTGACAATTGGAAAACAAAAAACTGTGCATCACATGCACAATCAGGGATAGTTTCTTAGTTGGCACTGGCTAGGTCCTAATCCTACTGAATCAGGATCTCCTCCGCTGCACCCCGACCGCTCTGAGGCTTTCCACCGCACGAGGACGGGCAGCAGCTCTACGGTAAATTGACACACGAGTTAAGCAATAGTGCAGAGTGGGGAACTGCAATAGTGCAGAGTGGGGAACTGTAAACAAAAGAATACAATGAACAATGTCTGGTTTCACCCCAGTACCAACAGGGCCATGCCAGGAGAAAATGAGGCCCTGTATAAAATACTAAACTATTTAAAAACATAATTGTAAGTATTAAAATGTTGTAATGTAGTACATAGAAATGGAGTTTATGAAAAAATACCTATTTAACTCTTTATTGTATGAATTTTACTTGAACAACATCATTCTCTTAGGGTTCCTTTAAATAAATTCTTCAATGATATGCTCATATTCAATCTTGTCCAATAATCGTTTCTCGAATTTCGAAAAAGTTCTATCAGCACCAATAGCTTTATGGTACTCATACCTTTCACCTTCCCATTTTTCTTCTCCGTCATTTGCGGCATCCATGGTTTCTTCGTCCAAAACCAACTCACTGATATTTAATCCCACGGTACCTTTATCAATTATCATAATATATGTAAAACAAGAAAGAACTGCAACAGGATTTTATCAGATCAAAACAATCAGATATCCAGATTTTGCATGCATGGTAACGAGTTCTTTTAAACTTGTGCACACCTGGTATGCTAAGATCACATGCTTGCGCCTTCAGTACAGGACGTTTTACAGGAGCATTAGCATGCTTCGATTTATTCTTCTTCTTTGAGTTAGATGCCAATGTTGCCGATTGTTCGAGTGCTTCGGCTAAGGCATCTAGATCAAAATCGCCACCGTTGATCTCAGGAATTTTTTTTTTATCATTCTGTTCTTGTGGAAGGATCGTAGAAGGCCCGTTCGATTGACCTAATTCATCATCGCCGCCTTCTGTTACGAATTTTATTTTTATCATTATGTTTTTTTTCTGGAAGACTTGTAGAAGCTCCATTTGATTGACCTAATTCATCACCACCACCTTCTGCTTGCATAACACATTTTTTGAACTCTTAGAACCTTTCAACTATAAGAAGAAAAAGGGAAGCAAAAAACAGAAAAGACATACTGACTTAAAATCCGCATATAACCTTTGGGGTTGAGGCCCACATTCAGGAATCAAGCAAACAAGCACAAAGATTATCCTCTCCTCGATGTTTAGCTTTGCCACGAGCGCATGTACCTTAGGTTAGAACCGCATTAATTTTGTTTTATGCCCACTGCTGAATAGGGTGAGGCAGAAAGTGCATACTAGTACTAGTGTCAACATACAGACGTTCTCTTCTGTATATACTAGTACCACGGATCAGTATGTAAACACAGTTTGCAATGTTAATCCAGAGAACTGCAAGAGCACAGAAGCACTCGGATTCCTTACAAAACAGACCAATAAAGATGTTTCGACTAGTAAAGCCTTGCTACATCGACGACACTCACCTGAGCAACAAGGCAAAGCTTGGTCCCGCATAAGCCGCATTGAATGGTCTCGGGCTTGATGCTCATATCACAATATCACCAGTTGGCCAATGCTGCAGGAAAAAAAAAAGCAAACGACTCAAAAGGAGCTCGGCGTTCGATTACTGATGACTAGTTGCGGTCACAAGCAACTAGTCATCATGTAAAATGTATAATCGCGGTGGGTTAGCTGAAGAAGATCCATGGCATAAGCTCGGCCCCTAGTTCCTAAGCTAGGACCAGGAAGAGTGTACGCACAGAAGACATAAAGGGACTCCACCGATATTGATGGTGTAGTGCAGTAGTGGACGGCCTTCTCCCGGTAACCCGCCGCCCAAGGACCTGGCACGGCAGACCTAAGATGCGCCTCGTCCGCCATGCCCGTGCTCTTCCTCGGCAGAGGGGGGCTCAGCCGGGGACCGGCGGCGCAAAGAGACGTGCGCGGAGCGGTGGGGAGCAGCGAAGGTTTGGAATTGGGCGGCACCGCGGCACTGGCGGGGGCAAGAGCAGAGCTGCAGGGGCGGCAGCCGAGCAGGGGTTCTCGGTTCTGTGACGCAGTCTGGTATGAGTATGACGTCTGCTGCAAACTAATATGGGCCTTGTATGGGCGGTCAGGCCCGCCTAGGAAATATGTAATCAATTGGGTGCAGCCCATAATGATAATATTGCCTCCGGCGACCACACGTTCGTCATCCCCGCCTCCAGCCCGAGGCACGTGTATGGCATGTTGCATACCTAGCTCCAGCTTCGTGTGCGTGACTGCGTGAGTGTGGTCATTCGTCCTACGCTATCTTATCTATTTTTTACTTATATTTAAATTTTATTTTACAAATAATACAGTTTATAGTGTGTAACTGTTGTCCATTTTATGGTTTTTCACTTTATTAAAAAAAATAAAGCCAACCTGGCGGGCCGCTACAAGACCTGCTGGCCAAGCAGCCCACCAGGGACGCACGTCTCTAGAGTTAGAAATGCCAGAGAAAAGATTGGCTCACGCAGAGAGGAGTCTGGCCGAATGGCGACGACGGCTAGAAACAGTTCTGCATCCTTCAACGAAACTTTCGAGCGCGGATGCTGATCCATCTGCCTCCTCCCCTTCTTGTCTCCATAAAAGGCATGGGCGGTAAATCCTCTGGTGCTTCACCCTGGAAACGTGAGGCTCTCTGTTCTCTCTTTCTTCCACCATTTCAGTCGCGATTTTGGATCGATTCTATCGTTCCTGGTGTTCTTGTGTTGAGCGAGCCGTTGATGATTGGAAGTGGAAGAAAGTGGAGCTGCGCTCGTGTATTTCTTGCGCCCTGTTACTGTATTACAGCACCTGTGTGATGCTGTTTTGATCTGATCTCTGTCCACCGTGGCCTGGTGCTTGGGCTCCCTGCTGCGCGGTGTTCATCTTCTAGGGCTGGTGCCGTGGACGTCACCCTCGGCTCTGGCAGCGGCTCTAGTATCTCCGTCAACCTCCCGCCGTGCAGGCCCGGACGTGGGCGGCGGAATTGGTTTTCTGGGACAAAACTTCGTGTTCGCTGAGCTGGTCTTCTCACGTAGATTTTTTACGTGTTGTGAGTTACCCGTTACCTCACTTTATTTACTGTTTAATTTTTGTGCAATCTGCTAAAATTAAATACTTGGGTGTGATTGCACTGTTGTGGGCGGATTTGATTGCTCGATGATGATAGCGGTGTAGTGAGACAACGTGACAGTCTGGGTTTTAGTGTATTATCATTTTCAGCATTGATAATATTTGTGCCTAAATAAATCTCTCTTTGTTGAGGTTGTTTACCTGTGTTAAATTCTGTTAATTTATTTAGTACACAACTTCTTACTATTAGTATTTATACTTTATTATTAGGCTTATTACATCTGATCTAAAACCCTGATTTGGTAAGATTAGACTGTCACGTTAGTCGAGGATCTCTGATCACCATTTAGCGTTGGAGGGCTATTTATTACAGCAACACGCTATTTTGAGAGCAATATAAAAAGATAAACAATTATGTTTATGTGTTTAATTTGCCTTCTTCATCTACAAGCCATGTTTAATTTTGAAATGGACCTGAGCAGCTATTTTACATGTTTACATGTCTTTGAATTGCTACTGTTCATTACTGCTATAATTTCATATGGCATTTATCTGAGTTATATGCCTGTTTTATACGGAATTAGAATATTTAATATATTTAAGTATAATGGAAGCATGTCACTTATTTCTCTAATATTACAACAATCCAGAAAACCAATTCGTGTAATAGCCTCCAGTTCTGATGTCATTAAGCCTAAAGCGTTTGACGGCGCAAGCTTTAAACGCTGGTAGATTAAGACTCGCATGTGGCTCACTAACCTAAAATTATTTTGGGTAGTGACGTCGGCTGTTCCCCAGGCTACATCAGATGATTCTGATGATGCAGCGAAGGCCGCTGCACTAGCGGAGAAGGCCAAGTGGGACGAAGCCAATGAGGCATGCTTGTCTCGTCTGCTGAACATCTTGTCGAACCGCTTATTTGACATGTACTCTGGTTTTACCTCCGCTAAAGGTCTATGGACTGAACTTGAGAACGAGTTCTCTGAAGTTAACAATGGCAATGAGTCATTCACAACGGAAAACTACCTCAACTATAAAATGGTTGAGGGAAGGTCTGTTATGGAGCAGCTACAGGAGATTCAACTCCTTGTTAGGGACTTGGTCCAATATGGCTGCGTCCTACCAGACAGTTTTCAGGTGAATGCAATACTGGCAAAGCTCCCGCCTTCTTGGCGAGACTTTGTGACTTCACGCCGCCATATGAAGAAGCAAATGACTCTCACTGAGTTGTCAGCTGCGATAAATGTGGAAGAGCGTGCAAGATTCAGTAACAAGCCATCTCAGCAACTCCAGGCTCACGTTGTTGAGAAGGGTGGAGATAGAAAATTCCAGAAGAAGAATAACTCTCCACAGAAGAATCTGAACCAACCTAAGTCCAAAAAGATGAAGAAGAAAAAGGGAGACTTTATCTGCTACGTTTGTGGTGTCTCCGGGCATACAGCTCGGAGGTGCAAACTTAGGAAGGGAAAAGGTCCTCCACCTCAGTGCAAAGAAGGGAACGTGGTGGTTAACTCCACCCTAGGGTATGCACCTCAGGCCTTTATGGCAAGTCCATCAGATGACTGGTGGATGGATTCCGGTGCTACTGTTCATATTTGTGCTGATCGATTGTCACACCCGGCTTTAAGGAACAAAGCCAGGTGCATCTCATACATGCGCCAAGAAGACAACATATATAATAACAGAGTGCATAGAGATAAATGTCACAACAATCAGAGTATTTATTACATAGCGGAAGACTTACAAAAATAAAAGATAAATATAACACGAACTAAGGATCGTTGGCGCCGATGTCAACTGAGAAACGCCACCTAGATCAGATCGAACTCCTCGATACTTGACTCCACTTGAAACCACCTGTTCTTCTCCTGTGGGGGGGTGTGAGACAGCAAGAGTGAGCTCACATATGTTCATCGCTCAACAAGTTGTGGGGAATAATGTGACATGAACTCACAAAGGTGGGAGTTCATGAAGTGTAAGGCTGATCAACAATAGAGGTTAAAGCTGAGCATTGCTTTTAAGTAGTTGGACAAAATTTTATTAGCAGTTACTAAGTGTAAGTGAATACCAAACCATAATAAAGTAATAGAACAAAATTAATAACAAATCCCATGCAAATGCAAATGACAAATTGAGTTTAGGTTCCATAATTTAATCATCGGAGAGTCCTGAGCCGCTCATGACCGTGAGCTCGGCTAGTATACCAGTTTTACACTCTGCAGAGGTTGTACCCTTTACCCACAAGTCGTGTTTCCCATGTCGCCAGGGTTAGCTAGGCCCTTAGACACTACCAAGGTGAATGGCTAGGGATCCACTACGAGGCCTTTACAAAGTTCCACTAGCTTCCGAAAACCCGCTACAGTTTATGGGAAGTTCCAATGCAGGGTTCCTGGCTGACCGCCATCGCAGCAAAATCAACCAGGGACCTCCCTACACTGACCACTCCCCTACTGCCCTTGCCCCTTTCGGGTAAGGTAGTCTTCCACTAGCTTTCCTAATTAGTCAGCCAAGGGGTCCCATTCCTCCCTTGTGGTGGCACGTGGTTCTCAAGTTAAGCTCCATGTTCCAATTAACAATAACATAATGATCTTAACATGAACATAAATAGAATAACAAAATAACTGGAACATGGATATAATGAACTATTAACCAAAACCACGTAAAGCAATAGCATAAACTACCCATGTGATTCATGGGTAAACAAGGTAAACAGGATAAACAGTCTAGGGAAACCTATTGGGTCCCATCAAAGTTAAACCTATGCATGGTAAATGATTATAAAGAACATTATTGGGTAACAAAAGTGAATCAAGGGCACAACTTGCCTGGCACTTGAGATTCTAGGTACCAACTTGCTTTTCAGATGACACGTGTCCACGCGCTAGTCGTAGCAATACAAACAAACATGGTATAGATAAAATTAACATCACACCAAACATAAGAACAAACTGAATAATAATGATCTACGCGTTGCTACGAGATCGTGGGAACGAGAACCACTAAAATCGGAGTTACGGATTGTGAGTTATGAATTCCCGAAGTTTGTGTGTGTTTGCTACAAAATTAATTGAGTAATCAATTCTAGTATGATTTTCATGTTATAACAGTGTTATTATGTGATAAACAATATTATTATAAAATTATAGGAACTGGAATGGGTTAAAAATGACTTCATATGAATTTTATATGAATTACACAAATTTTAGCATTTATTTTCTCATTAAAATCATTCTCTAATCACTTTTTTCGGATTTTATAATTCCCTGGACTGGGCGCACTATTTACAGATAACGCAGGGGCCAAAACAGAAACCTTCCTAAGACTCAGATACCCAGTCACTAGGACTGCGGGTTGAATTCTATTTTACTCAGGGGCTCTTATGCAAAATACTCAGCGCGAAGGGGTATTGTGATCTCAGGGCCGTCCGATTAGAATCCAACGCGCCAGATAAGTTGATTCATAACTGTGAACCGGTATCAAATGAAGGCCACCGGATCGCGATCCTACGGCCCCGATTCCATATCGTGAAAGGGTATGCCAAGATCAGATCCCGACCGCCCACACAGGGATCAACGGTGGGCATCGGATCTAGTCAAGCAATCACCACGACCTAATCTGAGCCCTTCCCAGGAGATCGGACGGCACCAGGCTTATCCCCTACCTCACGACTGCCCAGAGCACGGCGCCGCCGCCCCAATCTCACGGCGGTCGCCATGATCGGCCTCCCCTGCTAACGCGCCCTGGTGCCCGATTTTCATGGACTATGGGTGCTACGCACGGTATAGGACAAGGCGATTGTTGTGGTAGGTAGCTCACCTCCGATTGGAGTAACAGGGGCCCCGCCCACGCGACACCGCGGTTGCCATGCCGTAATCCAAGTCCGGCGACGAATTGCAAGCGCTCCGCTCCACAAATTCTTGATTCTAGCACACCTACTTCATCCACACGGCCCAGCGAACAACCGAGGCAACTCAGCGAGGTCCAAGCTGCCGTGGTCTGGTGATCCCCCCAAGTTCTCCCCGAGGCCGCACACGACCAGAGCAGCTCGCGGCAGTCTAGGAGCATCGGGAACCTGGAGATTTGGCGAGGCAGTCTAGCAGAGATGCCGCGGACGCGAGGAGAGAACAGAGAGGGGGTGTGCCGAGCAGAAGGGATGGTGGCGGCATCTAGCGGTCCCGATGGCCAAGCGCTAAACACAGGAGAGGCGAGCGCGCTTGTTCTTATACCCCGCGACCAAGTCCGGTTAAGGGCCATTGTTGGCGAGGATTTCGGGCGTTCAGTTTGATCCACACTGGCCAACGAACCGCGCGTAGCTACTATGACCCGGCCAATTCGTGGAGGTTTGTTTCGGACGGAATCCAGTTTGCGGCAGACTAGGAGCTCCGGTCGCGTTGGTTGGCGACGAGGGAGATAGAGCTGACCTGGTGGCCCCACCTGGCAGTGACACAGTGCAAAAGAAAAAGAAAAGGGGCGCAAGTGGGCCGGCGGGGTGCTTTTCGGCCCAGCAGGCGGAGGGAAGGCGCAGTAGAGTGTACGAAGTGGGCCGAAATCGGAAGATTAGGCCCAGGCGCCGTTTTCTTTTTTTTTATTTTCTTTTTCCCTATTTTGTCTTCTTTCTATTTTAAATCCCAAATTCGAATTTGAATCCTTTCATGAGTTTCACTCTTGAGTCAATTATACAATTTCAAACTCTAGTGTAGGAATAATATATTTTTATTTACTTATTTTTATCCACATAATATTTATTTTCTTCTCTTTTCTAAATTCTAGAATTTCTTTTTGACTTAATATATTTCTTGTCAGATTATTTTTATATTGTCACAAAATGCACACACACAAAAAAACATCCCAGCATGATGCATAATTTATTTTTTTGTGTCTTTTGTTGTTTAGTTATTTATTTTCATGTGATGTTCTCATGGAATGATAAATATGGATAACACATATAGATGCAAAGTAGTATAGTTTCTCTTCTTAGACTTTTCTTACAAAGTGGGTGTTACAAATCCTACCCCCCTTAACAAAAATCTCGTCCTCGAGATTTGTAAGAAAAGGGATGTATACTCATATTGTTCTCGGAACATATGCACAAACAAAGAAATCTCAGCATGAGGTATAATTCTTTAACAAAACATAGGGTCAATAGACCTTATTGTTCCTTCTAGAATAATATCATATCATCTACTAACTAAAGTAACATCTAGATCTTACAAATCATCATAATTTATATCTATGTAGCTTGGTGGGGCGGGTGGTGGTGGTGGAGGTTGTTGTTGTTGTTGTCTCTCCAACCGTGCTTGCCTTATTTCTTGGCGGACCTGACGTATTTCCTCGCGTTGTTGTCTTATCTGGTTTTGCATCTCGGTCACCAGGTCTGTTAATTGTTGTATTACCAGTCTTTGGGCAGCAACCACTTGTTCGGTTTCAATAGGTGGAGGATTTGGAGAATTCATTTCTGTTTGCTGTTGCGTGATAATCTTTCCTTTCCTGGTATTGACCATGAAAGTTAGAAGCATATGGTAATAGTTTTGCAAAGGAAATTATTCAATAAGCGGAATAAGCTAGTAGCTGGTTATAATCTGAAGATTCTTTAGTAGGGCTTAATCTTTGTTTTATGTCCAGATTGGGGTAACCAATCGTATAAGGTGAATATCCAAGGGTAAGATAGAATCTGTCAAGATGAGAGATATATATGGGTGAGATAGACTACATGATGTAGGTCAAAATCTGGTTTGATGTCAGGTGGTGGTTGATAGATTATGCAATCCATTAAGACTCTATTGATTGGGTAAGTTATGTAACTTGTTATATAGGTCGAGTTGTTGTGTATGGCCAAGTTGATATAAGTCTCCAAATTAGGCTTAAGTGATTTAGGAGTATGGACATATCTTGTGTACCAGCATTAAGTAACTTACTCTAGATTAGATCATAATAGATTAGATAAAATCTAGATTAGGTTGGATATGACTAGGTTAGACTAGTTTAGGTCAGATAGATCTACTAGGGTAGGATACATGTTAGAATCTTTTGGGATAGGATGGATTATATGATGTAGGTAGGTTAGAATCTCTTCAAGATAAGGTGAATTTATTAAGGTAAGAAGAATCTTTTAAGATGAGGTGGATCTAGTAAGACAAGATAGAATCTTATAAGATACGATGAATCTATTAAGATATGGGAGAGTCTTTTAAGATTAGAGGGATCTCTATGGGATAGATACATTTTAATGGAGGATAATCTAAATTGCTTAGTTTTCTTATGAATTCTATTTAAGCCTATGCAGATGTAATTGTGGACATTACTCCACAACCCATCACACTCAAACAAAGTTCCAAATCAGACAAGTATCTTAAGAACAAGCATTCAAGCATACAAATATTTACAAATATAGTTTTGATTTTGTCCCTAAGATGAGGTCTTCTATTCCTAAAAGTCACTTTAAGCACAGGATTTCAAAGTGTGAAATCCAAGTTTGTCTTTAGAAGGAAAAGGTAAGAATAATCAGAGTAAAGCGAAAATAGATGAGAAAAGATTGAGATAAGTTTAGAAAAGAATCAGAGTAAGATAAGTATTTAATGGTTGTCCAGTTCTATCTAGGTTTCGTCCTACAGTCAACATTCCTCTGATACCACTTCTGTCACACCCGGCTTTAAGGAACAAAGCCAGGTGCATCTCATACATGCGCCAAGAAGACAACATATATAATAACAGAGTGCATAGAGATAAATGTCACAACAATCAGAGTATTTATTACATAGCGGAAGACTTACAAAAATAAAAGATAAATATAACACGAACTAAGGATCGTTGGCGCCGATGTCAACTGAGAAACGCCACCTAGATCAGATCGAACTCCTCGATACTTGACTCCACTTGAAACCACCTGTTCTTCTCCTGTGGGGGGGTGTGAGACAGCAAGAGTGAGCTCACATATGTTCATCGCTCAACAAGTTGTGGGGAATAATGTGACATGAACTCACAAAGGTGGGAGTTCATGAAGTGTAAGGCTGATCAACAATAGAGGTTAAAGCTGAGCATTGCTTTTAAGTAGTTGGACAAAATTTTATTAGCAGTTACTAAGTGTAAGTGAATACCAAACCATAATAAAGTAATAGAACAAAATTAATAACAAATCCCATGCAAATGCAAATGACAAATTGAGTTTAGGTTCCATAATTTAATCATCGGAGAGTCCTGAGCCGCTCATGACCGTGAGCTCGGCTAGTATACCAGTTTTACACTCTGCAGAGGTTGTACCCTTTACCCACAAGTCGTGTTTCCCATGTCGCCAGGGTTAGCTAGGCCCTTAGACACTACCAAGGTGAATGGCTAGGGATCCACTACGAGGCCTTTACAAAGTTCCACTAGCTTCCGAAAACCCGCTACAGTTTATGGGAAGTTCCAATGCAGGGTTCCTGGCTGACCGCCATCGCAGCAAAATCAACCAGGGACCTCCCTACACTGACCACTCCCCTACTGCCCTTGCCCCTTTCGGGTAAGGTAGTCTTCCACTAGCTTTCCTAATTAGTCAGCCAAGGGGTCCCATTCCTCCCTTGTGGTGGCACGTGGTTCTCAAGTTAAGCTCCATGTTCCAATTAACAATAACATAATGATCTTAACATGAACATAAATAGAATAACAAAATAACTGGAACATGGATATAATGAACTATTAACCCAAAAACCACGTAAAGCAATAGCATAAACTACCCATGTGATTCAGGGGTAAACAAGGTAAACAGGATAAACAGTCTAGGGAAACCTATTGGGTCCCATCAAAGTTAAACCTATGCATGGTAAATGATTATAAAGAACATTATTGGGTAACAAAAGTGAATCAAGGGCACAACTTGCCTGGCACTTGAGATTCCAGGTACCAACTTGCTTTTCAGATGACACGTGTCCACGCGCTAGTCGTAGCAATACAAACAAACATGGTATAGATAAAATTAACATCACACCAAACATAAGAACAAACTGAATAATAATGATCTACGCGTTGCTACGAGATCGTGGGAACGAGAACCACTAAAATCGGAGTTACGGATTGTGAGTTATGAATTCCCGAAGTTTGTGTGTGCTTGCTACAAAATTAATTGAGTAATCAATTCTAGTATGATTTTCATGTTATAACAGTGTTATTATGTGATAAACAATATTATTATAAAATTATAGGAACTGGAATGGGTTAAAAATGACTTCATATGAATTTTATATGAATTACACAAATTTTAGCATTTATTTTCTCATTAAAATCATTCTCTAATCACTTTTTTCGGATTTTATAATTCCCTGGACTGGGCGCACTATTTACAGATAACGCAGGGGCCAAAACAGAAACCTTCCTAAGACTCAGATACCCAGTCACTAGGACTGCGGGTTGAATTCTATTTTACTCAGGGGCTCTTATGCAAAATACTCAGCGCGAAGGGGTATTGTGATCTCAGGGCCGTCCGATTAGAATCCAACGCGCCAGATAAGTTGATTCATAACTGTGAACCGGTATCAAATGAAGGCCACCGGATCGCGATCCTACGGCCCCGATTCCATATCGTGAAAGGGTATGCCAAGATCAGATCCCGACCGCCCACACAGGGATCAACGGTGGGCATCGGATCTAGTCAAGCAATCACCACGACCTAATCTGAGCCCTTCCCAGGAGATCGGACGGCACCAGGCTTATCCCCTACCTCACGACTGCCCAGAGCACGGCGCCGCCGCCCCAATCTCACGGCGGTCGCCATGATCGGCCTCCCCTGCTAACGCGCCCTGGTGCCCGATTTTCATGGACTATGGGTGCTACGCACGGTATAGGACAAGGCGATTGTTGTGGTAGGTAGCTCACCTCCGATTGGAGTAACAGGGGCCCCGCCCACGCGACACCGCGGTTGCCATGCCGTAATCCAAGTCCGGCGACGAATTGCAAGCGCTCCGCTCCACAAATTCTTGATTCTAGCACACCTACTTCATCCACACGGCCCAGCGAACAACCGAGGCAACTCAGCGAGGTCCAAGCTGCCGTGGTCTGGTGATCCCCCCAAGTTCTCCCCGAGGCCGCACACGACCGGAGCAGCTCGCGGCAGTCTAGGAGCATCGGGAACCTGGAGATTTGGCGAGGCAGTCTAGCAGAGATGCCGCGGACGCGAGGAGAGAACAGAGAGGGGGTGTGCCGAGCAGAAGGGATGGTGGCGGCATCTAGCGGTCCCGATGGCCAAGCGCTAAACACAGGAGAGGCGAGCGCGCTTGTTCTTATACCCCGCGACCAAGTCCGATTAAGGGCCATCGTTGGCGAGGATTTCGGGCGTTCAGTTTGATCCACACTGGCCAACGAACCGCGCGTAGCTACTATGACCCGGCCAATTCGTGGAGGTTTGTTTCGGACGGAATCCAGTTTGCGGCAGACTAGGAGCTCCGGTCGCGTTGGTTGGCGACGAGGGAGATAGAGCTGACCTGGTGGCCCCACCTGGCAGTGACACAGTGCAAAAGAAAAAGAAAAGGGGCGCAAGTGGGCCGGCGGGGTGCTTTTCGGCCCAGCAGGCGGAGGGAAGGCGCAGTAGAGTGTACGAAGTGGGCCGAAATCGGAAGATTAGGCCCAGGCGCCGTTTTCTTTTTTTTTATTTTCTTTTTCCCTATTTTGTCTTCTTTCTATTTTAAATCCCAAATTCGAATTTGAATCCTTTCATGAGTTTCACTCTTGAGTCAATTATACAATTTCAAACTCTAGTGTAGGAATAATATATTTTTATTTACTTATTTTTATCCACATAATATTTATTTTCTTCTCTTTTCTAAATTCTAGAATTTCTTTTTGACTTAATATATTTCTTGTCAGATTATTTTTATATTGTCACAAAATGCACACACAAAAAAAAACATCCCAGCATGATGCATAATTTATTTTTTTGTGTCTTTTGTTGTTTAGTTATTTATTTTCATGTGATGTTCTCATGGAATGATAAATATGGATAACACATATAGATGCAAAGTAGTATAGTTTCTCTTCTTAGACTTTTCTTACAAAGTGGGTGTTACATCGATCCATGTTCTCTTGATTCCAGGGATACAACAGCGCACCAGTCTTGATGGGAAATGGTGTTCCGGTAGCAGTTCGAAGTACTGGACAGGTCTACCTGAAGTTAACTTTAGGAAAGATGCTCATGCTGAAGGACGTACTCTATGTGCCATCGATGAGCCAGAACCTCATATCAGTGTCGCTGCTATATCGACAGGGTCTCAAATTAGTGTTTGAGTCTAATGAAGTGGCCCTGTCTAAGTTTGGTACTTTTGTTGGAAAGTCATATGAGTCAGGCGGTTTGTTCCGTCTTTCTGTTTTGAACAATCATTCTTCTTACCATGTTAATGTGGTCTGTAATAACGATTCCATTAATAATTGTCGGGTACCATAATTAGGGGTACCCCCAACGCTCTTAATCATGGCTGGTAAACACCCTCAGACCAAATGATGGGTGTGGTTCAAGTCAAGACTTCGTCTACCCGAGGGACACGATCTCACCCGAGCCCAGCTTCGGGTTGGAACAGTAGTCCCAGACAAATTCACGCCTCGCCCGAGGGCCTCCTCAGGCAGCGGGCGCCCCCTCGGCTCTCCCGAGGCCCAGCTCGGGCAGGCTTCATTGTGAAGCAACCTTGGCCAGACCGCCTCACCAACCGGCCGCTTCGCAGGCGCATTAAATGCAGGGGATGCCTGACACCGTATCCTGACACACGCGCCTCAGTCGGGCAGGCCAAAGTGACCACAGTCACTTTGCCCCTCTTCTTTACTGTCTGACATGACAGGAAAACAGCGCCGCTCGCTCCGCTCCGACTGCCGTGTCAGCCACCCCAGCGACGACTGACAACAAGTCACGATCAACCACCGAGTTCAGCCTCGGGCGCAACAGGAAGCTCCGCCTCGCCCGACCTCATGCTCCAGCCTCGGGAGGAGGTCTCGGCCTCGCCCGACCTCAGGCTCCGGCCTCGGGAGGAGGTCTCCGCCTCGCCCGACCCCCGGACTCGGCTTTGACCCCGGTCTCGGGAGGAATCGCGTCCTCACCCGACCCCGGCCTCGGCCTCAAGAGAAGTCTCCGCCTCGACCGACCCTGGGCTCGGGCTGACCGTGCTAACAGGGGATACATCATTTCCCTATTCCTAGCCTGCTCAGGCTACAAGGAACAAGACCGGCGTCCCATCTGGTTTACCCCGGCGATGGATAATGATGGTGCCCCACGTGCGCCATGACGCCGGTGGCTCTCAGCCCCTTACGACAGCAAGGAGACGTCAGCAGGATCCTCACCGCGCTGCCAGCTATGCTCCTACAGGACTCAGGCGCTCCTCCGACGGCCACGCCAACACATGTACAGGGCCCAAGCTCTCCCCCAACAGCCACGTTGGCATGTACACAGGGCTTAGGCACTCCACTGCCGGACACGTTAGCGCATAGCTACGCCCCCCGTTGTACGTCTGGACCCTCTCCTTGCTTCTATAAAAGGGAGGTCTAGGGCCACACTGAGGGGGGTCCGCGAGAGGGAGACGGCGGACGAACTCTGTGTGTCTCTCTCTCCCTCACGCGACGCGCTTGTAACCCCTACTACGAGCGGCACCCCTAGTGCAGGATAATACAAGGCTTGTCCCACCTCTTGTGTTCCATCCCGCGCCAACCCATCTAGGCAGGGGCACGCAGCGATTTCACTGGTCGGTCCAAGGGACCCCCTGGGTCCGAGACGCCGACAGTTGGCGCGCCAGGTAGGTGAAGCGTCCCAATCCTCTGGGACTCAAATGTGATACAATTACTAGTCCTAGGAGGCTAGTAAACACATTTATACATCAGATGATTCCAGATCTGCTTAAACGAGACAAACCTATAAAGGTGGCGAACAACTTTAAGAGTTGGTCCACAACTCGAGACATATCATCAGAGTGGGGCTTGTAGGAAACGGGTGACGCCTAAGAGGGGGGGTGAATTAGGACTTCTAAAACTTTTACTAAACTAGGCCACTATTAAATCCCTAGAGCAAAACCTATGCAAATAATCACAACTAGAATGTGCAAACTAGGTTTTGTCTAAGTGTTGCTATCTCTACCGCAAAGGCTAAGTTTCAATCTATACTAAATAAGTATGACTACAAGATTGAAACTTAAATGCTTAATATAAATGCGGAATGTAAAGAGCCAAGTAGAGAAGCAAACTCTCGTGGATGACGCCGGTATTTTTACCGAGGTATCCGGAACCACGCAAGGTCCCGACTAATCCTCGTTGGTGCCCCTACGCAAAGGGAAGCCCACGCGAGGGCCAAGCACCACGGTCGAGTAACTCCGTAGAAAGCCGCGGGCCTTCTCCACGCGCAAGTGGTGCTCCGCTTCCGGCTCCTCTCGGACGCTCCCCGCCGTCTCCACTATCGAGCTTCCGGCCGAAACGCCGCGGGCCTCGTTCCCTCCGGTACACGGTGGCGGCCGTGACACAAACGCGGTTGTCACGGTCTCGCAAGACTCTCGCCCACTCGGTACAATTACAACGGCTCACGCAAGAGCCGAGGGGTTGTGTGGTTTTACAAAACTCACTCAACTAACTAGGGTTCACCTAGAGCAAGCGCTAAAGCGGTCTAACTAACCTAAGCACTTCGCAAAGCACCTACGCTAATCACCGAGTGATTTTATTAAGCACTTGGGTGTTTGAGCACTTGGAAATATGCACTATGTGTCTTGGTATGTTGCTTGGGCTCTCACACAAGAGAATGGCCGGTTGGGGTGGTATTTATAGCCTCCACACCCCAACTAGCCGTTGGACAGAAAGCAGCAGCTTTCTGTCGTCGGGTGCACCGGACAGTCCGGTGCACCACCGGACATCTACTGTTCAGTGTCCGGTGCACGCCACGTCAGCCGACCGTTGGCGCCTGTAGCAGTCGACCGTTGGATCCGACCGTTGCCTTCTGCCCGTTGGCACACCGGACAGTCCGGTGCACACCGGACAGTCCGGTGCTACAGCCAGCTCTGCGGCCTCTCTGCGCAGACTGTCCGGTGCCTCACCGGACAGTCCGGTGCACACCGGACACCAATGTCCGGTGCGCCACCAGGCGCTGGCTGACAGCCCTTATCTTGGATTTCTTCGCTGATTTCTTCGGGCTTCTTTGTTCTTGAGTATTGGACTCCTATGCATCTTTTTATGTCTTCCTTTGAGGTGTTGCATCCTCATTGCCTTGGTCCAATTCTCTTCGCATCCTGTGAACTACAAACACAGACACTAGAAAACTTGTTAGTTCACAGATTGTGTTGTTCATCAAACACCAAAACTCAAATAGCCAAATGGCCCGGGGTCCATTTTCTTTACAATCTCCCCCTTTTTGGTGATTGATGACAACACAACCAAAGCAAGCAAATAATACAAGTATTTGAATGAAAATATGCATTTTACTTGCTAAGATGCATGATTGTCCCCACAATGTGACATTATGGACTTAAGCCTCCCCCTAACTCCATAATTCACTTACTTCCTATTTTTGGACCAAATAACCAAAACCACTTGAAAAGCCATTTGTAGATATAAAATTTTAAATTGGTGGTGTTTGGTGTTTGATATAGTTTTCATTGCTTTGGTCCCTAAACTTCTCCCCCTTTGGCATCAACCACCGAAAAGGAAGACATTAAAAGCATGTAGGAAGTAAATAAAAGCTTGCCCTCATCAAGAATTGTATCAAATGATATCACTAGAAGGATATTAAATTAAACTATGTGAATGATACCACTTGAAGGAGTTCTCAAAAGATTACTCCCCCTAAATGAGTATTCTCCTTTAGAAAGAGTTTTTCTCCCCCTTTAGAGATGAAGAAATACTCCCCCTGATAGAGATCCTCTACTTAGGAAAAAACATGTGAAAATTAGAGGTGCAAGACATGATTTGAAAAGACTAACTTCCCTTATGCATAGGTAACAGAATATGAGTTAACTACTTATGCATTTTTAGCAACATGGAAGCATATGATATGAAATATAGTCTAATCAAATATTGGAGAAGACATGTAAATGATACTGAATGTAGTCTCAAAAGATACCAATTGAAAGTCAATGGTGAGCTTGAGAGACATAAGAGTTCTTGGAGATTTTGCAGTGGAAGATTGTTGTCTTTCTCCGGGGACTTCATTTTCCTTACAATGAGACTATCACATGAAATAGACTTGAAAAGGTGTTAGTCTCAAAGTGTTAGATTATAGAGTAACCTCCCCCTAAAGGTGTGCATACAAGTTTTGAATACTTGTAGGAGACATGCACTTTGATTTGATATCAAGAGGGGCAAATTATCCATAATCCAAACTTTGGCACATATAAGTTAAATGATACACGTTGTAGAAATCAAAATTTTCAATTTATGCATCATTTACTATGGAGTGATATAGAAGCTATGTGCCGTGCTTAAATAAACATTTTAAACCTTGTAGGTTTGCTTAAGTATATGAATTGAAAGCAAGCAATCCTACCATGTGATTTACCTAGTATGCATGAGTTTAAACAAAAGTACATAACAATTGTAATACTAGGCAAGAAAGGTAAACTAGATAGAAGGTAAATAGATACGCATATCTAAAAATGAAGAATACAATAAAACTAGTTACCTTAGTCATGGGTGGGAAATTTGGGTCTAAAGTTTTCACTAACCCACTTGGCAATAAACTTGATCCAATATGATGTACCCCATGATATACATCCCAATTTTGCCAAGTCTCCAAATTTCCCGTAGACCTTCGGTCCACTCACTTCCCTTTCGGAATCCAAACCTTCTTGGTGCTTTTCATGGTTGAAATTATCTCCTTTGGCACCCATATGCGTTTGGCCCCTTTTCCTTTGTTGGCTTGCTTGTTGGCCTTGATTGCTATCACCTTTCCATTCTTTCTCTTCTTGATCAAATATGGTGTAGCATCCATTTTGTTCACCTTTTTGATGTAGGTGTTGGAGATTTTGCATGATGGCTTTTGCTTGAGCTTTTGCCTTTGTTTATCCCCGGTCATCGCCTTGCATTGGAAAGACTTGTGGCCTTCCTTGTGGCATAGCCTACAAATCACAGTTTCTCCCTCTACAGGCTTGTTCACTCCCGCAGTGGTGTTATCCTGTGGAGGTCGGATTTGTTTGGCTTTGCCTTTCTTGTCATACAAAGCCTTGCCAAGGCGAGCCACTTCTTGCTTTAATTGTTCATTTTCCTTTGCAACCTCATCTGAACATGTCTCTACAACAATATTCTCAACAATGACTTGGTTGCAGGGGTTAGAATCATCAATTAAATCAAAGCAGGAAGTAGAAGCATCTTTCTTAATTATTTCAGGTATTTCAACTAAAGATGCTGCTGGGGTGCTACCGATGTTTTCTAGCTTAGTAGTTAGCTCATTATTGTGTATGCTAAGAATTTCCATTTTCTCTAGCAAATTTTCAATAGCTTCTTAGGAGCTAGCTAACTTAGCCTTAAGTTTTTCATTCTTTTTAATAAGGTTGTCATCGGTAGCAGTGGATGGAGCACTAGATTCTAATAGCTCAATTTTAGTTGATAGCTCACTATTTAAGTTTGCAAAAGTTTCAAATTTTTCTAGCAAACCTTTGTAGTCATTTTGAGAGCTAACCAACTTATTTTTCAAAGTTTTAAGTTGAGCTTTTTGCTTAGTGCAAACATCCTGGAAAAATTCTACGGCTTCCGCAAGCTCTTCTAGAGAGGCCTTTCCCTCACCTTCATCATCACTGCTACTTTCATCACTAGAGGATGGAATGCTTTTGTTACCTCTTGCCATAAGGCATTTGTGTGATGACCGTGATGATCGTGACGAGGACCGGTGGCTGCGCGTCCTTGGAGGTTCATCTTCACTTGAAGAATCATCCCAAGTTCTAACACTTGTTAGCGCCTTGCCTTTGCTCCTCTCCCTTTTGGGTTTGGCCATATTTGGACAGTTGTCCCTGAAGTGGCCCTTCTCCCCACATGCGAAGCATCCTCTCTTCCTTTGCTTTTTCCTGTCAATGTTAAAGAGAAGATCCTCGACCTGCAGGGGCACACCCATTAGATTAATCTTGCGGATCATCCCCATTACCTTTCCGACGCGTCGGATTGTCTCTTCGTCCTCGGAGGATGATGTGCATGGTTGATTATCTTCATCATCATCACTTTCTTCTTCTTCCTCTTCTTCACTTGAGGAACTTGGAGTGGGAGCCTTCTTTTTGCCCTTCCTTTCATCACATGCAAAAGCATATGGTCTTGAGGAAGTTGGCTCCTCTCCCCGACTCATTTTTCGCGACATCTCAAAGGCCGCGATTTTCCCAATCATGATGGTCGCGGTCATGTTGCTCAAGTCCTCCATGTTGTGAAGGATGGTGATGATGCTCCCATATCTTTGTTGTGGTAGCAGGGAGATAATCTTCCTCACAATGTCCGCATCACCTAGCTTATTAATGCCAATAGAATTGAGCTCATTGTTGGGGGCATGCTTCGTTGCGCCGAAGGTCTTGCACGAAGAAGCAGCTTCGGCTGAAGTTGTCCCCAGGAGATGGCCGAAGGTTCCTTTTCATGGAGCTTCGGCGTTACAAACCGACATAGAGATAGAATGACCTTTTTATCCATAGATGTCTGAGTCAATGTTGTAAACTTTTGTAAGGGGCATAATTGTAATTTGTCACAGGCTGTGACCTGTGTCTATAAATAGATGAACAGTACCTCTGTACTGTTCACGCGAACCTGCCATTTGCTTTCGCATCACACCTGTACTTTTGCTTTCCTCAGGACTAAAGGTACATTTTTTAATTCGAAGTCATTTATATTCGTTCATGATAGTAAAAATGGAGATGATTCTATGATGATATTTAGATGTTTATTTCAAACCTTATGATCTGTATGAATACTTCGTTCCTTGCTATTATGTTTACGAAGGTACGTCCTTCGTAACCTTCGTCCGAAATTCCTTATATCCCGAAAGGATATAATGTCTTGGAGGACGAAGGACTTTAACCCTTAACATCTTCTATGTTGCCTTGTTCTTAATTCTTAGCATTTGAGAACAAGCCCCCAACATTGGCGCCCACCTCCGGTGAACTCACTTCCACTTTTCTGAGCTGATGGCTTCGTTCAACAATCAAGCTGGAGCTGCTTCGGCTTCGAAGCTGGTGCTCCCGATAACAGGCGGTTCTTGCTCAGAGCCGGCTAACAAGAAGCAGAAGAAGGAGGCTCAGAGAAGGGTGCAGCATGTTGGAGTGCAAGGACCCTTCATCAAGTCAAAATGGTCCCACATTCCAATCACTTTCTCTCAGGAAGACCTTCAGCTTAAGGATTATCCTCACAATGATGCCATGGTTATCTCTTGCGTGATCAAAGGATTTCTGGTTCACAATGTCTTGGTTGATACAGGCAGTGCAGCTGATATTATATTTGCTAAAGCCTTCAGACAAATGCAAGAGCCCGAGGACAAGATTCATGATGCTTCGCACCCTCTTTGTGGCTTCGGAGGGCGGCAGATTATAGCACTTGGGAAGATTACCATGCCGGTAACCTTCGGATTTGTTAACAACACAAGGACTGAGCAAATTGTGTTTGATATTGTTGACATGGAGTATCCTTACAATGCTATCATTGGCCGTGGTACTCTTAATGCCTTCGAAGCAATCCTCCACCCAGCTTATCTCTGCATGAAGATACCTTCGGACCAAGGGCCTATTGCTATTCATGGAAGCCAGGAAGCTGCTAGAAGGGCCGAAGGAAGCTGGACTGACTCTAAAGCAATCCATAACATAGATGGAGCTGAAGCTTGTGAACAGTACAAATTCAGAAGGGAGAAGGCAGCTTCAGCGGATCAGCCGAAGCCCATGTTATTGTGTGAGGACATAGCAGAGCAGAAGGTGCTGTTGGGCTCGCAATTATCTGAAGACCAGGAGAAAACCTTGATAAGGTTTTTATTCAACAACAAAGATGTTTTTGCATGGTCAGCTAATGATCTCTGTGGAGTAAATCGGGATGTTATTGAACATTCGCTCAATGTCGACCCATCCTTCAGACCCCGAAAGCAGAGGCTTCGGAAGATGTCAGATGACAAGGCCGAAGGGGCTCGCAATGAAGTAAAAAGACTCCTCAGTGCAGGAGTTATCAGAGAAGTAAAGTATCCAGAGTGGCTAGCTAACACTGTTATGGTGAAGAAGGCCAATGGCAAGTGGAGAATGTGTATCGATTTCACAGATCTCAACAAGGCTTGTCCGAAGGATGAATTCCCGCTGCCAAGGATAGACTCTTTAGTCGATGCAGCAGCTTCTTCAGAACTCATGAGTCTCCTGGACTGCTACTCAGGCTATCATCAAATCTGGATGAAGAAGGAGGATGAGCCGAAGACTAGCTTCATAACCCCAAGTGGCACATATTGCTATCTTCGGATGCCTGAGGGGCTCAAGAATGCTGGAGGAAGTTTCAGCAGAATGACAGCGAAGGTCCTCCAGTCGCAGATAGGCAGAAATGTGTTGACTTATGTCGATGACATCATTGTAAAAAGCACGAAGCAGATGACGAAGACTGGAGAACTGAAATAATCTCTTACCTTCAGGGTAACTTCCTATCAGATGACGAAGCTTACAATAAAAGAATAGAGGCAAGAGCTCGTCCGTATGTCATGATAGAAGGGGAACTATACAAACATGGAGTTTGTGCCCCGCTGCTCAAGTGCTTGTCTAGAACCGAAGGTATAGAGTTAATGAAAGAGATACATGCAGGCCTGTGTGGATCCCACATCGGATCTAGGCCGTTACTTGGAAAAGTTTTCCGCCAAGGGTTTTATTGGCCGAAGGCAGCTTCGGATGCAGCGGAATTAGTTCAAAAGTGCGAAGGTTGCCAGAAATGTGCAAGAGATCAAAAGCAACCTTCGTCTTTGACCCAGCTGATACAACCCATCTGGCCATTGCAAAGGTGGGGCCTTGATTTGTTAGGTCCATTACCACCGGCTCAGGGGAATCTAAAATATGTTATAGTGGCTGTGGAGTACTTTTCTAAATGGATTGAGGCGAAGCCATTAGCCACAATAACTTCGGCCACTGTCCAAAAGTTTTTCTGGCAGAACATTGTCTGTCGCTTCGGAGTACCGAAGGCCATCACTGTAGATAATGGAACGCAGTTCGACTCCGAAGCTTTCAGAAATTTCTGTGATCAAATTGGAACGAAGATCCATTTTGCATCAGTCAGGCATCCGGAGTCGAATGGGCTCGTTGAAAGGGCCAACGGCATTATAATGACAGGAATAATGAAGTTAATCTTCAATCAACCCAGGGGAAAGTGGCCAGATCAGTTAACCAAAGTGGTGTGGAGCCACAATACAACAGCATCAAGGTCTACAGGCTTTACCCCATTCAAGTTATTATTCGGTGACGAAGCAATAACTCCGGAAGAAGCCAAAGCTGGATCAATAAGAGTAGTAGCTTCGGCAGAATCAAGTCCTGAAGATGATTGTTTTGTGGAAAAAGATGCTTTAGAAGGAATCAGACTTCAAGCCGTGGAAAACATCAATAAATACCAGGCTGAAACAGTTAAATGGCGAGATAGAAAGGTCCGGCTAAAAAATATTGAGCCGGGACACTTGGTGCTTCGGAGAGTGGCCAACCCAGATACAGTGGGCAAGTTACAATTGAAATGGGAAGGGCCTTTCTTAGTAGCATCTTCGTCAAGGCCTGGTTCCTACAGATTGAAGGACATGGATGGCAACGAAATTCCAAGATCTTGGAATGCGGATGAGCTTCGGCGATATTATGTATAACTTGATGTAACTTTTTATGTTTTTTCTTTTCTTTTTCATGGCACCCTTTTCCTTTCTAAAGGGGGAGAAAGGTTTTTAATGGGGCCATCATCTGTAATTTCCTTTTTAGTTTTATAAGAGCAAAATCCCCCGAAGAATGTAAATGTAAAAGCTGAGAACGCACCATCGAGTGCCGAAACTGAAAAAAAAGAGAAGAAGCTCCAAAGACGTCCCTAAGGGGATGCAGAGCTCTGATTCCGCCGAAAGTAAAAGGCGAAGAAGCTCCAAAGTCGTTCCTAAGGGGATGCAGAGCTTACAGCGAAAAGTCAACGCTGATACCGCCTAAGTAAAAGGCGAAGAAGCTCCAAAGTCGTTCCTAAGGGAATGCAGAGCTGACGTGTGGTTGTTTCTAAGGAAATAATGGCCGAGAGTGTGGCTTCGAACATATGTTTTGGACATTCATTCGCACATTATATTACATCATAGCATTTGCATGCATAAGCATTCATTCATAGCATTTGTGTACCTAAGTGCTTGCTTCGGCAAACAGAAGAAGTGGTCTTTTAAAGTGGTCTTTTATGATTCGTTACGTACAAAAAAGAAAAGCTTCGGCAGAAAGAAGTGGTCTTCTATGCTTCGTTGTGTACGAAAAGAAGGGAAGGTGTTTTTTTCGCCTTCGGCTCAAAATACTAATTTCGTCCACATCAAAGCGACTCAGTAGAAGGGTAAGAATATATTACAAGGTATGTACAAAGTTCCTTGAGAATAGTTTAATTGTATTTACAAAAGTTGTTACAAGAGTATCCTGAGTTTTTTCCATGGTATACTCCTACTAATCTCCACTAAGCTTCAGCTTCGGCGACAGCTTCGGCAACATATTTTAAGCATCATCTTCACCTTCGTCATCCTACATGAATCAAAGTATCGCGAGTAAAAATCAAGCGTGAAGGAGAAGGTAATTACAAAGTATGATTTCTTACTGGATCAAGATGACTTCGAGCTTCGTCTCCAGCTTTCTCTCGCCCGCCTTTTGTCCATATCATTTTTATAAATCTATTTGAGATGCTTCGGGCGAGGTCAGGAATATCATCCAGAATTGATGGAGACAGGGTGAAGTTGGGCCTGTTGACGACTTTTCCATGCTCGCAGCCGGCTTTTAGGAACGCAGCAGCGGTACCCCGAGAAGCTACCCAGGCACAGAAGTCACCGTGCTCGGCTATAACTTCGTCAAGTTCTTCAATTTCAGCTTCAATATGTTCGAAGGCTTTTGGTAAATTTTCCGCTGAAGGGGTAAACTTCCCGCTGCTGGCTCCAACTGAGTGAAAAATCTTCTTTAATTGTTGGATACAGTTGTTACTAAATTTCAAGCACTTGTCTTGAAGGCTTGTTAATGATTTTTTCAAATCTGAGTTGGCTTGGACTTCGGCTTCAAGTTTTGAATTAAGCTCTAGCTTTTCTTGTTCAAACTGTTTTGATTGACCGATAAGCTTCGAATTCAATTCTGATACTTTGGCTTCAGTCTCTGCCAGCAAGCCTTCGGTTGATTGGAGCTCGAAGTCTTTCTTTTCAATGATAGCTGACTGTTCTTTTATCTTGCTCTCTAAATTCTCAATTATAGCTTCGTGTTTTTTGTCCTCCAAATCTTGCTGCATCTTCAGAGCTTTGCTCAGTAGCATGCTCTGCACAGAAACAACTTTCGTTAGTAACATTTTCATTATTAAAAGCAATAAAAACCAGAAATAAGGTTGTTTACCTTGAAATTGGAATAAAATAAGCTGCCGACGATATGTTGTCGACGGTAGCGGCTGATATCTGTCTCTAGCTTCGGAAAACCGATACTCTTTGATAGAGTACCGATGACCTTGGCCCCAGTTTGGTCTCGGATGCAGCCTAATTTTTCATCGTCCACACCTCCGAAAAGAAGAGCTCCTGGCCTGTATCCGCAAGACTTGGCATAATCTTTAAGCTCTTCTATTTCGTCCTTCGAAAGTTTTTGCCCAACTAAATTTTGAAATGTGTAGGCTTCGTCGTCCGAAGTGTCTTCGGCTATTTCTTTCCCCTTCCCAGGCACTGTGGCCATGGTTTCTTCAGTAGCGGTGGCAGCTTCTTCTGCAGCCATGTCTTGCAAAATTTTGTCGATATCCTCAATGGTAGTTTCTAAGTTCACATCTTCGGCTGTAGCGGCTTCGGTAGCCGCGACCTCCGAAGGTGCGACTTCGACGTTTGTTGTGTCTTCAGCAGCTGCCGTTTTCTGAATTGACGCCCTCGGCGGCGTCTTATCGATAACTTCGGTCACTGCAATAATTCTTTGCCGCTTTGGTTTGGTTATCTTCGTTTGTTCCGGCTCTTCCACCTTTCGAAAAAGCTTCGTCAGTTGAGGCCCTAATGGACTTAGCTTCGTGGGCACGGGTTCAGTCATTACCTTCAAAATTTCCTCCACGTCGCTGGTAGAAGGTGGTGTGGGGGTCCCCTCTTCTTCGGATAATTTTTGCTTCGGAGTTGATATTTTTCTTTTCTTGGGAATTTTCTTCTCTTTTGCTGGTCTTTCTTCATCCTTGTTCAGAGTTTCGGTCACTCTTTTTCTTTTTTGGCCCTCAGCACCCTTGCTCAATTGCTCATAGTCAGGGTACTCGAAGCTCAGGGCATCAAGCACTCGGTTCAGCCTTCGCTTCGGACGGGTGCCGAAGGCTGCTGTCATCAGTTGATCTTCTTTTTTCGAATAATTTCCAAGAATTTCATTACACATCACCTCAACTGTGTCCAGCCACTCTTGGCAGGGCTTCTTAAAGTATTTCTTGAATTTGAAGTGATAAGGAAGCCGGACACGTTCCCCCTCCTTCTTCTCCCCCTTTAACTTCGGCATTTCCCATTCTTTCAGAGTAGGGAAGACTCTGAATGCCAAGAATTCTTGAACCAGATCCCTGGTACCGATATGCTCTGCAATAATTCTGAATTCATCCATTGCCTGTTGTGTTTGACCCTCTGGTGTCATGTTGCAGCGGGGTCGGGTTTCTCCGAAGATCAGCTCGAGTGGACTTTGCACAAGCTTCTCCTTGTCGTCATCAACCTTGACATAGAACCATTCTGATTTCCAGCCTGCCGGCCATTTGCTTCGGTAGCTGATCACAGGAAACTTTGCGGTTTTCCGGTAGGCAAAATTGTAGCAACCGAAGTTATCATGTAGCCCATCTTTTCTGGCCTTTGTTTGATAATGTAGCTCATGAACTCGACAGAAACTGTCGGCAAATGGCTCCACTGCTTGGCTTCGGAGGGCCCAAATATAAACGCTAAGCCTAACGATAGCGTTAGGAGTTAACTGGTGAAGGTAGATACCAAACCTCTTCAGTATCTCCGCAATAATCTCGTGAAGAGGGAATCTCAGCCCAGCCTTTAAAAAGCTCTTGAAGATGACAATCTCGTCCTTCTCTGGCTTCGGGGTGGTTTCTTCTCCCCCGAAGCGAAGTAGCTTCTTCTGATCTTCACTGAAAAAACCTGCTTTCACCATCTTGGAAAGATCAGCCTTTGAAACAGTCGACTTTCCGAAATCTAGGTGACTGGGCTTGCTGGGCATGGCAATACGGTAGTCATCGTCGGGATCAGTCCCTTCAATGTTTTCTTCTTCTTCTCCTTCGGCAGTTGTCGGGTTTGCTTCAGCAGCAGGCATTTCTTCCGCAGTCACCAGTCCGGAACGCTGCATCGCTTCGGAGATGGGCACAGTATTCGAACCTTCGGCTTCGTCTCCTTCACGTGCAACTCTGGCAGTAGATCGTACTCTGGCCATTTGATTCTGAATTTGGGGAAGTTAGATACTTTTTCTTTTTCCTTTTCTCCCGAAGCCTCTCTTTCTGACGAAGCAGACGTCGAGATGGACCTTCGTTCGATTCTGAGAATCAAGCTTCGGCTATAGTTAAAAATTTTGGCAGCAAAACAGTGCAAATAGCAATGAATGTTGTGGTAACTACACACCTACTCGTCTGTTTATATAGTGCTGCAGGTAAGAAGGCGAAGCGGCAAGATTTTTACACCAGGCGGGCAGTCACTTGTACTCGCTGTGCAGTGGACCGCAAAGATCAAACAGTAACTCTGCAAGGTGGGCCTGGCACGCGCTCGGAAACCGGATCGTTTCTCAGCAACGAGCTCAGGGAAGGTGTTTTTTGGACCTTCGGCTTCCCGAAGCTGAAGAGGCTTTTTTCACGGGTCAAGCTCGTTACGAAAAACGATCTAGCACCGCGAAAGGGGCTACTGTTGGGGGCATGCTTCGTTGCGCCGAAGGTCTTGCACGAAGAAGCAGCTTCGGCTGAAGTTGTCCCCAGGAGATGGCCGAAGGTTCCTTTTCATGGAGCTTCGGCGTTACAAACCGACATAGAGATAGAATGACCTTTTTATCCATAGATGTCTGAGTCAATGTTGTAAACTTTTGTAAGGGGCATAATTGTAATTTGTCACAGGCTGTGACCTGTGTCTATAAATAGATGAACAGTACCTCTGTACTGTTCACGCGAACCTGCCATTTGCTTTCGCATCACACCTGTACTTTTGCTTTCCTCAGGACTAAAGGTACATTTTTTAATTCGAAGTCATTTATATTCGTTCATGATAGTAAAAATGGAGATGATTCTATGATGATATTTAGATGTTTATTTCAAACCTTATGATCTGTATGAATACTTCGTTCCTTGCTATTATGTTTACGAAGGTACGTCCTTCGTAACCTTCGTCCAAAATTCCTTATATCCCGAAAGGATATAATGTCTTGGAGGACGAAGGACTTTAACCCTTAACATCTTCTATGTTGCCTTGTTCTTAATTCTTAGCATTTGAGAACAAGCCCCCAACACTCATTGATAATTAGATTCAAACGAGAATACATGTCTCTAACAAGCTCATCATCTTTCATGGCAAAAGAATTATACTCATTTAAGACTAGGCAATGTTTTTGCTCACGGACATTGGATGTGCCGTCATGGAGCTCATGCAATTTTAGCCAAATCTCATTAGCAGTTTTCAAGGTAAATACTTGGTTAAAAATATCCATGCTAAGAGATTCATACAAGCAGTTTTTGGCTCTAGCATTTAAATGGATTTCTTTTTCCTCACTCGTGGTGGGTTTCTCGGGATTCTTGAGGGGTTTCATCCCGTCACGAGTGACTCTCCAAACACCTAGATCAACGGCCTCTAGGTAACAAGCCATTCTAGCACTATAATATGGGAAGTTAGTGCCGTCGAAGTGTGGTGGCCTATGGGTATCCATCCCTTCCTCTAAAAGGCGTCGGCTCTTTTAGCGGTGAAGCTAAAGCGTTTCAAATGAGCCAAATCGGGCTCTGATACCACTTGTAGGAAACGGGTGACGCCTAAGAGGGGGGGGGGTGAATTAGGACTTCTAAAACTTTTACTAAACTAGGCCACTATTAAATCCCTAGAGCAAAACCTATGCAAATAATCACAACTAGAATGTGCAAACTAGGTTTTGTCTAAGTGTTGCTATCTCTACCGCAAAGGCTAAGTTTCAATCTATACTAAATAAGTATGACTACAAGATTGAAACTTAAATGCTTAATATAAATGCGGAATGTAAAGAGCCAAGTAGAGAAGCAAACTCTCGTGGATGACGCCGGTATTTTTACCGAGGTATCCGGAACCACGCAAGGTCCCGACTAATCCTCGTTGGTGCCCCTACGCAAAGGGAAGCCCACACGAGGGCCAAGCACCACGGTCGAGTAACTCCGTAGAAAGCCGCGGGCCTTCTCCACGCGCAAGTGGTTCTCCGCTTCCGGCTCCTCTCGGACGCTCCCCGCCGTCTCCACTATCGAGCTTCCGGCCAAAACGCCGCGGGCCTCGTTCCCTCCGGTACACGGTGGCGGCCGTGACACAAACGCGGTTGTCACGGTCTCGCAAGACTCTCGCCCCACTCGGTACAATTACAACGGCTCGCACAAGAGCTGAGGGGTTGTGTGGTTTTACAAAACTCACTCAACTAACTAGGGTTCACCTAGAGCAAGCGCTAAAGCGGTCTAACTAACCTAAGCACTTCGCAAAGCACCTACGCTAATCACCGAGTGATTTTATTAAGCACTTGGGTGTTTGAGCACTTGGAAATATGCACTATGTGTCTTGGTATGTTGCTTGGGCTCTCACACAAGAGAATGGCCGGTTGGGGTGGTATTTATAGCCTCCACACCCCCAACTAGCCGTTGGACAGAAAGCAGCAGCTTTCTGTCGTCGGGTGCACCGGACAGTTCGGTGCACCACCGGACATCTACTGTTCAGTGTCCGGTGCACGCCACGTCAGCCGACCGTTGGCGCCTGTAGCAGTCGACCGTTGGATCCGACCGTTGCCTTCTGCCCGTTGGCACACCGGACAGTCCGGTGCACACCGGACAGTCCGGTGCTACAGCCAGCTCTGCGGCCTCTCTGCGCAGACTGTCCGGTGCCTCACCGGACAGTCCGGTGCACACCGGACACCAATGTCCGGTGCGCCACCAAGCGCTGGCTGACAGCCCTTATCTTGGATTTCTTCGCTGATTTCTTCGGGCTTCTTTGTTCTTGAGTATTGGACTCCTATGCATCTTTTTATGTCTTCTTTTGAGGTGTTGCATCCTCATTGCCTTGGTCCAATTCTCTTCGCATCCTGTGAACTACAAACACAGACACTAGAAAACTTGTTAGTTCACAGATTGTGTTGTTCATCAAACACCAAAACTCAAATAGCCAAATGGCCCGGGGTCCATTTTCCTTACAGGGCTGAAGCAGCCCGATATACGCAGCGAAGCAAATCAGCGGTCCAACAGCCACAGGCAAGGTTGGGAACAGTCATAACTCTTACCCGATCTCCTTTTTCTGAAAACAACAAATAAGCAAGGGTGAGTACAAACGTACTCAGCAGCCCACCTTCACCCGCGGAATGGGGAAATCAGATATAATGCATGGAATACGTGGAGCTCAAGATATTTTGCAGAAACAGCAATATTTTATGCAGGGTTGTTTTTGAAAAACATTTTGTATTTTGCAAAGCGCATCCTCTCCAAAAGGAGCAGGAAGTTTTTCAGTATTATAACAAAATCCCCTGGACTAAACTATCCAGGTATCTCAGCAGTTCCCACTGGTTTTCATTTTCAAAAACAGCTACTGGACTTCCCGTCCACCATAGCTCACGGCTCAACCGCCGAACCTTGTAAAAACCACTTTTCAAAAGCATCTCTTTTTTTGGAAAACAAAACATTAATTGCCATACCATACCAGACTCGTCCATTCCTGTGGACACAGACTATTCGAATAGGTTTTCAAACTCTGCGCAGAGGTGTACACTTTACCCACTAGTCCGGCTCTGCGATCTCATGATCAGTGAGATCCGAATCCGACTCTCTTTCTTTCCCCGCACGTCCTAACCTTAACGGTTATCCGGAAGGAGTCAGGCCACCACCATGTCCAAACCGGACAAAACTTTCCCCCTCCTTATCCTCCCGGTGCTCCCCAGCCTTCATAACCCTGGGGTTGGACCATACGAGTTCAGATTGAGTGACTGCCCACACAGTCTCGAGTGGTTGTACTACTAAAGAGTACAGGTAGTGAAGATGACAAACCGGTCCTTATATGAGGGGACAATCCTTCTGCTCACGCCTAAACCAGCTGAGCCAACACCTTAGGCCCTCCCCTAAACCAGGGAGTCCCTGATTATCCCACTCACAAGGTGATAAGGGTGAAAACCCTTCATCACACACATTTTGAAAAGCATTTTCTTTTGAAAACTCACACCTGTTCTCAAATCATTTGGAACATATATATCAGGGATTGATTGCGGCAAGCAGCTGGGTGGCCATAATAACTTGTCTCAAAATCATATCATGCATAAAATAACAGGCTGAGGGTTGTGGTTGAAAAATCATAGGTAATTTATGCATCAAAGGGATCCAGTGAGCTTGCCGTGCTTATTCGGCGAAGGGGGAAGGGGAGCTCGCGGAACTGGCTTCTGGCTCCACCGCCTGGTGTAGACTTGCAGATCTGGCCTCCACGAGACGACACGAACGCTCCGATAACTATGCAACATGAACAAGCAAACATATAAACCAGCAAGTATACCAACAAATATTTAGTATAGTGGTCAGAATAGCGATATATGGATGGGTAGAGTCTTGAGTAGAATCTGTGTCATGTGGTGTTGTGTGGTGTTGTGATATTACTGGTGGTGGAGCGGAGGTGCTTACCAGGAGGGTGGACTGGAGGCGAAGCGACACTATGCGTGTAGCCGGCAGAGCGGAGTAACTGAGTGGGTGGGGTGTTTGCCTTGGCTGAGGGTGTTGAGTGTGTGTGGAGAGGGAAAGGGTAGCTGGGTGTATTTATAGCTGGGTGTATGTGGTGTAGCACAGTGAAGTTCACTGTTGGTGAGAATAGTGACGAATGAATCGTCTGACTTAGTATGAACATGAGAGTTATAGGTAGAATATGGGACAAGAGTATTTTGGGAGTTTTCTGGAATATGGACCATGCTTAAGGGATGACATGGTTGGATAGGGAATAGTTTGATAAGAATTTAGAAACGAGAATTATTGGAATCTGAGTTTGGGAGCCTGGTTCGAAGGAATCTCAAAGTTAAGCGTGCTCAACTTGGAGAAACCTGGGATGGGTGACCAGATGGGAAGTTCCCACTGGAAGGAAAACCACAGTCACCGGAGTTCGTATGATTGGAACATGGGTCTGGCTGGTCTTAGGTGGACTGGACAGCATGATGGATGAGTAGTTGAAATTTGGGATGACTAGATGACCGATGAATAATAACGATGAATAGTGGCGATGGAAAAGAAATTATAGATATCATCGATGAATAGTAACGATGATGAATAGTAATGATAAATAGTAACGATGATGAATAGTGTATGTGAATAGTAACGATGGATAGTAATGGTGAATAGTAATGGTGAATAGTGATAGTGAATAGTTCGTATGAACGAACGATGAACGATGAATAGGAACTATGAACGAACGGACGAACGATCGAATGATCGGACGAACGAACGATCGGAATTTTGGCAGCATAACGGCAGGAAAAGATTATTTGGACGAACGAACGGACGAACGATCGAATGATCATACGAACGAACGATCGGAATTTCGGCAGCATAACGGCAGGACAAATATTATCTGGAAGAACGATGAATAGGGACTATGAACGAACGATGAACGATGAATAGGGACTATGAACGAACGATGAACGATCGAATGATCGAACGAACGAATGATCGGAATTTCGGCAGCATAACGGTAGGAAAAAGATTATTTGGACGAACGAACGAACGAACGATCGAACAATCGGACGAACGGACGAACGAACCATGAACGATCGGACGAACGATCGAACGATCGGACGAACGAACGAACAAACTAAGAACAGGGGACGAACGATCAAAGAACGATCCTTGTGCTAGTGTGTGCTTGTGTGGAACATGGAGTGGGTGTGTGTGGGGGGGGGGGGAAGAGAGTTGCCATGAAATGGCTTGGGGTGGGAAGAGAGGAGTTCTTGCCCCTCTATTTATAGCCATGGTGGGGGATTAGGGGGAGGGATGAGAGGATTAGTGGGAGGATAAGAGGATTAGTGGGAGATTAGCATGTATTTGCCTTGTATAAGTGAGATTAGCTTGTAGAGCTCACCGTATGACACTGGAGGCATACGTATACGTATGAGCATGAGAAAAGTTACAAAGAAATATTTGTAGGGACTTGAAAAATGATTATAAAGGTATTTCTTAGGAAGAAAATACTTGGAGATACATTGGTGGAATATTTGGGCAATATTTCTGGAAAGAATTTGAGGGGGATCACTGGGGAAATATCTGGGCAGTATTTCTGAAAAGAAATTGAGGGTGATCACTTGGGAAATATTTGTAGGATATTTTGAGGAGGATTTTTAGAGAGAATATAGACCACTATACTTTATTTGTTGATATCAACTCGCAAACAAACATTTTGAAATGAAATTTGAAATTCATTTTGAATTTAGAGCGAGTTTGAGAAAATTTCAGGATTTGAATTTTTGGGATGCTACAGTAGGGGCCTGCTGCGTGCTAACGAACACCTTCCCGTTGAGATCCAGATGGGGAGTCTTCAGCAACCTCTCCAGCCCGAGACGGTGCTCCGCTTCGGGAGTCTCGAGTTCATGTCCCTCGACGGCAGCTACGACATGGTACTCCTCCCCCCGTGGCGTGACGACAACGACGGTCTCCGACTCGCCCGGCGGCGGCGAGCTCTACGACAGCATCTCCCCGCGGCAGAAGAGGAGCACTCCGGTCGTCCCCACCACCCTCCTCGTCGGAGAAGGCAGAGATGAGGCAACCATGGCCATGCAGGAGGCGGCACCTTGTCGGCTGTCGCACCAGAGCGAGTCGACGACGCCGGCACTCCCCCGGGGGACATGTCGGACATTGTCCTCACACCTGAGTCGACGGCGGGTGTCACTTCCCCGCGACGTGTCAGCCCCAAGCGGACTGATGACGCTAGCACCCTCGCAAAGGACCTACTGGGTGTTACCCTCGTACCTGAGATAACGGTGTGCTCCGCCCCCGACACGACTTCACCACCGTCCATCGACCAAAAGGTACCGTCTGTTTTCCATCCCGTACCTTTTCGGTTCAGCTTCGATCCACCTAGCGACCCCGCTATGGTGAGCGCCTTCGTAAAGGCGTATCCAAACCTTCCGGGGTTCCACATGTGGTCGACCTAGGACCGACTGACAGCTGTCTCAACCTTCGGACCGATGGGTTCTAAGGAAGAGGATGACCCCGACTCCGGTTGGGATTTCTCTGCCCTTAATGACCCCGGTGCCATGCGGGGCTTCATGTCCGCATGTGACCACTGCCTCTCCGGTTGTTCTGACGATGGCCATGACCTTGACGACGAGGGTTATGACCCAAGTCGCGAATGGTTCCACGTCGATCTGGGAGATCACAGCGAAGGCAACCACCTCGATATGCCAGAGGTTGACGATCCCCCTAGGCCCACATCTCGCGTTGACATCCTGCGGGAGCTAGCTGTGGTACCAGTCCCTACGGGGGGTCAGGACATACAGCTCGAGCAAATCCGTGAGATGCAGGCTCGGGTCAACGAGGAAGCAGGCCGGCTTGTACAGCTCCGATAGAACATCGAACAGGAGTGGGCAGGCCGAACGCTCGCCGGAGAAGCCTGTCACCGGGCCCAAGACATCTGGTGCCGCATCGTCGACAATGCCAGGGCAACGCTGCCCCCGGCCATCAGCGGGTCCGGCCAGGACCTAGCTGCAGTGGCGATGTTGCTTCGAGCCATGCCGGAGCCATCCACCACCGAGGGACGGCGTATCCAGGGTGAACTTAAGAATCTCCTAGAAGGCGCCGCGGTTCGACGAGCCGAGAGCTCCGCCTCCTGCAGGCGAGCTGACCCCTCGGAGCATCACACGGTGTCCTCCCGGTGCATTCGGGAAGCCTCGGTCCATCCCGAGCGCACGCGGGACGAGGCGCCTGCCGCCCGGGAATGCCTCGGCAACGAGCACCACCATCTCGACCATCGAGCCCGCCTCGACGAGAAGGTGCGCCGAGGCTACCATCCCAGGCATGGGGGACGCTGCAACAGTGAGGAGGATCGCAGTCCTTCGCCCGAGCCACCCGGTCCGTGAGTCTTCAGCCGGGCCATATGACGAGCGTCGTTCCCTGCCCGTTTCCGAGCCCCGACTACTATCACCAAGTACTCGGGGGAGACGAGGCCGGAGCTGTGGCTCGCGGACTACCGACTGGCATGCCAGTTGGGAGGGGCGGATGATGACAACCTCATCATCCTTTATCTACCCCTTTTTTCTCTCCGACACCGCCCGAGCCTGGCTGGAGCATCTGCCTCTTGCGCAGATCTCCGACTGGGACGATTTGGTCAAAGCTTTCGCGGGAAACTTCTAAGGCACGTACGTGCGCCCTGGGAACTCGTGGGACCTCCGAAGCTGCCGCTAGCAGCCAGGGGAGTCCCTCCGAGAGTACATCCGGCGGTTTTCAAAGCAGCGCACCGAGCTGCCCAACATCACCCACTCGGATGTCATCGGGGCTTTCCTTGCCGGCACCACTTGTCGAGACCTGGTGAGCAAACTGGGGCGCAAGACTCCCACCCGTGCGAGCGAACTGATGGACGTCGCCACCAAGTTCGCCTCGGGTCAAGAGGCGGTCGAAGCCATCTTCTGAAAGGACAAGCAGCCTCAGGGAGAGCCGAAGACAGACGCCCCTGAGGCGTCCGCCCAGCGGGGCACGAAGAAGAAGGCTAAAAACAAGTCGTAAGTGAAGCGCGACGCCGCAGACGCGAACCTCGTCGCTGCGGCCGAGCACAGGAACCCTCGGAAACCTCCTGGAGGGGTCGGCGCATTCGACAAGATGCTCAAAGAGTCGTGCCCCTATCACTAGGGGCCCGTCAAGCACACCCTCAAAGAATGTGTCATGCTCCGGCGCTACTTCCATAAGACCGGGCCCCGGCGGAGGATGGCATGGGCCATAACAACGACAAGAAGGAGGGCGGCAAGGAAGAGGGATTCCCGGAAGTCCATAACTGCTTCATGATCTACAGCGGGCAGGCGGCGAACGCCTCGGCTCGGCACCGCAAGTAGGAGCGCCAGGAAGTCTGCTTGGTGAAGGTGGCGGCGCCAGTCTACCTAGACTGGTCCGACAAGCCTATCACCTTCGACCAAGGCGACCACCCCGACTTCGTGCCAAGCCCAGGAAGGTACCCGCTCATCGTCGATCCGATCATCGGCAACGTTAGGCTCTCCAAGGTCCTCATGGACGGAGGCAGCAGCCTTAACGTCATCTATGCCGAGACCCTGGAACTCTTAGGGGTTGATCGGTCTGAAGTCCGGGCCGGTGCGGCACCCCTTCCACGGGATCGCGCCGGGGAAGCGAATCCTACCCCTCGGACGGATCGACTTACCCGTCTGCTTCGGAACTCTCTCTAACTTCCGAAAGGAAGCTCTCACCTTTGAGGTCGTCGGGTTCCGAGGAACCTACCATGCGGTGTTGGGAAGACCATGCTACGCCAAGTTCATGGTCGTCCCCAACTACACATACCTCAAGCTCAAGATGCCGGGCCCGAATGGGATCATCACCGTCGGATCCACATACCGCAACACGTACGAATGCGACGTGGAGTGCGTGGAGTACGCCGAGGCTCTCGTCGAGTCCAAGGCCCTCATCGCCGACCTGGAACGCCTCTCCAAGGAGGCGCCCGACGCGAAGCGGCACGCCGGCAACTTCGAACCAGTTGACGCGGTCAAGTCCGTCTCTCTCGACCCCAGCAACGACGCTAGCAAGAAAATTCGGATCGGATTCGAGCTCGACCCCAAATAGGAAGCAGTGCTCGTCGACTTTCTCCGCGCAAACGCCGAAGCCTTTGCGTGGAGTCCCTCTGAAAGGGAAATATGCCTTTGGGCCATTTCTAAGTATTTTGGTGATTGAGTGCCAACACATGTGCTTAATCGTGAATTTATGTACATGGATGAACAAGGTGCAAATCATGAAGTGAAGGTATGTTTCTAAACCTTAGTACATTGGTTTTGTGTACTAATATATTTGTCTAAGTGTTAGAAACAGAAAGAAGAAGAAAAGAGAAGAGGAGAAAAGACTTGGCTGTGTGCTGCCAAGACCCAGCTCGGTCTGGAGCACCGGACTGTCCGGTGTGCACCGGACAGTGTCCGGTGCGCCAGGCTGCCTCGGCGCGAAGTGGCCGCTCTCGGGAAATTGGCCGACGGCGTACGGCTAAAATTCACCGGACTGTCCGGTGTGCACCGGACTGTCCGGTGAGCCAACGGTCGGCCGGGCCAACGGTCGGCCGCACAATCCGCGCGGGACACGTGGCGGAGCCAACGGTCGGAAGACGGCACCGGACTGTCCGGTGTGCACCGGACATGTCCGGTGCGCCAACGGCTCCCAGATCTCCAACTGTCTGCAACGGTCGGCAGCGCCAGTTAAGGAAACAAATCGGGCACCGGACAGTGTCCGGTGTGCACCGGACTGTCCGGTGCCCCCGACGATAGAAGGCAAGGATGGCCTTCCGAATTTGCTCTCAACGGCTCCTAGCTGCCTTGGGGCTATAAAAGGAGCCCCTAGGCGCATGGAGGAGACACACAAGCAACCCTTGAGCATTCTTGATCATCCACACTTAGTCTTTGCGCTTTCATTTGTGATTCTAAGTGATTCGAGCTCCGTTCTAGTGAGAACTTTGTGATACTCTTGTGAGCTCGAGTCTTGGCCGTGTGTGTGCGCATTTCGCTGTGGATTTGTGTGTGTTGCTTCCCTCCCTTACTCTGTGTTTCATTTGTGATCATATACTTGTAAGGGCAAGAGACTCCAATTTATGGAGATTCCTTGCAAACGGGATAGTGAAAGGAACAACAAAACACCGTGGTATTCAAGTGGGTCTTTGGACCGCTTGAGAGGGGTTGATTGCAACCCTCGTCCGTTGGGACGCCACAACGTGGAGTAGGCAAGCGTTGGTCTTGGCCGAACCACGGGATAAAACCACTGTGTCACCTCTGTGCTTGATTTTCTTGTGGTACTGTGTTTTGTTGAGACTTCACCTTAGCCACTTGGCAATAATCGTGCTAACACTTAACAAGTTTTTGTGGCTTAAGTTTTAAGTTTTTACAGGATCACCTATTCACCCCCCCCCTCTAGGTGCTCTCAATTGGTATCAGAGCCGTTCTCTTCACAAAGGGACTAACCGCCCGAAGAGATGGATCCTAAGGGGAAGGGTATAGTGATCAACGACAAAGAGAAGGAGACCTTCGTCAACGAGCCGAAGGACGACAAGCCTACCGACTCCGGCTCGGGTCATAGACGGAAGGAAGGGAAGAAGAAGAAGACAAGGCGCATCAAGGAGATCGTCTACTACGACAGCGATGAGTCTACTTCTTCCCAAAAGGACGAAGACCACAACGACTACGAGAGAAGGAAACCGGTTAATTCGAACTTTTCTTTTGATTACTCTCGTATTCCGCAAAGTTCACATTCACATTTGCTCTCCATTCCACTCGGCAAGCCCCCACACTTTGATGGAGAGGACTACGGATTTTGGAGCCACAAAATGCGTAGTCACCTATTCTCTCTCCATCCTAGTATATGGGAGATTGTAGAGAGTGGAATGCACTTTGATAGTTCGGATAGTCCTATGTTCATTAATGAACAAATTCATAAGAATGCACAAGCTACTACTGTTCTTCTAGCTTCCTTGTGCAGGGATGAATACCATAAAGTGAGCGGCTTGGATAACGCCAAGCAAATCTGGGACACCCTCAAGATTTCTCATGAGGGGAACGACGTCACCTTGCTCACCAAGATGGAGTTGGTGGAAGGCGAGCTTGGACGATTCGCCATGATAAGGGGAGAGGAGCCAACTCAAACTTACAACCGGCTCAAGACCCTTATCAACAAAATAAGGAGCTACGGAAGCACGCGTTGGACGGATCACGACGTCGTCCGCCTAATGCTCAGGTCCTTTACCGTTCTTGATCCTCATCTCGTGAACAATATTCGTGAGAATCCCAGGTACACGATGATGACGCCCGAGGAAGTACTTGGAAAATTCGTGAGCGGGCGGATGATGATCAAGGAGGCAAGATACGTCGACGACGCGTTGAACGGACCACTCCACGAGCCTCAACCCATTGCTCTAAAGGCAACGAGGAGCAAGGAGTCGCTACCTAGCAAGGTGGCGCAAGTTGAGGCGGCCGGGCTCAATGATGAAGAGATGGCTCTCATCATCAAGAGATTCAAGACGGCGCTAAATGGTCGCAAGGGGCAGCCAAGCAAGACCAAGACAAAGGGGAAGCGCTCATGCTTCAAATGCGGTAAGCTTGGTCATTTTATCGCTAACTGTCCCGATAATGAAAGTGACCAGGAAAAGGGGAACAAAAGAGAGAAGAAGAAGCAATACAAGAAGGCAAAGGGCGAGGCGCATCTAGGAAAGGAGTGGGACTCGGATTGCTCCTCCTCCGACTCCGACAATGAAGGACTCGCTGCTACTGCCTTCAACAAGTCTTCCCTCTTCCCCAACGAGCGTCTCACATGCCTTATGGCAAGGGAGAAGAAAGTGAGTACTCAAGACTCCACTTATGCTTCCTCTAGTGATAATGAATCTAGTGATGATGATGACATAGATTATTCATGCTTGTTCAAGGGCTTAGATAGATCTAAGATAGATAAAATCAATGAATTGATTGATGCATTGAATGAAAAGGATAGGCTTTTAGAAAAGCAGGAGGATTTATTGTATGATGAACATGATAAATTTGTAGAGGCACAAAAATCATATGCTTTAGAAGTAAAAAGAAATGAAATGCTTTCTTATGAACTATCTACTTGTCATGAAACCATTTCTACTTTACAAGGTGTTAACAATGATTTAAATACTAAGTTAGAAGTAGCAAATAAATCTAATTCTTGTGTAGAACATGTTATGATTTGCACTAGGTGTAAGGATTTTGATGTTAATGCCTGTAGTGAACACCTAGTTTTAATTTCCAAATTAAATGAGGAATTGGCTAGTCTTAATGCCCAACTTAAGACTAGCAAGAGTGAAGTTGATAAGATAAAATTTGCAAGGGATGCCTACACGGTTGGTAGACACCCCTCAATTAAGGATGGGCTTGGCTTCAAGAGGGAAGCCAAGAACTTAACAAGCCATAAGGCTCCCATCTTCGTCAAGGAGAAAGGGAAGGTCCCTATGGCTAGTAGTGCTAAAAAGAACCATGCTTTCTTATACCATGATAGGAGGCATGCTAGAAATGCTTATAATGGTTTTGATTTACATGTTTATGATTCACATACCATGTTTGCTTCTAGTTCTTCCTATAAGCATGATAGAGATATGTGTAGGAGAAAAGTTGTACATATGCCTAGGAGAGATATTGCTCATGTGCCTAGAAAGAATGTTATTCATGCTCCTAGGAAAGTAGTGAATGAACCTTCTATAATTTATTGTGCTTTAAACACTTCCTTTGCTATTTGTAGAAAGGATAGGAAAATAATTGCTAGGAAGTTAGGGGCAAAATGCAAGGGAGACAGGACTTGCATTTGGGTCCCTAAGGACATTTGTGCTAACCTTGCAGGACCCAACATGAGTTGGGTACCTAAGACCCAAGCCTAAATTTGCCTTGCAGGTTTATGCATCCGGGGGTTCAAGCTGGATTATCGACAGCGGATGCACAAACCATATGACGGGGGAGAAGAAGATGTTCACCTCCTACGTCAAAAATAAGGATTCCCAAGATTCAATTATATTCGGTGATGGGAATCAAGGCAAGGTAAAAGGGCTAGGTAAAATTGCAATTTCTAATGAGCACTCAATTTCAAATGTGTTTTTAGTTGAGTCTCTTGGTTACAATTTGCTATCTGTTAGTCAACTATGCAACATGGGATATAATTTCCTTTTTACTAATGTAGATGTGTCTGTCTTTAGAAGATGTGATGGTTCACTAGCTTTTAAGGGTGTACTAGACGGCAAGCTTTACTTAGTAGATTTTGCAAAAGAAGAGGCCGGTCTAGATGCATGCTTAATGGCTAAGACTTGCATGGGCTGGCTGTGGCATCGCCGCTTAGCACATGTGGGGATGAAGAACCTCCACAAGCTTCTAAAGGGAGAACACGTGATAGGTCTAACAAATGTTTATTTCGAAAAAGATAGACCTTGTGCAGCTTGTCAGGCAGGTAAACAAGTGGGAGGAGCACATCACAGCAAGAATGTGATGACCACGTCAAGACCTCTGGAGCTGCTGCATATGGACCTCTTCGGACCCGTCGCCTATCTAAGCATAGGAGGAAGTAAGTATGGTTTAGTTATTGTTGATGACTTTTCCCGCTTCACTTGGGTGTTCTTTTTGCAGGATAAGTCTGAAACCCAAGGGACCCTCAAGCGCTTCCTCAGGAGAGCTCAAAATGAGTTTGAGCTCAAGGTGAAGAAGATTAGGAGCGACAACGGGTCCGAGTTCAAGAACCTACAAGTGGAAGAGTTTCTTGAGGAGGAAGGGATCAAGCACGAGTTCTCCGCTCCCTACACACCACAGCAAAATGGTGTGGTAGAGAGGAAGAACAGGACGCTAATCGACATGGCGAGGACGATGCTTGGAGAGTTCAAGACCCCCGAGTGCTTTTGGTCGGAAGCCGTGAACACGGCTTGCCACGCCATCAACAGGGTCTACCTTCACCGCCTCCTCAAGAAGACGTCATATGAGCTACTAACCGGTAACAAACCCAATGTATCTTACTTTCGTGTTTTTGGGAGCAAGTGCTACATTCTAGTGAAGAAGGGTAGAAATTCTAAGTTTGCTCCCAAAGCTGTAGAAGGGTTTTTATTAGGTTATGATTCAAATACAAAGGCGTATAGGGTCTTCAACAAATCATCGGGTTTGGTTGAAGTCTCTAGCGACGTTGTATTTGATGAGACTAATGGCTCTCCAAGAGAGCAAGTTGTTGATTGTGATGATGTAGATGAAGAAGATGTTCCAACAGCCGCTATACGAACCATGGCGATTGGAGACGTTCGGCCACAGGAACAAGATGAACAAGGTCAACCTTCTTCCTCAACAACGGTACATCCCCCAACTCAAGACGATGAACAGGTTCATCAAAAGGAGGCGTGTGATCAAGGGGGAGCACAAGATGATCATGTGATGGAGGAAGAAGCGCAACCGGCACCTCCAACCCAAGTTCGAGCGATGATTCAAAGGGATCATCCCGTCGACCAAATTCTGGGTGACATTAGCAAGGGAGTAACTACTCGATCTCGATTAGTTAATTTTTGTGAGCATTACTCCTTTGTATCTTCTATTGAGCCTTTCAGGGTAGAGGAGGCCTTGCTAGATCCGGATTGGGTATTGGCCATGCAGGAGGAACTCAACAACTTCAAGCGTAATGAAGTTTGGACGCTGGTGCCTCGTCCCAAGCAAAATGTTGTGGGAACCAAGTGGGTGTTCCGCAACAAACAGGACGAGCACGGGGTGGTGACGAGGAACAAGGCTCGACTTGTGGCAAAAGGTTATGCCCAAGTCGCAGGTTTGGACTTTGAGGAGACTTTTGCTCCTGTGGCTAGGCTAGAATCAATTCGTATCTTGCTAGCATATGCCGCTCACCATTCTTTCAGGTTGTACCAAATGGATGTGAAGAGCGCTTTCCTCAACGGTCCAATAAAGGAGGAGGTGTACGTAGAGCAACCCCCTGGCTTCGAGGATGAGCGGTACCCCGACCACGTGTGTAAGCTCTCTAAGGCGCTCTATGGACTTAAACAAGCCCCAAGAGCATGGTATGAATGCCTTAGAGATTTCTTAATTGCTAATGCTTTCAAGGTTGGGAAAGCCGATCCAACTCTTTTCACTAAGACTTGTGATGGTGATTTGTTTGTGTGCCAAATTTATGTCGATGACATAATATTTGGTTCTACTAACCAAAAGTCTTGTGAAGAGTTTAGCAGGGTGATGACGCAGAAATTCGAGATGTCGATGATGGGCGAGTTGAACTACTTCCTTGGGTTCCAAGTGAAGCAACTCAAGGACGGCACCTTCATCTCCCAAACGAAGTACACGCAAGATCTACTAAAGCGGTTTGGGATGAAGGACGCCAAGCCCGCAAAGACGCCGATGGGAACCGACGAACACACCGACCTCAACAAAGGAGGTAAGTCCGTTGATCAAAAAGCATACCGGTCCATGATAGGTTCTCTGCTTTATTTATGTGCTAGTAGACCGGATATTATGCTTAGCGTATGCATGTGTGCTAGATTTCAATCCGATCCTAAGGAGTGTCACTTGGTGGCGGTGAAGTGAATTCTTAGATATTTAGTCGCTACGCCTTGCTTCGGGATCTGGTATCCAAAGGGGTCTAACTTTGACTTAATTGGGTACTCAGATTCCGACTATGCTGGATGTAAGGTCGATAGGAAGAGTACATCGGGGACGTGCCAATTCTTAGGAAGGTCCCTGGTGTCATGGAACTCTAAGAAACAAACCTCCGTTGCCCTATCCACCGCTGAGGCCGAGTATGTTGCCGCAGGACAGTGTTGTGCGCAACTACTTTGGATGAGGCAAACCCTCCGGGACTTTGGCTACAATCTGAGCAAAGTCCCACTCCTATGTGATAATGAGAGTGCTATCCGAATAGCGGAAAATCCTGTTGAGCACAGCCGCACAAAGCACATTGACATCCGGCATCACTTTTTGAGAGACCACCAGCAAAAGGGAGATATCGAAGTGTTTTATGTTAGCACCGAAAACCAGCTAGCCGATATCTTTACCAAGCCTTTAGATGAGAAGACCTTTTGCAGGCTGCGTAGTGAGCTAAATGTCTTAGATTCGCGGAACTTGGATTGAAATATAGCATACATGTATTTATGCCTTTGATCACGTTCATTCTGCATTTTGTTGCTTATTATGGTGCTCAAGTTGTACAAACACTCCCTGGACCTCACAAGTCCGTTGCAAAGTGATGCACATGTTTAGGGGAGATGTGTTACAACTTGATCCCTTGAGACTAACCATATGCTTGAGTTTGTTTGATTTAGTCTCAAAGGAGAATTGAAAGGGAAAAGGTGGACTTGGATCATGCAAGACTTCCACTGCACTCCGATGAGAGGGTAACTTATTCCACGTTCATCTCATGAACTCTTATTGCCATTTGCTCTTAATTGAAGATTTTGGTGAGGCAATGGGGTTAAAGGGCCAAAATTGATCCCGTTTTGGTGGTTGATGCCAAAGGGGGAGAAAATAAAGGCCAAAGCAATAAATGGATCAGCTACCACTTGAGAAATTTGAAAATAGTAGAGTAGAGTTTTTGGTTTGTCAAAACCCTTTTATTGTCTCTTTTGGCTTCTTGTGGGGAGAAGTAGCAATTATGGGAAAAAGGGGGAGTTTTTGAAATCTTTGATCAATCTCTTTTGGAATGACTCTCTTTATGCTTCAACATGTGTGTTTAACTTAGAGATAGAGATTTGAGTTTGATTTGCAAAAACAAACCAAGTGGTGGCAAAGGATGATCCATATATGCCAAAATTGAATCAAAATAAATTTGAGTTTTAATTTGAAGTAAGTTTGCACTTGTTCTAGTTGCTTTATGTTGTGTTGGCATAAATCACCAAAAAGGGGGAGATTGAAAGGGAAATATGCCTTTGGGCCATTTCTAAGTATTTTGGTGATTGAGTGCCAACACATGTGCTTAATCGTGAATTTATGTACATGGATGAACAAGGTGCAAATCATGAAGTGAAGGTATGTTTCTAAACCTTAGTACATTGGTTTTGTGTACTAATATATTTGTCTAAGTGTTAGAAACAGAAAGAAGAAGAAAAGAGAAGAGGAGAAAAGACTTGGCTGTGTGCTGCCAAGACCCAGCTCGGTCTGGAGCACCGGACTGTCCGGTGTGCACTGGACAGTGTCCGGTGCGCCAGGCTGCCTCGGCGCGAAGTGGCCGCTCTCGGGAAATTGGCCGACGGCGTACGGCTAAAATTCACCGGACTGTCCGGTGTGCACCGGACTGTCCGGTGAGCCAACGGTCGGCCGGGCCAACGGTCGGCCGCACAATCCGCGCGGGACACGTGGCGGAGCCAACGGTCGGAAGACGGCACCGGACTGTCCGGTGTGCACCGGACATGTCCGGTGCGCCAACGACTCCCAGATCTCCAACTGTCTGCAACGGTCGGCAGCGCCAGTTAAGGAAACAAATCGGGCACCGGACAGTGTCCGGTGTGCACCGGACTGTCCGGTGCCCCCGACGACAGAAGGCAAGGATGGCCTTCCGGATTTGCTCTCAACGGCTCCTAGCTGCCTTGGGGCTATAAAAGGAGCCCCTAGGCGCATGGAGGAGACACACAAGCAACCCTTGAGCATTCTTGATCATCCACACTTAGTCTTTGCGCTTTCATTTGTGATTCTAAGTGATTCGAGCTCCGTTCTAGTGAGAACTTTGTGATACTCTTGTGAGCTCGAGTCTTGGCCGTGTGTGTGCGCATTTCGCTGTGGATTTGTGTGTGTTGCTTCCCTCCCTTACTCTGTGTTTCATTTGTGATCATATACTTGTAAGGGCAAGAGACTCCAATTTGTGGAGATTCCTTGCAAACGGGATAGTGAAAGGAACAACAAAACACCGTGGTATTCAAGTGGGTCTTTGGACCGCTTGAGAGGGGTTGATTGCAACCCTCGTCCGTTGGGACGCCACAACGTGGAGTAGGCAAGCGTTGGTCTTGGCCGAACCACGGGATAAAACCACTGTGTCACCTCTGTGCTTGATTTTCTTGTGGTACTGTGTTTTGTTGAGACTTCACCTTAGCCACTTGGCAATAATCGTGCTAACACTTAACAAGTTTTTGTGGCTTAAGTTTTAAGTTTTTACAGGATCACCTATTCACCCCCCCTCTAGGTGCTCTCACCCTCGGACATGCCCGACATACCGAGGGATGTCACCGAGCACTCACTGGACATCAGAGCTGGAGCCCGACCCGTGAAGCAAACCCTGCGCCATTTTGACGAAGAAAAGCGTAGGGCCATAGGCGAGGAGATCCACAAGCTACTCGCGGCAGGATTTATCAAAGAGGTATTCCATCCCGAATGGTTAGCTAACCCTGTTCTTGTAAGGAAGAAGGATGGGAAATGGAGGATGTGTGTAGACTACAGTGGTCTAAACAAAGCATGTCCGAAAGTTCCCTACCCTCTACCTCGCATCGATCAAATCGTGGACTCCACTGCTAGGTGTGAAACCCTATCATTCCTCGATGCCTACTCAGGCTATCACCAAATCAAGATGAAAGAGTCCGACCAGCTCGCGACTTCTTTCATCACACCTTTTGGCATGTACTATTACACTACAATGCCATTTGGGTTGAGGAATGCAGGCGCCACTTACCAGAGGTGCATGAACCACGTGTTCAGAGAACACATCGATAGAACGGTCGAGGCTTACGTCGACGACATCGTTGTCAAGACGAAGAGAGCCTCCGACCTCCTCTCTGACCTTGAAACGACATTCAAGTGTCTGAGAGCGAAAGGCATGAAACTCAATCCCGAGAAGTGTGTCTTCGGAGTCCCTCGAGGCATGCCCCTTGGATTCATCGTCTACGAGCGGGGCATCGAGGCCAACCCAGAGAAAATCGCGGCCATCACCAACATGGGACCGATCAAAGATTTGAAAGGAGTACAGAGGGTCATGGGATGCCTTGCGGCTCTGAGCCGCTTCATCTCACGCCTTGGCGAGAAAGGCTTGCCTCTGTACCGCCTCTTAAGGAAGGCCGAGTGCTTCACTTGGACCCCCGAGGCCGAGGAAGCCCTCGGAAACCTTAAGGCGCTCCTTACGAACACACCCATCCTGGTGCCCCCCGCCGCAGGAGAAGCCCTCTTAATCTACATAGCCGCGACTACTCAGGTGGACAGCGCCGCGATCGTAGTCGAGAGACGAGAAGAAGGGCATGCACTGCCCATCCAGAGGCCAGTCTACTTCATCAGCGAAGTGCTTTCCGAGACCAAAGTCCGCTACCCACAGACCCAGAAGCTGCTCTACACAGTGATCCTAACACGGCGAAAGTTGCGACACTACTTCGAGTCTCATCCGGCGACTGTGGTGTCATCCTTCCCCCTAGGGGAGATCATCTAGTGCCGCGAGGCCTCGGGTAGGATAGCAAAGTGGGCGGTGGAACTTATGGGCGAAACACTATCATTCGCTCCTCGGAAGGCCATAAAATCCTAGGTCTTGGCAGACTTCCTAGCTGAGTGGACTGACACCCAGTTACCGACAACTCCAATCCAGCCAGAGCTCTGGACCATGTACTTCGATGGGTCACTCATGAAAACAGGAGCAGGCGCTAGCCTGCTCTTCGTTTCACCCCTCGGAAAGCATCTCCGCTACGTCATTCGCCTCCATTTTCCGGCATTAAACAACGTGGCCGAGTACGAGGCACTGGTTAATGGGCTACGCATCGCCATCGAGCTAGGGGTTCGACGCCTCGACGCTCGAGGCGACTCACAGCTTGTCATCGACCAAGTCATGAAGAACTCCCACTGCCGTGACCAGAGGATGGAAGCCTACTGCGACGAAGTCCAGCGCTTGGAAAACAAGTTCTATGGGCTGGAGCTCATCCACATCGCTGACGGTACAATAAGACTGCGGACGAGCTGGCAAAAATAGCCTCAGGGCGAATGACGGTTCCCTCGGACGTCTTCTCCAGAGACCTACATCAACCATCCGTCAAGATCGATGACACGCCTGAACCTGAGGAAGCCTCGGCCCACCCCGAGGTACCCTCGACCGAGCCCGAGCTACCCTCGGCCGGACCCGAGGCACCCTCGACCGAACCCGAGGAACCCTCGGCCATCGAGGAAGAGGCCTTGCCCGTCGAGGAGGAACAGAATGGGGTCACGCCAGATCCGAACAAGCAGACCCCGTACCTGGAATATCTCCTCTGAGGAGAGCTTCCCATCGACAAGACCAAAGCTCGGCGGCTGGCTCGGCGCGCCAAGTCATTCGTCTTGCTGGGTGATGAAAAAGAGCTCTATCACCGCAGTCCCTCGGGCATCCTCCAACGATGCATATCTATCGCCCAAGGACAAGAGCTATTGCAAGAAATACACTCAGGGGCTTGCGGCCACCATGCAGCACCTCGAGCCCTCGTGGGGAATGCCTTTCAACAAGGTTTCTACTGGCCAACCGCGGTGGCCGACGCCACTAGGATTGTGCGCTCCTGCCGGGGGTGTCAATTCTACGCAAAGCAGACGCATCTGCCCGCTCAGGCCTTGCAGACGATACCCATCACCTGGTCATTTGCTGTGTGGGGTCTAGACCTCGTCGGTCCCTTGCAGAAGGCACCCAGGGGCTTCTCGCACCTTCTGGTCGCCATCGACAAATTCTCCAAGTGGATCGAGGTCTGACCCTTGACCAGCATCAGGTCCGAGCAGGCAGTGGCGTTTTCACCAACATCATCCATCGATTCAGGGTCCCAAACTCAATCATCACCGACAATGGCACGCAGTTCACCGGAAAAAGTTCCTGGACTTCTGCGACGACCACCACATCTGTGTGGACTGAGCCGCCGTAGCTCATCCCATGACGAATGGGCAGGTGGAGCGTGCCAACAGTATGATTTTGCAGGGGCTCAAACCAAGGATCTACAACGACCTCAACAAGTTCGGCAAGCGGTGGATGAAAGAGCTACCCTCGGTAGTCTGGAGTCTGAGGACGACGCCGAGCCGCGCCACGGGTTTTACGCCATTCTTTCTAGTCTATGGGGCTGAGGCCGTCCTCCCCATGGACTTAGAATACGGGTCCCCGAGGACCAAGACGTACGACGACCGAAGCAACCAGACCAGCCGAGAAGACTCGCTGGACCAACTCGAGGAGGCACGGGACATTGCCTTACTACATTCGGCACGGTACCAGCAGTCGCTACGGCGCTACCACGCCCGAAGCGTTCGGTCCCAAGGCTTCCAAGTGGGAGACTTGGTGCTTCGCCTGCGACAGGACGCTCGAGGGCGCCACAAGCTCACTCCTCCCTGGGAAGGGCCCTTCATCATCGCCAAGATCTTGAAGCTCGGAACATACAAGCTGGCCAACGACCAAGGCAAGGTCTACAGCAACGCTTGGAACATCCAACAGCTACGTCGCTTCTACCCTTAAGATATTTTAAGTCGTTCATGTACCTCGTTTACATACACAAAGTCTAACCGTCAAGGAAGGGTCGGCCTTGCCTCAGCAAAGCCCGACCCTCCTTCGGGGGCTAGAAGGGGGGAACCCCCTCTGCGTCAAAATTTTCCTCAGAAAAATTTTCTACCAAAACAACCTTTGTGCTTTCGACTTCCGTATCGATAGCGGGATCCTGAGAACGACGATAGTACATGTAAGCGGCAAGGCCGACCGAGCCGAGGAACTCCTACGCCTCTGGGATACGGATACCTCACTCATCACCTTCCGTGAGAAGTAACTCACGCTCGGATAAGCGATCCTGCTACCAAACAAGTCCTAACACTCGGGTAGAAAACGACTTTCGCGCCTTCTCGACTGTACCGATAATGGAATCCTTCGACCAAATGAGAGCGCACGTAAGCAGCAAGGCCGACTGAGCCGAGGGACTCCTACGCCTCCGAGATACGGATACCTCACTCATCACCGTCCGTGAAAAGTAACTCTCGTTCGGATAGACAATTCTGCTATTGATAGACAAGTCGTGATGCTCGAAACAAGAGGGGAGAAGACGCAGCTTTTTAAACACGACGATAAAGTGTTTAGGCCTCGGCGGCCACGAAAAAGCATGCGCATGCTACAGACAAACTGTTCCTGCAGGTTCGGGCATCGGTAGGGAGAGCAGCAGCACCCTCAGCGTTGTTTCCACCCTCGGCGGAACCTGGCCATGCCTCGGACGGTGACCCAGGCAAAAGGACCTCCACCTAAAGGAGGACGCTAGCACCGCGCTAGCAGACGTCTTGGCCAAGCTACAGCGGCTGCTACCACATCTTCCTCGGCCTGGGAAGCCACCATCTCCCGGGCTGACGAAGTCTCTTTCCTAGCTGACTCCACGTCTGTCCGCGCTAACACCGCTGCCTCCGGCTTCGGCTCATCGCAGAGCAGCCGAGGGTTCCAAAAACTGAGCAAGAGAAGCCTAGAGCGGCAAGGCCGACCGAGCCGAGGGACTCCTACGCCTCCGGGATACGAACACCTCACTCGTCACCATCCGCGAAAGGCAACCGACGCTTGGTTAAGTGGTTCGGCTAGCCAACAGGCAAGTCCTAGCGCTTAGAATGAGGAAGACACACAGCTTCATTTTCGAATACCCAAATGTTCAGGCCTCGACAGCCGCAAAGAACAAACACATATACTCGGGGGTAACAATGCTACACAGACTTAGACGTCGGCAGAACCCTCGGCGGTTCTCCCGACCAACGACAAATGTCTAAGTGCTTGAAGCGGTTACATTTTGCTCCGGCAAAAACCCGGTATATCTCCTTACAAACGGGACTCTGGTTCCGTTCCCGTGGATACGAACAACCTCCACGCCGGAAGGCTTGCGGGATGAAAAACTCCGGGTGGCCCGCCGGCAGCCGCTCCAGCAGCAGTGACAACAACCTCCACGCCGGAAGGCTTGCAGGATGACAAACTCCGGGTGGCCCGTCGGCAGCCGCTCCAGCAGCAGCGACAACAACCTCCGTCTCGGGCGGCTAGACAGTTGCAGCAACGGGTTCAGGGCAAACGCTGCAGCCAAGAGGCCCTCACCCTCGAGAGACGTGAACCAACCATTAAAGCCAAAGAGACGGAGCCACGCCGGCGTACGTCGTCTGCCCCAAAGCGCACCCGCATGTCCTCACTCCCGTCCTCGCCACCAGAACGAGAACGGGGCTGTCCCAGAACACGAACGCCGCCTTCGCGGCGTGCGACGTGTTATACGACCCCCCAACAGCCGGTGGCGCAGCAAGGACCAGCGGTGGGGGCGGCACCAGAGGCAGCACCAGAGCCGCTCGTGCCGGGGAGCCAGTCATGCGGTGGCTACCAGCGCCACAGGCGGCGAACGCCCTTTCCCCTAGATCACTGAAGGAAGGAGCGGGCCGCTGCGTACGCAGAGGCGAACCCCGGCTTAGCTCTCCCTCTGCCTCAGCAAGGATGACGAAGATCCTTGAAGCTGAGGGAGGGGCGGAGGCCGCAGCCCGGCTTGCTTCTCCCCACCAAACTGTCCATTGGTGAGGGAATGCAGCCGGGCTGCACGACGAAAATCCTTGAAGCCAAGCGATGGCTGAAAGGTGCCGATCTCCACGAGGCCGCGCTCCTCCAACGACAGCAAGAGCAAGGCGGCGCTGGAGCACCCCATCCGGGGGCTCAAAAGGCGGAAGGGCGCAATGCATGAGGGGAGAACGAAGGCATGGCCACTACCAAGGGGATCGATCTCCCTTTTATAGGCAGACCTCCTCACTTGCACCCCTTAGCGTCACGGGCGAAATCCCCACTGACATCCTCCAGGGTTCTCCCCCTACAACACGGGGGCTGGGACCCACACATCATACGAGCTGATCCGAAGCACGAAGAAGGCGAACCGCCACACGCGAGGCATGTAACCGTCCCGTGGTTACAAGCGCTCTCCCATCTTCGCAGAAACCGGTGGTCGAAAGGGTGGACTGCCACGCGACGGGCATCCAACTGCACCGCAACTGTGCGCGCCTTCGGCTTCAACCACATCCGGTGGACTAGCGCAAAGGAAGCGGGCCCGCATGTCATGTAACCGGCGCGCCGGTTATGACGTGCGAGAAGTTACACCGCCACTCGCACCAATGCTGTGCCTCCTCGACTGCGGAACCAGTACCGCGACTCGAGGTAGCCCTGCGCATGACCCAACTGTGCCAGTTAAAGGTGACGGCCAAGGGTCAGTCAGCCGCAGGGTAGGCATGACGGTTGGCATGGTCCAAAGCGGGCCGGCAGTAACTGCAGCGGCAGACGAGAGAAGGCAGCGGTCAGGTCACCTGCAGGCTCGCGTCCCCTCCTGAAGCGACGGGAGAGCCCTCTCCCACGGCGTGAAGACGACGTGCCCGTGCCCTGTTCCTCGAATGGCTCGCGCGCACAGCGGGCGCCACGCGAATCGCCCGTCCCGTTGCATTAACTCCCCAACGAAGCAGGCGACACCTCTGGCAGGCGAGGCGAGCGCCGCTTCGCCTTCGCCATAATGACCGCGTCAAAAAAGGTGCGCCACCTTATTTAAATTCATATCCTTACCCTCCTCCTCCTCCTCTCTCTCTCTTGCTACAGGGACCAGGTAAGGGGATGTTGTGGAAAGGATCCTTCTCAGCGAAGGAAGCGGGCCCCGAGCCCTCCTACTGATCAGGGGTTCGAAGGCTGGCCCCTCGGAAGGGTTTCAACAGCCGCCGTAGAGCACACGGACTTCAAGCCCATTACTGATCAGGGGTTCGAAGGCTGGCCCCTCGGAAGGGTTCGACAGCCGCCCTAGAGCGCTCAGGCTCCGTGCCCACTACTGATCAGGGGTTCGTAGGCTGGCCCCTCAGAAGGGTTCGACAGTCGCCCCAGAGCATGCAGAGTGAGGGATGACTCTGGGTACGTTCGATACATAGCCGAGGCTCGGGCTACGCTCTCGAGGTACCCTAGGACATTTCTGAGACCGGCGGGAACGATTTGTAACGGAATCCCACCGGAGGGAGGCATCGAGCCCTTGGACCCTGTCGAAGGGGTCTGGGTCCGGCAAATCACCCGCAGGTACTTTTGGAGCGTGCCTCTGGGCCACCAGCCGACCCCTAACGAACAGGGCACGGGAGTCCACTCGTATCACCTGTTAGCAGCTCACTGGAAACACCATGTTCGGCGCCCTCCGAGGGCAACATGGTGCTTTCCCCCCTCCTCCTTGCGGAAAGGCGACGCAGGGGCGTATAATAAAAGTCGAGAAAGTCCTTGATCGTCCTCTCGCTCTGTGCAGAGGCTCAAGGGCTGCTCTCGCACCCAGCTACGGCCAAAACTGTTGACAGCGTCAACAAACCAGCTTGATAACTTGGACCCCGACCACGCACCTGGGCTACGGCCGGGCCACGTGAGGGAACGATCAGACCGACCGAAACACCACGAAAAGCATTCAGACCTCAGAGGAGTCAAACCACTCCTCCGAGGCCTCGGGGGCTACACCCGGCGGGTGCGCTCGCGCGCACCCACCAGAACAAGACAAAAACCGAGAAAGGTCGGTCCCCTCACCGAAAACACGGCAAAAGCCTCCAAGCGAGTACCAACACTCCCTTCGAGGCTCGGGGGCTACTGTCGGGTACCATAATTAGGGGTACCCCCAACGCTCCTAATCATGGCTGGTAAACACCCTCAAACCAAATGACGGGTGCAGTTCAAGTCAAGACTTCGTCTACCTGAGGGACGCGATCTCACCCGAGCCCAGCTTCGGGTTGGAACAGTAGTCCCAGACGAATTCACGCCTCGCCCGAGGCCTCCTCAGGCAGCGGGCGCCCCCTCGGCTCTCCTGAGGCCCGGCTCGGGCAGGCTTCATTGTGAAGCAACCTTGTCCAGACCGCCTCACCAACCGACCGCTTCGTAGGCGCGTTAAATGCAGGGATGCCTGACACCGTATCCTGACACACGTGCCTTAGTCGGGCAGGCCGAAGTGACCGCAGTCACTTCACCCCTCTTCTTTACTGTCTGACATGACAGGAAAACAGTGTCGCTCGCTCCGCTCCGACTGCCGTGTCAGCCACCCCGGCGACGACTGACAACAAGTCACGATCAACCACCGAGTTCAGCCTCGGGCGCAACAGGAAGCTCTGCCTCGCCCGACCTCATCCTCCGGCCTCGGGAGGAGGTCTCCGCCTCGCCCGACCTTAGGCTCCAGCCTCAGGAGGAGGTCTCCGCCTCGCCTGACCCCCGGACTCGTCTTCGACCCCGGTCTCGGGAGGAATCGCGTCCTCACCCGACCCCGACCTCGGCCTCAAGAGAAGTCTCCGCCTCGACCGACCCTGGGCTCGAGCCGACCGCGCTAACAGGGGATACATCATTTCCCTATTCCTAGCCTGCTCAGGCTACAAGGAACAAGACCGACATCCCATCTGGCTTACCCCGGTGACGGGTAATGATGGTGCCCCGTGTGCGCCATGACGCCGGTGGCTCTCAGCCCCTTACGACAGCAAGGAGACGTCAGCAGGATCCTCACCGCGCTGCCAGCTGTGCTCCTATAGGACTCAGGTGCTCCTCCGATGGCCACGCCATCACATGTACAGGGCCCAAGCTCTCCCCCAACGGCCACGTTGGCATGTACACAGGGCTTAGGCACTCCACTGCCGGACACGTTAGCGCATAGCTACGCCCCCCGTTGTACGTCTGGCCCCTCTCCTTGCCTCTATAAAAGGGAGGTCCAGGGCCACCCTGAGGGGGGTTCGCGCGAGGGAGGTGGCAGACAAACTCTGTGTCTCTCTCCCTCCCTCATGCGACGCGCTTGTAACCCCTACTACGAGCGGCACCCCTGGTGTAGGATAATACAAGGCTTGTCCCACCTCTTGTGTTCTATCCCGTGCCAACCCATCTGGGCAGGGGAACGCAGCGATTTCACTGGTCGGTCCAAGGGACCCCCGGGGTCCGGGATGCCGATAATAATATATGACATTCCCGTTTGTGTCATGTGAATTTTGAGGCCATTAAGAGATTAAGTGACATGTCTTTAATTCCTGAATATAAACATGTTAAAGGTGTAAAATGTGGTATTTGTGTGCAAGCTAAGCAGCCTAGAAAATCGTTTCATACGGTTGAAGGCAGAAGTACCACTCCTTTAGAACTAATTCACTCAGATATTTGTGAGATGAATGGTATAATCACAAAAGGCGGTAAAAGATACTTTCTTACCTTGATAGATGTTGCTACCAGGTTCTGTTATATTTACTTACTCAGAACTAAATATGAGGCACTAGAACACTTTAAGATCTATAAGACTGAAGTTGAAAACCAGTTAGACAAGAAAATTAAAAGGCTACGGTCTGATAGAGGAGGTGAATACCTTTCCAACCTTTTTGATGAGTATTGCAAAGAGTGTGGAATCATTCATGAAACCACCGCTCCATATTCACCTCAGTCAAATGGGGTAGCTGAAAGGAAGAACCGAACGGTGTGTGACTTAGCTAATGCTTTGTTGCAAAGTTCGGGGATTATTGACATCTGGTGGGGCGAGGCAGTACTCACAATATGCTATGTCCTGAGCAGGGTGCCGCCTCACAACCATGAGGCCACACCCTATGAAGGATTTAAAGGAAGGAAGCTAGATCTTTCGCATCTTCAGACTTGGGGCTGCCTTGTGAAGGTGAATGTCCCGTTGCTGAAGAAGAGAAAGCTAGGCGCTAAGACTGTAGATTATGTCTTCCTGGGTTATGCACATAATAGTGCAGCTTATAGATTTCTAGTGGTCCATTCCGAGACGAGCGAAGTCACTGTAAACGTAATAATGGAATCTCGGGATGTGACATTCTTTGAGAGCATCTTCCCTATGCGGGATAAGGAAGTAGTAGCCCCAGATGGTCCATCTCGGACATATTCTCTGCCCTCGAGTGTCCATGACCAGACTCCAGAATTGGAGTTAAGGAGGAGTAAGAGACAAAGGACTGAAAAGTCATTGGGTGATGATTATATTATTTATCTAGTGGATGAAGAACCACACTCCCTCACAGAGGCATATACATCTCCGGATGCAGAGTACTGGAGGGAGGTTGTCCGTAGCGAGATGGATTCAATCATCTCGAACGGAACCTGGGAGATAACTGATCTCCCAGCTGGTTGCAAGCCTGTGGGCTGCAAATGGATCTTTAGGAGGAAGAGGAGACACGATGGTACTATTGAAAAGTACAAGGCCCGTCTTGTGGCTAAGGGTTTTACTCAAAAGAAAGAGGAGGATTATTTTGATACATATTCTCCGGTGGCTCGATTGCCCACAATCTGTGTGCTTTTAGCGCTGGCAGCTGCTTATAAACTTCTTGTTCATCAAATGGACGTAAAGACAACATTCCTAAATGGAGAGCTGGAAGAGGAAATTTATATGCAGCAACTAGAAGGATTTGTGGTTAAAGTACAAGAGAGCAAAGTGTGTCGCTTGATTAAATCCTTACACTGTCTGAAGCAAGCTCCCAGACAATGGCATGAGAAGTTTAATAATACTCTGACCACTGTCGGGTTTTGTGTAAACGAAGCCGACAAGTGTGTGTATTATCGCTTCTCTGGGGGCAAAGGTGTCATCATGTGTTTATACGTTGATGACATATTGATATTTGGGACCGGTTTGGAGGCTATCATGGAGACAAAAGTATTCCTCTCCAAGAACTTTGATATGAAGGACTTGGGTGAAGCTGATGCTATACTGAACATCAAGCTGATAAAGGGTGAGGATGGGATTACTTTGTCACAATCCCATTATGTGGAAAAGGTCCTAACTCGCTTTGGACATATGGACTGTAAACCAGTCACCACGCCCTATGATCCATCCTACACGCTCAGTAAATATGAAGGCGAGCCTGTGAACCAGCTACTATATTCGCAGATCATCGGATCTCTCATGTACCTGAGCAGTGCAACTAGACCAGATATCTCATATGCAGTATGCAGACTGGCTCGTTATTCGGCCAGTCCAGGAGATAGACACTAGGTAGCCTTGTACAGAGTGCTTCGGTATTTGAAGGGAGTGATGAATATTGGTATTAAATATACCGGATTTCCGTCAGTACTTGAAGGATTCAGTGATGCAAACAGGATCTCTGACTCGGATCAAATGAAGTCTACAAGTGGCTATGTGTTCACTTTAGCTGGTGGGGCCATGTCATGGAGATCGTCTAAACAATCAGTGTCGACACGTTCCACCAAGGAGGCTAAATTAGTTGCACTTGATTCAGCAGCATTGGAGGCTGAATGGTTGAGAGACCTGTTGTCAGACCTTCCAATGCTAGCAAAGCCAATACCGGCTGTCCTAGTATACTGTGACAACACTTCTGTGTTGCTGAAAGTGAACAGTAGAAAGGACAACCAAAAATCCTCGAGGCATATCAGAAGACGACTTGATTCATGTCGGCATGCTAGGGAGACAGGTGTAATAACCGTAGATTACATCAAGTCTGAAAGGAACCTTGCTGATCCTTTCACTAAAGGACTGGCTCAAAAGCCATTCCAAGCAGGGTGCATGGGAATGGGACTCGTACCCTGTTAGCGGTTTCAACTGCGGATAACTGTCCTGTGTGACCGGAGATCCCAAGATCCAGGCTCCAGGAAACGAAGCACTGTGAAACCAAGAGCACAAACGATAAAGAGTCTCATGAGCTGTTGTGCTCTGTCTGTATGGCAGGTTGAGCGATATGCTCTTAATGAAGTCAATGCTATAAGCAGAGAAATTGTCCTATAGAATTTCCTTAACGATTTCACCTATATGAGCTGACTGTGGGGTCGCAGTTCGGGAGAGAATGAGGTTTTCTCTCTAGTGAGTTCATGAATAGATATTTAAGGGCATGACCGTAATGCCCTGCCCCATAAGAGAAGCAGATAATCTGCCTAGTACTATGTGCCTTTTGTGCAAAGATTCTCACACTAGGGTTTGTGGATCAAGGCGTAATCCTCTGCTTACTCGTGCAGGGTTGGAGTACACTAGGATAGGCTTTGGTTCAAACCTAACAAGTACCTCTGCCGAAAAGTAGTATATAAACAGTACGAGAGCTCATTGACATTGTTCAGAAAATAAAAGTGAAAATGGTGGGGGTTGTTGTCCATTTTATGGTTTTTCACTTTATTAAAAAAAATAAAGCCAACCTGGCGGGCCGCTACAAGGCCTGCTGGCCGAGCAGCCCACTAGGGACGCACGTCTCTAGGGTTGGAAATGCCAAAGAAAAGATCGGCTCACGCAGAGAGAGGAGTCTGGCCGAATGGCGACGGCGGCTGGAAACAGTTCCGCATCCTTCGACGAAACTTTCGAGCGCTGATGCTGATCCATCTGCCTCCTCCCCTTCTTGTCTCCATAAAAGGCATGGGCGGTAAATCCTCTGGTGCTTCACCCTGGAAACGTGAGGCTCTCTGTTCTCTCTTTCTTCCACCATTTCAGTTGCGATTTTGGATCGATTCTATCGTTCTTGGTGTTCTTGTGTTGAGCGAGCCGTTGGTGATTGAAAGTGGAAGAAAGTGGAGCTGCGCTCGTGTATTTCTTGCGCCCTGTTACTGTATTACAGCACCTGTGCGGTGCTGTTCTGATCTGATCTCTGTCCACCGTGGCCTGGTGTTTGGGCTCCCTGCTGCGGCCAGGTTCTGACCGGTTCCGCCGGACGCGGGTGGCGGTCTGTCCCTGGCATCGTTGGCGATGCGGTGCTGGAGACCTTGGGGCAGGTGACGTATTCCTCCGGCCGGGGGTTGGCTCGCCCATACCTGCCCGATGTTCTGGCGGATTGCCTCGAGCGCTCCTGCTCCCTCATCGAGCCCGGCCTGCGCCCCGCGGACTTGCTCGAGCTGTGGGTCGTGACCCCCCGCCGGAACGGGGACCACAGCTAGCTCCCGCGGGATGTCGGCGCGAGGCGCTGGCCTAGGGGGATCACCATCCTCCGGCATGCCGAGACAGCCGCCTCCGGAGGGATCCCCTAGCTCGATGTGGAAACATTCGCGACTCGGGCCGTAGTCCTTGTCGCCAAGGCTGCGGCTGCCGTCGGAACAGTCGGAGAGGCAGTAGTCACATGCGGTCATGAAGTCCCGCATGGCACTAGGGTTGCCAGATCCGGAGAAATCCCAGCAGATGCTGGGGTCGTCATCTTCCTCGGACCCAGAGGGTCCGTAGGTCGAGACACCCGTCAATCGGTCCCAAGGCGACCGCACACGAAACCCCAGAGAGGTTGCACTCGCCTCAATGTGAGCGCCCGCCAAAGCGAGGTCGCCAGGCGAGTTGAGGCCGAGTCGAAATGACGAAAGATGGGGAGCAGTCGGTACCTTTTTGTCGACGGGGGGCGATGAAGTCACGTCGGGGGCTGACCGCGCCGTCGTCTTGGGTACGAGGGCGACGTCCTGCAGGCCCTCCGTGAGCGTGCTGGCGTCGTCCACCTGCTCGGGGTCGACGTGTTGCGGGGGGTTGGCACTCGCCTTCGCCTCGAACGCAAGGGCGACGCTTGGCGTGTCCTCCGTTGAGGCGCCGGGGATGTCGATTTGCTCGACAGCCGTCGGAGCGCGGCCTCCCGCTCGGCCCTGGTTGCCCCGCCTCCTCCTCCGATGGCGAGGGAGAGGACGGAGCGAGCTCGAAAGCTGTCCTTCCCCCACGCGGGAAAGGCGTCGTCGATTCCGCCGCTGGCGGGCGGGTTGTCCGCCACCATTGTCGCTGTCGCGCGGCGGTAGAAGGAGTATCATGTCGTAGCTGCCGTCGAAGGACATGAACTCGAGACTCCCGAAACGGAGCACCGTCCCGGGTTGAAGAGGTCGTTGGAGACTGCCCATCTGGAGCTTGACGGGAAACTGCTCGTCAACACGCAGCAGGCCCCTACCTGGCGCGCCAACTGTCGGCGTTCCGAGACCGGGGGGTCCCCGAGCCGACGAGTGAGAGTGCCGCGTGCCCCAGCCCAGATGGGTCGAGCGCGTGGGCGAGCGCGAAGGGGGGAACAGAGAGAGAGAGATCGGTGGCCGGAGCCGGGTCGTGAGGGAGTCGGTGAATTCCCGCGGCCTTCGTGTTCGTCCCGCGCCCAGGTCGGGTGCGCTTGCAGTAGGGGGTTACAAGCGTCCGCGCGAGGTGAGGGGAGCGAGCGGCCCCTAGAGAGCGCCTGCCCCTGCCCTTCGTCCCCGCGAGGCCAACCTTCTCTAAGAAGGCCCTGGTCCTTCCTTTTATAGTCGTAAGGAGAGGATCCAGGTGTACAAGATGGGGGTGTAGCAAGGTGCTACGTGTCTAGCGAGGGAGAGCTAGCGCCCTAAGTACATGCCAAGGTGGCAGCCGGAGAGATCTTGGCACCCTGTTGGTGTGGCGTCGTGGCTGTTGGAGGAGTAACGGAGCCGGACGGAGGGACAGCTGTCGGAGTGGCTGGACCCTTGCTGACGTCCTCCTGCTTTCGTAAGGGAGCTGAGAGCCGCCGTCGTCATGGTCTAGCGGGGCGCCATCATTTGCCTATCTGGCGTAGCTGGCCAGATGGGACGCCGGTCTTGTTCTCTGCAACCCAAGTCGGCTCAGGGCAGGGTGATGATGACGCTTCCTGTCGACGTGGCGGTCTCGTGTCCTAGGTCGGGCGTCGTGGAGGTTCCTCCGAAGCCGACGTCGAGTCCGTCCTGCAAGACAGAGGCAGAGTCCGAGCCCTGGGTCGGGCGAGGCGGAGATCGTTCGGCAGAGGCTGAGGCGGAGTCCGAGCCCTGGGTCGGGCGAGGCGGAGTTCGTCGTCTTCCGGGGCCTTAGCCCGAGTCCGAGCCCTGGGTCGGGCGGAGCGGAGTTCGCCGTCTTCCGGGGTCTTAGCCCGAGTCCGAGCCCTGGGTCGGGCGGAGCGGAGTTCGCCGTCTTCCGGGGCCTTAGCCCGAGTCCGAGCCCTGGGTCGGGCGGAGCGGAGTTCGCCGTCTTCCGGGGCCTTAGCCCGAGTCCGAGCCCTGGGTCGGGCGGAGCGGAGTTCGCCGTCTTCCGGGGCCTTAGCCCGAGTCCGAGCCCTGGGTCGGGCAGAGCCTCCTATGGCACCTCTGGCGAAGTCTGGTCGCCCGTCGGTCTTACCTTTTGTGTTAAACGCCCTGGTGACTGGGTCGGTTGGCGCGGTGATTTAGTCAGGGTTTCTTCTTATCGAAGGCGGGGCCTCGGGCGAGCCGGAGATGCGTCTGCCGTGAAAGAGGAGGCCTCAGGCGAGACGGAGTCATCTTAGGGTCGGCTGCCCTCGCCCGAGGCTAGGCTCGGGCGTGGCGTGATCAAGTCACTCGTATGGACTGATCCCTGACTTAATCAAACCCATCAGGCCTCTGCAGCTTTATGCTGATGGGGGTTACCAGCTGAGAATTAGGCGTCTTGAGGGTACCCCTAATTATGGTCCCCGACAGTAGCCCCCGAGCCTCGAAGAGAGTGTTAACACTCGCTTGGAGGCTTGCGTCGCACTTTTTTGCAAGGGGACCAGCCTTTCCCGGTGGTGCTTTGTTCCGGTGGGTGCGCGCGAGCGCACCCGCCGGGTGTAGCCCCCGAGGCCTCGGAGGAGTGGTTTCACTCCTTTGAGGTCTTAATGCCTTGCGTAATGCCTCGGCTGGTCTGGCGGTTCCCTCATGCGAGCAGGGCGTAACCCAGGTGCACTGTCGGGGCCCAAGTTCTCGGGCTGGTATGTTGACGCTGTCAACGGTTTGGCCGGAGCCGGTTTTGCGAGAGCAGCCCCCGAGCCTCTGCACGGAGCGAGAGGACGATCAGGGACAGACTCGGCTTTTTTATATACGCCCCTACGTCGCCTTTCCGCAAGGAGGAGGGGGGGAGTGCGCCATGTTACCCTCGATGGGCACCGAACATGGTGTCTCCGGTGAGCTGCAATTGGGTAATCCGAGTGGACGTCCGTGCCCCGTTCGTTAGGGGTCGGCTAGGGGCCCGGAGGCACGCCCAAAAGTACCTGCGGGTGATCTGCCGGACCCGGTCCCCTAGCGACGGGGTCCTAGGGCTCGTTGCCTCCCTCCGATGGGATTCCGTTACAGAGTCGTTCCCGCTGGTCTCAGAAATGTCCTAGGGTACCTCGGGAGCGCAGCCCGAGCCTTGGTTATGTATCGAACGTACCCCTGGTCATCCCTCGCTCGGCGTCTGAGGCGACTGTGAACCCTTCGACAGGCCAGCCTTCGAACCCCTGATCAGTAGGGGGCACGGAGCCCGAGTAGCCTGAGGCGGTCGTGGGACCTCTCGGGGGCCGACCTTCGAACCCCTGACCAGTAGTGGGTGTCGGGCCCACGCGATCTGAGGCGGCTGTTGAACCCTTCGGGGGGCCAGCCTTCGAACCCCTGATCAGTAGGGAGGCTCGGAGCCTAGTTCCTTCACGGGGAAGGATCCCTTTGGGGTTATCCCCCTTCTCGGTCCCTGTTGCAAGAGATAGAGAAAGAAGGAAAAGGGAAAAAGGGATCCGAAATTGAACGTCGTGGCGTACCTTTTTTCGGCGTGGTTGTTTTGGCGAAGGCGAAACGTCACCAGCCGCTCCCGCCCGTAGCGCTGTCCGTCGAGCCGCGGAGTCAATGCGCCGGGGTGAGTAGTTGGCGAGGTTGCCGTTGCGCGTGCGCGAGCCGTTCGAGGTACGGGTCACGGGCGCGTCGTCTTCACGCCGTGAGAGGGGGTTCTCTTGCTGCCTCCGGATGGGACGTGAGCCTGGCCAATGGCGTGACCGCTGCTCTCGCGCGCCTGCCACCGTCATTACTGCCGGCCCATTTTTGACCGCTTTTGACCGCTGCGCCAGGCTGGCGCTGCTGGGTCGCGGGCTGGGTCGCCTCGAATCGCGGTATCGGTTCCGCAATCGAGGAGGTGCGGTGGTGGAGCGAGTGGCACAGCGGCTCGCATGCAGCACCCGGCGCGCCAGTTGCACAACGCGTGGGCTTGAGCCGTCGCGCTGGCTTGTCAGGAGTCGGAGAGGCGCGTCCACTTGGCGCGGTTGCATGCCGCCTGCATGGCCGCCTGCCCCTTTCGCCCGCTGGTCCGGGCAAAAGTGGAGGGTTACTTGTAACCGCTGGGCGGTTGCGTGCGTCGTGCGCGTCGGTTCGGCTTCTTCTGCTTAGAGCCGGTCTGCATGACAGGCGGGCCCCAGCCCCCACGCCGCAGGGGAGGACTTTAGAGGTGTGTTGGAGAAGACTCAGCCCGTGACGGTTGAGGGCGCAAGCAGGGGGAGTTGCCTTTAAAAGGAGGGCGACCCCTTTCGTAAGGTGACCATGTCTCCTTCCTCCCTTATGCATTGTGTCTCTCCATCTCCCGAGGCCCCGGATGGGGGGAACCGCCGTCTTTTCGCTCCATCGCCGGAGGAACGCAACTCCGTGGGAGTTGGTACCTTTCAGCCATCGTTCGGCTTCAAGGATTTTCATCATGCAGCCCGGCTGCACCCCTCCACCGGCGGTCACCCAAGAGGGCGACCTCCGGCTTGATGGTGGGGGAAAGCGAGCCGGGCTGCGGCATCCGCCCCTTCCTCAGCCTCAAGGATTTTCATCACCAGGGCTGAGGAGGGGTGTGTGCCGGGTCGGGGTTTGCCCCTGCGCGGGTGGTGACCCGCTCCTTCCCTCAGTGATTGGGAGGAAGGGCGGGAGTCGTCCGTGGCGCCAACAGCTGCAGCGTGCCCGGCCCTCTGAGCCGAGCAATCTCGGAGCCGCCCCCGGCGCCGCCTCCCGCCACGGCAGCTGGAAGAGGTTCTTCCGCCGGCGCGACAGCCGAGGCTGGCCACGGACCGACCTCCGACTCTACGGCCTTCTGCCCGTCCTTGCCTCTCGAGTTTGGGCAAGGGCGGGGGCCTCCCAGCAGCAGCACCCATCCTGAGGCCATCACTGCTGCTGTTGGGCCCCTCAGGACAGACGTCTTCATCGTCGCCGCTGCCGGGGCGGGTGACGATTAGCCGTTCGTCGGTCTTCTGTTGCCCCGCAGGCCCACCCCCATCGAGTGGGGTTGTTCGTACCTGCGGGGGGGGGGGGAACCGGAGTTCCGTTTGTATTGGCACTTCGAGTGCCGGGTTTTTTGTTCATTTCGGCTTTCGGGGCCTGAACATGTATGTAACCACGGCGTGGAGCCGTGTTTTTTCCTCATTTTCGAGCACTAAGACTCGTCTGCTGATTGTCTGAACCGCTTTACCAAGCGTGAGTTGCCCCGTGTCAAGGTGACGAGTGAGGTATCCGTATCCCGGAGGCGTAGGAATCCCTCGGCTCGGTCGGACCTGTTGCCCGAGGCTCCTCTAGCCTAGTTAAAGAGACCCCTCGGCCGCTCTTCGACGAGCCGAGGCCAGGGGTAGCGATATCAGCATGAGCAGAGGCGGAGTTGGCTCGGAAATGAAACCTGGTTGGCCGGAGCCTAGCCGGGTTGTCCGTTGGCAGGATCGTCGTCGGAGTTGATCAGCCGAGGCTTCGGACCGAGCTGGCGCCCTCGGAGGGCGGTCGGCCGAGGCCCCGGAGGTGGCCGGCCGAGCCGTCCGCTCGGGCCGGGTTCTCAGAGAAGTCCCTGGCAGAGATTGCTCGAGCGTGGTGATGACATCGTCCTTCGGAGCAGAGGCCCTCGGACCGCGTCGCCTCCCGAGGCTAGGTCGGGCCTTGCCGAAGGTGCTGTCGATGCCGAGGGTGTCGTCGCCCTCTTCCAGCGTCAAGATCCGAGCCTGCAGGGTCAAATCATCTTGTAGCGTGGGCCTTGCGCGGCCGTTGAGGCCAGAACACGTACCCTTGTTGCGTTATAAAGCTGCGTCTCCTTTCCTCTCGTTTCGAGTATCTGGACTTTTTGTCGGTAGCAGGGATGTTAGTGCGAGCAAGAGTTGCTTCTCGCGGAAGGTGATGAGTGAGGTATCCGTATCCCGGAGGCGTGGGAGTCCCTCGGCTCGGTCGGCCTTGCCGCTTACGCGTACTTTTACCCGCCCATGAAGCCCTGTCACCGACTTGGTCGAGAAGGCTCGAAGAATCGCTTCGACAGAAGAGCTCCCGTACGTAAAGACTCGTTCGATCCGCGGATTCGCCTTATCCGAGCGCGAGTTACTTATCGCAGAAGGTGATGAGTGAGGTATCCGTATCCCGGAGGCGTAGGAGTCCCTCGGCTCGGTCAGCCTTGACTGCTTACGTGTACTCCGTCGTTTCCAGGACCCACTTTTCGAAGTAATCAAAAAGCACGAAAGATGTTCTGGTAAAAGAGATTTTCTTTTCGAGGAAAATTTTGACGCAGAGGGGGTTTCCCCCCTTTTAGCCCCCGAGGGAGGGTCGGGCTTTGCCGAGGCGAGGCCGACCCTTCCATGTTGACTAAACTTTGCGTGGGTGCGGGGTATATGAACAACTTGGAAACATCTTAAGGGTAGAAGCGACGTAGCTGTTGGATGTTCCAAGCGTTGCCGTAGACTTCGCCTTGACTGTTGGCCAGCTTGTACGTTTCGGGCTTCAGTACTTTGGCGATGATGAACGGCCCCTCCCAGGGGGGCGTGAGCTTGTGTCTCCCTCGGGCGTCTTGCCGCAGCCGAAGCACCAGATCGCCCACCTGGAGATCTCGGGGTCGGACCCCTCGGGCGTGGTAGCGTCGCAGGGACTGCTGATACCGCGCCGAGTGTAGTAAGGCCCTGTCCCGAGCCTCATCCAGCTGGTCCAGCGAGTTTTCTCGGCTAGCTTGGTTGCTTTCTTCGTTGTAGGCCCTCGTCCTCGGGGAGCCGTATTCCAGGTCCGCGGGCAGGACGGCCTCGGCCCCGTAGACCAGGAAGAACGGCGTGAAACCCGTGGCTCGGCTTGGCGTCGTCCTCAGGCTCCAGACCACCGAGGGGAGTTCCTTCATCCACCGCTTGCCGAACTTGTTGAGGTTGTTGTAGATCCGAGGCTTGAGCCCTTGTAGGATCATGCCATTGGCACGCTCTACTTGCCCATTCGACATGGGATGAGCTACGGCGGCCCAGTCCACCCGGATGTTGTGATCCTCGCAAAAATCCAAGAATTTTTTGCCGGTGAACTGGGTGCCGTTGTCGGTGATGATGGAGTTCGGGACCCCGAAGCGATGGATGATGTTGGTGAAGAACGCCACCGCCTGCTCGGACCTGATGCTGTTCAGGGGTCGGACCTCGATCCACTTGGAGAATTTGTCGATGGCGACCAGCAGGTGCGTGTAGCCCCCGGGCGCCTTCTGCAGAGGGCCGACGAGGTCCAGACCCCACACAGCGAAGGGCCAGGTGATGGGTATCGTCTGCAGAGCCTGAGCGGGCAGGTGGGTCTGCTTCGCATAGAATTGGCACCCTTCGCAGGCGCGGACAATTCTAGTGGCGTCAGCCGCCACCGTTGGCCAGTAGAAGCCTTGGCGGAAAGCGTTCCCGACGAGGGTTCGAGGTGCTGCATGATGACCGCAAGCCCCCGAGTGTATTTCCCGCAGGAGTTCCTGACCCTCGGCGATGGAGATGCATCGCTGGAGGATGCCCGAGGGGCTTCGGTGGTAGAGCTCCTTCTCATCGCCCAGCAAGACGAACGATTTGGCGCGTCGCGCTACCCGCCGAGCCTCGGCTCGGTCGAGGGGCAGTTCTCCTCGGTGGAGATATTGCAGGTACGGGGTTTGCCAATCTTGATCTGGCACGACCCCGTTATGCTCCTCCTCGATGCGCAGCGCTTCGCCCTCGGGCTCCGAGGGTTCCTCGGGTTGAGCCGAGGATGGCTCGGGCTGGGCCGAGGTCACCTCGGACGGGGCCGAGGGTGCCTCGGGCTCGGGCGCGTCGCCTATCTTGACGGAGGGTTGGTGCAGATCCCGGGAGAAGACGTCCGGGGGAACCGTCGTTCGCCCCGAGGCTATCTTCGCCAGCTCGTCCGCAGTCTCGTTGTAGCGCCGGGCGATGTGGTTAAGCTCGAGCCCGTAGAACTTGTCTTCCAGGCGTCGAACCTCCTCACAGTAGGCCTCCATCTTTGGGTCGCGGCAGAGGGAGTTCTTCATGACTTGGTCGATGACGAGCTGCGAGTCGCCACGTGCATCGAGGCGTCGGACCCCTAGCTCGATGGCGATTCGCAATCCGTTGATCAGAGCCTCGTACTCAGCCACATTGTTGGACGCCGGGAAATGGAGGCGGAGCACGTAGCGCAGGTGTTTCCCGAGGGGCGAGACGAAAAGCAGGCCTGCGCCAGCTCCCGTCTTCATCAGCGACCCGTCGAAAAACATGGTCCAGAGCTCTGGTTGGATCGGAGCCGTTGGCAACTGGGTATCGACCCATTCGGCTACGAAATCCGCCAGTACCTGGGACCTGATGGCCTTCCGAGGGGCGAACGAGATTGCCTCGCCCATGATTTCCACCGCCCACTTCGCGATCCGCCCCGAGGCTTCTCGGCACTGGATGATCTCCCCCAGGGGGAAGGATGACACCACAGTCACCGGATGGGACTCGAAGTAATGTCGCAGCTTTCGCCTCGTCAGGATCACTGCATATAGCAGCTTCTGGACTTGCGGGTAGCGGATCTTGGTCTCGGACAGCACTTCGCTGACGAAGTAAACTGGCCTCTGAATGGGAAAAGCATGCCCCTCTTCCTGCCTTTCGACTACGATCGCGGCGCTGACCACCTGAGTGGTTGCGGCGACGTAGACCAGGAGGGTTTCTCCATCAGCTGGGGGCACCAAGATGGGCGCCTGGGTGAGGAGCGCCTTCAGGTTCCCGAGGGCTTCCTCGGCCTCGGGAGTCCAGGCGAAGCACTCGGCCTTCCTTAAGAGGCGGTACAGGGGCAGGCCTCTTTCGCCGAGGCGCGAGATGAAACGGCTCAAGGCCGCGAGGCATCCCATGACCCTCTGTACGCCTTTTAAGTCCTTGATGGGCCCCATGTTTGTGATTGCTGCGATCTTCTCCAGGTTGGCTTCGATGCCCCGCTCGGAGACGATGAATCCCAAGAGCATGCCTCGGGGCACCCCGAAGACGCACTTCTCGGGATTGAGCTTGACGCCCTTCGCCTTGAGACACCGGAAGGTCAGTTCGAGGTCGGAGAGAAGGTCGGAGGCTTTCCTCGTCTTGACTACGATGTCATCGACGTAGGCCTCGACCGTGCGACCAATGTGTTCGCCGAACACATGGTTCATGCACCGCTGGTACGTTGCACCCGCGTTCCTCAAACCGAACGGCATTGTGACATAACAGTACATGCCGAAGGGCGTGATGAAAGAAGTCGCGAGCTGGTCGGACTCTTTCATCTTGATTTGACGATACCCTGAGTAGGCATCGAGGAAAGACAGGGTTTCGCACCCGGCAGTGGAGTCCACAATTTGGTCGATGCGAGGTAGAGGGTAGGGGACCTTCGGACATGCTTTGTTGAGACTAGTGTAGTCTACACACATCCGCCACTTCCCCCCTTTTTTCCTCACAAGTACAGGGTTGGCAAGCCATTCGGGATGGAATACCTCTTTAATGAACCCTGCTGCCATCAGCTTGTGGACCTCCTCGCCTATCACCCTGCGCCTTTCCTCGTCGAATCGGCGCAAAGGCTGTCTGACCGGCCGGGCTCCGGCCCGAATATCCAGCGAGTGCTCGGCGACATCCCTCGGTATGCCGGGCATGTCCGAGGGACTCCACGCAAAAACGTCGGCGTTTGCGCGGAGAAAGTCGACGGGCACTGCTTCCTATTTGGGGTCGAGCCCGGAACCGATCCGGATCTGCTTGGAGGTGTCGCCACTGGGGTCGAGAGGGACGGCCTTAACCGTCTCCGCTGGCTCGAAGTTGCCGGCATGCCGCTTCACGTCCGGCACCTCTCGGGAGAGGCTTTCTAGGTCGGCAATGAGGGCCTCGGACTCGGCGAGGGCCTCGGCGTACTCCACGCACTCCACATCGCATTCGAATGCGTGTTTGTACGTGGGGCCGACGGTGATGACCCCGTTGGGGCCCGGCATCTTGAGCTTTAGGTAGGTGTAGTTGGGGATGGCCATGAACTTCGCGTAGCATGGCCTCCCCAACACTGCGTGGTAGGTTCCTCGGAACCCGACCACCTCGAACGTCAAAGTCTCCCTTCGGAAGTTGGAGGGTGTTCCGAAGCAGACAGGGAGGTCGAGCTGTCCGAGGGGCTGGACGCGCTTCCCGGGAATGATCCCGTGGAAGGGCGCAGCACCTGCTCGGATGGATGACGGGTCGACGCGCAGGAGCCTGAGGGTCTCGGCGTAGATGATGTGAGGCAGCTGCCTCCATCCATCAGGACCTTGGTGAGCCTGACGTCGCCGATGACGGGGTCGACGACGAGCGGGTACTTCCCCGGGCTCGGCACGTGGTCGGGGTGGTCGTCCCGGTCGAAGGTGATGGGCTTGTCGGACCAGTCTAGGTAGACTGGCGCCGCCACCTTCACCGAGCAGACCTCCCGACGCTCTTGCTTACGATGCCGAGCCGAGGCGTTTGCCGCATGCCCTCCGTAGATCATGAAGCAATCGCGGACCTCTGGGAACTCTCCTGCTTGGCGATCCTCCCTTTTGTCGTCGTCGTGAGCCCTGCCACCCTCTGTGGGTGGCCCGGCCCTGTGGAAGTGGCGCCGAAGCATGACGCACTCTTCGAGGGTATGCTTGACGGGCCCCTGATGGTAGGGGCACGTCTCCTTGAGTGCCTTGTCGAAGAGGTTAGCACCTCCGGGGGGCTTCCGAGGGTTCTTGTGCTCGGCGGCGGCGACAAGGTCTGCATCAGGAACGTCGCGCTTCGCTTGCGACTTCCTCCTGCCTTTCTTCTTGGCGCCGCGCGGAGCAGACGCCTCGGGAGCATCCTCCGACGGGCGGCCCTGGGGCTGCTTGTCCTTTCGGAAGATGGCCTCGACCGCCTCCTGGCCGGAGGCGAACTTGGTGGCGATGTCCATCAGCTCGCTCGCCCTGGTGGGGGTCTTGCGACCCAACTTGCTCACCAGGTCACGGCAGGTGGTGCCGGCGAGGAACGCGCCGATGACATCGGAGTCGGTGATGTTGGGCAGCTCGGTGCGCTGCTTCGAGAACCGCCGGATGTAGTCCCGAAGAGACTCTCCCGGCAGTTGCCGACAGCTTCGGAGGTCCCAGGAATTCCCGGGGCGCACGTACGTGCCCTGGAAGTTTCCGGCGAAAGCCTGGACCAGATCCTCCCAGTTGGAAATCTGCCCCGGAGGCAGGTGCTCCAACCAGGCACGAGCGGTGTCGGAGAGAAACAGGGGGAGGTTATGGATGATGAAGTTGTCATCGTCCGTCCCACCCAGTTGACAGGCCAGGCGGTAGTCCGCAAGCCACAATTCCGGTCTCGTTTCCCCCGAGTATTTCGTGATAGTAGCCGGGGGTCGGAATCGGGGCGGAAACGGCGCCCGCCGAATGGCTCGGCTAAAGACCTGCGGACCGGGTGGTTCGGGCGAGGGACTCCGATCCTCCCCGCTGTCGTAACGTCCCCCACGCCTGGGGTGGTAGCCTCGGCGCACCCTTTCGTCGAGGCGTGCCCGACGGTCGCGATGAGGGTGCTCGTCACCGAGGTGGCCCGGGGCCGCAGGCGCGGTGTTGCGCGTGCGCCCGGTGAAGACCGAGGCTTCCCGCGTGAGTCGGGAAGTCGCGGCACGAGGTTCCGAGGGGTACCCCTGCCTTCGGGAGGCAGAGCTCTCGGCCCGCCGGGCCGCAGCGCCTTCCAGGAGATGCCTGAGTTCTCCCTGGATTCGCCGACCCTCGGTGGTTGATGACTCCGGCATTGCGCGGAGGAGCATCGCTGCTGCGGCCAGGTTCTGATCGGTTCCGCCGGACGCGGGTGGCGGTCTGTCCCTGGCATCGTTGGCGATGCGGTGCTGGAGACCTTGGGGCAGGTGACGTATTCCTCCGGCCGGGGGTTGGCTCGCCCATACCTGCCCGATGTTCTGGCGGATTGCCTCGAGCGCTCCTGCTCCCTCATCGAGCCCGGCCTGCGCCCCGCGGACTTGCTCGAGCTGTGGGTCGTGACCCCCCGCCGGAACGGGGACCACAGCTAGCTCCCGCGGGATGTCGGCGCGAGGCGCTGGCCTAGGGGGATCACCATCCTCCGGCATGCCGAGACAGCCGCCTCCGGAGGGATCCCCTAGCTCGATGTGGAAACATTCGCGACTCGGGCCGTAGTCCTTGTCGCCAAGGCTGCGGCTGCCGTCGGAACAGTCGGAGAGGCAGTAGTCACATGCGGTCATGAAGTCCCGCATGGCACTAGGGTTGCCAGATCCGGAGAAATCCCAGCAGATGCTGGGGTCGTCATCTTCCTCGGACCCAGAGGGTCCGTAGGTCGAGACACCCGTCAATCGGTCCCAAGGCGACCGCACACGAAACCCCAGAGAGGTTGCACTCGCCTCAATGTGAGCGCCCGCCAAAGCGAGGTCGCCAGGCGAGTTGAGGCCGAGTCGAAATGACGAAAGATGGGGAGCAGTCGGTACCTTTTTGTCGACGGGGGGCGATGAAGTCACGTCGGGGGCTGACCGCGCCGTCGTCTTGGGTACGAGGGCGACGTCCTACAGGCCCTCCGTGAGCGTGCTGGCGTCGTCCACCTGCTCGGGGTCGACGTGTTGCGGGGGGTTGGCACTCGCCTTCGCCTCGAACGCAAGGGCGACGCTTGGCGTGTCCTCCGTTGAGGCGCCGGGGATGTCGATTTGCTCGACAGCCGTCGGAGCGCGGCCTCCCGCTCGGCCCTGGTTGCCCCGCCTCCTCCTCCGATGGCGAGGGAGAGGACGGAGCGAGCTCGAAAGCTGTCCTTCCCCCACGCGGGAAAGGCGTCGTCGATTCCGCCGCTGGCGGGCGGGTTGTCCGCCACCATTGTCGCTGTCGCGCGGCGGTAGAAGGAGTATCATGTCGTAGCTGCCGTCGAAGGACATGAACTCGAGACTCCCGAAACGGAGCACCGTCCCGGGTTGAAGAGGTCGTTGGAGACTGCCCATCTGGAGCTTGACGGGAAACTGCTCGTCAACACGCAGCAGGCCCCTACCTGGCGCGCCAACTGTCGGCGTTCCGAGACCGGGGGGTCCCCGAGCCGACGAGTGAGAGTGCCGCGTGCCCCAGCCCAGATGGGTCGAGCGCGTGGGCGAGCGCGAAGGGGGGAGCAGAGAGAGAGAGATCGGTGGCCGGAGCCGGGTCGTGAGGGAGTCGGTGAATTCCCGCGGCCTTCGTGTTCGTCCCGCGCCCAGGTCGGGTGCGCTTGCAGTAGGGGGTTACAAGCGTCCGCGCGAGGTGAGGGGAGCGAGCGGCCCCTAGAGAGCGCCTGCCCCTGCCCTTCGTCCCCGCGAGGCCAACCTTCTCTAAGAAGGCCCTGGTCCTTCCTTTTATAGTCGTAAGGAGAGGATCCAGGTGTACAAGATGGGGGTGTAGCAAGGTGCTACGTGTCTAGCGAGGGAGAGCTAGCGCCCTAAGTACATGCCAAGGTGGCAGCCGGAGAGATCTTGGCACCCTGTTGGTGTGGCGTCGTGGCTGTTGGAGGAGTAACGGAGCCGGACGGAGGGACAGCTGTCGGAGTGGCTGGACCCTTGCTGACGTCCTCCTGCTTTCGTAAGGGAGCTGAGAGCCGCCGTCGTCATGGTCTAGCGGGGCGCCATCATTTGCCTATCTGGCGTAGCTGGCCAGATGGGACGCCGGTCTTGTTCTCTGCAACCCAAGTCGGCTCAGGGCAGGGTGATGATGACGCTTCCTGTCGACGTGGCGGTCTCGTGTCCTAGGTCGGGCGTCGTGGAGGTTCCTCCGAAGCCGACGTCGAGTCCGTCCTGCAAGACAGAGGCAGAGTCCGAGCCCTGGGTCGGGCGAGGCGGAGATCGTTCGGCAGAGGCTGAGGCGGAGTCCGAGCCCTGGGTCGGGCGAGGCGGAGTTCGTCGTCTTCCGGGGCCTTAGCCCGAGTCCGAGCCCTGGGTCGGGCGGAGCGGAGTTCGCCGTCTTCCGGGGTCTTAGCCCGAGTCCGAGCCCTGGGTCGGGCGGAGCGGAGTTCGCCGTCTTCCGGGGCCTTAGCCCGAGTCCGAGCCCTGGGTCGGGCGGAGCGGAGTTCGCCGTCTTCCGGGGCCTTAGCCCGAGTCCGAGCCCTGGGTCGGGCGGAGCGGAGTTCGCCGTCTTCCGGGGCCTTAGCCCGAGTCCGAGCCCTGGGTCGGGCAGAGCCTCCTATGGCACCTCTGGCGAAGTCTGGTCGCCCGTCGGTCTTACCTTTTGTGTTAAACGCCCTGGTGACTGGGTCGGTTGGCGCGGTGATTTAGTCAGGGTTTCTTCTTATCGAAGGCGGGGCCTCGGGCGAGCCGGAGATGCGTCTGCCGTGAAAGAGGAGGCCTCAGGCGAGACGGAGTCATCTTAGGGTCGGCTGCCCTCGCCCGAGGCTAGGCTCGGGCGTGGCGTGATCAAGTCACTCGTATGGACTGATCCCTGACTTAATCAAACCCATCAGGCCTCTGCAGCTTTATGCTGATGGGGGTTACCAGCTGAGAATTAGGCGTCTTGAGGGTACCCCTAATTATGGTCCCCGACACTATTAGTATTTATACTTGATTATTAGGCTTATTACATCTGATCTAAAATCCTGATTTGGTAAGATTAGACTGTCACGTTTGTCAAGGATCTCTGATCACCATTTAGCGTTGGAGGGCTGATTATTACAGCAACCCGCTATTTTGAGAGCAATATAAAAAGATAAACAATTATGTTTATGTGTTTAATCTGCCTTCTTTATCTACAAGCCATGTTTAATTTTGAAATGGACCTGAGCAGCTATTTTATATGTTTACATATCTTTGAATTGCTACTGTTCATTGCTGCTATAATTTCATATGGCATTTATTTGAGTTATATACCTGTTTTATTTGGAATTATAATATTTAATATATTTAAGTATAATAGAAGCATGTCACTAATTTCTCTGTCGGACTCGGAAAACGTGGTGGACGGGAAAACGTGGCCAGCGTCATGTGCTCTTACAACCAGGTCAACGGGAATCCCACCTGCGCCGACAAGGACCTCATGTCAGGGGGAAGCTCAACGGGTGGGTATCCATTTCATTCCACGGCTCCTGCAGCATCTCATGTTTCACAAGAAATCTATCTCTGACTCGGTCGACGTGCTGTACAACAACCAGCACTACACCAGAACCCCATCTCGATCAAAGCAGGTACGCCATGTTCGCTCATGCTGATGCTCTGCCACGGCAATGATGCGCCGAGGTCATTCGTCATATCGTACGCCAGTGGCGATTTTTGGAGGTAAAATTTATTAATCTTTTAGCAAAACACTGTTATAGTTTATAAAAATTTATATAATATAGAGCTGCTCCCAATGACCTGACAATAATTTTTAGCTAGATTCATCACTGCGTCGTGACAAATGTGCTGACTCCGGCAGGCGGCATGGTTGGACCTGAACTGTGGTAACTTACTGGTGCTGCACACCGTGGCGGTCGTGCATGCCGGCAAGCTGTCAGAGTCCGACGGCCTCGGGCCAAGCGACATGTACACACCCTCCATCTAGCCTTGCCTTAAACTTAGGAACAATGGGCGGCGCGGCACGACACGATTAGATGGTATCGTTCGTCGGTGAAGAAGTTCTACATTAGGGCAGCGACGGTTAGGGAAGCTCACTCCGTTGTTGACCGCCTCCCCTAGAGATCGGTCTAGGGTTTGAGGTGAGGAATTGTGGACGGATGAACTGGCGTCAAAAACCACCCCTTTATTTATAGACTGCGCAACATGGGCCCAACAACCTCGTCTTGGATTCGACACCCCCATGATGCAAGGTCAAGGGTCCAGTTAGCCGTTTGGGCAGCTGATGGAGATTAATTCCAACAACCGGCGACACGGTGTACACGCTCGGCGATGGGCTTAGCTACACCAGCTTCGCGCACCACCTGGTCTTAGCGTCGGAGCAGGTGGCCCTACAATTGCACGGAGGGCCACGAGTGCCTCACCGAGCGACGCCTGTCCGTGGAGGTAGACCGAGGGCGCGCACTGCGAAGGCCTGTTGTTCAGCGTGCGCACTGCGAAGGCCTGTTGTTCAGCGTGCGCCCGCGGGTGCGAAACGCGGGCACACTGTGTTTCATGTTCTCGTCACCGGCCACTGTGGACAACATCACCACTAGGTAGAGTGAGGCCAACTTAAATAGTTGAATTACCTCCTCCTGATTGAAGCCATTAAGGAGAGGAAAATGGAGATCCCACCTGTGTTCGCTTGCCTCACCGAATCGAGCAATGTGCGCGGACACACGACATATGAGTGAATGGTCCAGCGATTTCTCGCTTCCGACCTTGTGGGCGCACGACTTCCTTTTGCCGCTTGATATATTTGCATGCATGGAGAAAACTGCGCTGATCTATTTTGGCAAGCAATTATTATTGTATTAATTGTGAGTGATCTAATTGATTGACTGCGTATTAATCATGTTAGTGTTGTGATTACGCGGCTGATTACTTGTCTATTTTAGTCGCGTTGTGTATACATATTAAGGGCAAGACGTTGTCCCTCTGTACCGATTTTCTACTACTCACGACAAAACGTTGTGCTGCCTTCGTCTTCCACATCGCGTCGCAGACGTGACACCGAAGATAGGAGAGCAGGATCTCTGAAGCTTACGTCCCATCCTTGCCATGCACGGGGTAGGGGACGTATCATGTTTTTAGGAAGTAGCGTCGCGACTGCTCGCTGTTCGTTTGCTTGCTCTACGCCGACACCGTCATTCTCGCTGGCTTACTTCCCCTACTTACTTTTGCGTTGTTCTAGTGTCGACAACTCCACTATGAGAATGACTATACTTTCTCTGTCGTTTATTCTCGTAATCCTTCAATCACTAGCATTAGATTATAAACTGCGAGTGTCGTTCATTTTATTATTATCGGAATCATTGTGTTTGTTGGGGGTATGCTTCGTAGCCGAAGATCCTAAAAAGAACACATTTGAAAGGTCTTCTCAGAAGCAAGCGCTGAAGCTATTATCTATAAAGCTTCGACATGAAGACAGATCCCAAGGTGAAGGGTCGAACCGACTTAAAGATGAATTGACGTAAAGACCCATGATGTTTCGTGTCATTGTTGTAATCGATTGTAAAGGGCATAAATGTAATTTTGCGCAGGTTGCATCCTGTGCCTATAAATAGGTGAACAGTACCTCGACACTGTTCACGCGCTCCTATAATCACGAACTCGACATTTGTTTTTGCGTCACGCTTGTACTTTCGCTTTTCTTCAAGCCGAAGGTACACTTGTAATTTGTTATCATTTCTATAATAATGAAATATAAGTAAGCTAATAATAATAGTAAAGTATTTATATTATTTCTCATACTCTATGTGAATCCTTCTTCATTGTTTACTATGCCGATGAAGGTATGTCCTTCATATTCTTCGTCCCTCGAAATTCATTATATCCCAAGGAAAATAATGTTTCAGGGGACGAAGGACTTTAACGTTTAACAATTTCCGTGTTGCCTTGTTCTTAATTCATAACAGTTAAGAACAAGTCCCCAACATTGGCGCCCACCTCCGGTGAACTCACATCCACTTGCTGAGCTGATGGCTTCGTTCAAAGCTGGAGTTGCTTCGGCTCCGAAGCTTGTGCTCCCGATAACAAGTGGTTCATCCTTAGAGCCGGCAAAAAGAAGCAGAAGAAGGAGGCACAGAGAAGGGTACAACATGTAGGGGTGCAAGGACCCTTCATCAAGTCAAGATGGTCCCACATCCCGATTACCTTCTCCCAAGAGGATCTTCAGCTCAAGGACTACCCTCACAATGATGCTATGGTTATCTCTTGTGTTATCAAAGGATTTCTGGTCCACAATGTTTTGGTTGACACAGGCAGTGCAGCAGATATTATATTTGCTAAAGCCTTCAGACAGATGCAAGAGCCTGAAAACAAGATCCATGATGCCACACATCCTCTTTGTGGCTTTGGAGGAAGGCAGATTGTAGCACTTGACAAGATCACGATGCTAGTAACCTTCAGATTTATCAACAACACAAGGACTGAACAAGTTGTGTTTGATATTGTTGACATGGAGTACCCTTACAACGCAATCATTGGTCGTGGTACTCTCAATGCTTTTGAAGCAATTCTTCATCCAGCATATCTTTGCATGAAGATACCTTCAGACCAAGGCCCCATTTCTATTCATGGAAGTCAGGAAGCTGCCAAGAAGGCCGAAGGAAACTGGACAGATTCAAAAGCAATCCATAACATAGATGAACCTGAAGCTTGTGAGCAATACAAGTACAGAAGGGACAAAGCTGCTTCAGTCGATCAGCCGAAGCCCATGCTCTTATGTGATGACATAGCAGAGCAGAAGGTGCTATTAGGATCTCAATTGTCTGAGGAACAGGAGAAAACCTTGATAAGGTTTCTGTTCAACAACAAAGATGTTTTTGCATGGTCAGCTAATGATCTCTGCGGAGTCAACAGGGATGTTATTGAACACTCGCTCAATGTTGATCCATCCTTCAGACCCAGAAAGCAAAGGCTTCGGAAGATGTCTGATGACAAGGCCGAAGGTGCTCGGAATGAAGTGAAAAGGCTCCTCAGTGTCGGAGTCATCAGAGAAGTGAAATACCCAGAATGGCTAGCGAACACTGTTACGGTAAAAAGGCCAATGACAAATGGAGAATGTGTATTGATTTTACTAATCTCAACAAGGCCTGTCCGAAAGATGAGTTTCCACTACCAAGGATAGATTCCCTAGTTGATGCAGCAGCTTCATCAGAGCTCATGAGTCTGCTAGATTGTTATTCAGGTTATCATCAAATTTGGATGAAGAAGGAGGATGAACCAAAAACCAGCTTCATAGCCCCTAGTGGAACATATTGTTATCTTCGGATGCCTGAGGGGCTCAAGAATGCTGGAGGAAGCTTCAGCAGAATGACAGCGAAGGTTCTTCATTCTCAGATAGGCAGAAATGTGCTAACTTATGTTGATGATATCATTGTAAAAAGCACGAAGCAAGAAAATCACATTGCTGATCTGCAGGAGACCTTCGCCAATTTTAGACAAGCCGGTCTAAAGCTAAATCCAGAAAAATGCGTTTTCGGAGTAAAGAAGGGGAAATTCCTTGGTTGCCTAGTCTCAACAAAAGGGATTGAGGCTAATCCAAATAAAATCGAAGCTATTCTTCGAATGGAACCACCAAGCACAAAAAAGGGGGCTCAGTGACTGACGGGAAGACTTGCATCTCTGAATCGATTTATATCTAGATCAGTAGAGAGAAATTTACCATTTTTTGAGGTGCTGAAGTCAGCCGAAGTTTTTCAATGGGGACCAGTTCAGCAGAAAGCCTTCGACGAGCTGAAACAGTATTTGATAGATCTAACAACATTAACTCCACCAACACCAGGGGCTCCTCTTTGTTATATGTGGCAGCTTCGCACTCAGCAGTAAGTGCGGCACTTGTCCAAGAGAAGCTTGAAGGGCAAACCAAAAAGCAAGCCCCAATATACTTTGTCTCCGAAGTCCTTAGTTTATCAAAGAAAAATTATATAGAATTGGAGAAGGTGCTGTATGCTGTTTTGATGGCTTCCAGGAAGCTTCGGCATTATTTTCAAGCATACCATATAATTGTTCCTTCTTCACAGCCATTGAAGGATATTATGAGAAATAGAGAAGCTAATGGAAGGGTTGGAAAGTGGGCTGCGGAACTCAATGAGTTCTACATTGATTATGTGCACAGATCTTCGATTCAGTCCCAGGCGTTAGTAGATTTCATTGCTGACTGGACGCCAGGGGCTCAGGAAGAAGAAGCAAGTAAAGATGCTGAAGCTTGGACAATATTCTGCGATGGTTCTTAGGGAACCTTCGGGGCAGGAGCAGCTGCCGTTTTAATTGCACCTTCTAAAGTTAGAACATGCTACGCAGTAAAACTTGATTTTAGTTGTACAAATAATATTGCTGAATATGAAGCTTTGCTTTTGGGCCTTCGGAAGTTGAAAGCAATGGGGATAAGAAGGGCAGTCCTCAGAACTGATTCCCAAGTTATTTCTGGCCATGTTGACAAAAGTTGCAAAGCAAGAGATCCGAAGCTTGAAAAATATCTGGATAGAGTTCGAAGACTTGAAGCCTCCTTCGAAGGGTTCTCTTTTAAGAATATTCCACGAGGAGAAAAAGAACATGCTGATCTATTAGCCAAGTCAGCGGCACAGGGGCTGCCATTACCTTCGGAAGTTTTCTTTGAAACAATACAAGCACCTTCGGTTGACCTTCTTGAAAGAGCAGTACTTAATATATCTCCTGTTTACAGCGAAGATTGGAGAACTGAGATCATGTCTTTTCTCCAGGGCAATTTCCTTTAAGATGACGAAGCTTATCAAAAGAGAATAGCGGCAAGAGCCCGTCCATATGTAATAATAGAAGGGGAGTTGTACAAGCGTGGAGTCTGTTCTCCATTGCTCAAATGTTTATCCAGAACTGAAGGTATAGAGCTGATGAAAGAAATACATGCAGGCCTGTGTGGATCTCACATCGGATCTAGGCCTTTATTGGGTAAAGTTTTTCGTCAAGGATCTTATTGGCCGAAGGCAGCTTCAGATGCAGCAGAATTAGTCAAAAAATGCGAAGGTTGTCAAAAATGTGCAAGAGATAAAAAACAACATTCGTCTCTAACTCAATTAATACAGCCCACTTGGCCATTGCAAAGATGGGGCCTTGATTTGCTAGGCCCACTCCCACCAGCACAAGGGAATTTAAGATATGTTGTAGTGGCAGTTGAATATTTCTCTAAATGGATTGAGGCAAAGCCTTTAGCCACAATAACTTCGGTTACGGTTCAAAAGTTTTTCTGGCAAAATATTGTTTGTCGCTTCGGAGTGCCGAAGGCTATTACCGTGGACAACGAAACACAGTTTGATTCCGAAGCTTTTAGAGAGTTTTGTGAACAAATTGGCACAAAGATCCATTTTGCATCAGTTCGGCATCCAGAGTCAAATGGACTTGTCGAAAGAGCTAATGGCATCATAATGACAGGAATAATGAAGTTAATCTTCAATCAGCCTAGGGGGAAGTGGCCGGACGAATTAATCAAAGTGGTGTGGAGCCACAACACAACAATATCAAGGTCAATAGGTTTTACACCATTCAAATTGCTGTTTGGTGACGAAGCAATAACCCCAAAAGAAACTAAGGCAGGATCAATAAGAACAGTGGCTTCGGCAAAAGACGAAGCCGATTACTCTGTGGACAAAGATGCTATAGAAGGGATCAGGCTTCAGGCTGTGGAAAACATCAATAAATACCAAGCCGAAACAATAAAATGACGTGACAGAAATGTTCGGTTGAAGAATATTAAGCCAGGACATTTGGTGCTTCGAAGAGTGGCCAACCCGGACACAGTAGGCAAGCTACAACTGAAGTGGGAAGGACCTTTTCTGGTAGTGTCGGCGTTTCGAGACCGGGGGGTCCCTGGGCCGATGAGTGAATGTCGCCGCGTGCCCCAGCCCAGATGGGTCGAGCGCGAGGGCGAGCGCGAAGGGGGGAGAGCGAGGCGGCCGGAGACCGGCGTGAGAGAGGTGGGAATCCCGCGGCCCTCGTGTTCGTCCCGCGCCCAGGTCGGGTGCGCTTGCAGTAGGGGGTTACAAGCGTCCACGCGGGAGAGGGAGCGAGTGGCTCCAAGCGAGCGCCTGTTCTCGTCCTCGTCCCCACGCGGCCAACCTTCTCTAAGAGGGCCCTGGTCCTCCCTTTTATAGGCGTAAGGAGAGGATCCGGGTGTACAATGGGGGGTGTAGCAGGGTGCTACGTGTCTAGCGGAGGTGAGCTAGCGCCCTAGGTACATGCCGTTGTGGCAGCCGGAGAGATCTTGGCACCCAGCTGGTGTGATGTCGTGGCCGTCGAAGGAGCGATGGAGCTTGGAGGAGGGACAGCTGTCGGAGCGGTTGAGTCCTTGCTGACGTCCTCTGGCTTCCGTAAGGGGGCTGAGAGCCACCGTCGTCACAGAGCACGCGGGGCGCCATCATTGCCTATCTGGCGGAGCGAGCCAGATGGGACACCGGTCTTGTTCCTTGCGGCCCAAGTCAGCTCGGGGTAGGGTGATGATGGCGCCTCCTGTTGACGTGGCTGGTCTACGCCCTAGGTTGGGCGATGTGGAAGCTCCTCCGAAGCCGAGGTCGAGTCCGAGCCCCCGGGTCGGGCGAGGCGGAGATTGCCGTCTTCTAGGGCCGAGCCCAAGTCCGAGCCCTGGGTCGGGCGAGGCGGAGATCGTCGTCTTCTGAGGCCGAGCCCAAGTCCGAGCCCTGGGTCGGGCGAGGCGGAGATCGTCGTCTTCCGGGACTTAGCCCGAGTCCGAGCCCTGGGTCGGGCGGAGCGGAGTTCGCCGTCTTCCGGGACTTAACCCGAGTCCAAGCCCTGGGTCGGGCGGAGTTCGCCGTCTTCCGGGACTTAGCCCGAGTCTGAGCCCTGGGTCGGGCGGAGTTCACCGTCTTCCGGGACTTAGCCCGAGTCCGAGCCTTGGGTCGGGCGGAGTTTGCCGTCTTCCGGGACTTAGCCCGAGTCCGAGCCCTGGGTCGGGCGGAGTTCGCCGTCTTCCGGGACTTAGCCCGAGACCGAGCCCTGGGTCGGGCCGAGCGGAGCTTCCCATGGTGCCTCCGGCAGAGCCTGACTGCCTGTCAGTCTGACTCTGTCCAGTGGCGCTGCAGTCGGTGTGGTGTAGGCGGCGCTGTCCTTCTGTCAGGCCGGTCAGTGGAGCGGCGAAGTGACGGCGGTCACTTCGGCTCTGCTGGCTGGGGGGTGCACGCCAGGATAAGGGCGTCAGGCCGCCTTTGCATTAAATGCTCCTGCGACTTGGTCGGTCGGTGCGGCGATTTGGTCAGGGTTGCTTCTTAGCGAAGGCAGGGCCTCGGGCGAGCCGGGAATATGTTCGCCGCTGAAGGGGGGCCTCGGGCGAGACGGAAATCCTCCAGGGTCGGCTGCCCTTGTCCGAGGCTAGGCTCGGGTGAGGCGTGATCGTGTCCCTTGAATGGACTGATCCCTGACTTAATCGCACCCATCAGGCCTTTGCAGCTTCGTGCTGATAGGGGTTACCAGCTGAGAATTAGGAGCCTTGAGGGTACCCCTAATTATGGTCCCCAACAGTAGCCCCCGAGCCTCGAAGGGAGTGTTAGCACTCGCTTGGAGGCTTTCGTCGCACTTTTTTGCAAGGGGACCAGCCTTTCTCGGTTGCGTTTTGTTCCGGTGGGTGCGCGCGAGCGCACCCGCCGGGTGTAGCCCCCGAGGCCTCGGAGGAGTGGTTTCACTCCTTCGAGGTCTTACTGCCTCACGTAGTGCTTCGGCTGGTCTGGTCGTTCCCTCATGCGAGCTGGTCGTAGCCCAGGTGTACGGTCGGGTCCCAAGTTCTCGGGCTGGTATGTTGACGCTGTCAACGGTTCGGCCGGAGCCGGGTTTGTGAGAGCAGCCCCCGAGCCTCTGCACAGAGCGAGAGGGTGGTCAGGGGTAGACTCGGCTTTTTTACATACGCCCCTGCGTCGCCTTTCCGCAAGGAGGAGGGGGGAGAGCGCCATGTTGCCCTCGATGGGCGCCGAACATGGTGTCCCCGATGAGCTGCAAGCGGGTAATCCGAGTGGACGTCTGTGCCCCGTTCGTTAGGGGTCGGCTAGGGGCCCAGAGGCGCGCCCAAAAGTACCTGCGGGTGATCTGCCAGACCCGGTCCCCTGGCGACGGGGTCCGAGGGCTCGATGCCTCCCTCTGGTGGGATTCTGTTACAAGATCGTTCCCGCCGGTCTCGGAAATGTCCTAGGGTACCTCGGGAGCGCAGCCTGAGCCTTGGTTATGTATCGAACGTACCCATGGTCATCCCTCGCTCGGCGTCTGAGGCGGCTGTGAACCCTTCGGGGGCCAGCCTTCGAACCCCTGATCAGTATTGGGCGCGGAGCCCGAGTAGCCTGAGGCGGTCGTTGAACCCTTTCAAGGGGCCGGCCTTCGAACCTCTGACTAGTAGTGGGTGTAGGGCCCACGCGATCTGAGGCGGCTGTTGAACCCTTCCGGGGGGCCAGCCTTCGAACCTCTGATCAGTAGGGGGGCTCGGAGCCTGGTTCCTTCTCGGGGAAGGATCCTTTTCGGGGTGTCCCCCTTTCCCGATCCCTGTTGCAAGAGAGAGAAAGAGGAAAAACGGAAAAGGATACGAAATCGAACGACGCGGCGTACCTTTTTGGACGTGTTCATTTTGGCGAAGGGGAAGCGTCGCCCGCTTCTCCTACCAGAGGCGCCGCGTGTCCCGTCGTGGAGTTAATGCGACGGGGCGAGTGGTTGGAGGGGCGACCGTTGCGCGTGCGCGAGCCGTTCGAGGAACGGATCACGAGCGCGTCGTCCTCACGCCGTGGGAGAGGGTTCTCTCGCTGCCCCCGGATGGGACGTAAGCCTGGCTGACGACGCGACCGCTGCGCCTGCTCGCCTGCCACCGCCATTACTACCGGCCCACTTTTGGCCGTGTTGACCGTCGCGCCAGGCTGGTGCTGCTGGGTCGCGCGCTGGGTCGCCTCGAGTTGCGGTATTGGTTCCGCAGTCGAGGAGGTGCAGTGGTGGCGCGGGTGGCGATGCAGTTACTCACACGTAGCAACCGGCGCACCGGTTGCATGACGCGTAGGCCTGGGCCTCCATGTCGGGCGTGTTGGGAGTCGGAGGAGCACGCCCACTTGGCGCGGTTGCATGCCGCCTGCATGGCTGCCCACCCTTTCGCCCATTGGTCTGGGCAAAAGTGGAGGGTCGCTTGTAACCGCTGGGCGGTTGTATGCGCCGCGCGCGGCGGTTTGGCTTCTTCTGCCCTGAGTTGGCTCGCATGACGTGTGGGGCCCAGCCCCCGCGCCGTGGGGGAGGACCTTGGAGTGTGTCAGAGAAGACTCAGCCCGTGACGGCTGGGGACGCGAGTAGGGAGAACCGCCCTTAAAAGGAGGGTGACCCCCTTGGAGGGCGACCATGTCTTCGTGCTCCCTTATGCATCGTGTCTTTCCACCTTCCAGGCCCCCGGATGGGGGAGATCCGCCGTCTTCCCGCCCCGTCGTTGGGGGAACGCAACTCCGCGGGAGTTGGTACCTTTCAGCCATCGTTCGGCTTCAAGGATTTTCATCAGCCAGCCCGGCCGCTCCCCCTCGCCGGGGGTCACCCAAGACGGTGACCACCAGCCCCTGGATGGGGAGGAGCAAGCTGGGCTGTGATCTTTGCCCCGCCCCCAGCTGGTCTTCATCATCCCCGCTGGGACGGGGCTCGGGCCAAGCCGGTGCTCTGCCCCCTGCGCGGGTCGGCCGACCGCCTCCTCTTCCAGCTTCTGGTGGTGGAGACCATCCTCCAGTTCTGCAGAGGAGACGTCCTCCAGTCATGCTGGGGGAGGCGAGCTATTGCTGTCCAGCTAGGATGCAACATTCCGTCCTCTTCCTCGCTTGCGTGGCGAGGACAGGAGTGAGGACCTGCCGATGCGCTTTGGGGCGACCCGCATTTGCTGGTGATTCGCCCAGAGCTTGTCGCTCCACGGGCTTCCCCGTCGTGGAGGTTGTCCATACCCGCGGGGACGGAGCCGGAGTTCCGTTTGTAACGGCACCTTGAGTGCCAGCGTTTTTGTTCATTGTGGCTGTCGGAGCCTGAACATGTATGTGGTTTCAGCACGGAGCTGTGTATTTTCCTCCTTTTCGAGCACTGAGTCTCGCCTGTTGGTTGTCTGAACCGCTTCACCAAGCGTGAGTCGCCCCGTGTACAGGTGACGAGTGAGGTATCCGTATCCCGAAGGCGTAGGAGTCCCTCGGCTCGGTCGGCCTTGTTGTCCGAGGCTTCTCTAACTTAGTTAAAGGAACCCCTCGGCCGCTCTTCGATGAGCCGAGGCCAGGGGTAGCGACGCCAACATGGACAGAGGCAGAGCTGGCTCGAAAAGGGAACCTGGTTGGCCGGAGCCTAGCCGGGTCGTCCGTTAGCGGGACCGACGCCGGAATTGACCAGCCGAGGCCTCGGGTCGGGCTGACGTCCTTGGAGGGCAGCTGGCCGAGGCCTCGAGGTGACCGACCGAGCCGCCTGCTCGGGCCGGATTCCCGGAGAAGACCCTAGCGGCGATGGCCCAGGCGTGGTGATGACGTCGTCCTCCAGAGTGGAGATCCTCGGACCGCGTCACCGTCCGAGGCTAGGTCGGCCCTCACCGAAGGTGTCGTCGATGCCAAGGGTGTTGCTGCTCCCTTCAGTCGTCAAGATCCGAGCCTGCAGGATCGGATTGTCTTGTAGCGTGTGTTTCCTGCGGCCGCCGAGGCCTAAACACACCCTCGCCGTGTTGTAAAGCTGCGTCTCTTTTCCTTTTATTTCGAGCATCTGGACTGTTTTGTCGGTAACAGAAATGTCTGTGCGAGCAAGAGTTGCTTCTCGCGGAAGGTGATGAGTGAGGTATCCGTATCCCGGAGGCGTAGGAGTCCCTCGGCTCGGTCGGCCTTGCCGCTTACGCGCACTCTTACCTGTCCATGGGGCTCTGTCACTGACGCAGTCGAGAAGGCTCGAAGGATCGCTTCGGCAGAAGAGCTTTCGAGCGTGAAGACTTGTTCGGTCCGCAAAATCACTTATCCGAACGTGAGTTACTTATCGCAGAAGGTGATGAGTGAGGTATCCGTATCCCGGAGGCGTAGGAGTCCCTCGGCTCGGTCAGCCTTGGCTGCTTACGTGTACTCCGTCGTTTTCAGGATCCACTTTTCGAAGTAGCCAAAAAGCGCGAAAGACATTCTGGCAGAAAAGATCTTTTTTCGAGGAAAATTTCGACGCAGAGGGGGTTCCCCCCCTTTTAGCCCCCGAGGGAGGGTCGGGCTTTGCCGAGGCGAGGCCGACCCTTCCTTGATGACTAAACTTTGCGTGGGTGCGAGGTATATGATCAACTTGAAAACATCTTAAGGGTAGAAGCGACGTAGCTGTTGAATGTTCCAGGCATTGTCATAGACCTCGCCTTGGCTGTTGGCCAGCTTGTATGTTCCGGGCTTCAGAACCTTGGCGATGACGAATGGCCCCTCCTAGGGAGGCGTGAGCTTGTGCCGCCCTCGGGCGTCTTGTCGCAGCCGAAGCACCAGGTCGCCCACCTAGAGGTCTCGAGACCGGACCCCTCGGGTGTGGTAGCGTCGCAGGGACTGCTGGTACCGCGCCGAGTGTAGCAAGGCCTGGTCCCGAGCCTCCTCCAGCTGGTCTAGCGAGTTTTCTCGGCTGACATGTTGCTTTGATCGGTGTAGGCCCTCGTCCTCGGGGAGCCGTATTCTAAGTCTATGGGCAAGATGGCTTCTGCCCCATAGACTAGAAAGAACGGCGTGAAGCCCGTGGCTCGGCTCGGCGTTGTCCTCAGACTCCAGACCACCGAGGGGAGTTCCTTCATCCATCGCTTGCCGAACTTGTTGAGGTCGTTGTAGATCCGAGGCTTGAGCCCTTGTAGAATCATGCCGTTGGCACGCTCCACCTGCCCATTCGTCATGGGATGAGCCACGGCGGCCCAGTCCACCCGGATGTGGTGATCCTCGCAGAAGTCCAGGAACTTTCTGCCGGTGAACTGGGTGCCATTGTCAGTGATGAAGGAGTTCGGGACCCCGAAGCGATGGATGATGTTGGTGAAGAACGCCACCGCCTGCTCGGACCTGATGCTGTTCAGGGGTCGGACCTCGATCCACTTGGAGAATTTGTCGATGGCGACCAGCAGGTGCGTGTAGCCCCCGGGTGCCTTCTGCAAGGGGCCGACGAGGTCCAGACCCCACACCGCAAAAGGCCAGGTGATGGGTATCGTCTGCAGAGCCTCAGCGGGCAGATGGGTCTGCCTCGCGTAGAATTGGCACCCTTCGCAGGTGCAGACGATTCGGGTAGCGTCGGCCACCGCCGTCGGCCAGTAGAAGCCTTGCCGGAAAGTGTTCCCGACAAGGGCTCGAGGCGCTGCGTGATGGCCGCAAGCCCCCGAGTGTATCTCTCACAGGAGTTCCTGACCTTCGGCGATGGAGATGCATCGCTGGAGGATGCCTGAGGGGCTGTGGTGGTAGAGCTCCTTCTAATCTCCCAGCAAGACGAACGACTTGGCGCGCCGCGCTACCCACCGAGCCTCGGCTCAGTCGAGGGGTAGCTCTCCTCGGTGGAGATATTGCAGGTACGGGGTCTACCGGTTTCGATTAGGCGCGACCCCGCTTCGCTCCTCCTCGACGCGCAGTGCCTCACCCTCGGGGGCCGAGGGTACCTCGGACTGAACCGAGGGCGCCTCGGGTCGAGCTGAGGGTGCCTCGGGTTGAGCCGTGGGTGCCTCGGACTGGGCCGAGGGTACCACGGGCTCGGACGTGTCGTCGATCTTGATAGAGGGTTGATGCAGGTCTCGGGAGAAGACGTCCGGGGGAACCGTCGTTCGCCCCGAGGCTATTTTAGCCAGCTCGTCCGCAGTCTCGTTGTAGCGCCGAGCGATGTGGTTGAGCTCGAGCCCGTAGAACTTGTCTTCTAGGCGCCGAACCTCATCGCAGTAGGCCTCCATCTTCGGGTCGCGGCAATGGGAGTTCTTCATGACTTGGTCGATGACGAGCTGCGAGTCACCACGAGCGTCGAGGCGTCGGACCCCTAGCTCGATGGCGATCCGCAACCCGTTGACCAGAGCCTCATATTCGGCCACATTGTTGGACGCCGGGAAGTGGAGGCGTAGCACGTAGCGTAGATGCTTTCCGAGGGGTGAGATGAAGAGTAGGCCTGCGCCGGCCCCTGTCTTCATCGGCGACCTGTCGAAGAACATGGTCCAGAGCTCCGGTTGGATTGGAGCCATCGGCAGCTGGGTGTCGACCCATTCAGCCACGAAGTCCGCCAAGACCTGGGACTTAATGGCTTTCCGAGGAGCGAACGAGATTGTCTCGCCCATGATCTCCACCGCCCACTTTGCAATCCTACCCGAGGCCTCTCGGCACTGCATGATCTCTCCCAGGGGGAAGGATGACACCACAGTTACCGGATGAGACTCGAAGTAGTGTCGCAGCTTCCGTCGCGTTAGGATCACCGCGTACAGTAGCTTCTGAACTTGTGGGTAGCGGATCTTGGTTTCGGATAGTACCTCGCTGACGAAGTAGACTGGCCTCTGAATGGGCAATGCATGCCCCTCTTCTTGCCTCTCGACCACAATCGCAGCGCTAACCACCTGGGTGGTCGCGGCGACGTAGACCAGGAGGACTTCTCTGGCAGCTGGGGGCACCAAGATAGGCGCCTTTGTGAGGAGCGCCTTCAGGTTCCCGAGGGCTTCCTCGGCCTCAGGGGTCCAAGTGAAGCACTCGGCCTTCCTTAAGAGGCGGTACAGAGGTAGACCTCTTTCGCCGAGGCGTGAGATGAAACGGCTCAGAGCCGCGAGGCATCCCATGACCCTCTGTACGCCTTTCAAGTCCTTGATGGGCCCCATGCTGGTAATGGATGCGATCTTTTCCGGGTTGGCTTCGATGCCCCGCTCGGAGACGATGAACCCCAAGAGCATGCCTCGGGGCACCACGAAGACACACTTTTCGGGATTGAGCTTGACGCCTTTCGCCTTGAGACATCGGAATGTCGTTTCAAGGTCGGAAAGGAGGTCGGAGGCTTTCCTCATCTTGACTACGATGTCATCGACGTAGGCCTCGACCGTGCGGCCAATGTGTTCGCCGAACACATGGTTCATGCACCGTTGGTACGTCGCGCCCGCATTCCTCAAACCGAACGGCATGGTGACATAGCAGTACATGCCGAAGGGTGTGATAAAAGAAGTCGCGAGCTGGTCGAACTCTTTCATCTTGATTTGATGATACCCTGAGTAGGCATCGAGGAAAGACAGGGTTTCGCACCTAGCAGTGGAATCCACGAATTGGTCGATGCGAGGCATAGGGTAGGGAACCTTCGGACATGCTTTGTTGAGACCAGTGTAGTCTACACACATCCGCCATTTCCCCCCTTTCTTTCTCACAAGCACAGGGTTGGCAAGCCATTCGGGATGGAATACCTCTTTGATGAACCCTGCTGCCATTAGCTTGTGAATCTCCTCGCCTATGGCTCTGCGCTTCTCCTCGTCGAATCGGCGCAGCGGCTGCTTGACGGGTCGGGCTCCGGCTCGGATGTCCAGCGAGTGCTCGGCGACATCCCTCGGCACGCTGGGCATGTCCGAGGGACTCCACGCGAAGACGTCGGCGTTCGCGCGGAGAAAGTCGACGAGCACTGCTTCCTATTTGGGATCGAACCCGGAGCCGATCCGGATTTGCTTGGAGGTGTCGCCGCTGGGGTCGAGGGGGACGGACTTAACCGTCTCCGCTGGCTCAAAGTTGCCGGCGTGACGCTTCACGTCTGGCACCTCCTTAGAGAGGCTCTCTAGGTCGGCGATGAGGGCCTCGGACTCGGCGAGGGCCTCGGCGTACTCCACGCACTCCACGTCGCATTCGAATGCGTCTTTGTACGTAGGGCCAATGGTGATGACCCCGTTGGGGCCCGGCATCTTGAGCTTCAGGTAGGTGTAGTTGGGGACGGCCATGAACTTCGCGTAGCACGGCCTCCCCAGTACCGCGTGGTAGGTTCCTCGGAACCCGACCACCTCGAACGTTAGGGTCTCCCTTCGGAAGTTGGAGGGTGTTCCGAAGCAGACGGGAAGGTCGAGCTGTCCGAGGGGTTGGACGCGCTTCCCGGGGATGATCCCATGGAAGGGCGCAGCGCCTGCTCGGACAGAGGACAGATCAACACGCAGGAGCCCGAGGGTCTCGGCGTAGATGATGTTGAGGCTGCTGCCTCCGTCCATGAGGACCTTGGTGAGCCTGACGTCGCCGATGACGGGGTCGACGACGAGCGGGTATTTCCCCGGGCTCGGCACATGGTCGGGGTGATCGTCTCGGTCGAAGGTGATGGGCTTGTCGGACCAGTCTAGATAGACTGGCGCCGCCACCTTGACCGAGCAGACCTCCCGGCGCTCTTGCTTGCGGTGCCGAGCCGAGGTGTTCGCCGCTTGCCCACCATAGATCATGAAGTAGTCGCGGACCTCGGGGAACTCTCCTGCCTGGTGATCTTCCTTCTTGTCGTCGCCGTGGGCCTTGCCACCCTCCGCGGGTGGCCCGGCCCTGTGGAAGTGGCGCCGAAGCATGACGCACTCCTCAAGGGTGTGCTTGACGAGTCCCTGGTGATAGGGGCACAGCTCCTTGAGCATCTTGTCGAAGAGGTTGGCACCTCCGGGGGGCTTCCGAGGGTTCTTGTACTCGGCGACGGCGACGAGGTCCGCGTCGGCGGCGTCGCGTTTCGTTTTGCGACTTCTTCTTGCCCTTCTTCTTGGCGCCGTGCTGAGTTGACGCCTCGGGAGTACCTTCCGATGGGCGGCCCTAGGGCTGCTTGTCCTTTCGGAAGATAGCCTCGACCGCCTCCTGGCCGGAGGCGAACTTGGTGGCGATGTCCATCAGCTCGCTCGCCCTGGTGGGGTTCTTGCGGCCCAGCTTGCTCACCAGGTCGCGGCAGGTGGTGCCAGCGAGGAACGCGCCGATGACATCCGAGTCGGTGACGTTGGGCAGCTCGGTGCGCTGCTTCGAGAATCGCTGGATATAGTCTCGGAGAGACTCTCCCGGCTGCTGTCGGCAGCTTCGGAGGTCCCAGGAATTCCCGGAGCGCACATACGTGCCCTGGAAATTGCCGGCGAAAGCTTGGACTAGGTCGTCCCAGTTGGAGATCTGCCTCGGAGGCAGGTGCTCCAACCAGACGCGAGCGGAGTCGGAGAGGAACAGGGGGAGGTTGCGGATGATGAGGTTGTCATCGTCCGTTCCACCCAGCTGGCAGGCCAGACGGTAGTCCGCGAGCCACAGTTTCGGTCTCGTCTCCCCCGAGTACTTTGTGATAGTAGTCGGGGGTCGAAACCGGGTCGGGAACGGCGCCCGTCGAATGGCTCGGCTGAAGGCTTGCGGACCGGGTGGTTCGGGCGAGGGACTCCGATCCTCCCCGCTGTCGTAGCGTCCCCCACGCCTGGGGTGGTAGCCTCGGCGCACCCTCTCGTCGAGGTGGGCCCGCCGGTCGCGGTGGTGGTGCTCGTTGCCGAGGCGACCCGGGGCTGCAGGCGTGGTGTTGCGCGTGCGCCCGGTGTAGACCGAGGCTTCCCGCATGAATCGGGAAGTCGCAGCATGAGGTTCCGAGGGGTACCCCTATCTTCGGGAGGCAGAGCTCTCGGCCCGTCGGACCGCGGCGCCTTCCAGGAGATTCTTGAGCTCTCCCTGGATTCGCCGCCCCTCGGTGGTTGATGGCTCTGGCATCGCGCGAAGAAGCATTGCTGCTGCCGCCAGGTTCTGGCCGACCCCACTGGATGCGGGTGGTGGCCTGATCCTGACATCGTCGGTGATGCGGCGCTGGAAGCCCTGGTGTAGATGACGTATTTCTCCAGCCGGAGGTTGGCCCGCCCATGCCTGCCCGACGTCCTGACGGATCGGCTCCAGCGCTCCTGCTCCCTCGTCGAGCCCGGCCTGCACCCCGCGGATTTGCTCGAGCTGTGGGTCATGACCCCCCGCCTGATCGGGGACCACAGCTAGCTCCTGTGGGATGTCAACGCGAGGCACCGGCCTAGGGAAGTCACCGTCCTCCGGCATGCCGAGATGGTTGCCTTCGGGGGGACCCCCTAGATCGATGTGGAAGCATTCGCGACTTGGGCCGCGGTCCTCGTCGCCGAGGCTACGTCTACCATCGGAACAGTCGGAAAGGCAACAGTCGCATGCGGTCATGAAGTCCCGCATGGCACTGGGGTTGCCAAGTCCAGAGAAATCCCAACAGATGCTGGGTTCGTCGTCTTCCTCGGACCCAGAGGGCCCGTAGGTCGAGACGTCCGTCAGCCGGTCCCAAGGCGACCGCACACGAAACTCCAGAGAGTCTGGATTTGCCTCTACGAGAGCGCCCGCCAAAGCGAAGTCGCTAGACGGGTTGAGGCTGAAACCGAAAGACGCGGGATGGGAATCGATCGGTACCTTTTGGTCGACAGGCGGCGATAAGGTCGCGTCGGGGACTGACTGCGCCGTCGTCGCAGGTACGAGGGTGACGTCCAGCAAGCTTTTCGCGAGCGCGCTGGCGTCGTCCGCTTGCTCGGAATTGGCGTGTCGCGGGGGGACGGCGCTCGCCTTCGTCTCAAACGCGAGGTCGACGCCCGGTGCGCCCCCAGTTGGGGTGCCGGGACCATCGACTCGCTCGATAGCCGACGAGGCGCTGCCTCCTGCTTGGCCTTGGTTGCCCTGCCTCCTCCTCCGTCGGCGAGGGAGAGGACAGGGTGAGCTCGAAGGTTGCTCTTCCACTATGCGGGGAAGACGTCGCCGATTCCGCCGCCGGCAGGCGGGTTGTCGGCCGCCACCGTTGTTGTCACACGGCGGTGGAAGGAGTATCATGTCGTAGCCGCCATCGAGGGATATGAACTCGAGACTCCCAAAACGGAGCACCATCCCGGGTTGGAGAGGTTGCTGGAGATTGCCCATCTGGAGCTTGACGGGAAGCTGTTCGTCAACACGCAGCAGGCCCCTACCTGGCGCGCCAACTGTCGGCGTTCCGAGACCGGGGGGTCCCTGGGCCGACGAGTGAATGTCGCCGCGTGCCCCAGCCCAGATGGGTCGAGCGCGAGGGCGAGCGCGAAGGGGGGAGAGCGAGGCGGCCGGAGACCGGCGTGAGAGAGGTGGGAATCCCGCGGCCCTCGTGTTCGTCCCGCGCCTAGGTCGGGTGCGCTTGCAGTAGGGGGTTACAAGCGTCCACGCGGGAGAGGGAGCGAGCGGCTCCAAGCGAGCGCCTGTTCTCGTCCTCGTCCCCGCGCGGCCAACCTTCTCTAAGAGGGCCCTGGTCCTCCCTTTTATAGGCGTAAGGAGAGGATCCAGGTGTACAATGGGGGGTGTAGCAGGGTGCTACGTGTCTAGCGGAGGTGAGCTAGCGCCCTAGGTACATGCCGTTGTGGCAGCCGGAGAGATCTTGGCACCCAGCTGGTGTGATGTCGTGGCCGTCGAAGGAGCGATGGAGCTTGGCGGAGGGACAGCTGTCGGAGCGGTTGAGTCCTTGCTGACGTCCTCTGGCTTCCGTAAGGGGGCTGAGATCCGCCGTCGTCACAGAGCACGCGGGGCGCCATCATTGCCTATCTGGCGGAGCGAGCCAGATGGGACACTGGTCTTGTTCCTTGTGGCCCGAGTCAGCTCGGGGTAGGGTGATGATGGCGCCTCCTGTTGACGTGGCTGGTCTACGCCCTAGGTTGGGCGATGTGGAAGCTCCTCCGAAGCCGAGGTCGAGTCCGAGCCCCCGGGTCGGGCGAGGCGGAGATTGCCGTCTTCTGGGGCTGAGCCCAAGTCCGAGCCCTGGGTCGGGCGAGGCGGAGATCGTCGTCTTCTGGGGCCGAGCCCAAGTCCGAGCCCTGGGTCGGGCGAGGCGGAGATCGTCGTCTTCCGGGACTTAGCCCGAGTCCGAGCCCTGGGTCGGGCGGAGTTCGCCGTCTTCCGGGACTTAACCCGAGTCCGAGCCCTGGGTCGGGCGGAGTTCGCCGTCTTCCGGGACTTAGCCCGAGTCCGAGCCCTGGGTCGGGCGGAGTTTGCCGTCTTCCGGGACTTAGCCCGAGTCCGAGCCCTGGGTCGGGCGGAGTTCGCCGTCTTCCGGGACTTAGCCCGAGACCGAGCCCTGGGTCGGGCGGAGCGGAGCTTCCCATGGTGCCTCCGGCAGAGCCTGACTGCCTGTCAGTCTGACTCTGTCCACTGGCGCTGCAGTCGGTGTGGCGTAGGCGGCGTTGTCCTTCTGTTAGGCCGGTCAGTGGAGCGGCGAAGTGACGGCGGTCACTTCGGCTCTGCTGGCTGGGGGTGCGCGCCAGGATAAGGGCGTCAGGCCGCCTTTGCATTAAATGCTCCTGCGACTTGGTCGGTCGGTGCGGCGATTTGGTCAGGGTTGCTTCTTAGCGAAGGCAGGGCCTCGGGCGAGCCGGGAATATGTTCGCCGCTGAAGGGGGGCCTCGGGCGAGACGGAAATCCTCCGGGGTCGGCTGCCCTTGTCCGAGGCTAGGCTCGGGTGAGGCGTGATCGTGTCCCTCGAATGGACTGATCCCTGACTTAATCGCACCCATCAGACCTTTGCAGCTTCGTGCTGATGGGGGTTACCAGCTGAGAATTAGGAGCCTTGAGGGTACCCCTAATTATGGTCCCCGACAGGTAGTATCTTCGTCAAGACCCGGTTCCTACAGGTTAAAGGATATGGACGGCAAAGACATTCCTAGATCTTGGAATGCGGACGAGCTTCGGCGGTATTATGTGTAACCTGATGTAATCTTTTTTATTTTATTTTTTCCTATGGCACCCTTTTCCTTTCCAAAGGGGGAGAAAGGTTTTTAATGGGGCCATAGCATGTAATTTCCCTTTTTCTTATATCGGCTCTACAAGAGCAGTATCCCCCGAAGATGTAAATGTAAAAACTGGGCATGCACCATCGAGTGCAGCGAGAAAAAAGAAAAAACACGGAGAAGCTCGAAAGGCGTCCCTAAGGGGATGCAGAGCACGACCAAGCTACAAAAAAGTCATTCTTAAGGGAGCGCAGTGTAAGTTTTCTGCTCAAAAGTCGTTCCTAAGGGAATGCAGAGCTTGCAGCGAAAAGTCAACGCTGATTCCGCCGAAATATAAGGAGAAGAAGATCCTAAGGGAGGCTTACTGTAATACTCAAAAGAGCAATAATGAGAATTGAGATAATATCAATAATTTGTGGCCTCTACCTATCGTTGCATGTGATCAACCCTAGTTCAAAAGTGGATAATTAAAACAAAGAACACATAAATAACATGTGCATCATGCTGGAGTTTATTTGATTGTGCATTTGTGGATAATAAAAATAAAAGTATCAATAGCAATGTATGAATGTGCCCACAACATCCAAACCCTAATTTGAAAACAAAGCCATGAAAATGGAGAAGGAAAGAAAGAAATATCATATAATACAAAATAAATTTATAAACATATAACTTCATCACAATTTGTTATAACCAAGTGGAACATTTAGACTGAGTACAAACGTGCTACAAAGTTGGATTTAAATTGAGGTTTTGAAATTGGAATTCAAAATAAATAAAGAACAAAACAGAAAAGAAAAGATAAAAGAAAAAAACGCGCCTGGGCCGCTTCTACTCAGTTCGGCCCACTCCACGCGCGTGTACACGGCCCAACCTGTGGCACCACTGCGCGCTCACTGACATATGGGGACCCCGGGTCAGTTTTTTTGGCGCATTCTCCCTTTCAGTGTGTATCACCGTCGCGTGGGCCCAACCCGTCGGACCTATCTTCTCTACCGAACCCACGACGCAACGGATCGCCGCAGCGAACTCGTCCGTATTAAGCGCATAGCTCGCGCATCTCCGGACCGTTCTCCACTGCGCCCAGGGACCGAGTCCTCGGCAATATTAAATGGGGGAGGGCACCACGGCCATCCCATCCACTTGATGCCCGTCGGCCACCTCGGGCAAAGCCAGGCGCCTCACCAAGCATCCAAGGGAGAGAGAAAATAGCTGTGTCGCGGCAGGGTGAGAAACTTGTGGTCAGGAGCTCGACGGACCACCGTCGCGTGGTCAGCGGTGTTGCTCCATGGCCGGCGCGCTGTGGGGCGGGTTCACCGTGACCCGTATTGCCGAGCGCGGAGAGAGAAGCCGTGGGCCACCAACGTCGCGTGTCATGTTCGCCTCCAGTCAATCCTGGCGTGCGCATCGGGAGCTTCAACGACACCAATGGGGAAAACCAATCTGTGCTGCTCTCTGGTGCGGAGGTGTTGGCGGTACGGCGGGATTTCCCCATCGGCATCCTCCATGGTGGGAGACCGCCGCGGGAGGGACCCTTTGAGCTACATGCTTCGGTGAGCTACTCATGTTTCTCCTCCCTGTGGTTTCTATTTACCTTCTATACGTAGCCACACGGAGGTTGGGTAATCCTGGGAACCGTACATGACATGCTCCAGTGAGCCTCCGACCTCCGCCATGAGTGCGTGGGGTGGGGTCGCTTCTGAACTTAATCGTCGGGGCCTCGGCTGGCGCTCGCCATGGACGGCGCTGGCATCGTCGGGAGGCTTGGCTGGTGGCGGAGAAGATTCATACGAGCCGTTGATCGACTAGCTAACGACCAGGATTGGGCGTAGGGCAGTGATCGTTGGATACCGATCGTGTGGTTATGTGTAGATCTTGCTCCATTGAACCACAACCGTTGATCCCTGATCTGTGGGTTCACAATGCGTACCAGTTCGTTAAGTGATTTGATCTAATTGTGACCGTCAGATAGTGATCCTGCGGCTAGGATCCTATGATACCCCTTCGGCCGTGACTTTTTACTAAAGAGACCCCAAACTTTCACGGAATAAACCCGCCGTCCCATGTTACTGTAGACTGTGTCTTGGATTAAGTTCGCAGAGACCCCTGCGCTTTACAGATTTTGACGCCCAGTCCAGAGACTTAGAAAATCAGAGAAATAAATACAAAAATTGATTTTTAATATATAAATAAGTGCTAGAATTTGTATAAATCATAGAAAATTCATTTGAACTCCAAATTGGTCCATTCCAGTTCCTAAATTTTTGTAATAATATTGTCTACCCATTAATGCCTCTGACATGACAAACGCATTAAAATTATTCTTTCACTTAATCTTGTATTAAGCACATAAAACATTAGAAAATCCATAACTTAAAATCTGTAACTCCAAAATTAATAATTCCAGTTCCTGTGATCTTATTTTAATGTCTAGTGTATTACTGTATATTCTATTTGCATGGTTGATGTGATGTTAATTTATGCTATACTATGTATGTATTGTATTGATGCGAGTAGACGAGCAAGCCACTGTGGAATCTGAGGTTCAACAAGTTGAAGTAGCTGAGCAGGAGCTCATTGAAGGCAAGTTGTGCCCTTGATTCACTTTTGTTACCCAAAAATGTTCTTTATAATCATTTACCATGCATAGGTTTAATTTTGATGGGACCCGATAGGTCACCCTAGATTGTTTATCTCATTACCTTGTTTACCCCTGAATCACTTGGGTAGTTTATGCTATTGCTTTACGTGGTTTTTGGGTTAATATTTCATTATATCCATGTTCCAGTTACTTTGTTATTCTATTTATGTTCATGTCAAGATCATTATGTTATTGTTAATTGGAACATGGAGCTTAACTTGAGAACCACGTGCCACCACAAGGGAGGAATGGGACCCCTTGGCTGACTAATTAGGAAAGCTAGTGGAAGACTACCTTACCCGAAAGGGGCAAGGGCAGTAGGGGAGTGGTCAGTGTAGGGAGGTCCCTGGTTGATTTTGCTGCGATGGCGGTCAGCCAGGAACCCTGCATTGGAACTTCCTATAAACTGTAGCGGGTTTTCGGAAGCTAGTGGAACTTTGTAAAGGCCTCGTAGTGGATCCCTAGCCATTCACCTTGGTAGTGTCTAAGGGCCTAGCTAACCCTGGCGACATGGGAAACACGACTTGTGGGTAAAGGGTACAACCTCTGCAGAGTGTAAAACTGGTATACTAGCCGAGCTCACGGTCATGAGCGGCTCAGGACTCTCCGATGATTAAATTATGGAACCTAAACTCAATTTGTCATTTGCATTTGCATGGGATTTGTTATTAAATTTGTTCTATTATTTTATTATGGTTTGGTATTCACTTACACTTAGTAACTGCTAATAAAATTTTGACCAACTACTTAAAAGCAATGCTCAGCTTTAACCCCTATTGTTGACAAGCCTTACACTTCATGAACTTCCCACCTTTGGTGAGTTCATGTCACATTATTCCCCACAACTTGTTGAGCGATGAACATGTGTGAGCTCACCCTTGCTGTCTCACACCCCCCACAGGAGAAGAACAGGTGGTTCAGGAGGAGCCACATGGCGAGGAGTTTGATCTGATCTAGGTGGCGTTTCTCAGTTGACATTGGCGCCGACGATCCTTAGTTCGTTTTTTATTTATAATTTATTTTGTAAGTCTTCCGCTATGTAATAAATACTCTGATTATTGTGACATTTATCTCTATGCACTCTGTTATTATATATGTTGTCTTCTTGGCGCATGTATGAGATGCACCTGGCTTGGTCCTTTAAAGCCGGGTGTGACAGAAGTGGTATCAGAGGAAATGTTGACTGTAGGACGAAACCTAGATAGAAATGGACAACCCTTACCTACTTATCTCAATCTGATTCATTCTATACTTATCTTACTCTGATTCTTTCTACACTTATCTTGATCATGTCTCACCTTCTACTGTTCTACTCTGATTATTCTTATCTTCTCTATTCTAAGACAAGATGGATTTCACACCTTGGAATCCTACACTTATGATCTTCTAAGATAGGAGACCAACGACAAAAAATTAAAACTATTTTTTTCAATTAAAAATGTTGGTTGATTGTTCTGATGATCAATGCCTGATTTGCTTCTTTGATTGATTGAAATAGTATAGACGGGCATCTTAGCATGTACCCCCATAAGGTAATGTATTAGCTTTAGTGGATAACACACTAATCTACTTAGCTAATAAATCCCCCGCAGTAACATTTCTCGTAATTACTCGCCTTGTCTACAAATCTTCCTTCTTTCCATGTGTTTCTAACCCAGATGGGCTGCCCCTATACTGTTAGAAGAGAGCAGTATAGACTTGGTCCTTGGTATGTCATGGTTAAGAAAGGCAAGGACAGTTTATACACTGGGCTAAGGGAACCGTAGAACTCAACAGTTCCAAAGGACAAAGATTTGAAGTTGAAGTTGCAGTAACTACCACCATCAGACTAGCGGCATTTTTAGTAGATGAGAAGTTGGTGGGTGACAACATCCGTGCAGTTAGGGATTTTTACGGATGTCTTTCCAGAGGAGTTACCAGGGATGCCACCTGATAGAGAAGTTGAGTTTGTCATTGATCTCTTACCTAGGACTGCTCCTATTTATAAACGACCATACAGGATGTCTGTAGAAGAATTAAAAGAACTTAAGAAGCCGTTAACGGAGTTACAAGAAGCTGAGTACCTTCGTTCGAATTCTTCACCTTGTGGAGCACCGGTACTATTTGTACAGAAGAAGGATGGATCGCAAGGGATGAGTGTGGATTATAGGTCCCTTAACGATGTCACTGTGAAGAACAAGTGTCTATTACCCCGCATTGAGGATTTATTCGGATGAGAGATGCTAGGGTATTCTCGAAGATTGATCTTCGATCGGTTATCATCAAATAAAGATTAGGCCATCGGATATTCCCAAGACGGATTTCTCGACCTGATATGATTCATATGAGTTCATTGTTATGTCATTTGGACTAACTAATGCACCAGCCTACTTTATGGGTCTGAAGAATAAGGTGTTCATGATCTGGACAGATTCATCGTGATTTTCATCGATGATATTTTTAGTTATTCCAAGAGTGATAGTGATCATGAGGAACATCTGAGATTAGTGCTACAGAAGCTATGAGATAATCAACTCTACGCTAAGTTTAGCAAGTACGAGTTTTGGATTGGCGAGGTGCCATTTCTTGAGGAATATCAGTGGATCCTGCTAAGGTTAAGAGATAGTGGCGTGGAGCATACCCACTATAGTTACGAAGATTCGGAATTTCCTGGGAGTTGCAGGATATTATCGGAAAGTTATTGAAGGATTCTCTAAGATTGCTAAGCCTATGACCTCACTTCTGGAGAAGGGAAGAGAATTTAAGTGGAACGAGAAGTGCCAAGATAACTTTGACCAATTAAAGAGGAGATTGATGTCACCACTAGTGTTGGTTATGCCAGATCTACAGAAAGGATTTGACATTTATTGTGATGCTTGTGGCCAAGGTTTGGGATGTGTGCTCATGCAAGAGGGACATATGATTGCCTACGTGTCTCGCCAGTTGCGGAAACAAGAGTTAAACTACCCCACTCATGACTTAGAACTGGCAACCGTGGTGCATGTGCTTAAGATATGGAGACATTATATTATGGGAACTAAGTGTCAAGTATACACGGATCATACAAGTTTGAAGTATATATTCACTCAGAAGGATCTCAACCTTAGGCAACGCCGTTGGTTGGAGCTTATTAAGGATTATGATTTGGAGATTCACTATCACCCGGGCAAGGCAAATTTGGTTGTAGATGCCTTGAGTCAAAAGGAGCATGTTCATTCAACTGTTGTTGCCCAGCTATCCGATGAGATTGTTGAGGATTTCAGGAGACTTAGCCTGCGGATAGTTGCTCACACTGAAGGAGTTATTATTGATGTGGAATCTACTTTGGAACAAGAAATCCGCAAAGGACAAATTGGTGATGCTAAAATGCAAGATATTAGGGATCTGATTACAGAAAGTAGAGGTCCGGAATTCACGGAAGATGAACAGGGCACTGTATGGTTCAAGGACAGGATGTGTGTCCCTGATATTAAAAGCCTTCGGGAGACTATTTTAAAGGAGGCCCATGACTCGGATTATTTTATTCATCCTGGTAGTACCAAGATGTAGCAGGATTTGAAGCAGAAAGTATTGGCGGTATGGACTGGAGAGAGATATGGCTGCACATGTGGTTATGTGCGATGTGTGCCAAAGACTTAAGACCGATCACCAAAGACTAGCTGGACTATTACACCCACCAAAGATGTCCAAGTGGAAGTAAGAAGAGATTGATATGGATTTCATTACTGGATTGCCTCGCACCTAGAAAGGATATGATGATATATGGGTGATTGTGGATAGATTGACTAAAGTGGCTCATTTCATTCCGGTCAAGACTACTTATAAAGGATCTTAGCTAGCAGAGTTATATATGGCTCGAATTGTGTCCCCACATGGAGTACCAAAGAAGATCGTTTTGGATAAGAGGATCACAGTTTACCTCCAAATTTTGGAAAAGTTTTCATGAGAATATGGATACGAAGTTGAATTGTTCGGCCTACCTCATACTGATGGACGGACTGAAAGGACTAATCAAGTATTAAAGGACATGTGGAGAGCTTGTACCCTTCAGCATGGTAGTAGTTGGGACAAGAGCCTACCTTATGCTGAATAGTTACCAGGCCAGTCTGAAGATGTCCCCGTTCGAGACTCTGTATGACAGGAAATGCAGGACTCCTCTATTTTGGACTAGACTAGAGAAAGACAGTTCTTTGGACCTAAACTTATTCAAGAGGCAGAAGAACAAGTCCGTATAATTCGGGAGAATTTGCGGGTAGCTCAGACCAGATAAAAGAGCTATGCGGATAATAGAAGACCACTGGAATTTGAGGAAGGTGATCATGTGTACCTCAAGATGTCACCACTTCGTGGAATGAGGAGATTAAAGTCAAGGACAAATTGCCCCTCGCTATATGGGACCATTCTGAGTTTAGGCAAGTTGGAGAGATGGCCTATCAACTCAAGCTACCTGATAATCTATCTGAGGTGCACAATGTATTCCATGTGTCTCAAATTAAGAAGTGTCTCCGTGTCCCTAAGGAACAGTTACCAATGGAAGAGCTCAGTGTTCAGGGTGATTTGACTTACACGGAGTATCCTATCAAGATTCTTAATATATTGACTCGGTTTACAAAAAAAAGGTAATAAAGATGTGCAAAGTGCAATGGACTCACCATGGAGAAGAAGAGCTTCACATGAATTTTTCCCACCTTTTCCCTAGTCTTTCTTAAATCTCGAGGACGAGATTCTTTTTAAGGGGGGTAGGATTTGTAATACTCAAAAGAGCAATAATGAGAATTGAGATAATATCAATAATTTGTGGCCTCTACCTATCGTTACATGTGATCAACCCTAGTTCAAAAGTGGATAATTAAAACAAAGAACACATAAATAACATGTGCATCATGCTGGAGTTTATTTGATTGTGCATTTGTGGATAATAAAAATAAAAGTATCAATAGCAATGTATGAATGTGCCCACAACATCCAAACCCTAATTTGAAAACAAAGCCATGAAAATGGAGAAGGAAAGAAAGAAATATCATATAATACAAAATAAATTTATAAACATATAACTTCATCACAATTTGTTATAACCAAGTGGAACATTTAGACTGAGTACAAACGTGCTACAAAGTTGGATTTAAATTGAGGTTTTGAAATTGGAATTCAAAATAAATAAAGAACAAAACAGAAAAGAAAAGATAAAAGAAAAAAACGCGCCTGGGCCGCTTCTACTCAGTTCGGCCCACTCCACGCGCGTGTACACGGCCCAACCTGTGGCACCACTGCGCGCTCACTGACATATGGGGACCCCGGGTCAGTTTTTTTTGGCGCATTCTCCCTTTCAGTGTGTATCACCGTCGCGTGGGCCCAACCCGTCGGACCTATCTTCTCTACCGAACCCACGACGCAACGGATCGCCGCAGCGAACTCGTCCGTATTAAGCGCATAGCTCGCGCATCTCCGGACCGTTCTCCACTGCGCCCAGGGACCGAGTCCTCGGCAATATTAAATGGGGGAGGGCACCACGGCCACCCCATCCACTTGATGCCCGTCGGCCACCTTGGGCAAAGCCAGGCGCCTCACCAAGCATCCAAGGGAGAGAGAAAATAGCTGTGTCGCGGCAGGGTGAGAAACTTGTGGTCAGGAGCTCGACGGACCACCGTCGCGTGGTCAGCGGTGTTGCTCCATGGCCGGCGCGCTGTGGGGCGGGTTCACCGTGACCCGTATTGCCGAGCGCGGAGAGAGAAGCCGTGGGCCACCAACGTCGCGTGTCATGTTCGCCTCCAGTCAATCCTGGCGTGCGCATCGGGAGCTTCAACGACACCATTGGGGAAAACCAATCTGTGCTGCTCTCTGGTGCGGAGGTGTTGGCGGTACGACGGGATTTCCCCATCGGCATCCTCCATGGTGGGAGACCGCCGCGGGAGGGACCCTTTGAGCTACATGCTTCGGTGAGCTACTCATGTTTCTCCTCCCTGTGGTTTCTATTTACCTTCTATACGTAGCCACACGGAGGTTGGGTAATCCTGGGAACCGTACATGACATGCTCCAGTGAGCCTCCGACCTCCGCCATGAGTGCGTGGGGTGGGGTCGCTTCTGAACTTAATCGCCGGGGCCTCGGCTGGCGCTCGCCATGGACGGCGCTGGCATCATCGGGAGGCTTGGCTGGTGGCGGAGAAGATTCATACGAGCCGTTGATCGACTAGCTAACGACCAGGATTGGGCGTAGGGCAGTGATCGTTGGATACCGATCGTGTGGTTATGTGTAGATCTTGCTCCATTGAACCACAACCGTTGATCCCTGATCTGTGGGTTCACAATGCGTACCGGTTCGTTAAGTGATTTGATCTAATTGTGACCGTCAGATAGTGATCCTGCGGCTAGGATCCTATGATACCCCTTCGGCCGTGACTTTTTACTAAAGAGACCCCAAACTTTCACGGAATAAACCCGCCGTCCCATGTTACTGTAGACTGTGTCTTGGATTAAGTTCGCAGAGACCCCTGCGCTTTACAGATTTTGACGCCCAGTCCAGAGACTTAGAAAATCAGAGAAATAAATACAAAAATTGATTTTTAATATATAAATAAGTGCTAGAATTTGTATAAATCATAGAAAATTCATTTGAACTCCAAATTGGTCCATTCCAGTTCCTAAATTTTTGTAATAATATTGTCTACCCATTAGTGCCTCTGTTCTGACATGACAAACGCATTAAATTTATTCTTTCACTTAATCTTGTATTAAGCACATAAAACATTAGAAAATCCATAACTTAAAATCTGTAACTCCAAAATTAATAATTCCAGTTCCTGTGATCTTATTTTAATGTCTAGTGTATTACTGTATATTCTATTTGCATGGTTGATGTGATGTTAATTTATGCTATACTATGTATGTATTGTATTGATGCGAGTAGACGAGCAAGCCACTGTGGAATCTGAGGTTCAACAAGTTGAAGTAGCTGAGCAGGAGCTCATTGAAGGCAAGTTGTGCCCTTGATTCACTTTTGTTACCCAAAAATGTTCTTTATAATCATTTACCATGCATAGGTTTAATTTTGATGGGACCCGATAGGTCACCCTAGATTGTTTATCTCATTACCTTGTTTACCCCTGAATCACTTGGGTAGTTTATGCTATTGCTTTACGTGGTTTTTGGGTTAATATTTCATTATATCCATGTTCCAGTTACTTTGTTATTCTATTTATGTTCATGTCAAGATCATTATGTTATTGTTAATTGGAACATGGAGCTTAACTTGAGAACCACGTGCCACCACAAGGGAGGAATGGGACCCCTTGGCTGACTAATTAGGAAAGCTAGTGGAAGACTACCTTACCCGAAAGGGGCAAGGGCAGTAGGGGAGTGGTCAGTGTAGGGAGGTCCCTGGTTGATTTTGCTGCGATGGCGGTCAGCCAGGAACCCTGCATTGGAACTTCCTATAAACTGTAGCGGGTTTTCGGAAGCTAGTGGAACTTTGTAAAGGCCTCGTAGTGGATCCCTAGCCATTCACCTTGGTAGTGTCTAAGGGCCTAGCTAACCCTGGCGACATGGGAAACACGACTTGTGGGTAAAGGGTACAACCTCTGCAGAGTGTAAAACTGGTATACTAGCCGAGCTCACGGTCATGAGCGGCTCAGGACTCTCCGATGATTAAATTATGGAACCTAAACTCAATTTGTCATTTGCATTTGCATGGGATTTGTTATTAAATTTGTTCTATTATTTTATTATGGTTTGGTATTCACTTACACTTAGTAACTGCTAATAAAATTTTGACCAACTACTTAAAAGCAATGCTCAGCTTTAACCCCTATTGTTGACAAGCCTTACACTTCATGAACTTCCCACCTTTGGTGAGTTCATGTCACATTATTCCCCACAACTTGTTGAGCGATGAACATGTGTGAGCTCACCCTTGCTGTCTCACACCCCCCCACAGGAGAAGAACAGGTGGTTCAGGAGGAGCCACATGGCGAGGAGTTTGATCTGATCTAGGTGGCGTTTCTCAGTTGACATTGGCGCCGACGATCCTTAGTTCGTTTTTTATTTATAATTTATTTTGTAAGTCTTCCGCTATGTAATAAATACTCTGATTATTGTGACATTTATCTCTATGCACTCTGTTATTATATATGTTGTCTTCTTGGCGCATGTATGAGATGCACCTGGCTTGGTCCTTTAAAGCCGGGTGTGACACTTACAGCGAAAAGTCAACGCTAATTCCGCCAAAATATAAGGCGAAGAAGCTCCTAAGGGAGGCTTACAGCGAAAAGTCAGCGCTGATACACCGAAAAATAAGCGGTGAAGCCGAAAAATAAACAGCAAAAAATTTGTTATTATGGTTTCATATGTGTCTTCAAACATTCATTTGCACGATACATTACATCATACATTTGTATTCATAAACATTCACTTAGACATACATAGGATCATCATCAGCATAACATACAAACTTGTTTCGGTTTCGAAAGAGAAGGCTTCGGGAAAAAAAGAGAAGGAGGTAATTTTATGCTTCGCTGTGTCCGCAAAGAAGGGAAGGTGGTTTTCGCCTATGGCTCAAAAGTATTAATTTCATCCACACCAAAGCATTTCATACATGGACAGAAAAGTAAGATTATATTACAAAGTGAAACTCAATTATATCATACTTCATACAAGTTATCACAGGAGTTTTTTGAGTTATTTTTACAGATAATTCGAGCTTCGACAGCATCTCTGGAGCTTCGTCCTTTTACTCTGCAGCTTCAGCTTTGGCTTGGTCAACCAGTACGAAAGTATCATAAGCTAAATTCAAAATTCAAAGGAAAAGGTAAGCATAAGGTATGATTTTGTTACCAGCAAAAGGTGGCTTCGAGCTTCGTCACCAGCTTTGCTCCGTCCACCCTTCGTCCACACTAACTTTATAAATCTATTTGCAATACTTCGAGCCAGACTGGGAATATTATCTAGGTCTGCTGGTGACAGGCTGAAGTTGGGTCTATTAACAATCTTGTCGTGTTCATAGCCAGACTTCAAAAAGGCAACAGCTGTGCCCCGAGAAGCTGCCAGGGCACAGAAGTCGCCATGCCCAGCTATAACTTCGTCAAGATCATTAATTTCACCTTCAATATGCTCGAAGGCACCAGGTAGGTCTTTAGCCGAAGGAGTAAACTCTTCACTACTGGCTCTAACAAAATGGAATACCTGCTTCAACTGTTGAATGCATCGAGTGCTGAACTCCAGGCACTTATTCTGAAGATTTTTCAAAGATTCTTTCAGCTCCGAACTTTTTTGAACTTCGGCTTCAAGCTTTGCATCAAGTTTTTTCTGATTGGGAAAGAAGCTTCGAATTTAATTCTGCTATTTTTGCTTTAGCATCCGCTAATAAGCCTTCGGCTGTTTGAAGCTCGAAGTCTTTCTTTTCGATGGCAGTTGATTGCTCTTTTATCTTGTTTTCTAAGTTCTCAACTATAACTTCGTGCCTTTTATCCTCTAAGTCCTGCTGCATTTTTAAGGCCTTGCTCAAAAGCATACTCTGTGGACAAATAACCTTCGTTAGAAAATATTTCTGTTATTACAAATAATAAGAGTTAGACACAAGATGTTTACCTTAAAATTGGAATAGAACAAACTGCCGACAATGTGTTGTCGTCGGTAGCGGCTGATATCTGCTTCAAGCTTCGGGAAACCGATACTCTTTGATAGAGTACCGATAACCTTCGCACCGGTTTGATCTCGTATACAGCTTAACCCTTCATCATCAATGCCACCGAAGAGAAGCGCCCCCGGCCGGTACCCGCAAGATATAGCATACTCTTTTAACTCCTCTTTTTCAGCTTCTGTCAACTCTTGGCCAACCAAGTTTCGAAAGTCAAAAGTTTTATCTTCCGAAGTTTCTTCGGTTATTTCTTCCTTCTCGGGTTTTGCGGTCGTGGTCTCTTCAGTGGCTGCAGTAGCTTCTTCCGCGGCCATGTTTAGCAGCATTTTATCTATATCAGCAGCTATGTTCTCTAAATTAATATCTTCGGATTTGGCATCTTCGGCTCTGGCCTCTTCCGCGGCAGCCTTCGAAGGTACAGCTTCAGTAGCTGTCGTTTTTACAATTGCCGGCACTTTCGGAGCTGAAGCCCTTGGTGGTGTTGCATCAATCACTTTTGTCACAGTAACAATCCTTTGCCTCTTTGGCCTAGGTGCCTTTGTTTTTGTCAGCTCCTTTCCCTTATGAAAAAGTTTCGTCAGATGCAGCCCCAGTGGACTTAGTTTGACAGGCAAAGTTTCAGTCATTACCTTTAGGATTTCCTCTATTTTAGTAGCAGAAGATGTCGCAGAAGTCTTCTCTTTTTCTTCAATTGATTTTTGCTTTGGAGTCGAGGCCCTTCTTTTCTTCGAAGCAATTTCTTTCCCCTCAGATTCTTGTTTCTTCTTCTTTGATTGATCTTCGTCGTCCTTATTTAAAGCACTAGCCACTCTTTTTCTTTTTTGCCCTTCGGCACCCTTATCCAGTCGCTCATAGTCAGGATATTCAAAGCCTATAGCATCCATCACTCGGTTTAACCTTCGTTTCGGGCGGGTGCCGAAGGCCGCTGTCATCAATTGATCTTCTTTTTTGGAATAATTTCCAAGAATTTCGTTACATATTACTTCAATTGTTTCCAGCCATTCTTGGCAGGGTACTTTGAAATGTCTCTTGAACTTGTAGTGGTAGGGCAGTCGGATAAGTTCCCCCTCCTTCTTCTTTCCTTCAAGCTTCGGCATGGCCCACTCCTTCATAGTTGGAAATATTTTGAACGCCAAAAATTCCTGCACTAAGTCCCTAGTGCCAATGTGCTCTGCGATAATCCTGAATTCAGCCAGCGCAGTTTGGGTTGGACCCTCTGGTGTCATATTACATTGGGGTCTGGTCTCTCCGAAGATCAGCTCTAGCGGGCTCTGGACCAGCTTCTCCCTATCATCGGCAACTTTGACGTAGAACCATTCCGATTTCCAGCCTGCCGGCCACTTGCTTCGGTAGCTGATCACAGGAAATTTTGTAGTCTTCCGATAAGCAAAATTGTAACAGCCAAAGTTTTCATGTAATCCATCCTTTCTGGCCTTGGTTTGGTAATGCAGCCCGTGCACCCGGCAGAAACCTTCGGCAAACGATTCCACCCCCTGGCTTCGGAGAGCCCAAATATAAACACTAAGCCTAACGATAGCGTTAGGAGTTAGCTGATGAAAGTGGATCCCAAACTTCTTTAGCACATCGGCAATCATCTTATTTAAAGGGAATCTCAGACCAGCTTTGAAGAAACTCTTAAAAACTACTATTTCATCTTTTTCTGGCTTCGGAGTAGTTTCTTCTCCACCGAAGCGAATCAGCTCTTTCTTATCTTCGTTGAAATAGCCCAATTTCAGCATCTTCGGAAGGTCACCTTCGGAGACTGTAGATTTTTCAAAATCCAGGTGGCTGGGTTTGCTCGGCACCGAGCTGCTATAATCATCTTCAGAATCGGTCTCTTCAACACCAGCTTGTTCTGCTTCAGCAGCCGGGATGTCCTCCGGTGTTACCAACCCAGAGCGCTTCATTGCTTCCGAAATAGGAACAGTCTCAGCAGCTTCGGTCTCATCTCCCTCACGATCGACCCTTGCAGTAGAGCGAACTCTGGCCATTTGATAATGGCTTACTTGAAATTTCTGGTGTTGACTTTTTTCTTTTTTCCGAAGCTCCTACTCTTTTGCCGAAGCAGAATCATAAGCGAGGGTTCGTCTGAGCACGATGATTAAGCTTCGGCTATGACTAAAAATTTGGCAGCAAAACAGTGCAATAGCAATGAATGTTGTGGTAACTTCACACCTACCCGTCAGTTTATATAGTGCCGCAGGTGAGAAGGTGAATCGGCAAGGTCTCCAGCATCGAACAAACAGTCACCCTCACTCATTGAACGGTGGAACACAGGGTCCTAGAAGGTGAATCGCTGGCGCGCGCGTAATTGGTGTAAGATGGAACGCGCGTGCGACGATTATTTTAATCGTTTCTCGCCAACGAGCTCAAGGAAGGTGTTTTTCGGATCTTCGGCGTCCCGAAGCCTAGAAGACTTTTTCACGGATCAAGCTCGTTACGAAAAACGATCTAGCACCGCGAAGGGGCTACTGTTGGGGGTATGCTTCGTAGCCGAAGATCCTAAAAAGAACACCTTCAAAAGGTCTTCTCAGAAGCAAGCGTTGAAGCTATTATCTATAAAGCTTCGACATGAAGACAGATCCCAAGGTGAAGGGTCGAACTGACTTAAAGATGAATTGACCTAAAGACCCATGATGTTTCGTGTCATTGTTGTAATCGATTGTAAAGGGTATAAATGTAATTTTGCGCAGGTTGCATCCTGTGCCTATAAATAGGTGAACAGTACCTCGACACTGTTCACGCGCTCCTGTAATCACGAACTCGACATTTGTTTTTGCGTCACGCTTGTACTTTCGCTTTTCTTCAAGCCGAAGGTACACTTGTAATTTGTTATCATTTCTATAATAATGAAATATAAGTAAGCTAATAATAATAGTAAAGTATTTATATTATTTCTCATACTCTATGTGAATCCTTCTTCATTGTTTACTATGCCGATGAAGGTATGTCCTTCATATTCTTCGTCCCTCGAAATTCATTATATCCCAAGAAAAATAATGTTTCGAGGAGACGAAGGACTTTAACGTTTAACAATTTCCGTGTTGACTTGTTCTTAATTTATAACAGTTAAGAACAAGTCCCTAACAGTGTTCATCACTAAATTGCTGTTATTTACCAAAATCGCGTGGGGGGTTTTTGGTTTATCACGGAGTACGCATCGCAACAGATATTTGTATTTTTGAGGTTGTCAACCGCGGACGGACTCCTGAAGCAACACGAAACGGCTGACCATGTAGGGGTCCAGTTCCGAGGCGAGAGCGACGATACATGGGACGAGGAGACGGAAAAGCTAGCTCGGACGTCCCAGTCCCACGCCCTTCCCGCGGCGTCGCCATCGGCCACCTACCCCTCCGACGTGGTTTCGACGGGGCAGCGGTAGTTGCATCCCATCCCATCCCATCCCATCCCATCCCGACCAGGAGTCTCAACTAACCTACCCCCGAGCCCGAGTGATGAATTTGCCTGAAGACCCAAGAGGAGATTGACTCGTGACTCTTGGGTACGGTACGGTGCTCTCGTAAAAGACCTGGGGAAGAAAACTCTCTGTTGGCGGCCTGGCTGGTCACTGGATTGTTCTATATATTTGACACGAGTGGCATTTGCATGCGATATATCTACAAGTTCATGTTCATGCTGTTCTACTCACACACACACACGACTCCATACTTGAATGAAAGGCGTAAAGCCAAAAGTACGCGAAAAAGGTTTCTGATCTTGAAATTACTGGAAACGTGGCGTGGCGTGCGGCGTGCCCCGCCCACGGCAAACCAAACCACCCGCGAGTCACGACTCACGAGTCACGACCACCTCGCTGTGTATAAAACGCCCGCAAGCCACCAAACTCCGCCTCCTGAACACACCACCCCTCGTCTCCGCACGGAGGCCGTCCTCTCCTCTGCGTCCGCCACTGCCGACCGCTCGCCCGTGCGCGCTCCATTACCTCGGCGGGCGATGGCCGACCTATCCAACACCGGCTCCACCAATCAGGCCTAAGCCTAACACGAGCAGCCCCCGCCTAGGCGGCTGGCTGGTCGGTCGAGCAGCTAGCGGCGGCAGCGCCCGGAGGCCGTCTCACTCTCCTCGTCGGGGCGGCAGGAGATGGAGGCCATCGTGGGCGTCCGCGCGCCGCCGCGTGGCCGTGCCTGGGCCGGCCTCGAGAAGCCGCCGCGCGCCGCTTGCCGCGCCAGAGTCCCGTCGGCGAGGCTCGCGGTCGCGGCGGACAGGCCGCGGAGGCTGGTGCTGCTGGGCGCCGATACGCGGAGGGCCGCGGATTATCCTGCCCTCCGTTGCGCCGCGCAATCTGCAGGTGGTGAGCAGTCCGATCGGTCGCCTCTATTGTTGTTATTATTAGTAAGTAGTTAAACGTAAAAATCGCTGGTTGGTCATGGGCACAACGCCAAAATCAGATTGTTTGATTTGACTGGAGTAGGGTGATCGATTAGTAGTAATTTCTATTTGTCCTGTGGAACTTCGCGGGATGAAAGGAGGTGTGTACCCGCAACGTGCCAAGAGCTGCTGCCTGCTGGTCCGCCACCCGCCCCAGGAGTGGCGTGACACGATTCACGCACGTGACACGTGACGGCCGGGCCAAGGGACAGCAAGGAGCGAAACGCTGACTGTTCCCATACGGCATGTATGGCCGGGGTGCGGCTTCGCATTGGCCCATGGGCCTGCGTTCCTTCCAGTGTCAATCATCATGTCCAAGAATCCAATGAAATGGACGCAAACCTAATACAAATGCGACTAAACCCACTCTCCCCCGTTCTTCCAAAAATAGTTGATGTGTTTTTGACGTTTTAGATGTGGTGTCAAAATAACGAGAGAGAGAGAGATATATATATATATTAAGGAAAAAACAGATATTAAAGGAAAAGAGAGATGTATTAGAAGTAAGAACGACAAACGGAAATTCAAATACTGTAATACCAACTATTTTAGGACGACGAATACTTTCTGTTTCGTACAAGGAATTCCAAAGTAGTGCCAGTTGTCAGCGCTTGTTCCTGTTCGTGTCATTGTCAGGGCTACCTTTCGTGAGAGAAAGAAGGTGATGTTAGGGAGCCCCTCAGTAAAGAGTAAACCACTCTTTGGGCCACATTACGTGTTGTTACCTTGTGATTACTAGTTAACAAGTATATAAAAACATTATTAACGCCAGTCTTCAGTTTAGATAATATCACTTTGAATTCAGTTTCTATCAAACGGTTGAGATATGATACGCATGATAATGGTTTGCAGGAACAGGAAAGGTCCACTACTCTGCTGATGACGCTCTTATACTACAGGTTAGGAAAATATGCACCCCCACCCCCACCCAATAGGAACTGATGAATTGCTAATTTCTTTGTAAGGAGAAAATATATCAAACAGCTATAGCTATTTATGTATTGTATATATATTACTAATATGACGGACATGTTAAAACTCCAGCAAAAAGCCCAGGATGTTCTGCCTTACTTGGATGGCCGTTGCGTTTATCTTGTTGGTTAGTTCTTGGCTTCTAGCTCCACATCACCAGTTCACCTCAAACCCTAGCTTCATCCCATCATCGTAGTACGATATTTGTGTACTTTGGTATGCAGGAATGATGGGTTCAGGCAAAACTACAGTTGGGAAGATACTATCCGAAGTGTTAGGTTATTCGTTCTTCGACAGGTTTGAATCTCTCTCCGATAATGAACTTCACCCTCCACCAAAATCTTCCACAAGTAACCTTTTTTTTTTACTTATGGTTTACAAATGTTACTGGCCAATTCCAATTGCAGTGATAAGTTGGTAGAGAAGGCTGTTGGTATTTCATCTGTTGCTGAGATCTTTCAGCTCCATAGCGAAACATTCTTCAGAGATAATGAGGTAATATGTCTTTCTCTCTAGAGATGACAAGATTTATTTATTAATTTCCTTACTGAAGGTTGCAAGTGTGGGAAAAGACTCCCAAGTCCGCAAGCCATTCATTTTTGTTTCTAAGAAGATCGAATTGGCAATTCCGCACATGGGGCTAAAATGCTGCAATCGTCGACTGACAGCATTAAGTTCCAATTGAAGTCCTTCTGTACCTGATAACCAACTTTTCTGATATCCTCTTGTTTCATTCGACTTGTCAAGAGTGAGGTCCTGAGGGATCTGTCATCAATGCATCGGTTGGTTGTTGCAACCGGAGGTGGTGCAGTGATCCGACCAATCAATTGGTACTGGAAGTGATAAACTACCCTGACGTTGCTCTTCAGGACCTATTCTCACCTAAGTTTACTGCGGCTTTGTAGGAGTTACATGAAGAAAGGGCTGACGGTATGGTTAGATGTCCCACTGGATGCACTTGCAAGAAGAATTGCTGCTGTAGGAACCGCGTCTCGACCACTCTTGCATCAGGAACCTGGTGATCCTTATGCAAAGGTATCCACTAATACTCTTGTAACAATCATATGAGAATTGACCTCTTGAGCTCCAGTCAATATATACCATTTTTTGTAAGCCTTACAGTGCTAAGGACCTCTTATTTTCTAATGCAGGCTTATGCAAAACTTACATCACTTTTTGAGCAAAGAATGGACTCGTATGCTAATGCTGATGCCAGAGTTTCACTTGAACGTAGGTTTCCAATGATTTTCAGTAACATCTGCTACGTATAATCCTGTTTTTTCCCCCCTTCTAATGCTGTGTTCAAATTCGCTAGCACAATGCTGCAAAATCAATTGACTGACCAAATTCTTTATGATGCAGATATTGCATTAAAACAAGGCCATAATGATGTCACTATACTTACACCTAGTACCATCGCCATCGAGGTATCCTAAAATTCTATTTTCTTCCTGTTCTGTCTTAGCAGAATTGGTCTTCACAGCTATATGTATCTAACTGAGAAATTTTCACTCGCCAACCCTTTCAGGCATTGCTAAAGATGGAAAGTTTTCTTACCGAGAAGACCATGGTCAGAAACTGACCTCTTGTATGAGAGGGAAAGGATGCTGACAACATGTGGCCCTTGTTTGTTTAATTGTACATATACCTTTGCATAAACTCTTTCTACAGTGTTGTTGGATTATTCTTCGTGCAGCATGAAAGAGGACCGTTTGAGTTTGTATTTATGCAAATGAATAAGTAAATAACTTTCAGTTAAAACAATGACAATTTGTTATTTATCTCGATGAATGGTTGATGGGGACATTAGGGCATTAGCATGGTACTGTCATTTCAATATTCACTATGTCAGATATCAGATGGTGAAACAAGAAAATGACATGAATCCATGCTTTCGAGGCAAAATGCATTACATCATTATTTCTATGTTCACATATATTTAACTCAAAGTTTATCAGTTACACCATAGGTGCATAAAAACATGGGCCATTTACAATGCCTGCTTTAGTTTGAACAATATGTACATAGCAGTGTTTCAAAAGCATTAATCGTAAATAACAAAAAAGGACTGATCTTGGGTTGTAGATGAGATGCTAAAAAAATCCCCATCTTCTAGCAGTGAACCCAAAAGAATAGTAAAATAAAAATTAAGGAAGCAGGGACCGAAAATTTCTGCACCTATGGCTTTACATGAGTCTTCTAATGGTTCTCGCGAGAGCCCGAGATAAAATACGACTGGTTAAATCCGCTGGCAGAAGAAGCAACTGCTGTTGGGACTCCGGTGGAAGCTTCGATGGAGAAGTGTATACACAAATGAGCCATGTGCCATGTGGATTTTGACATATATGGTCTCACGTAACTTATGTCCAACTTACCTCAGGAATGACAGAAAGAACTGGAAGAAATTCTGGCAGAGAGGTCATTCCATACAGCGCAAGAGCAAGTTCATCCGTGCTACTACCTTCCTTCTCTATGGCACTGTTATATTCAGGAACCTGAAAAAAAATACCGAATGAACAAAGAGTCAAAGCAAAAGGTTGTAAATCTTGCAATATATCTTTTTAAATCATTTAACTAATATCAGAGGAGACGTGTATTCATAGTAAAAACACAATGTATGTTATACTTTTGATCAATCACATACCATATCTAACCAAAGCTGAAAGGTATATGGATAATTGTACTTACTGGAGATGGATTTTCCTTCTGAGAAACCTTAGATAAAAGTAGGAGCAGGCGATACAGATTTCTTAAGTTTGTGGCATCCTCGTCATCTAGTGAGGTCAATGGGGATGGTCCACCACCGAATGGCAATCTGGAGGCTGCTGCAGACGTTGCAGAACTTAATGTGGCTACACCAAGTGCGTCTATTCCCTACAAAAACTAAATTCCTGAGAATGCATAGCCAGAAAGTATTCTTATCAAAACAGGTATGCAGATTCATTTTAATCAAAACATGAATGGAAGGAGATTCCATATTTTGTAAATGTGAATCAAAGTTTACTGAAAATGGAAGCCAAAGGAAGATGAACTAGAAAGAATGTTTGTCACGGATTGAAGACATAAATGTAGTTATTGGTTTTAAAAATAAACTGTATACTATTTGATACCTCCCTTGTTAGCATCCATGCCATAGAATGTTCAAAAGTGGAACCTAAGCTGTTTAAAAGTGGAACAAAAACTGACAAATGAATTAACATTTTGCAACCAGTTCTGCTGAAATGCTTTCGATAGGTTTTAATAGTTAGAATATGTAATCATAATACTCTTAGGATTTTCCAAATATTATGATGATTAAGCTAACTCAATATTCAATTGTGTCTTTAGTAGGCTAGTACCTTAGCTATCTCCTGAAGAAGTAAGTCCTTCACAAAGGCACCCTGCAAGAGAGCATAGAGCTTCAAATATTTATCTGCCAAGTTCTATCTTGTTTGGTTATGGTCAAGAGTTCAGTATTCAAAAATTATTTGCCCAGTTTGGTTTTGGTCCAACCTGGTCAGCGAGTGTGAATGACAAGACTTGCTTAATTGCATATCTCGTACTGTCGACATCTTGTTCATTTCTGACCAATGATTGCTCTGTTCTTGCACGAAGTGACTGTAAAAAGAACCATGCAATAGGAATATGCTCATAAATAGATAGCACAGGAGGCTACCAAGTGAAGATACATTCATAGTAAACATGTAAATCATCATTACAGATTGGCTGGAATAGGCCACCCTCTTCCTCATGTTAAGAAGGAAAATTTATAACAAGTTTCAAACGATTAAACCTTTATTCATGTCACATATAACTCAAAACAACTATATTGGATGGGATAGGTAGCATCTATAAAAACAGAATGAAAGAAACCAACCTCAGTTAACAAAGATTCCAGGCGATCAATTTGGAAAGAGCCATCCTGTAACATAACATAATAGTTGAAGAAAAAAATATGATTGTCAAAACAGAATTTACGGTAGAAAATATTGGGCATAATATAGACAGAAAACTTGAAAAATATTTCAAAGTAAACAATAATTAGTTATGATTATTGATCTTGTAAACTTAGCGTGATTGACATCTTAGCAGTTAGTATGATTTAAAATCGTCAAGGAATACAAATACTGAAATATATCAACCTTATAAAGAAGAGTCTGCAAAGTTGATCGAAGCTTTGGCGAACTGTCAGTGAGAACTTTTCTTGCAATCCATGGATATGAACTCCCCAGAACTTTATAGTTTGGATTGAAGCTGATTGCGATACCTTCTAAAACAGCAAGGCTGAAAAATCACATGGTAAGCCTCTTATCTGATGAACCAGAAAACATACATATCAGAAGTACTCTAGAGCATCTGCCTGGTTGCAAGCTCTATTAGTGAAGCACTTTGCTCAAATTTTGCAGACAAACTCATTACCTTCGAATTACAAGGGAAAAGTAAGAAGGTATCTGGAACTTGAATTTATACCTGAAACAACGTTAACTCTAATTATTAGGACAAACTTACAGTACATCTATTGAAAAATGGTTATAAGCTAGAATAGTACATTGTTCGTCCAAGATTTCCTGACAGATCCCCAAAGCTTATATTCTGAACTCCTCTATTAACAGCATTCTCAAATACACCTAGGGGAAAATAAGAAAGTGGGATACCGAGTGATATTCCAATTGGACAAGCAATATGACATGACTCCTGATCTACAAATTTGAGATTAGTATGACAGTAGATCAACTAATTCTAAGTTATGTTTAAACATATCCAACATTCATCCGGAACTGGAATACCTGTCAATGCCTTTGTGACTTCACCTTTCTGGGCAGTTGGAGGAAGTAAACTGCAAGTTTTGTAAAGATAAGTTGCATTTGCTGGATCATTAGTATAAACGGATTCCACTTCAGAAACCTAACATATCACATAATGCTACTGATACTGAACCAACCTAATGTGTGAAAACTGATTCACATTAGTGCAGACTTCAGATAATTTTCTTACCCAAGGGTTACAAAGTCTTTTGCTAAAGCATCAAAATCACGGTTAACAAGATGAAGACAAGCTTCAATAAATCCATCACGAAGTTCTTGTCGGAATTCTCCCATCATCCCAAAATCTATTGAGAAATAGTGTCACATTTAATCAAAATAATTTGAGCTTCATTCAATTGGTTGTAAAGTTTTTTCTTCTTTTTTTCCTAAACACACAGGAGAGTTGTGTATTATTTATGTTTTTTTCTCGAACACGCGAGAGAACCGCGCATCATTATATTAAAAAGATGACACAAAAAATGTCTAGAAAAGACCAAATACAAGGTGCCCAAAAGGCATCCGATAAAGGAAAAAATAAAGAAGAAAAGAGGATGTACACCAAAAACTAAAAACTAAAAAACAAAATGCCAAACTACTGCCAAACACTCCAAAGAACAGAAGCCCCAGCAAGGCCCCATAATAATGGCTCATCATGGATGGACCGCAAGATTGTGTTGATGTTTGGGGAAGCTTCATCAAACACACAAGCATTTCTATGCTTCCAAATTTACTAGGCTACTAAACTCACAATGGAGTTAAAACCTTTTCTCTTTGGCTTAGGCACAATCCTTTCTGCCTCACCCCACCATTCCTGGAACACCCTGCATCAGTCGTGGGAGTAATATGTTGCAACCCCAATCTGCTTAGAGTTCTAAACCACACATCTTTCGCAAAGACACAAGCTACAAGAATGTGTTGCACTGTCATCCTGCTGGTCACAAAGGGGACATCTTACTGCCTCACCCCACCATTCCTAGAACACCTCTATTGTAATGGGCCTCGACCCTCAATACTCAACTATATATATTGTCGGGGACCATAATTAGGGGGTCCCTCAAGGCTCCTAATTCTCAGCTGGTAACCCCCATCGGCACAAAGCTGCAAAGGCCTGATGGGTGCGAATAAGTCAGGGATCAGTCCATTCGAGGGACTCGATCACGCCTCGCCCGAGCCTAGCCTCGGACAAGGGCAGCCGACCCCGGAGGATCTCCGCCTCGCCCGAGGCCCCCCTTCAGCGGCGAATGTGTTCCCGGCTCGCCCGAGGCCCTGTCTTCGCTAAGAAGCAACCCTGACCAAATCGCCGCACCGGCCGACCAAGTCACAGGAGCATTTAATGCAAAGGTGGCCTGACACCCTTATCCTGACGCGCGCCCCCCAGCCGGCAGAGCCGAAGTGACCGCCGTCACTTCGCCGCTCCACTGACCGGCATGACAGAAGGACAGCGCCGCCTGCGCCACTCCGACTGCGGTGCCACTTGACAGAGTGAGACTGACAGGCAGTCAGGCCCTGCCGAAGGCACCGTAGGAAGCTCCGCTTCGCCCGACCCCAGGGCTCGGACTCGGGTTAAGTCCCGGAAGACGGCGAACTCCGCTCCGCCCGACCCAGGGCTCGGACTCGGGTTAAGTCCCGGAAGACGGCGAACTCCGCTCCGCCCGACCTAGGGCTCGGACTCGGGCTAAGTCCCGGAAGACGGCGAACTCCGCCCGACCCAGGGCTCGGACTCGGGCTAAGTCCCGGAAGACGACGATCTCCGCCTCGCCCGACCCAGGGCTCGGACTCGGGCTAAGTCCCGGAAGACGACGATCTCCGCCTCGCCCGACCCAGGGCTCGGACTCGGGCTAAGTCTCGGAAGACGACGATCTCCGCCTCGCCCGACCCAAGGCTCGGACTTGGGCTCGGCCCCAGAAGACGACGAACTCCGCTTCGCCCGACCCCAGGGCTCGGACTCCGCCCCGGCATCAGCCGGCGATCTCCGCCTCGCCCGAACCTAGGGCTTGGACCCGACCTCGGCCACGGAAGACAGACTCGACCTCGGCTTCGGAGGAGCTTCCACATCGCCCAACCTAGGGCGCAGACCAGCCACGTCAACAGGAGGCGCCATCATCACCCTACCCCGAGCTGACTCGGGCCGCAGGGGACAAGACCGGCGTCCCATCTGGCTCACTCCGCCAGATAGGCAATGATGGCGCCCCGCATGCTCTGTGACGACGGCGGCTCTCAGCCCCCTTACGGAAGCAAGAGGACGTCAGCAAGGACTCAACCGCTCCGACAGCTGTCCCTCCGCCAGGCTCCATCGCTCCTCCGACTGCCACGACATCACACCAACTGGGTGCCAAGATCTCTCCGGCTGCCACGACGGCATGTACTTAGGGCGCTAGCTCTCCTCCGCTAGACACGTAGCACTCTGCTATGCCCCCCATTGTACACCTGGATCCTCTCCTTACGCCTATAAAAGGAAGGACCAGGGCCCTCTTAGAGAGGGTTGGCCGCGCGGAGACAAGGACGAGACGCGCGCTCGCTCGCAGCCGCTCGCTCCCTCTCCCGCGTGGACGCTTGTAACCCCCTACTGCAAGCGCACCCGACCTGGACGCGGGACGAACACGAAGGCCGCGGGATTCCCACCTCTCTCACGCCGGTCTCCGGCCGCCTCGCTCTCCCCCCTTCGCGCTCGGCCTCGCGCTCGACCCATCTGGGCTGGGGCACGCGACGACATTCACTCGTCGGCCTAGGGACCCCCCGGTCTCGGAACGCCGACAGTTGGCGCGCCAGGTAGGGGCCTGCTTCGTGTTGACGAACAGCTTCCCGTCAAGCTCCAGATGGGCAGTCTCCAGCAACCTCTCCAACCTGGGACGGTGCTCCGTTTCGAGAGTCTTGAGTTCATGTCCCTCGACGGCAGCTACGACATGATACTCCTTCCACCGCCGTGCGACAACGACAGTGGCGGCCGACAACCCGCCCGCCGGCGGCGGAATCGACGACGTCTTCCCCGCGTGGTGGAAGAACAACCTTCGAGCTCATCCTTCCCTCTTCCCCGCCGACGGAGGGGAAGACGGGGCAACCAAGGCCAAGCAGGAGACAGCGCCTCGTCGGCTGTCGAGCGAGTCGATGGCCCCAGCGCCCCAACGGGGGGCGCACCGGGCGTCGACCTCGCGTTTGAGACGAAGGCGAGCGTCGTCTCCCCGCAACGCGCCAAACCTGAGCAAGCGGATGACGCCAACACGCTCGCGAAAAGCTTGTTGGACGTCACCCTCGTACCTGAGACGACGGTGCAGTCAGCCCCCGACATGACATTATCGCCGCTCGTCGACCAAAAGATACCGACCGATTCCCATCCCACGTCTTTCGGATTCAGCCTCGACCCGCCTAGCGGCTTCGCTTTGGCGGGCGCTCTCATAGAGGCAAGTCCAAACCCTCTGGGGTTTCGTATGCGGTCACCTTGGGACCGGCTGACGGACGTCTCGACCTACGGGCCCTCTGGGTCCGAGGAAGACGGCGAACCCAGCATCTGTTGGGATTTCTCTGGACTTGGCAACCCCAGTGCCATGCGGGACTTTATGACCGCATGCGACTACTGCCTTTCCGACTGTTCCGACGGTAGCCGTAGCCTCGGCGACGAGGACTGCGGCCCAAGTCGCGAATGCTTCCACGTCGATCTAGGGGGTTTCTCCGAAGGCAACCATCTCGGCATGCCGGAGGACGGTGACCTCCCTAGGCCGGTGCCTCGCGTTGACATCCCACGGGAGCTAGCTGTGGTCCCCGTTCAGGCGGGGGGCCATGACCCACAGCTCGAGCAAATCCGCGGGGTGCAGGCCAGGCTCGACGAGGGAGCAGGAGCGCTTGAGCCGATCCGTCGGGACGTCGGGCAGGCATGGGCGGGCCAACCTCCGGTCGGAGAAATACGTCATCTACCCCAGGGCTTCCAGCACCGCGTCGCCGACGACGTCAGAGTCAGGCCACCACCCGCATCTAGTGGGGTCGGCCGGAACCTGGCTGCAGCAGCGATGCTTCTCCGCGAGATGCCGGAGCCATCAACCACCGAGGGACGGCGAATTCAGGGAGAGCTCAAGAATCTCCTGGAAGGCGCCGTGGTCCGACGGGCCGAGAGCTCCGCCTCTCGAAGGCAGGGGTACCCCTCGGAACCTCATGCCGCGACTTCCCGATTCATGCGGGAAGCCTCGGTCTACACCGGGCGCACGCGCAACACAGCGCCTGCGGCCCCGGGTCGCCTCGGCAACGAGCACCATCACCGCGACCGTCGGGCCCACCTCGACGAGAGGGTGCGCCGAGGCTACCACCCCAGGCGTGGGGGACGCTACGACAGCGGGGAGGATCGTAGTCCCTCGCCCGAACCACCCGGTCCGCAAGCTTTCAGCCGAGCCATCCGACGGGCGCCGTTCCCGACCCGGTTCCGACCCCCGGCTACTATCGCAAAGTACTCGGGGGAGACGAGACCGGAGCTGTGGCTCGCAGGCTACCGTCTGGCCTGCCAACTGGGTGGAACGGACGATGACAACCTCATCATCCGCAACCTCCCCCTGTTCCTCTCCGACACCGCTCGCGCCTGGTTGGAGCACCTGCCTCCGGGGCAGATCTCCAACTGGGACGACCTAGTCCAAGCTTTCGCCGGCAATTTCAGGGCACGTACGTGCGCCCCGAGAATTCCTGGGACCTCCGAAGCTGCCGACAGCAGCCGGGAGAGTCTCTCCGAGACTACATCCGGCGATTCTCGAAGCAGCGCACCGAGCTGCCCAACATCACCGACTCGGATGTCATCGGCGCGTTCCTCGCTGGCACCACCTGCCGCGACCTGGTGAGCAAGCTGGGTCGCAAGACCCCCACCAGGGCGAGCGAGCTGATGGACATCGCCACCAAGTTCGCCTCCGGCCAGGAGGCGGTCGAGGCTATCTTCTGAAAGGACAAGCAGCCCCAGGGCCGCCCATCGGAAGATACTCCCGAGGCGTCAACTCAGCGCGGCGCCAAGAAGAAGGGCAAGAAGAAGTCGCAAGCGAAACGCGACGCTGCCGACGCGGATCTTGTCGCCGCCGCCGAGTACAAGAACCCTCGGAAACCCCCCGGAGGTGCCAACCTCTTCGACAAGATGCTCAAGGAGCCGTGCCCCTATCACCAGGGGCCCGTCAGGCACACCCTTGAGGAGTGTGTCATGCTTCGGCGCCACTTCCACAGGGCCGGGCCACCCGCGGAGGGTGGCAAGGCCCGTGACGACGACAAGAAGGAAGATCACCAGGCAGGAGAGTTCCCCGAGGTCCGCGACTGCTTCATGATCTACGGTGGGCAAGCGGCGAATGCCTCGGCTCGGCACCGCAAGCAAGAGCGCCGGGAGGTCTGCTCGGTGAAGGTGGCGGCGCCAGTCTATCTAGACTGGTCCGACAAGCCCATCACCTTCGACCGAGCCGATCACCCCGACCATGTGTCGAGCCCGAGAAAATACCCGCTCGTCGTCGACCCCGTCATCGGCGACGTCAGGCTCACCAAGGTCCTCATGGACGGAGGCAGCAGCCTCAACATCATCTACGCCGAGACCCTCGGACTCCTGCGTGTCGATCTGTCCTCCGTCCAAGCAGGCGCTGCGCCCTTCCATGGGATCATTCCCGGGAAGCGCGTCCAGCCCCTCGGACAACTCAACCTTCCCGTCTGCTTCGGAACACCCTCCAACTTCCGAAGGGAGACCCTGACGTTCGAGGTGGTTGGGTTCCGAGGAACCTACCACGCGGTACTGGGGAGGCCATGCTACGCGAAGTTCATGGCCGTCCCCAACTACACCTACCTGAAGCTCAAGATGTCGGGCCCCAACGGGGTCATCACCGTCGGACCCACGTACAAACACGCGTTCGAATGCGACGTGGAGTGCGTGGAGTACGCCGAGGCCCTCGCCGAGTCCGAGGCCCTCATCGCCGGCCTGGAGAGCCTCTCTAAGGAGGTGCCAGACGTGAAGCGTCATGCCGGCAACTTTGAGCCAGCGGAGACGGTTAAGTCCGCCCCCCTCGACCCTAGCAGTGACGCCTCCAAGCAAGTCCGGGTCGGCTCCGAGCTCGGTCCCAAAAAGGAAGCAGTGCTCGTCGACTTTCTCCGCGCGAACGCCGACGTCTTCGCATGGAGTCCCTCGGACATGCCCGGCATACCGAGGGATGTCGCCGAGCACTCGCTGGACATCCGAGCTGGAGCCCGACCCGTCAAGCAGCCTCTGCGCCGATTCGACGAGGAGAAGCGCAGAGCCATAGGCGAGGAGATCCACAAGCTAATGGCGGCAGGGTTCATCAAAGAGGTATTCCATCCCGAATGGCTTGCCAACCCTGTGCTTGTGAGAAAGAAAGGGGGGAAATGGCGGATGTGTGTAGACTACACTGGTCTCAACAAAGCATGTCCGAAGGTTCCCTACCCTCTGCCTCGCATCGATCAAATCGTGGATTCCACTGCTGGGTGCGAAACCCTGTCTTTCCTCGATGCCTACTCAGGGTATCATCAAATCAGGATGAAAGAGTCCGACCAGCTCGCGACTTCTTTCATCACACCCTTCGGCATGTACTGCTATGTCACCATGCCGTTCGGCTTGAGGAATGCGGGCGCGACGTACCAGCGGTGCATGAACCATGTGTTCGGCGAACACATTGGCCGCACGGTCGAGGCCTACGTCGATGACATCGTAGTCAAGACGAAGAAAGCTTCCGACCTCCTTTCCGACCTTGAAGTGACATTCCGATGTCTCAAGGCGAAAGGCGTCAAGCTAAATCCCGAGAAGTGTGTCTTCGGGGTGCCCCGAGGCATGCTCTTGGGGTTCATCGTCTCCGAGCGGGGCATCGAAGCCAACCCGGAGAAGATCGCAGCCATCACCAGCATGGGGCCCATCAAGGACTTGAAAGGCGTACAGAGAGTCATGGGATGTCTCGCGGCTCTGAGCCGCTTTATCTCACGCCTCGGCGAAAGAGGTCTACCTCTGTACCGCCTCTTGAGGAAGGCCGAGTGCTTTACTTGGACCCCTGAGGCCGAGGAAGCCCTCGGGAACCTGAAGGCGCTCCTCACAAAGACGCCTATCTTGGTGCCCCCAGCTGCCGGAGAAGCCCTCCTGGTCTACGTCGCCGCGACCACTCAGGTGGTTAGCGCCGCGATTGTGGTCGAGAGGCAAGAAGAGGGGCATGCATTGCCCGTTCAGAGGCCAGTCTACTTCGTCAGCGAGGTACTGTCCGAAACCAAGATCCGCTACCCACAAGTTCAGAAGCTGCTGTACGCGGTGATCCTAACGCGGCGGAAGCTGCGACACTACTTCGAGTCTCATCCGGTAACTATGGTGTCATCCTTCCCCCTGGGAGAGATCATCCAGTGCCGAGAGGCCTCGGGTAGGATTGCAAAGTGGGCGGTGGAAATCATGGGCGAGACAATCTCGTTCGCTCCCCGGAAGGCCATCAAGTCCCAGGTCTTGGCGGACTTCGTGGCTGAATGGGTCAACACCCAGCTACCGACGGCTCCGATCCAACCGGAGCCCTGGACCATGTTCTTCGACGGGTCGCTGATGAAGACAGGAGCCGGCGCAGGCCTACTCTTCATCTCACCCCTCGGAAAACATCTACGCTACGTGCTACGCCTCTACTTCCCGGCGTCCAACAATGTGGCCGAGTATGAGGCTCTGGTCAACGGGTTGCGGATCGCCATCGAGCTAGGGGTCCGACGCCTCGACGCTCGTGGTGACTCGCAGCTCGTCATCGACCAAGTCATGAAGAACTCCCATTGCCGCGACCCGAAGATGGAGGCCTACTGCGATGAGGTTTGGCGCCTGGAAGACAAGTTCTACGGGCTCGAGCTCAACCACATCGCCCGGCGCTACAACGAGACTGCGGACGAGCTGGCTAAAATAGCCTCGGGGCGAACAACGGTTCCCCCGGACGTCTTCTCCCGAGACCTGCATCAACCCTCCGTCAAGATCGATGACACGCCCGAACCCGAGGTACCCTCGGCTCAGCTCGAGGCGCCCTCGGCTCAGTCCGAGGCACCCTCGGCTCATCCCGAGGTACCCTCAGCTCGGCCCGAGGCGCCCTCGGTTCAGCCCGAGGTACCCTCGGCCCCCGAGGGTGAGGCACTGCGCGTCGAGGAGGAGCGAAGCGGGGTCACGCCTAATCGAAACTGGCAGACCCCGTACCTGCAATATCTCCACCGAGGAGAGCTACCCTCCGACCGAGCCGAAGCTCGGCGGGTGGCGCGGCGCGCCAATTCGTTCGTCTTGCTGGGAGATGAGAAGGAGCTCTACCACCGCAGCCCCTCAGGCATCCTCCAGCGATGCATCTCCATCGCCGAAGGTCAGGAACTCCTGCGAGAGATACACTCGGGGGCTTGCGGCCATCACGCAGCGCCTCGAGCCCTTGTCGGGAATGCTTTCCGGCAAGGTTTCTACTGTCCGACGGCGGTGGCCGATGCCACTAGAATTGTCCGCACCTGCGAAGGGTGTCAGTTCTACGCAAGGCAGACCCACCTGCCCGCTCAGGCTCTGCAGACGATACCCATCGCCTGGCCTTTTGCTGTGTGGGGTCTGGATCTCGTCGGCCCCTTGCAGAAGGCACCCGGGGGCTACACGCACCTGCTGGTCGCCATCGATAAATTCTCCAAGTGGATCGAGGTCCGACCCCTGAACAGCATCAGGTCCGAGCAGGCGGTGGCGTTCTTCACCAACATCATCCATCGCTTCGGGGTCCCGAACTCCATCATCACCAACAATGACACCCAGTTCACCGGCAGAAAGTTCCTGGACTTCTGCGAGGATCACCACATCCGGGTGGACTGGGCCGCCGTGGCTCATCCCATGACGAATGGGCAGGTGGAGCGTGCCAACGGCATGATTCTACAAGGGCTCAAGCCTCGGATCTACAACGACCTCAACAAGTTCGGCAAGCGGTGGATGAAGGAACTCCCCTCGGTGGTCTGGAGTCTGAGGACAACGTCGAGCCGAGCCACGGGCTTCACGCCGTTCTTTCTAGTCTATGGGGCCGAAGCCATCTTGCCCAGAGACTTAGAATACGGTTCCCCGAGGACGAGGGCCTACACCGACCAAAGCAACCAAGTTAGCCGAGAAGACTCGCTGGACCAGCTGGAGGAGGCTCGGGACAAGGCCTTGCTACACTCGGCGCGGTACCAGCAGTCCCTGCGACGCTACCACGCCCGACGGGTCCGGTCCCAAGACCTCCAGGTAGGCGACCTGGTGCTTCGGCTGCGACAAGACGCCCGAGGGCGGCACAAGCTCACGCCTCCCTGGGAGGGGCCGTTTGTCATCGCCAAAGTTCTGAAGCCCGGAACGTACAAGCTGGCCAACAGTCAAGGCGAGGTCTACGGCAACGCCTGGAACATCCAACAGCTACGTCGCTTCTACCCTTAAGATGTTTTCAAGTTGATCATATACCTCGCACCCACGCAAAGTTTAGTCATCAAGGAAGGGTCGGCCTCGCCTCGGCAAAGCCCGACCCTCCCTCGGGGGCTAAAAGGGGGGAACCCCCTCTGCGTCGAAATTTTCCTCGAAAAAAGATCTTTTCTGCCAGAATGTCTTTCGCGCTTTTTGGCTACTTCGAAAGTGGATCCTGAAAACGACGGAGTACACGTAAGCAGCCAAGGCTGACCGAGCCGAGGGACTCCTACGCCTCCGGGATACGGATACCTCACTCATCACCTTCTGCGATAAGTAACTCACGTTCGGATAAGTGATTCTGCGGACCGAACAAGTCTTCACGTTCGAAAGCTCTTCTGCCGAAGCAATCCTTCGAGCCTTCTCGACTGCGTCGGTGACAGAGCCCCATGGACGGGTAAGAGTGCGCGTAAGCGGCAAGGCCGACCGAGCCGAGGGACTCCTACGCCTCCGGGATACGGATACCTCACTCGTCACCTTTACACGGGGCGACTCACGCTTGGTGAAGCGGTTCAGACAACCAATAGGCGAGTCTTAGTGCTCGAAAATGAGGAAAAAACACGGCCCCGTGCCGAAAATACATACATGTTCAGGCCCCGACAGCCACAATGAACAAAAACACTGGCATTCAAAGTGCCATTACAAACGGAACTCCGGTTCCACCTCCGCAGGTATGAACAACCCCACTCAATGGGGAGGGGGACCTGCGGAGCAACAGAAGACCGACAAACGGCTCGCCGTCGCCCGCCCCAGCAGCGGCGACGATGAAGACTTCTGCTCCAGGGGGCCGAACAGCAGCAGCGATGACCTCAGGGCGGATGCTGCTGCCAGGAGGCCCCCGCCCGTGCCCAAACTCGTGAGGCAAGGATGGGCAGAAGGCCGTGGAGTTGGAGGTCGGTCCGCGGGTGGCGCCGGCAAGCTCGTCGGCGGCGGAACCTCTTCCAGCTACCGTGGCGGGAGGCGGCACCGGGAGCGGCACCGAAGCCGCTCGGCTCAGAGAGCCGGGCACGGTGCAGCTGCCAGCACCACGGACGGCTCCTGCCCTTCCCCCCGATCACTGAGGGAAGGAGCGGGCCACCGCACGCGCAGGAGCCGACCCCAACTCGGCTCACTCCCCTCCCCAGCCCTGGTGATGAAAATCCTTGAGGCTGAGGGAGGGACAGAGGCCGCAGCCCGGCTCGCTTTCCCCCACCATCAAACTGGAGGTCACCATCTTGGGTGACCGCCGGCGGAGGGGTGCAGCCGGGCTGCATGACGAAAATCCTTGAAGCCGAACGATGGCTGAAAGGTACCAACTCCCGCGGAGTTGTGTTTCCTCCAACGACGAGGCGGAAAGACGGCGGATATCCCCCATCCGGGGGCTTGGAAGGCGGGAAGACGCGATGCATAAGGGAGCGCGAAGACATGGTCGCCTCCCAAGGGGATCACCCTCCTTTTAAAGACGGCTCTCCCTACTTGTGTCCCCAGCCATCACGGGCTGAGTCTTCTCCAACACACTCCAAGGTCCTCCCCTACGGCGCGGGGGCTGGGTCCCGCACGTCATGCAAGCCGACTCAGAGCAGAAGAAGCCAAACCGCTGCGCGCGGTGCGTACAACCGCCCAACGGTTACAAGCGACCCTCCACTTTTGCCCAGACCAGCGGGCGAAAGGGTGGGCAGCCATGCAGGCGGCATGCAACCGCGCCAAGTGGGCGCACTTCTCCGACTCCCAACACGCCCGGCATGGAGGCCCAGGCCCACGCGTCATGCAACCGGCGCGCCGAATGCTTCGTGCATGCAACTGCACCGCCGCTTGCGCCACCACCGCGCCTCCTCGACTGCGGAACCAATGCCGCGACTCGAGGCGGCCCAGCGCGCGACCCAGCAGCGCCAGTCTGGCGCGACGGTCAATGCGGCCAAAAATGGGCCGGCAGTAATGGCGGTGGCAGGCGGGCAGGAGCAGCGGCCACGTCGTCAGCCAAGCTCACGTCCCGTTCGGGGGCAGCGAGAGAACCCTCTCGCACGGCGTGAAGACAGCGCGCCCGTGATCCGTTCCTCGAACGGCTCGCGCACGCGCAACGGCCACCCCGCCAACCACTCGCCCCGTCGCATTAACTCCGCGGCGGGACAGGCGGCGCCTCTGGCAGGAGAAGCGAGCGACGCTTCGCCTTCGCCATAATGACCGCGTCAAAAAAGGTACGCCGCGCTGTTCGATTTCGTATCCTTTTCCTTTTTTCCTCTTTCTCTCTCTTGCAACAGGGACCGGGAAAGGGGGATACCCCGAAAAGGATCCTTCCCCGTGAAGGAACCAGGCTCCGAGCTTCCCTACTGATCAGAGGTTCGAAGGCTGGCCCCTCGGAAGGGTTCGACAGCCGCCTCAGATCACGTGGGCCCTACACCCACTACTGGTCAGAGGTTCGAAGGCCGGCCCCTCGGAAGGGTTCAACGACCGCCTCAGGCTACTCGGGCTCCGCGCCCACTACTGATCAGAGGTTCGAAGGCTGGCCCCCGAAGGGTTCACAGCCGCCTCTGACGCCGAGCGAGGGATGACCATGGGTACGTTCGATACATAACCAAGGCTCGGGCTGCGCTCCCGAGGTACCCTAGGACATTTCCGAGACCAGCGGGAACGATCTTGTAACGGAATCCCATCAGAGGGAGGCATCGAGCCCTCGGACCCCGTCGCCAGGGGACCGGGTCCGGCAGATCACCCGCAGGTACTTTTGGGCGTGCCTCTGGGCCCCTAGCCGACCCCTAACGAACGGGGCACGGACGTCCACTCGGATTACTCGCTTGCAGCTCATCGGAGACACCATGTTCGGCGCCCATCGAGGGCAACATGGCGCTTTCCCCCCCTCCTCCTTGCGGAAAGGCGACGCAGGGGCGTATGTAAAAAAGCCGAGTCTGCCCCTGACCGCCCTCTCGCTCTGTGCAGAGGCTCGGGGGCTGCTCTCGCAAACCCGGCTCCGACCGAACCGTTGACAGCGTCAACATACCAGCCCGAGAACTTGGGACCCGACCGTACACCTGGGCTACGGCCAGCTCGCATGAGGGAACGACCAGACCAGCCGAAGCACTACGCGAGGCATTAAGACCTCGAAGGAGTGAAACCACTCCTCCGAGGCCTCGGGGGCTACACCCGGCGGGTGCGCTCGCGCGCACCCACCGGAACAAAACGCAACCGAGAAAGGCTGGTCCCCTTGCAAAAAAGTGCGACGAAAGCCTCCAAGCGAGTGCACACACTCCCTTCGAGGCTCGGGGGCTACTGTCGGGGACCATAATTAGGGGGTCCCTCAAGGCTCCTAATTCTCAGCTGGAAACCCCCATCAGCACAAAGCTGCAAAGGCCTGATGGGTGCGAATAAGTCAGGGATCAGTCCATTCGAGGGACTCGATCACGCCTCGCCCGAGCCTAGCCTCGGACAAGGGCAGCCGACCCCGGAGGATCTCCGTCTCGCCCGAGGCCCCCCTTCAGCGGCGAATGTGTTCCCGGCTCGCCCGAGGCCCTGTCTTCGCTAAGAAGCAACCCTGACCAAATCGCCGCACCGACCGACCAAGTCACAGGAGCATTTAATGCAAAGGTGGCCTGACACCCTTATCCTGACGCGCGCCCCCAGCCGACAGAGCCGAAGTGACCGTCGTCACTTCGCCGCTCCACTGACCGGCCTGACAGAAGGACAGCGCCGCCTGCGCCACTCCGACTGCGGTGCCACTTGACAGAATGAGACTGACAGGCAGTCAGGCCCTGCCGAAGGCACCGTAGGAAGCTCCGCTTCGCCCGACCCCAGGGCTCGGACTCGGGTTAAGTCCCGGAAGACGGCGAACTCCGCTCCGCCCGACCCAGGGCTCGGACTCGGGTTAAGTCCCGGAAGACGGCGAACTCCGCTCCGCCTGACCCAGGTCCCGGAAGACGACGATCTCCGCCTCGCCCGACCCAGGGCTCGGACTCGGGCTAAGTCCCGGAAGACGACGATCTCCGCCTCGCCCGACCCAGGGCTCAGACTCGGGCTAAGTCTCGGAAGACGACGATCTCCGCCTCGCCCGACCTAGGGCTCGGACTTGGGCTCGGCCCCAGAAGACGACGAACTTCGCTTCGCCCGACCCCAGGGCTCGGACTCCGCCCCGGCATCAGCCGGCGATCTCCGCCTCGCCCGAACCTGGGGCTCGGACCCGACCTCGGCCACGGAAGACAGACTCGACCTCGGCTTCGGAGGAGCTTCCACATCGCCCAACCTAGGGCGCAGACCAGCCACGTCAACAGGAGGCGCCATCATCACCCTACCTCGAGCTGACTCGGGCCGCAGGGGACAAGACCGGCGTCCCATCTGGCTCACTCCGCCAGATAGGCAATGATGGCGCCCCGCATGCTCTGTGACGACGGCGGCTCTCAGCCCCCTTACGGAAGCAAGAGGACGTCAGCAAGGACTCAACCGCTCCGACAGCTGTCCCTCCGCTAGGCTCCATCGCTCCTCCGACGGCCACAACATCACACCAGCTGGGTGCCAAGATCTCTCCGGCTGCCACGACGGCATGTACTTAGGGCGCTAGCTCTCCTCCGCTAGACACGTAGCACTCTGCTATGCCCCCCATTGTACACCTGGATCCTCTCCTTACGCCTATAAAAGGAAGGATCAGGGCCCTCTTAGAGAGGGTTGGCCGCGCGGGGACAAGGACGAGACGCGCGCTCGCTCGCAGCCGCTCGCTCCCTCTCCCGCGTGGACGCTTGTAACCCCCTACTGCAAGCGCACCCGACCTGGGCGCGGGACGAACACGAAGGCCGCGGGATTCCCACCTCTCTCACGCCGGTCTCCGGCCGCCTCGCTCTCCCCCCTTCGCGCTCGGCCTCGCGCTCGACCCATCTGGGCTGGGGCACGCGGCGACATTCACTCGTCGGCTTAGGGACCCCCCGGTCTCGGAACGCCGACATATATACACTCCCAACCCTGATTAGGGTTAGGGTTTCATTCTCCAACTTGGTACTAGAGCTAGTTTTATCTCTCTCCTCCCCTTCCTCCCACCCACAGCCGCCGCGGGCTGAGTACCGCGCTGTGGCCAACAGCGTGGCCGAGGCCTCCTGGCTGCGCCAGCTTCTCCAGGAGCTCCACAACCCCCTCCACCGTGCCGCCCTCGTCTGCTGCGACAACGTCAGCGCAGTCTACCTCTCCACTAATCTCGTGCAACATCAACGCACGTGGAGATCGACCTGCACTTCGTCTGCGAGCGTGTCGCCGCCGGTGACGTTCGGGTTCTTAGCATCCCCACCACAATGCAGTTCGCCGACATCTTCACCAAGGAGCTGTCGTCGAGTGTTTTCGCCGAATTTCGCTCCAGTCTCAACATCTGTACAGGATAGAGTTGAGACTGCATGGGGGAGGGGTGTTAGAGTGTTGTTTACGTTTTTGTGTATACCTCCATTGTAATGGCACTTGGCCGTCAACTCTCAGCTATATATATACACACTCCCAACCCTGATTAAGGTTAGGGTTTCATTCCAACTATTTACATAAAGAATAAGAATAAGAAGTATAAGTGACTTGAACAACCCCTTAGAAGGGCAAGACCGTTATAGCAGAAAACACTGAAAACAAACTAAGTGATGGAGCGAAGGCGAAGACGCTACCCTTCGCTCGATGCCTTCGCCAGTCTCGCTGCACAAACGGAGACAAGACGACTGGCAGACTCCACCCTTCGCCCAATGCGCCGAGGAACGAAGGCTTCTGGCGAGGTCGCCCCATCCCGCGGCGTCGTCCAGCACGAAGGCCCACGTGCAATCTGGCCCATTGTAACAGGCCCCGCGTGGCCGCTGCGCATTACGGGCCTAATTTGTAAAGGCTTCTCTGTAATTACAGTCTGTAACCCTGCTTTATGGGAATATTCCGGGGATAACCTGGGCGCCTGAGGGCACATGCGTACTTAACCCAAGGCGCTGAGCACTCAGGCACCTATAAATACCCCCGCACAGTGCCCTTGAGAGGCGAGATTAAGAAAGCAATTGCCCTCTTGAGCAAAAACCTTGTCTGCATTACTTCTACTCCCCCGTTGGATCAACTTGCTCGGGAGAGCAAGTTCCAACACTAAGTAATAACCAAAAGGCTAACAAAGCAGTCATGGCCATAAGCTAATAAGTCCCTTGGCTGCTGCCATACACCACAACTTGGTCTCATCTCTAATATCCTGTATGATGGAAATAAAACTGGGCTGAGGTCCCTAAAAAATGCCACCATTTCTATGTTTCTGAATCCACCATGCCACCAGGACGATCAATGAGTTCAAACCCTTGGGATGATGTTTTCGAACATACTGAAAAGAGAGGCGCCACCAATCCATTAAAGTGCATTCTTTTGGTCCTGGGGATAAGTGTTGCAGCCTGACTGGAGATAAGACTGAAAGCCATACACTTCTTGTGAAGACACAAGATGTGAGCAAGTTCTGAAAGCTGAATATTTTCCTCCTCTTGGTCACACAAAGGGCAGAACTCAGGATGATCAAGACAGTAATCTGGGAACCCAAAAGTCTATAAACATGCATTCTTTAGTGAAGATATAGAAAATATAACCATTACCTAAGTAGGCTAATTTCCCATCAACTGTACGCAAAAGATTTCCAGGGTGTGGATCTGCATGATAGAATCCATATTCTAATAGCTGTGAAAGTGAACAATATACTCCAACCTGTAATGTAAAATATGCCAGCATAATATCTATCTGATCATGTGCTTAGGAAGCCCAATTTTATGTCATTATTTGAGCTTTGACAGATCCTTTACCTCAACCAAATATTGATCTCTGACTTCTGATAACTTTTCCCCCTAGAAGATCACAGAGTGCAAGTAGAATTACGAACTGCATTTTTTGCATGCATGTTCATTTGCTAACAGTTCAATAAGATCACAGACTGCACCTCGATCCATTCCATGATAAGGACTCGCCTTCTTGTCTGTTCCAGATACATTTCAGGAACCGACACATCTCTAAATTTCCCAAACAATTCTCTGTCACAGAATCAGAAGAGGTTTCACGAACCCATATGATGAGATAGTTTCAAACAAGCAACTTGAACATCAATTTCTATATTAATATGTAAATAATTGATACTTTACTGAAAAACTACAAATATTTTATATTAGGAAAGTAATTCTCAAATAAATCTGATGGTTCCAAGCTAAATAGTGTTGCCTATATTTGTCGTGAAAGTGAAGGATGTTTGACCATTCAGGCTCTAAAACAACATATATTTCTCAATGAAGGTGTGTATCCATCATAGACAAGCCAATGCATTGAACTGGACCTTGTCTAATGGATGAAGAATTCAACCTGAACTTAAGTCCATTTCTTGCTTCTTCTCTATAATCCATCTCCTGCATCAAATGTGATTTACCTGTATTCAATGTGAATATCTAAGGATATACAGCTAATGTTTTAGTCAGAAATCTGACATAGCCTAGAATACTGCTAGCACAGTCCTGCTAGAATACTAGAATAATATCAACTTTTCTTGGCCAGGCTTCTGAAAACATGTTTATCACAAAAGCTATGGACTCTCACGGTAAAAGTACAAATGCAATGGTTTCAAACCACTATCACATTGAAAAAGATTGATATTTATGTTCCTCCTTGGATATATGATAACATGTGTCCATAACTTGCAGCCTCAAAATTACTTGAGCATAGTGAACTATGAATAGAATCATAGCACAAAAAAAAAATTAACAAATTTTAAATGTTCATTTGAATCCCGCAACCAATACCACATTTTGGATGTTGACCTCCACCTCCCATAATTTTTCCTAGATTGTTTTTTTTTCTAGCAAACTGTTACTATCCACGTAGCCCATTGAAATCATTCTTAAGGGTCCGCATAGGAATACTATTCTAAGCCTCAAGTTAATGGTTACTTTTCATACTAAAGTCTAATTTTATCTCATGCCAATGCCTACAAATGCTATAACCAAATTGAAATGTGTTGAAGTGAACTGAAATAAATGAACAAACTGATGTATAGATATGTTCACTATTTAAATAGCATGCCATCATATATGGAGAAGAGTTACCCGAAATAGGCTTGATGCCCATTCGTCAAGCACAGCCTGCACATACAAGAAGCAAATACATGTGATTAGAAAACAAGTAAAATATAAGATGCACAACATAACTGATACAGAATCATATAGTTGTTCTTTTAAAGGATTTCCCTTAATGTTGGGTTATTTTTCTGTTTTGACCTCTTTAGAGTAAACAAATTCTTCAGTTCGTTACATGGACACTAACAGCAGTCAGACTTACTGGAAGGTCTGTGTTCAACTTGGCAGCCTTCCTTGCAAGACTAGCTAGGAACCTCAAGATATATATGTCTAATGAAATTGCTGCTTGAACTCCAGGTCTTTGTACTTTGACAGCAACAATCTTCCCACTGGAGCGGAGCCTAGCCTGGTAAACCTACAAAAGTAAGAAAAATGGAACATTGTATCACTGGAGATGAAATGACACGGTTGTCCATGCTAGGAAGTGTGAATTGACTAATATTTGAATTTATCATGGAAGTTCAGAGTTCCATCCTATTATGCCTTTAGTTTTCTCACAACTCCGGTAAGTAACTCATTTGTGGTTCCTTTAAAGAAACATGTGATATGGTGTTGAAACTTTTCAGATTTCCACTATACATATACAGTACTTTTTAAAAGGGCAGACATAGTGCCGGAGGCTCCCACATAAGTGGGGATTGAGAAAGGGATAAACCGCGACAAACCTTTTCCCCAGCAAGCGCAGAGAGGTTGCTTCAAACCCACGATATACGAAGATTCAGTGAGCCATTGCACTAGGCAATACTTTTAGTTGCTCCTAAATTTGAAGTGCACTTATTTTCGTCCCTTTAGGGGAACACACAAAAGTAAATATTAACGTGCAAAGCTGAAGTTCAGTGCATATCAGTTCTGGTGTTCGAACTTGAAACAATAATGAAAATGTAGAGAGGATGCAATTATATTGCAGTCAGATAACTAATAGGTAATAGCTCAACTATCCAAATGCACGTGACTACATGCAACTGTGCTCTGCTTTCGTATTTAGAAATACAAAATGCTGCTAAGAGTGGTTAATCGATTCATGACATGAATGAATACATTAAAAATGATAAAGTGATCACACCTGCCCAAGAGATGCAGCAGCAACAGGCTCTGGTGTTATCTCAGAGAAAATCATATCTAGTGGAAGACCAAGCTCTTTCTCTATAATGTTAAAAGCAACATCGTTTGAAAATGGTGCTATGCGGTCCTGAAGTAGTGAGAGCTCATCAAGGTATGCAGGTGGAACAACATCCTGCAGCAAATGAAACAAAGAAGGCGACAAATGTCAATCATCCAAAGCTAAGGCACTCCAAGCTTGCAATCGCGATATGATCAGGTGAAATAAAAATGTAATGACTAGTGAACCTCACCGGCCGTGACGAAACTGCTTGTGCGATCTTCACAAATGCCTGTGATTAAAAAAGGGAACATCAATAAACTTTATGATCATCAGATAAGGCAATAGGAAATGAGACATACCGGGCCAAGCTCCAAGAGTATCCTCCTGAGCTGAGCCGCCCGAAGCTGCAAAGACAACACCAACCAACTCATCGTGTCGAGCACAGAAGGTGAAACACGCCAGGGAATTTGATCAAATAGAAAGCGTGCACGGGACGGATCACAAGCAAACGGAGCGTGAGCGCGCACCTCGAACATGTCGTCGGCGCGCTCGTTGACGCGATCGAGGTACCGCAGCGCGAACCACCGGCCGAAGGAGGTGCCGATCTGCAGGGAGCGGCGGAGCACGAGGAGCGGGCGGCGGCGGTACACGGCCGCGATGCCGGGGAGGTCGTACGCGGTGGGGAGCTCCGACTCGGTGGCCGCGCCCTCCTCGAACAGGTACCCGGAGCACCTGGTGAATGCGTCCTCGTCGGAGCTGACGACGATGGAAGCGGGCGCGGAGGCGAGGGGAGGCGGCACCAGCCGCCGACGTGGCCGAGGCCTCCCCCGCAGAGCAGGCGCAGGGACTGCACGGGGCTGGAGGAGAAGCATCTGGGTTTTCCGATGACGCGGAGGATCTGGGGAGATTCGAGTTGGGAACGGAGGCTCTGAGTGGAGCTGCAGCGAGCGGGGAAGACGAAACTGGAGAAACGGATGGGATAGGAGGCATAGGCGCCAAATGGAGTAGTAGTGTTTGTAACGGCGTGATTTTTTGTGGCTCAGCATTTTCCGGCGCAAACTCCACCTCCGAGCGCGCGGCCCAGAACTTGCGGAGCGCGTGTCGCAACGAAAATCGGAAAATCGCCGGGGGGCGTAGGAGACGACACGACGGCACGTTCAGCGGCGCACGAAATCTACGCCTCTCAGAAGATCACGACGAAACGTGTCTGGTGCCCGACTCTTCTGAACTCTGAACTATGTTATCCAATACCGTTGGCGGTGGGCCGCAGAACCGCGCGCACGGGGGAGCCAATGGCGATCGTGGCCGTTCTCGTCGCGCCCACCGCCAGCTACGTCGGGCCGCGCCGCCGGTGGCGCGCCGCGGCAGCCTCGTCTTCGGCGGCGTCAGGGGTGGACCTCAAAGCGCTGCAGGCCGCCATCGATAAGGTGAGCGCCGAGGGGCAGTCCGCAGCACCGCCTTTCTGATTGGCAAGCAATCTGATTAGCTGGTACATTTGGGTTGGATGCTGCTGCAGAAAAGCAGCGATGATGTTAGGCAGGCGCTGGACCAGCTGAGAGAGAGCGGATGGGCCAAGCGGTGGGGCTCGCAGCCCTATGTGTCGCGCCGGACGGTCAGTGCTGTATCTTCTCAGGCATCAATGATTGAGCGCTTCGTGTTTGCAGGATGCGTACTCCTGTCATGCGTTTTGCTCGTGCAATTTTTACAATGCAGTAGCATTTGATGGTTGTGTCTGGCTCTGATTGATTCTAACTGATGAGCCTGCATTCTGAAACAGACATCTCTACGGGAGCTCACTACCCTTGGAATCAAGAATGCTGAGAATTTAGCAATTCCAAGTGTTAGAAATGATGTGAGTGTTGTTACTTGCTCCACAGTTCCAGTCTTTCGTATTTGAAATGCTGACTGCTGTTCAGCTGTTAGCCGAGGCAAATGTAGCATCATTCAGAGCTAAATATCCCGTACTTTTCTGAGTGTAATCCTGCGTTTTCTTTGAGTGCAGGCGGCATTCCTGTTTACAGTTGTGGGTACCACTGGATTCTTAGCCGTCCTTGCAGGCCAGCTCCCTGGGGTATTGCTATTTCCATGACACCTGCTCTATGTACTTTCAGAGGACTAGAATCATGGGGTACCTGCAAAATTGATTGTGATCCCGACATCTAAATGAAAAGAAATTCAAGGTTTAATGAATCTTCTACTATTATTTCTGCCAGGATTGGGGCTTCTTTGTCCCCTACTTGATTGGAAGCATTTCATTGATCGTATTGGCTGTCGGAAGCGTCGCTCCAGGGTACGTGTTTCTTCTCCTGTGCATGTTTGGAAGAGAGATTCAGATGCATAATCTTTTCCATGGCCTTATACAGATGTATCTGTCTCCGAAATTACATCATGTCCTGGAGCAAAGTTTGCTTAGACATGAATAAGGCAAGACTAGTGTCCTCATATAACGTAGACTGTCTAAAGAAAAAGAAAAAAAACAGGAACATGCAAAATGGTCATTCGGTTCAATGCATTACTGCTAACATGACAAATTGTATCCCAATATAAAATGATGCTCATTCTTTTGGGACAGAGAAATTTGCATGCTCCATGTAAAAATGTTGCATATTAATTGTCAAACCATGTTAATTACCGTCATTGCAGTCTTCTGCAAGCAGCAATCGGAGCGTTCTCTACAGTCTTTCCTGACTACCAGGAGAGGATTGCTAGGCATGAAGCTGCTCATTTCCTAGGTATGTGATTCTCATTTCCTAGCAAAATTATATCTGCAGTAGGAATTTACTAAATGGAGGTTCTATTGAAAATCCAGTCGCCTATTTGATTGGCCTGCCTATCCTTGGATATTCTTTGGACATCGGAAAGGAGCATGTTAATTTGATAGATGAGCAATTACAAAAGCTAATATACAGTGGGCAGCTTGATGGAAAGGAACTAGACAGGTAACCCTCTTTTTTCCATGCATGTAATCTACAGTTTTTAACCTGTCCATGCCTGTAATATACAGTGGGTAGCATGGTGTTCATAGTGTAAAGTTGAACGTTGCACTGCACATCTGCAAAAAAGTCACTAGGATCAAACAAGTATGAAAGCTACTGACACCTACAATTTTTGTTCGCAGGTTAGCTGTAGTTTCAATGGCAGGACTGGCTGCTGAAGGTCTAGAATATGACAAAGTTGTAGGTCAATCAGCAGATCTTTTCACCCTTCAGGTGCTTTAAGAGTTTATCATGTCCTCAATAATTCTATTTATTGCCACATTTTCGCTATATTTTTGAGAGAATTCCATCTGAAGAATTTCCCGTTTGTTTGGTTGTAGAGGTTCATAAACAGAACCAAGCCGCAACTAAGCAAAGATCAGCAACAAAACCTTACCAGATGGGCGGTGAGTTATACTTCCATCTCTCTTGGCCTAACACAGAAGCAGAACCATGCCATAGCCTAAATGTCGATTGATGCCGTTCTTTTGATATTTCAGGTCCTGTTTGCTGCATCGCTTCTGAAGAACAACAAAGCAGCCCATGAGGCGCTTATGTCAGCGATGTCCCAAAAGGCAAGCGTGTTGGGGTGCATTGAAGCAATTGAGAATGCGTCCTGATCAAAATGTAACCTGAGTAGTGTACTAGCATTACTGGAACTGATATTGTTTCACCGCTTCTGACTACTACTGTTGTTGGTTCGTTGAGCCTGAGGAATCAGGTGGAGGAGAGGATCGAGGCGTAGGAAGGAGAAACCCTAATCGTCACCGTCGATTCCTGTACTTCTGTAGACATCAAAAACTCAGGCCACAGGGAAGTCAAGTGCTCGAAACTCGAAAGGGAAGGAAATTCACACAGTGACAAAAACAATAGCCTAATCTGCTGCCATTTACTATCATACACGTGTGCCCCAAATATTACTCCCATCTTTTGTTTTCGTATACAATGCGCGACTGTCCTCTCCAATACCACACTTTGACCATTAATATCTTGTATGCTGTAATATTCATACTATGAAAGTGGACATTATATAAATAACGTGTTTTCAAATATGAATCCAATCTTTTGTTAGTGTTATTCTACCAGCAGGGGCCTCAAAACCCTTCCTGAACCTTTCAAAAAATATATATGGAAGCAATAATACTGAATTTGTACGGTGGAAACTACAGGTTTTTTTGAATAAGCGATAGTTAAATATTAACAAATTTGAATCGTAGATCGAGTCTGCGCCTTGAAAACAATGGAGAGACCGAGAGAATACTGACCTTTGAGGTCCGCAAGAAGTGCTACTAGTTGTAACATCGACTGATCTGATGAGGACCAAGACCACCCACCTCCCTTCAAGTTGTAACTGATTACTGAATGAAGGATCTAATTTTCTTGTTTATAGTCCGCAGGTTCATAAAGTTGAAAGTGCATACTGCAAGGAGAAATTCGTCACAAAAAGTATATTGAGAGCTAGTTTGCTAACCTCATTTTTCAAGCAATTTTTGTTTCCTAAAAGAAAATTAGTTCACTTTATCTTGAGAAAATGGAGTTGTCAAACTAACCCTTATTAATTAATCCAAATTATTCATTTGTATTAAATATTTCGAATTTATTTTGGATCGTTCAATTCAGGTTATTTCAAAATCTTATTATTTGTTTGTTTGTTGCCAAAAAAAACTTGTTTTGGATGCTCGTTGCTACTTGAAAATGGTTTTTTTGGCTAAATAATAAGATTGTATTATGGAAAAACGACTCTTTCTTTCTAAAGATCTTTACGAGATTATGTGAGGTCAAAGCATCAAGGAGCCACTACCAAATGTTGAGTCCCACCCTCGACAGAAGCCTTCTTAATATTGCAATGGAGGATCCTTGCAACTGGAGTAAAGTCAATGAGCGATTGACAAAGTCCATCACCAAAGGGTGTCCTAAATAGAGGGGCCACATGAGGCTTACGGTGGTATATCCTTGCCATGATGACGTCATGATGGATCTACAGCTCCATAGCAAAGACCGTGAAACACTAGGGACCTAAAAAGTTTTCTAATTTCTATAGCATAGATCTTGTTGTCACGTCCCTTAAACCTAAACTAGATCTTCCTCTGATCTGAGTAATTCCAAAAAGTAGCATAAAACATCTTGACCCATTGATCAACATATAGTCATGCCCCAGTGAGGTGTCTCTATAAGCCTAGCAGATAAGTGATGTGTTCCTCAATCTTTGGACCAACTACCTCTATGAGAAGACAAATATTGATGGTTTTTATTGGAACTTGCTAATCTGGGGACAACAGAATCCAATGGGAAGAAAAGGGAATGGTTTGACGCCACTGAACACAAGAAGTCAAGACAACAATGTTTTTTTCCTTTTCCTCCCCCGCGTTGGCACAGTGCGGGGCTATTTATAGGTAACTGAGTGACCGCCCGACCCTGTCAAAGACAATTAGACCCTAAGTTACCTAGTTTATGCCTGTAATATTCCCTCGCGGGAGTTACAACGTGTCATTACAGCATACTTTATTACAGACGTGTCTCAGATCCGCTCTACCCATACGACGACCTGCGGGCGGGGCCTTACAACATGGGCCGAATTGTACACGGGCCCCTTCTTGCAGTGAGGGAGGCAAAACCTTGAGGTCTTCGTGGTCTCGGTCATCCGGTCCCTGAAGTCTTTGATGGTCTTCGCCTCAGCCCGTCGGAGCGAAGGGGGCGCTCGGGCCTCCGTATAGTTGCCCAAACGGGCGGCCCGGCCCGGGCCCATTAGGCCCGACGAATAATCGGGCCGTGCCCGACCAGCCCGCGTGCCGTAGCCGCGGCCTGGTAGCCATGCCGGGCCGGCCCGTTAACTTGTCCATGTTGTCCCATTAAATCATGAAAAATAGCAAAAAACTATAAAAACGTTACATGAAGAAGACTAACCAGTAGAACTCTACTTCATTTGTTGTAAATAGCAAATATAAAATCTAAATATATATATATATACTATGTTTTATAAAGTAAAAAATATATAATCGTGTCGGGCCGGACCGTCAGGCATGACCCATTTGGCCATCTATAGGCTTCCGCTTGGGTGATGTCCGCGGGCTTGGGTAGTAGAGCCTGCTGACGGGGCCTTCGATGATGTGGAATTCCTCGAGCGAGGGGGCGTGTTCGCCGTCGCCCCAACAGTTTTATCCTCGAGTGAAATTCTCTCCATCAATTGATCCCTGTAAAATGACTTGTGGACAGTCACGCTGAACAACACACCAACTCTAGGGTCTCATACATCTGGTAGCCACTCTAGGTCTGGTATGTGTCTAAAGCAATAGATCCGACTAGTTGTAGCCCTATGAAGGTCTAACAGTCGAGGGTCATCATGAACTTGGTCGACCTTGTACTCATCTCTCTTAGAACTAGGGTCTAGGCGATGTATCTACTTGTTGCTCCCCTCGTTGCTAGCCCTGAGTAAGATACACAAGAACATGTGTATGTGCTTACCATTGGAAAGGTGTGGCCTCTAACTCCCGTGGGTGCGTAGAGGATGTATCTAAAGCATCTAGTTTGACCGATCCTCCTCTGTCACCTCTCTCTAGTCTCTTGATTATTGTTGCGACTGCAAGAGCCTCATGTTGATCTCAATCAAGACATTTGTGGTTTTTGTGATGTTGCTCTATCACCACGACCTCTCCCTTGTTAGGTCTAGGTGGACAAGGTGGCTCTTTGTTGGCACTGTCTCTCGACAGCAAGGAGATCCAACACGGGTGAATGGTGATGGCAACAGGGCACTCGCGCGTGATGGCAAAAGCTCTGTTAATCTGGCCTCTCACGGGCACTGTGCGGGGGTATTTATAGGTATCCGAGTGCACGGCGCCTTGCGTTAAGGACGCATGTGCCCTCAGGTACCTAGTTTATCCCCAGAATATTCCCATAAAGCGGGGTTACAAGCTGTAATTACAAGTACGCCTTTACAAATTAGGCCCGTAACACAAACGCGGCCACGCAGGGCCCGTTACAATGGGCCAGATCTCATGTGGGCCTCGGAGCTGACCGAGGCCGCGCCGCGGGGAGGCGTCGCCGCAGGCCTTCGTCTGGTGCCGAATCGAGCGAAGGGTGTCCCTGCCTGCTTTGTCTGTCAGGGCAGGGGCTAAGCGGTAGAGACTTCGGGCGAAGGGTGGCGTTTCTGCCTTTGCTCCAACATTTGCCCTCCGAGGGACCAGTTCGACAAAGTCACCTGGTGCCGAAGACGTCGCTAGATGGCGGAGACGCTGCCCTCGCTCGAAGTGGTTCCGCGGGGGTTTTTGATGTGACCGTTGATGGACATCGTACTGTTGGACTGCGGGTTTTCCGAAGCGTCGCGCCCTGTGGGATTGCGGGTTTCCCGAGGGGCCGCGCCCTGCCTATAAAAGGGGGCGGGGGACGGCGCTGTTTGCACTTTGCCTTGCGCGCTCCGTGAAAACCCTAGCCGCCCGCCGTCTTTCTGCTCCTCTTCTTCTGCTGCTCCCTTTGCTCGTCGGAGTTCTGGCTCGAGTGAAGCAGACCGCCCGCCGCCGCCGACGGTACGTAGCAATGCCATCCTCTTCTTCTTCCGCCGACGCCACGCCGCCGGCCGCCGCCTCGTCTGAGGAGACGTTGAGTAGCGTGATGGTGGAGGAGCTGCGCGCCGGCGACTCTGTTGATTTTGGTGTGTCGCGGATGACGTCGGCCCGTGTTGAAGATATGCAGCGTTTGGGCTACTTTGGCGGCGGAGTCGCTCGTGCTCCGGGGACGGAGGAAGTCCCCGAGCCGGAGGGTGAGTTGGTTGTTTTCGAGGCGTTCTTCGTCGCCGGTCTCCGCTTGCCTGCACACCAGTTTGTTGGCGAAGTCCTGCGTAGATTCAACGTTCAAATACATCAGCTGACACCGAACGCCGTGGTGGCGCTGGCGAAGTATGTCTGGGCGACGACTTCGTACGGCGGGCAGCCGTCGGTTGAAGTTTTTGCGAAGAATTATTGTTTGCATTGGCAGAAGAGGATGGTTGAGGACGGAGTTGCCCAGTTCGGGTCGTGCACATTCACGCCGAAGACCGGCAAGACCACAATGCCAGTAGTGGAGTTGGTTCCGTGCGCCCGCAACAAGTGGGGCAATTGGAATGAATTTTGGTTTTACGTTGCTGAGGCTACTGTCGAAGGCCATGAAGGACTTCCCGTGTCTGAGATGTGCTCTCACTATTACTCTGCGTATCCGCCTTTTGAAGTGGCAGAAGAGGATGCAGACGAAGGGGCCCTTCGGTGTGCCGCCGGCCAGAGCAGTGGTCGTGATTTAGTTGAAGAGTTTGTGGCGTACGGGGTCTGGCCCTTGGCGCACGGCTGGACGCTGGGCGAAGTGTGCCCTCGTCAGATGCCTTTTCACGGAGGAAGGGTGGTGCGAAGTCCTGCCTTTGCACTGAACTTGCGAAACCGTGACCCGGCCGCCTTTGTGCGTGATGCGGAGGACTTGGCGGTGCGGCTCGTGGGGCGGTACGTGGCGAGGACGGAAGGCCAGCGCAGCTTTGATATTCGCGGGTCAAATGAACGTTTGAACAGGGTCTTCGAATTAAATCAATTGCCGTACGACGGCTACCCTGGTCAAGACGAAGCGGACCGCCGTGGGAAGAAGCCGGCGGTGGAGACTGGAGGCGACCCTGCGCTGACGGCCGCCCCCTCCTCAAAAAAGAGAAAATTAGGTACTGCGATGGGAGGAATCGGGGTGTCTGATAGTTTTGCTAGAGAGTTAATGAGGACGTGTGCGGCCCCGGGGGAGAGGATGTCTTCGCCCGAGCTCCGGGAGTCTTCGGCTCGGATGTTGAGGGTTACCGGGGGCTGCTGGCCTAGAAATGTTCCTGTCCCCTGCGCGGCTGAGGAAGACTGTTTTACGTCTCGTATGGTTCGTCAGTGGAGAGTTTTTCCTTACGGGCGAAATATCGGTGCTGTTGTGTGGGCAGTGATGGACAAGGATCGCCAAGGGGCGGCGCAAAAACGCCAGGCGACCGTCAGGATTCACGAGGCCCGGCCGAAAAGGCAGCGGGGTACGGCGAAGGCTGCGGCCTCCGGCGGAGGCAAGCCGCCGTTGGCGGCGAAGGCGGGCGCCTCTGCACCCAACAAGGCGCCGGAGACAACGGCGGGCGCCGGAGTCTCCAAGCTGACGAAGGTGGTGCCGCCGGCCAGCGGAGTGGCGGAGGCTTCGAAGGCGGCCCGAACGTTGCCGCCGCCGGGCAAACGCGTTGCCGACTTCGGCACCGACATTAGTGTGGACGATTATCTTGGGGGTAAGTCACCCGGCCGCCCTTTTTTTTTATCGTTGATGCGTTGCAGGGTCGGACGAGGGCCGGCTTGCTATAGCTGTGCCTGCCGGGGCAATCGCGACGGCTGCGCTGTCGTCGAAGGCGAGAGGCGGGACCCTTGGCGCCGGAGGCGAGGTGTCGGCCCTCGCGTTGGTCAGGGACGAGGCTGGCGCGGCGACCCGCCGGCTGAAAGGAGTGACGGAGGCGCTGAGTCAGGCGACGGAGGCACTGAGTCAGGTCCGCCGAGTTTTTTTTTTTACGGCCATGGCCTTACGTGTGCTCTGCAGGTGGCTGACTTCACCAGCCGTACTGCGTCGGGGGCACTTACGGCAGCCTTATCTGCCGAAGTCGAGAGACTTCGGACGCAACATGCTGACGCTGTCCGTGAGAAGTCGGCCTCCGACAGCAAGTGTCGTAAACTGGCAGACAAGGTGGCCGCCCTGGAGGAGGAAAAGGCTGATCTCCGGCGCCAGCTAGCGGGGGAGAGGAGGGAGGCCAACGAGGCCATCGCCAAGGAGCAGGCCGCGCAGGCGGAGGCTAGGCTGGCACGGGCGGAAGCCAATCTTGCCAAGGATCTCGCCGAAGACCTGCGGGGGCGGCTCACCGCTCTGGAGAGCCGCGCGAAGGGGGCCGAAGCCGTGGTGCGAACGGAGGCCGAACGGACGCGCACACAGCTTATGGCCACATATCGCGAGCTGGGTGCGCGGACCGGTGACTTCGTGGTGCCGGAGCGAGAGGCCGGTCTTCGCTGTTTGGAATGGGTGCAAGAGGAGCTGCAGGAGCTCCCCACTGTCCTGGGGGGATTAATGTCGTTCGCCTCCCTGGTCACCTGCGAGGGGGCGATGAACGCACTCTCTCGCGAAGGGTGCCGGCACTATGAGGCCTTCGACCAGGCAGATGAAGATTTTGGGCGAGACATCTATAAGGTCGAAGACCCCGTGGTGAAGGAGTCCGCCGGCGCCCTCTATGACCGGATGTGGGGTCTGTATGGTGGTGAAGTGGTCAGGGAGCGGGCCGAGGCTGCGAGGGCTCAGGTAACGTTGTCGTTTGTTCGGCGTTTGCTGAATGTGGTTTGTGCATGTGTTTGCTGAATTTTAGTATGTTTGGTTTTAGGCGGAGCGAGGCGAGCGGGTGGACGACTTCGGAGCACTGAACGACGCCCTGCCTGACCCGGAGCCGACCCCGGAGACCACGGAAGACGCACCAGGCGCCCCCACATCTGCTGCGACAGTGGAAGACCTGCCCCTGAAGGTGGCCGAAGGCGCTCCCGATGCCCTCGCAGCAGCTGCGCCGACCGTCGAAGATCCGGCGGCGGAGGCGGTGGAAACAATGGCGGAGGTGGCAGCGGAGCCAACGGCGGAGGCCCCCGCAGCGTCAGGGCCCTCGCAGGTGGCATAGTGGTTGTTTAGGGTTGAGGATTTTTGGATGTTGTACTGAATTTTGGTTGCTGCGCAGGTTCAAGATTTTGGGCCTGCGCACGCAACCGCTGCTACTGAGTTTTTGGCGGCTTCGACCGCGGAAGGTGGTAATGAATATAGTGGGTCTGCATCTGAGTTTTTTGATTTTGCCGACTCCGGGAGCTCGGTTGAGTGGACTGAGGAGTCGTCGGAGGAGAATTTGGATTATTTTGCGGCCTTGGACGTGGCTGCGGCGGAGGCTTCGCCACACGCCGCGGACGCGTCGGACGTGCCAGGCCCTAGCACCGGGCGCCGTCGACGAAGGGCGGTTGCAAAACGTAGGGTTAGCGCGGAGGAGCGGGCTCTGCTTCGTGTGAGTGGGGCTGGTCGGCAGGAACTGTTGTCCCTGCCGACCGCCGAGGGTGTAGGTGAAGGGGAACTGCGAAGGCTTTTTGCGGGTGAGGAGCTTAGGATAATGTTATTTAATTATAGGGAGATGGGAATTATTCCTAAGGTTGAGCCGATGTAGAGTGTGGTGCCCTCGCTTGTGCACGTCGAGGCTTGTATGGTGGAATTGTGTGCCCTCGCGTGCATGTGTGTGTGCGAAGGCGTTTTGTACTTACTAATTTGTTTTGCTGCGCTGTGTTGGCTTGATTATAGTTGGTCTTGGTGTGGATGGTTTGATGTTGTCGTTTCGGCCGTTGTTGTGCTAGTCCAGGTGTACCCTTAGGTGTCTTCTGCTCAGATAGTCTTCGGTTTTTTTTCGCACTTGTTGTGCTGATCCGGCTGCACCCTTAGGCGACTTTTGCGCGGATAGTCTTCGCGATAGACTTAGATTTTTTTCGCACTTGTTGTGCTAATCCGGCTGCACCCTTAGGCGACTTTTGCGCGGATAGTCTTCGCGATAGACTTAGATTTTTTTTCGCACTTGTTGTGCTAATCCGGCTGCACCCTTAGGCGACTTTTGCGCGGATAGTCTTCGCGATAGACTTAGATTTTTTTTCGCACTTGTTGTGCTAATCCGGCTGCACCCTTAGGCGACTTTTGCGCGGATAGTCTTCGCGATAGACTTAGATTTTTTTCGCACTTGTTGTGCTAATCCGGCTGCACCCTTAGGCGACTTTTGCGCGGATAGTCTTCGTGATAGACTTAGATTTTTTTCGCACTTGTTGTGCTAATCCGGCTGCACCCTTAGGCGACTTTTGCGCGGATAGTCTTCGCGATAGACTTAGATTTTTTTCGCACTTGTTGTGCTAATCCGGCTGCACCCTTAGGCGACTTTTGCGCGGATAGTCTTCGCGATAGACTTAGATTTTTTTTTTCGCACTTGTTGTGCTAATCCGGCTGCACCCTTAGGCGACTTTTGCGCGGATAGTCTTCGCGATAGACTTAGATTTTTTTCGCACTTGTTGTGCTAATCCGGCTGCACCCTTAGGCGACTTTTGCGCGGATTTGTCGCACGCGAGGGTAGCTAGCGCTTAGCCTCGCGGTGACCTCGTGGTGGTCGAATGTCGAAGACCGTCATCGCGGTCTTTTTCGACGCATGTCTTTTTGCGGGGGATTTTTTACGCATATATTACATGGCTCCGCCTCGTTAAAAACCTCACCCCCCGGGAGGAAAAGAGTGCGGGCCGGTGCAAGAATGTTTTTGCGAATTACAAGGGCGAAGACGGCCCTGAGGAATCAAACAAAAAATTTGCGGAGGTTGTCAATGTTCCAGGAGTGCTCCAGGTCCTCGCCGGTTGGCGTTGTGAGCCTGTAAGCGCTGGGGGAAGCTTTTGTCTTGACGATGAAAGGGCCCTCCCACCTGGGCTCCAGCTTGCCCTTGGACTCCGTTCGAGCTGTCCGAATGAGTACGAGGTCCCCCTCGCTGAACTCCCTCGGGGTGACTGAATGGTCGCGCCATGCTTTGGTCTGGGCTTGATACTTGTTCAGGGCCTGTAGGGCGAAGACACGGTCTCCGTCGATGAGATCCTTTGAAGTTGGCTCGTCCACATCTGGGACGGCCGCCGGGACTGTTCGCGGGGACCCGTGCTTTATTTCTTGCGGGGTCATGGCCTCCGATCCGTATAAAAGACGGAAGGGAGTAAACCCGGTCGCCCTGCACTCAGTCGTGTTTAGTGCCCAGACCGCCTCAGGTAAGAAATCGCTCCATCTGCCCTTTTTTTCATCGAGGAGCATTTTTTTGATAGCTGTGAAGATTTTCCCGTTGGCGCGCTCCACGACCCCGTTGGACTGCGGATGATAGACTGAGGCGAAGGCAAGCTTGGTGCCAATGGAGAAACAAAAATCCTTGAAGTCTTGATTATCAAACTGCTTGCCGTTGTCGACTGTTAATTCGGACGGTACTCCGAAGCGGCAGACGATGTTCTGCCAGAAGAATTCTTGGGCAGTCTTTGATGTTATTGTGGAGACAGCCCGTGCCTCGATCCATTTGGTGAAGTACTCGACCGCGACGAAGGCGAACTTAAGGTTCCCCTGAGCGGTGGGCAGGGGTCCAACAATGTCGAGACCCCAGCGCTGGAGAGGCCATATGTGGGCGATCAGCTTTGTATACTGCGAAGGGCCGCCTGACCGAGGAGAGAACTTCTGGCAGGCTTCGCAGGACCGAGTGACCCGATTCGCGGCGCAAATCATTGCGGGCCAGTAAAAACCCTGGCGGATCACCTTAGCAGCTAGGGCCCTTGGCCCCGCGTGCGAGCCGCACGTGCCACTGTGGACTTCACGTAGGACCTGCATGCCTTCGGCCTCGGTGACGCACTTAAGCATTGGTTGGCTGACCCCTTTTTTGTAGAGTTGGCCTTCAATCAGAGCGAAGTCCCGGCTTCGATGTCTGAGGCGCTTGGCCTCACTGATGTCGGCTGGGTGATAATACCCCTGCAGGAACAGGGTAATGGGTGCTCGCCAGTCTTCGGTCATGATGAGGTTGACTGTACGGTGGCCCTCGCTGTCATTGGTTATTTGGAGCCCTTCGGGGCTCCGGACTGCTGGCGTGCCGATGACGTGGAAGAACACGTCGGAGGGCAGAGTTTCGCCCCTGGCCGCGGCCTTGGCCAATGCGTCGGCCTCCTCATTCTTGGCCCGGTCCACATGCTGCACGGTGAACCCCTTGAACTGCCTCTCGAGACTTCGGATGGCCGCGAGGTACTGCATGAGTGCGGGGTCCTTGGCTGCATAGTCTTTCTCGACCTGGCCGACAACTACCTTGGAGTCTGTTTTGATGATGCAAGTGGTGACTCCGAGGGCCCTCAGCTTGCGGAGGCCGAGGATGACTGCTTCGTATTCTGCTATATTATTTGTGCATCTGTCGGATTCCAGATTGAAGCTGAGTCGTGCTGCATATTTGTGCTTGACCCCGACTGGTGAGGTTATGATTGCGGCGACGCCTGCCCCCGCATGGCACCATGCGCCGTCGCAATGGATCGTCCAGACCTTCTCTGTGGTCGGGTCCGGCTGTGTTACTGGCCCGGTCCAGTCGACGACGAAGTCTGCCAGGACTTGCGATTTGATGGCTGTCCTGGGCTCGAAGCTGATGTGGTAGCCGGAGAGTTCGGCTGCCCACTTGGCGATCCTCACGGATGCCTCCGGGTTTCTAAACAGTTCGCCGAGCCCCCTGTCTGAGGTGACGCGGACCTTGAATGCTTCAAAGTAATGGCGCAGCTTGCGCGAGGACATAACGACTGCGTAGGCGATCTTCTCCAGCTCTGTCATGTTGCATTTGGACGGTGTCAGGACCTCGGAGACGTAATAAACAGGGCACTGTCTGACAGCGCCTTGGACTGTCTGCTCCTGCACTAGTGCCGCGCTGACCGCGTGCGGCGAAGCCGCGACATAGAGCAATAAGGGGAGCGAGGAGTCGGGGCTCGTGAGGGTGGCCAGCTCCGTTAAGTACTGTTTTAATGAGGCGAAGGCCGCTGCTTGCTCCGGCCCCCAAGCGAAGTCTTTTGCGCCGCGGAGAGTTTTGAGGAAAGGAAGACTTCGCTCGGCCGACCTGGAAATGAATCTGTTGAGAGCGGCCAATCTGCCTGTCAGACGCTGGACATCCCTGGTGGACTGTGGAGGCGACATGTCGATGATGGCCTGGATCTTGGTTGGGTTGGCCTCGATGCCGCGGTGCGACACTAGGTAGCCCAATATCTTGCCCTGGCGAACACCAAAAACGCACTTGTCCGGGTTTAAGCGGAGTCGTGCATCTCGCATGTTTGCGAATGTCTCGGCCAGGTCGGCGAGGTGGTCCTCCTTATTTTTGCTGGCGACGACGATGTCGTCCACATATGTAAATATATTTCTGCCGACCTGCCCCTCGAGTACTGTTTTGGTGAGTCTGGAGAAGGTGGACCCGGCGTTCTTGAGACCCTCCGGCATTCTGATGAAGCAATAAGTGCCGAAGGGTGTTATAAAGCTGGTGCTAGCCTTGTCTTCCGCCTTCATGTATATCTGGTGATAGCCGGAGAAGCAGTCGAGGAGAGACATGACCTCGCATCCGGCCGCGCTATCGACTATTTTGTCGATCCGTGGCAACGGGAAATTGTCTTTTGGGCAGGCCTTATTGAGACTGGTGAAGTCTATGCACATCCGCCATTTCCCGCTTTTTTTCTGCACCATTACAACATTGGAGAGCCATGTGGGGTAAGCCACTGGCTCAATGAATTTAGCCTCTAGGAGGCGGTGCACCTCCGCCTTGGCGGCCTCCGTCTTTTCATCGGACATTTTGCGAAGCTTTTGCTTTCTTGGTCGCACCGAGGGGTCGATTCCCAAACTGTGCTCGATTATGGATCGACTGACTCCGACCAGGTCGAGGGCGGACCAGGCGAAGACATCTTTATTCTTGGCCAGGCAGCAGAGGAGCATCTCTTCTTCATGCGAAGTAAGGTCTTCGCTGATAGTGACTGTCTGCTTGGGCGTGGCCTGATCGAGGGGGACAGTCTTGGTCCCATCCTGACTCTGCAACTGAGCCCTGTCGTGCTGCTTATCAGTTGGGCTGGCGGGCGCAGGGACCTCGCACTGTGTCGTGAGACAGTGCACGTTCCTCTGCCCAGGCACGAAGTCCCGCTCTATGTTGCGCGCTGTTTGCTGGTTACCGCGGACTGTAATTACGCCTAGCGGGCCTGGTATCTTCATGCACAAATACAGTCCGTGGATGGCAGCTTCAAACTTATTGATGGAGCCCCGTCCCATGATGGCGTTGTATGGATATACCATATCCACAATGTCAAAAGTCACTTGCTCACTTCGGGCATTGGGTGCTACACCGAAGGAGAGGGGCAACTCTATTTTGCCGACGGGGAAGGTGCCTTTGCCGCCGAAGCCATACAGCGGGTTGTCCGAAGGCTTAAGCAGGCTGTGGCTGATGCCCATGCGATCGAAGGCGTGGAGGAAGATGATGTCTGCCTGGCTGCCGTTGTCAACGAGGACCTTGTGTAGGTCCCAGCCTGCCACGCTGCAATTGATGACCATGGCATCGCAGTGGGGGGCGCTGCGCAAGTCGACGCCCCGCGCGTCGAAGGTGAGCGGTACGTGGGACCACTTTGTCTGTACAACTGGGCCCGTGACGGCGACATGGTTTATGCTGCGGTAGTGGTCCCGCTTCTGCCGCTTGGTGTCGAAGTCGGTGCTGGACCCCCCAGTTATCATATGAATGACTCCGCGATAAGGTTGATCGGCGAAGTCCTCCTGCTTTGGGGCGTGGGGGATGTTTTGTTGTTGCTGGTGTGGTGGTGGAGGCGGAGGATGTACGATTTGTACTTCCTGATGATGTTGGTAAGCGTGGTGCGGTGGATGCGGGGCGGGAGCGTGGATATATGGTGGAGGGGGTGGCTGGTAGTTATGCGCGACAATTCTGGGGTTGTCGGCTGGCTGCGCCCTCGCCATTCTGTCTCTGGTGGCCTTCACTTCGGGGCAGTCTTTGGTTGGGTGGGCGCAGTCTTCGCCATGGAAAAGGCAGTAAAATCAGCGCGGTGGAGGGGGTGGCTGCGCACGCCCTTGGCCCCTGCCGCGAGTTCCATTTCCGCGGCCCTGGGGGGGATATTCCTGGCGGCGAAGGGGGTCAGCGGCCGGCTGCTGGTTGGCAATGTTGTGCACTTGCGGCTGACCGCGGCCATCTCGACCGGAGTCTGGTTGCGGAGTTCTTGTCCACGTGCGGCTGGACTGTGGAGCGTCTTTTGGCTTCCGCTGGGACTCAATCTTGCGCTGGTGGAGCTCCTCAGATCTGGCATACTTTTCAAACAGCTGGTACAACTCTTGGAGGTTCTTCGGCGGATCTCTGATGCAGTGGCTGTAAAGGACGCCAGCGCGAAGACCACTGATAGCATAGTGGATGGCAATCTGGTCATCGACTGAGGGTAGCTGTGACTTGAGTGTGAGGAATTTGCGGTAATATTCCCTCAGGGTCTCCCTCTCTAGCTGCTTGCAGAGCGAGAGCTCGGCCAGGGCGTCGATGTCCGGGCGGTACCCTTGGAAGTTGAGGAGGAACTTGTCCCGGAGACTTCTCCAGGAATCGATGGACAGCGGAGGCAACCTGGTGAACCAGGTGAGTGCGGGGCCCTCGAGGGCGATGATGAAGGACTTCGCCATTGTGGCGTCGTCCCCCCCGGACGATGCGACGGCGACCTGGTAACTCATTATGTATTGAGCCGGGTCGGTGCTGCCGTTGTACTTGGGGTAGGTCCCAGCCCGGAAGTTAGCTGGCCACGGCGTCACTTGCAGGTGAGGCGCCAGGGGACTTCGCTCATCGAGATAATTGACCCCTTGGAATGGCGCGGCGTGCGGGAAAGTGAAGTCGCGCTGGGGTAAACGCGGGTCCTCCGGTTGCGCGCGGTGTTGCAGGGGTGGCTCATGCTGCAGGCCGGGGTGGCCTTCGCGCGTGTCTTCGTTTTGTGCGCGCTGCTGGAGGGATGACTCGTGCTGCGGGCCGAGGTGGCCTTCGCGCTGCATCAGCGCGATCTCCCGCTCGAGTTCCTGGGCCTTGTGCTCTTCGTCGCGTATCATCTGCCGCACTTTGGCGAGTGCGGACACACGCTGGCGCTTGGCCTCCAGTATCTCCTTCTGCCTCTGGAGGTTGCGGTTCTTGAGGCGCAGAGCGCGCAGCTGTAGCTGTTCTTCTGCTGAGATGCCGAGGACTTCACCGTCCTCGGCGAGGTCGGAGCCTGAGGGAGGTGCGAAGCCTGAGGGAGGTGCGAAGCCTGAGGGAGGTGCGAAGCCTGAGGGTTGTCCCTCAGGGTCGCAGGTGCGGAGGGTGTCGTCTTCAGCGGCCTCTTGGTGGGTGGATTGGGTGAGGGCGAGGGCCTTGCCCTTTCTTGCGGCGAGCAGTGCTGCCTTCGCAGCCTCGTCAGCCTTCGGGTTAGCTCTCTTGGGTGCCATCGCGGGTGGTTGTCTCGTAGCACGAACGGTGGGCGCCAAATGTTGGCACTGTCTCTCGACAGCAAGGAGATCCAACACGGGTGAATGGTGATGGCAACAGGGCACTCGCGCGTGATGGCAAAAGCTCTGTTAATCTGGCCTCTCACGGGCACTGTGCGGGGGTATTTATAGGTATCCGAGTGCACGGCGCCTTGCGTTAAGGACGCATGTGCCCTCAGGTACCTAGTTTATCCCCAGAATATTCCCATAAAGCGGGGTTACAAGCTGTAATTACAAGTACGCCTTTACAAATTAGGCCCGTAACACAAACGCGGCCACGCAGGGCCCGTTACAATGGGCCAGATCTCATGTGGGCCTCGGAGCTGACCGAGGCCGCGCCGCGGGGAGGCGTCGCCGCAGGCCTTCGTCTGGTGCCGAATCGAGCGAAGGGTGTCCCTGCCTGCTTTGTCTGTCAGGGCAGGGGCTAAGCGGTGGAGACTTCGGGCGAAGGGTGGCGTTTTTGCCTTCGCTCCAACACTCTTAGCTAGGGGTGGACACTTTTTTTACCATAAACCGAAAATCGAACCGAACTGTACCGTAGTGAACCAAATTTTTGTTTTTTCGGTAATTCGGTTCGGTTTCGGTTTCGGTTTTTGTATCTAAGAAGTTCAGTATCGTAATCGGTTTTCACCGTATACCGAACCGAAATACTAAAAAACCGAGTACCAAACTTTATCAATTCTCAAATTTGACTATTTGATTATGTGAACTAAATGTGTGATACAACTAAACTATTATTCACTTATTTGTATGTGATGTATGATGCATCTCTAAATATTTGTACCTATATAATTTTTACTTTTTAAATTTATGTGTAATATATTATGTAAACTTGTTGTATGTATTGCTTGAGTATAAGTTTGGTATTCGGTTTTATCGAAAAAAACAAAGTAAAAAAACCGAAACCGAACTTTTCGGTTTTCATTTTATAGAAAACCGATCGGTTTCTAATGTGTAAAAACCGAACCAAAGTTAAAAAAAACGAATGTCTAGCCCTACTTTTGGCCACCATCTCCACTAGATGGGGGTGACCCTAAGTGCTTGGTCTGACATTTTAAAATATAAAAACAAAAAATTCTATCTAAAATGAAGAATTAAAAAATGATAAAGCTTTCTCTTTTTATATCTATCAACATAGAGTGAAATAGAACTTTAAATTTGATACATCAGTAAAGTTTATAATGAATTATATCTATAAAATTTTAATATTTTTTTTTATGATGATTGATAGTTTGTTGTACAAAAAACTTGATTACACGACAAGTTATCTCCCCGTATAGACCTCCCTATGGTGATGTTTGGTTTGGCTTCTAGAATGGTAATGACAATGGAATGAATTGCGGATGGCATATGCTTCAGTGCAATGATTACCTCCATTTGTTTGGTTGACGGAACATGCACGAGCGGAGAGAAAAACATGCAGGTGTAATTGATTACGCTGGTGGAGCGGTGGTAACGATGTTGTGAAGGCTTGTATCCGATCCCATGGGAGGCGATAACATTTTGGCCGAACCAAACAACAACTAAGGGGGTGTTTGGTTTATAGGGACTAAACTTTAGCCCCTCCACTTTATTCCATTTTAGTTCATAAATTGTTAAACAGGAAAACTAAAATAGAGTTTTAGTTTCTATATTTAGTAATTTAGAAACTAAAATAGAATAAAATGAAGAGATTAAAAATTAGTCCATATAAACCAAACACCCCCTAACTATTTGATAGCGGTGCGAAACAATTTACCCGAACCAAACAGCATCATAGTGTTTGTTCAGACATATAGAAATAAAAAGGGACACATAAATGCTATCTCGAGCGGGAGTCGGATGCAGATGCACATTTTATGCGGTAATAGTACCAATGCGAGCGCGCAAACGATCGAACCTTTCCAGCATAGCGTGAATGAGGGTGTACATATGGAGCCGCAGAGAAGAGAGAAACCCATAGATTTGGAGCACGGGAAGACTGAGGGCTTATTTTGCACGTCCTCACGCTCTGCGCTCAAATGAGTAACTGAACGTGAGTGCGAAAAGCCGAAAAATAAGTACGGACAGCCGTTTGGGTAGCTGGAGATAGGCTAGAGAAACGTGGTGTATATGCTCTCATCTCCACTCCATGTGGTATAATGTAAAGAGTCAATACTCCAGATTTGACTCTGACTACACTTGGCATATAGTACATGGATTTGATTACATGATTCATTCTCTAAATACACTCGGTATAGCTAGTAGTACTAGTAGCAGGTACAGTTAATTCTGGGGGCCACTATTTCTCCCAAGAGAAGAGATCTACATATTTCACAACCTTGAAGGCTTGAAGAGCCGCCTCACTTCTGAAAGACAACCCTGCTTGTGTTCCTACGCAGAATGAGGAGCTCTGATCAACGACCCATCTCTGAAATATACAGCCTTGCCGTTGTGCAGCGATGACGAAGCTTGCGAAATGCGTGGTAACAACTTCATCTACCTAGTGTCTTACTATAAATAGTTGACTCTATGTATGTACGTATATATACTGTGTTACTGTCTGTCTACTATTAGTCTCTATGTATGCGTCATGCGTGTGCATGTTTATATGTCATCGGACCAGTCCTGCAGCTCGCTCTCGGAGAAGAGCGCCTCGACGATGTTGTCGATCAGGGAGTCGACGAAGGCGTTGCAGCCCAGCGTGAACATCTGCCCGATCCTATTGCGCGCGCTGGAGGCCCATGCGAACGCCGCGGCGCTGGCGACCACCGCCACGCACACCCCCGCCGCCTCCTCGATCTCCATGGTGTCCAGCTTCTTGAACAGGGAGCTGCCCGTCGCCGTCTCCACGGCCACCGCCGCCGCGAACGCCACCTGCATGTACGTACGTACGTAGCAGCACCGGCAGCGCGAGGTTTAATTAAGCCGTGGATCCGACGTGTACTCTGTGTACAGGGAGGAGTAGAGCAGACAGCAGAGCAGAGCAGAGCAGAGCGGGCCCTCATCAGTCACTCACCATGGCGAGGCGGCCGGAGATGGTCTCGAAGTCCTGGCTCTTGCGGGAGCTCTCGATGTAGTCAGCGAGCGAGGCGAAGAACGGCAACGCCGCGGAGCCGCCCGAGTCGGCGGCCCCGCTGCCGTCCTCCTCCCCGGCCAGAATCCTCCGCGTCACCACGCCGCTGCCGGCGCCGTACGACCGGAGCGTGCAGAGGCGGGGCTGCAGCACCACCTTCGTCCCGGCGTCACGCTTCTTCGGCGCCGCGGGCCCCGACGCCGTCGTCGACACCTTCTGCGGCGCCAGCTCGCAGATGATCGCGCGCGCCGCGGCCGCCATGGCGGGGCTGTGCTCTAGGCTCTACCTCTCCGGACGGCACCGCCGGACTCGAGGAGCCGCGATTCACTCGGGTTCTTGGAATCCGCGTTCCGCGGTGTGAATCTATGACTGTGAGTAACCAGGCGGTGACACGCCGCCCTTTTTAAGAGTCAGGCAGGGACAGCGAGTGGCGCGGACGACGCGGGCCGTTCACCGCCCGGTGAAGCTGAGCCCACCCCGTGAGTCGTGCGGCTGCCGAGGACTCGCGGCGAGACGCCTGTACGCCGACACGTCGCGCGGGTGCCGTTTGGCTGATGGTGGCTGGTGAGGCGACCCCGGAGCCGGAACACCCCGATCCACCCGTCAACTTCGCGCGCGGGCGAGGCCGCAGCCGCCAGCCGCCAGCCGCGAAGATTGTCGTGTTCCCGTGTGTACCATTCCAGCAGCTCACGCCACCGGCGCTTCGGCGAGACGCCGGAGTGCGGGTGTGGGGCCGGTGGGTGGGGGCGTGGGCGTGTCGTGGCAGGGTTCTCGGACACAGGCGTTGCTATCGGCGCTGCAGGATCATGGATCCCTTACGTGCCGTCCGGTCACCATCCGACGGTTCTCCGGTACTGTAGACCTTTCTGCCTTGTGCAATTTTGTCTATCAGGTTTGGATTATGAGGGAAAATCTGGAACTATTCCATCCATCTTTGATCACTGATCATCGTATGCAAATTGCTGGATAGCGATGCCTGTTCTTCAGATTCTGTTCATAGCGGTAAGGTTATCACTAGGATTGGCCACGACGACACGCATATGAGGATAAAGCAAGTGTAAAAATAATGGACAGACATGATATCTGTACGGTTCTATGAAATGAAGGCAAGACTAAAAAGTTGTTTGAATGTATTATAGCTAATAGTTAGTTAGCTAAAAATTGCTAGTGAAACTAGCTAGCTAACAAATAATTACCTAACCATTAGCTAATTTGCTAAAAGTAACTAATAGCTGAACTATTAATTAGATTGTTTAGATGTATTTAGCTAATTTTAGCAGCTAACTATTAGCTCTAGAGCATTCAAACACCTCCTAAGTAGATTTAGGCGTGTGGGCAGAGGCTCTTAATTTTTTGCCATTTTTACAAAAATCCTTTAATCATGTGGTACACACATGAGTCACGGGCATCATATTTTACATGCCACTTATCCTCTAAGAGCATCTTCAAGAGACTAGCTAAATAAGTCGCTAAGCCAAATTTTGGCTACTCAATAGTAAAATAAATCTCCAACAGACTAGCTATATGACTCACAAGCTATCTAACTCTTTAAATTGGATCTCTCACTAGCTAAATTTGGCTAGCCACATGACTAGCCAAACTAGATAGATAGTCTGTTGAAATGATATGTTATATATAGAGTGTAATATTTATAAAAACGTAAATAGATAGTCAAATAGAGAATAAAAAATGAAGAGTTTCTTGGAGATGCTCTACCAGTGGCAAAAGGTCAGTTTTTTTCGTGTGGACAGTTTGTGTTGTTGTGGGGGTTGTCTAGTTGTCACTTCCTAATGTGTGAGTTTTGTTGCCATGGTTGTTTTGTTCAATTTTGTTGTGGTTTTTTTTTTGTTGTAAGCTGCTTCATCTCTATTGATACATGCTTAATAAACACTTTACGGTTGCATTTTAGGCAAAAAAAAAACTCAGGTCATGTCCTTCAAGATAACAGTCAAAACGCGATTCCTGCCAACGTACTCGGCAAAGGCTCCATCGCCATTACCAGCTACCGTGACAACGACTTTTATTTGACGAGTACCTGATAACACTTGACAAAGTCTTTGCCGAGTATCCGATAAAAGTACTCGATAAAGAAGACGGTGCCGATATACAGTTCGTCGAGCTTTTTTTTGTCGAGTGTCACACTCAGTAAAACATTTACCGAGCGTTTTAGACACTCGGCAAAGCAGCTAATTCCGACAGTGACAAATCGAAATCACGAATTTATTGATATGTTTTTATTAATCTCAACGCTGTTACATATGTTACGACGAAAACTACTTGTACCCATAACAGCACCAAGTCGAGGGAACATAATTAAACTGCTAGACTAGGTACAGCCAGTTGCACCAGCTACCAGATAAAAGAGATGTCTTTCAACCAAAACATTCAGATTTCAGAACACTAGCAGTCTCATCTATCGCGCAGTCTGCTGCGCTGCGCTACGAACCGAGCGCGCGGCATTAGTTGGGTCCCGCCGTCGATCCTCCGTCCACGACGGGCTCTGCTGCTCGGCCTCGCGACCTAACCTCGACACGCTGCAAGCAAGAACAAATCCAGTAGCAATGTCATTACTCAGTAATAGTTCTCGTTGTTGGCAACGGCGACAGCTAGCTACTGTAGATAGCAGGCCAAGTAGCTAAACAATTACCTGGACGGTGTGCAGCTTCGTAGTGGGCTCCTGTACGTCGTCCTTGCCGCCTCCGGCGCGGCCGCGGCCGGCGACACGGTCGACGAGGCCGAGGAACTTGTCCTTAATCTGAGCAGCGAAGTTGGCCATTGTTGTCGATCGACGACTACTGGAGCTTCTAGCTAGTAGCTTACTCCCAAAGTCCTAACCAATCGAGTCTTTAAGCACAGACCTTACTTAATCCGCGTAGCTTCTAGCTCCCGTGTTGAGGGCGATCGTGTGGTGGTGCTGCTGTGCTCCAGCTGGTCAGGGAGCGCGCCTACTTATATACACGATGATGCCAGTCGCCGATCGCGTTGGCTGTGCCTGCCCCACGCCGCCACGCGTGCGGGGATGTTCAGAGTCGCCTGGCTAGCTGTTTCGCTCTTCGGACCCACGAGACGCGGAATCAGAATTCCTCGGTGTTGTGCATTGCATGTGTATCATATGGTTGGCAGAGCACCTCAACCGAAGTCCTGGTCTCGTGATCACGTTAATTCTTTGTCAGTCGATGACTGACTTGTTCATACGTGTAAAGTATACTGGCTGACATGTTAATCGTCGTCCGCTAGCTAGTAGCTACACGCGTGGCATAATATTCCCTGTGACATGGCCATGTTGTTTTCACTGTCCCAAATCTTAGGTGTCAGATAACAAATCTCAATTCTACTACTGCCGTCTGGCCATGTACGCCTATTTCCGTGTGAAGTGCATAGTGTGATTACCTTGTTCCGATGCACTGAGAAAGCAAGCATCTTAGACTATCGGACCAACTCATATGGGGCGCTAACCCATGTTGTTTATATATTTATACACACAATATAAAATATAGAATATTCTTTGGTCAAAATAAATTTCGCTATCCAAGTAAAAATTTGTCACATTTTTTAAGCATCAAATTCGTCGCTAATAATAAAATCAATGAATTTCAGCCTAAATTTGTCAACGGATAGTTACCGTCTACGCCGAATTTGGTGCTTCACCTTGAGTATAGAACTAAATACATTACGTTCACTTGCTGATTTGATAAAAAGCCTTGTCAAATTGTGTAAAAGTTTCGTGTATCAAATGGTTTATAGATTATTACGATATTTTTTACTTATAGTATTTGATAAATTGCTCAGCCCTTCTTATGCCGTAATTCTGGCTCCGTCCCTGCATATACATTGTGGTGAGAAGTGCCCTCAGCCATATTGGCCATCTCACGAGGAGGCCACTCAAAGACTTAGAGGTGAATTGAGGGATATTGGAGAGGATTAAATTCCTTACTATTCAAAATTGAATCGAGAGAGATTTAATCTCCCTCAATCCACTTCGATTCTTATGCAACCGAACAAGGCCCAAAATGACCTACGTCACTGGACCGCACAAGGCCACCCAACAACGTCCATCTCAGCTACTGCTTAAGGAAGGCGGTACGTGCGGTGGTGGGGCGTGGGTTGCTCACACCTCCTTCACTTCCATTCCACCACTCTCCTAGAGATGGCAATGGGTACCCACGACTGATACCTGGTAGGTATCTGCTCCATTAGAGGTGTATATAGTCTAAATATCCTACCCACGAGTCCTTTATTAAACAAAAACATTCACCAATGGGTATACGAGTATTAAAATGTTCCGCCATCACGCGTACCCATTAACCTATGTATATAAAATACCATGTATAAACTTGACCCAAACCTAAAGGCATGAACTTGACCCAATCCAAAACAATATAAAACCCTAGCTATATGACATCTTTCTACTCCACAAGTACTATAATATATATATATATATATATATATATATATATATATATATATATATATATATATATATATGGATTAATGGATGGATGGTGTCGACGAATAACCTAGATACGACATAAAACTCTTAAGAACGCGTATAAATATATTTCCTGACCCTCGTGGATTGTCCTGTCCGTCCAACCCGTGACCGTGGTTTCCGACTCGCCTAACCGCTTAAGAGGCTGAGACGTGAAGCCATCCTTGCGGGGACTGAGTTGCCCGGCCTGGAGGTCGAGAGCTATGCCCAACCCCTCGAAGACCACAAGCTCTCGAAAGTCATACTAGAGGCCATCCCGAAGATGGTGCAAAAATGCTAGACTGATGCTCAAATGATAGGACGAGAGGTAAAAATTGGACACGCAAGTGTGGCTTCACATCTATGTGATGTCAGCATGAAAGCCGATCGACGACCAACCAAACGCCACAACCCGAAGGACAGCCAGGTGTACTCGCTAGGATAAGACAAGACGAGGCATGCCTCGGGACGGTAACACGGTAAGGAGGGACAACGTCAACTGTTGGATGACAGACACCTTAAAGGATGAAGAGGCAATACAACAAACCAAAGCCTCATTCGGTCGACCCGAACAACACTTCCATGTACATAGGTCACCCCCTTTCTTCATCTATAAAAGAAAGGGGAAGTGACGACCAAGGGACACAACAACAAGCATACACAAGTAGCCAACACCTGTAACTCATCGAGCACTCTATATCTCGCACTCTTCACACTAGAGGCCTAAGCATCAAGCCCTCCCTCGACCAAGTTCGTAATCCACCCTCGACCGAGTCTAGGGTATGTGAGCTACCCAACTGGATGCACTACAGGAAACGCCTAAATTTTCGTGGGCCTAGATATTTTCGTCGGTCGGCCCACGAAAATAAATAGTTATTTTCGTCGGCCTACGGAACCGACGAAAATACACCTTATTTTCGTGGGCCCGTACCTATTTTCGTCGGCCTGCCCACGAAAATAGGAACGACATTTTCGTGGGCCCCGAGACCGACGAAAATGAGGCTTATTTTCGTCGGTCAACGCCAGGCCGACGAACATAAGGAATTATGTTCGTCGGCCTTCTCCCGGCCGACGACAATACGGCATTAACTGACCACTATTTTCGTCGGCCTCACTGAGGCCGACGAAAATAGTGGTCCGTTAATCGGCCTCAGCGCGCAGTTTCTCTCTCTCGCTCGGCAGTCACTCTTCGCGCCGCCGCCCGCCCGACCTCCGTCGTCGCGCCGCCGTCGTAGCCCGCCCCGCGTCCTCCCTCGCCGCAACGCCGCCCATCCTCACGCGCCCTCACCCGCTGCGCGCCCGCCGTCGCCACCGCGCGCCCGCCGCGCCGCCGCTGCGCGCCCGCCGCTACGTCGCGCCCGCCGAGCCGCTGCGTCGCCGCCTTGCGCCCGCCGAGCCGCAGCGCGCCCGCCTCGCGCCCGCCGCGCCGCTGCGCGCCCGCCGCGCCGCCCTCGCCTCGCGCCCTCGCTGCTCGCCCGCCGCGCCGCCCTCGCCTCGCGCCCTCGCCTCGCGCCCTCGCCGCTCGCCCGCCACGCCGCCCTCGCCTCGCGCCCTCGCCTCGCGCCCGCCGCGTCGCCCTCGCCTCGCGCCCTCGCCTCTCGAAGGGGCACCGCTCGCCCGTGCAGCTCCGGCGACACGGCCCCCACTGCGCGGCAGCCTCGCCCCCACCACCGCCCTCGGCCCGAGAGCCTCGGGCACCGGCTCTCTCCACCGCACTAAGCTAGGTCAAAGCGCAAACGACCTGTCGTCGTTAGAAGATCAGTAAGGATCCAACGAAATCAAGAGCGTATGAATAAACAACGAGCCGAAGAAGCATCATCGGATGCAGATGACTTTTGATTAGTATGTTTCTTTTATTTAATCAATTAAGCTATGTATTCCAATTTTCACATTATTAATTTTCATATTATTTGTTTCATATACTGTGGTTTGACATTAATTTATCTACAGTTGAACATGTTCAAGCATAGGAGATCGAGGAGGAGTGGGGGCAGCGCGGCCAGCGAGGACAGCTCGGGCAGTGGGCTTTTTCAGGGCACCTCACAGAGCCGACAGAGGCAGCAGCAACTTCTCGACTGTCTAGATGAAGTGCATGGTGAGGAGGGTGAGCAGGAGGCTCCTCAGCAGGATGCTCATGTGCAGGGTGAGGAGGGTGAGCAAGATGAGGAGGGTGAGCAGGATGAGGAGGTTGACCCTATGGGGGCAGGCAGCGCGGGCGACGCGTCAGATGGTTCTACATCCTTCAGGTATTATTATGCATATTAGTTTAATTGATATTAGTTTTAAATCATTTCATCATATTTAATTTACTTGTATACTTAGGTATAAGAAGAGCAATGCGCTTGGTCCGAGGCCTGCTGAGAGGAGGCTCATCCGGCCGCATGGAGAATGGTGGGGCTTATTTCTGTTGTGTTAATTTTTTAATATGAACGTGATTGCACTGGTTTACTTGTTTTATTAATGTTTGTAGGTCATGGGAAGACTTGACTTGGGACGGTACAGGCAGACGTCCCAAGGTGAACGCGGTGTTGGGTAGCCTCTGTCGCTTCTACTACCCTGGCATGGTGGAGCACAATGGCGAGAGGTTCGCGGCTATGCAGTGGGCCGACTGGGGTCTGAAGGACTATGTCCAGCCAGGGGAGAGCAGTAGCGGAGGGGGAAGTTCAGAACAAAAACCAAGGACTTGTCAGGTGGCTGTGTGGGACGAGTTCTGGGTGAGTTTACTTTCGTATATAAGCAATTCACTGCATTATTGCTTCTCCTAATCTTACTTTAACTTAACTTCTCCATTGATATGTAGGGGAGGTTCCAATTGCCGGATGACATCGAGGCGGATCAGGCTCAGTGGGCACGTGTGAAGAGACACTTTCGGAAGTGCGCTGATAAGGTCATCAAGGATGCCATGTACAATGCTCGCATCGCGGCCGTCAACTACTACTACAAGAAGATAAAGGGGCAGAAAATGAGCAAAGCATTAGGGGCCAATGAGATCTACCTCACAGAGGAGCAGTACTTGGAGAGCGTTGTGGATTGGCTGGCGAAGGACATGGAAGCCTGGAGGTGGTTGGCTAAGAGATGGGCGTCGCCTGAGTGGATTGCAGAGTCCAACAAGCACCGTGCCAACCGTGGCACTGAAGGACCGGGGCATAGGTACGGCGCCGATGGACACCTTGGTACCGCACGCCGCATGGTAAGTGTATAAATCAAACTTGTATGTTACATCTATTACAATTCTATGGTTTAACTCTTCTTTTTCATGCAGGAAGCTGAAAGTGGAGTTGCTCCAAGTTTTATGGAGGTTTACGTCCGTGGTCACCGTGGGCCTGATCCAGCGAACCCTGATGAGCTATGCAGCGAGGCGGCAAGGGAGAAAATGGTAAACAAGTTTGTATTTACGAATTAAATTGCATGATTTGTGTCTAACTCCAACTCTAACTTTCTTTGCAGAATGCATATGGGGAGGAAATGACTCAACGCCATGGGCCTGATTTCGACTGGATGCATTCAGACTTAGATGCCTCGGCGTTGTACCACAGTGGTGGGGGTAGAAAGCATGGCAGGTGAGGTGGTTGTCTTTGATTCGACAATTTCATTAACAAGAATATGTCCACTTAATGGCTCAACTATGTGTATCATGCAGGTTTGCCTTTGGCACCGGCGTTGTGGAGTACAACAGGACCATAGGTCAAGGGAAGGCATCGTCTTCGGCAGGGAGTTCTCGCTCCAAGTCTGCTCGAGAGGCTCAGCTGGAGGAGGAGACTCGGGCAGCACAGGAGCAGGCTCGACTCGCACAGGAGCAGGCTCGAGCAGCGCAGGAGCAGGTCGGACAGCTGACGCAGTATATGACTTCTTATTTTCAGGTAATTCGTCTATCTCATCACGTGTCATTGAATTCAAAGTATAGTGTTGCGATTCTAACGTTTCATCCATTTGCAGGAAATGACTACTCGACTCGGCCCTGATATGAACTTGCCCGCTTTTCGCCCTCCCCAGGTAACACTATCTGAACACTTCAATTCCATAGCAACTCTTTTTTATTATCAAAAATGGATCGCAGGCACAAGGATGGGGACAATGGCCAGGACAAGCTCCAGCGTCGCAGCCACAGTGGACCGGTGTTGGGTGGACGCAGGCACCTCCAGGCACTTGGACGCCTCCACCACCCCAAGGATCGCAGCCATTTCAAGCGTGGATGGCACCGCCACCGACGGGGTGGGTGCCACCACCTCAGGGGTGGCCAGCACAACAGTACCCGTGGATGCATGCACAGCCTCCTTATCACCATGGATCACAGGTGACGTTCCATGTTTAGTTTTATGCAAATAGTGACCAAACATAGCCAGTATAGGTATAGGGATAGCAAAACACAGCCTTATTTGAATGATTGATGAATTGCAGGGTTCAGCGTCACATGCTCAGGAGGGTGCTGTCAACGTCCACGACTTCCTCGTCCATGGTTCTGGAGGGAGTGGCCACCTTCCTGGTGGTGGAGGAGGGAGTGGCCAAAACTCCCACAGCCCGCAGTGAGTTTGTCCAGGCATTTGGATGCATGCACAGCCTTATTAGTGAGTAGTGAGTTTGTTTGAAACTATGGACTTATGGTATTGAAACTATGTATGGACTATGGACTTATGGACTATGGACTATGGACTATTTATGTATATGTGAATGTGTTTTGTGATATGTATATGTGAATGTGTTTTGTGATATGTATATGTGAATGTGTTTTGTGAATTATGTATTTTGCTGTGAATTATTTTCGTCGGCCTTGGGAAAGCCGACGAAAATAGATATTTTTCGTCGGTACCGACGGAAATAGGTGCCTATTTTCGTCGAACTTATTTTCGACGGCTATTTTCGTCGGTCTGCCGACGAAAATAGTCTATTTTCGTCGGTTTAGGCTTATTTTCATGGGCTTTTGGCCCACGAAAATTTAGGTGTTTCCTGTAGTGATGTAGAGACTTTCCACCCAAACTAGTATAAAATCTTGTGTCTCCGTCGCACACCATCCGCACCGCACGCGTAAAGCACTTAGAATTACTAGCTGGTGTTTTCAGAACACCGATAGATGGTATTAGAACTTGGTTCAAAACCTTGTTTGTCTAATGTGTTATTTTAATACATGTTCAATTTTGTGGGTATGGGTGACCCGACGGGTGAATTTGACCCACATGGGTATAGATACGGTGGGATTTGTACCTACCAGTGGATGAGTGACCTAACAGGGTTGTTTTTTGTCGTGGGTACAATTATGGGACAACATTGCCCGATGAGGATTTACCTATTCCCATCTCTACTCCACTCTCTATTTCATGGCATTCTATGTTGTTCCTGGTGGCATTGACTCGTTACTCATCCAATAGATCTTGTCTATATCAAGCATCTTGAAAACTAGATCTAGCTCCTCAGTCGTTATTTGGCCAGAACCTGGCTTTGAGGTGGTGAGTGTTGGAATATAAGTAAATTGTCCTTCTCTTCCTATCAACTTAAGTTTTGGGGGTTAAGTTGGTTGGTGCATGCAACTTAATATGATACCAGAGCTAGATGTCTCGAATTTGAATTCTAATTAGCATAATTAAATAAAAATAATTGTTGCTCGCTCTTATTTCAAATCCAACTTAATAGTGAACACATCAGTAAGGTGTGGTTAAATTTCCCACTTCTTTCAACCAATTTAAGCTTTAGTGAGCACGTCCCACATCCTTGTTTCCATTAGTACATAAATGGCCAACCCTAGAGTTAGGGCATGGTCGGTTTGGTGTGGTACATATTAGGGCTTGGTTTCAGATCATTACTTTCTTCTCAAACTATACACCGTGTTTCAAACAACATTTGAAATTAATGATCATTGTTGACTCATTATATGAACCATCAATGATAATTAGAAATAACAAAAAAATCCAACTATCGCAGAGTCACGATCGTTAGGGCCAACATGCCTAGGCACTATGACAGGGGCTATCGCTAGAGGTCATGCCTAGGCATCCATAAAGGTAGGTGCCTCTGTCCATGCGGTAGGGTGCTATTAGTATTAAAGATATATACCAAGGGTACCCAAGAGCATTTCAATGAACAAAGACCCTAATAGGTGGGTCCTAGGGCTCAGTCGTGCTGCCTAGGGACTTAGTCCACATGTCACTGAGATACCTAACTCATCCAGAGAGATAAAGATGCATGATATTATTATATCAATAGATAATATTGATATGGTGTAAATATGGTAGAGTTTGGATGATAAGGAAAACCTGCATGTAAATATAGAAATAAGTGTCCTTGTAGTGCTAGGGACAAACTCGACTAAATCGGTACGTATCCTTATTTGGCAGGAGACCAGATATGTTTCTTGTAACTACCCCCTCCTTAAACTATAAAAAGGATGGATGAGGCGCCCCAAATGGGATATCATCTAATCATATCACGTAGGTAATAGACACCACAACACACATGACATATAGTATCATCTCATATTGAGTGCTCGAACTCGTCTAAATCTTCGAGTCGCATATGCATGTGCCTTCAGTTCTCGATCTCACGATCTCCCTCATAAATTCACTACTGAATATTCCTCGACAACCAAGGGTTGCATGCCTAGAAAGGCTAATGCCACAAGGAGGCCACATGTTGTGCCACTATTGCGTCATGTCGATGGGCTACATGTGCCAAGCCACAGTCATGCTAACGCTAGTGGGCTATAGACAACGTGTTTCCTTCACACCTTAATTGGAGCGAGAGAGAGAGAGAGAGGAAGAGACAACGAGGACTAAAAGGAAGAGAGAGAAAACAATAGGAGATAGACAGAGAGAGAGAGAGAGCAACTAGGGCCATCAATTCGTGCCCGGCCGCCACACAAACACCATTCATAAGGTGACATGTGAGTGAATGGGTCCTGTCTATCAACCACCCTAAAGAACACAATGGAGGGGTTGAGGAGTAGGTGGAGGGAAAGTCTAGAGGACTAGTTTTTGGCCTACCGATTTTACGGGCACTAGTCCTTTTGACCACCACCTTTCTAGAGTGTGTCTAGTTTTGATCGTTTGTTTCATGTGGCCAACTTTTAATTCAACTATATGGTTTTGACCATTGTTTTTCTATATAAACCAATGTGTTAAAAACTGGTGGTGAAAACCATCATAGTTGCACGAATTGTTGGCCACATGGCGAAAACTATTTATGTATAGTGTTCGGTGGTTGGCCTTATTTTTAGGGCAAGGTCTCCACCCTTGTGGCTAGCTCGTTGCTTCTTTCCATGTGCATCGCTTGCTTCTTTGCAGATCATGATTAGGCTATAGATGAAGTTATTTGTTGAAGTCAAACACTTATTTTCCATGTGATTCATGTTATTCTTCGCATGTTGATATTAATAAACTAATAAAATTGGCTCATATATATATACCACATGTATATAACAACTTGAGCATGCTAGGGATAAAATTTGTGAGGTAAACTCTATGCCTTGTAGCCTGTGCTCCTTGATTGTGAACGATGATACTTGTATTCTTGTGAAAATCATGATACTTTGCTTGATGTGAATGCTGTGATTTCAGTAGTCTCATTTGTACATCATATATACATTAAATTGAAAAGTGAGGTTTTGGCTTTGACACATATATGCACGGTGATATGAGCGCCAAGTTAATCGAGCACACGATGATATGATATGAGCGTCAAGTTGGTTGAGCATAAATGCACGGTTATGTTAAGATGGTTGTGCGATTGGTACATAACTAATCGGTTAATTACCGTGGTTCCTTCTCAGGCTCGTTTTCTTTTCCAACTTGTCCATTGGCAAAAGTCTGCACTGTCACTGTCGCTCGGATATCCAGTGTCGGATAGACTTCCAAATGTGTATCATATGGAATAATGGAATATGGTTGGTAGAGCGAGAGCCGGCCTGCAGATCAGCACCTGCCTCGCTAGCTGTTTCGCTTTCTTGTGTATCACATCACATGATGATGAATCTGGTTGGCAGATCAGCACCTCTCAACTGACAGTTGACGTCCTGATGATCACGTTCTTTATTTGTCAGTCAATTACTGACTTGTTTACATACACATATGAGGTACGTGTAGGTGTAGAGCCATAATTAATGCGTAATATATATGTGTGATATATGTATATATGGCCGACAAATAATTTTGGGGTACCTAATAATATTATCAGTAGTATAACAAGGAGAGCGTGATAGGTAGCGATGACAGCATATATTGTTTTTTGTCTGCTTAACAGTCAGCAAATTATTATTTAATAATTTAGAAACTAAACTAAAATAAAATAAAATAAGGGGACTAAACATTATTCTCTAAAAACCAAACACCCACTAAATGTAGCCTGCCAGCCTCGTCATACTGTTTCACAGTCCCAAATCTCATGCGTCATGTGATAAATTTAATACACAACTTATACAAAATTAATTCAACAAGTTCTCAAGAAAAACCATAAATCATATCTTATACAAAAAAAATTCTTAGAAACTTACTAATGCAACTTACTATATACTATATATTTTCTATATGCTAGACTTATCGTTACATAGTAGATTTATGAACGTGTTTTTGATCCAAGGATCGACTTCGTCCTCTTTATCTTGTTGGCATGATGTGTGGCAAAAGCGTACATGTGTGGTACACACCTAGTCTATCTTAGCTTCTCAATAAATACACATATGATACATATTTAAGCTGAATCAACAAACAATCAAAACCCAAATGGGATTAAAACTATAATGCACTAAAACATTCAATATAGCCATGTGAATTATTTGATTTAATTAAATAAAATAAGTATCAAGCCAATATTAAATCTAACAATCCTCACTAAATTTTAGGCCACATATAAATTGCTCTCACTTCTCAGTCGTTTGTTATACTTGTATTTTGTTGAAGACTATTAAGTTGAACATCCACCTAGAAAAGAGGCTACACTTTTTCACAAGTGAACAATGGGCTATGCCTTTAATTGATAGTTTTATGCAAAAATAAGATTTACCCGAGTTCTTTATTGGTACTTGGTTGCCAATAACATCTCTTCTGGTTAGAGCATATAAGTTAAACTTCACAACCTTTCATGAGTATCTAGAGACACCCAAATCTCTTAGACTATAACTATCGGACATGTGTATTCCTCAAAAGATATCTTGTAGAACAATACCTTTGCTTCAACAAGCCACTTAGAACATGTTAAGGTAAAGACTATTCTACCTTTCATAAAAAGGAAAGAAGTGCATCTGTCATGTACCTTGCTAAGGGTCTCTCTTCACAATCTACCAATAGCTTATTTCACCATCTTTCTTCACTAGATCTTTGATCACATAGAATATGGTACCACTATGATAGGCTTAATGTGGGTCTCACGCCCATCTCACTCGATACATTATCTATCACATTACATGAGAATTTGTTACTGCATTAATATGTCTTATTTTAGATGTATGGACATAATCTAATGTTTCACTCTAGAGTTTCTTAACTTTCTGACATATTTTAATTGTCTCTTTACATTATAACTTTTTACCTTGATTACAAAGTTCATGGAAATACTTGGTATATATTTTCCAATTATCGATAAATCCATAAGAAATTCATGAAGTCGTTCAACCTTACATATGTGGTATCTATTGTTGTGAGTTCTACTTCCATAGTTGATCTTCTTAAAATAGTATGCTTATAAAACTTCCATGAAAAAATGCCACCTCCAAGTGAGAACATATATTCACTTATGGCGTACATCTCATCGGTATCATATATCCATCTTGCATTATAATAACCTTCTAGTAACATCAAATACCCAGTATAATGAGTATAATAGCTTATAGTATCTTTTAGACAACACATTACTCTCTCAACATCACGCTAATGATCACCCCCCCGAGTTTGACACAAATTGGCTTAGCTTTGTCACAACAAACGAAATATCGGGTCTTGTAGCTAGTTTAATTATCTAATGCTTATGACCATTCTTTCATTGGATAAATATAGTAATATACCCATATCACGAGAAATCAACAGTAAGTGTAATATATGAATCAGAAACATCTACTATTTTTATAAAGAAAGAGCCACAAAATGTCCATATGAACTATTTATAAAACTCTCATGCTTCACTTAGCGTCTTTCTCAATTTGTTTCACATACTTTATCTTAATAAATTATATTTAATGGTCAGAATCTAAAAAGTCCAATGGGTGGAGAACTTTTTTTATTGAGGGCCTGTTTGGCAAAGCTCCAGCTCCTGCTTCTTTAGCTCCAGATCCTGATCCTCATGAGGAGCTGATCCTCCTGATTCTCCTAGAAAATCAGAATCATTTTTAAAACCGTTTGGCAAGTAAACTGATTCTTGTCTTCTGAGAGTTGGTGGTCTGTGATGATTGTCTGTTTTACCCTTTGCAGTTCAACTTTGTTACAAACCAATAAGTAGGATGCATATATGGAAAAAGATATGAAACAATAACATATAAAATATTTCCATCATAGTAGTGCATAAAATGGTCTCAAATGTTTAATTCATAAATTGGCTCGTTATTTTTTTGTCCAACGGCAATTGCGGGTAATTTCGATCAAACTTTAAGGGGAGGTCCATATTTGGTTGGTTGAGGAGCTGTTTTAAGGGAGGGTGGAGCAGGTTTTTTTAGATCCCACCTTTCTTCACAAAAACGACTCCCGATCTTTCAGCTCCACACGAGAATCAGTTTTAAAAAATACCCGTTTGGCACGGCTCCTCTAGATCCTCGTTTAGAATCAGGAGCTGGAGCTGTGCCAAACGAGCCCTAATTGTTCAATCCTCACCTCAACATGTAGCCTAAATGATAGTGTCACAATTTTGACAATGACTGTTTCTCATTTTGCTTTCACTTTAACTCTTACATCACACACATTCATATAGGAAGAGGTATTTATCTCATTCACATGATCACAATTAAGAAGTAAATGAAACTTATCTTATCTAATGACAAAACAATATCAATCTCATTAAACTTAATGATGCACTTTCTGTTCCGAAAATAATAGTGAATGTTCTTATGATCTAAGCATGATACATAAATGCAATTCCTTCTCATAGAAGGCACAAATAAAACATCATTTAGTTGAAGAATGGTGCCACCATCTAACGCTAACGATGTGTCTTCAATGGCTTCAACATCAACTTTGAGCTCGTTGGTGACTCTAATACTTCTTTCTCATCTTTGAATGATCCTCGTCATATGAAATCTATATAAATAATTGGTGACATGAACAACTACACCCAAGCCAATCCATCAAGTATTAGTTGGCAATTCTAAATACAGAGATTCATCTACGAATACAAATTTATCTGTAATGTTCTTGTCCAGTCACTTAAGAAACTAAATGCATTCCTTCATGTGATGCTATTTATAGCGACAACATCTGCTGGTGAAATCATCGACCTCTCTAGGCTGAGCTATGGAAAACAATGTTTCTCCATAGAAACTTACTTCCTTGTTGTGTGACTTTTAAAATGGTCTTTTTCCCATTTGAGTGTGTTCCTCCTTGGCAAGGCATAATTTCTTGCCCTAATTCTTGAACTAAGGCTTAAAAGGCTTTTTATGATATTGCTTGTTGTGAGGTAACTTCTTAATGAGGTTAATATTATCACTTTTGATAGCCTATACGCATGTCGTTCCTATTCATAGACACACATGGCAATAAGCTTCTATATTGTCCACTTTTAAGGTAACTGTAATACTCCTTTCTCTTTGTGTTATGGCTCGGGCTGGGAAGAAACTAGGATTATGGTTTTGAGATTTGGAGAATTTAGGGTTCCAACTTAGGGTTAGAAACTGGGTTGCAAATTTACCCTCCCGTTCTTCTACTGGTGGTTCTAAAGTTTAAAACTCGAACCATGATGTGTTTGTGCTCGGTATACAGGATTCGCCAAATCCGAATAAAATCAACCCAAGACGTACATCTGCCATCGCCGAGCATGCAATTAATTATGCTCGCACAGAGTTTGCATTGAAAAACACGAGTGATTTTACGTCGTATACTTCTGTCCGGAAAGGCGAAGTAGCCGTGGATGGAAGTACATATCATGCTCTTGGTGTGCCATGTGGAACGGAAGCAGTGATTATTCAACAAAGCCATATAATCTAATTAAATTAATCGAGCTTTTCTTCCTTTCACGTACAAGATCGAACAGTAGGGATTAGAGAACGCGCGATTGCTCACCAACCGTGTGATAAGCGTGCCTGGCGAAATCCAGTCCAGTCCACTGGGCACGTGGCCATTGCTCAATAATCAAGTTAAAGCATCAGTCTGCGCCATGGACGCCTAGCTACAAATAGGGCCGTTCGTCGGCGATATGATCGCCTTCAACCGGTCACCACCGCTCATCTATCAAGCTAGCCACGCGCCAACAAACTAGCTAGTGCTCAGCTCAGGCACCACACTAGCACCAGAAGCGTGACCAGCTACAGGCCTACAGCTCGCTCTCCCATGGCCAGCTTCGCTGCTCAGCTCAGGGACAAGTTCCTCGGCGTCATCGACAACATCACCGGCTGGGCCAGCAGCGGCGTCGCCAAGGATACGCCGCCAGAGGAGTCCACCAAGTTACAGTCACGCACCGTGCAGCAGGTATAGCAGCAGCATGTGCGAGTGGACAGTCATCTGGTGCAATTAATTAATTATTAATAACAGCCTTGTTGCCGGATTATCTGTTCTTGTATGCAGCCCGTTGAGGTCCGATCGAGAGGTGACGAGGAACCCATTGTGCAAAAGGGGGACGAAGCAGGGGCGAACTGATACCACCCTTGTCTAGAAATGTGGCTCTACTACGGCGTGCATGTTTGCTGATGCTCTCAACTCTCTAATATAATGTTGCATCCACCGTTTTCATGTTGTTCTTTTCCTTCTCGTTGTTGTAAACTGGAGTCTATTCCACGTCACGTGAGCGCCATATCTTATATTTTAATATATAATCATTTGTAATGTATGGAAGCTGCAATTTGATCTGCATTCTTCTATAATTTGTCTCCTATATATATTTTTTGGTCATTTTATTTTTACGGCAATACCTTTAGTTTGTAAAAATTTCTTTCGTTAAGCCAACAATGTAAGGTTAATAACTAAGATCATCTAAAGTTTATTACTTTTTTGTCGGCGCGATTCATGTTTCTATCCAAATAGTCAAGTACTCCATTTTCTCTCTATGGCTGTTGTATCACTATTTATAATAATATATCACCAGCAATTTGTACCATGAACTGTTGGTGAAATAATTTTCGTCATGGTTAGACTGTGTCCAACAAAATATCTATATATAGACTGTATTGTTTGTAAAGTGAAATTTAAATATAGAAATAAAGATAGATAGTCTTACCGCCACAAATCATGAGTGAATGTGAAAGACCATATAGAAACATTTTCATCATCAGTTCTTGTCATGAAAATTGGTGAAAATGAGGTCTTAATTGTTAACATGCCGTATCCATATAGCATCCCAAACTATATATACGAAGCCTAAGGTTTTCAGCTGCATCACTCCATCTCCAATAATTTCAGTCGATGTCCCCTATTAATATTTTATGGGCCTGCCCCATTTAAAATATTTAGTCTTATCTTGAGTACCGTATAGATAGTTGATGTGACAGTTATACAATTTATATAGATGGTATTGTCCATCTTCGAGTTGCTAAGAAAAGAGTCGAGGCGTACCACAATTCACACGCGGTCGTGGCATACAGAAACCCGTATTTGGCAATTTAGAACTAAAATAAAATAGAATAGAGGGACTAAAAGCTAGGGGCTGTTTGGTTTGAGGGACTAGTCTCATTTAGTTTCTAAATTGTCAAACGTTGGGACTAAAATAGAGACTAAACTGTTTTAGTCTCTAGTTCTTTAATGATTGACTAAAAGAGACTAAACTATATAAATTCTACTTTTTATCTTTCATTTATTGTCACTAACGGCAGGAAAATGCTAATGAGTATTTTAGTCCTTTTATGATTTGTTTAATGTATTTTGAATACTTTTAGTCGTTAGAACCAAACAGCACTAAACAAATCTCTAGGCAACAGCTGATCCTGAAGATGATCAAAGTGAGCAGGACTAAAACAGCGCCCTTGCTCATGCATGGCCAACGCTGATTATATTGTAGCTTGCAACAAAACTGGGCACGCATAATGAGAAGGAAAAGTTTTCCATATGCGTTATAACCATGAGATCCATTTTTAATGATTCCGAAACATCCAACTGTACACAGTGAGCCCTTATGAACCTCCTTTTCTTTTATTATCATTGCACAGGCTTTGGGGATTTCACGTCCCTGTGAGAAAGATCATCTTACCAGTTTTCTTATATGTGTATACATGCATCTTATCATGGTTTCTATTCTATCAAATCACTCAAGGCGATATTGATTACATGTAAATAAGCCAATAAAACATGGCGATGAAACCAAGGGTATTAATAACCAAGAGTGAAGAGCCAAAGTGGCCATAGAGCCCTACTGCAATGCCTGTGCCATGGTTGCGCGATGAGAGAGTTGTTGCTCATACAGGGATCTGAATATCTGATATTTCGCATCGTGGTATTTCTTCACCTTAGGGTCTGAAGACGGATTTACGACCTGCAAAACAAATATTATCCGAGTCATAGATCCAAGTTAAGAATTTATGCATGTTTAATGAGCACTTGAAAGATAATAGAAAATACCTTCCCCGCTGCATTAAGAGCCTTCATTGCATCACGAACACCCGGGAACTTCTTGCCAGCAACAGCGCCAAGAACAGCGGCACCCAAAAGCACTGACTCGCTCTCTCTAGGAAGTATTATAGGACATCCTGCAGAGTACATGCAAAAGATGATGCGTCAGAGAGGGATGAAGCTGGAGAGGCATGATTGCGAGAAGATAGGACTTACCTGTAATATCTGCATGCTCTTGGATATACAGAGAATTCTTTGCAAGTCCCCCACAAGCAAGAAGTGTGTCTATCTATTATATAAAAGAGGGGAAATGAATAATCTTGGCAAGCAGAACTCTACCAATATGATGAAGTCCTTGATAAGTACCTTGTGGCCATGAGCATTACAATGCTCCACAATATGACGAGTACCATAAGCAATACCCTGAATTGTTGCTAGGTATAGAAGAGCTAAATGCTTCTCACTTGTATCAAGTGTCAAGCCATAAATCACTCCTTTGGATTTTGGATCAGGAACAGGAGACCTATAATAGTTTGCACTCAAGTCAAACATATTGGAACTAGTGTGCTACTTAAAGATTATTCCTCTGCAATTTTCAGTTAGGCTGTCCGCACTCGAAAGCTGTAAAGCATGCGCTACCGGATACAGTTAGAAATGCAGTAAAAATCTGCTGCAACGTTGCACCTTACCGCCCACCTTAAATTAAAGGAAGACATGAAAAACGCTACTTCTAGAGCTACTCCAAATCTCCCTCCTCCCGTCATGGAAACTTGTGCGCTGGCAGCGTGAGGCGATGTGGCTGTACGTGTGTGGTAGCGTGGTAGAAAGAAATCATATAATATGTGGTAGTTGGTATAGAGTTGAGATATGAAGTAGATATGACTGCGGAGAATTGTAGTATAGAGTAAAGAATTTTGCTGACTAGGACAGAATATTCCTTTTAGAGTAAAAATTTAGAGTTATATGAGTGCGGATAGCCTTAGATGTCATGAGACATCATACATAAAGAGTATGCTATGCCACATTCTGGTGTGATTGTGATGTATAGCCTCATAGAAATATATGAGGGCTTTCTGCTTCAGCTGTTGTATGGTTTGTTGACCGTCTAATTATGATGGCAGGAGAAGAAAAGCATCATCCTGCAAATCTGGTATGTACATTGCACAAAATTTAATGTAATGCCAAAAGTTTTCACCAACTGGAGAGAGATAGTAACTGTAGATGTTGGAGATTAAGAACATTCTGAATAACATTATGCACTAAATATGTACTGTCTATTTCTTACCGATTTCCATGAAAATCCGGAAGCACATGGGTGTCTTGAGTTAATGCAGAAAGAAACGGACTATTCTGCTCTTGTGACATAGAAAGCAACATCTTGTTCAGTAGTTCAAATATGGATATACCTGCTAATTTGAGCAAAAAGTTAAAGTTCTTTTTGCTGGTTTCAGGCAGCTACAAAGATAACGTGCTTGAGAGTACATGAAACATACTTTGAGAAGCAGCATGGTTGGAAAGAAGAGGAGAAGCAACATGGTTTTCAATAATGTAATCGAGCAGAGCGCCAGTTGCACTTTGGCCACCCTCTGTGAGCCAAAACTCAGGTATCATCGCTGAATTTGGAAGCACAATGTAATATTAGCCAAACTGAAGCACAAGACATAGAAAAGAAACCAACATAAATGCTGGTTGAATTTGTTTTTAAGGGAAATTAAAATATATATATTTGAGAAGGCAGCTGTACCAGACCAAAACGGCCCCCAGACACCAGGTATAAACAATCTGTCCTTTGAAACAGCCATGTGGCAGGTTGATGTCCCACATACCAATACCATACGGTGACATATTGCATGTTCATCAGACACTGTTAAAAACATATTAGAATATATACAACATACACAATGTTTTGAAAACAATTTCTCTAGCAAAACACAAAATTACTCATCACTGACAACCAGCTTTAGATCCTGCATCAGGAATGCTTTCCATGACTCCAACTCCACCAGCATGAGCATCAATAAGTGAGGTTCCAACAGGAGTACCAGGAAGTAAGCCTAACTCCTGGAATTTAAAGGTTACCAGCATCAAATCATGAACAACAGACATTGACAGCATAGGCATGTCTTGTTTACATATATTGTAGAAAAGGCACCTATACAACGGGACCACACTGTCTTGTGTATGATACAGGTTATCACAAAGTAAGCTTAAACAATACCACCTCAAAAATACTGAACACAAGGAAGTTGCTTGCCTTTGCAGCAGTAGGCGTCAAACCAGAACCAAGAGCATGACCAGGAAAAGCGACACTGCGTCCTGTTTACATTGCATAATACCATAACGATTTATTGGAAAAGTCAATAAACGATTTACCTATTAATGCATCAATTTCAGTACAAAAAGGAAAGAAGGCTATTATTCACCTATTTTTGCACAATTTCCTTCGAGGAGGTCTCCCAACCCTATTTCTTCCCAAAAAACATTGTCCCATCCGCATGCCTCCATATCACGTGAATCAGATTCCTTCCACTGTTTCATGTGTGCATGTCCAAGATATGTCCATTTGCAGACAGTTGTGCATAAGCTGCGAGTGTCGTCACCTGTTGCTCTAAAAAAGAGAGTACCAGAATAGAGTATGTTACGATAGCAACTCACCAGGGTACAGCAAAATCAGATGAAGGTAGGGGATTCACCTATATGCTAACCAGTCACTTAGGTCCATCCACCTACATACCATAGACCACGAATCTAGAAGATTTTCCTTCATCCATAGGAGCTGCAAATGCACACAAAGAAAACATGACACTAGCTACAGAGATGAATTGATGCTGCATGCCACAAATTGTTTCACCACTTTTTAGTACAAAATAACTAAATATCAAATGTGTATACTATGAATACATGCTCAGAATGGTAAAGAACAACAGTAACTACAGTGAACTTCACAAACCACTATCCATGTGCATCGCTTTCTGAGCAACACATCCACTCATTCAGCAAATCTAATGCAGATAAGTCAGAATATTGATCACATCACAATGGGTGATGCTAGTACTATGACATACTGAAACATTCAAGCTGAACTTCTAGGACTGAAGGGTGACAAGAAATTGTATCTGATGATCAGCACAGTGGCTGGCATTTCCAGCTAGCTGCATGACTGTGTTTATTGTTTACCGATGGTGAACCAGGATGCCAAAAGCTTGTGTGCATGCATCGGATGACCATAACAACGAAATGTACATGATCTTACACCCAAACCTTTGGAGCCTGCATTTCTGGGGAAACACCCCCACCGCAGTATTGCAGTACTGGCGAATTGGTAGCATTGATTCGCTCTGCCTGATTCACAGCTCTATGGTCCATCCACACAATGATATTCCTCCTTGTATCACCACTCAAAGAAACCGAAACAGGGGAACCATCAGCATCGACAGCAACTGCAAGAAGCATCCTATTTTTGTCAAACTGGAAAAACCTTATAGATAGCACATACATAAAATCCACCTACTTGAATGTAAATATTTTCCCTCTACAGCCTACAGGATAAGGTGAGATTGTACAAGGTACTATGGTGTCAGAGGCAAACCAAGGGAGCAAGTGGCGGCAAAGCCAAGGCCAGCAACGTCCTCAGGAGCAACATTTGCCAGTGAGCACGCAGATTTCACCGCAGCACAGACCGCATGCCAGATATCGGTTGATGATTGCTGGCCACAAAAATAAACTGGTTATGGTAAAACAGTATTTTCTTTATGGACTAATCATGCATACATTCCATGTGCAACAACTGTTATGAACCTCGATACAGTCTTTCTCTTTCCATATCTGTATAGGGCTGCTTGCTGACCCCAGCAATTTGCCCTTTTCATCAAAGAGTCCTGGAAAATTGACCAAAGAGAGAAGAATGTTACAGATTGACTTCGTTACCTGTTACACCTCCACATGACCTGATATGCATACGACCTGTATGTACAACTCCTTTACAAGGAGAACAGATAGATGAAATCACATCGGTTGGTGGTTCGCTTACGAAATAAAGGGTGTTGTGTAAAATGGTTATAAGTAAATACTGGATTTTTTTAAGATGTCGACCATGTCATGAGTCATGACTAAGGTCTTGTTCCTAATTTTTAAGAAACTGATTTTTATTTTTTAGCTAGGAGATGCCAGCTTTTTGGTTTTAAGAAACTGGGAATCCAATTTTTATAAACTGAAACATAAACTAGTATGTTTGGAGCCACCTCAATTTCCAATTTTCCATAAACCGGTTTCTTAAACTAGGTGCTTCCAAACAGACCCTACAAATAGTTCTCTATGCAGGTATACATCTATCCTAAGTAGGTCTCCAATAAGTTGTTTAAATGCCTATCCTAGATTACTCTGGATCGGAGAAACTAACAAAAAAACTTTCTTTCAAGAACCACCATTTATTCATCATTGGACGTGGACAATCAATAACCAGGAATCCAAATACCCCTAGAAAGCGACAGATTACTCGGACTTATACATTCAACATGAGGAAAAGTTAATCACACTATGGAGTAGCATACTGATATAATTTAATAAGAAACCAGCGAAAGCTACGAAAATGAAGAGGAACCCTCAAAAGAAAAGGAGGGTACTTTTAAGTAGAGAATCGGTAGGCGAACCTGCACGAGCGCTGCCAGTACCAACGTCGACGCCGAGGAATACGGAGGCGGCACTGCCGCGGGACATGGTGGCACCGTGGCAGCCACAGGCTGGTGGGACGGCAGCGACGGCCAAGCAGAGCAGGGAAGCGATCGGAGTTCGCGGCCGAGGTGAGGTGCCGACGTGGTTACGACGGAAGAAATACTTGTCAGGTATTGCAACTTCAGTGCAGTTTAGCAGCTCGTTTTAGCGTTTACATACCTTGCGCTGGCTGGTCTTCAGGTCTTGGGAAATTCAGAGTTGTTTATTTCTTAGGTAAAACCCTTTAAAAAGAAAGATATTCAGCGGTGACGGGACACCTCGGCGGTAACGGAAAGAGGCGAGAGATTAGAGATTGCCAGATTGGGAGGGAAAAGAAGAAAGCCAGAGGGGGGGAGCGGTGCCCATGCGTGACGCGGAGTTGCGTCCGATCTGGCCTGCCGGCCGCAGGTGGCGCTCGGGGTCTGGGGCAAAGAAAGAGGACGAAGAGGGAGAGGTGCTCACCAGGATCGGAATCGCGTGCCGCGGCGTCAACGGGCAACCGGCCACCGGTAGCCCTCGGAGTCGGATGTGGCGCTCGCTGACTTTGAGGTCACTCGGGAGAGACAGCAGACAGGATAGGATCGCGGGTTATTCTAGGCCACTTTGAATGCGGGGAATTTTTCGGTTTACCGCATTTTTTCTGTTAAAATTAACTGATCCATATAAATTTTCTGTATAATTCATCTAAAATTCCTGTATCTATACCATTATATAATCCACCAGTTTAAACTTTGCAAAACTCATCCAACCAAATCACCTTACAATCATGATCACCAATAAATTCATCAAACAAATTGCACTTAAACTTAACACACCATCAAAACCAAATCAATGTTTCAAATCGTTGGATAACTTTCACTCTCTTACTCACTCAAATTCAATGGACAATATTGTTTAGATCATTCATCATCCATCGTCCCTCCCCCTCCTCTCGCATCCCCATCGTCCCCTCCTCCTCACTCGCGCCTCCGCAGCTGTCAACTCCTCCCCTCACACTGTCGTCATCGATTTCTCCCCTTCGCTCGTCGAGATCGTAGCGTTAACATGGGCTATATGCTAGTTTATTTATAGTTAAAGCACCGGTTTCATGGTTACACATTTTCCACCGTCGTCGTGTTCCCCCACATTTAAATAGTAAAAATACTAAAATTATATATAAATAAGGAATTGAGCCGTGGTTGTTAGCTCTAAATTAAACCCAACATTCACACACACTTAAGCACACATATCTTCGTGAACATAAATAGAAATTGTAATAATGTACGGGCACTTTGCTAGTTCCTGCATTACAAAGGAGACCTTAACTCTTTGGACCGGGCCGGGCCGCACCGCGAGCTGTGGGTACGTCGAAGGCCTACACCTTGCAAGACCATGGGGCATACCGGTGTCGACTCATGACGTGAATTTAAGCGTAGTCGGTATGATCCTAGTGGTTCCAACATCGGTCCCTTACACGGTTACATCACATGATAAATTTGGCTATCGATTACGTTAGACCTGAACCTATCAATATTGTCTCTATCACTAAAGAACTGATCCATATCAATCTCGACTGATCGGTGATGGCCATCTATTGACACATGACGCTTTCTGATTAGTTCACAACATCTTGAATTTTAAAATTTTTGAAAAAATATTCAGGAAAACATCTAATTCGGTCTATAACTAGAGGAGTGTTTGAACTCATTTATATATCTCGCATTTCAAATTTCCCTGCCACCTCATACTCATCTCACTCTCATTTCAATCCAGTGTACCATTGTTTGTGATATCTTCGTCGAGTTCAGACATTGACATGCCCAAAGATGATATGGTCGGTTTGCTACATCAAACTATAGTGGATGTAACAATGTAGCTTGTCTTTGGGTCTTCCATGAGGAGGAGGCAAATGATGCAGTATCAGAGCTACACCAGCTAGAATCGTGAAGTTGTCCATGACATGTTGATGCAAGACTACTTCAATGACCTATATGTCTAAACTCCAGAGAGCACCTAGAGCGGGTGAATAGGCGATCCTACAAAACTTAACTCAAACCACACAAACTTGGTCTAAAATATGAGTTAGACTGAATTAAAACCAAGTTTGAGAGTGGAGAGAAGAGAGAAGTTCATTTCACTTGATTGCTCTATCAAGATTTAATTTAGACTTAGAGCAATATCGCAAGTGAAGAATTGGAACGAAGAAGACATACAAATTTCAATAATGTAAATGGCACAAGAGACACTGTGATTTTTATCTTGCGGTTTGGTCAAGCGTAATATGCATGCCTACTCTACGAAATGGCGTCCCAATGGACGAGGGTTGCACTCAACCTCTCTCAAGTGATCCAAAGATCAAACTTGAGTACCACAGTTGTCTTCCTTATATCAATATCCCAGTTGTGAGAAATCTCCATAAAATTGGAGTCTCTCGCGCCATACAAAATTGACCAAAATCAAATCCATAGTAAGGAGGGGAGTAGAAATGCACACAGGAGCACAATTGTAGCAACACCACGTACACAAGCAAAGAAGAGAGCACACGAATCAAAATGACAGAGTCACAGCTCAAAATGCGCTCAAATCTCTCTCCAACAAATCAAAAGTGTGGTCGCGGAGTCTCGGGGTTGTAGTATGCTCTTGTGATGCTTGGGTACTGCTCCATGGCGCCTAGGGTATCTTTTTATAGCCCCAAGGGACCTAGAAGCCATTGGAGCTTCATTTGGAAGCTCACGGCCATCCTTGTCTATGGGTGCACCGAACTATCCTGTGGTGCACTAGACAGTGCACAATGCAACATTTAGAGGATCCCTGATTAGTCACTTTATTTTAGACGGGCACCAGACTGTTCAATGGGGACACCGGACTGTTCGGTGCTCCATCTGACTGTTGGAGCTGGCTAACGTGGCTGATAGCCGTTGGCTGTCCTCACAACGGACTGTCCGGTAGATGGCACCGGACCGTCCGGTGATTTATAGCTTACGGGACCTAGCCGAACCTATGAGCAGACACTTTGGACGCACAGTCACTGGACTGTCCGGTGCACATCAGAATGTCCGATGCTGCATAGACCAACCCATCTTCTTCCTTTTCGTGCCAACTTTCTTTTGATTCTTTTGGTTCGACTTCAGATGCTCCCTAGCACTTAGACAAATATGATTAGCACCTAAACCAATTGGCTAAGTACTCAAAACAAACCTTTATCACTTTGATCCATAGAGGTTTGCAATATGCCCATTATCAAGCCCAAAAGTGCTTTTCTTATTTTCTTCAATTTGCTTCCCAAACACATGTGCTCGTGCCCATATGAGGAGTGTTAGTTCATAGTAATGTGTTAAACATTTAATCACCAAAACAACTAGAAATGTCCCAAGGGTACATTTCTCTTTCAATCTCCTCCTTTTTGATGATTTATGCCGACACACCAAAAGCAACTTAAAAAAGCACTAAGATAACCAAATATGAGCCAACTTTTACAAATTGAAGTCAAGCCAAACACCAAAATGGTAAGTATATATAGGACTTGGCATATTTGGATCATTTTGCCACCACTTGGTTTATTTCGCAAAACAAATTCATTTTCTTACTTCTTAGCCAAAAACACTTTAGTTTTGCAAATCAAGACATTTTTCAAGACAAGTTTTGATCAAAAGACAAAAGCTCCCCCTTTTCATGTAAGAAAGATTCCTCCCCACAAGAGAGTAGTTTCGCAATGAGAGAGCTCATCTTGTTGTTAAGAGGGTTTTGATGAAAAAAGACAAGTTCAAAACACAATAATTTTTGAAATTCTCTAGTGACGGTTGATCTAGTTCAAAACAGAGAAACTAGTGGCCTTAAACCTCATTGCCTCACCAAAAATTATGAATTAAAAGCAAGAAGGCAATGAACGCCAAGAGCAACTTGAACAAGGTACATTGATACGATTATGCAGTGGAAGCCTTTTATTTTGTCCAAGTCCATCATTTCCCTTTCAACCTACTTTTAAGACTACATCAAAATCACTTAAGTAAACATATTAGTCTTAAAGGGTCAAGTTGTAGCATATCCTCCCCCTAAACATATGCATCATTTGCACAAGGACTTGTGAGGTCCAAGGGGTGACATTCTACAACTTAAGCGCCAAAATAAGCAATAAAGACAATTAAGCTCAAAATAACCTGATCAAAGGCATAAAAGTACATGTATGCTATAGATCAATCCAAGTTTCGCGAATCTAAGACATTTAGCTCACTACGTAGCTTATAAAACATTTTCTCATCTAAAGACTTGGTGAAGATATCGACTAGCTGGTGATTGGTGCTAACATGGCAAACATTATCTCTCCTTTGCTGGTGGTCTCTTAGAAAGTGGTGTCGGATGTCTATGTGTTTAGTGCGGCTGTGTTCAACGGGAGTATTCGCCAAGCGGATTGCACTCTCATTATCACATAGGAGTGGGATTTTTCTCAGATTATAGCCAAAGTTCCGAGGGATTTGCCTCATCTAAAGTAGTTGCACGCAACACTGACCTTCGGTAAATAAAATAAGCTCGAATGAAGAGACAAAGAAAATAGAAAAATAGGATGCTCAGTAGCATCGGATAGAAGTTTCACTGTTTTGAAGAAAGGGCTATAGAGATAGAGTATACCAGACACACAAGTGTTCACCGAACGTCGCACTAAATGGGCACTAGATACGACACTCAGAGATGCCTATATCATGTTAGAAAGATCCACAAGGAATCACACGTGTATGATGTACCACCAAATACTCCATCTAGCATGGTACTTAGAGAGGTTGCATAGCAACTTAAGAAGAGTTATAATGCACCGGGCGTGTCCAAGGTAACACTAGCCAAAGAACCGGATGTCCGTACTCAAACGATCAACAATAGCTAGCTAATGTGGACAATACTAGCATGTTTGGTGCCTGCACTAGAGTATCCGTACTCAACATAAGTTTATATCTTTATTATATTTAAGCTTTCACATTTTTATTGTGTTGCTTTGATCATGTGATTTACCTTCCTAGCTTAGTGATAGGTTGTGGACAAGTTTAGAAGTTAGGTTGGATATTTTTGTGGTAGAGATAACAATATGTAATCAAAACTTTAGTTACTAGTTTGATTTTTTGTATGTTTTGATTGGTAGAAAAATAGAGACTCTATATGAGAAAGATTTAGATTGTTTAATTTAATCTTCTCCTAGATGTCATTGTTCACTACAACTGAAAAATTCGATATGGAGGCTGGCAGCGTGGTGCCATTTTTTGATCATTCACGAGACTAGATAATATGAACCTCGATCAAGAGACTATTTATCTGGGATTATAATCTATCCAGATTATATAATCTAACTTATTTTAAACTAACACTTAGTCCAAATTAAGTAAGATTATATCATCTAAGTAGATTATAATCCCAAACATATTACCCCTAAGGTCCACAACACCAAGAAGTTGACTATGTCTAGTGGGAATGGTGTCTCTAGCAAACTAGCACTCGTGCTACCTCTGGATATAGGGGTGTATGAACGCACTAGAGTTAATAATTAGTGGCTAAATAATTAATATATATGTAATTTTAGTAAATTAGTTAATAGTTATCTAACTATTTATTAACTAGCTAATTCTACTAGCAATTTTTTAGCCAACTAATGATAAGCTCTAGTGCATTAAAACACGCCCTATGTTTACTCACTAGAATTGATATTTTTCATCTTTACGTCATTTACTCTCTCTGTCCTAAATTAGAATTTGTTTTAGGTTTTTAATAGATTCATACGATAATTAATGTATGTGTCTTATATATGTCTGATCATCATCATCTATTTAAATACAGAAATAAAAACCAAAAGCTAAAATGAATCTTACTTGGAGACGGAGGGAGTTTCATATAAATATAATAAATACACGTGCACATATACGATATGTATAAACGTTTGCAATTTTTTTAGATTAATGTATGCCTGAAATTGTCTGAATATCTAACATCTATAGCTACCAACATCTGAACATTCGCCAACTTGGCTCTGCTAGAGTCGGCGTCGTGTTGTCGATAGGCCCAGGACCTCGTTGTGGGTTGAACGGCCATGTGTCCCAGAGAGCGCATTCACCATACGGACAAAACAGATGTAAGGCACACGGCAGGACACAAAGCGAGCCAGTACGCGCCGTGGGGTGTGATGGACACGGACCCAAAGCTGCAAGCCTTCAAGTCGTCGTCGAGGATCGTGGTGACCAGGGCGGCGACGCGCGAGATCGTGGTCCGGAACCATGCATCGTGCAAGGTTCTTTCACGCACATCAACCAGGTCTCAATTATTGCACGGGGGCTACGAACAGTTTGTACATCATCATTGCCCCATCGTGATTCGTGAACGTCAAGGAACTCCGACTTGGACGAGTCCATGTGCGCCCGCCGCAGCATGGACACCGGCAGCTACAGTGCTACACCGGCCCGTCGCCGTTCCTGGCACGGCGGCGCCCCTTGGGACTCTTCTCCGACGCGCTGCTTCAGTCGTTCGATGTGCTGTGCGTCCACGGTGAACTTCCAGCGGGTGAACCGCAGCCGGTCCTCTTGCAGAATCGGCGGCGTGATCGTACAAATACTGAGAAATCGATACTACCATCCCAGAGGCATGTTCGGCGCGTACTTTCTGAGGACGCTACGGGCGAGCTGCCGAGCTCCACGCCGCGAGGTAGGCTGCGATCGATCGAAGGACGGAGGCGGCGGCTCAGGCAGCGCGTGCGCGTCCCCCCCTCGCACGCCGCTGCCCTCGCCTCCACAAACCGACCGCCCGTCGGCGACGCCGTGGTGCAGCGTGACACCGATCGAAGGCCATCCCGCCACCCCCGAGACGCGTGGCCTGCACGGCCGGCAGCGGCGCGGGCAACTCGCCCATCTCCACCTCCGGAACCAGGCGCTCGAACGTCTGCACGTCGTGGTCCCCACCGCCGCCGAGGCGGCGGACGTCGGCGTTGGACTCCACTGCCGCCACGAACCTGATGCCGTCGTCGTCGGAGGCGGTGCAGCGGATGGCGACGTCGCCGATGTGCGCGAGATGGACGAGCTTACCGACGAGCGGGGCGAAGGTGGCCAAGGCCGCCGCGAGGGAGGAACGGAGGGACTGGATGGCTGTTTCGAAGGCCGGCACTCGGCAGCTGGTCGCCCGAGAAGAGCAGGAGGTGCTGCAGGCTGCAGCCTGCAGCTGTGGAACCATCAGCCACTGGTCGTCACCGCAGCGTTTCCTGGCACAGCAACGTAGCGGACATCTACGATTCTCACCGGCCGACATAGTGGACAAGCTAGCGACAAGATCAACACGAACGTGTTCGCACTTCGCAAGCTGGATAGTCTGTCTCTGATTGACAGAGCGTTCAAAACTCATCAAGTATATATCACGTCGTGCATGGAGTCAAATAGGCTGCGCAAAATAGGAACGACGGACACGCACAAATGTAATCGATGGGTCATATGTACTGGTGGTAATGGATCACGATCTAAATGATTCTTTATAAAATAACTAGGATCTAAATAAATTTTAGTTAAAATGAATAGAAATAGGGTCCGATTCTTAAATCTTATAGTGTAAAAATTAGAACCCATTATCATCCATAGTCATAGGACATGTACAAGTGTACAACCCACACCACTACGCGGTTTTAAGCGGAGGACGCATAGTACCATGGGGTGTATATAGTCTCTATTTCTTAACAACAGAGAGTATTAAACAATGTTTGATCTATTGTGGCTGGCCCGCCAATGGCGAGTTTGAGGAGGCGGGGCAGCAAGTGGTAGGTCATGGCCTCATGGGGCGGTGTCCTTGCCGGTTCCCAGCATTGTGGCTTCGATCCACGCTCCTCGGTCGACTGGAGACCGAATTTTGAGCCTCCCCAGCTAGATCCATCTCTCCACTTCCCTTTCGGGCGGTGGTGTGGGCGAAGCCGGCGGGATCTGTGCATTGTGGCATGTGGTGGGAGGTCCTCTGACGAAAGCCATGCCCGCTTACAGGCGAACGATGGTGACGTATGCGGGCGCCACTCCTACCCTACTGAGGGTATCATCCTTGGACCCCTCACCCCCAGTTTGGGTGTCCTCACCTCGGCCTTCTTGGGGTTTTTCGTTGGCTGCTCGGCCGACATCAGGACTCTAGGGTTAGGACCTGCTGGGTTGGGGCGTTGGTAGACAACAGAAGGTGGCAACGCGCGGCGGCTTGGCGGGGTGACATTAGTGTGGCTGTCCCTGCAGCTTTCTCCTTGGTGTTGGCGATCTCCGGTGCTCTGTCAGGTCTTCGAAGGGAACTTTGCTTGGTATGTTCTAGGCAGGCAGTGGTGACGGCGATTTGGCGTCATTTCTCATTCTTGAAGGCGATGCGCGGAAGACCTTCTCTTTGCAGCGTTGTTGACGCTGTGGAGGCTTTTCGTCGCTCCGCTTGGCTCGGTGGTGCCTAGGCCTTTGTCGCTCTAGGTGTCTGCTTGTTCCCGTTGTTCGGCGAAGTGGATCCTTGGTCGTGAAGAATCGGAGCTATCTCGCGTGAGGCGTGTCGAGGCTTGGTAACAATGGCGTGTCGTGGTCTTCCTCCTTGTGTGACGATGCTTGGGTGTAGTCGTCGTTGAGTTCCTTTGGACGTTTGTTGTCCGTCTTGGGAAGTCAGAGTTGCTCGTCCTTTGTGTTAAGCTAGGCAATGGTGACGCTAGATGGAGTTTGTGGGGGGCTGATGTTGTCTATTTTATTTGTGGGGTCTTCCGTCGGCTTCTCTCTCGTGTGTATTGTTGTAAGCCGTCGCAACGCACGAGCAACCGACTAAGTTCTAAAATATTCGCTCTTCCAATAATATTGAGCTCAATAACTAAGGGCATGTTTGTTTCCTTAAAATTATATAATCCAGCTTATTTTATATAGATTATATAATCCTATTAGAAATGTTTATTTACACAAATTATTAGTAGATAAAAAGCTGAACAATATTATAAAATAAACATATATAATTATATGCTTCTAGATTGCCATAATCTAGGTACTCCCTCCATATTGAAATAGAAGTCGTTCTGGAGAGGTAGCTAAAAATTGGCAAAGCAAGTAATTTTGGATGCTAGTACTTTATTTGGACGGCTTTGCCTCCTCCAACTCTTTGTTTTCTATGAAGCACACCGCAAAAAAAACATATGTTGAGCAGAGAGGGAGTCAATCCCGAGACCTCTTGTGCATTGAACCATGACAACGAATCAAGATGCATGGTTTTTGTGTCTATAATACAGCCGCAGAGCTATTTAATATGGACAAACATGACAAATATCACCCTAATTAACCACTACTTGGTATGCACAATCATATCATAAACAACTTCTATTTCAATATAGAGGGAGTACCTAGATTATATAATCCACTTAAATAATTTATACTAATAATCTATGCTGTTTGGTTGCCTCTTAACTTATTTATTAAGATGGATTATTATAGAATCGTGAGGATAAACAACCAGGACTTAAGATGGTACTAAGGCTACACAACACCCTTTGACAATAACAACTTTCTCAGTGGACCCCCTCTGTCTATATATGTTCTAACAACTCTTTTTATATCAACCATACGCTTTAGCAATTTTGGTGTAATGATGCTTTTAATGTCTAACTATATAGAACAGTGGAAGTGTTAATAAAGGGCATGTACAACTGCATACCGATATACGCAGAGTACAGAGCATTCATGACGAAGACAACGACCATTGAAAGGGAAAAAATGTCAGGACGAGGAAGCGGAGAATTAGATTGCAAGCACCAGATAAAGAGAACTAATAGATAGTACAACAGTGAACAACAAGAACATGCGATGAACGAAGAAAGTGAAAAATAAACAGAAGCTGCTAGCCACATGACCCTTTTTTTTTGGTTCCGCTATCCAAGCTGTGGCGACGACAGACGCCAACGCCTGCTTCATCTCCCATGCATGCATGCGGCCATGATGCACGATCGACCTCGACCACACCCTGCTGGTATCCTTCACACCCACACGCGCGCGCGCGCGCAGAGAACATAACGAAGTTCAGAGACGCATGCATGGGCAGAAAATAAACCACAGAAATTTGGACTGAAGAAGAACCATATATGCATGATGCATGGAACTAATAGCCTGTTTGGTTTGAGGAATAAATTAGTCTATCATCTTCTCACTCCTTACTTTTTTATTTGGTTTGTGGAATAGAATGAGTTGATCCATCATCATCTCATTTCTTATAGTTATTTAGTTAGTACTAATATGAGGAATAGGGTCATCGCACTAAATTTAAGGAATGGACCCATGATGCACCACCATATTTTGGATAGAGTGATTCCTCAAACCAAACACCCCATAAATGTGTCCAGATAATCCGTACCTGATCGCCATTGCAATTGCGTTGCCTCTCGATCAAAAACCTTTCCACTGTGTATGTAGCAGTTGCGTGGTCTACTTATTTATTTTGAACGAACAATGCATGCATATGCGCATACCATTGTATGCACCATGAACAATGGATGTAAGCAGGTGTAGTAGCCCTGAATGCCGAGCTCGGATAGAAGAGAGGAGACCAGGAGGAGGAGGGGGCTCTCCCACTCCCAGCCTGGTCCCCCAGGGGGCTCGCTCGTCCATGGAGCTCCCCTGAATTTATACTGCAGCTTTGCCGATGAGTAGCTGCAGCTGCAGCCGCAGCCGGCCGGATTAGTTTATGCCCGCGATGATCGATAGTGGATGGGTAGCATAGCAAGGGAGTGAGGGCCGGGCCAGCGCGGCCACAGGACTAGCTACATAGCTTGGGGCATGGGCATGGGGCGCTGCCATGCCCCTGAGCTCTGGCCTCTGGGTCGACTCTGATGGGGATCATGCTGCGCCTTGCTCCTGCTGCGCACAGGGAGTGCATGGCACTGGCAGTGGAGTGACTGAGCGTTGCGTTGCATGCAAAGGGCTTGTCCTTTGACGCCTGTCGACTGGCGCGAAAAGACTGGAGAATCTCCCTGCACGCGCCATGTCGTAGTAGCTAGAGCATGTAGTAGTTCCGTGCAAGCCTCAATTTCAGTGCTGGAGCTAAGTGCTGGCTAGTGTGGCTAAAATCATGCATCGATCGAGGCGAGCTGGATCATCGCTTGCCATTTTACAGAACTACTAGCTTACCCAAGTTATTAAGCGCTGCGACTGCGATTATATATAGGCGGCCATCTGAACTTTGAAGGTGACAGGAGCAGGAGTAGGAGCAGTAGTGCTGATGTGCCTAGGCGGACGGACCCAACACTGCAGAGCAGCGGCAGTCACAATTCACGAACCAAACACACGGTGTCAGCCTGACGAGCCTCATCTCATCAGTTCATCACAGGACGCACGTGAAAACGTTCGACGACAAGAGCCCCTGCTGCCTGCGACTGCGAGAGCACCCATGTGCTCGTAGATGGACGTGCGCAGTGCATGCCAGGTAGTGCGGCGAGCGATGCCGACGTCCATCCGTGTGGCGCCCTGTTGTGCTGCTGCATGCCATGCCACGGGGCACGGACAACGGGCAGCATTACCATCGTTTCATATCTGGAGAATCTCTGCACCTGGCTGCTGATAACGCCCCATGCATGCACCATGGCGGAAAACGTACGTGAGCGTCGCGGCCGGCCGGCGGCCACGGCAGATTTGAGAGATCTCGCTAGCTTTACCGTGCAGCGTGTCCCCCACCCTACCCCTCCATGCATGCATGCACTTGCGCGCACGCGCTGACGACGTCCTCGCAGTCGCAAGCAGGGCACACGGGCGGGCGCACCGCGTACGGCGACAACCGTACCGAGCAGGAGCAGCCGGGGCACGGGCAGCGGCAGCGGCAGCGGCGGCGTCTGAGCCGAGCGCCTCTGCAATCTGGACAGCGCGCCGCACGTGTCGATGTCGTCGTCCCGGCCGGCCCCAGGCCCCTCAAGCCCAGCGTGCCGTGGCTCCATCCACGAGACGAGATGAACAGGGCTAAACCGCCTGTCCATCAATGCCCTCCCCAGCATAGGAGCCGCGCATTGTTTTACGGAACCACGTGACATAAACTATTAAAAAGCTATGCTCTCGTGACTGACACTGACAGTGCTCGCCTCTGCCAAAGGTGTGCACGTCCGTCGTTCGTCCGCCACCGCCACTGTGCCTCTGGTTGCGTGCATCGTTTGGATGGGTTCATGCATGCCACACTGCAACAGGGAGCCCAGCCACCCAGGCAGCAGCGAGCAGGCGACAGCTAGTGCTACTGCTACCCGGCCGAGATGGCCGGCCCCGGTTGTCCATCGACGACGTGACCTGTCAAACGGACGAACGTCCAGGCTTTTTCGGATTTTGTTTTTTTCCCTTTTGCTTGAAAAATCTTTTGATGGGGCAAATGAATAATATCTCTGACGCTAGCTGAGGCTGCTGAACAACGAACGAGACCAGGCGAGAGATTAGACACCACGACTGCGACGTGTACACTGTATTGTTCGATTCGTATGGTTCGCTCGGTTCAGTTCATAGCCTAACGAAGAAGATGGCGAGCTCCGGGCAGTCGCCGCCGGGCGGTCCGACCATGTAGAGCGACTCCGAGTCCCGGGACCCGACGGTGTGCTCGAAGCTCCCGCGCATGTACGCCATCTCGCCGTCGGGGCCGTCCATGTCCGACCTGCCGGGGAGCACGCCGCCGCCCATGGTGACGGCCCACAGCGTCTCCAGCACGGCGATGTCCTCCTCGGTGGGGTCCCGCCGCACCGCGTAGCCCACCCTCTTGCCGTTGCAGAACATGGTCCACATGAGCTCCTCCAGCACCCACCCGTCGTGGTCGGTGGTGGCGATGGCCTCGTTGCCGTCGGCGTTGCCCTGCTCGGCGCGCTTCTCGACCTCAAGCACGATGCGCGCGCCCGCGTGGGCGCCCAGCTCGCGGAGCAGCGCGTGCGTCGGGAGCGCCAGCTCGACCACCAGCGTGGGCTGGCACCGCGCGTTCTGCTGCAGCGACAGCGACACGCGGCCGTCGCGGTAGCCGAAGAGCGTGCCGGTGAGGCGGCGGCGCGACGACGCGGCCCCGCCGAAGGAGGACGACGCGATGAGCTGCGTCAGCAGCGAGCTCGAGTCCGACGGCGGCGCGGCGGCGGCGGCGGCGGGCCGCGACGACGGCGGCGCGATCCGGCACGCCCCGGCCTGCATCATCGGCCGCCCGCACCGCGGGTTCAGCAGCGGGAGCGACCGGCACACGCTCTGGAGCATCCGAACGGGACGGGACCGCCGGGACGGCGCCCGCCGCCGAGGCGGCTCCTCGAGCGTGTGCCCCGCGAAGGCGCGCGCCGGGGACTCGTTGGGTGTACTGCTGGCCGTGTCGTCGTCGGCCTCCGATGACGGCGACATGGAGGTCCCCGGCTCCGAGCGCGTCCTTCGCTCGGCCTCGTTGTTGGCGTCCACGTCGACGTCGGCCATCACGGAGGAGCGACAGCAGACGAGCTGGGCGGCGCGCGCGCGCGGCCTGGGCTACCCGGTGGTGCGGCGGCCGGCGCGGCCCGCCTGCTGCGCTCCCCCGATCGGCCGGCTCCGGGCGCAATGGATAGCCGGAGGTGGTGGATCTGGGCATGGCGAGGAGTTTTGCTGTCCGTCTCGTTGGCGTGGTCAGGAGCCACTGGCGCCAAAAGCGCCACCGCGGGCGGCCGAGTCCTCCGCTGCGCTATTCTGGGGGTACGGGCACCGCCGACCAATTCGAGCTGCGCGATTCGTTGGATCGAGGCCCAAAGTGCTTCCTCGTAACCGAGCCCACTATGAGGCCCAGTAGTGGACATCGGAAACGCGGTTGCCTCGTCTCGACGCCGCTTTTATTGCAGACGAGACGAGGCGAGGGAGGACGTGGCTGGAGGATTAAATGCTGGCTGCCATTGCCAGGAAGACGAAGGCAGGTACTACCATCCTGTGTACCCTGGTCCGTATTCAATCACTTTCACGTGTCGACGTGGCTGGTGCAGTGCAGCCAGATGAAAACCTACTACACATGGGACGTGCAGTGATCTGCGATAGCATGAAACTTGTTACAAAATATTGTACATATGATCAAGACCCATCCAACCGTTCATTTGACAGTTATTAGATCCAAGGGTCAGATGCCCTTTATACACATGTATATAAAGGAAATCTCTGCAATAAACAGAATGCCCCCTGCCATTTTGTCTCATTCTCATTGTCTCTCTACTGATTCACCACTGAGCACTGCAAGAATTTGCAACACGTTATCAGCACTGTCTCAAGGAGAATTCAGAGAAGGGAAAGTGGAAGAACACGCTGTTCTTCACAAGAACAACAAGATCGATCTGCACATCAACAGCAAGATGCATAATGATGACAACTCGACGAATGAGGAATTATGCCTTGTGGACAGTTGTACCACAAACTCTATACTTAGGGAGATCAAATACTTTCAGACTCTTAAGAAAAGAGATGGGAAAGTTTTGACCATCGCCGGACGCGATGCTGTGATAGTTGGCTCTGGTCGAGCAACTATTACCCTCCCCATGGGTACTGAAATTGTGATCGAGGATGCATTATTGTATCCTGATTCCACACGTACCCTCCTGAGTTTTAGAGATATCCGGCAAAATGGATTTCATATTGAAACCCATGATGAAAATCAAGAAGAGTTTCTCTTCTTGACAAAGCCGAATAAATATGGCAAACGCATATGCGAGAAAATTCCATCACTCACGTCAGGGTTGTACTATACATATATTAAGAACAATGCACATGTTGCATATAAGGTAATTTTCCAAGATGTTGATGCATTCCAGATTTGGCATGATCGACTTGGTCATCCTGGCATAGGGATGATGAGGAAAATTACAGGCAATTCAATTGGTCATAATTTGCCTACAACAAGTTTTCCCAAATCTAAGGATTTTGTTTGCACCGCATGTGCAACTGGGAAACTTATTTTGAGACCATCATATCTCAAAATTAAAGCTGAACCGCTTAAATTCCTTGAAAGGATTCAAGGAGATATTTGTGGGCCAATTATGCCAACTTCTGGGCCGTTCAGGTATTTCATGGTACTGATTGACGCATCTACAAGATGGTCACATGTGTGTTTACTATCAACACGCAACCATGCATTTGCCAAGATAATGTCTCAAATTATCAAGTTAAAGGCAAATTTTCCTGAACATCGGATTAGTTCAATCCAAATGGACAATGCTGCTGAATTCAAATCTCAGGCATTCAATGATTATTGTATGGCGCTGGGGATTCAAGTACAGCACTCGGTACCGTATGTCCACACCTAGAATGGTTTGGCTGAGTCACTAATCAAGAGGATTAAACTCATAGCAAGGCCATTATTGATGAATTGCAAATTGCCTTCGTCGTGTTGGGGTCATGCAGTCCTGCACGCTGCTGACCTTATACAATTACGACCAACTGCATACCATTCAACATCCCCAATACAAATGGTACGTGGAAATCCTCCAAGTATTTCCCATTTGCGTAAATTTGGATGTTGTGTATACATTCCAATCTCACCACCTCAGAGAACAGCTATGGGCCCACACAGGAAAGTGGGGATCTATGTGGGATTTCAATCTCCGTCGATCATTAAGTATTTAGAACCCTTAACAGGGGATCTATTTACAGCCTGTTTTGCTGACTCTATTTTTGATGAGGAACATTTCCCGGCATTAGGGGGAGAATTCAAGTACCAAAAAGAATGCCACGAAATAAATTGGAATACTCAATGTGTTCCAGGTTATGATCCACGTACTTCAGAAACTGAACTACAAGTTCAGAAAATTATACATTTGCAAAGACTTGCAAATGAACTGCCAGATGCATTCACTAATTACAAAGGTGTCACTAAATCATTCATTCCTGCTAGGAATGCACCAGAAAGAGTGGAAGTACCGAGTAAGGCCACTCAACTCCTAGAGAGGAGAAGTATGGTGGATAAGCGCAGTTCTGTTGCTAAGAAGCAAAGAACAATAGTGAATGCAAAAGGACACCAATATGATACAATGTATCATGTGGATTGTGATGATCCACAACCCAGCTCGGATGTGCACATAACCGAGGCTGGGACATCGGAAAATCCTAGACACATCAATTTGAGAAATTCTGATGAGTCTCTAAGGAATGATGAAATTGCCATCAACTATGTTGAAACTGGTGAAACATATGACAGAAAAGCTACCAATGTCGACATATATTTCTCCGAGCAGATTGCTGATGACCTTCAAAATGATCTAGATCCTAAGACCATGGCAGAGTGCAGTAAGCGCTCGGATTGGATCAAATGGAAGGCAGCAATTGAAGCGGAGTTAGCCTCGCTTTACAAAAGAGAAGTTTTCTCTGCTGTAATACCTACACCACGTGATATCTTCCCTGTGGGATATAAGTGGGTTTTCATTCGAAAACGAAATGAAAATGGTGAGGTAGTGAGATACAAAGCAAGGCTAGTAGCACAAGGGTTTACGCAAAGACCCGGCGTTGATTTCAACGAAACTTATTCACCAGTCATGAGTGCAATAACATTCCGATATTTAATATCATTGGCAGTACAAAATCGTCTATCTATGCAGTTAATGGACGTAGTGACCGCATATCTTTATGGGTCACTGGATTCTGATATATACATGAAAGTTCCTGATGGAATAGATGTACCGAATCCAAAGGCAAAGCGCAACATGTATTGCGTGAAGTTGCAGAAGTCATTATATGGCTTAAAACAATCGGGCAGAATGTGGTACAACCGATTGAGTGAATTCCTTTTGAGTAAGGGATACACGAAAAATGATGATTGCCCGTGCGTCTTCATCAAAAGATCCAAAGTGGGATTTTGTATCATATCAGTTTATGTTGATGACCTTAACATCATAGGAAATAAACTTGATATTGATGAAGCACGTCATCATTTAACGACGGAATTTGAGATGAAGGATTTGGGTAAAACCAAATTTTGCTTAGGTCTACAACTTGAGCATTTACCTTCTGGAATCCTTGTACATCAAAGTACATATACCCAAAAGGTATTGGAAAAATTCAATATGCATATGTCTTATCCTTCAAAGACTCCTATGGTTGTCAGATCTTTGGATTTAAAGAAAGATCCATTCAGACCACGGGATGATGAAGAACAGATATTGGGACCGGAGTTCCCATATCTCAGTGCTATTGGTGCATTGATGTATCTCGCTAACAATACCCGGCCGGATATTGCTTTTGCAGTAAATTTGTTAGCAAGGCACAGTTCTGCCCCAACAAAAAGACACTGGGTTGGCATTAAGAATATTTTCTGATACCTAAATGGCACAAAGGATCTAGGACTCTTTTACAAAAGAAGTAATGATCCTAGTTTAATTGGGTATACAGATGCTGGCTATTTATCTGATCCCCACAATGGCCGATCGCAAACTGGATTCGTATTCTTACAAGGTGGAACTGCCATCTCGTGGAAATCGTCTAAACAGACTTTGGTGACCACGTCCACCAACCATTCTGAAATAATTGCATTATTTGAAGCATCACGTGAATGTGTATGGCTTCGTAGAATGGTGAATCATATACTCACGACTTGTGGTATTGGTTCTCTTGACTCACCAACAATTATCTATGAAGATAATTCAGCTTGTGTTGTTCAGATGGATACAGGTTATATCAAGAGCAATATCAATAAGCATATTTCTCCTAAACTGTTTTATCCCCATGAACTTCAAGAAAAAGGGGATATAAACATCTTGCAAACAAAGTCTTGTGATAATCTTGCAGATCTATTCACAAAATCTCTACCATACTCTACATTTCAGAAATGTGTTGAGGGGATAGGTATGAGAAGACTTAAATGCTTGCAAGGTTCAGGGGGAGTAATTCTCCGTGATATATGACCTGTATTGAACCATCATATTACACTTTTTTCTTTGTATGAGTTTTGCCTTGCTAAGGTTTTCTCATCCAAAGTTTTTAACGAGGTAATATCAACAAAGCTATATGCTTCATCATTAATTTTCCCCACAGGGGTTTTTATACATGATGATTACAAGCATATTTTCTTTTGGAGACTACGTGAGATTATTCTCATTATCCAAAAGGGTATTATGTACTCCTTATTTTTCCCACAGGGTTTTTGAGGAGATAAGACAAATTGCAGATGATCAAACGGTTTTGGGTTGATCAAGGGGGAGTGTTACAAAATATTGTACATATGATCAAGACCCATCCAACCGTTCATTTGACAGTTATTAGATCCAAGGGTCAGATGCCCTTTGTACACATGTATATAAAGGAGATCTCTGCAATAAACAGAATACCCCTGCCATTTTGTCTCATTCTCATTGTCTCTCTACTGATTCACCACTGAGCACTGCAAGAATTTGCAACAAAACTCACGCAGAGCGCTTGCAGGCCAGCTAATAATGTATTAATGCCTTGACTGGTCATGGGAACGGAGAAAAGGTAGCTGCTTTATTAGCTCTTGTCTAGGAGTGGATGAGCGTGCCGATTAGATCAAGAAGACGAGACGTTGATGTTGACCGAAACCTCACGTACTCCTACGCGCTGTAGTACTAGGAATTAAACACGGGTAGGTGAGGCTGTTTCAATTCAATGCCCTCGCAGCTCTCTGCCCGGCCGCCGGCGTCTGGAGTCTGCTATGGCTACAGGCTACCCACTACCAGGGTTGGCCATTTACAGTATTATCCTTGTACTGCTGTCTGCATCCCTGTTGACTGTTTACGCGTTCTCTTGGCCACATTGCTCGCGTAGCCATATATACACGTTTATTATTGTATATACGGTGCACATACTACACTACTGCCTGCCAATGTAGACAACATGTAGTGGCTGACTGACAGCTACTTGACTGCTACAGGAATCCAAGCGCTCAGACTCATACTGGAGAGCACTATATGGTTTACCTGTACCCGTACTGCTGTACACGCTGCTGTGCCTGTGTGGCACATGCAAACTCTCCAGGGGCATTCTCGGGCAATGCTTTGTGGCCCCACATGTCCCACCTTCATATTCGGTGCTCGACGCCGTGTGACTCTGCCAGAGTAACACCTGCCACGGAGGGAGGGAGGGAGGGAGGTGTGCCATCAGCGCGCAGCATCCTCCAGCCGATAGCCTCTCACTGCCTCACTTCAGCCTCGGACCTGAACAGACCTCAGGAAAGCGGAGACCCTGGGGACCGAATTGAAGGCAAAGAAACGAACCACCACAGGCGGCGCGGCAATGGATGAGCGCGGGGAGGAGGAGCACGGAGTAGCGGAGGAGGAGACGGCGGCGGTTGTGCTCAAGGAGGTGGAGGTGGAGGTGGGGATGGTCGGCGGCTCTGAAGAAGCCTCAGCGGCGCCGCTCCTCCTCGCGCACCCGTGCTCGCTGCTGCAGCTCCTGCTCCGCGCTTGCGCCGGCTGCCTGGTGCGCCTGCTGCACGGCCACTGCAGCGACGGCGCCGACGACGACCCACCAAAGGCTGCTGCCGACGACGACGACGCTGCGCCTGAAGCTGCTGCTGCTGCTGCGGCCGATGGCGGCGACAAGGCAGCCACCGTAAGTGTCGTTCGAGACCACCGCTTGATATATTTGTCGGTCGTACACGTAACGTACGTACGGTAACCCCGGTCGGATCGATCGTGTAAACATGCATGCAAACTTTTGCAGTACTTGTACATGCAGGAGGTGTGGGCAGTGAGGAGGAGGCCGACGACGCCCGACCGTCCGAGAGAAGGTTCCGGTGGCAATGGAGGGAACCACCACTAGCTAGCTAGCTCTCTAGCGCGACGCTGCAACGTACGTACGGTGACCCTTGTTCGCTTGCGCGTGATCAGAGCGTGCGTAGCTTCTTTGTAACTTACTTGGTACTAGATTTCGAAAGTAATTAGTAAGTATGTAGTACTAGTACGCGAGTGTGGTTTATGTTATATGTTCTGTAGCTTCAATTCAAACAAGACTGTGTGCATGTGAAAGTGTTTTGTACCCTTGCTAGTTAAATGTGTTCAAGACACACGCAGTATTATTCGTCGCATGCGCTGGGCGGGCGGGCAACGACGGTTGTGGAAGCAGTCTTTCTGTGCAGACGTGCAAGTAAACGATCTGATCTATTAGATTACGATCCAACCACAGCTGTAACTATAATTTGTTATGGATTTTTTATAAAGATTATTGAGCTGATGGTGGAAGGATTTAAGTGTTAAATGTAACATACGGTTAGATCACGATCTAATGAATCAGATGGTTTGCTTGTAGTTAGATCACGAGTATACCCGTCGTTGTCGGGCGGGCGTGGTTATATTTTAACTGTTCCTCTTTCTTTTTTTTTTCTCTCTTTTTTACCGTCGTCGTCTGTCAAGTTTGGTGCCCCGCTTGTAGCAGGAGGTGTTTGGGGATTATTATTTCGCCAAATGATTCCAGGTAGATGCGGTATGTGATTCACACGTCTTATTTCTTGGCAGCGATCCGAATGAAATCACCTTGGGGGCAGGTCGGGTGTTTTCAGAAACGAAAAGGACGACGTACGGGAGGCGAAAATAAAACATACCGATGGAGAGGGCAGAAACGACAGCGCCAACGTTGCACTGCAATCAGTGGCGTCTTGGCAGTTGGCACGACCCATGACCGAAACTACTTCTGATGAACCACACGCGCGCGTGGACAGCTGCGCAGGACGTACGCGACGACGACGACGACGACCAAGTACGTGTGCCCCGGCCCGGCTATATATTGTCATATGACATTGTAATGTGATCACTTTAAAACCACATGCGACATACGCTATATACTCTAACCTCTAGTCTACACAACCACATGTGACATACGCTATATACCCTAACCTCTATTCCACACAAGCTCGTGAAACCACGAGGGTCGACTTTGATATCATTTATAACACCCTATCCACTTTTGAAACCGGCGATACTTACTCTTGACAGCCCTTTATGCGTACTTTTTTCTCACTCATAAGCACCCGAGAGAACTTCTCGGTCGATCATTCATTCTAAGATTGCTCTGGACCAAGTACACTTAACTATACATGTCCATCCGGACCGGGCCGAACGGGCAACCCGTGGCACGGCACGGAATTGGCCCGTCACGGGCACGGCACGGCACGGAGCAAAATGGGCTCGGGCCAACCCGGCACGCCCACCGTGCCGTGCTTGGGCTGATGTAGCGACCCGCGTGCCGGCACGGGCCCGGCCCGAAATTTGCTAGGCACGATGTCGGCCCGAGTAAACCCTAGGCGCCCCCAAATCCCCCGCCTCAGTCACGCGGTCACGCGGCGCCCTCACTCTCCCAATCCCAGTCTCCCTCGGTCTCTCCTTCTCGCGACTGTCCAAACTCTAAACCCTAGCCCCAAATCCCCAATCCCGCCGAGCGCCGCCGGCCGCCTCATCTCGCTCGCAGCTCGCCTCGGTCGTCGTCGTGGCCTCGTCGTCGTCGCTGTGGCCTCTTCTCGGCTACTCGGTCGTCGTCGTCGTCGCATCGGCATCGCCGGTTTCGCCGTTGAGGAACCACCGAACGGTCCGAACCGGAGCCTCTTCTCTCCCTCCAGTCATCCACGTCGACGCGTCGGTATGGACTAGGTCTTTCCTTCCTCGGCTTCCTCCCTTCCCGTCTTCTCTCCCTCCTGTGTCCGGTCGTCGCATCGCCATTTGAGTTGAGCGAGCCGTTGAGGAACCGCCGAACTGTGGAGTGTGGATTGTGGTTGTGCCGTTGTAGATCTACCTCTACTCTCTTCTCCGGTGCTCCGGCTGCGCAGGTAATCTCCATCTTCCTCTCCTCTCTAATCCACCAATCTGTCGCTAATCCTCTGATTCCTCTCTTGTTTTGTGCTCAGGCCGCCGACCGATTAAGTTGGTGCTGCGCTCGCTGTTGAGGAACCGGCACGTCTTGTCACGGTTGTGGATCTCCTCCCACCAGGCAGCTAAGTAGCTAACCCTAACCCTAATCCCTAATCACTCGGCTTCTCTTAATCCTCCGTCGTTTACTCGTTTTGGTCAAGTCACCATCTCTGCTCGCCAGATCTCCATCCTCCTCTCTTCTTTGGTGCTCCGACTGCGCAGATATTTTGTCGTGCATCCTCCTCACTGTTGTATGTGAATTGTGAATATCTGTGATTGTCTCTGATTTTTTGTGAATTTCTGTGAATATATGTGTGAATTTCTGTGATTTTATTTGAATCGTGCTTCGGGCCAGCCCGGCCCTATGGGCTCACCGGGCTACAGGCACGGCACGGCCCGTTTGTATCCCTTTCGTGCCGTGCTTGGGCCAGCTTTTCAGCCCGCGGGCTAGCACGGCACGGCACGGAATTGAATCGGGCCGTGCCCGGCACGTCCAAGATCGTGTCGTGCTCGTGCCGTGCCGGCCCAGCACGCACGAATGGACATGTATACACTTAACCAAAAGGTTATCTCGAGATATGCTTTTGAAAAATAATATGCACCTTATTGGTATGAGTAGCTGACCATCGCAGTTTCATGAGCGTATGTGGGCTAGGTGTGTGAACATAGCGTAGATGGTGCATGTGGGTCAGTGGTCACATGACATGGCATATGTGATGGCATTAGAAGCACAAACGAGGCTAAGGAGGGAAGGACCTGGCTTCAGGTTAATCAATGAGGACTTCGATCTTCTAAGGTGCGTGTTTTTACATGGAGCAATTTAAGGATAGGTGACTGACCGAAAAGTGTTTTCTAGATGCGCATACTTAAAAAAAAGTGTGCAGAAAAGACCAATATTGATCTCTGATAGTCTAAATCTATAAAGCTGCCGTGAATGACGACCGCCAGACCCCAGGTAGCTAGGGTGTTACATGCTGCATTGCATATAGCCAGCTGTAGAATGTAAACTTCAATTTTCGAGATTAAATTAGTGTAGGACGTATAAAACTACACATTTAACCCTCTCTTCTACCATTCTCCCTATACACATGAATTGAAAAAGGCAATACTGCATTCCGGAGTGCTCCTCCGACGCTTGGATAGTTTGTTAGACATGCAGGTGGGTTCAGTTCGGGAAAGCTGATCTCATGTTCTGAGCTGCATCTCTCTGTTTTTTTTTTCGAGACATACTGTTGGCGAACGAAGTGGCTTGACTGTTGACTTGAGTGCATCGTCAGGTCAGGAATCCAAACACATTCTCGTGCACTACAGTAATTCCTGTGCGCTTGTACATTCCGGTTCGTTCAACTCTCTACCAGTCCAGTCCCAGGGGCATTCCGGACAATGCTCTGTGGCGCTCGCATGTCACATTCCCGTCGTATATAGGCAACCATTTGGTGCTCGACGGCGCCGTGTGCCACCTGCCACGGATGGGAGTCACAAATGTTCCCGTGAACACACCATCGGCATCCTCTCGATCGGTCTCGTCTCAGGAGCCTCCCTGCCGGAAACTAAAGAGGAGTAGTGTCACTGACGAGTTAGAGACACCGTCCCCAGTCCGCACTCCGCTCTCCAGAAACTCCCCCCGGCCGTCGTCTAGCTAGGCCTAGCCACCTCCCAGGAATGGATCAGCGCGTCTCCCAGGAATCGTCGTCGGATCGTCGGCGCAAGCGCAAAGAAGACGCGGCGGCGGTGGAGGATGTGGTCGAAGAAGAAGCCTCGGCGCCGCTCCAGCTCCTGCTCCGCGCCTGCGCCGGCTGCCTGGTGGGCCTGCTGCGCGGCTACCGCAGCGACGACCCGAAGCCGGCCGCCGCCCGCGACGTCGCTGCTGCTTCTGTGGCCGCAGAATCGCCGCAGGAAGGAGACAAGCCGTTTGGCAGTGTAAGTGTTCGAGGCCACCGCTTGATTATTTCTCCGTGCTGTAACCCATAGATGGATGTGCAACCGTTGCGGTGTCGTGTCTGTACGTGCAGGAGGAGGTGGCCACTCAGGTGTTGGCGGCGACGAGGACGCCGCCGTGGCCGCCTAGTAGCCCTCCGGAAGAAGGTTCCGGTGGCAATGGAGGCAGCCACAACTAGCTAGCTACTAGGCATGCAAACGTACGGCCGGTGATCTCTCCTTCGGCAGTTCGGCTTCGTCGCACGCCTGTCCGATGAACAGACAGCTCCTACGTACGTACGGAGTATTTCGGTGGCCCAATCAGGTTTAAGTAGAGAGGTGCTTAGGTTGTTAGTAGTATTTTTTTAATAAATAAGTGTGTGTGGCTCTGAGGTTTACGTGCTTCTCAGATCTCTGAACTCCGAAACCTAGCTAGCAGCGATGAACCGATGATTAAATGTTACCGGAACGACGATGCTAGCTTTCAGTAATTTTTGACGCTACGAGTACGAGAACGTGATATATTTATTCTTCAGAACACGTTCTCGAAACAGGAAGGACCATTGGTATGTCAAAGTGTTTTCCCACCCCCTTCCCCTTCCCATGCTGGCTGCTGCACACACCTGTTCTCTCGGGTAAAGAAAAGAAAAGAAAAGAAAAGAATTGAGCATAGGCCGGGTCATTCTGATTTCTGAGCAAACGCGCGCGACACATGCATGCCGGAGGCACAACGCCGGATCTTCCGTAGGCATAGCTATTTATATCACGTGAGACATTTGAAAAGACGAACGAATAATGGTCATTTATATCATGTGGAACATTTTAAAGGAAACAGGCATCTTCTAAAATAGCATCTTGTCACCTATTTATGTTTGGTTTAAGGAGTCCCCCAGTCCCAGATGAGTGAGAGCATCACACTTCCATTCCTAAAAATTGGTGGAATGACTTCTTTGTTCTTTACACTACCGGTGCTATTTGTCAACTTACGAGGGGATGAGGTGACGATGCATCAGTTTATTTTATTATACAAACCAAACCGAAGAAGCTGAAGAGGGGGCACCTGCATGAAGCGTTTTCGGACCGGAAAACGGATGGCAAAGAAGGCGTGGCCGTCGGGGACCGTAATTAGGGGTACCCCCAAGGCTCCTAATCTCAGCTGGTAACCCCTATCAGCACAAAGCTGCAAAGGCCTCATGGGCGTAATTCCGGTCAAAGCTCCGTCTACTCAAGGGACACGATCTCGCCTCACCCGAGCCTAGCCTCGGGCAGGAACGGTAGACCAAGACAGATTCGCGCCTCGCCCGAGGGTCTCCTCAAGCAACAAACGCACCTTCGACTCGCCCGAGGCCCAGTTCGGGCAGGCTTCGCGGAGAAGCAACCTTGGCCAGATCGCCTCGCCAGCCGACCGGATCGCAGGAGCATTTAATGCAAGGATCGCCTGATACCTTATCCTGACGCGTGCTCTCCAGTCGACAAGGCCGAAGTGACCGCAATCACTTTGTCCCTCCACTGACTGACCTGACAGGAAAACAGGGCCGCCTGCGCTGCTACGACTGCTGTACCACCCGTCAGGGTGAGGCTGACAGCAGCCAAGTCCAGCCCCGGGCGCCATAGGAATCTCCGCCTCGCCCAACCCCAGGGCTCGGACTCAACCTCGACCTCGGACGACGGTCTTCGCCTCGCCCGACCCCAGGGTCGGACTCAAACCTCGACCTCGGACGATGGTCTCCGTCTCGCCCGACCCTCGGGCTTGGACTCAACCTCGACCTCCGGACGACGGTCTCCGCCTCGCCTGGCCCCCGGGCTCGGACTCAACCTCGACCTCGGAGGAGCCACCACCTCGCTCGGGCCGACCACGCCACGAGGGGGGCCATCATTACCCTACCCCTAGCTAGCCCAGGCTACGGGGAACAAGACCGGCGTCCCATCTGGCTCGCCCCGGTAAAACAAGTAATGATGGCACCCCGCGTGCTCCACGACAACGGCGGTTCTCAGCCCCTTACGGAAGCAAGGAGACGTCAGCAAGGATCCGACAGCCCCGACAGCTGTGCTTCTACAGGGCTCAAGCGCTCCTCCGACGGCCACGACGCCACATGAACAGGGCTCCAACACCTCTCCGACAGCCACGTCGGCACGTACATAGGGCTCTGGCTCCTCTCTGCTAGACACGTTAGCACACTGCTACACCCCCCGTTGTACACCTGGACCCTCTCCTTACGTCTATAAAAGGAAGGTCCAGGGCCCTCGTACGAGAGGGTGGCCGCGCGGGAGAATGGGCTGACGCGCAGTCTCACACCCCCTCTCTCTCTCTCCCTCGCGAACGCTTGTAACCCCCTACTGCAAGCGCATCCGCCTTGGGAGCAGGACAACACGAGGTCGTGGTTTTCCCTCGCTGGTTTTCCCCCCTTGTGCTCCGTCTCGCGCCGACCCATCTGGGCTGGGACACGCAGCGACAATTTACTCGTCGGTCCAGGGACCCCCCGGGGTCGAAACGCCGACAGTTGGCGCGCCAGGTAGGGGCCTGCTGCGTGTTGACGAACAACTTCCCGTCATGCTCTAGATGGGGAGTCTCCAGCAACCTCTCCAACCCAGGACGAAGCTCCATTTCGGGAATCTCGAGTTCATGTCCCTCGACGGTAGCTACGACATGATACTCCTTCCTCTGCCGCGCGATAACGACAATGGCGGCCGTCAGCCCGCCCGCCGGCGGCGGAATCGACGACGTCTTCCCCGCGTGGCAGAAAAACAGCATCCGAGTCCGTCCCGTCACCTTCCTCGTCGACAGGGGAGGAGGCGGGGCAATCATGGCCAAGCAGGAGGCGGCGCCTTGTCGGCTGTCGAGCGAGTCGACGACGCCGGCGCCCCAGCGGGGGACGCGTCGGGCGTTGACCTCGCATTTGAGACGAAGACGAGCGTCATTTCCCCGCAACACGCCAACCCCAAGCATACGATGGGCGACGCTAGCACGCTCGCGAAGGACTTGCTGAGCGTTAGCCTTGTACCTGAGGTAACGGTGCAGTCCGTCCCCGACGCGACTTCGTCACCGTCCGTTGATCAAGAGGTACCGTCCGTTTCACATCCTGTGCCTTTTAGATTCAGCTTCGACCCACCAAGCGATCCCGCTTCGGTGGACGCTTTCATAAAGGCATATCCGAACCTTCCGGGGTACCATATGTGGTCAACCTAGGACAGATTGATGGCCGTCTCGACCTACGGGCCCTCGGGTTCCGAGGAAGATGACGAGCCCGACTCTGGTTGGGATTTCTTTGGGCTCGGTAACTCCAGTGCCATGCGGGACTTCATGACCGCATGTGACTACTGCCTCTCCGGTTGCTCCGATGATAGCCACAGCCTCGGCGACGAGGACTGTGGCCCAAGTCATGAATGTTTCCACGTCGATCTAGGGGGTCTCGACGAAGGCAACCACCTTGGTATGCCGGAGGACGGCGATCCCCCTAGGCCTGCGCCTCACGTTGACATCCTTCGGGAGCTAGCTGTGGTCCCAGTCCCTGCGGGGGGTCAGGACACATAGCTCGAGCAAATCCGCGAGATGTAGGCCAGGCTCGACGAGGAAGTAGGACAACTTGTGCAGCTCCGGCAGAACATCGGGTAGGAGCGGGCAGGCCGAGCACCAGCTGGAGAAGCGCGTCATCTGGCCCAGGACGTCCAGCACCACATCGCCGACAATGCCAGGGCAAGGCTGCCCCCGACTTCCAGTGGGGTCGGCCAGAACCTGGCTGCAGCAGCAATACTACTTCGAGCGATGCCGGAACCATCCACCACCGAGGGGCGGCGTATCCAGGGAGAACTCAAGAATCTCTTGGAGGATGCCGTGGTCCGACAGGCCAAAAGCTCTGCCTCCCGAAGGCAGAGGTACCCCCCGGAGCATCACGCCGCGACTTCCCGATTCACATGGGAAGCCTCGGTCCACACCGGGCGCACGCGGGACACAGCGTCTGCGGCCCTGGGCCGCCTCGGCAACGAGCACCATCGCCGCGACCGTCGAGCCCACCTCGACGAGAGGGTGCGCCTGAAGGATTACGGGGAGGCTACGCTAGCGCAAAACAAAATTTTCAACCCCATAAAACAAGAACTACTGCGGTTATAGGTCATGGAATTACCACTAGACACGCAGAGCAGCGGAAGACGTCTCGATGTAGACGAACGCGTCGAGTAGTGTCGTGCAGTCGTCGGCGTCCTTCACGTCCTCGCACGGTTCGTCCTAGTGCTCCAGATGTAGCACCTCCGAGGTATCCACACGTACAGGGAGGAAGCGCCGCGTACCGAACTGCTAGGTTCGCGACGGCGGCTTGGCGAGGGCGAGAGGCGAGCGACTACTCGTTTGCTGGTGGCGAATTAGGGTTAGCCTAACCGCGCCCCCGCCCCTCATTATATAGGCGTTATGGTGGGCTTCTGACACTGAGGCCCATCAGTAACCCTAAAGCCCAGTCTAATTTTGGATCTAATCCGAGTTAGGCTTCCTTCCCCTTAAGTGTGTGACCCTATAGGTTCACGTACAAATAGACATAGCCCGAGTATTCTTACTTGGCCCAATAATTGACAGCGGCCTCTAGCAAGACATGTCAACTCCTATGCGCACGTAAAGATCATATCAGACGAACCATTGCAACATTACGTACATGTTGTTCCCTTTGTCTCACGATATTTGGTCTGGCTCTAAGCTGACCTCTCTTTCTCGATACTGTGAATTGGAATCCTTTCAATGGTTAACTCTTAACCCTAGCATGGCCATGCATTTCTTGATCCAATCACTCGAGGGCCCCAGAGATATCTCTCTCACAAAGAGAGGGACAAATTCCATCTTGACTGACCATGCCTCACAGCATGCTTCCTGACAAACCCAAAACTACCTTTATAACTACCTAGTTACGGAATAGCGTTTGATAGTCCCTAAGTAAGTCAATTCACATCTTGAGAACATGCGACAATCTCAGGTCTAAGGATACAATATTCATGTTGCAAAAAGAGAACTATATTATAATATCTCACGTTGGGTCGGTCCAGCCTCATGTCATACATGCGCCCACATTATTAGTTTAACATCTCCATGTTCATGACTTGTGAAATGTAGTCATTAGCTAATACATGTGTTAGTCATCGACTCTGACTAGGGACATCATTTAGAATAACCATATAAGTAAAGAATCTCACAAACAATTCACATAATTGCTAATCAATACAAGGTGCCTTCCATGGATATTCAATTAAGCAATATATATATCATGGATACAAAGAAATATGCTCATCTCTATGATTATCTCTAGGGCATATTTCTAACAGCGCCGAGGCTATCACCCTAGGCGCGGGGGACGCTACGACAGCGGGGAGGATCGGAGCCCTTCGCCCGAACCACCCGGTCCGCAAGCTTTCAGCTGGGCCATACGACGGGCGCCATTCCCGACCCGGTTCCGGGCCCCAACTACCATCACCAAGTACTCGGGGGAGACAAGGCCGGAACTATGGCTCGTGGACTACCGGCTGGCCTGCCAGCTGGGTGGAATGGACGATGACAACCTCATCATCCGCAACCTCCCCCTGTTCCTCTCCGACGCCGCCCGAGACTGGCTGGAGCATCTGCCTCCCGCGCAGATCTCCAACTGGGACGACCTGGTCAAAGCTTTCGCCGGCAACTTCCAGGGCACATACGTGCGCCCTGGGAACTCTTGGGATCTCCGAAGCTGCCGCCAGCAGCCGGGAGAATCCCTGCGGGACTATATCCAGCGATTCTCGAAGCAGCGCACCGAGCTGCCCAACATCACCGACTCAGATGTCATCGGCGTGTTCCTCGCCGGCACCACTTGCCGCGACCTGGTGAGCAAGCTGGGTCGCAAGACTCCCACCAGGGCGAGCGAGTTGATGGACATCACCACCAAGTTCGCCTCTGGCCAGGAGGCGGTCGAGGCCATCTTCCGGAAGGACAAGCAACCTCAGGGGCGCCAGCCGGATGACGTCCCCGAGGCGTCCGCTCAGCGCGGCGTGAAGAAGAAGGGCAAGAAGAAGTCGCAAGCGAAACGCGACGCAGCCGACGTAGACCTTGTCGCCGCCGCCGAGCACAAGAACCCTCGGAAGCCTCCCAGAGGCGCCAACTTGTTCGACAAGATGGTCAAGGAGTCGTGCCCCTATCATCAGGGTCCCGTCAAGCACACCCTTGAGGAGTGCATCATGCCTCAGCGCTACTTCCACAAGGCCAGGCCACCGGTGGAAGGTGGCAGACTGGCAGGGCCCCCGACAACGACAAGAAGGAAGCCCACAAGGCAGAGGAGTTCCCCGAGGTCCATGACTGCTTCATGATCTACGGTGGGCAGGTGGCGAACGCCTCGGCTCGGCACCGCAAGCAAGAGCGCCGGGAGGTCTGCTCGATGAAGGTGGCGGCGCCAGTCTACCTAGACTGGTCCGACAAGCCCATCACCTTCGACCAAGGCGACCACCCCGACCGCGTGCCGAGCCCGGGTAAGTACCCGCTCGTTATTGATCCCGTCATCGGCAACGTCAGGCTTACCAAGGTCCTCATGGACGGAGGCAGCAGCCTCAACATCATCTACGCCGACATCGTCGGGCTCTTGCAGATCGATTTGTCCTCGATCCGGGCCGGTGCGGCGCCCTTTCACGGGATCATTCCTGGGAAGCGCGTCCAGCCCCTTGGACAACTTGATCTGCCCGTCTGCTTTGGGACTCCCTCCAACTTCCGAAAGGAAACCCTCACATTCGAGATGGTCGGGTTCCGAGGAACCTACCACGCAGTGCTAGGGAGACCATGCTACGCCAAGTTCATGGCCGTCCCCAACTACACCTACCTCAAACTCAAGATGTCGGGCCCCAACGGGGTCATCACCGTCGGCCCCACGTACCGACACGTGTACGAATGCGACGTGGAGTGCGTGGAGTACGCCGAAGCCCTCGCCGAATCCGAGGCCCTCATCGCCGACATGGAGAGCCTCCCCAAGGAGGTGCTAGATGTGAAGCGCCACGCCGGCAACTTCGAACCAGCAGAGGTGGTTAAGTCCGTCCCTCTCGACCCCAGCAACGACGCCTCCAAGCAGATCCGGATCGGCTCCGAACTCGACCCCAAATAGGAAGCAGTGCTCATCGACTTTCTCCGCGCAAACGCTGATGTTTTTGCGTGGAGTCCCTCGGACATGCCAGGCATACCGAGGGATGTCACCGAGCACTCACTGGATATCCGAGCTGGAGCCCGACCCGTGAAGCAGCCTCTGCGCCGATTCGACGAAGAAAAGCGCAGAGCCATAGGCGAGGAGATCCACAAGCTGATGGCCGCTGGGTTCATAAAAGAGGTATTCCATCCCGAATGGCTAGCCAACCCTGTGCTTGTGAAAAAGAAAGATGGGAAATGGCGACTCCCCCCACTTGCATCCTCAGCCGTCGCGGACTAACTCTTCACTAGCACGCTCCAAGATCCTCCCCCTGTGACACGGTGTAACACCCGGTTTTAAAGGACAAAGCCGGGTGCATCTCATACATGCGCCAAGAAGACAACATATATAATAACAGAGTGTATAGAGATAAATGTCACAAAACATCAGAGTGATTATTACATAGCGGAAGACTTATTACAAAATAAAAGTATAACCATAAAATGAACTAAGGATCGTCGGCGCCAATGTCGACTGAGAAACGCCACCTAGATCAAATCGAAGGCCTCGGTGTTAGGCGGCTCCTCTTCGACCACCTGTTCTTCTCCTGTGGGGGGGGTGTGAGACAGCAAGGGTGAGCTCACATACGTTCATAGCTCAACAAGTCGTGGGGAATAATGTGGCATGAACTCACCAAAGGTGGGAGTTCATGAAGTGTAAGGCTAATCAATGAAATAAAGGCTGAAGCTGAGCATTGCTTTTATAAGTTGGTCAAAATTTTATTAGCAATTACTAAGTGTAAGTAAATACCAAACCTTAATAATAATAAAGAAAAGTAATAGTAAAATAATCCCAAATGCGATGCGAATGTCAAATTAAATTTAAGTTCCATAAATTAATCATGTGAGGGTCCGAGCCGCTCATGACCGTGAGCACGGCTAGTATACTAGTTTTACACTCTGCAGAGGTTGCGCATCTTTACCCACAAGCCGTGTTACCCATCTGCCAAGGGGTCATGAATCCCATACACCTCTACCAAGGAAGCGAGGCAGGGTAACACTACGAGGCCTTTACAAAGTTCCACTAGCTTCAGACTACCCGCTACAGTTTATAGGAAGCTCCAGTGCAGGGTTCCTGGCTGACCGCCATCGCAGCAAAATCAACCAGGGACCTCCCTACACTGACCACTCCCCTACTGCCCTTGCCCCTTTCGGGTAAGGTAGCCCTCCCCTAGCTTTCCTAGTTAACCAGCCAAGGGCGTCCCATTAAACCCTTGTGGTAGCACTGTTTTCCCGGGTGGTCCCTCCATGTTCCCATTAGCATAATGATCTTAACATGAACAAGGAATAATAAAACAGATAACAATAAATAGTATAACAATGAGTGATGAATATCTCTATACCCAAATCCACATAAAGCAATAGCATGTACTACCCAAAAATATTTCAGGGGTGAACAAGGTATAGAGGTAATCAAAACTGGGGTAACATAAAGGCTCCCATCAAAATTAACCTATGCAGATCATTAAAATTAATAAGAACATGGCTGGGAAAAGTAAGTGATCAAGGGCACAACTTGCCTTCAATGAGCTCCTGCTCAGCTACTTCTACTTGTTGAACCTCAGTTTCCACAGTGGCTTGCTTGTCTACTCGCATCAACACAATACATACATAGTATAGCAAAAATCAACATCACACCAAACATGTAAATAAAATATACAGTAAAAATCTACACATTAAAATGAGAGCATAGGAACTGGAATCACTAAATTTGGAGTTATAGTATTCAAGTTATGAATTTCCTAAGGTTTTATGTGTTTAATACAAGATTAAGTGAAAGAATAATTTTAATGTGTTTGTCATGTCAGAACAGAGGCACTAATGGGTAGACAATATTATTACAAAAATTTAGGAACTGGAACGGACCAATTTGGAGTTCCTATGCATTTTCTATGAATTATTCAAATTTCTAGAATTGTTTTTGTATTAAAAACGAATTTCTAATATCAATTCTCTGTTTTTAATATTCCCTGGACTAGGCCTCGAATTCCAGAAAACACAAGGGCCCTGGCGCAAAATACCCCAGACTCAGGGAACAGTCTATACGGACGGCGGGTTTATTTTACTGAAACCCGAGGGCTCTTTAGCATAAATGCCAAGGCGAAGGGGTATCAGCAGATCCTATCCATCCGATCCTCTATGGACGGTCCAGATTAAAACCCATTCATGCTGAACCGGTACGGAGCTACAACCGTTGGATCCCATCTGGATGACCCAGATCAAATCATACCACTTAATGTATTAGCACGCTCGAGGCCCTCCGATACGAGATCGATGGCCGAGGGAGTTCCACGCCGACAACCCAACCTAGCCCCCTTGGATCAACAATCTACGACGCAGGTTTTATTTCGCGAAGCGGTATGCTGCCCTCTAATCCTAGCCGATCACCCGATCATCAACGACCACGTACGCGCGCCCCCAATCCAGACCGGGAGGCCGGCGGCGCCGCCGCCACCCACGGCGGAGGTTCCACCGGAGACATTCGACACTGCGCCCTGGTGCCCCATTCGCAACCCCGGATGGTCCAACTCGAAGCTACTGACATGGGTAGAGTATTGGAGCGCTATTTACCTGGGTGAAGATGGAGCGGTGAGCTGCCCACGAGCACAGTGGTTTCGGATGCGTCAACTCGAACACCGACGAGCAATTGGAATTGTCATGGTGGCCGAACCACCCTGTCTCGGCCACGGGCGCAACCCCAGAGATTATACGAAGCACCCAGAGTCGACGCTGAGGCCTCGCTGACGGCGGGCATGGAGGTCCACGGCGGCAATCCTCCCTCCACGGTTTCTGTCTACTCTCTGGCCATGGCAACGAGGTGGCTTATGGTGTCACAAGGAAGAGACCGAGGTATATAGGCGTGCGCACTCCGCTGATTCTGGCGAGCTAGCGAGATTCACCACAGCGATAAACCTGGTCGGCGCGCGGTTGTTACGCGGAGTTCGGCAGGTCCGCCCACGCGGGGTTGTTGAGCCGGCCGCGCGATTCGCGCAAATCTGTTGCAAGGCACAGGGAGGAGGCAACGTCGCACAGGACCCCAAACGGTGGTGAGTTGAGGCGCGATTTTGGCGGAGGAGACCACGGATTCCGCGCGCCACGCGCGGGTTGTTGCTGTGCACACGCGAGGTCGATCCAACGGGGAAGAGACTCCTGACGGCGTGACCCCACGAGTAAGTCCCCATGAAGAACAAGGGCGCACGCCAGGTGACTGAGTGGTGGAGCCCGCATGCCGAAGGAGAAGCAGGCCGCGCGATGGGATGAAGGAGCTGGATGGGCCGAGTAAAGAAGAAACGGCCCATGCGCTATCTTTCTCTTTTTTTTTATTTTTCTGATTTCTTTTTTTTCTATTTTAAACCTCAATTTGAATTTCAATTCTTGTGGCGAATTTGTACTCGAATTTTGAATGTATGGTTTGAACCTATTGTTTGGATTACATTCATTTTGTTTACAAATTTATTTTATATTCTATGGTCTTTTCTCCCTTCCTTCCCTATTTTCAACCCAAGTCTAAATTTAGGTTTTACTTCAAATCCTCTTCTCATTATTATTATATTTTAATTTATATTATTGTTATTCTTATTAAGTGAACAAACAAACAAAACTCATCATGATGCGCAATTTTAATGGCATGTCCTTTATTAAGTATTTTTTTAATGAGGTGTTCACATGAAATAATAAATAGGGACAACACACATATATATAAAGGAATATAATTTCTCCTTTTAGACTTTTCTTACAAAGTGGGTATTACAAATCCTACCCCCCTTAACAGAAATCTCGTCCTCGAGATTTAGGAAGGACTAGGGAAAAGATGGGAAAATCGATGTGAAGCTCTTTCTCTCTCTCACAAGTAGCTTCATCTTCTCCATGATGACTCCATTGTACTTTGCATCTCTTTATCACCTTATTTCTCGTAACCCGAGTCAAAGTATCCAAAATCTTGATCGGGTACTCTGTGTAAGTCAAATCACCCTGAACACTGAGCTCTTCCATTGGTAACTGTTCCTCGGGAACACGGAGACACTTCTTAAGTTGAGACACATGAAATACATTATGCACATCAGATAGATTATCAAGTAGCTCGAGTTGATAGGCCATCTCTCCAACTTGCCCAAAAAAACTCCGAATGGTCCAATGAAGCGAGGGGACAATTTGCCCTTAACATTGAATCTCCTCATTCCACAAAGTAGTGACACCTTGAGGTACACATAACCTCCATCCTCAAATTCTAGTGGTCTCCCTCTATTATCAGCATAGCTCTTTTTTCTGGTTTGAGCTACCCTCCAATTCTCTCGAATTATACGAACTTGTTTTTCTGCCTCTTGAATAAGCTCAGGTCCAAAGAACTGTCTTCCTCTAGACTGATCCAATGTAGAGGAATCCTGCATTTCCTGCCATATAGAGTCTCGAACAGTGACATCTTCAGACTGGCCTGATAACTATTATGATATGAAAACTCAGCACCAGGTAGACTCTTGTCCCAACTACTACCATGCTGAAGGGTACAAGCTCCCAACATGTCTTATAATACTTGATTAGTCCTTTCAGTCTGTCCATCAGTCTGAGGATGGTAGGCCGAACTAAAATTCAACTTCGTATCCATATTCTCATGAAAACTTTTCCAAAATCTGGAGGTAGACTTTGATCCTCTTATCCAAAACGATCTTCTTTGGTACTCCATGTGGAGACATAATTCGAGCCATATATAACTCTGCTAGCTAAGATCCTTTATAAGTAGTCTTGACCGGAATGAAATGAGCCACTTTAGTCAATCTATCCACAATCACCCATACATCATCATATCCTTTCTGGGTGCAAGGCAATCCAGTAATGAAATCCATATCAATCTCTTCTTACTTCCACTTGGACATCTTTGGTGGGTGTAATAGTCCAGCTAGTCTTTGGTGATCGGTCTTAACTCTTTGACACACTTCGCACATAGCCACATGTGCAGCCACATCTCTCTTCAGTCCACACCACCAGCACTTCTGCTTCAAGACCTGATACATCTTGGTACTACCAGGATGAATAGAATAATCCGAGTCATGGGCCTCCTTCAAAATAGTCTCACGAAGGCTTTCAATCTTGGGAACTCATATCCGATCCTTGATCCATATTGTGCCTTGCTCATCCTCCGTGAATTCCAGACCTCGACCTTCAGTAATCAGATCCTTAATCTCTTGTATTTTAGCATCACTAATCTGTCCTTTGCGGAATTCTTGCTCCAAGGTAGGTTCCGCATCAATAATAACTCCTTCAGTATGATCAACTATCCCCAGGTTAAGTCTCCTAAAATCCTAATCAATCTCATCGGGTAGCTGGGCAACAACAGCTGAATGAACGTGCTCCTTTTGACTCAAGGCATCTACAACCAAATTCGCCTTGCCTGGGTGATAGTGGATTTCCAAATCGTAATCTTTAATAAGCTCCGACCAACGTCGTTGCCTAAGGTTGATATCCTTCTGAGTGAATATATACTTCAAACTCTTATGATCCACGTATACTTGGCACTTAGTTCCCATAATATAGTGTCTCCAAATCTTAAGTGCATGCACAACGGCAGCCAGTTCCAAGTCATGAGTGGGGTAGTTCAGTTCATGCTTCCGCAACTAACGGGATGCATAGGCGATCACATGTCCTTCCTGCATAAGCACACATCCAAGTCCTTGGCCACATGCATCACAATAAATATCAAATCCCTTCTGCAGATCTGGCATAATCAATACTGGAGGTGACATCAATCTCTCCTTCAACTGATTAAAGCTTTCTTGGCACTTCTCATCCCACTTAAATTCTCTTCCTTTCTCCAAAAGCGAGGTCATAGGCTTGACAATCTTGGAGAAACCTTCAATAAATCTTTGATAACATGCTGCAAGTCCCAAGAAACTTCGATCCTCCGTAACCGTAGTGGGTATGCTCCACACCACTATCTCCTTGACTTTAGCAGGATCCACTGATATCCCTCCATTAGAAATGATATGTCCAAGAAATGGCACCTCGCCAATTCAAAACTCGCATTTACCGTACTTGGCGTAGAGTTGATTATCTTAAAGCTTCTGTAGTACCAATCACATATGTTCCTCATGATCACTATCACTCTTGGAATAAATAAAAATATCGTCCATGAAAACCACGACGAATCTGTCCAGATCATGCACCTTATTCTTCAGATCCATAAAATAGGTTGGTGCATTAGTTGGTCCAAATGACATAACGGTAAACTCATATAAACCATATCGGGTCGAGAATTTCGTCTTGGGAATATCCGATGGCCTAATCTTCATTTGGTGATAACTCGGTCGGAGATCAATCTTCGACACCTCTCATCTGAATAAATCCTCAATACGGGGTAATGGACACTTGTTCTTCATAGTGACATTGTTAAGAGTCCTACAATCCATGCACATCCTTTGTGATCCATCTTTCCTCTGTACAAACAGAACTGGCGCTCCACAAGGTGAAGACTCGGACGAATGTAACCAGCCTCTTGTAACTCCGTTAAGGGCTCCTTGAGTTCTTTTAACTCTCCTACGGACATCCTATATGGCCATTTAGAAATAGGGGCAATTCCAGGTAAGAGATCAATAATAAACTCAACTTCCCTATCTGATGGCATCCCTAATAACTCCTCTGGAAAGACATCCAGAAAATCCCTAACTGCACGAATGTTGTCACCCACCAACTTCTTATCTACTAAGAATGCCGCTAGTCTGATGGTGGTAGTTACTGCAACTTCAACTTCAAATCTTTCTCCTTTGGAACTGGTGAGTTCTAAGGTTCCCTTATCACAGTGTATATACTGCCTTTGCCTTTCTTAACCATGACATACCAAGGATCACGTCTATAGTGCTCTCTTCTAACAGTATAGGGGTAGCCCATCTGGGTTAGAAACATAGGGTAAGAAAGAAAGAATTGTAGACAAGACGAGTAATTACGAGGAATGTTACTACGGGGGATTTATTAGCTAAGTAGATTAGTGTGTTATCTACTAAAGCTAATACATTACCTTATGGTGGTACATGCTAAGATGCCCGTCTATACTATTTCAATCAATCAAAGAAGCAAATCAGGCATTGATCATCAGAACAATCAACCAACATTTTTAATAGAATTAATAGTTTTAATTTTTTGTCGTGGGTCTCCTATCTCTTAAGAAGATCATAGTGGCAGGATTCCAAGGTCTGAAATCCATCTTGTCTTAGAGTAGAAAAGGTAAGAATAATCAGAGTAGAATAGCAAAAGGTGAGACAAGATCAAGATAAGGTAAGTATGGAATGAATCAGAGTAAGGTAAGTAGGAAAGGGTTTCATCCATTTCTATCTAGGTTTCGTCCTATAGTCAACATTTTCCTTTGATACCACTTCTGTAACACCCGATTTTAAAGGACAAAGCCGGGTGCATCTCATACATGCGCCAAGAAGACAACATATATAATAACAGAGTGTATAGAGATAAATGTCACAAAACATCAGAGTGATTATTACATAGCGGAAGACTTATTACAAAATAAAAGTATAACCATAAAACGAACTAAGGATCGTCGGCGCCAATGTCGACTGAGAAACGCCACCTAGATCAAATCGAAGGCCTCGGTGTTAGGCGGCTCCTCTTCGACCACCTGTTCTTCTCCTGTGGGGGGGGGTGTGAGACAGCAAGGGTGAGCTCACATACGTTCATAGCTCAACAAGTCGTGGGGAATAATGTGGCATGAACTCACCAAAGGTGGGAGTTCATGAAGTGTAAGGCTAATCAATGAAATAAAGGCTGAAGCTGAGCATTGCTTTTATAAGTTGGTCAAAATTTTATTAGCAATTACTAAGTGTAAGTAAATACCAAACCTTAATAATAATAAAGAAAAGTAATAGTAAAATAATCCCAAATGCGATGCGAATGTCAAATTAAATTTAAGTTCCATAAATTAATCATGTGAGGGTCCGAGCCGCTCATGACCGTGAGCACGGCTAGTATACTAGTTTTACACTCTGCAGAGGTTGCGCATCTTTACCCATAAGCCGTGTTACCCATCTGCCAAGGGGTCATGAATCCCATACACCTCTACCAAGGAAGCGAGGCAGGGTAACACTACGAGGCCTTTACAAAGTTCCACTAGCTTCAGACTACCCGCTACAGTTTATAGGAAGCTCCAGTGCAGGGTTCCTGGCTGACCGCCATCGCAGCAAAATCAACCAGGGACCTCCCTACACTGACCACTCCCCTACTGCCCTTGCCCCTTTCGGGTAAGGTAGCCCTCCCCTAGCTTTCCTAGTTAATCAGCCAAGGGCGTCCCATTAAACCCTTGTGGTAGCACTGTTTTCCCGGGTGGTCGCTCCATGTTCCCATTAACATAATGATCTTAACATGAACAAGGAATAATAAAACAGATAACAATAAATAGTATAACAATGAGTGATGAATATCTCTATACCCAAATCCACATAAAGCAATAGCATGTACTACCCAAAAATATTTCAGGGGTGAACAAGGTATAGAGGTAATCAAAACTGGGGTAACATAAAGGCTCCCATCAAAATTAACCTATGCAGATCATTAAAATTAATAAGAACATGGCTGGAAAAAGTAAGTGATCAAGGGCACAACTTGCCTTCAATGAGCTCCTGCTCAGCTACTTCTACTTGTTGAACCTCAGTTTCCACAGTGGCTTGCTCGTCTACTCGCATCAACACAATACATACATAGTATAGCAAAAATCAACATCACACCAAACATGTAAATAAAATATACAGTAAAAATCTACACATTAAAATGAGAGCATAGGAACTGGAATCACTAAATTTGGAGTTATAGTATTCAAGTTATGAATTTCCTAAGGTTTTATGTGTTTAATACAAGATTAAGTGAAAGAATAATTTTAATGTGTTTGTCATGTCAGAACAGAGGCACTAATGGGTAGACAATATTATTACAAAAATTTAGGAACTGGAACGGACCAATTTGGAGTTCCTATGCATTTTCTATGAATTATACAAATTTCTAGAATTGTTTTTGTATTAAAAACGAATTTCTAATATCAATTCTCTGTTTTTAATATTCCCTGGACTGGGCCTCGAATTCCAGAAAACACAGGGGCCCTGGCGCAAAATACCCCAGACTCAGGGAACAGTCTATACGGACGGCGGGTTTATTTTACTGAAACCCGAGGGCTCTTTAGCATAAATGCCAAGGCGAAGGGGTATCAGCAGATCCTATCCATCCGATCCTCTATGGACGGTCCAGATTAAAACCCATTCATGTTGAACCGGTACGGAGCTACAACCGTTGGATCCCATCTGGATGACCCAGATCAAATCATACCACTTAATGTATTAGCACGCTCGAGGCCCTCCGATACGAGATCGATGGCCGAGGGAGTTCCACGCCGACAACCCAACCTAGCCCCCTTGGATCAACAATCTACGGCGCAGGTTTTATTTCGCGAAGCGGTATGCTGCCCTCTAATCCTAGCCGATCACCCGATCATCAACGACCACGTACGCGCGCCCCCAATCCAGACCGGGAGGCCGGCGGCGCCGCCGCCACCCACGGCGGAGGTTCCACCGGAGACATTCGACACTGCGCCCTGGTGCCCCATTCGCAACCCCGGATGGTCCAACTCGAAGCTACTGACATGGGTAGAGTATTGGAGCGCTATTTACCTGGGTGAAGATGGAGCGGTGAGCTGCCCACGAGCACAGTGGTTTCGGATGCGTCAACTCGAACACCGACGAGCAATTGGAATTGTCATGGTGGCCGAACCACCCTGTCTCGGCCACGGGCGCAACCCCAGAGATTATACGAAGCACCCAGAGTCGACGCTGAGGCCTCGCTGACGGCGGGCATGGAGGTCCACGGCGGCAATCCTCCCTCCACTGTTTCTGTCTACTCTCTGGCCATGGCAACGAGGTGGCTTATGGTGTCACAAGGAAGAGACCGAGGTATATAGGCGTGCGCACTCCGCTGATTCTGGCGAGCTAGCGAGATTCACCACAGCGATAAACCTGGTCGGCGCGCGGTTGTTACGCGGAGTTCGGCAGGTCCGCCCACGCGGGGTTGTTGAGCCGGCCGCGCGATTCGCGCAAATCTGTTGCAAGGCACAGGGAGGAGGCAACGTCGCACAGGACCCCAAACGGTGGTGAGTTGAGGCGCGATTTTGGCGGAGGAGACCACGGATTCCGCGCGCCACGCGCGGGTTGTTGCTGTGCACGCGCGAGGTCGATCCAACGGGGAAGAGACTCCTGACGGCGTGACCCCACGAGTAAGTCCCCATGAAGAACAAGGGCGCACGCCAGGTGACTGAGTGGTGGAGCCCGCATGCCGAAGGAGAAGCAGGCCGCGCGATGGGATGAAGGAGCTGGATGGGCCGAGTAAAGAAGAAACGGCCCATCGCTATCTTTCTCTTTTTTTTTATTTTTCTGATTTCTTTTTTTTCTATTTTAAACCTCAATTTGAATTTCAATTCTTGTGGCGAATTTGTACTCGAATTTTGAATGTATGGTTTGAACCTATTGTTTGGATTACATTCATTTTGTTTACAAATTTATTTTATATTCTATGGTCTTTTCTCCCTTCCTTCCCTATTTTCAACCCAAGTCTAAATTTAGGTTTTACTTCAAATCCTCTTCTCATTATTATTATATTTTAATTTATATTATTGTTATTCTTATTAAGTGAACAAACAAACAAAACTCATCATGATGCGCAATTTTAATGGCATGTCCTTTATTAAGTATTTTTTTAATGAGGTGTTCACATGAAATAATAAATAGGGACAACACACCTATATATAAAGGAATATAATTTCTCCTTTTAGACTTTTCTTACAAAGTGGGTATTACACACGGGGGCTGGGCCCCACGCGACATGAAAGCTGCCCAGGACAGAAGGAGCTAAACCACCACGCGCGGAGCGTGTAACCGCCCAGCAGTTACAAGCATTCCTCCGTCTTCGCCCAAACCAGCGGGTGAAAGGGCGGACCGCCATGCAGGCGGCATGCGACTGCACCAAGGGGGCGCACCCTTTCGACTTCGACGCATCCAGCATGGAGGATCAGGCCCACACGTCATGTAACCGGCGCGCCGGTTACTACGTGCAAAAAACTACAGTGCCACTTGCGCCAGCGCCGCGCCTTCTCGACTACGGAACCGGTGCCACGACTCGAGGCAACCCTGCGCACGGCCCAGCAGTGCCAACCAGGCACGCCGGTCACGGGTCAGTCAGCCGCGGGAGAAGGCGCGACGGTCGATATGGCCAGAAGTGGGCCGGCAGTAATGGCGGCGACAGGCGGGCGGAAGCATCAGTCGAATCATCTGCAGGCTCATGTCCCCTCCTGGAACAGCGAGAGAGCTCTCTCCCACGGCATAAAGACGACGCGCCCGTGTCCCGTTCCTCGAACGGCTCGCGCATGCACAACGACTGCCCCTCGAACCACTCATCCCATCGCATTAACTCTGCGGCAGGGCAGGCGAAGCAGGCGACGCTTCACCTCCGCCATAATGACCGCGTCAAAAAAGGTGCGCCACATCGTTCAATTTCGTATCCTTTTCTTCTTCCCCTTTCTCTCTCTCTTGCTACAGGGACCGGAAAAGGGGGATACTTCGAAAGGGATCCTTCTCCGTGAAGGAAGCGGGCCCCGAGCCCCCCTACTAGGGGTGTAATCGGATCGAATACGGACGGATATCAATGAAATCATATTTGTTTTCATATTTTTATTCGGATTCGAATGCGAATACGGATAGCTTCGGATACGAATACAAATACGAATGTCCTCGAATACAAATACGAATAGTTGTGGGTCGAATACAGAACCAGTCGGACATGGATAGCGTCGGTAACGAATATTTTTATCGGATATCGTGTAAGACACAATTCCAAACATATCATAGTCATAATCATTTAGCCCCCTCCTTTAGTCCAAACATTTTTTGAAGATTATATGTGGACATATGCTACACCTCCATAAAATTCTATGAATTTCTACAAGAATATATATAACATCAAGCACCCCACATGAAAATGATAAAAGTGAAGTATTGTTTATAATGAGACTTAGATGTTTATGGTGGTTTCACATGTAAATCACACAAATAAGTGGAAATCAAATGAAATAATCATTGACATCTTGTGGATTTTATGGTTCAACATTTTTGAGGATGCTATATGGACATATGTTGCGCCTACACCAAATTTCATGAATTTTTGAGACTATTTGTGTATTATTAATTTCTTTCTGCAGAAAATCAACAAAAGGCATTTAAATCCATAAAATTCTCTAGTATCGACCGAAAATTGCAAATAAGTTACCAAGACTAATAAATATTTCATAAGAAGATAACCTCAAATACCTACATGAAAATGATAAAGTGAAATAAAGATTATGTTGAAACTAGGATACTTAAGCTCATGTCACGTGTAACTCACACAACAAGTGGAAGTGAAATGAAAATAATCACTGACATCTTATGAACTTTATGGCCCAAACATTTTTTAGAATTTTATGTGGACATATGTTACACCTCTGTCAAATTTCATGATTTTTTAGATTGTTTGTGAATTATTATTTTCTTTATATAGAAAATCATCAAAATGCAATTAAATCCATAAAATATTCTGATGTCGACCCAAAATAGCAAATAAGTTACCAAAACTAATAAACATCATATAAGAAAATAACCTCAACTCCACATGTGAAAATGATAAAGTGAATTATTGATTATGTTAAAATTTGGATACTTAAGGTGATTTCACATGTAACTCACGCAACAAGTGAAAGTGAATTGAAAGAAACGCTGACAATTTTTAGATTTTATGGCCCAAACATTTTTGAGGATGCTATATGGGCATATATTATCCCTCCGTCAAATTTCATGATTTTCTGATACTATTTGTGTATTATTATTATTTTGTCTACATAAAATTGTCAAAATGCAATTAAATTCATAAAATATTCCACTTTCGACCAAAAATTGCAAATAGGTTACCAGGACCAATAAACATTATATAAGAACATAACCTCAAGTCCTCATATGAAAATGATAAAGTGAAGTATTGATTATGTTGAAACTTAGATATATAGGGTGATTCAACATGTAACTATCCGAATATCCGAATCTGAAATCTGGTAAGATATCTGGGAAGATGTCCGGATATCCGAAATCTAAAATCCGGACAGGTATCCGAGAAGATATCCGGATATCCGAAATCCGACGGATATCAGTTATCTCATATCCGTATCCGATATCCGAACTGTACTATCCGAATTCGAATCCGAAATCCGAAAATTCTGCGGATATCCAAAAAAAACTATCCAGGCGGATAATTAGCCTCTTCGGACGGTCGGATGCTCGGATAATATCCGTACCGTTTACACCCCTACCCCCTACTGATCAGAGGTTCGAAGGCTGGCCCCTCAGAAGGGTTCGACAGCCGCCTCAGAGCACTCGAGCTCCGTGCCCACTACTGGTCAGAGGTTTGAAGGCTGGCCCCTCGGAAGGGTTCGACAGCCGCCTCAGGCCACTCAGGCTCCGCACCCATTACTGATCAGGGGTTCGTAGGCTGGCCCCCCGACGGGTTCGATAGTCACCCTAGAGCACGCAGAGTGAGGGATGACTCTGGGTACGTTCGATACATAACCAAGGCTCGGGCTACGCTCCCGAGGTACCCTAGGACATTTATGAGACCGGCAGGAATGATTCTGTAACGAAATCCCATCAGAGGGAGGCATCGAGCCTTCGGACCCTATCGAACGGGACCGGGTCCGGCAAATCACCTGCAGGTACTTTTGGAGCGCGCCTCTGGGCCACTAGCCGACCCTTATCGAACGGGGCACGGGCGTCCACTCGGATCACCCGTTAGCAACTCACTGGAGACACCATGTTCGACACCCTCCCAGGGCAACATGGCGCTTCCCCCCCTCCTCCTTGCGGAAAGGCGACGTAGGGGCGTATGAAAAAAGCCGAGTCTGCCCTTGACCGTCCTCTCGCCCTGTGCAGAGGCTCGGGGGCTGCTCTCGCAAACCCGGCTCCGGCCAAACCGTTGACAGCGTCAACATACCAGCCCGAGAACTTGGAACTTGACTATGCACCCGGGCAACGACCAGTTCACATGAGGGAACTACCAAACCGGCCGAGCCATCACGAAAGGCATTAAGACCTCGAAGGAGTCAAACCACTCCTCTGAGGCCTCGGGGGCTACACCCGGCGGGTGCGCTCGCGCGCACCCATCGGAACAAAATGCAACCGAGAAAGGCCGGTCCCCTTGCAAAAAAGTGCGACAAAGCCTCCAAGCGAGTACCCACACTCCCTTTGAGGCTCGGGGGCTACTGTCGGGGACCGTAATTAGGGGTACCCCCAAGGCTCCTAATCTCAGCTGGTAACCCTCATCAGCACAAAGCTGCAAAGGCCTGATGGGCGCAATTCCGGTCAAAGCTCCGTCCACTCAAGGGACATGATCTCGCCTCACCCGAGCCCAGCCTCGGGCAGGAACGGTAGACCAAGGCAGATTCGCGCCTCGCCCGAGGGTCTCCTCAAGCAACGAACGCACCTTCGACTCGCCCGAGGCCTAGTTCGGGCAGGCTTTGCGGAGAAGCAACCTTGGCCAGATCGCCTCGCCAGCCGATCGGATCGCAGGAGCATTTAATGCAAGGATCGCCTGACACCTTATCCTGACGCGTGCTCTCCAGTCGACACGGCCGAAGTGACCGCAGTCACTTCGCCCCTCCACTGACTGACCTGACAGGAAAACAGCGCCGCATGCGCTGCTCCGACTGCTGTGCCACCCGCCAGGGTGAGGCTGACAGCAGCCAAGTCCACCCCGGGCGCCATAGGAATCTCCGCCTCGCCCGACCCCAGGGCTAGGACTCAACCTCGACCTCGGACGACGGTCTCCGCCTCGCCCGACCCCAGGGCTCGGACTCAACCTCGACCTCAGATGACGGTCTCCGCCTCGCCCGACCCCCGGGCTCGGACTCAACCTCGACCTCCGGACGACGGTCTCCGCCTCGCCCGGCCCCCAGGCTCGGACTCAACCTCGACCTCGGAGGAGCCACCACCTCGCTCGGGCCGACCACGCCACGAGGGGGGCCATCATTACCCTACCCCTAGCTAGCCTAGGCTACGGGGAACAAGACCGGCGTCCCATATGGCTCGCCCCGGTAAAACAAGTAATGATGGCACCCCGCGTGCTCCACGACAACGGTGGTTCTCAGCCCCTTAAGGAAGCAAGGAGACGTCAGCAAGGATCCAACAGCCCCGACGGCTGTGCTTCTATAGGGCTCAAGCGCTCCTCTGACGGCCACGACGCCACATGAACAGGGCTCCAACACCTCTCCGACAGCCACGTCGGCACGTACATAGGGCTCTGGCTCCTCTCTGCTAGATACGTTAGCACACTGCTACACCCCCCGTTGTACACTTGGACCCTCTCCTTACGTCTATAAAAGGAAGGTCCAGGGCCCTCGTACGAGAGGGTGGCCGCGCGGGAGAACGGGCTGACGTGCAGTCTCACGCCCCCCTCTCTCTCTCCCTCGCGAACGCTTGTAACCCCCTACTGCAAGCGCATTCGCCCTGGGCGCAGGACAACACGAGGCCGCGGTTTCCCCTCGCTGGTTTTCCCCCCTTGTGCTCTGTCTCGCGCCGACCCATCTGGGCTGGGACACGCAGCGACAATTTACTCGTCGGTCCAGGGACCCCCAGGGTCGAAACGCCGACAGCGGCGGGCCGAGCCAGGCATCGACACGTAGCAGTCTATGGGTCGCTTGCATGGTACCTTTGGCCCGCGTGGTCGTGGTCTGAGAGGTGCGCCCGCTTCTGGGCCTTGTGTCACAAACCTAGCCCACACTCTCCACCGATGCTTTCAGAGGGACTTGGTTTCTTCTCTTGCTGTTGTTGGAGTAGTGGTGTCCTTAAGGTCTCTATAGTTTTGTAAGTTGTCTCAACGATAAATATATATCCATCAAAGAGAACATAGTGTATTACATTAATTAATATGGCCAAACCTCTATAAAAATTAGTGTCTTAAGCATTGATGACATGCGCGATTAGACAAACCATACGCCATCGGACTTATATTATTACAAACGACCTACCGCTTCTAGAGTCCCTTATCTCTACTACTCTATATGTTCTTAGTGTAGGCGTCCACAGGCGTTGTTCTACCTGCCGCGAGCACGCCGCGATTTCTCCAGGCGCTTCCCCCGCCTGCCATCGCTAGCGCGCAGTGCTCCCGCAATCCGCCGCCTTTCCATTCGCGCCCGCAATCCTTTCCATCCGCGCCCGCAATCTGCCGCGCCATCAAATGCTCGCCGATGGAAGGTCAGCGCCCGCAATGCCCGCCCATGTGCCAAATTCGCCGTCACGCCCCTGCGCCCACAACACTCGGTTCTGCCATCGCATGAGTACGCGATCTCAGAGGATCCTCACCCTCCTCCCACGCAGAATCCATCGCGAGGTCTCCGCTGCCCTAGCCGCGCCCTTCCATCCAGGGTTCTACAGCCGCGCCGAAATCCTCCTCTGCCCAAAATCTCGTCGTCCTGGCTATGGTGAGCGTGCCTTCTCTGACCCTGGCCGCTGCGAAGCCACTCCCGGATGGCCTCCACCTCGTACGTGAACCCGTCGTTGGAGATCTATAGATCCCTCATCACTCCTTGAGTATCGGGCAGAGGAAGTAGGATGGGGCGCCGTCAGACTCCGATAGCGACAATGGCGACCTGCTCGGCGCTGCGCTCACCGCGGCCTCCAGCACGTCGCGGGCCTCCTCCAGCAATAGTGTGGCGGGGAGCCACGGCCTCTGCTTCGCCTCCACGTCCACGCCACAACATCTCAGCCCGAGCAGGGCCACCTCCCTGGCGCGCTCCGTCGGCCACCCTCCCGCCACCTCCTGCCACGACGCCCTGCCGTCCACGGCCTCCCGCGCTGCCTTCCTCGCCAGGAACGCGGGTCTCTCCTTGAGTATCGGGCAGAGGAAGTAGGATGGGGCGCCGTCGAACTCGGATAGCGACGATGGCGACCTGCTCGGTGCTGCGCTCACCGCGGCCTCCAGCACGTCGCGGGCCACCTCCAGCAACAGTGCGGCGGGGAGCCACGGCCTCTGCTTCGCCTCCACGTCCACGCCGCAGCATCTTAGCCCGAGCAGGGCCACCTCCCTGGCGCGCTCCATCGGCCACCCTCCCAGCCACCTCCTGCCACGATGCCCTGCCGTCTACAGCCTCCTGCGCTGCCTTCCTCGCCAGGAACGCGGGTCTCCTAGTCACCAGCTAGAGGAGGACCACGCCTAGCGAGTACACGTCACGGTGCGGGTTCAGCTCCCCCGTCGCAGCGAGGTACCGTGGCTCCGCGTACGCCCGATCCGCGGCGCCGGGTGAAGATGGTAAGATTGCTCGTGCTCTTTGTTTTGATCCGCTTTTGAAGCTCTTGATGCGTCTGCCCCTTGCCTACATATTAATTCCGGATGCATGCATCGATCTCCGCTATCTTATTCACTGCCTCGGTTCTCTGCTCAGAATGTAGCCTGCATGCTTGTGTCTCATTGCAATCTTTGAGTTATAATACAATAAATTCCTAATCTAATGTTGAAAAGGAGTTTGCTCAGATACTAGAACAGCCTAAGTTTTACCATCACAGATAACTTTTGGGGCTTGGATTCGACTGGACATCCTGCCCCCATGCTCTGCCTGTCCACTCCACTCCCCTCTCCCTCCCCCCTGAGATGCCTTCCTTCTCCGTGTTTGTTTCCCCGTGCTCCATTTTTTTCCCATCGCTCCCATCACGTGCTCCAGTTTATGCGCGTTGGTAGGAACATCCACTGTCATTATGATATTAATTAGATTGTCCCTGGAATAAGATTTACCAGTACTTGCAGCCAAGGGGAAAGGAATGCTGTTAGTAATATATATACATAAACACTTGCCCACTCGGTGTATATCAACGACCAAACTTAGCAACACAACACCCCTCTGAATCTATGATGAAGATGCAAGTGCAGTACACAGCTCTCGTATTTAACCCAGCATTCCGTTGGAAAAGTTAGCAACAGCGTAGCATGAACCTCTGATCCCTTTCTGGGCCCTACCTGTCTGTCCTACCAGTCAGAGATTGTGCAAAGCTCGTCGGTGATTCAGGCCGTCGGGCACGCGCCCACGAGCGTCACCAGGTTCGGGTGTCTCATCCGGCCGATGCATTCCACCGCTCGGGCGAACCAGTTTGACATGTCCCTGTTTCCAGTAAGTTTCTATAACTATTTTTTTCTTTTCTCTATGCTCTAACTGTTGAACAATTTCAATTGTCTAGGATTTGATTGGTCTAGATGGAGATGAAATGACCGAGTATTTGCCATCTACTGGTGATAAGACTATTCTTTTTAGATGATATTTATTCAATGGTACTTTATTCTTACAATCTACTAGCACAAATAAATAAGACATTGAAACTTTACTTCTGATTGGAGATAGTGGGGTTATTCTAAGTACGACCTTGCAGGCAGGGTGCCGACAGCCCAAAATTGACACCCTGGGTTGTTGCCTGGAGGCACAACCAAAATGGACAACATGTTTTATAAAATCATAGTTGTCTCTCTATACATAAATTGTGTTTTTGCTATTTCCCTTTTGAGAGGAAACCGAATGCATTTGTAAAATATGCACCATAACTTGAAGGCGTTACATAACTGATAGTTAATTAGTACTTTTTTATATATCCAGATAGATATTAGTCCAATAGTTTTCTTCGAGATGCAATTAGCACTTATAACAACATTGATTTTCTTATATACCCTTATTTTTGTGCCTGTGCATTAATGGTCTATGTTATCATTCAAAATTGCATTATGTTGACACTATGTATATATGCACCCACCTCTTCAGACACCACAACTCATGTTGTTGGGCGATGAATAAATAGGAAATATTAAGGGAGTGTATTGTAGAATAAAAATGACCTACTTAAATGGTAATTAGGTAAACAGGCATGGCAACATATCTAGAATGGCTGACATGTACCTGACCGTATTCATAGTAACAGAGCCATTCATGTTGTTGGGCGATGAATAAATAGGAAATATTAAGGGAGTGTATTGTAGAATAAAAATGACCTACTTAAATGGTAATTAGGTAAACAGGCAGGGCAACATATCTAGAATGGCTGACATGTACCTGACCGGACGGTGTCGCTTGTGCCACTAAGAGGTAAGGCTGGATTCCTGGAGTTGTGTTCTTCATGTGGTTTGGAAGGCATGGTGGAGTATAAATTTTTATGTAGTACCTGGTTAGATGTTAGTCTTTGAGCAGAACTCCTATGCAATGGGAGACACATTTTAGCATCCTTAGGTTGGGTGGTTTGTAGAAGAAAGGAAGTAGCAGTAAGTTCATGCTGAAAGAGAAGTGTAATTGATTTTTTTTAAATACAGAATGCATACATACCTTGTTGGTTGTAGTGTATCACCAGTTTTTTAGCATCACCAGTTTAGAATCCTTAGGGGTCATCTACAGCTGTAGAGAAGGTAGCAGTAATAATATATTGTATAGAACTCAGACCAAGGAGGTTTAACATACGGATGACCTTTTTTAACAATTTGATGGAGCAGAATGGAGGATAATCTACCAGTTAATGTCCAGGAATATCAAGAACTTGCTAAGAAATTAATTCTGAAAAAAGGTCATTACACGCTAAGAACAATAATGCGCGAGCTACTGAATTTACAATCAAGCAAGGGTGGTTGCATACTGGTGATAATGGATACTTTGATGAGGGAGGTCAGCTTTTCGTAGTTGATAGACTTAAAGAACTGATTAAGTACAAAGGTTTTCAGGTAAAGTTTCTCATTTTTTTCGCAAACAAATGTTTAGTTTCTGCAAACTTTTATTTATAATTATGTGGGTGGTGAAAATTAGTAATCTGAACAGTGCTTACTGAAAGGAGACTTTGTCCAGCCTCATTTGGGTCCTTTCTGCAGCTAACGTTTGCAGTTCTACTAAGCATTTATATTCATACAAAATATTATTCAGTAGATTGATATTCTTTGCTTACTATTCGATCTAACTATCATAAAATGGATTATCCTTCACATATGTTATTTTACCTTTTGAATCTTATATCATGTGTTTTTTCTTTAGTTGAATTTCATATTTTTCTTCGGCATATTGCACCCGCCGAGCTTGAAGGGCTACTTCTGTCTCATCCAGAAATTCTGGATGCTGTTGTTATCTCGTAAGTTTAGTCACCTAATCATTGGGATTGATAGCTACTTCTGTGTGTGTGTTTTAGAAATCTGTTTTTTTGTTGTACCTTATGGGAATATGTGATTTTTCCTAAGGTTACCTGATGCTAAAGCTGGTGAAGTTCCTATTGCCTACGTCCTAAGGTCCCCCGACAGTTCTTTGACTGAAGTTGATGTTCAGAAATTTATTGAAAAGCAGGTGAGTCTGTGTAGGAACATTTGCTCAATTGTTTCCATTGGCAAAGTCTAACTCTCTAAGTACTGGTCCCACTAGCGTTGGACACATATAAACAAATTAATTCTGAAAAAAGACCTTTTAAGCAAAACTCACTAACGTTGAAGGTTAATGGAGGTCGATAATGTTGAAGGAATTATGAAACAAAAAGTTTCTAGCTTTAGAAAGCACTACCAAAGATGCACTATGATTATATCAACGGGGGAGCAGAGGATGAGTATACACTGAGGGAGAATATTGCAGCATATGGAAGAATTCTGTACTGTTCGCCTCACCAATACTTTTAAACCTCATTAAGAAGTGAGTCCTTACTTTTTGTTGTCGATTACTGAGAGCACCTAGAGGGGGGTGAATAGGTGATCCTGTAAAAATCAAACACTTATAGCCACAAAAACTTGGTTAAGTGTTAGCTCAATAGAAGCAAGTGGCTAAGGACCGAGCTCTTGTGAAACAGAATAGTTACGATGAAGGCAGGCACAAGAGACACGATGATTTATCCCGTGGTTCGGCCAAGTATCACACTTGCCTACTCCACGTTGTGGCATCCCAATGGACGAGGGTCGCACTCAACCCCTTTCATGTGATCCAATGATCAACTTGAATACCACGGTGTTTTCCTTTCTTTCACTATTTCCCGTTCGCGAGGAATCTCCACAACTTGGAACCTCTCGCCCTTACAAATGATGATCACAAAGAAGCACGGAAGTAAGGGAGGGAAGAGAAACACACACAAGACTCAAAGAACGAACACAATCACGCACACAAACCACAACTTGAGCACACAACACGATGCGGGGAGTTCACTACTCAACTAGAGCTCAAGTCACTTATCACAAAGAATCGAATGCGCGATAATGGAGTCTTGCTGCTTGAGGATGATCAAAGAATGCTTGGTGTCTCCTCTATGCGCCTAGGGGTGCCTTTTATAGCCCCAAGGCAGCTAGGAGCCGTTGGAAGCAATCTGGGAAGGCAATTCTTGCCTTCTGTTGGGTGGCGCACCGGACAGTCCGGTGCACCACCGGACAGGCACTGTTCATAGTCCGGTTGTAAGACCTAAAATTGGTATAAGAAAAAAAACATATATATGTAAATAAATAATTGTAATTCTTCATACTTGTCCTTTATTCTTGCACCTAATCTGTGAAACGCACCAACACATTTGAGTTCAAAAATACCAAAATTTGAAAACTTAAAAGAAACACTTTCAATCTATTTATTATAACTTTATAATTACAACACTCCTTAACAATATTTGAATCAAATCATGGTGAAGATTTAATATTTCTCCTAAACAAAATGAAGTAATGTGTGAATTATTCTCTTATGAGTTATGCATATAGAAACATTTATTTAGGTGAATAATTAACCAATAAATAAATAAAATAAACTTTGCATGGCGTCCTGGATCTTTTACTGAGCATTGAATTAAGTTTTAAATTCAAACCTTGTTTGAATCTTTGAATTTGGAAATAGAACCAGAAAAGAAAAGGTAAAGGGGATAACTGTGTGTCTGGGCCAGATTTTGGAAGTCGCGGCCCATCTCCACATCCTTGTGCGCGTCTGCATTTACCCCGCGTGGGCCAAAATGTTTTTCTGGCTGGCCCAAATCGCTCGCGCTTGCCAACCCTAAAGACGCTTCATGGTGGGCCCTACCTGTCATAGCCATATCCTTGCTTGGACTCGTCTCAACTGGATTCTGTCGTTCTCGCGTGGATAGCGCAACAGAATCCGAGCTTCGCGTGCGGGATCTTGCCAACGGACCGTGCGAATCGCCGAAATCTTCGATCCAAGCCTTTCGGACTCGCTCTTCCATGGGACTATATAATCCAGAGCCCCCTAGCTATCTTCATCACGGGTATGCACCAGGAATCGAGAGCTCGCGCAAGGAGAAAGAACAGTGAGGTGCCCGACCTCCGCCACCGCCGTAGCTGCCTCTGGTCTGGGCGCGAGTCGGATGCTGGTAAAGTAGTCGTGACGATTCGTGGTGGCACACTGCAAGTGATCATGGCCTTCTCGGGCGAAGCGGTCCTCCTGTGCTCTACCAATTGCTCACCAGAGCAACTTGGCCACCATAGTTCCGCTCTTCACCGCGGGCGGAGTCCGACGCGGCTAAACTACGGGTAAGAATACATCCATTGTGATCGCCTTGTCGTGCACATCATGTAGCTCCGTTCAATTTGACAATGGTGCTCGGGGAGGCCGATTGGGGTCACAGTCGTTCTTCTCCACCGCACGGTCATGGCGACGGTGGCCCTGCTTGGTTGGTGGGGGGAAGACGAAGGGCGACCGTTGATCTGGCCTGGGCGGCTGTGATTAAAACACCGAGATACCCCTTCGGTTGGGATGATCTGGGCCGTTGTAGCCGGATCTGGTGGTGTGGGGCAGATCGCACGGTAATAAAATCTGAGTCGTTCATGTTGGATCGAGTGGCTCCTATTAGGAAATAGAATACCGCTTCAGTGGGATTTAATCGGGACCGTCCATTTATGATCGGACAATCCAGAATTTGCGCGTACCCTTTCGGTGCGCTGATTTTCAAAAAAGCCCATGTACTTTTACACAATCAACCCGCCGTCCCAATTTGCATGATTGGGTCCTCGGTTGGGCACTTAAAAATTACAAAGTGATCCCAGAAATTTTACAGAAACACCCCTGGATGCTAATTCTGGTATAAAATAAATAGTAAATTACCTAGAAACTTAGATAATTCATAACTTTTGCATTCCACCTCCGATTTGATCCGTTCCAGTTGCATTAATTTTGTTTTGATATTGTTTATCACCCAGTGTCTTTGTTTAGCCATGAAACTTGATTTAAAATTATTCGCTTGAATTACTCTATTCTAGGTACTAAATAACTCTAGAAATTCATAACTAGAGAACTGTAACTCCGATTTATTCTGTTCCAATTGTGTTAGATTCATAATAATATCATCTGTACAGTATGGCACTAACACTTATCACACCCCATACTTTTATTATTAGAAATTTGTCTAGTCTATGTTTAATAGATTAACTCCTCAAATCGAAGTTAACCTATCCATAATTATAATTAAATTAAAATTATGATATCTAGATATGTTATAATTAAGATTAAGGTCAAGTTAATTATTTATAGAATAGTATCTCATATGATATACACTAACCAACTTATAATATAATTTAATATTTAAACCACATATATCTACCATAAATCCTAATTCTTTAACCGTAGCTCCAAATTTAATGATTCTCGTTCCCTCGATCTCGTAGCAACGCGTAGATTATTATTACGCAGTTTATTCTTATGTTTGGTGTAATGTTAATTTTGCCTATACACTGTTTGTCTGTATTGCTACGTTTAGCAGTGAGGACACGTGTCACCTGAATATCATCCTGGTACCTGGAATCTCAAGTCCCAGGCAAGTTGTGCCCTTGATCACTTCTTTTTACCTAGTCATGTTCTAATTAATCATAATGATCTGCATAGGTTAATTTTGATGGGGCCCACTAGGTTACCCTAGTTTGACTATCTTTATAACTTGTTCACCACTGAATCTTTGGGTAGTACCTGCTATTGCTTTATGTGGTTTTGGGTATAGAGATACATATTATTCATGATTATACTTTTATTATCAGTTGTTATTTACTGTTCATGATAAGATCATTATGTTAATTGGAACATGGAGAACCACCCGGGAAAACAGTGCTACCACAAGGGTTTAATGGGACGCCCTTGGCTGACTAACTAGGAAAGCTAGTGGAGGACTATCTTACCCGAAAGGGGCAAGGGCAGTAGGGGAGTGGTCAGTGTAGGGAGGTCCTCGGGTTGATTTTGCTGCGATGGCGGTCAGACGAGGGATTCCTGCATTGGAGCTTCCTATAAACTGTAGCGGGTTTTCTGAAGCTAGTGGAACTTTGTAAAGGCCTCGTAGTGTTACCCTACCTCGCCTCCTCGGTAGAGGTGTATGGGATTGGCCGTCTCTTGGCAGATGGGTAACATGACTTGTGGGTAAAGATGCGCAACCTCTGCAGAGTGTAAAACTGGTATACTAGCCATGCTCACGGTCATGAGCAGCTCGGACACTCACATGATTAATTTATGAAACGAAATTCAATTTGTCATATACATTGCATCACAGGTGATGTTGTTACTACTTTTGTTCTACTCTTAATTGGGTTGGTATTTACTTATACTTAGTAACTGCTAATAAAATTTTGACTAACTTTAAAAGCAATGCTCAGCTTCAACCATCCTCTTTGGTAAGCCTTACACTTCACGTGAGCTCCCACCTTTTGCGAGTTCATGCACATTATTCCCCACAACTTGTTGAGATATGAACGTATGTGAGCTCACTCTTGCTGTCTCACACCCCCCACAGGTCAAGAATAGGTACCATAGGATGAGGCGCTCGGAGGATGCTGCGATGTGTTCGTGAGAGGTCTAGGTCGTCGTCTCCCAGTCAACTTTGGGTTGCTGGACCGTTGTCTCCTTATAATGTAATTATTTATTTTGTATAGAACTCCTGTTATATAGTAAAGATGTGACATTCGATCCTGTGCCATGATTCATCATATGTGTGAGACTTGGTCCCAGCACACACCTGGTGATTATGTTCGCGCCCGGGTCTTGGTGCCCCGAAACCCGGGTGTGACAGAAGTGGTATCAGAGGAATGTTGACTGTAGGACGAAACCTAGATAGAACTGGGCAACCATTATCTACTTACCTTTGCTACTCTGATTCTTTTCTGAACTTTTCTTAATCTTTTCTCATCTATTTCCTCTTTACTCTGATTATTCTTACCTTTTCCTTCTAAAGACAAATGTGGATTTCACACTTTGAAATCCTGTGCCTAAAGTGACATTTAGGAATAGGAGACCTAATCCTAGGAAAAAAAACTATTTTTGTAGGAATCTATACACTTGAATGCTTGTTCTTATGATACATGTCTGATTTGGATCTTTGATTGAGTATGAGGAGTTTTGGAGTAATGTCCACAACTACATCTACATATACATATAGGCATAAAAATATATTCATAAGACAACTAGACAACCTAAATTATCCTCCATTAAAGTATATCCATTTTAAATAGATCCATCATATCTTAAAAGATCCTATCTAATCTTATATGATCTAATCTAGAGTGAGTTACTTAATGCTGGCACAAGGATAAGGCCATACTACTAATCCACTTACGCCTAAATTGGTGACTTAGATCAACTCAGCCATACACAAACCACTTGACCTACATAATTGGTTACATAATTAATACCAACTAGCATATAGCTACCTACTAAACCCTCTACTTAGCTATTACCTACTGATCTATTTTAACCTCTTGGTGACACCAAAGCTCAAGAGGGAAAAGCTCAACCTCGTCAAGAAAGGAGAGAAGTCAAACTAGATCTTTTGATGCATTACCACTCAACACGGAATCCTTTCCCATCATAAACTTGCTTACCCTAGGCTATTCTTGCCCTAACCTACCCATCTTTCATAATAAAATGACTATACATATATATACACATACCTTCCTAATCACCTACTCATTTGTATCAAAGACAAAAAACCTCTTGATTTTGGTACCAACTAGAAACTAAAAGCTACAATACAACCAATCTCTCTAGAATCCCTTTCTTACAAATCTCGAGGACGAGATTTCTATTAAGGGGGTAGGATTTGTAAGACCTAAAATTGGTATAAGAAAAAAAACATATATATGTAAATAAATAATTGTAATTCTTCATACTTGTTCTTTATTCTTGCACCTAATCTGTGAAACGCACCAACACATTTGAGTTCAAAAATACCAAAATTTGAAAACTTAAAAGAAACACTTTCAATCTATTTATTATAACTTTATAATTAAAACACTCCTTAGCAATATTTGAATCAAATCATGGTGAAGATTTAATATTTCTCCTAAACAAAATGAAGTAATGTGTGAATTATTCTCTTATGAGTTATGCATATAGAAACATTTATTTAGGTGAATAATTAACCAATAAATAAATAAAATAAACTTTGCATGGCGTCCTGGATCTTTTACTGAGCATTGAATTAAGTTTTAAATTCAAACCTTGTTTGAATCTTTGAATTTGGAAATAGAACCAGAAAAGAAAAGGTAAAGGGGATAACTGTGTGTCTGGGCCAGATTTTGGAAGTCGCGGCCCATCTCCACATCTTGCGCGCGCCTGCATTCACCCGCGTGGGCCAAAATGTTAATCTGGCTGGCCCAAATCGCTGGCGCTCGCCAACCCTAAAGACGCTTCACGGTGGGCCCTACCTGTCATAGCCATCTCCTTGCTTGGACTCGTCTCAACTGGATTCTGTCGTTCTCGCGTGGATAGCGCAACGGAATCCGAGCTTCGCGTGCGGGATCTTGCCAATAGACCGTGTGAATCGCCGAAATCTTTGATCCAAGCCTTTTGGACTCGCCCATCCATGGGACTATATAATCCAGAGCCCCCTAGCTATCTTCATCACGGGTATGCACCAGGAACCGAGAGCTCGCGCAAGGAGAAAGAACAGTGAGGTGCCCGACCTCCGCCACCGCCGTAGCTGCCTCTGGTCTGGGCGCGAGTCGGATGCTGGTAAAGTAGTCATGACGGTTCGTGGCGGCACGCTGCACGTGATCATGGCCTTCTCGGGCGAAGCGGTCCTCCTGTGCTCTACCAATTGCTCACCAGAGCAACTTGGCCACCATAGTTCCGCTCTTCACCGCGGGCGGAGTCCGACGCGGCTAAACTACGGGTAAGAATACATCCATTGTGATCGCCTTGTCGTGCACATCATGTAGCTCCGTTCAATTTGACAATGGTGCTCGGGGGAGGCCGATTGGTGTCACGGTCGTTCTTCTCCACCGCACGGTCATGGCGACGGTGGCCCTGCTTGGTTGGTGGGGGGAAGACGAAGGGCGACCGTTGATCTGGCCTGGGCGGCTGTGATTAAAACACCGGGATACCCCTTCGGTTGGGATGATCCGGGCCGTTATAGCCGGATCTGGTGGTGTGGGGCAGATCACACGGTAATAAAATTTGAGTCGTTCATGTTGGATCGAGTGGCTCCGATTAGGAAATAGAATACCGCTTCGGTGGGATTTAATCGGGACCGTCCATTTATGATCGGACAATCCAGAATTTGCGCGTACCCTTTCGGTGCGCTGATTTTCAAAAAAGCCCCTGTACTTTTACACAATCAACCTGCCGTCCCAATTTGCATGATTGGGTCCTCGGTTGGGCACTTAAAAATTACAAAGTGATCCCAGAAATTTTACAGAAACACCCCTGGATGCTAATTCTGGAATAAAATAAATAGTAAATTACCTAGAAACTTAGATAATTCATAACTTTTGCATTCCACCTCCGATTTGATCCGTTCCAGTTGCATTAATTTTGTTTTAATATTTTTTATCACCCAGTGTCTTTGTTTAGCCATGAAACTTGATTTAAAATTATTCGCTTGAATTACTCTATTCTAGGTACTAAATAACTCTAGAAATTCATAACTAGAGAACTGTAACTCCGATTTATTCTATTCCAATTGTGTTAGATTCATAATAATATCATCTATACAGTATGGCACTAACATTTATCACACCCCATACTTTTATTATTAGAAATTTGTCTAGTCTATGTTTAATAGATTAACTCCTCAAATCGAAGTTAACCTATCCATAATTATAATTAGATTAAAAATATGATCTCTAGATATGTTATAATTAAGATTAAGGTCGAGTTAATTATTTATAGAATAGTATCTCATATGATATACACTAACCAACTTATAATATAATTTAATATTTAAACCACATATATCTACCATAAATCCTAATTCTTTAACCGTAGCTCCGAATTTAATGATTCTCGTTCCCTCGATCTCGTAGCAACGCGTAGATTATTATTACGCAGTTTATTCTTCTGTTTGGTGTAATGTTAATTTTGCCTATACACTGCTTGTCTGTATTGCTACGTTTAGCAGTGAGGACACGTGTCACCTGAATATCATCCTGGTACCTGGAATCTCAAGTCCCAGGCAAGTTGTGACCTTGATCACTTCTTTTTACCCAGCCATGTTCTAATTAATCATAATGATCTGCATAGGTTAATTTTGATGGGACCCAATAGGTTACCCTAGTTTGACTATCTTTATACCTTGTTCACCACTGAATCTTTGGGTAGTACCTGCTATTGCTTTATGTGGTTTTGGGTATAGAGATACATATTATTCATGATTATACTTTTATTATCAGTTGTTATTTACTGTTCATGATAAGATCATTATGTTAATTGGAACATGGAGAACCACCCGGGAAAACAGTGCTACCACAAGGGTTTAATGGGACGCCCTTGGCTGACTAACTAGGAAAGCTAGTGGAGGACTATCTTACCCGAAAGGGGCAAGGGCAGTAGGGGAGTGGTCAGTGTAGGGAGGTCCTCGGGTTGATTTTGCTGCGATGGCGGTCAGACGAGGGATTCCTGCATTGGAGGTTCCTATAAACTGTACCGGGTTTTTGAAGCTAGTGGAACTTTGTAAAGGCCTCGTAGTGTTACCCTGCCTCGCCTCCTCGGTAGAGGTGTATGGGATTGGCCGTCTCTTGGCAGATGGGTAACATGACTTGTGGGTAAAGATGTGCAACCTTTGTAGAGTGTAAAACTGGTATACTAGCCGTGCTCACGGTCATGAACAGCTCGGACACTCACATGATTAATTTATGAAACTAAATTCAATTTGTCATATGCATTGCATCGCAGGTGATGTTGTTACTACTTTTGTTCTACTCTTAATTGGGTTGGTATTTACTTATACTTAGTAACTGCTAATAAAATTTTGACTAACTTTAAAAGTAATGCTCAGCTTCAACCATCCTCTTTGGTAAGCCTTACACTTCACGTGAGCTCCCACCTTTTGCGTGTTCATGCACATTATTCCCCACAACTTGTTGAGCTATGAACGTATGTGAGCTCACTCTTGCTGTCTCACACCCCCCACAGGTCAAGAACAGGTACCACAGGATGAGGCGCTTGGAGGATGCTGCGATGTGTTCGTGAGAGGTCTAGGTCCTCGTCTCCCAGTCAACTTTGGGTTGCTGGACCGTTGTCTCCTTATAATGTAATTATTTATTTTGTATAGAACTCCTGTTATATAGTAAATATGTGACATTCGATCATGTGCCATGATTCATCATATGTGTGAGACTTGGTCCCAGCACACCTGGTGATTATGTTCGCGCCCGGGTCTTGGTGCCCCGAAACCCGGGTGTGACACCGGTGCAGTTGCCTTCCAAAAATAGAACAGTCGACCGTTGCAGAAATGGAGCCGTTGTGAAAGGGAAATGTGCCCTTGGGCCATTTCTAAGTATTTTGGTGATTGAGTGCCAACACAAGTGCTTAAGTGTGAATCTATGCAAAGTGATGGACAAAGTGCAAATCAAGTCTAAAGGTATGTTTCTAGACTTAGTACATTGTTTTGAGAACTAATGTATTGTGTCTAAGTGTTAGAAACAGGAGAAATCAAATTGGAAAAGAGATAGCTTCTTTCAGCCGAAGTCTGCTAAGTCTGGGTGCATCGGACTGTCCGGTGGTGCACCAGACAGTGTCCGGTGCGCCAGGCTGGCTCTGGCGAACTTGCTGCTCTCGGGACTTCGACGACGGTGTACGGCTATAAATCATCGGACTGTCCGGTGGTGCACCGGACTGTCCGGTGAGCCATTCACAGGCGAACTCGTCGCTCTCGGGAGATGATTAACGGCGTACGGCTATAATTCACCGGACTGTCCGGTGGTGCACCGGACTGTCCGGTGAGCCAACGATCGGCCGGGCCAACGGTCGGCCGCGCGATCTGTGCGGGACTCGTGGCCGAGCCAACGGCTAGAAGGGGGCACCAGACTGTCCGGTGTGCACCGGACACCAGACTGTCCGGTGTGCACCGGACAGTGTCCGGTGCTGTCGGGGACCATAATTAGGGGTACCCTCAAGACTCCTAATTCTCAGCTGGTAACCCCCATCAGCATAAAGCTGCTAAGGCCTGATGGGTGTGATTAAGTCAGGGATCAGTCCATTCGAGCGACTCGATCACGCCTCGCCCGAGCCTAGCCTCGGACAAGGGCAGCCGACCCCGGAGGATTTCCGTCTCGCCCGAGGCCCCCTCCAACGGCGGACATATTTTCGGCTCGCCCGAGGCCCTGCCTTCGCTAAGAAGCAACCCTGACTAAATCGCCGCACCGACCGACCAAGTCGCAGGAGCATTTTATGCAAAGGTGACCTGACACCTTTATCCTGACGCGCGCCCTCCGGCAGAGCCGAAGTGACCGCCGTCACTTCACCGCTCCATTGACCGGCCTGACAGAAGGACAGTGCCGCCTGCGCCACTCCGACTGCAGTGCCACTTGACAGAGTGAGACTGACAGGCAGTCAGGCCCCGCCAAAGGCACCATAGGAAGCTCCGCCCAACCCAGGGCTCGGACTCGGGCTCGGTCCCGGAAGACGGCGAACTCCGCTCCGCCCGACCCAGGGCTCAGACTCGGGCTAGTTCCGAAAGACGGCGAACTCCGCTCCGCCCGACCCAGGGCTCGGACTCGGGCTAGGTCCCGGAAGACGGCGAACTCCGCTCCGCCCGACCCAGGGCTCGGACTCGGGCTAAGTCCCGGAAGACGGCGAACTCCGCTCCGCCCGACCCAGGGCTCGGACTCGGGCTAAGTCCCGGAAGACGGCGAACTCCGCTCCGCCTGACCCAGGGCTCGGACTCGGGCTCAGCCCCAGAAGACAACGAACTCCGCTTCGCCCGACCCCAGGGCTCGGACTCCACCCTGGCCTCTGCCGAACGACCTCCGCCTCGCCCGACCCAGGGGCTCGGACTCGGCCTCGGCCATGGAAGACAGACTCGACCCCGGCTTCGGAGAAGCCTCCACGTCGCCCAACCTAGGGCGCAGGCCAGCCACGTCAACAGGAAGCGCCATCATCACCCTACCCCGAGCTGACTCGGGCCGCAGAGAACAAGACCGGTGTCCCATCCGGCTAGCTCCGCCAGATAGGCAATGATGGCGCCCCGCATGCTCTGTGACGACGACGGCTCTCAGCTCTCTTACGGAAGCAGGAGGATGTCAGCAAGGACTCAACCGCTCCGACAGCTGTCCCTCCGCCAGGCTCCGTCGCTCCTCCGACGGCCACGACATCACACCAGCTGGGTGCCAAAATCTCTCCGGCTGCCACATCGGCATGTACTTAGGGCGCTAGCTCTCCCCCGCTAGACACATAGCACTCTGCTACACCCCCATTGTACACCTGGATCCTCTCCTTACGCCTATAAAAGGAAGGACCAGGGCCCTCTTAGAGAGGGTTGGCCGCGCGGGGACGAGGACGGGACAGGCGCTCTCTTGGGGCCGCTCGCTTCCCTCTCCCGCGTGGACGCTTGTAACCCCCTACTGCAAGCGCACCCGACCTGGGCGCGGGACGAACACGAAGGCCACGGGATTCCCACCTCTCTCACGTCGGTCTCCGGCCGCCTCGCTCCTTTCCCCCCTTCGCGCTCGCCCACGCGCTCGACCCATCTGGGCTGGGGCACGCGGCGACACTCACTCGTCGGCCCGAGGGACCCCCCGGTCTCGAAACGCCGACAGTTGGCGCGCCAGGTAGGGGCCTGCTGCGTGTTGACGAACAGCTTCCCGTAAAGCTCCAGATGGGCAGTCTCCAGCAACCTCTCCGACCCGGGACGGTGCTCCGTTTCGGGAGTCTTGAGTTCATGTCCTTCGACGGCAGCTACGACATGATACTCCTTCCACCGCCGCGCGACAACGACAATGGCGGCCGACAGCCCGCCCGCCGGCGGCGGAATCGACGACGTCTTCCCCGCGTGGTGGAAGAACAACATTCGAGCTCGCCCCATCCTCTCCCCCGCTAACGGAGGAGGAGGCGGGGCAACCAAGGCCAAGCGGGAGGCCACGCCTCGTCGGCTGTCGAGCGAGTCGACGTCCCTAGCGCCCCAACGGGGGGCGCGTCGGGCATCGACCTCGCGTTTGAGACGAAGGCGAGCGCCGTCTCCCCGCGACACGCCAATCCCGAGCAAGCGGACGACGCCAGCACGCTCGCGGAAGGCTTGATGGGCGTCACCCTCGTACCTGAGATGACGGTGCAGTCAGTCCCCGACGTGACTTCATCGCCGTTCGTCGACCAAAAGGTACCGACCGATTCCCATCCTACGTCATTTAGATCCAGCCTCAACCCGCCTAGCGACCTTGCTTTGGCGGGCACTCTCGTAGAGGCGAGTTCGAACCCTCTGGGGTTTCGCACGCGGTCGCCTTGGGACCGGCTGACGGACGTCTCGACCTATGGGCCCTCCGGGTCCGAGGAAGACGACGACCCCAGCATCTGTTGGGATTTCTCTGGACTTGGCAACCCTAGTGCCATGCGAGACTTCATGACCGCATGTGACTACTGCCTCTCCGACTGTTCCGACGGTAGCCGCAGCCTCGACGACGAGGACTGCGGCCCAAGCCGCGAATGTTTCCACGTCGATCTAGGGGGTCCCTCCGAAGGCAATCATCTCGGCATGCCGGAGGACGGTGATCTCCCTAGGCCGGTGCCCCGCGCTGACATCCCGCGGGAGCTAGCTGTGGTCCCCGTTCCGGCGGGGGGTCATGACCCACAGCTCGAGCAAGTCCGCGAGGCGCAGGCCAGGCTCGACGAGGGAGCAGGAGCGCTTGAGCCGATTCGCCGGGACGTCGGGCAGGCATGGGCGGGCCAACCCCCGGCCGGAGAAATACGTCACCTGCCCCAGGGTCTCCAGCTCCGTGTCGCCAACGACGTCAGGGTCAGGCCACCGCCCGCATCCAGTGGGGTCGGTCAGAACCTGGCCGCAGCAGCGATGCTTCTCCGCGCGATGCCGGAGCCATCAACCACCGAGGGTCGGCGAATCCAGGGGGAGCTCAAGAATCTCCTGGAAGGCGCTGCGGTCCGACGGGCCGAGAGCTCTGCCTCCCGAAGGCAGGGATACCCCTCGGAACCTCATGCCGCGACTTCCCAATTCATGCGGGAAGCCTCAGTCTACACCGGGCGCACGCGCAACACCGCGCCTGCGGCCCCGGGCCACCTCGGCAACAAGCACCATCATCGCGACCGTCGGGCCCACCATGACGAGAGGGTGCGCCGAGGCTATCACCCAAGGCGTGGGGGACGCTACAACAGCGGGGAGGATCGGAGTCCCTCGCCCAAACCACCCGGTCCGCAGGCCTTCAGCCGGGCCATCCGGCGAGCACCGTTCCCGACCCGGTTCCGACCCCCGACTACCATCACAAAGTACTTGGGGGAAACGAGACCGAAATTGTGGCTCGCGGACTACCGCCTGGCCTGCCAGCTGGGTGGAACGGACGACGACAACCTCATCATCCGCAACCTCCCCCTGTTCCTCTCCGACACCGCTCGCGCCTGGTTGGAGCACCTGCCTCCGGGGCAGATCTCCAACTGGGATGACCTGGTCCGAGCCTTCGCCGGCAATTTCCAGGGCACGTACGTGCGCCCCGGGAATTCCTGGGACCTCCGAAGCTGTCGGCAGCAGCCGGGAGAGTCTCTCCGGGACTACATCCGGCGATTCTCGAAGCAGCGCACCGAGCTGCCCAACATCACCGACTCGGATGTCATCGGCGCGTTCCTTGCCGGCACCACCTGCCGCGACCTGGTGAGCAAGTTGGGTCGCAAGACCCCCACCAGGGCGAGCGAGCTGATGGACATCGCCACCAAGTTCGCCTCTGGCCAGGAGGCGGTCGAGGCTATCTTCCGAAAGGACAAGCAGCCCCAGGGCCGCCCACCGGAAGATGCTCCCGAGGCGTCTACTCAGCGCGGCGCCAAGAAGAAAGGCAAGAAGAAGTCGCGAGCGAAACGCGACGCCGCCGACGCGGACCTTGTCGCCGCCGCCGAGCACAAAAACCCTCGGAAGCCCCCCGGAGGTGCCAACCTCTTCGACAAGATGCTCAAGGAGCCGTGCCCCTATCATCAGGGGCCCGTCAAGCACACCCTTGAGGAGTGCGTCATGCTTCGGCGCCACTTCCACAGGGCCGGGCCACCCGTGGAGGGTGGCAGGGCCCGCGACGACGACAAGAAGGAAGATCACCAAGCAGGAGAGTTCCCCGAGGTCCGCGACTGCTTCATGATCTACGGTGGGCAAGCGGCGAATGCCTCGGCTCGGCACCGCAAGCAAGAGCACCGGGAGGTCTGCTCGGTCAAGGTGGCGACGCCGGTCTATCTAGACTGGTCCGACAAGCCCATCACCTTCGACCAAGACGACCACCCCGACCATGTGCCGAGCCCGGGGAAATACCCGCTCGTCGTCGACCCCGTCATCGGCGACGTCAGGCTCACCAAGGTCCTTATGGACGGGGGCAGCAGCCTCAACATCATCTATGCCGAGACCCTCAGGCTCCTGCGCGTCGATCTGTCCTCCGTCCGAGCAGGCGCTGCGCCCTTGCACGGGATCATTCCCGGGAAGCGCGTCCAGCCCCTCGGACGACTCGACCTTCCCGTCTGCTTCGGAACACCCTCCAACTTCCGAAGGGAGACTCTGACGTTCGAGGTGGTCGGGTTCCGAGGAACCTACCACGCGGTACTGGGGAGGCCTGCTACGCGAAGTTCATGGCCATCCCCAACTACACCTACCTGAAGCTCAAGATGCCGGGCCCCAACGGGGTCATCACTGTCGGCCCCACGTACAAACACGCGTTCGAATGCGACATGGAGTGCGTGGAGTACGCCGAGGCCCTCGCCGAGTCCGAGGCCCTCATCTCCGACCTGGAAAGCCTCTCCAAAGAGGTGTCAGACGTGAAGCGTCATGCCGACAACTTCGAGCCAGTGGAGACGGTTAAGGCTGTCCCCCTCGACCCTAGTGGCGACGCCTCCAAGCAGATCCGGATCGGTTCCGGGCTCGACCCCAAATAGGAAACAGTGCTCGTCGACTTTCTCCGCGCAAACGCCGACGTCTTCGCGTGGAGTCCCTCGGACATGCCCGGCATACCAAGGGATGTCGCCGAGCACTCGCTGGATATTCGGGCCGGAGCCCGACCCGTCAAGCAGCCTCTGCGCCGATTCGACGAGGAGAAGCGCAGAGCGATAGGCGAGGAGATCCACAAGCTAATGGCAGCCGGGTTCATCAAAGAGGTATTCCATCCCGAATGGCTTGCCAACCCTATGCTTGTGAGAAAGAAAGGGGGGAAATGGCGGATGTGTGTAGACTACACTGGTCTCAACAAAGCATGTCCGAAGGTTCCCTACCCTCTGCCTCGCATCGATCAAATTGTGGATTCCACTGCTGGGTGCGAAACCCTGTCTTTCCTCGACGCCTACTCGGGGTACCACCAAATCAGGATGAAAGAGTCCGACCAGCTCGCGACTTCTTTCATCACGCCCTTCGGCATGTACTGCTATGTCACCATGCCGTTCGGTTTGAGGAATGCGGGCGCGACGTACCAGCGGTGCATGAACCATGTGTTCGGCGAACACATCGGTCGCACGGTCGAGGCCTACGTCGATGACATCGTAGTCAAGACGAGGAAAGCTTCTGACCTCCTCTCCGACCTTGAAGTGACATTCCGATGTCTCAAGGCGAAAGGCGTCAAGCTCAATCCCGAGAAGTGTGTCTTCGGGGTGCCCCGGGGCATGCTCTTGGGGTTCATCGTCTCCGAGCGGGGCATCGAAGCCAACCCGGAGAAGATCGCAGCCATCACCAGCATGGGTCCCATCAAGGACTTAAAGGGCGTACAGAGGGTCATGGGATGTCTCGCGGCTCTGAGCCGCTTCATCTCACGCCTCGGCGAAAGAGGCCTGCCTCTGTACCGCCTCTTAAGGAAGGCCGAGCGCTTCAGTTGGACCCCTGAGGCCGAGGAAGCTCTCGGGAACCTGAAGGCGCTCCTCGCAAAGGCGCCTATCTTGGTGCCCCCAGCTGACGGAGAAGCCCTCTTGGTCTACGTCGCCGCGACCACCCAGGTGGTTAGCGCCGCGATTGTGGTCGAGAGGCAAGAAGAGGGGCATGCATTGCCCGTTCAGAGGCCAGTTTACTTCGTCAGCGAGGTACTGTCTGAAACCAAGATCCGCTACCCACAAGTTCAGAAGCTGCTGTATGCAGTGATCCTGACGCGGCGGAAGTTGCGACACTACTTCGAGTCTCATCCGGTAACTGTGGTGTCATCCTTCCCCCTGGGGAGATCATCCAGTGCCGAGAGGCCTCGGGCAGGATTGCAAAGTGGGCAGTGGAAATCATGGGCGAGACAATCTCGTTCGCCCCTCGGAAGGCCATCAAGTCCCAGGTCTTGGCGGACTTCGTAGCCGAATGGGTCGACACCCAGCTACCGACGGCTCCGATCCAACCGGAGCTCTGGACCATGTTTTTCGACGGGTCGCTGATGAAGACGGGAGCCGGCGCGGGCCTATTCTTCATCTCGCCCCTCGGGAAACACCTACGCTATGTGCTGCGCCTCCACTTCCCGGCGTCCAACAATGTGGCTGAGTACGAGGCTCTGGTCAACGGGTTGCGGATCGCCATCGAGCTAGGGGTCAGGCGCCTCGACGCTCGCGGTGACTCGCAGCTCGTCATCGACCAAGTCATGAAGAACTCCCACTGCCGCGACCCGAAGATGGAGGCCTACTGCGATGAGGTTTGGCGCCTGGAAGACAAGTTCTACGGGCTCGAGCTTAACCACATCGCTCGGCGCTACAACGAGACTGCGGACGAGCTGGCAAAAATAGCCTCGGGGCGAACAACGGTTCCCCCGGACGTCTTCTCCCGAGATCTGCATCAACCCTCCGTCAAGATCGACGACGCGCCCGAGCCTGAGGCGCCCTCGGTCCAGCCCGAGGTGCCCTCGGCTCGGCCCGAGGCGGCCTCGGTTCAACCCGAGGTACCCTCGGCCTCCGAGGGTGAGGCACTGCGCATCAAGGAGGAGCGGAGCGGGGCCATGCCTGATCGAAATTGGCAGACCCCGTACCTGCAATATCTCCGCCAAGGAGAGCTACCCCTCGACCGAGCCGAGGCTTGGCGGGTAGCGCGACGCGCCAAGTCGTTCGTCTTGCTGGGCGATGAGAAGGAGCTCTACCACCGCAGCCCCTCGGGCATCCTCCAGCGATGCATCTCCGTCGCCGAAGGTCAGGAACTCCTGCAAGAGATACACTCGGGGGCTTGCGGCCATCACGCAGCGCCTCGAGCCCTTATCGGGAATGCTTTCCGACAAGGCTTCTACTGGCCAACGGCGGTGGCTGACGCCACTAGAATTGTCCGCACCTGCGAAGGGTGTCAATTCTATGCGAAGCGAACCCACCTGCCCGCTCAGGCTCTATAGACGATACCTATCACCTGGCCCTTTGCTGTGTGGGGGCTGGACCTCGTCGGCCCCTTGCAGAAGGCGCTCGGGGGCTACACGCACCTACTGGTCGCCATCGACAAATTCTCCAAGTGGGTCGAGGTCCGACCTCTGAACTGCATCAGGTCCGAGCAGGCGGTGACGTTCTTCACCAACATCATCCATCGCTTCGGGGTCCCGAACTCCATCATCACCGACAACGGTACCCAGTTCACCGGCAGAAAATTCTTGGACTTCTGCGAGGATCACCACATCCGGGTGGACTGGGCCGCCGTAGCTCATCCCATGTCGAATGGGCAAGTAGAGCGTGCCAACGGCATGATTCTAAAAGGGCTCAAGCCTCGGATTTACAACGACCTCAACAAGTTCGGCAAGCGATGGATGAAGGAACTCCCCTCGGTGGTCTGGAGCCTAAGGACAACGCCGAGCCGGGCCACGGGTTTCACGCCGTTCTTCCTGGTCTACGGGGCCGAGGCCATCTTGCCCACTGACCTGGAATACGGCTCCCCGAGGACGAGGGCCTACAGCGATCAAAGCAACCAAGCTAGCCGAGAAGACTCGCTGGACCAGCTGGAAGAGGCTCGAGACAAGGCCTTGCTACACTCGGCGCGGTACCAGCAGTCCCTGCGACGCTACCACGCCCGAGGGGTCCGGCCCCGAGACCTCCAGGTGGGCGACCTGGTGCTTCGGCTGCGGCAAGACGCCCGAGGGAGGCACAAGCTCACGCCCCCCCTGGGAGGGGCCATTCGTCATCGCCAAAGTTCTGAAGCCCGGAACGTACAAGCTGGCCAACAGTCAAGGCGAGGTCTACGGCAACGCTTGGAACATCCAACAGCTATGTCGCTTCTACCCTTAAGATGTTTTCAAGTTGTTCATATACCTCGCACCCGCGCAAAGTTTAGTCATCAAGGAAGGGTCGGCCTTGCCTCGGCAAAGCCCGACCCTCCCTCGGGGGCTAAAAGGGGGGGAACCCCCTCTGCGTTGAAATTTTCCTCGAAAAAAAAGATCTCTTCTGCCAGAATATCTTTCGTGCTTTCTGACTACTTCGAAAAGTGGATCCTGAAAACGACGGAGTACACGTAAGCAGCCAAGGCTGACCGAGCCGAGGGAATCCTACGCCTCCGGGATACGGATACCTCACTCATCACCTTCTATGATAAGTAACTCGCGTTCAGATAAAGTGATTCCGCGGACCGAACAAGTCTTCACATTCGGAAGCTCTTCTGCCGAAGCGATCCTTCGAGCCTACTCGACTGAGTCGGTGACAGGGCCTCATGGACGGGTGAAAGTGCGCGTAAGCGGCAAGGCCGACCGAGCCGAGGGACTCCCACGCCTCCGGGATACGGATACCTCACTCGTCACCTTCCACGAGAAGCAACTCTCGCTCGCACAAACATCCCTGTTACCGACAAAAAAGTCCAGATACTCGAAACAAGAGGAAAGGAGACGCAGCTTTACAAACACAGCGAGGGTGTGTATTCTGGCCTCGGCGGCCGCAGAAGGCACACGCTACAAGACACTCTGATCCTGCAGGCTCGGGTCTTGACGCTGGAAGGGGGCAGTAACACCCTCGGCATCGACGACACCTTCAGCAAGGTCCGACCTAGCCTCGGACGGCGACGCGGTCCAAGGATCCCCACTCTGGAGGACGACGTCATCGTCACGCCCGGACAATCGCTGCCAGGGACTTCTCCGGGAATCCGGCCCGAGCAGGCGGCTCGGCCGGTTACCCCTGGGGCCTCGGCCAACCATCTTCCAAGGGCGCCAGCCCGACCCGAGGCCTCGACTGATCGACTCCGGCGTCGGTCCTGCTAACGGACAACCCGGCTAGGCTCCGGCCAATCAGGTTTCATTTTCGAGCCAACTCCGCCTCTGTTCATGCTTTTATTGCTACCCCTGGCCTCGGCTCGTCGAAGAGCGGCCAAGGGGTCCCTTTAACTGAGCTAGAGGAGCCTCAGACAACAAGGCCGACCGAGTCGAGGGACTCCTACGCCTCCGGGATACGGATACCTCACTCGTCACCTTGACACGGGGCGACTCATGCTTGGTAAAGCGGTTCAGACAACCAACAGGCGAGTCTTAGTGCTCGAAAATGAGGAAAAAACACGGCTCCGTGCCAAAATTACATACATGTTCAGGCCTCGACAGCCGCAATGAACAAAAAACCCTGGCATTCGAAGTGCCATTACAAACGGAACTCCGGTTCCCCCTCCGCAGGTACGAACAACCCCACTCGATAGGGGTGGGCCTGCGGAGCAACAGAAGACTGACGAGCAGCTCGCCGCCGCCCGCTCTGACTACAACGACAACGACCCCCGCTCCGGATGGCCGAACTGCAGCAGCGCAGGCCTCAGGGTAGGCGCTGCTGCAATCTTGCCCTCGCCCACGCCGACGCTCGAGGGGCGAGGACAAGTACAAAGAGCCGGAGGCCCGAAGCGCGGATGGTGGCGGTGATCCCGTCGGCGACGGGGACTTCTCGAGCCGCCTCCGCCTCGGCACCGACGGCAGGGGCCATCAGCCCTCCGGCAGATCCCCACTCAAATCCTCCCGGACGAGTGGGGCACCGGCCTCCGCGTGAAGGCGCCGTCCCGGTGCAAAGGCAGGACCACCCTAGAACACGAACGCCGCCCTAGCAGCGCGCGGCATCTTGGGCGGTCCCCCCGTGCACACGGCGCGACAGCCGCCTTCCGGCAGAAAGGGCCACCGGGAGCCAGGCCGACGAGCTCGACACACTGGGGGTGACGACGCCCGCCGTCGACCAGCCCCGCGTTGTCGAAGTCCGGGCCGCCTGCGGGGCCAGCGAGCACCCTCTCCCTCGAACGCCGCAAGAGAGGGTGACCCGCGAACCCGCGCGGGAGGTAGAGCTCCGGCTCAGCCCGACACCCACCCGAGCGAGGATGATGAACATCCTTGAAGCTGAGGGTGGGACCAAGATCGCAGCCCGGCTTGCTTCTCCCCACCCAGGAGCTGGTGGTCACCGTCTCGGGTGACCGCCGGCGGGGGGGGGGGGGGGGGGGTACAGCCGGGCTGGCTGATGAAAATCCTTGAAGCCGAACGATGGCTGAAAGGTACCAACTCCCACGGAGTTGCGTTCCTCCAACGATGAGGCGAAAAGACAGCGGGTATCCCCCATCCGGGGGCTTGGAAGGTGGAAAGACGCGATGCATAAGGGAGCGAGAAGACATGGTCGCCTTCCGGAAGGGGTCGCCCTCCTTTTAAAGGCAACTCTCCCTACTTGCGCCCCCAACCGTCACGGGCTGAGTCTTCTCCAACACGCTCCAAGGCCCTCCCCTGCGGCGCGGGGGCTGGGTCCCGCATGTCATGCAAACCGACTCAGAGCAGAAGAAGCCAAACCGCCGCGCGTGGTGCACACGACCGCCCAGCGGTTACAAGTGACCCTCCACTTTTGCCCAGACCAACGGGCGAAAGAGGCGGGCAGCCATGCAGGCGGCATGCAACCGCGCCAAGTGGACGCGCTTCTCCGACTCTCGACACGCCAGCATGGAGGCCCAGGCCCACGCGTCACACAACCGGCGCGCCGGATGCTGCATGCAGGCAACTGCACCGCCACTTGCGCCACCACCAAGCCTCCTCGATTGTGGAACCAATACCGCGACTCGAGGCGACCCAGCAGCGCCAGCCTGACGCGGCGGTCAATGCGGCCGAAAGTGGGCCGGTAGTAATGACGGTGGCAGGCGGGCGGGAGCAGCGGTCACGTTGTCAGCCAAGCTCACGTCCCATCCCGGGGCAGCAAGAGAACCCCCTCTCACGGCGTGAAGACAACGCGCCCGTGATCCGTCCTCGAACGGCTCGCGCACGCGCAACGGCCGCCCCGCCAACCGCTCGCCCCGTCGCATTAACTCCGCGGCAGGACAGGCGGCGCTTTCGGCGGGAGCAGTGGGCGACGCTTCGCCTTCGCTGTAATAACTGCGACAAAAAAGGTACGCCGCGTCGTTCAATTTCGTATCCTTTTCCTTTTTTCCTCTTTCTCTATCTCTTGCAGCAGGGACCGGGAAAGGGGGATACCCCGAAAAGGATCCTTCCCCGTGAAGGAACCAGGCTCCGAGCCTCCCTACTGATCAGAGGTTCGAAGGCTGGCCCCTCGGAAGGGTTCGACAGCCGCCTCAGATCACGTGGGCCCTACACCCACTACTGGTCAGAGGTTCGAAGGCCGACCCCTCGGAAGGGTTCAACGACCGCCTCAGGCTACTCGGGCTCCGCGCCCACTACTGATCAGAGGTTCGAAGGCTGGCCCCCGAAGGGTTCACAGCCGCCTCAGACGCCGAGCGAGGGATGACCATGGGTACGTTCGATACATAACCAAGGCTCGGGCTGCGCTCCCGAGGTACCCTAGGACATTTCCGAGACCAGCGGGAACGATCTTGTAACGGAATCCCATCAGAGGGAGGCATCGAGCCCTCGGACCCCGTCGCCAGGGGACCGGGTCCGGCAGATCACCCGTAGGTACTTTTGGGCGTGCCTCTGGGCCCCTAGCCGACCCCTAACGAATGGGGCACGAACGTCCACTCGGATTACCCGCTTGCAGCTCACCGGAGACACCATGTTCGGCACCCATCGAGGGTAACATGGTGCTTTCCCCCCCTCCTCCTTGCGGAAAGGCGACACAGGGGCGTATGTAAAAAAGCCGAGTCTGTCCCTGATCGCCCTCTCGCCCTGTGCAGAGGCTCGGGGGCTGCTCTCGCAAACCCGGCTCCGGCCAAACCGTTGACAGCGTCAACATACCAGCCCGAGAGCTTGGGCCCCGACCGTACACCCGGGCTACGGCCAGTTCGCATGAGGGAACAACCAGACCAGCCGAAGCATTACGCGAGGCATTAAGACCTCGAAGGAGTGAAACCACTCCTCCGAGGCCTCGGGGGCTACACCCGACGGGTGCGCTCGCGCGCACCCACCAGAACAAAATGCAACCGAGAAAGGCTGGTCCCCTTGCAAAAAAGTGCGACGAAAGCCTCCAAGCGAGTGCTAACACTCCCTTCGAGGCTCGGGGGCTACTGTCGGGGACCATAATTAGGGGTACCCTCAAGACTCCTAATTCTCAGCTGGTAACCCCCATCCGCATAAAGCTGCTAAGGCCTGATGGGTGCAATTAAGTCAGGGATCAGTCCATTCGAGCGACTCGATCACGCCTTCGCTAAGAAGCAACCCTGACTAAATCGCCGCACCGACCGACCAAGTCGCAGGAGCATTTAATGCAAAGGTGACCTAACACCTTTATCCTGACGCGCGCCCTCCGGCAGAGCCGAAGTGACCGCCGTCACTTCACCGCTCCACTGACTGGCCTGACAGAAGGACAGCGCCGCCTGCGCCACTCCGACTGCAGTGCCACTTGACAGAGTGAGACTGACAGGCAGTCAGGCCCCACCAAAGGCACCATAGGAAGCTCCGCCCGACCCAGGGCTCAGACTCGGGCTAGGTCCCGGAAGACGGCGAACTCCGCTCCGCCCGACCCAGGGCTCGGACTCGGGCTAGGTCCCGGAAGACGGCGAACTCCGCTCCGCCCGACCCAGGGCTCGAACTCGGGCTAAGTCCCGGAAGACGGCGAACTCCGCTCCGCCCGACCCAGGGCTCGGACTCGGTCTCAGCCCCAGAAGACGACGAACTCCGCTTCGCCCGACCCCAGGGCTCGGACTCCGCCCTGGCCTCTACCGAACGACCTCCGCCTCGCCCGACCCAGGGGCTCGGACTCGGCCTCGGCCATGGAAGACAGACTCGACCCCGGCTTCGGAGGAGCCTCCACGTTGCCCAACCTAGGGCGCAGGCCAGCCACGTCAACAGGAAGCGCCATCATCACCCTACCCCGAGCTGACTCGGGCCGCAGAGAACAAGACCGGTGTCCCATCCGGCTAGCTCCGCCAGATAGGCAATGATGGCGCCCCGCATGCTCTGTGACGACGACGGCTCTCAGCTCTCTTACGGAAGCAGGAGGATGTCAGCAAGGACTCAACCGCTCCAACAGCTGTCCCTCCGTCAGGCTCCGTCGCTCCTCCGACGGCCACGACATCACACCAGCTGGGTGCCAAAATCCCTCCGGCTGCCACATCGGCATGTACTTAGGGCGCTAGCTCTCCCCCGCTAGACATGTAGCACTCTGCTACACCCCCATTGTACACCTGGATCCTCTCCTTACGCCTATAAAAGGAAGGACCAGGGCCTTCTTAGAGAGGGTTGGCCGCGCGGGGACGAGGACGGGACAGGCGCTCTCTTGGGGCCGCTCGCTTCCCTCTCCCGCGTGGACGCTTGTAACCCCCTACTGCAAGCGCACCCGACCTGGGCGCGGGACGAACACGAAGGCCGCGGGATTCCCACCTCTCTCACGCCGGTCTCCGGCCGCCTCGCTCCTTTCCTCCCTTCGTGCTCGCCCACGCGCTCGACCCATCTGGGCTAGGGCACGCGGCGACACTCACTCGTCGGCCCGAGGGACCCCTCGGTCTCGAAACGCCGACAGGTGCGCCAATGGCTCTCAAACTGCAACGGTCGGCTTCGCCAAATAAGGAAAGAAATCCGCACCGGACAGTGTCCGGTGGTGCACCGGACTGTCCGGTGCGCCAGGCGACAGAAGGCAAGAATTGCCTTCCTGGAATGCTCTCAACGGCTCCTAGCTGCCTTGGGGCTATAAAAGGAACCCCTAGGCGCATGGAGGAGCACACCAAGCATTCTATAAGCATTCCTAAGCATCAAGACTTCGATTCCGCGCATTTGATTCTTTGTGAGAGCAACTAGAGCTCTATTTGAGTTGTGATCTCGTCGGGTTGCGTTGTGAGCTCTTGTTGCGACTTGTGTGCGTGTTGTCGCTCTGATTTTGTGTCTTGTGTGCGTTGCTCATCCCTCCCTTACTCCATGCTTCTTTGTGAACATCAAAGTGTAAGGGCGAGAGACTCCAAGTTGTGGAGATTCCTCGCGAGCGAGATATAGTAAACAAAGCAAAACACCGTGGTATTCAAGTGGGTCTTTGGACCGCTTGAGAGGGGTTGATTGCAACCCTCGTCCGTTGGGACGCCACAACATGGAGTAGGCAAGTTTTCTACTTGGCCGAACCATGGGATAAACCACTGTGTCTATCTGTGTTGATCCTCTTGTGGTTGTTGTGTTTTGCAAGAACTCCTCTCTAGCCACTTGGCCTTATTGTGCTAACACTTAATCAAGTTTTTGTGGCTTTAAGTTTTCAAGTTTTATAGGATCACCTATTCACCCCCCCCCCTCTAGGTGCTCTCAATTGGTATCAGAGCCGTTCTCTTCATGAAGGGACTAATCGCCCGAAGAGATGGATCCTAAGGGCAAGAGGATTGTGATCAATGATAAGGAGAAGGAGTCTTTCGTCAACGAGCCGAAAGATGACAAGCCTACCGACTTGGGCTCGGGCCACAAACGAAAAGATGGGAAGAATAAGAAGACGAGGCGCATCAAGGAGATTGTCTACTACGATGCCAGCGACGAGTCCTCTTCTTCCCAAAAGGACGACGACAACGACTACGAGAAAAGGAAGACGGTTAATTCAAACTTCTCTTTCGATTATTCTCGTATTCCGAATAATTCAAATACACATTTGCTTTCCATTCCTCTTGACAAACCTCCACACTTTGATGGGGAGGACTACGGATTTTGGAGTCACAAAATGCGTAGTCACTTGTTCTCTCTCCATCCAAGCATATGGGAGATTGTAGAGAGTGGAATGAAATTTGATAGCTCGGATAGTCCCATGTTTATAAATGAACAAATCCATAAAAATGCACAAGCTACTACTGTCCTTTTAGCATCTTTGTGCAGGGAAGAGTACAATAAGGTGAGCGGCTTGGACAATGCCAAGCAGATCTTGGACACCCTCAGGATCTCACATGAGGGGAACGACGTCACCATGCTCACCAAGATGGAGTTGGTGGAGGGCGAGCTTGGGAGATTTGCAATGCTAAGAGGAGAGGAGCCAACCCAAACATACAACCGGCTCAAGACCCTCATCAACAAAATAAGGAGCTACGGAAGCACGCGATGGACGGACCACGACGTCGTTCGCCTAATGCTAAGGTCTTTTACTGTCCTTGATCCACATCTTGTGAACAATATTCGTGAAAATCCTAGGTACACCAAGATGTCACCCGAAGAAGTACTTGGGAAGTTTGTAAGCGGGAGAATGATGATCAAGGAGGCGAGATACGTGGACGACGCGTTGAATGGTCCAATCCATGAGCCTCAACCCGTTGCTCTCAAGGCAACGTGTAGCAAGGAGGCGCTACCTAGCAAGGTGGCACAAGTTGAGGCGGCCGGGCTCAATGATGAAGAGATGGCCCTCATCATCAAGCGCTTCAAGACGGCGCTAAAGGGACGCAAGGGGCAGCCTAACAAGAACAAGATGAAGGGGAAGCGCTCATGCTTCAAATGTGGTAAGGTTGGTCATTTTATCGCTAACTGTCCCGATAATGATAGTGACTAGGAATAAGGGAACAAGAGGGAAAAGAAGAAAGTTTACAAGAAGGCTAAGGGCGAGGCACACCTTGGCAAGGAGTGGGACTCGGATTGTTCGTCGTCCGACTCCGACAACGAAGGACTCGCCGCCATCGCCTTCAACAAATCAGCCCTCTTTCCCAACGAGCGTCACACATGCCTCATGGCGAAGGAGAAGAAGGTATGTACTCGGAATACTACTTATGCTTCTTCAAGTGAGGATGAGTCTAGTGATGATGATGAAATAGATTATTCATGTTTATTCAAGGGCCTAGATAGAACCAAGGTTGATAAAATTAATGAATTAATTGATGCCTTGAATGATAAGAATATGTTATTAGAAAAGCAAGAGGATCTTTTGTATGAAGAACATGATAAGTTTGTAGAGGCACAAAAATCCCTTGCTTTAGAAATTAAAAAGAATGAAATGCTTTCTAGTGAATTGTCTACATGCCATGACTCTATTTCTAGCTTAAAAAGCATAAATGATGATTTGAATGCTAAGTTAGAAATAGCAAATAAATCAACATCTTGTGTAGAACATGTTACAATTTGTAATAGGTGTAAATATTTTGATGTTGATGCTTGTAGTGAACACCTTGTTTCAATTTCTAAATTGAATGATGAATTGGCTAGTCTTAATGCCCAACTTAAGACTAGCAAGAGTGAAATTGATAAAATAAAATTTGCAAGGGATGCCTACACGATTGGTAGACACCCCTCAATTAAGGATGGTCTTGGCTTCAAGAGGGAAGTCAAGAACTTAACAAGCCATAAGGCCTCCATCTCCACCAAGGAGAAAGGGAAGGCCCCTATGGCTAATAGTGCTCAAAAGAACCATGCTTTCATGTATCATGATAGGAGACAATCTAGGAATGTTAATAGAAGTTATGATGCTTTTAATTCTCATGCTATGATTGCTTCTAGTTCTTCCTATATGCATGGTAGAGATATGTCTAGGAGAAATATCATTCATCATATGCCTAGGAGCAATGTTGCTCATGTTCCTAGGAAGATTAATGAACATTCTACAGTTTATCATGCTTGCAATGCTTCCTTTGCAATTTGTAGAAAGGATAGAAAGGTGATTGCCAGGAAATTAGGGGCAAAATGCAAGGGAGATAAAACTTGCATTTGGGTCCCTAAGGATATTGTCACTAACCTTGTAGGACCCAACAAGAGTTGGGTACCTAAGACCCAAGCCTAAATTTGCCTTGCAAGTTTATGCATCTGGGGGTACAAGCTGGATTATCGACAGCAGATGCACAAACCACATGACGGGGGAAAAGAGGATGTTCTCTTCCTACGTCAAGAGCAAGGACCCCCAAGATTCAATAATATTCGGTGATGGGAACCAAGGCAAGGTGAAAGGGTTAGGAAAAATTGCTATTTCATCCGAGCACTCTATTTCTAATGTGTTTTTAGTTGAGTCGCTTGGATATAACTTGTTGTCTGTGAGTCAACTCTGTAATATGGGATATAACTGTTTATTCACAAATGTAGATGTGTCTGTCTTTAAGAGAAGTGATGGTTCATTAGCTTTTAAGGGTGTACTAGACTGCAAACTTTATTTAGTTGATTTTGCAAAAGAGGAGGCCGGTCTAGATGCATGCTTAATTGCTAAGACTAGCATGGGCTGGCTGTGGCATCGCCGCTTAGCACATGTGGGGATGAAGAACCTTCACAAGCTTCTAAAGGGAGAACACGTGATAGGTCTAACTAATGTTTCTTTCGAAAAAGATAAACCTTGTGCAGCTTGTCAAGCAGGAAAACAGGTGGGAAGCTCTCATCATACCAAAAATGTGATGACCACATCAAGACCGTTGGAGATGCTTCATATGGACCTCTTCGGACCCGTCGCCTATCTAAGCATAGGAGGAAGTAAGTATGGTCTTGTTATAGTTGATGATTTTTCCCGCTTCACTTGGGTATTCTTTTTGCAGGATAAAACTGAAACCCAAGGGACCCTCAAGCGCTTCCTAAGGAGAGCTCAAAATGAGTTTGAGCTCAAGGTGAAGAAGATAAGGAGCGACAACGGGTCCGAGTTCAAGAACCTTCAAGTGGAGGAGTATCTTGAGGAGGAAGGGATCAAGCACGAGTTCTCCGCTCCCTACACACCACAGCAAAATGGTGTGGTAGAGAGGAAGAACAGGACGCTCATCGATATGGCGAGGACGATGCTTGGAGAGTTCAAGACCCCCGAGCGCTTTTGGTCAGAAGCCGTGAACACGGCTTGCCACGCCATCAACCGGGTCTACCTTCACCGCCTCCTCAAGAGGACTTCGTATGAGCTTCTAACCAGTAACAAACCCAATGTATCTTACTTTCATGTATTTGGGAGCAAATGTTACATTCTAGTGAAGAAAGGTAGAAATTCTAAGTTTGCTCCCAAAGCTGTAGAAGGGTTTTTGTTAGGTTATGACTCAAATACAAAGGCGTATAGAGTCTTCAACAAATCATCGGGTTTGGTTGAAGTCTCTAGCGACATTGTATTTGATGAGACTAATGGCTCTCTAAGAGAGCAAGTTATTGATCTTGATGATGTAGATGAAGAAGATGTTCCAACGGCCGCAATACGCACCATGGCAATTGGCGATGTGCGACCACAGGAACTCGAGGAGCAAGATCAACCTTCTTCCTCAACAATGGTGCATCCCCCAACTCAAGACGATGAACAGATTCATCAAGAGGAGGCATGTGATCAAGGGGGAGCACAAGATGATCATGTGATGGAGGAAGAAGCACAACCGGCACCTCCAACCCAAGTTCGAGCGACGATTCAAAGGAATCATCCCGTCGACCAAATTTTGGGTGACATTAGCAAGGGAGTAACTACTCGTTCTAGATTAGTTAATTTTTGTGAGCATTACTCCTTTGTCTCTTCTATTGAGCCTTTCAGGGTAGAAGAGGCCTTGCTAGATCCGGACTGGGTGTTGGCCATGCAGGAGGAGCTCAATAATTTCAAGAGAAATGAAGTTTGGATACTGGTGCATCGTCCCAAGCAAAATGTTGTGGGAACCAAGTGGGTGTTCCACAACAAACAAGACGAGCACGGGGTGGTGACAAGGAACAAGGCTCGACTTATGGCAAAAGGTTATGCCCAAGTCGCAAGTTTGGACTTTGAGGAGACTTTTGCTCCTGTGGCTAGGCTAGAGTCCATTCGTATTTTGCTAGCATATGTCGCTCATCATTCTTTCAGGTTGTTTCAAATGGATGTGAAGAGCGATTTCCTCAACGGGCCAATCAAGGAGGAGGTGTACGTGGGGCAACCCCCTAGCTTCGAGGATGAACGGTACCCCAACCATGTATGTAAGCTCTCTAAGGCGCTCTATGGACTTAAGCAAGCCCCAAGAGCATGGTATGAATGCCTTAGAGACTTTTTAATTTCTAATGCTTTCAAGGTTGGGAAAGCCGATCCGACTTTATTCACTAAGACTTGTGATGGTGATTTGTTTGTGTGCCAAATTTATGTCGATGACATAATATTTGGTTCTACTAACCAAAAGTCTTGTGAAGAGTTTAGCAGGGTGATGACGCAGAAATTCGAGATGTCGATGATGGGCGAGTTGAACTACTTCCTTGGGTTCCAAGTGAAGCAACTCAAGGACGGTACTTTCATCTCCCAAACGAAGTACACGCCAGACTTGCTAAAGCGATTTGGGATGAAGGACGTCAAGCCCGCAAAGACTCCGATGGGAACCGACGGACACACCGACCTCAACAAAGGAGGTAAGTCCGTTGATCAAAAGGCATACCGGTCAATGATAGGGTCTTTACTTTATTTATGTGCTAGTAGACCGGATATTATGCTTAGCGTATGCATGTGTGCTAGATTTCAATCTGATCCAAGGGAGTGTCACCTTGTGGCCGTGAAGCGAATCCTTAGATATTTAGTCGCTACGCCTTGCTTCGGGATCTGGTATCCAAAGGGGTCTAACTTTGACTTGATTGGATATTCAGACTCCGACTATGCTGGATGTAAGGTCGATAGGAAGAGTACATCGGGGACGTGCCAATTCTTAGGAAGGTCCCTGGTGTCATGGAATTCTAAGAAACAAACTTCCGTTGCCCTATCCACCGCTGAGGCCGAGTATGTTGCCGCAGGACAGTGTTGCGCGCAACTACTCTGGATGAGGCAAACCCTCCGGGACTTTGGCTACAATCTGAGCAAAGTCCCACTCCTATGTGACAATGAGAGTGCTATCCGCATAGCGAAAAATCCTGTTGAGCACAGCCGCACAAAGCACATTGACATCCGGCATCACTTTTTGAGAGACCACCAGCAAAAGGGAGATATCGAAGTGTTTTATGTTAGCACCGAAAACCAGCTAGCCGATATCTTTACTAAGCCTTTAGATGAGAAGACCTTTTGCAGGCTGCGTAGTGAGCTAAATGTCTTAGATTCATGGAACTTGGATTGATTTATAGCATACATATGTTTATGCCTTTGATCATGTTCCTTATGCATTTTGTTGTTTACTTGTGGTGCTCAAGTTGTACAAACACTCCCCGGACCCCACAAGTCCTTTTGCAGGTGATGCACATATTTAGGGGGAGATGTGCTACAACTTGACCCTTTGAGACTAACCGTGTGTTTGAGTTTGCTTGATTTAGTCTCAAAGGAGGTTTGAAAGGGAAAAGGTGGACTTGGACCATGAAAGACTTCCACTGCACTCCAATGAGAGGGTAACTTATTCCAAGTTCATCTCATGTACTCTTATTGCCTTTGTATTCTTATTTGAAGATTTTGGTAAGGCAATGGGGTTTAAGGGCCAAGATTGATCCCGTTTTGGTGTTTGATGCCAAAGGGGGAGAAAATAAGGCCAAAGCAAAAAAATGGATCAGCTACCACTTGAGAAATTTTGAAAATAGTAGAATAGAGCTTTTGGTTTGTCAAATTTCTCTTGTTGTCTCTTTTGTCAAAAGTTGGCCCCTTGTGGGGAGAATAGTCGATTATGGGAAAAGGGCCTCTTGTGGGGAGAATAGTCGATTATGGGAAAAGGGGGAGTTTTTGAAATCTTTGATCAAATTCTCTTGGAACGACTCTGTTTAGGTCTCAACAAGTGTGTTTGACATAGAGATAGGAATTTGAGGTTGATTTGTAAAAACAAAACCAAGTGGTGGCAAAGAGTGATCCATATATGCCAAATTTGAATCAAAACAATTTTGAGTTCTCATTTGTATTGAAGTTGCACTTCTTTTAGTTGCTTTTTGTTGTGTTGGCATAAATCACCAAAAAGGGGGAGATTGAAAGGGAAATGTGCCCTTGGGCCATTTCTAAGTATTTTGGTGATTGAGTGCCAACACAAGTGCTCAAGTGTGAATCTATGCAAAGTGATGGACAAAGTGCAAATCAAGTCTAAAGGTATGTTTCTAGACTTAGTACATTGTTTTGAGAACTAATATATTGTGTCTAAGTTCTAGAAACAGGAGAAATCAAATTGGAAAAGAGATAGCTTCTTTCAGCTGAAGTCTGCTAAGTCTGGGTGCACCGGATTGTCCGGTGGTGCACCGGACAGTGTCCGGTGCGCCAGGATGGCTCTGGCGAACTTGCTGCTCTCGGGACTTCGACGGCGGTGTACGGCTATAAATCATCGGACTGTCCGATGGTGCACCGGACTGTCCGGTGAGCCATTCACAGGCGAACTCGTCGCTCTAGGGAGATGATTAACGGCGTACGGCTATAATTCACTGGACTGTCCGGTGGTGCACCGGACTGTCCGGTGAGCCAACGGTCGGCCGCGCGATCTGCGCGGGACACGTGGCCGAGCCAACGGCTAGAAGGGGGCACCGGACTGTCCGGTGTGCACCGGACTGTCCGGTGCGCCAACGGCTCTCAAACTGCAACGGTCGGCTTCGCCAAATAAGGAAAGAAATCTGCATCGGACAGTGTCCGGTGGTGCACCGGACTGTCTCGTGTGCCAGGCGACAGAAGGCAAGAATTGCCTTCCTGGAATGCTCTCAACGGCTCCTAGCTGCCTTAGGGCTATAAAAGGGACCCCTAGGCGCATGGAGGAGCACACCAAGCATTCTCTAAGCATTCCTAAGCACCAAGACTTCGATTCCGCGCATTTGATTCTTTGTGAGAGCAACTAGAGCTCTATTTGAGTTGTGATCTCGTCGGGTTGTGTTGTGAGCTCTTGTTGTGACTTGTGTGCGTGTTGTCGCTCTGATTTTGTGTCTTGTGTGTGTTGCTCATCCCTCCCTTACTCCGTGCTTCTTTGTGAACATCAAAGTGTAAGGGCGAGAGACTCCAAGTTGTGGAGATTCCTCGCGAGCGGGATATAGTAAACAAAGCAACACACCGTGGTATTCAAGTGGGTCTTTGGACCGCTTGAGAGGGGTTGATTGCAACCCTCATCCGTTGGGACGCCACAACATGGAGTAGGCAAGTTTTGTACTTGGCCGAACCACAGGATAAACCACTGTGTCTATCTGTGTTGATCCTCTTGTGGTTGTTGTGTTTTGCAAGAACTCCTCTCTAGCCACTTGGCCTTATTGTGCTAACGCTTAATCAAGTTTTTGTGGCTTTAAGTTTTCAAGTTTTACAGGATCACCTATTCACCCCCCCTCTAGGTGCTCTCACGTTGGCGCACCAGACACTGTCCGGTGCCCCTGTCGACCGTTGGCGCGGCCACGTGTCACGCGCGGATTACGCGGCCGACCGTTGGCTCACTGGACAGTCCGGTGCCTCACCGGACCGTCCGGTGAATTTTAGCCGTACGCCGTTGAATGATTCCCGAGAGCGACGACTTCGCCGCAGACGGCTCACCGGACAGTCCGGTGCACCACCGGACAGTCCGGTGAATTATAGTCGTACACCGCCGTCAGTTCCCGAGAGTGGCCTGTTCACCGGAGGCTGGCCTGCACCACTGGACACTGTCCGGTGTGCCAGACTGCGCTGAGTCTTGACTGTTTCAGCCAAGATATTTTCTTCTTCTCTTTTCTCTGATTCCAGCACTTAGACAAATAAGATAGTACACAAAAACCAATGTACTAAGTCTAGAATCATACCTTCTTGTTGATTTGCCCTTCATCAATCATTTGGCACAAGATTACCCACTCAATACGTGTTGGGCAATTAATCACCAAAACTATACTAGAAATGGCCCAAGGGCACATTTCCCTTTCAATCTCCCCCTTTTTGGTGATTTATGCCAACACATCAAAAAGCAACTAAAAGAAGTGCAACATCAAAGCAATTGAGAACAAGAATTGTTTTTTATTCAAATTTGGCATATTTGGATCATTCTTTGCCACCACTTGGTTTGTTTTCGAAATCAAACTCGATTTCCTATCTCTAAGTCAAACACACTTGTTTAGGCATAAAGAGAGGTATTCCATGAGAAAAATTGATCAAGAGCCAAAAACTCCCCCTTTTCCCATAATCCTACATTCTCCCCATAAGAGGCCAAATTTTGCACATAAGAGTATTTTGACAAAACAAAAGTTCTAACTCTACTATTTTCAAAATTCTCAAGTGGTAGCTGATCCATTTGCTTTGGCCTTCATCAATCATTTGGCACAAGATTACTCACTCAATACGTGTTGGACAATTAATCACCAAAACTATACTAGAAATGGCCCAAGGGCACATTTCCCTTTCAATTACACAGGTTACGGCCACGAGTCCTACAGGGACACACAAATTAGCCAATCCAAAAGGTACAAATCAAGTTATCCAATTTTTAAATGATAAAACCTACTATCTATCCTCACAACCCTTGGTTAGATGCTCATCTCAGGAGAGGTGGCCACAGCAAGAGCTGCCGCAGCATGTAACACCATAATGGTAACTTTCTGTTTTTTATGTGAGTGTTGAAGGGGTGTCTCTGGTGATGTATTCTAAGTTTCTAATTTTCAACTTTATTTTTCTTCTGAGTTTGACATATAAACAGAAAAAAATTGCCTGAGGAAGATATGTTAGCTTAGTAGTTTCTAGGTGTACCAAAAGTAATATCCTTCATGGCATCATGCAGGAAAAAATGTTTACTACAGACTACAATTATCATAAGCAACATTTTTTTAGTACTGACCAATGTAACCAAACAGTTAGCCTGTTTTGGCAACTTAATGACCATTTGCTACAGTAATACGACTATTCTGATAATGAGTTGTGGTGTCTGAAGAGGTGGGTGTATATTGTTATGTTAGGCAAAGGGATTCTTGTTTCATGGTTAACATGGTACAAACATCTTTGCATAGAAAGTACAGCCAGTGCAGTTTTGAATGTAATTGTTTTTACTTATCTTTAACATATGGACTATGGAGAATTGGAGATACCAAATAGCATTAAGTAGTTCTTGAGATGCGTTTTTTACGACACGTCCTTGTTTTTATGATACGTCCTTGTTTTATACATGTTTGCATCATCACCTTAATTTACTGTTGAAAGCAAAGATACATTTATTGGTTTCAATAGGTTTATCTATTGACTTCTTAATAGTCGTTTCGTACTGGCAGAACAGTCTTTGAGCACTGATATTTAATCTTGCTTTTACGTTATAACAAGGCAAATCTGGTTTGCCTCCATGTAAGTAAATAACTTTTCAGTATGGTCTTGCATTTATGCTTTGAGGTTTTTCACTGCATTTCAGTGGCTCTGACATTGGTGGTGGCTATGAGCTTTATGTTGATGAAGCCAGGCCAAGAGGCGACGACCAGCGTGGTGGTGGTAGATCTGGTGGCCGTTCTGGTGGGAGATTTGGTGATTGTTCTGGTGGCCGACGTGGTGGTGGTAGATTTGGTGAAAGATCTGGCGCCAGGGATGGTGGCGGCAGATTCGATGGCCGACGCGGTGGTAGGGATGGCGGCCGTGGACGCGGTGGCCGTGGCTTTTGTAACAAGCAGAGCGCTGGCACTCCCAGTGCAAGTACAACTCATCCTGTAATTGTAAAATTCACTGCATTTTGGTTTGAGAATTTTTTTTGTCGCACTGTGGTTTCTTGCTGCAAAAAGGTTGAACTCACTGTTGTACTACCTTTTATTTGCACAGGAAAGAAGACCACTTTGGTGATGATTGGTGATGAACGCGGAGGATGCGGCAAAAGGAGGAATGATCTGCTGATCCAATGAAACTGAGTTTTTTTGGGTATTGTGTTGTGGTACCATAACTGGAATTTGGTATTTTTGTCCACTATTTACTGTAGTGGTATCTGGATTTCCCTTATGTTGCCTATGCTGCAATACGCCATTTTGATTTTGTTATCCACCTCTGTCGTTTATAAGAAGCGGCTGTCCTCAGGCTACTATGCCGAACTAAAATGGCAATGGAGCAAAACAAAATCTTAGTTCTGGAGCGACCAAAACGAAATCTCCGCCAACATGACATGAAGAGTTCACACAATTGATTCTTTTTTACTTTGTTGTCCTGGAGCCTTGAGGGTATATATAATATTAGTGATACAATGATATTTTGACACACTGATTTTATATATTATAGTGACGTTTATCGTTCTGTATCTATGTTTTATATAAATTTTTAATTTCCGTGGCAACGCACGGGCATATACCTAGTTACCTTCTAAGCCCGCTGGGCTGGGATCCATTAACCCTAACTCCAATCTAACCCTAACTAAAACCTATATCTCGCTAGAGACAAAGAAGACAAGACACCCGTGGATAAGAAGGCAGGTACGTACCGTTCATCCACCGGTAAAAAAAGGGTTTTTTTAATTGGTACCCTTAGTTTTGGTGGTATGCTCACTTATATCCTTAGTTGTGTTTTTTTTCAACTGTGTCTTTCCAGTGCTATAGAATAGAAGGGCACAGCTGAGAAAAAACACGACTAAGGATATAGGCGAGCACACCACCAAAACTAAGGGCACCAATTTAAAAAAAACCCTAAAAAACCCCGCTCTAGCGTGATTGAGGAAAACTATTGTTCAAGTATTCGACAGCCACTCATCATGCAATCATGGACACATGGTCCATGTGAATCAGGAGATGCAAGCACGCGCCGACGCCGGGACAAGCCTCACGTGACTCTGTCAAGAGTGTAATTGATGGTGGCTCTCTCGTACCACACACTTAAGACTCGAGGGCAACCAAACACCAGCGCCAATGCAAGGACACACGGTTCTAGATTGATAAATTCTAATCCGGCACAGTTCTTGCTCAGGCAAGCAGTCGAGCATCGCTCATCGGAACCCATGGCAACTCCTGTTGTGTCTGTCACCGACGTCAGCTATGTCGCTGCGCCGGCTAGCGCGTTGTCACCCGAACCTGTCATCAAGCTCAACGCCATGGAGGCGCAGTGGGTCGTGGTTCCGCTGCTGCAGCACCTACTGCTCTTCGAGGGCGACGATCTGCCGCCCTTCGACGCCGTCCTCCGGTCCCTCAGGTCCTCCCTCGCGGCGACCCTCGCCACCCATGCCCCGCTCGCCGGCAAGCTCCACTACCTCGCGGACACCGGCGACGTCGCCATCTGCCGCTCCACCAGCGGCCGCGGCGTCAGGTTCGTCGCCACGGAGTGCGACGCCGACGTCCGCCGCCTCGCGGGCGACGAGGACCACGACGTGCTCACGTTCGAGCGCCTCGTTCCGGAGCTCGACATGACCCTGCTGCCGGCGCCGGTGCTGGCGGTGCAGGCAACACGTCTCACGGGCGGCGGGGTCGCCCTCGGTGTCAGCGTGCACCACGGCGTCGCCGACGGCCGCGCCCTGTGGAGGTTCGTCGAGGCGTGGGCCGCGGCGTGCCGTGGGGACACGCCGCCCGCGCCGCCGGTGTTCGACCGCTCCCGTGTCAGAATGCCCGGCGGGGAGGAGCTGGCCCGGAGCATCCTGCGGAAGTACGCGCCAGATTTGCCACGGGTACGTGCACGTTCCCCCACCGAGCACATTTTTCTTCAAACTTGGTTGTTTTAATTTCCCAGCATTTTTTTTTCTTTCTCTTCTCGCCGCCACTCCAGGCTAGCATGCCCGCGAGTATGCAAGAAGACCGCCTGCGGTTCACCCGCCGGACGTTCACCCTGGACGCCCAGCACATGGAGCGGCTGAAGCAGCGCATCGTCCGCCTCGGCGAAGCCCACGGCGCGCCGCTGAGCCGCTCCCCGTCCAGCTTCGTGGCCGTCGTCGCGCTCGCCTGGACGTGCTTCGTCCGCGGCAGGGGTTTCGCGGCGGACGAGGACGTGTTCGTCTTCTTTTTCGCCGACGCCCGCGACCGGCTCGACCCTCCCGCCGGAGCGGACTACTTCGGCGCGTGCCTGAGCGGATGCCTCGCGAGGCTGCCCGCGCGGGAGCTCCACGGCGAGGGCGCGCTGGCAGCCGCGGCGTCGGCGGTGCAGCGCGCGGTGCAGGAGATGGTGGAGGACCCGCTCGGTTGCTGGCCCGGGTGGGAGTTCTTTAGGCTGGCCGACGACCCGACGGTTCGGCCTGAACGGTTGATGAACGTGTCGGGGTCGCCGGGCTTCAGGGCGTACGAGGTCGCCGACTTCGGGTGGGGGAGGCCGAGGCGGACGGAGCCCATCAGGATGAACCACGACGGGCAGCTGGCACTGGTGCGCGGCAGGGACGGCGACGGGGTGCAGGCGTCGGTGTCCATGCTCCGTCGGAAGCACGTGGACGCTTTCAAATCAGAGTTCCTCAAGCTACTCGGTTGATGAAGTTGCAACGTAGTAGCACTGTAGCAGTACGATTTGTTGGTCGTGTTGCATCATTGCAACTTCCTAATTTCATCACATTGAACACATCATTATTCCTGTCGACAGTACGGTGATTTGGCGTGATCGCTGTCGACATTACGGCGATTTGGCGTGGAGAGGCCACGTCACGTCATGTCGGCCTCCGCGTTGTTTTTATAGTGAACCGATACTTTTGCAATATATCGCTTTCCAATAGCAGAAGAGCTATCAGACCTCTTTGGAAGGTCTTCGTTTTCACTAAAAAACGGGAGGAGCCACATTAGCCCTCTTTGTTTTAGCTTAATTTTAGATTCTGACCACCAAAAGTTCAAACGTTTAACTTTTCAACTTGTTTCTATAAAAACCACATTGGTGAAAAACATCCAAAATGAACGTAAACATACAATCGACTGAGTAATCGCAATAGAAGAAATATGTCACTTTCTAGATCCTAAACTCTATGCATCCCTTCATCTTTCCCCGCCCATAATTCTCATAATACTCAAATTCTCTCTACAACCAGATTTTTTTTCAATAGCCAGATTCTCAAAAAAAAAATTGAACCAAGCAGACCCAACTTCATCCCTTAGAAAAAAAGAAAAGCATCTCCCCTCTTCTTCAGCTTCTATTGCAGAGTCGTTTTATTAACTAGCATTTTCCAAACCAAAGTTGAGGGCCTTGTTAAAGGTGGTACTGTTAGGGTGTCCTCCACACAGAGAAAATTGAGAGCCACTAACTCACGTCCTGATTAGAGACGCCACTAACCCTAATGGTTGTTGTGGGGGATAGATATCCCCCGGGTCCACTAAAAGAGTAAAGGACCTCACGAAAGGCCCAAGGGCCCAATAAGTCGTAAGGTTATTCTTTCGTGGGCCTGGGGAAAAACAACCAGCAACGCAGGGCGACATGAGGCCGGATTGGTGCAAATCCGGACGGCCCATAGCGTCGAGCGAGTGGCTGCAACGGAGATCCGACTTTCCCGCGTCGGGGCCTCCATGCAACGAAGCCACGTGAAGATAAGTCGGCGAGGGTTACGTAAAGGATAATCTCGAGAGGTTCACTATCTTTTAGCCACTTGTTGTTATCTTATCCATATGTACTGCCCCACGGTCGAGTATATAAGGCCTAGGGGGCACCCCTTCAGAACGATCGACCCATTACTTAGCTACCCACATCAACTCTCTGTATTCTCGATCCAGAGAGCTCTCTTGTAACCATATCCACCAAGCATACTCATCAGGACGTAGGGTGTTACGCATCACTAAGCGGCCCGAACCTGTAAATCTTGTCCACCGCCCCTCGTGCGATCGGCACGAACCATTCTGCTACAGTTGTCGACACCTTCCTACTCCTAAAAAACACCTTGAGGGGCAACCCCGGGTGTGCGGTCGGACCCTAAACCCCGACAGCTGGCGCGCCAGGTAGGGGGTGTGTCGACAATCTAAGCTAGCTCAATGGCCGTCTCCTTCTACAGCAAGATCGCCCTACGCCCCGGATCTATGTTCTGCTTCGGAACAATCTCTTTCGTAGCGGACGAAGAAGGAATTCTGCACCGTATCGCGGATCCGCCGGAAAAGGAATCTTCCTCAACAAACTCCGAAAATACCGGAGAAGTGCAACCTCCGACTCCCCGAAAGAAGATCACTACGCCGGCAGCACCGTTCTACCCCGACGTCCTCTTCGTCGGAAGGGCGGAATCGCCCGCCATCTCCGACGACGAGCCGACTGTACCCGGGGAGGAACCGCCTCAGCGAGAATCCCGTCGACGGAGGAACCGACGCAGGAACGTTCGACGACATCACGCAGCCGGAGAGCGGAATCCAGAGCAACCTGTCTCGCGAGACGAGGTCTCGGAGGTAGGAGAAACCCCGGAAGAACGCGTCTTCAGAGAGCGAAGGAACTCCCGACGACGTGATCGCCGACGAGCTCAGGGACAGGCTGAGCAGGATGCAAGGCAACGCCGAGAGAATCCACTCTTCGGGCGCAATCTGAACCCCGACTTCGCCCGAGCCATGAACACGCCGAGCGAAGTCGGAGGGGTGCTGGCTCGGATAGCGGAAGGACTTCCTCGGACTCCTGACGCCGACGGCTACCGACGACTGTTCACCCAGGCGGCCAACCATCTTCTACCGCTAGCTCACCCGCCGAACGATCTACGACACGCCATCAACAGTCGCCGAGACGCGCGGAGCTCCATCAATGCTTCGCGGGAACGGCGGCATGAGAACGAAATTCGTCGTCGAGAGGAGTACGACAGGGATCATGGCGCCCCGACTCAGAGCCAAGCTACCAGGACTGAGTCGGCAACGGCTTCAACTGGCGGAACCTCCCGGGGACGGTCGAGGAATCACAACCACAACTCCCCTCCCCGGGACAGACATCGACCCCGACGACAGGAGGACACGTGCGGAGTGTCCGCCCTTACTCCGCGCCTTAGGGCCATCCAATGGCCTCCCAACTTCAAGGTATCCAATGTTGACAAATATGAACCTAAGCAGGATCCATGGGGTTGGCTAGCCGTCTACACCACCGCTGCTCGAGCTGCCGGAGCGTCCGAAGACGTGATGACCGCGTACTTACCCATTGTCCTTGGGCAAGACGCGCTACAATGGCTGCGACATCTACCACGACACTGCATCGACGTCTGGGGAGATTTCAGTCGGCGCTTCACCGCCAACTTCCAGTCCCTCTCCGACAAGCCGGCGCAGCCGTGGGACCTTAAATCCATCAAGCGCCGGGGGGACGAAACTCTCCGGTCGTACCTCAAGAGGTTTCAAACCATGAGGAATCGTATCCCCGATGTCACGGAGGCGGCCGTGATCGAGGACTTCTACCGAGGATCTAATGATTCGGTTTTCGTCCGAGCCATACTACAAAAGGCGCCGATCACCTCGGAGGAGCTGTTCCGGGAAGCCGACCTCTACATCACCGCCGACGAGCGAGCCCAGGATCTCATCGGAGGAGCAAAGCCCGCGCCGGCAGCACCACGACGCGACACGAACCAGCAACCTGACAAGCGGTGGGAGAAGAGGCCACGCGAAGAAGTGCACGCCGCCGGACCACCTGCCTCTCGCGCTCGAGGAGGACCTCGTGGAGGCGAACGTACGCTGGACGACATCCTCGACGCCCAGTGCCCGTACCACAAGGACATGCGCCACACTCTTCGTAACTGCCGAGACTTCAAGCACTCCGTCGGACACGGCCGACCCTTCCAACCTCTACCTCCTCCTCCGCCGAGGGGAGGACCAGATGAACCACGACAACCCCATCGACAGGAGGAGGGAGGAGGAGGAGGAGCTTTCCCACGCGTTGACAGGGAGGTCAACGTCATCTTCGGCGGACACGGATCGCAGGAGAGCAGAAGACAGCAAAAGCTCAATGATCGCCAGATACTGGTGGCGACCATCGGCCCTCCCACTCCATACCGGTGGTCGGAGCACCCGATCACCTTCACTCGGGCGGATCAATGGCTCAACTTCGACCACCCGGGCAAGTACCCGCTTCTCGTCGATCCGGTGATCCGAGAGAGCCGGGTGAAAAAGGTGTTAGTGGACGGGGGGAGCAGCATCAACATCACCTTCCCCCGGACACTCCAAAGCTTGGGAGTTCATCTCAAAGAGCTCCACGAGTCGAACACTCCTTTCTTCGGCATCGTGCCGACGGAAGGGGAATACCCGCTGGGCCACATCTACATGCCGGTCACCTTTGGAACTCCGGAGAACTACAGAACCGAGTTCCTAAGGTTTGAAGTGGCAAACTTCGACTGCGGGTACAACGCCATCATCGGGAGGCCTGGATTGGCCAAGTTCATGGCCATTCCACATTACACCTACATGATACTGAAGATGCCAGGACCGCAAGGGATCATAACTGTGCGCGCCGACTTCCAAGGCGCCGCAGAATGTTTCCGAGTGGCTATTCAAGCAGCCCTCACCGCCAAGCCATCGACAGCTCCCTCCGCAATGGCGAACTCTAAGCCCGAGGAGAACCTCGCAATACCGGCAAATGAAGCTCAGACCGCGACCTCTATGCGGCCGACTGAAGAAACCAAGAGAATCAACCTGGGGTTCGCTGATGAGCGCAAGACGGCCATCATCAGCTCCAGTTTGGATGACAAATAGGAAAGCGCGCTCGTCCGGTTTCTGCAAGATAACCGAGATGTATTCGCATGGCAACCTGCGGATATGCCGGGAGTCCCGAGAGAACTGGCCGAGCACAAACTGAAAGTTTTTCCCCAGGCGAGGCCGATTCGACAGAAATTACGTCGTTTCACGCCTGATAAGAGGGAAGCCATTCGCGCCGAGTTAGCTCGCTTGGTTGCGGCTGGATTCATTAGAGAAGTATTACATCCCGAGTGGTTAGCCAATCCTGTTCTTGTACTCAAAAAGAATAAAGTGGACTGGCGCATGTGTGTTGATTATACTGATCTCAACAAACACTGTCCGAAGGATCCTTTCGGGCTCCCGAGGATAGATCAGGTGGTGGACTCCACCGCTGGATGTTCTATGCTGTCTTTCCTGGATTGTTATTCTGGATATCATCAGATTAGTCTGGCGAAGGAAGATGAAGAAAAAACGGCATTCATTACTCCATTTGGCGCTTTCTGTTATACCTCCATGCCGTTTGGCCTCAAAAACGCTGGAGCGACTTACCAGAGAGCCATTCAAACATGCTTAGCTGATCACTGGGGCAAGCGTGTGGAGGCTTATGTGGATGACGTGGTGATCAAAACACAGGACTCAAAAGACTTCATCGAAGATTTGCAACTGGTTTTCAACAGCCTGAGGCGGTATAGATGGAAGCTTAATCCCGAGAAATGTGTCTTTGGGGTACCAGCCGGAAAGTTGCTCGGATTTATTGTCAGCCACCGGGGAATTGAGGCTAATCCGGATAAGATTGAAGCTATCATGAAAATGGAAGCACCTCGATCACAGAAGAAGGTTCAGCGACTTACTGGATGCATGGCAGCCTTAAGCAGATTTATATCCAGGCTGGGGGAAAAAGGTTTGCCGTTTTACAAGTTACTGAGAGCACCTAGAGGGGGGGGGGTGAATAGGTGATCCTGTAAAAACTTCAAACTTAAGCCACAAAAACTTGTTAAGTGTTAGCACGATTATTGCCAAGTGGCTAAGGTGAAGTCTCAACAAAACACAGTACCACAAGAAAATCAAGCACAAGGGTGACACAGTGGTTTTATCCCGTGGTTCGGCCAAGACCAACGCTTGCCTACTCCACGTTGTGGCGTCCCAACGGACGAGGGTTGCAATCAACCCCTCTCAAGCGGTCCAAAGACCCACTTGAATACCACGGTGTTTTGTTGTTCCTTTCACTATCCCGTTTGCAAGGAATCTCCACAAATTGGAGTCTCTTGCCCTTACAAGTATATGATCACAAAGAAAGCACAGAGTAAGGGAGGGAAGCAACACACACAAATCCACAGCAAAAGCGCACACACACGGCCAAGAATCGAGCTCACAAGACTATCTCAGAGTTCTCACTTAGAACAGAGCTCGAATCACTTAGAAACACAAACGAATGCGCAGAGACTTAGTGTGGATGATCAAGAATGCTCAAAGGTTGCTTGTGTGTCTCCTCCATGCGCCTAGGGGCTCCTTTTATAGCCCCAAGGCAGCTAGGAGCCGTTGAGAGCAAATCCGGAAGGCCATCCTTGCCTTCTGTCGTCGGGGGCACCGGACAGTCCGGTGCACACCGGACACTGTCCGGTGCCCGATTTGTTTCCTTATCTGGCGCTGCCGACCGTTGCAGACCGTTGGAGATCTGAGAGCCGTTGGCGCACCGGACATGTCCGGTGCACACCGGACAGTCCGGTGCCGTCTTCCGACCGTTGGCTCCGCCACGTGTCCCACGCGGATTGCGCGGCCGACCGTTGGCCCGGCCGACCGTTGGCTCACCGGACAGTCCGGTGCACACCGGACAGTCCGGTGAATTTTAGCCGTACGCCGTCGGCGAATTCCCGAGAGCAGCTAGTTTGCGCCGAGTCAGTCTGGCGCACCGGACACTGTCCGGTGCACACCGGACAGTCCGGTGCTCCAGACCGAGCTGAGATTTGGCTGCACAAAGCCAAGTCTTTCTCTCCCCTTTTCTCTTTTTCTTTTTTTCTGTTTCTAACACTTAGACAAATATGTTAGTCCACAAAACAAATGTACTAAGGCTTAGAAACATACCTTTATCTCATGATTTGCACCTTGTTCATCCATGTATATAACTTCACAATTAAACACATGTGTTGGCACTCAATCACCAAAATACTTAGAAATGGCCCAAGGGCACATTTCCCTTTCAATCTCCCCCTTTTTGGTGATTTATGCCAACACAACATAAAGCAACTAGAACAAGTGCAAACTCACTTCAAATAAAACTTAAATTTATTTTGAATCAATTTTGGCATATATGGATCATCCTTTGCCACCACTTGGTTTGTTTTTGAAATAAAACTCAAATCTCTATCTCTAAGTTAAACACACATGTTGAAACATAAAGAGAGTCATTCCAAAAGAGATTGATCAAAGATTTCAAAAACTCCCCCTTTTCCCATAATCAGTACTTCTCCCCACAAGAAGCCAACTTTTGACAAGAGAGACAACATATGAATTTTGACAAACCAAAAAACTCTATTCTACTATTTTCAAAATTCTCAAGTGGTAGCTGATCCATTTATTGCTTTGGCCTTTATTTTCTCCCCCTTTGGCATCAAGCACCAAAACGGGATCAATCTTGGCCCTTTAACCCCATTGCCTCACTAAAATCTTTAATTGAGAACAAATGGCAATAAGAGTTCATGAGATGAACTTGGAATAAGTTACCCCTCATCGGAGTGCAGTGGAAGTCTTTCATGATCCAAGTCCACTTTTTCCCTTTCAATTCTCCTTTGAGACTAAAACAGGCAAACTCAAGCATATGGTTAGTCTCAAAGGGTCAAGTTGTAACACGTCTCCCCCTAAACATGTGCATCACTTTGCAACGGACTTGTGAGGTCCAGGGAGTGTTTGTACAACTTGAGCACCATAATAAGCAACAAAATTGCAGAATGAACATGATCAACGGCATAAATACATGTATGCTACAATTCAATCCAAGTTCCGCGAATCTAAGACATTTAGCTCACTATGCAGCCTGCAAAAGGTCTTCTCATCTAAAGGCGTGGTAAAGATATCGGCTAGCTGGTTCTCGGTGCTAACATAAAACACTTCGATATCTCCCTTTTGCTGGTGGTCTCTCAAAAAGTGATGCCGGATGTCAATGTGCTTTGTGCGGCTGTGCTCAACAGGATTTTCCGCTATTCGGATAGCGCTCTCATTATCACATAGGAGTGGGACTTTGCTCAGATTGTAGCCAAAGTCCCTGAGGGTTTGCCTCATCCAAAGTAGTTGCGCGCAACACTGACCTGCGGCAACATACTCGGCCTCAGCGGTGGATAGGGCAACGGAGGTTTGTTTCTTAGAGTTCCAAGACACCAGGGACCTTCCTAAGAATTGGCACGTCCCTGATGTACTCTTCCTATCGACCTTACATCCAGCATAGTCGGAATCTGAGTACCCAATCAAGTCAAAGTTAGACCCCTTTGGATACCAGATCCCGAAGCAAGGCGTAGCGACTAAATATCTAAGAATTCGCTTCACCGCCACCAAGTGACACTCCTTAGGATCGGATTGAAATCTAGCACACATGCATACGCTAAGCATAATATCCGGTCTACTAGCACATAAATAAAGTAAAGACCCTATCATTGACCGGTATGCTTTTTGATCAACGGACTTACCTCCTTTGTTGAGGTCGGTGTGTCCGTCGGTTCCCATCGGAGTCTTTGCGGGCTTGGCGTCCTTCATCCCAAACCTCTTTAGCAGATCTTGCGTGTACTTCGTTTGGGAGATGAAGGTGCCGTCCTTGAGTTGCTTCACTTGGAACCCAAGGAAGTAGTTCAACTCGCCCATCATCGACATCTCGAATTTCTGCGTCATCACCCTGCTAAACTCTTCACAAGACTTTTGATTAGTAGAACCAAATATTATGTCATCGACATAAATTTGGCACACAAACAAATCACCATCACAAGTCTTAGTGAAAAGAGTTGGATCGGCTTTCCCAACCTTGAAAGCATTAGCAATTAAGAAATCTCTAAGGCATTCATACCATGCTCTTGGGGCTTGCTTAAGTCCATAGAGCGCCTTAGAGAGCTTACACACGTGGTCGGGGTACCGCTCATCCTCGAAGCCAGGGGGTTGCTCCACGTACACCTCCTCCTTTATTGGCCCGTTGAGGAAAGCGCTCTTCACATCCATTTGGTACAACCTGAAAGAATGGTGAGCGGCATATGCTAGCAAGATACGAATGGACTCTAGCCTAGCCACAGGAGCAAAAGTCTCCTCAAAGTCCAAACCTGCGACTTGGGCATAACCTTTTGCCACAAGTCGAGCCTTGTTCCTTGTCACCACTCCGTGCTCGTCTTGTTTGTTGCGGAACACCCACTTGGTTCCCACAACATTTTGCTTGGGACGAGGCACCAGCGTCCAAACTTCATTGCGCTTGAAGTTGTTAAGTTCCTCCTGCATGGCCAACACCCAATCCGGATCTAGCAAGGCCTCCTCTACCCTGAAAGGCTCAATAGAGGAGACAAAAGAGTAATGTTCACAAAAATTAACTAGTCGAGACCGAGTAGTTACTCCCTTGCTAATGTCACCCAGAATTTGGTCGACGGGATGATCCCTTTGAATCATCGCTCGAACTTGGGTTGGAGGTGCCGGTTGCGCTTCTTCCTCCATCACATGATCATCTTGTGCTCCCCCTTGATCACACGCCTCCTTTTGATGAAACTGTTCATCGTCTTGAGTTGGGGGATGCACCGTGGTTGAGGAAGAAGGTTGATCTCGTTCATCTTGTTCCTGTGGCCGCACTTCTCCAATCGCCATGGTTCGTATAGCGGCCGTCGGAACATCTTCTTCATCTACATCATCACAATCAACAACTTGCTCTCTTGGAGAGCCATTAGTCTCATCAAATACAACGTCGCTAGAGACTTCAACCAAACCCGATGATTTGTTGAAGACCCTATACGCCTTTGTATTTGAATCATAACCTAACAAAAACCCTTCTACAGCTTTAGGAGCAAACTTAGAATTTCTACCCTTCTTCACAAGAATATAGCATTTGCTCCCAAATACACGAAAGTACGATACATTGGGTTTGTTACCGGTTAGTAGCTCATATGACGTCTTCTTGAGGAGGCGGTGAAGGTAGACCCTGTTGATGGCGTGGCAAGCCGTGTTCACAGCTTCCGACCAAAAACACTCGGGGGTCTTGAATTCTCCAAGCATCGTCCTCGCCATATCGATTAGTGTCCTGTTCTTCCTCTCTACCACACCATTTTGCTGTGGTGTGTAGGGAGCGGAGAACTCGTGCTTGATCCCTTCCTCCTCAAGAAACTCCTCCATTTGAAGGTTCTTGAACTCGGACCCGTTGTCGCTCCTTATCTTCTTCACCTTGAGCTCAAACTCATTTTGAGCTCTCCTGAGGAAGCGCTTGAGGGTCCCTTGGGTTTCAGACTTATCCTGCAAAAAGAACACCCAAGTGAAGCGGGAAAAGTCATCTACAATAACTAAACCATACTTACTTCCTCCTATGCTTAGATAGGCGACGGGTCCGAAGAGGTCCATATGCAGCAGCTCCAGAGGTCTTGACGTGGTCATCACATTCTTGCTGTGATGTGCTCCTCCCACCTGTTTACCTGCCTGACAAGCTGCACAAGGTCTATCTTTTTCGAAATGCACATTTGTTAGACCTATTACGTGTTCTCCCTTTAGAAGCTTGTGGAGGTTCTTCATCCCCACATGTGCTAAGCGGCGATGCCACAGCCAGCCCATGCAAGTCTTAGCCATTAAGCATGCATCTAGACCGGCCTCTTCTTTTGCAAAATCAACTAAATAAAGCTTGCCGTCTAGTACACCCTTAAAAGCTAGTGAACCATCACATCTTCTAAAGACAGACACATCTACATTTGTAAATAAACAATTATATCCCATTTGACATAATTGACTAACAGATAGCAAATTATATCCGAGACTCTCCACTAAGAATACATTTGAGATAGAATGCTCATTAGAAATTGCAATTTTATCTAACCCTTTTACCTTGCCTTGATTCCCATCACCGAATATAATTGAATCTTGGGAATCCTTATTCTTGACGTAGGAGGTGAACATCTTCTTCTCCCCCGTCATATGGTTTGTGCATCCGCTGTCGATAATCCAGCTTGAACCCCCGGATGCATAAACCTGCAAGGCAAATTTAGGCTTGGGTCTTAGGTACCCAACTCATGTTGGGTCCTGCAAGGTTAGCACAAATGTCCTTAGGGACCCAAATGCAAGTCCTGTCTCCCTTGCATTTTGCCCCTAATTTCCTAGCAATTATTTTCCTATCCTTTCTACAAATAGCAAACGAAGTGTTTAAAGCATAATAAATTATAGAAGGTTCATTCACTACTTTCCTAGGAGCATGAATAACATTCTTTCTAGGCATATGAGCAATATTTCTCCTAGGCATATGTACAACATTTCTTCTACACATATCCCTATCATGCTTATAAGAAGAGCTAGAAGCAAACATGGCATGAGAATCATAAACATGCGAATCAAAATCATTATAAGCCTTTCTAGCATTTCTCCTATCATTATACATAAAGGCATGGTTCTTTTTCGCACTACTAGCCATAGGGGCCTTCCCCTTCTCCTTGACGAAGATGGGAGCCTTATGGCTTGTTAAGTTCTTGGCTTCCCTCTCGAAGCCAAGCCCATCCTTAATTGAGGGATGTCTTCCAATTGTATAGGCATCCCTTGCAAATTTTAACTTGTCAAATTCACTTTTGCTAGTCTTAAGTTGTGCATTAAGACTAGCCAATTCATCACTTAGTTTGGAAATTGAAACTAAGTGTTCACTACAGGCATTAACATCAAAATCCTTACACCTAGTGCAAATTGTAACATTTTCAACACAGGAATTTGATTTACTAGCTACTTCTAGTTTAGCACTTAAATCATTATTAACATTTCGTAAAGAAGCAATGGTTTCATGACAAGAGGATAATTCACTAGAAAGCACCTCATTTCTTTTTACTTCTAAAGCATATGATTTTTGTGCCTCTACAAATTTATCATGTTCTTCATACAATAAATCCTCCTGCTTTTCTAACAGCCTATCCTTTTCATTCAATGCATCAATCAATTCATTGATTTTATCTATCTTAGATCTATCTAAGCCCTTGAACAAGCATGAATAATCTATGTCATCATCATCACTAGACTCACTATCACTAGAAGAAGCATAAGTGGAATCTTGAGTACTCACCTTCTTCTCCCTTGCCATAAGGCATGTGAGACGCTCGTTGGGGAAGAGGGAAGACTTGTTGAAGGCAGTAGCAGCGAGTCCTTCATTGTCGGAGTCGGAGGAGGAGCAATCCGAGTCCCACTCCTTTCCTAGATGCGCCTCGCCCTTTGCCTTCTTATATTGCTTCTTCTTCTCTCTTTTGTTCCCCTTTTCCTGGTCACTTTCATTATCGGGACAGTTAGCGATAAAATGACCAAGCTTACCGCATTTGAAGCATGAGCGCTTCCCCTTTGTCTTGGTCTTTCTTGGCTGCCCCTTGCGACCATTTAGCGCCGTCTTGAATCTCTTGATGATGAGAGCCATCTCTTCATCATTGAGTCCGGCCGCCTCAATCTGTGCCACCTTGCTAGGTAGCGCCTCCTTGCTTCGTGTTGCCTTGAGAGCGAGAGGTTGTGGCTCGTTGATCGGACCATTCAAGGCGTCGTCCACATACCTCGCCTCCTTGATCATCATTCGCCCGCTAACGAATTTCCCAAGAACTTCTTCGGGCGACATCTTGGTGTACCTGGGATTTTCACGTATATTGTTCACCAAATGAGGATCAAGAACGGTAAATGACCTGAGCATTAGGCGGACGACGTCGTGGTCCGTCCATCGTGTGCTTCCGTAGCTCCTTATCTTGTTGATAAGGGTCTTGAGCCGGTTGTATGTTTGCGTCGGCTCCTCGCCCCTTATCATTGCGAACCTTCCAAGCTCACCCTCCACCAACTCCATCTTGGTGAGCAAGGTGACGTCGTTCCCCTCATGAGAAATCTTGAGGGTGTCCCAGATTTGCTTGGCATTATCCAAGCCGCTCACTTTATGATATTCATCCCTGCACAAGGAAGCTAGAAGAACAGTAGTAGCTTGTGCATTCTTATGAATTTGTTCATTAATGAACATGGGACTATCCGAACTATCAAAGTGCATTCCACTCTCTACAATCTCCCATATACTAGGATGGAGAGAGAATAGGTGACTACGCATTTTGTGGCTCCAAAATCTGTAGTCCTCTCCATCAAAGTGTGGGGGCTTGCCGAGTGGAATGGAGAGCAAATGAGAATGTGAACTTTGCGGAATACGAGAGTAATCAAAGGAAAAGTTCGAATTAACCGGTTTCCTTCTCTCGTAGTCGTTGTGGTCCTCGTCCTTTTGGGAAGAAGTAGACTCGTCGCTGTCGTAGTAGACGATCTCCTTGATGCGCCTTGTCTTCTTCTTCTTCCCTTCCTTCCGTCTTTGGCCCGAGCCGGAGTCGGTAGGCTTATCGTCCTTCGGCTCGTTGACGAAGGATTCCTTCTCTTTGTCATTGATCACAATACCCTTCCCCTTAGGATCCATCTCTTCGGGCGGTTAGTCCCTTTGTGAAGAGAACGGCTCCGATACCAATTGAGAGCACCTAGAGGGGGGGGTGAATAGGTGATCCTGTAAAAACTTCAAACTTAAGCCACAAAAACTTGTTAAGTGTTAGCACGATTATTGCCAAGTGGCTAAGGTGAAGTCTCAACAAAACACAGTACCACAAGAAAATCAAGCACAGGGGTGACACAGTGGTTTTATCCCGTGGTTCGGCCAAGACCAACGCTTGCCTACTCCACGTTGTGGCGTCCCAACGGATGAGGGTTGCAATCAACCCCTCTCAAGCGGTCCAAAGACCCACTTGAATACCACGGTGTTTTGTTGTTCCTTTCACTATCCCGTTTGCAAGGAATCTCCACAAATTGGAGTCTCTTGCCCTTACAAGTATATGATCACAAAGAAAGCACAGAGTAAGGGAGGGAAGCAACACACACAAATCCACAGCAAAAGCGCACACACACGGCCAAGAATCGAGCTCACAAGACTATCTCAGAGTTCTCACTTAGAACAGAGCTCGAATCACTTAGAAACACAAACGAATGCGCAGAGACTTAGTGTGGATGATCAAGAATGCTCAAAGGTTGCTTGTGTGTCTCCTCCATGCGCCTAGGGGCTCCTTTTATAGCCCCAAGGCAGCTAGGAGCCGTTGAGAGCAAATCCGGAAGGCCATCCTTGCCTTCTGTCGTCGGGGGCACCGGACAGTCCGGTGCACACCGGACACTGTCCGGTGCCCGATTTGTTTCCTTATCTGGCGCTGCCGACCGTTGCAGACCGTTGGAGATCTGAGAGCCGTTGGCGCACCGGACATGTCCGGTGCACACCGGACAGTCCGGTGCCGTCTTCCGACCGTTGGCTCCGCCACGTGTCCCGCGCGGATTGCGCGGCCGACCGTTGGCCCGGCCGACCGTTGGCTCACCGGACAGTCCGGTGCACACCGGACAGTCCGGTGAATTTTAGCCGTACGCCGTCGGCGAATTCCCGAGAGCAGCTAGTTTGCGCCGAGTCAGTCTGGCGCACCGGACACTGTCCGGTGCACACCGGACAGTCCGGTGCTCCAGACCGAGCTGAGATTTGGCTGCACAAAGCCAAGTCTTTCTCTCCCCTTTTCTCTTTTTCTTTTTTTCTGTTTCTAACACTTAGACAAATATGTTAGTCCACAAAACAAATGTACTAAGGCTTAGAAACATACCTTTATCTCATGATTTGCACCTTGTTCATCCATGTATATAACTTCACAATTAAACACATGTGTTGGCACTCAATCACCAAAATACTTAGAAATGGCCCAAGGGCACATTTCCCTTTCAGTTACTCAAGAAGGTGGATAAATTTCAGTGGACTTCAGAAGCACAAGAAGCTCTAGATGCTCTGAAAAAATTCTTGACAACACCGCCAGTACTGAAACCACCTCGGCGAGCTACATCAACTCAACCAGCCGAAGATTTGCTATTGTACATCTCTTGCACGACTCACGTGGTGAGCACCGCGTTGGTAGTCGAGCGAGTAGAAGAAGGGCATGCCTATCCAATACAACACCCTGTCTACTTCATTAGTGAAGTCCTCGGCCCCTCAAAGAAAAAGTATCCTCAAGTTCAGAAACTATTGTATGCAGTACTTCTAACTGCCCGCAAGCTGCGTCACTACTTTGATGACCACAAAGTCATAGTAGTCACAAGTTTTCCAATAGGGGATATTCTTCACAACAAGGAAGCCATCGGTCGAATAGCCAAGTGGGCCTATGAGCTGGGATCTCATGACATCGAGTTTCGGCCTCGCACTGCCATCAAAACCCAAGCACTGGTTGATTTCGTATCAGAATGGACTGAACAACAAGTACCAGACAACCCGGAGACTGCAGAAGTATGGCGAATGTATTTTGATGGCTCACTCAAGCTGCAGGGAGCAGGAGCGGGGATTCTTTTCACTGCACCTGGAGGCGAACACCTCAAGTACGCCCTCCAGCTGCTATTCCCGGCCTCCAACAATGCAGCCGAGTATGAAGCTTTGATCCATGGATTGAACATTGCCATATCATTGGGCGTCAAAAGATTAATGGTATATGGGGATTCTCTGGTAGTCATCAGCCAGATAAATAAGGAGTGGGATTGCTCAAACGATTCGATGGGAAGATACTGCACTGCCGTCCGAAAACTGGAGGATAAATTCGAGGGTCTAGAATTTCATCATGTGGAAAGAGATCGGAACACGGCAGCCGATGTACTGTCCAAGCTAGGGTCCAGTCGAGCTCAGGTCCCACCCGGGGTTTTTGTGCAAGAAATTCTGCAGCCAAGTATCTCATTGGATCAAAAGGAAGAGTGCAATATCATAGATCAACCCGAGTCAGATCCCGATGACTGGAGAAAGCCAATCATTAAGTACATAAGGAATGAAGAAGAACCAGACGATAAGAACTCGGCAGAGCGCATTGCAAGACAGTCAGCTCACTATACACTTATTGGGGAGACATTATACAGAAGGGGTGCTTCAGGCGTCTTCATGAAGTGCATTCTCCCATCCACTGGAAAGCAACTCTTAGAAGAGGTCCACGCTGGACAATGTGGGATACATGCAGCCTCCAGAACACTAGTTGGGAAGGTCTTCAGGTCAGGATTCTATTGGCCAACAGCAAAGAATGATGCAGCCGAGTTAGTTCAGAGGTGCGAAGCCTGCCAATACTTGTCAAAGCAACAACACCTGCCAGCACAGCAGCTGCAGACCATACCAATAACTTGGCCTTTTGCATGCTGGGGGCTGGATATGATTGGACCTTTCAAGAAAGCTCAAGGGGGATATACTCATGTGTTGGTAGCGATTGACAAGTTCACTAAATGGATAGAATTCAAGCCCATTGCCTCCTTAACTTCTGCTAAGGCCGTGGAATTCATACAAGACATAATATTCAGATTCGGGATACCCAACAGCATCATAACTGATTTAGGATCCAATTTCACGAGTTCAGAATTCTTTGACTTCTGCGAGCAAAAGAGCATTCAGATCAAGTATGCATCTGTAGCCCATCCAAGAGCCAACGGGCAGGTTGAACGAGCTAATGGGATGATTTTGGATGCACTTAGGAAAAAGATTTTCGATAAGAACGAAAAATTCGCAGGAAAGTGGATAAGGGAATTACCCTATGTTGTTTGGAGCCTAAGAACCCAACCTAGCCGAGCTTTGCATGGAAACACTCCTTTCTTCATGGTCTATGGGTCGGAGGCAGTGCTGCCTGCTGATCTCAAGTTTGGGGCGCCAAGGCTGATCTTTGAAAGTATAGCAGAAGCTGAGACCACCAGGCTGGAGGACATAGACGTACTCGAGGAAGAACGGCTAAGCGCAGTAATCCAATCAGCAAGATACCAGCAGACTCTAAGGCGCTATCACGACAAGGCTGTGCGGCAACGATTCTTTTCAGTAGGGGAGCTCGTCCTTCGCCGAATTCTAACGGGAGAAGGACGACACAAGTTATCACCCTTATGGGAAGGACCCTTCATAGTAGCAGAAGTCACTCGGCCTGGATCATATCGCCTCACTCAGATGGATGGCACGGAAGTTGGGAACTCCTGGAACATAGAGCACCTGAGAAAGTTTTATCCTTAGCCGTACCTCAAAACCGCTGGGATAACGATGATGTACTCTGTAAAGTGGAAATATGTCATCAATAAAGAAAAGGTTTCAAGGATACTCAATTTATTTACGATTGACTTGCGTTCTTACTTAACTCGGGGTGACCACTATGCCCTGCTAACGGAGCAATCGACTTAAGTCGGCAACGACTTAAGGCGGTGCGACATGCTCACGCTTACTTAACTCGGGGTGACCACTATGCCCTGCTAACGGAGCAATCGACTTAAGTCGGCAACGACTTAAGACGGTGCGACATGCTCGCGCTTACTTAACTCAGGGTGACCACTATGCCCTGCTAACGGAGCAATCGACTTAAGTCGGCAACGACTTAAGGCGGTGCGACATGCTCACGCTTACTTAACTCGGGGTGACCACTATGCCCTGCTAACGGAGCAATCGACTTAAGTCGGCAACGACTTAAGACGGTGCGACATGCTCGCGCTTACTTAACTCAGGGTGACCACTATGCCCTGCTAACGGAGCAATCGACTTAAGTCGGCAACGACTTAAGGCGGTGCGACATGCTCACGCTTACTTAACTCGGGGTGACCACTATGCCCTACTAACGGAGCAATCGACTTAAGTCGGCAACGACTTAAGACGGTGCGACATGCTCGCGCTTACTTAACCCGGGGTGACCACTGTGCCCTGCTAACGGAGCAATCGATTTAAGTTGGCGGCTACTTAAGACCAATGCAACATGCTCTCGCCTATATAATTCAGGGGATGATTTCCATATCCCACAGATAAAATTCATAGTCATCATGCGTCATAACCACCAAACTCATTAACTAAAAAATTCTGATACAATGAGAGAGTAACTATGTTATTCAAATAAACCGGTGTCCTCTAACAAATGTTCAATCATGCAAGCTGCGCGATTGGAGCACGCGAAATGTTTTCTCTATTCTGCAATGTCTTTTCCAGGAGCAATGGACGAAGAAGGACGACTCGAGGAATCAGGGGCAGCGTTCACGTCAGCCCTTATATCTTCAGGAACGACTACGCCAGGTCTCCTCATCAGGATTCGTCCCGCCCGAATGGCCTTATCCATGGCCCTATCGCGCTGGGCTCTCAGAGTACTGGAAGTCTCTTCAGCAACCTTGACAGCCAACTGGGCAGCCTCTAGCTCCTGGGTAACAGATTTCTTGGAAGCACGCAGATTCTTGATGACAACGTCTTTAGCCGATATCAACTCCCGAAGGCGAATCACATCATCCAAGGACTCCTGCAGCTTATAGCGAAGATTGTTTAACTCCTCCATGGAAAAGCGATGACTCCTCTCCAGAATAGTCAACGAGTTGCTAGAATCTCGATACAACCTATCAAGATTGTCACGAGAAGCGGCAAGGATGCGTTTTTCTTCCTGCAAGCACAAATCAGTTCCTTCAGAAAACCAGGCAAATAATAGGAGCACAGCAAGACAAAAGCGCAGTTTCGTATATCACCTTTTCAGAGTCGAGCTGAGCATGCAGGGAAGAACTCAACGCATTGGCATCATCTAAGGCGGCAGAGACTTGACTCAGCTCAATCTGACCTTGAGAGTACTTTTCCTCAAGATCAGTGCATCGCTGAGACAGTTCAGCCCGATCTTGAGAATGTTTCTCCTCAAGAAGTGTAATCTGTCGAGTCATTCCTAGCAAAAGGTAACCAAACAAAACGAGGTCGGAAGGTAAAACAGTCCGCAACAAGCGCGAAGAAAAGAAAAAAGGGCACTAACCAGCGTTAGTCGCCTCCAACTCGGATACACGGCGATGAAGCGACACCGGATTCCAACACGAAAAGGATGAAGCCACTTCTGGGACAGGAGCACCATGCAATTTCAGCTGGCTGGTCATCCCATCCACCAAAACCTGATGAGAAGAACAGATGAGCATAATGGCAAAAGTTCATGCAACGTAAAAGTCAAGCTAAGAAACAGCACAGTACCTGGAGGTTGGAGAAGAATGAAGGGATCCCCAAATCAGGAGAAATCAGATGATAACCAGGCGCAAGGTCATCACCCGAAGCAGCTTGCAACGGAACAGTGGGAATCAGTTCAGCGCCTTCAACAGAGCCGGATACCCGATCAGTGGGGACGCTGCTCTCCAAAGCGATGCCCCGGTCCAAAGTTTGGGCCACCACCATGCAGCCAGAGTGTGGAGGTGACCCTGCGTGAACATCCATGGAAGTGCCGGAGGGAGACCCTGTTTGGGCACCATCAGGGATTGGGCCATAGTTGGCACTGCCCACTTGAGCTGGATTATCCCCGGCAGCACCCTCGGGGGCTGGGCAGTAGCTCGCACTCTTCGCCCGAGCTAAGTCATCCTTGACGACACCCTCGGGGGCTGGACATGTGTCAACACCATTCTTGAGGTCCAAACCTTCAGCAGTGACCACCTCTAAGGTTGATGGGCCCTCGGCTACTTCCATGAAATCAGGACAATCCAAGTTAGCATCCCGACCCTCGAGATCGCGCTCTAAGGTTGATGAGGCACGGGATGACCTCAACCCAGCGTCCGGCACAGCACCACAAGCTTCAGTTACATCATCATCCACTGGCCCTGATAACAAGTCCTCTGGGACCATATCCTCGAGAGTTTGATCAAAGTCGGCCAGGGATATGTTTTGCAGACCAACAAGGGCAGATAAAGCAGGAGAAGGAACTCCACTACTTTCCCCACTGGCGAGGAATTGCCGACTGTTCTTCCGAGTCAGAGGGATCTCATTCTCTTCTTCTTCGTCGTCTTCATCAGCAACACTGGCAACACCCCCATTGGGATCAACGAAGGATGGAGTACACCCATTGGGATCAGCAACAGTCATACCACACCCATTGGGATCAGCATCAGCAAATTCAGGCGCAGGAACCTCCTCATCGGCAGGAACCGAGGGACCAGCACCCTGATCCAAACTAGATACTCGCCGAATACGTCTCTTCTTCTTTTTCTGCTCATCAACAGAAAGATCAGTTTGATTGGTTCGGCGGGGACGTCTCGAGCGAGCACGGACAGGTCTCTGAACATCCAAGGTTATACCGACCTCTGGAAGAGGTGCCACTGCCAATGCCTCAGCAGGAGTAGCGTCAGAAGAATCTTCAGCTAACATATCAAGCATGGCATTCATTTCCGCGTCATTAGGGTCCAAAGGCACCTCGAAATGGACTTGTCGTTCATCATCAGGAATTTTCCCAAGTGAGGCAACCAAAGCATTAACTTCCTCATCAGAGGGCCGTGTTCTAAGGCCCAAATTGCCATCAGCCGCGGGTGGATTTGACACAAAACGAGTGAAGGCCTTGGCAGGAGGCAGATTCCAGGCCGAATACGCCACCGGAGCACCAACATTGGATACTTTGCCTCTGAGAATCATCTCCAGTCGGCTCACCAAATCCGCAGAAGGGATTCTTCTATTGGTAACTCGAGTTGGGTCGGCTAGCCCTTGATACAGATAAGCCGGGTGGACCCTATCTTTCAGTGGCTGAATGTTTTTGAAAACAAAGTCAGCAACTATAGCTTCAGCAGTTAAACCCCTCTCTTTCAATAGCCCAACTTCAGCTAGCAGCACACTGGCCTCAGCCACCTCCTCATCTGTAGGAGACTCGGTCCAGCTCGGGGTGCGAACGTCTGGCTATCTCCCTGACCGGGGGGGGAGAGAATTTCCATAGTTATCAACTATAAACCACTCCAGGCGCCATCCCTTAATGCTGTCTTTAAGGGGAATCTCAAGATATTCAGTTTTCCGTCCCTGGCGCATCTCCAAGCTGGCACCTCCAACCAACTGATGTTGTCCCCCGGCCATCCCAGGGCGACAATGATACAGGTGTTTCCACAAGCCAAAATGCGGCAGCACGCCAAGAAAGGCCTCACATAAGTGGACGAAGATAGAAATTTGCAGAATTGAGTTAGGGTTCAGATGGGTTAGGTTGATGTGGTAGAAATCAAGAAGACCACGGAAAAAGGGAGAAATAGGAAGGCCAAGGCCGCGGAGAAGAAAAGGAGCGTAAACCACGGACTCGTGGGTATCCTCCGTCGGGACCGTAGTCCCGTGGCAAACCCGCCAAGAACAGAGTTCCCGTGGAGGAAGAACTCCGACGGACACGAGATGGAGAAGTTCGGCTTCAGAGATGATGGACATATGGTTACCTGCGAAAGGCAACTGGCTGTTGGGATCAATTGGAGGAATCACCACAGCGGAAGAGCTCGCGATTTTTCTCTTGGGAGCCATCTCGATTTCACCAGTGAGCAGATTGGAGGCGAGCGCAGAGAGGATTTGGAAGCAGGAATGCAAGAACTAGGGCGCGGAAAGCAAAGGCGGCTAAAAGTGCAGCTCTTATGGGATATTCTCGGACCAGATACCGTTTCAAAAAGTGCCCAGTCATCACCCGGCAGTTATTCCCGAAATCCCAGCATGCCACCTGATCATTCGGCAGTTATTTCCAAAAACTGGTGGGCCATCCCTTCACTCGGATGATAATCCTCAAAATAACTCAGCGTTGCCTCTAAAACGCCGACGTCACTATTCAGTCACTCGGGGTTACCTCTAAGACGTCTATCTTGAGCTCAATCGCTCGGCATTACTTCTAAAATGCCAACAGCGACCCTTAATAACTCGGCGTTACCTCTAAAACGCTGATCTGGAGTTCAAAGACTCGGCGTTGCCTCTAAAATGCCGGCGCCGCTACTCAGTCACTCGGCGTTGCTTCTAAAACGTTGATCTCGAGTTCAATCGTTCGGCATTACTTCTAAAATGCCAACGTTGGCCTTCAATCACTCGGCATTACTTCTAAAAACATTGATACAGGCTGCAATATTGCTCGGAAGCGTCAGTATAATGATCAAGCTGTTCGTCTATGGTCTCAAGAGAATCAGATTTATAGTCAAACAAAGCGAGTCATCAAGAGAGAACCAAATTCATTCTTCATTCAAGGGAAGTGGCAATACTTACAAATCAACTCATTATGAGTTGATACTCCCCTACTGCTACTACTACTACTACGCTACACTATACTACTCTACATTACTAATACTACTACATTATTTAACTATACTATTTCTAATCTATACTAATATCTAAAAAGACCAGTGGCATCTAGCCACTGGCCCTGCCCCTGCCGCCGCCGCCGCTCTTGGTGCCGCCCCTGCTGCTGCCGCCCCTGGTGCTGCCCCTGCTGCTGCCGCTCTTGGTGCTGCCCCTGCTGCTGCCATTGCCGCCGCCCCCGCCACTGCCGCTGCCGTCGTCATCGTCGTCGTCGTCGTCATCGTCGTCGTCGTCGTCATCGTCCTCGCCCTCGCCGCCGCCGTCCGAGTCCTCCTCATCCGAGGAGTACTCGGACTCATCCGAGCCCTCGAGCCCGGAGCGCTCGATGGCCCGGATGTACGTCCAGACCTCCGCGGCTATCCCCTGGGAGTCGTCCGAGTCATCGGACGACGCCGGGGGAGAGACGGGGGCCGGAGACCTCTCGGACTCGGAGGAGAACTCCTCCTCCGAGTACTCCGAGTCGCCGAAGTCCTCTGATGGAGGAGTCGGCTCGCGCTTGCGCTTGTTGTTTTTTCCCATGGTGGAAGCAAACAGAAAAGGAGAGAAGGAAGCAGTAAGGAATAGCGAAGAGATGTGAAGAAACCAGAGGGGCAACAGCGTTATTTATAGAAGAGAAAGGCAACCACTCACCTCCAACCGCGGTCACTGAACAGTCGCTAAGCATTCAATATACAGCTCCACCCGTCCAAAGACACGTCAGGCGGCCGACGCCGTTTCATGCAACACTACACCCATTGGGACTCCAGTCAACAGCGCAAAGGATATGATTACACTCGCCGTCCCATCACATTACAACTCAGAAGCAGCCGGTTAAAACACTCAGCGTACCAAGCCGTCCCTTGCCCACACCCATTGGGGGGGGGACGCCCAGGAATTGTCAGTATATTTTTCAAAATGGTCACATCTGTACAGAGCATGCAGTGAATGCCTCAAGACAAAAATGAAATATCAACAAGAGTTAGAAGGAAGCCAAGTATAGCCAGCAGAGTGCAAAATATGGTCGACAGACATGACTTGAAGACTAGACAGAGAACGTCCATCGAATGTCCAATCAGTTGCAGAGCGAATAAACTATGCTACCCAGCAAGATATGGAAGGATTGCAAATTCGGCTGCAAAAGACAAAACACATGCTGACCTCTGAAGCATAATGTTGATGACATAGCATGGATGACATCATGCCAACTTTTTTAAGCAGAAAGAGTAATCTTCAGCAAAAGGACACAAAAAGAAGACCTTCAAGCGAATTATTCTCAAAAAATCCACTTGAAGGTCGGGGGCTACACCCATTGGGTGCACCTTTGGTGCACCCCATGGATTGTCATTCTAAGCCAGGATAGCACCAATTTCTAAGGGCATGGGACAAGATTAAGAAGCCAATCCTCAACTGGAATAAAGGAACACAAATGGAAGTAATCTCTGTTGAAGACCTTCGAGTAGATTATTTTCTAAAATCTACTCGAAGCTCGGGGGCTACACCCATTGGGTGCACCTCCGGTGCACCCAATGAAGTTTAGAATCCTACAAACAGGAATGCCGATCTCTAAGGCACAGGCACGAAGCTAGGTTTTGGTCAACAAGTGATCGAAGCAGGAGAGAACAACAGGAAGCCATCTTTCTTCAAATCACCTACAAGCTGGACCAGAGATCTTCGGGTTGATTACCTCTAAATTAACCCAAAGATCGGGGGCTTGTGGGGGATAGATATCCCCCGGGTCCACTAAAAGAGTAAAGGACCTCACGAAAGGCCCAAGGGCCCAATAAGTCGTAAGGTTATTCTTTCGTGGGCCTGGGGAAAAACAACCAGCAACGCAGGGCGACATGAGGCCGGATTGGTGCAAACCCGGACGGCCCATAGCGTCGAGCGAGTGGCTGCAACGGAGATCCGACTTTCCCGCGTCGGGGCCTCCATGCAACGAAGCCACGTGAAGATAAGTCGGCGAGGGTTACGTAAAGGATAATCTCGAGAGGTTCACTATCTTTTAGCCACTTGTTGTTATCTTATCCATATGTACTGCCCCACGGTCGAGTATATAAGGCCTAGGGGGCACCCCTTCAGAACGATCGACCCATTACTTAGCTACCCACATCAACTCTCTGTATTCTCGATCCAGAGAGCTCTCTTGTAACCATATCCACCAAGCATACTCATCAGGACATAGGGTGTTACGCATCACTAAGCGGCCCGAACCTGTAAATCTTGTCCACCGTCCCTCGTGCGATCGGCACGAACCATTCTGCTACAGTTGTCGACACCTTCCTACTCCTAAAAAACACCTTGAGGGGCAACCCCGGGTGTGCGGTCGGACCCTAAACCCCGACAGTTGTGGCCCCGGTCACCAAGCACCACATATAAATAAGGGGTTAGGGGGGCATGAGTTTGGGCCAACGCAAAAGCCTCTCGCCAATCCCTAACCCCCACGGTTACGAGTCTGATCTATCGTCTGTGCTTGTAGTGATTGGAAACACTATGATCTATGGCGTCAAAGACCAATGGAGCCTCCGTAGGCACTGGATCTGACCCTCCTCCCTCCTCGTCTGTAGGTCAACAACAACGAGCCTCCTCTACCATGTCAGGACGCTCCTCCACCACCTCTAAGGGTAGCACGCTGTCAACTACAACAATCTCGCCCTTTATCAAGGGCAAGACGATATGCCTCAATCTCCTCTGTTTATATGTTTCTAGTGTGCACATACTAGATCCATTCTCTGTTAATTCATGCTCTCGGATTAGTCTAAGTGGGACACGGTTAGATCCACAAACCTATCAGGTACATATTGAAAGCTCTCTTGTGGGTTTTGGTGTTTGGATGACAACTCAATTAAAGGACTAACAAGTGTGCTAAGTGTTGAACAGGTGCTTAATGTAAAGCTAACAGGGTTCAACACAAGTGAACAAGTGTGATGGTCCAAGGACTAGATGATGGATAGATAATGGGCATCACAAGTAAGATGGACATTGCATAAAGTGAGACTCGGGTGCGTAGCTCGGAGACAACTGATCAAGCCAAGGATGGAGGCAAGAAGAGCTTCGAGGTACCAAGTGCACGGGAGAAGGTCAAAGAGGCTGAGGAACCCAAAGCCAAGGGTGAAGAAGAAGACTTGCAAAGTCAAGGGTGATCAAGTTGAGAAGAGCTATGGCACATCAAGGATCACTACATAAGGACGTGACTTACAACCAATGGGGAAACATCTATAGTTATGTGGTGTAAGTCATAAGGCTCAAGATCAAGCTCTAAGAAGTGAACAAGGTCACTAGAAGAAGAACCAGTATCAAAGCCAGAACTGGAAGCAGCCCAAAAGAGCTAAGTGCACCTTGATCCTTAGTTTGGGTTGTTCCTAGTTTGGAGATATTCTATGTGACCTTTGCAGGATGTTGGAGCTCAGGAATGTCAGTGTAGATCAAGTTAAGCTGACTTGATGATTTATGAGTCCAACATCAATCTTAAGCATGTCAAATGCTAGAGAGGTGAAAATCCAAGAGAAGGTATGTTTCTAGACTTAGTACAGTGGTTTTTGTGTACTAACATAGTTGTCTAAGTGTTAGAAACAGAGAGAAGAAGAAAAGAAAAGAAAAAGACTTTGCTGGTGGAGCCATGACTATGCGCAGTCTGGGCGCACCGGACTGTCCGGTGGTGCACCGGACAGTGTCCGGTGCGCCAGGCCGGCGTCTGGTCAACAGGCTGCTCTCGGGTCTCGACGGCGGCGTACGGCTAAAAATCACCGGACTGTCCGGTGGTGCACCGGACTGTCCGGTGAGCCAACGATCGGTCGGGCCAGTCGGCCGCGCAATCCGCGCGTGACGCGTGGCCGAGCCAACGGTCAGATGGGGGCACCGGACTGTCCGGTGTGCAGCGGACAGTGTCCGGTGCGCCAACGGCTCCAAGTCTGCAACGGTCGACTGCGCCAATTTAGGAAGAAGATCCGCACCGGACCGTGAACTGTGGATGTCCGGTGGTGCACCAGACTGTCCGGTGCGCCACCCAACAGAAGGCAAGATTTGCCTTCCTAGATTGCTTCCAACGGCTCCTAGGCCCCTTGTGCCTATAAAAGGGACCTCTAGGTGCCTCAATCAGATATACAAGTGCAGCCAACAAGTGTAGACATCACTCGGATCAATTCTCTCTCTCCCTCTCGTGTATATCTCTCTAGTTTGTGGAAAGGCAAAGTTTTAAGCCTCTAGAGAGTGGAGAAGTGCTGCTAAGAGCTAGAGCATAGTCTTGAGCATATCGTTACTCTGCCGGAGTGCTGCCAAGAAGATTGTAAGCAGCCGCGGCTCTGTTGTAACCAACTCAACATAGTGGAAGGCTCTATCTGTCATACTGACAGATCTTCACAAACGGAGGAAGGAGTTGAAATAGACTCCAAGCCCAGGTGTGGCTAACTCCAATGAGGACTAGGCAAGCATTTTAGGCTTGGCCGAACCTCGGGATAAATTCCTGTGTCCACGTGCTCTGCTCTATGTTATATGTTGATTCTCTGTCTTATTCAGTTCTTACATCTGCACTTCACTGCTTACTTGTGGTACTAGTTTTCTTTGAAGTGCAGGATATTCTTAAGACAGGAATTTCAATTCCGCTGCAACCTACTTGAAGGGTTTTCTCATTCCACTGCATTCTAGTCTTCAAGTAGAGTAAGAATATAAGTTTTAAAGTGATAATTTTTATTCGCCTATTCTCCCTCCCTCTAGGCGACATCCAGATCCTGTTCCTGGGCAAAGGGAACTTTCAATTGGTATCGGAGCTAGGCCTCTCCAGTGTGGGCTTAGCCATCCGGAGATGACGATGTCGTCACAAGAGGTAACTGTAGAACTTCTTTTAGGCGATGGTTCTAATTACAAATCTTGGTCTGTCTCTATTTATAATGCCTTCATGCATGTTGATCCTGATTTGAGACAGATCTTTAGTAGAAGTATTTTTCCCTCTGATATTAGTAAAAATCCTTCTAATGCTGAACTAAGATGTTTATCTCTCAATCACCGTGCTTGCAACATCTTAGTCGACTCTCTTTCTAGAAGTGCTTATTTTGCCATCATGAGTAGTGATAGTGATTTATTTGTTGATGCTCATGATTTATGGAATAGAATTAAAGGAAAATATTCTGTGGCAAATTGTGATGCTCCTACTCCCTATATTACTTGTGATACTAACCCTTCAAAGGGAGAAGAAAAGTGTTGGGCACCAAACGATGAATCCACCTCATCGACAGGTTTGTTCTCCACTAATAAATGTCTTATTGCTAACAATGACGGTGGAGACGAAAGCCATGATGAGGAGGAATATGAGGATAATAGCGAGGATGAATCTTCATCACCACAAGGTACATTTTCCTATATTGCTTCCACTGACATTAATGACAGGGAAAATGAGACCGACGATGTGGAAGAAGAGGAGATTCGCCGTTTCTACATCCATCTCAACAAAGAGGACAAAGCAATCTTGGATAAGCTGCTGAGAAGGAACAAGGAACAAGGCGAGATGCTTCTCAGGCTAGAGGAGACACTCATCAAAACAAACAACAGCCTAGAGAAGATGACCAAAGAATATGAGGAGCTAAAATGCTCTCATGATAATTTGGTCCGACGGTATGATTCAATTTTAATTGAGCAAAGAAATAATGATGATACTTTATCTTGTGTTGCTCAACTTAAAACTGAAAATTCTATGCTTAGGAGTCAAGTAGAGATGATAAATCTGGAAAAACTTGCTCTAAATGAAAAGTATGATATGTTGTCAAATTCTCATAGTGAATTGGTTGATGACCATATCAGACTCAATATTGCTCATGAGGTTGTCTTTGCAAACTTAAATTCATGTGAACCTCATTCTTGCAAATGTACGCATTCAAATCATGTATCACCATGTTTTAACCCCCGCTTCTCAAAAGAAAGCCAATCCTTGATTGAGCAACAAGTTGTAGGGTCTAAAAGAAAATTGCTTGGGAACAAGAAACAAAGACAACTAAGGAGAAGACGCCATGCTCGACTTCCTCAAGATATCTACAAACACGTGGTGAAGAAACATGAGGAAGGAGAAACCACAGCAAGGGTCAACCTCCTTGAGAAAGATGTTCCTAAAGCAATAAGTAAAGAAATCAACATGAGATTAGAGAAAGGTAACAATTTAATTAGTCATGTTGTTTACACTAATAATCTCTCTATGTCATCTAAAAGTAAAAAGAGAAGAGGAAAAAGGAGATGCTTCAAGTGCAAAGCATTAGGCCACCTCATCGCGTCTTGTCCGTACAACGACAAGGATGAAGGGGCAATGAGATGTTTTGTATGCAACAACAAGGACCACATGATCACTTCTTGTCTGGTCATGAAGAATCAAAGATGTGCATTCTCCAAGATGACTCTCACCAAGGAAAATGACAAACAACAAGCGTCATGTCAAGTTGAGCGACGCTTCTGCTACAAGTGTGGTGAGCAGGGTCATCTATCCAAGGTATGCAATAAAGGTAAGGTTCCTAAGCAAGTAAATTTGTCTCAATCTCATTCGCTTAGGAGACTCAAATCATACACTTGTGCTAGATCTATAATGAGATCACCTAGAACTAGCACAAAGGCTATTTGGGTACCAAAGGCACTTTTAGTTGAACGTCATGGACCCATCCCGAGATGGGTACCAAACTTTGTCAACTAGTCCATGCAGGTGCCTCGAGATGGAATGGAGACCCTAGGAGAGCTTAAGATGGGTACTTCAAACTCCTTGCTTAAGCTGTTAATCTTTATTGTCTATTCATTAACTCAAGGCTGGATTTTTGTGCAATATTAATCCCATGTTCATCTCGAGTTAAATAAGTTGTAGAAGTCCTTAATCATTATTGGTGAATCAAGCAAAGGACTTTGATGAGAATCTGCATCTGGCTCTCCAAAGGACAGTACCTGTGTTTCTTAAGTGCATTATCAGCATTGCTCTTAAGTTGGATTGTCATGCTTGGAGTAGTTGTGCTTTTTAGTTTGCTTGTGTTAAATTTCTGTCAAATAATGATCCATGATTTCCAAGAGCATAATCATGACTGAGTGCTCTATAGGATATATCGTTTGAATCATTCAATGGGTAGCTTTTCATTTAATATATCCACCATGACTAACTCTCTTGGTGTATATGGATAAACATGTATCTTTTTGTAAGTCATGCTATGTGATGTTTAATGATGAACCTAAGTGCAAGAATGATAGCTGTTGTTTAGTCCATATTCACATAAGTATTTGGTATTGGCACTCTATGTATAAACAATGTATGCGCTTTCAATGCACCCTCTTGAGCTATGAGGTGCATGAGAAAAAGGAGTCCTCTTTTGGTGACAACTGGTGCTCTCATGGTCATTCAGGTAAAAGGCAAAGGTATATGGAACTATGCAATTTCATTAAATATCTTGAAGTTCCATTGATTGTGATCACAACTTTGTTCTTGCATTTGAATTGGTAATTTCGTGGCATAGGTGCTTCTTACTTTAAAATGTTGTTTCTTTTGGTGTACCTAAGAAACCTTCTTAACCATGGTGTGCTTAGACATTGCGCTTTATATGCATGATCGTGTTGTTTTTCAATTGGTATATGTGGTGCAATGATTGCCATGTATGAAGCATGTCTAGGTTGCTTGTAAAATGTTATACTCCTTGAGGCATGCATTATTGTATTGAGTCAACTATTCAATTGGTATCTCTTTGTGATGAAATCGATAGAGTATGCCTTGACCAAGATATGTTGTGATCCCCTCTAGTTCTGAGGAAGCTAGAATGTGTAAAGTGCAAGTCATTCAAATACTTGATGCACAACTTTAGGGGGAGCACACATAACTTGTGTCTTTTGAGACTAATTGTTTCTTGAGTGATCTTGTATAGTCTCAAGGTGGAAAAGAGAAGATGAGCAAGAAATGGAGCAATCAGGACTTGGGTACCTCCGTAAGTCAAGTAATTGGTATCTTAAGTCATGAGTAATTACATTTTTAGATTGCTCGTGCTCTACAATATTTGGTGATACTAGATGCTTATCTTTAAATATCATGGAACTATGACAGTAATGAACTTTCAATTGATAGCCCTGGTAGTATGCTTAAATTGATAACTTTTGATAATCACTAGAATAGAAGCTTCATCTTGTGCCGCAATACTATAACTTGTTCTAAGTTTGGTGTCTTAGCAACAAGAAAAGGTTAGGATAAAGGATCAGGCACAAGTGTGAAGGAGCCTCCTAGAGATTAAACTCTCAAGATGGAAAGTACACCACAACATGGTAAAGGTACAAAAGGAAGTATTGATATTTTGCGTAAATGTATCTTAATACCTGTGGTGCATATGTTTAATGAATAGGGGGGAGTATTGTTAGTGAGTTTTTCCTCCTTAATACCCTGCTGTCCCTTGACATCATCCTATGTTCTTGCTCGAATGTGGTTTTGGTGTTTGATGTCAAAGGGGTAGAATTTTGTGCATTAAAGCTTAGGTTTCTTTGAGTTCCTTTGATCTTAAGGAAGGCTTTGAGTTCCTTTGATCTTAAGGAAGGATGTGTCAGTTTGAGTTCCTTTGATCTTAAGGAAGGATGTGTTAGTTTGTTGTTTTAGATAATTTTTATCATATGCTTCTTGTTGTAGTATATGGTGATAATGCAAAACTAGTGCTTTCGCTGATATGAATTAATTGGCATCTATTGTGTTCATTTTATAATAGATATTCATGTGGGTAATGGTTCATGTGGTTAATGGGTTAATGGTGCTTTAAGATTGCTTTAAATTGGTATCTTAGTTTAAATTGGTATCTTAATGGTGAATAGTGGTAGGTTGATATTCTTCTGATATATCCACTCAATTGAATGGTGTTTAACTCTGATTCTGTGCATTTGTGTGTTATACGCATCATGGTTTGATCCTTGACACAATGCATCCCACAGGTGCTAAGGTCTAGCAATGCTTCGATTTAGCCTAAGTATGTGCATTTTGGCATTTAAGGCCAAAGCTAAGATTTTAATGTAAGCACATATTTAGGGGGAGCATTCTACAATCCTAGAGCTCAAAATTTGTGCTTTAAATTTCACTCTTATGTAAGCTTTAATTGTGTTGCCATCAATCACCAAAAAGGGGGAGATTTAAAGCTCTCTTATGGGTTTTGGTGTTTGGATGACAACTCAATTAAAGGACTAACAAGTGTGCTAAGTGTCGAACAGGTGCTTAATGTAAAGCTAACAGGGTTCAACACAAGTGAACAAGTGTGATGGTCCAAGGACTAGATGATGGATAGATAATGGGCATCACAAGTAAGATGGACATTGCATAAAGTGAGACTCGGGTGCGTAGCTGAGAGCACCTAGAGGGGGGGGTGAATAGGTGATCCTGTGAAACTTTAAAACTTAAGCCACAAAAACTTGTTAAGTGTTAGTACAATAATCACCAAGTGGCTAGAGAGGAGTCTCAACAAAACACAATACCACAAGAGATCAAACACAAAGATGACACAGTGGTTTATCTCGTGGTTTGGCCAAGACCAACGCTTGCCTACTCCACGTTGTGGCGTCCCAATGGACGAGGGTTGTGATCAACCCCTCTCAAGCGGTCCAAAGACCAACTTGAATACCACGGTGTTTTGCTTTGCCTTTCAATATCTCGTTTGCGAGGAACCACAACTTGGAGCCTCTCGCCCTTACACTTGAGATTTACAAGAAATACGGAGTAAGTGATGAAAGCAACACACACAAATCCACAGCAAAAATGCGCACACACACGGCCAAGAATCGAGCTCAAAAGACTATCTCAAAGTTCTCACTAGAACGGAGCTCGAATCACTGAGAATGACAAACGAATGCGCAAAGACTGAGTGTGGATGATCAAGAATGCTCTAAGGTTGCTTGGTGTTCTCCTCCATGCGCCTAGGGGTCCCTTTTATAGCCCCAAGGCAGCTAGGAGCCGTTGAGAGCAAATCTGGAAGGCCAATCTTGCCTTCTGTCGTCGGGTGCACCGGACAGTCCGGTGCACACCGGACACTGTCCGGTGCCCGATTTCCTTCCTAAAATGGCGCTGCCGACCGTTGCAGATCTGGGAGCCGTTGGCGCACCGGACAAGTCCGGTGCACACCGGACAGTCCGGTGCCCCCTTCCGACCGTTGGCCCGGCCACGTGTCGCGCGCAGATTCCGCGGCCGACCGATGGCCCGGCCGACCGTTGGCTCACCGGACAGTCCGGTGCACACCGGACAGTCCGGTGAATTTTAGCCGTATGCCGTCGGCGAATTCCCGAGAGCGGCTACTTCACGCCGAGCCAGCCTGGCGCACCGGACACTGTCCGGTGCACCACCGGACAGTCCGGTGTGCCAGACTGAGCTGAGTCTTGGCTGCACACAGCCAAGTCTTTTTCTCCTCTTTTCTTTTCTTCTTCTTTCTGTTTCTAACACTTAGACAAGTATATTAGTACACAAAACCAATGTACTAAGGCTTAGAAACATACCTTTACTCTTGATTTGCACTTTGTCCATCCATGAGCATAAATTCACATTTAAGCACTTGTGTTGGCACTCAATCACCAAAATACTTAGAAATGGCCCAAAGGCACATTTCCCTTTCAATCTCCCCCTTTTTGGTGATTTATGCCAACACAACATAAAGCAACTAGAACAAGTGCAATATCACTTCAAATAAAACTCAAATTTATTTTGATTCAATTTTGGCATATATGGATCACTCTATGCCACCACTTGGTTTGTTTTTGAAATCAAACTCAAATCTCTATCTCTAAGTCAAACACACATGTTGAAACATAAAGAGAGTCATTCCAAAAGAGATTGATCAAAGATTTCAAAAACTCCCTCTTTTTCCCATAATCAATACTTCTCCCCACAAGAAGCCAACTTTTGATAAGAGAGAGAACAAAAGAGTTTTGACAAACCAAAAGCTCTATTCTACTATTTTCAAAAGCTCTCAAGTGGCGCTTTGGCCTTTATTTTCTCCCCCTTTGGCATTAAGCACCAAAACGGGATCAATCGTGGCCCTATAACCCCATTGCCTCACCAAAATCTTCAATTAAGAGCAAATGGCAATAAGAGTTCATTAGATGAACTTGGAATATGTTACCCTCTCATCGGAGTGCAGTGGAAGTCTTTCATGGTCCAAGTCCACCTTTTCCCTTTCAATTCTCCGTTGAGACTAAACAAGCAAACTCAAGCATATGGTTAGTCTCAAAGGTTCAAGTTGTAACACATCTCCCCCTAAAACTGTGCATCACTTTGCAACGGACTTGTGAGGTCCAGGGAGTGTTTGTACAACTTGAGCTCCATACTTAACAACAAAATGCAAAAAGGAACATGATCAAAAGCATAAATACATGTATGCTACATTTCAATCCAAGTTCCGCAAATCTAAGATATTGAGCTCACTATGCAGCCTGCAAAAGGTCTTCTCATCTAGAGGCTTGGTAAAGATATCGGCTAGCTGGTTCTCGGTGCTAACATGAAACACTTCGATATCTCCCTTTTGCTGGTGGTCTCTCAAAAAGTGATGCCGGATGTCAATGTGCTTTGTGCGGCTGTGCTCAACAGGATTTTCCGCTATTCGGATAGCACTCTCATTATCACATAGGAGTGGGACTTTGCTCAGATTGTAGCCAAAGTCCCGGAGGGTTTGCCTCATCCAAAGTAGTTGCGCACAACACTGTCCTGCGGCAACGTACTCGGCCTCAGCGGTGGATAGGGCAACGGAGGTTTGTTTCTTAGAGTTCCATGACACCAGGGACCTTCCTAAGAATTGGCACGTCCCTGATGTACTCTTCCTATCGACCTTACATCCAGCATAGTCGGAATCTGAGTACCCAATCAAGTCAAAGTTAGACCCCTTTGGATACCAGATCCCGAAGCAAGGCGTAGCGACTAAATATCGAAGAATTCGCTTCACAGCCACTAGGTGACACTCCTTAGGATCGGATTGAAATCTAGCACACATGCATACGCTAAGCATAATATCCGGTCTACTAGCACATAAATAAAGCAAAGAACCTATCATGGACCGGTATGCTTTTTGATCAACGGACTTACCTCCTTTGTTGAGGTCGGTGTGTCTGTCGGTTCCCATCGGCGTCTTTGCGGGCTTGGCGTCCTTCATCCCAAACCGCTTTAGCAGATCTTGCGTGTACTTCGTTTGGGAGATGAAGGTGCCGTCCTTGAGTTGCTTCACTTGGAACCCAAGGAAGTAGTTCAACTCGCCCATCATCGACATCTCGAATTTCTGCGTCATTACCCTGCTAAACTCTTCACAAGACTTTTGGTTAGTAGAACCAAATATTATGTCATCGACATAAATTTGGCACACAAACAAATCACCATCACATGTCTTTGTAAAAAGAGTTGGATCGGCTTTCCCAACCTTGAAAGCATTAGCAATTAAAAAGTCTCTAAGGCATTCATACCATGCTCTTGGGGCTTGCCTAAGTCCATAGAGCGCCTTAGAGAGCTTACACACGTGGTCGGGGTACCGTTCATCCTCGAAGCCAGGGGGTTGCTCCACGTACACCTCCTCCTTGATTGGCCCGTTGAGGAAAGCGCTCTTCACATCCATTTGAAACAACCTGAAAGAATGGTGAGCGGCATATGCTAGCAAGATACGAATTGATTCTAGCCTAGCCACAGGAGCAAAAGTCTCCTCAAAGTCCAAACCTGTGACTTGGGCATAACCTTTTGCCACAAGTCGAGCCTTGTTCCTCGTCACCACCCCGTGCTCGTCCTGTTTGTTGCGGAACACCCACTTGGTTCCCACAACATTTTGCTTGGGACGAGGCACCAGTGTCCAAACTTCATTGCGCTTGAAGTTGTTGAGTTCCTCCTGCATGGCCAATACCCAATCCGGATCTAGCAAGGCCTCCTCTACCCTGAAAGGCTCAATAGAAGAGACAAAGGAGTAATGCTCACAAAAATTAACTAATCGAGATCGAGTAGTTACTCCCTTGCTAATGTCACCCAAAATTTGGTCGACGGGATGATCCCTTTGAATCACCGCTCGAACTTGGGTTGGAGGTGCCGGTTGCGCTTCTTCCTCCATCACGTGATCATCTTGTGCTCCCCCTTGATCACACGCCTCCTTTTGATGAACCTGTTCATCGTCTTGAGTTGGGGGATGCACCGTTGTTGAGGAAGAAGGTTGATCTCGTTCATCTTGTTCCTGTGGCCGCACTTCTCCAATCGCCATGGTTCGTATAGCGGCCGTCGGAACATCTTCTTCATCTACATCATCACAATCAACAATTTGCTCTCTTGGAGAGCCATTAGTCTCATCAAATACAACGTCGCTAGAGACTTCAACCAAACCCGATGATTTGTTGAAGACCCTATACGCCTTTGTATTTGAATCATAACCTAATAAAAACCCTTCTACAGCTTTGGGAGCAAACTTAGAATTTCTACCCTTCTTCACTAGAATGTAGCATTTGCTTCCAAATACACGAAAGTACGATACATTGGGTTTGTTACCGGTTAGTAGCTCATACGAAGTCTTCTTGAGGAGTCGATGAAGGTAGACCCTGTTGATGGCGTGGCAAGCCGTGTTCACAGCTTCCGACCAAAAGCACTCGGGGGTCTTGAACTCTCCAAGCATCGTCCTCGCCATATCGATTAGCGTCCTGTTCTTCCTCTCTACCACACCATTTTGCTGTGGTGTGTAGGGAGTGGAGAACTCGTGCTTGATCCCCTCCTCCTCAAGAAACTCCTCCACTTGAAGGTTCTTGAATTCGGACCCGTTGTCGCTCCTTATCTTCTTCACCTTGAGCTCAAACTCATTTTGAGCTCTCCTTAGAAAGCACTTGAGGGTCCCTTGGGTTTCAGACTTATCCTGCAAAAAGAACACCCAAGTGAAGCGGGAAAAGTCATCAACAATAACTAGACCATACTTACTTCCTCCTATGCTCAGATAGGTGACGGGTCCGAAGAGATCCATATGTAGCAGCTCCAGGGGTCTTGATGTTGTCATCACATTTTTGGTGTGATGAGAGCCTCCCACCTGTTTCCCTGCTTGACAAGCTGCACAAGGTCTATCTTTTTCGAAATGAACATTGGTTAGACCTATCACGTGTTCTCCCTTTAGAAGCTTGTGGAGGTTCTTCATCCCCACATGTGCTTAGCGGCGATGCCACAGCCAGCCCATGCAAGTCTTAGCCATTAAGCATGCATCTAGACCGGCCTCTTCTTTTGCAAAATCAACTAAGTAAAGCTTGCCGTCTAATACACCCTTAAAGGCTAGTGAACCATCACTTCTTCTAATGACAGACACATCTACATTTGTAAAAAGACAATTATATCCCATATTGCATAGTTGACTAACAGATAGCAAATTGTAACCAAGAGACTCAACTAAAAACACATTGGAGATTGAGTGCTCATTAGAAATTGCAATTTTACCTAACCCTTTTACCTTGCCTTGATTCCCATCACCGAATATAATTGAATCTTGGGAATCCTTATTTTTGACGTAGGAGGTGAACATCTTCTTCTCCCCCGTCATATGGTTTGTGCATCCGCTGTCGATAATCCAGCTTGAACCCCCGGATGCATAAACCTGCAAGGCAAATTTAGGCTTGGGTCTTAGGTACCCAACTCATGTTGGGTCCTACAAGGTTAGTGCAAATATCCTTAGGGACCCAAATGCAAGTTTTGTCTCCCTTGCATTTTGCCCCTAACTTCCTAGCAACTATTTTCCTATCCTTTCTACAAATAGCAAAGGAAGCATTTAAAGCACAATAAATTGTAGAAGGTTCATTCACTACTTTCCTAGGAGCATGAATAATATTCTTTCTAGGCACATGATGAATAGCATTTCTCCTAGACATATTTCTACCATGCATATAGGAAGAACTAGAAGCAAACATGGCATGAGAGTCAAAATCATCATAAGCCTTATAACTCCTATAAGAATTTCTAGTTTGTCTCCTATCATGATACATAAAAGCATGGTTCCTTTTTGTACTACTAGCCATAGGAGCCTTCCCTTTCTCCTTGGCGGAGATAGGAGCCTTATGGCTTGTCAAGTCTTTGGCTTCCCTCTTGTAGCCAAGTCCATCCTTAATTGAGGGGTGTCTACCAATCGTGTAGGCATCCCTTGCAAATTTCAGCTTATCAAATTCATTCTTGCTAGTCTTAAGTTGCATTAAGACTAGCCACTTCATCATTTAGTTTTGAAATTGAAACTAAGTGTTCACAACAAGCATTAATATCAACATCCTTACACCTAGTGCAAATTTCAACATGTTCAACACAAGAGTTAGATTTACTTGCTACTTCTAGTTTCGCATTTAAATCATTAATTTCACCTTTTAAAGAAGAAATGGTTTCATTACAAGTAGAAAGTTCACAAGAAAGCATTCCATTTCTTTTAACTTCTAGAGCAAGTGAATTTTGTGTACTAACAAATTTATCATGCTCTTCATATAAAAGATCTTCTTGTTTCTCTAAGATTCTATCCTTTTCATTCAAGGCATCAATCAATTCATTAATCTTAGCTATCTTAGTTCTATCCAATCCCTTGAATAAACTAGAGTAATCTATTTCATCCTCACTAGACTCATCATCACTAGAAGAATCATTAGCATTACGAGTGATTACCTTCTTTTCCCTTGCCATGAGGCAAGTGTGATGCTCGTTTGGGAAGAGGGCCGATTTGTTGAAGGCAGTGGCGGCGAGTCCTTCGTCGTCGGAGTCGGACGAAGAGCAATCCGAATCCCACTCCTTTCCAAGGTGTGCTTCACCTTTGGCCTTCTTGTAAACCTTCTTGTTCTCTCTCTTCCCATTCTTCCCTTGCTCCTGGTCACTATCATTTTCGGGACAGTTAGCAATAAAATGACCAACCTTACCACATTTGAAGCATGAGCGCTTCCCCTTTGTCTTGGTCTTCCTTGGTTGCCCCTTGCGACCATTTAGCGCCGTCTTGAATCTCTTGATGATGAGAGCCATCTCTTCATCATTGAGCCCGGCCGCCTCAACTTGCGCCACCTTGCTGGGTAGCGACTCCTTGCTCCTTGTTGCCTTGAGAGCAATGGGTTGAGGCTCGTGAATTGGACCGTTCAGCGCGTCGTCGACGTATCTCGCCTCCTTGATCATCATCCGCCCGCTTACGAATTTTCCGAGTACCTCCTCGGGCGTCATCATCGTGTACCTAGGATTCTCACGAATATTGTTCACAAGATGAGGATCAAGAACGGTAAAGGATCTTAGCATTAGGCGGATGACGTCGTGGTCCGTCCATCGCGTGCTTCCGTAGCTCCTTATTTTGTTGATGAGGGTCTTGAGCCGGTTGTACGTTTGGGTTGGCTCCTCTCCTCTTATCATGGCGAATCGTCCAAGCTCGCCCTCCACCAACTCCATTTTGGTGAGCATGGTGATGTCATTCCCCTCGTGAGAGATCTTGAGGGTGTCCCATATTTGCTTGGCATTGTCCAAGTCGCTCACCTTGTTGTACTCTTCCCTGCACAAGGACGCTAAGAGAACAGTAGTAGCTTGTGCATTTCTATGGATTTGTTCATTTATGAGCATAGAGTTATCCGAGCTATCAAACTTCATTCCATTCTCTACAATCTCCCAAATGCTTGGATGGAGAGAGAATAAGTGACTACGCATTTTGTGACTCCAAAATCCGTAGTCCTCCCCATCGAAGTGTGGAGGTTTGCTAAGAGGAATGGAAAGCAAATGCGAATTCGAACTATGTTGAATATGAGAATAATCAAATGAAAAGTTCGAATTGACCGTCTTTTTGTAGTCGTTGTCGTCGTCCTTTTGGGAAGAAGTAGACTCATCACTATCGTCGTAGTATATGATCTCCTTGATGCGCTTTGTCTTCTTCTTCTTCCCTTCCTTCCGCTTGTAGCCCGAGTCGGAGTCAGTGGGCTTGTCATCCTTTGGCTCGTTGACGAAAGACTCCTTTTCGTTGTTGACCACCGTCCCCTTTCCCTTAGGATCCATCTCTTCGGGCGATTAGTCCCCTCTTGAAGAGAACGGCTCCGATACCAATTGAGAGCACCTAGAGGGGGGGGTGAATAGGTGATCCTGTGAAACTTTAAAACTTAAGCCACAAAAACTTGTTAAGTGTTAGTACAATAATCACCAAGTGGCTAGAGAGGAGTCTCAACAAAACACAATACCACAAGAGATCAAACACAGAGATGACACAGTGGTTTATCCCGTGGTTCGGCCAAGACCAACGCTTGCCTACTCCACGTTGTGGCGTCCCAATGGACGAGGGTTGCAATCAACCCCTCTCAAGCGGTCCAAAGACCAACTTGAATACCACGGTGTTTTGCTTTGCCTTTCAATATCTCGTTTGCGAGGAATCTCCACAACTTGGAGCCTCTCGCCCTTACACTTGAGATTTACAAGAAATACGGAGTAAGTGATGAAAGCAACACACACAAATCCACAGCAAAAATGCGCACACACACGGCCAAGAATCGAGCTCAAAAGACTATCTCAAAGTTCTCACTAGAACGGAGCTCGAATCACTGAGAATGACAAACGAATGCGCAAAGACTGAGTGTGGATGATCAAGAATGCTCTAAGGTTGCTTGGTGTTCTCCTCCATGCGCCTAGGGGTCCCTTTTATAGCCCCAAGGCAGCTAGGAGCCGTTGAGAGCAAATCTGGAAGGCCAATCTTGCCTTCTGTCGTCGGGTGCACCGGACAGTCCGGTGCACACCGGACACTGTCCGGTGCCCGATTTCCTTCCTAAAATGGCGCTGCCGACCGTTGCAGATCTGGGAGCCGTTGGCGCACCGGACAAGTCCGGTGCACACCGGACAGTCCGGTGCCCCCTTCCGACCGTTGGCCCGGCCACGTGTCGCGCGCAGATTCCGTGGCCGACCGTTGGCCCGGCCGACCGTTGGCTCACCGGACAGTCCGGTGCACACCGGACAGTCCGGTGAATTTTAGCCGTATGCCGTCGGCGAATTCCCGAGAGCGGCTACTTCACGCCGAGCCAGCCTGGCGCACCGGACAGTCCGGTGTGCCAGACTGAGCTGAGTCTTGGCTGCACAGCCAAGTCTTTTTCTCCTCTTTTCTTTTCTTCTTCTTTCTGTTTCTAACACTTAGACAAGTATATTAGTACACAAAACCAATGTACTAAGGCTTAGAAACATACCTTTACTCTTGATTTGCACTTTGTCCATCCATGAGCATAAATTCACATTTAAGCACTTGTGTTGGCACTCAATCACCAAAATACTTAGAAATGGCCCAAAGGCACATTTCCCTTTCAGTAGCTCAGAGACAACTGATCAAGCCAAGGATGGAGGCAAGAAGAGCTTCGAGGTACCAAGTGCACGGGAGAAGGTCAAAGAGGCTGAGGAACCCAAAGCCAAGGGTGAAGAAGAAGACTTGCAAAGTCTAGGGTGATCAAGTTGAGAAGAGCTATAGCACATCAAGGATCACTACATAAGGACGTGACGTACAACCAATGGGGAAACATCTATAGTTATGTGGTGTAAGTCATAAGGCTCAATCAAGCTCTAAGAAGTGAACAAGGTCACTAGAAGAAGAACCAGTATCAAAGCCAGAACTGGAAGCAGCCCAAAAGAGCTAAGTGCAACTTGATCCTTAGTTTGGGTTGTTCCTAGTTTGGAGATATTCTATGTGACCTTTGCAGGATGTTGGAGCTCAAGAATGTCAGTGTAGATCAAGTTAAGCTGACTTGATCATTTATGAGTCCAACATCAATCTTAAGCATGTCAAATGCTAGAGAGGTGAAAATCCAAGAGAAGGTATGTTTCTAGACTTAGTACAGTGGTTTTTGTGTACTAACATAGTTGTCTAAGTGTTAGAAACAGAGAGAAGAAGAAAAGAAAAGAAAAAGACTTTACTGGTGGAGCCATGACTATGCGCAGTCTGGGTGCACCGGACAGTGTCCGGTGCGCCAGGCCGGCGTCTGGTCAACAGGCTGCTCTCGGGTCTCGACGGCGGCGTACGGCTAAAAATCACCGGACTGTCCGGTGGTGCACCGGACTGTCCGGTGAGCCAACGGTCGGCCGGGCCAACGGTCGGCCGCGCAATCCGCGCATGACGCGTGGCCGAGCCAACGGTCAGATGGGGGCACCGGACTGTCCGGTGTGCACCGGACAGTGTCCGGTGCGCCAACGGCTCCAAGTCTGCTACGGTCGACTGCGCCAATTTTGGAAGGAGATCCGCACCGGACCGTGAACTGTGGATGTCCGGTGGTGCACCGGACTGTCCGGTGCGCCACCCGACAGAAGGCAAGATTTGCCTTCCTAGATTGCTTCCAACGGCTCCTAGGCCCCTTGTGCCTATAAAAGGGACCTCTAGGCGCCTCAATCAGATATACAAATGCAGCCAACAAGTGTAGACATCACTCGGATCAATTCTCTCTCTCCCTCTCGTGTATATCTCTCTAGTTTGTGGAAAGGCAAAGTTTTAAGCCTCTAGAGAGTGGAGAAGTGCTGCTAAGAGCTAGAGCATAGTCTTGAGCATATCGTTACTCTGCCGGAGTGCTGCCAAGAAGATTGTAAGCAGCCGCGGCTCTGTTGTAACCAACTCAACATAGTGGAAGGCTCTATCTGTCATACTGACAGATCTGAGCAAACGGAGGAAGGAGTTGAAATAGACTCCAAGCCCAGGTGTGGCTAACTCCAACGAGGACTAGGCAAGCATTTCAGGCTTGGCCGAACCTCGGGATAAATTCCTGTGTCCACGTGCTCTGCTCTATGTTATGTGTTGATTCTCTGTCTTATTCAGTTCTTACATCTGCACTTCACTGCTTACTTGTGGTACTAGTTTTCTTTGAAGTGCAGGATATTCTTAAGACAGGAATTTCAATTCCGCTGCAACCTACTTGAAGGGTTTTCTCATTCCACTGCATTCTAGTCTTCAAGTAGAGTAAGAATATAAGTTTTAAAGTGATAATTTTTATTCGCCTATTCACCCCCCTCTAGGCGACATCCAGATCCTGTTTCCAGGCAAAGGGAACTTTCACATATAACAATCTAACTCAAGAGGACCATAGCATACCCATCTTGCAGCCAATAGGGTATATGATCTTTCTCATCTTGCAGCCAAGTGCCAGAACCCACTAGGCCTGAACGAAGTGAAGAACTGTTGACTGTTGTATGGCAACTCGAATGTGCATTACTACAGAAATGCACATGTTTTTAGGAGCTAGAAGACAAAACAATTTGCAAAGAATTGAAATAGGGGTACAGAAAAGCATGGTGTATAGATTGGAGGAAAACAATAGAAGTGAATAGGGGTGGTAATGAGCTTTAAACTTTACACTGTTAATTTTTAGGATCGAATCGGATTAGGGTCGGGCCCTATTCTTATTCATTTTTGAACTAATATTATTTAAGGGTCTTAACTTTTTGTGAAGAGACATTTAGATCATGATCCATTACCACCCCTAGCAGTGAACCCTCATCTCTGAATTCGTTCAGTAAGGATCAGATTATTATTGGCAACCCCATGACCCTCGGGATATTCTCCCTGCAATCTCTTTGTCCAACTGTTACACTTGAGAATAGTCTTTTTTTAAACAATTAAACATTCGTCATGAACACAGGACCGACGACGCGCAGGTGATTATGGCGATCGTGAGGACGACGGCGGCAACAGTTGACGGCGACGACGGTAGGCGGCGGGAGGGGTCTTTTGTAAATTACGTATGGACAATTAGATCCTAGATCGGCGGCCAATAATTCATTTGTGCATGGGACTGCATCGGAGGACGGAGCCAGCTGCCGCAAGTGACGAAACGGCATCGCCAGCCAAGGGCAAGGCCGGCGAACAAACAATAACTCATGATACCTCAACCGGTCTCGCCGCGTCCGCCTCTCACGGGCGGCCCCGCCATGCTCCCCCTGTGGGTGTGCTTTGCGTCGAGGTTCTGAGCAAGGTGCACTCTGTGCCTTCCCTTTCCTCTCTTCTTGGTCTTCTTCGCTCCCCCCTCCCCGCTTGGTCTTCTTCGTGCTGGGTGATGGATTTGTCTCGTTTGGACTTTCGGCCGGGTTCGCTTTTTGAGGCTGATGGTAGGCGCCGGTTTTCCTCTCCTGTTTGCTCTGGAAGTCCGAACTCTCTGTCGGCCTTTTGGCTAGTTGTCTCGTTTGGCAGATGCATCTTTAAGCTCGACTCGGTCTCGGTTGGTCATCTTCTTCAAGCTGCTTTTGGTGGTTTTGCCAGGGGATTCAAGGTCCTCTCACTTGCTGACCGGGTTTTCCGCTTCACGGTTTCTTCCAAGGATGTTGGGTTCCACATTTACAACTCTAGATGCATTGTTCGTCCAGAATTCAAAGCTTTCTTCAACTTGTGGAACTCTGGTGGACCAAATTGGAACTATGAATTCATATTATTCCTTCAGGAGGAGAATGCCAACTGGTGGTTTGTTAAGGGCAGAAAAAAATCTCGTTCGCTGATATGGTTAGGCGCCCGCCGTTGACCGGTGCGAACGCTGTCGCAGTTCTTCGGCATAATCTTCCTTCCCGCTTCGCCGGAAATTTGAATGCTCCGAGGATTTCTGTCTTCAATAGATTGGGATCCTCCTCAGGAGCTCGGGGCTCGAGGTTTCCTGTCACCGCTTCGACCTCGGGGGCTCCATCGTGTGATCTTCATCGCAGGCTTGTTCCTTCAGTGAGTATTCCTAGGCTTAACGGAAGCATGATTGGACGCGGGCGTCAGGGCCGTGATGATTGCTCCTTTTCAATTTCAAATTCAACTGCTGGGCTACCTAGGATTCGTAGGCTGCATTGGCGGCCCATTCTGCGTAATGGGCCTTTCAGGCCTGGGCCTGGCCTTTCGGCCCCGCTCACCCTTGGGAGGCCGGATTTGTCTGGCTCGGTTTCCTCAGCGTTTCTCTGCCAGTTTTGTAAAGCCAGGGGGCATTTGGAATTGTTCTGCAATCGTAAGAAATCGGAATTTGGATTTCCCCTCTCCTCGTTCCCTTCCTTCGAAAGTAATTGCCTTTTGGAGGGGTCGTCTCACCTCTTGGACTTTGGATCCTGGTTCCGCCCTTCCCCCCGGTCCCTGATGGGTGGGACCCCTCCCACCTTTGCCTGCTTCGGTGAATTCGCCAGGGCAGTCTTATTAAAAATATACGAACAGGCGCCCAAAACGTCCTTAGAGCTCTCGCTGGGTGTCACTTCACCAAAACCCCAAACCGCTCCTTTGCTCTTGGCTCTCCGGCGACCCTCTGAGAATCTGTCAATGGCGTACCGGCGCGTAGACCCAGAGCCGTTCCTCCCACCAGGCTTCAGCGCCTCGGTGGTCCAGCATCGTGGGATCATGGTCAGGTCAGTCTCGCAGCGTTTACCGCCAATTCATGAGGACTGGGCGATTATCAATATTCATCCTTTGCCTGAGCACGAGGTCTTGTTCCCTGCGGTCGGAGATGTGGTCAGGGAGTATCTTGTTCAGCATCGTAGGGTCGGTGTTCGAGCCATTCAGCGCTCGCACCTGGGACAGGTGATAGTGCAGTTTCGTAGTGTTCTGGAACGAGATAATTTGGTTCTGCTTGGCCCCCAGCAATATTTGGATGCCACTTTCACTGCGGTCCGTCATAATGATGCTTGGAATCACCGTGCTCTTCTTTTCAACCATGAGTGCTGGCTTATGCTTCTGGGGTTTCCATTGGATTATCGTTCTTCAGAGTACTTGCAGGCCGCCATTGGGTCGTTTAGAAGACTGATTCTCTGGGAGGAGAATCAGAGTAATATCTCTAGAACTTTGCTTCGTGTTCATGTCACTTCACTTGATGAGGTCTCCCAATTTATTGTTTTTCAGAGGCTGAGGGCTTTGCTGGTGACTCCTAGACTGTTCAATGTGAAATTATTCAGCAACTCATGCTTGGTGGGCAAGCTCAAGATGAGGACCCCATCCCTCCGGCCCCCGAGGATGGCCATCAGCTTCCCCCGGTCTTCTTCGGGCTGGGTCAGCCCTTGCCTCCGGCAGGGCTTGACCTAAATTTCCCTCCGGTGCCTGCGGGTGGTGAGCTGCCGGCTCAGCAGGATGACTTTGGCCAGGGAGATTGGGACCAGTGGATTGTGAATGACCAGCCCAATCAGCAGGTCCCGCAGCCCATCTTGCCAGAGGAGCAACCCATTCATCAGGAAGAACTACAACTCAGTAACCAGCACTCTGGCTTGTCGTCTGATAGCTCCATTGGTGCTGGTCAGCTTGCACCCCTTCCGAATGGTCATTTTGCGGAGAATGGACTTGTGCTGCTTGGGGATGGAATGGATATCAATGCTGCCCCATTTATTGGGCCTTAGGAGGTTGATGGACCGGTGCCTCAGGTGGACCATGTCCATGATTTGGAGGTCTTGCCTCATCAGGCCCATGTTGGTGAGCCTAACAATAATCACCTTCAGAATTTAGAGATGAACTTCATGCTCTCTCAGGAATGGCAGCCTGACCCCGTTTGAGGAGAGAAAAAGAGCTGCCCAGTTCTCTAGGTTCTGGGCCAAATACTTTGCTCCTGCTGGGTCGGCTGATCACTCGGTGGACATCCCTAAGAAGTGGGCACCTTTTTTCCTTTCGAATCTTCTTCAGCCTGATGCTTTCAATTGGTCGAAGACCTTTCTGCTGTCAGATATTCCCCCAAATTTGCAGGAGCAGGGAATGAAATCCATCCCTTTTATGGTCCCTAAGGAATGTCCGGTTGATTCCTCCCTAGGGGATGTCACTTCTGGGATCTCCAAGGATTCCGACGGTTGTGGCGGGCCGTCACCAATCATTGTGGAGTCAGAGCTCAGAAGAAGCAAACGATTGAAAGAATCACGTGCTGGGTTCAGGCATGGGGCCTGCCCAAAAAGGAACTGCCTCATGTGCCAACATAACTTCGATGCCCCCCTCCGCTATCCTCCAAGGTGCTGCGGAATCTGGGCTCTAGGTTTTGTAACCTGTCTGAGGATGACCTTTCTGAGCAGAGGTTAAAGCAAAAGAAATCGACTGTGGGACCTATTGGGCTGCGGAGGGTTGGCAGGAAGGATCTAGATGATGAAAAAACTGATGATTCATCTGATGAAGATAAGCAAGACAACCAATAGGCGGTTGGCGGGGGATCTGGGCTACGGTGTGGGCCCCATTAACTTTTGGGTGTGCTTGGTTTTACTTTTGGTTCATGCAGGTCTTCTGGATACTTGGCTAGCACCTGTGTGTGCTTGTTTTAATGTTTTGTTAATATTTTGCTTGTGGACTGAATCTGGTTTTACCCACTGGTTTGGGTATTGTTATGCCCCAAAAACTTCTTGTTTACTCAATGAGTAATCCCAATACTGTTAACTTCCAGGAGTGGTCTGTGCTGAGCCGCAACGTTAGAGGAATTAACTCTACCGCTAAGTGGAATGCTATTCGTTGTTCTATTCGGGATGCTGGTTGTGAGGTTATTTGTTTGCAAGAAACAAAAAAGGAGTTCTTTGACTCGGCATACCTTAAAAACTTTTGTCCTGCTCATTTTGACTCGTTTGCTTTTGTACCCTCGATGGGGAACTCGGGAGGATCTGTTATCATTTGGAAGAGCTCAAGGCTTTCGGGGAATGTTATATTTCAAAACAATTATGCCCAGTCGGTGGAATTCACTTCAAATCTGTCGGTTTGTTCCTGGATTATTACAAATGTTTATGCTCCTTGTACCCAACATGGAAAAATTGATTTCCTCAACTGGCTGCATAATATCTCTATGCCTTCTGACAAACTTTGGCTTCTCGTTGGTGATTTTAATTTAATCCGTCGGCCGAAGGACAGGAATAGGATTGGGGGTGATACTAACCTTATGCTGAAGTTCAATGAAGCAATCAGCAACTTAGACTTGATTGAAATTCCCCTACACGGGCTAACGTACACCTGGTCGAACAGACAGCGGGAACCTCTTCTTTAGAGGCTGGATTGGTTTTTCATCTCTCAAGAATGGTCGACTGTCTACCCGGACTCCCATGCTAAGATAATGCCGCGAGACATCTCCGATCATGTTCCTTGTTTGGTTTCCTTTAAGTCTAGAATTCCTAAACCTAAGTTATTTCGGTTTGAGAACTTCTGGCTTCAATTGGATGGTTTCATCAATCTTTTCCAAACTACATGGAATGGGCTCCCTAGCATCCCCGACAAAGCTAAAAACCTGACTGCCAAGTTCAAGTATGTAAGAAAAGTTTTGAAAGATTGGCAGAGATCACTGCCAAAAATTGATAAAACGGTGAAGAACATCAAGCTGCTAATTGAGCTTATTGACAACATGGAAGAGCATCGGGATCTATCTATTGAGGAATGGAATTTCAGAGAAATTCTGCAACAAAAGGTGGCAGAATTGCTTAACATTCAGAAAATCTATTGGAAGCAGCGTGCGGCTATTAGGTGGGTTACTGATGGAGACATTTGCTCTCGCTTCTTTCACGCCCATGCCACCATTAGGCACAGGAAAAATTCAATTGCTACCTTGACTGATGACAATGGGATCACTTTCCTCGAGCACGAACATAAATCTGGTCTTTTCTGGGAAGCTTTCAAATGCAGATTGGGTTCGTCGGACTTTTCAGGCATTGGTTTTGATCTCTCAGAACTTTTAACCAGTAATGAGCAACTTCATGAGTTAGACTCACCGTTTTCTAAATTGGAGATCGATAGCATTATAAAACTTCTACCTTCAGATAAATCTCCGGGCCCAGATGGTTTCAATACAAATTTTATCAAGAAGTGCTGGCATGTCATTGCTCCTGATTTCTATGATCTTTGTGATAAATTCTATCATGGTGGGGTCTGCCTTAGAAGCATCAACGGGTCCTTCATTGTTTTGATCCCGAAGATGGAGAGTCCTCAAAAGGTGGGGGATTATAGGCCAATTTCACTTCTAAACAATAGTATGAAAATCTTAACGAAGCTGTTGGCAAACCGTCTGCAACCATTCATGTCTCGGTTAATTCACAAGAATCAGTATGGTTTCATCAAAGGGATGTCTATTCAGGACTGCTTGGCCTGGGCCTTTGAATACATTCACTTATGCCACTCCTCAAAAAAAGAGATCATTGTGCTCAAGCTGGACTTCGAAAAAGCTTTTGACACTGTTGAGCATGAATTGATTATCCAGGTTCTGATCCACAAAGGTTTCGGTCCTAGGTGGATCAACTGGATTCGGAGCATCCTTCTCTCTGGCACGTCTTCGGTGTTACTCAATGGTGTTCCTTGTAAGCCCTTTCATTGCAGGAGAGGTGTTAGGCAGGGTGATCCTCTTTCGCCTCTGTTGTTTGTCCTAGCAGCTGACCTTCTTCAGAGCATCATCAATAAAGCTAGGCTATGGAATCTTCTTAAGCTCCCTTTACCGGATATTGGTGACCAGGATTTCCCGATTGTTCAGTATGCAGATGACACTCTTTTGATTTTGGAGGCATGCCCTAAGCAACTTTTCTTCCTCAAGGCAATCCTCAACTCTTTTGCTTCTGCTACTGGCCTGAAGGTTAACTATAATAAATCAAATATGTTCCCTATAAATGTGTCCCCTGAAAAAATGGTGATCCTGTCCCGTACCTTCAATGGCCAGATTGGAGAGATGCCATTCACCTATCTTGGTTTGCCTCTGGGCCTTGCGAGACCCAGAAAGGAACACTATTTTCCTCTTATTCAAAGGATTCAGAAGAGGTTGTCCTGCTCCTCAAACTTTTTGTCTCAGGCTGGGCGCTTGGAATTGGTAAATTCAGTCTTCTCAGCCTACCAACGTTCTTTATGTGCACGCTCAAGATACCTAAAACCATCATTAAGGAAATTGACATATTCAGAAAGCACTGTCTGTGGAGAGGAAATGACATCAATTCCAAGAAGCCACCTCTGATTGCTTGGAATGCGGTTACTCAGAGGAAAGTGAATGGTGGGCTGGGGGTTCTTCGCTTGGAAACACAGAACGAGGCTCTTCTAATCAAATTCTTGCATAAATTTTTCAATCACAGCGACTTACCTTGGGTGCATCTCATCTGGAATAAATACTATTTACCCCGTGGCCTCCCTGGTCATAGAAACATTGGCTCTTTCTGGTGGAAGAGCATGATCAAGCTTCTTCTAAACTTTAAAGGACTGGCTATCCCTGCTATTGGTAATGGCAGATCAATTTCGTTCTGGGATGATCAGTGGAGTCAGAGCATCCCGAGGCATAATTTTCCAGAGCTATTCTCCTTTGTCAAAAACACAAAATTGACTATTAAAGAGGCCAAAGAGCAGGAGCAGTTTGATGGTTTTTTTCATTTGCCTATCTCTGAACAAGCGTATGATCAATATCTGGTGCTGAAGGGGTCTTGGGAGCAAATTGTCCTGAGTGACGCTCATGACCGTTGGAGGTACATTTGGGGGTCTGACAAATTCTCCTCCCAAAAAGCTTACAGACTTTTTATGGGCCAGACGCAGATTCACCCTATTTACAGACTATTATGGAAAAGCAAATGTCAGCCTAAGCATAGAGTCTTCTATTGGTTGTGGCTCAAAAATAGGCTAAATACCAGAGATATGCTGAGAAGGAGAAACATGGAGCTGGATTCTTATTCTTGCGAGAACTGTTTTTGGCAAAGAGAGGAGACCATCTATCATCTATTCCTCAGATGCAATTTCGCGAAAGCCTGCTGGAACTCAATTGGCATAACTCCGCCCAGAATATCTAATCCTGAGGAGGCATCAGTGAACCTTAACCACCAGCTTAACGTTCCCTTCTCTATGGAGATTATTATTCTCATGACTTGGAGCATCTGGAAAAGCCGAAACGAGTGGTTGTTTTCAAACAAAGATCCTTCGGTGCATCGCTGCACGCAGGAATTCAGCAAAGAGCTGCGGTTCACAGAGCGCGGGGGAACTTTAACACCTCTATCCCGAATTGGCTGAGTCTGTGGCAGACATAGGAGTAGTGCTCCCTTATTCTATACTTTTTAACGTTTGTAAAAAGACTAAGTTTTAACGTTTTCTTTTCGCTTCTTTAATAAAATCCTCAGTAGGGGCCTTCCCTCCTGATTCTTCAAAAGATTCATTTGTGCACGGGTGTAGCCCTGTGCTCACGAATACACGATACACAGCCCCAAAAAAATGACTCGTCAACAGGATCTCTCTTCCACACAACACACATATTAGTACTAGCTAGCTAACGACTCATCTCCCATCGCGTCGTCATTTAAAAAAAAAACCCTGTTCCGAACCACCGTGATTAGCTCAGACGGGAGAAGTCTCGACCAACTAAGGCCCTGTTTGGGACAGCTGCTGCTTGTTGAAAAAGCAGCTTATCTGATAAGCTGGTAAAAAGCAGCTTCTGCTTGTTGGCTGCTTTTAGTTCATTTTGAGAAGCAGCTGAATTGATAAGCTGCTGCAGAAGCTGCCTGTTTGGCAGAACTTCAGCTTAAATTTGTGAAGAAGCTGAAAATAAGTTGTGCTAAACAGGGCCTAACTCTCCATGCATAGATGAAGTAAGGTTCAAGTAGTGCTAGCTAGCTACTCGTACGTAGCAGGTGAGGTCATCATGGCGATCGTACGTCATCTCCATCCCGGCGGCGGCGACTAATTAATCGATCGGCACCATGGTCAGCGGCTGGAGGGCACCGGGTAGCACTTGCCCCTGCACATGCAGCGGTACACCATGGGGCACGGCAGCGGCTCGGCCGCGGAGCACTTGAAGCTGACCATGACGCGGCTGCACGGCGAGCACGCCCCGCACGCGTGCGAGCAGTCCGGGAGGCTCGACCCCGTCGCGCGCACCACCTCCTCCCGCAGAAGCACGCCGTCGTCGTGCTTGCTTCTCCTCCCCTGCAGCTAAACGTACGTGCCGAGACGACACATATGATGATAAGTGCTAGCGCATATGCATGATATCTGCGTTGACGATTCAGATCCGTGGAGTCGTCTGGTCGACATGACAGTATATATACGGATATACCTGCTGTGCAGCTGACGGCGCAGCAGCTACGACCATCTCCGCCGCCGCCGTTGATCCATGCGCCAGTCCGTTATTATTGGCCCCAGCAGCTGTTGAGACGAAGAAGAACTCGATGGGTCGATAAACGCGTCCATCTCTGGAAGAAAAGTACGTACGTGGATCCGTTTCATCAAGCGGGGTAGATGTAGATGTGCACGCACCGCACTGCACTGCACTGCTTACCAGGATCTGGTCTGACGCCACCACTCGCGGCGGCGAGCAGCAGCAGCACCACCGTCAGAGCGAGAAGGACGCCGCCAGCGTGCCTCCCCATCACAGGCACAGCCCAGAGAGATCGTAGTACGACCTCGGCGTGTGCTTGGTCGTCGCAGCGTGACGGTGCCGGAGCTCCTCGGGCTCTGACTCTGAGAGACGCCGCTATCGGGGCGGGAGGAGGCTATATGGGAAGTTTGCTCCATTGATGAGAGGCGCAGCGGCTGTCACATGATCCTCGGCCCCTCACATGGATTCAATGACCCCTCCTGCCCGCTGCTGGAGCCTCGCGCAGGCACGCAGCGCCAACCGAGGGCCGGCCGGGGGCGAGACGACGCGGCGTGGCCATTCAAGGCCGGGCTCTGCTGGAGGACAGACAGCAGACGCGCGCCGCAGTGAGGACGAATATTCACGGGGGCCAGGGCCGATCGCCGACGGAGGACACGGCAAAAGCAAGCGCCTGCCGGCTGCCGCCCCTGCCCCGCTGCTCACGGTGTCAGGGAGGGACGAAGAGTTCGGCCGTACGTTCCCGCATGAGCAGAGAGCTCTGCCTACCTGTCGCGCGCGCTGCTCTGCTGCTCACTCACGCGCGACGGGAACTGAACTGTGCGCGAACTCTCTGAACTCGTCCGCGTGCTTCACGCAAACGTACGCATGGTCCCGGCCTGATGCTGGGAAGTGAAGAGTGGACAGATTGAAAGTGCCTTGCATTGCATTGCATCGATGCTCGGCTCCGTGCGATGGCAATGCTTTTCTGATTGCATTGTTGGATGTGACACCGACATCCCCCATTAGCTTGGTGCCGATGGTGCTGAGATTCAGAATGTTCAGAGCACCTCAATGATTTTTTTGCTTGTATGCACTGTTTTTTTATATATATCTCGTGCCGGTGGTACTCGATTCATATTGGTTGGGCTACATTTTGATAACAACAATATAATTCATATTTAGATTTAAACTATTGTAATATTGTTTTGCTCTCGGTTCCACCACGTACAGATATGATCCTAGTATGGCCTGCATCATGGATCATGAATCATACGCCTCTCTCTACAAGGCCACGGCCGGGTGGCAAAACAATATATGTACACGTCTTCCGCCCCGCCCGTCAAATAGAGAAGGCCTCAATCCATTTCCGGTTTATTCTCTAGTCGCCTGACAAACGCACACCGCTTGCTGCTGCTGAGAGACGAGTGAGGAAACGCAGGCACCGCCGCTGACTTAAAAGCCTTGCATCCTTTCGTCGGAACCGAACCCAGTGAGGTCGATTTCTTCGTCCTCCACTGGACTTTACAGCTTGGGAAAGTATACAGCGAACTGCTACTATTCGTTGTCGGCGTCGTGTTCTTTGGTGCGGTCACCAGTGGGCCTTTGGTTGGCCACACCGCGGGCATCTAGCTAATCGCCGCCTCCCGCGGGCGCGCCGCCCACAGCGAGCTCAGCGTGCGGAGGCGCTGGAAGTAGTCGCCGAGCGCCAGGAGGCCCCTGGCCGCCTGCCGCGTCGTCAGGATCTTGTGCATCTGTTGCAGCGTCATCAGCCGGAGATGGTCCGCCTGCACAGCACAGCCGAGCAGAGACCCGCACGGGTGAGCCACAGGGACACCGCCACACGACACGGCCGCGGCGCGTGCGTTCCAGACCAGGCCCTGCGTTCCACTTCCATCCATGGAGGAGATGGATGGATGGATGGATGGTTACCTGGGTGACGAAGTTGACGAGCTCTTTGAGCTTCTCCATCGCGGTGGCCATCTGCAGCATGTAGGCGTCGGGGGCCCCGAAGGGGTCGGCCTCGGCGGTCAGGATCTCGGCGAGGTTCTGCTGTAGCTTCTCCATGCCCTGCGACAGCGCGTCCTCCGCCTGCGTCGACGTGTGCTGGAGGCCGCCCACGAGCATGCGCTGCGCCTCCGCCAGCGGCTCCAGCTGCGGGCTCAGAATCTGCGTTCCATCCACCAGCAACATCCGTCATCATCACCAATCACCATGCAAGACGAAATCACTCGCGTGCGTTCTGCCGCCGGTGGTGGTGGTGCCGTGGTGGGTGGGTATACAGGTATAGCCGACCAACCTTTAGGACCTCCGACGGGCGGAACCCGCCGATCCAGAGGAAGAACCTCTCGGCGGGGGTCTTCCACACGCCCGACATGACGTGGAACACGTCCGCGTTGGCGGCCACCGCCTTGATCCTGAAGAGTTGCTCGTAGTTGCTGAGCCCCGTCTCCACCAGCAAGCGGAGCTCCAGCTCCGACGTGGACGTCTGCCGCTGCTCCTGGAGCGCCGACATCAGCTCCGCCGTGTGCCGCTTCTGCTCGTCCACCCAGTGCCTGTATTCGATCTCGAACGCGGCGACGCCTGCACGCACGCGGAAATGGGAGCCACGCGCGCGCATGCACAGCAGTTAGAGTTAGAACGCGACTGGGACAAGACAAACAGACAACGTAACCAGCGCTTGCATTGCCCGTCCTTCAGAACGAGCAGCGCAGAGCCTGACCTGGATCGATCGACCCTGTGTATCCGAGAGCTGAGTCTCCCATGCTCCCATTTGTTGCGTACGCGCCCTGCAGATCGCAGATCAGCATGTGCACTGGATCAGCCAATGCAATGCGACGCTGAGTGATGGAATGGCATTTTTAACCAACACATTCTTTTTCATATGTTACCTGCTGTCGTCGAGCCCGTTGAAGCTCCAGCTCTAGCTGGGCCAGCTTCATCCGGCTTGTCTCTAGCTGCTGGATGTAGGCCTACCACACAACATAACAGAAGATTTGGCGCCAACAGTTAGAAGACACATAATAATCAGGCACTGGTAGAGCTAGAGCCTGCTAGCAGCATGGTTTACAGCACCGAAAGACCTTGTGGCCACCTTTTTCCGCAGGCGACTCTTCCGAGCAGCCTCTCTGTTCTGCGCGAGCCTTCTCATGACCTGTGAGAGGGGATCGATGGGAAACCATTTCATTACCCTTGCAAAAATAAATCAGCCAACGACAGTTCTTCAGACTAAGAGATTATCCTTGGTTGCCACTTGTATCATAATACAAGTACGTACTGCTGTATTTATTTAAGAAAGACTAGCTAGACGTGCTATGGCAGTGAGATAGAAGGACGAACAAGTGAAAAGATGCTTAATAAGATTATGTACCCTACTGTACGTACCCTCTCTGGCGGCCTGCTCGTTTCCTGATCCGTACTCCTCTCTGGCTCGAGCGCTACCTGTGGAACATCTTCTAGCTGCACGAACGAAGGTCACCGGCATGCATGGCATCATGAGCGTTGTTCTTCACTTTCGAGTCTATAGGTAGGCACAGAACCGACGGACGGATGGACGAGAGCACTCACCCTGCTTGTCTCCAGCTTGGTGTCCGCCTCCATGACGGTGGAAGCGCTGCAGGTGGCGTGGCCGCCGCTGTCGACCTTGAACGGCTCGCTGCTCCACATGCCCATGCCCATCACGGGCGCCGGCCGCCCGTACCCCATCCTGAGGGGCTGCGGCGCGAACTGCGCGGGCGACGCCGCCGGCGTCACGTACTGCGGCGGCGAGGCGGAGCTGGCGATGCTGGCCCACGGGGCAAACAGAGAGACAAGAGCCGGCGGGCCGGGAAGCGCCGCCCGTGAGTAACGACGACAGACGGACCGACAGAGCACCGTTGTTGAAGGCTACTACGCAATAGTAGAGCATGGAAAAGAAGGAGGGGTGGGGGAAAAAAGGAAGGAAAAGGCAGCAGGCTAGGCTTTCTTTCTTTCCCAACTCGGAATGGAATGGGTGCACCGTGCACGCAGGCAGCGCCGCAGCAAAAGGCAAAAATATGCGATGCTCGCCTTTGCTCTCTCCAAGCAAGCTAAGCTAGTGCGGCCGCCCGCCGGCGACCACTTTGGGCAAAGCGGAGGCTGACAACGTACGCAACAAATGATATATGGCATGATGATGGGTGCGTGGCGCGCTCGCTGACGGCGCGCACCAGTCTCAAAACCCTATTGTCGTCCACGGCCGCGCGCCGATGCGGACGCCAACGGCTTCGTTCCACTCAGCATCGCAGATCGCCAGGGGGGAAAAAGAAGGGTGACCACCGGCCCAGAAAAGAGAGGAAAGCGATCGATGGCGAGAATCAGAATCGGCTCGTGATACCTGCCAGCCTGATACGAGAGAAGAGAATCAGAGTGCATGGACACGACATAACAGCTAGCTGCCTTGGACTGGACTGGACTGGACTGGATGCCGTCGCCTCCACCGAGCCTGGGATCGGGAAAGGCAGCGCAGCGGCATGGGAACTGGGGAGCTGTAGCTGGTGCAGGGACGACGTGGTGCGTGGCAGGTTGACGAGCAACATGTACATAATAGTACGCAGGCCGGGTAAGGTCTCGTGTGCATGCCGATCTACTCGCGATAGGCCGGTAAGGTAGCTAGCAGCACCATGACTGGCCTAGCTCGGCGGCCAGGTGCGCACCACCCGCCGACGACCGGCGGTGGCGCTATCCGGCCAAGTATGCATCTCTACCCTTAGCTTGATTGGCAGGAAAGGACGACAAGGACAGCCACCACACCGGCCAGCGCGTGTGATTCCAGCCATTATTACTCAGTAGCAGAGGTTAATAAACAGGTGAGTGTGGCGACAGTGACGGCGATCGGCTCATCAGCCATCGTACATAGCGTGTGTGTGTGTGTGTGTGTGGTGGGGCAGGGGCTCCTCTCGTCATGGCATGGGCTTTGGCTGGCCAAAAGAATGAAAAGAGGGATTGGATTGGATTGGATGCCCCTCCCTCAATTATTGGAGAGGCCACTTGGCTTTTACGGCAAAGGCAGGTTAGTTAGTTTGGTCTCTGCTCCCTCCATCCAGCACACAGGAACCCTGCAAATAAAAGCAGTGGTCGCCGCCCCTTCGTCATCTCTGTAGCTGAACCCCACCATCCAAAGTATCCGGAACACCAGTGTGCGTCAGTGCGTGTGCAGTGGTTTCCGCCACGCGTGTGGGTAAACATATCAGGGACCCAATTCTAATATTATACATATAGATCTCGAATATTTGTGGTCTGCTAGTTTATTTTTAACTAAAACACGACAAATAAAAAAGAACGGAGAGATTAGTATGTCATGCTCATCAATTGCTCATGCATGCATAGTGCAAACAAAAAAAAACATACATGAAAAAGAACAAATCCTGCAAGTTGTATGTAGTATGTGCTCAGTGATGCTGATGAAAAAGGAAATGTCATGACAGAACCAAAGGGAGTGTCTGGCTGTGGCTTAGCCAGTGATGAACGCTGGTGGTGCGCAGCGCACACAAACCACTCGCCACTTGCTTCGTTCAGCTCAGCACCAGCCACCAGTGCACTATTTGCCAAACAAGCCTAGCTCTCGGCTACTTTCCGTTAGGAGGTCAACTATCAGAGGACCGGCCTCAGCCAAAGGCCAAGGGAGACCTGATGCACAGCAGAGCTCACCGTCATGGGCTGCCAAAAGAGACTGTGCTGACGGCTGACGTGTGTGCTGTTCAGGAACGTCGTCAGCCGTGTGACTTTGCGAGAGAAAAAAAAAATTCAGTGTAACCTGTGTGTGGGCTAATAAAGCAAGGAAAGCCTGGAAAACGAGAGCGCTTCATGGCTCTGTCTAGGACTCTAGGCTTATGCGCGCATAGAGCAAAGCGAGGGGGAGGTGTCTCCGTCTCCTTCCATAGATAGCCTGCTTTTGGAGAGACCTAAAAAAAAAGCATCCCTTGGTGCAGAATGCATTTTGCTCCCGACTGATGATTCCGATTCCGAACGACGGTAGCCATCATTTTTTTCCCCCTCTCTCCTTTACTCTTGGATTTCGCTTTGTTTGTTTTAGCCAGCATGATCTCAGTCTGGACGCACTACTCCCACTTGCACCGCTAAAAAAAAATCTAGTAGTATTCAGTTTGCATCATGATGTCATGTGGCACCCACAGGTAAGGAAATCTAACGCAAATCAAATCGCACTATTACAGTCTAGTTTGATAACCCCATTTTACGAAGGGTTTTTCATTCTTCCAAGTGAAATTAGTTCATTTTCTCTAACGAAAATAGGAATCTCTTGGGAAAAATAGATTTTCTAAACTAGCCTTAGTAGAACTATTAGTGCTATTGGCACCAGCACCAGAGCTATTTAGCTCTCCCTCTTTTGCTTCACGTCTTGTTCTGCTTCAGTTGACTGATTGGACACTCGTCAGAACATTGAAGTTTCTTCTATCACTCTATGCATCATATAGACAAAAAAAAAACATTCATATGAAACAGGGGGGGTCTCTCACCTTAGCTTGTGGAGGTTGAAATGATCTTCAAGATATCCGGAGTAGAGCTCCATCATAGCATGCTCAAAACGATCTCCCTTATTAGATCAACACTTGTCACTAATCACCTCGCTCGCCACATGTCTGTCAAACAGAAAGCAGCAGTTCATCTACCAAAACAAGAAGAATACTACTAGCTGAATGATCCGTTCGGCGTGAAGGCTCAGCATCTGCTCTTAGGTTGTCTAGTGTCGGATGAACATGCATGGAAGGAATATATGGTCTTATTAGAAGAAGAAGAAGAAATATACTGTTAACAAAGATATGCACACTAAAAAAAAAATATAGACACTTGCTCTGGTTGCTTTATTCGGGTGACGATATAAAGGTTCTCGTAAACTCGGGTTCAGAAGCGCCGTTCCATACTTACTGGAGAAGCCAGTATGATCGGTTATTCGTTTTTGTATCCTCGCATCAATTTGACAGTCATCCAGACACTCCAGAGTAGGAAGGCAACTACAAATTGAGCATGATGATTAAACTAAGGTTCAAACAGTCACGCAGTCGTATTTAGATTTTAGAAGAACACACAGACACACAACTGAGAAGCTAAACATGCATGTGTTAGGCCCAGGAAACCATGCCTTGTTGCTCTCAAGTTTTTCAACCTGGCAGGAATTAACCAAGAGAGAGATAGAGGAACAAGCAATATCTGGCAAGTTCTAGGAAGAAGAACGGGATTTACTTGCTCCTTGCTAGAGATCATATCAACAGTTCAACGCACACTGAACAAGCAAAACCAACGAATAAACTAAAGTAGGAAACTTAATACCTGGTTGAAGTTGTTTCTTCGGATAACGGAGGCCGCAGTCAAATCGCTGAAACACAAGGTTTAGGTTTCTCACAGCACAGGGGATGTGCTCTAGCGTCTAGCCCAGCTTCAAAGGACACTGACTACCAGTTGGCTGGAGGAAGTGACGCAGGGCTATATAAGAAACTAGAAAGCCAGCCGCGTTCCCTTCAAAAGATAGGAGGAGCCAACAGCCGCCAGCAAGTATAAAGCGCTTTTAAGTATCTAATATTATCACCTGGGCCTCATGCTTCCCGACGCCCGCACTAATTATTCTTTCCGTAAACTAGTTGGATATGCGCGAAGTTGCTTGCGCACAGGAACACATGGTACGCGTCCACCATCACCTGACAGGTGAGGCCGGTGAGAGACTGGAAAAGGTATTCTTCTCAGCGTGGTTCTGACAGAGAGGAAAGACGGTAACTTTCATGTGCAAAAGAAGCTCGCATTGCAGGCATCACAGTCACACTCGGTTACTCGGAGAGATGGACACATTAGGTGCAGTGCAGGTGCCCAATAATTTCAGTTAGCACGACGGATTGACAGTGTGGTCTGGAAAGGCACAGTTCCAACTAGTTTCCCACGTACGTACATTGTACTGCGCAACTCCACCTCGCAAAAGGCTGGTTGGATAGATAACATTCACCACCGTCACTCATTAGGCAGAAAGGTGCACGCCTGTTTATATAGATTTACTTATTATATAGATTAGGAAATTTTGGTGCGAAGGGGGACTTGTTTTGGCACAGGAACTCATGCAGGCGAATGGTCCTTGCATTTGTTACTCACAGTCACAGATACAGATGAACTATGCACACACGTACTCAAATGGCTGCAAGGAGTAGTAAGTAGTACGATGGAACGGAGGACACCAGTAGGTCGACAGCAATTTATACACTGATCGAGCTTATCATGACTTGCCTCAGTTAGCTGCTACAGTGCCGTTGGAACCTTAAGGACATGAGGAATTAAATAATCCTTGCTGCTGTGATGACCCTATAATAATGGGTGTCCCGTTAGATTCCATGCATGCATTGCATGATGCAAGTAAGGGACATCACTGCTAGTGCTAGATTCACAAGTTGGTCCATGCATGGTGGAACTTCCCATTTCTGGGGCATCATCCCTCCTGATCACCAGACCTCCTCAACCTTCCAAAAAAAGAAGCCTCCTTTACATCTTCCTCTTTTTTTTTTTGGTGCTCCAATGCTCTCCAATTCATCTTCTGCAGCTGCTGTGGTGGTGTCTAACAATTTTTTTTCCCGCTAACCCAACCATGTCGATCGATGCTCGGTAGTCTTGTTGAGAAGAACACACCGTACGTGTTGATCAGTCGATTAACTATACAGCAGAGGTTGGAATGCAAATAGCTCGGTATTATTTGAGTCGTCCCATCCCACTGCATGTCCCCATATCGTCTTTCCGAAAGCAGCAGGAAATTACACTGCATAATAATCCGAACAAAACAGAACGAGGAGGAGCATACTACTCTCTTGTGTGAATCACGTAACGCTGGTGCGCGACGACGAAGAATTCTCCTTTGCCTTAAGAAAAAAAAAAGAAGGCGCAAAAAGAAGAGGAGGGGCAACCTAAAGAAGAGATAAGATAAAAGCACTATGAGTATGAGGGATCGGTTTAGTAGAATAATTAGAGGGGGCAATAATGATGAAGCCGTGCTGCTAATATATGGAAACTGCTGTGCTGAGCCTCCATGCAAGAAAGGGTGGCGGCAGAAGAGGGCAATATATGGTTTGCTGATGCCATTGCCAGCATTATTGAGGCTGTTCATGCAAGTCTACATCAGCTGGGCCTGGGCGTTTTCTCTCCCTCCTTTTGGAGTGATGAGAAAGAATGCGTTGCAGCAATGGTCGCGGGCTGTGGCTGCTTCATTCCTTCGTCCCCTTGCCTTCCTTTTGCCCTGATGATTGGTTTGCGCCCTTCTTTTTTTTCTTCTTCTCCCGGTCCCGGCCTCCTCTTTTGCCCGCCTTTCCGATGTTCATCATGTCCTCCTGTGCGAGTGCGATTTCAGGAAATATTTCTGGTGAAAAGCTGGGTACACCACACGCAGGCTGCAGCTGCTGCCTGATTTCAGTCTTTCGCCCTCTAGTCTCTCCTCTGTGCTGATCTGATCTGAAGAGGAGGAAAGGAGAAGGAAAAGGAACACGCAATTTTTCAGGTTTCTTCGGCGTCGAGGATTCCGGTTGGCTAACCTTTCGGCAGGCAGAGGCAGCGGTAGATAGATTGGAGAAGCGGAATAATAAGAATTTGGCTTGACAGCATCTGATGCTGCGTTGAACGACCTGGTGGGAGTGGGAGGGACCAAACCTGTCTGGGCTTGGGTGGTTGGCTACCTTTCAGGTTTCTTCTGACAGGAGGCCGGTCTGTGTTCGTCATTTGTTTCTTATACAGAGGACCAAAAGAAAAGAACCTTGCAAAGAGCGAGCGAGAGGGCACAGTGATAAGATACTTAATTGCAAATGGCAGTGGAAAGTAGCACACGAAACCTCGGTGAGTAGATGCATGTGGCGTAGACTGACGGCGAGCGATGGCTTTGCTGCAAGTTGACACCATGACCTTCCATTTGTGCAGGATTAGTATAAGTAAGCAGAGAACAGGACTTGACTATTGGCAGGCTTGTACCATGGGACGATCCTCTGATGCCCTAATGCTGTTTTCACAGCGAGCCTGCAGTTGCAGAGGCCCATTGTGAGGCGCGCGTGACGCCTTGTGAAGTGAACTGAACTCGTTCAGAAACAAAATGTGTCTGCTGGTGGTCGCGCGTTTCTTTCTCGATAGGCGGGTGGGCGGCATGGGCATGAGCATGAGCAAGCAATACGTGTTGTGGCACACGCTTTCTTCAGACGGCAAGGCCATGGAGATCTTCAGAATTTGCTACCTACAGTACAATTAAATTGTTTCTAGAGAAACCGTCCATCTGGCGAGCGAAGCTAAAAATGTCTGAAACTCTGAATCCGGCCTGCAGTGCCGTTGCGATGGGTGGCATCGTCAGTCAGGCACGCAACGCAATCTACATCTACTCAGCAGCATGGAGAGGATCACTAGATTAGGATGTCTCGGCAGTTGGAGGAGAAGGAGACGCAAGCTTGACTCAGATATAGCTGGATATGATAGGCTGCGCGGCATTACTTTACTGTCCATTTGCATAGCTAAAAGAGAGAGAGAGAGAGAGAGAGAGAGAGAGCCTAAAAGAGACTATCATTGGTACGAAGGCGTGCATCTGCAGAGCTGCTCACTGGACGAAGGAACAAGGCATTTCGAGTTGGAACACTTATCTGCTGTCAGCAAGCACACTATACAGCGCCAGTAACCGACTGCACCGGTGCACCCTCTCCTCTTTTTTTTTTCTCTCTGAAGCTGGCAAGCTGCCAACCTATTTGTGATGTACCATGCTCCACTAGATCCAATAATTTATGCAGGAGAATGGAGCAGGCAATTTGTGGTGAATGTGCTATGGACAATTTTCTGATTAAATTCAAATTCGAGCTTTGAGGATATATAGAAGAACTTCTATTATCCATGCGAATACTGACAAATCCGAATTCGACCGTCAGCGGATGCAGGTTAGATTATGAAACCAGCAAAAAAAAAACCCACAGTTTCTATAGAGATCATCCGATGTTTAGAATATGACATCAGACAATTTGCCTTCTTACGCTAAAAATTAAAAGGAATTCAGGATTTAAAAAAGAGTTTGTTGTTTGAGAACTCTTGGTTTGTGATATCGTTGTTTGGATACACCCATTACTCATGGTCATTGAGATTGAAGTGGATTGAGGGGAAAACTAACTTTGGGTGAGCACTTCTCAAAAGTATAATGATTTCCTTGTGCTTTTTTGACGAGGTGCTTGCACGACTTTTCATTCAGTTTGGTCAGGGTAACTGGTTTTAGTTCAATGACATAAATGAATGAGAGTTCTTCCTTCTTTTTTGCGAGGAATAGTGTTCTTACTTGTAGCTGCAGATGTAAGCACATCTTAATGTGACGTGATCTCTAAGGCAATGTACATCCCTATTAAATAAAAAAATCAAGAAATGTGCTTTTCCCCAAGATCTCGTCTTTACATGACTATATATATATATTATTTCTTAGCTATATTTATGATATAGGGCTCTGTGTCATATTATATATGTCACACCTAGACTTTAAGGAACAAAGCCGAGTGCATCTCATACATACGCCAAAGAAGACGATATATATAATAACAGAGTGTATAGAGATAAATGTCACAATAAAATCAGAGTACTTATTATATAGCGGAAGTCTTACAAAATAAAAGATGAAAATAGCAGGAACTAAAATCTATCCTTGACGCCAGAAAGCTGACTGGGAGACGCCACCTAGATCAAGTCGAAAGCCTCAGTGTTAGGCGGCTCCTCTTCGACCACCTACTCTTCTCCTGTGGGGAGGTGTGAGACAACAAGAATGAGCTCACACATGTTCATCGCTCAACAAGTTGTGGGAAATAATGTGCATGAACTCACCAAAGGTGGGAGTTCATGTGAAGTGTACGGCAAATCAATGTAATAAAGGCTGAAGTTGAGCATTGCTTTTATAAGTTGGTCAAAATTTTATTAACAGTTACTAGGTGCAAGTTAATACCAAACCTTAGTAATAATAAGTAAAAGTGATAATAAAATAATCCCAATGCAATGAAATGACAAATTAAATTTAAGTTTTATAAATTAATCATGTGAGTGTCCGAGCCGCTCATGACCATGAGCACGGCTAGTATACTAGTTTTACACTCTGCAGAGGTTGCACATCTTTACCCACAAGTCGTGTTATCCATTTGCCACAGAGTTGATCAGACCCCATACACCTCTACCTAGGAAGCGAGGCAGGGTACCACTAAGAGGCCTTTACAAAGTTTCACTAGTTTCAGAAAACCCGCTACAGTTTATAGAAAGCTCCAGTGCAGGAATCCCTCGCCTGACCGCCATCGCAGCAAAATCAACCCAAGGACCTCCCTACACTGACCACTCCCCTACTGCCCTTGCCCCTTTCGGGTAAGGTAGTCATCCGCTAGCTTTCCTAGTTAATCAGCCAAGGGCGTCCCATTAAACCCTTGTGGTAGCACTGTTTTCCGGGGTGGTTCTCCATGTTTCCATTAACATAATGATCTTATCATGAACAAGAAATAATAAAGATAATAAAAAGTATAACAATGAGTGATGAATATCTCTATACCCAAAGCCACATAAAGCAATAGCATGTACTACCCAAAAATTTAGTAGTAAAACCAGTGGTGAAACAAGGTATAAAGATAGTCAAAATCTAGGCTAATCTATTAGGTCCCAGCAAAATTAACCAATGCAGATCATTATGATTAATAAGAACATGAATGGTGTAACACCCACTTTGTAAGAAAAGTCTGGAGAGAGAAATTATATTACTTTATATCTATATGTGTTATATATGTTTCTCATTTTATGTGAACACTACAATTAAACAAATAAATAAATAACAAAAGACACCCAAAATGACACATGCATCATGCTAGGATTTTATTGTGTGTGTATTACTCATGATAATGTAATAATAATAATAATATAAAAATGAATATGTTAAATCTAGAATGGAAATTGAGGTCTAAAAGGAATTCTAGACTTCAGAAAAGAGAAGAAAATGAACATCATGAGGAGAAAAATAAGTAAATGAAGATATATTATGCCTACAGTAGAGTTTGAATTTGTATAATTGACTCAAAGTCGAAACTCATATTCAAATTTGGATTCAAATAAATATGAAATAAAACAGAACATAAAAGAAAAAGATAAAACAGAGACTTGGGCCGCATGCCTTTGTTTCGGCCCATTTGGCCAACTCCTCTGCGCAGCCCAGCACTTCACTCCCGCCGTCCGCGCGTGTGACACGATCATGTGGGTCCCGCCTGCAGTCTCGCCGGTTGCGCGTGCGTCTCGGGTGCTCACTATCGGGTGGGCCCTCCCCTGTCAGCTTCCCCTTCCGTAACGAGCGCGCGTGCTTGGCGGAGCTTCGCCGTAGACTTCGGTGTCCGTTGCAACCGTTTCGTACCTCGCCACGCCTACAAATAATGAACCCCACGATCTCGTCGCTCGAGCCCCCATCTCTTAGCTACCGCTTCACCACGCCGTTCATTGCGCCATCGCGTCCGCGCTTGAGCATATCACCGCCGCCATGGACTGTCGTCAACGGTGCAACTCAGGCCCTAATCTTGCCACCCGAGGCTAGGGCTGCTCACGAGGAAGCCGTACGCGGGCGTAATCGGAGTATGGTGCTCTAGGATCTCGGCAATTCCTCGCCGGAGCAGGGAGCGCCACCGTCGTCTGCCTCCTTCCGTGGATAGACCACACCATAACGCTTCCATCGGTGAGTCCTTAACCATTCTATTCTTCTCGTTCTACTCGACGTGTTGAATCGGTCTCCCATTGGGTTTGGCCTCACTGGCGTCTATTGCGCCAGTCGTCGGAGCGCTCCGCCGCGGGGAAGAATTTGCGCTGCCGTGCCCTGTCGCGTAGGGAGGAGAAGGGTATTGGCCAAGGGATGAAAAGTTAACGGCCACGATTGACCAATGGATACTGGTCCGATACTTGAGATCTGGGCCGTTGATCGAGGGACGAACGGCTGGGATTAGTGTGACGGAACCTCCCAAGTAATTAGGCCCACCTACAATTGTCCTTGTCTAACAGACATCAGACACCCTGTAGATGTTCCTAAGTCACTTGACAAGCTCGGTATCTTTCCCTACCTCACCAGGAACGTTTCACCCGTCTTGCAGACATTACAGAACATCGGAGATAAAGAAATGCGGAAGCGAATTACATAAACTTACCTTTATTTCAAAAGCAAGCTCGAGTACTTTTATTACAGACCAGACTAAAGTGAGTGCATAGAAGTAATATTATACAAACCAAGGGAGGCACAAACTTCTCCCGATAGGCTATAAACAAAAGATCCTATGTGGAGGACCGAGTCCTCCCGCACTTCAGTCTTGTTTTTCTTCTTTGGGAACCACCTTGGCACAGAAGCAGCAAAAGTCTGCTACTTCCTCACCTAAAAACAACGAAGGGATAAACCCTGAGTATGGAATTACTCAGCAAGTCTTACCCGACTAAAGAAAAGACTCTCAAGGGTATGCTGGTTATATGGGAGTCAAGGTAAGGCTTTTCAATAATCAAAGACTCTGTTTTGCAGAAATGCTTACTAAAGTGGATCCTTAAAAATCAAATTTTATTTGTCAAGTTAAGTGAAATTACCTGCACTAGAGTTCTTTCTACCCTAGTTCAATCACTGGTCCTGCACTAGCCAATTTCTTAACAAAAGTCCCTCATCTTTAGTGGAATGCTACGTGTAAGTCAGTGGCCAAGTCTCCATAACCGCGGAGGTACGGCGATCCGAATCGATTATACTCAGCTGAGGATCTCCAATCACACGACATATGTAGCACTTAACCCTTGCATATGTCAACCCGCCACCGGGGTTCTTAAGACCGGATCAGGTTCACGCAAACCGAGAGCACAGATACACCACCGTCCAGCCTCTTGCCACGGAGGGTACACGCTACTCTCGCCACCGCTCCACGCCCATTTCGTGTTATCTTATTCCGGCCTTAGTCTGCCCGAGGCTAGGCTTACCCATGACGAGGCATGTGACCAGTTAAAGGGTCCTCGGTCAGCAGGCCTACATCGACAAGGTCCTTAATCGACTCAGACGGAGACACTACACCGAGACTCTCTCTTCTCGTGCAAGTCACCCGCCCGGTCTCAGCTTAATCATTTCAAACCCAAAGTTTGGTACCTGACAGAGGTACATCTTTTCCGATGTTGAATCCATCACGGCCGTGATGGATTCACCATCAAGTTTTATTTTCGAAAACATCCCACCCACTTTTGCCACATCATATTTTGTAAAAACAAAACATTTTGTTTTTCTAAAGCAAGGCTAAGCATCAAAAATCTTTTGTAAAACGGGTGATCAAGGAAGGTAATCAAGTTCAAGGAAGGTAATGCAGGAATTGTTTTAGCAACCAACTCCTATCACCTAATGCAGCAATCAAGTGAGAAAGATTTTAAAAACATCAAGGAAGGTGGCAAATGCACCGGGGCTTGCCTTTGTTATCAGGTGAGTCCTGCTCGGATCCACAAATATTGAAATAAAAGCAGTTGCCTGCTTGAGGATCTGAGGTTGGTGGAGTTCCCTCTTCAGTGACTTCTTCTTCTTCGTGTTCTAACATAACCATATATATGCATAAGAATGGATGCCATGGGGTGCTCATGAGGATGCAATATAAACTTATTATCTAAGTCTTGAGTACAACTTTCCTTCACGGTACTCCGAGAACCTAGGGTTTCCGGAGTCAGTAAAGGAGTTCATAGGGCAGGGGGTTGGTTTTGGGTTTAGTGATCAAACAAGGTCCAAATCAACCCAAATTCTACCCAAGGCTTCTAAATATTGGTTTAAGTGCCCATAAAAAGTTTGGACATTTTTGGACTTACCATTTATTTTCTAAAAATCCATAACTAATACTTTTAACTACTTTAAATACCCTAAAATTTCTTATTTCCATTAAAAATCACAAAACTATTTTTACTAAATATTAGAGAAAATAACAAGCCTAGGAAAATTAGTTTCACAATTTTAGCATTTTTCTACATTTTTCTATAATTATTTTGGCTCTGCTGGAAAAAGAAAAAGAAAAAGGATTAAATAGAACTGGGCCGATTCTGGCCCAGACAGCCCAAGTTCACGGCAAAACGTGCCCGCGCGCGCCCGCGCCCTGGCGGTTTTGCAGAACGACCCCCGCGTTTCTGGCTAACTGAGAACAGGTTATTTCACTGTTTAACCAAGTCACTGACCATTACAAAAAGGCCCCTGCGTTTCTATCTATTCACAACTGGAAGTCCACGACGCCGTTCACGCTTGGCCGCGCTCCGGCGAGCACCTACACTGGCCGAACGGAGCAACGGCTGAGTTCTCCGAGCAACAGACACCGAATTGGATCGACCCTAAGCCTTTTCCTCAAACTAATTTGGCTATTAATCAACTAGGGAATTCTGGCCACGGTGGCCGTGAGCATCACGGCGAGACAGTCGTGTTCCCGGCGATGGGAGTCGGTCTAGTCCAATTAAAGGGGTCAGGGAGCATCGCAGATGTATGAGAATGCTCAAACAAGGGAGCAGAGGGCGGGAACTGACCGGAGTTGGGCTGGCGACGGTGAGCTCGGTTTCACGGTGGCGGAAATCGGATTTGGGGGAAACTCCGAATTCGAGCACACGAGAGGATGATTGTGGCCGATTAGCGGTGGTTAGCTAGCTGACTATCTCACGGAGCTGGACACGGGCTCAATTTATAGGGAGGATGGGCGGTGGCCGCGAATTCGGACGAGACACGCGGTGGTCGGAGGTGAAGAAGAAGCACTGGCCGCGTGAGTTCGTGGCCAACGACGTGGCATTAACTCCGGTGAGCCACGGAGAGTTCAGAGGAGGTCACGGCGACACGGTGAAAGAGTGGAGCCACGCGACACATGGCCGAGAGGCGGCGGACGACGGTGAGCACTTTACCGCGGGCAGTGAGCCAGGGGAGATGTGCCGTGGCCGATCGGGGTGACTTCCAGCTCGACGGCGACGAGATCTTTTTACCTCGCAGCGATATCCGGTTACCAGCGAGCGCAAATCCTAGCGGCGGCGGCACGAATCCTAGCGCAGGTAGGTCACCGGCGGTGAGCAAGCCGTGCTGGCGGTCTGATCCCCAAATGTTACTGTACCATGGCGCTTGGTATTCAGTCCGTCTGACAGACAAGGTTTAGGCTCGATTTTCTTTGAAATTTGCATGTGAACTTCATTAAACCTCTGTACCAAAGTTTCAGAGCTACAAACCAGCTACAACTCGACTATAGGACTTGAACACATTTGAGTACTAAATCAAGGTTGAATTCGGGCTCAAAGTTGGCTCCATTACACTGAAACTCTGAAATTCAGACTGAATCAGCCTGACCACCTATCATTAGGCTTGATTATTTCCAATTTTTCCTTAACAACAATGCTACCACTCTTAAGCAAAGTTGTTCTCCTATAATTGGTCTTCAACTTTGATGTGGTGACCTAGGGCAAAAACCCTATACTTTGTAAGTTACAAAGCCCCAAAGTTGAGCCAATTCTCTGATTTTCAAACTTAGAATAAAACTCAATGAGGTCCATTTTGCATTTAAGTCCAAAACTTTGGGTTTGGCTTTCAAGTCCACATATTTGTGAACCAAAGGACTTAAGAAACCTATTTGACTTGGTTTTTGCACTTTAGCCCAAAAGTGGACTAATTTTGCACATAAGCCCCTAGGGTTTGGTTTTAGGGTTTTCCAGGGTTCCAATTAGGGTTTCTGGTATCCCAGGGGTATAAATGTGATTCAAGTTTATTCTTGGGGTCATTCTATGTCTTTTACCCTAAAGTTTTTAGATTTTCTCAGCTTAGGTTAAGTTTTTACCCCTTTAACCACTATTTAGGGTTAAGTCCTTTAACCAGGGTTCTATTTGCAAAAACATTAAAACAATACAACTTGTTTGAAATTTTTGCCTAGTGAATGCACTCTAGGTGGGTCAAACATATGCAATGCCAATGCTTATGATGCCATGCTCAAGTTTTAGTTATAGTAACACCAGGAGTGTTACATTCTTCCCCCCATAAAAGAATCTCGTCCCGAGATTTAAAGTCCTAGGGTGAGTAATGGAAAAGGAAATGTGTCACATTTTTATTTTTTTATTTCTGGTACAAGGCAGGGTGGTGTGGGGTTCATTCCTTTATTGCCATAACTATATACACTTTACAAGTTACATGAGGCTAGAAAGCCTGGGAAATTCTTATTCAAGAAGTCTTGAGTTTCCCACGTAGCCTCTTCTTCAGAATGCTGGTTCCATTGTATCTTGTAGAACTTGAGAGTCTTTCTTTGGGTAACCCTGTCCTTTTGATCCAGAACTCGAATAGGATATTCCGAGTACGTTAAATCTGGTTCCAGGACAATATCTGTCAATTCAATGGTTTGATCGGGAACCCGTAGACACTTCTTCAATTGCGATACATGGAACACATTATGTACAGCAGACAATGTTTCGGGGAGCTGAAGTCGGTATGCCACTGGTCCACATTGCTCAAGTACCAGGAATGGACCAATGTACCTGGGTGCAAGTTTCCATTTAACCCTGAAACGCGATACACCCTTCGTTGGTGAGACCTTCAGGTAAACATAGTCTCCTTCCAGGAAATATAAGGGCCTTCGCCGTTTGTCTGCGTAACTCTTCTGACGAGCTTGGGCTTTCTTCATATTATGAATTATTTTCTGAACCTTTTCTTCGGTTTCTTTTACCATATCAGGCCTAAAGAAATACCTTTCACCAGGTTCAGACCAATTTAGCGGAGTTCGACACCGACGTCCGTATAAAGCTTCAAAAGGTGCCATCTTGATACTTTCTTGATAACTGTTATTATATGAAAACTCCGCCAAAGGTAAACATTCATCCCATTTAGGTGAGAAATCCAGGACACATGCCCGCAGCATATCTTCAAGTATTTGGTTCACTCTCTCAGTCTGTCCACTGGTTTGAGGATGATAGGCCGAACTGTGGAGTAACTTAGTACCCAAAGATTTGTGAAGTGCTTCCCAAAACTTGGCTACAAATTGAGGTCCACGATCCGACACTATGGTCTTTGGAACACCATGCAGACTAAGAATACGAGCAATGTACAATTGGGCGTAGACAGTAACCGGGGAATTTGTCTTGACCGGCAGAAAGTGAGCAATCTTTGTAAGCCGATCAATTATAACCCAAATAGAGTCATACCCTTTTATCGTCCTGGGCAGTCCCACAATAAAGTCCATGCTGATGTCTTCCCATTTCCATGTTGGTATTGGTAATGATTGCAATGGACCGGCAGTTTTCATGTGTATGGCCTTGACACGTCTACAAGTGTCACACTTAGCCACATAGCGTGCAATTTCAATTTTCATCTTTGTCCACCAGTAATGTTGCTTTAAATCTTGGTACATCTTAGTGCTTCCGGGATGAATAGAATAACGACTAAGATGTGCTTCATCAAGAATTTGCTGGCGGAGTTCTTCGTTCTTTGGCACGACTATGCGGTTTTTAAACCATAACACACCTTGATCGTCTTCCTTGAAACATTTGGCTGTACCAGCCCTTATCTTCTCTCGTATGTGCTTCATGCCCAGATTATCCTTTTGAGCATCAATTATCCTTTGCAAAATGGTTGACTCAAGCTTTAGCTGATTCAGAGTCCCTTGTTGGATTATCCCCAGGTTTAGCTTCTCCATTTCTTGACATAAAGTGTTTTCGGAGGTCTTTGCCATAAGACAATGGCAGGAAGTCTTACGACTCAATGCATCTGCCACCACATTGGCCTTGCCTGGGTGATAATGGATCTCCAGTTCATAGTCTTTAATGAGCTCAAGCCATCGTCTTTGCCTCATATTTAACTCTGACTGGGTGAAGATGTACTTCAAACTTTTATGATCTGTATATATGTGACAGATATTTCCCAGCAGATAGTGACGCCATATTTTCAGGGCATGAACCACCGCAGCTAGCTCCAGATCATGAGTTGGATAATGCTCCTCATGTCGGCACAACTGCCTTGAAGCATATGCAATTACTCGGCCCTCTTGCATTAGTACACAGCCGAGTCCACTGCCAGATGCATCACAATATACATCAAAAGGCTTAGTGATGTCCGGTTGAGCCAATACCGGAGCAGTGGTTAATAATGTCTTCAATTGCTCAAAGGCTTCATTACACTTAGAAGACCAATTGAATTTAGTATCGCTCTTCAATAAACTTGTGATTGGCTTCACAAGCTTAGAAAAATCGGGTATGAATCTGCGATAATATCCAGCTAGCCCAAGAAAACTCTGGACTTGGTGAACAGTTGTTGGGGGTTTCCACTCCAGAATATCTTTGACCTTGCTAGGATCTACCGCAATTCCTTTAGCTGATAACACGTGCCCCAAAAATTGAATTTCCTCCAGCCAGAACGCGCACTTGCTGAACTTGGCATATAGCTGATGTTCCCTCAGGCGCGTCAATACAATCCGTAGATGCTGAGCATGGTCCTCTTCATTCTTAGAATATATCAATATATCGTTGATGAAGACCACCACGAACTTGTCCAACTCGGGCATGAACACCGAGTTCATCAAATAAGTGAAATGGGCAGGAGCATTTGTGAGCCCGAAAGACATTACCAGGTATTCGAACAATCCATACCGCGTAGTAAACGCGGTCTTCGGTATATCCTCGGGCCGAATACGGATTTGATGATAGCCCGACCTGAGATCAATTTTGGAAAATACCCTCGCCCCAGTCAGTTGATCAAATAAGATGTCGATCCTTGGAAGAGGGTACTTATTCTTAATAGTGACCTCATTCAGGGGTCGATAATCCACGCACATTCGCAGGGTTTGATCCTTCTTCTTAACAAAAATGGCGGGACAACCCCATGGGGACGAGCTTGGCCGGATGAATCCCTTATTCAGTAGATCTTGTAATTGAATCTTCAATTCCGCCAACTCATTAGGGGGCATACGGTACGATCTTCGGGAGATGGGAGCCGTACCGGGCTTTAACTCAATTACAAATTCTACATCTCTTTCAGGGGGCAGTCCAGGCAAATCTTCCGGAAATACATCTGGAAACTCACATACTACCGGAATGTTTTTGATTTCCGGTACAATGGCTTCAAATATTCTACCAGAAGCTTTGGTTGGATTGGTTGTGGGGAGAGTCAAAAGAATCTCTTCTTGATTATAGCTCAACCTGACGGTTCTGAGTTCAGTGTTGAGTATTGCCTTGTATTGGGTTAACCAATTCATACCCAAAATTACATCTATATCCTGGCCTTTTAGAACAATCATATTAGCAGGAAAGTTCCGTCCGGCCATGGTTACTGGCACTTCATAGGCCACTTCTCTAGTAAAAATGTGTCCCCCAGGTGAATGAATTTTAAATCCTTCTCTTGATTCATGGCATGCAATGTGATGTTGCTCCACAAATTTCTTGCTAATGAAGGTATGCGAAGCACCAGAATCAAAAAGAATAATTGCAGGGTGACTGGCCACGGGAAACATACCCATCATCACCGGCTCTCCCTCCGGTGTAGTGGCCACTTGGGTGTAATATACACGCCCCGTCTTCTTGGTATTCCTCCCCACAGTATTTCCCTTGGGCTGAGTGGACTTCCCAGTTCCTTGCTGAGCATTGGATTGATTTTGCTTGGGGTACGGGCAGTCTTTGATAAAATGTCCCGACTTGCCGCAGTTGAAACACCCAGTTGAAGAGCTGGGCAAGGCAGGGAATCGAGTGCCTGGGGCACCCGGCTGATTTGGGGAAGTGGAGGTATTGTTGGGGCGGATAATAATGGGCTGTTTGAAAGGGAATGCTGGTGGACGAGAAAAAGTATGGTTTTGGCTAGAAGGCCGGATGACGAACCGTTGCCTCTTCGCCTGGCCCTGATTAGGCCTCTCACCACTGAATCCCTTATTCTTCCCAGAACTTGCGTATTTTGCTTCCACAGATAAGGCTGTACTGACAGCCTTTCCATATGTGAGATCAATACATGTGGCCATTTTTCGCTGCAACCGGTCATTTAGACCTCTCATAAAACAGTTCTTTTTCTTCAAATCAGTATTCACCTGATCAATGGCATACTGCGACAGGTGATTAAACTTGTTAAGATACTGATTGATGGTGTCTCCTCCTTGTTTCAGCTTCATAAATTCCTCTTGTTTCATATGCAGCACTCCTTCAGGTATGTAGTGCTCGCGGAAGGCTGCTTTAAATTCTTCCCAAGTGATTTGATGGTTGTCAGGTTGGATAGCCACAAAATTTCCCCACCAAGTACTGGCAGGGCCACGTAGTTGCTGTGCCGCGAATAATGGCTTCTGCGTTTCAGAACAACGAAGAAGGCCAAACTTTTGTTCAATAACTCGTATCCACTCGTCGACTTCTAGCGGGTCTTCTGCTTTGGTGAATAGAGGTGGACGAGTTTCGGAGAAGTCCAGATAAGTAGTTTCACGGGGACCTTGCTGAAAACCTCTTCCTGCCTGCTGCTGGAACTGCTGCTGACCCGCCATTTCCCTAAGGAAGCGGGTATTGTCGGCGGTGGCATTCACCAAGGCGGCAATCGCCTCGGCTAACGTGGGTGGAACCGGAGGTGGATTTGGGGTGACATCCCGACCCCCAGAAGTTCCGGCTGCGTCCTGTCCGCGAGTCCTGGTCGGCATCTGAGGCAAAAACATTTGAATAAACATAATGTGCCAAAGAAAACCTTCCATTTTACATTACTATAGAGAGTAATGATACAGACTCGATATTACATAACAGGATACATTACCCATTATACAACAGTACACCCTGCAATACACTACTCTACTTTTATTACACCATTAGTCCTGCTTTCCGTTACTTTTGGCGGCCTCATCGTCAGGTGTGGGAGTCCAGACGTCAACCAACCTCAAAGAAGGAGGGGGTTCAAAAAGGTCTAACTCTCCACCCAGCGCGCGTCCCGCAACGTGAGAGGGTCCGGCTTCCGCATCAGCAGAGTGTACAGGCACACTAGGGTGTAATTGTGAGTATAGCACATGGACTTCCTCATGCAACGTATTGCAGTAGACCTGCAGGTTGTCGACAGCTGAGCTAAGTTCTTTAATTCGGGCCTGAGCCCTCGCTTCCTTAGCACATGCCAACATATGAGACTGTACTGCCCAGTCAAGTGCTAAGTCCCGATCAGCCAGCTGATCCTGCAGGTGACGGATATCCCTTCTTAGTTCATTGATTCTATCTCCGTCTGCGATCCAAGCATTGGTCCTGTGTTGCAGCGTTGCTTGAAGTCGACTCACTTGGGCTTCAAGGTCTCCTATGGGGTCATTACTTCCGCTGCTACTGCTTTCGTGTCGAGGGGCTAGTTGATGCCGGGGTACTCCAATTGGTCCCGTTGACTTACGTGCCGTTAGCCTTGTGCGTGGCGGCATCTTTCTAAGGGGGAAAATTTATTAGCATAATTCTTAGCATGATGCATGAATAAGTACAAAATCAACCTTAGTCGATTCAACCTTCTATACATTGCACTCTTCCTATCTGGTCTTTAAGATAAACTCTTCAGAGTACTTAGGTAAGAAGAGAAAAGAGTTTTTAGGTAAGACTTTCGGAAATCCTTTTGAAGATGCCTCATAATATCTGCAAAGAAGGGCTACGCTCCGATACCAGCTGTGACGGAACCTCCCAAGTAATTAGGCCCACCTACAGTTTTCCTTGTCTAACAGACATCAGACACCCTGTAGATGTTCCTAAGTCACTTGACAAGCTCGGTATCTTTCCCTACCTCACCAGGAACGTTTCACCCGTCTTGCAGACATTACAGAACATCAGAGATAAAGAAATGCGGAAGCGAATTACATAAACTTACCTTTATTTCAAAAGCAAGCTCGAGTACTTTTATTACAGACCAGACTAAAGTGAGTGCATAGAAGTAATATTATACAAACCAAGGGAGGCACAAACTTCTCCCGATAGGCTATAAACAAAAGATCCTATGTGGAGGACCGAGTCCTCCCGCACTTCAGTCTTGTTTTTCTTCTTTGGGAACCACCTTGGCACAGAAGCAGCAAAAGTCTGCTACTTCCTCACCTAAAAACAACGAAGGGATAAACCCTGAGTATGGAATTACTCAGCAAGTCTTACCCGACTAAAGAAAAGACTCTCAAGGGTATGCTGGTTATATGGGAGTCAAGGTAAGGCTTTTCAATAATCAAAGACTCTGTTTTGCAGAAATGCTTACTAAAGTGGATCCTTAAAAATCAAATTTTATTTGTCAAGTTAAGTGAAATTACCTGCACTAGAGTTCTTTCTACCCTAGTTCAATCACTGGTCCTGCACTAGCCAATTTCTTAACAAAAGTCCCTCATCTTTAGTGGAATGCTACGTGTAAGTCAGTGGCCAAGTCTCCATAACCGCGGAGGTACGGCGATCCGAATCGATTATACTCAGCTGAGGATCTCCAATCACACGACATATGTAGCACTTAACCCTTGCATATGTCAACCCGCCACCGGGGTTCTTAAGACCGGATCAGGTTCACGCAAACCGAGAGCACAGATACACCACCGTCCAGCCTCTTGCCACGGAGGGTACACGCTACTCTCGCCACCGCTCCACGCCCATTTCGTGTTATCTTATTCCGGCCTTAGTCTGCCCGAGGCTAGGCTTACCCATGACGAGGCATGTGACCAGTTAAAGGGTCCTCGGTCAGCAGGCCTACATCGACAAGGTCCTTAATCGACTCAGACGGAGACACTACACCGAGACTCTCTCTTCTCGTGCAAGTCACCCGCCCGGTCTCAGCTTAATCATTTCAAACCCAAAGTTTGGTACCTGACAGAGGTACATCTTTTCCAATGTTGAATCCATCACGGCCGTGATGGATTCACCATCAAGTTTTATTTTCGAAAACATCCCACCCACTTTTGCCACATTATATTTTGTAAAAACAAAACATTTTGTTTTTCTAAAGCAAGGCTAAGCATCAAAAATCTTTTGTAAAACGGGTGATCAAGGAAGGTAATCAAGTTCAAGGAAGGTAATGCAGGAATTGTTTTAGCAACCAACTCCTATCACCTAATGCAGCAATCAAGTGAGAAAGATTTTAAAAACATCAAGGAAGGTGGCAAATGCACCGGGGCTTGCCTTTGTTATCAGGTGAGTCCTGCTCGGATCCACAAATATCGAAATAAAAGCAGTTGCCTGCTTGAGGATCTGAGGTTGGTGGAGTTCCCTCTTCAGTGACTTCTTCTTCTTCTTCGTGTTCTAACATAACCATATATATGCATAAGAATGGATGCCATGGGGTGCTCAGGAGGATGCAATATAAACTTATTATCTAAGTCTTGAGTACAACTTTCCTTCACGGTACTCCGAGAACCTAGGGTTTCCGGAGTTAGTAAAGGAGTTCATAGGGCAGGGGGGTTGGTTTTGGGTTTAGTGATCAAACAAGGTCCAAATCAACCCAAATTCTACCCAAGGCTTCTAAATATTGGTTTAAGTGCCCATAAAAAGTTTGGACATTTTTGGACTTACCATTTATTTTCTAAAAATCCATAACTAATACTTTTAACTACTTTAAATACCCTAAAATTTCTTATTTCCATTAAAAATCACAAAACTATTTTTACTAAATATTAGAGAAAATAACAAGCCTAGGAAAATTAGTTTCACAATTTTAGCATTTTTCTACATTTTTCTATAATTATTTTGGCTCTGCTGGAAAAAGAAAAGGAAAAAGGATTAAATAGAACTGGGCCGATTCTGGCCCAGACAGCCCAAGTTCACGGCAAAACGTGCCCGCGCGCGCCCGCGCCCTGGCGGTTTTGCAGAACGACCCCCGCGTTTCTGGCTAACTGAGAACAGGTTATTTCACTGTTTAACCAAGTCACTGACCATTACAAAAAGGCCCCTGCGTTTCTATCTATTCACAACTGGAAGTCCACGACGCCGTTCACGCTTGGCCGCGCTCCGGCGAGCACCTACACTGGCCGAACGGAGCAACGGCTGAGTTCTCCGAGCAACAGACACCGAATTGGATCGACCCTAAGCCTTTTCCCCAAACTAATTTGGCTATTAATCAACTAGGGAATTCTGGCCACGGTGGCCGTGAGCATCACGGCGAGACAGTCGTGTTCCCGGCGATGGGAGTCGGTCTAGTCCAATTAAAGGGGTCAGGGAGCATCGCAGATGTATGAGAATGCTCAAACAAGGGAGCAGAGGGCGGGAACTGACCGGAGTTGGGCTGGCGACGGTGAGCTCGGTTTCACGGTGGCGGAAATCAGATTTGGGGGAAACTCCGAATTCGAGCACACGAGAGGATGATTGTGGCCGATTAGCGGTGGTTAGCTAGCTGACTATCTCACGGAGCTGGACACAGGCTCAATTTATAGGGAGGATGGGCGGTGGCCGCGAATTCGGACGAGACACGCGGTGGTCGGAGGTGAAGAAGAAGCACTGGCCGCGTGAGTTCGTGGCCAACGACGTGGCATTAACTCCGGTGAGCCACGGAGAGTTCAGAGGAGGTCACGGCGACACGGTGAAAGAGTGGAGCCACGCGGCACATGGCCGAGAGGCGGCGGACGACGGTGAGCACTTTACCGCGGGCAGTGAGCCAAGGGAGATGTGCCGTGGCCGATCGGGGTGACTTCCAGCTCGACGGCGACGAGATCTTTTTACCTCGCAGCGATACCCGGTTACCAGCAAGCGCAAATCCTAGCGGCGGCGGCACGAATCCTAGCGCAGGTAGGTCGCTGGCGGTGAGCAAGCCGTGCTGGCGGTCTGATCCCCAAACGTTACTGTACCATGGCGCTTGGTATTCAGTCCGTCTGACAGACAAGGTTTAGGCTCGATTTTCTTTGAAATTTGCATGTGAACTTCATTAAACCTCTGTACCAAAGTTTCAGAGCTACAAACCAGCTACAACTCGACTATAGGACTTGAACACATTTGAGTACTAAATCAAGGTTGAATTCGGGCTCAAAGTTGGCTCCATTACACTGAAACTCTGAAATTCAGACTGAATCAGCCTGACCACCTATCATTAGGCTTGATTATTTCCAATTTTTCCTTAACAACAATGCTACCACTCTTAAGCAAAGTTGTTCTCCTATAATTGGTCTTCAACTTTGATGTGTTGACCTAGGGCAAAAACCCTATACTTTGTAAGTTACAAAGCCCCAAAGTTGAGCCAATTCTCTGATTTTCAAACTTAGAATAAAACTCAATGAGGTCCATTTTGCATTTAAGTCCAAAACTTTGGGTTTGGCTTTGAAGTCCACATATTTGTGAACCAAAGGACTTAAGAAACCTATTTGACTTGGTTTTTGCACTTTAGCCCAAAAGTGGACTAATTTTGCACATAAGCCCCTAGGGTTTGGTTTTAGGGTTTTCCAGGGTTCCAATTAGGGTTTCTGGTATCCCAGGGGTATAAATGTGATTCAAGTTTATTCTTGGGGTCATTCTATGTCTTTTACCCTAAAGTTTTTAGATTTTCTCAGCTTAGGTTAAGTTTTTACCCCTTTAACCACTATTTAGGGTTAAGTCCTTTAACCAGGGTTCTATTTGCAAAAACATTAAAACAATACAACTTGTTTGAAATTTTTGCCTAGTGAATGCACTCTAGGTGGGTCAAACATATGCAATGCCAATGCTTATGATGCCATGCTCAAGTTTTAGTTATAGTAGCACCAGGAGTGTTACAATTAGAGTTTGGCGTACCCCTTCGCCACATTGGTTGGGTGCCGTTGGATCGAGATCGGGTGGTGCTGGTGAGATCGGAGAGCATTAAATCCACGCCGTTGATCGCGGAGGGGACAGATCGCGCAGCATACCGGTTCGGCGTGATCCAGATCTAATCTCGAGCGTCCAAGTTCAATCGTGCAGCCCATATTAGATCATACCCCTTTGGATTGGGTCAATTACAAAAGAAACCCCAGAGAGTAACAAAATTAACCCGCGGTCGAGTCCAGTGATAACCTAAGTCTTGGACTCGTTTTCACCAAAGCCCCTGCCTTCCTCTGTAATTGAGGCCCAGTCCAGAGATCGTTTAAATCAAATAAATGAATAGAAAATGGATTTTTAACATGAAAATAATTACTAGATTTTGATAAATTCATAGAAGATTCATACTAGCTCCAAATTAATCCATTCCACTTTCTAAATTTTTGTAATATTATTCTTTACCACTTAGAGCCTCTGTTTGGTCATGAAAATAATAAGAAGTTTAATTTCCCACTTAATCCTATTTCAACCACATAAAACCTTTAGAAATTCATATCTCAAAATCTATAAGTCCAAAAATTATGATTCCTGTTCCTAGGATTTTATTTTAATGAGTAGATTATCACTGTGTATTTTTGTTTATATGTTTGGTGTGATGTTAATTTTCCCTATATCCTGTGCTTGTTTGTATTGTGGCGAGTAGAAGAGCCCGTGACTGAGGATCCTAGTGAGCAGCAGATAGAAGTAGCTGCGCAGGAGCTCATTGAAGGCAAGTTGTGCCCTTGACCACTTTTTACCCAATAATGTTCTTTAATATCATTTATTCATGCATAGGTTAATTTTGATGGGACCCAATAGGTCACCCTAAATTGTTTATCTCATTACCTTGTTTACCCCTGAATCACTTGGGTAGTTTGCTATTGCTTTACATGGTTTTGGGATAATCATTTATTATATCTATGTTCCAATTCTTTTTGTTATTCTATTTATGTTCATGTTAAGATCATTAATGTTAATTGGAACATAGAGCTTAACTTGAGAAACACGTGCCACCACAAGGGTTTAATGGGACGCCCTTGGCTGACTAATTAGGAAAGCTAGTGGAAGACTACCTTACCCAAAAGGGACAAGGGCAGTAAGGGAGTTGCATGCAAGGAGGTTCTTGGGTGTCACACCCGGTTCCAGGGGTAGAACCGAGCGCGTACCATATGTGTGCCAGGATCCATTTCCACACATATGTTGACGTCACAAGTATAATATATCAAAAGACAATGCAATAAAGGCGTAAAGAGAGTATAATACTTTATTACATCATCTGAAACATTGTATCTTTAACAAGTATCACATCAAAGTAAAGCGGAAATAAACAACTGGGCAATCTCCCACAGGAAGATGACCGACGCATCGTTAGACTTAGAATTCATTGTCGTCGATAAAATCTCCATCAAAATTTCCAGCATCACCCTATAATCAAAATTTTAGCAAGGGTGAGCTTACTTATGGTCGGGGCTCAGCAAGTGGGGGAAAAACTAATGCAGGTATAACAAGGTGAGGCTAAGGTTGAGCAGTAAGCATTTTAGTTGGTCAATATTTTATTAACAACACATGTCTTACTAATAAGTGTGAATCCCAAATGTCCCATTTAAACAAAGGAATATGAGTATAACAAAAACACTTAAGTGAAACCACTTAAGCAAATTATTGGCAGATCATCGGATCTCAATTTAATTCCATCTTCAAGTTCAATTATCATGTGAGGAGTCCAGGTCGCTCTTAACCGGGAGCACGACTGATATATCAGTTTTACACTCTGCAGAGGTGGTACAACTTTACCCACAAGCCATGTATCTCATCTAGCCCGGGTTGATCGGACCCTTAGACACTGCCGAGGTGAATGGCTAGGGATCCATTATGAGGTTTTCACAAAATACACTTAATACGAAGCAATCCGCTAAGGTTTCTAAAGACGATGGTGGTGGTCCCCTGGGTGAGGTACCTTAGCCAAGAATACGACCCCATGTTAACGTGGGCTGCCAGCACCTACCGCTCCCCCTCTTGCCCATATTTCATGTAAGGTTGCTAGACACTAAGCATATAGAGCTAATTACCAAAGCCAGAGCCATGATAACACTCGTGGTTGCACTGTTATCCTGGGTGGTCACTCCATGTTCCAATTAATTTGAAATAATGTTGCTTTAACCATCGGGTTAATGTCATAATTGCCAATTAAATTTTTGGAACATTAATACCAATTGATGAGTGACATTAAAAATCATTAAGTTGAGCGGTAGCACAAATTTTGCACAGCTTAATAATTTTCCCAGGTTAAACAAGGAATACATATAGTAAATCTAGGAAATCCTTAATTAGGTTAACCCATCAAATTATGCAATACATCAAAAAGTAAACATTATTATATGCAATGAGTAGGTACAAACAGAATATGCAGAGGGAGAAATCCACTTGCCTTGCTCAAGTGAGTCCTGCGGATCGTCTTCGAACGAATTCGGTTCGTCTACCGCACAGTTGGCTTCTAATAGAGTCACATATCGTACATACAAAAATAAAACATACACAAATAAATAAACATGCACCATTACATAAATATACACCAATACACAAATAAACACACATCGCACTTATCACGCCTTAAATACGTCCTAAACGCGTAAATACTTATTAATTCAATTATAGCTATTATTGTGAATCCTAATGATGAATTTTATGAGTGGGTGCAATAAACACAATTTTAACTAGTATTAATGTATTTTAACCTCATCAATGAAATTAAATGATAATTATCGTCTTTAATACTAATAAATAAATTAATACCTTTTATTATTTCTAACTCAAATTATTTAGTATAGCAAAAATGAATTTAACATTCTAAAAAAATCCCTATAAATACTAATTGAACTTTTATCACACAAGTGAGGTTATTTTGACATAAACTAGTACTCTAACAATTTTAGTGCTAAATTTGTGAACATGCTTATTTGGCTAGTAGAAATCTACTTTCCATCCTACTAGTGATATTTTCTCTTTTCTTTATAAAAAGAAAATGTTAATAAAATAATTAGATAAATCATCTAAAAATCCTATATTATTCATGTGACATGCGTTCTATACCATTTTCTAAAACCATTAAAATGCACCTATAACTATAATTTTCCAAATAGTTTCTAAGTTTATTGCGACCAAATTTACCTACAAAAATTCCTATCTATTGTTTTTTATCACCAACGTGTGACTACTAAATTTTTTCATATTTCTCTAATCCAAAAATCAACGCGTCGATTAACATGAAATAACACGGTGTACTAACGATCGCATATCTCTACCAAAAATTCCACAATGCACATACACATAAATGTGAATCACATGTGTTCATATTACAACAAACAAAATATACAACTCATGAATCGAATCAAAAAGTATTTTATAAAATATACAAAATAATTCGGGTCGTCATCAACCTTGGGTTCGCACGTGCGACGGGGAGAGTTCGACGGGGTTCGGTCGGGTGGAGAAAAGCAGGGTCTCGACTACGAACGGCGAGTGCGAGGCTCCAGCGTCGAACTGTGGCTCCGGTGAACTCCGGCGACGAACGGCAACGAACGACGGCGTCGAGCAGTGCACTGGCGAGCTAGAGAGATGGGGTGAGCTTGGGTAGGCAGGAGAAGGGAGAGAGTAGCTGGCGGCGGCGGCTGTTCACCGGAGCCGCAGTTCGTCGCCGGAGCCTCGCACTCGCCGTCCGTAGTCGAGACCCTGCTTTTCTCCACCCGGCCGAACCCCGTCGAACTCTCCCTGTCGCACATGCGAACCCAAGGTTGATGACGACCCGAATTATTTTGTATATTTTATAAAATACTTTTTGATTCGATTCATGAGTTGTATATTTTGTTTGTTGTAATATGAACACATGTGATTCGCAATTTATGTGTATGTGCATTGTGGAATTTTTTGTAGAGATATGCGATCGTTAGTACACCGTGTTATTTCATGTTAATCGACGCGTTGATTTTTGGATTAGAGAAATATGAAAAAATTTAGTAGTCACACGTTGGTGATAAAAACAATAGATAGGAATTTTTGTAGGTAAATTTGGTCGCAATAAACTTAGAAACTATTTGGAGAATTATAGTTATAGTGCATTTTAATGGTTTTAGAAAATGGTATAGAACGCATGTCACATGAATAATATAGGATTTTTAGATGATTGATCTAATTATTTTATTAATATTTTCTTTTTATAAAGAAAGGAGAAAATATCACTACTAGGATGGAAAGTAGATTTCTACTAGACAAATAAGCATGTTCGCAAATTTAGCACTAAAATTGTTAGAGTACTAGTTTATGTCAAAATAACCTCACTTGTGTGATAAAAGTTCAATTAGTATTTATAGGGATTTTTTAGAATGTTAAATTCATTTTTGCTATACTAAATAATTTGAGTTAGAAATAATAAAAGGTATTAATTTATTTATTAGTATTAAAGACGATAATTGTCATTTAATTTCATTGATGAGGTTAAAATACATTAATACTAGTTAAAATTGTGTTTATTGCACCCACTCATAAAATTCATCATTAGGATTCACAATAATAGCTATAATTGAATTAATAAGTATTTACGCGTTTTGGACGTATTTTAGGCGTGATAAGTGCGATGTGTGTTTATTTGTGTATTGGTGTATGTTTATGTAATGGTGCATGTTTATTTATTTGTGTATGTTTTATTTTTGTATGTACGATATGCGACTCTATTAGAAGCCAACTGTGTGGTAGACGAACCGAATTCGTTCGAAGACGATCCGCAGGACTCGCTTGAGCAAGGCAAGTGGATTCTCCCTCTGCATATTCTGTTTGTACCTACTCATTGCATATAATAATGTTTATTTTTTGATATATTGCATAATTTGATGGGTTAACCTAATTAAGGATTTCCTAGATTTACTACCTGTATTCCTTGTTTAACCTGGGAAAATTATTAAGCTGTGCAAAATTTGTGCTACCGCTCAACTTAATGATTTTTAATGTCACTCATCAATTGGTATTAATGTTCCAAAAATTTAATTGGCAATTATGATATTAACCCGATGGTTAAAGCAACATTATTTCAAATTAATTGGAACATGGAGTGACCACCCAGGATAACAGTGCAACCACGAGTGTTATCATGGCTCTGGCTTTGGTAATTAGCTCTATATGCTTAGTGCCTAGCAACCTTACATGAAATATGGGCAAGAGGGGGAGCGGTAGGTGCTGGCAGCCCACGTTAACATGGGGTCGTATTCTTGGCTAAGGTACGTCACCCAGGGGGCCACCACCATCGTCTTTAGAAACCTTAGCGGGTTGCTTCGTATTAAGTGTATTTTGTGAAAACCTCATAATGGATCCCTAGCCATTCACCTCGGCAGTTTTTAAGGGTCCGATCAACCCAGGCTAGATGGGATACATGGCTTGTGGGTAAAGTTGTACCACCTCTGCAGAGTGTAAAACTGATATATCAGTCGTGCTCCCGGTTAAGAGCGACCTGGACTCCTCACATGATAATTGAACTTGAAGATGGAATTAAATTGAGATCCGATGATCTGCCAATAATTTGCTTAAGTGGTTTCACTTAAGTGTTTTTGTTATACTCATATTCCTTTGTTTAAATGGGACATTTGGGATTCACACTTATTAGTAAGACATGTGTTGTTAATAAAATATTGACCAACTAAAATGCTTACTGCTCAACCTTAGCCTCACCTTGTTATACCTGCATTAGTTTTTCCCCCACTTGCTGAGCCCCGACCATAAGTGAGCTCACCCTTGCTAAAATTTTGATTAGAGGGTGATGCTAGAGATTTTGATGGAGATTTTATCGACGACGATGAATTCTAAGTCTAACGATGCGCTGGTCATCTTCCTATGGGAGATTGCCCAGTTGTTTATTTCTGCTTTACTTTGATGTGATACTTGTTAAAGATACAATGTTTCAGATGATGTAATAAAGTATTATACTCTCTTTACGCCTTTATTGCATTGTCTTTTGATATATTACACTTGTGACGTCAACATATGTGTGGAAATGGATCCTGGCACACATATGGTACGCGCTCGGTTCTACCCCCCTGGAACCAGGTGTGACAGAAGTGGTATCAGAGCTATGCTGACCCTAGGTCATTAGATTAGTTAGAAATGAAAAGCCTAGTTTCTTCAAAACTTGCTAATTTCACTCTTATAAATTATTTTATCAGCCTTACCTCTTTGAAATTTCAACTGAATTGGCTCTTCTCTTGTAGATGGTTCGTACTCTCCAAACTACCCGCATCAACACCAGCTATGCCGCTCAGCCCCGGTAGATCCCGGTCTACCCAGTGGTAGTCGAGGAAGTTCCGACGGATCTCCCTCCCATCCGAGTGGAGAATGTAGTCAACCTGGAGGACAGCTCGGAGGAACAGCTGTCGACGCCCACCCCGTTGGCAGAGTCCCTGGCCTTCGCATCTGGGTCATCGACGTCAGCACCGTCTGCACCAGCCTTCCAAGCACCTGCACCTGGAGGAGACGATCCCGACGACTCCGGAGACGACGATGACGAGGATGACGACAACGAAGAAGGTGGAGACGAACACGTCCACGAGGAAACTGACTACGCCCAGCAGGACAACTTCATGGGGTTTGGTCCTGTTGTCGAACATTATACATCAATGTTCGAGACGGGGCACTTCCCCAACCTGCTGCAAGAAGTGCTGCACGCGCTAGGCACCTACGTCCGCCCCCTGTACGAAACAAGGCGAGTGAGCGAGCCTCCCCGGGCTTGCTATTACATCACTCGCATCCATGTCAGGGTGATGGATGCAGGTGACAGGGGATTCAGGACTCTGTCTGCTCATGAGTCCCTGACACCACTGTCCACCTACGCTGCCTCGGTCAGCGACGCTGCCCGTCGGACCCTGTGGTCACTCAGCCACACCTACCGGCAGCAACTACAGAACACGAGGTTCAGGCATCTTCCTCAGCGTCTGCGTGGAGGAAGTCAGACCAGCATCGTCCTAGGTGAAGCAGGTGAGGATCGCCTCAACACCCTAGCTGGTGTAGTGGCCGGTCTCAACACCGACCTGGACAGTGCCACCCTGGATCTCTACAGGGTGCACTTGGAGCTGGAGAATGCCCACGCCAGGATTGTAGCCCTGGAAGCCCAACTGCAAGGACTGGATCCGCCCGAAGCTCAGGTCCCTGCCATGGCGTTGTCTCCTCCCCGCAAGAGGCTGCGCTATGGAGAGCATGGATCCGTCACTAGGCTGCTTTAGGAGTTTTGAGATATGATGTAATAAGTTATACTTCGCGTTAGACAATGATACTCTCTTTAAGTTATCATATTAGTAAATAACAACCATGTGATGGCGATTGGTTGAAATGTTTGATTTGGATCTTTGTTTGAGTGCCATGGTCTTATGGAATGATGGCCATAAGATCATATAAAAAAATTAATAATAAACTTAGGATATTCCCCTCTAGAATCTTTTCTACTCTTCACTCCTCTAAGATGTTCACTTTCTAACCAATCAGATGGTGAACGCACGCCAAGGACCTAACAACAACAACCGGAACCAACGTGGTCAACAAGTACCACCACCACCACCGAATCCCAACATGGAACAATTCATCGCCGCCCAGATGTAGATTTTGCAAGGACTCACTGTGGTTGTTCAGCAAATACAACAGAATCAGCAACCCCAGCAGCAGCAGTATGCGCCCCCGGCCAGAGATAATGAAAGGGAAATGTGCCCTTGGGCCATTTCTAAGTATTTTGGTGATTGAGTGCCAACACATGTGTTTATTTGTGAATTTGTGTACATGGATGAACAAGGTGCAAATCATGAAGTAAAGGTATGTTTCTAAGCCTTAGTACATTGGTTTTGTGGACTAACATATTTGTCTAAGTGTTAGAAACAGAAAGAAGAAAAAGAGAAGAGGGGAGAGAATGACTTGGCTGTGTGCAGCCAAGTCCCAGCTCGGTCTGGAGCACCGGACTGTCCGGTGTGCACCGGACAGTGTCCGGTGAGCCAGACTGACTCGACTCGAACTGGCCGCTCTCGGGATTTTGGCCGGCGGCGTACGGCTAAAATTCACCGGACTGTCCGGTGTGCACCGGACTGTCCGGTGAGCCAACGGTCGGCCAGGGCCAACGGTCGGCCGCGCAATCCGCGCGGGACACGTGGCCGAGCCAACGGTCGGAAGACGGCACCGGACTGTCCGGTGTGCACCGGACTGTCCGGTGCGCCAACGGCTCGCAGATCTACGGCTGTCTTCCAACGGTCGGAAGTGCCAGAAAAGGAAACAAATCGGGCACCGGACAGTGTCCGGTGTGCACCGGACTGTCCGGTGCCCCCGACGACAGAAAGCCAGGATAGCCTTCCAGAATTGCTCTCAACGGCTCCTAGCTGCCTTGGGGCTATAAAAGGAGCCCCTAGGCGCATGGAGGAGACACACAAGCAACTCTTGAGCATTCTTGATCATCCACACAAGTTCTTTGCGCATTCGTTTGTGATTCTAAGTGATTCGAGCTCTGTTCTAGTGTGAACTCTGAGATAGTCATTCGAGCTCGAGTCTTGGCCGTGTGTGTGCGCTTTTGTTGTGGATTTGTGTGTGTTGCTTCCCTCCCTTACTCTGTGCTTTCTTTGTGATCATATACTTGTAAGGGCAAGAGACTCCAATTTGTGGAGATTCCTTGCAAACGGGATAGTGAAAGGAACAACAAAACAACGTGGTATTCAAGTGGGTCTTTGGACCGCTTGAGAGGGGTTGATTGCAACCCTCGTCCGTTGGGACGCCACAACGTGGAAGTAGGCAAGCATTGGCTTGGCCGAACCACGGGATAAACCACCGTGTCCCTCTGTGCTTGATTCTTGTGGTATTGTGTTTTGTTGAGACTTCACCTTAGCCACTTGGCATTAATCGTGCTAACGCTTAACAAGTTTTTGTGGCTTAAGTTTGAGGTTTTTACAGGATCACCTATTCACCCCCCCCTCTAGGTGCTCTCAATTGGTATCAAAGCCGTTCTATTCACAAAGGGACTAACCGCCCGAATAGATGGATCCTAAGGGGAAGGGTATTGTGATCAACGACAAAGAAAAGGAGACCTTCGTCAACGAGCCGAAGGACGACAAGCCTACCGACTCCGGCTCGGGCCATAGACGAAAGGAAGGGAAGAAGAAGAAGACGAGGCGTATCAAGGAGATCATCTACTACGACGATAGTGATGAATCCACTTCTTCCCAAAAGGACGACGACAACGACTACAGGAAGACGGTCAATTCGAACTTTTCATTTGATTATTCCCGCATTCAACATAGTTCGAATTCGCATTTGCTTTCCATTCCTCTTGGCAAACCTCCACACTTCGATGGGGAGGACTACGGATTTTGGAGTCACAAAATGCGTAGTCACTTATTCTCTCTCCATCCTAGCATATGGGAGATTGTGGAGAACGGAATGAAATTCGATAGCTCGGATAGCCCTATGCTTATAAATGAACAGATTCATAAAAATGCACAGGCTACTACTGTTCTCTTAGCATCTTTGTGCAGGGAAGAGTACAATAAGGTGAGCGGCTTGGACAATGCCAAGCAGATATGGGACACCCTCAAGATCTCTCACGAGGGGAACGACATCACCATGCTCACCAAGATGGAGTTGGTGGAGGGCGAGCTTGGACGGTTCGCCATGATAAGGGGAGAGGAGCCAACTCAGACATACAACCGGCTCAAGACCCTCATCAACAAGATAAGGAGCTACGGGAGCACGCGATGGACGGACCACGACGTCGTCCGCCTAATGCTCAGGTCCTTTACCGTACTTGATCCTCATCTCGTGAACAATATTCGTGAGAATCCCAGGTACACGATGATGACGCCCGAGGAAGTACTTGGAAAATTCGTGAGCGGGAGGATGATGATCAAGGAGGCGAGATACGTCGACGACGCGTTGAACGGACCACTCCACGAGCCTCAACCCATTGCTCTAAAAGCAACAAGGAGCAAGGAATCGCTACCTAGCAAGGTGGCACAAGTTGAGGCGGCCGGGCTCAATGATGAAGAGATGGCTCTCATCATCAAGAGATTCAAGACGGCGCTAAATGGTCGCAAGGGGCAGCCAAGCAAGACCAAGACCAAGGGGAAGCGCTCGTGCTTCAAATGCGGTAAGCTTGGTCATTTTATTGCTAACTGTCCCGATAATGAAAGTGACCAGGAAAAGGGGAACAAGAGGGAGAAGAAGAAGGCATACAAGAAGACAAAGGGCGAGGCGCATCTAGGAAAGGAGTGGGACTCGGATTGCTCCTCCTCCGACTCTGACAATGAAGGACTCGCCGCCACTGCCTTCAACAAATCGGCTCTCTTCCCCAACGAGCGTCTCACTTGTCTTATGGCAAGAGAGAAGAAGGTAAGTACTAAAGACTCCACTTATGCGTCTTCTAGTGATAGTGAGTCTAGTGATGATGATATAGATTATTCTTGCTTGTTCAAGGGCTTAGATAGATCTAAGATAGATAAAATCAATGAATTGATTGATGCATTGAATGAAAAGGATAGGCTTTTAGAAAAGCAAGAAGATTTATTGTATGATGAACATGATAAGTTTGTAGAGGCACAAAAATCATATGCTTTAGAAATGAAAAGAAATGAAATGCTTTCTAGTGAAATATCTTCCTGTCATGAAACCATTTCTACCTTAAGAAGTGTTAATATTGATTTAAGTGCTAAACTAGAAGTAGCTAGTAAATCGAATTCTTGTGTTGAACATGTTGAAATTTGTACTAGGTGTAAGGATTTTGATGTTAATGCTTGTAGTGAACACCTAGTTCTAATTTCCAAATTAAATGATGAAGTGGCTAGTCTTAATGCCCAACTTAAGACTAGCAAGAATGAAGTTGATAAAATCAAATTTGCAAGGGATGCCTACACGATTGGTAGACACCCCTCAATTAAGGATGGGCTTGGCTTCAAGAGGGAAGCCAAGAACTTAACAAGCCATAAGGCTCCCATCTTCGTCAAGGAGAAGGGGAAGGCCCCGATGGCTAGTAATGCTAAAAAGAATCATGCTTTTATGTATTATGATAGGAGACATGCTAGAAATGCTTATAATCATTTTGATTCACATGCTTATGATTCTCATGCAATGTTTGCTTCTAGTTCTTCTTATAATCATGGTAGAGATATGTGTAGGAGAAATGTTGTACATATGCCTAGGAGAGATATTGCTCATGTACCTAGGAAGAATGTTATTCATGCTCCTAGGAAAGTAGTGAATGAACCTTCTACCATTTATTATGCTTGTAATGCTCCCTTTGCTATTTGTAGAAAGGGTAAGAAGGTAGTTGCTAGGAAATTAGGGGCTAGATGCAAGGGAGATAAATCTTGCATTTGGGTCCCTAAAGATATTTGTGCTAACCTTGCAGGACCCAACATGAGTTGGGTACCTAAGACCCAAGCCTAAATTTGCCTTGCAGGTTTATGCATCCGGGGGTTCAAGCTGGATTATCGACAGCGGATGCACAAACCATATGACGGGGGAGAAGAAGATGTTCACCTCCTACGTCAAGAATAAGGATTCCCAAGATTCAATTATATTCGGTGATGGGAATCAAGGCAAGGTAAAAGGGTTAGGTAAAATTGCAATTTCTAATGAGCATTCTATCTCAAATGTATTCTTAGTGGAGAGTCTTGGATATAATTTGCTATCTGTTAGTCAATTATGTCAAATGGGATACAATTGCCTTTTTACTAATGTAGATGTGTCTGTCTTTAGAAGATGTGATGGTTCACTAGCTTTTAAGGGTGTACTAGACGGCAAGCTTTATTTAGTTGATTTTGCAAAAGAAGAGGCCGGTCTAGATGCATGCTTAATGGCTAAGACTTGCATGGGCTGGCTGTGGCATCGCCGCTTAGCACATGTGGGGATGAAGAACCTTCACAAGCTTCTAAAGGGAGAACACGTGATAGGTCTAACAAATGTTTATTTCGAAAAAGATAGACCTTGTGCAGCTTGTCAGGCAGGTAAACAAGTAGGAGGAGCACATCACAGCAAGAATGTGATGACTACGTCAAGACCTCTGGAGCTGCTGCATATGGACCTCTTCGGACCCGTCGCCTATCTAAGCATAGGAGGAAGTAAGTATGGTTTAGTTATTGTTGATGACTTTTCCCGCTTCACTTGGGTGTTCTTTTTGCAGGATAAGTCTGAAACCCAAGGGACCCTCAAGCGCTTCCTCAGGAGAGCTCAAAATGAGTTTGAGCTCAAGGTGAAGAAGATTAGGAGCGACAACGGGTCCGAGTTCAAGAACCTTCAAGTGGAGGAGTTTCTTGAGGAGGAAGGAATCAAGCACGAGTTCTCCGCTCCCTACACACCACAGCAAAATGGTGTGGTAGAGAGGAAGAACAGGACGCTAATCGATATGGCGAGGACGATGCTTGGAGAGTTCAAGACCCCCGAGTGCTTTTGGTCGGAAGCCGTGAACACGGCTTGCCACGCCATCAACAGGGTCTACCTTCATCGACTCCTCAAGAAGACTTCGTATGAGCTACTAACCGGTAACAAACCCAATGTATCTTACTTTCGTGTTTTTGGGAGCAAGTGCTACATTCTAGTGAAGAAGGGTAGAAATTCTAAGTTTGCTCCCAAAGCTGTAGAAGGGTTTTTATTAGGTTATGATTCAAATACAAAGGCGTATAGGGTCTTCAACAAATCATCGGGTTTGGTTGAAGTCTCTAGCGACGTTGTATTTGATGAGACTAATGGCTCTCCAAGAGAGCAAGTTGTTGATTGTGATGATGTAGATGAAGAAGATGTTCCGACGGCCGCTATACGAACCATGGCGATTGGAGACATTCGGCCACAGGAACAGGATGAACGAGATCAACCTTCTTCCTCAACGACGGTGCAGCCCCCAACTCAAGACGATGAACAGGTTCATCAAAAGGAGGCGTGTGTTCAAGGGGGAGCACAAGACGATCAAGTCATGGAGGAAGAAGCGCAACCGGCACCTCCAACCCAAGTTCGAGCGATGATTCAAAGGGATCATCCAGTCGACCAAATTCTGGGTGACATTAGCAAGGGAGTAACTACTCGATCTCGATTAGTTAATTTTTGTGAACATTACTCTTTTGTCTCCTCTATTGAGCCTTTCAGGGTAGAGGAGGCCTTGCTAGATCCGGACTGGGTGTTGGCCATGCAGGAGGAACTTAACAACTTCAAGCGCAATGAAGTTTGGACGCTGGTGCCTCGTCCCAAGCAAAATGTTGTGGGAACCAAGTGGGTGTTCCGCAACAAACAGGACGAGCACGGGGTGGTGACAAGGAACAAGGCTCGACTTGTGGCAAAAGGTTATGCCCAAGTCGCAGGTTTGGACTTTGAGGAGACTTTTGCTCCTGTGGCTAGGCTAGAGTCTATTCGTATCTTGCTAGCATATGCCGCTCACCATTCTTTCAGGTTGTACCAAATGGATGTGAAGAGCGCATTCCTCAACGGGCCAATAAAGGAGGAGGTGTACGTGGAGCAACCCCCTGGCTTCGAGGATGAGCGATACCCCGACCACGTGTGTAAGCTCTCTAAGGCGCTCTATGGACTTAAGCAAGCCCCAAGAGCATGGTATGAATGCCTTAGAGATTTCTTACTTGCTAATGCTTTCAAGGTTAGGAAAGCCGATCCAACTCTCTTTACAAAGACATGTGATGGTGATTTGTTCGTATGCCAAATTTATGTCGATGACATAATATTTGGTTCTACTAATCAAAAGTCTTGTGAAGAGTTTAGCAGGGTAATGACGCAGAAATTCGAGATGTCGATGATGGGCGAGTTGAACTACTTCCTTGGGTTCCAAGTGAAGCAACTCAAGGACGGCACCTTCATCTCCCAAACAAAGTACACGCAAGATCTGCTGAAGCGGTTTGGGATGAAGGACGCCAAGCCCGCAAAGACTCCGATGGGAACCGACGGACACACCGACCTCAACAAAGGAGGTAAGTCCGTTGATCAAAAAGCATACCGGTCAATGATAGGATCTCTACTTTATTTATGTGCTAGTAGACCGGATATTATGCTTAGCGTATGCATGTGTGCTAGATTTCAATCCGATCCTAAGGAGTGTCACTTGGTGGCGGTGAAGCGAATTCTTAGATATTTAGTCGCTACGCCTTGCTTCGGGATCTGGTATCCAAAGGGGTCTAACTTTGACTTAATTGGGTACTCAGATTCCGACTATGCTGGATGTAAGGTCGATAGGAAGAGTACATCGGGGACGTGCCAATTCTTAGGAAGGTCCCTGGTGTCATGGAACTCTAAGAAACAAACCTCTGTTGCCCTATCCACCGCTGAGGCCGAGTACGTTGCCGCAGGTCAGTGTTGCGCGCAACTACTTTGGATGAGGCAAACCCTCAGGGACTTTGGCTACAATCTGAGCAAAGTCCCACTCCTATGTGATAATGAGAGTGCTATCCGAATAGCGGAAAATCCTGTTGAGCACAGCCGCACAAAGCACATTGACATCCGGCATCACTTTTTGAGAGACCACCAGCAAAAGGGAGATATCGAAGTGTTTTATGTTAGCACCGAGAACCAGCTAGCCGATATCTTTACCAAGCCTTTAGATGAGAAGACCTTTTGCAGGCTGCGTAGTGAGCTAAATGTCTTAGATTCGCGGAACTTGGATTGAAATATAGCATACATGTATTTATGCCTTTGATCATGTTCATTCTGCATTTTGTTGCTTATTATGGTGCTCAAGTTGTACAAACACTCCCTGGACCTCACAAGTCCGTTGCAATGTGATGCACATGTTTAGGGGGAGATGTGTTACAACTTGACCCTTTGAGACTAACCATATGGTTGAGTCTGCTTGTGTTAGTCACAAAGGAGAATTGAAAGGGAAAAGGTGGACTTGGACCATGAAAGACTTCCACTGCACTCCGATGAGGGGTAACTTATTTCCAAGTCCATCTCATGAACTCTTATTGCCATTTGCTCTTAATTGAAGATTTTGGTGAGGCAATGGGGTTAAAGGGCCACAATTGATCCCGTTTTGGTGCTTGATGCCAAAGGGGGAGAAAATAAAGGCCAAAGCAATAAATGGATCAGCTACCACTTGAGAGATTTTGAAAATAGTAGAATAGAGTTTTTGACTTGTCAAAATTCTTAAGTTGTCTCTCTTATCAAAAGTTGGCTTCTTGTGGGGAGAAGTATTGATTATGGGAAAAAGGGGGAGTTCTTGAAATCCTTGATCAATCTCTTTTTGAATGACTCTCTTTATGCTTAAACATGTGTGTTTAACTTAGAGATAGAGATTTGTGTTTGATTTGCAAAAACAAACCAAGTGGTGGCAAAGGATGATCCATATATGCCAAAATTGATTCAAAATAAATTTAAGTGTTATTTGATTTGAGTTTGCACTTGTTCTAGTTGCTTTATGTAGTGTTGGCATAAATCACCAAAAAGGGGGAGATTGAAAGGGAAATGTGCCCTTGGGCCATTTCTAAGTATTTTGGTGATTGAGTGCCAACACATGTGTTTATTTGTGAATTTGTGTACATGGATGAACAAGGTGCAAATCATGAAGTAAAGGTATGTTTCTAAGCCTTAGTACATTGGTTTTGTGGACTAACATATTTGTCTAAGTGTTAGAAACAGAAAGAAGAAAAAGAGAAGAGGGGAGAGAATGACTTGGCTGTGTGCAGCCAAGTCCCAGCTCGGTCTGGAGCACCGGACTGTCCGGTGTGCACCGGACAGTGTCCGGTGAGCCAGACTGACTCGACTCGAACTGGCCGCTCTCGGGATTTTGGCCGGCGGCGTACGGCTAAAATTCACCGGACTGTCCGGTGTGCACCGGACTGTCCGGTGAGCCAACGGTCGGCCAGGGCCAACGGTCGGCCGCGCAATCCGCGCGGGACACGTGGCCGAGCCAACGGTCGGAAGACGGCACCGGACTGTCCGGTGTGCACCGGACTGTCCGGTGCGCCAACGGCTCGCAGATCTACGGCTGTCTTCCAACGGTCGGAAGTGCCAGAAAAGGAAACAAATCGGGCACCGGACAGTGTCCGGTGTGCACCGGACTGTCCGGTGCCCCCGATGACAGAAAGCCAGGATAGCCTTCCAGAATTGCTCTCAACGGCTCCTAGCTGCCTTGGGGCTATAAAAGGAGCCCCTAGGCGCATGGAGGAGACACACAAGCAACTCTTGAGCATTCTTGATCATCCACACAAGTTCTTTGCGCATTCGTTTGTGATTCTAAGTGATTCGAGCTCTGTTCTAGTGTGAACTCTGAGATAGTCATTCGAGCTCGAGTCTTGGCCGTGTGTGTGCGCTTTTGTTGTGGATTTGTGTGTGTTGCTTCCCTCCCTTACTCTGTGCTTTCTTTGTGATCATATACTTGTAAGGGCAAGAGACTCCAATTTGTGGAGATTCCTTGCAAACGGGATAGTGAAAGGAACAACAAAACAACGTGGTATTCAAGTGGGTCTTTGGACCGCTTGAGAGGGGTTGATTGCAACCCTCGTCCGTTGGGACGCCACAACGTGGAAGTAGGCAAGCATTGGCTTGGCCGAACCACGGGATAAACCACCGTGTCCCTCTGTGCTTGATTCTTGTGGTATTGTGTTTTGTTGAGACTTCACCTTAGCCACTTGGCATTAATCGTGCTAACGCTTAACAAGTTTTTGTGGCTTAAGTTTGAGGTTTTTACAGGATCACCTATTCACCCCCCCCTCTAGGTGCTCTCAGATAAGCACCGGGATTTCATGAGTCATCACCCGCCGACATTCTCTCATGCGGTTGATCTCCTGGATGTCGATGACTGGCTCAAAGTCATTGGAAAGAAGCTGGACATCACTCAGTGCAATGATCGGGAGAAGGTCTTGTACGCCTCGGGAAGACTCGAGGGAGCTGCGTCCGACTGGTGGGATGCCTTCACAGCGGCACATCCCAACGCGGATACTATAACTTGGCAGGAGTTTTAGGAGAACTTCCGCGCTCATCACATTCCCTCGGGAATCATGAAGTTGAAGAAGAAGGAGTTCCTTTCCCTTACTCAAGGGAATATGTCTGTCAGCGAGTATCGTGATCGCTTCACTCAGCTTTCACGCTATGCCCCTGAAGAAGTGGATACAGATGAGAAGCGCCAAGAGCGTTTCTTGGAAGGATTGATTGGACCTCTGAATTACCAACTTCAAAGTCATACATTTCCCAACTTCCAGACACTGTTGAACAAGGTAATTGGCCTTGAAAGCAAAAGGAAGGAGCTATCTGACCACAAAAGAAAATTTCAAGGTCAGTCTAGCAGGAACACTCGTCCGAACAACGCTCAAGGTTCGCAGTTCCGCTCTGGAAATCAAGGCGGAAACAATTATCAAGTGCAACGCTCTGGACAGCAAAGCTAGAGAAATAATCAGAGTCAGAACCAGCAAAGGAGCAACTTCCAGACCAACCAGAGGTCTGGTGGGAGTTCACAAAATCGTCAAGGTGGCGCCAGTAACACGTAGGCCAGAAACAACGCATCTATGCAACCCAATGGCTGCTTCAAGTGCGGTGAGCTAGGCCACTATGCCAACAACTGCCCAAGGCGCAACCAGCAGACACCCCAGAAAGGCAATAATCAGAGGAATGACCAGAACACCCCCGCTCGTGGATCTGCTCAGAACAAGACACCGTAGAACCAGAGCAGAGGAAGGGTCAATCACGTCACTGCAGAATCAGTGCCTGAGGATGCCGATATAGTGTATGGTATGTTTCTTGTTAACTCCATACCTGCGTCAGTTTTATTTGACTCTGGAGCATCACATTCGTTTACAACTGAGTCATTTGTGGAAAAACACAACATACCTAAGTACCCTCTTAAGAAGATATTACATATTAGTTCACCGGGAGGTAACATGAAGGCCACACACTCATGCCCCCATGTTAATATCAAGATTCAAGGAATAGATTTTTCAGTCGACCCAGTGGTCCTAGGATCCAATGGTATTGATGTGATTCTTGGATGCAACTGGTTGAAAAGTTGTGATGGAGTGATACAGTGTGCCAATGGAACAATTATGTTGACAAGTCCTCAAGGTGAAAGAATCCAAGTTAACATAGAGAAGTCAACAGATGAAAAAGGGAAAACAGTGATCAATCACTTGGAAGAAAAGCCCTTGGAAAATATCAAAGTAGTGTGCGAATACCCAGACGTGTTTCCGGAGGAATTACTAGGTATGCCACCTGACCGTGATATAGAGTTTTCTATTGAATTATTACCCGGAACCGCACCTATATCGAAAAGACCTTATAGAATGGATGTCAAAGATTTAGTAGAACTGAAGAAACAAATAGAAGAATTACTAGAAAAAGGTTTCATTCACCCAAGTTCATCCCCTTGGGGAGCCCCAGTGCTATTTGTGAACAAGAAGGATGGTTCGAGGAGAATGTGCGTTGATTATAGAAGTTTGAATGAAGTAACCATCAAGAATAAATACCCACTACCTCGGATTGAAGATTTATTCGATCAAATGAAGGGAGCTAAGATATTCTCGAAGATAGATCTGAGATCGGGATATCATCAGTTAAAGATTCGAGCAGAAGATGTACCCAAGACAGCCTTCACGACGAGATACAGATTATATGAGTTTTTGGTCATGTCGTTTGGACTGACTAATGCACCAACATACTTTATGAACTTGATGAATAAAGTATTCATGGAATATCTGGATCAGTTTGTGGTCGTATTCATTGACGACATACTGATATACTCTCCGAATGAAGAAAAGCATGAAGATCATCTAAGGCTAGTCCTACAAAAGCTTCGTGACAACCAACTGTACGCAAAATTCTCGAAGTGCGATTTTTGGTTGAAGGAAGTTGCTTTCTTAGGGCATATCGTTACCGATGGTGGAATTAAAGTGGACCCAGGAAAGATAAGTGAGATACTAGATTGGAAGCAACCAAAGGATGCGTCCAAGATCAGAAGTTTTCTTGGATTGGCAGGATACTATAGAAGATTTATTGAAGGTTTTTCCAAGTTAGTGAAACCACTTACCTCTCTACTGGAGAAAGGTAAAGAGTTCAAGTGGGATGAAGCTTGTCAGAATTGTTTTGAGGAACTTAAGAAAAGGTTAACCACTGCACCAATATTGGTAATGCCAGACATCCACAAGGGATTTGATGTGTATTGTGATGCATCACACCTTGGACTTGGATGTGTGCTAATGCAAGAAGGAAAAGTGATAGCTTATGCCTCAAGACAGTTGAGGAAACATGAGAAGAATTATCCTATGCACGATTTGGAACTAACTGCCGTAGTGCATGCTTTGAAGATTTGGAGGCACTATATGATTGGAAACAAGTGCAAAATCTTCACAGATCACAAAAGATAGAAATATATATTCACTCAGAAGGAACTCAACCTCAGACAGAGAAGATGGCTTGAGTTGATTAAGGACTACGATTTGGAAATACAATATCACCCTGAAAAAGCAAATGTAGTGGCTGATGCTTTGAGCCGTAAGGGTCAAGTGAACAACATCACTACTCATTTGATGTCACAGGAATTGTGCTGGGAAATGAGACAACTCAACCTTGGATTGCTCAATAATGTAGAAGCAACAGTTATGGAAGTCGAATCTACTTTGGAAGAAGAGATTCGTAAAGGACAAGAGTCCAATGAGAAAATCAAGGAAATTAAAACTTTGATTGGTTTGGGTAAAGCCCCAGATTTCATAGAAGATGAACAAGGCACGGTATGGTTTAAGAAGAGAATCTGTGTACCCGAAATCGAGCACTTGCGCCAACTTATTTTGAGAGAAGCTCATGATTCAGCTTACTCTATTCACCCTGGAAGTACAAAGATGTACCAGGATCTTAAGGAAAAGTATTGGTGGTACGGTTTGAAAAGAGATGTTGCTACTCATGTTGCATTATGTGACGTGTGTCAGCGAGTTAAAGCCGAACACCAAAGACCAGCAGGATTGCTACAACCTCTCAAGGTACCAGAATGGAAATGGGAAGAAATCAGTATGGATTTCATAGTTGGACTACCCTGTACTCGAGATGGCTATGATTCAATATGGGTCATAGTAGATAGGTTAACTAAAGTAGCACACTTTATACCTGTGAAGACAACTTACTCGGGAGCCCAGTTAGCAGAGTTATACATGTCGAGGATTGTTTGTCTGCATGGAGTACCGAAGAAGATCGTATTAGATCGAGGAACCTAGTTTACCTCGCGCTTTTGGAAAAGATTACATGAGTCCATGGATACCAAGCTAAATTTTAGTTCAGCTTATCATCCGCAAATGGATGGGCAAATAGAAAGGACAAACCAAGTGTTAGAAGATATGCTAAGAGCTTGCGCTCTAAAGCATGGTAGAAGCTGGGATAAAAGTTTGCCTTATGCAGAATTTTCGTATAACAACAGTTATCAGGCAAGTCTAAAAATGGCACCATTTGAAGCATTATATGGACGAAAGTGTAGAACACCGCTTTATTGGAATCAGACTGGAGAAAGTCAAGTATTCGGTCCGAAAATTCTCCAAGAAGCGGAAAAGCAAGTGCAGATTATCAGAGAAAATTTGAAGACAGCACAGTCAAGGCAGAAAAGCTATGCTGATAATAGAAGAAGAGAATTGATGTTTGAAGTAGGAGACTTTGTCTACCTTAAAGTTTCACCGATGAGAGGAATGAAAAGGTTTAAGGTTAAGGGAAAATTATCACCTCGCTATATTGGCCCATTCAAGATTTTGGAAAGAAAAGGAGAAGTAGCCTATCAGTTAGAGCTACCCGATAGTTTATCGGATGTGCATGACGTATTTCACGTATCACAACTTAAGAAGTGCTTAAGAGTACCAGAAGAACAGTTACCCATGGAAGAACTGAATGTTAATGAGGATTTGACCTATTCGGAGTACCCGGTCAGAATTTTAGAAACATCTCGCAGAATTACACGGAGTAAAGTCATTAACATGTGCAAAGTTCAGTGGAGTCATCATTCAGAAGATGAGGCCACTTGGGAAAGAGAAGATAAACTTAGAGCAGAATTTCCCCAGTTATTCTCGGAAGTTTCTTAATCTCGAGGACGAGATTCTTTTTAAGAGGGGTAGGTTTGTAACGCCACAAAAGCCATCAACTAAAAATAATAAATTTAGTAAATACGGTAATAATTTTTTAAGTGTTTAATTATTTATTTGTATTTTGAATCAATTTTCTTTGTATGCACTTGATTGATTATCGGATGTTTATCATCAATTCTTTTAAAGGAAAAAAACTAGTAATTAATATAATTAAATAATATAATAGTTATTAGTCTAAAAATAAGTATTTTATTTATAAATAGTTTTGGTGAATTTTTAGGAATTTTCGAGCTCTTTAAAAATACATTTCACAATTAAAAAAAACAAATCCTAACTAAACCGGCCCACTAGGGGCCCATTACCCCAAACCCTAACACCCAGCGCGCGCGCTCCCTGGCTTCCAAGCGAGCCGCCGCGATGCCCGCGCCCAACGCGCCAAGCCGCCCTGCGCCTGCATGTCCCCGACAGCGCGTCCGAGCCACGACCGAGCCCGACCGACCGCGATGCCTGCGCGCCATCCAGCCCAAGCCTCGGTCCGAGCGCGCCGACTCTACGCCGAGCGCTCCAAGCTCGACCGCGACCCCAACGCCCGACGCCGCGTTACTGCCCCTGCGCGCGTTACTTCATCATGTGTAATGGAGTTTAAAGGAACCGTTTCTTCTCCTCCCCATCACTCCCTTGGTAACCGTCGCCATTGAAGCCTCCATGAAGAACCAGCGACCTCTCCTCTCCCTCCTGCTCTCTATAAAAGGCAGCAGAACCTCTCTCCCTTCTCCTGCCTACCCAACCTCACCCCATCTCTCTAGCTCGCCAGTGCACTGCTCGACGCCGTCGTTCGTTGCCGTTCGTCGCCGGAGTTCATCGGAGCCGCAGTTCGTCGCCGGAGCCTCGCACTCGCCGTCCGTAGTCGAGACCCTGCTTTTCTCCACCCGGCCGAACCCCGTCGCACGTGCGAACCCAAGGTTGATGACGACCCGAATTATTTTGTATATTTTATAAAATACTTTTTGATTCGATTCCTGAGTTGTATATTTTGTTTGTTGTAATATGAACACATGTGATTCGCAATTTATGTGTATGTGCATTGTGGAATTTTTGGTAGAGATATGCGATCGTTAGTACACCGTGTTATTTCATGTTAATCGATGCGTTGATTTTTGGATTAGAGAAATATGACAAAATTTAGTAGTCACACGTTGGTGATAAAAACAATAGATAGGAATTTTTGTAGGTAAATTTGGTCGCAATAAACTTAGAAACTATTTGGAGAATTATAGTTATAGGTGCATTTTAATGGTTTTAGAAAATGGTATAGAACGATGTCACATGAATAATATAGGATTTTTAGATGATTTATCTAATTATTTTATTAACATTTTTCTTTTTATAAAGAAAGGAGAAAATATCACTAGTAGGATGGAAAGTAGATTTCTACTAGCCAAATAAGCATGTTCGCAAATTTAGCACTAAAATTGTTAGAGTACTAGTTTATGTCAAAATAACCTCACTTGTGTGATAAAAGTTCAATTAGTATTTATAGAGATTTTTAGAATGTTAAATTCATTTTTGCTATACTAAATAATTTGAGTTAGAAATAATAAACGGTATTAATTTATTTATTAGTATTAAAGACGATAATTATCATTTAATTTCATTGATGAGATTAAAATACATTAATACTAGTTAAAATTGTGTTTATTGCACCCACTCATAAAATTCATCATTAGGATTCACAATAATAGCTATAATTGAATTAATAAGTATTTACGCGTTTAGGACGTATTTAAGGCGTGATAAGTGCGATGTGTGTTTATTTGTGTATTGGTGTATGTTTATGTAATGGTGCATGTTTATTTATTTGTGTATGTTTTATTTTTGTATGTACGATATGCGACTCTATTAGAAGCCAACTGTGCAGTAGACGAACCGAATTCGTTCGAAGACGATCCGCAGGACTCGCTTGAGCAAGGCAAGTGGATTCTCCCTCTGCATATTCTGTTTGTACCTACTCATTGCATATAATAATGTTTACTTTTTGATATATTGCATAATTTGATGGGTTAACCTAATTAAGGATTTCCTAGATTTACTACATGTATTCCTTGTTTAACCTGGGAAAATTATTAAGCTGTGCAAAATTTGTGCTACCGCTCAACTTAATGATTTTTAATGTCACTCATCAATTGGTATTAATGTTCCAAAAATTTAATTTGCACTTATGACATTAACCCAATGGTTAAAGCAACATTATTTCAAATTAATTGGAACATGGAGTGACCACCCAGGATAATTGTGCAACCACGAGTGCTATCATGGCTCTGGCTTTGGTAATTAGCTCTATATGCTTAGTGCCTAGCAACCTTACCTGAAATATGGGCAAGAGGGGGAGCGGTAGGTGCTGGCAGCCCACGTTAACATGAGGTCATATTCTTGGCTAAGGTACCTCACCGAGGGGGCCACCACCATCGTCTTTAGAAACCTTAGCGGATTGCTTCGTATTTAGTGTATTTTGTGAAAACCTCAAAATGGATCCCTAGCCATTCACCTCGGCAGTGTCTAACGGTCCGATCAACCCGGGCTAGATGGGATACATGGCTTGTGGGTAAAGTTGTACCACCTCTGCAGAGTGTAAAACTGATATATCAGCCATGCTCCTGGTTAAGAGCGACCTGGACTCCTCACATGATAATTGAACTTGAAGATGGAATTATATTGAGATCCGATGATCTGCCAATAATTTGCTTAAGTGGTTTCACTTAAGTGTTTTTGTTATACTCATATTCCTTTGTTTAAATGGGACATTTGGGATTCACACTTATTAGTAAGACAGGTGTTGTTAATAAAATATTGACCAACTAAAATGCTTACTGCTCAACCTTAGCCTCACCTTGTTATACCTGCATTAGTTTTTCCCCCACTTGCTGAGCCCCGACCATAAGTGAGCTCACCCTTGCTAATATTTTGATCAGAGGGTGATGCTGGAGATTTTGATGGAGATTTTATTGACGACGATGAATTCTAAGTCTAACAATGCGCTGGTCATCTTCCTGTGGGAGATTGCCCAGTTGTTTATTTCCGCTTTACTTTGATGTGATACTTGTTAAAGATACAATGTTTCAGATGATGTAATAAAGTATTATACTCTCTTTACGCCTTTATTGCATTGTCTTTTGATATATTACACTTGTGACGTCAACATATGTGTGGAAATGGATCCGGGCACACATATGGTACGCGCTCGGTTCTACCCCCTGGAACCGGGTGTGACATTGGGTTGATTTAGCTGCGATGGCGGTCATACGGGGGATTCTTGCAAGTGCTCTTCCCATAAACTGTTGCGGGTTTTTGGAAGCTAGTGGAACTTTGTAAAGGCCTCGTAGTGTTGCCCTGCCTCGCCTCCTAGGTAGAGGTGTATGGGAGTCGCGACCCCTTGCAGATGGGTAACATGACTTGTGGGTAAAGGGTACAACCTCTGCAGAGTGTAAAACTGGTATACTAGCCGAGCTCACGGTCATGAGCAGCTCAGGACTCTCTAATGATTAAATTATGGAACTTAAATTCAATTTTGTCATTCGCATATGCATGGGTTTATTATTAGTTTTGTTCTATTACTTTTACTTAAGGTTTGGTATTTACTTACACTTAGTAACTGCTAATAAAAGTTTGACCAACTACTTAAAAGCAATGCTCAGCTCTAACCCCTGTCATTGATTAGCCTTACACATCACATGAACTCCCACCTTTGTGAGTTCATGTCCACTGGTTCCCCACAACTTGTTAAGCTATGATCATGTGTGAGCTCACCCTTGCTGTCTCACACCCCTCCCCCCACAGGAGAAGAGCAGGTGGTTCAGGAGGAGCCACAAGGCGAGGAGTTTGATCTGATCTAGGTGGCGTTTCTCAGTTGACATTGGCGCCAACGACGATCCTTAGTTCGTTTTATTTTTATCTTTTATTTTGTAATAAGACTTCCGCTATGTAATAATACTCTAATGTTTTGTGACATTTATCTCTATACACTCTGTTATTATATATGTTGTCTTCTTGGTGCATGTATGAGATGCACCTGGCTTTGTTCCTTAAAGCCGGGTGTGACAAAAGTGGTATCAGAGGAAATGTTGACTGTAGGACGAGACCTAGATAGAAATGGACTAAACCCTTCAATACTTACCTTACTCTGATTCATTCTATACTTACCTCATCTTGATCCGATCTCATCTTTTGCTTCTCCACTCTGATTACTCTTATCCTTTCTACTCTAAGACAAGATGGATTTCACACCATGGAATCCTACATTTATGGCATTTCTAAGAGATAGGGAACCTAAGACAAAATTAAAACTATTTTCTTTATTTAAAAATGAATGGTTGATTGTGTTGATGATGAATGCCTGATTTGCTTCTTTGATTGATTGAATTATTATAGATGGACATCTTAGCATGTACCACCATAAGGTATTGAGTTAGCTTTAGTAGGTAAAATATTAATCGGCTTAGCTAATAAATCCCCCAAAGTAACCTGATTTGTAAATACTTGCCTTGTCTACTACTCTCTCTTACTATATGTATCTAACTCAGATGGTCAATACCAGGCGGGGTGGTGGAATTGATTTACCTCCTAATCGGCACACTCGGTGGATATATAGACAACCCCAGCCACAACCAGCAGAAATGAATCCTCCTAATCCTCCATCAGCCGGAGTTGACCCACTGATTGCAGCTCAGATGAGGATGATGCAACAAATGGCGGACACTATGGCAGATATGCGTGCTCAGATGCAGCATTTCAACGCCAGGAGATGCGCCAGGAAAAAGAAGAAATACGCCAGGAATTGTGCCAGGAGCGAGAAGAGATACGCCAGGAGAGAAGGGCGCAACAATAGCTGCAACAACAACAGCAACAGCAACAAATACCATTGCCTCCACCACCACCACTAGTTCCACCCCGAGATAAGCATAGAGAGTTCATGAGTCATAAGCCACCTACCTTTGCAAGCTCTCCTGATCCATTGGATGCAGATGATTGGCTGAAGTCCATAGAGAAGATGTTGAACATTGCTCAATACACTGACCGGGAGAAGGTTTTATATGTTTTTGGACGTCTGACAGGTCCTGCTGCTGACTGGTGGGATTCATATACTGCTGCCCACGATGCTGCTGATACTATTACTTGGACAGAGTTCAGTACACAGTTCAGGAATTATCATATACCAACTGGATTAATGAAGATTAAGAAGAAGGAATTTCTATCGCTGAAGCAAGGAAGCATGTCAGTTAGTGAGTTGTCACACCCGACTTTAAGGAACAAAGCCAGGTGCATCTCATACATGTGCCAAGAAGACAACATAGATAATAACAGAGTGTATAGAGATAAATGTCACAATAATCAGAGTATTTATTACATAACGGAAGTCTTATTACAAAATAAAAGATAACTATAAAACGAACTAAGGATCGTCCTTGGTGTAGATGTCAACTGAGAAACGCCACCTAGATCAGATCAAACTTCTCGCCTTGTGGCTCCTCCTGAACCACCTGTTCTTCTCCTGTGGGGGGGGGGGTGAGACAGCAAGGGTGAGCTCACACATGATTATAGCTCAATAAGTTGTGGGGAACCAGTGGACACGAACTCAAAAAGGTGGGAGTTCATGTGATGTGTAAGGCTAATCAATGACAGGGGTTAGAGCTGAGCATTGCTTTTAAGTAGTTGGTCAAAATTTTATTAGCAGTTACTAAATGTAAGTAAATACCAAACCTTAAATAAAGTAATAGAACAAAATTAATAATGAACCCATGCAATACCAATGACAAAATTGAATTTAAGTTCCATAATTTAATCATCAGAGAGTCCTGAGCTGCTCATGACCGTGAGCTCGGCTAGTATACCAGTTTTACACTCTGCAGAGGTTGTACCCTTTACCCACAAGTCATGTTACCCATCTGCCAAGGGGTCGCGACTCCCATACACCTCTACCTAGGAGGCGAGGCAGGGCAACACTACGAGGCCTTTACAAAGTTCCACTAGCTTTCAAAAACCCGCTATAGTTTATGGGAAGAGCACATGCAAGAATGCCCCGTCTGACCGCCATCGCAGCAAAATCAACCTGAGAACCTCCTTGCATGCAAATCCCCTACTACCCTTGCCCCTTTCGGGTAAGGTAGTCTTCCACTAGCTTTCCTAATTAGTCAGCCAAGGGCGTCCCATTAAACCCTTGTGGTGGCACGTGTTTCTCAAGTTAAGCTCTATGTTCCAATTAACATTAATGATCTTGACATGAACATAAATAGAATAACAAAAGAATTGGAACATAGATATAAATAATGATTATCCCAAAACCATGTAAAGCAATAGCAAACTACCCAAGTGATTCAGGGGTAAACAAGGTAATGAGATAAACAATCTAGGGTGACCTATTGGGTCCCATCAAAATTAACCTATGCATGAATAAATGATATTAAAGTACATTATTGGGTAAAAAGTGGTCAAGGGCACAACTTGCCTTCAATGAGCTCCTGCTCAGCTACTTCTATCAGCTGGTCACCAGGATCCTCAGTCACGGGCTCTTCTACTCGCCACAATAAAAACAAGCACAGTATATAGAGAAAATTAACATCACACCAAACATGTAAACAAAATACACAGTAATAATCTACACATTAAAATAAAATTCTAGAAACAGAAATCATAATTTTTGGAGTTATAGATTTTAAGATATAAATTTACAAAGGTTTTAGGTGCTTAAAATAGATTTAAGTGAGAGATTATTTTTATTACTGTTTTCATGACAAAACAGAGATTCTAAGCGATAGAGAATAATATTACAAAATTTTAGAAACTAGAGTGAACCAATTTGGAGTTCCTATGAATTTTCTATGAATTTAGCAAGTTTCTGTAATAAATTTAATACTAAAATTCATTTTCTAATTGATTTTATGAATATTATCTACTGTCTGGACCCCGCATCAATTTCCAGAGAGTCCAAGGGCCCCTGCGTGAAAATCCTTAAGACCCAGAGCCCCAATGCGCAGGATAGCGGGTTGGTTTTATAAAAACAGAGGGGCCAAAGTGCAAATCCTCGCCCGCGAAGGGGTACGGGAGGATCTCTGTTGTCCGATCTAAAGCTGAGCGCTAGGATTAGATTCTTTTCTAAACGAAACGGTACACCATCATGTGCATCGGATTGGAAATCAACAGCGCGGATTTAATGATTACAAAGCTACGCGCTCATCGTTCGATCCTGATCAGACGAATCGCAATCATCGAGCGAATCGTTATTTTAGCATCTAATCTACGCGGTCCATCACACATCCGACGGTGCACGATCACTAGCCTAACTGGGCGCACGCGCACGGCGGCGCCGCCTAGACCCGCGGCGGCGACCATGGTCGGGCATCCCCGTTCTGCGCAGCTAGTCCCACATCCCTGAATTGATCTGCGCTACACGAAGCCAAGAGCAGGGCGAACAACGGGGTACTCGAATTACCTTGGTTCGCGGTGAGGGTTCTTCTGCCCACGAGGTGGCATAGATCCTAAGCAGGGCAGAACCACGACGAGCAATTCCCACGGCGCCAGTGACTAATCTCGGGTGGAGCTGGTGCGACCGTATTCCAATCGGCCACGAGAAGCCTTCCGGTCTACACCAGGAGTGCTGACGATGGTCAATCTGGGTTTATCCCGCGGCGTTTTCCCCTAGCCCTCACGGATGGCAACGGCGGTACGATGGCGTGTGGTTTCTGTGCAGGGAGAAGGCAGGAAGATCCGCGGGGCGTTCAGGGGGGTCTTATCCCCAGGTCTAGGCGGACCACAACTAAATCCCGAAGCCTACGGATGGTGCGCGGCATGCACGGAGGTGGCCGTCGCGCGAGGAGGACGGAGTCACGCGTCTGAGAGTCTATCCTCTGGGCCCGCGATCACAGTGTAAGGCTGGGTCTTAACGCGGGTGCGATTGAGCAACAGACAAGTGGGCTCCACATGTCGGCGCGGTGCACTGAGCGGAGCGTACCGCTGACAGACGGGCGGGGCCCAGGTGTCGGCATCGATGTCTCCAGAGTTGGGTCGCTTGCAGAGTCGTCTGGTGGGCCGAATGCGGTAAGCCGGCCCAGGTAAGCTTCCTTCATCTTTTCTTTTTCTGATTTCCCTTTTATTTCTTATATTTTGAATCTAAATTTGAATTTCAAATTTGTGATGAACTTGTACTCAAATTTCTGAGTATATGAATTGAATAAATTATTGTGGAATAAATTTATCTATTTATAAATTTATTTTTTTGTATTGCTTAGTATTTTCTCTTCTTCTCTTTTTTTCTACTTCTTGAATTTTCCTTTAGGATTAAATCCCACTTTAGACTTTAACATACTTCTTTTTATATTATTATTTTTTATATTATCACAAATAATGCACTCACAATAAAAATTCCAGCATGATGCATGATTTAATGGTATATCTTTTTATTATTTATTTGTTGTTTGAATATGGTGTTCACATGTGATGATAAGTAGATTCAACACACACATAAAATATAGGAAATGACTTTTCTCCTCTTTTATTATATATTACAAACTGGGTGTTACATGAGTATCGCGATAAGTTCATTCAGCTCTCCAGATATGCTCCAGATGAAGTTACTGAGGATGAGAGGAAACATGAACATTTTTTTGAAGGACTTAATGGACCTCTACACTATGCTCTGGTGGCACATACATTTCCATCATTTCAGAGGCTGCTCGATAAGGCTCTAGCTATTGAACACAAGCGTGTTCAGTTGGGAGATTTAAAGAGGAAAGCTATATCTCAAGGACAAGGAAGCAGCAGTGTGCGTCCTCGCTACAGTTCACCCCAGGGTACACCAGTTCGCACTAGCGGAGGCCAGCGCCCAGTTCAGCAATCACCTCAGAGGACTCCACCGCCTCGGCAGGCTACCCCCACTGGCACCCGACGAAGTTTTTAGGGCAGAGTGCAGGCACCACTTGCTTCAAGTGTGGGAAGATGGGTCATCATGCAAATGTTTGCCCACAGAGGATTGCTACTATCCCAGTTCAGAATAGGCAGCAAACTCCAGGTTCTGGCAAGGGATATTCTATTGCCAAGGTTAATCAAGTCAGCGTTGATGCTACTCCAAATGGTGCTGACATCGTACTTAGTATGTTTTATGTTAATGCAATTCCTACAACCATCTTATTTGATTCTGGTGCTACACATTCATTTATGTCTGCTAGATATGTCAACACAAATGAAATACCACTACTAAATATGAGAAAACCAATGATAGTAATTACACCTAAAGGGCCTGTTGAGGCAAACCAAATGACACGTAGATTGACATTGACCATTATGGGTAGAGAATTTGGAGCTACTGCTATAATATTAGAGGCAAGCAGTATAGATCTGATTCTTGGTATGTCATGGTTAAGAAAAGCAAAGGCCATTATAGCATGTGGTAGAGGTACCGTAGAACTCACCAGCCCTAAAGGAGAAAGATTTCAAGTTAATATTGCAGTAACCACCTCATCCAAACGTGCAATGTTCTTTATACCTGAGGAGTTTGTTGGTGACAACATCCGTGTGGTTAGAGATTTTCTGGATGTCTTTCTAGAGGAGCTACCAAGAATGCCACCTGATAGAGAAGTTGAGTTTGTAATTGATCTTCTACCTGGAATTGCCCCTATTTCTAAACGGCCATACATGATGTCTGTAGAAGAGTTAAAGGAGCTAAAGAAGCAGTTAACGGAGTTACAAGAGGCTGGGTACATTCGTCCGAGTTCCTCACCTTGAGGAGCGCCGGTTCTGTTTGTACAGAAGAAGGATGGATCACAAAGAATGTGTGTGGATTATAGATCTCTTAATGATGTTACTGTGAAGAACAAGTATCCATTACCATCAGATGAGGATTAGACCATCGGATATTCCCAAGACAACATTCTCGACTCGATATGGATTATATGAGTTCAGTGTTATGTCATTTGGATTAACCAATGCACCAACTTATTTTATGAACTTGATGAATAAGGTGTTTATGGAGTATTTGGACAGATTCGTCATGGTATTCATCGACGATATTCTTATATATTCCAAGAGTGATAGTGATCATGAGGAACATCTGAGATTGGTGCTATAGAAGCTACGAGATAATCAACTATACGCCAAGTTTAGCAAGTGCGAGTTTTGGATTGGCGAGGTGCCATTTCTTGGTCATATTATTTCTAATGGAGGAATTGCAGTGGATCCTGCTAAGGTTAAGGAGATAATGGAGTGGAGAGTACCCACTACAGTTACTGAGATTCGGAGTTTCTTGAGACTAGCAGGATATTATCAGAGATTTATTGAAGGATTCTCTAAGATTGCCAAACCTATGACCTCACTTTTGGAGAAGGGTAAAGAATTTAAGTGGGACGAGAAGTGCCAAGACAGCTTTGATCAATTGAAGAAGATATTGATGTCGCCACCAGTGTTGGTTATGCCAGACCTACAGAAAGGATTTAATATCTATTGTGATGCATGTGGCCAAGGCTTGGGATGTGTGCTCATACAGGAAGGACATGTGATTGCCTATGCTTCTCGTTAGTTACGGAAACATGAATTGAATTACCCCACTCATGACTTAGAATTGGCAGTCGTTGTGCATGCGCTTAAGATTTGGAGACATTATATCATGGGAACCAAGTGTCAAGTGTACACGGATCATAAGAGTTTGAAGTACATATTCACTCGGAAGGATCTCAACCTTAGGCAACACCATTGGTTGGAGCTTATTAAGGATTATGATTTGGAGATTCACTATCATCCGGGCAAGGCAAATTTGGTTGTAGATGCCTTGAGTCGCAAGGAGCATGTTCATTCAGCTATTGTTGCCCAGCTACCCGATGAGATTGTTGAGGATTTTAGGAGACTTAACCTGGGGATAGTTTCTCACACTAAAGGAGTTACTATTGATGTGGAACCTACTTTGGAGCAAGAGATCCACAAAGGACAAATTGGTGATGTTAAAATACAAGAGATTAAGGATCTGATTACTAAAGGTCGAGGTCCGGAATTCACAGAGGATCAGCAAGGCACCTTATGGTTCAAGGACAGGATGTGTGTTCCTGATATTGAAAGCCTTCGAGAGACTATTTTAAAGGAGGCCCATGATTCAGATTATTCTATTCATCCTGGTAGTACCAAGATGTATCAGGATTTGAAGCGGAAGTACTGGTGGTATGGATTGAAGAGAGATGTGGCCGCACATGTGGCTATGTGCGATGTATGTCAAAGAGTTAAGGCTGAACACCAAAGGCCAGCTGGACTATTGCACCCACTGAAGATACCCGAGTGAAAGTGGGAAGAGATTGGTATGGATTTTACTACTGGATTGCCTCGCACCCAGAAAGGATATGATGCTATATGGGTGATTGTGGATAGATTAACTAAAGTGGCTCACTTTATTCCTATCAAGACTACTTATAAAGGTTCTCAGCTAGCAGAGTTATATATGGCTCGGATTGTGTGTTTACATGGAGTACCAAAGATGATCGTGTCTGGTCGAGGTTCACAGTTTACCTCAAGATTTTGGAGAAGCTTTCATGAGAACATGAGCACGAAGTTGAATTTTAGTACGGCTTATCACCCTCAGACCGATGGACAGACCAAAAGAACTAATCAAGTATTAGAAGATATGTTGAGAGCTTGTGCCCTTCAGCATGGAGGAAGTTGGGATAAGAGTCTACCTTATGCTGAGTTCTCATATAATAATAGTTATCAGGCTAGTCTGAAGATGTCACCTTTTAAATCTTTATATGGGAGGAAGTGCAGGACTCCTCTATATTGGGATCAGACTGGAGAAAGGCAGTTCTTTGGGCCTGAACTGATTCAAGAAGCAGAAGAACAAGTTCGTCTAATTCGGGAGAATTTGAGGATAGCTCAAACCAGGCAAAAGAGCTATGCTGATAATAGAAGAAGACCACTAGAATTTGAAGAAAGAGATTATGTGTACCTCAAGGTGTCACCACTTCGTGGAATGAGGAGATTCAAAGTTAAGGGCAAATTGTCCCCTCGCTATATTGGACCATTCTTGATCTTTAGGCGAGTTGGGGAGATGGCATACCAACTCGAGCTACCTGATAAACTATTGGATGTGCATAATGTGTTCCACGTATCTCAACTGAAGTAGTGTCTCTGTGTCCCTAAGGAACAGTTATGAATGGAAGAGCTCAGTGTTCAGGGTGATTTGACTTACACGGAGTACCTGGTCAAGATTTTGGATACTTTGACTCGAGTTACCAGGAATAAGGTGATAAAGATGTGCAAAGTGCAATGGAGTCACCATGGAGAAGATGAAGCAACATGGGAAAGAGAAGAAGAGCTTCACATAGATTTCCCCATCTTTTCCCTAGATCTTCCTAAATCTCGAGGATGAGATTATTTTTAAGGAGGGTAGAATTTGTAACACCCACTTTGTAAGAAAAGTCTGGAGAGAGAAATTATATTACTTTATATCTATATGTGTTATCTATGTTTCTCATTTTATGTGAACACCACAATTAAACAAATAAATAAATAAATAAATAACAAAAGACACCCAAAATGACACATGCATCATGCTGGGATTTTATTGTGTGTGTGCATTACTCGTGACAATGTAGTAATAATAATAATAATAATAATAATAATATAAAAATGAATATGTTAAATCTAGAATGGAAATTGAGGTCTAAAAGGAATTCTAGACTTTGATCGAGGGAGGAAAAGTTAACGGCCACGATTGACCAATGGATACTGGTCCGATACTTGAGATCTAGGCCATTGATCGGGGGACGAACGACTGGGATTAGAGTTTGGCGTACCCCTTCGCCACATTGGTTGGGTGCCGTTGGATCGAGATCGGGTGGTGCTGGTGAGATCGGAGAGCATTAAATCCACGCCGTTGATCACGGAGGGGACAGATCGCGCAGCATACCGGTTCGACGTGATCCAGATCTAATCTCGAGCGTCCAAGTTCAATCGTGTGGCCCATATTAGATCATACCCCTTCGGATTGGGTCATTTACAAAAGAAACCCTAGAGAGTAATAAAATTAAATCGCGGTCCAGTCCAGTGATAACCTGAGTCTTGGACTCTTTTTCACCAAAGCCCCTGCCTTCCTCTGTAATTGAGGCCCAGTCCAGAGATCGTTTAAATCGAATAAATGAATATAAAATGGATTTTTAACATGAAAATAATTACTAGATCTTGATAAATTCATAGAAGATTCATACAAGCTCCAAATTAATCCATTCCACTTTCTAAATTTTGTAATGTTATTCTTTACCACTTAGAGCCTCTGTTTGGTCATAAAAACAATAAGAAGTTTAATTTCCCACTTAATCCTATTTCAACCACATAAAACCTTTAGAAATTCATATCTCAAAATCTATAAGTCCAAAAATTATGATTCCTGTTTCTAGGATTTTATTTTAATGAGTAGATTATCACTGTGTATTTTTGTTTATATGTTTGGTGTGATGTTAATTTTCCCTATATCCTGTGCTTGTTTGTATTGTGGCGAGTAGAAGAGCCCGTGACTGAGGATCCTGGTGAGCAGCAGATAGAAGTAGCTAAGCAGGAGCTCATTGAAGGCAAGTTGTGCCCTTGACCACTTTTTACCCAATAATGTTCTTTAATATCATTTATTCATGCATAGGTTAATTTTGATGGGACCCAATAGGTCACCCTAGATTGTTTATCTCATTACCTTGTTTACCCCTGAATCACTTGGGTAGTTTGCTATTGCTTTACATGGTTTTGGGATAATCATTTATTATATCTATGTTCCAATTCTTTTTGTTATTCTATTTATGTTCATGTCAAGATCATTAATGTTAAGTGGAACATAGAGCTTAACTTGAGAAACACGTGCCACCACAAGGGTTTAATGGGACACCCTTGGCTGACTAATTAGGAAAGCTAGTGGAAGACTACCTTACCTGAAAGGGGCAAGTGCGGTAAGGGAGTTGCATGCAAGGAGGTTCTCGAGTTGATTTAGCTGCAATGGCGGTCAGACGGGGGATTCTTGCAAGTGCTCTTCCCATAAACTGTAGCGGGTTTTTGGAAGCTAGTGGAACTTTGTAAAGGCCTCGTAGTGTTGCCCTGCCTCGCCTCCTAGGTAGAGGTGTATGGGAGTCGCGACCCCTTGGCAGATGGGTAACATGACTTGTGGGTAAAGGGTACAACCTCTGCAGAGTGTAAAACCGGTATACTAGTCATGAGCAGCTCAGGACTCTCTGATAATTAAATTATGGAACTTAAATTCAATTTTTTCATTCGCATATTCATGGGTTTATTATTAATTTTGTTCTATTACTTTTACTTAAGGTTTGGTATCTACTTACACTTAGTAACTGCTAATAAAAGTTTAACCAACTACTTAAAAGCAATGCTCAGCTCTAACCCCTGTCATTGATTAGCCTTACACATCACATGAACTCCCACCTTTGTGAGTTCATGTCCACTGGTTCCCCACAACTTGTTGAGCTATGTGAAAGGGAAATGGGGTCAAACCTTTTCCAATAAGAATTTTGGTGGTTGAATTGTCCAACACAAATTATTGGACTAACTAGTTTGCTCTAGAAAATATGTTCTACAGGTGCCAAAGGTTCACAGCAAACCAATACAAATCAAAAGAAAGGGTTCAAACAAAGGGAGGAAAAGATAACCGAAGTGTGCCCTGGTCTGGCGCACCGGACTGTCCGGTGCACCAGGGAACCCAACTCCGAACTGCTCACCTTCGGGAATTCTAGGAGTCGCTCCGCTATAATTCACCGGACTGTCCGGTGTAGCACCAGACTATCCGGTGTAGCACCGGACTATCCGGTGTGCCAGCGGAGCAATGGCTACTTCGCGCCAACGGTCGTCTGCAAAACGCATTCAATGCGCTACAGTGCGCGACAGAGCCAGAGCAGTGCAAGAAGGCGCACCGGACAGTGCACAGTGACTGTCCGGTGAACCACCGGACTGTCCGGTGACCCAGAAGATAGAAGCTCCAACGGTCGAACCCTAACGGTCGGGTGACGTGGCTGGCGCACCGGACAATGTCCGGTGGCGCACCGGACTGTCCGGTGCGCCCGTCGACAGCAGCCTCCACCAACGGCTACTTTGGTGGTTGGGGCTATAAATACCCCCAACCACCCACCATTCATGGCATCCAAGTTTTCAGACTTCCTACACCTTACAAGTGCTATAGCATTCAATACAAGACACACCAAAGAGATCAAATCCTCTCCCAAGTCCAAAGATCATTCCAAAACAAATTAGTGACTAGAGAGAGTGACTTGTGTTCATTTGAGCCCTTGCGCTTGGATTGCTTCTTTTCTTTCTCATTCTTTCTTGTGATCAACTCAATTGTAACCGAGGCAAGAGACACCAATTGTGTGGTGATCCTTGCGGGGACTTTGTGTCCCGTTTGATTGAGAAGAGAAGCTCACTCGGTCTAAGTGACCGTTTGAGAGAGGGAAAGGGTTGAAAGAGACCCGGTCTTTGTGACCACCTCAACGGGGAGTAGGTTTGAAAGAACCGAACCTCGGTAAAACAAATCATCGTGTCTTACTTCCTATTTGCTCACGATTTGTTTTTCGCCCTCTCTCTCTCGGACTCGTTCATATTTCTAACGCTAACCTGGCTTGTAGTTGTGCTTAAGTTTATAAATTTTAGATTCGCCCTATTCACCCTCCCTCTAGGCGACTTTCAATTGGTATCAAAGTCCGATGCTTCATTAGAGCCTATCCGCTCGAAGTGATGTCGGGAGATCACGCCAAGAAGGAGATGGTGACCGGCGACAAGCCCGCTACAAGCCACAGGAAGGCTCCATCAGGAGAGTCCCGCAACAAGGGGAAAGAAAAGGAATCCCCTTCACACAAGTCGCATCGAAGTGGCGAAAAGAAGAAGAAGATGAGGAAGGTGGTCTACTACGAGACTGATTCTTCATCGCCATCCACCTCCGGCTCCGACACGCCGTCCGTAACTTCTAAGCGCCATGAGCGCAAGAAGTTTAGTAAGATTCCCCTACACTACCCTCGCATTTCTAAACGTACTCCATTACTTTCCGTTCCATTAGGCAAACCACCGGTTTTTGATGGTGAAGATTATAACATGTGGAGTGACAAAATGAGGCATCACCTAACCTCACTCCACACTAGTATTTGGAACGTTGTTGAGTTTGGTGTATAGGTACCATCTGTAGGGGATGAGGACTATGATTCGGACAAGGTTGCCCAAATCCGGCACTTCAACTCACAAGCCACCACAATACTCCTCGCCTGTCTAAGTCGAGAGAAGTATAACAAGGTGCAAGGATTGAAGAGCGCCAAGGAGATTTGGGATGTCCTCAAAACGGCGCACGAAGGAGATGAGGTGACCAAGATCACCAAAAGGGAGACGATCGAGGGGGAGCTCGGTCGGTTCATGCGTCATCAAGGGGAGGAGCCACAAGCAATGTACAACCGGTTCAAGACCTTGGTGAACCAAGTGCGCAACCTCGGGAGCACCAAATGGGATGACCATGAGATGGTTAAGGTTATTCTAAGATCACTAGTTTTTCTTAATCCTACTCAAGTACAATTAATTCGTGGTGATCCTAGATACAAGCTAATGTCTCCTGAGGAAGTGATAGGTAAATTTGTGAGCTTTGAACTAATGATCAAAGGCTCCAAAAAAATCATCGAGCAAGGCACATCCTCCTCCATACCCAAAGCACAACCCATTGCATCCAAAGCAACGAAGGAGAAGAAAGAAGATTCTACTCCAAGTAGAATCCCCATCGATGCCTCCAAGCTCGACAATGAGGAGATGGCGCTCATTATCAAGAGCTTCCGTCAAATCCTCAAACAAAGGAAGAGGAAAGATTACAAGCCCCGTTCCAAGAAGGTGTGCTACAAGTGTGGTAAGCCCGGTCATTTCATTGCTAAATGTCCAATTTCTAGTGATAGTGACAGGGGCTACGACAAAAAGGGAAAGAGGAGAGAAAAGAAGAAGTATTACAAGAAGAAGGGCGACGATGCCCATGTTTGCCGGGAGTAGGACTCAGACGAGAGCTCCACCGACTCCTCCTCCGACGAGGACGCCGCCAACATCGTCGTCAACAAAGGGCTCCTCTTCCCCAACGTCGGCCACAAGTGCCTCATGGCAAAGGACGACAAAAGGAAGAAGGTAAAATCAAAATCCTCAACTAAATATGCAACATCTAGCGATGAGGCTAATTCTAGTGATAATGAGGATGACTTATTTACTCTTTTTGCCAACTTAAACATGCAACAAAAAGAAAAATTAAATGAATTAATTAGTGCTATTCATAATAAGGATGAACTCTTGGATAGCCAAGAGGACCTCATAATTAAAGAAAACAAAAAGCATGTTAAAGTGAAAAATGCTTATGCTCTAGAAGTAGAAAAATGTGAAAAATTAACTAGTGAGCTAAGCACTTGCCATGATATTATTTCCAACCTTAGAAATGAGAATGCCAATTTAATTGCTAAGGTTGGGAAGCTTGATGTTTGTGATGATTCAATTGTTAGTCTTAGAAATGATAATGCCAATTTAATTGCTAAGATTGACAAATTGAATGATTCTCTTGCTAGCCTTAAGAATGAAAATGAAAAATTAATTGCTAAGGCTAGAGAATTAGATGTTTGCAATGCTACTATTTCCAATCTTAGAGATGAGAATGATATTTTGCATGCTAAGATTGTTGAATTTAATACTTACAGATCCTCTACATCTTCTGTTGAGCATGTTACTATTTGCACTAGATGTAGAGATATTAATGTTGATGCTATTCATGATCACCTAGCTTTAATTAAACAACAAAATGAACACATAGCTCAACTTAATGCCAAAATTAATGAGCATGACTTAGAAAATGAGAAATTTAAATTTGCTAGAAGCATGCTCTATAGTGGGAGACGCCCTAGTATTAAGGATGGCATTGGCTTCCAACAGGGAGACAATGTCAAACTTAATGCCCCGCCTAAAAGATTGTCTAATTTTGTTAAGGGCAAGGCTCCCATGGTTCAGGATAACGAGGGTTACATTTTATACCCTGTCGGTTATCCCGAACACAAAATTAGGAGAATTCACTCTAGGAAGTCTCACTCTGGCCCTAATCATGCTTTTATGTATAAGAGTGAGGCATCTAGTTCTAGGCAATCAACCCATGCTAAATTGCCTAAGAAGAAAACTCCTAAAGCATCAAATGATCATAATGTTTCATTCAAAACTTTTGATGCTTCCTATGTGCTTACTAACAAATCCGGCAAGGTAGTTGCCAAATATGTTGGGGGCAAACACAAGGGATCAAAGACTTGTGTTTGGGTACCCAAAGTTCTTGTATCTAATGTCAAAGGACCCAAAACTGTTTGGGTACCTAAAATCAAGAACTAAATTTGTTTTGTAGGTTTATGCATCTAGGGTCTCAAGTTGGATCATCGACAGCGGGTGCACAAACCATATGACAGGGGAGAAAAAGATGTTCTCCTCCTACGAGAAAAACCAAGATCCCCAACGAGCTATCACATTCGGGGATGAAAATCAAGGTTTGGTCAAAGGATTGGGTAAAATTGCTATATCACCTGACCATTCCATTTACAATGTTTTTTCTTGTAGACTCATTAGATTACAACTTGCTTTCTGTTTCACAATTATGTAAAATGGGTTACAACTGTCTTTTCACGGATACAGGTGTTACTGTCTTTAGAAGAAGTGATGATTCAATAGCCTTTAAGGGAGTATTAGAGGGTCAGCTGTACTTAGTTGATTTCAATAGAGCTGAACTCGATACTTGCTTAAACGCTAAGACTAACATGGGTTGGCTCTGGCATCGCCGACTAGCCCATGTTGGGATGAAGAATCTTCACAAGCTTCTAAAGGGAGAACACATTTTGGGACTAACAAATGTGCATTTTGAGAAAGACAGGATTTGTAGCGCATGCCAAGCAGGGAAGCAAGTTGGTGTTCATCATCCACATAAGAACATCATGACGACTGACAGGCCACTTGAGCTCCTCCACATGGACTTATTCGACCTAATCGCTTACATAAGCATCGGCGGGAGTAAGTACTGTCTAGTTATTGTGGATGACTATTCTCGCTTCACTTGGGTATTCTTTTTATAGGATAAATCTCATACCCATGAGACTTTGAAAGGATTCTTGAGACGAGCTCAAAATGAGTTCATCTTGAGGATCAAGAAAATAAGAAGCGACAATGGGACGGAGTTCAAGAACTCACAAATAGAAGGCTTTCTTGAGGAAGAGGGCATCAAGCATGAGTTCTCTTCTCCCTACACGCCACAACAAAATGGTGTAGTGGAGAGGAAGAATAGGACTCTATTGGACATGGCAAGGACCATGCTTGATGAATACAAGACTTCGGATCGGTTTTAGGCCGAGGCGGTCAACACCGCTTGCTACGCCATCAACCGGTTGTATCGACACCGAATCCTCAAGAAGACATCATACGAACTCCTCACCGGTAAAAAGCCAAATGTTTCATATTTTAGAGTCTTTGGTAGCAAATGCTTTATTCTTGTTAAAAGAGGTAGAAAATCCAAATTTGCTCCTAAGGCTGTAAAAGGCTTTTTACTAGGATATGATTCAAACACAAGGGCATATAGAGTCTTTAACAAGTCCACTGGACTAGTTGAAGTTTCTTGTGACATTGTGTTTGATGAGACTAATGGCTCTCAAGTAGAGCAAGTTGATCTTGATGAATTAGATGATGAAGAGGCTCTGTGCGTCGCGCTAAGGAACATGTCCATTGAGGATGTGTGTCCTAAGGAATTCGAAGAGCCCATTCAAGCACAAGATCAACCATCCTCCTCCATGCAAGTATCTCCACCAACTCAAGATGAGGATGAGGCTCAAGATGATGAAGAAAAAGATCAAGAAGATGAGCCACCTCAAGAAGACGACAATGATCAAGGGGGAGATGCAAATGATCAAGACAAGGAGGATGAGCAAGTTCCAAGGCCGCCACACCCAAGAGTCCACCAAGCAATCCAACGAGATCACCCCGTGAACACCATCCTAGGAGATATGCATAAAGGGGTAACCACTCGATCTCGTGTTGCTCATTTTTGTGAACACTACTCTTTTGTTTCCTCTATTGAGCCACACAGGGTAGAGGAAGCACTTCAAGATTCGGATTGGGTGCTGGCAATGCAAGAGGAGCTCAACAACTTCAAGAGAAATGAGGTATGACATTTAGTTCCATGTCCTAATCAAAATGTTGTAGGAACCAAGTGGGTTTTCCGCAACAAACAAGACGAGCATGGTGTGGTGACAAGGAACAAGGCACGACTTGTGGCCAAAGGGTATTCACAAGTCGAAGGTTTGGATTTCGGTGAAACCTATGCACCCGTAGCTAGGCTTGAGTCAATTCGAATATTACTTGCCTATGCTACTCACCATGACTTTAAGCTCTACCAAATGGACGTGAAGAGTGCCTTCCTCAACGGACCTATCAAGGAAGAGGTCTATGTTGAGCAACCTCCTGGCTTTGAAGATAGTGAGTATCCTAACCATGTTTACAAACTCTCTAAGGCAAACCCTTAGGGACTTGGCTACAAGTTTAGCAAAGTCCCTCTCCTATGTGACAATGAGTGCAATCCGTATGGCGGATAATCCCGTTGAACACAGCCGCACTAAGCACATAACCATTCGGTATCACTTTCTGAGAGATCACCAACAAAAGGGGGATATCGAGATAGCCTATATAAACACCAAAGATCAATTGGCCGATATCTTTACCAAGCCTTTAGATGAGCAATCTGAAAGGGAAATGTGCCCTTGGGCCATTTCTATAAGATTTTGGTGATTAAGTGCTCAACACAAATGCTTTGAGTGATATTCGTGCCAAAGACTCAAGAAGTGCAAATCAAGATTAAAGGTATGTTTCTAGACTTAGTACACTGTTTTGAAGACTAATGTATTATGTCTAAGTGCTAGAAACAGGAGAAATCATTTTGGAGAAAAGTTGGCTATGTACAGCCAAAAGGCTGCTCGGTCTGGGTGCACCGGACTGTCCGGTGGTGCACCGGACAGTGTCCGGTGTGCCAGGACCAGTTCCGATGAATAGCCCACTCTCGGGTCTCGACGGCGGCGTACGGCTATAAATCACCAGACTGTTCGGTGGTGCACCGGACTGTTCGGTGAGTCGTCTACGACAAAGTCGTCGCTCTCGGGAAACAGTCAACAGCGTACGACTAAAATTCACCGGACTGTCCGGTGAGACACCGGACTGTCCGGTGAGCCAACGGTCGACTGCACCAACGGTCGACCGCGCAATCCACGCGTGACGCGTGGCCGAGCCAACGGTCAGATGGGGGCACCGGACTGTCCGGTGTGCCAACGACTCTAAATCTTCAACGGTCGGCTGCACCAAATCAGGAAAGCAATCTGCACCGGATAGTGAACAGTGGATGTCCGGTGGTGCACCGGACTGTCCGGTGCGCCACCCGACAGAAGGCAAGAATTGCCTTCCTGGATTGCTTCCAACGGCTCCTAGCTGCCTTGGGGCTATAAAAGGGACCCCTAGGCGCATGGAGGAGTACACCAAGTATACTTTGAGCAATCTTAATCTCTCACACTCCGTCTTTGCGCACTCGATTGATATTCTTAGTGATTTGAGCTCTGTTCTAGTGGTGAACTTGTTGCGATTCATTCGAGGTCAGGTCTTGGCCGTGTGTGTGCGTATTGCTGTGGATTTGTGTGTGTTGCTTCCCTCCCTTACTCTAGTGCTTTCACTTTGATCCTCATTGTAAGGGCGAGAAACTCCAAGTTGTGGAGATTCCTCGCAAACGGGAAAGAGTAAAGAAAGAAGAACATCGTGGTATTCAAGTTGATCATTGGATCACTTGAAAGGGGTTGAGTGCAACCCTCGTCCATTGGGACGCCACAACATGGAGTAGGCAAGTGTTGTACTTGGTCGAACCACGGGATAACTCGCGTGTCTTTTGTGGTTGCTTTTCTGTGATACTTGTGTTCACAAGAGCTCGCTATTTAGCCTACTAACACTTAACCAAGTTTTTTTGTGGCTATAAGTTTTAAGTTTCTACAGGATCACCTATTCACCCCCCTCTAGGTGCTCTCAATTGGTATCAGAGCCGTTCTCTTCAAGAAAGGGACTAATCGCTCGAAGGGATGAATCCTAAGGGAAAGGGGATGGTGATCAACGACAAGAAGAAGGCCTACAAGAAGGCGAAAGGCGAGGCACACCTCGGCAAAGAGTGGGACTCGGATTGTTCTTCATCCGACTCCGACGACGAAGGACTCGCCGCCACGGCCTTCAACAAATCGTCGCTCTTCCCCAACGAACGCCACACTTGTATAATGGCAAAGGAAAAGAAGGTAAACACTAGAGAAACTCCTAAGTACTCTACTTCTAGTGATGAGGACTCTAGTGATGATGAAATTGATTACACTAGCCTATTCAAAGGATTAGATAGAGCAAAAGTAGAAAAGATCAATGAATTAATTGATGCTCTAAATGAAAAGAATAGATTTCTAGAAAAGCAAGAGGATCTTTTATATGAAGAGCATGATAAATTTATAAGTATGCAAAAGTCTCTTGCGTTAGAAGTTAAAAGGAATGAAATGTTTCGTGTGAATTATCTACTTGTCATGAGACTGTGGCTAGCTTAAGGAACATTAATGATGATTTAAATGCTAAGCTAGAAGTAGCAAATAAATCTTGTGTAGAGCATGTTGTGATTTGTAATATGTGTAAGGATTTTAATGTTGATGCTTGTAGTGAACATTTAATTTCTATTACTAGATTAAATGATGAAGTGGCTAGTCCTAATGCCCAACTTAAGACTAGCAAAAATGATTTTGATAAACTAAAATTTGCAAGGAATGCCTACACTGTTGGTAGACACCCCTCAATTAAGGATAGGCTTGGCTTTCGAAGGGAAGCCAAGAACTTAACAAGTCAAAGGGCTCCCATCTCTGCTAAGGACAAAGGGAAGGCACCTATGACTAATAGTGTTCCAAGGAATCATGCTTTCTTGTATCATGATAGGAAATATTCTAGAAATGTTCATTATAATAGGAGTTATAATGCTTTTGACTCACATGCCATGATTGCTTCAAGTTCAAACTTTAGTGGTAGATCTAGGAGGAATTTTGTGTCTCATGCTCCTAGGAAAGTGTATAATGGATCTACCACTGTCTTTCATGCTTGCAATGCTAAATTTGTTCTTTCATGTAAAAATGAAAAAGTGATTGCTAAAAAGGTGGGGGCCAAATCCAAGGGAGACAAGACTTGCATTTGGGTCCCTAAGGCTATTATAACTAACCTTGTAGGACCCAACAATAGTTGGGTACCTAAAACCCAAGCCTAATTTGCCTTGCAGGTTTATGCATCCGGGGGCTCAAGTTGGATTATCGACAGCAGATGCACAAACCACATGACGGGGGAGAAGAAGATGTTCACCTCCTACGTCAAGAACAAAGATTCCCAAGACTCAATCATATTCGGTGATGGGAATCAAGGCAAGGTTAAAGGACTAGGAAAAATAGCTATTTCATCCGAGCATTCCATATCTAACGTGTTTTTAGTTGAATCGCTTGGGTATAATTTGTTGTCTGTTAGTCAATTATGTAACATGGGTTACAATTGCTTATTTACAAATGTAGATGTGTCTGTCTTTAGAAGGAGTGATGGTTCATTAGCTTTTAAGGGTGTACTAGACGACAAACTCTATTTAGTTGATTTTTCGAAGGAGGAGGCCGGTCTAGATGCATGCTTAATCGCTAAGACTAGCATGGGCTGGCTGTGGCATCGCCGTCTAGCACATGTTGGGATGAAGAATCTTCACAAACTTCTAAAGGGAGAACATGTGTTAGGTCTAACAAATGTGTTTTTCGAGAAAGATAGACCTTATACAGCTTGTCAAGCAGGCAAACAGGTGGGAAATCCTCATCACAGCAAGAATATGATGACCACATCAAGACCACTGGAGCTACTGCACATGGACCTCTTCGGACCCGTCGCCTACCTCAGCATCGGGGGAAGTATGGTCTTGTTATTGTTGATGATTTTTCTCGCTTCACTTGGGTATTCTTTTTGCAGGATAAATCAGAATCCCAAGGAATCCTCAAGCGCTTTCTAAGGCGAGCTCAAAACGAATTTGAGCTCAAGGTGAAAAAGATTAGAAGCGACAACAGGTCCAAGTTCAAGAACCTTCAAGTGGAGGAGTACCTTGAGGAGGAAGGAATCAAGCACGAGTTCTCCGCTCCCTACACACCACAGCAAAATGGTGTGGTAGAGAGGAAGAATAGGACGCTTATAGACATGGCGAGGACGATGCTGGGAGAATTCAAGACGCCCGAGCGGTTTTGGTCAGAAGCTGTGAACACAGCCTGCCACGCCATAAACCGGGTCTACCTTCATCGCCTCCTCAAGAAGATGTCATACGAGCTTCTAACCGGTAACAAACCCAACGTTTCATATTTTCGTGTATTTGGGAGTAAATGTTATATTCTAGTGAAGAAAGGTAGGAATTCAAAATTTGCTCCCAAAGCTATAGAAGGGTTTTTACTAGGTTATGACTCAAATACAAAGGCGTATAGAGTCTTCAACAAATCATCGGGTTTGGTTGAAGTCTCTAGCGACGTTGTATTTGATGAAACTAATGGCTCTCCAAGAGAGCAAGTTGATCTTGATGATGTAGATGAGGATGATGTTCCAACGGACGCAATTCGCACCATGGCAATTGGAGATGTGCGACCACAGGAACACAAGGAGCAAGATCAACCTTCTTCCTCAACAACGGTGCACCCCCCAACTCAAGATGATGAACAGGTTCCTCAAGAGGAGGCGTGTGATCAAGGGGGAGCACAGGATGTCAAAGTTGAGGAGGAAGAAGCACCATAGGCCCCTCCAACTCAAGTTCGAGCAATGATTCAAAGGAATCATCCCGTCGACCAGATATTGGGTGATATTAGCAAGGGAGTAACCACTCGCTCTAGATTAGCTAATTTCGGTGAGCATTACTCTTTTGTCTCTTCTATTGAGCCTTTCAGGGTAGAAGAGGCCTTGCTAGATCCGGACTGGGTGTTGGCCATGCAGGAAGAGCTCAACAACTTCAAGTGAAATGAAGTTTGGACACTAGTGCCGCGTCCCAAGCAAAACGTTGTGGGAACCAAGTGGGTGTTCCGCAACAAACAGGACGAGCACGGGGTGGTGACAAGAAACAAGGCTCGACTTGTGGCAAAAGGTTATGCCCAAGTCGCAGGTTTGGACTTTGAGGAGACTTTTGCTCCTGTGGCTAGGCTAGAGTCGATTCGTATTTTGTTAGCCTATGCCGCTCACCATTCTTTCAGGTTGTTCCAAATGGACGTGAAGAGCGCTTTCCTCAACGAGCCAATCAAGGAGGAGGTGTACGTGGAGCAACCCCCTGGCTTTGAGGATGAACGGTACCCCGACCATGTGTGTAAGCTCTCTAAGGCGCTCTATGGACTTAAGCAAGCCCCAAGAGCATGGTATGAATGCCTTAGAGACTTTTTAATTGCTAATGCTTTCAAGGTTGGGAAAGCTGATCCAACTCTTTTTACTAAGACTTGTGATGGTGATATATTTATGTGCCAAATTTATGTCGATGATATAATATTTGGTTCTACTAACCAAAAGTCTTGTGAAGAGTTTAGCAGGGTGATGACTCAGAAATTCGAGATGTCGATGATGGGCGAGTTGAACTACTTCCTTGGGTTCCAAGTGAAGCAACTCAAGGACGGCACCTTCATCTCTCAAACGAAGTACACACAAGACTTGCTCAAGCGGTTTGGGATGAAGGACGCCAAGCCCGCAAAGACTCCAATGGGAACCGACGGACATGTCGACCTCAACAAAGGAGGTAAGTCCGTTGATCAAAGGGCATACCGGTCTATGATAGGGTCTTTTCTTTATTTATGTGCTAGTAGACCGGATATTATGCTTAGCGTATGCATGTGTGCTAGATTTCAATCCGACCCAAGGGAGTGTCACCTTGTGGCCGTTAAGCGAATTCTTAGATATTTAGTTGCTACGCCTTGCTTCGGGATCTGGTATCCAAAGGGGTCTACCTTTTACTTGATTGGATACTCAGACTCCGACTATGCTGGATGTAAGGTCGATAGGAAGAGTACATCAGGGACGTGCCAATTCCTAGGAAGGTCCCTGGTGTCGTGGAGTTCTAAGAAACAAACCTCCGTTGCCCTATCCACCGCTAAGGTCGAGTACGTTGCCGTAGGATAGTGTTGCGCGCAACTACTTTGGATGAGGCAAACCCTTCGGGACTTTGGCTACAATCTGAGCAAAGTCCCACTCCTATGTGACAATGAGAGTGCAATCCGCATGGCGGACAATCCTGTTGAACACAGCCGCACAAAGCACATAGACACCCGGCATCACTTTTTGAGAGATCACCAGCAAAAGGGAGATATCGAAGTGTTTTATGTTAGCACCGAGAACCAGCTAGCCGATACCTTTACCAAGCCTTTAGATGAGAAGACCTTTTGCAGGCTGCGTAGTGAGCTAAATGTCTTAGATTCGCGTAACTTGGATTGATCTAGAGCATACATGTGTTTTATGCATTTGATCATATTCCCTTATGCATTTTATTGCTTATTTATGGTGCTCAAGTTGTGCAAGGAATCCCTAGACCTCACAAGTCCATGTGTAAATGATGCACATATTTAGGGGGAGAAATGTTACAACTTGACCCTTTGAGACTAACTGTGTGCTTGAGTTCTCTTAATTTAGTCTTCAAGGCGATTGAAAGGGAAAAGGTGGACTTGGACCATGCAAGACTTCCACTGCACTCCGATGAAAGGGTAAAATTACTCCAAGTTCATCTCCGTGCTCTTATTGCCTTTTTACTCTTAATTGAAGATTTCGGTGAGGCAATGGGGTTTGAAGGCTAATAATGATCTCGTTTTGGTGCTTAATGCCAAAGGGGAGAAATTAAGGCCAAAGCAAATGGATCAGCTACCACTTGAGAGAGAATTTTGAAAATAGTAGAGTTAGAGCTTTTGTTTTGTCAAAATACTCTTGTTGTCTCTTATTGTTAAAAGTTGGTCTCTTGTGGGGAGATTGTTTGATTATGGGAAAAAGGGGGAGTTTTTGAATCTTTGATCAATTTCTCTTTGAATACTTCTCTCTATGCCTCAACAAGTGAATTTGACTTAGAGATAGGAAATTGAGTTTGATTTGCAAAAACAAACCAAGTGGTGGCAAAGAATGATCCAAATATGCCAAATCTGAATTGAAAACAAATTTTTGTTTTCATTTGCATTGATGTTGCACTTCTTCTAGTTGCTTTTCGTTGTGTTGGCATAAATCACCAAAAATGGGGAGATTGAAAGGGAAATGTGCCCTTGGGCCATTTCTATAAGATTTTGGTGATTAAGTGCTCAACACAAATGCTTTGAGTGATATTCGTGCCAAAGACTCAAGAAGTGCAAATCAAGATTAAAGGTATGTTTCTAGGCTTAGTACACTGTTTTGAAGGCTAATGTATTATGTCTAAGTGCTAGAAACAGGAGAAATCGTTTTGGAGAAAAGTTGGCTAAGCCAAAAGGCTGCTCGGCCTGGGTGCACCGGACTGTCCGGTGGTGCACCGGACAATGTCCGGTGTGCCAGGACCAGTCCCGATGAACAGCCTACTCTCGGGTCTCGACGGCGGCGTACGACTATAAATCACTGGACTGTCTGGTGGTGCACCAGACTGTCTGGTGAGTCGTCTGCGATGAAGTCGTCGCTCTCGGGAAATAGTCAACAGCGTAGGCTAAAATTCACCGGACTGTCCGGTGAGCCAACGGTCGACCGCGCCAACGGTCGACCACGCAATCCGCGCGTGACGCGTGGCCGAGCCAACGGTCAGATGGGGGCACCGGATTGTCCGGTGTGCACCGGACAGTGTCCGGTGTGCCAACGGCTCCAAATCTTCAACGGTCGGCTGCGCCAAATCAGGAAAGCAATCTGCACCAGAGAGTGAACAGTAGATGTCCGGTGGTGCATAGGACTGTCCGGTGCGCCACCCGATAGAAGGCAAGAATTGCCTTCCTGGATTGCTTCCAACGGCTCCTAGCTGCCTTGGGGCTATAAAAGGGACCCCTAGGCGCATGGAGGAGTACACCAAGCATACTTTGAGCAATCTTAATCTCTCACACTTCGTCTTTGCGCACTCGATTGATATTCTTAGTGATTTGAGCTCTGTTCTAGTGGTGAACTTGTTGCGATTCATTCGAGCTCAAGTCTTGGCCGTGTGTGCGCGTATTGCTGTGGATTTATGTGTGTTGCTTCCCTCCCTTACTCTAGTGCTTTCACTTTGATCCTCATTGTAAGGGCGAGAGACTCCAAGTTATGGAGATTCCTCGCAAACGGGAAAGAGTAAAGAAAGAACACCGTGGTATTCAAGTTGATCATTGGATCACTTGAAAGGGGTTGAGTGCAACCCTCGTCCATTGGGACGCCACAACGTGGAGTAGGCAAGTGTTGTACTTGGCCGAACCACGGGATAACTCGCGTGTCTTTTGTGGTTGCTTTTATGTGATACTTGTGTTCACAAGAGCTCGCTATTTAGCCTACTAACACTTAACCAAGTTTTTTTGTGGCTATAGGTTTTAAGTTTCTACATGATCATCTATTCACCCCCCCCCCCCTCTAGGTGCTCTCACAATCCTTTACCAAACTTAGGAATGAGCTAAATATTCTTGATTTCTGGAATTTTGATTGATTCTTTGCACACATAGCTCATTTTTATACCTTTGATCATATCTCGTTTATGTCTATGACTAATGTGTTTTTCAAGTGTCGTCTCATGCTTAGTCACAGATATTGAAAGGGAAATGGAGTATTCGGCAAAGAAGGCGCTTCCACTCAACTCTAATTATATTTGCCGGTACTCCGCTTCGTTGTCCACTTTGGTATAATCTTCACTCATATTTTTGTTTGCCAAAGCGGGAGAAAGTTTGAATAAGGGCTTATATCTCACTCAAGTATCCGTTTTTGGCGATTCATGCCAAAGGGGGAGAAAGTATGAGCCCAAAGCAAAAGGTCCGCACCACCACCAAATTTAAAAATGAAGTTTTCAATTTGATATCTTATTGTGTTAAAAAGGGGGAGAAAGTGGTATCTTCAAAAATTGCAAAACCCTCTTGAACACTAAGAGGAGAATTTTATTTAGGGGAGTTTTGTGTTAGTCAAAGGAAAAGCATTTGAGACAGGGGGAGAAAATTTTCAAATCTTGAAAATGCTTTCTTCAGTCTTATTCTTATACCTTTGACTATTTGCAAAATAATTTTGAAAAGAATTTTACAAAGGATTTGCAAAAACAAAACCCATGGTGCAAATGTGGTCCAAAATTTCAATAAAGAAGAAAACCATCCATGCACATCTATTGAGATAAGTATATTGGTTTCAACTCCAAGCAACCTTTGCACTTACATTATACAAACTAGTTCAATTCTGCACTTTTATATATGCTTTGGTTTGTGTTAGCATCAATCACCAAAAAGGGGGAGATTGAAAGGGAAATGGGGTCAAACCTTTTCCAATAAGAATTTTGGTGGTTGAATTGCCCAACACAAATTATTGGACTAACTAGTTTGCTCTAGAAAATATGTTCTACAGGTGCCAAAGGTTCACAACAAACCAATACAAATCAAAAGAAAGGGTTCAAACAAAGGGACCAAAAGATAACCGAAGTGTGCCCTGGTCTGGCGCACCGGACTGTCTGGTGTGCCACCGGACAGTGTCCGGTGCACAAGGGAACCCAACTCCGAACTACTCACCTTCGGGAATTCTGGGAGCCCCTCCGCTATAATTCACCGGACTGTCCAGTGTAGCGCCGGACTGTCCGGTGTGCCAGCGGAGCAACGGTCGTCTGCAAAACGCATTCAATGCGCTACAATGCGCGATAGAGTTAGAGCAGCGCCAGAAGGCGCACCGGACAGTGCATAGTGACTGTCCGGTGAACCACCGGACTATCCGGTGACCCAGAAGACAGAAGCTCCAACGGTCGAACCCTAACGGTCGGGTGACGTGGCTGGCGCACCGGACAGTGTCCGGTGCGCCCGTCGACAGCAGCCTCCACCAACGGCTACTTGGTTGGGGCTATAAATACCCCCAACCACCCACCATTCATGGCATCCAAGTTTTCAGACTTCCTACACCTTACAAGTGCTATAGCATTCAATACAAGACACACCAGAGAGATCAAATCCTCTCCCAAGTCCAAAGATCATTCCAAAACAAATTAGTGACTAGAGAGAGTGACTTGTGTTCATTTGAGCTCTTGCGCTTGGATTGCTTCTTTTCTTTCTCATTCTTTCTTGTGATCAACTCAATTGTAACCGAGGCAAGAGACACCAATTGTGTGGTGATCCTTGCGGGGACTTTGTGTCCCGTTTTATTGAGAAGAGAAACTCACTCGGTCTAAGTGACCGTTTGAGAGAGGGAAAGGGTTGAAAGAGACCCGGTCTTTGTGACCACCTCAACGGGGAGTAGGTTTGAAAGAACCGAACCTCGGTAAAACAAACCATCGTGTCTTACTTCCTATTTGCTCACGATTTGTTTTTCGCCCTCTCTCTCAGACTCGTTCATATTTCTAACGCTAACCCGGCTTGTAGTTATGCTTAAGTTTATAAATTTCAGATTCGCCCTATTCACCCCCTCTAGGCGACTTTCACTATGATCATGTGTGAGCTCACCCTTGCTGTCTCACACCCCAACAGGAGAAGAGCAGGTGGTTCAGGAGGAGCCACAAGGCGAGGAGTTTGATCTGATCTAGGTGGCTTTCTCAGTTGACATTGGCGCCAACGACGATCCTTAGTTCGTTTTATTTTTATCTTTTATTTTGTAATAAGACTTCCGCTATGTAATAATACTCTGATGTTTTGTGACATTTATCTCTATACACTCTGTTATTATATATGTTGTCTTCTTAGCGCATGTATGAGATGCACCTGGCTTTGTTCCTTAAAGCCGGGTGTGACAAATGGGTAAAGAAGTGATCAAGGGCACAACTTGTCTTCAATGAGCTCCTGCTCAGCAGTTTCTACCAGCTGAACCTCAGCAGTCTCTATCAGCACAACTTGTCTTCAATGAGCTCCTGCTCCTACTCAACTTGTCTTCAATGGGCACAATTTTGGAGTTACAGATTTTAAGTTATGAATTTCCAAAGGTTTTATGTGCTTGAAATAGGATTAAATGAGAAATAAATTTTCTTACTGTTTTCATGTCAAAACAGTGGCACTAATGGATAGACAATAATATTATAAAAATTTAGAAACTGGAATGGACCAATTTGGAGTTCATACGAATTTTCTACAAATTAAACAAGTTCTAATATTTATTTATGCATTAAAAATTAATTTCTGATATTAATTTCTGATTTTTAATACTCTCTAGATTGGGCCTCAAATTCTTGAAAGCACAGGGGCTTCCGTGCAATAATTTCTAAGACTATGTGGACTGTTCTTGTGGACCGCGGGTTGGTTTCTGAGTTTCCCGAGGGCTCTTATGCAAAAGAGGCCAGCGAAGGGGTATCAGCCGATTACGACCGTTGGATCGACTGCCGACGCCTAGGATTAGGTCCCAGATCTCACGAATCGGTATGCGAAACGGGCCACCAGATCATTGAAAGACGGCCCAAAATCTCTCATGCCCCAACACCTCTCGGCCGCACACTAGCTGATCACCGGCCGAGATTGCTTTGGCCGAAGCGTTAAGCTGCATCTAATCGCGACTGTCCGTTTACGGATCTAGGGTCGCGCTGGCATCTTCAACCTTGCGCTCACTTGCTACGGCAGCGTGCCCAGCCGTCACGGTGGAGCCGCGCCGGTGACTCACCTACCCTCGACCCGGTGCCTCAGACTAACCCAAAGGGAGGTGCACGTGGAACGAAGAACTGCGAGCATGACGGGGGCATAGTCATACCAGAGCTATGTCGCGAGGCACTTGTCCACATCATGAGGCGGACGGCGGCGCTTTCCCAACTCCGATGAGCAATTAGCAGGTGTACAGTTGACGATCCCGCACACCAGCGCCACAGACGACTTCTCGATGGTTTGCACAAGTCCCCGACTGTCGGTGTTTTGGGTCCGACCGCACACCCGGGGTTGCCCCTCAAGGTGTTTTAGGAGTAGGACGGTGTCAACAACTGTAGCAGAATGGTTCGTGCCGATCGCACGAGGGACAGTGGACAAGGTTTACAGGTTCGGGCCGCTTAGAGATGCGTAACTGAAAGCTCTCTTGTGAGTTTTGGTGTTTGGATGACAACTCAATTAAAGGACTAACAAGTGTACTAAGTGTTGAACAGGTGCTTAAGGTAAAGCTAACAGGGTTCAACACAAGTGAACAAATGTGATAGTCCAAGAACTGGATTATGGATACATAATGGACATCACAAGTAAGATGGTCATTGCATAAAGTGAGACTCGGGTGCGTATCTCGGAGACAACTGATCAAGCCGAGGACGGAGGCAAGAAAAGCTTCGAGGTACCAAGTGCACGGGAGAAGGTCAAGGAGGCTGAGGAACCCAAAGCCAAGGGTGAAGAAGAAGGCTTGCAAGTCAAGGGTGATCGAGTTGAGAACAGCTACGACACATCAAGGATCACTACATAAGGACGTGACTTACAACCAATGAGGAAACATCTCTAGCTATGTGGTGTAAGTCATAAGGCTCAAGATCAAGCTCTAAGAAGAAGTGCACAAGGTCACTAGAAGAAGAAGCAGTGTCAAAACCAGAACTGGAGGCAGCCCAAAATAGCTAAGTTCACCTTGATCTTTAGTTTGGGTTGTTCCTATGTTTGGAGATGTTCTATGTGACCTTTGCAGGATGTTGGAGCTAAGTAATGTCAATCTAGATCAAGTCAAGCTGACTTGATGATCTATGAGTCCAACATCAAAAGCTCAAGCATGTCAAATGCTATAGATATAATAATTAAGAAAAGGTATGTTTCTAGACTTAGTACATTGGTTTTGTGTACTAATATACTTGTCTAAGTGCTAGAAACAGAAGGAAGAAGAAAAGGAAAGAGGTGCAAAAGGCTTGGCTGTGTACAGCCAAGACTCAGCTCAGTCTGGCACACCGGACTGTCCGGTGGTGCACCGGACAGTGTCTGGTGCGCCAGGCTGAACTCCGGTGAACAGGCCGCTCTCGGGAGGAGTCTGGCGACGTACGGCTATATTTCACCGGACTGTCTGGTCATGCACCGGACTATCCGGTGAGCCAACGGTCGGCTGTGGCAACGGTCGGCCGCGCGATCCGCGCGTGACGCGTGGCCGAGCCAACGGTCAAATGGGGGCATCGGACTGTCCGGTGTGCACCGGACAGTGTTCGGTGCGCCAACGGCTCCAAGGCAGCAACGGTCGTCTGCGCCAATTTTGGAAGGAAATCGGGCACCGGACAGTGTCCGGTGCGCCACCCGACAGAAGGCAAGGATTGCCTTCCTGGATTGCTTTCAACGGCTCCTAGGGCCCTTGTGCCTATAAAAGGGACCCCTAGGCGCCTCAAGCAATATATAAGTGCAGCCAACAAGTGTAGACATCACTCGAATCAATTCTCACTCTCCCTCTTGTGTGTATCTCTATAGTTTGTGTAGAAGGCACAACTATAAGCCTTTAGAGAGAAGAGAAGTGCTGCTAAGAGCTAGAGCAAGGTCTTGAGCGTATCGTTACTCTGCCGGGGTGCTGCCAAGAAGTTTGTAAGCAGCCGCGGTTTTGTTGTAACACACTCAACATAGTGAAAGGCTCTACCTGTCATACTGACAGATCTGAGCAAACGGAGGAAGGAGTTGAAATAGACTCCAAGCCCAGGTGTGGCTAACTCCAACGAGGACTAGGCAAGCATTTCAGGCTTGGCCGAACCTCGGGATAAATCCTTGCGTCTGTGTGCTCTATTCTGTATTGTATCCCGACTCTCTGTCTTACTCGCCCTTATATCTGCACTTCAACACTTATCTGTGGTATAAGCTTTATTTGAAGTGCAGGACATTTTGAGACAGGATCTTCTATTCCGCTGCAACCTACTCGAAGGATCTTCTCACTCCACTGCGTACTAAGTCTTCTGTGGCGGAACCGCCCGAATTATTCCAACTTAAGTGCCTAAGTCCCGCCTTAGAGGCTAGACCACACTTAAATAGGAATAAACTGTCAGTCCCTCGGATCTAGTCCGATAAAGCCACTTAACCAGGATCGAATACCACTAGCTCACACGAAGGTGAGGCACAGAGAAATACAATAAAACATAACACCACAGATTTAATAAATATCATTAGTGATTACATTATCGGAGTTTCAGAAATAATAACCATAAATTTTAATGCAGCGGAAATAACTAACGGAGAAAACCGAGTAACATGGCGAAGCCTGGCCACGCTACTCCTCCTGGTCCTCTCCTGCGGAAGCAATAACCCACTTGACCGTCTGTCCCGGTGGCAGGGACGAAAGCCAAGTCACACCATCAACCAAACATCCTAAGAAGTACCTGCAAAAATTATGCCACAAGCAAGGCTGAGTATACTAATACTCAGCTAGACTTACCCGGTGTGAGGAGTCTACTCCTCTACCTCTAGACATGCAGCTGTTTGGCTGTGGGGTTTGGTTGCCAAAAGCACTAGCTGAGTTTGTAAATCAAGTTTTAGCTTTGTCAAGTTTAAGTGTGACTCTCTTAAGGCTAAATGTGTACTATCTACTCATACATGGTATCAAACATATTTAGCAATCAACATCTTGTGTCAACTCATCATATTTCCACTTGTTACTCAATGCAGTACAATGGATCAAGCAGTCTCATTAGCTGTGAGAAGCAGACGATTCGAATCGAGTTTTTATCCTTGCAAGGTAAACCTAAACACACGACATGCAGGGGCACTCCGTCCCCACACATATCAACCGTCCCCATCGATTCCCTGGCAACAGAAAGGGGCTCACCGCCTTGGCGTACAATGCCTCACTGACCCCGACTGGCCGTCGTGCAGTGACCGCACTTGTACCCACCATAACCGGAATGGGAGACCTCGTCTCAGGTCGCGTGAGGAGGGCAATCTGCGGGCAGGTTCACTCAGGTACTAGGCTTACCGATTTACCATATTTCTCGGTATGTGTTTAGTACGTTCAAACGCTTGACACAGGTATCCGCACGTTAATCCTTATTCCATTTTCCATCTCGTAGACCACGCATCCCCATGGACCCGTGTCCACAGACCATCACCATTCTGTTATCAAAGTGGATACAACCAAATCCTGACCTCGCGCGAGTGCTAGAAAAATCACTCGACTTCTACCGAGATCCCTAATTAGCAAAGCAGCTACTCGACCTAGCATACTAGTATCCATCTCAAAGGGAATCCTGAGTTCATGCAACTAGGGTTTCATTCAACTCCTACACTTAAGTGCACGGTACAAGCCTACAAACATTAAGTGCAGTAAAATAGCATATATAAACGGTTATGCATAAAACCGGGGCTTGCCTTTAATTTAACACTTAGACATTGTTTGCTGGGGGAGATACTCGCTCGGCGAGCATCCACTGGTTAAGTCCACCATCCTTCAGTACGTCCACCAACTTCATCTTGTGGTTGTCACCACATCACTTGCACGGTCGTCACCTCTCGGTCCTAAATGAGATGCAATAAGCATATGGATGAATATAGTAAAATAGCACAAGATACTTTAAGTACACGCTAGCGAATTAAACACTAAGTAGCGAGACATCACAAGCAACCACACCCACTAGCGTTAGCTAACTACATATCATCGAGCGCACAACATTACACCACTAAAAAGACGACAAACATTTTGGATATTTACGCAATACAATATTACATCACAATTAACTAGAGAAAGGAACGTATAAAAACATGACACATATATTATCTCAAGCTTAGCCATGGCAATTCTATGTGAATTTAGTGCCAACCAATCATTTTTTGCCAAAAGGGGGAACTAACAATTAAATGAGTGCTTGCAGATTTTTGGGACAGCAGCACAACAGTTATTTGTTTTAATTATAACTTTTCAAATATTAATGCAAACATAGCAAACTAGGACTTTCTGGAAAGCTTAAAATGTTTTCTACAACCTTGGTATTTTCATCTCAACAAGATTCCACACTTAGCAAGGTTAAAAATGCTAACACAACAGATCTGTCCAGATTTGGACAGATTCAGACTTGCAACTTCAAAAATTCACAACTAAAGATTCAGACATCCAAACAAGGTGCTCCTAGACTTTCTGGAAAGGTAATAAAATTGTCTACACATCATTTATAAACATCTCAAGGTGATTCAATATTTAACTAAGGATAAAATACACTAGGAGGCTTTGCTGTCCAGAATTGGACAGATTCAGTCTTCAGGCTTTAAACATCCATAACTTAATCTTCAGATCACCAAAAATAGTGATCCAAGACTTTTTGGAAAGCTTAGAAAAAGCACTACATAACTTTTGTAATCACCAAGAAGTGGTTCCAGTTTTAATCAAATCAAACATTACAGTTTTCGAAATCTGTTCTGACAGAGGACAGAACACAACAACCAGTTTGTAAAATTCATAACTCTTAAACTATCAGGCCTATGGTTATGAAATTTTAACACAAGCAAGATGAGAAAAGCATCTACAACTTTCTTATAATCGACAAGGACTGATTCTAACATTACATTAGGCAAACAATGCAGTTTCTGAAATCTGTACAGAATTTGGACAGATTCAGTTACTGAATTTGTAAAAATCATAACTCCTAAACAATCAGACTTATGCCTGTCAAATTTTAACACCAGCAAGATAATAAAGTTATCTACCACTTTTCTATAGCACATATCTACAGAAAACACAATTTAGTTCATAAAACATACCGCACGACAAAAACAGCGCGTGCAGCCCAAAACAGCAATCAATAAATTCCAGTTTCTATATAATTCAAGAATTGCAGCATTCTAGAGACTTGAATCATTCTAGCACTTTACCACTTCTTAGAGTTAAATTAATTACATGAGGACTAGCAAGTAGGCTTACAAATTTTATCCAAATCATTTAGTGCACTAAAATTACTACAACCAATTAACAACGCATTCTTCACGATAATCACCCAACAATTTGCGTTTTAAATTAGACATCACATGAGCGCTACTACTTTTCATCCGCGACCGTAACCATACGCATTTAGAATACAACAAGCAAATTATCGTGGCTACGACCTTAACCAATTCATCGAACAATTTGGCTAACTAGAGCAACGACACGGTCCGCTCGACAGCATACACGTCGGCTTGTCTATTACTATCGCAATCCGAGACAACACATATATAATAAACACTTAACGAAATCGACTCCTGTTTAACATGAGTTGGCTAATCACAGTAGAAGACCTAGCGAACCATTTTAGATATCGTAACTCAAGAACATGGGTTGGAGCCGATTGATCAGTGTTTCTCAACTATTGCTCAACTTGAACTAGTTAACACACAAGTCACCTAAATAGCTCATTTTTTTGGGGTCTATCGTGGAGGCATTTACACACGGCGTAAAACTCCATAAGACTACATTTGCTACTGGCATCAACAATACCTACCGACCTATTATTTACCATACGAACGCAGTTACACGCCGCCTACTAGTTTTTAACATAATCCTCATATAGCTCGGAATTCCAACTACTCACTAACAATAAATCACGCACGACCACTACCACATCGACCGGTTAATTTATTTGGACATCGCCTAGCGTACCACGAGTACCCCGCATTTTGACTCGACATATAAACATAGAGGAAGCGATGACTACTTCGGCATGTCACCACCTCTCTATTTAAGCAAATACAATTTCCACCTACAACGACTGAACATTCGTGTCGAGCACACCTTATGTTACCTTGTCTCGCATACAACCATGTTGTGGCGTGCACTCGAGACACTTCAACCAATGTGGCGCGACCACTAATATATGAACTCCGATACTCAGGTTTTAATAATTCATCCTCTACGCAACTAGCGTTTTCTAACTACTCGTCACATCAATAAATATACTCCCTATATAATCATGAATTCCATCACATTGCATAAAACAATTACACTTTTCGCATAACCACATATCGATACATTTCCCAAAACAAAAGCCGCATTTTGTAACTTAGTTTTTCGCATCAAACAACGCATCGCATATTTTTCCTACCAAGATATAAAAACATCCGAGTTCTTCTCTACTTCTTTTTCTTTCGCCACAAAATTCAATCCATACCAACACAATTTTTAAAAATGCACCACATCGACCAAAACATAATTAGACAACTACAAATCGCATACATCACATAACCTTTGTTCTCCAATCGCAAACACGATCCTACCAACGTGTATAGCCAAAACATATTACACACATCCACATATATACATGCACTGCCCGACATCAATCAAAGCATACGTAATATAAACTATAAATCAATCAACCTGAACGAGTCGTGACTAGGCGTGTGGGCTGTCCACATGGCTCGGTATTTCGTCGAACGGGCAAGGCACGACGTCGACCACTAGCTGCGAAAACACACAATTTGTTGGCGGCAGTTCATCGAACATCACACACATCAGAAAATAAACATCGAAAACAGCGGGGGTTTCTCACCACGGTTTTCGACGGCGTCGCGGATGGGCTGCGCACACCCGGTTGGAGGCCGACGACGAGCGCGACAAGGAAACCCCGCAGCAGTGCTGCTGCACTGGAGAAAGGGCACGAGATCTGGATGGGAATAGGCGCGACGGGCATGAGGAGAGCTCGGCCAAGAAGGAGCTCGGCTGGCGAGGCGAGGGAGGACGTCGGCAAGGGATGCTCGCTGCACGCGACCAGCGAGGAAAGGCAGCGAGTATGGATGAGGAGATTTCTGGCCAAGTGGAGGACGCCAACCATTTCAAGGCACCATGGGGGTTCCTGCGCCAAACAGAGAGCAGGGAGGAGGGGTGCTGCGCGCTAGTGGAAGAAGTGGCTGGAGATGTGGCACAGGGAGCTTGGAACGACTGCGCAGGGGAGGGACGCTGTCCCTGGGAGGGAGCTGCTGCTTGGAGGAATGGAGCTCGGCGGCCATGGAGTTTCTGCCCCTACGCACGTACAGGAAACAGAGAGAAGAGGCTGCTGTGCAGAGGAGGCCGACCAGGGGGTGAAGAAGGGCGCCGAGCACATGGGCTCTGGACGCCATGGCCGTGGCTGCTGGCCGAGCAGGGAGAAACAGGGGGAGGGCTGGGCGTCCATGGCAGGAGCGTCGGCAAGGGGAGGAAGAAGACTGCTGGCTGAGAGAGTGGCGGCTAGGGGGGTAGATGAATAAAAGCCAATTTGCAAGGGAAGGCATTTCTATTTATAGACATGGGCTAGGGTTAGGGTTTCAATTGGGCCAAATGGGCTAGGTCGGGCTTGGCCCAAAACACGTACTCGGGTCGCGCTAAATTATTTTCCGGAATAAAAATGTTTCTGCGGGTTTCGTCTGTACGCAAAACAGCGTGAACTAGATTTCGGACGAAGGGACAGTTGCGCGATTAACTCGGCCGAGAGTCTGTTTTGACTTTGCTCGGAAATAATTCCTCGCGCATGATTCGAAAATAAATCGTCCTGAGATTTGATCGATTTTGGATTTTTAGTCGGAGAAATTGAATCGTGACATTTTAGAATCGCAGTCGATACGGGGTTTTGAGTTTGGTTCGAACATAAGATATTTGGCTGAGTCGAGTAAGAATTATTTAGAGGACGACATACTGAGTATCCCGTTGGAGAATACAGACCCGAATAAAATAGTCGGACATAGATCAAAGTTTCGAGGAATTAGATTCGGACTCAGATCAGATAACAATTGTCGAGAGTTTGATTTAAAGAGCTTCGGATGAGATTTATAATTCGAGAATGATCTTCGAGTCTGCATTAGTTCCGAGAATTAAAAGTTTTAACACGCTCCGAAATGGGTTGTTTCTCGCGATCGAATAACTCTGAATTCGGTGAACTTCCAAAAGAAAGCCTGATAAACAGAGATAGGCACGATCAAGAAATAGAAATTTTTTTACTGTGCATCCGAGATTAGGATAAATCACCCGATATAACACGAAATAGACACCTGGGGTGTCACAGCCCTCCCCCCTTAAAAGAATCTCGTCCCGAGATTCGAATGAGACTCTTAAGGGTGGAGAAGCATGTAACTCCCAGGCTGGAGATAGATGCAATTTTATGAGATGTGATCTGACAAGATACTGAAGATAGATTTGGGTAGAATATCGCGGCATGTTGAGACAAAATGCAGCGACCATTCTGAGAGAATGTACACAAAAGATAGCACATCAGTATAGTCTCGTAATGGATCACAACTATTGACCACGATACCAGCGCGTGCCGAGCAGCTCAACCATGTGTGCACCATAGTAGGCTCTCGGTTTCGTCGCGGCACCATCGGTCGTTTAGTCGTAATGTCATTACCAAACGCAACCAATGAGGAATCCACATAGCATAGATAGATGGAGCCCATGAGAGTACGGCTCATAAAACAAGAATGTGACCAGAGTTGAAGCAAAGATTGTTGGCAAAAGAGCATCACATGAGAATTCTTCGATTCCACGAACTTGTCATGATCATAACATGGATTATCAAGTCAAAGATTGATACGATATTTGATATGAGGAGGAACCAACCATAAGATCAAGATTGAGGAGCTTTTAGAGACATGAGAGAACTAAAGTCAACAGCATAATCCATTGAACCAAAAGTATCTACTGCTTAGAGATAAAATCGATAAAACAGCGTCATGATCCTCAAAGAAGGGGTATGAGACTGACCAGAAATGAGAGATTTAGGCAGATCAACATCTGATACTTGAGAACGGGTTATAGCCGATAACCAGATAACGGGGCAGAATCATTAAGGGATCCAGAAGTTTGGATGATAAAGCCAACATGATTCACAAGAAAAAGGATTACCAGATCTAGGCAAAAGGAGAGGTAGGCAAACAAGATCAGCTAGGGTGATCAACAGAAATGTTATGAAGTTTTTGGGGCAAGGACTCATGGAAAGAAACATGGCCTTGATAGGGTTTGCGCAACTAGACACCAACAACAAATATATTTTTTTTGACACAAGTGCACAAGGAGACTTGGGTTGGTCTAGCGGTCAAGCTGTGGGGGTCTATAAGCTGTGCAGGTGTAACTTCAAAGGTAAAACACTCAAGGGGGCTAGAAAATACCAACACAAGTAGGATTTTTTTAAGAAGGTTTCACTTGCTAAACTCAAGGTTGTTTGGAGTGGTCTTTTTATGGGCAAAACAGGCAACAATTTTTATTGGCAAAGAGGGTTGAACAATTACAATACACCTAGCTAACAAGACAAGACAAACACATAGCACGAACTAACAAGACTTACCAACCTGACACGGGGTAAGGCATTTCTAACATAGCAGTACATCACATTATTCACAAGTTTTTATTATTGGAATAAAGGTGAGATAAGCAGGTTGGTGCACAAGAGACAATTATAATGCGACAATCATGATGCATGCTCATTCTAGTCGTCTTCTCAGATCTAACTACTCTTCGGGTGCTTGCTATAGCATCCTTATTAATAGTAGTAGTAGCCTTTATGGCCTATATAAATAGCCACCTAGCTACCCATCTATTTCCTAAGGCTTCACGTCCTAGGTCTATCCTTATCGTTCTGATATCTATCCAACTTTGGTTTCTAAGCAAGTTTTACTTTAGAAAAATGTTGGTAATCATGACTTATTGACTTCTCTGTGATGGTATTCGCTCCGATACCAGCTGTGGCGGAACCGCCCGAATTATTCCAACTTAAGTGCCTAAGTCCCGCCTTAGAGGCTAGACCACACTTAAATAGGAATAAACCATCAGTCCCTCAGATCTAGTCCGATAAAGTCACTTAACCAGGATCGAATACCACTAGCTCACACGAAGGTGAGGCACAGAGAAATACAATAAAACATAATACCACAGATTTAATAAATATCATTAGTGATTACATTATCGGAGTTTCAGAAATAATAACCATAAATTTTAATGCAGCGGAAATAACTAACGGAGAAAGCCGAGTAACATGGCGAAGCCTGGCCACGCTACTCCTCCTGGTCCTCTCCTGCGAAAGCAATAACCCACTTGACCGTCTGTCCCGGTGGCAGGGACGAAAGCCAAGTCACACCATCAACCAAACATCCTAAGAAGTACCTGCAAAAATTATGCCACAAGCAAGGCTGAGTATACTAATACTCAGCTAGACTTACCCGGTGTGAGGAGTCTACTCCTCTACCTCTAGACATGCAGCTGTTTGGCTGTGGGGTTTGGTTGCCAAAAGCACTAGCTGAGTTTGTAAATCAAGTTTTAGCTTTGTCAAGTTTAAGTGTGACTCTCTTAAGGCTAAATGTGTACTATATACTCATACATGGTATCAAACATATTTAGCAATCAACATCTTGTGTCAACTCATCATATTTCCACTTGTTACTCAATGCAGTACAATGGATCAAGCAGTCTCATTAGCTGCGAGAAGCAGACGATTCGAATCGAGTTTTTATCCTTGCAAGGTAAACCTAAACACACGACATGCAGGGGCACTCCGTCCCCACACATATCAACCGTCCCCATCGATTCCCTGGCAACAGAAAGGGGCTCACCGCCTTGGCGTACAATGCCTCACTGACCCCGACTGGCCGTCGTGCAGTGACCGCACTTGAACCCACCATAACCGGAATGGGAGACCTCGTCTCAGGTCGCGTGAGGAGGGCAATCTGCGGGCAGGTTCACTCAGGTACTAGTCTTACCGATTTACCATATTTCTCGGTATGTGTTTAGTACGTTCAAACGCTTGACACAGGTATCCGCACGTTAATCCTTATTCCATTTTCCATCTCGTAGACCACGCATCCCCATGGACCCGTGTCCACAGACCATCACCATTCTGTTATCAAAGTGGATACAACCAAATCCTGACCTCGCGCGAGTGCTAGAAAAATCACTCGACTTCTACCGAGATCCCTAATTAGCAAAGCAGCTACTCGACCTAGCATACTAGTATCCATCTCAAAGGGAATCCTGAGTTCATGCAACTAGGGTTTCATTCAACTCCTACACTTAAGTGCACGGTACAAGCCTACAAACATTAAGTGCAGTAAAATAGCATATATAAACGGTTATGCATAAAACCGGGGCTTGCCTTTAATTTAACACTTAGACATTGTTTGCTGGGGGAGATACTTGCTCGGCGAGCATCCACTGGTTAAGTCCACCATCCTTCAGTACGTCCACCAACTTCATCTTGTGGTTGTCACCTGTCACACCCGGTTTTTAGAAGGTAAACCGAATGCGAACCATGTACGTGCCAGGATCAGTTATTCACGTACACAGCAGTTACATAACATGGACATCATCACACAGTGCTCAAATAGTATTAAAAGGGGAAATAATAGTCTATTACATCATACGTCTGAGACGTCCATATAGTTCTTACAATAAATCAAAGTGCGGAAAAGAAACGTAGATAACACGGCCTTCACAGGCAGCCGACTGGGGGTTGCCGCTAACCCACGCCTAGAACTCGTCGCAGTCTTGGAACTCCTGGAAGTCTCCTTCCACAGCTTCATCTTCTCCTGAGCAGTGGTTGCAATGCTGACAACCTGGGGGGGTTTGGGGTGTAGAGCAAGGGTGAGTACACATCAACATACTCAGCAAGTATCCTGTTTGGCTGTAGTGGACTAGCTTTATGTGGGGATAAGTCAAGCAGTTGCTTTTAGTTGGTCAGGTTATTACTTACTAGTAGAGAGCCAGGTTTTAACATTAACCCAAGTTATTAGCCCAATGTATCCTTTCCAAACGGAAAGAATACCACTTACCAATACCATAATCATAATCAGAATCATCAATCTCATTGCCACCTGTACCAAAATATCTCTGATCAAGTATCACTAATCTCTGGAGCTCCCTTGGCCGCTCATAACCGCGAGCACGGCTGATATATCAGTTTCATAACACTCTACAGAGGTTGTGCACTTTACCCACAAGCCGTGATTCCCTCTTGCCTCGGGCTGATCAAACCCTTAAACACTACCAAGGTGAATAGGCAGGGTCTCACTACGTAGCCTTTACAAAGATTCCCCGGGGCTGTAGCCACCCGTTAGGTTTCCTAAATGTACCGCACTCCTCCCCAAGGGACAAATCAACCTTGGCAGAGCGAGCCGCATACACCGAGCCCCATTGACGGCACAACGGCTAAGCGAACTACACCCCGGTTCCTCTAATTATTCAGCTAAGGGCGTCCCATTCCACCCTCATGGTTGCACTGTTTTCCCGGGCGGTCATCCATTGAACAGGTCCTTACGGAGAGGCACTCGAGAAACCACTCGAGTCCCCTTGAAAGTCACCAATATGATCATAAATAAGAAGGGGAAAACAGCGTATCATAGATAATCACATCATGTTCATTGATTAGAGTTGAGCAATAGCATCAGACTAAGCAGTAATAATCCGACCCAAATAGGTAAACAAGGACATGGATAACAAAAGCTAGTCAATCCTTAGGTATAAATGTGTAATGCGGGAGGTGAATTAAAGAATGAATAGGACAAAGATAGGTCAAAGGACACTTGCCTCCACCAACCGACTGCTGCTCAGGGGCTTCTCCTGCGAATTCCTCGGGCTCTTCGACCGGATCGTTCTCTATGCGAGCGCAAACATACATACATCCACATATTTAATACAAAAGAACAGTACACCATACAAGGGAACAGGTAAAACGAATATGCATCAAGTATGACATTCGATATCGCATTTGTTATGGTTAGAAAGAAACGGGAAAGATCTCGCAGGGGTTTAAAGTTTATGCACTAATGATCAGTTACAATTGGTTCTTAACAAAAGAATTCTGTTATATATATACTAATGGAAACCTAATCATTTTAGGTTGATCAACATTGCACGAGATAAACAATTAACTACGTGAATCAATAGCATAACGGAATTTTAAATTAAACTTCCTATTTTCCATAGCATAAACAATGATTAGTCTACCTAACATAAGGTAATCATGATCACAGAAAGTAAATAAAATAAAATAAAAAAATAAAAAAAACATGGGGGGGGGCGGTTGAACCGGCCCTAGGGCGGTTGAACCGGCCCTAGGCTGGGCGGCCGAGCTGGGGCGGGCGCGCGGGGGAGGGCGGCCGAGCTGGGCAGCCGGGGCGGCTGAGCCGGTCGGCCAGGGCGGCTGAGCCGGCCCTGAGCAGGGGGCGCGGCCAAGGGGCCAGGGGCGGCCGGGGGCTGGCCGGGGGCGCGGCCAGCGGCTTGGCCAGGGGCGGCCGGGGCCGGCTATGGCGCGGCCGGGCGCGGCTGGGGGGCGGCCGGGGCCGGCTATGGCGGCCGGGCGGGGCTGGGGACGGCCGGCGCGGCCAGGGGGCGGCCGGGCCTTGGCCGGGCAGGGAGGGGGAGAGGAGGGGAGAGGGAGGGGGAGGGAGAGAGGAGAGGGGCTCACCGGCGGTCGGGGAGCGACGGCGAGGGGCGGCCGGCGGCGGCTTAGGGCAGGGGCGTAGGGGATGGCGGCTAGGGAGAGAGAGAGGGAAAATGAGAGGGAGAGGGAGAGGGTTAGGGAAAAAAGGGGAGGATGGGGGGCGGCTGGGCCTCTTTGGGCCCAAGAGGGGGGCGCGCAGGGGCCTGGGCCGGCCGGGGTCGGCCCACGGCGCGGGAGAGAGAGAAAAAGAGGAGAGAGAAAGAGAGAGAAAGAAAAAGAAAAGATTATTTCCCTGTTTTCGAAATCCGATCTTTCTAGATGAATGCAATTGCACTTTCAAAGCAATCGAAAAATGCATGGTTCGGCATGGTGCATCAATCATAAAGTATTTTAGAGTTTTTCTTTACACGGGAAATCCAAACCGAATCCCGCTAGCTTTGGAAAAGATCAAGGTTTAGCGAGGGGAAAAAGAAAAAGAAAAGGTAACGCCCGAATTTTGGCGAGTAAAGAAAAGAAAAAATTCAACTGCAAAAATTCGGGGCGTTACAAACCTATCCCCCTTAAAAGAATCTCGCCCTCGAGATTCAGGGCTGGCTAGCAAAGAGCTCTGGGTACTTAGCCATCAAATCATCTTCACGCTCCCAGGTTGCTTCTTCCTCAGAGTGATGACTCCATCTGACTTTGCACATTCTGATGGTCTTCCTTCGGGTGACTCTATCTGCAACCTCAAGGATCTGAGCTGGCTTCTCAACATAGGTCAAGTCCTCCTGGACTTCCAGACCTTCCACTGGCAACTGCTCTTCTGGCACACGCAAGCACTTCTTCAACTGAGACACATGAAAGACATCATGCACAGCTGACAAGTTCTCCGGCAGACTGAGCTGATAGGCCACTTCTCCACGCTTTGAGAGGATCTGGTACGGACCAATGTAGCGGGGTGCTAGCTTGCCTTTGATTCCGAACCTTCTGACTCCTCTGATCGGTGACACTTTCAGATAGACAAAGCCTCCGACTTCAAAACTCAGCTCTCTTCTTCTTGTGTCTGCATAGCTTCGCTGCCTCGATTGCGCTATCTTCAAATTCTCCCGGACCATCCTGATGTTCTCTTCGGCTTCAAGCAGAATGTCTGGCCCAAACACTTGCTTCTCTCCAGGCTGATCCCATTGCAACGGAGTTCTACAACTCCTTCCATAAAGCGCTTGAAATGGTGACATCTTCAAACTGGCCTGATAACTGTTGTTATAGGAAAACTCTGCATAAGGCAATCGCTTGTCCCATCCGGACTGATCTTGCAACGCACAGGCTCTCAACATATCTTCAAGAATTTGATTGGTTCTTTCAGTCTGGCCATCTGTCTGCGGATGATAAGCTGAACTGAAATTCAGATGTGTGCCCAAAGCTTCATGCAACTGCTGCCAGAAATGAGAGGTGAACTGCGTTCCTCTGTCTGACACTATCTTCTTTGGCACACCATGAAGACAAACGATCCGAGACATATACAACTCTGCCAATACTGCACTGTTGTAGGTGGTCTTGACTGGTATGAAGTGGGCTGACTTGGTCAAGCGGTCCACTACTACCCAAATGGAATCGTAGCCGGCTCGAGTGCGAGGCAATCCGACTATGAAATCCATACCGATTTCATCCCATTTCCACTGAGGAATCTACAACGGTTGCAACAATCCAGCTGGTCTCTGGTGCTCTGCCTTAATTCTTCGGCAACTATCGCACATAGCCACATGCTCTGCGATTTCCCTCTTCATTCCGTACCACCAGAATTTCTTCTTCAGATCCTGATACATCTTCTCACTGCCAGGGTGAATCGAATAGGCTGTCTCATGAGCTTCCTTGAGAATCAACTCCCGAATAGACTGGACATTGAGAACACACAAGCGGTCTTTGAACCATATCACGCCTTCGGCATCTTCTCGAAAATCTTTGCCTCTGCCATTTAGAATCAGTCGCCGAATCTCAATGATCTTTTCATCATTCTTCTGCGCTTCTTTGATTTCGCGCTCCAAGGTAGGTTCCAATTCAACTGTGACTCCTCGCGAATTGTTCAGAAATCCGAGACTCAACCTGTCAAACTCCTTGGCCAACTCATAAGGCATCGGACGAGCGACCATCAGATTGACTTGACTCTTTCTGCTCAAAGCATCTGCCACTACGTTTGCTTTGCCTGGATGGTAATGGATCTCCAACTCATAGTCTTTGATCAACTCTAACCATCTTCGCTGCCTCATATTCAATTCTGACTGAGTGAATATGTACTTCAGACTCTTGTGGTCTGTGTAAACATCGCATTTCTGTCCATACAGATAGTGCCTCCATGTCTTCAGTGCGTGAACCACTGCTGCCAACTCTAGATCATGGATTGGGTAATTCTTCTCATGAACCTTCAGCTGTCGGGACGAGTAAGCCACAACTCTTCCCTCTTGCATCAACACGCATCCCAAACCTGTGTAACAAGCATCACAATACACAGAGAAGGGCTTGTGCACATCAGGCAAGACTAGGACAGGCGCTGTTGTCAACTTCTCTTTCAGCGCTTCAAAGGCTTCTTGACATTTCTGGGTCCACTTGAACTCAACCTTGTTGCCTAGCAACGCTGTCATTGGTTTCGCAATCTTCGAAAACCCTTCAATGAATCGCCGATAATATCCGGCCATTCCAATGAAGCTCTTGATTCCTCGAGCATCCGTTGGCGCTTTCCAATTCAAAATGTCTGCCACTTTCTTCGGATCCACAGCCAATCCTTCCTTGTTGATTATGTGACCCAAGAACAGGACTTCACTGATCCAGAACTCACACTTGCTCAACTTTGCATACAACTGGTGCTCTCGCAATCTCTGCAATACCATCCTCAAATGATCTGCATGCTCTTCTTCACTTTGAGAATAAACCAGAATGTCATCAATGAATACCACCACAAACTTATCGAGATAATCCATGAATACACTATTCATCAAGTTCATAAAGAACGCTGGTGCATTGGTCAAACCAAAAGACATCACTGTGAACTCATACAAACCATACTTGGTAATGAATGCCGTCTTCGGAATGTCCGAAGGTCGGATCCTGAGCTGGTGATAACCTGACCTCAGATCAATCTTGGAGAACACACTGGCTCCTCTCAACTGGTCGAACAGATCTTCTATTCTGGGCAAGGGATACTTGTTCTTGATCGTGACTTCATTCAAAGCTCGATAATCGATACACATCCTCTTGGTGCCATCTTTCTTCTCCACAAACAGGACAGGGGCGGCCCAAGGCGAGGTGCTTGGCCGGATGTAACCTTTCTCTGACAGCTCATCAATCTGCTTCTTAAGCTCAACCAACTCTGGTCCAGATATTCTGTAAGCTCTCTTATAGATAGGGGCGGTTCCAGGAGGAAGCTCTATGGCAAACTCAACTTTCCGCTCTGGTGGCATACCCGGTAAATCCTTTGGAAACACATCTGGGAATTCAGACACAACCTTGATACTCTCAATTGGGTCTGCTTCACTGCTATCGACAGCCATCTGATAACAACTTCCTCTCTTCGGCTCAGGCGGGACTAACTCGGTCACCACTTCCTCTCCTAGTGGGGACACCAACTCGATTGTCCTCTTATCACAACTGATAACTGCCTGATACTTATCTAGCCAATTCATCCCTAGGATGACATCTATTCCCTGAGTACCCATTACTATAAGGTTAGCGGGAAACGCTATCCCCCTTATTTCCACACTTATATTCAAACATATGCTATCAGCTCGAATTCTACCACCGGCTGAGTCAATTTGAATGGGGGTTGACATGGTAGTAATTGGAAGATTATGTGCTTCTATCCATGATGCAGTAATGAAAGAATGTGTTGCTCCAGTATCAAATAACACTTCTGCCATATGGGAATCGACTGGGAACATACCTACTGTCATGCCGGGGGCCTCCTGAACTGCTTCAGCCTCCAAGTGATTCAATCTTCCATGATTATAGCGCTGCTGAGGGCGGTTGCCTGCTCCAGACTGAGACGCATTCTGCTTTGCTGGGGCATTGGGGCCTGACTGCTGCTGGGCTGCCTTCTTCGGACATTGCATCACCCAGTGGCCTTGCTCTCCACAGTGGAAACATGCCCTGTTTCCAACCTGAGCTGGTGCTGCCTGATTGCTCTGCTGGCTTGCTGGGGCAGGAAGACGGGGTGTCTGCTGATTCTGCCTCTGAAACTGACCTCCTGATTGATTGCTCTAACGGTTCTGGTACTGATGCTGAGGATACTGCCTTTGGAACTGCTGATACTGCTGACGCTGCTGGTGCTGCTGAGGTGGACGCTGGTTCTGCCTGAACTGCTGAGGTTGATTGCCTGAAAAACGGGGACGGCTGCTGCTTCCAGGCTGGGGTCCACTGATCTTGCGCTTACGATCTTCCATCTCCTTACGCTTCCTTTCTGTCATGATTGCTCTGTCAATCAAGTGCTGGAATGTCGGGAAGGTGTGATTCATCAGTTGGTACTGCAGAGGGTCAACCAAGCCTCTCAAGAAACGGTATTGTCGCTTGGCGTCAGTGTTGACATCCTCAGGAGCATAGCGAGACAACTGCAGAAACCTGTCTCGATACTCACTGACAGATGATGACCCTTGCTTAAGGGCCAGAAACTCCTCCTTCTTCACTGTCATCAGACCTGCAGGCACATGGTACTGACGAAAGCTACCTCTGAACTCTTCCCAGGTGATGGCATCGGGGTTGGCATGGGTGGCGAGGTAAGACTCCCACCATGATTGGGCTGCTCCTCTCAACAGACGGGGACCATACAAGACTTTCTCCCTGTCATCACACTGAGCGGTATGCAACTCCCGCTCCACAGTGCGCAGCCAATCTTCAGCATCCATGGGGTCAGAAGAGTGAGCGAACGTTGGGGGATGACCTCTCATGAATTCAGCACGCTTGTCTCTGGGCATCTGAGGCATCTGAGGCTGGGGTGGTGCTTGCTGCTGCTGCTGCTGCTGAATGGCGGCCAGGGTCTGACCGATGGCCTGAACTGCCTGAGTCTGCATCAGAAACATCTGCTCGATCGACATCGGGGGCGGGGGCGGCAGGTGCTGCTGCTGAGGCACCTCATCCTGCGGGGCGGCTTGCTCCTGCTGAGCACGCCTTCCTCCTCTGCGCCTGTTCTCTGACATCTGCAGAACGCAACCACACATCAGAACTGATCTGGCAAATCTTGCAGCATAAGAAAAGAGTATAGAATTCTCCAACAGCACTGAACAGATGAGCATCTTCACTGATCTCCAACACAGACCACACAGCTTCTCAGATAAAGAGGAAAGTAGAATAAAGGGTTTCCCAACTATATAACTAACTCCATTAACATAATATGTAAACCAAAATGCAGGGGATACCCACACTCTGGTGACAGTCATTACAAAGATCCAAACCAAACATAGTTCATCATGACAAACATAAATGCACAGGATATAGCAAACTACCCTGTCTAACTAAGACTAACTAAAACCGAGACTAACGCTAAGACTGAAACTTCTATGTATATATTTTGTATTAATTACAAGATCCAACTCTAACGATCTATGGTTCTAGATTTATCTTGGTCTTGCAGTCGGGATTGCCATAAGACTGGAGTCCACGCCGAGGTGAGCGGTACGGGTGCTGAGTCCCGACGGGAGCGGGGGAACCATCATCCAAGTGACGACGCTCCGCGCGCTCAGCTCGCAGCAGGGCGATCTCAGCACGAGCCCTACTCAGCTCGTCTAATGCATGGTCCAGCTCCGTGTTTAGCACGGCGGCTAGGTTGACTGTGCTGCTCAACCTAGGATTGTCCTCACCAGCAGGTGAAACAATCACGCCTCTTGTGCTGCCAGATGGACGGCGGGGGTAATACTTCAGGTCGAGGCCGTCAGCTACCCCACCGAGAACCGAGCAGTAGTGCGAAAGCGCACGCCGTGCAGCATCCTGCATGGCTGCCTCAGCTGAGTCCCGCTCAGAGATAGAATAGTGCTCTGAGCAAGCCTCCGCGCCCTGGAGACTGTTCTCCGGACGGCGCACCAAGCAGGTCGCCTCCCAGCGGTCCGGGTAGACCCCGCGACTATGCTGGTAGACCACACAGCGATACTCGATGGACCAAGTACGCCGGTCAAGTGCCCGACGTAGCAGGGTGTCGAGCGCGTCGTGGAAGTGACACCCGCGAGCAGCGTCGCGAGTGATGGGTCGAGCAACCCATCCTTCCGGCTCATGGCTAGAGAGGTCGAGGTCGTGGCTCGAGCTGTCGTCGCCACCTCCGTCGTCTGGGTCTCCTCCAGCAGCTACTCCAGAAGCTGGGACGCCCAGTGGTGGTGCAGGGGGCGCCTCCAGGGGAAGCACAGGGGAGCAGCTCCTCACAGACTCTATCTCCTGCTGGAGCGAGAAAGAAGAGCCCTGCTGCTCCTGTCGTCGACGTTCCTGCTCCTCATGCAGGCGGTGGTGCAGTCTCTCCAAGTGGCTGGACTGTCCGGCCACGGGACGGCGAAGCGGACGCTCAGCAAGGCGGGAGGGTAAGAAGGGGATGACGGACTTTCGTGCAGTGTGTCTAAGTCGAGCCATCTACAAAAGACATCGCAAGCAAAAGGGTGAGAACAGAATTAATATGACCAACAAATAATGAACCATAAATAAATGAAGGAGTAGAATAAAACATAATTTTCAGCAAGGTATAATATATAGTAGAACATAGGTTTGGTCAGTAGGACCAACTTTTGAAGGGATATCAAAGTCAAGGCAGGGACAGAGGTCTATAGTCCTTAGAACGACCATTCTACTCTAGGTTAGCGGTCCTACAGTCAGCACGGCTTTGATACCACTTATGTCACACCCGGTTTTTAGAAGGTAAACCGAATGCGAACCATGTACGTGCCAGGATCAGTTATTCACGTACACAGCAGTTACATAACATGGACATCATCACACAGTGCTCAAATAGTATTAAAAGGGGAAATAATAGTCTATTACATCATACGTCTGAGACGTCCATATAGTTCTTACAATAAATCAAAGTGCGGAAAAGAAACGTAGATAACACGGCCTTCACAGGCAGCCGACTGGGGGTTGCCGCTAACCCACGCCTAGAACTCGTCGCAGTCTTGGAACTCCTGGAAGTCTCCTTCCACAGCTTCATCTTCTCCTGAGCAGTGGTTGCAATGCTGACAACCTGGGGGGTTTGGGGTGTAGAGCAAGGGTGAGTACACATCAACATACTCAGCAAGTATCCTGTTTGGCTGTAGTGGACTAGCTTTATGTGGGGATAAGTCAAGCAGTTGCTTTTAGTTGGTCAGGTTATTACTTACTAGTAGAGAGCCAGGTTTTAACATTAACCCAAGTTATTAGCCCAATGTATCCTTTCCAAACGGAAAGAATACCACTTACCAATACCATAATCATAATCAGAATCATCAATCTCATTGCCACCTGTACCAAAATATCTCTGATCAAGTATCACTAATCTCTGGAGCTCCCTTGGCCGCTCATAACCGCGAGCACGGCTGATATATCAGTTTCATAACACTCTGCAGAGGTTGTGCACTTTACCCACAAGCCGTGATTCCCTCTTGCCTCGGGCTGATCAAACCCTTAAACACTACCAAGGTGAATAGGCAGGGTCTCACTACGTAGCCTTTACAAAGATTCCCCGGGGCTGTAGCCACCCGTTAGGTTTCCTAAATGTACCGCACTCCTCCCCAAGGGACAAATCAACCTTGGCAGAGCGAGCCGCATACACCGAGCCCCATTGACGGCACAACGGCTAAGCGAACTACACCCCGGTTCCTCTAATTATTCAGCTAAGGGCGTCCCATTCCACCCTCATGGTTGCACTGTTTTCCCGGGCGGTCATCCATTGAACAGGTCCTTACGGAGAGGCACTCGAGAAACCACTCGAGTCCCCTTGAAAGTCACCAATATGATCATAAATAAGAAGGGGAAAACAGCGTATCATAGATAATCACATCATGTTCATTGATTAGAGTTGAGCAATAGCATCAGACTAAGCAGTAATAATCCGACCCAAATAGGTAAACAAGGACATGGATAACAAAAGCTAGTCAATCCTTAGGTATAAATGTGTAATGCGGGAGGTGAATTAAAGAATGAATAGGACAAAGATAGGTCAAAGGACACTTGCCTCCACCAACCGACTGCTGCTCAGGGGCTTCTCCTGCGAATTCCTCGGGCTCTTCGACCGGATCGTTCTCTATGCGAGCGCAAACATACATACATCCACATATTTAATACAAAAGAACAGTACACCATACAAGGGAACAGGTAAAACGAATATGCATCAAGTATGACATTCGATATCGCATTTGTTATGGTTAGAAAGAAACGGGAAAGATCTCGCAGGGGTTTAAAGTTTATGCACTAATGATCAGTTACAATTGGTTCTTAACAAAAGAATTCTGTTATATATATACTAATGGAAACCTAATCATTTTAGGTTGATCAACATTGCACGAGATAAACAATTAACTACGTGAATCAATAGCATAACGGAATTTTAAATTAAACTTCCTATTTTCCATAGCATAAACAATGATTAGTCTACCTAACATAAGGTAATCATGATCACAGAAAGTAAATAAAATAAAATAAAAAAAAATAAAAAAAACATGGGGGGCGGTTGAACCGGCCCTAGGGCGGTTGAACCGGCCCTAGGCTGGGCGGCCGAGCTGGGGCGGGCGCGCGGGGGAGGGCGGCCGAGCTGGGCAGCCGGGGCGGCTGAGCCAGTCGGCCAGGGCGGCTGAGCCGGCCCTGAGCAGGGGGCGCGGCCAAGGGGCCAGGGGCGGCCGGGGGCTGGCCGGGGGCGCGGCCAGCGGCTTGGCCAAGGGCGGCCGGGGCCGGCTATGGCGCGGCCGGGCGCGGCTGGGGGGCGGCCGGGGCCGGCTATGGCGGCCGGGCGGGGCTGGGGACGGCCGGCGCGGCCAGGGGGCGGCCGGGCCTTGGCCGGGCAGGGAGGGGGAGAGGAGGGGAGAGGGAGGGGGAGGGAGAGAGGAGAGGGGCTCACCGGCGGTCGGGGAGCGACGGCGAGGGGCGGCCGGCGGCAGGGGCGGCCAAGGGCGGCGGCGGCTTAGGGCAGGGGCGTAGGGGATGGCGGCTAGGGAGAGAGAGAGGGAAAATGAGAGGGAGAGGGAGAGGGTTAGGGAAAAAAAGGGGAGGATGGGGGGCGGCTGGGCCTCTTTGGGCCCAAGAGGGGGGCGCGCAGGGGCCTGGGCCGGCCGGGGTCGGCCCACGGCGCGGGAGAGAGAGAAAAAGAGGAGAGAGAAAGAGAGAGAAAGAAAAAGAAAAGATTATTTCCCTGTTTTCGAAATCCGATCTTTCTAGATGAATGCAATTGCACTTTCAAAGCAATCGAAAAATGCATGGTTCGGCATGGTGCATCAATCATAAAGTATTTTAGAGTTTTTCTTTACACGGGAAATCCAAACCGAATCCCGCTAGCTTTGGAAAAGATCAAGGTTTAGCGAGGGGAAAAAGAAAAAGAAAAGGTAACGCCCGAATTTTGGCGAGTAAAGAAAAGAAAAAATTCAACTGCAAAAATTCGGGGCGTTACATCACCACATCACTTGCACGGTCGTCACCTCTCGGTCCTAAATGAGATGCAATAAGCATATGGATGAATATAATAAAATAGCACAAGATACTTTAAGTACACGCTAGCGAATTAAACACTAAGTAGCGAGACATCACAAGCAACCACACCCACTAGCGTTAGCTAACTACATATCATCGAGCGCACAACATTACACCACTAAAAAGACGACAAACATTTTGGATATTTATGCAATACAATATTACATCACAATTAACTAGAGAAAGGAACGTATAAAAACATGACACATATATTATCTCAAGCTTAGCCATGGCAATTCTATGTGAATTTAGTGCCAACCAATCATTTTTTGCCAAAAGGGGGAACTAACAATTAAATGAGTGCTTGCAGATTTTTGGGACAGCAGCACAACAGTTACTTGTTTTAATCATAACTTTTCAAATATTAATGCAAACATAGCAAACTAGGACTTTCTGGAAAGCTTAAAATGTTTTCTACAACCTTGGTATTTTCATCTCAACAAGATTCCACACTTAACAAGGTTAAAAATGCTAACACAACAGATCTGTCCAGATTTGGACAGATTCAGACTTGCAACTTCAAAAATTCACAACTGAAGATTCAGACATCCAAACAAGGTGCTCCTAGACTTTCTGGAAAGGTAATAAAATTGTCTACACATCATTTATAAACATCTCAAGGTGATTCAATATTTAACTAAGGATAAAATACACTAGGAGGCTTTGCTGTCCAGAATTGGACAGATTCAGTCTTCAGGCTTTAAACATCCATAACTTAATCTTCAGATCACCAAAAATAGTGATCCAAGACTTTTTGGAAAGCTTAGAAAAAGCACTACATAACTTTTGTAATCACCAAGAAGTGGTTCCAGTTTTAATCAAATCAAACATTACAGTTTTCGAAATCTGTTCTGACAGAGGACAGAACACAACAACCAGTTTGTAAAATTCATAACTCTTAAACTATCAGGCCTATGGTTATGAAATTTTAACACCAGCAAGATGAGAAAAGCATCTACAACTTTCTTATAATCGACAAGGACTGATTCTAACATTACATTAGGCAAACAATGCAGTTTCTGAAATCTGTACAGAATTTGGACAGATTCAGTTACTGAATTTGTAAAAATCATAACTCCTAAACAATCAGACTTATGCCTGTCAAATTTTAACACCAGCAAGATAATAAAGTTATCTACCACTTTTCTATAGCACATATCTACAGAAAACACAATTTAGTTCATAAAACATACCGCACGACAAAAACAGCGCGTGCAGCCCAAAACAGCAATCAATAAATTCCAGTTTCTATATAATTCAAGAATTGCAGCATTCTAGAGACTTGAATCATTCTAGCACTTTACCACTTCTTAGAGTTAAATTAATTACATGAGGACTAGCAAGTAGGCTTACAAATTTTATCCAAATCATTTAGTGCACTAAAATTACTACAACCAATTAACAACGCATTCTTCACGATAATCACCCAACAATTTGCGTTTTAAATTAGACATCACATGAGCGCTACTACTTTTCATCCGCGACCGTAACCATACGCATTTAGAATACAACAAGCAAATTATCGTGGCTACGACCTTAACCAATTCATCGAACAATTTGGCTAACTAGAGCAACGACACGGTCCGCTCGACAGCATACACGTCGGCTTGTCTATTACTATCGCAATCCGAGACAACACATATATAATAAACACTTAACGAAATCGACTCCTGTTTAACATGAGTTGGCTAATCACAGTAGAAGACCTAGCGAACCATTTTAGATATCGTAACTCAAGAACATGGGTTGGAGCCGATTGATCAGTGTTTCTCAACCATTGCTCAACTTGAACTAGTTAACACACAAGTCACCTAAATAGCTCATTTTTTTGGGGTCTATCGTGGAGGCATTTACACACGGCGTAAAACTCCATAAGACTACATTTGCTACTGGCATCAACAATACCTACCGACCTATTATTTACCATACGAACGCAGTTACACGCCGCCTACTAGTTTTTAACATAATCCTCATATAGCTCGGAATTCCAACTACTCACTAACAATAAATCACGCACGACCACTACCACATCGACCGGTTAATTTATTTGGACATCGCCTAGCGTACCACGAGTACCCCGCATTTTGACTCGACATATAAACATAGAGGAAGCGATGACTACTTCGGCATGTCACCACCTCTCTATTTAAGCAAATACAATTTCCACCTACAACGACTGAACATTCGTGTCGAGCACACCTTATGTTACCTTGTCTCGCATACAACCATGTTGTGGCGTGCACTCGAGACACTTCAACCAATGTGGCGCGACCACTAATATATGAACTCCGATACTCAGGTTTTAATAATTCATCCTCTACGCAACTAGCGTTTTCTAACTACTCGTCACATCAATAAATATACTCCCTATATAATCATGAATTCCATCACATTGCATAAAACAATTACACTTTTCGCATAACCACATATCGATACATTTCCCAAAACAAAAGCCGCATTTTGTAACTTAGTTTTTCGCATCAAACAACGCATCGCATATTTTTCCTACCAAGATATAAAAACATCCGAGTTCTTCTCTACTTCTTTTTCTTTCGCCACAAAATTCAATCCATACCAACACAATTTTTAAAAATGCACCACATCGACCAAAACATAATTAGACAACTACAAATCGCATACATCACATAACCTTTGTTCTCCAATCGCAAACACGATCCTACCAACGTGTATAGCCAAAACATATTACACACATCCACATATATACATGCACTGCCCGACATCAATCAAAGCATACGTAATATAAACTATAAATCAATCAACCTGAACGAGTCGTGACTAGGCGTGTGGGCTGTCCACATGGCTCGGTATTTCGTCGAACGGGCAAGGCACGACGTCGACCACTAGCTGCGAAAACACACAATTTGTTGGCGGCAGTTCATCGAACATCACACACATCAGAAAATAAACATCGAAAACAGCGGGGGTTTCTCACCACGGTTTTCGACGGCGTCGCGGATGGGCTGCGCACACCCGGTTGGAGGCCGACGACGAGCGCGACAAGGAAACCTCGCAGCAGTGCTGCTGCACTGGAGAAAGGGCACGAGATCTGGATGGGAATAGGCGCGACGGGCATGAGGAGAGCTCGGCCAAGAAGGAGCTCGGCTGGCGAGGCGAGGGAGGACGTCGGCAAGGGATGCTCGCTGCACGCGACCAGCGAGGAAAGGCAGCGAGTATGGATGAGGAGATTTCTGGCCAAGTGGAGGACGCCAACCATTTCAAGGCACCATGGGGGTTCCTGCGCCAAACAGAGAGCAGGGAGGAGGGGTGCTGCGCGCTAGTGGAAGAAGTGGCTGGAGATGTGGCACAGGGAGCTTGGAACGACTGCGCAGGGGAGGGACGCTGTCCCTGGGAGGGAGCTGCTGCTTGGAGGAATGAAGCTCGGCGGCCATGGAGTTTCTGCCCCTGCGCACGTACAGGAAACAGAGAGAAGAGGCTGCTGTGCAGAGGAGGCCGACCAGGGGGTGAAGAAGGGCGCCGAGCACATGGGCTCTGGACGCCATGGCCGTGGCTGCTGGCCGAGCAGGGAGAAACAGGGGGAGGGCTGGGCGTCCATGGCAGGAGCGTCGGCAAGGGGAGGAAGAAGACTGCTGGCTGAGAGAGTGGCGGCTAGGGGGGTAGATGAATAAAAGCCAATTTGCAAGGGAAGGCATTTCTATTTATAGACATGGGCTAGGGTTAGGGTTTCATTTGGGCCAAATGGGCTAGGTCGGGCTTGGCCCAAAACACGTACTCGGGTCGCGCTAAATTATTTTCCGGAATAAAAATGTTTCTGCGGGTTTCGTCTGTACGCAAAACAGCGTGAACTAGATTTCGGACGAAGGGACGGTTGCGCGATTAACTCGGCCGAGAGTCTGTTTTGACTTTGCTCGGAAATAATTCCTCGCGCATGATTCGAAAATAAATCGTCCTGAGATTTGATCGATTTTGGATTTTTAGTCGGAGAAATTGAATCGTGACATTTTAGAATCGCAGTCGATACGGGGTTTTGAGTTTGGTTCGAACATAAGATATTTGGCTGAGTCGAGTAAGAATTATTTAGAGGACGACATACTGAGTATCCCGTTGGAGAATACAGACCCGAATAAAATAGTCGGACATAGATCAAAGTTTCGAGGAATTAGATTCGGACTCAGATCAGATAACAATTGTCGAGAGTTTGATTTAAAGAGCTTCGGATGAGATTTATAATTCGAGAATGATCTTCGAGTCTGCATTAGTTCCGAGAATTAAAAGTTTTAACACGCTCCGAAATGGGTTGTTTCTCGCGATCGAATAACTCTGAATTCGGTGAACTTCCAAAAGAAAGCCTGATAAACAGAGATAGGCACGATCAAGAAATAGAAATTTTTTTACTGTGCATCCGAGATTAGGATAAATCACCCGATATAACACGAAATAGACATCTGGGGTGTCACATCTTCGAGTAGAGTAAGAATTTAAGTTTTAAAGTGATAAGTTTTATTCGCCTATTCACCCCCCCCCCTCTAGGCGACATCCAGATCCTGTTCCCGGGTCAAAGGGAACTTTCAATTGGTATCAGAGCTAGGCCTCTCTAGTGTGGGCTTAGCCGTCCGGAGATAACGATGTCGTCACAAGAGGTAACTGTAGAACTTCTTTTAGGCGATGGTTCTAATTACAAATCTTGGTCTGTCTCTATTTATAAGGCTTTCATGCATGTTGATCCTGATTTGAGACAAGTCTTTAGTAGAAGTATTTTTCCCTCTAATGTTAGTAAAAATCCTTCTAATGATGAACTAAGATGTCTATCTCTAAATCACCATGCTTGCAACATCTTAGTTGATTCTCTTTCTAGAGATGCTTATTTTGCCATCATGAGTAGTGATAATGATTTATTTGTTGATGCTCATGATTTATGGAATAGAATTAAAGTAAAATATTTTGTGGCAAATTGTACTGCTCCTACTCCCTATATTGCTAGTGATGCTAACCTTTCAAAGGGAGAAGAACAAGAACGATGGGCACCAAACGATGAATCCACCTCGTCAACAGGTTTGTTCTCCACTAGTAATAAATGTTTTATTGCTAACAATGACGGTGGAGACGAAAGCCATGATGAGGAGGAATATGAGGATGATAGCGAGGATGAATCTTCATCACCACAAGGTGCATTTTCCTGTATTGCTTCCACTAACATTGATGACAGGAAAAATGAGACCGACGATGTGGAAGAAGAGGAGATTCGCCGTTTCTACATCCATCTCAACAAAGAGGACAAAGCGCTCTTGGTTAAACTGTTGAGAAGGAACAAGGAACAAGGCGAGACACTTCTCAGGCTAAAGGAGACACTCATCAAAACAAACAACAGCCTGGAGAAGATGACCAAAGAACATGAGGAGCTAAAGTGCTCTCATGATGATTTGGTCCAACGGTATGATTCAATTTTATTTGAGCAAAGAAATAATGATGATGCTTTATCTTGTGTTGCTCAACTTAAAATGGAAAATGCCATGCTTAGGAGTCAAGTCGAAATGATAAACTTAGAAAAACTTGCTCTAGGTGAAGAATATGATATGTTATCATTTTCTCATAATAAATTAATTGATGACCATATCATGCTTGATATTGCTCATGGAATAGTAATTACTAGTGTTAACTCAAGTGAACCTCATTCTTGTAAATGTGCACATTTGGATAATCTATCACCATGTGCTAACCCCTGTCACTCAAAAGGAAGCGAGTGTTTAAATGAGCAAAAAGTTGCAGGGTCACAAAAGAAATTGTGTGGGAACAAGAAGCAAAGACAACTAAGAAGACGCATTGCTCAACTCTCTCAAGATATCCACGGGCGCGTGGTGAAGAAGCTTGAGAAAGGAAAAACTGCAGCAAGTGTTAAGCTCAATAAGAAGAATGTTCCTAAAGATGAAGAAATCAACATGAGCTTGGAAAAAGGTAAAGATTCAATTAATCATGTTGTTTGCACTGACCTTTTCTCTATGTCATCCAAGAACAAAAAGAGAAAAGGGAAAAGAAGGTGCTTTAAGTGCAACAAGTCAGGACACCTCATTGCGTCATGTCCATACACCAACAAGAGTGAAGGGATAAGGAGATGCTTCGGATGCAATGACAAGAACCACACGATAACTTCTTGTCCTCTATTGACGGATCAAGCATGTGCAGTCTCCAAGATGACTCTCACCAAGGAAAATGACAAACAACAAGCGTCATGTCAGGTTGAGCGACGCTTCTGCTACAAGTGCGGTGAGCAGGGTCATCTATCCAAGGTATGTAATCAAGGTGAGGTTCCTAAGCAAGTAAATTTGTCTCAATCTTATTCGTTTAGGAGATCCAAATCATACACTTGTGCTAGATCTATAACGAGATCACCTAGAACTAGCACAAAGACTATATGGGTACCAAAGGCACTTTTGGTTGAACATCATGGACCCATCCCAAGGTGGGTACCAAATTGTGCTAACTAGACCATGCAGGTACCTTGAGATGGACTGGAGACCATGGGAGAGCTTAAGACGGTTATCTTAAACTCTATGCTTAAGCTGTTAATTGTTTTGGTGTTTATTCATTAACCCAAGGTTGAATTATTGTGAGACACTAATCTCATGTTCATCTCAAGTGAAATAAGTTGAATAGGTCCTTAATCATTATTGGTGAATCATGCAAAAGACCTTGATGAGATTCTTCAACTTGCTCTCCATAGGATGGTACCCTTGTATCTTAAAGTACTTTGTTGATAATCAGTATTGCTCTTAAAACTGATTGTTGTGCTTCCTGTCCTTGGAGTAGTTATGCCTCTTGATTGCCTGTGTTGAGTACCTTTCAATCAAAGATTAGTGATTTCCAAGATCATAATCATGCGTGCTTAATCATGATTGTATGCTTTAGAGGTTTTGTCTCTTGAAACATTTAATGGGTAGTTTTTCATTAGATATGTCCACCATGATTAACTCTTTTCGTGTTCGTGAATAAACATGTATTCCTTTGTGAGTTACGCTATATGGTTTTAATGATTAACCTATGTGCAAATATGATATTTTGTTTAGTTAATGTTCACACGATTACTCTGTCTGGTATTGTGTGAATACCAACTCCATGTTGTGCCTCTAATGCACTCTTTTGAGCTATAAGGTGCATGAACAAAAGGAGCCCTCAATTAGTGACAACTGGTGCTCTCATAGCAATTCAGGAAAAGGCAAAGGTATGGAGAATGGAACTATGCAACTTCATTGAAAATCTTGAAGTTCCATTAATTGTGATCACAGCTATGGTCTTGCCTCTGAATGGGTAGTATCTTGGCTTAGGTGCTCTTTCTTTATAATGTTGATTCTTTTGGTGTATCTAAGGAACCTTCTTAATTATGATGTGCTTAGACATTGTGCTTTATATGCATGATCGTGTTGTTTTTCAATTGGTATATGTGGTGCAATGATTGTCAAGTATGAAGCATGTCTAGGTTGCTCGTAAAATGTTATACTTCTTGAGACATGTATTGTTGGATTAAGTCAATCTTTCATTTGATATTCAAATTGGCATCTTTGTGTGATGAAAGTGATAGAGTATGCCTTGACCAAGGTATGTTGTGATCCCTTCTAGTTCTGAGGAAGCTAGAATGTGCAAAGTGCAAGTCATTCAAATACTTGATGCACAACTTGAGGGGGGCACACATAACTTGTGTCTTTTGAGACTAACTGTTTCTTGAAGCGATCTTGTACAGTCTCAAGGTGGAAAAGAGAAGATGAGCAAGAAATGGAGCAATCAGGATTTGGGTACCTCTGTAAGTCAAGTAATTGGTATCTTAAGTCATGAGTAATTGCATATTTTTAGATTGCTCATGCTCTATGCCTATCCTTAAATATCATGGAGCTATGATAATAAATGATCTTGCAATTGGTATCTTTCAATTGGTAGCCATGATAGTTTGCTTCAATTGACATCCTTTGATAATCATTAGAATAGAAGTTTCTTCTTGTGCCCAATACTATAACTTGTTCTAAGTTTGGTGTCTTAGCAACAAGAAAAGGTTAGGATAAAGAATCAGGCACAAGTGTGGAGAAGCTCTTGAGAGATTAAATACTTTCAAGATGGGAAGTACACTACAACATGGTAAAGGTAAAAAAGGAAGTATTAATCTTTTTGCGTATATGTATCTTACTTAAATGTTGGTAGTGCATATGCTCAATAAGCAAGGGGGAGTTTTGATAATGTGTCTCTCCTCCTTAACACCCTGCTGTCCCTTGACATCATCCTATGTTCTTGCTTGAATATGGTTTTGGTGTTTGATGTCAAAGGGGGAGAATATGTGCATTAAAGCTTATCTCAACCTGAGAGGAAAGCTTATCCTAAGGGGTGATGTGTTAGTTTGAGCATTGTTAGGGTGTTATTGATAAGTCTTATCATATGCTTCTTGCAGTATTATATGTGTTGCATCATATGGACTAGTGTTTAGTGTTTCCGCTGCTATGAATTAATTGGCTTCTATAGTGTAATAGATAGTCATGTGATTAATGGTGTTTATGTGATTAATGGTGCTTTACGATTGCTTTAAATTGATATCTTAGTTTAAACTGGTATCTAAATGGTGAATAATGGTAGGTTGATATCTTAGTTTAAACTGGTATCTAAATGGTGAATAATGGTAGGTTGATATTCCTGTGATATATCCACTAAATTGAATGGTGTTTAACTCTGATTATGTGCATTTGTGTGTTATAGCATCATGGTTTGATTCTTGACACAATGCATTCCAAAAAGTGCTAAGGTGTAGAAATGTTTCGAATTGCCTAAGTATGTGCAAATTGGCGTCTGAGGCCAAAATTATGTTGTTGAAGTAAGCACATATTTAGGGGGAGCATTCTATAAACTTAGAATTCAAAATTTGTGCTTCAAATCTTACTCTAATGTAAGCTTTAATTGTGTTTCCATCAATCACCAAAAAGGGGGAGATTGAAAGCTCTCTTGTGAGTTTTGGTGTTTGGATGACAACTCAATTAAAGGACTAACAAGTGTACTAAGTGTTGAACAGGTGCTTAAGGTAAAGCTAACAGGGTTCAACACAAGTGAACAAATGTGATAGTCCAAGAACTGGATTATGGATACATAATGGACATCACAAGTAAGATGGTCATTGCATAAAGTGAGACTCGGGTGCGTATCTCGGAGACAACTGATCAAGCCGAGGACGAAGGCAAGAAAAGCTTCGAGGTACCAAGTGCACGGGAGAAGGTCAAGGAGGCTGAGGAACCCAAAGCCAAGGGTGAAGAAGAAGGCTTGCAAGTCAAGGGTGATCGAGTTGAGAACAGCTACGACACATCAAGGATCACTACATAAGGACGTGACTTACAACCAATGAGGAAACATCTCTAGCTATGTGGTGTAAGTCATAAGGCTCAAGATCAAGCTCTAAGAAGAAGTGCACAAGGTCACTAGAAGAAGAAGCAGTGTCAAAACCAGAACTGGAGGCAGCCCAAAAGAGCTAAGTTCACCTTGATCTTTAGTTTGGGTTGTTCCTATGTTTGGAGATGTTCTATGTGACCTTTGCAGGATGTTGGAGCTAAGTAATGTCAATCTAGATCAAGTCAAGCTGACTTGATGATCTATGAGTCCAACATCAAAAGCTCAAGCATGTCAAATGCTATAGATATAATAATTAAGAAAAGGTATGTTTCTAGACTTAGTACATTGGTTTTGTGTACTAATATACTTGTCTAAGTGCTAGAAACAGAAGGAAGAAGAAAAGGAAAGAGGTGCAAAAGGATTGGCTGTGTACAACCAAGACTCAGCTCAGTCTGGCACACCGGACTGTCCGGTGGTGCACCGGACAGTGTCCGGTGGTGCACCGGACAGTGTCCGGTGCACCAGGCTGAACTCCGGTGAATAGGCCGCTCTCGGGAGGAGTCTAGCGACGTACGGCTATATTTCACCGGACTGTCTGGTCATGCACCGGACTGTCCGGTGAGCCAACGGTCGGCTGTGGCAACGGTCGGCCGCGCGATCCACGCGTGACGCGTGGCCGAGCCAACGGTCAAATGGGGGCATCGGACTGTCCGGTGTGCACCGGACAGTGTTCGGTGCGCCAACGGCTCCAAGGCAGCAACGGTCGTCTGCGCCAATTTTGGAAGGAAATCGGGCACCGGACAGTGTCCGGTGGTGCACCGGACTGTCCGGTGCGCCACCCGACAGAAGGCAAGGATTGCCTTCCTGGATTGCTTTCAACGGCTCCTAGGGCCCTTGTGCCTATAAAAGGGACCCTAGGCGCCTCAAGCAATATATAAGTGCAGCCAACAAGTGTAGACATCACTCAAATCAATTCTCACTCTCCCTCTTGTGTGTATCTCTATAGTTTGTGTAGAAGGCACAACTATAAGCCTTTAGAGAGAAGAGAAGTGCTGCTAAGAGCTAGAGCAAGGTCTTGAGCGTATCGTTACTCTGCCGGGGTGCTGCCAAGAAGTTTGTAAGCAGCCGCGGTTTTGTTGTAACACACTCAACATAGTGAAAGGCTCTACCTGTCATACTGACAGATCTGAGCAAACGGAGGAAGGAGTTGAAATAGACTCCAAGCCCAGGTGTGGCTAACTCCAACGAGGACTAGGCAAGCATTTCAGGCTTGGCCGAACCTCGGGATAAATCCTTGCGTCTGTGTGCTCTGTTCTGTATTGTATCCCGACTCTCTGTCTTACTCGCCCTTATATCTGCACTTCAACACTTATCTGTGGTATAAGCTTTATTTGAAGTGTAGGACATTTTGATACAGGATCTTCTATTCCGCTGCAACCTACTCGAAGGATCTTCTCACTCCACTGCGTACTAAGTCTTCGAGTAGAGTAAGAATTTAAGTTTTAAAGTGATAAGTTTTATTCGCCTATTCACCCCCCCCTCTAGGCGACATCCAGATCCTGTTCCCGGGTCAAAGGGAACTTTCAGTAACACCCTACGTCCTGGTGAGTATGCTTGGTGAATGTGGTTACAAGAGAGCTCTCTGGATTGAGAATACAGAGAGTTGACGTGGGTGGCTAAGTAAAGGGTCGATCGTTCTGAAGGGGTGCCCCCTAGGCCTTATATACTCGACCGTGGGGCAGTACACGTGGATAAGATAACAACAAGTAGCTAAAAGATAGTGAACCTCTTGAGATTATCCCTACGTAACCCTCGCCGACTTATCCTCGCATGGCTTCGTTGCATGGAGGCCCTAGCGCGGGAGAGTCGGATCTCTGTTGCGGTCATTCGCTCGACGCTGTGGGTCGTCCGGGTTTGCACCAATCCGGCCTCATGCCGTTCTGCTTTGCTGGTTGTTTCTCCCCAGGCCCACGAAAGAATGACCTTACGATTTATTGGGCCCTTGGGCCTTTCGTGAGGTCCTTTACTCTTTTAGTGGACCCAGGGGATATCTATCCCCCACAAGCCCCCGATCTTTGGGTTAATTTAGAGGTAATCAACCCGAAGATCCCAAGTCCAGCTTGCAGGTAATTTGAAGAAAGATGGCTTCCTGTTGTCTTCTCCTGCTCCGATCACTCGTTGATCAAAACCTAGTTTCGTGCCTGTGCCTTAGAGGTCGGCATTCCAATTTGTAGGATTCTGAACTTCATTGGGTGCACCGGAGGTGCACCCAATGGGTGTAGCCCCCGAGCTTCGAGTAGATTTTAGAAAATAATCTACTCGAAGGTCTTCAATAGAGATTATTTCCATTTGTGTTCATTCATTTTGGTTGAGGGTTGGCTTTTTTAATCTTGTCCCACGCTTTAGAAATCGGCACTATCTCGGCTTGGAATGATCATCCATGGGGTGCACCAGAGGTGCACCCAATGGGTGTAGCCCCCGACCTTCAAGTGGATTTTTGAGGATAATCCACTTGAAGGTCTTCCTTTTGTGTCCTTTTGCTGAAGATTATCCTTTCTACTTGTAAAAAAGTTGGCATGATGTCATCCGCGCTATGTCATCAATATTATGCTTCAGAGGTCAGCATGTATTTTGTCTTTTGCAGCCGAGTTCGCAATCCATCCATATCTTGCTAGGTAGTGCAATTTATTTGCTCTGTGACTGATTGGACATTTGATGGACGTTCTCTGTCTAGTCTTCAAGTCGTTTCTGTCGACCATATTTTGCACTCTACTGGCTATATTTGGCTTCCCTCTAACTCTCATTGATATCTCATTTTTGTCTTGAGGCATTCACTGCGTGCCCTGCACAGATGTGACCATTTTGAAAAATATACTGATAATTCCTGGGCGTCCCCCCCCAATGGGTGTGGGCAAGGGACGTCTTGGTACGCTGAGTGTTTTAGCCGGCTGCTTCTGAGTAGTAATGTGATGTGACGGCGAGTGTAATCATATCCTTTGCGCTGTTGACTGGAGTCCCAATGGGTGTAGAGTTGCATGAAACGGCGTCAGCCGCCTGACATGTCTTCAGACGGGTGGAAGTGCTTATTGAATGCTTTGCGACTGTTCAGTGACCGCGGTTGGAGGTGAGCGGTTGCCTTCTCCCTTTATAAATAACGCCGTTGCCTTTCTGGTTTTTTCACATCTCCTCGTTGTTCTTTACTGCTTCCTTCTCTTCTCTCCCGTCTGCTTCCGCCATGGGCAAGAGTAACAAGCGCAAGCGTGAACCGACTCCTCCATCGGAGGATTTCGGTGACTCGAAATACTCGGAGGAGGAGTTCTCCTCCGAGTCCGAGGGATCTCCGGCTCCTGTCTCTCCCCCGGCGTCGTCCGATGACTCGGACGACTCCCAGGGGATAGCCGCGGAAGTCTGGACATACATCCGGGCCGTCGAGCGCTCCGGGCTCGAGGGCTCGGATGAGTCGGAGTACTCCTCGGATGAGGAGGACTCGGACGGCGGCGGCGAGGACGAGGACGACGACGACGACGGTGGCAACGGCGACGGCAGCGGCAGCGGCAGGGGCAGCGGCGACGGCGGCAGGGACGGTGACGGCGGTGGCAGCAGGGGCAGCACCAAAGGCGGCAGCAGCAAGGGCAGCACCAAGGGCGGCGGCAGCAAGGGCAGCACCAAGGGCGGCGGCGGCAGCAGGGGTAGGGCCAGTGGCTAGACGCCACTGGTCTTCTTAGATATTAGTATAGTATAGTATAGTTAGAATAATGTAGTAGTAATGTAGAGTAGTATAGCGTAGTGTAGTAGTAGTAATGTAATGTAGTAATAGTAGGGGAGTATCAACTCGCGAAGAGTTGATTTGTAAGTTTATTAACTTCCCTTTGAATGAAAGAATGACGTTTGGCTTCTCTTTTGATGACTCTCCTGCTTACTTGTGAGTCTAATTCCTTTGAAAGAGTAAGTGAAATACTCAGTCATTGAACTGATGTTTTCTGAAATGGTTGCCGAGTAACTTTGTAGGTGGTGTCGGCGCTTGTAGAAGTAACTGCCGAGTAACTGAAGATTGTGTCAGCGTTTTTAGAAGCAACGCCGAGCAACTGATCATTGTATCAACGTTTTAGAGGCAACGCCGAGTGACTGAATATGATATCAATGTTTTAGAAGTAACATCGAGTGACTGGAGGTCGGCATCGGCATTTTAGAAGTAATGCCAAGCAACTGAACATGAAAACAGCGTTTTAGAGGCAACGCCGAATGACCGGAGGTCGACGTCGTGATTTTAGAAGTAATGTCGAGCGACTTAATACAAAATCAGCGTTTTAGAGGTAACGCCGAGTGACTGGAGGTCGACGTCGTCATTTTAGAAGTAACGCCGAGCGACTGAATACGAAATCAGCGTTTTAGAGGCAACGCCAAGTGACTGGAGGTCGACGTTGGCATTTTAGAAGTAATGCCGAGCAACTGAATACGAAATCAGCGTTTTAGAAGCAACGTCGAGTGACGGCAGGCCGCCCGAGCCACTTTGAGGATGGTGGCCGAGTGATGAGGTGGCGCATCGGTGTTCTGGGGATAACTGTCGGGTGACCACGTGGCACGCTGGTTTTGGAAATAACCGCTGGGTGATGACTGGGCACTTTTTGAAACGGTATCTGGCTCGAGAATATCCCATAAGAGCTGCGCTTTTAGCCGCCTTTGCTTTCCGTGCCCTAGTTCTTGCATTCCCGCTTCCGAATCCTCTCTGCCGCTCGCCTCCACTCTGCTCGCTGGTAGAATCGAGATGGCGCCCAAGAGGAAGACCGTGAGCTCGTCTGTTGTGGTGATTCCTCCAATCGATCCCAACAGCCAGTTGCCTTTTGCAGGTAACCACATGTCCATCATTTCCGAAGCTGAACTCCTCCACCTCGTGTCCATCGGGGTTCTTCCTCCGCGGGAACTCTGTTCTTGGCGGATTTGCCATGGGACTACTGTCCCGACAGAGGATACCCACGAGTCTGTAGTTTACGCCCCTTTTCTTCTCCGCGGCCTTGGCCTTCCCATCTCTCCCTTTTTTCGTGGTCTCCTTGATTTCTACCACATTAACCTGACCCATCTGAACCCTAACTCAATTCTGCAAATCTCCATCTTCGTTCACTTATGCGAAGCCTTTCTTGGCGTGCTGCCGCATTTCGGCTTATGGAAATACCTGTATCATTGTCGCCCTGGGATGGCCGGGGGACAACATCAGTTGGTCGGAGGTGCCAGTTTGGAGATGCGCCGCGGGCGGAAGACTGAGTATCTTGAGATTCCCCTTAAAGACAGTATTAAGGGGTGGCGTCTAGAGTGGTTCATAATTGATAATTATGGAAATTCTCTCCCCTCCCGGTCGGGAAGACAGCCAGACGTTCGCACCCCAAGCTGGACCGAGTCTCCCACAGATGAGGAGGTAGCTGAAGCGGGTGTGTTGCTAGCTGAAGTTGGACTACTGAAAGAGAGAGGTCTAACTGCTGAAGCTGTGGTCATTGACTTTGTTTTCAAGAACATTCAGCCACTGAAAGATAGGGCCTACCCAGCTTATCTGTATCGAGGGCTAGCCGACTCAACTCGGGTTACCAACAGGAGAATCCCTTCTGCAGACTTGGTGAGCCGACTTGAAATGATTCTCAGGGGCAAGGTGTCCAATGTTGGTGCTCCAGTGGCGTACTCGGCCTGGAACTTGCCTCCTCCCAAAGCCTTCACCCTTTTCGTGTCAAATCCACCTGTGACTGATGGCAATTTGGGCCTTAGAGTGCGACCCTCTGCTGAAGAAGTCAGTGCTTTGGTTGCTTCGCTTGGGGAGATTCCTGATGACGAACGGCAAGTCCATTTTGAGGTGCCCCTGAACCCTAGTGATGCAGATATAAATGCCATGCTTGATCTGCTAGCTGAGGATTCTTCCGACGCTGCTCCTGCTGGTACATTGGCAGTGGTGCCCCTCCCAGAGGTTGATACAACTTTGGATATTCAGAAACCTGTCAGTACTCGCCCGAGGCGCCCTAGCCGAACCAATCAGCCTGAGCCTTCTGCTGATGAGCAAAAGAAGAAAAGAAGACGCCTCCGGCGAGTATCCAGTTTTGATGAGGACGCTGGTACCTTAGTTCCTGCTGCTGAAGAAGTGCCTGCGACTGGACTTACTGACGCTGACCCCAATGGGTGTACCCAAACTGCTACTGATCCCAATGTGGGTGCTCCACCTGTTGCTGATCCCAATGGGGGTGCTGCTTGTGTTGTCGGTGTGGATGACGAGGGGGAAGAGAATGAGGTTCCTTTGACTCGAAAGAACAGTCGACAGTTCATCGCCAGTGGTGAGAGTAGTGGAGTTCCCTCTCCTGCTTTGTCTGCCCTCATTGGTCTACAAGAACTGTCTCTGGCCAACTTTGATCAAACTCTTGAGGATATGGTCCCAGAGGACTTGTTATCAGAGCCAGTGGATGATGGTGTAATGGAGGCTTGTGCTGACGTGCCCGATGCTGGGTTGAGGTCATCCCGTGCCTCGTCGACCTTAGAGCGCGATCTTGAGGGCCGAGAGACTGACTTGAATCGTCCTGGTCCTATGGAGGTAGATGAGGGCCCATCAACCTTAGAAGTGGTTACTGCAGAGAGCTTGGACCTCAAGAGTGGTGCTGTCACATGCCCAGCCCCCGAGGGTGTCGCCGAGGATGACTTAGCTCGGGTGGAGAGTGTAAGCCACTGCCCAGCCCCCGAGGGTGCTGCCGGGGATGATCCGGCTCAAATGGGCAGTGCCAACTATGACCCAGCCCCCGAGGATGCCCGAGCAGGGTCTCCTTCCTGTACCTCCATGGACGTTCACGCGGGATCTCCTCCACACTCTGGATGTATGGTGGTAGCCCAGAATTTGGATCAGGGAGTCGCTTTAGAGGGCAGCGCCCCTGCTGACCGAGTGTTGGGCTCTGTTGAAGGTACTGAGTTGATCTCTGCTGATTCGTTGCAAACTGCTCCGGGTGGTGGCCTTACATTTGCTTATCAACTGATCTCTCCTGATTTGGGGATCCCTTCGTTCTTCTCCAACCTCCAGGTACTGTGATGTATTTTAACTTGACTTTTACATTGCCTAAACTGCTGTCGTCACACTCGTCTGTTTTCCTCATCAGGCTTTGGTGGATGGGATGGCTAGCCAGCTGAGGCTTCAGGGTGCTTCCACCCCAGAGGTAGCTTCATCTCTTGCATGTTGGAATCCAGTGTCACTTCAACGTCGCGTCTCTGAATTGGAGGCAACCAACGCTGGTTAGTGATTTTTTGCTTCTCTCTGCCTTCGCTGTGGACTGCCTTACCTTCTGACCCCATTTTGTTTGATTATCTCTCGTTAGGAGTGACCCGGCAGATTTCAATTCTTGAGGAAAAACACTCCCGAGATCTGGCTGAATTGGCTCAGCGGTGCACTGACTTTGAGGAGAAGTACTCTCAGGGCCAAATTGAACTGGGTCAAGTCTCTGCTGCCTTGGATGACGCCAATGCCCTGAATTCTTCCCTTCATGCTCAGCTTGATTCTGAAAAGGTAATATACAAAACTGTGCCTTGCCTTGCTGTGCTTCTATTACTTGCTTGGTTTTTGAAGGAGCTGACTTTTGCTCGCAGGAAGAAAAGCGTATCCTTGCTGCTTCTCGTGACAATCTTGACAGGTTGTATCGTGATTCTAGCAATTCGCTGACTATCTTGGAGAGAAGTCACCGCTTCACCATGGAAGAATTAGACCTCCAACGTTGTAAGCTGCAGGAATCCATGGATGAGGTAACCCAGCTCAAGCAGTTGATATCGGCAAAGGATGCTATTATCAAAGAACTCCGAGCTTCCAAAAAATCCATTGCCCAGGAGTTAGAGACTGCTCGACTGGCTGCTAAAGTCGCTGAAGAAACTTCTGTTACTCTCAAGGCCCAGCGCGACAGAGCCATGGATAAGGCTATTCGGGCAGGACGAATATTGATGAGGAGACCCGGCGTGGTTGTTCCTGAAGACATAAGAGCTGATGTGAATGCTGCCCCTGATTCCTTGAGTCGCCCTTCTTCGTCGGTCGCTCCTGAGAAAGACTTTGCAAAATAAAGAAAAACTTTTGCGTGCTTTGAGTGCGCGGTTAGCATAATCGAGTATTTGTCAGAGGACATTAGTTCAGCACTCGAATGATATAATGACTTTCTTATTGTATCAGAATTCATCAGTTCGTAAATTTATAGTAATGAAATGACGCATGATGATTATGAAATTCGTTTGTGGGATATGGAAGTCATCCCCTGAATTGTAAAGGCATGTTGCATCGGCTTAAATCGCCACTGACTTTTAGCCGATGGCTCCATTAGTAGGGCATAGTGATCACCCTGAGTTAAGTAGGCGTGAGCATGTTGCACCGCCTTAAGTCGTCGCCGACTTAAGTCGATTGCTCCGTTAGTAGGGCATAGTGGTCACCCTGAGTTAAGTAAGCGTGAGCATGTTGCACCGCCTTAAGTTGTCGCCGACTTAAGTCGATTGCTCCGTTAGTAGGGCATAGTGGTCACCCTGAGTTAAGTAAGCGTGAGCATGTTGCACCGCCTTAAGTCGTCGCCGACTTAAGTCGATTGCTCCGTTAGTAGGGCATAGTGGTCACCCTGAGTTAAGTAAGCGTGAGCATGTTGCACTGCCTTAAGTCGTCGCCGACTTAAGTCGATTGCTCCGTTAGTAGGGCATAGTGGTCACCCTGAGTTAAGTAAGCGTGAGCATGTTGCACCGCCTTAAGTCGTCGCCGACTTAAGTCGATTGCTCCGTTAGTAGGGCATAGTGGTCACCCTGAGTTAAGTAAGCGTGAGCATGTTGCACCGCCTTAAGTCGTCGCCGCCTTAAGTCGATTGCTCCGTTAGTAGGGCATAGTGGTCACCCTGAGTTAAGTAAGCGTGAGCATGTTGCACCGCCTTAAGTCGTCGCCGACTTAAGTCGATTGCTCCGTTAGTAGGGCATAGTGGTCACCCTGAGTTAAGTAAGCGTGAGCATGTTGCACCGCCTTAAGTCGTCGCCGACTTAAGTCGATTGCTCCGTTAGTAGGGCATAGTGGTCACCCTGAGTTAAGTAAGCGTGCAAGTCAATCGTAAATGAACTGAGTATCCTTGAAACCTCTTTTTTATTGATGACATATTTCCACTTTACAGAGTACATCATCATCCCAGCAGTTTTGAGATACAGCTAGGGATAAAACTTTCTGAGGTGTTCTATGTTCCAGGAGTTCCCAACTTCTGTGCCATCCATCTGAGTGAGGCGATACGATCCGGGCCGAGTGACTTCTGCTACCACGAAAGGCCCTTCCCATAAGGGTGATAACTTGTGTCGTCCCTCCCCCGTTAGAATTCGGCAGAGGACGAGATCTCCTGCTGAGAAGAATCGTTGTCGCACAGCCTTGTCGTGATAGCGCCTTAGAGTCTGCTGGTACCTTGCTGATTGGATTACTGCGTTTAGCCGTTCTTCCTCAAGTACATCTATGTCCTCCAGCCTGGTGGCCTCAGCTTCTGCTATGCTTTCGAAGATCAACCTTGGCGCCCCAAACTTGAGATCAGCAGGTAGCACTGCCTCCGACCCATAGACCATGAAGAAAGGAGTGTTTCCATGCAAGGCTCGGCTAGGTTGGGTTCTTAGGCTCCAAACGACATAGGGCAATTCCCTTATCCACTTTCCTGCGAATTTTTCATTCTTATCGAAGACCTTTTTCCTGAGTGCCTCCAATATCATCCCGTTGGCTCGCTCAACCTGCCCGTTGGCTCTTGGATGGGCTACAGATGCATACTTGATCTGAATGCTCTTTTGCTCGCAGAAGTCAAAGAATTCTGAACTTGTGAAGTTGGATCCTAAATCAGTTATGATGCTGTTTGGTATCCTGAATCTGAATATTATGTCTTGTATGAATTCCACGGCCTTAGCAGAGGTTAAAGAGGCAATGGGCTTGAACTCTATCCATTTAGTGAATTTGTCAATTGCTACCAATACATGAGTGTATCCCCCTTGAGCTTTCTTGAGAGGTCCAATCATATCCAGTCCCCAGCATGCGAAAGGCCAAGTTACTGGTATGGTCTGCAGTTGCTGTGCTGGCATGTGTTGTTGCTTTGACAAGTATTGGCAGGCTTCGCACCTCTGAACTAACTCGGCTGCATCGTTCTTTGTTGTTGGCCAATAGAATCCTGACCTAAAGATCTTCCCGACTAGTGTTCTGGAGGCTGCATGTATTCCACATTGCCCAGCATGGACCTCCTCCAAAAGTTGCTTCCCAGTGGACGGGAGAATGCACCTCATGAGGACGCCTAATGCACCCCTTCTGTATAATGTCTCCCCAATAAGTGTATAGTGAGCCGACTGTCTTGCAATGCGCTCTGCCGAATTCTTGTCGTCTGGTTCTTCTTCATTCTTTATATACTTAATGATCGACCTTCTCCAGTCATCAGGGTCTGACTCGGGTTGATCTATGATGTTGCACTCTTCGGTTTGATCCATTGAGATACTCGGCTGCAGAATTTCTTGCACGAAAACTCCGGGTGGGACCTGAGTTCGACTGGACCCTAGCTTGGACAGTACATCGGCTGCTGTGTTCCGATCTCTTTCTACATGATGAAATTCCAGACCCTCGAATTTATCTTCCAGCTTTCGGACGGCAGTGCAGTATTTTCCCATTGAATCGCTTGAGCAATCCCACTCCTTGTTTATCTGGCTGATGACTACCAGAGAGTCTCCGTATACCATTAATATTTTGACGCCCAACGATATGGCAATGTTCAATCCATGGATCAAAGCTTCATACTCGGCTGCATTGTTGGAGGCCGGGAATAGCAACTGGAGGGCGTACTTGAGGTGTTCGCCTCCAGGTGCAGTGAAGAGAATCCCTGCTCCTGCTCCCTGCAGCTTCAGTGAGCCATCAAAATACATTCGCCATACTTCTGCAGTCTTCGGGTTGCCTGGTACTTGTTGTTCGGTCCACTCTGATACGAAATCAACCAGTGCTTGAGTTTTGATGGCAGTGCGAGGTCGGAACTCGATGTCATGAGATCCCAGCTCACAAGCCCACTTGGCTATTCGACCGATGGCTTCCTTGTTGTGAAGAATATCCCCTATTGGAAAACTTGTAACTACTATGACTTTGTGGTCATCAAAGTAGTGACGCAGCTTGCGGGCAGTTAGAAGTACTGCGTATAATAGCTTCTGAACTTGAGGGTACTTTTTCTTTGAGGGGCCTAGGACTTCACTAATGAAGTAAACAGGATGTTGTACTGGATAGGCATGTCCTTCTTCTACTCGCTCGACTACCAACACGGTGCTTACCACGTGAGTCGTGCAAGAGATATACAGTAGCAAATCTTCAACTGGTTGAGTTGACGTAGCTCGCCGGGGTGGTTTCAGTACTGGTGGTGTTGTCAAGAATTTTTTCAGAGCATCTAGAGCTTCTTGTGCTTCTGAAGTCCATTGAAACTTATCCACCTTCTTAAGTAACTTGTAAAATGGCAAACCTTTTTCTCCTAGCCTAGATATAAATCTGCTCAGAGCTGCCATACATCCAGTAAGTCGCTGAACCTTCTTTTGCGATCGAGGTGCTTCCATCTTCATGATAGCTTCAATCTTATCTGGATTAGCCTCAATTCCCCGGTGGCTGACGATAAACCCGAGCAACTTTCCTGCTGGTACCCCAAAAACACATTTCTCGGGATTAAGCTTCCATCTATACCGCCTCAGACTGTTGAAAACCAGTTGTAAGTCTTCGATGAAGTTTTTTGAGTCCTGTGTTTTGATTACCACGTCATCCACGTAGGCCTCCACACGCTTGCCCCAGTGATCGGCTAAGCATGTTTGAATGGCTCTCTGGTAAGTTGCTCCAGCGTTTTTGAGGCCAAACGACATGGAGGTATAACAGAAAGCACCAAACGGAGTAATGAATGCCATTTTTTCTTCATCTTCCTTTGCCAGACTAATCTGATGGTATCCAGAATAGCAATCCAGGAAAGACAGCATAGAACATCCAGCGGTGGAGTCCACCACCTGATCTATCCTCGGGAGCCCGAAAGGATCCTTCGGACAGTGTTTGTTGAGATCAGTATAATCAACACACATGCGCCAATCCACTTTATTCTTTTTGAGTACAAGAACAGGGTTGGCTAACCACTCGGGATGTAACACTTCTCTAATGAATCCAGCCGCGACCAAGCGAGCTAACTCGGTGCGAATGGCCTCTCTCTTGTCGGGCGTGAAACGACGTAGTTTTTGCCGAATCGGCCTTGCCTGGGGATAGACCTTCAGTTTGTGCTCGGCCAGTTCTCTTGGGACTCCCGGCATATCCGCAGGTTGCCATGCGAATACATCTCGGTTATCTTGCAGAAACCGGACGAGCGCGCTTTCCTATTTGTCATCCAAGCTGGAGCTGATGATAGCCGTCTTGCGCTCATCAGCGAACCCCAGGTTGATTCTCTTGGTTTCTTCAGTCGGCCGCATAGAGGTCGTGGTCTGAGCTTCGCTTGCCGGTACTGCGAGGTCCTCCTCAGGCTTAGAGTTCGCCAGTGTGGAAGGAACCGTCGATGGCTTGGCGGTGAGGGCTGCTTGAATAGCCACTCGGAAACACTCTGCGACGCCTTGGAAGTCGGCGCGCACAGTTATGATCCCTTGCGGTCCTGGCATCTTCAGTATCATGTATGTGTAATGCGGAATGGCCATGAACTTGGCCAATCCAGGCCTCCCGATGATGGCGTTGTACCCGCAGTCGAAGTTCGCCACTTCAAACCTCAGGAACTCGGTTCTGTAGTTCTCCGGAGTTCCGAAGGTGACTGGCATGTAGATGTGGCCCAGCGGGTATTCCCCTTCTGTCGGCACGATGCCGAAGAAAGGAGTGTCCGACTCGTGGAGCTCTTTGAGGTGAACTCCCAAGCCTTGGAGTGTCCGGGGGAAGGTGACGTTGATGCTGCTCCCCCCGTCCACTAACACCTTCTTCACCCGGCTCTCTCGGATCACCGGATCGACGAGAAGCGGGTATTTGCCCGGATGGTCGAAGTTGAGCCATTGATCTGCCCGAGTGAAGGTGATCGGGTGCTCCGACCACCTGTATGGGGCGGGAGGGCCGGTGGTCGCCACCAGTATCTGGCGATCGTTGAGCTTTTGATGTCTTCTGTTCTCTTGCGATCCGTGTCCACCGAAGATGACGTTGACCTCCCTGTCAACGCGTGGGAAAGCTCCTCCTCCTCCCTCCTCCTGCTGATGGGGTTGTCGTGGTTCATCTGGTCCTCCCCTCGGCGGAGGAGGAGGTAGAGGTTGGAAGGGTCGGCCGTGTCCGACGGAATGCTTGAAGTCTCGGCAGTTACGAAGAGTGTGGCGCATGTCCTTGTGGTACGGGCACTGAGCGTCGAGGATGTCGTCCAACGTGCGTTCGCCTCCACGAGGTCCTCCTCGGGCGCGAGAGGCAGGTGGTCCGGCGGCGTGCACTTCTTCGCGAGGCCTCTTCTCCCATCGTTTGTCGGGTTGCTGGTTCGTGTCGCGTCGTGGTGCTGCCGGTGCGGGCTTTGCTCCTCCGATGAGGTCCTGGGCCCGCTCGTCGGCGGTGATGTAGAGGTCGGCTTCTCGGAACAGCTCCTCGGAGGTAGTCGGTGCCTTCTGTAGTATGGCTCGGACGAAAGCCGAGTCATTGGATCCTCTGTAGAAGTCCTCGATCACGGCCGCCTCCGTGACCTCGGGGATACGATTTCTCATGGTCTGAAACCTTTTGAGGTACGACCGGAGAGTCTCGTCCCCCCGGCGCTTGATGGATTTGAGGTCCCACGGTTGCGCCAGCTTGTCGGAGAGGGACTGGAAGTTGGCGATGAAGCGTCGACTGAAGTCGCCCCAGACATCGATGCAGTGTCGGGGTAGATGTCGCAGCCATTGCAGCGCGTCTTGCCCAAGGACAATGGGTAAGTACGCGGTCATCACGTCTTCGGACGCCCCGGCAGCTCGAGCAGCGGTGGTGTAGACGGCTAGCCAACCCCCTGGATCCTGCTTAGGTTCATATTTGTCTACATTGGATACCTTGAAGTTGGGAGGCCATTGGATGGCCCTAAGGCGCGGAGTAAGAGCGGACACTCCGCACGTGTCCTCCTGTCGTCGAGGACGATGTCCGTCCCGGGGAGGGGAGTTGTGATTGTGGTTCCTCGACCATCCCCGGGTGGTTCCGCCAGTTGAGGTCGTTGCCGACTCAGTTCCGGTGGCTTGGCTCTGAGTCGGGATGCCATGATCCCTGTCGTACTCCTCCCGACGGCGAATCTCGTTCTCATGCCGCCACTCGCGCGAAGCATTGATGGAGCTTCGCGCGTCTCGGCGACTGTTGATGGCGTGTCGTAGATCGTTCGGCGGGTGAGCAAGCGGTAGAAGATGGTTGGCCGCCTGGGTGAACAGTCGTCGGTAGCCCTCGGCGTCAGGAGTCCGAGGAAGTCCATCAGCTATCCGAGCCAATACCCCTCCGACTTCGCTCGGTGTGTTCATAGCTCGGGCCAAGTCGGGATTCAGGTTGCGCCCGAAGAATGGATTCTCCCAGCGCTGCCTTGCATCTTGCTCAGCCTGTTCCTGAGCTCGTCGGCGATCACGTCGTCGGGAGTTCCTTCGTTCTCTGAAGACGCGTTCTTCCGGAGTTTCTCCTATCTCCGAGACCTCGTCTCGCGAGACAGGCTGCTCCGGATTCCGCTCTCCGGTCGCATGATGTCGTCGAACGTTCCTGCGCCGGTTCCTCCGTCGTCGGGACTCTCGTTGAGGCGGTTCTTCCCCGGGTACGGTCGGCTCGTCGTCGGAGACGATAGGCGACTCCACTCTCCCGATGAAGAGGACGTCGGGGTAGAATGGTGCTGCTGTCGTGGTGACCTTCTTCCCGTTCTCCTTTGAGGCATGGGGAACGGAAAGAGCGACTCGCTTCTCCCCGGTTACCTTCTTCCTTGCGATCTGTGTCCACTCTTTTGTCGGAGAGGTAGGCAGTGGAGTTCTCCGGGTCAGCGAGCCCTCGGCCCCCGACTTTCCGGAGACGTTCTTCTTCCGGAAAGCTGGAGGTTGTGCTTCTCCGGTATTTTCGGAGTTCGTTGGGGGAGACTTCTTTTCCGGTGGATCCGCGATACGGTGCAGAATTCCTTCTTTATCCGCTACAGATGAGATTGTTCCGAAGCAGAATACGGATCCGGGACGCAGGGTGATCTTGCTGTAGAAGGTGACGACCATTGAGCTAGCTTGGATCGTCGACACACCCCCTACCTGGCGAGCCAGCTGTCGGTGTTTTGGGTCCGACCGCACACCCGGGGTTGCCCCTCAAGGTGTTTTAGGAGTAGGACGGTGTCGACAACTGTAGCAGAATGGTTCGTGCCGATCGCACGAGGGACAGTGGACAAGGTTTACAGGTTCGGGCCGCTTAGAGATGCGTAACACCCTACGTCCTGGTGAGTATGCTTGGTGAATGTGGTTACAAGAGAGCTCTCTGGATTGAGAATACAGAGAGTTGACGTGGGTGGCTAAGTAAAGGGTCGATCGTTCTGAAGGGGTGCCCCCTAGGCCTTATATACTCGACCGTGGGGCAGTACACGTGGATAAGATAACAACAAGTAGCTAAAAGATAGTGAACCTCTTGAGATTATCCCTACGTAACCCTCGCCGACTTATCCTCGCATGGCTTCGTTGCATGGAGGCCCCAGCGCGGGAGAGTTGGATCTCTGTTGCGGTCATTCACTCGACGCTGTGGGCCATCCGGGTTTGCACCAATCCGGCCTCATGTCGTTCTGCTTTGCTGGTTGTTTCTCCAAGAATGACCTTACGATTTTATTGGGCCCTTGGACCTTTCGTGAGGTCCTTTACTCTTTTAGTGGACCCGGGGGATATCTATCCCCCACACCGACCCACTCGTAGTGCTCTCCGGATGGCCAGAAGGGATCCACCGACAGCGGCAGATCGAGCCCGCGGCGACGCGGAATTCTTCTTCTTTTTCTCTCTCAGCTTTACGATGCGGCTACGGTTTCCGGGCTATGAATCGGTGCGGTCGGGTCCTGGGCGCTAATATACGGCGAGGACGATAGTCGAGGGGCGGTCAGCGAGTCAGCTAGCTCCGGAGGTCTCGTGGCGGCCGTTGCACGTGCACGATTCTAGCGAAGGGGAACGACCCGACTGACCGGGCCCGCCCGCCAGTGGGTGGAGGGGCGCTGTCCAGTTGACCCCATCCGCCAGCGGGTTTGCGATACAAGCGCGGTGGCGAGCGGATTTTTCCCCTGGGCTGAGCGCGCGTGAAAGGTGATGTGGGCCGAAAGTGTGATTCCAGGCCCGCCTGGATGGTCTTTTTTTTTTCTATTTTCCTTTTCTCTCTTCCCAAATTAAAGTTTAATTTCCAATTTGAATTCCAATCTTGTGTTGAATTTATCCCTAATTTAATGTACCACTGAATGCACTAATTAAGTAAGAATTTATTCTTATTTTCATTTCGTTGTTTTATGCAGTGTCTTCTTGTTTCTTTCTCATTTCTAACTCATTATTCCATTGCTCTAAATTGCATTTCTTTGGTTAAATCCTAACTTAGACATTGGCACATTTTATTAATCTTGCCAGTATTTAATGCACAAACAAGCAAAACTTCAACATGATGCAGTGGTTTATTTGTGTCTTATTAGGAATTTACTCATTTTTAAGCATGAGTAGTCACATGTGATAATAATTAGAGATACACACATATAGAGAAAATACTTCTTTTTTCCTTTTTATATTATTTCTTACAAATTACAAGTTGGATATTACAATATAGTCTCTTAAGCTGTGTTTTCAGAAACTAACTTTTAGAAAGAAAAAAACTAGAGGAAGGTGTTTGGATCCACCTAGTTCCTTAAAAACTTGTTTTAACCGGGGGAGAACAACTTCTTGTTTATTAAGAAACTGAGAAACTAGTTTTTAGCAACTAAATAAAAACTAATGTGTTTGAGACCTTTCAGCTTCTAAGAAACTAGATGGATCCAAATATAGCCTTAATTGTCTTTTATACTACCTTCATCTTAAATTATAATTTGTTTGACTTTTTTATAATACGTTTAACCGACTTGTCCTATTCATTTTTTTGCGAAAGAATGAAAATTTCAAAACCATATTTAAAGTATATTATATGCTAAATAATATCACAATAAAATTAATAATAATTATGATTTTTTTAATATAAGTATATAACAAGCTGATCAAATTTAAGGTAAAAATGTTAAACAGATTATAAATTATTATAAATTGGAATGGCCCGAAATTAGACGACGAACGCTTCACTATATGCCCTCCAAAATAAGCCCGGCCAGCCTGCAAAAAGGAAAAACTTAAGGGTTGCTGCTACTGGGCCTCCAGTAAGGACTTTACATCAAGGCTCAATTATCACGGGCTTTTCGGCGCCGCCAGGCCGCCGTTATCAAGGTCTGGTGTGTACTGTATTTATTCTACCTCTTTCCAATGTCCCATTTTCCTTGTGAATCACTAGTGTCGCAAATCCCAATCTCCCAGCTTGCGCCTAAACCCTAGCTTGCCTATCGATGGCGCCGAAGAAGCGCAAGGCCGATCCCGCCGAGTCCCCAGCCGCCGTGGAGGCAGCCACCACCAACCACCGCCACGAGCCGGCGTCCTCGGAGCCCAAGCCACGCGGCACCATCTACTTCCCCATCACCGACGACCCGCCCGAACCCAACCCCGCCGAAGAGGACGAGGACGAGGGCGCCGGCGACGACGAGGACGACGCGGAGGACATTGTCAAGCTGCTTGAGCCGCTGTCGCGGGAGCAGCTCGTTGCGCTGCTCCGCACGGCGGCGGAGGCGAGCCCCGCCACGATGGCGGCCGTGCGCCGCGCCGTTGAGGCCGACCCTGCCAGCAGGAAGCTCTTCGTCCACGGCCTCGGATGGGGTGCCGGCGCCGAGGACCTCCGCTCCGCCTTCTCACGCTTCGGCGAGCTCGAGGACTGCCGCGTCATCTCTGACAAGCAATCTGGTAGATCCAAGGGCTACGGGTTCGTCCTCTTCCGCTGCCGCCGCTCTGCGCTCCGCGCCCTCAACCGCCCTCAGCTCCAAATCGGTGGTCGTCTTGCTTTCTGTCACCTCGCCGCCGCAGGCCCTGCACCCCCAGCTTCTCAGTCTCAGAACCCTATCTCCAACGCCAACCCCAATGCTAACTCTAACTCCACGAGCAACGCTTCTGGATCCTCATCATCACAAACTGACAATATACAGCGCAAGATATTTGTTGGTAATGTGCATGCTGATGTGGACGTGGACCGCCTATATGAGTATTTTGCACAATTTGGTGAGATTGAAGAGGGCCCGTTGGGCTTTGACAAGAACACTGGCAGACCAAAGGGATTTGCATTATTTGTTTACAAGTCTGTGGAGAGTGCTCGCCGTGCTTTGGAGGAGCCAATAAAGAATTTTGATGGAAAGACGCTCAATGTGCAGAAAGCCATAGATGGGAGGACCAAGGGCTCATCTGGAATGAATACAAATACTAACTCCAATCCCACTACTGCATCTGTGGTCGCCGCCCAGATGACTGCTCCTTCCAGTGTTGCCATCAGCCCATATGATACATCAGCATATAGTGCTACTGTGGTTCCTGACATGAGTTTTGCACAGCAAGCTGCTATGCTGGGATTAGGTGCACAGCAACAGGCATTCACTCAACCCAATGCAATGCTTGCCATGATAGCAGCAATGCAGAACCCAGCTGCGCTAGGGATGACTCCAGCCATGCTTGCTGCTATGAACCCAGCCTTCGCCGCTGCTGCATTGGGTGCAGGGGGGCAGCAGGCACACACAGTTGGTCTTACAGGTTTTGGAGCTCAGGGTTTTGGGACACCGGCGTTTGGAGCAGGTGCAGCTTTCCCAAATGCAGCAGGTGTTCAAGCAGCAGCAGCTGCATATCAAGGAAGTGGAGCTCCTCCTGGCTTTCAAGGGCCACCTGGGTTTCAGGTTGGCCAGGCAACTACCCAGACAAGCACTGCAGCGGCAGCGGCTGCCGCAGCTGCCACTGCTGCTGGTTATCAGGCTGGGGCATCTGGGCAGGGCCAGGTGCCTGGTTCTCAGGTCGGAGGCACTGGTTTTCAGGGTGGATATTGACAGAACTAGGTATATCAACTCTCAACATTGTTTTATGAACCACCTTTGGTACTATTGCTTCATTTCCCTTCATTCTCTATGCTTTCTTTGTGATTTGTTGATCTTGTTCTTGCAGCCATCTGACTATTTTCCTTGTATCTTAGTTTGGCATCTGTGGTCCGTGGTTCGTTCATGTGGTTTTGCATTCGGATGGCTTTTGAGTCTATATTGGTGCCAAAATGTAGCGAAAGGCTTCCTGCTGTTGAATTTTACAACTGGATTTGAACCAGATGCCTTTGTAGCAGTATTTGAAGGAGGAACTTTCTTGAAGGATCATATCGTTTTATTGCCTAATATGTAGTTTTGCTATTGCGGCTTCATTATGTACTTTGTGGATGTGTACTGGGTTTCATGTATCAAAATATCTGTATTTTGACTAGTTGGCTGTTACCTGGTCTTATCAACCGTGTTAAATGGTTTTGTGGGCACAATTGGAGACATTTTAACTGCAGTTCCTGGGCTGTTTGGAGCTATGGGGTATTTATGGCTTTTGCCTTAAACCTGGAAATTTCTTCTCTGAGGATGGTTTCGACGACCACTACATTTAAGATCTTGAATGTGTTGCAGCTTTGTTGCACTTCTAAGTTTATTTTTAAAATTTCCCAGTGTTTAACAGTAGCCACGCAAAATAGCTTGAATGTTAAGTGGTTTATATAATCCCATAAGGGCTAGTTTGGAAACACAAATCCCCTTGGGGATTGAGAGGGAAATTAGTTCATTTCCACCTCAATTCCCAAGGGGATTTGAGTATCCAAACTAGCCCTAAAAGAGATGATTTGACCTGACGGATGGTTTGCATATGGTATCTCTGGGAATTTAGTGTTCATTCTTTGAAAATATTTTGGAGCTCTTTCTTTTGCCTTACTGTGACAATGGTCATGTCTTGACACTTCATAACTGTATTACTGATTACTTTAGTGTCTCCATTTTCTCAACTACCCCACTTTATGTTGATTTTTTTCATGGATTGCCTATGTGAGGATGTACTGTTCATATACGCACAATAAGAATTTCAAAAGAAGACTGTTCTTGCTATGTTCTTATTAGACCCAATAGGCACTAAGTGTTAGATCAGTAGATGTTTTTTTTACTGCTGGTAGAATACTAGGCTGCTGACCCTTGGAGTGTTAAATTGTCATGTGAACCATGAATAGGCCAAGATGAAACTGTCAAGTGGATGAATATCAATAAATTTAATCCTTGTGCATGCAACCATGCTGTCTTTTTCTTTTCACGACATGAAAGTAGTATTGTGAAATCCAGTGTTATTAAAACTACGTTTAAACGATGTTTAAACTACGTTTAAACGTCAAAACTTTAATTAGAGGTTGAAACCACGTTTTAGCGTTTTAGCGTTCTAAACTGTAAAACGCAGTGTTTTATGCATTTTAGACCATTAGCTACTTTTGGGCCCAGTCTATTAGTTACTTTTGAGGTTCAATCCAGCTCATGGGTGAAGTTTTGGTAAGCCACTAACCTCTCTATTTTGGTATTTAACTTCATATTATTGTCTGAAATTATGATGTATTGGTATTTTTCCTGTGTTGTTTAAAACTACGTTTAAATAAAGTTTAAACGTTTAAAAGTCAAAATTTCACCCATGAGCGTTCCAACGTTTTACCGTTTTAATAACCTTGGTGAAATCATTGTGTTTATTTCATCAACAGAATTAGTATTGCTACTGATGATCTTACATCACTCGCTTGCCATTCTGTCTTGGTCTGTTGTGCAATGCATGTCTCTGGATATTATAGATACTGCTGCCTGCTATATTTGAAGTAATACATTTGACACTTGGCACTTCCTAACTAACCAAACATCACTTGCCAAATCACAATTTATAAAACACAATACCAGTTCCAGTGTTCCACCCACTAGAGTTGAAAGCACACTTGGAGGTAATTAGTGCGCAGAGGCGGCATCTGGTCAGCAGTGGCAGGGGAGTCCCGAGCCCTGGGTTCCTTCTGCCTTCTAATGTGCTGGATGGCCCATGCCAGACTAGGCTACCTTCTGTTTCACATTTCTGTTATTTAATTTTCTTATTACGTTCAAGGACTAATGATACCCTCTCTTTCAGACCCTTTGCTATCACAGCCCTCCTCTTCCCTTCCCCAATCTAGACAAATGCCTTGCCATGATGCAAATTGCATTTGCTGACAATTCTTTATTTGGTTCGGTGCTTAAAAATATCCAGCATAAACTTGGTGTTCACTTAATCGCTTTCAATTGCATAGGTTGAACATTAACCTTGAAACAGAGATAGATTATTCAGTTAGTGTATACTCCTTGTTCCAAAAGGTGTCATTCCCCTGCCACCTAGGCACGCTTATGTGCTATGTGTTGGGGTACCGTGGAGCCTAGGGGGGTAGGTGTTATCTAGGTGGCTCCTGTCGGCCACGGTGGTTGGACATGCTATCCCTGGTGCCCTTATGTGCAGATCCGGATGCTGAGCGGCATGGTAGAAGGTGGGAACAGTGGGTGGCGGCAGGGGAGGAGGCATGTATTGTGGGTGCCAGGGAGATGTGGACGTCGAGCAGCAAAGGCACAGAATATGGGCGGTGATGGAGATGGGAAATGCAGCTACAATGCAGTGGATATGGTAGGCATGGTTGAGAGGAGGCTGGCAGCGGCAGAGGCAGAGACAGTCAGACGGAAGGGATGAGGCTGGCCGCGACGGAGAAGGAAGAGACAGTAGCGTGGCAGTGGAGAAGGGACGAAGAGTTGTGCGGTGATGGAGTTCTGCGAACTGGTGCGTGTGGCTGGGAGGAGAGATGGATAGATAAGGTGGGCTCTGTTTTGATGGTCCTTTCTGTCCAGCTAGGTTCATACTCCCTCCGGTGCAGTAAAGGAAGTCATTCTGCGTGTGACCGAACGTGCACAAAAGAAGTCGTAGCACGCGTGGGTCTAGAATTTGGACGTCACTGCCCTTGAGTAATTGCATCGCCCGTTGCTTCGTTTTCTGCGTCGCCCGTTGCCATGCATTAACACCGCACGCCATGCATTATTACTCTGTCTCGCATGCAAACACCGCACGATGCAAGGAAACCAACGTGATGCATTAAAGCCCACGCCAAACATGCAAACACCGCGCGCCTGACATGCAAACACCGCACGACTCTGCTTGCGTCTCGCATTCGCTTCGCCTTCCTTGCTCGCGTCTCGCATTCGCTTTCCTTGCTCGCGCCTCGCCATGGACTCCGACTCTGCGCTCGCCGTGGCCAAGGATGACGTCTCGTCCTCGCTGGACTCCGAGATGTCGCTGGACTCCGTCGCGTCTGACTCAGAATCCGCGCTGGACTCCTTCGAGCTCGTGCTGGACTCCTTCGAGCTCGCGCTGGACTCAGCAGCAGAGGAGGTCGCGCCGGACTCCTTCGAGCTCACGCTGGACTCCTTCGAGCTCGTGCCGGACTCAGCAGCAGAGGAGGCCAAGTCCGGCGAGCTGGAGCTCGGCCCATTTTTATGTGGTAGCTGCGGCGTCGTCCATGACAACCGTGCATCGTGGAACCGTGTGCACTCGGCATTTCGTCCATGCTCTCGCTGCGGTGTCATCAACAAGGACAACCTAATCGACGCCCTTCTTCACGGTGCACAATGGGCAAAAAAAAAGATGCGCTTAAGGAATCGATCTTGAGACCTCTAGTATATTATGCCTCGGGAGGTGCTGCAGCAACCAATCGAGCCTGATTGTTTCGATGACGTTAATGCACCCATATCCCTATTTAATAAGGGCAAACAGGGAAAACTCCATGATAATTAATTACTCCTTGGTATGCACAATCATGTCCTAAACGACTACCTTTACTGCACCGGAGGGAGTACATCTCTAGTTTCTTCTCTTTTTCCATGGTAATATATTATGTGTAAAACGCCTAGGCGCGCCTAGGCTTACTTATGGGGTGTTTGGTTTGAGGAATGAGCTAGTCCATCTTCACACTCAATTTTTTTTTGTTTGGTTTGTGGAATGGAATGAGTTGATCCATTACCACCTCATTCCTTATAGTTAGTTAGTGCTAATGTGAGGAATGGGGTCATCCCCACCAAATATGAGGAATGGACCCATTGATGCACCACCTCATTTTGGATGGAGTGATTCCTCAAACCAAATACTCCCTTAGGCTCTAGGCAGAGGGTCAGTGCCTAGTTAGGGCCTTAATACAACCTTGTGTATACTAGTAGTGCAATAGTGCCAAGTTGACCAACTTTAGTTAAAAAAATATAATCAACAAATTTCTGACTATTAGTTTACAGAAAGTAGAACCATAACCTGCCAAAATTTTGCAGGTGGTAGACCATTCTAATTTTCAATTATCTTCTGTAGGGAACTGTCAAATCAGTTGATAGCCAACAGTTCTAAATGGTTATTGACTATTGACAGTTTCTGGGATTTCATAATCCATATTTCCCTCACAGAACAATTGACCTTTTTTTTTGTCACTTCTAGTTTTTCCCCGAACTTCAACAAAAGCACCTTGCTGAACAATGGTTCTTTTTTTGGGGGTCACTTCTAGTTTTTGCCTTGCTGTCAACAGAGCTACTTGTTTTGATAGTTACACTCTTGTGATCGAATGACAATATTTCTTTATAGCTAATTATTGCCATGATCATGCTTTCTGTGCTTGATTGTCTCCCTAACAGTTGTTGATATGTTATGTTGCTATTCTTGTGTTTCCATATACTTAAGGGCTTGTTCGGTTCGCTCTCAATCCATATGGATTGAGTGAGATTGGGTGAGTTTAAATCTCAAGCAAGTCAAACTTCTTAATTTTTTCCAATCCCATACAATCCATGTGTAATGGGAATAGCCGAACAAGGCTTAAATGTGTTTGCATCCTTATTATGATATCTCTTAAGCCTCTGTTGAGCACCCGACCATTGTTCTCAATTTCTTATACATCATCCTATTTTGATTGAGCTTATTTCGAGTTATGTTTGACCTGATACTCCAGGTTCATTTGGTTTAGGATTTTCATCAGTTGTTCAGTGCAGTCTTAATTAATGACTCTGAGCCAAAAAAATCTTAATATACTTGGTCTGATTTTTAGATTCTCCAGACAGAATTATAAAAATTAATTATAATGGATCTCTATGAGGTCATTTGCGTAATGATGACCACATCCAGCTAATGTTACACACTTTCCGGACTGATGTTGCAATAAATTTTTCCCTTGTTTACAATCATGGATTCATAATTGGGGCTCGTAATATCTGTCACTTATTATGTGCATTTCAGAAATATTCTGAATCGGAATCTAGTGGACTTGCTTTGCGTTGCATGAACTATTTATGGGTATGGGCACGGTTTGGCCTGGTTCCTTGCGGGGCCATTGGCTTATTGTGCTACAAGGAGAGCAGAGCTATAATACTATTTATCCAGCACAGTCGGTGCCTCACAAACCGGAAAGGTATGAGCTTTTCTTTTATTACCCCCTGTTACGAATGATTCGGACTCGAAGGTTCATGAATTGCTGTTGAAGCTGTTTAGCCCCATCAGATGATGAGAACAAAGGAATCGCATTCCCGATTTGCTGTCGCCCCCGCTAATCTTCCCCAGCTTTTCTTTGCACAAGCATCCTGCCTGCAAGTAGCCTGATGCTCGTGCTGAAGCTTTGTTGAAGCCAACCGTATCTTTTGACCTTTCTATCTCCCTCTTTCTCTATTGCTCGCTGCCGTTTTGGGCCCCATTTCCCTTGCCGTTTTGATTGGTTTTTTTTTCTAGTATGTTTTATCATCAGGACCTAGCAACGAACGTTGGTTCCTGCCGACACGATGAGTGTTACACATAACTGTAGGTGCTATGCTGAGGCGTCCTTTACCAGGCATTTCCTCCGTTGTTTGGTGCCTGGACTCTACACGCTGACGTTAGTTTTGTCGCCGCACGGGGCATCTGGGATTTTGCGGTGCCGGGTGTTCTGAGGGGGAAACATGTGGGTTTGCACACAGAATTTCACGCTGTGAACCAGAGAACTCTTCTCTGCCGATGTCAACTCCCAACTCCAACGGCTGCTGTACTCCGTGATCTGTTCCCACCTACTCCTCGCGGTGGTATTTAATGCGTGTCCGTCGGTCCGTCCTCTGCGCAGAGGATTTGAGTATCGTCATCTCTGAGACGCTAATGACGTGTTAGCGACGTGCGTTTGGCTGTAGAGCGGTGACGACGGATTGCTCTTTGTGAAACTGACTTGTGTTTACTTTTCTTTTTGTGTGTGTGAAAAAAAACTGAGTCCTATTTGTTGCCAAAGGCGCCTTGTGGTTGGAGGCGAGAACGCCACAGGGAAGGGAAAAAAAACAGCAGCGCACAACCACGCGGACCGATTAATTAATCCCATCCGTCTGTTTCGTCTCCATTAACCAGATCAGTTTTTTTTCCTCTTTCAACCACCGTTGAAGTACACAGTCCACATAATCTCACCTCAAACCCGGGGCAAGAAGCGATTTACGCATATGCCCCCTCCAGCCATCAGTAGCCACGGGCTATCCTGCGCCCACCACCTGCCCTCCTGCCTTCGTCCTGCCCGGCGCCTCTGCCCTCCTCCGGGCTCCACAGAGTGAAAAAGTCTCCTCTTTTCCTCTTCCTCTCCCGTTGCCAGGCATGGGGTTGGCCTAGTTGTGCCCGTTGAGCACTAGCAGCCTCCTTGAAACCTCCAGATCTGTGCCTCCAAGGCCCCCCGTTCCTCGGCAACAAGGTAACCTCCCTGTCCCTGCTCCCTTTCCTGACTGCTGGTGATGAGGATGATGATCCTATCCGGTGCTTCCTCTGTGAACGCCTAGTCCTGTCGTTTCAATCAGCTGTTTCCTGTTAGTTTTTCCTCACCTGCAGTGTCTGTACCTTTTTCATATGCATGTTTATGGGATAATAATGTTTCCCTTGCAGCAGAACAGATACTTGACCGAACATTGCAGGTTCTCTCCTCACGAGAGAGGAGATGAAAAAGTAGTAGCGCCCTCTTGTTCATCCCATATTTTTTGTTTGTTTGTTTGTTTTTCACCCCAAGTTCCCAAGAGCTTTTCTTTGCCTGACAGTTGTACTTGCACCCCTGCGGAGCAAATCTAAGATTGGGTTTTTTGCTAAAATTAGGTAGGGGGGCACAGAAATCTCACTATGCCTGCCTGCCTGCCTGCTTTGGCCGGCCTTGGGAAAGTGCCAGTTTTTAAGTTTTCCTCAACGGTATGCTGCAGTCCCATCTGACGGACCTTGTTCCCTGTGCCCGCCCACGTGGCCTCCTCTGCAGCCGTCCAGATGGACACCGCCGCGCCCCTGCAACTGAAAGCCTGCGCCGGCGACGCCACGGAGAAGCTGCTGCTCGCCGTCGCAGCCGAGGTAAACATCCGTAAAAAAAAATTCACCGCCAAGCCCCCCTCCCTCCCTCCCTCCCTGTTCATTCATTTTGTCGTTCTAGTCGGTTCTCTGATTCGGCTGCTGCTGTATATTGGCTTTATTTATTTATTTATTTATCCTACTGTCGCAAAGGCCTACCTGCATGCTTGCTTTGGGCCGTTGAGTGGGTGAGATATTGTTCTTTGTTTTGGACTCTTTTCGGATGCGGATTTGTGTTGGCGGGTTTAGGGTGTGGTTTTTCCAGCCGGGGTCCGGGATTTGAGTTCCGTGGGGTGGTGCTGAGTGGGGGCCCACAGGATACAAACGCCCCCTTGTTGGTTGCTATTTACAACCCTACCCCCGCTCCGCGCCCCCGAATATTCGCTTCTCATGACACCGAAAGATTCCTACTTGATCTCCAGATATTTTCCCCCGCCTCGTCAACAGCCTGTGGGGTTTTTCTTTTTCTTTTTCTTTTCACTTCCATCTAGAAAAACCGGCGAGAAGCTGCTGTCCCGTTTCAGTGGCTTAACTTCTAAGCAAGATCTCCAGGCATTTCAAATTGTTTTCTGCCCACAGTTTTGTAGGAATACTTCCGTAAGAGCAACTCCAGACTCTAAATCAATAATTTAGATAGCTAAAGTAAAAACTCCTCTTCAACAGCTATCTAAATAATTTCGTTTTCTATATTATTTGAGGACTTGCTAAATCTAGGATTTAGGTTGTACCTCCGTACTTTTTTATTTATCGTGGTTTAGTTTAAAAATAAACTACCTGACGATAAATATTTAAAAACAGAGGTATTAGAATTATATATAGCTATTGGAGTTGCTCTAATGACTAGAAAAAATTGCCTTTCTTTCTTAAACGCCAAGCCTGTCCGCCGTCCTCGTGTTTGCCGCTTGCATTTCACTGCGAGTTGCGACCGCCAAGTTGGTCCACAGTTACTTAACAGTGCGCTCCGTATTTATTTTTGCTCAGCAGGGTCCCTGGCTATCGAGAGAACTCGACGAGTTCATCTCCTCCATCGTTTGTGAGAGTTTCGGTTGGGCCAGATTGTCATACTCAGCGTCCTGCCTCGGTCTCAGGCCCAGGGTGTACTGAAAGCCAGCTCTTGCCCGCATCTATACGGCCCCCATTTTCAGCTTGCCCCTCCAGAACCGGTGCATGAACAGTTGCATCAGATTCTAAGTCGTTGCTTCCTTTCCCTTCTTTCTTAGATCTAGCTAGCCACCGTGTCGACTGGTGGATGATACAGTATCTCCACATGCTGGTTGTTGAGTGTTGACCGTACCTCGCCAGATCTGCTGCAAACTATCCTATCATAGCTCCTCACATCCGCACAAAACAACACCTTTTAGCAAAAAAAGTTTTTTTTTTTGAAAGAGTGCGGTAGTGCATTATAGTCATCTTTCATGTTTCCGGCGTCCTTACTTACCAGGCTTTGCCGTTTAGCATTTAGAACCCCACCCTGTTAGAATGGAAAATGCATCTATAAAGTCTCTCCCACGCGATGGAACCTGGCCAAGCATTCAGTTCTTTTGTGCCAATAAGACTACAGCAGAATGTCTTGGAGAGTATAGTTGAACATCGGGGAATGAGTTAATGTTCTTGCTGCTTGACATATCTAGTTTATCATGGTAGCCTACTACTCTGCTGCTTGTGTTCTGACTAATTTTTATGCTATGTGAATTTCTGTTTACTCAGTGTTTAACTTTGTTCTGAATGAATGTTGACATCTGAATATTGATCATTGTACAGGGTCCTATCTGTGGTGTGCCAGACTTCAAGATGAGGGAAAAGAAGAGTGATGAGCTCGAACCTGTCGATGCTGGCGATGAAGATGATGATGGTGGTGACGATGGGGACGAGGATGGTGACTTTGGGGAGGAGGGTGAAGAGGACGTCTCAGAAGGGGAGGGATATGACAACCCAAAGGGCAATGAGACCAAGAAGCAAAGAGGTGATCCTGAGGAAAATGGTGAGGAAGATGAGGAAGAACCAGAAGATCAGGAGGGTGGCGGTGACGACGATGATGACGACGATGATGACGATGAGAACGGGGATGACGAGGACGACGATAATGGGGATGACGATGAGGAGGGTGTAGATGAAGAAGACGATGACCAGGACGAGGATGAGGAGGAAGATGATGATGAAGACTCGCTCCAGCCCCCAAAGAAGAGGAAGAAGTGAAGATCTTCGCTGCGGCTTTAGTTACCGTGCGCTGAGTTCTGCCTGGCTTTTCGTCATATCCTCGCATTTCAACTTTCCCTTAGAGAGTTAAGAAGGATCCACACGTTCAGCAGCACGTGTGGGCTTGTAGGAGCTTTATGATTTGAGGCAATTAGGGACAGCTCTTATGTCATTGTTGCTTGCTTCTGTGGAGTCGAACAGATGTTTCGCTAACATAATTCGACTTGAGTGATGAAAGCCTCCAGATTGAATATGCCTTCTCTTTTATCTCGTATGGAATCATTGATGCAGCCCTGGTTGATAGCGTTCCTTGAATAAATGAATTATATTGGCATCATGACAGCTTCATGTGAATTTCGCCTATGGTGTACGTTCAAATCTCAACTAATGTATGACTGATCGGAACAAATATTATCGCATTATTTGAAGCATTTTGAAATAGAATGGTTATGATGGTCGATGTGAACTTCGCCTATGGTGCCTCGATATTGCAGGTCTCTTAGCGCCTGTTTGGAAGAAACTGAGGTGGTTCTAAATATAATAGTTTATGTTTCAATTTAGATTCTTAGTTTCTTAAAAACTAAGAGGCTAGCTTCTCCTAAATAAAGCCAACTTTTAAATTGAGGTGGTTTCAAACACCATTAGGGCTGGTTTGGTGGACAGAAAATTAGAGATGATCCGTGGGAAGGGGATTCTTTTTCTATGGATTCCCTCTATTTTTCTGTCCACCAAACCAACACTTGGGCTTATTCGGTTAGAGCTGGAATGAGTGGGATTGGAGGGGATTTAATCTCTCCAATCCACATCAATCCACCTCAAACTGAACAAGCCCTAATAAGTTAGAAAATGACTAGGTTGCTTATAGACATGGCCTTAGTTTTTGTAAAGAAAGACTTAGGACATGTTTGGAAGAGCTCAGTTTTTAAGAAATTGGTTTATAAAAACTGGGTTGGTTTCAAATATGCCAATTTATGCCCCATTTTATAGAAATTGGATTCCTAGCTTTTAAAAACCAAGAAGCTACTAGTCTCTCCTAGCTAAAACTAGTTTATGAAAATTGAGGTTGGTTCCAAACATCATTAATTAGTTTTTTTCATAAACAATTTCTATAAACTGGGGATAGAAATTGAATTATTAAAAACTAGACCGCTTACAAACAAGGCCTTAATGAACATATATTAAATCTAGCTATTCTAATGGAGACAACATCTTTTTTTTTATTCTTATGGCTTTTGTTGGATTTTAACTCTAGACCATCGTAACTTGGTTGTTGTTGTATGACAATCGATATGATCCATCACTTGAATTGTCTGTTACAGCCTTTATATCTACTTCTTATTTTAAACTTCACTTTATATATCTATATACACACTATGTTGAGTGCGACCTTATGGAGCCACTACACACTACAACAAAACAAGTGCATATATACTTTGGGGAAAATGGGATGATAGAACTGAAAAACGCTTGAGCTTTTCATCAGATCAGGTCCTCTGGCATGAAGGTCTCCAACAAGCGGCCTAAGTTGTGTCGTTCATGTTTCTGTTAGGACTAATCGTTGTCTGGGACGTGTCCGGTTAATCCTCTCACAGGCGATCAACCTCCACCAAACATAACAAGACATTAGGATGCACAACCGTGTAAGAGCATCTCCAACAACGTGACCTATAAAAATGCCTTATAATTTAAAAATAAGTAAATTTTATACAATTTAGGGCACCAACAAAACACTTCACTCCAACAGTAAAGCCCTAAATCTAGATTATAGGGCAGCCCACTACGGTGTAGTATATTTGAGGCACTTGAGAAGGTGCCCTATAGTTTTTTGACAAAATTTGTTGAATTGAGGCACTGTTGGAGTGGTTTTTCTTGTGTAGAGCCCTATATTTCAATTTGAGGCACTAGTTTGAGGCATTGTTGGAGATGCTCTAAGCACAACTTGCGTCGTGTGTTACTCCTGGTGGGTGCTTAGCTACTGAAAGGGAATTAGGCTTACCCCTAGTTCCTAAATAATTTTTGGTGGTTGAATTGCCCAACACAAATATTGGACTAACTAGTTTGCTCTAGTACTCAAGTTATACAGGTGCAAAAGGTTCACACTTAGCCAATATAAAGACCAAGTTTTGGATTCAACAAAGGAGCAACGAGGCAACCGAAGGCACCTCTGGCTGAAGGCACCGGACTGTCCGGTGTGCACCGGACAGTGTCCGGTGCGCCCAGAGGACTCCAACTCCAACTCTTCGCTCTCGGGAATTCTCGGAGGCCGGCGCGCTATAATTCACCGGACTGTCCGGTGTGCACCGGACATGTCCGGTGCTCCAAGGAAGGGCGGTCTCCGGAACTCGCCAGCCTCGGGTTCGCGCGGCAGCCGCTCCGCTAAAATTCACCGGACTGTCCGGTGTGCACCGGACTGTCCGGTGTGCCAGCGGAGCAACGGCTCTCTGCGGCGCCAACGGCTCCCTGCGGTGCATTTAATGCGCGCGCAGCGCGCGCAGACGTCAGGATCGCCCATACCGGTGCACCGGACATCAAACAGTACATGTCCGGTGTGCACCGGACACCCAGGAGGGCCCAGAAGTCAGAAGCTCCAACGGTCAGAATCCAACAGCAATGGTGACGTGGCAAGGGCACCGGACTGTCCGGTGTGCACCGGACTGTCCGATGCGCCATCGAACAGACAGGTTCCAGCAACGGTCACTTTTGGTGGTTGGGGCTATAAATACCCCAACCACCCCACATTCATTGCCATCCAAGTTTTCCACTTCTCAACTACTACAAGAGCTCTAGCATTCAACTCTAGACACACCAAATAGATCAAGTCCTCTCCAAATTCCACACAACACTATAGTGACTAGAGAGAGTGATTTGCTTGTGTTCTTTCGAGCTCTTGCGCTTGGATCGCATTCTTTTCTCTCTCACTTGTTCTTGTGATCATCACTCAATTGTAACCAAGGCAAGAGGCACCAATTGTGTGGTGGCCCTTGCGGGGAAGTTTTGTTCCCGGTTGATTGAGAAGAAGAGAAAGCTCACTCGATCCGTGGGATCGTTTGAGAGAGGGAAGGGTTGAAAGAGACCCGGCCTTTGTGGCCTCCTCAACGGGGAGTAGGTTTGCGAGAACCGAACCTCGGTAAAACAAATCCGCGTGTCACACTCTTATTTGCTTGCGATTTGTTTTGCGCCCTCTCTCGCGGACTCGTTTATATTTCTAACGCTAACCCCGGCTTGTAGTTGTGATTATTTTTGTAAATTTCAGTTTCGCCCTATTCACCCCCCCTCTAGGCGACTATCAATTGGTATCAGAGCCCGGTGCTTCATTAGAGCCTAACCGCTCGAAGTGATGTCGGGAGATCACACCAAGAGGGAGATGGAGACCGGCGACAAGCCCACTACAAGCCAAGGGAGCACTTCATCGGAAGAGTCCCGCACCAAGAGAAGGGAGAAGAAGAAGAACTCCTCCAAGCGGAAGGAGAAAAGATCTTCCTCTTCTCACCACAAGGAGAAGAAGGAAAAATCCTCTTCTCATAAGCCGCATCGGAGTGGGGACAAGCACAAGAGGATGAGGAAGGTGGTCTACTACGAGACCGACACTTCATCGACATCTACCTCCGGCTCCGACGCGGCGTCCGTCACTTCTAAACGCCAAGAGCGTAAGAAGTATAGTAAGATCCCCCTACGCTACCCTCGCGTTTCTAAACATACACCTTTACTTTCCGTCCCATTAGGCAAACCACCAACTTTTAATGGTGAAGATTATGCTATGTGGAGTAATTTGATGCGATTTCATCTAACCTCTCTCCACAAAAGTATATGGGATGTTGTTGAGTATGGTGTTCAGGTACCATCTATAGGGGATGAGGACTATGACACGGACGAAGTGGCCCAAATTGAGCACTTCAACTCCCAAGCCACAACCATTCTCCTTGCCTCTCTAAGCAAGGAGGAATACAACAAAGTGCAAGGGTTGAAGAACGCAAAGGAGATTTGGGACCTACTCAAGACGGCGCACGAAGGTGATGAACTCACCAAGATCACCAAGCGGGAAACGATCGAGGGGGAGCTCGGTCGCTTCCGTCTTCGCCAAGGGGAGGAGCCACAAGACATGTACAACCGGCTCAAGACCTTGGTGAACCAAGTGCGCAACCTCGGGAGCGCAAAATGGGATGACCACGAAGTGGTTAAGGTCATTTTAAGGGCACTTATTTTCCTTAACCCCACTCAAGTACAATTAATTCGTGGTAATCCTAGATATCCACTAATGACCCCCGAGGAAGTTATCGGGAATTTTGTAAGCTTTGAATGCATGATTAAGGGCTCCAAGAAGATCAACGAGCTTGACGAGCCTTCCACATCCGAGGCGCAACCGGTGGCCTTCAAGGCGACGGAGGAGAAGAAGGAGGAGTCTACACCAAGTAGACAACCGATTGACGCCTCCAAGCTCGACAATGAGGAGATGGCCCTAATCATCAAAAGCTTTCGGCAAATCCTCAAGCAACGGAAGGGGAAGGACTACAAATCCCGTTCCAAGAAGGTTTGCTACAAGTGTGGTAAGCCCGGTCACTTCATTGCTAAATGTCCATTATCAAGTGATAGTGACAGGGGTGACGACAAGAAGGGAAAGAGGAAAGAAAAGAAGAAGTACTACAAGAAGGGCGGCGATGCCCATGTTTGTCGAGAGTGGGACTCCGACGAAAGCTCAAGCGACTCCTCCGACGACGAGGACGCCGCCAACATCGCTGTCACCAAGGGCCTCCTCTTCCCCAACGTCGGCCACAAGTGTCTCATGGCCAAGGACGGCAAAAAGAAGGTAAAATCAAGGTCCTCCACTAAATATGAAACATCTAGTGATGAGGATGATAAAAATGAGGAGGAAAACTTGCGTACTCTTTTTGCTAACCTCAACATGCAACAAAAGGAAAAATTAAATGAATTAATTAGTGCTATACATGAGAAGGATGAACTCTTGGATTCTCAAGAGGACTTCCTTATTAAAGAAAATAAGAAGCATGTTAAGGTTAAAAATGCTTATGCTCTAGAAAGAGAAAAATGTGAAAAATTGTCTAGTGAGCTAAGCACTTGCCATGAGACTTTAGACAACCTTAGAAATGAAAATGCTAATTTGTTAGCTAAGGTTGATTCTCATATTTGCAATGTTTCAATTCCAAATTCTAGAAATGATAATGATAATTTGCTCGCTAGGATTGAAGAATTGAACATTTCTCTTGCTAGTCTTAGAAATGAGAATGAGAAATTAATTGCTAAGGCTAAGGATTTTGATGTTTGCAATGCTACCATTTCCGACCTTAGAGCTAAAAATGATATGTTGCATGCTAAGGTTGTTGAACTAAAATCTTGCAAACCCTCTACATCTAATGTTGAGCATATTTCCATTTGTACTAGATGTAGAGATATTAATGTTGATGCTATCCATGATCACCTAGCCTTAATTAAAAAACAAAATGATCACATAGCACAACTTAATGCTAAGATTAGAGAGCATGACTTAGAGAATGAAAAATTTAAACTTGCTAGAAGCATGCTCTATAATGGGAGACGCCCTGGCATTAAGGATGGCATTGGCTTCCAAAAGGGAGACAATGTCAAAATTAATGCCCCTCCAAAGAACTTATCTAACTTTGTTAAGGGCAAGGCTCCCATGCCTCAGGATAACGAGGGTTACATTTTGTACCCTGCCGGTTATCCTGAGAACAAGATTAGGAAAATTCATTCTAGGAAGTCTCACTCTGGCCCTAATCATGCTTTTTTGTATAAGGGTGAGACATCTAGATCTAGGCAACCAACCCATGCCAAGTTGCCTAGAAAGAAAATTCCAAATGCATCAAATGATCATGCTATTTCATTTAAAACTTTTGATGCATCTTATGTTTTGACTAACAAATCCGGCAAGATAGTTGCCAAAATTATTGGGGGCAAACACAAGGGTTCCAAGACTTGTGTTTGGGTACCCAAAGTTCTTGTATCTAATGCCAAAGGACCCAAAACCGTTTGGGTACCTAAAACAAAGAACTAAACTTGTTTTGTAGGTTTATGCATCCGGGGGCTCAAGTTGGATACTCGACAGCAGGTGCACAAACCACATGACCGGGGAGAAAAAGATGTTCTCCTCTTATGAGAAAAACAGAGATCCCCAGCGAGCTATCACATTCGGGGATGGAAATCAAGGTTTGGTCAAAGGATTGGGTAAAATTGCTATATCTCCTGACCATACTATTTCCAATGTTTTTCTTGTAGATTCCTTAGATTACAATTTGCTTTCCGTATCCCAATTATGTCAAATGGGCTACAACTGTCTTTTTACTGATACTGGTGTTACTGTCTTTAGAAGAAGTGATGATTCAATAGCTTTTAAGGGAGTGTTAGAGGGTCAGCTATACTTGGTAGATTTTGATAGAGCTGAACTCGACACTTGCTTAATTGCTAAGACTAATATGGGTTGGCTATGGCATCGCCGACTAGCCCATGTTGGGATGAAGAATCTTCATAAGCTTCTAAAGGGAGAGCACATTTTAGGACTAACCAATGTTCATTTTGAGAAAGACAGGATCTGTAGCGCATGCCAAGCCGGGAAGCAAGTTGGTGTCCATCATCCACACAAAAACATCATGACTACCGACAGGCCACTGGAGCTCCTACACATGGATTTATTCGGCCCGATCGCTTACATAAGCATCGGCGGTAGTAAGTATTGCCTTGTAATTGTGGATGATTATTCTCGCTTCACTTGGGTATTCTTTTTGCAGGAAAAATCACAAACCCAAGAGACCTTAAAAGGATTCTTGAGACGTGCTCAAAATGAGTTCGGCTTAAGGATCAAGAAAATTAGAAGCGATAATGGGACGGAGTTCAAGAATTCCCAAATTGAAGGCTTTCTTGAGGAGGAGGGCATCAAGCATGAGTTCTCTTCTCCCTACACTCCACAACAAAATGGTGTAGTGGAGAGGAAGAATCGAACTCTATTGGACATGGCAAGAACCATGCTTGATGAGTACAAGACACCGGATCGGTTTTGGGCCGAGGCGGTCAACACCGCCTGCTACGCCATCAACCGGTTATATCTTCACCGAATCCTCAAGAAGACATCTTATGAACTCCTAACCGATAAAAAGCCCAATATTTCATATTTTAGAGTTTTTGGTAGCAAATGTTTTATACTTGTTAAAAGAGGTAGAAAATCTAAATTTGCTCCTAAAACTGTAGAAGGCTTTTTACTAGGATATGACTCAAACACAAGGGCATATAGAGACTTTAACAAGTCCTCAGGACTTGTTGAAGTTTCTTGTGACGTTGTGTTTGATGAGACTAACGGCTCTCAAGTAGAGCAAGTTGATCTTGATGATATAGGTGAAGAACAGGCTCCATGCATAGCGCTAAGGAACATGTCCATTGGGGATGTGTGCCCTAAGGAATCCGAAGAGCCTCCACATGCACAAGATCAACCATCCTCCTCCACGCAAGCATCTCCACCAACTCAAATTGAGGATGAGGCTCAAGATGTTGAACAAGAAGATCAAGAAGATGAGCCACCTCAAAATGACGGCAACGATCAAGGGGGAGATGCAAATGATGAGGACAAGGAGGATGATCAACCAAGACCGCCACACCCAAGAGTCCACCAAGCAATACAACGAGATCACCCCGTCGACACCATCCTCGGCGACATTTATAAGGGGGTAACTACTCGATCTCGTGTTGCTCATTTTTGTGAACATTACTCGTTTGTTTCCTCTATTGAGCCAACCAGGGTAGAGGAAGCACTACAAGATCCGGATTGGGTAGTGGCGATGCAAGAGGAGCTCAACAATTTCACAAGGAATGAGGTATGTCATTTAGTTCCACGTCCTAATCAAAATGTTGTAGTAACCAAGTGGGTCTTCCGCAACAAGCAAGACGAGCATGGTGTGGTGACAAGGAACAAAGCTCGACTCGTGGCCAAGGGGTATTCACAAGTCGAAGGTTTGGATTTTGGAGAAACCTATGCACCCATAGCTAGGCTTGAGTCAATTCGTATATTATTGGCCTATGCTACTTACCATGGCTTCAAGCTTTATCAAATGGACGTGAAGAGTGCTTTCCTCAATGGACCAATCAAGGAGGAGGTCTATGTTGAGCAACCTCCCGGCTTTGAAGACAGTGAGTATCCTAACCATGTTTATAGGCTCTCTAAGGCGCTTTATGGGCTCAAGCAAGCCCCAAGAGCATGGTATGAATGCCTTAGAGATTTCCTTATTACAAATGGCTTCAAAGTCGGCAAAGCCGATCCTACTTTATTCACTAAAACTCTTGACAATGATTTGTTCGTATGCCAAATTTATGTTGATGATATTATATTTGGGTCTACTAACAAATCTACATGTGAAGAATTTAGTAGGATCATGACACAGAAATTCGAGATGTCGATGATGGGGGAGTTGAAGTATTTTCTAGGATTCCAAGTCAAGCAACTCCATGAGGGCACCTTCATTAGCCAAACGAAGTATACTCAAGATATCCTAAGCAAGTTTGGAATGAAGGATGCCAAGCCCATCAAGACACCCATGGGGACAAATGGGCATCTCGACCTCGACACGGGAGGTAAGTCCGTGGATCAAAAGGTATACCGGTCGATGATTGGTTCATTGCTTTATTTATGTGCATCTCGACCGGACATTATGCTTTCCGTATGCATGTGTGCAAGATTCTAAGCCGACCCTAAGGAATCACACCTTACGGCCGTAAAACGAATCTTGAGATATTTGGCTTATACTCCTAAGTTTGGGCTTTGGTACCCTCGGGGATCCACTTTTGATTTGATTGGTTATTCGGATGCCGATTGGGCGGGGTGTAAGATTAATAGGAAGAGCACATCGGGGACTTGCCAGTTCTTGGGAAGATCCTTGGTGTCATGGGCTTCAAAGAAGCAAAATTCGGTCGCTCTTTCTACCGCCGAAGCCGAGTACATTGCCGCAGGCCATTGTTGCGCGCAATTGCTTTGGATGAGGCAAACCCTGCGGGACTACGGTTACAAATTAACCAAAGTCCCTTTGCTATGTGACAATGAGAGTGCAATCAAAATGGCCGACAATCCCGTCGAGCATAGCCGCACTAAGCACATAGCCATTCGGTATCATTTTCTTCGGGATCACCAACAAAAGGGGGATATCGAGATTTCTTACATTAACACTAAAAATCAATTAGCCGATATCTTTACCAAGCCACTTGATGAACAATCTTTTACCAGACTTAGGCATGAGCTCAATATACTTGATTCTAGGAATTTCTTTTGCTAATCTTGCACACATAGCTCATTAATATACCTTTGATCATGTCTCTTTTATATGTGCTATGACTAATGTGTTTTCAAGTGTATTCCAAACCAAGTCATAGGTATATTGAAAGGGAATTGGAGTCTTCGGCGAAGACAAGGCTTCCACTCCACTACTCATCCTTCGCCGTCGCTCCACATCACTCTCCAACTTTGGTATAATCTTCACTCATTCATTTCATGACCAAAGGGGGAGAAAATACTTCATTTGGGCTCTAATGATTCCGTTTTTGGCGATTCATGCCAAAGGGGGAGAAAATATGAGCCCAAAGCAAAAGGACCGCACCACCACTTAAAATTTTAAAATTTTGGAGATTTTCAAATTGGTCAATTTCAAAATTGGTATCTTATTATGTTCTAAAGGGGGATGAAGTAGTTTTTTCAAAATGTTAAATCAAAACCCTCTTGAACACTAAGAGGAGACCTTATTTGAGGGAGAGTTTTGTTTAGTCAAAGGAAAAGCATTTGAACAAAGGAAGAAAATTTCAAATCTTGAAAATGCTTTGCAAAATCTTATTCATTTACCTTTGACTATCTTGCAAAATGACTTTGAAAAGAATTTACAAAAGATTTTGCAAAAACAAAACTTATGGTGCAAATGTGGTCCAATATGTCAAAAACAAAGAAACAATCCATGCGCATCATATATATTGGCTCAATTCCAAGCAACCTTTGCACTTACATTATGCAAACTAGTTCAATTATGCACTTCTATATTTGCTTTGGTTTGTGTTGGCATCAATCACCAAAAAGGGGGAGATTGAAAGGGAATTAGGCTTACCCCTAGTTCCTAAATAATTTTTGGTGGTTGAATTGCCCAACACAAATATTGGACTAACTAGTTTGCTCTAGTACTCAAGTTATACAGGTGCAAAAGGTTCACACTTAGCCAATATAAAGACCAAGTTTTGGATTCAACAAAGGAGCAACGAGGCAACCGAAGGCACCTCTGGCTGAAGGCACCGGACTGTCCGGTGTGCACCGGACAGTGTCCGGTGCGCCCAGAGGACTCCAACTCCAACTCTTCACTCTCGGGAATTCTCGGAGGCCGGCGCGCTATAATTCACCGGACTGTCCGGTGTGCACCGGACATGTCCGGTGCTCCAAGGAAGGGCGGTCTCCGGAACTCGCCAGCCTCGGGTTCGCGCGGCAGCCGCTCCGCTAAAATTCACCGGACTGTCCGGTGTGCACCGGACTGTCCGGTGTGCCAGCGGAGCAACGGCTCTCTGCGGCGCCAACGGCTCCCTGCGGTGCATTTAATGCGCGCGCAGCGCGCGCAGACGTCAGGATCGCCCATACCGGTGCACCGGACATCAAACAGTACATGTCCGGTGTGCACCGGACACCCAGGAGGGCCCAGAAGTCAGAAGCTCCAACGGTCAGAATCCAACGGCAATGGTGACGTGGCAGGGGCACCGGACTGTCCGGTGTGCACCGGACTGTCCGGTGCGCCATCGAACAGACAGGTTCCAGCAACGGTCACTTTTGGTGGTTGGGGCTATAAATACCCCAACCACCCCACATTCATTGCCATCCAAGTTTTCCACTTCTCAACTACTACAAGAGCTCTAGCATTCAACTCTAGACACACCAAATAGATCAAGTCCTCTCCAAATTCCACACAACACTATAGTGACTAGAGAGAGTGATTTGCTTGTGTTCTTTCGAGCTCTTGCGCTTGGATCGCATTCTTTTCTCTCTCACTTGTTCTTGTGATCATCACTCAATTGTAACCAAGGCAAGAGGCACCAATTGTGTGGTGGCCCTTGCGGGGAAGTTTTGTTCCCGGTTGATTGAGAAGAAGAGAAAGCTCACTCGATCCGTGGGATCGTTTGAGAGAGGGAAGGGTTGAAAGAGACCCGGCCTTTGTGGCCTCCTCAACGGGGAGTAGGTTTGCGAGAACCGAACCTCGGTAAAACAAATCCGCGTGTCACACTCTTATTTGCTTGCGATTTGTTTTGCGCCCTCTCTCGCGGACTCGTTTATATTTCTAACGCTAACCCCGGCTTGTAGTTGTGATTATTTTTGTAAATTTCAGTTTCGCCCTATTCACCCCCCCTCTAGGCGACTATCAGCTACATCTTTGTTTCCCGTCTTCTCTATGACTATGACGCTATTTATTTCGGCATCTAGCCACCAAACGTTTTGATTATGAGCTCGCTTATGTGAGAATCGTTTATATAAAAATCACTTAAATTATTATGAATGTAGAATTCATCGAGTCGTCACGACCGAAGAAATCCACTGTTTTCTAAATTATAAACCGTGCCAACCAGTTTATCTTCCTCCACACGCACTGCGATATTCTGATTCTCGTGACAACTAGATTATCCAGTAATTCAGATTATTTGAACAGTTCTGCAGAAAAAGTTGTCCCAATCAGACCTAAGCTTTGCCACCTAAGATAATGTATCACTTGAATCATTAACTCACCTTACCATATTAGTCAACGGCATCCGGCTCTAGTGGCTATTCAAGTATATGAATTCTAAATATCTCTCCTCCCTCACTAGTGAATAGAACAACACATGCCTTCACCTTTCATGTTATCTAGGGCTGGAAACGAGCCGTATAGCTGCGAGCCGAGCCAGGCTCGGCTCAGTCACGTTGTGAGCCTGACTGGGAGGCTCGGCTCGGTAACGGCTCGCGAGCCAGCTCGAGCTAGCTCACGAGCCTCACACTAAATCACGTTTAGAGTATAAATTATATATATTTTATTATATATAAGATAAAAAATTATGTATAATATATTTTTAGACTACAATATAAGTGTATCATGTATCAAGTTCAAGAAATTCAATAAAATAGTTCAAAACATAATAATAATATGGTATAATAATATACTTGACGTTGTTAGCTCGGCTCACGAGCTGGACCGAGCTGGCTCAGCTCGGCTCGGACTCATTTTTGCTCGCGAGCCGGCTCGAGCCGAGCCGAGCCCGAGCCAAATCATCACCCGTCGTAGTTAAGGATAGATACAAGCCCCAGGTCAAGGATGGATTACAAGCCCAAGGCGACCTAGCCCATGGCCTAGGCCTTATGAACCATATATCTTTGAAAGAGCATAAAATGAGTTTTTTTGTACTACATAGAAAAGCTATAAATCCTAGCTTCACTAGCTTTGCCCCTCCAATTTTTGCAAGTAAGCCTCCACTGAACTAAATTTTACTTAGGTCCCGTTTGTTTCCCTTGATTTTAAAGAATTGGAATCTTACTAATGGAGTAGGTTATTTTTTTTAGAATGTGACATTCTACAACTTTCCAAAGTTTTTTATATAAGTCTATCTTAAATTTATGTGGTGAGAGATAAAAATTAATTCTATAAATTTACATGCTAATTTTCTAACGTACAACTTATAACACACTTTTCTACTTGTTTCTCTATAACATAAGTTTAGTATTGTCGGTGTTTCGAAACCCGGGGGTCCCTGGACCGACGAGTGAATCGTTGCCGCGTGCCCCAGCCCAGATGGGTCGACGCGAGGCGGAACGCGAATGGGGGAAAGGAAGCAGCCGGAGGGAGGCAGGCGTGAGAGAGTGGATCTCGCGGCCTTCGTGTTAGCCCCGCGCTTGAGTCGGGTGCGCTTGCAGTAGGGGGATACAAGCGTCCACGCGGGAGTGGGAGCGAGCGGCCTTGCGCGAGCGCCGTCGCGTCCTTCCTCGCGCGGGCCAACCCTCTGTAAGAGGGCCCTGGTCCTCCCTTTTATAGGCGTAAGGAGAGGATCCAGGTGTACAATGGGGGGTGTAGCAGAGTGCTACGTGTCTAGCGGAGGAGAGCTAGCGCCCTAAGTACATGCCGTCGTGGCAGCCGGAGAGGTTTTGGCACCCGGTTCGTGTGGTGTCGTGGCCGTCGGAGGAGCGCTGGAGCCTGGCGGAAGGACAGCTATCGGGGCTGTCGAGTCCTTGCTGACGTCATCTTGCTTCCGTAAGGGGGCCGAGAGCCGCCGTCGTCACAGAGCGTGCGGGGCGCCATCATTGCCTATCTGGCGGAGCGAGCCAGATGGGACGCCGGTCTTGTTCCCCGTAGCCTGAGTCAGCTCGGGGTAGGGTAATGATGGCGCCTCCTGTCGACGTGGTCGGTCTGCGCCCTAGGTTGGGCGATGTGGAGGCTCCTCCGAGGTCGAGGTCGAGTCTATCTTCCGTGGCCGTGGTCGAGTCCGAGCCCCTGGGTCGGGCGAGGCGGAGACCGTCGTCTGAGGCCAGGGCTGAGTCCGAGCCCTAGGGTCGGGCGAAGCGGAGTCCGTCGTCTCCTGGGGCTGAGCCCAAGTCCGAGCCCTGGGTCGGGCGGAGCGGAGTTCGTCGTCTTCTGGGGCTGAGCCCAAGTCCGAGCCCTGGGTCGGGCGGAGCGGAGTTCGTCATCTTCCGGGGTTGAGCCCATGTCCGAGCCCTGGGGTCGGGCGAGGCGGAGTTCGTCGTCTTCTGGGGCTGAGCCCAAGTCCGAGCCCTGGGTCGAGCGGAGCGGAGTTCGTCGTCTTCCGGGGTTGAGCCCAAGTCCGAGCCCTGGGGTCGGGCGAGGCGGAGTTCGTCGTCTTCCGGGGTTGAGCCCATGTCCGAGCCCTGGGTCGGGCGGAGCGGAGTTCGCCGTCTTCCGGGGCTGAGCCCGAGTCCGAGCCCTGGGTCGGGCGGAGCGGAGTTCGCCGTCTTCCGGGGCTGAGCCCGAGTCCGAGCCCTGGGTCGGGCGGAGCGGAGTTCGCCGTCTTCCGGGGCTGAGCCCGAGTCCGAGCCCTGGGTCGGGCGGAGCGGAGTTCGCCGTCTTCCGGGGCTGAGCCCGAGTCCGAGCCCTGGGTCGGGCGGAGCGGAGTTCGCCGTCTTCTGGGGCTGAGCCTGAGTCCGAGCCCTGGGGTCGGGCGAGGCGGAGTTTCCTATGACGCCCGAGGCCGGCCTTGGCTGCTGTCAGCTTCACTCTGTCGGGTGGCTCAGCAGTCGGAGCGGCGCAGGCGGCGCTGTCCTCTTGTCAGACCGGTCAGTAGAGCGGCGAAGTGACTGCGGTCACTTCAGCTCTGTCGACTGGAGGGCGTGCGTCAGGATAAAGGTGTCAGCCCACCTTTGCATTAAATGCCCCTGCGATTTGGTCGGTCGGCGTGGCGATGTGGCCAAGGTTGCTTCTCGGTGAAGACTGGGCCTCGGGCGAGCTGATAGTGTGCCCGTTGCTGGAGGGGGGGTCCTCGAGCGAGACGTAGGTTCTCCGGGGCCGGCTTCCCTTGCCCGAGGCTAGGCTCGGGCGAGGCACGATCGTGTCCCTTGAATGGATCGATCCTTGATTTAATCGCACCCATCAGGCCTTTGCAGCTTTGTGCTGATGGGGTTACCAGCTGAGATTTAGGGGTCTTGAGGGTACCCCTAATTATGGTCCCTGACAATAGCCCCCGAGCCTCTAAGGGAGTACTAATACTCGCTTGGAGGCTTTTGCCGCACTTTTTTGCAAGGGGACCAGCTTTTTCGGTTGCATTCTGTTCCGGTGGGTGCGCGCGAGCGCACCCGCCGGGTGTAGCCTCCGAGGCCTCGGAGGAGTAGTTTTACTCCTTCGAGGTCTTAGTGCGTTTCGCAACACTTCGGCTGGTCTAGTTGTTCCCTCATGCGGGCTGGCCGTAGCCCGAGTGCACGGTCGGGTCCCAAGTTCTCGGGCTGGTATGTTGACGCTGTCAACGGTTTGGCCGGAGCCGGGTTTGCGAGAGCAGCCCCCGAGCCTCTGCACAGGGCGAGAGGACGGTCAAGGACAGACTCGACTTTTTTACATACGCCCATGCGTCGCCTTTCCGCAAGGAGGAGGGGGGAAAGTGCCATGTTGCCCTCGGTGGGCGCCGAACATGGTGTCTCCGGTGAGCTGCTGGCGGGTAATCCGAGCGGACGTCCGTGCCCCATTTGTTAGGGGTCGGCTAGAGGCCCAGAGGCGCGCCCAAAAGTACCTGTGGGTGATCTGCCGGACCCAGTCCCCTGTCGACGGGGTCCGAGGGCTCGATGCCTCCCTCTGATGGGATTCCGTTACAAGATCGTTCCCGCTGGTCTCGAAAATGTCCTAGGGTACCTCGGGAGCGTAGCCCGAGCCTTAGTTATGTATCGAACGTACCCATGGTCATCCCTCGCTCAGTGTCTGAGGCGGCTGTGAACCCCTCGAGGGCCAGCCTACGAACCCCTGATCAGTAGTGGGCGCGGAGCCCGAGTGGCCTGAGGCAGCCGTTGAACCCTTCCGAGGGGCCGACCTTCGAACCTCTGACCAGTAGTGGGTATGGAGCCCACGTGCTCTGAGGCGGCTGTTGAACCCCTCCGAGGGGCCAGCCTTCGAACCTCTGATCAGTAAGGAGGCTCGGAGCCTGTTTCCTTCACGGAGAAGGGTCCTTTTCGGGGTATCCCCCTTTCCCGGTCCCTGTTGTAAGAGAGAGAAAGAGGAAAAAGGAAAAGGATACGAAGTCGAATGATGTGGCGTACCTCTTTTGACGCGGTCATTATGGTGAGGGCGAAGCGTCGTTTGCTTCTCCCGCCTGAGGCGCCGCCTATCCCGCCGCGGAGTTAATGTGACGGGGCGAGTGGTTCGCGAGGCGGTCGTTGCGCGCGCGCGCGCCGTTCGAGGAACGGATCACGTGCGCGTCGTCTTCATGCCGTGAGAGAGGGCTCCCCCGCTGCCCTTGGATGGGACGTGAGCTTGGCTGACGACGTGACCGCTGCTTCTGCCCGCCTGTCACCACCATTACTGCTGGCCCATTTTTGACCGCATTTGACCGTCGCGCTTGGCTGGCACTGCAGGGTTGCCTCGAGTCGCGGTATTGACTCCGCAGTCGAGGAGGCGCGGTAGTGGCGTGAGTGGCGGTGTAGTTGCTCACACGTAGCAACCGGCGCGCCGGTTGCATGACGCGTGGGCCTGGACCTCCATGTTGGGCTCGTTGGAGTCGAAGGGGCGCGCCCACTTGGCACGGTTGCATGCCGCCTGCATGGCTGTCCGCCCTTTCGCCCGCTGGTCTGGGCGAAAGTGGAGGAGTGCTTGTAACCGCCGGGTGGTTGCATGCACCGCGCGCGTGGCGGGTTGGCTTCTTCTCCCCTGGACCGGCTTGCATGACGTGTGGGACCCAGCCCCCGCGCCGTGGGGGGGGGGGAGAATCTTGGAGCGTGTTGGAGAAGACTCAACCCGCAACAGTTGAGGGCGCAAGTGGGGAGAGTCACCTTGTCGATTATCTGAACCGCTTCACCGAGCGTGAGTTGCCTCGTGCAAAGGTGACGAGTGAGGTATCTGTATCCCGGAGGCGTAGGAGTCCCTCGGCTCGGTCGGCCTTGCTGTCCGAGGCCGCTCTTGCTTAGTTAAAGGAACCCCTCGGCCGCCCTTCGATGAGCCGAAGCCGGAGGTAGCGGTGTCAGCACGGACGGAGGCAGAGTTGGCTTCGAAAAGGAGGTGTGGTTGGCCAGAGCCTGGCCGGGTCATCCACTGGCGGAACCGACGCCGGGGTTGAGCTGCCGAGGCCACAAGCCGAGCTGATGTCTTTGGGGACAGCTGGCCGAGGCCTCGGGGTGGCCGGCCGAGCCGCCTGCTCGGGCCGGATTCTCAAAGAAGACCCTGGCGGCGATGGCCCAGGTGTGGTGCTGATGTCGTCCTTCAGAGTGGGGGCCCTCCGACCGCGTCGCCGTTCGAGGCTAGGTCAGACCCCGCCGAAGGTGTAGTTGATGCCGAGGGTGCTGCTGCCCCCTTCGGCTGTCGACGTCCGAGCCTGCAGGATCAGGTTGTCTTGTAGCGTGTGTATGTTTTCTGCGGCCGCCGAGTGAAAGGGAAATGTGCCCTTGGGCCATTTCTTAGTATTTTGGTGATTTAGTGCCCAACACAGGTGCCTAATTGTAAAATGGTGGACAAAGTACAAATCAAGGATAAAGGTATGTTTCTCAGACTTAGTACATTGTTTTATGGACTAATGTATTGTGTCTAAGTGCTGGAAACAGAAAAAATCAAGTTGGAGAAGAGATGGCTCGAGCAGCCAAAGTCTGTCCAGTCTGGAGCACCGGACTGTCCGGTGGTGCACCGGACAGTGTCCGGTGCGCCAGGCTGGCTCGGCGTGAAGTAGCTGCTCTCGGGAATTCACCGACGGCGTACGGCTAAAATTCACCGGACTGTCCGGTGTGCACCGGACTGTCCGGTGAGCCAACGGTCGGCCGGGCCAATGGTCGGCCGCGGAATCTGCGCGCGACACGTGGCCGTGCCAACGGTCGGAAGGGGGCACCGGACTGTCCGGTGTGCACCGGACATGTCCGGTGCGCCAACGGCTCCCAGATCTGCGACGGTAGGCAACGGTCGGCAGCGCCATTTTAGGAAGGAAATCGGGCACCGGACAGTGTCCGGTGTGCACCGGACTGTCCGGTGCACCCGACGACAGAAGGCAAGATTGGCCTTCCAGATTTGCTCTCAACGGCTCCTAGCTGCCTTGGGGCTATAAAAGGGGCCCCTAGGCGCATGGAGGAGCACATCAAGCAACCTTAGAGCATTCTTGATCATCCACACTCAGTCTTTGCGCATTCGTTTGTCATTCTCAGTGATTCGAGCTCCGTTCTAGTGAGAACTTTGAGATAGTCCTTTGAGCTCGATTCTTGGCCGTGTGTGTGCGCATTTTGCTGTGGATTTGTGTGTGTTGCTTTCCTCCCTTACTCTGAATTTCTTGTGAATCTCAAGTGTAAGGGCGAGAGACTCCAAGTTGTGGAGATTCCTCGCAAACGGGATATTGAAAGGCAAACAAAACACTGTGGTATTCAAGTTGGTCTTTGGACCGCTTGAGAGGGGTTGATTGCAACCCTCGTCCGTTGGGACGCCACAACGTGGAGTAGGCAAGCGTTGGTCTTGGCCGAACCACGGGATAAACCACTGTGTCATCTCTGTGTTTGATATCTTGTGGTATTGTGTTTTGTTGAGACTCCTATCTAGCCACTTGGCGATTATTGTGCTAACACTTAACAAGTTTTTGTGGCTATAAGTTTAAGTTTTCACAGGATCACCTATTCACCCCCCTCTAGGTGCTCTCAATTGGTATCGGAGCCGTTCTCTTCACAAAGGGACTAACCGCCCGAAGAGATGGATCCTAAAGGGAAGGGAATCGTGATCAACGACAAGGAGAAGGAGTCCTTCGTCAACGAGCCCAAAGATGACAAGCCTACCGACTCCGGCTCGGGTCATAGACGAAAGGAAGGGAAGAAGAAGAAGACAAGGCGCATCAAGGAGATCGTCTACTACGACGACAGCGATGAGTCTACTTCTTCCCAAAAGGATGACGACCACAACGACTACGAGAGAAGGAAACCGGTTAATTCGAACTTTTCCTTTGACTACTCTCGTATTCCACAAAGTTCAAATTCACATTTGCTCTCCATTCCACTCGGCAAGCCCCCACACTTTGATGGGGAGGACTACGGATTTTGGAGTCACAAAATGCGTAGTCACCTATTCTCTCTCCATCCTAGTATATGGGAGATTGTAGAGAGTGGAATGCACTTTGATAGTTCGGATAGTCCCATGTTCATTAATGAACAAATTCATAAGAATGCACAAGCTACTACTGTTATTCTAGCTTCTTTGTGCAGGGATGAATACCATAAAGTGAGCGGCTTGGATAACGCCAAGCAGATCTGGGACACCCTCAAGATTTCTCATGAGGGGAATGACGTCACCTTGCTCACCAAGATGGAGTTGGTGGAGGGCGAGCTTGGACGGTTCGCGATGATAAGGGGCGAGGAGCCGACACAAACATACAACCGGCTCAAGACCCTTATCAACAAGATAAGGAGCTACGGAAGCACGCGATGGACGAACCACGACGTCGTCCGACTGATGCTAAGGTCATTTACCGTTCTTGATCGTCATTTGGTGAATAATATTCATGAAAATCCCAGGTACACCAAAATGTCGCCCGAGGAAGTTCTAGGAAAATTCGTCAGCGGGCGAATGATGATCAAGGAGGCGAGGTACGTGGACGACGCCTTGAATGGACCGATCAATGAGCCACAACCTCTTGCTCTCAAAGCAACAAGAAGCAAGGAGGCGCTGCCAAGCAAGGTGGCGCAAGTTGAGGCGGCCGGACTCAATGATGAGGAGATGGCCCTCATCATTAAGCGATTCAAGACGGCGCTTAAAGGTCGAAAGGGGCAGCCAAGCAAGACCAAAGCCAAGGGGAAGCGCTCATGCTTCAAATGCGGTAAGCTTGGTCATTTTATTGCTAACTGTCCCGACAATGATAGTGAACAGGACCAAGGGAGCAAGAGGGAGAAGAAGAAGGCATACAAGAAGGCAAAGGGCGAGGCACATCTAGGAAAGGAGTGGGATTCGGATTGCTCCTCCTCCGACTCCGACAATGAAGGACTCGCTGCCACCGCCTTCAACAAGTCATCCCTCTTCCCCAACGAGCGTCTCACATGCCTTATGGCAAGGGAGAAGAAGGTATGTACTCGAGACTCTACGTATGCTTCTTCAAGTGAGGATGATTCTAGCGATGAGGAAATAGATTACTCTAGCTTGTTCAAGGGATTGGATAGAAATAAAATTGATAAAATCAATGAATTGATTGATGCCTTGAATGAAAAGGATAGGCTTTTAGAAAAGCAAGAGGATTTGTTGTATGATGAACATGATAAATTTGTAGAGGCACAAAAATCCTATGCTTTAGAAGTTAAAAGAAATGAAATGCTTTCTTATGAACTATCTACTTGTCATGAAACCATTTCTACTTTACAAGGTGTTAACAATGATTTAAATGCTAAACTAGAAGTAGCAAGTAAATCTAACTCTTGTGTTGAACATGTTGAAATTTGCACTAGGTGTAAGGATGTTGATATTAATGCTTGTTGTGAACACTTAGTTTCAATTTCAAAACTAAATGATGAAGTGGCTAGTCTTAATGCCCAACTTAAGACTAGCAAGAATGAATTTGATAAGCTGAAATTTGCTAGGGATGCCTACACTATCGGTAGAAACCCCTCAATTAAGGATGGACTTGGCTACAAGAGGGAAGCCAAGGACTTGACAAGCCATAAGGCTTCTATCTCCGCCAAGGAGAAAGGGAAGGCTCCTATGGCTAGTAGTACTAAAAAGAACCATGCTTTTATGTACCATGGTAAGAGACAAAATAGAAATGCTAATAGGAGTTGTAATGCATATAATGCCTTTGATTCTCATGCCATGTTTGCTTCTAGTTCTTATTATGTGCATGATAGAAATGTTGGTAGGAGAAATGTTATTCATCATGTGCCTAGAAAGGATATTATTCATGCTCCTAGGAAAGTAGTGAATGAACCTTCTACAATTTATTGTGCTTTAAATGCTTCCTTTGCTATTTGTAGAAAGGATAGTAAAATAGTTGCTAGGAAGTTAGGGGCAAAATGCAAGGGAGACAAAACCTGCATTTGGGTCCCTAAGGATATTTGTGCTAACCTTGCAGGACCCAACATGAGTTGGGTACCTAAGACCCAAGCCTAAATTTGCCTTGCAGGTTTATGCATCCGGGGGTTCAAGCTGGATTATCGACAGCGGATGCACAAACCATATGATGGGGGAGAAGAAGATGTTCACCTCCTACGTCAAAAATAAGGATTCCCAAGATTCAATTATATTCGGTGATGGGAATCAAGGCAAGGTAAAAGGGTTAGGTAAAATTGCAATTTCTAATGAACACTCAATCTCCATGTGTTTTTAGTTGAGTCTCTTGGTTACAATTTGCTATCTGTTAGTCAACTATGCAATATGGGATATAATTGTCTTTTTACAAATGTAGATGTGTCTGTCATTAGAAGAAGTGATGGTTCACTAGCTTTTAAGGGTGTACTAGACGGCAAACTTTACTTAGTTGATTTTGCAAAAGAAGAGGGCGGTCTAGATGCATGCTTAATGGCTAAGACTTGCATGGGCTGGTTGTGGCATCGCCGCTTAGCACATGTGGGGATGAAGAACCTCCACAAGCTTCTAAAGGGAGAACACGTGATAGGTCTAACCAATGTTTATTTCGAAAAAGATAGACCTTGTGCAGCTTGTCAAGCAGGTAAACAAGTGGGAGGAGCACATCACAGCAAGAATGTGATGACCACGTCAAGACCTCTGGAGCTGCTGCATATGGACCTCTTCGGACCCGTCGCCTATCTGAGCTTAGGAGGAAGTAAGTATGGTCTAGTTATTGTTGATGACTTTTCCCGCTTCACTTGGGTGTTCTTTTTGCAGGATAAGTCTGAAACCCAAGGGACCCTCAAGCGCTTCCTAAGGAGAGCTCAAAATGAGTTTGAGCTCAAGGTGAAGAAGATAAGGAGCGACAACGGGTCCGAATTCAAGAACCTTCAAGTGGAGGAGTTTCTTGAGGAGGAAGGGATCAAGCACGAGTTCTCCGCTCCCTACACACCTCAGCAAAATGGTGTGGTAGAGAGGAAGAACAGGACGCTCATAGATATGGCGAGGACTATGCTTGGAGAATTCAAGACCCCCGAGTGCTTTTGGTCGGAAGCCGTGAACACGGCTTGCCACGCCATCAACAGGGTCTACCTTCACCGCCTCCTCAAGAAGACGTCGTATGAGCTACTAACCGGTAACAAACCCAATGTATCTTACTTTCGTGTATTTGGGAGCAAGTGCTACATTCTAGTGAAGAAGGGTAGAAATTCTAAATTTGCTCCCAAAGCTGTAGAAGGGTTTTTATTAGGTTATGATTCAAATACAAAGGCGTATAGGGTCTTCAACAAATCATCGGGTTTGGTTGAAGTCTCTAGCGACGTTGTATTTGATGAGACTAATGGCTCTCCAAGAGAGCAAGTTGTTGATTGTGATGATGTAGATGAAGAAGATGTTCCGACGGCCGCTATACGAACCATGGCGATTGGAGAAGTGCGGCCATAGGAACAAGATGAGCGAGATCAACCTTCTCCCTCAACAACGGTGCTTCCCTCAACTCAAGACGATGAACAGGTTCATCAAAAGGAGGCGTGTGATCAAGGGGGAGCACAAGATGATCACGTGATGGAGGAAGAAGCGCAACCGGCACCTCCAACCCAAGTTCGAGCGGTGATTCAAAGGGATCATCCCGTCGACCAAATTTTGGGTGACATTAGCAAGGGAGTAACTACTCGATCTCGATTAGTTAATTTTTGTGAGCATTACTCCTTTGTCTCTTCTATTGAGCCTTTCAGGGTAGAGGAGGCCTTGCTAGATCCGGATTGGGTATTGGCCATGCAGGAGGAACTCAACAACTTCAAGCGCAATGAAGTTTGGACACTGGTGCCTCGTCCCAAGCAAAATGTTGTGGGAACCAAGTGGGTGTTCCGCAACAAACAGGACGAGCACGGGGTGGTGACGAGGAACAAGGCTCGACTTGTGGCAAAAGGTTATGCCCAAGTCGCAGGTTTGGACTTTGAGGAGACGTTTGCTCCTGTGGCTAGGCTAGAATCAATTCGTATCTTGCTAGCATATGCCGCTCACCATTCTTTCAGGTTGTTCCAAATGGATGTGAAGAGCGCTTTCCTCAACGGGCCAATCAAGGAGGAGGTGTACGTGGAGCAACCCCCTGGCTTCGAGGATGAACGGTACCCCGACCACGTGTGTAAGCTCTCTAAGGCGCTCTATGGACTTAAGCAAGCCCCAAGAGCATGGTATGAATGCCTTAGAGACTTTTTAATTGCTAATGCTTTCAAGGTTGGGAAAGCCGATCCAACTCTTTTTACAAAGACATGTGATGGTGATTTGTTTGTGTGCCAAATTTATGTCGATGACATAATATTTGGTTCTACTAACCAAAAGTCTTGTGAAGAGTTTAGCAGGGTAATGACGCAGAAATTCGAGATGTCGATGATGGGCGAGTTGAACTACTTCCTTGGGTTCCAAGTGAAGCAACTCAAGGACGGCACCTTCATCTCCCAAACGAAGTACACACAAGATCTGCTAAAGCGGTTTGGGATGAAGGACGCCAAGCCCGCAAAGATGCCAATGGGAACCGACGGACACACCGACCTCAACAAAGGAGGTAAGTCCGTTGATCAAAAAGCATACCGGTCCATGATAGGTTCTTTGCTTTATTTATGTGCTAGTAGACCGGATATTATGCTTAGCGTATGCATGTGTGCTAGATTTCATTCCGATCCGAAGGAGTGTAACTTAGTGGCTGTGAAGCGAATTCTTCGATATTTAGTTGCTACGCCTTGCTTCGGGATCTGGTATCCAAAGGGGTCTAACTTTGACTTGATTGGGTACTCAGATTCCGAATATGCTGGATGTAAGGTCGATAGGAAGAGTACATCGGGGACGTGCCAATTCTTAGGAAGGTCCCTGGTGTCATGGAACTCTAAGAAACAAACCTCCGTTGCCCTATCCACCGCTGAGGCCGAGTACGTTGCCGCAGGACAGTGTTGTGCGCAACTACTTTGGATGAGGCAAACCCTCAGGGACTTTGGCTACAATCTGAGCAAAGTCCCACTCCTATGTGATAATGAGAGTGCTATCCGAATAGCGGAAAATCCTGTTGAGCACAGCCGCACAAAGCACATTGACATCCGGCATCACTTTTTGAGAGACCACCAGCAAAAGGGAGATATCGAAGTGTTTCATGTTAGCACCGAGAACCAGCTAGCCGATATCTTTACCAAGCCTCTAGATGAGAAGACCTTTTGCAGGCTGCGTAGTGAGCTCAATATCTTAGATTCGCGGAACTTGGATTGAATTGTAGCATATATGTGTTTATGCCCTTGATCATGTTTATTCTGCATTTTGTTGCTTATTGTGGTGCTCAAGTTGTACAAACACTCCCTGGACCTCACAAGTCCGTGGCAAAATGATGCACAGTTTTAGGGGGAGATGTGTTACAACTTGACCCTTTGAGACTAACCATATGCTTGAGTTTGCTTGTTTTAGTCTCAAAGGAGAATTGAAAGGGAAAAGGTGGACTTGGACCATGAAAGACTTCCACTGCACTCCGATGAGAGGGTAACTTATTCCAAGTTCATCTCATGAACTCTTATTGCCATTTGCTCTTAATTGAAGATTTTGGTGAGGCAATGGGGTTATAGAGCCAAGATTAATCCCGTTTTGGTGTTTGATGCCAAAGGGGGAGAAAATAAAGGCCAAAGCGATAAATGGATCAGCTACCACTTGAGAGATTCTGAAAATAGTAGAATAGAGCTTTTGGTTTGTCAAAACTCTTTTGTTGTCTCTCTTATCAAAAGTTGGTTTCTTGTGGGGAGAAGTATTGATTATGGAAAAAAAGGGGGAGTTTTTGAAATCTTTGATCAATCTCTTTTGGAATGACTCTCTTTATGATTCAACATGTGTGTTTGACTTAGAGATAGAGATTTGAGTTTGATTTGCAAAAACAAACCAAGTGGTGGCATAGAGTGATCCATATATGTCAAAATTGAATCAAAATAATTTGAGTTCTTATTTGAAGTGTTTTTGTACTTGTTCTACTTGCTTTATGTTGTGTTGGCATAAATCACCAAAAAGGGGGAGATTGAAAGGGAAATGTGCCCTTGGGCCATTTCTTAGTATTTTGGTGATTTAGTGCCCAACACAGGTGCCTAATTGTAAAATGGTGGACAAAGTACAAATCAAGGATAAAGGTATGTTTCTCAGACTTAGTACATTGTTTTATGGACTAATGTATTGTGTCTAAGTGCTGGAAACAGAAAAAATCAAGTTGGAGAAGAGATGGCTTGAGCAGCCAAAGTCTGTCCAGTCTGGAGCACCGGACTGTCCGGTGGTGCACCGGACAGTGTCCGGTGCGCCAGGCTGGCTCGGCGTGAAGTAGCTGCTCTCGGGAATTCGCCGACGGCGTACGGCTAAAATTCACCGGACTGTCCGGTGTGCACCGGACTGTCCGGTGAGCCAACGGTCGGCCGGGCCAATGGTCGGCCGCGGAATCTGCGCGCGACACGTGGCCGTGCCAACGGTCGGAAGGGGGCACCGGACTGTCCGGTGTGCACCGGACATGTCCGGTGCGCCAACGGCTCCCAGATCTGCGACGGTAGGCAACGGTCGGCAGCGCCATTTTAGGAAGGAAATCGGGCACCGGACAGTGTCCGGTGTGCACCGGACTGTCCGGTGCACCCGACGACAGAAGGCAAGATTGGCCTTCTAGATTTGCTCTCAACGGCTCCTAGCTGCCTTGGGGCTATAAAAGGGGCCCCTAGGCGCATGGAGGAGCACACCAAGCAACCTTAGAGCATTCTTGATCATCCACACTCAGTCTTTGCGCATTCGTTTGTCATTCTCAGTGATTCGAGCTCCGTTCTAGTGAGAACTTTGAGATAGTCCTTTGAGCTCGATTCTTGGCCGTGTGTGTGCGCATTTTGCTGTGGATTTGTGTGTGTTGCTTTCCTCCCTTACTCTGAATTTCTTGTGAATCTCAAGTGTAAGGGCGAGAGACTCCAAGTTGTGGAGATTCCTCGCAAACGGGATATTGAAAGGCAAACAAAACACCGTGGTATTCAAGTTGGTCTTTGGACCGCTTGAGAGGGGTTGATTGCAACCCTCGTCCGTTGGGACGCCACAACGTGGAGTAGGCAAGCGTTGGTCTTGGCCGAACCACGGGATAAACCACTGTGTCATCTCTGTGTTTGATATCTTGTGGTATTGTGTTTTGTTGAGACTCCTATCTAGCCACTTGGCGATTATTGTGCTAACACTTAACAAGTTTTTGTGGCTATAAGTTTAAGTTTTCACAGGATCACCTATTCACCCCCCCTCTAGGTGCTCTCACCGAGGCCTGAACACACCGTCGTCGTGTTGTAAAGCTGCGTTTCTTTTCCTCTTGTTTCGAGTATCCGGACTCATTTGTCGGTAACAGAATTGTTTGTGCGGGCGAGAGTTGCTCCTCACGGAAGGCGATGAGTGAGGTATCCGTATCCCGGAGGCGTAGGAATCCCTCGGCTCGGTCGGCCTTGCCGCTTACGCGCGCTCTTACTCGTCCATAGGGTTCTGTTACCGACGCAGTCGAGAAGGCCCGAAAAATCATTTCGGCAGAGGAGCTCTCGAGCATGAAGACTTGTTCGGTCCGTGGAGTCACTTATCCGAGCGCGAGTTACTTATCGCAGAAGGTGATGAGTGAGGTATCCGTATCCCGGAGGCGTAGGAGTCCCTCAGCTCGGTCAGCCTTGGCTGCTTACGTGTACTCCGTCGTTTTCAGGATCCACTTTTGAAGTAGTCGAAGAGCACGAAAGGCATTCTGGCAGAAAAGATTTTTTTCTTTTTTCGAGGAAAATTTCGACGCAGAGGGGGTTGCCCCCTTCTAGCCCCCGAGGGAGGGTCGGGCTTTGCCGAGGCAAGGCTGACCCTTCCTCGACGACCAGACTTGGTGTGTGAACGAGGTATACGAGCAACTTGAAAGCATCTTAAGGGTAGAAGCGACGTAGCTGTTGGATGTTCCAAGCGTTGCTGTAGACCTCGCCTTGGCTGTTGGCCATCTTGTATGTTCCGGGCTTTAGAACCTTGGCGATGACGAACGGCCCTTCCCAGGGAGGCGTGAGTTTGTGCCGCCCTCGGGTGTCTTGTCGCAGCCGAAGCACTAGGTCGCCCACCTGGAGGTCTCGGGACCGAACCCCTCGGGCGTGGTAGCGTCGCAGGGACTGCTGGTACCGCGCCGAGTGTAGTAAGGCCATGTCCCGAGCCTCCTCCAGCTGGTCCAGTGAGTCTTCTCGGTTGGCTCGGTTGCTTTGGTCGGTGTAGGCCCTCGCCCTCGGGGAACCGTATTCTAGGTCTGTGGGCAAGATGGCCTCGGCCCCATAGACTAGAAAGAACGGTGTGAAGCCCGTGGCTCGGCTCGGCGTTGTCCTCAGACTCCAGACCACCGAGGGGAGTTCCTTCATCCACCGCTTGCCAAACTTGTTGAGGTCGTTGTAGATCCGAGGCTTGAGTCCTTGCAGGATCATACCGTTAGCTCGCTCCACTTGCCCATTCGTCATGGGGTGAGCCACGGCAGCCCAGTCCACCCGGATGTGGTGATCCTCGCAGAAGTCCAGGAACTTTCTGCCGGTGAACTGGGTGCCGTTGTCGGTGATGATGGAGTTCGGGACCCCAAAGCGATGGATGATGTTGGTGAAGAACACCACCGCCTGTTCGGACCTGATGCTGTTTAGGGGTCGGACCTCGATCCACTTGGAGAATTTGTCGATGGCGACCAACAGGTGCGTGTAGCTCCCGGGTGCCTTCTGCAAGGGGCCAACGAGGTCCAGACCCCAAACAGCAAACGGCCAGGTGATGGGTATGGTCTGTAGAGCCTGAGCGGGCAGGTGGGTCTGCCTCGCGTAGAACTGACACCCTTCGCAGGTGCGGACAATTCTAGTAGCGTCGGCCACCGCCGTCGGCCAGTAGAATCCTTGTCGGAAGGCGTTTCCAACGAGGGTTCGAGGTGCTGTGTGATGGCCGCAAGCCCCCGAGTGTATCTCTTGCAAGAGCTGCTGGCCTTCGGCGATGGAAATGCATCGCTGGAGGATGCCTGAGGGGCTGTGGTGATAGAGCTCCTTCCCATCTCCCAGCAAAACGAAAGACTTGGCGCGCCGCGCCAACCGCCGAGCTTCGGCTTGGTCAAGGGGCAGCTCTCCTCGGTGGAGATATTGTAGGTATGGGGTCTGCCAGCTTTGATTAGGCGTGACCTCGCTCTGTTCCCCCTCGACACGCAGTGCCTCACCCTCGGGGGCCGAGGGTACCTCAGGCTGAGCCGAGGGTACCTCGGACCGTGCCGAGGGTACCTCGGACCGGGCCGAGGGTATCTCGGACTGAGCCGAGGATACCTCGGACTCAGCCGAAGGTGCCTCGGGCGGAGCTAAAGGTGCCTCGGGCTCGGGCGTGTCCTCGGTCTTGACGGAGGGTTGATGCAGGTCTCGGGAGAATACGTCCGGGGGAACTGTTGTTCGTCCCGAGCCTATTTTAGCCAGCTCGTCCGCAGTCTCATTGTAGCGTCGGGCGATGTGGTTGAGCTCGAGCCCGTAGAACTTGTCTTCCAGGCGCCGAACCTCATCGCAGTAGGCTTCCATCTTCGGGTCGCGGCAGTGGGAGTTCTTCATGACTTGGTCGATGACGAGCTGTGAGTCACCACGAGCGTCGAGGCGTCGGACCCCTAGCTCGATGGCGATTCGCAACCCGTTTACCAGAGCCTCGTACTCAGCCACGTTGTTGGACGCCAGGAAGTGGAGGCGTAGCACGTAGCGTAGGTGCTTTCCGAGGGGCGAGACGAAGAGGAGGCCTGTGCCGGCCCCCGTCTTCATCAGCGACCCATCGAAAAACATGGTCCAGAGCTCCGGTTGGATCGGAGCTGTCGGGAGCTGGGTGTCGGCCCATTCAGCCACGAAGTCCGCCAGGACCTGGGACTTGATGGCCTTCCGAGGGGCGAACGAGATCGTCTCGCCCATGATCTCCACCGCCCACTTCGCAATCCTACCCGAGGCCTCTCGGGACTGGATGATCTCTCCCAGGGGGAAGGATGACACCACAGTCACCGGATGAGACTCGAAGTAGTGTCGCAACTTCCGCCGTGTCAGGATCACCGCGTACAGCAGCTTCTGGATTTGTGGGTAGCGGATCTTGGTCTCGGACAGTACCTCACTGATGAAGTAGACTAGCCTCTGGACGGGCAATGCATGCCCTTCTTCTCGTCTCTCAACCACGATCGCGGTGCTAACCACCTGGGTGGTTGCGGCGACGTAGATCAAGAGGGCTTCTCCGGCAGAGGGGGGCACCAAGATGGGCGCGTTCGTGAGGAGCGCCTTCAGGTTCCCGAGGGCTTCCTCGGCCTCGGGAGTCCAAGCGAAGCACTCGGCCTTCCTTAAGAGGCGGTACAGAGGCAGACCTCTTTCGCCGAGGCGGGAGATGAAGCGGCTCAGAGCCGCGAGACATCTCATGACCCTCTGTACGCCTTTCAAGTCCTTGATTGGCCCCATGCTGGTGATGGCTGCAATCTTCTCCGGGTTGGCTTCGATGCCCCGCTCGGAGACGATGAACCCCAAGAGCATGCCTCGGGGGACCCCGAAGACACACTTTTCGGGATTAAGCTTCACGCCTTTTGCCTTGAGACATCGGAATGTCGCTTCAAGGTCGGAAAGGAGGTCAGAGGCCTTCCTCGTCTTGACTACGATGTCATCGACGTAGGCCTTGACCGTTCGGCCGATGTGTTCGCCAAACACATGGTTCATGCATCGCTGGTACGTTGCCCCCGCATTTCTCAAACCAAACGGCATTGTAACATAGCAGTACATGCCAAAGGGTGTGATGAATGAAGTCGCAAGCTGGTCGGACTCTTTCATCCTGATCTGATGATACCCTGAGTAGGCATCGAGGAAAGATAGGGTTTCGCACCCAGCAGTGGAATCCACGATCTGATCGACGCGAGGCAGAGGGTAGGGAACCTTCGGACATGCTTTGTTTAGACCAGTGTAGTCTACACACATCCGCAATTTCCCCCCTTTCTTTCTCACAAGCACAGGGTTGGCAAGCCATTCAGGATGGAATACCTCTTTGATGAACCCTGCCGCCAGTAGCTTGTGGATCTCCTCGCCTATGGCTCTGCGCTTTTCTTCGTCGAATCGGCGTAGAGGTTGCTTCACGGGTCAGGCCCCAGCTCGGATATCCAGAGAGTGCTCGGCGACTTCCCACGGTATGCCGGGCATGTCCGAGGGACTCCACGCGAAAACGTCGGCGTTTGCGCGGAGAAAGTCGACGAGCACTGCTTCCTATTTGGGGTCGAGCTCGGAACTAAACCGGATCTGCTTGGAGGCGTCGTTGCAGGGGTCGAGAGGGACGGACTTGACCGTCTCCGCTGGTTCGAAGTTGCCGGCGTGGCGCTTCACGTCGGGCGCCTCCCTAGAGAGGCTCTCCAGGTCAGCGATGAGGGCCTCAGATTTGGCGAGGGCCTCAGTGTACTCCACGCACTCCACATCGCATTCGTATGCGTGTCGGTACGTGGGCCCGACGGTGATGACCCCGTTGGGGCCCGACATCTTGAGCTTGAGGTAGGTGTAGTTGGGGACGGCCATAAAATTAGCGTAGCATGGCCTCCCCAGCACTGCGTGGTAGGTTCCTCGAAACCCGACCATTTCGAACATGAGGGTCTCCTTTCGAAAGTCGGAGGGCGTCCCGAAGCAGACGGGTAGGTCGAGTTGTCCGAGGGGTTGAACGCGCTTCCTGGGGACGATCCCGTGGAAAGGCGCAGCGCCCGTCCGGACCGAGGACAGATCGATCCGCAGGAGCCCGAGGGTCTCGACGTAGATGATGTTGAGGCTACTACCTCCGTCCATGAGGACCTTGGTGAGCCTGACGTTGTCGATAATGGGGTCAACAACGAGTGGGTATCTCCCCGGGCTCGGCACGTAGTCTGGATGGTCGGCCTGGTCGAAGGTGATGGGCTTGTCGGACCAGTCTAGGTAGACTGGCGCCGCCACCTTTACCGAGCGGACCTCCCGACGCTCTTGCTTGCGGTGCCGAGCCGAGGCGTTCGCCACTTGCCCACCGTAGATCATGAAGCAGTCGCGGACCTCGGGGAACCCTCCTGCCTTGTGATCTTCCTCTTTTGCGTCGTCGAGGGCCTTGCCACCCTCCGCGGGTGGCCCGGCCTTGTGGAAGTGTCGTCGAAGCATGGCACACTCCTCAAGGGTGTGCTTGACGGGCCCTTGATGATAGGGGCATAGCTCCTTGAGCATCTTGTCGAAGAGGTTGGCACCTCCGGGAGGTTTCCGAGGGTTCTTGTACTCGGCGGCGGCGACAAGGTCCGCGTCGACGGCATCGCGTTTCGCTTGCGACTTCTTCTTGCCTTTCTTCTTGGCGCCGCGCTGAGTTGACGCCTCGGGAGCATCTTCCGGTGGGCGGCCTTGGGGCTGCTTGTCCTTCCGGAAAATGGCCTCAACCGCCTCCTGGCCAGAGGCGAACTTGGTGGCGATGTCCATCAGCTCGCTCGCCCCGGTGGGGTCTTGCGACCCAGCTTGCTCACCAGGTCGCGGCAGGTGGTGCCGGCGAGGAACGCGCCGATGACATCTGAATCGGTGACGTTGGGCAGCTCTGTGCGCTGCTTCGAGAATCGCCGGATGTAGTCCCTGAGAGGCTCTCCCGACTGCTAGCGGCAGCTTCGGAGATCCCAGGAGTTCCCAGGGCGCACATACGTGCCATGGAAATTACCGGCGAAGGCTTGGACCAGGTCGTCCCAGTTGGAGATCTGCCCCGGGGGCAGGTGCTCCAGCCAGGCTCGAGCGGTGTCGGAGAGGAACAGGGGGAGGTTGCGGATGATGAGGTTGTCATCGTCCGTTCCACCCAGTTGGCAGGCCAGCCGATAGTCCGCGAGCCACAGTTCCGGTCTCGTCTCCCCCGAGTACTTTGTGATAGTAGTCGGGGTTCGGAATCGGGTCGGGAACGGTGCCCGTCGTATGGCGCGGCTGAAAGCCTGCGGACCGGGTGGTTCGGGCGAAGGACTCCGATCCTCCCCGCTGTCGTAGCGTCCCCCACGCCTGGGGTGGTAGCCTCGGCGTGCCCTGTCGTCGAGGTGGGCCCGACGGCTGTGATGATGACGCTCGTTGCCGAGGCGACCCGGGACTGCAAGCGCTGTGTTGCGCGTGCGCCCGGAGTGGACCGAGGCTTCCCGCATGAATCGGGAAGTCGCGACGCGATGTTCCGAGGGGAACCCCTGCCTTCGGGAGGCAGAGCTTTCGGCCCGTCGGACCGCGGCGTCCTCCAGGAGATTCTTGAGCTCTCCCTAGATACACCGCCCCTCGGTGGTTGATGGCTCCGGCATCGCGCGGAGGAGTATTGCCGCTGCAGCCAGGTTCTGGCCGACTCCGCTGGAATCCGGCGGCGGCCTCACCCTGACGTCGTCGGCGATGCGGTGCTGGATGTCCTGGGGGAGATGACGCGCTTCTCCAGCCGGGGGTTGGAACACCCATTCCTGCCCGATGTCCCGGCGGATCGGCACAAGCGTTCCTGCTCCCTTGTCGAGCCTGGCCTGCCTCTCGCGGATTTGCTCGAGCTGTGGGTCAGGACCCCCGCCGGGACGGGGACCACAGCTAGCTCCCGAAGGATGTCAACGTGAGGTACGGGCCTAGGGGGATCACCGTTTTCCGGCATACCAAGATGGTTGCCTTCGCCGGGACCCCCTAGATCGACGTGGAAACATTCACGACTTGGGCCGCGGTCCTCGTTATCGAGGCCGCGGCTGCCGTCGGAACAGTCGGAAAGGCAGTAGTCACATGCGGTCATGAAGTCCCGCACGGCACTAGGGTTACCAAGCCCGGAGAAATCCCAATAGAGGTCGGGCTCGCCATCTTCCTCGGACCCCGAGGGCTCGTAGGTCGAGTCGGCCGTCAGTCGGTCCCATGGTGACCGCACATGATACCCCAGAGGGTTTGGACTCACCTCTAAGAGAGTGCTCACCGAAGCGGAGTCGCTTGGTGGGTCGAGGCCGAATCCAAAAGACGCGAGATGGGAATCGGTCGGTACCTTTCGATCGACGGTCGGTGACGAGGTCGCGTCTGGGACTGACTGCACCGTTGTCTCAGGTACGAGGGTGACGCCCAACAAGTCCTTCGCGAGCGTGCTGGCGTCGTGCGTTTGCTTGAGATTGGTGTGTTGCGGGGAGGCGGCGCTCGTCTTCGTCTCAGACGCGAGATCGATGCCCGACGCGCCCTCCGTTGGGGCGCCGGCGCCGTCGACTCGCTCGACAGCCAACGAGGTGCCGCTTCCCGCTTGGCCTTGGTTGCCCCGCCTCCTCCTCCGTCGGCGGGGGAGGGGACGGGACAAGCCCGAATGTCGTCCTTCCACCTTGTGGGGAAGGCGTCGTCGATTTCCCCGCCGGCGAGCGGGTTGTCGACCGCCATTGTCGCTGTCGCACGGCGGGGGAAGGAGTATCATGTCGTAGCTGCCGTCGAGGGACATGAACTCAAGATTCCCGAAACGGAGCACCGTCCCGGGCTGGAAAGGTTGCTGGAGACTGCCCATCTGGAGCTTGACGGGAAGCTGTTCGTCAACACGCAGCAGGCCCCTACCTGGCGCGCCAACTATCGGTGTTTCGAAACCCGGGGGTCCCTGGACTGACAAGTGAATCGTCGCCGCGTGCCCCAGCCCAGATGGGTCGACGCGAGGCGGAACGCGAAGGGGGGAAAGGAAGCAGCCGGAGGGAGGCAGGCGTGAGAGAGTGGATCCCGCGGCCTTCGTGTTAGCCCCGCGCCTGAGTCGGGTGCGCTTGCAGTAGGGGGATACAAGCGTCCACGCGGGAGTGGGAGCGAGCGGCCTTGCGCGAGAGCCGTCCTGTCCTTCCCCGCGCGGGCCAACCCTCTGTAAGAGGGCCCTGGTCCTCCCTTTTATAGGCGTAAGGAGAGGATCCAGGTGTACAATGGGGGGTGTAGCAGAGTGCTACGTATCTAGCGGAGGAGAGCTAGCGCCCTAAGTACATGCCGTCGTGGCAGCCGGAGAGGTTTTGGCACCCGGTTCGTGTGGTGTCGTGGCCGTCGGAGGAGCGCTCGAGCCTGGTGGAAGGACAGCTGTCGGGGCTGTCGAGTCCTTGCTGACGTCCTCTTGCTTCCGTAAGGGGGCCGAGAGCCGCCGTCGTCACAGAGCGTGCGGGGCGCCATCATTGCCTATCTGGCGGAGCGAGCCAGATGGGACGCCGGTCTTGTTCCCCGTAGCCTGAGTCAGCTCGGGGTAGGGTAATGATGGCGCCTCCTATCGACGTGGTCGGTCCGCGCCCTAGGTTGGGCGATGTGGAGGCTCCTCCGAGGTCGAGGTCGAGTCTGTCTTCCGTGGCCGTGGTCGAGTCCGAGCCCCTGGGTCGGGCGAGGCGGAGACCGTCGGCTGAGGCCAGGGCTGAGTCCGAGCCCTGGGGTCGGGCGAAGCGGAGTCCGTCGTCTCCTGGGGCTGAGCCCAAGTCCGAGCCCTGGGTCGGGCGGAGCGGAGTTCGTCGTCTTCTGGGGCTGAGCCCAAGTCCGAGCCCTGGGTCGGGCGGAGCGGAGTTCGTCGTCTTCCGGGGTTGAGCCCATGTCCGAGCCCTGGGGTCGGGCGAGGCGGAGTTCGTCGTCTTCTGGGGCTGAGCTTAAGTCCGAGCCCTGGGTCGGGCGGAGCGGAGTTCGTCGTCTTCCGGGGTTAAGCCCATGCGGAGTTCGCCGTCTTCCGGGGCTGAGCCTGAGTCCGAGCCCTGGGTCGGGCGGAGCGGAGTTCGCCGTCTTCTGGGGCTGAGCCCGAGTCCGAGCCCTAGGTCGGGCGGAGCGGAGTTCGCCGTCTTCCAGGGCTGAGCCCGAGTCCGAGCCCTAGGTCGGGCGGAGCGGAGTTCACCGTCTTCCGGGACTGAGCCCGAGTCCGAGCCCTGGGGTCGGGCGAGGCGGAGTTTCCTATGACGTCCGAGGCCGGCCTTGGCTGCTGTCAGCTTCACTTTATCGGGTGGCTCAGCAGTCGGAGCGGCGCAGGCGGCGCTGTCCTCTTGTCAGACCGGTCAGTAGAGCGGCGAAGTGACTGCGGTCACTTCGGCTCTGTCGACTGGAGGGCGTGCGTCAGGATAAAGGTGTCAGGCCACCTTTGCATTAAATGCCCCTGCGATTTGATCGGTCGGCGTGGCGATGTGGCCAAGGTTGCTTCTCGGTGAAGACTGGGCCTCGGGCGAGCTGACAGTGTGCCCGTTGCTGGAGGGGGGTCCTCGGGCGAGACGTAGGTTCTCCGGGGTCGGCTTCCCTTGCCCGAGGCTAGGCTCGGGCGAGGCATGATCGTGTCCCTTGAATGGACCGATCCTTGATTTAATCGCACCCATCAGGCCTTTGCAGCTTTGTGCTGATGGGGGTTACCAGCTGAGATTTAGGGGTCTTGAGGGTACCCCTAATTATGGTCCCCGACAAGTATATAAATATATCTCTCATATGATTTAAGACAATATACAAATTACATACTCCATCCGTTTCGTTTTAGTTGTCGCTGGATAGTGCAAAATTAAACTATCCAACGACAACTAAAAAGAAACGGAGGAAGTATATAAGTATATTAACTTAATTAGTTTATGTCTAAATTATGATTATTATAATAAAATTCAATTCCAACAAAACAAACTGGACCTTAGATATTTCCTCTGTCATGAAGGGGTACCACACGCCGTGAATGTGTTTTATAAAATAAGAATAAACCTTTTATACCAAACAATTTATGAAAATGACTTTAACTCCAAAAAATGTTTTTAGAAAAAGATAGAGACAATCATTTTTGGACAAGCTAACCCAACCAAACATGAAGAGGATTTTAGCCTCTCGAGTTCTTTCTAGTTTTCTGGCTCCTAAACTAATCCTTTATGTCATTATCTGTATCGAGCAAGGTTAGATTTTCTGCAAAACCATAAAAACATGAGTTTTTTGGTACTACAGAGGAAAAACCATAAATCCTAGTTTCACCGGCTCTGTCCCATTCCAATTTTGCAAATAAACCTCACCACCGTACTTTAGGATTCAGATCTTCCTCTGTCGCGAAGGGGTACGTCGTCCAGACGACATGTGTTTTACAAAATTAAGAATAAACCGTTTATACCAAACGATTTATAAAATAACTTTGACTTTTAAATAACTGTTCTTTAAAGATAGAGGCAGAGTTATTTTTCACAAGCTAACCCTATCAAACATGTCCTAAATACGATATATAAAAAAGTGGAAGCTTACAATACCGATCGGATGTCACTAGGGTTGGGGTCATGTTGTCGCATTTATTTTATTTTATTTTTGAAAATACCACTTTCGTATTTATTTTGATTTATTTGTTTTAATAATTTGATGACTAAAACAATAATAAGCTGTTTATTTCCTTTTTAAAAGAGCGTCTCGATCTAAATTAGATGAGAAAGAATGGAACACACAAGGAAGAAACGCTTCAGCCGATCTGAATCACGCTTACACTCTTCTTTAGTTCTTACCTCTTCAAACCCTAGCCTCCCTGATCCATCCGCACCTCGAAATTTCGGCAGCCGATGCCTCCGCCATCGCCGCCGTGGTCGCCTAGCACCTCTTCTATCTAGGTTTCGTCGGTCCCTCTTCTTCCTGCGCCCTCAAGATCTGCGCGACGACCTGAGCTCTCCGTGCTGTTTAGGGCGGCCATGAACAGCGCGTTCAGCGAGGACATACTCGCTGGCAAGCTCGCCAAGCTCAACAACACGCAGCAATGCATCGAGAGTATCCTTTGCCTACTTTTCTCCGTTCACAACTTCGGGTTTTGGAGTGTATGCGGTGCTTTTAAGGAGTTTTGGGAGAATTTGCAACCTGTGCGTTTAGTCTCGCGTTTTCTGTACGATTAAACTGTAATATACATCTCCTTTTTCGTGCTTTATCTCGCGTCCATCGAATCGCTGTTAGCTTCGTTCGAAAGGATGGATCTTTGAATAACAAACAGGTGGGGAGAATTTGCCCGTTCTGCACCAGCAGATAGATTCTTGACTCGTTGGGGACTCTCTGTTTGCTTATTTTTATAGATTGCCTACTGAAGATGTCTTGACTTAAATCTTTTCACCTATTCAGTTGGTGTAAATAGATTGAGTTCTTTGCCATAACATGTTTTTCTGTTATCCAGTTGTTGCCTTGACTTTTGCTCTTTGTGGCCACTAGCGTTGTCGCATTGGTGCATTTACCATAGAAAGAACGCAGAGCAAATTGTTCAGACTTGGGACAAGCAGTTCCACAGCTTTGGCAAGGAGCAGAAGATCCCTTTCCTTTATCTTGCTAATGACATCTTACAGAACAGCAAGCGCAACGGGACAGAGTTTGTAGAAGAATTTTGGAAGGTTCTCCCTGGGGCGCTTAAAGATGTAAGTGAGAACGGTGATGACCGTGGGAAGAAGGTGGCATCTAGGCTGGTGAGTGTTGTATCTCGATGTTATGAGTTCCTGCGGTTCAGCAATAAGTATTGTTAACATTGTCGTGTAGCTGCAAAAACGTATTAGTAACGCACAACGGCACAAATGTGTCCTAGGTTGACATATGGCAAGAAAGGAGAGTTTTTGGCTCACGCGCTGGAGGCATCAAGGATGTGATGCTTGGGGCAGCCCCCCTTCCTGTTTTAGATATGACCAAAAAACGGTCTCGCAGTTCAGCAATAAGGATTGTTAAAAGAGATTCTCGTTCTGTGAAACTGGTAAGATTTTCTGCTCTTCCCACTAGACTATCTTTTAGCACTTGTACTGTGCTAAGAAATTCTCTCAATTATTATCAACATCTTTGATCAGAGACTAGGCATTGGAGGAACTGCAGAGAGGATCATATCTGCATTGCACACTGTTCTCAGTGAACAAGCAGATGAGGACGATGACCTGGAAAAATGCAAGACTTCTATGCGTCATGTTGGAAAGATGGAGAAGGACGTTGACAGTGCTTGTAGCAAAGGTAATGTCTGTTGCCGGCCTGTTCGGGGAGTCCTGCATTTTTGCTACCTTAGTAGACATTCTTAAGATGTTCTCTGTATGCAGCCGAAGATCCTCGTCGCGAGGTTCTTTGCACAGAACTAAAAGATGAGGAAGCTAACATGAAAAAATGCATCGAAAAGCTAAAAGCTGTTGAGAAAAATAGAGCAGCTATTGTGTTTGAACTGAAGGAGGCACTGCAGGAACAGGTCAGAACAACTTGGTTTTTTTCTTCTTGAATATGTATTAGCTTGTCATTGTTACTTGTACTTTGTCTATGGAGCTGTGGAATCTTATTTGTTTATGTTACTCAGGAATCTGAACTGGAGAAAGTCCGCACTCAGTTACAGGTAATGTTTTCCAACCGATCCAAGCCATGGAGATGTTAATACATGCTTATAGTGTTTGGTTGGGTGTAAACACTTGTCATTCTTATGTCTTTAAATTTTCCAATCGACAGCTAGCTGAAGCAATGGTACATGAAGCCTCGAACATGCAGCGGAGACTCAAGAATGAGCCAACCATTCCGCTGCCCAGATCAGCATCGTTAGTAGAGCCAGGAAAGGTGGTCTCCAATGGGCAAGTAAAGGAGCAGCACAAGACGGCTGCTGCTATCCTTGCAGACAAGATTGCAGCATCATCAAACTCTCAGCAGATTCTGCAGTCTGCACTTTCGAAGTTTGCTGCCGAAGAAGCAAAGAATTCATCTGAAACACGCTCAGATAAGAGGCAAAAGGCTGACCAACTATCGCAGGTACCAAGCGTCGCAAATGCCGCTGCTTTTGTTCCAATGCCACAAGTGGTTGCCACAACAGCTCAGCAGCAGCCCCAGGCAATCTTAGTGCAACAAGCACCTATGCAGAGCCAAGCCACTGCATCTCAGCCCCAGTACAATATCTACCAGGCCCCGCCCCAGCAGTTTGTCCCTCAGCCTGGAGGTGTAATGATGGGCATGCCTTACAACATGAGCGCCATGACCCCACCGCCTCCACCGCCGCCCCAGATGATGAGCCTAGGAAGGCCCTCACCTTCAGCTCCACAGCCCCAGATGGCTGTCATGCCGCAGACTCAGCCTCCAGCGCCACCGATGCTTCAGCAGCAGATGCCAATGAACCTAGGTCCTCAGATGCAGTTCACCCTTCAACCGCCTGGCGTGCCGCCTTTCAGGCCCATGCAGCCACCTCCTGGGATGCAGTACTTCCATCCCCAATCTCAGTGACAGTTTTGGTAGCCCAGCCCTGTTAAACTTTTGACAGGTTCTCAATTTAGCGTTGACTAGTAAGCAGGATCTGACTGCTGTAGAGTATACTGTTTGTGTGGTTCGTTTCGACATATGTTGTTGTACTGTACATGTAATGCGAGGAGAGCTAAAGAGCGAGGAGAGAAATGAAGATTAAAGATTTCACATAGGCCTGCTTCGCTCTCGTAAGGTGGTTTGGTGGGTCGAATCTGCGGCTGCAAGTGAGGTGAGTTCTCTTTTCTCATTTTTGTGCATGCAGGTAAAACGCTTCTGGGTTTCCTTAAAGGGGGGGGGGGGGGTACAGTTTATGGGCCTGATTACATCAGCCGTTTTTTTTTTGGTACCATAGGCAACGAAATACAGAAATAGTATTTTTGCATATTACAATAGCCTGGAGCAAGATGGAGCATTGCTCCTAGTCACCTAGTGCCTCAACTAGACAACTTGCCAGCATCGCAGTTCCAACCTCCAAGGGCAGCAGGTTCTGTATGAATTGAGGCAGAGATGCGCTGCTGTCTTACCCCCTGCATCTGGTGCTCTTATCTAACTCAAAACATGATGTAATCTCTCTCTAGTATGCATGATCCCAACCCCAAGAACATCCTTCTATATGGAGGAGGAAACAAAGTGTGATCTTGCAGGCAGTAGATAGCCTGCGGGAACATGCATTGACTGGATGTTGCGAATTTACCTGGCAAATATTTATATAGGTTACATCTAATTCAGTATTACTTGACATGAGGTACTCCAGAGAAGAACTGCGAATTTATCTATGGGATTTACATGTTTATCACATAGTCGCTCCAGAGTACTAGACGATCCAGAATTGAATTATAGCCGCTGCATTGAACTTGTACCGGCTACTTGTTTTCTGAACAAGTTTGATTAGAAGCTCTTTAGCGAGCAGATCTTTAAGCAGCTCTACGTTTATATACTCAAGTTCAATTGTTTGATTTTAGACTCCTTTACAACATAATGCATAATGTTAATGTATTTAACATCAACACTTGATTTGTTGTTATAGAAGTAATATACTGCTGGTTTATTATTGTAGTAGATTCTGTAGTTTTGTCTATCACTTTTAAATCAAGTATAAATTTCTTTAGCCATATAATCTTTCACGTTGTCTCATAGCAAGTAACAAGTTCAGCATACATTGTCATGGATGTAGTGATGAGTTTTTTTTTCATGATATAGCTCCTCCTGTGAGTGAATATGTAATCTAACATCAACATGGACTTCCTATTTTCTTCACACCTCGCATAATTTGATTTTGAGTATAATATAATTTCAAATACTTTTTTAAATGGATTTTTAGTGTTATATTTCTAGTTTTTTTTTGAAATCTGCCAAGTATCTCAGTTGTGAATGCCAAATTAGAACAAATACATATTTGCGTATACATTATGTTTTCGACACAAAGCGTATGAAATCGATTTTATTTGATCATTCTCATTGGTTTTTAGGACCTTGACCACTCTTTAACTGAAAGGACGTTGATGTCGTCTAGGGTGTTGGCATGTTTAAAATAAAACATGAACTTGTTAGAAATCAGTGTGGCACTGTTGCTTAGCGACACTGTCACTCAACACATGTGGTTGTCGTTCGATGCAAAGTGTTCAACTACACCTGCAAATAATACTTGAGATGTGTTTGATGATGTCCAGCGAAGTCAACTAAGTGCTTACAGTCACAATATTCACAACGAGTGGAAAGTCCGTAACACAACTAAAAAACATAGGAGAAAGCACATGCTTTATTCCGTGGTTCAGCTCGCTATCAAGGCTTATATCCACGTTGTTGAGGAAGCCATAAAGGCTTTGGAGCCTCTTTTCCCTCATTCCTCTTCTCTTACCACAACTGCTTACCACAAGCACGAGCTCATCAAGTAATGTATAGCTATCTATAAAGCTTCAACTTTAAGAGTAATGAATGCACAATGCATATTGATGAAGCTCGACATGTGTTCAAGGTTGGCTTGCTCTTAATATGTTCTCTAACTCTTAACCAACCGTTAATTACTCACTCTCATAAAATAGGGGTTAGAGAGGGCTCACAAATGGTTGAAATAGGCTTGTAGTGTTTTGGTCACCACCAGAACCTCTAGGATTCGTGGGATGTGTATATATACTATCAAACCTAAAACTAAGGCCCCGTTTCAATCTCACAGGATAAACTTTAGCTTCCTGCTAAACTTTAGCTATATGAATTGAAGTGCTAAAGTTTAGCTTCAATTACCACCATTAGCTCTCCTGTTTAGATTACAAATGGCTAAAAGTAGCTAAAAAAAGCTGTTAAAGTTTATCTCGCGAGATTGGAACAATGCCTAAGTGTTCAATGTCAAACACTAGCACTTATGGCTTCAACATGTGGTGGCACTACCACGTTCTAACACTGTTGGGCCTCAGTGCGACACTATCGCAACCCTAACAAACAACACAGGTTAACTCGCGGGAAATACCATAACCTTTTACTCTGAACTTTGATTTTAGTGATCTTAAACTTTTGAAAAAAAAATCTTGTTTTAAGGGATATCTAACTCAATGAAGAACGAACCCAAATATGTGTTTCTTATGTTATCACTTCTCAATTAGTTTAAGCACTTGACATGTCTATGGTTTGTATTGCATCTACCTCGATAGTACGATATATCTATACTCTAGTTCAAGGGAATATAACCAATTTTAATTGAATTAGAAAAGGACTGATATGGCATGATGATAAGATAATTCTTTTTATAGGATGGTTGGTGAGTGCCACTTTTAGCCACGGTGTAATTCAAAAGTTCCATTTTATATGCAGTGTTTTATTGCCATATTGTATTCTAGACTTCTTTAGAACATAGAAATTTCATATAAATGATATAGAAATTTTATAGTCATTTTCACGTAATATGAATCATTTGTAGGATTCCAAGGTGTCTTAACCTTGAACTATATTTACACATGCCATTCGTGTTGTGTAGAATGATATGTCATGAGCACGACAAGGCACGATATGATAAGGAACACACATGATAGAGACGATTGTCTAGTCGTGTCATGCCAAGAATCGATCTCAAGCACGACACTAGCAGTTCCACATGTCAAGGATTAAGCTCTTAGGGGGTGTTTGGATACATCTACTAAATTTTAGTCCCAATCACATTGAATGTTTAGATCTTAGTTAGGAATACTAAATATAGTATACTTACAAATTTAATTACATAGACGATGACTAAAAGACAAGATGAACTTATTAAATCTAATTAGTCCATGATTCGTCTATATTCGTCTCAGCGTTTAGTATTCATATGTGTAATTAGTTTAATAATTAGAATATATTTAATATTTGTAATTGATATTCAAATATCTGGTGTGAGATGGACTAAACTTTAGTCACGAAAATCAAACACCCCTTTAGACGTATCAGCATGGCGTGCCCATAGTTGCTCGACCTTCACCTCTGTATAAATAACACCATCAACCCTAGAATTCATTCAAAATTTAAAATAAAAACATGTTACATACAAAACTTATATAAAATTTGTTCAGGGTTAACATCTCATAACATGTACATAATGATTTTATATAAATTTTATTCTTAAAATCTATATAGAAACACTACAAGTTCTAACTTCTAGCATATCCCAAAAAATAATTCACAAGTCATAACTTATCATAGACAACATCACAAAATCAAAAGTAGCTAGGAAATAGTTTAAATTGAGCTATTTATGGAGTGACTACTTTATTAAAAATGTCTAGGTAAAAACTCACAGCTCGTGAAAACCCTAGATAGGAAAAAGAGTACAATGTAGCTCTGATGTTCATAAATTCATACAACATTTAAAAGGTACTAGTTAGGTGTCCGTGCGTTGTAACGGCACACGAAATATTTTACAAAATGTTTCTGCACAACAATTACATGACAATGACCAACATATATATATTCGTCGACTTCGATATCTCACAAATTATGTCATCAACCAATCTCTACTATAAAGCATCGGTTTGCAAATCCTTTGTTGGAACTCTAAAGTTCGTTGCACAATCATAATAGCATAACCTAAAGTCCATTTCTTATGGTGGTTGATGGTACAAAGCTACAAAAGAGAATCAAATGCAGGTACAATCTCAAAAAGAAATCAATCTTTGAAGATGACATCTAGTCTATCTGTGCAGTAACTCAGAAGATAATTGTGGCATGATCCTGAGCTGCCCTTTGGCATTTGAAGCAGTGCTCGTTCAAGAAATGAGACTGTTGCCAGCCTGAGAACCCACGTTGCATTCTGATGATTTTGCTCAGCTACTTCGCAGGTTTTACTGGTTTGGCGTTTAGGTGTTTTGGTTTTACCAGTTCTCTGAATCGTTTATGCCTAGTATGATGGCACTGGTGGCCATGATGTTGACCTAGGGCATGCAGAAGATGGGGCACGCGCCACCAAGAGCATGAGAGCAAACCTAGGTCTGCCATGCACAATAGCTAGAACACCTAGGTCTATGTCACCGAGTAGAGGCTCTGGTGGAGGACAACACCGCACCCACCTCCATCACTTGAGCTAATGCCTGACGATCCTGCCTGCTTAGGCGTACATGTTAGCTAACAACATGGTCATGAGCGTAGTTGTGGTTTATTGGCCAAATGGCTAATGATACAAGGAAGCAAAACTATTTTTTAACATAGCTCACCTTTATGTAGAGAAAAATACATAATATAAAGCTTCGAAAAAACAAGAGTAGAGTATATATCTCCCCCAAGTGACTATAAACTATTGCAGGGTTAAATATACTGAACCTAACACAAAACTTCGTTCATGTTAGCTAGTTTAAATGTGGATAAATGACACACCTTATGCAGAAATACCTTTTAATACAAAAGATCTGTAGAAACAATCTCATGTGTTCAAATATCTAATCACCTCAGGATGGTACAGAACTTGACAAACAAAATAAATGGAAAGTTAACTGAAACTGGGACACAGTACCTACAAAGCACCCTGCTTAGGGGAAGAAGAAAGAACAATCAAGCTACATAAAATGCTTCTTTTGTTTCTTCAGCAGTATATGCATGAACATGGACATCTTTTAACGCCTGCTGGGGCAAGTTTGCTTCAACATCAACTTCAACAACTAATGGTAGAGTGAATATAGGAGCTAATATCTCACTGTCACATCTAGGAAACCACTCTCCTCTTGACTTCAAGCTTTATACATGGAAATGACAATGTTATATAGTGGTAATTTAAGGACCTCATTAACTAAAGTACAAAAAAACAAATCTCTGGCTTGCTCTAGCTAGTAGTCACAACATACTCTGGCTTGCTCTATTGTACCACCAATTAATATACTATGGCTTGCTCTAGCCAGTAGTCACAGCATAATAAGCAGGATGTTTGCATTGCATTAGCATTAGTGATAGTTTGATACTGACCCTGCAACGCTTCCTCCAACATACCTGCGTTGTGGGTGTTGACTTGGACGAACTCAAACTCCCCCAAGCTTGGCTGCAATAGACTCGCCTCTCCCTGGCTTCTCAAGGCCATGCCTTTATTACAGCTTCTTTCGATCCTGGCCAAATTTCACATGTTTCCAAGACATTAAGTGAAACATTAAATTTGGATTGTGATTAGCCCAACCGTCCACACTTGCCTCGTACGTTGTTCACATCTGTATGTCACCGCCGCCGCCTGACTCACAAATATTTAATAAATTGTTAGAGCATAACGATCACAAAAAAATTAAATATTCAGGTTGGACACTCTACGTCATCTAGGTATTAGCTATAACATTGAATAGCTAAAATTTAATTGTTCGAGTGATAAAAAAGTAAGATACTAATATCTAGTGAGATATTGTGTACACCATAAGACCGGAAACAAAACTATGAATAATTCTCGATTAATATAATCTTAGCAGCAATTTCTTCTCTGGTTGACTAAACCATATTTTAATGAAGGGCTTTAACAGATTCAAAAGGAGGTCCAAGCTACTTACTTTCTATTTATTTACAATTTAGGCTTTACTGTATGGTACTAAGTCATTCAGTAAATTAGAATGATATTTTTAGAGAAGAAGCAAAAAATATAACTCAGGACTTCTTAGATTACCCCCTAAAACAAAAGCTATTATGAAGCACCAATGTTGATAGTTCTAACTATACATCAAGAGCCTTAGTTTTTCCATTAGTGAACATAACTACATAAAAGTGGGAAGAGCCAGTGAAAACCACACAAAGAAGACACATCATTGTAGTTTTGGACTTGTGATTGTTTGACTGATTTTGAAAGAAGGTAACTTACCTGGGCACTTTAATTCTTAGATGTTGTTGCCAACATCCCCATGAGAAGAAATTGTGTCATTGGTGGTGGTTGAAACTGAAAGTCGCCTAGAGGGGGGGGGGGGGTGAATAGGGCGAAACTGAAAATCACAAAAAAAATAATCACAACTACAAGCCGGGTTAGCGTTAGAAATATAATAGAGTCCGCAAGAGAGAGGGCGCAAAACAAATCGCAAGCAAATAATGAAGTGAGACACGCGGATTTGTTTTACCGAGGTTCGGTTCTCTCAAACCTACTCCCCGTTGAGGAGGCCACAAAGGCCGGGTCTCTTTCAACCCTTCCCTCTCTCAAACGGTCCCACGGACCGAGTGAGCTTCTCTTTTCTCAATCACTTGGAACACAAAGTTCCCGCAAGGACCACCACACGATTGGTGTCTCTTGCCTCAATTACAAGTGAGTGTTTGATCACAAGAAAGAATGCCAAAGAAAAAGAAGCGATCCAAGCGCAAGAGCTCAAATGAACACTACAAATCACTCTCTCTAGTCACTAGGGCTTTGTGTGGAGTTGGGAGAGGACTTGATCTCTTTTGGTGTGCTTTGCAATGAATGCTAGCTCTTGTATAGTGGTTGGAAGTTGGAAAACTTGGATGCAATGAATGGTGGGGTGGTTGGGGTATTTATAGCCCCAACCACCAAAAGTGGCCGTTGGTGGAGGCTGTCTGTTCGATGGCACACCGGACAGTCCGGTGCACACCGGACATGTCCGGTGCCCCGCCACGTCACCAGTGCCGTTGGATTCTGACCGTTGGAGCTTCTGACTTCTGGGCCCGCCTGGATGTCCGGTGCACACCGGACATCACCTGTTCATTGTCCGGTGCACCAGTATGGGCGCGCCTGACTTCTGCGCGCGCAGAGCGCGCATTAAATGCGCCTGCAGGTGACCGTTGGCGCGAAGTAGCCGTTGCCCCGAGGATGCACCGGACAGTCCGGTGCACACCGGACATGCCCGGTGAATTATAGTGGAGCGGCTGCTGCGCGAACCCGAGGCTGGCGAGTTGAGGAGGCCGCGCTTCCATGGAGCACCGGACACTGTCCGGTGTACACCGGACAGTCCGGTGAATTATAGCGAAGCGGCCTGAGAGATTCCCGAAGGTGGCGAGTTCGAGTTGGAGTCCTCTGGTGGCGCACCGGACGCTGTCCGGTGTACACCGGACAGTCCGGTGCTTCCAGACCAGAGGAGCCTTCGGTTGCCTCTTTGCTCCTTTGTTGAATCCAAAACTTGATCTTTTTATTTGCTGAGTGTGAACCTTTTGCACCTGTATAACTTATACACTAGAGCAAACTAGTTAGTCCAATATTTGTGTTGGGCAATTCAACCACCAAAATTATTTAGGGACTAGGTGTAAGCCTAATTCCCTTTCAATCTCCCCCTTTTTGGTGATTGATGCCAACACAAACCAAAGCAAATATAGAAGTGCATAATTGAACTAGTTTGCATAATGTAAGTGCAAAGGTTGCTTGGAATTTGAGCCAATATAAATACTTACATGATGCGCATGGATTGTTTTCTTTATTTTTGACATATTGGACCACGCTTGCACCACAAGTTTTGTTTTTGCAAACTCTTTTGTAAATTCTTTTCAAAGTCCTTTTGCAAGATAGTCAAAGGTAAATGAATAAGATTTTTCAAAGCATTTTCAAGTTTGAAATTTTCTCCCCTTGTTTCAAATGCTTTTCTTTTGACTAAACAAAACTCCCCCTCAAATAAAGTCTCCTCTTAGTGTTCAAGAGGGTTTTAAGACATCAATTTTGAAATCACTACTTGCTCCCCCTTTAGAACACAAAGAGATACCAATTTGAAATTTTCAATTGAAAACCATTAATTTTAAAATTAGGGTGGTGGTGCGGTCCTTTTGCTTTGGGCTCATATTTTCTCCCCCTTTGGCATGAATCGCCAAAAACGGAATTATTAGAGCCCAACGAAGTACTTTCTCCTCCTTTGGTCATAAAATAAATGAGTGAAGATTATACCAAAGTTGGAGAGATGCGGAGTGACGGCGAAGGATGAGTAGTAGAGTGGAGTGGAAGCCTTTGTCTTCGCCGAAGACTCCAATTCCCTTTCAATATACCTATGACTTGGTTTGAAATACACTTGAAAACACATTAGTCATAGCATATAAAAGAGACATGATCAAAGGTATTCTTATGAGCTATGTGTGCAAGGTTAGCAAAAGAAGTTCCTAGAATCAAGAATATTAAGCTCATGCCTAAGTCGGGTAAAAGATTGTTCATCAAGTGGCTTGGTAAAGATATCGGCTAATTGATCTTTGGTGTTAATGTATGAAATCTCGATATCCCCCTTTTGTTGGTGATCCCGAAGAAAATGATACCGAATGGCTATGTGTTTAGTGCGGCTATGCTCAACGGGATTATCCGCCATGCGGATTGCACTCTCATTATCACATAGAAGAGGAACTTTGGTTAATTTGTAACCGTAGTCCTGCAGGGTTTGCCTCATCCAAAGTAATTGCGCGCAACAATGGCCTGCGGCAATATACTCGGCTTCGGCGGTAGAAAGAGCGACCGAATTTTGCTTCTTTGAAGCCCAAGACACCAAGGATCTTCCCAAGAACTGGCAAGTCCCCGATGTGCTCTTCCTATTAATCTTACACCCTGCCCAATCGGCATCCGAATAACCAATCAAATCAAAAGTGGATCCCCGAGGGTACCAAAGCCCAAACTTAGGAGTATAAGCTAAATATCTCAAGATTCGTTTTACGGCCGTAAGGTGTGATTCCTTAGGGTCGGCTTGGAATCTTGCACACATGCAAACGGAAAGCATAATGTCCGGTCGAGATGCACATAAATAAAGCAATGAACCAATCATCGACCGGTATACCTTTTGATCCACGGACTTACCTCCCGTGTCGAGGTCGAGATGCCCATTTGTTCCCATGGGAGTCTTGATGGGCTTGGCATCCTTCATTCCAAACTTGCTTAGAATGTCTTGAGTATACTTTGTTTGGCAAATGAATGTGCCCTCTTGGAGTTGTTTGACTTGAAATCCTAGAAAATACTTCAACTCCCCCATCATAGACATCTCGAATTTCTGTGTCATGATCCTACTAAATTCTTCACATGTAGATTTGTTAGTAGACCCAAATATAATATCATCAACATAAATTTGGCATACAAACAAATCATTATCAAGAGTTTTGGTGAATAAAGTAGGATCGGCTTTGCCGACTTTGAAGCCATTAGCAATAAGGAAATCTCTAAGGCATTCATACCATGCTCTTGGGGCTTGCTTGAGCCCATAAAGCGCCTTAGAGAGCCTATAAACATGGTTAGGGTACTCACTGTCTTCAAAGCCGGGAGGTTGCTCAACATAGACCTCCTCCTTGATTGGTCCATTGAGGAAGGCACTCTTCACGTCCATTTGATAAAGCTTGAAGCCATGGTAAGTAGCATAGGCTAATAATATGCGAATTGATTCAAGCCTAGCTACGGGTGCATAGGTTTCACCAAAATCCAAACCTTCGACTTGTGAATACCCCTTGGCCACGAGTCGAGCTTTGTTCCTTGTCACCACACCATGCTCGTCTTGCTTGTTGCGGAAGACCCACTTGGTTCCTACAACATTTTGATTAGGACATGGAACTAAATGCCATACCTCATTCCTTGTGAAATTGTTGAGCTCCTCTTGCATCGCCATCACCCAATCCGAATCTTGAAGTGCTTCCTCTACCCTGTGTGGCTCAATAGAGGAAACAAACGAGTAATGTTCACAAAAATGTGCAACACGAGATCGAGTAGTTACCCCCTTATGAATGTCGCCGAGGATGGTGTCGACGGGGTGATCTCGTTGTATTGCTTGGTGGACTCTTGGGTGTGGCGGCCTTGGTTGTTCATCCTCCTTGTCTTCATCATTTGCATCTCCCCCTTGATCGTTGCCGTCATCTTGAGGTGGCTCATCTTCTTGATCTTCTTGTCCAACATCTTGAGCCTCATCCTCACTTTGAGTTGGAGGAGATGCTTGCATGGTGGAGGATGGTTGATCTTGTGCATGTGAGGGCTCTTCGGATTCCTTAGGACACACATCCCTAATGGACATGTTCCTTAGTGCTATGCATGGAGCCTGTTCTTCACCTATCTCATCAAGATCAACTTGCTCTACTTGAGAGCCGTTAGTCTCATCAAACACAACGTCACAAGAAACTTCAACAAGTCCCGAGGACTTGTTAAAGACTCTATATGCCCTTGTGTTTGAGTCATATCCTAGTAAAAAGCCTTCTACAGTTTTAGGAGCAAATTTTGATTTTCTACCTCTTTTAACAAGTATAAAACATTTGCTACCAAAAACTCTAAAATATGAAATATTTGGCTTTTTACCGGTTAGGAGTTCATAAGATGTCTTCTTGAGGATTCGGTGTAGATATAACCGGTTGATGGCGTAGCAGGCGGTGTTGACCGCCTCGGCCCAAAACCGATCCGGTGTCTTGTACTCATCAAGCATGGTTCTTGCCATGTCCAATAAAGTTCGATTCTTCCTCTCCACTACACCATTTTGTTGTGGAGTGTAGGGAGAAGAGAATTCATGCTTGATGCCCTCCTCCTCAAGGAAGCCTTCAATTTGAGAGTTCTTGAACTCCGTCCCATTGTCGCTTCTAATTTTCTTGATCCTTAAGCCGAACTCATTTTGAGCCCGTCTCAAGAATCCCTTTAAGGTTTCTTGGGTATGAGATTTGTCCTGCAAAAAGAACACCCAAGTGAAGCGAGAATAATCATCCACAATAACTAGACAGTACTTACTCCCGCCGATGCTTATGTAAGCGATCGGGCCGAATAGGTCCATGTGTAGGAGCTCCAGTGGCCTGTCACTAGTCATGATGTTCTTGTGTGGATGATGAGTGCCAACTTGCTTCCCGGCTTGGCATGCGCTACAAATCCTGTCTTTCTCAAAATGAACATTTGTTAGTCCTAAAATGTGTTCTCCCTTTAGAAGCTTATGAAGATTCTTCATTCCAACATGGGCTAGTCGGCGGTGCCAGAGCCAACCCAAGTTAGTCTTAGCAATCAAGCAGGTGTCGAGTTCAGCTCTATCAAAATCTACCAAGTATAGCTGACCCTCCAACACTCCCTTAAATGCTATTGAATCATCACTTCTTCTAAAGACAGTGACACCTATATCAGAAAATAGACAGTTGTAGCCCATTTGACATAATTGGGATACGGAAAGCAAATTGTAATCTAAAGAATCTACAAGAAAAACATTGGAAATAGTATGGTCAGGTGATATAGCAATTTTACCCAATCCTTTGACCAAACCTTGATTTCCATCCCCGAATGTGATAGCTCGTTGGGGATCTTGGTTTTTCTTATATGAGGAGAACATCTTTTTCTCCCCTGTCATGTGGTTTGTGCACCCGCTGTCGAGTATCCAACTTGAGCCCCCGGATGCATAAACCTACAAAACAATTTTAGTTCTTGACTTTAGGTACCCAAACGGTTTTGGGTCCTTTGGCATTAGAAACAAGAACTTTGGGTACCCAAACACAAGTCTTGGAGCCCTTGTGTTTGCCCCCAACAATCTTGGAAACTACCTTGCCGGATTTGCTTGTAAGTACATAAGACGCATCAAAGGTTTTAAATGAAATAGCATGATCATTTGATGCATTAGGAGCTTTCTTTCTAGGCAACTTGGCACGGGTTGGTTGCCTAGAGCTAGATGTCTCACCCTTATACATAAAAGCATGGTTAGGGCCAGAGTGAGACTTCCTAGAATGAGTTCTCCTAATTTTGCTCTCAGGGTAGCCGGCAGGGTACAAAATGTAACCCTCGTTATCCTGAGGCATGGGAGCCTTGCCCTTGACAAAGTTAGATAAATTCTTTGGAGGAGCATTAAGTTTGACATTGTCTCCCCTTTGGAAGCCAATGCCATCCTTGATGCCAGGGCGTCTCCCATTATAGAGCATGCTTCTAGCAAGTTTAAATTTTTCATTTTCTAAGTCATGCTCACTAATCTTAGTATTAAGTTGTGCTATGTGATCATTTTGTTTTTTAATTAAGGCTAGGTGATTATGGATAGCATCAACATTAATATCTCTATATCTAGTACAAATAGAAACATGCTCAATATTAGAAGTAGAGGGTTTGCAAGATTTTAGTTCTACAACCTTAGCATGCAGCATATCATTCTTAGTTCTAAGGTCGGAAATTGTAACATTGCAAACATCTAATTCTTTAGCCTTAGCAATTAATTTTTCATTCTCATTTCTAAGGCTAGCAATAGAAACATTCAACTCATCAATCCTAGCAAGCAAATCAACATTATCATTTCTAGGATAGGAAGTTGAATCAATACAAACATGAGAATCAACCTTAGTAATTAATTTAGCATTTTCATTTCTAAGGTTGGCAATGGTGTCATGACAAGTACTTAGCTCACTAGATAATTTGTTACATTTTTCTACTTCTAGAGCATAAGCATTTTTAACCTTAACATGTTTCTTGTTTTCCTTGATTAGGAAGTCCTCTTGGGAGTCCAAGAGATCATCCTTTTCATGGATGGCACTAATTAGCTCATTTAATTTTTCCTTTTGTTCCATGTTAAGGTTGGCAAAAAGGATACGCAAATTATCTTCCTCACCACTAGCATTATCATCACTAGAAGATTCATATTTAGTGGAGGAGTTAGATTTAACCTTCTTCCTTTTGCCGTCCTTTGCCATGAGGCACTTGTGGCCGACGTTGGGGAAGAGGAGTCCCTTGGTGACGGCGATGTTGGCGGCGTCCTCGTCGGAGGAGGACTCGGTGGAGCTCTCGTCGGAGTCCCACTCGCGGCACACGTGGGCATCGCCGCCCTTCTTCTTGTAGCACTTCTTCTTTTCTCTCCTCTTGCCCTTCTTGTCGTCGCCCCTGTCACTGTCACTAGACATAGGACATTTTGCAATAAAATGACCGGGCTTACCACACTTGTAGCAAACCTTCTTGGAACGGGATTTGTAGTCCTTCCCCTTCCGTTGCTTGAGGATTTGCCGAAAGCTTTTGATGATTAAGGCCATTTCCTCATTGTCGAGCTTGGAGGCGTCAATTGGTTGTCTACTTGGTGTAGACTCCTTCTTTTCCTCCATTGCCTTGAAGGCCACCGGTTGCGCCTCGGATGTGGAAGGTTCGTCAAGCTCGTTGATCTTCTTTGAGCCCTTAATCATGCATTCAAAGCTTACAAAATTCCCGATAACTTCCTCGGGGGTCATTAGTGGATATCTAGGATTACCACGAATTAATTGGACTTGAGTAGGGTTAAGGAAAATAAGAGCTCTTAAAATAACCTTAACCACCTCGTGGTCGTCCCACTTTTTGCTCCCGAGGTTGCGCACTTGGTTCACCAAGGTTTTGAGCCGGTTGTACATATCTTGTGGCTCCTCCCCTTGGCGAAGACGAAAGCGACCGAGCTCCCCCTCGATCGTTTCCCGTTTGGTGATCTTGGTGAGCTCATCACCCTCGTGCGCCGTCTTGAGTAGGTCCCAAATTTCCTTAGCATTCTTCAACCCTTGCACTTTGTTGTATTCCTCCTTGCTTAGAGAGGCGAGGAGGATGGTTGTGGCTTGGGAGTTGAAGTGCTCGATTTGGGCTACTTCGTCCGTATCGTAATCCTCATCCCCTACAGAAGGTACCTGTGCTCCAAACTCAACAACATTCCATATACTTTTGTGGAGTGAGGTTAGATGAAATTTCATTAAATCACTCCACCTAGCATAATCTTCGCCGTCAAAAGTTGGCGGTTTGGCTAATGGAACGGAAAGTAATGGAGTATGTCTAGATGTACGGGGATAGTGTAAGGGGATCTTACTAAACTTCTTGCGCTCTTGGCGCTTAGAAGTTACGGACGGTGCATCGGAGTTGGAGGTGGATGTTGATGAAGTGTCGGTCTCGTAGTAGACCACTTTCCTCATCCTCTTGTGCTTGTCCCCACTTCGATGCGGCTTGTGAGAAGAAGATTTTTCCTTCTTCTCCTTGTGGTGAGAAGAGGAAGATCTTTTCTCCTTCCGCTTGGAGGAGTTCTTCTTCTTCTCCCTTCTCTTGGTGCGGGACTCTTCCGATGAAGTGCTCCCTTGGCTTGTAGTGGGCTTGTTGTCGCCGGTCTCCATCTCCCTCTTGGTGTGATCTCCCGACATTACTTCGAGCGGTTAGGCTCTAATGAAGTACCGGGCTTTGATACCAATTGAAAGTCGCCTAGAGGGGGGGGGGGGGTGAATAGGGCGAAACTGAAAATCACAAAAAAAATAATCACAACTACAAGCCGGGTTAGCGTTAGAAATATAATAGAGTCCGCAAGAGAGAGGGCGCAAAACGAATCGCAAGCAAATAATGAAGTGAGACACGCGGATTTGTTTTACCGAGGTTCGGTTCTCTCAAACCTACTCCCCGTTGAGGAGGCCACAAAGGCCGGGTCTCTTTCAACCCTTCCCTCTCTCAAACGGTCCCACGGACCGAGTGAGCTTCTCTTTTCTCAATCACTTGGAACACAAAGTTCCCGCAAGGACCACCACACGATTGGTGTCTCTTGCCTCAATTACAAGTGAGTGTTTGATCACAAGAAAGAATGCCAAAGAAAAAGAAGCGATCCAAGCGCAAGAGCTCAAATGAACACTACAAATCACTCTCTCTAGTCACTAGGGCTTTGTGTGGAGTTGGGAGAGGATTTGATCTCTTTTGGTGTGCTTTGCAATGAATGCTAGCTCTTGTATAGTGGTTGGAAGTTGGAAAACTTGGATGCAATGAATGGTGGGGTGGTTGGGGTATTTATAGCCCCAACCACCAAAAGTGGCCGTTGGTGGAGGCTGTCTGTTCGATGGCACACCGGACAGTCCGGTGCACACCGGACATGTCCGGTGCCCCGCCACGTCACCAGTGCCGTTGGATTCTGACCGTTGGAGCTTCTGACTTCTGGGCCCGCCTGGATGTCCGGCGCACACCGGACATCACCTGTTCATTGTCCGGTGCGCCAGTATGGGCGCGCCTGACTTCTGCGCGCGCAGAGCGCGCATTAAATGCGCCTGCAGGTGACCATTGGCGCGAAGTAGCCGTTGCCCCGAGGATGCACCGGACAGTCCGGTGCACACCGGACATGTCCGGTGAATTATAGTGGAGCGGCTGCTACGCGAACCCGAGGCTGGCGAGTTGAGGAGGCCGCGCTTCCATGGAGCACCGGACACTGTCCGGTGTACACCGGACAGTCCGGTGAATTATAGCGAAGCGGCCTGAGAGATTCCCGAAGGTGGCGAGTTCGAGTTGGAGTCCTCTGGTGGCGCACCGGACACTGTCCGGTGTACACCGGACAGTCCGGTGCTTCCAGACCAGAGGAGCCTTCGGTTGCCTCTTTGCTCCTTTGTTGAATCCAAAACTTGATCTTTTTATTTGCTGAGTGTGAACCTTTTGCACCTGTATAACTTATACACTAGAGCAAACTAGTTAGTCCAATATTTGTGTTGGGCAATTCAACCACCAAAATTATTTAGGGACTAGGTGTAAGCCTAATTCCCTTTCAGAAACATTGCAGCTGCACTCCATAGTGTCATGTGCAGGATTTGGCTCTTTGTCTATAGAAAGAGAAGGCAGCCCATAATCATCTTTGTTTTAGGGCTCTTCACTTCAGTTCCATGAACCCGGACTGTTTGAGTGGGCCTCAGCAGATCATTGTTGACAATGTTTTCCATTGCTTTTTCTGGACGTCAGCCTCCTCGATGGCAGGGTATCATCAACAACATCTAAGTCGCCTTCTTTCAAATGTGTTATTTCTCGTTTATTTTGAAAACAAAGTCTTGCATATATGGCTAGAACAGTTTTCCTTATCTAGAACAAATAAATTAAAATAAGAGTAAAAATGTCATTGAGCTAGATCTGTGCCATGTGGATGCCTACATTGCATTCTTATATAGTATTAGAGATAAGTAGGGTTTGCATCAGATCAAGGGGACACTAACCTATCATATGTGCATCCCTTTTGAAACTTTACTTTAGGTAAGGACCAAGGCAGAGCAAACGCAACAGTACATCTACCATGTGGCTCTACCCAAGTTGAGGCTGAGATAGCTACACAAAATTTCTGTCCTAGAGAAGATAGCAACTGGAACCAACACTGAAATTTTCTCGATCGAAGTGACCATTATGAATGTTAAATCAAACAAAAAATCAAAATGGGAGCTTGACAAGAAAGAGGATTGTTATACTTAAGAGAATGTCATAGAACAACCGGTATGAAAAAACATATGAACCAAATGTTCATACAAGCTAGAAGTAATTACCTGTAGCATGGTATTCCACATTTCTTTTGCGAAAACATGGTTTTCTCTAGAAAGACCAAACACTTGCAAGACTGTCACATTCACATCCTAAGTTTCGCAAGCAGCAACAACAAAAGTGATAGGTGGATTATCCTTAGATGTTCCGCAAAATAAAATAGTTTGTCAACCTCGATAACACATCATAAAAAAGAATAAGTAATTCACAATAATGAACTCAAAGAAGAGACAATCAAAACTTGCTTGTGGTGCAGAAGCACTCCTGACACTCCATCTTCCGCACTGCCCATATTAGAAGATCAAACTATGAATACAAACAACCCCAAAAAAGTAACTGAACAAGTATAGGTTATATGTACTGATTTACTTACATGAAGGGTTCATTGTAGTGGCCTCCTAAATTATGCAAAAAAACCTCCAATAGAATTACACATCCGGGTTGCCAAATGGGCAAAACAGTGGATTCTACATGACAAACATGAACAATGCTACGTTTGGTAAACAATAATCACATGAATTACACAACCGAGTAAATATGTGTTTGTTTTCAGCTCTGATATATAATTAAGAACAAATAAATAAAGTATGCAGAGCAAAACCAAACTGTGCCGGTGTCTCCATTCTCGTGTTTCCTCATATACGAGAAAAACCTATCAAATTCTCGTACAGACGTTGTCTGATGATTTTATCGCCTAACCTGAGTTCAAGACTAAATCTCATAGCTAGACTGACCAATGATCATGGATGCGACACAACGTTGGCTTCTTCAGTTACGTGATATAGTTTGGTACTGTACAACTTATAATGGGACACGTTATGACCAACTACATGGTAATCCAAGGAACTAATGCTATAAAATCCTTGTTGTACTAAAAGAAAGTGATCAATAATATATCCATCAAGAGGGATGGGAGGATGTAGGACCGGAGAGGAATTGATACGAGCAACACCTGGCCTACGACGATGGCGATGGTTGGGAGCGACTCCTAGAGAGTGGGCAAGTTGCTTCCTCCTCTGTGATGTAGTTGCAGGATGTAGCCTTATTATTGCACTTACCAACAACATACTATAAGTAATGAAGAAATGGATTATTTACCATTTGTGCTAACTGCTAAGGCAATTCAACAGTGTATTAAACCAATTGACCCATTTAGCAACTTATAAAAGTTGGAGGTATCAACACGATTCAGCAACATAAATTCGCATCTTGGGACGTGTGGATAGTCCACTCAAAATGTAAAGTGAATGCTCGCATACAGACCTCAGAACCAGTCAATCCTCACTGGCGAACAACACTGGGAAGGGGATTGGGGATAGAAGGGATTAGAACAGGGGGCTGGAATCAGACCTGCGTCCACGAGCACAAACCACTCCTGGCCAGAATCAGGCAGCCCCGCCCAGGCCATCGTCGTGGCTAGCCTGCTCATGCCGTCACCGTGGCTGCCCCACATGATCTCACTCGTCCTCCGCTCCCCGCCCGAAACCCTCGCCGCCGACCTGGCTCTCGATGGTGTTCTTATCCGAGAGCGGCGACACGAAATGGCCCCAGAAGGCCTCAGCGAGGCGGTCTGCGATTGTGACGAAGTCGTGGAAGCGGCGGCGCACAGAATAGCGGCGCTGGTTGGGGTCGGCACGATGGACGCTGGTGACGAGGTAGGAGACGTAGGTGGGCGTGGATCCGAGGACGAGTGAGGTGGTGGTAGCTCGGCTTCTCCGGGTCAGAGACGGCGAGGAGGGCGTACTCGGAGGCTATGATGCGTGCCGAGCTTGGCAACGCGGAGGAGGGCGAGGAGGCAGAGCACGGGGAGGAGACGGCGCCGAGGCTGGGCATGAGGTACAGGCTGTCGCGGGCGAGGGTAGCGCAGGCGAGGTCTGCGGAGGCGGGGGCATGGCGTATCGCTATGGACGCCCTCCTTACAGCCTTATAGAGTAGTAGTAGATTATAGATCATTATTACAAGCTCATTATCAAGATACAAATCATTAAAAGTATCTTCAAGGTCCTTGTCCTCAACATAATGTTGTTGCTTAGGTACGAGGGCGACACATTGAGTCAAGGGTATTCATTTAAATAGCCATTATTTTTGTCACATATATATATACACACACTAATATGGTATGTATATACACTAAAATACTGTTAAAAACAAAAAAAATAGCTTCGCTTTTCAGGGCGTAGCGGCACACACGCTTCTTCATTTCCCTAATGCCCGGCCCATCAGGCCCATTGGACGATCCACGAGCAAACGCGGCTGCCTTCCGTCAGTTCCGTGGCATGTGCCTCGTGGGCTGTGGCTACACCTTCCCTTCGCAAATCGTGGTCACGTGGTGGTGGGTTGCGGCGCCGGCGTGGGGGACTATGGGAGCTAAGAGCTAGGACGAAGTGTCGGAGCACCTGAGACAACTCCAGCAGACTCCCTCTCCGTATCCCTAAAACACACGGCCAACAGTTTCTCTCTCCTCTCCGTATCCGTCTCCGTTTCCAGCAGACTCCGTATTTGCACTCCGCATGCAGTCTATGACACCTGGGGCCCGCGAGCAGCCGCGCGCGCATGCAGTGAGCTGCGGAGAGGAGAGAGAAAGCGTGGAAAAGGGGAGTGCGGGTACAGGCCGTGCGTTTTACGGAGACGGATGCGGAGCCTGCTGGACTGATGAATAGTGTGCTTCGCTGCGCAAAATAGGGATACGGAGCCGCATGCGGAGTGCTGCTGGAGTTGGTCTCACCAGAGCGCCGGTGCGCGGAGGCGGAGTGGCAAAGCGTTGTGAATGCCTGAGACTACCTGCAACGCATCCCCCTCCCCTACGCCTGTACGCGTTAGGCGTCATTCTTGCCCTGCAACGGCAAACACTAAACACTCCCCTCTACGCTACAGTTCAAGGGAGACGTACAATGGTCCTCTAGATTTAGAGTGGTTGGCAGCCCTCTACGCTCGATTTCTGTGTAAGTTATTGTTTGTTAGTTGACGAAAAAATGTAATGGATAATAAATAGTTACGGGAAATAATATTTTATGGTTGTAGTTGGGTATAGGAGAAGTATTTAGGGAAACCGCTGCGAGAAATGAAAAAGTAGGGGATAAAATGTTGATGATGTGACACAAAAAAGTGATATAGAGGGGAAAATTTAGGGGGAACCGCTGCGGATAGCCTGAGTGGAGGCTGAGCCACAGTGGCCTATGCGTGTGTGTGCCTGCGTGCAGGTTGACGCTTGCTGGCTACTGTGGCCTGTGGCCTTGTGCGATTGTGCCCTATGGCCATGTGAGTTCTTTCTCCGGCGCTGTTGTGGTACTGCGCTAGTGTGGTCCTAGAGGGATATTAAATTGAGTGTATAATGATTTACTAGCTGAGTACCCGTGCGTTGCAACGGTAATATATAATACCAGTATACTACGATAACTTATATACAAAATGTGTGTTATATTGTTATGAGAAAATGTTTCATAATCAATTTGTGATCCTAGCCATACATAAATTTTGTTATTTTAATCTAGTTGTTTCACCACTACATTGCAACCATCAGTATCATGCAGACTTCGATATATGCCACGATTTGTATGGTCCCATCATTGGAGAGCACGTTCCACACATGCTGGAAGAAATTTCCTCGTACATCGTTAGTCATCAGACACGCACCACCATACGCTCTTGCTTAAACAAAAAGGTAAGTGTGTGTGTTTGCAAAGAGAATTAAAGGCAGACGGCACAAAAGCTACCCTGACGGTGGCGAGGATGACGAACTGGTCACTGTTGTTGATCCTCCTCTGCATCACCTTCGACGCCAAGATGACACCACAATCCTCGATATAGTAGTCGTCGAACGCGCGCGACATGACGAGTACCGATGACTCTTAGTTGGGCTGCCAAACGAAGTGCACCTCGGGCTCATCAGCGAGGTAGTACCCCTAGCCGTTGCACCACCAGATGCGCTACTCCACTACATACATCATGTTCGAGGACACTCACACAACGTCAGCAACGTGCATCGTCCCAGCGCACAAGAATTCATGTCTGGTCAGTAGCGACTTACGTGGTAGGTTGGGCTTCAGGTGGACGATGAGCTGGACGGCGTGATGGCGCCGTCTTCGGATGCAGTGTCTAGAACAACCCGAGAGTCGTCAACGTTGGCGACAACCATGAGGCCCCCCTGCTTAACGATGGACAACGCGGTGCAGCTGCTCTGGACCGCGTCCAAGTGGTGGCTTCGCGGGAGCTTATCGTACACAGCGGCGTATGCAACCACGTAGGACTGCTTCTAGAGGTCGAACTGACAGTCATCAAGCTTCTTCTCGTCATCGATGAGCGACGCCAACGCGAGTGCCTCCTGCTCATGGTGTTTGTTCGGGGTTTCAAGTAAGAAACATGGATTCATGCTTGGCGTTGGTTTATGAAAATGACTCACAAGTCTGATCTATGGAAAAATATTACGAAGAAAAATGTCACGCATGCAAAAAAGAGAATTTAAGTATAATACATTATTCAAACAAAAGAAATTGCATGCAAAGCTCTTCTTTAAATAATATTACCTCCATCCAAAAATATAATTCAAGAATCTCGATGATACTTATCTACTACTACGCATTGTGCAAGGGTAGCAAGTGAGCTTGGTGAGAGATGTAGTAGATGTGTTTCCTGTCATAGATGTAGACATAAACACAAAGTGATGTAGCGGTAGCTACTCTTGGCCTTTGCTTGAGAGGTCATAGGTTCAAATCCCCTTGAGGACATGTGTTTTTTTAATTTTAGCTAGACGTGGGCTGTACGGGGGAATGAAAATGGGAATGAGCTTTGCGGGAGGGGGAATAAGAAAGACAGAACAAAGAATGGGAATGACAGACATGGAAATGGGAACGGTGGCAAAACGGGAATGGCAGAACATGAATGGTGGCAGAACACGGGAATGACAGACTACTCTTGCAGCCTTAATAGATGCCCGTGCGTTGCTACGGGAGTTAAAATTTAGTATAAAACATAGATACAGAAAGACAAACATCATTATGATATGTTAAATCCATGTGGTAAGACCGTTCCAAATTATAGATGTTTTAGTTTTTTTAATGACATTGGTTCCTAAGAACATTCAATTCAACCAGCTTGGAACGTGGGCAGCAAAAACTTCATAAACCAGAACGGTTCATCTATCCTACAGATAATAAACTTTCAAGATAGGTGCCAAAATAGTTTTATCACCTACAGTCTTTCCACACCTTCTAGTAGTCTTGGTGTGCTGACCGCGGACAAGCAGGTCCCAATAGTGACGCAGACTGTGGTGGTTCCTGGATAACACAAGCCACAAGGGGTTTGTGCCATATATGAGTGCAAGCAACAAAATAGATCTATGGACCAGATAATTTTAGAATATTTCTAACATAACAAGATTTCTCCCCCTTTTTCCGAAAAAAGAAGTCAACCTGGCATGAGGAATCCTCCTCACCACGCTTTTTTAGGTAGCCATGGCTTATGCATGAATGATGTGTATATACACACTCCTTGGCATCTTGGTAATTACAAGTTTCAATGGCCCTGATTTTTATGGCCTCCCAAGGAACACTTCAAAGATTGTCTTGAGAAAGAATGCCTGGAAAGTTCCTGCTACTTATAAACACAGTTCAGGGGAGATTGTGCCTATGTTTAGTGGCAGCACCCTTGAATGGTTTCCATCTGATCAGCCTAAAGAGTAAACAGTATACATTATTGGACCCAACACTTGGGGGAATCAATAGGTGGAGTTTTCTAGTTCTTTTTCCCGTATCCGTTAGAATCAGCATAGCGAAACTATTCTGCTTGTTGAAAGCAACGACGGAGGATCTGCTTGTTGAGTTGTTATATCCATTTGCATTGCAGTGCAATTCTGGAAGTAGCAAGGCCACATTGTATGGTTATCAAGGCTAGTCTACTGATCTAAACACCATAACATCTGTGGTTTCTAAGGTGACAAGGCGACCAGGTGTGTCTGGAGGCCTAGATGGCACAAGGTGCTACTGTTCCCTAAGGCGAGCTGGGTATGCTTGGACACCTAGCCTTTGAAACATGGTAACATCCATAATAATGTATTGAATAAATATCAGCAGTTCAGTTACATAGCCGTATAACCTTCTAGTCCGGACACAATATTTCTATGTTATTGTTACTCTGTGCCTGAATAAATAGATTTCTAGTTTAAAATTGTCTTTAAATAAATCAATCTCTAGAGACTAAACGCTAAACGATCCATCAGCCTATCTATTTTTCTTGAAGTCTCCTCGTGTTTACTGTGCCTCCCATCTCCTAATCTAATATCGAGTTTCTGCAGTTAGATGTGTGTAGTATATGCTATAATTAGTGTGCGATTGGAATGTTTTTCAATCAATGAAGGTTAGTATGATTTTTTCTCTATCATACTAATCTCTTCATATTTTTCTCTATCGTACTAATCTGCTTGTAAAGATTGTAGGTGTTAGTAGCTTCTATATTTCTTTGATACTGGTGACCTTTTTGCAGGTATGCAGTGCAACGTTCCACTTTACATAGTAAACATCAAGCTACTCACCGTATATTATAGGTATGGACAGGTTAAAAATTATAGATTATAGGCATGGAAAAAATAGGGTTACCTGTCTACTTCCTTTCCATCGAGTTGCCCACTATAAAATAACTTTTGTAACTACTCATCTATCAAATCAACGTGCACCTTTCTGATGTCCAAAGATTAGATCATAAGCATGGAAAAAATAGGGTTACATGTCTACTTCCTTTCCATCTTACAGTCCATTGTATATTAGATTTTGTAACTGCTCATCTATCAAATTAACATGCACTGTTCCTATGTCCAAAGAATATCCAAGGATAGAGAGGACAATCAAATAGGCGACTGTATTTTCAATAAAATCCATTCAGTAAATTCCATAGATAACCTGAGAGCAAAAGTTGTAGGTGTTAGTAGCTTACATATTTATTTGATACTGATGGCCTTTTTGCAGGTGTGCAGTCCAACGTTCAACTTTACATTATGAACATCAAACTACCCATTATACATTACAGGTATTAGATAAGACCTATCGAAACAACTTTACATAAGAACGTTGATCTATTAGAGTAAGAACGTCGGTTTCTAGCCGACATTTTTCTAGTAGTGGTAGTGGTGTGGTGCCGGGGTGATGAAGTCGTGCGCCATCAGCCACGACACCGAAGGCTCTAAGTTGAAGGGGTGCTTGCCCGTGAGCCGGACGAGCGCCGCACGCGTTAGATGTGGCCTTGCCGCGCGAGTCGCAGACGGGCGGCTCCACCTCGAGGCACAGGAGGTACGGTGATCGCCAATCCGGCGGGAATGTTGTATTCGTCCTTGGAATCAAAATCGGGGCGGGTGCGACGCTTGCCTCCTGAGCCACCGGAGCAGAACATGTTGAAGCTCTTGCTTCAGTGTTCTCTTTTGTGAGCTCTAGCTGCTACTGCTGCGTTGCTTGCACCCCATCATCGTTTTTATCTGGCTCAAGTTGTTCTTCCACATCTCCAACCAGCTTTTTCTTTCTTGCCACCAAGGATTTGCTAAAGGAAGGATCCCCCTCATTAAGTAGACGTGGAGATGTAGCAATCAACCTTTGCTTACAAGTCAACATAAACAATGGTTAAATCAAATTTCAAATTTAAAACCACTCGTAAGTTAGCCTACAGATCGATCAATCTTACCTGCAGATCCTTGGCTAGCTTCAGGTCATGACTCTGCCTTCTGCTATTGAGCCACCATGGCATTCATATGTAGGACCTTATGCAGGGAAAAAATAGTGTGTTTCCGATCTTATAGAAAAACATATGGAAGAAGAATTGCATCATGTATACATTATAATGGATATATGTTGAGAAATCATAGATATACATCTATCAGGGCCGGAGAGACCTTCGTACGTTCAGAGTTCCAGTTCTAAATCCTGAGCCACTGACCAGATGAAATTGTAAATATAAACCAAGAGCAATCCATATTAAGATAAAACAATTCGTGAGTGAAAACTAAAAGTAAAGTCAAACCTATTATGCATGAAGAAATTCAGCGTTTAATGTCCATGAAAATCTGAGGGAGGGAGAGGAACATAACTCTAGGCCTCCCTCTCGATATGCCCAAAGTTGACACCACTCCGTCGTCTAATGTGCTCTGTCTAATGGGATATAAAGCCCTGCATGCTCTGCAAGATGTTTCTATGCATATAGATGAATTTCACAAACTATTAGCAATGCTCACAAGGAAGGATTTTTCCAATGGTTATTTGCATATATAATTTACCTGTTTTTTCTATTATTAAAAAGGAAAAAGAATAGCCAAAGTGCCATCCAGGTAGGTGTGATTGTGCGCCTGCTTTATGCATTCAACACAGTTAGTCAGTGTGCATATAACTTTCTGCTTGGGTATTTGCAAATAACCTGTAAACATATAGGTTACATGAAAAATACTAGCAAACAACAGATTTAACCTTGTTTTTTTGCTGACCAAATTATATAGCCTTGTTTTCACAGGAAGAAACATGAGTAATAAACTGCACTTTGGAACCACATGCAAGACTATACCAACAGGAACTTAAAGTGAATATATTTGTGGTCACTAATCTTATTTTGTAGGCGTGATTGCTTAGAATATTAACACTGACATGAACATCAACCCAAACACCGTGCAAGCATGTGGAGGGTGTAGAACGAGATAGTAAGAAGAGAAGACACCATTTTCCACAGAGAGACAAAGCACGGGGACAACAATTACATACGGATCCACGAGGTCAGGGGAGAGGGAAATTGGAGAGTTGGAAGCAGTGGGGCCGCTGTACCTCGGGTGCCATCGCGGAAGGCCTTGGAGACATGCTTGGGTGTCCAGCATAGGCCCTCATGGCGGTCGTCCTCATCAAGCCCTAGCACCAGCGCGCGCACCGTTGGCTCCACGGTGTAGCCCCGTCACCGCGGTGTCCCCTGAGAGCAGGTCGATGTAGTCGTTTTGCTCATCATCATCGCATGCGCAAGCGACGGCCACGAGGTGGGCCTGCTCGAGCGCTCCCATGGCGGTAGATGCACCCATCTCAGAAACGAGATTAGATCTTGACTGATCCCTTGGCGACTTCGCGAGCCAGTCAGCAGCTTGGGGAGGAGAGAGAGTGCGTACAGGAGAGATGGGGGAGAGGAGATGGAGCGAAGCCCGGGTTCCTGCCGATGCCGCTAGACTCGAGATCGACAAGGACGAGAATGGCGGGAGAGATGGTAGGTGCGTATGGGTATCGCGCAGTGTCGGTGGTATCTCAAGCATAAATTTGATGTCGGTTTTCAGTTTTCTACTTACCCGAAGTCCCCAGGTGCTCGCACCCTACCTCCGGCGTGCCCTCCCTGCCTGCTTCGCTGCCGCGCGGCCGCGCTGCACGCGTTGCTTGCGCCGTCGCCAGCCCCTGGTCGTGGCGCTTGGAACGACATTCGCGGACGACGCCGAGGTTGTTACGAGGATGGGGGGTTGCGGATCCCCGGCATCACGGACGCGCGCGACGTGGGGGGAGAAGGGGAGGGGAGGGGGCTGGGGGATGGGGGGTTGCGGATCCCCAGCATCACAGATGCGCGCGACGTGGGGGGAGCAAGGGCGGGGAGGGGGCTGGGGGATGGGGGGTTGCGGATCCCCGGCATATCACGGACGCGCGCGGCGTGGGGGGAGCAGGGGCGGGGAGGGGGCTGGACGGCAGCTATGCGCAGGGGGACCACGGTATCGCGGACGCGGTAAGGATGGAGGCGGGGGCATGGTAGTGGTCTACATTACCATCTTAATAGATAGTAGAGATAGTAAAAATGCTAAAATTATGTATAAATAAGGATTCAAACTATGGTTGTTGACTTTAAATCTTTATCCACATCCACTTAGTCAACAAAACACACATGCTTTTTATTTTATATTGTATATTTAAATATAAATGAAAAACTACAGTAATGTTTAGACACTTTTCTAGTCTCACAAAATGGGGCACGTTGATATATCGAAAACTTATACATCGATTGTATTGTTTTGGGAATTTTCTATATTTCTCTAGATATTTTTCTATTTTCCTGGAGCTAAGTCTATTTTAAGGATAGAGAGATTTTGGTGAGCTCTAAATATTTAATTTAGACCTGCCATATTTCAATCTACCTTTTCAGGATTTTTTAAAAGATTAGAGATATTTTTATGGTTTAAGTGGTATTAGAATATTTAAATAAGAAACCCACTTTTAAAATTGTGACTGTATGTGGGCCGTGGCAACCGCCAGATCCATATGGCTGCCTTTGCAGGATCTATGCTATTCGTGGCTGCGCCGACTTCCTTTAGTGTATACCGGCATACCGCCCAACCTGATAGTCACAGAGGTAACATGGCAGTCTGGCAACCTGTACGTGTATAGTCTCATCATTGGATCTTTTAATGGTATAGATCCAATTGTTCCCTCATTTTATTATAGCCGATACCAGGCTCGAAAACGGCTCTCTCTACAAAGACAATACATAACCGTAATCCAGAAATACACCTCAGTATATAGGGAAAAAAAGAACCTAGAATCCTGTGCACGCCCACCCCAGTACCCCACTCGGAAGAACGGCACAGCACAAGGAAAATTTAAGCCAGGTGCTGAATCTTGCGCTTCAGCCACATGGCGCGCACGTCACCGCTGAGGGAGACGAAAATTTCCCGGTTGCCCGGCTGCAGGAAGACGTCGGGGGCAACCGATTTCTCCACCTACGACAGCTCCGCCATGCCGTTCAGGATCTGGACGCATTTCGATATGCTGTAGCTGTCCTCGTGCTTGGGTACCTGCCAGTCATGGTTCGAGTTCTTGTAGTTCGCAGAGTCGTCCATGGCTCGGTCGCTGCTGTTCCTCTTGTTGGAACAGTACCACGAGCGGGGCAGCGCCTGCCACTCGGATATCGCGTGTGGGAAAACGTACGCGTCTCTGCTTGACGCCCTGAGATGAGGTGGGGTTTGGTGGAAGGAAGACTCCTTCGAGATAAGGTGATTGCAGACGAGTCGAGCGCTCCACAACGAAGTCATGTTCGCCCTCGCTGTGATCCAAATCAGCACCAGTGTATAAATACCGCTTACTGTCGTCAGCCATTATGCCTTCTGCCGCAGGGAAACCGTCATTAGTTAGTATATAATAATAGCATCACTGGTAGCAATCACAGTATTTCTTTAGGCAACTTGATTTCTTGCAGTTGCAACCTCTCTTTGGTGGAGTTGAAGAAGAAGAATGGTGAGCATCTTCCTATAGGTGACAGAATGTTGAAATTTTAATTAAGCCTAACAGAAAATTTAAACAGTGTGACATCATTTAACCGAGTTAGGATGACCACCATCGGTTCGGTATTCGCCTCAGGTCTCCTATTGATTTTCATTGACATACGCTTCTTTCTTGAAAGTAACACCTTGCGAGTAGTATGAACTGTTTCTGCAAAAGCTTCTTTGTTGAAACATGGTTGGCAGCCACACTTATCAGAGCAATAACCACCTCCAGAAAAACATGGGCAATAGCTGCAAATTCAAAAGGTGATAATGTTTTTATGAGACTCACAAAGCATTCTTACACCCCCTACACACTTATTATAGTCAGGAATCTAGCAAGTCATGGCGAAGACACCTGAGTAGATGCAAATAAAAAATGGTAAATAATAACTTACATCACAGGAAAAAAATGAATGCATCCCACATGGCAACAAATTAGGAATTTGAGATGCCAGCAATGAAAATGAACCAAAAGGCCTTTAGAACCAAAAATAACCCACTCAGTCAAGATTGTAAAAACAAATAAGCATGCATGTAAAACAAATACGGACCAACAAGACCAAAAAGTATGGCTAGGTAGGCAGCCATCATAAATTGATGTGTTGCTGGCTCATGAGTGCAGGATACTATCCAATTTCATTAACGAACAACATGCTTTAAACCACATATATCCACATTCAGCAGCATAAGAAGGCAACATAAACCAATAAAAACAGTTTGAAATTAATTGCCTAACTACAACTTAGGACAACAGTGACGCATTTTCACAAACAAGTCTACATAACAATAGAAGTTCAGAGAAAATACTGAGGACCGAAGACTACCGCTCGTCGCCTCAAATGGAAATACCATTGATTTATAGTCGTGCCACGAAATTGCATCTTGATTAATGTACCAAATCAATTTATAAAAGATAACACTGTCTCGAGAGGCAAATCTGCACGCAAAAATCATCATCCAATTGGTCCTTAACTGTTGGCTAAAAAATCATCAGGCAAATCTGCACAGCAAGCAGCTGGACATAGCAAACACCTTAACTGTTGGGAGCTCAGTTTACACCTCTACGCATATGGAGCTCAATTTTAACTGGTAGGGAGAAAAAACAATAAAACAAAATGAAAAGGACAACAAGTAGGAATAGCGAGCTCCATTCCTGACAAGCTCTCAGGCCTGAGCTTATTGAGAGCAACCATCAAGCCAAAGATAGCCTTGGATGCATGTTGGAGAGTCAATTAGTTTTGAAAAAAAGAATAGCCAACATAAATGGTGAACGTTGTGAAAATTTTGGTTATTAAAGGTGATAAATTTTCAGCTACAATATCAAGTAGGAAAAGAGATATATTCATGGTCAAATACTGTCGGCGTTCCGAGACCGGGGGGTCCCCGAGCCGACGAGTGAGAGTGCCGCGTGCCCCAGCCCAGATGGGTCGAGCGCGTGGAGCGAGCGCGAAGGGGGGAACAGAGAGAGAGAGAGAATCGGTGGCCGGAGCCGGGTCGTGAGGGAGTCGGAGAAATTCCCGCGGCCTTCGTGTTCGTCCCGCGCCCAGGTCGGGTGCGCTTGCAGTAGGGGGTTACAAGCGTCCGCACGAGGTGAGGGGAGAGAGCGGCCCCGAGAGAGAGCGCCTACCCCTGCCCTTCGTCCTCGCGAGGCCAACCTTCTCTAAGAAGGCCCTGGCCCTTCCTTTTATAGTCGTAAGGAGAGGGTCCAGGTGTACAAGACGGGGGGTGTAGCAAGGTGCTACGTGTCTAGCGAGGGAGAGCTAGCGCCCTATGTACATGCCCAGGTGGCAGCCGGAGAGATCGTGGCACCCTGTTGGTGTGGCGTCGTGGCTGTTGGAGGAGTAACGGAGCCGGACGGGGGGACAGCTGTCGAGGTGGCTGGGTCCTTGCTGACGTTCTCCTGCTTTCGTAAGGGAGCTGGGAGCCGCCGTCGTCATGATCTAGCGGGGCGCTATCATGGCCTATCTGGCATAGCTGGCCAGATGGGACGCCGGTCTTGTTCTCTGCGACCCAAGTCGGCTCAGGGCAGGGTGATGATGACGCTTTCTGTTGACGTGGCGGTCTCGTGTCCTAGGTCGGGCGTCGTGGAGGCTCCTCCGAGGCTGAGGCTGAGTCCGTCCTGCAAGACAGAGACAGAGTCCGAGCCCGGGGTCGGGCGAGGCGGAGGTTATTCGGCAGAGGCCGAAGCGGAGTCCGAGCCCTGGGTCGGGCGAGGCGGAGGTCGCCGTCTTCCGGGGCCTTAGCCCGAGTCCGAGCCCTGGGTCGGGCGGAGCGGAGTTCGCCGTCTTCCGAGGCCTTAGCCTGAGTCCGAGCCCTGGGTCGGGCGGAGCGGAGTTCGCCGTCTTCCGGGGCCTTAGCCCGAGTCCGAGCCCTGGGTCGGGCGGAGCGGAGTTCGCCGTCTTCCGGGGCCTTAGCCCGAGTCCGAGCCCTGGGTCAGGCGGAGCGGAGTTCGCCGTCTTCCGGGGCCTTAGCCCGAGTCCGAGCCCTGGGTCGGGCGGAGCGGAGTTCGCCGTCTTCCGGGGCCTTGGCCCGAGTCCGAGCCCTGGGTCGGGCGGAGTCTCTTATGGCACCACTGGCGGAGTCTGGTCGCCCGTCGGTCTTACCTTTTGCGTTAAACGCCCTGGTGACTCGGTCGGTTGGTGCGGTGATTTAGTCAGGGTTTCTCCTTATCGGAGGCGGGGCCTAGGGCGAGCCGGAGATGCGTCTGCCGTGAAAGAGGAGACCTCAGGCGAGACGGAGTCATCTTAGGGTCGGCTGCCCTCGCCCGAGGCTAGGCTCGGGCGTGGCGAGGTCAAGTCACTCGTATGGACTGATCCCTGACTTAATCAAACCCATCAGGCCTTTGCAGCTTTATGCTGATGGGGGTTACCAGCTGAGAATTAGGCGTCTTGAGGGTACCCCTAATTATGGTCGTCGACAGTAGCCCCCGAGCCTCGAAGAGAGTGTTAACACTCGCTTGGAGGCTTGCATCGCACTTTTTTGCAAGGGGACCAGCCTTTCTCGGAGGTACTTTGTTCCGGTGGGTGCGCGCGAGCGCACCCGCCGGGTGTAGCCCCCGAGGCCTCGGAGGAGTGGTTTCACTCCTTCGAGGTCTTAATGCCTCGCGCAATGCCTCGGCTGGTCTGGCGGTTCCCTCATGCGAGCAGGGCGTAACCCAGGTGCACTGTCAGGGCCCAAGTTCTCGGGCTGGTATGTTGACGCTGTCAACGGTTCGGCCGGAGCCGGGTTTGCGAGAGCAGCCCCCGAGCCCTCGCACGGAGCGAGAGGACGATCAGGGACAGACTCGACTTTTTATATACGCCCCTACGTCGCCTTTCCGCAAGGAGGAGGGGGGGAGTGCGCCATGTTACCCTCGATGGGCACCGAACATGGTGTCTCCGGTGAGCTGCGATCGGGTAATCCGAGTGGACGTCCGTGCCCCGTTCGTTAGGGGTCGGCTAGGGGCCCGGAGGCACGCCCAAAAGTACCTGCGGGTGATCTGCCGGACCCGGTCCCCTAGCGACGGGGTCCGAGGGCTCGTTGCCTCCCTCCGATGGGATTCCGTTACAGAGTCGTTCCCGCTGGTCTCGGAAATGTCCTAGGGTACCTCGGGAGCGCAGCCCGAGCCTTGGTTATGTATCGAACGTACCCCTGGTCATCCCTCGCTCGGCGTCTGAGGCGACTGTGAACCCTTCGACGGGCCAGCCTTCGAACCCCTGATCAGTAGGGGGCACGGAGCCCGAGTAGCCTGAGGCGGTCGTGGAACCTTTCGGGGGCCGACCTTCGAACCCCTGACCAGTAGTGGGTGTCGGGCCCACACGATCTGAGGCGGCTGTTGAACCCTTCGGGGGGCCAGCCTTCGAACCCCTGATCAGTAGGGAGGCTCGGAGCCTAGCTCCTTCACGGGGAAGGATCCCTTTGGGGTTATCCCCCTTCTCGGTCCCTGTTGCAAGAGATAGAGAAAGAAGGAAAAGGGAAAAAGGATTCGAAATTGAACTTCGTGGCGTACCTTTTTCGGCGTGGCCGTTTTGGCGGAGGCGAAGCGTCGCCAGCTGCCCCTGCCAGAAACGTCACCTATTTCGCCGCGGAGTTAATGCGCCGGGGTGAGTAGTTGGCGAGGTTGCCGTTGCGCGTGCGCGGGCCGTTCGAGGTACGGGTCACGGGCGCGTCGTCTTCACGCCGTAAGAAGGGGTTCTCTTGCTGCCTCCGGATGGGACGTGAGCCTGGCCGATGGCGTGACTGCTGCCCTCGCGCGCCTGCCACCGTCATTACTGCCGGCCCATTTTTGACCGTGTTTGACCGCTGCGCCAGGCTGGCGCCGCTGGATCGCAGGCTGGGCGGCCTCGAGTCGCGGTATCGGTTCCGCAATCGAGGAGGTGCGGTGGTGGAGCGAGAGGCGCAGCGGTTCGCATGCAGCGCCCGGCGCGCCAGTTGAACGACGCGTGGTCTTGAGCCGTCGCGCTGGCCTGTCAGGAGTCGGAGAGGCGCGTCCACTTGGCGCGGTTGCATGCCGCCTGCATGGCCGCTCGCCCCTTTTGCCCGTTGGTCTGGGCAAAAGTGGAGGGTTACTTGTAACCGCTGGGCGGTTGCGTGCGTCGTGCGCGGCGGTTCGGCTTTCTTTGCTTGGAGCCGGTCTGCATGACAGGCGGGCCCCAGCCCCCGTGTCGTGGGGGAGGACTTTGGAGGCGTGTTGGAGAGGACTCCGCCCCGTGACGGTTGAGGGCGCAAGCAGGGGGAGTTGCCTTTAAAAGGAGGGCGACCCTCTTCGTGAGGTGCCCATGTCTCCTATCTCCCTTATGCATTGTGTCTTTCCATCTTCCGAGCCCCCGGATGGGGGAGACCGCCGTCTTTCTGCTCCATCGCCGGAGGGACGCAACTCTGTGGGAGTTGGTACCTTTCAGCCATCGTTCGGCTTCAAGGATTTTCATCATGCAGCCCGGCTGCACCCCTCCACCGGCGATCGCCCAAGAGGGCGACCTCCGGCTTGATGGTGGGGGAAAGCGAGCCGGGCTGCGGTATCCGCCCCTTCCTCAGCCTCAAGGATTTTCATCACCAGGGCTGAGGAGGGGCGTGTACCGAGTTGGGGTCGGCCTCTGCGCGGGCGGTGGCCCGCTCCTTCCCTCAGTGATCGGGGGGAAGGGCGGGAGTCGCCCGTGGCGCTAACAGCTGCACCGTGCCCGGCTCTCTGAGCCGAGCAGTTTCGGAATCGCTCCCGGTGCCGCCTCCCGCCACGGCAGCTGGAAGAGGTTCTTCCGCCGGCGCGACAGCCCAGGTTGGCCATGGGTCGACCTCCAACTCTACGGCCTTCTGCCCGTCCTTGCCTCTCGAGTTTGGGCGAGGGCGGGGGCCTCCTAGCAGCAGTATCCGCCCTGAGGCCATCACTGCTGCTGTTCGGCTCCCCGGGGCAGAAGTCTTCATCGTCGTTGCCACTGTCGGGGCGGTCGGCGACATGCCGTTCGTCGGTCTTCTGTTGCCCCGCAGGCCTACCCCCATCGAGTGGGGTTGTTCGTACCTGCGGAGGGGGAACCAGAGTTCCGTTTGTAATGGCACTTCGAGTGCCGGGTTTTTTGTTCATTTTCGGCTTTCGGGGCCTGAACATGTATGTAGCTCCGGCGCAGGGCCGTGTTTTTTCCCCATTTCTGAGCAATAAGACTTGCCTGTCGATTGTCTGAATCGCTTCACCAAGCATGAGTCGCCCCGTGTCCAGGTGACGAGTGAGGTATCCGTATCCCGGAGGCGTAGGAATCCCTCGGCTCGGTCGGACCTGTTGTCCGAGGCTCCTCTAGCTTAGTTAAAGAGACCCCTCGGCCGCTCTTCGACGAGCCGAGGCCAGGGGTAGCGATATCAGCACAAGCAGAGGCGTTGTTGGCTCGGAAATGGAACCTGGTCGGCCGGAGCCTAGCCGAGTTGTCTGTCGGCAGGATCGACGTCGGAGCTGATTAGCCGAGGCCTCGGACCGAGCTGGCGCCCTTGGAAGGTGGTCGGCCGAGGCCCCGGAGGTGGCCGGCCGAGCCGTCTGCTCGGGCCGGGTTCTCGGGGAAGTCTCTGGCAGAGAATGCTCGAGCGCGGTGACGACATCGTCCTTCGGAGCGGAGGCCCTCGGGCCGCGTCGCCGCCCGAGGCTAGGTCGGGCCTTGCCGAAGGTGCTGCTGATGCCGAGGGTGCCGTCGCCCTCTTCCAGTGTCAAGATCCGCGCCTGCAGGGTCAAGTCGTCTTGTAGCGTGGGCCTTGTGTGGCCGTTGAGGCCAGAACACACACCCTTGTTGCGTTATGAAGCTGTGTCTCTTTTCCTCTTGTTTCGAGTATCTGGACTTTTTGTCGGTAGCAGGGATGTTAGTGCGAGCAAGAGCTGCTTCTCGCGGGAGGTGATGAGTGAGGTATCCGTATCCCTGAGGCGTGGGAGTCCCTCGGCTCGGTCGGCCTCGCCGCTTACGCGTACTTTTACCCATCCATGAGGCCCTGTCACCGACTCGGTCGAGAAGGCTCGAAGAACCTGCTTCAACAGAAGAGCTTCCGTACGTAAAGACTCATTCGATCCGCGGAGTCACTTTATCCGAGCGCGAGTTACTTATCGCAGAAGGTGATGAGTGAGGTATCCGTATCCCGGAGGCGTAGGAGTCCCTCGGCTCGGTCAGCCTTGACTGCTTACGTGTACCCCGTCGTTTCCAGGACCCACTTTCCGAAGTAGTCAAAAAGCACGAAAGATGTTCTGGTGAAAGAGGTTTTTTGTTCGAGGAAAATTTTGACGCAGAGGGGGTTAACCCCCTTTTAGCCCCCGAGGGAGGGTCGGGCTTTGCCGAGGCGAGGCCGACCCTTCCTTGTTGACTAAACTTTGCGTGGGTGCGAGGTATATGAACAACTTGGAAACATCTTAAGGGTAGAAGCGACGTAGCTGTTGGATGTTCCAAGCGTTGCCGTAGACTTCGCCTTGACTGTTGGCCAGCTTGTACGTTCCGGGTTTCAGAACTTTGGCGATGATGAACGGCCCCTCCCAGGGGGGCGTTAGCTTGTGCCTCCCTCGGGCGTCTTGCCGCAGCCGAAGCACCAGATCGCCCACCTGGAGTTCTCGGGGTCGGACCCCTCGGGCGTGGTAGCGTCGCAGGGACTGCTGATACCGCGCCGAGTGTAGTAAGGCCCTGTCCCGAGCCTCGTCCAGCTGGTCCAGCGAGTCTTCTCGGCTGGCTTGGTTGCTTTCTTCGTTGTAAGCCCTCGTCCTCGGGGAGCCGTATTCCAGGTCCGTGGGCAGGATTGCCTCGGCCCCGTAGACCAGGAAGAACGGCGTGAAACCCGTGGCTCGGCTTGGAGTCGTCCTCAGGCTCCAGACCACCGAGGGGAGTTCCTTCATCCATCGCTTGCCGAACTTGTTGAGGTTGTTGTAAATCCGAGGCTTGAGCCCTTGTAGAATCATGCCATTGGCACGTTCCACTTGCCCATTCGACATGGGGTGAGCTACGGCGGCCCAGTCCACCCGGATGTTGTGATCTTCGCAAAAATCCAAGAATTTTTTGCCGGTGAACTGGGTGCCATTGTCGGTGATGATGGAGTTCGGGACCCCGAAGCGATGGATGATGCTGGTGAAGAACGCCACCGCCTGCTCGGACCTGATGCTGTTTAGGGGTCGGACCTCGATCCACTTGGAGAATTTGTCGATGGCGACCAGCAGGTGCGTGTAGCCCCCGGGCGCCTTCTGCAGTGGGCCGACGAGGTCCAGACCCCACACAGCGAAGGGCCAGGTGATGGGTATCGTCTGCAGAGCCTGAGCGGGCAGGTGGGTCTGCTTCGCATAGAATTGGCACCCTTCGCAGGCGCGGACAATTCTAGTGGCGTCAGCCACCGCCGTTGGCCAGTAGAAGCCTTGGCGGAAAGCATTCCCAACGAGGGTTCGAGGTGCTGCATGATGACCGCAAGCCCCCGAGTGTATTTCCTGCAGGAGGTCCTGACCCTCGGCGACGGTGATGCATCGCTGGAGGATGCCCGAGGGGCTGCGGCGGTAGAGCTCCTTCTCATCGCCCAGCAGGACGAACGATTTTGCTCGTCGCGCTACCCGCCGAGCCTCGGCTCGGTCGAGGGGCAGTTCTCCTCGGCGGAGATATTGCAGGTACGGGGTCTTCCAATCTTGATCTGGCACGACCCCGTTCTGTTCCCCCTCGACGTGCAGCGCTTCGCCCTCGGGCTCCGAGGGTTCCTCGGATTGAGCTGAGGACGGCTCGGGATGGGCCGAGGTTACCTCGGACGAGGCCGAGGGTGCCTCGGGCTCGGGCGTGTCGCCTATCTTGACGGAGGGTTGGTGCAGATCCCGGGCGAAGACGTCTAGGGGAACCGTCGTTCGCCCCGAGGCTATCTTCGCCAGCTCGTCCGCAGTCTCGTTGTAGCGCCGGGCGATGTGGTTAAGCTCGAGCCCGTAGAACTTGTCTTCCAGGCGTCGAACCTCTTCACAGTAGGCCTCCATCTTCGGATCGCGGCAGTGGGAGTTCTTCATTACTTGGTCGATGACGAGCTGCGAGTCGCCGCGCGCGTCGAGGCGTCGGACCCCTAGTTCGATGGCGATTCGCAACCCGTTGATCAGAGCCTCGTACTCAGCCACATTGTTGGACGCCGGGAAATGGAGGCGGAGCACATAGCGCAGGTGTTTTCCGAGGGGCGAGACGAAAAGCAGGCCCGCGCCAGCTCCCGTCTTCATCAGCGACCCGTCGAAAAACATGGTCCAGAGCTCTGGCTGGATCGGAGCCGTTGGCAACTGGGTATCGACCCATTCGGCTACGAAATCCGCCAGTACCTGGGACTTGATGGCCTTCCGAGGGGCGAACGAGATCGCCTCGCCCATGATTTCCACCGCCCACTTCGCGATCCGTCCCGAGGCTTCTCGGCACTGGATGATCTCCCCCAGGGGGAAGGATGACACCACAGTCACCGGATGGGACTCGAAGTAATGTCGCAGCTTTCGCCTCGTCAGGATCACAGCGTATAGCAGCTTCTGGACTTGTGGGTAGCGGATCTTGGTCTCGGACAGTACTTCGCTGACGAAGTAAACTGGCCTCTGAACGGGCAAAGCATGCCCCTCTTCCTGCCTTTCGACCACGATCGCGGCGCTGACCACCTGAGTGGTTGCGGCGACGTAGACCAGGAGGGTTTCTCCATCAGTTGGGGGTACCAAGATGGGCGCCTGTGTGAGGAGTGCCTTCAGGCTCCCGAGGGCTTCCTCGGCCTCGGGAGTCCAAGTGAAGCACTCGGCCTTCCTTAAGAGGCGGTACAGGGGCAGGCCTCTTTCGCCGAGGCGCGAGATGAAACGGCTCAAGGCCGCGAGGCATCCCATGACCCTCTGTACGCCTTTTAAGTCTTTGATGGGCCCCATGTTTGTGATCGCTGCGATCTTCTCCGGGTTGGCTTCGATGCCCCGCTCGGAGACGATGAATCCCAAGAGCATGCCTCGGGGCACCCCGAAGACGCACTTCTCGGGATTGAGCTTGACGCCCTTCGCCTTGAGACACCGGAATGTCAGTTCAAGGTCGGAGAGAAGGTCGGAGGCTTTCCTCGTCTTGACTACGATGTCATCGACGTAGGCCTCGACCGTGCGACCAATGTGTTCGCCGAACACATGGTTCATGCACCGCTGGTACGTTGCACCCGCGTTCCTCAAACCGAACGGCATTGTGGTGTAACAATACATGCCGAAGGGCGTGATGAAAGAAGTCGCGAGCTGGTCGGACTCTTTCATCTTGATTTGATGATACCCTGAGTAAGCATCAAGGAAAGACAGGGTTTCGCACCCTGCAGTGGAGTCCACGATTTGATCGATGCGAGGTAGAGGGTAGGGGACCTTCGGACATGCTTTGTTGAGACCAGTGTAGTCTACACACATCCGCCACTTCCCCCCTTTTTTCCTCACAAGCACAGGGTTGGCAAGCCATTCGGGATGGAATACCTCTTTGATAAACCCTGCTGCCATCAGCTTGTGGACCTCCTCGCCTATCACTCTGCGCCTTTCCTCGTCGAATCGGCGCAGAGGTTGTCTGACCGGTCGGGCTCCGGCCCGAATATCCAGCGAGTGCTCGGCGACTTCCCTCGGTATGCCGGGCATGTCCGAGGGACTCCACGCGAAAACGTCGGCGTTTGCGCGGAGAAACTCGACGAGCACTGTTTCCTATTTGGGGTCGAGCCCGGAACCGATCCGAATCTGCCTGGAGGCGTCGCCACTGGGGTCGAGAGGGACGGCCTTAACCGTCTCCGCTGGCTCGAAGTTGCCGGCATGCCGCTTCACGTCCGGCACCTCTCGGGAGAGGCTTTCCAGGTCGGCAATGAGGGCCTCGGACTCGGCGAGGGCCTCGGCGTACTCCACGCACTCCACATCGCATTCGAAGGCGTGTTTGTACGTGGGGCCGACAGTGATGACCCCGTTGGGGCCCGGCATCTTGAGCTTCAGGTAGGTGTAGTTGGGGATGGCCATGAACTTCGCGTAGCATGGCCTTCCCAACACTGCGTGGTAGGTTCCTCGGAACCCGACCACCTCGAACGTCAAAGTCTCCCTTCGGAAGTTGGAGGGTGTTCCGAAGCAGACAGGGAGGTCGAGCTGTCCGAGGGGCTGGACGCGCTTCCCGGGAATGATCCCGTGGAATGGCGCAGCGCCTGCTCGGACAGACGACAGGTCGACGCGCAGGAGCCTGAGGGTCTCGGCGTAGATGATGTTGAGGCAGCTGCCTCCATCCATCAGGACCTTGGTGAGCCTGACGTCGCCGATGACAGGATCGACGACGAGCGGGTACTTCCCCGGGCTCGGCACGTGGTCGGGGTGGTCGTCTCGGTCGAAGGTGATGGGCTTGTCGGACCAGTCTAGGTAGACTGGCGCCGCCACCTTCACCGAGCTGACCTCCCGATGCTCTTGCTTACGATGCCGAGCCGAGGCGTTTGCCGCATGCCCTCCGTAGATCATGAAGCAATCGCGGACCTCTGGAAACTCTCCTGCTTGGCGATCCTCCCTTTTGTCGTCGTCGTGAGCCCTGCCACCCTCTGCGGGTGGCCCGGCCCGATGGAAATGACGCCGAAGCATGACGCACTCTTCGAGGGTATGCTTGACGGGCCCCTGATGGTAGGGGCACGTCTCCTTGAGTGCCTTGTCGAAGAGGTTAGCACCTCCGGGGGGCTTCCGAGGGTTCTTGCGCTCGGCGGCGGCGACAAGGTCTGCATCGGGAACGTCGCGTTTCGCTTGCGACTTCCTCCTGCCTCTCTTCTTGGCGCCGCGCGGAGTAGACGCCTCGGGAGCATCTTCCGACGGGCGGCCCTGGGGCTGCTTGTCCTTTCGGAAGATGGCCTCTACCGCCTCCTGGCCGGAGGCGAACTTGGTGGCGATGTCCATCAGCTCGCTTGCCCTGGTGGGGGTCTTGCGACCCAACTTGCTCACCAGGTCGCGGCAGGTGGTGCCGGCGAGGAACGCGCCGATGACATCGGAGTCGGTGATGTTGGGCAGCTCGGTGCGTTGCTTCGAGAACCGCCGGATGTAGTCCCGAAGGGACTCTCCCGGCAGTTGCCGGCAGCTTCGGAGGTCCCAGGAATTCCCGGGGCGCACGTACGTGCCCTGGAAGTTCCCGGCGAAAGCCTGGACCAAATCCTCCCAGTTGGAAATCTGCCCCGGGGGCAGGTGCTCCAACCAGGCACGAGCGGTGTCGGAGAGAAACAGGGGGAGGTTCCGGATGATGAGGTTGTCATCGTCCGTCCCACCCAGCTGACAGGCCAGGCGGTAATCCGCAAGCCACAATTCCGGTCTCGTTTCCCCCGAGTACTTCGTGATAGTAGTCGGGGGTCGGAATCGGGGCGGAAACGGCGCCCGCCGAATGGCTCGGCTAAAGACCTGCGGACCGGGTGGTTCGGGCGAGGGACTTCGATCCTCCCCGCTGTCGTAACGTCCCCCACGCCTGGGGTGGTAGCCTCGGCGCACCCTTTCGTCGAGGCGTGCCCGACGGTCGCGATGAGGGTGCTCGACGCCGAGGTGGCCCGGGGCCGCAGGCGCGGTGTTGCGCGTGCGCCCGGTGAAGGCCGAGGCTTCCCGCGTGAGTCGGGAAGTCGCGGCACGAGGTTCCGAGGGGTATCCCTGCCTGCGGGAGGCAGAGCTCTCGGCCCGCCGGGCCGCAGCGCCTTCCAGGAGATGCTTGAGTTCTCCCTGGATTCGCCGTCCCTCGGTGGTTGATGACTCCGGCATCGCACGGAGGAGCATTGCTGCAGCGACCAGGTCCTGGCCAGTCCCGCCAGATGCGGGTGGCGGTTTGTCCCTGGCATCGTTGGCGATGCGGTGCTGGAGACCTTGGGGCAGGTGACGTATTCCTCCGGCCGGGGGTTGGCTCGCCCATACCTGCCCGATGTTCTGGCGGATTGCCTCGAGCGCTCCTGCTCCTTCATCGAACCCGGCCTGCGCCCCGCGGACTTGCTCGAGCTGTGGGTCGCGACCCCCCGCCGGAACGGGGACCACAGCTAGCTCCCGCGGGATGTCGGCGCGAGGCGCTGGCCTAGGGGGATCACCATCCTCCGGCATGCTGAGACAGCCGCCTCCGGAGGGATCCCCTAGCTCGATGTGGAAACATTCGCGACTCGGGCCGCAGTCCTTGTCGCCAAGGCTGCGGCTGCCGTCGGAACAGTCGGAGAGGCAGTAGTCACATGCGGTCATGAAGTCCCGCATGGCACTAGGGTTGCCAGATCCGGAGAAATCCCAGCAGATGCTGGGGTCGTCGTCTTCCTCGGACCCAGAGGGTCCGTAGGTCGAGACACCCGTCAATCGGTCCCAAGGCGACCGCACAGGAAACCCCAGAGAGGTTGCACTCGCCTCAATGTGAGCGCCCGCCAAAGCGAAGTCGCCAGGCGGGCTGAGGCCGAGTCGAAATAACGAAAGACGGGGAGCAGTCGTTACCTTTTTGCCGACGAGGAGCGATGAAGTCGTGTCGGGGGCTGACCGCGCCGTCGTCTTGGGTACGAGGGCGACGTCCTGCATGCCCTCCGTGAGCGCGCTGGCGTCGTCCACTTGCTCGGGGTCGACGTGTTGCGGGGGGATGGCGCTCGCATTTGCCTCGAACGCGAGGGCGACGCTTGGCGTGTCCTCCGCTGGGGCACCGGGGATGTCGATTTGCTCGACAGCCGTCGGAGCGCGGCCTCCCGCTCGGCCCCGGTTGCCCCGCCTCCTCCTCCTCCGATGGCGAAGGAGGGGATGGGGCGAGCTCGTACGTTGTCCTTCCCCATCGTGGGAAAGACGTCGTCGACTCCGCCGCCGGCGGGCGGACTGTCCGCCAGCGAGGTCGCCGTCGCGCGGCGGTGGAAGGAGTATCATGTCGTAGTCGCCGTCGAGAGACATGAACTCGAGGTTCCCGAAACGGAGCACCGTCCCGGGTTGAAGAGGTTGTTGGGGACTGCCCATCTGGAGCTTGACGGGAAATCGAACGTCAACACGCAGCGTGCCCCTACCTGGCGCGCCAACTGTCGGCGTTCCGAGACCGGGGGGTCCCCGAGCCGACGAGTGAGAGTGCCGCGTGCCCCAGCCCAGATGGGTCGAGCGCGTGGAGCGAGCGCGAAGGGGGGAACAGAGAGAGAGAGAATCGGTGGCCGGAGCCGGGTCGTGAGGGAGTCGGAGAAATTCCCGCGGCCTTCGTGTTCGTCCCGCGCCCAGGTCGGGTGCGCTTGCAGTAGGGGGTTACAAGCGTCCGCACGAGGTGAGGGGAGAGAGCGGCCCCGAGAGAGAGCGCCTGCCCCTGCCCTTCGTCCTCGCGAGGCCAACCTTCTCTAAGAAGGCCCTGGCCCTTCCTTTTATAGTCGTAAGGAGAGGGTCCAGGTGTACAAGACGGGGGGTGTAGCAAGGTGCTACGTGTCTAGCGAGGGAGAGCTAGCGCCCTATGTACATGCCCAGGTGGCAGCCGGAGAGATCGTGGCACCCTGTTGGTGTGGCGTCGTGGCTGTTGGAGGAGTAACGGAGCCGGACGGGGGGACAGCTGTCGAGGTGGCTGGGTCCTTGCTGACGTTCTCCTGCTTTCGTAAGGGAGCTGGGAGCCGCCGTCGTCATGATCTAGCGGGGCGCTATCATGGCCTATCTGGCATAGCTGGCCAGATGGGACGCCGGTCTTGTTCTCTGCGACCCAAGTCGGCTCAGGGCAGGGTGATGATGACGCTTTCTGTTGACGTGGCGGTCTCGTGTCCTAGGTCGGGCGTCGTGGAGGCTCCTCCGAGGCTGAGGCTGAGTCCGTCCTGCAAGACAGAGACAGAGTCCGAGCCCGGGGTCGGGCGAGGCGGAGGTTATTCGGCAGAGGCCGAAGCGGAGTCCGAGCCCTGGGTCGGGCGAGGCGGAGGTCGCCGTCTTCCGGGGCCTTAGCCCGAGTCCGAGCCCTGGGTCGGGCGGAGCGGAGTTCGCCGTCTTCCGAGGCCTTAGCCTGAGTCCGAGCCCTGGGTCGGGCGGAGCGGAGTTCGCCGTCTTCCGGGGCCTTAGCCCGAGTCCGAGCCCTGGGTCGGGCGGAGCGGAGTTCGCCGTCTTCCGGGGCCTTAGCCCGAGTCCGAGCCCTGGGTCGGGCGGAGCGGAGTTCGCCGTCTTCCGGGGCCTTAGCCCGAGTCCGAGCCCTGGGTCGGGCGGAGCGGAGTTCGCCGTCTTCCGGGGCCTTGGCCCGAGTCCGAGCCCTGGGTCGGGCGGAGTCTCTTATGGCACCACTGGCGGAGTCTGGTCGCCCGTCGGTCTTACCTTTTGCGTTAAACGCCCTGGTGACTCGGTCGGTTGGTGCGGTGATTTAGTCAGGGTTTCTCCTTATCGGAGGCGGGGCCTAGGGCGAGCCGGAGATGCGTCTGCCGTGAAAGAGGAGACCTCAGGCGAGACGGAGTCATCTTAGGGTCGGCTGCCCTCGCCCGAGGCTAGGCTCGGGCGTGGCGAGGTCAAGTCACTCGTATGGACTGATCCCTGACTTAATCAAACCCATCAGGCCTTTGCAGCTTTATGCTGATGGGGGTTACCAGCTGAGAATTAGGCGTCTTGAGGGTACCCCTAATTATGGTCCCCGACAAATACCTAAACCAATGCAAACAGTTTGAAATTACTTGCCTAACTACAACTTAGGATATTAGTGATGCATTTTCACAAACAAAAGTCTATAGAACCATAGAAGTTCAGAGAAAATACTGAGGACTGAAGACTGATAGTAGAAACATACCGGATCCAACGAGAAAAGCAAGCAAGAAAAAGAAGAGAATCAAAACCCAAAAAAAATATAGAAGAAATTGAAGGCGATAAATGGACAGCCCTCACCCTCACTTACCCCTACTCTGATCCAAGCATATCCCCCGATAGCGAGGAACAATTTGAGGACTACAGCTATCATTCGACAATGATTGTTGGGGCCAAAACTTCTGCTCCATAACATAAAAAGTGTTCCATCTTTGTGGTTAAAAATGTTCAAACATCTAATTTTGTTGCATAGAATGTGACCAAGTAAAAGCAAAATATAAGACTTCAATCACAACCCGATCGTGCAAGGTCAATAATACATAAAAAATATCGACTCAAGAGAATGAAGATTTCTACCAGATGTACTTTAGGAGTTGTGTTAAACTAAACCACATCTAATCCAACCAGTTGTAGATAAAATTACAGTTCTTCATATCATCACCTAGCGAATGAAGTTTGTGACCGTGCTCATAATCAGCAGACAAAATTTTGGTGCTTCAAAATTTACACCAAAATTTTCAGAGAACCCCTCTACATTGATTACAGAACTGGACATAAGGTGAATATTTAGGGCAGGCCTGTATAATCCACGAATTCTACCAGTTTTAAACTGAAGACCTCTAATCTGTGGTGACCCAGAAGTGAACCTATACCTTAAAATTTAAAATGATGTCTCAAGGGGGATGATGATGATGTCTTAGAAGAACTTGGCGCAAGCTTAGCTGGTACTATATACGAGCACCCAGAAAGTCAGTACCTAGTTCCATGGTCTTAGGACGAACTCGAGATGGATTTTAGAGAACTGTTAGCACTTAATAGCAGAAGGGGAGGGAGTGAAAAGTAATTTTGCAACAGGTTAATTACAAGAGCTACTGACAATAGGGAGTGCAGTTGTTAGAAAGGATGTCTTCAAGTCAATGTGCAATTAAGAGATGAATAAACATTACATGATTTCAGGCCAATCGCAGTGATGCAATTTCATTGTGATAGAATATTGTGGAACCGGGGACAAATTCCTGGATTCAATTGTTAAATATCCAAACAGACAGTTGTCTCTCATCACCACAATTTCAGCCCCTATTCAGGGATCCAGAATGGGTGTGTTAAGGTCAATTAATGACAGGTTATAGTTACCAGAAAGTCTATTAATAAACAGGCATTTAAAAAAAAATCCAGGTGGCATTCCTCGTGCAAGTCGGCTAGACATAATTTGGAAAAATAAGAATGTGAACCAACAAGTTAGAAAAATGGTCAAACAGAGAGCATGAGGCTGCAATTATGAAATTGAAGCAGTGTTAGAATGGATGCATAAGAACTAATTTAGGGCAGAGAATGGAACATGCACAGCCTCAGCGTACTTGCGGTACTCCTCTAGCGTGGCCCCCTTGCCAGCATTGGGTCGAACAGGTTGGCCGTGTCCATGGAACCTTCTGCCCTGCTTGCACCCAACACGAGGTGTATCTCGTCGATGAATACAATGACTTTCCTGTCGACCTGCACCACCTCCTAGAGCACGACCTTGAGCCGCTCCTCGAACTCGTTGCGGTACTTGGCGCCCGCGACGAGTGCGCCCATGTCGAGCACGATGAAGCGAACGTCGAGGAGGTTGCTGGGCACATAACCGTGAACGATGCGCTGCGCGAGGCCCTCCATGATGGTTGTCTTGCCGATGTCGGGCTCACCGATGAGGACTGGGTTGCGCAAGGTCGTCCACGACGTCCGTCGTGCCGACGCTGGGCTCACCGATGAGGAGCACGCTCGTGCCCTCCTACGCTGTCAAGCCTGCCATGACCCCCTCGCTGGCGGCTCCTGGATCTGAGCTCATAACTTAGGGTTTGGGAGTTCGTTTTCACATAATAGGAAGGGAAGATAAGGGGGTAGGCGTGCCTCGGTGCCCATCGCCGACGAGGCGCTCGCGGAGGCAGGTGGCACAGAAGCCCATGAAGGTCTCCCCTTGGTGGAGAATGAGCTTGCTGCCATCGATGTTGCAACGTTTGGGGCGACAACTGTGGAGAGAGGAGCAAGAGCTAGGGTTGCTCAGGGGGGCAGCTGCAGCTGTGGCCCACGCGCAACGCGGCTTGGGAGGTGCGAGCGGTGGGTGGCATTTATCCCTATCATCTACAAGCTTCAGCCAACACGAATACATGACCCTTTCACATTTTCTTGGGCTATCCAGCTTACTGGAGTGCACTATCCTCACATGAAAAAGTTACTACGATGATTTTTAGTTAGGTAAAACAGGCTGATTCAGCAGCCACAAGATAGAGCTTATGATGAGCAACAAGGTGTAGTAATAGCACTACAAGCTTTGAGAAGACAAAACTTGCAATTATTTAAATACAACAAACAACAACCTAAATTGCACAAAATTCACCCTGATGGGGGCTACTTCTGTTTTTATCTCTCTGCACCTTACATATAGAAATAAAAAACATGCTTGCATGTAGCAAAATGGATAAAAAATACAATACTAAGGAGGAACTCGAAAGCTTATGGTTACCTAGGAGAATCCAATTAGTTGTTTCTGGAGATCCCTTGTAGAGCTTCAGAATCCTTTCAACGGTGTGCTCAGTATATAGTTGCAGACACAGTTAAAATTTTAAGGTGATTTGGATGACCATCTTATAAATGTAAGAAAGAACTAAAGGTGAGTTATTTAATGATAAATTGCGGATGCACAAAACCATATGAACAAGATATTGGTGATATATGATATCACCAATTAATTGGTTGAAGATCTATGACCAAATGCAGCATAATTACCATGTTCATGTAATCTATGGCTAAATAATGGTAATGTTTGATGCTGATGCCTTTGCCATTTCTGTATAGAACAGGTAAAACATTTTTAGCGAAAACGTTAGCTCAGTATGTGAATGTGCCATTCGTGATTGCTGATGCAACAACAATTACATAGGTAATGTTGGCTGCCATCACACATGTTTTGTGTTTTTCCTTGATATACGTAGCCCCATTGACCCGTCATGCTATTTTCGCTGTCATCTATATAGGAGTTAGCCAAAGAACCATGTTGAATGTTGTTGCTACTTTCTTCTTCCTGGTGTGACAAATGTACTATTTTTTCAGGTTGGATATTCTGGTAAAGATGTGGAATCTGTAATCTACAAACTTCTAGGTATGTAATTTTTGTTCATGACCCCTTTGGACCATAGATAGGTAATCCAGTAGGAAAAATTGACAGGAAATTCAACCATGTCTATTGTCTCTAAAAGATGGGTTATAAAAACAATCAAATGAATTTTGTTGTATATCTCAACTTTTACTTTATTGACATTTTTTTATTCTCTTCAGTATTATGCTACCATATTGCTTTCTTGTAGTGCAGAAGTACTTGATAAACATTTATCTATGGTCCAAAGGGATAATGAACAAAAATCCCAGATTGTTGAACGTCAAATAAGAGAATACCTTCCCAATCTAGTTCAAATTCTCAGAACAATACTTTAGGTACTACTTAATTAAAGAACTGGTTTTCAAACTTAATATTTACAGTTCTATGTACTACTGTTCTAAAGTTCCTGTACTGATTTTCATAATAGATACATTTGCAGAGTAATTCATGACGGAATCCCATAGATCCTTTCACGCATCTCGTTAGAGCAATTGGGAGGATGCTAGCGCTGGTGGTAGTGTTTGGTACTGCCAGAGAAATTGAGAACGCCGAAACAGAATCAAAGGCCAGGGGCACAGTAATTACTCCCCTAGATCCCCAAACAGTGACCTCCTAATCACAAAACACTAATGGAGAGGATACAATAGATTGGCAGAGGCAGAGGCAAAGGTACCGTTCACCTAACCTTAGTGGCGAACCCAAGATTCTCCGACGCTGTTGTCCTATCCCGATCTCTCCTAGCCTCCTCCATGTTCAGCATCATCGACTTCCTCGATCCAGAGCTCCTCCATGTCTACCTCGTGCAAGACATGAAGAACTAAATAATGATAAATCCCACTCCCATAAGGAACTGTAAGAAAGGAGCGAGAGGTCAGGGGTGGCTTTCGACTTGAAGAAGATGCAGTCTAGCGCCACCATTTCACCGCTGCCGCAGGCTGTGGCTCAGATGCGGGTTGTGGGGAGGCTCGAGAAAGGCACGATGGAGGGGAGCAGAGGAGCAAGATGTCGCGCTTACGCAGTGGACCGAGATCGCGTGGGTGGATGATCCTTGCGGGGTCGCACGCCTCCACAACCGCCATGCGGCAAGGTCGATCCTTGTGGGGCCGTGCGACACCGAGGCCGAGGGCGGTTCCCAAGCTGCCTGCGTCGAGGCCCTAGAGCTACGTCCACCGGATCTGGATCCCGCGGGAGCGAGTGGCGCGACGGTGGCGACGACGTTGGGGGAGGGGCGATGGAGGCCGCGTCGGCGGTGGGGATCCCACGGGAGCGAGTGGCGCGATGGTGGCGACGACGTTGGGGGAGGGGTGGTGGAGGCAAAGGGAGGAGGGGAAGCGGTGGAGGCCACGTCGGCGGTGGGGATCCCGCGGGAGCGAGTGGCGCGGCGGTGGCGACGACGTTGGGGGAGGGGCGGTGGAGGCAAAGGGAGGAGGGGAAGCGGTGGAGGCCACGTCAGCGGTGGAGGCCGCGAGGCACGGGCAACACGGCAGAGAGAGGAACGTGCGGGGAAGGGTTAGGGATTGGGTGGTCGTGCGGTGGAGGGGAAGGAGTGTGGGAGACGCAGACGTACGATGCGATATGGACGGTCCAGATCGATGGACGACAGAACAGCAGAACGAGGGAGGCAGACTACTATTGCTTACTTAATAAGTAGTAGAGATTTGCGGATCAACAAACGAAGAGAAAGAGCAGTGCTATGAGAACAGATAAAAAACTTAAAAATTTGGAGATGTGAGAAGAGATGAAACTTCAAAAAATTGAGAAGCAAAGTTGTACATGATGCTTATTGTCGGCGTTTCGAGACCGGGGGGTCCCTAAGCCGACGAGTGAGTGTGCCGCGTGCCCCAGCCCAGATGGGTCGAGCGCGTGGACGAGCGCGAAGGGGGGAAAAGCGAGGTGGCCGGAGACGAGTCGTGAGAGAGGTGGGAATCCCACGGCCTTCGTGTTCGACCCGCGCCCAGGTCGGGTGCGCTTGCAGTAGGGGGTTACAAGCGTCCACGCGGGTGAGGCAAGCGAGCGGCCCCAAGAGAGCGCCTGCCCCGCCCTCGTCCCCGCGCGGCCAACCTTCTCTAAGAAGGCCCTGGTCCTTCCTTTTATAGGCGTAAGGAGAGGATCCAGGTGTACAATGGGGGTGTAGCAAGGTGCTACGTGTCTAGCGGGGGTGAGCTAGCGCCCTAAGTACATGCCAATGTGGCAGCCGGAGAGATCTTGGCACCCAGCTGGTGTGGTGTCGTGGCTGTCGGAGGAGCAACGGAGCCTGGCGGAGGGACAGCTGTCGGAGCGGTTGGGCCCTTGCTGACGTCCCCCTGCTTCCGTAAGGGAGCTGAGAGCCGCCGTCGTCATGGGTCTAGCGGGGCGCCATCATTGCCTATCTGGCGGAGCTAGCCAGATGGGACGCCGGTCTTGTTCCCTGCGGCCCGAGTTGGCTCGGGGTAGGGTGATGATGGCGCTTCCTGTTGACGTGGCGGACTTGTGTCCTAGGTCGGGCGACGTGGAGGCTCCTCCGAAGCCGAGGTCGAGTCTGTCCTGCATGGCTGAGGCCGAGCCCGAGCTCCTGGGTCGGGCGAGGCGGAGGTCGTTCGGCAGAGGCCAGGGCGGAGTCCGACCCCTGGGGTCGGGCGAAGCGGAGTTCGTCGTCTTCTGGGGCCTAGCCCGAGTCCGAGCCCTGGGTCGGGTGGAGCGGAGTTCACCGTCTTCCGGGGCCTTAGCCCGAGTCCGAGCCCTGGGTCGGGCGGAGCGGAGTTCGCCGTCTTCCGGGGCCTTAGCCCGAGTCGGAGCCCTGGGTCGGGCGGAGCGGAGTTCGTCGTCTTCTGGGGCCTTAGCCCGAGTCCGAGCCCTGGGTCGGGCGGAGCTTCCTATGGCGCCTTTGGCAAGGCCTGACTGCCTGTCAGTCTCACTCTGTCAAGTGGCACTGCAGTCAGAATGGCGCAGGCGGCGCTGTCCTTCTGTCAGACCGGTCAGTGGAGCGGCGAAGTGACGGCGGTCACTTCGGCTCTGCCGGGGGGCGCGCGTCAGGATAAAGGTGTCAGGCTACCTTTGCGTTAAATGCCCCTGTGACTCGGTCAGGTCGGTGCGGCGATTTAGTCAGGGTTGCTTCTTAGCGAAGGCAAGGCCTCGGGCGAGCCGTAGATGTGTCTGCCGTAAAAAGGGGGCCTCGGGCGAGACAGAAACATCTCGGGGTCGGCTGCCCTTGCCCGAGGCTAGGCTCGGGCGAGGCGTGATCGAGTCGCTCGTATGGACTGATCCCTGACTTAATCGCACCCATCAGGCCTCTGCAGCTTTATGCTGATGGGGGTTACCAGCTGAGAATTAGGCGTCTTGAGGGTACCCCTAATTATGGTCCCCGACAGTAGCCCCCGAGCCTCGAAGGGAGTGTTAGCACTCGCTTGGAGGCTTTCATCGCACTTTTTTGCAAGGGGACCAGCCTTTCTCGGTTGCATTTTGTTCCGGTGGGTGCACGCGAGCGCACCCGCCGGGTGTAGCCCCCGAGGCCTCGGAGGAGTGGTTTCACTCCTTCGAGGTCTTAATGCCTTTCGTAATGCTTCGGCTGGTCTGGTGGTTCCCTCATGCGAACTGGCTGTAGCCCGGGTGCACGGTCGGGGCCCAAGTTCTCGGGCTGGTATGTTGACGCTGTCAACGGTTTGGCCGGAGCCGGGTTTGCGAGAGCAGCCCCCGAGCCTCCGCACAGGGCGAGAGGGCGATCAGGGACAGACTCGGCTTTTTTACATACGCCCCTACGTCGCCTTTCCGCAAGGAGGAGGGGGGGAGAGCGCCATGTTACCCTCGATGGGCACCGAACATGGTGTCTCCGGTGAGCTGCAAGCGGGTAATCCGAGTGGACGTCCGTGCCCCGTTCGTTGGGGGTCGGCTAGGGGCCCAGAGGCACGCCCAAAAGTACCTGCGGGTGATCTGCCGGACCCGGTCCCCTGGCGACGGGGTCCGAGGGCTCGATGCCTCCCTCCGATGGGATTCCGTTACAAAATCGCTCCCGCTGGTCTCGGAAATGTCCTAGGGTACCTCGGGAGCGTAGCCCGAGCCTCGGTTATGTATCGAACGTACCCCTGGTCATCCCTCGCTCGGTGTCTGAGGCGACTGTGAACCCTTCGGGGGCCAGCCTTCGAACCCCTGATCAGTAATGGGCGCGGAGCCCGAGTAGCCTGAGGCGGCCGTGGAACCCTTCGGGGGGCCGGCCTTCAAACCTCTGACCAGTAGTGGGTGTAGGGCCCACGCGATCTGAGGCGGCTGTTGAACCCTCCGGGGGGCCAGCCTTCGAACCCCTGATCAGTAAGGAGGCTCGGAGCCTAGTTCCTTCACGGGGAAGGATCCCTTTTGGGGTATCCCCCTTTCCCGGTCCCTGTCGCAAGAGATAGAGAAAGAGGAAAAAAGGAAAAAGGATACGAAACCGAACGACGCGGCGTACCTTTTTTGGCGCGGTTGTTTCGGTGAAGGCGAAGCGTCGCCCGCTGCTCCTGCCAGAAGCGCCGCCCGTCCAGCCACGGAGTTGATGCGACGGGGTGAGTAGTTGGCGGGGCTGCCGTTGCGCGTGCGCGAGCCGTTCGAGGAACGGACCACGGGCGCGTTGTCTTCACGCCGTGAGAGGGGGTTCTCTTGCTGCCCCCGGATGGGACGTGAGCTTGGCTGACGACGTGTCCGCTGCTCCCGCGCGCCTGCCACCGTCATTACTGCCGGCTCACCTTTGGCCGCGTTGGCCACCGTGCCAGGCCGGCGCCGCTGGGTCGTGCGCTGGGTCGCCTCGAGTCGCGGTATTGGTTCCGCAATCGAGGAAGCGTGGTGGTGGCACAGGCGGTACAGTTGCTTGCATGCAGCTTCCGGCGCGCCGGTCGCGCGACGCGTGGGCCTGGGCCTCCGTGCTGGCGTGTCGGGAGTCGGAGAGGCGCGTCCATGAGAGCACCTAGAGGGGGGGGGGTGAATAGGTGATCCTGTAAAACTTCAAACTTAAGCCACAAAACTTGGTTAAGTGTTAGCACAAATAATACCAAGTGGCTAGAGAGGAGTCTCAACAAAAACACAATAACCACAGAAGATCAATCACAGAGATGGCACATTGGTTTATCCCGTGGTTCGGCCAAGACCAACGCTTGCCTACTCCACGTTGTGGCGTCCCAACGGACGAGGGTTGCAATCAACCCCTCTCAAGCGGTCCAAAGACCCACTTGAATACCACGGTGTTTTGTTTTCTTTTCTTTATCCCGTTTGCAAGGAATCTCCACAAATTGGAGTCTCTTGCCCTTACAAGTATATGACCACAAAGAAGCACAGAGTAAGGGAGGGAAGCAACACACACAAATCCACAGCAAAATGCGCACACACACGGCCAAGAATCGAGCTCAAAAGACTATCTCAAAGTTCTCACTAGAACGGAGCTCGAATCACTTAGAATCACAAACGAATGCGCAAAGAATGAGTGTGGATGATCAAGAATGCTCTAAGGTTGCTTGTATGCCTCCTCCATGCGCCTAGGGGCCCCTTTTATAGCCCCAAGGCAGCTAGGAGCCGTTGAGAGCAAATCTGGAAGGCTATCCTTGCCTTCTGTCGTCGGGTGCACCGGACAGTCCGGTGCACACCGGACACTGTCCGGTGCCCGATTTCTTTCCTTAAACGGTGTTGCCGACCGTTGCCGACCGTTGCAGATCTGGGAGCCGTTGGCGCACCGGACATGTCCGGTGCACACCGGACAGTCCGGTGCCGTCTCCTAGCCGTTGGCTCGGCCACGTGTCCCGCGCAGATTGCGCGGCCGACCGTTGGCCCGGCCGACCGTTGGCTCACCGGACAGTCCGGTGCACACCGGACAGTCCGGTGAATTTTAGCCATACGCCATCGGCGAATTCCCGAGAGCGGCCTGTTCACGCCGAGTCAGCCTGGCGCACCGGACACTGTCCGGTGCACACCGGACAGTCCGGTGTGCCAGACCGAGCTGAGTCTTGGCTGTACACAGCCAAGACTTTTGCACCTTTCTTCTTTTCTTCTTCTTTCTGTTTCTAACACTTAGACAAATATATTAGTACATAAAACAATGTACTAAGTCTGAGAAACATACCTTAATTCTTGATTTGTACCTTGTCCACCTTTTTACACTTAGGCACTTGTGTTGGACACTAAATCACCAAAATACTTAGAAATGGCCCAAGGGCACATTTCCCTTTCAATCTCCCCCTTTTTGGTGATTTATGCCAACACAACATAAAGCAAGTAGAACAAGTACAAAATCAAATCAAATAAGAACTCAAAATTGTTTTGATTCACTTTTGACATATATGGATCACTCTATGCCACCACTTGGTTTGTTTTTGCAAATCAAACTCAAACTCAAATTTCTATCTCTAAGTCAAACGCACATGTTAAGACATAAAGAGAGTCATTCTAAGAGAAATTGATTAAGATTTCAAAAACTTTCAAAAACTCCCCCTTTTTCCCATAATCAATACTTCTCCCCACAAGACGCCAACTTTTGACAAGAGAGTCAACAAAAGAGTTTTGACAAACCAAAAGCTCTATTCTACTATTTTCAAAATCTCTCAAGTGGTAGCTGATCCATTTGTCGCTTTGGCCTTTATTTTCTCCCCCTTTGGCATCAAGCACCAAAACGGGATCAATCTTGGCCCCCATAACCCCATTGCCTCACCAAAATCTTCAATTAAGAGCAAATGGCAATAAGAGTTCATTAGATGAACTTGGAATAGGTTACCCTCTCATCGGAGTGCAGTGGAAGTCTTTCATGGTCCAAGTCCACCTTTTCCCTTTCAATTCTCCGTTGAGGCTAAACAAGCAAACTCAAGCATATGGTTAGTCTCAAAGGTTCAAGTTGTAACACATCTCCCCCTAAAACTGTGCATCACTTTGCAACGGACTTGTGAGGTCCAGGGAGTGTTTGTACAACTTGAGCACCATACTTAACAACAAAATGCAAAAAGGAACATGATCAAAAGCATAAATACATGTATGCTACAATTCAATCCAAGTTCCGCGAATCTAAGACATTTAGCTCACTACGCAGCCTGCAAAAGGTCTTTTCATCTAGAGGCTTGGTAAAGATATCAGCTAGCTGGTTCTCGGTGCTAACATGAAACACTTCGATATCCCCCTTTTGCTGGTGGTCTCTCAAAAAGTGATGCCGGATGTCAATGTGCTTTGTGCGGCTGTGCTCAACAGGATTTTCCGCTATTCGGATAGCACTCTCATTATCACATAGGAGTGGGACTTTGCTCAGATTGTAGCCAAAGTCCCTGAGGGTTTGCCTCATCCAAAGTAGTTGCGCACAACACTGTCCTGCGGCAACATACTCGGCCTCAGCGGTGGATAGGGCAACGGAGGTTTGTTTCTTAGAGTTCCATGACACCAGGGACCTTCCTAAGAATTGGCACGTCCCCGATGTACTCTTCCTATCGACCTTACATCCAGCATAATCGGAATCTGAGTACCCAATCAAGTCAAAGTTAGACCCCTTTGGATACCAGATCCCGAAGCAAGGCGTAGCAACCAAATATCTAAGAATTCGCTTCACTGCCACTAAGTGACACTCTTTCGGATCAGATTGAAATCTAGCACACATGCATACGCTAAGCATAATATCCGGTCTACTAGCACATAAATAAAGCAAGGAACCTATCATTGACCGGTATGCTTTTTGATCAACGGACTTACCTCCTTTGTTGAGGTCGGTGTGTCCGTCAGTTCCCATCGACGTCTTTGCGGGCTTGGCGTCCTTCATCCCAAACCGCTTTAGCAGATCTTGCGTGTACTTCATTTGGGAGATGAAGGTGCCGTCCTTGAGTTGCTTCACTTGGAACCCAAGGAAGTAGTTCAACTCGCCCATCATCGACATCTCGAATTTCTGCGTCATTACCCTGCTAAACTCTTCACAAGACTTTTGATTAGTAGAACCAAATATTATGTCATCGACATAAATTTGGCACACAAACAAATCACCATCACATGTCTTTGTAAAAAGAGTTGGATCGGCTTTCCCAACCTTGAAAGCATTAGCAATTAAAAAGTCTCTAAGGCATTCATACCATGCTCTTGGGGCTTGCTTAAGTCCATAGAGCGCCTTAGAGAGCTTACACACGTGGTCTGGGTACCGTTCATCCTCGAAGCCAGGGGGTTGCTCCACGTACACCTCCTCCTTGATCGGCCCATTGAGGAAAGCGCTCTTCACATCCATTTGGTACAACCTGAAAGAATGGTGAGCGGCATATGCTAGCAAGATACGAATTGATTCTAGCCTAGCCACAGGAGCAAAAGTCTCCTCAAAGTCCAAACCTGCGACTTGGGCATAACCTTTTGCCACAAGTCGAGCCTTGTTCCTTGTCACCACCCCGTGCTCGTCCTGTTTGTTGCGGAACACCCACTTGGTTCCCACAACATTTTGCTTGGGGCGAGGCACCAGTGTCCAAACTTCATTGCGCTTGAAGTTGTTGAGTTCCTCCTGCATGGCCAATACCCAATCCGGATCTAGCAAGGCCTCCTCTACTCTGAAAGGCTCAATAGAAGAGACAAAGGAGTAATGCTCACAAAAATTAACTAATCGAGATCGAGTAGTTACTCCCTTGCTAATGTCACCCAAAATTTGGTCGACGGGATGATCCCTTTGAATCACCGCTCGAAGTTGGGTTGGAGGTGCCGGTTGCGCTTCTTCCTCCATCACGTGATCATCTTGTGCTCCCCCTTGATCACACGCCTCCTTTTGATGAACCTGTTCATCGTCTTGAGTTGGGGGATGCACCGTTGTTGAGGAAGAAGGTTGATCTCGTTCATCTTGTTCCTGTGGCCGCACTTCTCCAATCGCCATGGTTCGTATCGCGGCCGTTGGAACATCTTCTTCATCTACATCATCGCAATCAACAACTTGCTCTCTTGGAGAGCCATTAGTCTCATCAAATACAACGTCGCTAGAGACTTCAACCAAACCCGATGATTTGTTGAAGACCCTATACGCCTTTGTATTTGAATCATAACCTAACAAAAACCCTTCTACAACTTTGGGAGCAAACTTAGAATTTCTACCCTTCTTCACTAGAATGTAGCACTTGCTCCCAAATACACGAAAGTAAGATACATTGGGTTTGTTACCGGTTAGCAGCTCATACGAAGTCTTCTTGAGGAGGCGATGAAGGTAGACCCTATTGATGGCGTGGCAAGCCGTGTTCACAGCTTCCGACCAAAAGCACTCGGGGGTCTTGAACTCTCCAAGCATCGTCCTTGCCATATCGATCAGCGTCCTGTTCTTCCTCTCTACCACACCATTTTGTTGTGGTGTGTAGGGAGCGGAGAACTCGTGCTTGATCCCTTCCTCCTCAAGGAACTCCTCCACTTGAAGGTTCTTGAACTCGGACCCGTTGTCGCTCCTTATCTTCTTCACCTTGAGCTCAAACTCATTTTGAGCTCTCCTGAGGAAGCGCTTGAGGGTCCCTTGGGTTTCAGACTTATCCTGCAAAAAGAACACCCAAGTGAAGCGGGAAAAGTCATCAACAATAACTAAACCATACTTACTTCCTCCTATGCTTAGATAGGCGACGGGTCCGAAGAGGTCCATATGTAGCAGCTCCAGGGGTCTTGATGTGGTCATCACATTCTTGCTGTGATGCGCTCCTCCCACTTGTTTACCTGCTTGACAAGCTGCACAAGGTCTATCTTTTTCGAAATAAACATTGGTTAGACCTATCACGTGTTCTCCCTTTAGAAGCTTGTGGAGGTTCTTCATCCCCACATGTGCTAAGCAGCGATGCCACAGCCAGCCCATGCAAGTCTTAGCCATTAAGCATGCATCTAGACCGGCCTCTTCTTTTGCAAAATCAACTAAGTAAAGCTTGTCGTCTAGTACACCCTTAAAGGCTAGTGAACCATCACTTCTTCTAATGACAGACACATCTACATTTGTAAAAAGACAATTATATCCCATATTACATAGTTGACTAACAGATAGCAAATTGTAACCAAGAGACTCAACTAAAAACACATTGGAGATTGAGTGCTCATTAGAAATTGCAATTTTACCTAACCCTTTTACCTTGCCTTGATTCCCATCACCGAATATAATTGAATCTTGGGAATCCTTATTTTTGACGTAGGAGGTGAACATCTTCTTCTCCCCCGTCATATGGTTTGTGCATCCGCTGTCGATAATCCAGCTTGAACCCCCGGATGCATAAACCTGCAAGGCAAATTTAGGCTTGGGTCTTAGGTACCCAACTCATGTTGGGTCCTACAAGGTTAGCACATATATCCTTAGGGACCCAAATGCAAGTTTTATCTCCCTTGCATCTTGCCCCTAACTTCCTAGCAATTACCTTCTTACCCTTTCTACAAATAGCAAAGGGAGCATTGCAAGCATAATAAATGGTAGAAGGTTTGTTCACAACTTTTCTAGAAACATGAGCAAAATTTCTCCGAGGCATATGCACAACATTTCTCCTACACATATCTCTATCATGCTTATAGGAAGAACTAGAAGCAAACATGGCATGAGAATCATAAACATGTGAATCAAAATCATTATAAGCATTTCTAGCATGTCTCCTATCATTATACATAAAAGCATGGTTCTTTTTAGCGCTACTGGCCATAGGGGCCTTCCCTTTCTCCTTGGCGGGAATGGGAGCCTTATGGCTTGTTAAGTTCTTGGTCTCTCTCTTGAAGCCAAGACCATCCTTAATTGAGGGGTGTCTACCGATCGTGTAGGCATCCCTTGCAAATTTTATTTTATCAACTTCACTCTTGCTAGTCTTAAGTTGGGCATTAAGACTAGCCACTTCATCATTTAGTTTTGAAATTGAAACTAAGTGTTCACTACAAGCACTAATGTCAAAATCTTTACACCTAGTGCAAACATGTTCAACACAAGAGTTAGATTTATTTGCTACCTCTAGTTTAGCATTTAAATCATTAATTTCACCTTTTAAAGAAGAAATGGTTTCATTACAAGTAGAAAGTTCACAAGACAGCATTCCATTTCTTTTCACTTCTAGAGCAAGTGAGTTTTGTGCAGTAACAAATTTATCATGCTCTTCATATAAAAGGTCTTCTTGTTTTTCTAAGATTCTATCCTTTTCATTCAAGGCATCAATCAATTCATTAATCTTAGCTATTTTAGTTCTATCCAATCCTTTGAATAAACTAGAGTAATCTATTTCTTCATCACTAGATTCATCATCACTAGAAGAATCATAAGTATTAGCATTACGAGTGATTACCTTCTTTTCCCTTGCCATGAGGCAAGTGTGATGCTCGTTGGGGAAGAGAGCCGATTTGTTGAAGGTAGTGGCAGCGAGTCCTTCATTGTCGGAGTCGGACGAAGAGCAGTCCGAATTCCACTCCTTGCCAAGATGAGCCTCGCCCTTTGCCTTCTTATAGTTCTTCTTCTTCTCCCTTTTGTTCCCCTTTTCCTGGTCACTTTCATTATCGGGACAGTTAGCAATGAAATGACCAATCTTACCACATTTGAAGCACGAGCGCTTCCCCTTTGTCTTGGTCTTGCTTGGCTGCCCCTTGCGACCATTTAGCGCCGTCTTGAATCTCTTGATGATGAGAGCCATCTCTTCATCATTGAGCCCGGCCGCCTCAACTTGTGCCACCTTGCTAGGTAGCGACTCCTTGCTCCTCGTTGCCTTTAGAGCAATGGGTTGAGGCTCGTGGAGTGGACCGTTCAACGCATCATCGACGTATCTTGCCTCCTTGATCATCATCCGCCCGCTTATGAATTTTCCGAGTACCTCCTCGGGCGTCATCATCGTGTACCTGGGATTCTCACGAATATTGTTTACGAGATGAGGATCAAGAACGGTAAAAGACCTTAGCATTAGGCGGACGACGTCGTGGTCCGTCCATCGTGTGCTTCCGTAGCTCCTTATTTTGTTGATGAGGGTCTTGAGCCGGTTGTACGTTTGGGTTGGCTCCTCTCCCCTTATCATGGCGAATCGTCCAAGCTCGCCCTCCACCAACTCCATTTTGGTGAGCATGGTGATGTCATTCCCCTCGTGAGAGATCTTGAGGGTGTCCCATATTTGCTTGGCGTTGTCCAAGCCGCTCACCTTGTTGTACTCTTCCCTGCACAAGGACGCTAAGAGAACAGTAGTAGCTTGTGCATTTCTATGGATTTGTTCATTTATGAGCATAGAGTTATCCGAGCTATCAAACTTCATTCCATTCTCTACAATCTCCCAAATGCTTGGATGGAGAGAGAATAAGTGACTACGCATTTTGTGACTCCAAAATCCGTAGTCCTCCCCATCAAAGTGTGGAGGTTTGCCAAGAGGAATGGAAAGCAAATGCGAATTCGAACTATGTTGAATACGAGAATAATCAAATGAAAAGTTTGAATTGACCGTCTTTTTGTAGTCGTTGTCGTCGTCCTTTTGGGAAGAAGTAGACTCATCACTATCGTCGTAGTAGATGATCTCCTTGATGCGCCTTGTCTTCTTCTTCTTCCCATCCCTGCGCTTGTGGCCCGAGCCCGAGTCGGTAGGCTTGTCATCCCTCGGCTCGTTGAAGATGGACTCCTTCTCGTTGTTGTTGACCACCATCCCCTTTCCCTTAGGATCCATCTCTTCGGGCGATTAGTCCCCTCTTGAAGAGTACGGCTCCGATACCAATTGAGAGCACCTAGAGGGGGGGGGGGGTGAATAGGTGATCCTGTAAAACTTCAAACTTAAGCCACAAAACTTGGTTAAGTGTTAGCACAAATAATACCAAGTGGCTAGAGAGGAGTCTCAACAAAAACACAATAACCACAGAAGATCAATCACAGAGATGGCACAGTGGTTTATCCCGTGGTTCGGCCAAGACCAACGCTTGCCTACTCCACGTTGTGGCGTCCCAACGGACGAGGGTTGCAATCAACCCCTCTCAAGCGGTCCAAAGACCCACTTGAATACCACGGTGTTTTGTTTTCTTTTCTTTATCCCGTTTGCAAGGAATCTCCACAAATTGGAGTCTCTTGCCCTTACAAGTATATGATCACAAAGAAGCACAGAGTAAGGGAGGGAAGCAACACACACAAATCCACAGCAAAATGCGCACACACACGGCCAAGAATCGAGCTCAAAAGACTATCTCAAAGTTCTCACTAGAACGGAGCTCGAATCACTTAGAATCACAAACGAATGCGCAAAGAATGAGTGTGGATGATCAAGAATGCTCTAAGGTTGCTTGTATGTCTCCTCCATGCGCCTAGGGGCCCCTTTTATAGCCCCAAGGCAGCTAGGAGCCGTTGAGAGCAAATCTGGAAGGCTATCCTTGCCTTCTGTCGTCGGGTGCACCGGACAGTCCGGTGCACACCGGACACTGTCCGGTGCCCGATTTCTTTCCTTAAACGGCGTTGCCGACCGTTGCCGACCGTTGCAGATCTGGGAGCCGTTGGCGCACCAGACATGTCCGGTGCACACCGGACAGTCCGGTGCCGTCTCCTAGCCGTTGGCTCGGCCACGTGTCCCGCGCAGATTGCGCGGCCGACCGTTGGCCCGGCCGACCGTTGGCTCACCGGACAGTCCGGTGCACACCGGACAGTCCGGTGAATTTTAGCCGTACGCCGTCGGCGAATTCCCGAGAGCGGCCTGTTCACGCCGAGTCAGCCTGGCGCACCGGACACTGTCCGGTGCACACCGGACAGTCCGGTGTGCCAGACCGAGCTGAGTCTTGGCTGTACACAGCCAAGACTTTTGCACCTTTCTTCTTTTCTTCTTCTTTCTGTTTCTAACACTTAGACAAATATATTAGTACATAAAACAATGTACTAAGTCTGAGAAACATACCTTAATTCTTGATTTGTACCTTGTCCACCTTTTTACACTTAGGCACTTGTGTTGGACACTAAATCACCAAAATACTTAGAAATGGCCCAAGGGCACATTTCCCTTTCAATCTCCCCCTTTTTGGTGATTTATGCCAACACAACATAAAGCAAGTAGAACAAGTACAAAATCAAATCAAATAAGAACTCAAAATTGTTTTGATTCACTTTTGACATATATGGATCACTCTATGCCACCACTTGGTTTGTTTTTGCAAATCAAACTCAAACTCAAATTTCTATCTCTAAGTCAAACGCACATGTTAAGACATAAAGAGAGTCATTCTAAGAGAAATTGATTAAGATTTCAAAAACTTTCAAAAACTCCCCCTTTTTCCCATAATCAATACTTCTCCCCACAAGACGCCAACTTTTGACAAGAGAGTCAACAAAAGAGTTTTGACAAACCAAAAGCTCTATTCTACTATTTTCAAAATCTCTCAAGTGGTAGCTGATCCATTTGTCGCTTTGGCCTTTATTTTCTCCCCCTTTGGCATCAAGCACCAAAACGGGATCAATCTTGGCCCCCATAACCCCATTGCCTCACCAAAATCTTCAATTAAGAGCAAATGGCAATAAGAGTTCATTAGATGAACTTGGAATAGGTTACCCTCTCATCGGAGTGCAGTGGAAGTCTTTCATGGTCCAAGTCCACCTTTTCCCTTTCAATTCTCCGTTGAGGCTAAACAAGCAAACTCAAGCATATGGTTAGTCTCAAAGGTTCAAGTTGTAACACATCTCCCCCTAAAACTGTGCATCACTTTGCAACGGACTTGTGAGGTCCAGGGAGTGTTTGTACAACTTGAGCACCATACTTAACAACAAAATGCAAAAAGGAACATGATCAAAAGCATAAATACATGTATGCTACAATTCAATCCAAGTTCCGCGAATCTAAGACATTTAGCTCACTACGCAGCCTGCAAAAGGTCTTTTCATCTAGAGGCTTGGTAAAGATATCAGCTAGCTGGTTCTCGGTGCTAACATGAAACACTTCGATATCCCCCTTTTGCTGGTGGTCTCTCAAAAAGTGATGCCGGATGTCAATGTGCTTTGTGCGGCTGTGCTCAACAGGATTTTCCGCTATTCGGATAGCACTCTCATTATCACATAGGAGTGGGACTTTGCTCAGATTGTAGCCAAAGTCCCTGAGGGTTTGCCTCATCCAAAGTAGTTGCGCACAACACTGTCCTGCGGCAACATACTCGGCCTCAGCGGTGGATAGGGCAACGGAGGTTTGTTTCTTAGAGTTCCATGACACCAGGGACCTTCCTAAGAATTGGCACGTCCCCGATGTACTCTTCCTATCGACCTTACATCCAGCATAATCGGAATCTGAGTACCCAATCAAGTCAAAGTTAGACCCCTTTGGATACCAGATCCCGAAGCAAGGCGTAGCAACCAAATATCTAAGAATTCGCTTCACTGCCACTAAGTGACACTCTTTCGGATCAGATTGAAATCTAGCACACATGCATACGCTAAGCATAATATCCGGTCTACTAGCACATAAATAAAGCAAGGAACCTATCATTGACCGGTATGCTTTTTGATCAACGGACTTACCTCCTTTGTTGAGGTCGGTGTGTCCGTCAGTTCCCATCGACGTCTTTGCGGGCTTGGCGTCCTTCATCCCAAACCGCTTTAGCAGATCTTGCGTGTACTTCATTTGGGAGATGAAGGTGCCGTCCTTGAGTTGCTTCACTTGGAACCCAAGGAAGTAGTTCAACTCGCCCATCATCGACATCTCGAATTTCTGCGTCATTACCCTGCTAAACTCTTCACAAGACTTTTGATTAGTAGAACCAAATATTATGTCATCGACATAAATTTGGCACACAAACAAATCACCATCACATGTCTTTGTAAAAAGAGTTGGATCGGCTTTCCCAACCTTGAAAGCATTAGCAATTAAAAAGTCTCTAAGGCATTCATACCATGCTCTTGGGGCTTGCTTAAGTCCATAGAGCGCCTTAGAGAGCTTACACACGTGGTCTGGGTACCGTTCATCCTCGAAGCCAGGGGGTTGCTCCACGTACACCTCCTCCTTGATCGGCCCATTGAGGAAAGCGCTCTTCACATCCATTTGGTACAACCTGAAAGAATGGTGAGCGGCATATGCTAGCAAGATACGAATTGATTCTAGCCTAGCCACAGGAGCAAAAGTCTCCTCAAAGTCCAAACCTGCGATTTGGGCATAACCTTTTGCCACAAGTCGAGCCTTGTTCCTTGTCACCACCCCGTGCTCGTCCTGTTTGTTGCGGAACACCCACTTGGTTCCCACAACATTTTGCTTGGGGCGAGGCACCAGTGTCCAAACTTCATTGCGCTTGAAGTTGTTGAGTTCCTCCTGCATGGCCAACATCCTCCAGCCATGCCGGGGAAGGCGAACTGTTGCTGCCCAGCTAGGATGCAACATTCCGTCTTCTTCCTCGCATTCGCGGCGAGGACGGCTGCGAGGATCTGCCGGGATGCTCGGGGGCGTCCCGCGTTTTGCTGGTGATCCGCCCAGAGCTTGTCGCTCCACGGGCTTCCCTGGCGGGGAGGTTGTCCATACCCGTGGAGACGGAACCGGAGTTCCGTTTGTAATGGCACTTCGAATGCCAGGGTTTTTTGTTCATTTCGGCTTTCGGGGCCTGAACATGTATGTAACGTCGGCACAGAGCCGTATTTTTTTCCTCATTCTTGAGCACTAAGACTCGTCTGTTGACTATCTGAACCGCTTCACCAAGCATGAGTCGCCCCGTGTCAAGGTGACGAGTGAGGTATCCGTATCCCGGAGGCGTAGGAGTCCCTCGGCTCGGTCGGCCCTGCTGTCCGAGGCTCCTCTAGCTTAGTTGAAGAGACCCCTCGGCCGCTCTTCGACGAGCCGAGGCCAGGGGTAGCGATATCAGTATGAACAGAGGCGGAGTTGGCTCGAAAATGAAACCTGGTTGGCCGGAGCCTAGCCGGGTTGTCCGTTGGCAGGATCGACGTCGGAGTTGATCAGCCGAGGCTTTGGACCGGGCTGGCGCCCTCGGAAGATGGTTGGCCGAGGCCCCAGGGGTGACCGGCTGAGCCGCCTGCTCGGGCCGGATTCCCGGAGAAGTCCCTGGCAGCGATTGCCCGGGCGTGGTGATGACGTCGTCCTTCGGAGCGGAGACCCTCGGACCACGTCACCGTCCGAGGCTAGGTCGGGCCTCGCCGAAGGTGCCGTCGATGCCGAGGGTGTTGCTGCCCTCTTCCAGCGTCAAGACCCGAGCCTACAGGATCAGATTGTCTTGTAGCGTGTGCCTCGTGCGGCCATCGAGTCCAGAACACACACCCTCGCTGCGTTGTAAAGCTGCGTCTCTTTTCCTCTTGTTTCGAGTATCTGGACTTTTTGTCGGTAACAGGGATGTTTGTGCGAGCGAGAGTTGCTTCTCGCGGAAGGTGATGAGTGAGGTATCCGTATCCCGGAGGCGTGGGAGTCCCTCGGCTCGGTCGGCCTTGCCGCTTACGCGTACTTTCACCCGTCCATGAGGCCCTATCACCGACTCGGTCGAGAAGGCTCGAAGGATCGCTTCGGCAGAAGGGCTTCCGAGCGTAAAGACTTGTTCGATCCGCGGAGTCACTTTATCCGAACGCGAGTTACTTATCGCAGAAGGTGATGAGTGAGGTATCCGTATCCCGGAGGAGTAGGAGTCCCTCGGCTCGGTCAGCCTTGGCTGCTTACGTGTACTCCGTCGTTTCCAGGACCCACTTTTCGAAGTAGTCAAAAAGCACGAAAGATATTCTGGTAGAAGAGATTTTTTTTTTCGAGGAAAATTTTGACGCAGAGGGGGTTTCCCCCCCTTTTAGCCCCCGAGGGAGGGTCGGGCTTTGCCGAGGCGAGGCCGACCCTTCCTTGTTGACTAAACTTTGCGTGGGTGCGAGGTATATGAACAACTTGGAAACATCTTAAGGGTAGAAGCGACGTAGCTGTTGGATGTTCCAAGCATTGCCGTAGACCTCGCCTTGACTGTTGGCCAGCTTGTACGTTCCGGGCTTCAGAACTTTGGCGATGACGAATGGCCCCTCCCAGGGGGGCGTGAGCTTGTGCCTCCCTCGGGCGTCTTGCCGCAGTCGAAGCACCAGGTCGCCCACCTGGAGGTCTCGGGGTCGGACCCCTCGGGCGTGGTAGCGTCGCAGGGACTGCTGATACCGCGCCGAGTGTAGTAAGGCCCTGTCCCGAGCCTCTTCCAGCTGGTCCAGCGAGTCTTCTCGACTAGCTTGGTTGCTTTCATCGTCGTAGGCCCTCGTCCTCGGGGAGCCGTATTCCAGGTCAGTGGGCAAGACGGCCTCGGCCCCGTAGACCAGGAAGAACGGCGTGAAACCCGTGGCTCGGCTCGGCGTTGTCCTCAGGCTCCAGACCACCGAGGGGAGTTCCTTCATCCATCGCTTGCCGAACTTGTTGAGGTCGTTGTAAATCCGAGGCTTGAGCCCTTGTAGAATCATGCCGTTGGCACGCTCTACTTGCCCATTCAACATGGGATGAGCTACGGCCGCCCAGTCCACCCGGATGTGGTGATCCTCGCAAAAATCCAAGAATTTTCTGCCGGTGAACTGGGTGCCGTTGTCGGTGATGATGGAGTTTGGGACCCCAAAGCGATGGATGATGTTGGTGAAGAACGCCACCGCCTGCTCGGACCTGATGCTGTTCAGGGGTCGGACCTCGATCCACTTGGAGAATTTGTCGACGGCGACCTGCAGGTGCGTGTAGCCCCCGGGCGCCTTCTGCATAGGGCCGACGAGGTCCAGACCCCACACAGCGAAGGGCCAGGTGATGGGTATCGTCTGCAGAGCCTGAGCGGGCAGGTGGGTCTGCTTCGCATAGAATTGACACCCCTCGCAGGTGCGGACGATTCGAGTGGCGTCAGCCACCGCCGTCGGCCAGTAGAAGCCTTGCCAGAAAGCGTTCCCGACGAGGGCTCGGGGCGCTGCATGATGGCCGCAAGCCCCCGAGTGTATCTCTTGCAGGAGTTCCTGACCTTCGGCGATGGAGATGCATCGCTGGAGGATGCCCGAGGGGCTGCGGTGGTAAAGCTCCTTCTCATCGCCCAGCAGGACGAACGACTTGACGCGTCGCGCTACCCGCCGAGCCTCGGCTTGGTCGAGGGGTAGCTCTCCTTGGCGGAGATAGTGCAGGTACGGGGTCTGCCAATCTCGATCAGGCGTGACCTCGCTCCGCTCCTCCTCGATGCGCAGCGCCTCGCCCTCGGGGGCCGAGGGTACCTCGGGCTGAACCGAGGACGCCTCGGGATGGGCCGAGGGTACCTCGGACTGAACCGAGGACGCCTCGGGCTGGGCCGAGGGTACCTTGGACTCGGGCGTGTCGTCGATCTTGACGGAGGGTTGGTGCAGATCCCGGGAGAAGACGTCCGGGGGAACCGTCGTTCGCCCCGAGGCTATCTTTGCCAGCTTGTCCACAGTCTCGTTGTAGCGCCGGGCGATGTGGTTAAGCTCGAGCCCGTAGAACTTGTCTTCCAGGCGCCGAACCTCATCGCAGTAGGCCTCCATCTTCGGGTCGCGGCAGTGGGAGTTCTTCATGACTTGGTCGATGACGAGCTGCGAGTCGCCGCGAGCGTCGAGGCGTCGGACCCCTAGCTCGATGGCGATTCGCAATCCGTTGATCAAAGCTTCGTACTCGGCCACATTGTTGGACGCCGGGAAATGGAGACGCAGCATGTAGCGTAGGTGTTTCCCGAGGGGCGAGACGAAGAGCAGGCCCGCGCCGGCTCCCGTCTTCATCAGCGACCCGTCGAAAAACATGGTCCAGAGCTCTGGTTGGATCGGAGCCGTCGGCAGCTGGGTGTCGACCCATTCGGCTACGAAGTCCGCCAGTACCTGGGCGTTCCGAAGCAGACAGGAAGGTCGAGCTGTCCGAGGGGCTAGACGCGCTTCCCAGGAATGATCCCGTGGAAGGGCGCAGCTCCTGCTCGAACGGAGAACAGATCGACGCGCAGGAGCCTGAGGGTCTCGGCGTAGATGATGTTGAGGCAGCTGCCCCCATCCATCAGGACCTAGGTGAGCCTGACGTCGCCGATGATGGGATCGACGACGAGCGGGTATTTCCCCGGGCTCGGCACGTGGTCGGGGTGGTCAGCTTGGTCGAAGGTGATGGGCTTGTCGGACCAGTCTAGGTAGACTGGCGCCGCCACCTTCACCGAGCAGACCTCCCGACGCTCTCGCTTGCGATACCGAGCCGAGGCATTCGCCGCATGCCCTCCGTAGATCATGAAGCAGTCGCGGACCTCGGGGAACTCTCCTGCTTGGTGATCTTCCTTTTTGTCGTCGTCGCGGGCCCTGCCACCCTCTGCGGGTGGCCCGGCCCTGTGGAAGTGGCACCGAAGCATGACGCACTCCTTGAGGGTGTGCTTGACGGGCCCCTGATGGTAAGGGCACGGCTCCTTGAGCATCTTGTCGAAGAGGTTAGCACCTCCGGGGGGCTTCCGAGGGTTCTTGTACTCGGCGGCGGCGACAAGGTCTGCGTCGGCGGCGTCGCGTTTCGCTTGCGACTTCTTCTTGCCTTTCTTCTTGGCGCCGCGCAGAGTAGACGCCTCGAGAGCCTCTTCCGTCGGGCGGCCCTGGGGGTGCTTGTCCTTTCGGAAGATGGCCTCGACCGCCTCCTGGCCAGAGGCGAACTTGGTGGCGATGTCCATCAGCTCGCTCGCCCTGGTGGGGGTCTTGCGACCCAACTTGCTCACCAGGTCGCGGCAGGTGGTGCCGGCAAGGAACGCGCCAATGACATCTGAGTCGGTGATGTTGGGTAGCTCGGTGCGCTGCTTCGAGAATCGCCGGATGTAGTCCCGAAGAGACTCTCCCGGCTGTTGCCGGCAGCTTCGGAGGTCCCAGGAATTCCCAGGGCGCACGTACGTGCCCTGGAAGTTGCCGGCAAAGGCTTGGACCAAATCCTCCCAGTTGGAGATCTGCCCCGGAGGCAGGTGCTCCAACCAGGCGCGAGCAGTGTCGGAGAGGAACAGGGGGAGGTTGCGGATGATGAGGTTGTCGTCGTCTGTTCCACCCAGTTGGCAGGCCAGGCGGTAGTCTGCGAGCCACAATTCCGGTCTCGTTTCCCCCGAGTACTTGGTGATAGTAGTCGGGGGTCGGAAACGGGCCGGAAACGGCGCCCGCCGGATGGCCCGGCTGAAGGCCTGCGGACCGGGTGGTTCGGGCGAGGGACTCCGATCCTCCCCACTGTCGTAGCGTCCCCCACGCCTGGGGTGGTAGCCTCGGCGCACCCTTTCGTCGAGGCGGGCCCGACGGTCACGACGATGGTGCTCGTTGCCGAGGTGGCCCGGGGCCGCAGGCGCGGTGTTGCGCGTGCGCCCGGTGTAGACCGAGGCTTCCCGCATGAATCGGGAAGTCGCGGCATGAGGTTCCGAGGGGTACCCCTGCCTTCGGGAGGCAGAGCTCTCGGCCCGCCGGGCCGCGGCGCCTTCCAGGAGATTCTTGAGCTCTCCCTAGATTCGCTGACCCTCGGTGGTTGATGGCTCCGGCATCGCGCGGAGGAGCATCGCTGCGGCTGCCAGGTTCTGACCGACCCCGCTGGATGCGGGTGGCGGCCTGTCCCTGACATCGTTGGCGACGCGGTGCTGGAAACCCTGGGGCAGATGACGTGTTTCTCCGGCCGGGGGTTGGCCCGCCCATACCTGCCCGACGTCCCGGCGGATCGACTCGAGCGCTCCTGCTCCCTCGTCGAGCCTGGCCTGCGCCCCGCGGACTTGCTCGAGCTGTGGGTCGTGACCCCCCGCCGAAACGGGGACCACAGCTAGCTCCCGCGGGATGTCGGCGCGAGGCACCAGCCTAGGGAGATCACCATCCTCCGGCATGCCGAGATGGTTGCCTTCGGAGGGATCCCCTAGCTCGACGTGGAAACATTCGCGGCTCGGGCCGCAGTCCTTGTCGTCAAGGCTGCGGCTGCCGTCGGAATAGTCGGAGAGGCAGTAGTCACATGCGGTCATAAAGTCCCGCATGGCACTGGGGTTGCCAAATCCAGAGAAATCCCAGCAGATGCTGGGATCGTCATCTTCCTCGGACCCAGAGGGCCCGTAGGTCGAGACGTCCGTCAATCGGTCCCAAGGCGACCGCACACGAAACCCCAGAGGGGTTGCACTCGCCTCAACGTGAGCGCCCGCCAAAGCGAGGTCGCTAGGCGGGTTGAGGCCGAGTCGAAATGACGTAGGATGGGAATCAGTTGGTACCTTTTGGTCGACGAGGAGCGACATAGTCACGTCGGGGACTGATTGCGCCGTCGTCTTGGGTACGAGGGCGACGTCCTGCAAGCCCTCCGCGAGCGTGCTGGCGTCGTCCACTTGCTCGGGATTGGCGTGTCGCGGGGGGACGGCGCTCGCCTTCATCTCAAACGCGAGGTTGACGCCCGACGCGCCCTCCGTTGGGGCGCTGGGGACGTCGGTTCGCTCGACAGCCGACGGAGCGCGGCCTCCCGCTCGGCCCTGGTTGCTCCGCCTCCTCCTCCGATGGCGGGGGAGAGGACGGGGCAAGCTCGAATGTTGTTCTTCCACCACGCGGGGAAGACGTCGTCGATTCCGCCGCCGGTGGGCGGGCTGTCGGCCGCCATTGTCGTCGTCGCGCGGCGGTGGAAGGAGTATCACGTCGTAGCTGCCGTCGAGAGACATGAACTCGAGACTCCCGAAACGGATCACCGTCCCGGGTTGGAGAGGTCGTTGGAGACTGCCCATCTGGAGCTTGACGGGAAGCTGCTCGTCAACACGCAGTGTGCCCCTACCTGGCGCGCCAACTGTCGGCGTTTCGAGACCGGGGGGTCCCTAAGCCGACGAGTGAGTGTGCCGCGTGCCCCAGCCCAGATGGGTCGAGCGTGTGGACGAGCGCGAAGGGGGGAAAAGCGAGGTGGCCGGAGACGAGTCGTGAGAGAGGTGGGAATCCCACGGCCTTCGTGTTCGACCCGCGCCCAGGTCGGGTGCGCTTGCAGTAGGGGGTTACAAGTGTCCACGCGGGTGAGGGAAGCGAGCGGCCCCAAGAGAGCGCCTGCCCCGCCCTCGTCCCCGCGTGGCCAACCTTCTCTAAGAAGGCCCTGGTCCTTCATTTTATAGGCGTAAGGAGAGGATCCAGGTGTACAATGGGGGTGTAGCAAGGTGCTACGTGTCTAGCGGGGGTGAGCTAGCGCCCTAAGTACATGCCAATGTGGCAGCCGGAGAGATCTTGGCACCCAGCTGGTGTGGTGTCGTGGCTGTCGGAGGAGCAACGGAGCCTGGCGGAGGGACAGCTGTCGGAGCGGTTGGGCCCTTGCTGACGTCCCCCTGCTTCCGTAAGGGAGCTGAGAGCCATCGTCGTCATGGGTCTAGCGGGGCGCCATCATTGCCTATCTGGCGGAGCTAGCCAGATGGGACGCCGGTCTTGTTCCCTGCGGCCCGAGTCGGCTCGGGGTAGGGTGATGATGGCGCTTCCTGTTGACGTGGCGGACTTGTGTCCTAGGTCGGGCGACGTGGAGGCTCCTCCGAAGCCGAGGTCGAGTCTGTCCTGCATGGCCGAGGCCGAGCCCGAGCTCCTGGGTCGGGCGAGGCGGAGGTCGTTCGGCAGAGGCCAGGGCGGAGTCCGACCCTTGGGGTCGGGCGAAGCGGAGTTCATCGTCTTCTGGGGCCTAGCCCGAGTCCGAGCCCTGGGTCGGGCGGAGCGGAGTTCGCCGTCTTTCGGGGCCTTAGCCCGAGTCCGAGCCCTGGGTCGGGCGGAGCGGAGTTCACCGTCTTCCGGGGCCTTAGCCCGAGTCCGAGCCCTGGGTCGAGCGGAGCGGAGTTCGCCGTCTTCCGGGGCCTTAGCCCGAGTCCGAGCCCTGGGTCGGGCGGAGCGGAGTTCACCGTCTTCTGGGGCCTTAGCCCGAGTCCGAGCCCTGGGTCGGGCGGAGCTTCCTATGGTGCCTTTGGCAAGGCCTGACTGCCTGTCAGTCTCACTCTGTCAAGTGGCACTGCAGTCGGAATGGCGCAGGCGGCGCTATCCTTCTGTCAGACCGGTCAGTGGAGCGGCGAAGTGACGGCGGTCACTTCGGCTCTGCCGGGGGGCGCGCGTCAGGATAAAGGTGTCAGGCTACCTTTGCGTTAAATGCCCCTGCGACTCGGTCGGTCGGCGCGGCAATTTAGTCAGGGTTGCTTCTTAGCGAAGGCAAGGCCTCGGGCGAGCCGGAGATGTGTCTGCCGTAAAAAGGGGGCCTCGGGCGAGACGGAAACATCTCGGGGTCGGCTGCCCTTGCCCGAGGCTAGGCTCGGGCGAGGCGTGATCGAGTCGCTCGTATGGACTGATCCCTGACTTAATCGCACCCATCAGGCCTCTGCAGCTTTATGCTGATGGGGGTTACCAGCTGAGAATTAGGCGTCTTGAGGGTACCCCTAATTATGGTCCCCGACACTTATCAAAACAGATAAGATTCTTTAATATGACATTGTTTACAAACTTATCAAATTGGTGCTAGTTCTTCTTGTTGCAACTGTCGATGTTGAAAAAAATCTTTTCTTCAATGAACTCCGTAAAAACAAGCTAAGAAGAAAGCTAGGACATTTTTTTTAAATGAATGCTTGGTTACTTTTATTGAAAGGCAATTTTTCTTGCAACTCAAGAATGAGGACATTGTCACTCAATTTCACACCTTAAAGGATCAAAATGTTGTCTTGTAATATGTAAGCTTTCTTATGATATATAATGTTCTCTATGTATTAAAGATATTGCTACTAGCTAATTGATTATGTCACACAATTAATACTTTGATATGTAGATAGTTGAACAATATTATCTTATGACCTCTTCTTGGTTGCGTGGGTTGTGATTTAGTTTACTAGTTGTTTAATATGTATGTTCAATTATATGCTATATATCTTATAGGCTATGAGACTACTTCTATGTGATGCCACAATCAATTATATAGGCATAAACGCCATTGGGATAGCCTATAGGCCATAAAAATTGTGCTCTAGTAAAATTTTGAATACCCATTCTCTAAAGCCTGGGCCGGTGTGAATCATCTAGGCCCCTAAGTGATGTTTTGGTGATTAATAACAACCATATGTGGACTGACAATTCTTGGAGAAATATGAATGCAGGTTGAACCACAGGGAAAAGATCTTTATCGAAAGTCATGGAGACTTAAAACATTGGTTGTGGATCCGATGAAGGCAAAAGTATAACATAGGTTTTGTTTTTGTCGGTCACCGGGAGTTTAGAGATGAAATTGACCAGATTAGTAGGCTAGATAGTCGCACTATTAAAAGGGGGTTAATGATAATTATCTGTGTGAAACTTAGGACCTCATAGAGCATCTAGATGTTGCATTTGCATGAGGACTAACATCGCTTCTCATTTTGAGGTTTAAAATCTTTTCAAAAGCGTGTTTGAAAATTGGGCAAATTGACTATGTCGCGGACCGTCCGGACCATGTGACTGGACCGTCCGTAACGTACTTAGAGAGGTCCAAATGTGGTGTCTTTGGTGTGGTCCGAAGTAATTAGTAATTGTAATGCGGGTCGTTCGTGCCTTGGTGTCGAACCGTTCGCAGTCCTGACCAGAGATGCTCCCCATTTGCACAAGTCCTTGTATGCTTGTGCGGACTGTTTGGTCAGAGGGAGCGGACTGTCCGCAAGTGCCAAAATGGAATGGGGTGAGGACTATGTGGTTTTTGGCATTTGTACTACCGACCGTTCGGCCTTGTCTCAAGTGTTCGCTTTGTGAGGAATCTCTACAAGTTGGAGTCTCTCACCCTTACAAGATTGATCACAAGAACTACAAGAGTAAGGGAGGGAATAGAAACACACAGAAGAACTAGAGTCGTAACAACAACACGCACACAAGTCAAAAACTGAGCACACAAAACAACGCAGAGGAGTCATAGCTCACAAAAGTGCTCAAATCTCAAACGCAATGAATCGAATGCGTGCTTGCGGAGTCTAGGCGTCGTAGGATGTTCAATGGACGCTTAGTGTAGTGCTCCATGCGCCTAGCGGTCCCTTTTATAGCCCTAAGGTAGCAACCGTTTGAGCTCCATTTGAAAGGTCATGGCTACCTTCTGTCTGTGGACGCACCAGACAGTCCGGTGCATCACCGGACAGTGAACAGTGCGCGATTTCCTTCCTTTTTTGGCGAAGCCAACCATTGCCAGCCACAGGCCATGTGGCACACCAAACATTCCGGTGGCACACCGGACAGCCCGGTGCCGCCTCCTGACCATTGGTTGAGCCACGTGTCACCCGCTGATCATGCGATCGACCATTGGTTGGCGCGTGGCTGGCACATCGGACAGTTCGATGCACACCGGACAGTCCGGTGAAATATAGCCGCGGCACCCTGAGTTTTCCCTGAGAGCGATCAGTTCGCAAAGCACGCCGGACTGAGCACCGAACACTGTCCGGTGCACCACTAGCTGGTACAGGTTTGACTGAACTTAGCCAAACATTCTCTAATTCAGTTTCTCTCGCTTTGAGAAGATTCCTAGCACTTAGTAGAATAATGTTAGTACCAAAAACAATTTACCAAGGCTAGAATCATACCTTGTTTTTGCATTTGCATCTCTTTAAGCCTTAGCTCAATAAAGTCATAACTCTTATGTGTTGGGCATCTAATCACCAAAACATACTAGAAGTGGCCCAAGGGTCCATTTCCCTTTCAATTATTGGTACGACAAACCATCTGACCAGAGGGCACGGACTGTCCGCGTGTGCGCAGAAGATGTCCTACTTGCACATAACGACTAGCTTTGTGTGGAGGGCTATAAATAGAAGTGGTGCTCGTGTGTGTGAGCTCTCTTCGTCATTCCTAGCACACATTGAGCATATTTGTGATCTTCCTACTCACTCACTCACACACATTGCTTGAGATTGCATCCTTATGAGTGATTGAGGGGTTCTAATGCATTTGCATCATTTTGTGATCTTGAGGCACTAGGTGACACACTGGGCAAGCGTCTTCGACTTGTTACTCTTGGAGGTTGCGGCCTCCTAGACGGTGATGGGATCCCCGTTGAGCTCTCCGTGAAGATTGTGAAGGAGCTGCAGTGGTGATTGTGAGGGGTTCACGGCTACCTCGTCGGAGCATCAAAGGCGACGCTAGTGGAACCGAGGTATTGAGCGATTCCTTATCCATTGTCTCAAAGATCAAGTCATGACTTGATAGAGGAGCAAGTGTGAAGTTGGAGTCCACCTCAACGTGGATTAGAGGTGATCGGCAAATCACCGATACCACGGGAAAAAGTTTGGTGTCTCTCTATTCCCCTAGTACTTGTTTTCCTTGAAATTGCTTGTGATTAGTGAATTAGTATTCATTTCTAGCATTGCCATTATTGTCTCATATAAGTTTCTTACTTGTTGTAGTTAGGAAATTTATATCTCTTGTTGTATTGATTAGATTTCTCTAGTGTCTTTGATTTAAGTCAAAATCGTCTATTCACTCCCCTCTCTAGCCGGTGTCATAGATCCTACACCCACCCCTTTATAGGTAGCTCCTAATTCTTCACGCATGAGAGCATCTCCACCATGTTTGAGTTCAAGCGCCACTATTGATTCTCTATAATCCTACTAGACATATTAAATGTAGACTCCAAAGATATCATTAAAACATGCACTAGTTACGTGGTCGTATGTTGCTATGATTTCTAATGATTATTATAAAGTTGTTGATGAGGTGGGCATTTTGTCGAACAACATACTCGTAGTTGTCATAGACATTGTGGTCTTGCCTACACCCAAGATCGTGGTGCACGTGCTGTAGCCCATCCCAGTGGTCATCAAGGAGGTTGCGATCAATGTAGAGGAATCGAGGTGAGAAAAGAGGTATTAAAAGGTAGAAAACTACACAATGTTTTCTAAAATAGATGCATCTGTATACTAATTTAATATAAAATGCATACAAATTTACCATCTAAATGTCATGGGACCTAGGTAGAGTGTCATGTTATCTCGACGTCTCAGGTTTTCCACCTAAAATGCCCAAGGTTTGTGACTCATCTATCTGTGCCCTATCTGTTCAACATCTGATTCACCACAACATTCATACAGTCTTTGCCAAAGCATGTGTACACATTGGTGAAAGGTCTAACAAATTGGTAGTACTTATGATGCCCTTTGCACGTCATAGGATGTACTGCACTAGTTCCATACTGAGAACCATAATTAGTGGCATCGTTTGCCAATAATGGATACATAGCTTCAAATGAGGATGAAGGGATGTGACGACTGGTTCTGTGGATGATGAAGTACAAGACAGATGACATACTTGATTAATGCCATATCTAGAGTTAAAAGAGTTTGTAGCATAACTGGAAATGAAATTTAATATGCATTGATGGGAAGTGTGGTAGCCTAGTAGAGCTCAAATAAACAAGTGATTATGATTCCAGAACTATCAAAATGCATATGCTTACCCTCATTTGTTTATCTATAAACAAGTGCATAAGTATAAACATGGAACATATATGATATGTTTACCTATTACAAAAGGATTAATAAATTGTACAATAAGATGAAACTAAAATTTATAGAGGATGACTGACCTCACTTACTAGAAGACCAATGGTTGTTCCAGAAAGAGCACTATCAGGGAAAAGATCCTCGGGCCCCTAGGGCCCATCGGTTAGATAGAGTGCATGAGGGAAGGACCTTCGGATGCCAGGGCTACCCGTCAGTGAGGTGACAAGGGAACCGTCTACCTAGGAAGCACCCGCCCTCGGATAAACACCGAGGCACTGAGCCTGGGGTTGGGTGTGGCGGAGCAGCAGAGGGGCCCGAGCGAACAGAAAGGAAACCACTCAAGTGGGTTCCTCGCCTGGCCCGATACTAATCCGCCATAAGTAGCCAACTGTATTAACTATGCCTAACACCAGGTCACACAATCCGCCTCTCACTCATGATGTGTGTAACCCCTCGGCTTACAACGCACTCATGATCTCTGCAACCCTTTGGTCAGCGACACCCTCATGACCTATAAGCCCCTTGGTCTGCGAAGCACTCATGACATATCAAGCCTAGGTCTGAGAGCGTGAACCATCCACACGGCCCATAATGCGACGAGCTACGCTGAGACCCGGGCTACCTAGACCAGGGGTCAACATGGCACAGAGGTAGAAATGATGGCACTGGGGCCCTGCGCCACCCATGCCAGCCATCATAATGAGCATGAACAGAGATGACCATACGACAAGACGCATGTAGGCAAATGACCCTGCCAAAGTAAGGCACTCGGTTTTATCACGGTATAATGGCTCCTCCCAAAGGGACCACCGACCGCTGCCCCCATCTTGGCCTATAAAAGGAGGAGGTCGGCCACGAAGGCACGAAAGGCATGCAGACGGACCCAGACGAAGTAGAGAGACTCAGACAAACTCAAGAGGACCCAAGATAGAAGATACTTGACAGAAGGCCACAAACGCCTGGAGATACCTGAAGACGTGGAGGCTGGAGCCAAGGCTTTCCGTAGGACTCTAGTCCCATAGTCTTTAGGACCACTCCCACATAAGAGACTTGGGAGCCCTTCCTCCCTCTCTCGCCCGCTTGTAACCCCCTTGTAACCCCTAATACGAGCATCGAGCAACAAAGGTATCGGTAGCGCGAGCCACCGAAGACTGGATGTAGAGACATTTTGCCCAAACCAGTATAAACTTTGCGCCCACCGAGCACACCGTTCGGAGCTTAGAATACACACATACAAATTTACTTGTCAGAGCGGAGGTTCGAAACACCGACAATCACCTCTAACTGTTTTAGTAGATCCAAGAAGGGGAGCGCCTAAAGTGCAATAACTCAAAAAATGAGGATAAGTGGATAAATTAAATATGGCAACAATTTAGTAATATTCATTCTAGTCAGTGTACGAACTACAAAATATGCATGTATATGTTCACTAAGCCACTCGATATAGTGCTTGGGAGCAATTTCTAGTTTCAACCATTATAAAAAGGCAATGTATCTTATGCACATGCCTACGGCTATGCACATATGCACATCTCCCATTATATCCATCTAAGCATGATCCGATGGTCACCACTGAAAGTTGCCTAGAGGGGGGTGAATAGGCGAAACCTGAAATTTATAAACTTAAGCACACACTACAAGCGGGGGTTAGCGTTAGAATTAAAGTCAAGTCCGGGAGAGAGGGGGAAACAAATCAAATGGAAATCAAGCGAATGAACACGGTGATTTGTTTTACCGAGGTTCGGTTCCAAAGAACCTAGTCCCCGTTGAGGTGGTCACAAAGACCGGGTCTCTTTCAACCCTTTCCCTCTCTCAAATGGTCACTTAGACCGAGTGAGCCTTCTTCCTTAATCTCATGGGTCACTAAGACCCCGCAAGGACCACCACACACTTGGTGTCTCTTGCCTCGCTTACAAAGCACTTGAGAATAAGAGAAAGAAAAGAAGAAAGGCAATCCAAGAAGCAAGAGCTCAAAAGAACAGAAAATCTCTCTCACACAAGTTACTAAGTGTTTGAGATGAATTTGGGACTTGAAGAGGCTTTGATCTTTTGAATTGTGTCTAGGAGTAAATGCTAGAGCTCTTGTATTGAATGTGATACTCAGAAATCTTGGATGCTTGGAGTTGTGGTGGTTGGGGGGTATTTATAGCCCTCAACCACCAAGGTAGCCATTGGGGAGGCTGCTGTCGATGGGCGTACCGGATAGTCTGGTGCATCACCAGACAGGCACTGTTCCTTGTCCGGTGTGCCGCCACATCAACCAACCGTTAGGGTTCGGAGCTTGGTCGACCATTGGAGCTTTGTCCTCTTACGGCACCGGACAGTCCGGTGCCCCTCTGACTTTTTGCTCTGACTTCTGCTGCGTTACTGTGCTGCACTGTTCATCCGTTAGATTTGACTGTTGCGCGCTGGAGAGCCGTTGCCCGCTGGCTCACCGGACAGTCCGATGGCACACCGGACAGTCCAGTGAATTATAGCGGAGCACGCTTGCGTTTTCCCGAGAGTGGCTGGTTGGCACTTGTACGGTCCTGGTGCACCGGACACTGTCCGGTGGTGCACCGGACAGTCCGGTGCGTCATACCACAGCACACTCAAGTTCTTTTTGCTCCTTTTGAATTGGGTCCCTAACTTGAATATTTATTGGTTTGTGTTAAACCTTATGCACATGTAATACATGAATTCTAGAGCAAACTAGTTAGTCCATATGTTTGTGTTGACGATCAACCACCAAAATTAATTATAGGAAAAGGTTAACCCTATTTCCCTTTCAATTTCCCCCTTTTTGGCGATTGATGCCAACACAAACGAAAGCAAATATAAAGTGCAGAAATGAACTAGTTTGCATATAGTAAATGCATAGGTTACTTAGAATTAAACCAATATAAAAGTCTTACTAAAAATAAGAGTGAATGGATTGCTTTCTTTTGATTAACATTTTGGACCACTTTTGCACCACTTGTTTTGTTTTTGCAAATCCTTTTTGAAAGTCTTTTCAAAGTCTTTTTGCAAATAGTCAAAGGTATATGAATAATATTGCAAGAAGCATTTTCAAGATTTGAAATTTCTCCCTGAAAGGGAAATAGGGTCAAACCTTTTCCAATAGGAATTTTGGTGGTTGAATTGCCCAACACGAAATTATTGGACTAACTAGTTTGCTCCAGATTATGTGTTCTACAGGTGCCAAAGGTTCACAACAAACCAATACAAAGTCAAAAGAAAGGGTTCAAAACAAAGGAGCAAAATATACCGAAGGCAGCCCTAGTCTGGTGCACCGGACTGTCCGGTGTGCCACCGTCTGTCCGGTGCACCAGGGAGAATTAAATCAAACTTGCCAGCCTCGGGAATTTTGGAGGCCGCTCCGCTATAATTCACCGGACTGTCCGGTGTAGCACCGGACTTTCCGGTGTGCCAGCGGAGCAACGGCTACATCGCACCAACGGTCGTCTGTAGAGGACATTAAATGCGCTACAGTGCGCGCCTGCGCGCACAGAAGTCAGAGCAGGCGCCAGAAGGCGCACCGGACAATCTACATGACCTGTCCGGTGCACCACCGGACTGTCCGGTGGCCCAGTTGTCAGAAGCTCCAACGGTCGAACCCTAACGGTTGGGTGACGTGGCTGGCGCACCGGACTGTCCGGTGCGCCATACGACAGAAGCCATCCCCAATGGCCATTTTGGTGGTTGGGGCTATAAATACCCCAACCACCCCACTCTTCATGGCATCCAAGCATCCACTACATCTCATTCAATACAAGAGCAATACACAACATTCCAAGACACAAATCAAAGCCTCCGATCGAATCAAAGTCCCCAATTCAACTCTAGTTCTTAGGACTTGTGAGGAGATCGACTTGTGTTCTTTTATTGCTCTTGTGCTTGGTTTGCTTTCTTCTTTGTCTCATTCTTACTCTCAAAACCTTGTAAGCGAAGCAAGAGACACCGATTGTGTGGTGGTCCTTGCGGGGTCTAAGTGACCCGAGAAATCAAGGAAGGAAGCTCACTCGGTCTAAGTGACCGTTTGAGAGAGGGAAAGAGTTGAAAGAGACCCCATCTTTGTCACCACCTCAATAGGGAGTAGGTTTGCAAGAACTGAACCTCGGTAAAACAAATCACTGTGTCATCCATTCTTATTTGCTTGTGATTTGTTTTCGCCCTCTCTTTTGGACTCGTTTATATTTCTAACGCTAACCCCGGCTTGTAGTTGTGCTTAAGTTTATAATTTTCAGATTCCGCCTATTCACCCCCCCTCTAGGCGACTTTCAATTGGTATCAGAGCCCGGTGCTTCATTAGAGCCTAACCGCTCGAAGTGATGTCGGGAGAACACGCCAAGAAGGAGATGGTGACCGGCGAGAAGCCCACCACAAGCCACGGGAAGGCTCCATCGGGAGAGTCCCGCAACAAGAAGAAGGAGGAATCACCTTCTCACAAGTCGCACCGGAGTGGCGAGAAGAAAAAGAAGATGAAGAAGGTGGTCTACTATGAGACCGACTCTTCATCGCCATCCACCTTCGGCTCCGACGCGCCGTCCGTAACTTCTAAGCGCCATGAGCGCAAGGAGTTTAGTAAGATTCCCCTACGCTACCCTCGTATTTCAAAACATACTCCATTACTCTCCGTTCCATTAGGCAAATCACCGGTTTTTGACGGTGAAGATTATAACATGTGGAGTGATAAAATGCGGCATCACCTAACCTCACTCCATGCTAGTATTTGGGACATTGTTGAGTTTGGTTTACAGGTACCATCCGTAGGGGATGAGGACTATGATTCGGACAAAGTTGCCCAACTCTGGCACTTTAACTCACAAGCCACCACAATACTCCTCGCCTCTCTAAGTCCAGAGGAGTATAACAAGGTGCAAGGATTAAAGAGCGCCAAGGAGATTTGGGACGTGCTCAAAACAGCGCACGAAGGAGACGAGGTGATCAAGATCACTAAGAGGGAGACAATCGAGGGGGAGCTCGGTCGCTTCATGCTCAACCAAGGAGAAGACCCGCAAGCCATGTACAACTGGCTAAAAACCTTGGTGAACCAAGTGCGCAACCTCAGGAGCACCAAGTGGGATGACCATGAAATGGTCAAGGTTATTCTTAGATCACTCGTATTTCTTAACCCCACTCAAGTTCAATTAATTTGTGGTGATCCAAGATATAAACTAATGTCTCCCGAGGAAGTGATATGCAAATTTGTGAGCTTTGAATTGATGATCAAAGGCTCCAAAAAGATCATCGAGCAAGGCGCCTCCTCCTCCGTACCCGAAGCACAACCCATTGCATTCAAGGCAACGGAGGAGAAGAAAGAAGACTCTACACCGAGTAGGGTCCCCATCGACGCCTCCAAGCTCGACAATGAGGAGATGGCGCTCATCATCAAGAGCTTCCGCCAAATCCTCAAGCAAAGGAAGGGGAAAGATTACAAGCCCCGTTCCAAGAAGGTTTGATACAAATGTGGTAAGCCCGGTCATTTTATCGCTAAATGTCCATTGTCTAGTGATAGTGACAGGGATAACGACAAGAGGGGGAAGAAGAAGGAGAAGAAGAGATATTACAAGAAAAAGGGTGGCGATGCACATGTTTGCCGGGAGTGGGACTCCGACGAGAGCTCCACCGACTCCTCCGACGACGAGGACGCCACAAACATCGCCGTCAACAAGGGACTTCTCTTCCCCAATGTCGGTCACAAGTGTCTTATGGCGAAGGACAGCAAGAAGAAGAAGGTAAGATCAAAATCCTCCACTAAGTATGCCACTTCTAGTGATGAGGAAAATTCTAGTGATGATGAGGACAATTTGCTTACTCTTTTTGCCAATCTTAACATGGAACAAAAAGAGAAATTAAATGAATTGATTAGTGCCATTCATGAGAAGGATGAACTCTTGGATAGCCAAGAGGACTTCCTTATCAAAGAAAATAAAAAGCATGTTAAGACTAAAAATGCTTATGCTCAGGAGGTAGAGAAAAATGAAAAATTAACTAGTGAGCTAAGTAGTTGCCATGACACTATTTCCAACCTTAGAATTGAGAATGCTGATATGATTGCTAAGGTTGAGAAGTCAAACATTTGTGATGATTCAATTGTCAATCTTAGAAATGATAATGCTAGTTTAATTGCTATGATTGATAAATTGAGTGCCTCTCTTGCTAGCCTTAGGAATGAGAATGAAACATTAATTGCTAAGGCTAAAGACTTAGATGTTTGCAATGTTTCCATTTCCAATCTTAGACATGAGAATGCTATTTTACATGCTAAGATTGTTGAATTAAATGATTGCAAACCCTCTACATCTACCGTTGAGCATGTTTCTATTTGCACTAGATGTAGAGATGTTAATGTGGATGCTATTCTTGATCACCTTGCTTTAATTAAACAACAAAATGATCATATAGCTACATTAACTGCTAAAATCAATGAGCATGACTTGGAAAATGAGAAATTTAAATTTGCTAGAAGCATGCTCTATAGTGGGAGACGCCCTGGCATTAAGGATGGCATTGGCTTCCAACAGGGAGACAATGTTAAGCTTAATGCCCCTCCTAAAAGATTATCTATTTTTGTCAAGGGCAAGGCTCCCATGCCTCAGGATAACGAGGGTTACATTTTATATCCTGCCGGTTATCCTGAGGATAAGATTAGGAGAATTCATTCTAGGAAGTCTCACTCTGGCTCTCATCATGCTTTTATATATAAGAGTGAGAAATCTAGTTCTAGGCAATCAACCCATGCTAAATTGCCTAAGAAGAAAACTCCTAGAGCATCAAATGATCATAATGTTTCATTCAAAACTTTTGATGCTTCTTATGTGCTAACAAACAAATTAGGCAAGGTAGTTGCCAAATATGTTGGGGGCAAACACAAGGGATCAAAGACTTGTGTTTGGGTACCCAAAGTTCTTGTATCTAATGTCAAAGGACCCAAAACTGTTTGGGTACCTAAAGTCAAGAACTGAATTTGTTTTGTAGGTTTATGCATCCGGGGGCTCAAGTTGGATCATCGACAGCGGGTGCATAAACCACATGACTGGGGAGAAAAGAATTTTTCTCCTCCTACGAGAAAAACCAAGATCCCCAACGAGCTATCACATTCGAGGATGGAAATCAAGGTTTGGTCAAAGGATTTGGGTAAAATTGCTATATCACCTAACCATTCTATTTCCAATGTTTTTCTTGTAGATTCTTTAGATTATAACTTGCTTTCTGTTTCTCAATTATGCAAAATGGGTTACAACTATCTTTTTACGGATACAGGTGTTACTGTCTCTAGAAGAAGTGATGATTCAATAGCTTTTAAGGGAGTGTTAGAGGGTCAACTATACTTAGTTGATTTCAATAGAGCTGAACTCGATACTTGCTTAATTGCTAAGACTAACATGGGTTGGCTCTGTCATTGCCGACTAGCCCATGTTGGGATGAAGAATCTTCACAAGCTTCTAAAGGGAGAACACATTTTGGGACTAACAAATGTTCATTTTGAGAAAATAGAATTTGTAGCGCATGCCAAGCAGGGATGCAAGTTGGTGTTCATCATCCACATAAGAACATCATGACGACTGACAAGCCACTCGAGCTCCTCCACATGGACCTATTCGGCCCGATAGCTTACATAAGCATCGGTGGGAGTAAGTGAAAGGGAAATGTGCCCTTGGGCCATTTCTAAGTATTTTGGTGATCAAGTGCCAACACAAATGGTTTAATGTGAAACTATGTCAAATGGTGGAAGGAGTGCAAAGTCAACACAAAGGTATGATTCTAGACTTAGTACATTGGTTTTTGTGTACTAACATATTTGTCTAAGTGCTAGAATCAGAGAAAATTCAATTGGAAAAGACTTGGCTCGAGCAGCCAAGACTCTGCTCAGTCTAGGTGCACTGGACTGTCCAGTGGTGCACCAGACAGTGTCCGGTGGTGCACCGGACAGTGTCCGGTGCGCCAGGCTGGCGTCTGATCAACTGGCTGCTCTCAGGTCTCGACGACGGCGTACGGCTATAAATCACCGGACTGTCCTGTGGTGCACCGGACAGTGTCCGGTGAGTCGGCTGCGGTGAAGTCGCCGCTCTCAGGAACCAAGTCAACAGCGTACAACTATAATTCACCGGACTGTCCGGTGAGCCAACGGTCGGGCGTGCCAACGGTCGGCCGTGCAATCCGCGCGTGACGCGTGGCCGAGCCAACGGTCGGATGGGGGCACCGGACAGTGTCCGGTGCGCCAACGGCTCCATGTCTCCAACGGTCGGCTGCGCCAGAATAGGAAAGAAATCCGCACCGTACAGTGTCCGGTGGTGCACCGGACTGTCCGGTGCGCCAGTCGACAGAAGGCAAGAATTGCCTTCCTGGATTGCTCTCAACGGCTCCTAGCTGCCTTGGGGCTATAAAAGGGACCCCTAGGCGCATGGAGGAGTAGACTAAGCATCCCTTGAGCATTCCTAAGCACCAAGACTTCATTTCTGCGCATTCGATTCTTTGTGATAGCAACTAGAGCTCCATTTGAGTAGAGAACTCTTTGAGTTGTGTTGAGAGCTCGTGTTGTGACTTGTGTGCGTATTGTTGCTCTGATTTTGTGTCTTGTGTGTGTTGCTCATCCCATCCTTACTTCCGTGATTCTTTGTGACAATCAAAATGTAAGGGCGAGAGGCTCCAAGTTGTGGAGATTCCTCGCAAGCGGGATATAGTGAAACAAAAGCAAAACACCGTGGTATTCAAGTGGGTCTTTGGACCGCTTGAAAGGGGTTGAGTGCAACCCTCGTCCGTTGGGACGCCACAACGTGGAGTAGGCAAGTGTTGGACTTGGCCGAACCACGGGATAAACCACTGTGCCTCTCTGTGTTGATCTCTTTGTGGTTATTGTGTTTTGCAAGAACTCATCTCTAGCCACTTGGCTTCATTGCGCTAACACTTAATCAAGTTTGTGGCTTTGAGTTTAAGTTTTTACAGGATCACCTATTCACCCCCCCTCTAGGTGCTCTCAATTGGTATCGGAGCCGTTCTCCTCACGAAAGGGACTAATCGCCCGAAGAGATGGATCCTAAGGGCAAGGGGATGGTGATCAACAATGACAAGGAGAAGGAGTCCTTCATCAATGAGCCAAAAGACGACAAGCCCACCGACTCGGGCTCAAGTCATAAGAAGAAGGATGGGAAGAAGAAGAGACATATTAAGAAGATTGTCTACTACGACGACAGCGACGAGTCTTCTTCTTCTCAAAAGGACGACGACGACAACGACTACGAGAAAAAGAAGACGGTTAACTCGAACTTCTCTTTTGATTACTCTCGTATTTCGCAAAGTTCCAATGCTCATTTGCTTTCCATTCCCCTCGGTAAACCTCCTCACTTTGATGGAGAGGACTACGGATTTTGGAGTCACAAAATGCGTAGCCACTTGTTCTCTCTCCATCCAAGTATATGGGAGATAGTAGAAAATGGAATGCAATTTGATAGTACGGATAGTCCTATGTTCATCAATGAACAAATTAATAAAAATGCACAAGCTACCACTGTTCTTTTAGCGTCATTGTGCAGGGATGAATACCATAAGGTGAGCGGCTTGGATAACGCCAAGCATATTTGGGACACCCTCAGGATCTCATGAGGGAAATGATGTCACCATGCTGTTGGCACTTGCTCTCCTGAGCGAGTTGATCCAACAGGGGAGTAAAAGCGGTGTAAACAGGGCTACAACACGAGATGGCAATAGCTCTGTTAACCTAGCCTCTCAAGGGCACTGTGCGGGGGTATTTATAGGTATCTGAGTGCCCAGCGTCCAGTGTTAAGGACGCATGTGCCCTCAGGCACCTAGGTTATCCCCGGAATATTCCCATAAAGAAGGGTTACAGACCGTAATTACAGGGAGACCTTTACAAATTAGGCCCGTAATGCGCAGCGGCCACGCAGGGCCTGTTACAATGGGCCGGATCACACGTGGGCCTCCATGTTGAGCGAGGTCGCAAAATGAGACGACCTCGTCACAAGTCTTCGTCCGGCGACGTGTGGGACGAAGGGTAGGTCTGCCTGTCGTCTTGCCTTCGTTGGTGCAGCGAGGTCGGCGAAGGCATCAAGCGAAGGGTGGCGTCTTCGCCTTCGCCCCAACATTTGCCCTCCGAGGGACCAGTTCGACTAAGTCATCTGGTGCCAAAGACGTCGCTAGATGGTGGAGACGCTGCCCTCGCTCGAAGTGGTTCCGCGGGGGGTTTTTGACATGACCGTTGATTGACGCCGTACTGTTGGATTGCGGGTTTCCCGAAGCGCCGCGCTCTGTGTATAAAAGGGGGCGGGGGGCGGCGCGTTTTGAACTTTATCTTTCCGTGCTCTGCGAAAACCCTAACCGCCTTCTCAAACTGCTCGCTGCTCGTCTGCCCTCCTTGCTCTTGCTCGTCGGAGATCTGGCCCATGTGAAGCAGACCGCCCGCCACCACCGATGGTACGTAGCGATGCCGTCCTCTTCCTCTTCTGCTGCCGCTACACCGCCGGCCGGCGCGTCGTCCGGGAAGACGCTGAGCAATGTGGCGGTGGAGGAGTTGCGCACCGGTGACACAGTGGAGTTCGGCGTGTCACGGATGCCCTCGGTCCACGTGCAAGACATGCAACAACTTGGTTATTTCGGCGGCGGAGTGGCACGTGTCCCGGGGACGGAGAAGGTCCCCGAGCCAGAAGGCGAGTTGGTTGTGTTCGAGGCTTTTTTCGCTGCTGGCCTTCGTCTGCCCGCACATCGATTTGTGGGAGAAGTCCTGCGTAGGTTCAACATCCAGGTCCACCAGCTGACGCCAAATGCCGTGGTGGCTCTGGCGAAATATGTCTGGGCAACGACTTCGTACGGCGGGCAGCCCTCGGTCGAAGTCTTCGTGAAGTATTATTGTCTGCACTAGTAGAAAAGGAAAATCGGAAATAAGATTGCTCAATTTGGATCTTGCACGTTTACGCCGAAGATGGGCAAGACTTCGATGGAGGTCGTTGAGTTGGTTCCCTGTGCCCGCAATAAATGGGGCAACTGGTGGGAATTTTGGTTCTATGTTGCCGAAGGCACAGTCGAAGACCATCCGGGGCTCCCCGTGGCCGAGATGTGTTCGCATTATTATTCAGCATACCCGCGGTTTGAAGTAGCGGAGGAGGATGCAGACGAAGGGGCCCTGCGGTGCGCGGCCGGCCTGAGTAGCGGGCGCGATCTGGTTGAGGAGTTTGTCGCGTATGGGGTGTGGCCCTTGGCGCATGGCTGGGCGCTGGGCGAAGTATGCCCTCGCCAGATGCCTTCCCATGGCGGGATGCTGGTGCGGAGTCCCGCCTTCGCACTGGATTTGCATGGCCGAGATCCCGCCGCATTCGTGCGTGAGGCAGAGGATGGGGCGGCGCTGATAGTTGGTCGCTACGTGCCGAAGACGGAGGGCCAGCGTAGTTGGGATATACGCGGATCCAACGATCGCTTTAATAGGGTCTTCGAGTTGAACCGTCTGCCGTATGGCGGTTATCCCGGGCAAGACGATGTCGATCGCCGCGGGAAGAAACCGGCGGCGGAGACTGAGACGACCCCGCGCCGGCGGCCACCCCATCCACTAAGAAGAGGAAGCTAGGTACTGTGATGGGAGGACTAGGGGTCTCCGATAGTTTTGCTGTGGAGCTGATGGGGACATGCGCGGCCCCCGGGGGAAGGATGTCTTCGCCCGAGCTCCGGGAGTCTTTGGCGCGGATGCTGAAGGTTACCGGGGGTTGGTGGCCTAAGAACGTTCCTATCCCCCGTGCGGCCGGCGAAGACTTTTTTACATCTCGCATGGTTCGTGACTTGAGAGTGTTTCCTTATGGACGGAATATTGCTGCTGTTGTGTCGGCAGTGATGGACAAGGATCGTCAGGAGGCTGCGCAAAAGCGCCGGGCGGTCATCAGGCTGCCCGAGGCTAGGCCGAAGAGGACGCTGGCGGCGAAGTCGGCCGCCCCTGGGTCCAGCAAGGTGCCGGATGTCGTGAAGGCAGCCGACGCCGGCGTAGCCAAGTGTGCCTCCGCCGGAGCCACGAAGGCCCGAGACTTGCCTTCGCCGGCGAAGCGCGTTGCCGATTTCGGCACTGATATTAGTGTGGATGATTATCTCATTGGTAAGTCGTTGGCCCGAGTTTTTTTTTTCTTTTTTTTGACTGTTGATACTTTGCAGGATCGGGCGAGGGGCAACTTGTTGTTGTTCCGACTGCGGTGGCGACCACGTTGTCTGCCACGGTGCCTGGGGCGAAGGGTAGCGCTCTCAGCGCTGGCGGTGAGATTTCGGCGCTCACCACCGTCAAAGACGAAGCGGGCACTGTGTCCTGCCGGCTGAGGGAGGCGTCGCAGCGGCTGAGTCAGGTAGTTGGGCTAGACTTCGGTTTTTACTGTTTTCGTTGGGATTGTGGACTTATGTTTGTCTTTTAGGCGGCTGACTTCACTGATCGCGTGGCATCGGGGGCCCTTACGGCAGCTGTGTCTGCCGAAGTTGAGAGACTTCGGGCGCAGCATGCTGACGCTGTCTGGGAAAAGTCGGCCGCCGATAGCAAGTGCTGCAAGCTGACGGAGAAGGTGGCCGCGCTGGAGGGCGAGAGGACTGACCTCCGGCGCTAGCTGGCAGAGGAGAGGAGGGAGGCTAATCAGGCCCTCGCCAAGGCGCAGTCGGCGCAGGCGGAGGCCAATCTGGCGCGGGTGGAGGGTAGTCTCGCCAGCCAGTGCGCCGAGGAATGAGAGACACGGTTCAACACGCTGCAGGCCCGCATGGAGAGGGTCGAGGCCTCGATGCGCTCGGAAGTTGAGCGGACGCGCAAACAGCTCATGAACTCATACCACGAGCTGGGCGCGTGGACCGCTGACTTCGAAGTGCCCGACCGAGAGTCAGGCCTTCACTGCCTTGAGTGGCTGCAAGAGGAGTTGTTGGCGCTCCCGACCATTGTGGAGGGATTTATGTCCTTTGCCTCCCTGGTCACCTGCGAAGGGGCGATGAACGCGCTGTCCCGCGAAGGATGCAGTCACTATGAGGTCTTCGACCGATCTGATGAGGATTTCGAGCGAGAAATTTACAAGGTCGAGGACCCTGTGGTGAAGGAATCCACGGGAGCCCTCTTCGACCGGATGTGGGGCCCCCACGGTAGGGAGGTGGTGAGGGAGCGGTCCGACCGGGCGAGGGATCAGGTAATGTTTATCTTTTGTTTAGTGTTGTTGGATATGGGTTATACGTGGGCTTGCTGAATCGGTGTGCTGTGTTGCAGGCGGCGCGTGATGAGAAAGTGGAGGACTTCGGAGCTTTGAACAGCGCGCGACCTGAAGCGGAGTCGAGCCCGGTGGCCCCGCCCCTGGAAACCGTCGAAGGCTCCCCCGCTGCCCCTGCGGCTACTGTGTCCGGTGGTGGCTCATCGCCAACCGCAGTGCCGAGGGCTGAGGATCCCCCGAAGACAGCGACAGAGCCGGCAGCGGAGGATCCCACGGTGGCTGGGCCTTCGCAGGTGGCTTAGTGGGTGTGGGTAGTTAGGGAATTTTGTATATGTTGCTGAACCTTGGTTGCTGCGCAGGTTCAAGGTTTTGGGCCTGCGCACGCAACCGCCACTGCTAATTTTTTGGCGGCTTCGACCGTGGATGCTGGGAATGAATCGAATGAGTCTGCTTCTAAGTTTTCTGATTTTGGTGATTCTGGGAGTTCGGTTGAGTGGACGGAGGAGTCGTCGGATGAGGACTTGGATTACTTTGCGGCCTTGGATGTGGCAGCGGCGGAGGCTTCGCCGCGTGCTGCGGATGCTGAAGTTGTGCCTGGTCCGAGCGCTGGGCGCAGGCGGCGAAGGGCGGTTGCAAAGCGTAGAGTGAGTGAGGTGGATGGCGGTCGGCTTCGTGTGGACAGGGCTGGCAAGCAGGAATTGTTGTCCTTGCCGGCCGTTGCGAGTGTAGGTGAGGGGGAGTTGCGAAGTCTTTTTGAGGGTGAGGAGCTTAGGATAATGCTATTTAACTATAGGGAGATGGGAACCATTCCGAAGGTTGAACCGATGTAAGGTGTGATGCCCTCGCTGTACATATGTAACTATAATTTGTATGATGAGGTTATGCGCCTGCGCGCATCCGGCTATGCTTGTAAAGGCGTTGTGCGCTTGGTCTAGTATGTTTATTATGTCGGTCCGGCGCGCCTGTAGTCAGTCTTTGCACGGACAGTTTGGTGTAGGGTTTAGCACGGGTAGTCTTTTGAGGAAGACTTCGATTTTTCGCACTTGTTGCGCTAGTCCGGCTGCACCCTTAGGCGACTTTTGCACGGATAGTCTTTTTGAGGAAGACTTCGATTTTTCGCACTTGTTGCGCTAGTCCGGCTGCACCCTTAGGCGACTTTTGCACGAATAGTCTTTTTGAGAAGACTTCAAATTTACGCACTTGTTGTGCTAGTCCGGCTGCACCCTTGGGCGACTTTTGCACGGATAGTCTTTTGAGAAGACTTCGAATTTACGCACTTGTTGTGCTAGTCCGGCTGCACCCTTGGGCGACTTTTGCACGGATAGTCTTTTTGAGAAGACTTCGAATTTACGCACTTGTTGTGCTAGTCCGGCTGCACCCTTAGGTGACTTTTGCATGGACTGTCGCACGCGAGGGTGGCCATCGCTGTCCCTCGCGGTGACTTTTGTGTCGGTCGAATGTCGAAGACCGTTTAAACGGTCTTTTTCGACGTAGTTTTTGCGGGGGATTTTTCGCGTGTATATTACATGGCTCCGCCTCGTTAAAAACCTCACCCCCCGGGAGGAAAAGAGTGTGGGCCGGCTGAAAAACTGTTCTGCGGATTACAAGGGCTAAGGGGCCCTGAGGAGTTAAACAAAAAATTTGCGAAGATTATCAATGTTCCAAGAATGTTCTAAGTCTTCGCCGGATGGAGTTGTGAGTCTATACGCACTGGGGGACGCCTTTGTCTTGACGATGAAAGGGCCCTCCCACTTCGGCTCCAACTTGCCCTGGGACTCTGTCCGAGCTGTCCAGACGAGCATGAGGTCTCCTTCGTTGAACTCCCTCGGGATGACTGTGTGGTCGCGCCATGCTTTTGTCTGGGCTTAGTATTTGTCCAGAGCCTGTAGGGCGAAGACGCGGTCTCCATCGATGAGGTCCTTCGAAGTCGGCTCGTCTACGTCGGGGACGGGCGACGCGGCTGTCTGAGGCGACCCATGTTTTATTTCTTGCGGAGTCATAGCTTCCGATCCGTATAGAAGGCAGAAAGGGGTGAACCCAGTCGCCCTGCACTCAGTTGTGTTCAGCGCCCAGACCACTTTGGGTAACAGGTCGGGCCACTTGCCTTTTTTGTCGTCGAGGAGCATTTTCTTGACGGCTGTGAAAATTTTGCCGTTGGCGCGCTCCATGACTCCGTTGGATTGGGGGTGGTACACGGAGGCGAAGGCAAGCTTGGTGCCGATGGAGAAGCAGAAATCTTTGAAGTCTTGGTTGTCGAACTGCTTGCCGTTGTCGACCGTGAGCTCAGACGGGACTCCGAAGCGGCAAACAATATTTTGCTAGAAGAATTTCTGGGCTGTCTTCGATGTTATAGTGGATACTGCCCTCGCTTCAATCCATTTGGTGAAGTATTCAACGGTGACGAAGGTGAACTTGAGGTTCCCCTGAGTCGTGGGCAGGGGCCGGACAATGTCTAGGCCCCAGCGCTGAAGGGGCCACATGTGGGCGATTAGCTTCGTGAACTGCGAAGGGTGTCCCGAGCGTGGGGAAAATTTCTGACAGGCTTCGCAGGATCTCACGACCCGATTTGCGGCGTAAATCATGGCGGGCCAGTAGAAACCTTGGCGAATCACCTTTGCTGCTAGGGCCCTAGGCCCTGCGTGGGAACCACAAGTCCCGCTGTGGACTTCGTGCAGAATTTGGACACCTTCGGTCTCGGTGACACACTTAAGCATCGGTTGGCTGACCCCCTTCTTGTAAAGTTGGCCCTCGATCAGTGCGAAGTCCCGGCTTCGGTGTTTGAGGCGCTTGGCCTCATTGTTGTCGGTTGGATGATAGTACCCCTGCAGGTACAAGGTTATTGGTGCCCGCCAGTCTTCGGTCATGATGAGGTTGACTATGCGGTGGCCCTCGCTGTCATTGGTTATTTGGAGCCCTTCAGGGCTGCGGACGGCTGGCGTGCCGATGACGTGGTAGAACATGTCGGAGGGTAGGGCCTCGCCCCTGGCGGCTGCCTTGGCTAGTGCATCGGCCTCCTCATTCTTGGCTCGGTCCACGTGCTGCAACGTGAAACCCTTGAATTGTCTTTCGAGGCTGCGGATGGCCGTGAGGTACTGCATGAGTGCGGGGTCCTTCGCTGCATAATCTTTCTCGACCTGGCCGACGACTACCTTGGAGTCTGTTTTGATGATGCAGGTGGTGACACCGAGTGCCCTTAGCTTGCGAAGGCCGAGGATGACAGCCTCGTATTCTACTATGTTGTTGGTGCACCTATCAGACTCCAAAGCAAAGCTGAGGCGCGCTGCATATTTGTGCTTAATCCCGGTGGGCGAAGTAATGACTGCAGCGGCGCCTGCCTCCGCATGGCACCATGCGCCGTCACAATGGATTGTCCACACTTTTTCTGCGGACGGCTCCGGTTGCGTTATTGGTCCAGTCCAGTCTACGACGAAGTCTGCCAGGACTTGCGACTTGATGGCTGTCCTGGGTTCGAATGTGATGTGATAGCCGGAGAGTTCGGCTGCCCACTTGGCAATCCGTACTGACGCCTCCGGGTTTCTAAACAGCTCGCCGAGTCCTCTGTCTGAGGTAACCTGGACCTTGAATGCCTCAAAATAATGGCGCAATTTGCGAGAGGCCATCACGACTGCATAGGCGATCTTTTCCAGCTCCGTCATGTTGCATTTTGATGTTGTGAGCACTTCAGAGACGTAATAAACTGGACGCTGCTTGGTTGTGCCCTCTCTGGTCTGCTCTTGAACCAGTGCTGCGCTGACCGCATGTGGCGAAGCCGCGACATAGAGCAATAGGGGTAGCGAAGGGTCGGGGCTCGTAAGAATCGCCAGTTCTGACAAGTACTGTTTTAGTGAAGCGAAGGCCGCCGCCTGCTCTGGCCCCCATGCGAAGTCTTTTGCGCCGCGGAGTGTTTTGAGGAACGGGAGACTCCGCTCCGCGGACTTGGAGATAAATCTATTGAGGGCGGCCAACCTGCCTGTCAGTCGTTGCACTTCTCTGGCTGACTGCGGGGGCATCATATTGATGATTGCCTGGATTTTGGTTGGATTGGCCTCAATTCCGCGGTGTGATACCAGGTAGCCCAAGATTTTTCCCTGGCGGACTCCGAAAACACACTTCTCAGGGTTGAGGCGAAGTCGTGCGGCTCGCATGCTCGCGAACGTTTCGGCGAGGTCGGCCAGGTGGTCTGCCTTGCTTCTGCTGGCAACGACGATGTCGTCCACATATGTGAAGATATTTCTGCCGATCTGGCTCTCGAGCATCGTTTTAGTGAGTCGAGAGAAAGTGGACCCGACATTCTTGAGTCCCTCCGGCATTCTGATGAAACAATACGTGCCGAAGGGTGTTATGAAGCTGGTGCTTGCCTTGTCCTCCTCCTTCATATATATTTGGTGGTAGCCGGAGAAGCAGTCGAGGAGTGACATGACTTCACACCCGGCTGCGCTATCGACGATTTTGTCGATTCGGGGCAGCGGGAAATTGTCCTTGGGGCAGGCCTTGTTAAGACTGGTGAAGTCTATGCACATCTGCCATTTGCCGCTCTTTTTCTGCACCATCACCACATTGGCGAGCCATGTGGGGTAGGCGATCAGCTCGATGAACTTGGCTTCGAGCAGGCGATGCACCTCGGCCTTGGCGGCTTCTGTCTTTTCATCAGACATCTTGCGCAGCCGTTGTTTCTTCGGCCTCACCGAAGGGTCAATTCCTAAGCCGTGCTCGATGATGGAGCAACTGACTCCGACCAGGTCGAGGGCGGACCAGGCGAAGACGTCTTTATTCTTGGATAGACAGCAGAGGAGCCTCTCTTCGTCGTGCGAAGTGAGGTCTTCGCTGATGGTAACCATCTGCTGGGGCGTTGCCTGGTCGAGGGGGACGGTCTTGGTCCCGTCGTTGCTTTGCAGTTGTGCCTTTTCATGCCCCTTGGCGGTTGGATTGGCACACTCAGGGACTTCGCGTTGGGCCGTGAGGCAGTGTACGTTTCTTTGTCCGGGGACGAAGTCTCTTTCTATGTTACGCGCAACCTGCTGGTTGCCGTAAACTTTAATGGCGCCTTGCGGACCTAGGATCTTCATGCACAGGTAAAGTCCGTGGATAGCTGCCTCAAACTTATTGATGGAGCCCCGACCCATTATGGCGTTGTACGGGTACACCATGTCGATGATGTCGAACGTGATCTGCTCACTTCGGGCATTGGGTGCTACACCGAAGGAGAGGGGCAACTCTATTTTGCCGACGGGAAAGGTGCCGTTGCCGCCGAAGCCATACAGGGGGTTGTCCGAGGGCTTGAGCAGGCTGTGGCTTATGCCCATGCGATCGAAGGCATGGAGGAAGATGATGTCCGCCTGGCTGCCATTGTCGACCAAGACTTTGTGCAAGTCCCAGCCTGCCACGCTGCAGTTGATGACCATGGCGTCGATGTGGGGGGCGCTGCGCAGATCGACGTCTCGGGCGTCGAAGGTCAATGGCACGTGGGACCACTTTGTCTGCACGACCGGGCCGGTGACGGCGACGTGGTTGATGCTGCAGTAGTGGTCCCTCTTTTGTCGCTTTGTGTCGAAGTCGGCGCTGGACCCCCCGGTAATCATATGGATGACTCCGCGATACGGTTGATCGGCGAAGTCCTCTTGCTTTGGTGCTTGGGGTGGTTGGGGTGGTAGATGTTTTGCTGTTGATGGTGTGGGGGTGGGGGTGGGGGACGTACGATTTGTACCTCCTTGTGGTGTTGGTATGCGTGGTGCGGTGGAGGCGGAGCGGGGCCGTGGTTGTATGGCTGAGGGGGTTGCTGGTATGCGTGCACGACAATTCTAGGGTTGTCGGCTAGTTGTGCCCGTGCCATTCTGTCTCTGGTGGCCTTCGTCTCTGGGCAGTCCTTTGTGGGATGCGCGCAGTCTTCGCCATGGAACAGGCAGTAAAATCTGCATGACTGCTGCGCACGCCCCCGTCCTCGACCGCGATTTCCATTTCCTCGGCCCTGGGGGGATACTCCTAGCGGCGAGGGGCCTCACCAGCGGGGGGCTGGTTGGCGATGTTGTGCACCTGCTGCTGATTGCGGCCATCCCGACCGGAGTCTGTCTGCGAGGGCCTCGTCCAAGTGCGGCTGGACTGCGGAGGGTCTTTGGGCTTCCTCTGAGACTCGACTTTGCGCTGGTGGAGCTCTTCGGATCTAGCATATTTCTCGAACAGCTGGTACAGCTCCTGGAGGTTCCTGGGCGGGTCCCTGATGCAGTGGCTGTAGAGGACGCCGGCCCGAAGGCCACTGATGGCGTAGTGGATGGCGATCTGGTCATCGACCGAAGGCAGTTGTGACTTGAGGGTCAGGAACTTGCGGTAATATTCCCGCAGAGCCTCTCGTTCTAGCTGCTTGCAGAGTGAGAGTTCAGCCAAGGCGTCGGTGTCTGGGCGGTACCCTTGGAAGTTGAGCAAGAATTTGTCCCGGAGACTTCTCCAGGAGTCGATGGACAGTGGGGGCAACCTGGTGTACCAGGTGAGGGCTGGGCCTTCGAGGGCAATGATGAATGACTTGGCCATCGTGGCGTCGTCCCCTCCGGATGATGCAACGACGACTTGATAGCTCATGATGTACTGCGCTGGATCAGTGCTGCCGTTGTACTTGGGATAGGTCCCTGCCCTGAAGTTGGCGGGCCACGGTGTCACTTGCAGGTGAGGTGCCAGAGGACTTCGCTCGTCAAGGTAGTTGACGCCTTGGAAAGCTGTGGCGCGCGGGATGGTGTGTCCGTGCTGAGGGATGAACAGGTCTTCGATTTGTGCGCGCTGTTGGTGGGGTGGGCCGTGATGCGGGTCGAGTTGGCCTTCGCTCTGCATGAGCGCGATCTCTTGCTCGAGCTCCTGTGCCTTCTGCTCTTCGTCGCGTATCATCTGTCGCACCTTGGCTTGTGCGGACACACGTTGGCGCTTGGCCTCGAGGATCTCTTTTTGCTTTTGGAGGTTGCGGTTCTTGATGCGCAGGGCGCGCAGCTGTAGCTGCTCTTCGGCTGAAACGCCGATGACTTCACCGTCCTCGGTGGCGTCTGCGCCCTCTGGTGGAGCGAAGCCTAGGGGAGGCTGCTGTGGTCCCCCGGAGCTACAGGTGCGGAGGATGCCTTCGGTAGTGGGTTGTTTGTTGCGTTGCTTCTTGCTGTTTGCGTCGTCTTCGCAGGGCTCTTGGAGAGTGTTGTCAACGAGGGCCTTGCCCTTTTTCTCGGCCAGCAGTGCCGCCTTCGCGGCTTCGTCAGCCTTCGACGAGGTTCTCTTGGGTGCCATCGCGGGTGGTGTTTTCGTAGCACGAACGGTGGGCGCCAAATGTTGGCACTTGCTCTCTTGAGCGAGTTGATCCAACAGGGGAGTAAAGAAGGTGTAAACGGGGCTACAACATGAGATGGCAATAGCTCTGTTAACCTAGCCTCTCAAGGGCACTGTGCGGGGGTATTTATAGGTATCTGAGTGCCCAGCGTCCAGTGTTAAGGACGCATGTGCCCTCAGGCACCTAGGTTATCCCCGGAATATTCCCATAAAGCAGGGTTACAGACCGTAATTACAGGGAGACCTTTACAAATTAGGCCCGTAATGCGCAGCGGCCACGCAGGGCCTGTTACAATGGGCCGGATCACACGTGGGCCTCCATGTTGAGCGAGGTTGCAAAATGAGACGACCTCGTCACAAGTCTTCGTCCGGCGAAGTGTGTGACGAAGGGTAGGTCTGCCCGTCGTCTTGCCTTCGTTGGTGCAGCGAGGTCGGCGAAGGCATCAAGCGAAGGGTGGCGTCTTCGCCTTCGCCCCAACACATGCTCACCAAGATGGAGTTGGTGGAGGGCGAACTTGGGAGATTCGCAATGATCAGGGGAGAGGAGCCAACCCAAACATACAACAGGCTCAAGACCCTCGTCAACAAAATAAGGAGCTATGGAAGCACGCGATGGACGGACCACGATGTCGTCCGCCTAATGCTAAGGTCTTTCACTGTCCTTGATCCACATCTTGTAAACAATATTTGTGAAAATCCTAGGTACACCAAGATGTCGCCCGAAGAAATACTTGGAAAGTTCGTAAGCGGGCAGATGATGATCAAGGAGGCAAGATATGTCGATGAGGCGTTGAATGGTCCAATTCATGAGCCTCAAGCCATTGCTCTCAAGGCAACAAATAGCAAGGAGACGCTACCTAGCAAGGTGGCACAAGTTGAGGCGGCGGGGCTCAATGAGGAAGAAATGGCCCTCATCATCAAGCACTTCAAGACGGCGCTAAAGGGCCGCAAGGAGCATCCCAAAAAGAACAAGACGAAGGGAAAGCGCTCCTGCTTCAAGTGCGGTAAGGTTGGTCACTTTATTGCTAACTGTCCCGATAATGATAGTGACCAGGATCAAGAAAAGAAGAGGGAAAAGAAAAAGACTTACAACAAGGCTAAAGGCGAGGCACACCTTGGGAAAGAGTGGGACTTGGATTGTTCCTCGTCCGACTCCGACGACGAAGGACTCGCCGCCACCGCCTTCAACAAATCATCCCTCTTCCCCAACGAGCATCACACCTGCCTCATGGCAAGGGAAAAGAAGGTAAGCACTCGTAATACTAGTACTTACGCTTCTTCAAGTGATGATGAATCTAGTGATGATGAAATAGACTATGCATGTTTATTCAAAGGTTTAGATAGAACCAAAATTGATAAAATCAATGAATTAATTGATGCTTTGAATGAGAAGAATAGATTGTTAGAAAAGCAAGAGGACCTTCTATATGAAGAGCATGATAAATTTGTTAGTGCGCAAAATTCTCTTGCTCTAGAAGTTAAAATAAATGAAGTGCTTTCATGTGAATTGTCTACATGCCATGAATCTATCTCTAGCTTAAAAAGTATCAATGATGACTTGAGTGCTAAGTTAGAAATAGCTAATAAATCAACCTCTTGTGTAGAACATGTTGTGATTTGCAATAGGTGTAAAGATTTTAATGTTGATGCTTGTAGTGAACACCTAGTTTCCATTTCTAAACTAAGTGATGAAGTGGCTAGTCTTAATGCTCAACTTAAGACTAGCAAAAATGAATTTGATAAATTAAAATTTGCAAGGGATGCCTACACTATTGGTAGACACCCCTCAATTAAGGATGGGCTTGGCTTTAAGAAGGAAGCCAAGAACTTAACAAGTCATAAGGCTCCCATCTCCGCCAAGGAGAAAGGGAAGGCTCCATTGACTAATAGTGCTAAAAAGAACCATGCTTTCATGTATAGCGATAGGAAATTCTCTAGAAATTTTTGTAGGAATTAATCTTATGATTCTCTTGCTATGACTGCTTCTAGTTCTTATATGCATGGTAGAAATATGGCTATGAAAGATTCAAATGTTCATTATGATAGGAGTTGTAACGCGTTCGACTCTCATGCCATGATTTCTTCTAGTTCAAACTTTTATGGTAGATCTAGGAAGAATGTTATGTCTCATGCTCCTAGAAAAGTATATAATGGATCTACCACTGTCTTTCATGCTTGCAATGCTAAGTTTATTCTTTCATGTAAAAATAAAAAAGTGATTGCTAAAAAGGTGGGAGCCAAATGTAAGGGAGATAAAACTTGCATTTGGGTTCCTAAGACTATTGTCACTAACCTTGTAGGACCCAACAAGAGTTAGGTACCTAAGACCCAAGTCTAATTTGCCTTGCAGGTTTATGCATCCGGGGGGTCAAGCTGGATTATCGACAGCGGATGCACAAACCACATGACGGGGGAGAAGAAGATGTTCACCTCCTACGTAAAGAATAAAGATTCCCAAGATTCAATCATATTCAGTGACGGGAATCAAGGCAAGGTTAAAGGCTTAGGCAAGGTTGCCATCTCAAATGAGCACTCTATCTCCAATGTATTTTTAGTAGAGTCGCTAGGTTATAATCTTTTGTCGGTTAGTCAATTATGTAATATGGGATATAATTGCTTATTCACAAATGTAGATGTGTCTGTCTTTAGAAGGAGTGATGGTTCATTATCTTTTAAGGGTGTACTAAACGACAAACTCTATTTAGTTAATTTTGCAAAGGAGGAGGCCAGTCTAGATGCATGCTTAATTGCTAAGACTAGCATGGGCTGGCTGTGGCATCACCGTCTAGCACATGTGGGGATGAAGAACCTTCACAAACTTCTAAAGGGAGAACATGTATTAGGTCTAACAAATGTGCATTTCGAAAAAGATAGACCTTGTGCAGCTTGTCAAGCAGGTAAACAAGTGGGAAGTGCTCATCACATCAAGAACGTAATGACTACATCAAGACCCCTGGAGCTGCTGCATATGGACCTCTTCTGTCACACCCGGTTTTAGAAGGTAAACCGAATGCGAACCATGTACGTGCCAGGATCAGTTATTCACGTACACAGCAGTTACATAACATGGACATCATCACACAGTGCTCAAAATAGTATTAAAAGGGAAATAATAGTCGATTACATCATACGTCTGAGACGTACATATAGTCCTTACAATAAATCAAAGTGCGAAAACGAAACATAGATAACCGCGGCCTTCACAGGCAGCCGACTGGGGGTTGCCGCTAACCCACACCTAGAACTGGTCGTAGTCTTGGAACTCCTGGAAGTCTCCTTCCACAGCTTCATCTTCTCCTGAGCAGTGGTTGCAATGCTGACAACCTGGGGGGGGGGGTTTGGTGTGTAGAGCAAGAGTGAGTACACATCAACATACTCAGCAAGCATCCTGTTTGGCTGTAGTGGACTAGCTTTATGTGGGGGGGGGGTAAGTCAAGCAGTTGCTTTTAATTGGTCAGGTTATTATTTACTAGTAGAAAGCCAGGTTTTAACATTAACCCAAGTTATTAGCCCGATGTACCCTTTCCAAACGGAAAGAATACCACTTACCAGCACCATAGACATAACCAAAACCATCAGTCTCATTGCCACCTGTAAACCAAAATGTCTCTGATCAAGTACCACTAATCATTGGAGCTCCCTTGGCCGCTCATAACCGCGAGCACGGCTGATATATCAGTTTTCAAACACTCTGCAGAGGTTGTGCACTTTACCCACAAGCCGTGATCCCCTTTCTGCCCGGAGAGAGCTACTCCCCATTGACCACTACCTAGGTGGTCCAGCAGGGCATCACTACGTAGCCTTTACAAAGATTCCCCGAGGCTGTAGCCGCCCGTTAGGTTTCCTAAATGTACCACACTCCTCCCCAAGGGACAAATCAACCTTGGCAGAGCGAGCCGCATACACCGAGCCCCATTGACGGCACGACGACGAAGCGAACTACACCCCGGTTCCTCTAATTACTCAGCTAAGGGTGTCCCACTCCACCCTCATGGTTGCACTGTTTTCCCGGGCGGTCATCCATAGAACAGGTCCTTACGGAGAGGCACTCGAGAAACCGCTCGAGCCCCCTTGAAGGTCACAAGTATGACATCTTAATAAAAGAGGGGAAAACAGCGTATCATAAATAATTCTCATCATGTTCATTGATTAGAGTGGAGCAATAGCATAAAGCTAACCAATAATAATCCGACCCAAGTAGGTAAACAAGGACATGGATAACAAAAGCTAGTCAATCCTTAGGTATAAATGTGTAATGCGGGAGGTGAATTAAAGAATGAATAGGACAGAGATAGGTCAAAGGACACTTGCCTCCACCAACCGACTGCTGCTCAGGGGCTTCTCCTGCGAGTTCCTCGGGCTCTTCAACCGGATCGTTCTCTATGCGATTGCAAGCACACTTACATTCATCCATTCAAATTAGGAAACAAACAGTACACCATACAAGAGAACAAATAAAGTAAATATGCATAAAGTATGACATTCGATATCGCATTCGTTAGAAAGAAACGGGGAAAGGTCTCGCAGGGGTTAAAGCTTATGCACTAATGATTAGTTAAATTATGCGCTCTAGTTCCAATTGGTTCTAACAAAAGAATTAGTTATATGCACTAACGGAAACCTAGCCCCTTTTTAGTTGATCAACCTTAAGCGAAATGAACAATTGACTATATGAATTGACTAACGTAACGGAATTCTAAATTAAGTTTCCTATTTTATTAACATGAACGATGATTAGCTTGCCCAGAATAAAATAAATAACAATAATAAAAGAAAATAAAATAAATAAAAAAGGGGGCGGTTGAACCGGCCAGGGGCAGGGGCGGGGGCGGCCAAGCCGGCGGCGGGCGGCCGAGCTGGCGGGGGGGGGGGTCGAGCTAGGGCAGGGGGCGGCCGAGCTGGGCGCGCAGGGGCGGCTGGGTAGGGGCGGTCGAACCGGCGGGGGGCTGGGCCGGCCGAGGTGGCGGCCGGGCCGGCAGCCGAACCGGTGGCCGAGCCGGGGCGGGCGGGCGGCCGAACCGGGGGCGCGGGGGCGGCCGAGCGACGGTGGCCGAGCCGGGCGGGGGAGGGGAGGGGAGATTGGAGAGGGAGGAGAGGGGGAGGGGGACCTCACCGGGGACGGGGCGGCCGAACCGGCGATGAGCAGGGGCGGCGGCTAGGGCAGGGGCGGCGGCTGGGGTGGGGGAGAGGGAGAATGGGAGGGAGAGAGAGGGATTTGGGGGAAAAGGGAGGGGCGGTTGGGCCAGCTGGGCGCAAAGGGGGCGCGCGGGGGGGGCGGCTGGGCCGGCCAGGGGCGGCTGGGTCGGCCGGGGCGGCCCACGGCGCGGGAGAGAGAAAAAGGGAGGAGAGAGAAGGAAGGAAAAAAAAGAAAAAGAAAAAAAGGTTTTCTCCTTTTCGAAATCCGTTTTTCCTGGATGAATGCACTTACATTTTTAAGCAATCGAAAGAATGCATGGTTCGGCATGATGCATCAAACAACATAAAGTATTTTAAGGTTTTGCTTTATGCGGGAATTCCAAGCCGAACCCCGCTATAATTTTGGAAAAGATCAAGGTCTAGCGAGGGAAAAGGAAAAAAAAGAAAGGGTAACGCCCGAATTTAGCGAGTGAAGAAAAGAAAAAATTCAACTCCAAAATTCGGGGCGTTACATCTTCAGACCCGTCGCCTACCTCAGCATCGGGGGAAGTAAGTATGGTTTAGTAATTGTTGATGATTTTTCCCGCTTCACTTGGGTATTCTTTTTGCAGGATAAATCTGAAACCCAAGGGACCCTCAAGCGCTTCCTAAGGAGAGCTCAAAATGAGTTTGAGCTCAAGGTGAAGAAGATAAGGAGCGACAACGGGTCCGAGTTCAAGAACCTTCAAGTGGAGGAGTACCTTGAGGAGGAAGGAATCAAGCACGAGTTCTCCGCTCCTTACACACCACAGCAAAATGGTGTGGTAGAGAGGAAGAACCGGACGCTCATAGACATGGCGAGGACGATGCTTGGAGAATTCAAGACGCCCGAGCGGTTTTGGTCGGAAGCTGTGAACACGGCTTGCCACGCCATAAACCGAGTCTATCTCCATCGCCTCCTCAAGAAGACATCATGCGAGCTTCTAACCGGTAACAAACCCAACGTTTCGTATTTTCGAGTTTTTGGGAGTAAATGCTACATTCTGGTGAAGAAAGGTAGAAATTCAAATTTTGCTCCCAAAGCTGTAGAAGGGTTTTTGTTAGGTTATGACTCAAATACAAAGGCGTATAGAGTCTTCAACAAATCATCGGGTTTGGTTGAAGTCTCTAGCAACGTTGTATTTGATGAGACTAATGGCTCTCCAAGAGAGCAAGTTGAGCTTGATGATGTAGATGAGGATGATGTTCCAACGGACGCGATTCGTACCATGGCGATTGGAGACGTGCGACCGCAGGAACTCAAGGAGGAAGATCAACCTTCTTCCTCAACGATGGTGCACCCCCCAACTCAAGATGATGAACAGGTTCCTCAAGAAGAGGCGTGTGATCAAGGGGGAGCACAAGATGTCCAAGTTGAAGAGGAAGAAGCACCACAGGCCCCTCCAACTCAAGTTCGAGCGATGATTCAAAGGAACCATCCCGTCGACCAGATTTTGGGTGACATTAGCAAGGGAGTAACCACTCGCTCTAGATTAGCTAATTTTTGTGAGCATTACTCTTTCGTCTCTTCTATTGAGCCTTTCAGGGTAGAAGAGGCCTTGCTAGATCCGGACTGGGTGTTGGCCATGCAGGAAGAGCTCAACAACTTCAAGCGTAATGAAGTTTGGACACTGGTGCTGCGTCCCAAGCAAAATGTTGTGGGAACCAAGTGGGTGTTCCAAAACAAACAGGACGAGCACGGGGTGGTAACAAGGAACAAGGCTCGACTTGTGGCAAAAGGTTATGCCCAAGTCGCAGGTTTGGACTTTGAGGAGACTTTCGCTCCTGTGGCTAGGCTAGAGTCGATTCGTATTTTGTTAGCCTATGCCGCTCACCATTCTTTCAGGTTGTTCCAAATGGACGTGAAGAGCGCTTTCCTCAACGAGCCAATCAAGGAGGAGGTGTACGTGGAGCAACCCCCTGGCATTGAGGATGAACGGTATCCCGACCATGTGTGTAAGCTCTCTAAGGCGCTCTATGGACTTAAGCAAGCCCCAAGAGCATGGTATGAATGCCTTAGAGACTTTTTAATTGCTAATGCTTTCAAGGTTGGGAAAGCCGATCCAACTCTTTTCACTAAGACATGTGATGGTGACTTATTTGTGTGCCAAATTTATGTCGATGACATAATATTTGGTTCTACTAACCGACAGTCTTGTGAAGAGTTTAGCAGGGTGATGACTCAAAAGTTTGAGATGTCGATGATGGGCGAGTTGAACTACTTCCTTGGGTTTCAAGTGAAGCAACTCAAGGATGGCACTTTCATTTCCCAAACAAAGTATACGCAAGACTTGCTCAAGCGATTTGGGATGAAGGACGCCAAGCCCGCATAGACTCCAATGGGAACTAACGGACACGTCGACCTCAACAAAGGAGGTAAGTCCGTTGATCAAAAAGCATACCGGTCCATGATAGGTTCCTTGCTTTATTTATGTGCTATCCATATGGTGGACAATCCTGTTGAGCACAGCCGCACAAAGCACATTGACATCCGGCATCACTTTTTGAGAGACCACCAGCAAAAGGGAGATATCGAAGTGTTTTATATTAGTACCGAGAACCAGCTAGCCGATATCTTTACCAAGCCTTTAGATGAAAAGACCTTTTGCAGGCTGCGTAGTGAGCTAAATGTCTTAGATTCGCGGAACTTGGATTGATGTGTAGCATACATGTGTATTATGCTTTGATCATGTTCCCTTATGCATTTTGTTTATTTATGGTGCTCAAGTTGTACAAACTCTCCCCGGACCTCAAAAGTCCGTGTGTGAGTGATGCACATATTTAGGGGGAGATGTGCTACAACTTGACCCTTTGAGACTAACCATATGTTTGAGCTTGCTTGATTTAGTCTCAAAGGTGGATTGAAAGGGAAAAGGTGAACTTGGACCATGCAAGACTTCCACTGCACTCCGATGAGAGGGTAACTCACTCTAAGTTCATCTCCATATTCTTATTGCCTTTGTACTCTTATTTGAAGATTTTGGTGAGGCAATGGGGTTTAAGGGCCAAGATTGATCCCGTTTTGGTGCTTGATGCCAAAGAGGGAGAAGATAAGGCCAAAGCAAGAAATGGATCAGCTACCACTTGAGAATGTTGAAAATAGTAGAATAGAGTTTTGTTTTGTCAAAATACTCTTATTGTCTCTTAGTGCTAAAAGTCTGTCTCTTGTGGGGAGAATGCTTGATTATGGGAAAAAGGGGGAGTTTTTGAATCTTTGATCAATTTCTATTGGAATACCTCTCTTTATGTCTCAACAAGTGAGTTTGACTTAGAGATAGGAAATTGAGTTTGATTTTCAAAAATAAACCAAGTGGTGGCAAAGAATGATCCAAATATGCCAAATTTGAATCAAAGCAAATTTGTGCTCTCATTTGCATTGTTGCACTTCCTTTAGTTGCTTTTTGTTGTGTTGGCATAAGTCACCAAAAATGGGGAGATTGAAAGGGAAATGTGCCCTTGGGCCATTTCTAAGTATTTTGGTGATCAAGTGCCAACACAAATGGTTTAATGTGAAACTATGCCAAATGGTGGAAGGAGTGCAAAGTCAACACAAAGGTATGATTCTAGACTTAGTACATTGGTTTTTGTGTACTAACATATTTGTCTAAGTGCTAGAATCAGAGAAAATTCAATTGAAAAAGACTTGGCTCGAGCAGCCAAGACTCTGCTCAGTCTGGGTGCACCGGACAGTGTCCGGTGCGCTAGGCTGGCGTATGATCAACTGGCTGCTCTCGGGTCTCGACGGCAGCGTACGACTATAAATCACCGGACTGTCCGGTGGTGCACCGGACAGTGTCCGGTGAGTCGGCTGCGGCGAAGTCGCCGCTCTCGGGAACCAAGTCAACAGCGCATGGCTATAATTCATCGGACTGTCCGGTGAGCCAACGGTCGGGCGCGCCAACGGTCGGCCGCGCAATCCGCGCGTGACGCGTGGCCGAGCCAACGGTCGGATGGGGGCACCGGACAGTGTCCGGTGCGCCAACGGCTCCATGTCTCCAACGGTCGGCTGTGCCAGAATAGAAAAGAAATCCGCACCGGACAGTGTCCGGTGGTGCACTGGACTGTCCGGTGCGCCAGTCGACAGAAGGCAAGAATTGCCTTCCTGGATTGCTCTCAACGGCTCCTAGCTGCCTTGGGGCTATAAAAGGGACCCCTAGGCGCATGGAGGAGTAGACCAAGCATCTCTTGAGCATTCCTAAGCACCAAGACTTCATTTCCACGCATTCGATTCTTTGTGATAGCAACTAGAGCTCCATTTGAGTAGAGAACTCTTCGAGTTGTGTTGAGAGCTCGTGTTGTGACTTGTGTGCGTATTGTTGCTCTGATTTTGTGTCTTGTGTGTGTTGCTCATCCCATTCTTACTTTCGTGATTCTTTGTGACAATCAAATTGTACGGGCGAGAGGCTCCAAGTTGTGGAGATTCCTCACAAGCAGGATATAGTGAAACGAAAGCAAAACACCATGGTATTCAAGTGGGTCTTTGGACCGCTTGAAAGGGGTTGAGAGCAACCCTCGTCTGTTGGGACGCCATAACGTGGAGTAGGCAAGTGTTGGACTTGGCCGAACCACGGGATAAACCACTGTGCCTCTCTGTGTTGATCTCTTTGTGGTTATTGTGTTTTGCAAGAACTCATCTCTAGCCACTTGGCTTCATTGCGCTAACACTTAATCAAGTTTGTGGCTTTGAGTTTAAGTTTTTACAGGATCACCTATTCACCCCCCCTCTAGGTGCTCTCAATTGGTATCAGAGCCGTTCTCTTCACGAAAGGGACTAATCGCCCGAAGAGATGGATCCTAAGGGCAAGGGGATGGTGATCAACAACGACAAGGAGAAGGAGTCCTTCATCAATGAGATGATGAAGAGCAAGTTGATCTTGATGAATTAGATGATGAAGAGGCTCCGTGCATCGCGCTAAGGAACATGTCCATTAGGGATGTTGAAAGTCGCCTAGAGGGGGGTGAATAGGGCGAAACTGAAATTTACAAATATAATCACAACTACAAGCCGGGTTAGCGTTAGAAATAATAAAGAGTTCGAGAGAGAGGGCGCAAAACAAATCGCAAGCGAATGGAGAGTGTGACACGCGGATTTGTTTTACCGAGGTTCGGTTCTTGCAAACCTACTCCCCGTTGAGGTGGTCACAAAGACTGGGTCTCTTTCAACCCTTTCCCTCTCTCAAACGGTCCCTCGGACCGAGTGAGCTTCTTTTCTCAAATCAAACCGGGAACAAAACTTCCCCGCAAGGATCACCACACAATTGGTGTCTCTTGCCTCGGTTACAATGGAGTTTTGATCACAAGAACAAGTGAGAAAGAAAGAAGCAATCCAAGCGCAAGAGCTCAAAAGAACATGGCAAATCTCTCTCGCTAATCGCTAAAGCCTTGTGTGAATTGGAGAGGATTTGATCACTTGAGTGTGTCTAGAATTGAATGCCTAGCTCTTGTAAGTGGTTGAGAAGTGGAAAACTTGGATGACTTGAATGTGGGGTGGTTGGGGGTATTTATAGCCCCAACCACCAAACTAGCCGTTTGGGTGGAGGCTGTCTGTCGCATGGTGCACCGGACAGTCCGGTGCACACCGGACATGTCCGGTGCGCCAGCCACGTCACCCAAACGTTAGGGTTCGACCGTTGGAGCTCTGACTGCTAGGCCAGCCTGGATGTCTGGTCGTGCACCGGACATGCACTATAGAGTGTCTGGTGCGCCTCTTCGCACGTGCCTGACTTCTGCGCGCTCTGGCGCGCATTAAATGCGATGGCAGGTGACCGTTGGCGCCGAAGTAGCGGTTGCTCCGCAGTTACACCGGACAGTCCGGTGTACACCGGACATGTCCAGTGAATTATAGCGGAGAGCCGTTGCGAATTCCCGAAGCTGGCGAGTTCAGAGTCGCTTCATCCCTGGAGCACCGGACACTGTCCGGTGTACACCGGACAGTCCGGTGAATTATAGCGCGGCGTCTCTGAGAATTCCCGAGGGTGCGAAGTTCAGCTTGGAGTCCCCTGGTGCACCGGACAATGTCCGGTGGCACACCGGACTGTCCGGTGCGCGCCTTCGGTTATCCCTTGCTCCTTTTGTTGAACCCTTTCCTTTGTCTTTTTATTGGCTTATTGTGAACCTTTGGCACCTGTAGAACTTATAAACTAGGGCAAACTAGTTAGTCCAATTATTTGTGTTGGGCATTTCAACCACCAAAATTAGTTTAGGAAATAGGTGTAAGCCTAATTCCCTTTCAATCTCCCCCTTTTTGGTGATTGATGCCAACACAAACCAAAGCAAGTATAGAAGTGCATAATTGAACTAGTTTGCAAAATGTAAGTGCAAAGGTTACTTAGAATTGAGCCAATAAATATTACTTACTAGATATGCATGGATTGTTTCTTTATTTTTAAAATTTTGGACCACGCTTGCACCACAAGTTTTGTTTTTGCAAATTCTTTTGTAAATTCTTTTGAAAGTCTTTTTTTTTGCAAATAGTCAAAGGTAAATGAATAAGATTTTGCGAAGCATTTTCAAGATTCGAAATTTTCTCCCTTTGTTTCAAATGCTTTTCCTTTGACTAAACAAAACTCCCCCTCAATAAATTCTCCTCTTAGCCTTCAAGAGGGTTTTAAGATATCAATTTTAAAAGGTGCTACTTTCTCCCCTTTTAGAACATAAAGAGATATCAATTTGAAATTTTCCAATTGAAAACCATTTTAAAATTTGGGTGGTGGTGCGGTCCTTTTGCTTTGGGCTCATACTTTCTCCCCCTTTGGCATGAATCGCCAAAAATGGATACTTTGAGTGACATAAAAGCCCCTTTCCTAACTATGTTCTCCCCTTTGGCAAATAAAACATATGAGTGAAGATTATACCAAAGACGAGGAATTGATGCGGAGCGACGGCGAAGGATGAGTAATAGAGTGGAGTGGAAGCCTTGTCTTCGCCGAAAACTCCAATTCCCTTTCAATATACCTATGACTTGGTTTGAAATACACTTGAAAACACATTAGTCATAGCATATATAAAAGAGACATGATCAAAGGTATACTTATGAGCTATGTATGCAAATTAGCAAAAGAAATTCCTAGAATCAAGAATATTGAGCTCATGCCTAAGTTTGGTAAAAGTTTGTTCATCTAGTGGCTTGGTAAAGATATCGGCTAATTGATCTTTAGTATTAATGTATGCAATCTCGATATCCCCCTTTTGTTGGTGATCCCTAAGAAAGTGATACCGAATGGCTATGTGTTTAGTGCGGTTATGCTCAACGGGATTATCCGCCATGCGGATTGCACTCTCATTATCACATAGAAGAGGAACTTTGGTTAATTTGTAACCATAGTCCCGTAGGGTTTGCCTCATCCAAAGTAATTGCGCACAACAGTGGCCTGTGGCAATGTACTCGGCTTCGGCGGTAGAAAGAGCGACCGAATTTTGCTTCTTTGAAGCCCAAGACACCAAGGATCTTCCCAAGAACTGGCAAGTCCCTGATGTGCTCTTTCTATTAATCTTACACCCCGCCCAATCGGCATCCGAATAACCAATCAAATCAAATGTGGATCCCCGAGGGTACCGAAGCCCAAACTTAGGAGTATAAGCCAAATATCTCAAGATTTGTTTTACGGCCGTAAGGTGAGATTCCTTAGGGTCGGCTTGGAATCTTGCACACATGCATACGGAAAGCATAATGTCCGGCCGAGATGCACATAAATAGAGTAATGAACCTATCATCGACCGGTATACCTTTTGATCGACGGATTTACCTCCCGTGTCGAGGTCGAGATGCCCATTGGTTCCCATGGGTGTCTTGATGGGCTTGGCATCCTTCATTCCAAACTTGGTTAGAATGTCTTGAGTATACTTTGTTTGGCTAATGAAGGTGCCTTCTTGGAGTTGCTTGACTTGGAATCCTAGAAAATACTTCAACTCCCCCATCATAGACATCTCGAATTTCTGTGTCATGATCCTACTAAATTCCTCACATGTAGATTCGTTAGTAGACCCAAATATAATATCATCAACATAAATTTGGCATACAAACAAATCATTGTCAAGAGATTTAGTAAATAAAGTAGGATCGGCCTTGCCGACTTTGAAGCCATTAGCAATAAGGAAATCTCTAAGGCATTCATACCATGCTCTTGGGGCTCGCTTGAGCCCATAAAGCGCCTTAGAGAGCCTATAGACATGATTAGGGTACTCACTGTCTTCAAAGCCGGGAGGTTGCACAACATAGACCTCTTCCTTGATTGGTCCATTGAGGAAAGCACTCTTCACGTCCATTTGGTAAAGCTTGAAGCCATGGTAAGTAGCATAGGCCAATAATATACGAATTGACTCAAGCCTAGCTACGGGTGCATAGGTTTCACCGAAATCCAAACCTTCGACTTGTGAATACCCCTTGGCCACGAGTCGAGCTTTGTTCCTTGTCACCACCCCATGCTCGTCTTGCTTGTTGCGGCAGACCCACTTGGTTCCTACAACATTTTGATTCGGACGTGGAACTAAATGCCATACCTCGTTCCTAGTGAAGTTGTTGAGCTCCTCTTGCATCGCCATCACCCAATCCGAATCTTGGAGTGCTTCCTCTACCCTGTGTGGCTCAATAGAGGAAACAAAAGAGTAATGTTCACAAAAATGTGCAACACGAGATCTAGTGGTTACCCCCTTATGAATGTCGCCGAGGATGGTGTCGACGGGGTGATCTCGTTGGATTGCTTGGTGGACTCTTGGGTGTGGCGGCCTTGGTTCTTCATCCTCCTTGTCTTGATTATTGGCATCTCCCCCTTGATCATTGTCGTCATCTTGAGATGGCTCATCTCCTTGATCTTCTCCTTCATCAACTTGAGCCTCATCCTCATTTTGAGTTGGTGGGGATGCTTGCGTGGAGGAGGATGGTTGATCTTGTGCATTTGGAGGCTCTTCGAATTCCTTAGAACACACATCCCCAATGGACATGTTCCTTAGCGCGATGCATGGAGCCTCTTCTTCACCTATCTCATCAAGATCAACTTGCTCTACTTGAGAGCCGTTAGTCTCATCAAACACAACATCACAAGAAACTTCAACTAGTCCTGAGGACTTGTTAAAGACTCTATATGCCCTTGTGTTTTAATCATATCCTAGTAAAAAGCCTTCTACAGTCTTAGGAGCAAATTTAGATTTTCTACCTCTTTTAACAAGAATAAAGCATTTGCTACCAAAGACTCTAAAATATGAAATATTGGGCTTTTTACCGGTTAGGAGTTCATATGATGTCTTCTTGAGGATTCGGTGTAGATATAACCGGTTGATGGCGTAGCAAGCGGTGTTGACCGCCTCGGCCCAAAACCGATCCGGTGTCTTGTACTCATCAAGCATGGTTCTTGCCATGTCCAATAGAGTTCGATTCTTCCTCTCCACTACACCATTTTGTTGTGGTGTGTAGGGAGAGGAGAACTCATGCTTGATCCCTCCTCCTCAAGGAAGCCTTCTATTTGTGAGTTCTTGAACTCCGTCCCGTTGTCGCTTCTAATTTTCTTGATCCTTAAGCCGAACTCATTTTGAGCCCGTCTCAAGAATCCCTTTAAGGTCTCTTGGGTATGGGATTTTTCCTGCAAAAAGAACACCCAAGTGAAGCGAGAATAATCATCCACAATAACTAGACAGTACTTACTCCCGCCGATGCTTATGTAAGCGATCGGGCTGAATAAATCCATGTGTAGGAGCTCCAGTGGCCTGTCACTTGTCATGATGTTCTTGTGTGGATGATGAGTGCCAACTTGCTTCCCGGCTTGGCATGCGCTACAAATCCTGTCTTTCTCAAAGTGAACATTTGTTAGTCCTAAAATGTGCTCTCCCTTTAGAAGCTTATGAAGATTCTTCATTCCAACATGAGCTAGTCGGCGGTGCCAGAGCCAACCCATGTTAGTCTTAGCAATTAAGCAAGTGTCGAGTTCAGCTCTATCAAAATCTACCAAGTATAGCTGACCCTCTAACACTCCCTTAAATGCTATTGAATCATCACTTCTTCTAAAGATAGTGACACCTACATCAGTAAATAGACAGTTGTAGCCCATTTGACATAATTGCGAAACGGAAAGCAAATTGTAATCTAAAGAATCTACAAGAAAAACATTGGAAATGGAATGGTCAGGAGATATAGCTATTTTACCCAAACCTTTGACCAAACCTTGGTTTCCATCCCCGAATGTGATAGCTCGTTGGGGATCTTGGTTTTTCTCGTAGGAGGAGAACATCTTCTTCTCCCCCGTCATGTGGTTTGTGCACCCGCTATCGATGATCCAACTTGAGCCACCGGATGCATAAACCTACAAAACAAGTTTAGTTCTTGACTTTAGGTACCCAAACGGTTTTGGGTCCTTTGGCATTAGAAACAAGAACTTTGGGTACCCAAACACAAGTCTTGGAGCCCTTGTGTTTGCCCCCAACAAACTTGGCAACTACCTTGCCGGATTTGTTAGTAAGCACATATGATGCATCAAAAGTTTTGAATGAAATGTCATGATCATTTGATGCACTAGGAGTTTTCTTCTTAGGCAACTTAGCACAGGTTGGTTGCCTAGAACTAGATGTCTCACCCTTATACATAAAAGCATAATTAGGGCCAGAGTGAGACTTCCTAGAATGAATTCTCCTAATTTTGCTCTCGGGATAACCGGCAGGGTACAAAATGTAACCCTCGTTATCCTGAGGCATGGGAGCCTTGCCCTTAACAAAATTAGACAATCTTTTAGGAGGGGCACTAAGTTTGACATTGTCTCCCCTTTGGAAGCCAATGCCATCCTTGATGCCAGGGCGTCTCCCATTATAGAGCATACTTCTAGCAAATTTAAACTTTTCATTTTCTAAGTTATGCTCGGCAATTTTAGCATCTAATTTTGCTATATGATCATTTTGTTGTTTAATTAAGACCATGTGATCATGAATAGCATCAATATCAACATCTCTACATCTAGTGCAAATAGAAACATGCTCAATGGTAGATGTAGAGGGTTTGCAAGAATTAAGTTCACCAATCTTAGCACGCAAAATATCATTGTTATCTCTAAGATCGGAAATTGTAATATTGCAAACATCTAATTCTTTAGCCCTAGCAATTAATTTTTCATTTTCAACCCTAAGGCTAGCAAGAGAGATGTTTAATTCTTCAATCTTAGCAAGCAAATCATCATTGTCATTTCTAAGATTGGGAATTGAAACATCACAAACATGAGAATCAACCTTAGCAATTAATTTGGCATTTTCATTTCTAAGGTTGGCAATAGTGTCATGGCTTGTGCTTAGCTCACTAGATAATTTCTCACATTTTTCTACTTCTAGAGCATAAGCATTTTTTACCTTAACATGCTTTTTGTTTTCCTTGATTAGGAAGTCCTCTTGGGAGTCCAAGAGATCATCCTTCTCATGGATGGCACTAATTAGCTCATTTAGTTTTTCTTTTTGTTGCATGTTGAGGTCGGCAAAAAGAGTACGCAAATTATCCTCCTCATCACTAGCATTATCATCACTAGAGGACTCATATTTAGTGGAGGATTTGGATTTAACCTTCTTCCTTTTGCCGTCCTTGGCCATGAGGCACTTGTGGCCGACGTTGGGGAAGAGAAGTCCCTTGGTGACGGCGATGTTGGCGGCGTCCTCGTCGGAGGAGGAGTCGGAGGAGCTCTCCTCGGAATCCCACTCGTGGCACACATGGGCATTGCCGCCCCTCTTCTTGTGGTACCTCTTCTTTTCTCTTCTCTTGCCCTTCTTGTCGTCGCCCCTGTCACTGTCACTAGATAGTGGACATTTTGCTATAAAATGACCGGGCTTACCACATTTGTAGCACACTTTCTTGGAGCGAGGCTTGTAGTCTTTTCCCCTCCTTTGCTTGAGGATTTGACGGAAGCTCTTGATGATGAGCGCCATCTCCTCGTTGTCGAGCTTGGAGGCGTTGATGGGTGTTCGACTTGGAGTAGCTTCCTCCTTCTTTTCTTTCATCGCCTTGAATGCGACTGGTTGTGCCTCGGGTGTGGAGGAAGTGCCTTGCTCGATGATTTTCTTTGAGCCTTTAATCATTAGCTCAAAGCTCACAAATTTTCCTATAACTTCCTCGGGAGACATTAGCTTATATCTAGGATCACCTCGAATTAATTGAACTTGTGTAGGGTTAAGAAATACGAGGGATCTAAGAATAACCTTGACCATCTCATGGTCATCCCATTTTTCGCTCCTGAGGTTGCGCACTTGGTTCACCAAGGTCTTCAAGCGGTTGTACATAGCTTGTGGATCCACCCCTTGGTGAAGCATGAAGCGACCGAGCTCCCCTCGATTGTCTCTCGCTTGGTGATCTTTGTCACCTCGTCTCCCTCGTGCGCGGTCTTGAGTATGTCCCAAATTTCCTTCGCACTTTTTAACCCTTGCACCTTATTATACTCCTCTCGACTTAGAGAGGCGAGGAGTATAGTGGTGGCTTGGGAGTTAAAGTGGTGAATTTGGGCCACCTCGTCCGAGTCATAGTCTTCATCCCCTACGGATGGTACCTGTACACCAAACTCAACAACATTCCATATGCTTGTGTGGAGTGAGGTTAGATGGTGCCTCATTTTGTCACTCCACATATTATAATCTTCACCGTCAAAAACCGGTGGTTTGCCTAATGGAACGGAGAGTAGAGGAGTACGCTTTGAAATGTGGGGGTAGCGTAGGGGGATCTTACTATACTTCTTGCGCTCTTGGCGCTTAGAAGTTACGGACAGCGCATCGGAGTCGGAGGTCGACGTTGATGAAGTGTCGGTCTCGTAGTAGACCACTTTCCTCATCCTCTTGTGCTTGTCGCCTCTTCGATGCGACTTGTGAGAAGAGGATTTCTTCTCCTTCCCCTTCCCTTTGTTGGAGGAGTCCTTCTTCTTCTCCTTCCTCTTAGTACGAGACTCTTCCGATGAAGTGCTCCCGTGACTCGTAGTGGGCTTGTCACCGGTCTCCATCTCCCTCTTGGTGTAATCTCCCGACATCACTTCGAGCGGTTAGGCTCTAATGAAGCACCGGGCTCTGATACCAATTGAAAGTCGCCTAGAGGGGGGGTGAATAGGGCAAAACTGAAATTTACAAATATAATCACAACTACAAGCCGGGTTAGCGTTAGAAATAATAAAGAGTTCGAGAGAGAGGGCACAAAACAAATCGCAAGCGAATGGAGGGTGTGACACGCGGATTTGTTTTACCGAGGTTCGGTTCTTGCAAACCTACTCCCCGTTGAGGTGGTCACAAAGACCGGGTCTCTTTCAACCCTTTCCCTCTCTCAAACGGTCCCTCGGACCGAGTGAGCTTCTCTTCTCAAATCAAACCGGGAACAAAACTTCCCCGCAAGGATCACCACACAATTTGTGTCTCTTGCCTCGGTTACAATGGAGTTTTGATCACAAGAACAAGTGAGAAAGAAAGAAGCAATCCAAGCGCAAGAGCTCAAAAGAACACGGCAAATCTCTCTCGCTAATCGCTAAAGCCTTGTGTGAATTGGAGAGGATTTGATCACTTGAATGTGTCTAGAATTGAATGCCTAGCTCTTGTAAGTGGTTGAGAAGTGGAAAACATGGATGACTTGAATGTGGGGTGGTTGGGGGTATTTATAGCCCCAACCACCAAACTAGCCGTTTGGGTGGAGGCTGTCTGTCGCATGGTGCACCGGACAGTCCGGTGCACACCGGACATGTCCGGTGCGCCAGCCACGTCACCCGAACGTTAGGGTTCGACCGTTGGAGCTCTGACTGCTGGGCCAGCCTGGATGTCTGGTGGCGCACCGGACATGCACTGTAGAGTGTCCGGTGCGCCTCTTCGCGCGTGCCTGACTTCTGCGCGCTCTGGCGCGCATTAAATGCGATGGCAGGTGACCGTTGGCGCCGAAGTAGCCGTTGCTCCGCAGTTACACCAGACAGTCCGGTGTACACCAGACATGTCCAGTGAATTATAGCGGAGAGCCGTTGCGAATTCCCGAAGCTGGCGAGTTCAGAGTCGCTTCATCCCTGGAGCATCGGACACTGTCCGGTGTACACCGGACAGTTCGGTGAATTATAGCACGGCGTCTTTGAGAATTCCCGAGGGTGTGAAGTTCAGCTTGGAGTCCCCTGGTGCACCGGACACTGTCCGGTGGCACACCGGACTGTCCGGTGCGCGCCTTCGGTTATCCCTTGCTCCTTTTGTTGAACCCTTTCCTTGGTCTTTTTATTGGCTTATTGTGAACCTTTGGCACCTGTAGAACTTATAAACTAGGGCAAACTAGTTAGTCCAATTATTTGTGTTGGGCATTTCAACCACCAAAATTAGTTTAGGAAATAGGTGTAAGCCTAATTCCCTTTCAGATGTGTACCCTAAGGAATCCGAAGAGCCTCCACAAGCACAAGATCAACCATCTTCCTCCATGCAAGCATCTCCACCAACTCAAGATGAGGACGAGGCTCAAGATGATGAAGGAGAAGATCAAGAAGATGAGCCACCTCAAGAGGATGGCAATGATCAAGGGGGAGATACCAATGATCAAGACAAGGAAGATGAACAAGATCAAAGACCACCACACCCAAGAGTCCACCAAGCAATCAAACGAGATCACCCCATGAACACCATCCTAGGAGATATTCATAAGGGGGTAACTACTCGATCTCATGTTGCTCATTTTTGTGAACATTACTCTTTTGTTTCCTCTATTGAGCCATAAAGGGTAGAGGAAGCACTTCAAGATTCGGATTGGGTGTTGGCGATGCAAGAGGAGCTCAACAATTTCACAAGGAATGAGGTATGGCATTTAGTTCCACATCCTAACCAAAATGTTGTAGGAACCAAGTGGGTCTTCCGCAACAAACAAGATGAGCATGGTGTGGTGACTAGGAACAAGGCACGACTTGTGGCCAAGGGGTATTCACAAGTCGAAGGTTTGGATTTTGGTGAAACCTATGCACCTGTATCTAGGCTTGAGTCAATTCATACATTACTTTCCTATGCTACTTACCATGGCTTTAAGTTATATCAAATGGATGTGAAGAGTGCCTTCCTCAATGGACTGATCAAGGAAGAGGTCTATATTGAGCAACCTCCCGGCTTTGAAGATAGTGAGTATCCTAACCATGTCTACAAACTCTCTAAGGTGCTTTATGGGCTCAAGCAAGCCCCAAAAGCATGGTATGAATGCCTAAGAGATTTTATTATCACTAATGGATTCAAAGTCGGCAAGGCAGATCCTACTCTCTTTACTAAGACAATTGAGAATGATTTGTTTGTATGCCAAATTTATGTTGATGATATCATATTTGGGTCTACTAACAAATCTATTTGTGAAGAGTTTAGTACGATCACGATTCAAAAATTTGAGATGACTATGATGGGGGAGTTGAAGTATTTTCTAGGATTTCTAGTGAAGCAACTCCAAGAGGGCACCTTTATTAGCCAAACGAAGTACATTCAAGATATTCTTACCAAGTTTGGAATGAAGGATGCCAAGCCCATCAAGACACCCATGGGAACCAATGGGCATCTCGACCTCGACACGGGAGGTAAATCCATAGATCAAAAGGTATACCGCTCGATGATAGGATCTTTACTCTATTTATGTGCATCTCGACCGGACATTATGCTTTCTGTATGCATGTGTGCAAGGTTCCAAGCCGACCCTAAGGAAGTTCACCTTAGGGCCGTGAAGCGAATCTTGAGATATTTAGTTCAAACACCTAAGTTTGGCCTTTGGTGCCCCAAGGGATCCTCATTTGATTTATTAGGATATTCCGATGCTGATTGGGCAGGGTGTAAGATTGATAGGAAGAGCAGATCAGGGACTTGTCAATTTCTGGGGAGATCCCTGGTGTCTTGGGCTTCAAAGAAACAAAACTCAGTAGCTCTTTCTACCGCCGAAGCCGAGTACATTGCCGCAGGCCATTGTTGCGCGCAATTGCTTTGGATGAGGCAAACCCTTAGGGACTATGGCTACAAATTTAGCAAAGTCCCTCTCCTATGTGATAATGAGAGTGCAATCCGCATGGCGGATAATCCCGTTGAACACAGCCGCACTAAGCACATAGCCATTCGGTATCACTTTTTGAGAGATCACCAACAAAAGGGGGATATCGAGATAGCCTATATAAACACCAAAGATCAATTGCCCGATATTTTTACCAAGCCACTAGATATTCTTGATTCTCGGAATTTTGATTGATACTTTGCACACATAGCTCATTTATATACCTTTGATCATATCTCTTTTATGTCTATGACTAATGTGTTTTCAAGTGTATTATTATGCTTAGTCATAAATATTGAAAGGGAAATGGAGTATTCGGCAAAGAAGGCGCTTCCACTCAACTCCATTGATATTTGCCGGTATTCCGCATTATTCTCCACTTTGGTATAATCTTCAATCATATTTATTTGCTTGCCATTAGGGAGAAAGTAAAAGGGCTTATATTTCATTCATAAGTATTCGTTTTTGGCGATTCATGCCAAAGGGGGAGAAAGTATGAGCCCAAAGCAAAAGGACTGCACCACCACCGAATTTTAAATAAAGTTTTTCAAATTGATATCTTATTGTGTTCAAAAGGGGGAGAAAGTACTATCTTCAAAACTTGCAAAACCCTCTTGAACACTAAGAGAAGAATTTTATTTAGGGGGAGTTTTGTTTTAGTCAAAGGAAAAGCATTTGAGACAGGGGAGAAAATTTCAAATCTTGAAAATGCTTCTTTCAATCTCTTTCATATACCTTTGACTATTTGCAAAATGATTTTGAAAAAGAATTTTACAAAAGATTTGCAAAAACAAAACTCGTGGTGCAAATGAGGTCCAAAATTTTTAATAAGAAGAAAACCATTCATGCACATCTATTGAAATAAGTTTATTGGTTTCAATTCCAAGCAACCTTTGCACTTACCTTATGCAAACTAGTTCAATTCTGCACTTTTATATTTGCTTTGGTTTGTGTTGGCATCAATCACCAAAATGGGGAGATTGAAAGAGAAATAGGGTCAAACCTTTTCCAATATGAATTTTGGTGGTTGAATTGCCCAACACAAAATTATTGGACTAACTAGTTTGCTCCAGATTATGAGTTTTACAGGTGCCAAAGGTTCACAACAAACCAATACAAAGTCAAAAGAAAGGGTTCAAAACAAAGGAGCAAAATATACCGAAGGCAGCCTTGGTCTGGCGCACCGGACAGTGTCCAGTGCACCAGGGAGAATTAAATCAAACTTGCCAGCCTCGGGAATTTTGGAGGCCGCTCCGCTATAATTCACCGGACTGTCCGGTGTAGCACCGGACTGTCCGGTGTAGCACCGGACTGTCCGGTGTGCCAGCGGAGCAACGGCTACTTTGCACCAACGGTCATCTGCAGAGGACATTAAATGCGCTACAGTGCGCACCTGCGCACGCAGAAGTCAGAGCAGGCGCCAGAAGGCGCACCGGACAGTCTACAGGACCTGTCCGGTGCACCACCGGACTGTCCGGTGGCCCAGTTGTCAGAAGCTCCAACGGTCGAACCCTAACGGTTGGGTGACGGTGGCCCAGTCCGGTGCGCCATACGACAGAAGCCATCCCCAACGGCCATTTTGGTGGTTGGGGCTATAAATACCCCAACCACCCCACTCTTCATGGCATCCAAGCATTCACTACATCTCATTCAATACAAGAGCAATACACAACACTCCAAGACACAAATCAAAGCCTCCGATCGAATCAAAGTCCCCAATTCAACTCTAGTTCTTAGGACTTGTGAGGAGATCTACTTGTGTTCTTTTGTTGCTCTTGTTGCTTGGTTTGCTTTCTTCTTTCTCTCATTCTTACTCTCAAAACCTTGTAAGCGAAGCAAGATACACCAATTGTGTGGTGGTCCTTGTGGGGTCTAAGTGACCCGGGAAATCAAGGAAGGAAGCTCACTCGGTCTAAGTGACCGTTTGAGAGAGGGAAAGGGTTGAAAGAGACCCAGTCTATGTGACCACCTCAACGTGGAGTAGGTTTGCAAGAACCGAACCTCGGCAAAACAAATCAACGAGTCATCCATTCTTATTTGCTTGTGATTTGTTTTCGCCCTCTCTTTTGGACTGATTTATATTTCTAACGCTAACCCCGGCTTGTAGTTATGCTTAAGTTTATAATTTTCAGATTCCGCCTATTCAACCCCCCTCTAGGCGACTTACACTCCCCCTGTTTCAAATGCTTTTCCTTTGACTAAATAAAAACCCTTCTTGAATGAAATTCTCCTCTTAGCTTTCAAGAGGATTTTTTAATGGATATCAATTTTGAAATCTTCTTTTCATAAACATAGATACCAACTGATACCAATTTGAAAATACATTATTTGAAAAATTCATCTCGAAAATTTTGAAATGGTGGTGGTGCGGTCCCTTTTGCTTTGGGCTTAATATTTTCTCCCCTTTGGCATTAATCGCCAAAAACGGAGAACGTTGGAACCCTATTATATTTTCTCCCCCATTGATAAAGGAATGTAAGTAAAAGATTATACCAAATGGAGAGATGGCGGAATGTCGACAAAGGGTAAATAATACCAATGGAGTTGAGTGGAAGCGTTGTCTTTGCTGAATACTCCATTTCTCTTTCAATCTAAGACTAATACACAAGATACTCATGAAAACACATTAGTCTTAGCCTTGGTACAAGAAGAATAAGAAATATGTATATGTACCAAATGAAAGAGATATGATCAAAGGTATATAAAATGAGCTATGTGTGCAACTTTTCAATCAAAATTCCGAGAATCAAGTATATTTAGCTCATTCCTAAGTTTGCTAAAGGTTTTCTCATCTAGTGGCTTGGTAAGGATATCGGCTAATTGATCTTTGGCGTTAACATAAGCTATTTCGATATCCCCCTTTGTTGGTGATCCCTCAGAAAGTGATACCGAATGTCTATGTGCTTAGTGCAGCTGTGTTCAACGGGATTATCCGCCATGCGGATTGCACTCTCATTATCTCCCCAGAAACTGACAAGTCCCTGATGTGCTCTTCCTATCAATTTTACACTCTGCTCAATTGGCATCGGAATATCCTATTAAATCAAATGTGGATCCCTTGGGATACCAAAGCCCAAACTTAGGAGTGTAGACTAAATATCTCATGATTCTCTTTACGGCCCTAAGGTGAACTTCCTTAGGATTTGACTTAAATCTTGCACACATGCATAAGTAAAGCATAATATCCGGTCGAGATGCACATAAATAGAGTAAAGATCCTATCATCGACCGGTATACCTTTTGATCTACGGATTTACCTCCCGTGTCGAGGTCGAGATGCCCATCTATTCCCATGGGTGTCTTGATGGGTTTGCCATCCTTCATCCCAAACTTCTTAAATATGTCTTGAATGTACTTTGTTTGGCTGATGAAGGTGCCATCTTGGAGTTGCTTGATTTGAAATCCTAGGAAATATCTCAACTCCCCCATCATTGACATCTCGAATTTTTGTACCATGATCCTACTAAACTCTTCACAAGTAGACTTGTTAGTAGACCCAAATATGATATCATCAACATAAATTTGGCATATGAACAAGTCTTTTTCAACAGTTTTAGTAAAGAGTGTAGGGTCGACTTTACCGACTTTGAAGCCATTAGTGATAAGAAAATCTCATAGGCATTCATACCATGCTTTTGGGGCTTGCTTGAGCCCATAAAGCACCTTTGAGAGTTTATACATATGGTTAGGGTACTCACTATCTTCAAAGCCAGGAGGTTGCTCAACATAGACCTCTTCCTTGATATGTCCATTGAGGAAGGCACTTTTCATGTCCATTTGATAAAGCTTAAAGCCATGGTAAGTAGCATAGGAAAGTAATATACGAATGGATTCAAGCCTAGCTATGGGTGCATAAGTTTCATCGAAATCCAAACCTTTGACTTGTGAATAACCCTTGGCCACAAGTCGGGCTTTGTTTCTTACCACACCATGCTCATCTTGCTTGTTGCGGAATACCCATTTGGTACCTACAACATTTTCATTAGGACGTGGAACTAAATGCCATACCACATTCCTCGTGAAGTTGTTGAGCTCCTCTTGCATTGCCACCACCCAATCCGAATCTCTTAATGCATCCTCTACCCTGTATGGCTCAATAGAGGAAACAAAAGAGTAATGTTCACAAAAATGTGCAACCTGAGATCTAGTGGTTACCCTCTTATGAATGTCACCAAGGATGGAGTTGACAGGGTGATCTCGTTGAATTGCTTGGTGGATTCTTAGGTGTGGCAGTTTTTGACCCTGTATTTCTTGCTCATCTTCCTTGTCTTTATCATCATCATCTCCCCCTTGATCATTGTCCTCCTCTTGAGGTGGCTCATCCTCTTGATCTTCTTCTTCATTATCTTGAGCCTGTTCCTCATCTTGAGTTGGTGTAGATGTTTGCACGGAAGATGATGGTTGATCTTGTGCTTGTGGAGGCTCTTCGGATTCCTTAGGACACACATCCCCAATGGACATGTTCCTTTGCGTGACGCACGAAGCCTCTTCATCATCTAGCTCATCAAGATCAACTTGCTCCACTTGGGAGCCATTAGTCTCATCAAACACAATGTCACAAGAAACTTCAACTAATCTAATGGACTTGTTGAAGACTCTATATGCCCTTGTGTTTGAGTCATAACCAAGTAAAAAGCCTTCTACAGCCTTAGGAGCAAATTTAGATTTTCTACCTCTTTTAACAAGAATAAAGCATTTACTCCCAAAGACTCTAAAATACGAAACATTGGGTTTTTTACTGGTGAGGAGTTCGTATGATGTTTTCTTGAGGATTTGGTGAAGGTAGAGCCGGTTGATGGAGTAGCAAGCAGTGTTGATTGCTTCCGCCCAAAACCGGTCCGGTGTCTTGTACTCATCAAGCATGGTTCTTGCCATGTCCAGTAGAGTTTTATTCTTCCTCTCCACCACACCATTTTGCTAAGGTGTGTAGGGAGAAGAGAACTCATGCTTGATGCCCTCCTCCTCAAGAAATCCTTTGATTTGAGAGTTTTTTTTAACTCTGTCCCATTGTCGCTTCTTATCTTTTTTATCCTTAATCCGAACTCATTTTGAGCCCGTCTTAAGAATCCCTTTAAAGTATCTTGGGTTTGAGATTTTTCCTGCAAAAAGAATACCCAAGTGAAGCGAGAATAATCATCCACAATAACTAGACAGTACTTACTCCCGCCGATGCTTATGTAAGCGATCGGGCCGAATAGGTCCATGTGGAGTAGCTCAAGCGGCCTGTCCGTCGTCATGATGTTCTTGTGTGGATGATGAGCGCCAACTTGCTTTCCTGCTTGACATGCGCTACAAACCCTGTCTTTCTCAAACTGAACATTTGTTAGTCCTAAAATGTGTTCTCCCTTTAGAAGCTTGTGAAGATTCTTCATCCCAACATGGGCAAGTCGGTGATGCCAGAGCCAAGCCATATTAGTCTTAGCAATTAAGCAAGTGTCAAGTTCAGCTTTGTTGTCATTAAAATCAAATAAATATAGCTGACCCTCTAACACTCCCTTGAATGCTATTGAATCACCACTTCTTCTAAAGACAGTAACACCAACATCACTAAAAAGACAGTTATAGCCCATTTTACATAATTGAGATACAGAAAGCAAATTGTAATCTAAAGAATCTACAAGAAAAACATTGAAAATGGAATGGTCAGGAGATATAGCAATTTTCCTAAACCTTTGACCAAACCTTGATTTCCATCCTCGAATGTGATAGCTCATTGGGGATCTTCGTTTTTCTCGTAGGAGGAGAACATTCTCTTCTCCCATGTCATGTGGTTTGTGTATCCGCTATCAATTATCCAACTTGAACCCCCGGATGCATAAACCTGCAAAATAATTTAGGCCTTGTTCTTAGGTACCCAACAGTCTTGGGTCCTTTTACGTTAGAAACAAGCACCTTGGGTATCCAAACACAAGTCTTAGGACTCTTGTGTTTGCCCCCAACATATTTGGCAACTACTTTGCCTGATTTGTTAGTTAAAACATATGATGCATCAAAAGTCTTAAATGAAATGTTTTGCTCATTTGATGCAGCAGAAGTTTTCCTTTTAGGCATTTTAACATGGGTGGAAAGCCTAGAGCTAGATGCCTCATTCTTATACATAAATGCATGATGAGAAAACAGTGTGAGGTTTCCTAGCATGAATTCTCCTAATTTTGTGCTCAGGATAATTAGCAGGATATAAATGTAGCCTTCATTATCCTGAACCATGGGAGCCTTGCCCCTAACAAAATTAGACAATCTTTTAGGGGCATTAAGCTTGACATTGCTCCCTTGTTGGAAACCAATGCCATCCTTAATGCCAGGGCGTCTCCCATTATAGAGTATGCTTCTAACAAATTTAAACTTTTCATTTTCAAGTTCATGCTCATTGATTTTAGCATTTAATTGAGCTATGTGATCATTTTGTTTCTTAATCATGGTGAGATGATCATCTATAGCATCAATATCAACATCTCTACATCTAGTACAAATAGAAACATGTTCAACAGTGGATGTAGAGGGTTTGCAAACATTTAATTCTTCTATCTTAGAGTTTAATCTAGCATTCTCATCTCTAAGACAGAAAATGGAATCATTGCAAACATTCAATTTTTCAATCTTAGAAATCAAATTATCAATTTTAGTTCTAAGACTAGAAATTGTATCATTGCAAATAGTCAATTCATCAATCTTAGCATTTAATATGGCATTCTCATTTCCAAGATAGGAAATAGAATCATTGCAAACATTCAATTGGAAATTGAATCATTACAAACATTTAACTTTTCAACCTTAGAAATTAAACTAGCATTCTCAGTTCTAAGGTTTGAAATAGAGTCATGACAAATGCTAAGCTCTTTGGTTGGGTTCTCACATTTTTCTACTTCCTGAGCATAAGCATTTTTCAATTCAACATGTTTTTGTTTTCTTTAATAAGGAAGTCCTCTTGGCTTTCCAAGAGATCATCCTTCTCATGAATAGCTTCTATTAATTTATTTAATTTTTTCTTTTGTTCCATGCTGAGGTTGGCAAAAAGAGTAAGTAAATCATCTTCATTTTCACTAGAGCTACCCTCATCACTAGATGTTGTATATTTGGGGGTGGCTCTAGAATGTACCTTCTTTTTCTTGCCATCCTTAGCCATGAAACATTTGTGGCCGACGTTGGGGAAGAGGAGTCCCTTGTTGACGGTGATGTTGGCGGTATCTTCGTCGGAGGAGGAGTTGGTGGAGCTCTCGTCGGAGTCTCATTCCCTACACACATGGGCATCGCCGCCCTTCTTCTTGTAATATCTCTTCTTCTCCTTCTTCTTCCCCTTCTTGTCGTCGCCCCTGTCACTATCACTTGAATTTGGACATTTAGCAATAAAATGACTAGGCTTACCACATTTGTAGCACACCCTTTTGGAGCGAGGTTTGTAGTCCTTCCCCCTCCTTTGCTTGAGGATTTGGCGGAAGCTCTTGATGATGAGCGTCATTTCCTCGTTGTCGAGCTTGGAGGCATCGATTGGAAGCCTACTTGGTGTAGACTCCCTCTTTTCTTTTTCCGTCGCCTTAAATGCGATGGGTTGCACCTTGGGCATTGAGGTGGCGCCTTGCCTCCAAGTTGACAATATGTTTGGAGTCTTTGATCATAAGTTCAAAGCTCACAAACTTGCCAATTACTTCCTTAGGAGACATTAGCCTGTATCTAGGATCCCTACGTATTAATTGAACTTGAGTGGGATTATGAAATACAAGGGATCATAGAATAACCTTGACCATTTCATGGTCATCTCATTTTGTGCTCCCGAGGTTGCACACTTGATTGACCATCGTCTTGAGCCGGTTGTACATGGCTTGCGGCTCTTCTCCCTTGTTGAGGACGAATCGACCGAGTTCTCCCTCGATCGTCTCGTGCTTGGTGATCTTGGTCACCTCGTCCCCTTCGTGCGCTGTTTTGAGGACGTCCCAAATTTCTTTGGCACTCTTTAACCCTTGCACCTTATCATACTCCTCTCAACACAAGGAGGCGAGGAGTATAGTCGTGGCTTGGGTGTTAAAGTGCCTAATTTGGGCGACCTCATCTGAATCGTAGTCCTTGTCCCCCTCCTTAGGTACCTGCGCTCCATACTCAACAATATCCCAAATGCTTGCGTGGAGTGAGGTTAGATGATGCCTCATTTTATCACTCTACATACAATAATCTTCACCATCAAAATATGGTGGTTTACCTAAGGGAATAAAAAGTAGAGGAGCGCGCTTAGAAATGCGGGGATAGCGTTGGGACATCTTACTATACTTCTTGCATTCATGGCGCTTAGAAGTGAAAGTTCCCTTCGCCTGGGAACAGGATCTGGATGTCGCCTAGAGGGAGGGTGAATAGTCGAATAAAAATTATCACTTTAAAACTTTAGTTCTTACTCTACTCAAAGACCAGATCGCAGTGGAATGAAAGATCCTTCGAGTAGGTTGCAGCGGAATAGAAGATCCTGTCTCAAAATGCCCTACACTTCAAATATAACTTGTACCACAGATAAGTGTTGAAGTACAGATATAAAAAGTGAGTAAGACAGAGAGTCAGCACACAATACAGAGCGAAGCACACAGACGCAAGAATTTATCCCGAGGTTCGGCCAAGCCTGAAATGCTTGCCTAGTCCTCGTTGGAGTTAGCCACACCTGGGCTTGGAGTCTGTTTCAACTCCTTCCTCCGTTTGCTTAGATCTGTCAGTATGACAGATAGAGCCTTCCACCAAGTTGAGTTGGGTTACAACAAAGCCGCGGCTGCTTACAATCTTCTTGACAGCACTCCGGTAGAGTAACGATATGCTCAAGACCTTGCTCTAGCTCTTAGCAGCACTTCTCCACTCTCTCAAGGCTTATAGCTTTGCCTCTACAGAAACTAGAGAGATATACACGAGAGGGAGAGAGAATCGATCCGAGTGATGTCTACAATTGTTGGCTGCCCCTGTACCTCTGTGGGAGGCGCCTAGGAGTCCCTTTTATAGACCCAAGGGGCCTAGGAGCCGTTGGAATCCCATTTGGAAGGCAATACTTGCTTTCTGTCAGGTGGTGCACCGGACAGTCCGGTGCACCACCGGACAGGTCCTGTAGCTTGTCCGGTGCGCGATCTCCTTCCATATCGGGCTCAGCTGACCGTTGGAGCAACGGTCATCTTGGCTCACCGGACACTGTCCGGTGCACACCGGACAGTCTGGTGCGCCAACTATCCGTTGGCCCATGCCACGCGTCGCCCGCTGATCGCGCTGCCGACCGTTGGCATAGTCGACCGTTGGCTCACCGGACAGTCCGGTGCACCATCAGACAGTCCGGTGAATTATAGCCGTACGCCGCCAAACTTCTCCCGAGAGCGGCCTGTTCACCGGAGTTCAGTCTGGCGCACCGGACACTGTCTGGTGCACCACCGGACAGTCCGGTGTGCCAGACTGAGCTGAGTCTTGGTTGTACACAGCCAAGCCTTTTGCATCTCTTTTCTTTTCTTCTTTTCTCTGTTTCTAACACTTATACAAATATATTAGTACACAAAAACCAATGTACTAAGTCTAGAAACATACCTCCTCTTTGATTTTCACTTCTTTAGCATTTGGCATGACTGAGATTGATGTTGGACTCATAAACCATCAAGTCAACCTGACTTGATCTAGATTGACATTTCTGAGCTCCAACATCCCGCAAAGGTCACATAGAATATCTCCAAGCATAGGAACAACCCAAACTAAAGGTCAAGGTGCACTTAGCTCTTTTGGGCTGCTTCTAGTCCTGATTTTGACATTGGTTCTCCTTTCAGTGACCTTGTTCACTTTTTGAGCTTGGTCTTGAGCCTTATGACTTACACCACACAATTGTAGATGTTACCTCATTGGTTGTAAGTTATGTCCTTATGTAGTGTTCCTCGATGTACCATAACTCTTCTTAACTCGATCAACCTTGATTCCGCAAGTCTTCTTCACCCCTGGCTTTGGGTTCCTGGTCTCCTTGACTTTCTCCCGTGCACTCGGTACCTCGAAACTCTTCTTGCTTCCATCCTTGGTCTGATCAGTTGTTTCCAAGTTATGCACATCAAGTCTCACTTAAGCAATGTCCATCTTTCTTGTGATGTCCATTATCTATAGATAATTCCGTCTTTGGACCATCACACTTGTTTACTTGTGTTGAACCCTATTAGCTTTGTATTCAGCACCTGTTCAACACTTAACACATTTGTTAGTCCTTTAATTGGGTTGTCATCCAAACACCAAAACCCACAAGAGAGCTTTCAAGAAGCGACGGACGAGTCGGAGCTTGATGTGGAGGGCGACGACGAGTCGGTCTCGTAGTAGACCACTTTCTTCATATTCTTCTTCTTGTCGCCTCTCCGATGGGACTTGATGGAGGAAGAGGATTCCTCCTTATGCTTGTTGTCGGACTCTCTTAAAAGAGTCCTCCCCGAGCTTGTGGGCTTATCGCCAGTCACGATCTCCCTCTTGGCGTGATCTCCCGACATCACTTCGAGTTGTTAGACTCTAATGAAGCACTGGGCTCTGATACCAATTGAAAGTTGCCTAAAGGGGGTGAAAGCTCTCTTGTGGGTTTTGGTGTTTAGATGATAACCCAATTAAAGGACTAACAAGTGTGCTAAGTGTTGAACAGGTGCTTAATGCAAAGCTAACAGGGTTCAACACAAGTGAACAAGTGTAATGGTCCAAAGACTAGATTATAGATAGATAATGGACATCACAAGTAAGATGGACATTGCTTAAGTGAGACTCGATGCGCGTAACTCAGAGACAACCGATCCAGCCAAGGATGGAGGCAAGAAGAGCTTCGAGGTACCGAGTGCACGGGAGAAGGTCAAGGAGACCAGGAACCCAAAGCCAGGGGTGAAGAAGAATACTTGCAAAGTCAAGGTTGATCGAGTTAAGAAGAGTTATGGTGCATCAAGGATCACTACATAAGGACATGACTTACAACCAATGAGGTAACATCTATAGTTATGTGGTGTAAGTCATAAGGCTCAAGATCAAGCTCGGGAAGTAAACAAGGGGGTTGGAGCTCAGATATGTCAATCTAGATCAAGTCAAGTTGACTTGATGGTTTAGAGTCCAACATTGACCTCAAACATGCCAAATTGGGTAAAACGATGAAAAAGGTTAAGTATGTAAGGTTTAAGTGTTCAACCATTTTGCATAGACCTCTTACTACAAGTTTGGTGCTTTGGTTTGCTCTCTAACTCTTTCTGCAGAGAAAGTGCCATTCTGATCTCTGCTTGAGGAGAAACAGAAAAGCTAGGAGAAGAACAAGAAAGAGGTAAGTTTCTAGGACTAAATCAATTGGATTATACTCTAAATGTGTTTGTTTAAGTCTCAGGAAAATCCTCCCAAAAGTTGAAGTCAAACGGAGAAAGAATGGAGAAAAGAAGCACTTAGTGTGCTGTTGGCTGGTGCACAGGACAGTGAATAGTAACTGTCCGGTGCACAGGACAGTGAATAGTAACATGTCCGGTGCATAGGCCAGTGAATAGTTACTCTATCCGATGCATAGGAAAGTGAATAGTAACCTGTCCGGTGCACCAACGGCTAGCTCTTCCAGAGAAGGAAACTGTCAATCAGATCTGTTATTGTTCACTGTCCGGTGTGCCACCGGACAGTCTGGTACACCCGCAACCAGGGAAGACTGGGAGCTTCCAAATGAAGCTCCAACGGCTCCTAGGCCCTTTAGGGCTATAAAAGGGACCCTAGGCTCCTCAAACAAGTACACAAGAGAAGCCAACAAGTCCATACATCATTTGGATCAATTCTTTCTCTCCCTCTCTTGTGTATCTCTCTAGTTTGTGTAGAGGCAAAGTTATAAGCCTTTAGAGAGAGGGAAGTGCTGCTGAGAGCTAGAGCAAAATCTTGAGCGCGTTGTTACTCTGCCGGAGTGCTGTCGAGAAGATTGTAAGCAGCCACAACATCGTTGTAACTGATATCAACATAGTGGAAGGCTCTATCTGTTGCACTGACAGATCTGAGCAAACGGAGGAAGGAGTTGAAATAGACTCCAAGCCAAGGTGTGGCTAACTCCAACGAGGACTAGGCAAGCATTTTAGGCTTGGTCGAACCTCGGGATAAATCCCTATGTCTGTGTGCTCTGCTCTATGTGGTGTGTTGTTTCTCTGTCTTATTTGTTGTTTATACTCGCACTTCAACATTTATACGTGGTTCAAGCTGTCTTCGAAGTGCAGGGTATTTTAAGACAGAAACTTCTATTCCGCTCCAACCTACTCGAAGGGTCTTTTATTCCACTGCGATTCAGCCTTCGAGTAGAGTAAGAAGTTCCAGTTTTAAAGCGATAATTATTATCCGCTTATTCACCCCCCTCTAGGCGACATCCAGATCCTATTCCTGGGCATAGAAAACTTTCAATTGGTATCGGAGCTAGGCCTCTCCAGTGTGGGCTTAACTGTCCGGAGATGACGATGTCATCACAAGAGGTAACTCTAGAACTTCTTCTAGGCGATGGTTCTAATTATAAATCTTAGTATGTCTCTATTTATAATGATTTCATGCATATTGATCCTGATTTGAGACAGATCTTTAGTAGAAGTATTTTTCCCACTGATATTAGTAAAAAACCTTCTAATGTTGAACTAAGATGTCTATCTCTCAATCACCATGCTTGCAACATCTTAGTTGACTCTCTTTCTAGAGGTGCTTATTTTGCCATCATGAGTAGTGATAGTGATTTATTTGTTGATGCTCATGATCTATGGACTAGAATCAAAATAAAATATTCTGAGTCCAAATGTACTACTTCTACTCCCTATGTTGCTTGTGGTACTAATCTTTCGAAGGGGGAAGAAAAACGATGGCAACCAAACGATGAATCCACCTCAACGACAGGTTTGTCTTCCACTAGTTATAAATGTCTTATTGCTAACAATGATAGTGGAGATGAAATCGATGATGAGGAGGAATATGAGGATGATAGCGAGGATGAGTCTTCGTCACTACAAGGTACATGTTCTTGTATTGCTTCCACTGATAATAATGACAGGAAAAATGAGACCGACGATGTGGAAGAAGAGGAGATTCGTCGATTCTACACCCATCTCAACAAAGAAGACAAAGTGCTCTTGGTTAAGCTGTTGAGAAGGAACAAGGAATAAGGCGAGACACTTCTTAAGCTAGAGGAGACTATCATTAAAACCAACAGCAGCCTGGAGAAGATGACCAAAGAACATGAGGAGCTAAAGTGCTCTCATGATAATTTGGTCCAACGGTATGAATCTGTTTTATTTGAGCAAAGAAATGATCATGATTTATTATCTGATGTTGCCCAACTTAAAACTGAGAATTCTCTGCTTAAGAGTCAAGTAGAAATGATAAATTTAGAAAAACATGCTCTAAGTGAAAAGTATGATATGTTGTCTTATTCTCATAATGAATTAGCTGATGACCATATCATGCTCAATATTGCTCATGAGGTAGTAATTACTAGTTTAAACTCATGTGAACCACACTCTTGCATAAGTGATCAATTAGTTAAAATATTATCGTGTGCTAACCTCTACTGCCCCAAGAAAGGCCAATCTTTGATTGAGCAACAAGTTGTAGGGTCAAAAAGAAAATTGCTTGGGAACAAGAAACAAAGACAATTGAGGAGAAGACGCCATGCTCGACTTCCTCAAGATATCTACGAATGCGTGGTGAAGAAGTGAAGCGTCCCCAATCCTCTGGGACTCAAATGTGATACAATTACTAGTCCCAGGAGGCTAGCAAACACATTTATACATCAGATGATACCAAATCTGCTTAAACGAGACAAACCTATAAAGGTGGCAGTCAACTTTAAGAGTTGGTCCACAACTCGAGACATATCATCAGAGTGGGGCTGAAGCAGCCCGATATACGCAGCGAAGCAAGTCAGTGGTCCAACAGCCACAGGCAAGGTTGGGAACAGTCGTAACTCTTATCCGATCTCCTTTTTCTGAAAAACAACAAATAAGCAAGGGTGAGTACAAACGTACTCAGCAGCCCACCTTCACCCGCGGAATGGGGAAATCAGATATAATGCATGGAATATGTGGAGCTCGGGATATTTTGCAGAAACAGCAATATTTAATGCAGAGTTGTTTTGAAAAACATTTTGTATTTTTGCAAAGCGCATCCTCTCCAAAAGGAGCAGGAAGTTTTTCAGTATTATAACAAAATCCCCTGGACTAAACCATCCAGGCATCTCAGCAGTTTCCCACTGGTTTTCCTTTTCAAAAACCGCTACTGGACTTCCCGTCCACCATAGCTCACGGCTCAACCGCCGAACCTTTTTAAAAACCACTTTTCTCAAAACCATCTCTTTTTTTTGGAAAACAAAACATTAATTGCCATACCATACCAGACTCGTCCATTCCTGTGGACACAGACTATTCGAATAGGTTTTCAAACTCTGCGCAGAGGTGTACACTTTACCCACTAGTCCGGCTCTGCGATCTCATAGCTAGTGAGACCCGAATCCGAATCTCTTTCTTTCCCCGCACGTCCTAACCTTAACGGTTATCCGGAAGGAGTCAGGCCACCACCATGTCCAAACCGGACAAAACATTCCCCCTCCTTATCCTCCCGGTGCTCCCCAGCCTTCATAACCCTGGGGTTGGACCGTACGAGTTCAGATTGAGTGACTGCCCACACAGTCTCGAGTGGTTGTACTTATCATGAGTACAAGTAGTGAAAGATGACAAACCGGTCCTTATATGAGGGGACAATCCTTCTGCTCACGCCTAAACCAGCTGAGCCATCACCTTAGGCCCTCCCCTAAACCAGGGAGTCCCTGATCATCCCTACTCAAAGGTGATAAGGGTGAAAACCCTTCATCAAACACATTTTGAAAAGCATTTTCTTTTGAAAACTCACACCTTTCCTCAAATCATTTGTAACAAATATATCATGGATTGATTGCGGCAAGCGGATGGGTGGCCATAATAACTTGTCTTAAAATCATATCATGCATAAAATAACAGGCTAAGGATTGTGGTTGAAAAATCATAGGTAATTTATGCATCAAAGGGATCCAGTGAGCTTGCCATGCTTATTCGGCGAAGGGGGAAGGAGAGCTCGCGGAACTGGCTTCTGGCTCCACCGCCTGGCGTAGACTTGCAGATCTGGCCTCCACGAGATGGCACGAACGCTCCGATAACTATGCAACATGAACAAGCAAACATACAAACCAGCAAGTATACCAACAAATATTTAGTATAGTGGTCAGAATAGCGATATATGGATGAGTAGAGTCTTGAGTAGAATCTGTGTCATGTGGTGTTGTGATATTACTGGTGGTGGAGCGGAGGTGCTTACCAGGAGGGTGGACTGGAGGCGAAGCGACACTATGCGTGTAGCCAGCAGAGCGGAGTAACTGAGTGGGTGGGGTGTTTGCCTTGGCTGAGGGTGTTGAGTGTGTGTGGAGAGGGAGAGGGTAGTTGGGTGTATTTATAGCTGAGTGTAGGTGGTGTAGCACAGTGAAGTTCACTGTTGGTGAGAATAGTGACGAATGAATCGTCTGACTTGGTATGAACATGAGAGTTATAGGCAGAATATGGGACAAGAGTATTTTGGGAGTTTTATGGAACATGAACCATGCTTAAGGGGTGACATGGCTGGATAGGGAATAGTTTGATAAAAATTTAGAAACGAGAATTATTGGAATCTAAGTTTGGGAGCCTGGTTCGAAGGAATCTCAAAGTTAAGCGTGCTCAACTCGGAGAAACCTGGGATGGGTGACCAGATGGGAAGTTCCCTACTGGAAGGAAAATCACAGTCACCGGAGTTCGTATGACTGGAATATGGGTCTGGCTGGTCTTAGGTGGACTGGACAGCATGATGTATGAGTAGTTGAAATTTGGGGTGACTAGATGACCGATGAATAGTAACGATGATTAGTAACGATGAATAGTGGCGATGGAAAAGTAATTATAGATATCATCGATGAATAGTAACGATGATGAATAGTAATGATAAATAGTAACGATGATGAATAGTGTATGTGAATAGTAACGATGAATAGTAATGGTGAATAGTAATGGTGAATAGTGATAGTGAATTGTCATATGAACGAACGATGAACGATGAATAGGAACTATGAACGAACGGACGAACGATCGAATGATCGAACGAACGAACGATCGAAATTTCGGTAGCATAACGGCAGGAAAAAGATTATTTGGACGAACGAACGGACGAACGATCGAATGATCAGACGAATGAACGATCGGAATTTCGGCAGCATAACAGCAGGACAAAGATTATCTGGAAGAACGATGAATAGGGACTATGAACGAACGATGAACGATGAATAGGGACTATGAACGAACGATGAACGATCGAATGATCGAACGAACGAACGATCAGAATTTTGGCAGCATAACGGTAGGAAAAAGATTATTTGGACGAACGAACGGACGAACGATCGAACGATCGGACGAACGGACGAACGAACCATGAACGATCGGACGAACGATCGAACGATCGGACGAACGAACGAACAAACTAAGAACAGGGGACGAACGATCGAAGAACGATCGAACGATCCTTGTGCTAGTGTGTGCTTGTGTGGAACATGGAGTGGGTGTGTGTGGGGGGGAGAGAGTTGCCATGAAATGGCTTGGGGTGGGATGGGAGGAGGCCCTTGCCCCTCTATTTATAGCCATGGTGGGGGGATTAGGGGGAGGGATGAGAGGATTAGTGGGAGGATGAGATGATTAGTGGGAGGTTAGCATGTATTTGTCTTGTATAAGTGAGATTTGCTTGTAGAGCTCACCGTATGACACTGGAGGCATACGTATACGTATGAGCATGAGAAAAGTTATGAAGAAAATATTTGTAGGGACTTGAAAAATGATTCTGAAGGTATTTCTCAGGAAGAAAATACTTGGAGATATATTGGTGGAATATTTGGGCAATATTTCTGGAAAGAACTTGAAGGGATTACTCGGGAAATATCTGGGCAGTATTTCTGGAAAGAATTTGAAGGGGATCATTGGGGAATTATTTGTAGGATATTTTGAGGAGGATTTTGGAGAGAATATAGACCACTATACTTTATTTGTTGATATCAACTCACAAACAAACATTTTGAAATGAAATTTGAAATTCATTTTGAATTTAGAGCGAGTTTGAGAAAATTTCAGGATTTGAATTTTTGGGATGCTACAAATCTACCCCACTTAAAAGGAATCTCGTCCTCGAGATTTGGCTTAGAAGGGTTATGGGTATAGCTTTACTTCAGCTACATATCTTCACTTTGCAACTCTTCGAGGAGATGGAACTTCAACAAAATCCAGCCCTTGCGGAGCGTCTGGTTGCTGATTGCAAACACTGATTCTGGCTACTCAAAGATCATCTTTAGGCTTCTTGGTTTCGCTTCGCAGCTAGCTTATTGAAGAAGCATCGATGCCAACACGCAAACCTTTCTCTTGCGAACTTCCACATGGATTCCTTCCTTGATTGGTCTTCTGGTGCTTCATCAATGGAACTTGGGTGACCACTTCTCATCCAGAAACTTTTAAGCTTCGGTGATCTGGTCCTCCACAAGCTTGCTACATGCCTTCTTCTTTTTCTCCATAGCAGGAACCTTACTGGAACACTACCCCACTTAAAAAGAATGAGGGTAGATCTCTTGAATCTTGGGGATTTGAACTCCTTGAAGTACCTCATAACAAGGGTGTTACGGGGCCTTCTTCTGCTGTTGCTGCTTGACCAGGCTGCAGAGAGATGACTGACACAGGGTTTATTCTGGGAGAACCTTCTTCTTATCTTCTCTTCACTATCTTCTTTTCACTGACCCTTCCTTTCTCTTTGCTCTTCCCACTGGAGGATTCTATCAAAGAGTATTACTATCATACACTGGAGGAAACCAAAGACTATGAACCATGTGTAACAATCTTCAACCCAAGAATCACCAAGCATTGTGATCTTAGGGGCGAGGGAGTGGAAAATGGAGTTGCTTGCGATTTGGCAGAGGGGGTTTATCTGGAATGTGCTTTGCTTTGAGCTAGATGGGCGTTGAGGGAGCTGGTGGGGGGGGTTTATCAGGTGTGTGCTTTGCTTGGGACGGGAACTGAGGGAGTTGGTGCGGAGTTTTATAGGTGAGCGGTGGTGTTTGGTTGTGGAGTCGGTGGTGATGTGGCAGCAGGTGCGACAAGGGAAGGGGGGCCTGGTGTTGCCGGCGATGAGGGTGGCGGTGGGTGTGCTGCAAAGGTGGCGTGGGCGGCGGTAGTGTGCTGCAAAAGGGGGGGCGTGGGGCGGTGGTAGTGCGCATGGAGGCGGGCACGCGTGCGAGGGGCACGGGTGAGTGGTGGGGTCAATGACCCTGATGTTTGTGGTCTCTGGTTCCAAGAATCTTTGCCTCTCTGTATGGTAATAACTCCTTCTGTCCTCTTTTCCTGTTTACTTTGACTCAGGGGCAGTGCTTTGATTCTCACGGTCGGTCCTTTTGACTGAGCGGCTGGACTGGTTTCTTCTGTAGCTTGTTACAGGCTTCAAGGGTGAGCTTCCCGGTGTCTTCTTGGGTAAGGCACTTTTTTCTTCAGATGGGTTAAGATGAGAATGGAAGCATAAGGTAAGGATTAGCTCTAATTTGTGATCTATGTTTTTAGAGAAAACCTTTTTAAGAAAAACAAAAAGAAAACACACTAGCTCAGCAATGATAAGCACAAACAAATCAAATGTTTTGAATAAGGGAAGAATAGAGTTTTTCCAAAGCACGGGCTACTCAGATTCGGGGGCTAAGCATAACTAATATTGCTTGGCTCCTGAATTGAGAACTATGCTAAATGCAACTTATGAGCACTAACGTTAAAGCATCACATATGCACTCAAAAGGGGAGAAAACATCAAGCGAAATTCATTTTGAAATGCCCTAGGGGGCCACACAAATAGAGTTTTTCAAGGCACGGGACTACACGATTACCTCTCATACATGCAGGGCTCTAGCCAAAGTGAAGAAAAACTTCACTACCTAATGCACGCAGAGGACTGGGTATAACTAACTCAGATCTGGTAGCTTCTCTTCTGGCAAGGCTGACGCACAACTTCAATCTGAGATATCTCCTGGATGGGTCAACAGGGAGCTGATGTTGATAACTTCTTCTGGCGGCGACTGAGATGGCAAGACGTGGTCGAACTCTTCTTCAAGCTGGACTGGCTCTTGTAGCTCCTCTGAGGGCGGCGGTGCTGGCGGGGTGCTTGCAGCTTCTTCCTTGACCTCAAGGGACGGTGCTGGAATCTTCTTCATGGTGAGGGGCTCAAACAACTCTGGCGGGGGATCTTGGGAGGATTCAGGGTGCTCTTGTTTATCCATAGCCTTAGGGGAGACTGGAATTCCTTCCAAGACTATGGTTCCTTCCGGGAGTTCCCAAGCCTTCTTCTCTCCTCTGATAGAGACCGGGTGACCTTGAAGAATCTGGGGATCTTCAGCTCTCCTGGGTTGAACTGGGTTGGATGGAGCGGGCTCTTGGATCCGCAGGGCTCTACGTTGGTTATGGGTTACCAAGTAGGCCTCCATCAGCTTCTGGACATGCTCATCCTTGGCTTGCTTCAGGGCTTCAACAGCAATGACTTCACGACTTTCTAAGGCAGCTACACAGGCTTGAGCTGTGGTGAGATCCACATGGAGCTTACGGTTGAGCTTCTCTGCATCTTCTGCTCGGGAAATCATCTGACGATGGTGCCGGGCCAAGAAATCATACTGGGCATCTAGGCTGAGCAGGTATGCAGTGAGGTACACGACTGTGGGGTCGTCCTCAAGCAGCTGCTGCTCTTCCAATGCACGCATCCTGGCCATCCAAACTGGACGGTCTCTCTGAAAGGGCGGAAAGAATCTGAGCGGGGTGTCGGCCACTTCTTCTTCATAGATCTGACACAGGGTCCTCAATGCCTTGCGAGCGACGACTTGGCAGGTGTCTTTGAATCTGTGCCCAGCAGCAGTGACACTCCATTCCACATGGCATGGACTGGATCCAATGTATATAGTCACGACACACTTCTTCGTGCCATGCTCGATGAATTCACGACCATCATACTCTTGCTGGCTCCTGATTCCGAGGCGGACTGTGCATGCTCTCAGCAACTTGGGGAAACCATCTTCATTCTGGCAGAAGCTGGTTTGGCACTGAACCTCCATCTGACTTCTGAGAGAAGGAAAGGGGAAAACATTTTTGAAATGAAGGGATGAGAGCAAGAATTTTTTTTAAGAAAATAGTTTTGACTCAAAAACTTTTGATCGGGCTAAGGGTTACGTCCTGCGGCCAACCTAACAGCTCCGATACCACCTGAAGCGTCCCCAATCCTCTGGGACTCAAATGTGATACAATTACTAGTCCCAGGAGGCTAGCAAACACATTTATACATCAGATGATACCAAATCTGCTTAAACGAGACAAACCTATAAAGGTGGCAGTCAACTTTAAGAGTTGGTCCACAACTCGAGACATATCATCAGAGTGGGGCTGAAGCAGCCCGATATACGCAGCGAAGCAAGTCAGTGGTCCAACAGCCACAGGCAAGGTTGGGAACAGTCGTAACTCTTATCCGATCTCCTTTTTCTGAAAAACAACAAATAAGCAAGGGTGAGTACAAACGTACTCAGCAGCCCACCTTCACCCGCGGAATGGGGAAATCAGATATAATGCATGGAATATGTGGAGCTCGGGATATTTTGCAGAAACAGCAATATTTAATGCAGAGTTGTTTTGAAAAACATTTTGTATTTTTGCAAAGCGCATCCTCTCCAAAAGGAGCAGGAAGTTTTTCAGTATTATAACAAAATCCCCTGGACTAAACCATCCAGGCATCTCAGCAGTTTCCCACTAGTTTTCCTTTTCAAAAACCGCTACTGGACTTCCCGTCCACCATAGCTCACGGCTCAACCGCCGAACCTTTTTTAAAACCACTTTTCTCAAAACCATCCCTTTTTTTTGGAAAACAAAACATTAATTGCCATACCATACCAGACTCGTCCATTCCTGTGGACACAGACTATTCGAATAGGTTTTCAAACTCTGCGCAGAGGTGTACACTTTACCCACTAGTCCGGCTCTGCGATCTCATAGCTAGTGAGACCCGAATCCGAATCTCTTTCTTTCCCCGCACGTCCTAACCTTAACGGTTATCCGGAAGGAGTCAGGCCACCACCATGTCCAAACCGGACAAAACATTCCCCCTCCTTATCCTCCCGGTGCTCCCCAGCCTTCATAACCCTGGGGTTGGACCGTACGAGTTCAGATTGAGTGACTGCCCACACAGTCTCGAGTGGTTGTACTTATCATGAGTACAAGTAGTGAAAGATGACAAACCGGTCCTTATATGAGGGGACAATCCTTCTGCTCACGCCTAAACCAGCTGAGCCATCACCTTAGGCCCTCCCCTAAACCAGGGAGTCCCTGATCATCCCTACTCAAAGGTGATAAGGGTGAAAACCCTTCATCAAACACATTTTGAAAAGCATTTTCTTTTGAAAACTCACACCTTTCCTCAAATCATTTGTAACAAATATATCAGGGATTGATTGCGGCAAGCGGATGGGTGGCCATAATAACTTGTCTTAAAATCATATCATGCATAAAATAACAGGCTAAGGATTGTGGTTGAAAAATCATAGGTAATTTATGCATCAAAGGGATCCAGTGAGCTTGCCATGCTTATTCGGCGAAGGGGGAAGGAGAGCTCGCGGAACTGGCTTTTGGCTCCACCGCCTGGCGTAGACTTGCAGATCTGACCTCCACGAGATGGCACGAACGCTCCGATAACTATGCAACATGAACAAGCAAACATACAAACCAGCAAGTATACCAACAAATATTTAGTATAGTGGTCAGAATAGCGATATATGGATGAGTAGAGTCTTGAGTAGAATCTGTGTCATGTGGTGTTGTGATATTACTGGTGGTGGAGCGGAGGTGCTTACCAGGAGGGTGGACTGGAGGCGAAGCGACACTATGCGTGTAGCCAGCAGAGCGGAGTAACTGAGTGGGTGGGGTGTTTGCCTTGGCTGAGGGTGTTGAGTGTGTGTGGAGAGGGAGAGGGTAGCTGGGTGTATTTATAGCTGAGTGTAGGTGGTGTAGCACAGTGAAGTTCACTGTTGGTGAGAATAGTGACGAATGAATCGTCTGACTTGGTATGAACATGAGAGTTATAGGCAGAATATGGGACAAGAGTATTTTGGGAGTTTTATGGAACATGAACCATGCTTAAGGGGTGACATGGCTGGATAGGGAATAGTTTGATAAAAATTTAGAAACGAGAATTATTGGAATCTAAGTTTGGGAGCCTGGTTCGAAGGAATCTCAAAGTTAAGCGTGCTCAACTCGGAGAAACCTGGGATGGGTGACCAGATGGGAAGTTCCCTACTGGAAGGAAAATCACAGTCACCGGAGTTCGTATGACTGGAATATGGGTCTGGCTGGTCTTAGGTGGACTGGACAGCATGATGTATGAGTAGTTGAAATTTGGGGTGACTAGATGACCGATGAATAGTAACGATGATTAGTAACGATGAATAGTGGCGATGGAAAAGTAATTATAGATATCATCGATGAATAGTAACGATGATGAATAGTAATGATAAATAGTAACGATGATGAATAGTGTATGTGAATAGTAACGATGAATAGTAATGGTGAATAGTAATGGTGAATAGTAATGGTGAATAGTGATAGTGAATAGTCATATGAACGAACGATGAACGATGAATAGGAACTATGAACGAACGGACGAACGATCGAATGATCGAACGAACGAACGATCGAAATTTCGGCAGCATAACGGCAGGAAAAAGATTATTTGGACGAACGAACGGACGAACGATCGAATGATCAGACGAATGAACGATCGGAATTTCGGCAGCATAACAGCAGGACAAAGATTATCTGGAAGAACGATGAATAGGGACTATGAACGAACGATGAACGATGAATAGGGACTATGAACGAACGATGAACGATCGAATGATCGAACGAACGAACGATCAGAATTTTGGCAGCATAACGGTAGGAAAAAGATTATTTGGATGAACGAACGGACGAACGATCGAACGATCGGACGAACGGACGAACGAACCATGAACGATCGGACGAACGATCGAACGATCGGACGAACGAACGAACAAACTAAGAACAGGGGACGAACGATCGAAGAACGATCGAACGATCCTTGTGCTAGTGTGTGCTTGTGTGGAACATGGAGTGGGTGTGTGTGGGGGGGAGAGAGTTGCCATGAAATGGCTTGGGGTGGGATGGGAGGAGGCCCTTGCCCCTCTATTTATAGCCATGGTGGGGGGATTAGGGGGAGGGATGAGAGGATTAGTGGGAGGATGAGATGATTAGTGGGAGGTTAGCATGTATTTGTCTTGTATAAGTGAGATTTGCTTGTAGAGCTCACCGTATGACACTGGAGGCATACGTATACGTATGAGCATGAGAAAAGTTATGAAGAAAATATTTGTAGGGACTTGAAAAATGATTCTGAAGGTATTTCTCAGGAAGAAAATACTTGGAGATATATTGGTGGAATATTTGGGCAATATTTCTGGAAAGAACTTGAAGGGATTACTCGGGAAATATCTGGGCAGTATTTCTGGAAAGAATTTGAAGGGGATCATTGGGGAATTATTTGTAGGATATTTTGAGGAGGATTTTGGAGAGAATATAGACCACTATACTTTATTTGTTGATATCAACTCACAAACAAACATTTTGAAATGAAATTTGAAATTCATTTTGAATTTAGAGCGAGTTTGAGAAAATTTCAGGATTTGAATTTTTGGGATGCTACAAGAAGCTTAAGGAAGGAGAAACCGCAGCAATGGTCAAACTCCACGAGAAAGAAGTTCCTAAGGCAATAAGTGAAGTAATCAACATGAACAAAGAAAAAGGTAAATATTAAATTAGTCATGTTGTTTGCACTGATCATCTCTCTATGTCATCCAAGAGCAAAAAGGGAAGAGGAAAAAGGAGTTGCTTCAAGTGCAAGGAATTAGGCCACTTCATTGCGTCTTGTTCGTATAAAGACAAGGATGAAGGAATGAGGAGATGTTTTGGATGCAACGATAAGGACCATATGATCACTTCATGTCCGCTCATGAAGAAGCAAAGACGTGCACCCTCCAAGATGACCCTCACTAAGAAAAAAGACAAACAACAAGTGTCATGTTAGGTTGAGCGACGCTTCTGCTACATGTATGGTGAGCATGGTCATCTACCTAAGGTATGTAAGAAGGGTAAGGTTCCTAAACAAGTAAATTTATCTCAATCTTATTCGCTTAGGAGACCCAAATCATACACTTGTGCTAGATCAGTAATGAGATCACCTAGAACTAGCACAACTGCTATTTGGGTACCAAAGACTCTTTTAGATGAACATTATGGACCCATCTCGAGATGGGTACCAAACTGTGCCAACTAGACCATGCAGGTGCCTCGAGATGGACTGGAGACCCTGGGAGAGCTTAAGATGGTTAATTCAAACTCTATGCTTAAGCTGTCAATTTTATTGTCTATTTATTAACCCAAGATTAAATTATTGTGCAATACTAATCCCATGTTCATCTCGAGTTAAATAAGTTGTAGAGGTCCTTAATCATTATTGGTGAATCAAGCAAAAGACTTTGATGAGAATCTACAACTTGCTCTCCAAAGGACGGTACCCGTGTATCTTAAGTGCATTATTTCCAATCAGTATTGCTCTTAAGTTGGATTGTCGTGTTATACATATCCTTGGAGTAGTTATGCCTTTGAGATTGCTTGTGTTGAATATCTTTTAATTAATGATCCATGATTTCCAAGATCATAATCATGCTTGCTCAATCATGATTGTGTGCTTTATAGGTTATATCTCTTGAATCATTCAATGGGTAGCTTTTCATTAGATATATCTACCATGATTAACTCTCTTGGTGTATGTGGCTAAACCTGTATCTTTTTGTAAATCATGTTGTGTGGTTTTTAATGATTGTGTATTAACCTATGTGCAAGCATGATAGTTTTGTTTAGTCCATGTTCACATGGTTACTGTCCATGTTCACATGGTTACTTTGTCTTGATACTCTGTGTATACCAAAACAAGAAATCCATGTTGTGTCTCTAATGCACCCTCTCGAGCTATGAGGTGCATGAGCAAAAGGATCCCTCAATTGGTGACAACAGGTGCTCTCACTCCACACTACCAAAAAGAATGGATCTCATGGCATTCAAGTAAAAGGCAAAGGTATGGAGAATGGAACTATGCAATTTCTTTGAATATCTTGAAGTTTCGTTGATTGTGATCATAGCTATGTTCTTGCCTTTCAATTGGTAGTATCTTGGCTTAGGTGCTTTATGCTTTTAAATGTTGTTTCCTTTGGTGTACCTAAGAAAATACTTCTTAATCATGGTGTGCTTAGACATTGTGCTTTATATGCATGATCTTGTCGTTTTTCAATTGGTATATGTGTTGCAATGATCATCATGTGTGAAGCGTGGCTAGGTTGCTTTTAAAATGTTATATATCCTGAGGCATGCATTGTTTCCACTAGTCATAAGTTGTATTATGTCATCTATCCAATTGGTATCTTTTTGTGATGCAATTGATATATTATGCCTAGACCAAGGTATGTTGTAATCCCCTCTAGTTCTGAGGATGCTAGAATGTGCAAGGTGCAAGTCATTCAAATACTTGATGCACAACTTTAGGGGGAGCACACATAACTTTTGTCTTTTGAGACTAATTGTTTCTTGAATGATCCTGTATAGTCTTAAGGTGGAAAAGGGATGATGAGCAAGAAATGGAGCAATCAGGACTTGAGTACCTCCACAAGTTGAGTAATTGGTATCTAAAGTTGTGAGTAATTATGTATTTAAAGGTTGCTCGTGCTCTATAATAGTTGGTGATCCTAGATGCTTATCTTTAAATATCATGGAGCTATGATAGTGATGATTTTTCAATTGGTAGCCTTGGTAGTGTGCTTCAATTGGTATCTTTTGGTAATCACTAGAATAGAAGCTTCATCTTGTGCCACAATACTATAACTTGTTCTAAGTTGGGTGTCTTAGCAATAAGAAAAGGTCAGGATAAAGGATCAGGCACAAGTGTAAAGGAGCTCCCTAGAGATAAAACTTTCAAGATGGAAATCTTAAATTGATGACAAAAGGAACTCCGCCTACTTAGATGGAAAGTACACCATAACATGGTAAAGGTACAAAAGGAGGTATTGACCTTTTTGCATATTTGTATCTTAATTTTCCTCCAATACTTGTGTTGCATATGTTTAATGTGTAAGGGGAGTAATGTTAGTGTGTTGCATTTTCTCTACTTAATACCCTTCTGTCCCTTGACATCATCCTATGTTCTTGCTTGAATATGGTTTTGGTGTTTGATGTCAAAGGGGGAGAATTTGTGCATTAAAGCTTACCTCGACCTGAGAGGAAAGCTTATTTTAAGGGTGAAGATTAATTTTTTGTGTGCTAAAGGACTCAAAGGGGTTTCCTTGAGTTCCTTTGATCTTAAGGAAGAATGTGTTAGTTTTGTTGATAAAACTTATCATATGCTTCTTATTGTATTACTAGGAGAGTGCCCGTGCGTTGCAACAGGATCGTATAAAACCACGATAAACTATGTACAAATGTGTGTTATACTTTTATAGGTCAGTGCCCGTGCGTTGCAACAGAGACATATAATATCTCGATAACTTATATATGCATATGTGTTATATATACAAAATGTGTCTTATATTGTTATAGTAAGATGCCCGTCCTAACGATACTACGAACCTATAAGCCTGCCTATGATGGAGCCTCATTGCATTCATAATTCAATCCATCTGAAGCAAGGGCAAGTGATTCTCGATGATCCAACTCAGTGTATTTCAGAAAAGAAGCAGCACGCCAAAACTGAAACAAATAATAAAGAAATTTATCATATTTCGTAAATTCAATGTAAAAGCAAACAAAGTAACACCGGTTGGTGCCTAGCTTACCAAGGCTATGTTGAACGCATGCAGTATGCTCCGTGGCTCCCGCACAACTAAATGATTATTTAAAAGATATTCAAGGAACTGGTTGGCCAGAAAGAGTACATTATCCTGCAGTTGTGAATAATGAAAAAATAGTTCAGAACCAGAGGATCAGATACTTCCACAAATAATGATATCAGAAGGACACTAAATGCAACAATAGGAGCAGAGAGGGAGGGAAAAAGTTAGCAGGAGGATTATACATACTGGTAGCTTTAACACCGTATTTAGCTTTAACAGCTCACGCTTAAGTTCAGCGTGAAGACTTTTAGGTGTCCTCATGTTTTCCACTCCTTCAGAATGAATTTATTAGAAAAATGTAATATCTACTCCTACAGAACAAAAATACTACTTTCAAATTGTAATTTCATATTGTTTTACCTGTCTCAGGAAGTAGATGAAGGTCAGCACTTGGAGTACTCATTTCAGGAAGCAGGTCATGATTATTTATAGAACACAGATGATCATTATCAAAATCAGGATGACACCCATCTGGCAATCTCTAAAGTTTCTGAAATTGAATTTCCTTAAACTGTAAAGATTAGAAAATGTGGGTTTCAATAGCCAAAAAATAACAAGTGGGGAGTAACATAAATCAGGTAAAGAGTACGCAATTAGAGAAGAAGAAACATTTATCTGCTTTCAGGCATACCTTCTTTGTTTTTGTGGAGACAGTTGATTGCTTGGATTTAGCAACTTCATCTACAAAAATTAGACACAAATTAGATATGCTAACATATTTGCATGAAACGTGTCGTAAATAGCCAATAGTGGTTATCACATTTCTCTTCCATATGGAATCTAGTGTAGATGTTTAGCAAAAAAATTGTTGCATATATGTCCAACACACTATGTTTTTGGTAAAAATTCCAGATGCTTATTTCTTGTATGCATTTAATTGTGTAAATTTTCTAATCCCATGTGTACTATCAGTTTATTCCCATATGAAACTTCAACTGTTTGTAAGAAATAGACAACCCCTTGATTTTGCTGGTAAACAACAAAAACAATTTGTGGTCTAGTGGATAAGGAGAGGATATCAAGTACCTGTGTGTTTCCCTTTTAGGGGTGTAAATAGTCCCAAGTAGTGACTTGTCTGCGTATCCGAGGCGCAACAGCGCTGCAAGCTCGCCGCAAGACGTGGGATAGTCCCAGGGTCGCGACTGATATGAATTGGGCCCACAAGCTCAAACAAAATTCCTCCCATCGAAGTTGCTGGAAAATTCTAAGAAACAGTACAACACCTGCACATGCACGAATAGAAAATAAGCACTGGTTTTATGTCAGGATACATATAAAAGACAAGAAACTAAAGTCACCTCAAGACGTCCGGTGAAAGAGTTGTTAATCGATGACACAAGATAATATAACAAACAAAGAGAACCAACGATAAAAATTTAATCAATATGAATAATATCAATAGTATTGTGATTACTCGACCAAGGACCTTCACCAATTCCATGTTACATTACAGAAATTGCCAAAATCGCAATACCTGACCATGGATCATGCTACATAAAGTCCCTCTGCAGCTCCAGGATAATGAACTAACCAATGAAAGCATGTTTTTAGGCAAAGAAACAACAAACAAAAGGTTTCATGAATATAACTTGACCTACTAATGATTGGCCAAGTTGGATTTTGAGCAAAAATGATTTGCATGGACCAGTTCCAATAATTGCAAGCACCTATGACCTGACACAAGCTATAGTTGGCTTGTTTTTTAAATAACATGCACCATAGAAATCCTTATTTCTGAAAATATCAAAATCATCGACATGTTCTTATCTGCCTATCCGGATTCTTTCTATAATATTAGAAGCAAGAATTACATGAAAACGAACAACATATTACACTGACACAGAACTAACCTCAGTGACCTCTTCACCTTTTTTTTATTCTTCCTCCTCTTTAGACTCTTTAGACTGTTCAGACAAGGATGAAGAATTACATTAAGTATAATTGAAGGAAGCTAAATTACAATAAACTATAGCAATCATTACCCCCAAATGTTCTTGATTTCTCCTTCCATGTATATATGGGGAATGACACAAATTGTGAGCAGTTCTTAACTAAGCTTTCAATTCTTGCAGGGTCAGTAAACTCATACTTGTCATCATCCTAAAGGAACAAGAAGGCAATAAGAATTATGGTAGAAGGTGGAGATCTTATATAAAGTCTTTTAAGTTTCTTACTCTCAAATAAAGAGTAGTCTGTGTTCCACGTGTGAGCACTTTCTCAGGATAAGTTTGTTCCTTGATAACGTAAGAGCTGTCGTCTGCCTCCGCTTCCCACACATACCTCAAGATACGTGTGGTGAGAGAAGTTGTAAATAAGTACTTAAGATCAGAAACATACCTCAAGATATGTGTGGACGCTTGGTTTGAAAGAAGTCGTAGAACTGAAGCATCAATTGTAATAGTAGTAGTACTTCCTCATCAAACTGTTAAAAATGATATTACATGGTACACAATATAGGTTCCTTGATCTTATTTACTGTAAGAACATCAGTGCAGAAATGCATCATAATGTTGTCTTCAATACATCAAGTCACAAATTTATCATTAATACATGACAATGGTTACATATGCACTAAGATTATGTGTTTCAGTTCATTCACAAAATAGCTGTAGCACAAGAAATAAACCTCGTGTGATACATTAGACAAGGAACCTCCATTCATCAAATGTAGTATCCATATGGCTGCCATATTGACAAGGTTTAACTGGCGCACATGCTCAAATAACAATAACAGCCTACCAAAGAGGGGTGTTGTATGGACATCTCCATATCACCAAATATGGGGATGAGAAAAGGGAAAGATATGGTTGTTTGCTTCAAATCTGTTCATAAAACAGATCAGAAGACATCAATATGTGCAGTTCTTTCCAATCAACAGTTTCTTTTTCCCTTTATGTAGTGAAGGTCTCTTCAAAAACACCCATACTTAAAACAAAACTGAAAATAAGCTTACTCAAAGAGAATATCAGTTATTGATTGCATTACATCGAGCTACACATACAGGATGATACTCAATGTAGTGTGGTTGTGCCTAACTGAAACTCCCTAGTGCAGAGCTAGCGCTTTTTTCTACTGGCTCGTTAACATCTACCATGATGCTTTCTTTACGCCCATCAGTTCACCCTTGTTTCAGTAGGATGGGCAGGAGGTGGAGCAGCAGGCACAGAGGATGCACTCGTAGTTGTTTTTGTTAGATTTAGGAAATAGGAAGAAAGCAGATGCTGGATCCGAAGCAGGTTGCTATTGGAGCTAGAGGAAGAAGAAGAAGAAAGCAGGAAGAAGAACAATAAAGTTGTTATTTGTTTTATTTAGGAAGCTGGTTTTATTAAGGAAGTAGTAGCAACCACTCCTCTTTTCATTAGGTTATACCAATCACCCATACCAGATACGAAGGAAGCTGTACCTGTACCAATTCCCTGCAAGGCATCTTCAAAACCTAGCAACAAAAACCAATACCAAAGGCCTGCAAACACGTGCAAGACCAATTCATTCAACAACCTCAAGAATCATCTATCATGAAGCATTTGGTTTAGAGGATATCAAAGATTAGTTGGTATCTTAATAGTATTCCCAGAAATATTATTCATAGGAAAATAATCATAGTCAAAAGGAGATATCATAAGGTGGTGCTCTAAAGCTGTTTAAGACAAATGGAACCTACCCAGGAGTAAGAAACCTGCAACTACAAGATAAAAGTGAATAAACTGAGGAATAAAAAGGGAACATATACATAAAGCGAACACAAAGATATGGCCTCGTGTACCAAACAAGCTGGACCACATGGTCACGTAGCAGAATCCATGATGGACATTGTTCTTTTGAGTATTCAAGAAGAACATTGTTCTTGCAGTACACTGGCTTACTATTTTGTAGTTATAGTGAACGAAAGAGTTAATTTTTGAAAAAGTAACCACAAAACCTAAAAAGTTACTCCCTTCGGTCACAACAAAAAGATTCATTTTGGATATCTACATGGTCTCCGAAATCATTCTAGTACATAACAAAACTGTAAAAAGTACCTACTGAAAAATGTTCTAAAATCATTCTAGAACAAGTAGGTGCTGTATGCAGGGTCTGAATGTGAGGAGATGCTTGGATACTTGCCTCAAGATCTTGCTAAAGTGTTGGCTCCTCTAGTAGACAAGCAATATATTGAATGCGAGGTGAAATTCTCTTATTTTGCTAGATTGAGCCACTAAATAATAGTACTACTGGTCAACCAGCTGCGAAAAGAAGAAAAAATGGCAGTTCCTTTAAGAGCAGTGTCATGGTGCTTTGCTCTACCTCAGAAAGGAAAAATGAGGCATCTAGTAGACATATTTTTAATATTTTTCATCAATGTAGGTCTTGACACATCTATCTTGACTGGATAACTTACCTTGTTAATGAAGGTTTCTCTGATATTCCGGTGGCCTAGCAGTTACTGTGGAGGATATTCATTTGTGTTTATCATTTATTTGGTCTTGTTCAGGGTCACAACGACATTGGGAACAAGTGTATGACATACAAACAGTAAAATGGGAAGGAAAGGGTCAGAAGTATCACCAAGCAAAAGGTATCCCTTGAGGTCTGCACATAGTAGTGGTAGAGTTCTTCGCTCTGCCTTAGCCAATAATAATAAGGACAGTGAGCCTCTGAATGCGGCTGCTGCTACCCAAGCAGCTGTGAAAAAAAGAAGTGGCAACCAGCTAGATAGTCCTAATAGCACTGTCAGGCTACTTCGTTCTACATCAAAAAATAAGGACGAGGCACATAGCAGGCCTCTAAATGACAGGATCATTGATAAGCCAGCTGCAAATAAAAGAAAACATGCCAATCCCTCACAGGTTGGAAGTCCCAGCAGCAGTGTTCTGCAATAAAAAATAAAGATGTGGCGCGTAGTGAGCCTCAAAGTGACAGGACCACTGGTGAGGCAGCTACAAATAAAAGAAAAAACGCCAATTCCTCAAAGGTGGGGAGTCTGAGCTCTGGTCTCAGTGTGCTTTGGTCTGCTTCAAAAGCTAAGGATGAGACATGTATCAAACCTTTAAATGATAGTGCTGCTGTTGAACCAGCTTCAAGTAAAAGAAAATGCACCAGTCCGTCAAAGGTGGGAAGTCCCAGCAACAGTGTCAGGGTGCTTCGATCTACTTCAAAATATAAGAATGAGACATGTACCGAGCCTTTAAATGATAGTGGTGCTGTTGAACCAGCTGCAAATAGAAGGAAAGGTGTCAGTCGTTCAGAGGGAAGTCCCAATAGCAGTGTCAGGGTGCTTCGCTCTGCCTCAAATAATAAGATTGATGTATCTATTGAGCCACTAAATAATAGTACTACTGGTCAACCAGCTGCGAAAAGAAGAAAAAATAGCAGTTCCTTTAAGAGCAGTGCCAGGGTGCTTTGCTCTACCTCAGAAAGGAAAAATGGTCGTCGTAGATGAACTGGATGCTGTCGCGCCGATGGAGGAAGGGGTACTGGAGCCGCATTGATGGAGGATGGGGTGTTGGGAAGTCGGTCGAAGATGCCTCATTGTCGCAGATGAGCTGGTCGATGTCGCGCCGATGGAGGAAAGGGTGTTGGGGAAGTCCTTCGACTCCAGATCGAGACCACACATCTCACCATGGGTTCGCAGGAGGCGCGATGGCGTTGAGCGCCCGTTGCTGCCCGCCACTGCCGCATCGGGATCTTGTGTCCATTTGCTATGAGAACACTAACTGTCCGCTCTCTAAAAAAGCATAAAATATAAGGTTCAATAACAGAAAAAGGTCCAAGCTCCTACTAAAGTACAAATAAAGTGCAAGATAAAGGGATGGGAAAGAAATAGAGGTAGCTTCCTTTACATAAAACTCTAGCTAAGCATGGACATCCCTGTTTCAAATTGCTTTAATGTGTGCGAGCATACCTTCCCAAAGACGCAGCCCAGTGGAGTGCAGTCCATCCATGAGCATCCCGGAAGTTCACATTGACACCAGCAATTATTATCGGTCTTATAGCCCAATCATAACCCAGTGCTGCTACTAAATGAATCACACCCTGTCCTTCCTTGCACAGAACATTGGGACCCTTTCCATCATCGTTTACTTTGCAGATGAGCCATTGATGCAGCTTCTCTTTCACCAGTTTCTTTAAACTTTGGACCCTAGCAGTGGAAACTACTTCCTTGACAGAAGATTCTTGATTTGACCATTTCCCATCAAGCATTAAGGAATTTATAGCAAGCATTTGATGGTCATCTGGCCCCAAAGTGAGTAGCTTCTCAAGACGAATGTGTAGATGCATTTCATTTACACCATTGGCTTGGGAACGAGAAGTCTCCATGTAATGAGCTTCAGAATCACGATACTCAAATTCTCGCACTTCACTACAAGCCACCATGTTTGAACAGGTCACATAAAATGGAACTCTTCCTAATTGGTGTGCTGGTGCATAGCAGCGTAGCGTGCCATCGGTCAAAACCTCAGCTGGTACTTCAACATCCCCAAACATACATGACCACCTGTGACTTTCCACATGTTCTTTATTCACCAAGAATGTACCAGTAACTGAAACCTGCATCATTAGAATAATTAGCTAGAAAGAGACATGAGTACTACAAACTGCTAACTAACTAACAAGAATTATCAAACTGTGGTCTATGGAGGTGAAAAACATAAATACTGTAAGAATTATCAAACTGAAACCTGCCGAAACACCCTGAGGACGGCCCCGGGGTCGTCCGCCGCGATGTTCGCCTTCATCAGCGCGTTGTAGAGGTGCGCGTCGGCGCGGACGTCGTGGTCCCTGAGAACCGGGAGGACGCGAGAGATCTCGCGCGGCTCGCCACCGCCTACCGGTGTGCGATCGGCACGAATCGCCTGTCGATCTCATCGGCCTTTCACCTTCTGGGAAACGGAGTCGTCGCTCCATCGGTGCCGCTCGAGCCAATCGCGAACGGGGAGGATGCTGACGCGGCGGGCGGGGGTGGGCACATATATCAAAGACATCTTCATTGCTTATTGTTGGTATACTTTCTGGCACCCTTTGGCCAAATATCAAAGACATCTCATTCTCCCAATCAAATGCAGGCTCATATGCTAGCAGTGGTGACAGACTACAGTGCTGAGAAAAACACAGATGATAAAGATATGTTAATGTTCAACACCAAGATGAGAATTGATAATGATTGCAATAACTTGGAGGAAAAATTGTCACATGAGAGCTTTAAAGAATAAAAACACATGGTATGTTATTTCGAAAGGCTTAAAATGATTTTACCAGTCTTCAAATTTGACTCACGAAGCTAGATGGTGGTTGGTGGCGAAGGTAGGAGGGACTCGAGGCTGATCTCTACTTGCTTGGTGATCTTATGGTGCTGGTCTACCATGAAATGCGACAAGAATCTCTCTTTTGCTGCTTCACGAGCCTATTTTTGGCAATGCCTAAAAAGCAAGATAGTTATTTTAATTTTGTGAGAAAACTATTTTTAACATTGTCGTTGCCGCCTCCGAAGCCGCCATCTAAGTCTCGTGCACGCACGCTATCGCTTGAGCCTGAAAAACTATCTTTCAGATTAGACTGCATTATGTAAATTCATAATATCAAGGATATGAAACACAAGCCATTTCTCAAACAACCTTTATACACAATGTCAAAACCTCATTGACTTAATACACAAAAGCTCATGATAACTAATGTACTGCCACTAAAGCTCCATTTTTTAAACAACCTTTATACAAAACAAAAAATGAGCTGTCATCCGAAGGATAAGATTCACACTCCTCTATTTGCTGGAATACGCTTGACAATCTTTGCAAGATCATATGACTTGAGCCGACATACCTAAACAGCAATTGCGCCAGGGAAGGAATTCGACAGCGCTCCAGCATACCATCCACAAGTTATACAAGCGAGATTGCTGATATGTTCAAGCAGGTAGAAAACAGAGGAGGGGGTAGGAGCATCGTTTATCTTGTGAATGAGGCAGGTGCACTCGGCCCTATCTGGAAAGCAAACATAACCAAACATAAGCGGAACGCGAAGAAAAGACATGACAGACTGGAACGAACTGAGGCTAGCTAGTTGTTGCTTACCGACGAATCGGGATGTGCCTCCAGCAGCAAACACCATTATAACAGATGATCTGGCGTGTATCAGGGTAGAAGGGAAGAAAATAATTGGACTATAGCAATTTGTGAAAATCCCATCCTCAATATCCTAATACACAATCCCTAGATCACTGCACAATCCTAGATAAAAGGTCGAGATATTTCAGTTCAAAACAAAACAAAACATACTAAGCAGTGATCATATCATCCATTAGACTCTAAGCACCAGAGAATGAATACCCAAGCAATAAGAATGTACAACAGGTCATCGTCATTGTATACATGTATGGGAGTGTAACTGTGTTAACTTGAACTTAACAGATGTGCTTATTAGAGGATGATTAGATACAAAATATCTAGACCGATGAAGGTTACAGAACTAACACAACACTTTAAGAAATTTTGATAGCCAGTGGTTTAGACAACAAAACAGTAGCAATCTTTGCAAAGGCTGACAGAGTAGGCAACAAGTGATTATGATACAGGAGTAGGCATATTCGTAATTTTTCTAGATAATACAGTGATCAAATAATCATAATAAGGTGAACAAATAATGTAGTGTACCTGGTGAAACTAAAACCTGCTCAAAGGAGACATAATACAAGTCTCAAAATACCAATCGATTCATCAACATCAGCATAACCACTTGCATATTAGGAGTACTTACCAGCGTTAGGTGTTCTACGAGACCTGGACGTATTCTTGTGTGTAACACCCACTTTGTAATTGCTAGATAAAACACCAATAGAGAAACATTTTCTCTTTATGTGAGTTTGATCTACATTCATCATCATATGAGAACACCATGTCCAAGAACAAATAATGAAAAGATATGCTACTAAATTGTTGCATCATGCTGGATATTTTATTTTTGTGTGCATTTTGTGACAAGAAAAATATTAAATATCCAAATGAGAAATTAAAACCTAAAAGAAATGCTAAACTTTGGAAAGGAAGAAAGAAATAATATAAAATATAAAACAAAATTTATAAATATACAAACTCAACTATACTGGTATTATTGAAATTTATCTATAGATTGAGTACAAGTCAAAGTCAAATTTGGAATTCAAATTGGGAATTGAAAAATAAAAAGAAAAGAAAACAGAAAATATAAAAAGAAAAGGAAGACTGTGCTTACCTGGGCCGACTTCCACCTATTCGGCCCACTAGGCCTTCTTCACGCCGCGCGCTTGCCCATTTGCGCCGACATAGCGGGGCCACCGGGCAGACTCCCTTCACTCGCGCGCGCGTCAGCGGGGACACCGACTGGTGGACCCACGTTCTCAGCCTCAGGTCTACCGCGCGGATACTGCTCTGTCTGGCTGACCGTTGGGGCCTACTTGTCATCCCCTTCGCCCTCGCCGTCAACGGACTCCGCGCGCTCGCGTCGAACTCGCCGGGGATCTCGGAGCTAGTGCGACCCGTCCCTATCCCGAGCCGGGTCTCCGGGTGTTAAATAGGAATATCCCCTCTCCTCCGCTCCTTCCCAACCTCCACTCCCCTCTTGCGCGTTTACCAGCGAGGTCGGGCGCTGCCATTGCCGTGCCGCGTGAGTTGGAGGCCCGCCGTCGTGGGCAGTGCTTCTTCGCGGGCGATTCTCGGTAAGCGATCCACCCAGAGCTTCGTGCTTGCTCTCGCTTCGTGTAGCTGCTTCGATTGGGGCGATTCGAGCGCTGGCGCGGTAGGAATTGCTCGTCGGACGTCTTAGCGCCGCCGCGGGCCGCCATGCTCCGTGGCGGGAGCTCGTCACGGTCTCGCGGTGGGTAGTGATGCCGCGTTTGGGTTTGGCATGGGCTTCTCCTTATGTGGTGCCTACCCAACTGGATGTGGGTGCGCGGCATGGCCGGACCGTGCGCGGCGATGCGTTCCCCGCCGCGGGGTCGGGGCGGCGCCGCCTCAGTCCGGCGACGCGTGGGGAAGGAGAGCGGTCTGCCGTCGATCTCACAGAGAACGGCTACGATTAGATCACGGCGCACCGTTTCGCTCTGTGAAATCTGGACCGTAGATCGGGCGATGTGCGGTTAGGAGTAGACTTTGAGTATTTAAAATCTGCACCGTAGATCTCGGATCCGACGGCTGTTGTCGCGTACCGCTTCAATCCAGTGGGGATCTAATCTGGGCCGTCGGTTTAGATCTGACGGCTGATATCACGCGATACCCTTTCGCTCTGGCGTTTTGCATATGAACCCCTCACTTTTTAGCGAATCAACCCGCCGTCCCCCGTAACAGTGCACTGTGTCTTGGGCATCCTTCTGGTTTAGCCCCTGGGTTTCTCCAGAATTGAGGCCCAGTCCAAGACTTTATTAAACCAGAGAAAAGGATTATTAAATGAATTTTTAATATGAAAATAATTGCTAGAACTTTATAAATTCATAGAAAATTCATATTAATTCCAAATTCATCCATTCCAGTTCCTAAAATTTTGTAATTTTATCCTCTTTCACTTAGTGTCTCTGTTTTGGCATAAAGACAGTAAGGAAATTTATTTCTCACTTAATCCTATTTAAAGCACATAAAACCTTTGAAAATGCATAACTTAAAATCTATAATTCAGAAAATTATGATTTCTGTTCCTAGGATTTTATTTTAATATGTAGAATATCTCTGTGTATTTTATTTATATGTTTGGTGTAATGTTAATTTCTCTATATACACTGTGCTTGTTTGTATTGTGGCGAGTAGAAGAGCCCGTTGCTGAGGATACTGGTGAGCAGCAAGTTGAGGTAGCTGAGCAGGAGCTCATTGAAGGCAAGTTGTGCCCTTGACCACTTTTTACCCAATAATGTTTTTTTAATATCACTTATCCATGCATAGGTTAATTTTGATGGGACCCAATAGGACTCCCTAGATTGTTTATCTCATTACCTTGTTTACCCCTGAATCACTGGGTAGTTTGCTATTGCTTCATATGGTTTTGGGATAATCATTCATTACCTCTATGTTCCAATTCTTGTTGTTATTCTGTTTATGTTCATGTTGTTATCATTAATGTTAATTGGAACATAGAGCTTAACTTGAGAACCACGTGCCACCACAAGGGTGGAATGGGACGCCCTTGGCTGACTAATTAGGAAAGCTAGTGGAAGACTACCTTACCCGAAAGGGGCAAGGGCAGTAGGGGAGAGGTCAGTGCGGGGAGGTCCCTGGTTGATTTTGCTGCGATGGCTATCAGCCAGGAACCCTTTACTGGATCTTCCCATAAACTGTAGCGGGTTTTCGGAAGCTAGTGGAACTTTGTAAAGGCCTCGTAGTGTTGCCCTGCCGTGCTTCCTAGGTAGAGGTATATGGGATTCATGACCCCTTGGCAGATGGGTAACATGACTTGTGGGTAAAGGGTACAACCTCTGCAGAGTGTAAATCTGGTATACTAGCCGAGCTCGCGGTCATGAGCAGCTCAGGACTCTCTGATGTTTAACTATGAAACTTAAATTCAATTTGTCATTTGCATTGCATGGGTTTATTATTAATTTTGTTCTATTACTTTACTTATGGTTTGGTATTTACTTACACTTAGTAACTGCTAATAAAATTTTGACCAACTACTTAAAAGCAATGCTCAGCTTTAACCCCTGTCTTTGATTAAGCCTTACACATCACATGAACTCACACCTTTGTGAGTTTATGTCCACTGGTTCCCCACAACTTGTTGAGCTATGATCATGTGTGAGCTCACCCTTGCTGTCTCACACCCCCCCCACAGGAGATGATCAGGTGGTTCAGGAGGAGCTGCCTAACACTGAGGAGTTCGATCTGATCTAGGTGGCGTTTCCCAGTCGACATTTGCGCCGACGATCCTTAGTTTGTTTTATCTTTATTACTTTATTTTGTAATAAGTCTTCCGCTATGTAATAAATACTCTGATGTTAATGACATTTATCTCTATACACTCTGTTATTATATATGTTGTCTTCTTGGCGCATGTATGAGATGCACCCGGCTTTGTTCTTTAAAACCGGGTGTTACAGAAGTGGTATCAGAGGAAATGTTGACTGTAGGACGAAACCTAGATAGACTGGACAAACCCTTACCTACTTACCTTATTCTGATTCATTCTACACTCACCTTACTCTGATTCTTTCTACACTTATCTTGATCCTGTCTCACCTTCTACTGTTCTACTCTGATCCTTCTTACCTTTGCTACTCTGAGACAAGATGGATTTCAAACCTTGGAATCCCTACCCCTGTGACATTTCTAAGAGATAGGGAACCTAAGACAAAATTAAAACTATTTTCTATATTTAAAAAGGTTGTTTGATTGTGCTGATGCTAAATGTCTGATTTGCTTCTTTGATTGATTGAATTATTATAGATGGACATCTTAGTATGTACCACCATAAGGTATTGAATTAGCTAGGATATGTAAAATGTTAATCTGCTTAGCTAAAAAGTCCCCCAAAGTAACCTGATTTGTAAATACCTGCCTTGTCTATTATCTTCTTACCGTATGTATCTAACTCAGATGGTCAATACCAGGCGGGGTGGTGGAATTGACTTGCCTCCTAACCAACACACTCGAAGACAACCTCAGCCACAACCTGCAGGGATGAATCCTCCCAATCCTCCACCAGGCGGAGTTGACCCACTGGTTGCTGCTCAGATGGCGGTGATGCAGCAGATGGCAGACACTATGGCTGATATGCGTGCTCAGATGCAACAAGAACGCCAGGAGATGCGTCAGGAGAGAGAAGATATACGCCAGGAGTTACGACAGGAGAGAGATGAGATACGCCAGGAAAGGAGGGCGCAACAACAGCAGCTGCAACAGCAAATGCAACAACAGCAACAGCAACAACAAGTACCACTGCCTCCACCACCACCACCAGTTCCACCCCGAGATAAGCATAGGGAGTTCATGAGCCATAAGCCACCCACATTTGCAAGCTCACCTGATCCACTGGACGCGGATGATTGGCTAAAAGCAATTGAGAAGATGCTGAATATTGCACAATGCACTGACAGGGAGAAGGTTTTATATGCTTCTGGACGTCTGATTGGTCCTGCTGCTGACTGGTGGGATTCCTATACTGCTGCCCATGATGCTGCGGATACTATTACTTGGGCGGAGTTCAGTACGCAGTTCAGGAACTATCATATTCCAGCTGGGATGATAAAGATTAAGAAGAAGGAATTCTTGTCGCTGAAGCAAGGGAGTATGACAGTCAGCGAGTACAGAGACAAGTTTATTCAGTTATCCAGATATGCCCCTGAAGAAGTTGCTGAAGACGAGAGGAAGCAGGAGCATTTCATTGAAGGACTTAATGGACCATTACAGTATGCTCTTGTGGCACACACATTCCCATCATTTCAGAGGCTGCTTGATAAGGCACTGGCTATTGAACACAAGCGTGTTCAGCTGGGAGATTTGAAGAGGAAGGCAATATCTCAAGGACAAGGAAGCAGCAGCGTTCGTCCTCGCTACAGTTCACCCCAGGGTACACCGACTCGACCAGGAGGACCACGCCCAGTTCAGCAGTCACCACTGAGGACTCCACCTCCTCGACAGGCTACCCCTACTGGCACCCCGACGAAGTTTTCAGGACAGAGTCCGGGCACTCAATGTTACAAGTGTGGGAAGATTGGTCATTATGCAAATGTCTGCCCACAGAGGATTGCTACTACTCCAGTACAGAACAGGCAGCAAACTCCAGGAACTGGCAAGGGATATTCTATTGCCAAGGTTAATCAAGTCAGCGTTGATGCTACTCCAGACGGAGGGGACCTCGTAATTGGTATGTTTTATGTTAATGCAATTCCTGCAACCATATTATTTGATTCTGGTGCTACACATTCATTCATGTCTGCTAGATATGCCAACACAAATGAAATACCACTGCTAAATATGAGAAAACCCCTGATAGTAATTACACCTAAAGGGCATGTTGAGGCAAATCAAATGACACGTAGATTGACATTAACTATTATGGGTAGAGAATTTGGAGCTACTGCTATAATATTGGAGTCAAGCAGTATAGATTTAATCCTTGGTATGTCATGGCTAAGAAAGGCAAAGGCCGTTATAGCATGTGGTAGAGGTACCGTAGAACTCACTACTACTAAAGGAGAAAGGTTTCAAGTTAACATTGCAGTAACCTCCTCATCTATGCGTGCAATGTTCTTCATGCCTGAGGAGTTTGTCGGTGACAATATCCGGGTGGTTAGAGATTTTCCGGATGTCTTTCCAGAGGAGTTACCAGGGATGCCACCTGATAGAGAAGTTGAGTTTGTTATTGATCTCTTACCTGGAACCGCCCCTATTTCTAAACGGCCATATAGAATGTCCGTAGAAGAGTTGAAGGAACTGAAGAAGCAGTTAACTGAGTTACAAGAGGCTGGGTACATTCGTCCGAGTTCCTCACCTTGGGGAGCACCGGTCTTGTTTGTACAGAAGAAGGATGGATCGCAACGGATGTGTGTGGATTACAGATCTCTTAATGATGTTACAGTGAAGAACAAGTATCCGTTGCCCCGCATTGAGGACCTGTTTGATCAAATGAGAGATGCTAGAGTATTTTCGAAGATTGATCTCCGATCCGGTTACCATCAGATGAGGATTAGACCATCGGACATCCCCAAGACGGCTTTCTCGACTAGATATGGATTATATGAGTTCACAGTTATGTCGTTTGGATTGACTAACGCACCAGCCTATTTTATGAACTTAATGAACAAGGTGTTTATGGAGTATTTGGACAGATTCGTCGTGGTATTCATCGACGATATTCTTATTTATTCTCAGAGTGATAGTGATCACGAGGAACATCTGAGGATGGTGCTACAGAAGCTACGAGATAACCAGCTATATGCCAAGTTCAGCAAGTGCGAGTTTTGGATTGGCGAAGTGCCATTTCTTGGTCATATTATTTCTAATGGAGGAATAGCAGTGGATCCTGCTAAGGTTAAGGAGATAATGGAGTGGAAAGTACCCACTACAGTTACTGAGATTCGGAGTTTCTTGGGATTAGCAGGCTATTATCGGAGGTTTATCGAAGGATTTTCTAAGATTGCTAAGCCGATGACTTCGCTTTTGGAGAAAGGAAAAGAATTTAAGTGGGACGAGAAGTGTCAAGACAGCTTTGATCTATTAAAGAAGAGGTTGATGTCGCCACCAGTTTTGGTTATGCCAGACTTGCAGAAAGGATTTGACATTTATTGTGATGCATGTGGCCAAGGCTTAGGATGTGTGCTCATGCAAGAAGGACATGTGATTGCCTATGCATCTCGTCAGTTGCGGAGACATGAATTGAACTATCCCACTCATGACTTGGAATTGGCAGCCGTTGTGCATGCACTTAAGATTTGGAGACATTATATCATGGGGACCAAGTGCCAAGTGTATACGGATCATAAGAGTTTGAAGTATATATTCACTCAGAAGGATCTCAACCTTAGGCAACGCCGTTGGTTGGAGCTTATTAAGGATTATGATTTGGAGATTCACTATCACCCGGGCAAGGCAAACTTGGTTGCAGATGCCTTGAGTCGCAAGGAGCATGTTCATTCAGCTGTTGTTGCCCAGCTACCCGATGAGATTGTGGAGGACTTCAGGAGACTTAACCTGGGGATAGTTGCTCATACTGAAGGAGTTACTATTGATGTGGAACCTACTTTGGAGCAAGAGATCCGCAAGGGACAAATTGGTGATGATAAGATAAAAGAGATTAGGGATCTGATTACTGAAGGTCGAGTTCCGGAGTTCACGGAAGATGAGCAGGGCACTGTATGGTTCAAGGACAGAATATGTGTTCCTGATATTAAAAGCCTTCGAGAGACTATTTTAAAGGAGGCCCATGACTCGGATTATTCTATTCATCCTGGTAGTACCAAGATGTATCAGGATTTGAAACGGAAATATTGGTGGTATGGATTGAAAAGAGATGTTGCTGCACACGTAGCTATGTGCGATGTATGTCAAAGAGTTAAGGCTGAACACCAGAGGCCAGCTGGACTACTGCATCCACTGAAAATACCCGAGTGGAAATGGGAAGAGATTGGTATGGATTTCATTACTGGATTGCCTCGCACCCAGAAAGGATATGATGCTATATGGGTGATTGTGGATAGATTGACTAAAGTGGCTCACTTTATTCCTGTCAAGACTACTTATAAGGGTACTCAGCTAGCAGAGTTATATATGGCCCGGATTGTGTGTTTACATGGAGTACCAAAGAAGATCGTGTCTGATCGAGGTTCACAGTTTACCTCGAGATTTTGGAGAAGCTTTCATGAGAACATGAGTACGAAGTTGAATTTTAGCACGGCTTATCACCCTCAGACTGATGGACAGACTGAAAGGACTAATCAAGTATTGGAAGATATGTTGAGAGCATGTGCCCTTCAGCATGGAGGAAGTTGGGATAAGAGTTTGCCTTATGCTGAGTTCTCGTATAACAATAGTTACCAGGCCAGTCTGAAGATGTCACCTTTTGAAGCTTTATATGGGAGGAAGTGCAGGACTCCTCTATATTGGGATCAGACTGGAGAGAGACAGTTCTTTGGGCCTGAATTGATTCAAGAAGCAGAAGAACAAGTTCGTATAATTCGAGAAAATTTGAGAGTGGCTCAAACCAGGCAAAAGAGCTATGCAGATAATAGAAGGAGGCCACTGGAATTTGAAGAAGGAGATTATGTGTATCTCAAGGTGTCCCCACTACGTGGAATGAGGAGATTTAAAGTCAAGGGCAAATTGTCCCCTCGCTATATTGGACCATTCTTGATCTTTAGGAGAGTTGGAGAGATGGCATACCAACTCGAGTTACCTGCTAGTCTATCAGACGTGCATAATGTGTTTCACGTATCTCAACTAAAGAAGTGTCTCCGTGTCCCCGAGGAACAGTTACCAATGGAAGAGCTCAGTGTTCAAGGTGATTTGACTTACACGGAGTACCCTATCAAGATTTTGGATACATTAACTCGGGTGACAAGAAATAAGGTGATAAAAATGTGCAAAGTTCAATGGAGTCACCACAGTGAAGATGAAGCAACTTGGGAAAGAGAAGAAGAGCTTCGCATAGATTTTCCCCACCTTTTCTCTAGTTCTTCTTAAATCTCGAGGACGAGATTATTTTTAAGGGGGGTAGGATTTGTAACACCCACTTTGTAATTGCTAGATAAAACACCAATAGAGAAACATTTTCTCTTTATGTGAGTTTGATCTACATTCATCATCATATGAGAACACCATGTCCAAGAACAAATAATGAAAAGATATGCTACTAAATTGTTGCATCATGCTGGATATTTTATTTTTGTGTGCATTTTGTGACAAGAAAAATATTAAATATCCAAATGAGAAATTAAAACCTAAAAGAAATGCTAAACTTTGGAAAGGAAGAAAGAAATAATATAAAATATAAAACAAAATTTATAAATATACAAACTCAACTATACTGGTATTATTGAAATTTATCTATAGATTGAGTACAAGTCAAAGTCAAATTTGGAATTCAAATTGGGAATTGAAAAATAAAAAGAAAAGAAAACAGAAAATATAAAAAGAAAAGGAAGACTGTGCTTACCTGGGCCGACTTCCACCTATTCGGCCCACTAGGCCTTCTTCACGCCGCGCGCTTGCCCATTTGCGCCGACATAGCGGGGCCACCGGGCAGACTCCCTTCACTCGCGCGCGCGTCAGCGGGGACACCGACTGGTGGACCCACGTTCTCAGCCTCAGGTCTACCGCGCGGATACTGCTCTGTCTGGCTGACCGTTGGGGCCTACTTGTCATCCCCTTCGCCCTCGCCGTCAACGGACTCCGCGCGCTCGCGTCGAACTCGCCGGGGATCTCGGAGCTAGTGCGACCCGTCCCTATCCCGAGCCGGGTCTCCGGGTGTTAAATAGGAATATCCCCTCTCCTCCGCTCCTTCCCAACCTCCACTCCCCTCTTGCGCGTTTACCAGCGAGGTCGGGCGCTGCCATTGCCGTGCCGCGTGAGTTGGAGGCCCGCCGTCGTGGGCAGTGCTTCTTCGCGGGCGATTCTCGGTAAGCGATCCACCCAGAGCTTCGTGCTTGCTCTCGCTTCGTGTAGCTGCTTCGATTGGGGCGATTCGAGCGCTGGCGCGGTAGGAATTGCTCGTCGGACGTCTTAGCGCCGCCGCGGGCCGCCATGCTCCGTGGCGGGAGCTCGTCACGGTCTCGCGGTGGGTAGTGATGCCGCGTTTGGGTTTGGCATGGGCTTCTCCTTATGTGGTGCCTACCCAACTGGATGTGGGTGCGCGGCATGGCCGGACCGTGCGCGGCGATGCGTTCCCCGCCGCGGGGTCGGGGCGGCGCCGCCTCAGTCCGGCGACGCGTGGGGAAGGAGAGCGGTCTGCCGTCGATCTCACAGAGAACGGCTACGATTAGATCACGGCGCACCGTTTCGCTCTGTGAAATCTGGACCGTAGATCGGGCGATGTGCGGTTAGGAGTAGACTTTGAGTATTTAAAATCTGCACCGTAGATCTCGGATCCGACGGCTGTTGTCGCGTACCGCTTCAATCCAGTGGGGATCTAATCTGGGCCGTCGGTTTAGATCTGACGGCTGATATCACGCGATACCCTTTCGCTCTGGCGTTTTGCATATGAACCCCTCACTTTTTAGCGAATCAACCCGCCGTCCCCCGTAACAGTGCACTGTGTCTTGGGCATCCTTCTGGTTTAGCCCCTGGGTTTCTCCAGAATTGAGGCCCAGTCCAAGACTTTATTAAACCAGAGAAAAGGATTATTAAATGAATTTTTAATATGAAAATAATTGCTAGAACTTTATAAATTCATAGAAAATTCATATTAATTCCAAATTCATCCATTCCAGTTCCTAAAATTTTGTAATTTTATCCTCTTTCACTTAGTGTCTCTGTTTTGGCATAAAGACAGTAAGGAAATTTATTTCTCACTTAATCCTATTTAAAGCACATAAAACCTTTGAAAATGCATAACTTAAAATCTATAATTCAGAAAATTATGATTTCTGTTCCTAGGATTTTATTTTAATATGTAGAATATCTCTGTGTATTTTATTTATATGTTTGGTGTAATGTTAATTTCTCTATATACACTGTGCTTGTTTGTATTGTGGCGAGTAGAAGAGCCCGTTGCTGAGGATACTGGTGAGCAGCAAGTTGAGGTAGCTGAGCAGGAGCTCATTGAAGGCAAGTTGTGCCCTTGACCACTTTTTACCCAATAATGTTTTTTTAATATCACTTATCCATGCATAGGTTAATTTTGATGGGACCCAATAGGACTCCCTAGATTGTTTATCTCATTACCTTGTTTACCCCTGAATCACTGGGTAGTTTGCTATTGCTTCATATGGTTTTGGGATAATCATTCATTACCTCTATGTTCCAATTCTTGTTGTTATTCTGTTTATGTTCATGTTGTTATCATTAATGTTAATTGGAACATAGAGCTTAACTTGAGAACCACGTGCCACCACAAGGGTGGAATGGGACGCCCTTGGCTGACTAATTAGGAAAGCTAGTGGAAGACTACCTTACCCGAAAGGGGCAAGGGCAGTAGGGGAGAGGTCAGTGCGGGGAGGTCCCTGGTTGATTTTGCTGCGATGGCTATCAGCCAGGAACCCTTTACTGGATCTTCCCATAAACTGTAGCGGGTTTTCGGAAGCTAGTGGAACTTTGTAAAGGCCTCGTAGTGTTGCCCTGCCGTGCTTCCTAGGTAGAGGTATATGGGATTCATGACCCCTTGGCAGATGGGTAACATGACTTGTGGGTAAAGGGTACAACCTCTGCAGAGTGTAAATCTGGTATACTAGCCGAGCTCGCGGTCATGAGCAGCTCAGGACTCTCTGATGTTTAACTATGAAACTTAAATTCAATTTGTCATTTGCATTGCATGGGTTTATTATTAATTTTGTTCTATTACTTTACTTATGGTTTGGTATTTACTTACACTTAGTAACTGCTAATAAAATTTTGACCAACTACTTAAAAGCAATGCTCAGCTTTAACCCCTGTCTTTGATTAAGCCTTACACATCACATGAACTCACACCTTTGTGAGTTTATGTCCACTGGTTCCCCACAACTTGTTGAGCTATGATCATGTGTGAGCTCACCCTTGCTGTCTCACACCCCCCCCACAGGAGATGATCAGGTGGTTCAGGAGGAGCTGCCTAACACTGAGGAGTTCGATCTGATCTAGGTGGCGTTTCCCAGTCGACATTTGCGCCGACGATCCTTAGTTTGTTTTATCTTTATTACTTTATTTTGTAATAAGTCTTCCGCTATGTAATAAATACTCTGATGTTAATGACATTTATCTCTATACACTCTGTTATTATATATGTTGTCTTCTTGGCGCATGTATGAGATGCACCCGGCTTTGTTCTTTAAAACCGGGTGTTACATTGTGTCTAGAAAATAAAACAATCAGTTTGCTGGCATACATACACAATAGAATAGGCGAGCAGAACAGGGTGCCAAAAATTCACCAGCAAGGGCGCCACTTCGCTGATGTGTTGGATCTTAAATCTCCCCTGTTTTACATGTGGTGATGCTAGGAAAGGAAATCCACTACACAAACTCAATGGTTGGAGCAACGATTAGCAAGCAGCGACAAACATAGGAAAAATGATTCATCAGAAGGAGAAGGCCAAGGGGGGAGGGAAGAGGCCGAGGAGATGGTATGGGAAGCTGGAGGTGTACCTAGGATAGATCATTCATGGCTCCACCTCCTGGCCATCTCTAATCTTGGTTTGCTATTTATAACTCAAACAACCTTTATACTTCCCTGGTAACATCAAGGAGCGAGATGCGAGTGTGCGTGGTTGGTCCTGTTGCTGGGACCGCCTCGACCGCACGGGCGAAGAACTACCCATTGGCGTTGTGACTGCGGATGTGGAAGAGGGAGGGGAGGTCCTAGGGCTCGAGATGGTAGAGGTCGATCTCGGTGATGGCGTCGACGCGGAGGCGACAGCCGAGAATGCGGTGACGGAGATAGGAGGAGACGAGCTGTAACGCCCCGAATTTTTGCAGTTGAATTTTTTCTTTTCTTTACTCGCCAAAATTCGGGTGTTACCTTTTCTTTTTCTTTTTCCCCTCGCTAAACCTTGATCTTTTCCAAAGCTAGCGGGATTTGGTTTGGATCTCCCGTGTAAAGAAAAACCCTAAAATTGTTTTATGTTGTTTGATGCACCATGCCGAACCATGCATTCTTTTGGATTGATTGAGAACGTGGATGCATTCATCTAGGAAGATCGAATTTCGAAAAGGAGATAATCTTTTCTTTTTCTTTTTCTTTCTTTCTCTCTCCCTCTTCCCCTTTCTCTCTCTCGCGCCGTGGGCCTCTTGGCCGGCCCAGCCGCCCCCCGCGCCCCCCCCCCCCTCTTGGGCCTGGATAGGCCCAGCCGCCCCCCCACCTCCCCTTTTCCCCCAACCTCCCCTCTCTCTCCCTCTCATTCTCCCTCCCCACCCTAAGCCGCCGCCGCCCCTACCCGCCCCCTGCCCTAGCGCCGCCGCCCTCGCCGTCGGCCGCCCATCGCCGGTGAGCCCCCCCTCCTCTCTCCTCCCTCTCCTCCCTCCCTCTCCCCTCCTCTCTCCCTGGCAGCCCAGCCGCCCGGCCGGCCCTTGGCCGCGCCCTGGCGCCCCTCGGCCGCGCCCTGGCCCCCCGGCCAGCCCCAGCCCACCCCAGCCAGCCCCGGCCGCGCCCCCAGCCCGCGCCTGGCCGGCCTTGGCCACGCCCTGGCAGCCGCCCGGCCGCGTCCCCAGCCCGCCTGGCCGCGCGCCTGGCCGCTTGGCCGCCTGGCCGGCTCGGCCGCCTGGCCAGCCCGACCCCCCCCCCCCCCCCCCCCCCGCGCGCCCCCGGCTCGGCCGGTCCTGGCCACCGGTTCAACCGGGCCGGCTCAGCCGCCCTCCCCCGCGCTCGGCCGCCCCTGCTCGGCCGCCCTGCCCCCGGCCGGTTCAACCGCCCCTAGGGCCGGTTCAACCGCCCCCCCCCCCCTATGTTTTTTATTTTTTTATTTTATTTTACTTACTTTTTGTGATCATAGTTACTTTATTTTAGGTAGGCTAATCATTGTTCATGTTATTGAAACAAGAAGTTTAATTTAGAATTTCGTTGCGCTAGTTGATTCATTTAGTTAATTGTTTATCTCGTGCGATGTTGATCAACTTAAAATGACTAGGTTTCCATTAGTGCATATAACAGAATTCTTTTGTTAAGAATCAATTGTAACTAATCATTAGTGCATAAACTTTAACCCCCTGCGAGACCCTTTTTCCCGTTTCTTTCTAATCATAACAAATGCGATATCGAATGTCATACTTGATGCATACTCACTTTACTTGTTCCCTTGTATGGTGTACTGTTCTTTTGTATTAAATATGTGGATGTATGTATGTTTGCGCTCGCATAGAGAACGATCCGGTCGAAGAGCCCGAGGAATTCGCAGGAGAAGCCCCTGAGCAGCAGTCGGTTGGTGGAGGCAAGTGTCCTTTGACCTATCTTTGTCCTATTCATTCTTCAATTCACCTCCCGCATTACACATTTATACCTAAGGATTGACTAGCTTTTGTTATCCATGTCCTTGTTTACCTATTTGGGTCGGATTATTACTGCTTAGTCTGATGCTAATGCTCAACTCTAATCAATGAACATGATGTGATTATCTATGATACGCTGTTTTCCCCTTCTTATTTATGATCATACTTGTGGCATTTAAGGGGACTCGAGCGGTTTCTCGAGTGCCTCTCCATAAGGACCTGTTCAATGGATGACCGCCCGGGAAAACAGTGCAACCATGAGGGTGGAATGGGACGCCCTTAGCTGAATAATTGGAGGAACCGGGGTGTAGTTCGCTTAGCCGTTGTGCCGTCAATGGGGCTCGGTGTATGCGGCTCGCTCTGCCAAGGTTGATTTGTCCCTTGGGGAGGAGTGCGGTACATTTAGGAAACCTAACGGGCGGCTACAGCCTCGGGGAATCTTTGTAAAGGCTACGTAGTGATGCCCTGCTGGACCACCTAGGTAGTGGTCAATGGGGAGTCGCTCTCTCCGAGCAGAAAGGGAATCACGGCTTGTGGGTAAAGTGCACAACCTCTGCAGAGTGTTATGAAACTGATATATCAGCCGTGCTCGCGGTTATGAGTGGCCAAGGGAGCTCCAGAGATTAGTGATACTTGATCAGAGACATTTTGGTACAGGTGGCAATGAGATTGATGGTTCTGATTATGATGATGGTAATGGTAAGTGGTATTCTTTCCGTTTGGAAAGGATACATTGGGCTAATAACTTGGGTTAATGTTAAAACCTGGCTTTCTACTAGTAAGTAATAACCTGACCAACTAAAAGCAACTGCTTGACTTATCCCCACATAAAGCTAGTCCACTACAGCCAAACGGGATGCTTGCTGAGTATGTTGATGTGTACTCACCCTTGCTCTACACACCAATCCCCCCCCCCCAGGTTGTCAGCATTGCAACCACTGCTCAGGAGAAGATGAAGCTGTGGAAGGAGACTTCCAGGAGTTCCAAGACTACGACGAGTTCTAGGTGTGGGTTAGCGGCAACCCCCAGTCGGCTGCCTGTGAAGGCCGCGTTATCTACATTTCTTTTCCGCACTTTGATTTATTGTAAGAACTATATGGACGTCTCAGACGTATGATGTAATCGACTATTATTTCCCCTTTTAATACTATTTGAGCACTGTGTGATGATGTCCATGTTATGTAACTGCTGTGTACGTGAATAACTGATCCTGGCACGTACATGGTTCGCATTCGGTTTACCTTCTAAAAACCGGGTGTGACATAAGTGGTATCAAAGCCGTGCTGACTGTAGGACCGCTAACCTAGAGTAGAATGGTCGTTCTAAGGATTATAGACCTCTGTCCTTGCCTTGACTTTGATATCCCTTCAAAAGTTGGTCCTACTGACCAAACCTATGTTCTACTATATATTATACCTTGCTGAAAATTATGTTTTATTTTGATCCTTCATTTATTTATGATTCATTATTTGCTGGTCATATTAATTCTGTTCTCACCCTTTTGCTTGCGATGTCTTTTGTAGATGGCTCGACTTAGACACACTGCACGAAAGTCCGTCATCCCCTTCTTACCCTCCCGCCTTGCTGAGCGTCCGCTTCACCGTCCCGTGGCCGGACAGTCCAGCCACTTGGAGAGACTGCACCACCGCCTGCATGAGGAGCAGGAACGTCGACGACAGGAGCAGCAGGGCTCTTCCTTCTCGCTCCAGCAGGAGATAGAGTCTGTGAGGAGCTGCTCTCCTGTGCTTCCCCTGGAGGCGCCCCCTGCACCACCACTGGGCGTCCCAGCTTCTGGAGTAGCTGTTGGAGGAGATCCAGACGACGGAGGTGGCGACGACAGTTTGAGCCACGACCTCGACTTCTCTGCTGACCATGAGCCGGAAGGATGGGTTGCTCGACCCACCACTCGCGACGCTGCTTGCGGGTGTCACTTCCACGACGCGCTCGACACCCTGCTACGTCGGGCACTTGACCGGCGTACTTGGTCCATCGAGTATCGCTGTGTGGTCTACCAGCATAGTCGCGGGGTCTACCCGGACCGCTGGGAGGCGACCTGTTTGGTGCGCCGTCCGGAGAACAGTCTCCAGGGCGCGGAGGCTTGCTCAGAGCACTATTCTATCTCTGAGCGGGACTCAGCTGAGGCAGCCATGCAGGATGCTGCACGGCGTGCGCTTTCGCACTACTGCTCGGTTCTCGGTGGGGTAGCTGACGGCCTCGACCTGAGGTATTACCCCCGCCGTCCATCTGGCAGCACAGGAGGCGTGATTGTTTCACCTGCTGGTGAGGACAATCCTAGGTTGAGCAGCACAGTCAACCTAGCCGCCGTGCTAAACATGGAGCTGGACCATGCATTAGATGAGCTGAGTAGGGCTCGTGCTGAGATCGCCCTGCTGCGGGCTGAGCGCGCGGAGCGTCGTCACTTGGATGATGGTTCCCCCGCTCCCGTTGGGACTCAGCACCCGTATCACTCACCTCGGCGTGGACTCCAGTCTTATGGCAATCCCGACTGCAAGACCAAGATAAATCTAGAACCATAGCTCGTTAGAGTTGGATCTTGTAATTAATACGAAATATATATACATAGAAGCTTCAGTCTTAGCGTTAGTCTCGGTCTTAGTTAGTCTTAGTTAGACAGGGTAGTTTGCTATATCCTGTGCATCTATGTTTGTCATGATGAACTATGTTTGGTTTGGATCTTTGTAATGATTGTCACCAGAGTGTGGGTATCCCCTGCATTTTGGTTTACATATTATGTTAATGGAGTTAGTTATATAGTTGGGAAAACCTTTATTCTACTTTCCTCTTTATCTGAGAAGCTGTGTGGTCTGTGTTGGAGATCAGTGAAGATGCTCATCTGTTCAGTGCTGTTGGAGAATTCTATACTCTTTCCTTATGCTGCAAGATTTGCCAGATCAGTTCTGATGTGTGGTTGCGTTCTGCAGATGTCAGAGAACAGGCGCAGAGGAGGAAGGCGTGCTCAGCAGGAGCAAGCCGGTCAGCAAGATGAGGCGCCCCCAGCAGCAGCAGCAGCTGCCACCCCCGCCCTCGATGTCGATCGAGCAGATGTTTCTGATGCAGACTCAGGCAGTTCAGGCCATCGGTCAGACTCTGGCCGCCATTCAGCAGCAGCAGCAGCAAGCACCACCCCAGCCTCAGATGCCTCAGATGCCTAGAGACAAGCGTGCTGAATTCATGAGAGGTCATCCACCAACGTTCGCTCACTCTTCTGACCCCATGGATGCTGAAGATTGGCTGCGCACTGTGGAGCGGGAGTTGCATACCGCTCAGTGTGACGACAGGGAGAAAGTCTTGTATGGTCCCCGTCTATTGAGAGGAGCAGCCCAATCCTGGTGGGAGTCTTACCTCGCCACCCATGCCAACCCCGACACCATCACCTGGGAAGAATTTAGAGGTAGCTTTCGTCAGTACCATGTGCCTCCAGGTCTGATGACAGTGAAGAAGGAGGAGTTCCTGGCCCTTAAGCAAGGGTCATCATCTGTCAGTGAGTATCGAGACAGGTTTCTGCAGTTGTCCCGCTATGCTCCCGAAGATGTCAACACTGACGCCAAGCGACAGTACCGTTTTCTGAGAGGCTTGGTCGACCCTCTGCAGTACCAACTGATGAATCATACCTTCCCGACATTCCAGCACCTGATTGACAGAGCAATCATGACAGAAAGGAAGCGTAAGGAGATGGAAGATCGTAAGCGCAAGATCAGCCCGGATGGGATAAGCGATTGCCCTATGCAGAGTTTTCCTATAACAACAGTTACCAGGCCAGTTTGAAGATGTCACCATTTCAAGCGCTCTATGGAAGGAGTTGTAGAACTCCGTTGCAATGGGATCAGCCTGGAGAAAAGCAGGTGTTTGGGCCAGACATTCTGCTCGAAGCCGAAGAGAACATCAAGATGGTTCGGGAGAATCTGAAGGTAGCGCAATCGAGGCAGCGAAGCTATGCAGACACAAGAAGAAGAGAGCTGAGTTTTGAAGTCGGAGACTTTGTCTATCTGAAAGTGTCACCGATCAGAGGAGTCAGAAGATTCGGAGTGAAAGGCAAGCTAGCACCCCGCTACATTGGTCCGTATCAGATTCTTGCAAAGCGTGGAGAAGTGGCTTATCAGCTCAGTCTGCCAGAGAACTTGTCAGCTGTGCATGATGTCTTTCATGTGTCTCAGTTGAAGAAGTGTTTGCGTGTGCCAGAAGAGCAGTTGCCAGTGGAAGGTCTGGAAGTCCAAGAGGACTTGACCTATGTTGAGAAGCCAGCTCAGATCCTTGAGATTGCAGACAGAGTCACCCGAAGGAAGACCATCAGAATGTGCAAAGTCAGATGGAATCACCACTCTGAGGAAGAAGCAACCTGGGAGCGTGAAGATGATCTAATGGCCAAGTACCCAGAGCTCTTTGCTAGCCAGCCCTGAATCTCGAGGGCGAGATTCTTTTAAGGGGGATAGGTTTGTAACGCCCCGAATTTTTGCAGTTGAATTTTTTCTTTTCTTTACTCGCCAAAATTCGGGCGTTACCTTTTCTTTTTCTTTTTCCCCTCGCTAAACCTTGATCTTTTCCAAAGCTAGCGGGATTCGGTTTGGATCTCCCGTGTAAAGAAAAACCCTAAAATTGTTTTATGTTGTTTGATGCACCATGCCGAACCATGCATTCTTTTGGATTGATTGAGAACGTGGATGCATTCATCTAGGAAGATCGAATTTCGAAAAGGAGATAATCTTTTCTTTTTCTTTTTCTTTCTTTCTCTCTCCCTCTTCCCCTTTCTCTCTCCCGCGCCGTGGGCCTCTTGGCCGGCCCAGCCGCCCCCCGCGCCCCCCTCTTGGGCCTGGATAGGCCCAGCCGCCCCCCCCCCCACCTCCCCTTTTCCCCCAACCTCCCCTCTCTCTCCCTCTCATTCTCCCTCCCCACCCTAAGCCGCCGCCGCCCCTACCCGCCCCCTGCCCTAGCGCCGCCGCCCTCGCCGTCGGCCGCCCATCGCCGGTGAGCCCCCCCTCCTCTCTCCTCCCTCTCCTCCCTCCCTCTCCCCTCCTCTCTCCCTGGCAGCCCAGCCGCCCGGCCGGCCCTTGGCCGCGCCCTGGCGCCCCTCGGCCGCGCCCTGGCCCCCCGGCCAGCCCCAGCCCGCCCCAGCCAGCCCCGGCCGCGCCCCCAGCCCGCGCCTGGCCGGCCTTGGCCGCGCCCTGGCAGCCGCCCTGCCGCGTCCCCAGCCCGCTCGACCGCGCGCCTGGCCGCTTGGCCGCCTGGCCGGCTCGGCCGCCTGGCCAGCCCGACCCCCCCCCCCCCCCGCGCGCCCCCGGCTCGGCCGGTCCTGGCCGCCAGTTCAACCGGGCCGGCTCAGCCGCCCTCCCCCGCGCTCGGCCGCCCCTGCTCGGCCGCCCTGCCCCCGGCCGGTTCAACCCCCCCCCTGTGTTTTTTATTTTTTTTTATTTTATTTTACTTACTTTTTGTGATCATAGTTACTTTATTTTAGGTAGGCTAATCATTGTTCATGTTATTGAAACAAGAAGTTTAATTTAGAATTTCGTTGCGCTAGTTGATTCATTTAGTTAATTGTTTATCTCGTGCGATGTTGATCAACTTAAAATGACTAGGTTTCCATTAGTGCATATAACAGAATTCTTTTGTTAAGAATCAATTGTAACTAATCATTAGTGCATAAACTTTAACCCCCTGCGAGACCCTTTTTCCCGTTTCTTTCTAATCATAACAAATGCGATATCGAATGTCATACTTGATGCATACTCACTTTACTTGTTCCCTTGTATGGTGTACTGTTCTTTTGTATTAAATATGTGGATGTATGTATGTTTGCGCTCGCATAGAGAACGATCCGGTCGAAGAGCCCGAGGAATTCGCAGGAGAAGCCCCTGAGCAGCAGTCGGTTGGTGGAGGCAAGTGTCCTTTGACCTATCTTTGTCCTATTCATTCTTTAATTCACCTCCCGCATTACACATTTATACCTAAGGATTGACTAGCTTTTGTTATCCATGTCCTTGTTTACCTATTTGGGTCGGATTATTACTGCTTAGTCTGATGCTAATGCTCAACTCTAATCAATGAACATGATGTGATTATCTATGATACGCTGTTTTCCCCTTCTTATTTATGATCATACTTGTGGCATTTAAGGGGACTCGAGCGGTTTCTCGAGTGCCTCTCCGTAAGGACCTGTTCAATGGATGACCGCCCGGGAAAACAGTGCAACCATGAGGGTGGAATGGGACGCCCTTAGCTGAATAATTGGAGGAACCGGGGTGTAGTTCGCTTAGCCGTTGTGCCGTCAATGGGGCTCGGTGTATGCGGCTCGCTCGGCCAAGGTTGATTTGTCCCTTGGGGAGGAGTGCGGTACATTTAGGAAACCTAACGGGCGGCTATAGCCTCGGGGAATCTTTGTAAAGGCTACGTAGTGATGCCCTGCTGGACCACCTAGGTAGTGGTCAATGGGGAGTCGCTCTCTCCGAGCAGAAAGGGAATCACGGCTTGTGGGTAAAGTGCACAACCTTTGCAGAGTGTTATGAAACTGATATATCAGCCGTGCTCGCGGTTATGAGCGGCCAAGGGAGCTCCAGAGATTAGTGATACTTGATCAGAGACATTTTGGTACAGGTGGCAATGAGATTGATGGTTCTGATTATGATGATGGTAATGGTAAGTGGTATTCTTTCCATTTGGAAAGGATACATTGGGCTAATAACTTGGGTTAATGTTAAAACCTGGCTTTCTACTAGTAAGTAATAACCTGACCAACTAAAAGCAACTGCTTGACTTATCCCCACATAAAGCTAGTCCACTACAGCCAAACGGGATGCTTGCTGAGTATGTTGATGTGTACTCACCCTTGCTCTACACACCAATCCCCCCCCCCCCAGGTTGTCAGCATTGCAACCACTGCTCAGGAGAAGATGAAGCTGTGGAAGGAGACTTCCAGGAGTTCCAAGACTACGACGAGTTCTAGGTGTGGGTTAGCGGCAACCCCCAGTCGGCTGCCTGTGAAGGCCGCGTTATCTACGTTTCTTTTCCGCACTTTGATTTATTGTAAGAACTATATGGACGTCTCAGACGTATGATGTAATCGACTATTATTTCCCCTTTTAATACTATTTGAGCACTGTGTGATGATGTCCATGTTATGTAACTGCTGTGTACGTGAATAACTGATCCTGGCACGTACATGGTTCGCATTCGGTTTACCTTCTAAAAACCGGGTGTGACACGAGCTCCTCGTCGTTGAAGGCCGAGGCGTGGGGCACCTCTCCCGCGGCGGCGGCTGCGCATGTGGGGCTCAAGGCGGTAGAGGTCGATCTCGGCGATGGCGTTGATGCGGAGGCGGCGCCCGAGAACACCACGACGGAGGGAGGAGGAGGCGACTCCTCATCGCGGAAGGCCTAGGGTTTCGGGGGGATGCATCGCGAGCGGGGCAGGGACACTGTGGCGTGTGTCCAGGGGGAGTGGGGCGAGGAGGAGGGGGAGCCAGGCGCGACGGCGGTGTCGGAGGCTTGAAGCGGAGGCGACGGACGGACGGTGATGATTTGACGCATATAGATGGACGGTGTAGATTGGCTGAAGACAGAACCAGGGGAGGCAGCCTACCCCTTACAGCCTTAATAGGTAGTATAGATATGGTGATAATGCATAATTAGTGCTTCCGGTGATATGAATCAATTGGTATCTATTGTGTTTGTCCTGTAATAGATATTCATGTAGTTTTGGTGCTTTAAATTAGTATCTTAATGGTGAATAGTGGTAGGTTGATATTCCTGTGGTATATCCATTTAATTGGTGTTTAACTCTGATTCTATGCATTTGTGTGTTATACGCATCACAGTTTAATTATTGACATAATGGATCCCACGGGTGCTAAGGTGTAATTATGCTTCGAATTAGCCTAAGTATGTGCAATTTGGCATATAAGACCAAAGTTAATATTTTAATGTAAGCACATATTTAGGGGGAGCATTCTATAAACTTAGAATTCAAAATTTGTGCTTCAAATCTTATTCTTGTGTAAGCTTTAATTGTGTTGCCATCAATCACCAAAAAGGGGGAGATTGAAAACTCTCTTGTGGGTTTTGGTGTTTAGATGACAACCCAATTAAAGGACTAACAAGTGTGCTAAGTGTTGAATAGGTGCTTAATGCAAAGCTAACAGGGTTCAACACAAGTGAACAAGTGTGATGGTCCAAAGACTGGATTATAGATAGATAATGGACATCACAAGTAAGATGGACATTGCTTAAGTGAGACTCGATGTGCGTAACTCAGAGACAACCGATCCAGCCAAGGATGGAGGCAAGAAGAGCTTCGAGGTACCGAGTGCACGGGAGAAGGTCAAGGAGACCAGGAACCCAAAGCCAGGGGTGAAGAAGAATACTTGCAAAGTCAAGGTTGATCGAGTTAAGAAGAGTTATGGTGCATCAAGGATCACTACATAAGGACATGACTTACAACCAATGAGGTAACATCTATAGTTATGTGGTGTAAGTCATAAGGCTCAAGATCAAGCTCGGGATGGGGGTTGGAGCTCAGATATGTCAATCTAGATCAAGTCAAGTTGACTTGATGGTTTAGAGTCCAACATCGACCTCAAACATGCCAAATTGGGTAAAACGATGAAAAAGGTTAAGTATGTAAGGTTTAAGTGTTCAACCATTTTGCATATACCTCTTACTACAAGTTTGGTGCTTTGGTTTGCTCTCTAACTCTTTCTGCAGAGAAAGTGCCATTATGATCCCTTCTTGAGGAGAAACAGAAAAGCTAGGAGAAGAACAAGAAAGAGGTAAGTTTCTAGGACTAAATCAATTGGATTATACTCTAAATGTGTTTGTTTAAGTCTCAGAAAAATCCTCCAAAAAGTTGAAGTCAAACGGAGAAAGAATGGAGAAAAAAAAGCACTTAGTGTGCTATTGGCTGGTGCACAGGACAATGAATAGTAACTGTCCGGTGCACAGGACAGTGAATAGTAACATGTCCGGTGCACAGGCCAGTGAATAGTTACTTTATCCGGTGCATAGGACAGTGAATAGTAACCTGTCCGGTGCACAGGACAGTGAATAGTACCATGTCCGGTGCACCAACGGCTAGCTCTTCTAGAGAAGGAAACTGTCAATCAGATCTGTTACTGTTCACTGTCCGGTGTGCCACCAGACAGTCTGGTACACCCGCAACCAGGGAAGGCTGGGAGCTTCCAAATAAAGCTCCAACGGCTCCTAGGCCCTTTGGGGCTATAAAAGGGACCCATAGGCGCCTCAAACAAGTACACAAGAGCAGCCAACAAGTCCATACATCATTTGAATCAATTCTTTCTCTCCCTCTCTTGTGTATCTCTCTAGTTTGTGTAGAGGCAAAGTTATAAGCCTTTAGAGAGAGGGGAAGTGCTGCTGAGAGCTAGAGCAAAATCTTGAGCGCGTTGTTACTCTGCCGGAATGCTATCGAGATGATTGTAAGCAGCCACAACATCATTGTAACTGATATCAACATAGTGGAAGGCTCTATCTGTCGCACTGACAAATCTGAGCAAACGGAGGAAGGAGTTGAAATAGACTCCAAGCCAAGGTGTGGCTAACTCCAACGAGGACTAGGCAAGCATTTCAGGCTTGGTCGAACCTCGGGATAAATCCCTCTGTGTGTGTGTGCTCTGCTCTGTGCTATGTGCTGTTTCTCTATCTTATTTGTTGTTTATACTTGCACTTCAATGTTTATACGTGATTCAAGCTGTCTTCGAAGTGCAGGGTATTTTAAGATAGGAACTTCTATTTCGCAGCAACCTACTCGAAGGGTCTTTCATTCCACTGCAATTCAGCCTTCGAGTAGAGTAAGAATTTCCAGTTTTAAAGCAATAATTATTATCCGCCTATTCACCCCCTCTAGGCGACATCCAGATCCTGTTTTCGGGCATAGGGAACTTTCAGGGGGTGAATAGGCGAAAGCTGAAATTTATAAACTTAAGCACACACTACAAGCGGGGGTTAGCGTTAGAATTAAAGTCAAGTCCGGGAGAGAGGGGGAACAAATCAAATGAAAATCAAGTGAATGAACAGGGTAATTTGTTTTACCGAGGTTCGGTTCCAAAGAACCTAGTCCCCATTGAGGTGGTCACAAAGACCGGGTCTCTTTCAACCCTTTCACTCTCTCAAACAGTCACTTAGACCGAGTGAGCCTTCTTTCTTAATCTCACGGGTCACTAAGACCCCGCAAGGACCACCACACACTTGGTGTCTCTTGCCTCGCTTACAAAGCACTTGAGAATAAGAGAAAGAAAATAAGAAAGGCAATCCAAGAAGTAAGAGCTCAAAAGAACACAAAATCTCTCTCTCACAAGTCACTAAGTGTTTGAGATGAATTTGGGACTTGGAGAGGCTTTGATCTTTTGAATTGTGTCTAGGAGTGAATGCTAGAGCTCTTGTATTAAATGTGATACTCAGAAATCTTGGATGCTTGGAGTTGTGGTGGTTGAGGGGTATTTATAGCCCTCAACCACCAAAGTAGCCGTTGGGGAGGCTACTGTCGATGGGCGCACCGAACAGTCCGGTGCGCCACCGGACAGGCACTGTTCCTTGTCCGGTGCGCCGCCACGTCACCCAACCGTTAGGGTTCGGAGCTCGGTCGACCGTTGGAGCTTTGTCCTCTTGCGGCACCGGACAGTCCGGTGCCACTCTGACTTCTATCGCGTTACTGTGTTGCACTATTCATCCGTCAGATTCGACCGTTGCACGCTAGAGAGTCGTTGCCCGCTGGCTCACCGGACAGTCCGGTGACACACCGGACAGTCCGGTGAATTATAGCGAAGCGCGCTTGCGTTTTCCCGAGAGTGGCTAGTTGGCACTTGTACTGTCCGGTGGCGCACCAGACAGTCCGATGCGCCATACCACAGCACACTCAAGTTCTTTTTGCTCCTTTTGAATTGGGTCCCTAACTTAAATATTTATTGGTTTGTGTTGAACCTTATGCACCTGTAATACATGAATTCTAGAGCAAACTAGTTAGTCCATATGTTTGTGTTGACGATCAACCACCAAAATTAATTATAGGAAAAGGTTAACCCTATTTCCCTTTCAACCGCCACTTTGGCACTTAAACCCTCGCATCATTTCATGTGATGTGGATTGTTTCTGGTGAAACCCTCCCCCTCTGCTCTCCTTCTTCCCCAAACAGCTGCACGATGGAAGGACCCGGCTACCACCATAGCACCCGCGCCTAGCCGTCACCTTCGTCCTTGTCAGCCTCCGCCACCACCCTTAATGAACGCCGAATCCCCACAGTCGTCGCCATCGTCTAGAGGATGGCATGCACAGCACCTCACCAGTTCTAAGACTCCTACACAGAATCAATGTACAACACATTCTAAAAAACGCATAAAAACTTATTTTTATATTTTGTGAGAGGGAGTGGACACATTGACGCCCCTTGTAAGATCATCTGGGCATTAACACCATGTCTTTGCAGAACGCTAAATGCCTAGCATGTAACAAAAGGGTCAGGCATTCAAGAATCAATGTCGATATTTGTACATTCCCTAATAGTGAGATGATATATTCCATTATACTAAGTTGCTCATATGTTACGCCAACTTAGAAAAACTAAAAGAATTTAAAATAAAGGTGCATCCCCAGTTCAGCACATCAAGCATGGTAGCATATAGCAAATAAAACAGTAAACCAAATGCCACTGTCATTTGTTCAGACAATTACTATGAACCAAATGCCATTGTCATCTGTTCACCTAAAATTCAGAGGAGAGTACAACTAGAATTTAGAAGCTATGATTCAGCTTACATCCAGAATAGAGTACAAGCTATTGAAGTGGTTCTTAAATCAAATTCTTCGCATTCTTTCTTTTGTGAAGATTCGGTTGTTCTTTAGCCCTCTTAATTCTTTTGCTCCTTCCCTTCGATCTAACATCATTTGGCGGATGTATATGTATTTCATTTGGAATTTTGCATCCAACAAAATTCTCATATTCTTCTTGGGCAGGTGTCACTATGGTAGGTACAATATTGCCCAAAGTACCATCTATATTCATCACACTTGAAATTAATAAATCCATGGCATCATTTGAACTCTTTGCTCTTTGAATCAATTCTTCTACCTTGTTTCTTACCACTGCTATCTTTTTCCTTTTTCCACTTCAATAGCATCTATAGGTCTGCTCTAGCGGCGACGACAATGGCGTTCGACGAGGGTAGCTGCAGACCGGAATGATGTCGACGTCGACGGTGGCTTCGTGAGCCTTCTGCGAGAAGCCAATGTGTCTGCTTCATTTGGAAAAGGAGAGCAAGATTTTTTTGCAAGAAACAATCCACATCACATGAAAGGTTTGGGGGGTTAAGTGCCAAAGTGGCGGTGACCATAGGATCATGTTTGGGGGACAGGATGGGAGATGTGCCTATGTGTACAGCCATAGGCATATGCATAAGATACGTTGCCATAGCGAAACACGTTATTTCCCATTGAATGAGCAAATACCTTGAAATTAATTCTTCAAAGCCTCAAGTGGTGTTGGAGCACTTTGCCTGGCAATGTGGATATCAAACCCCTTACGAAGAACTATAGCTATCTGGAAAGGGAAAACCAAAATCAAGCCACTAAAACTCCACCTGTCGGGTACCATAATTAGGGGTACCCCCAACGCTCCTAATCATGGCTGGTTAACACCCTCAGACCAACTGACGGGTGCGGTTCAAGCCAAGATTTTGTCTGCCCGAGGAACGCGATCTCACCCGAGCCTAGCCTCGGGTTGGAATAGTAGTCCCAGACAAGTTCACGCCTCGCCCGAGGCCCTCTTCAGGCAGCGGGCACCCCCTTGGCTCTCCCGAGGCCCGGCTCGGAAGAGGCTTCATTGTGAAGCAACCTTGGCCATACCGCCTCACCAACCGACCGCTTCGCAGGCGCATTAAATGCAGGGGATGCCTGACGCCGTATCCTGACACACGTGTCTTAGTCGGCCAGGCCGAAGTGACTGCAGTCACTTTGCCCCTCTTCTTTATTGTCCGATATGACAGGAAAACAGCGCCGCTCGCTCCGCTCCAACTGCCGTGTCAGCCACCCCGGCAACGACTGACAACAAGTCACGATCAACCACCGAGTTCAAGCCTCGGGCGCAACAGGAAGCTCCGCCTTGCCCGACCTCATGCTCCGGCCTCAGGAGGAGGTCTCCGCCTCGCCCGACCTCAGGCTCCAGCCTCGGGAGGAGGTCTCCGCCTCGCCTTACCCCCGGACTCGGCCTCGACCCCGGTCTCGGGAGGAATTGCGTCCTCGCCTGACCTCGGCCTCGGCCTCAAGAGAAGTCTCTGCCTCGACCGACCCTGGGCTCGGACTGACCGCGCTGATAGGGGATGCATCATTTCCCTATTCCTAGCCTGCTCAGGCTACAAGGAACAAGACCGGCGTCCCATCTGGCTTACCCCAGCGATGGGTAATGATGGTGCCCCGCGTGTGCCATGACGCCGGTGGCTCTCAGCCCCTTACGACAGTAAGGAGACGTCAGCAGGGTCCTCGCCGCGCTGCCAGCTGTGCTCCTACAGGACTCAGGTGCTTCTCCGGCGGCCACGCCATCACATGTACAGCGCCCAAGCTCTCCCCCAACGACCATGTTGGCATGTACACAAGGCTTAGGCACTCCACTGCCGGACACGTTAGTGCATAGCTACGCCCCCCGTTGTACACCTGGACTCTCTCCTTGCCTCTATAAAAGGGAAGTCTAGGGCCACCCTGAGGGAGGTTCGCGCAAGGGAAGCGGCGGACGAGCTCTGTGTCCCCCTCTCTCTCTCCCTCACGCAACGCACTTGTAACCCCTAGTGCGAGCGGCACCCCTGGTGCAGGATAATACAAGGCTTGTCCCACATATTGTGTTCCATCCCGCGCCAACCCATCTAGGCAGGGACACGCAGCGACAATTCACTCGTCGGTCCAGGGACCCCCCTGGGTTCGAAATGCTGACTGTTGGCGCGCCAGGTAGGGGCCTGCTGCGTGTTAACGAACACCTTCCCGTTGAGATCCAGATGGGGAGTCTTCAGCAACCTCTCCAGCCCAGGACGGTGCTCCGCTTCGGGAGTCTCGAGTTCATGTCCCTCGACGGCAGCTACGACATGGTACTCCTCCCCCCGTGGCGTGACGACAACGGCGGTCTTCGACTCGCCCGGCGGCAGCGAGCTCTACGACAGCATCTCCCCGCGGCAGAAGAGGAGCACTCCGGTCGTCCCTGCCACCCTCCTCGTCAGAGGAGGCGGAGACGGGGCAACCATGGCCACGCAGGAGGCGGCACCTTGTCAGCTGTCGCACTAGAGCGAGTCGACGACGCCGGCACTCCCCGCGGGACATGTCGGACATTGCCCTCGCACCTGAGGCGACAGCGGGTGTCACTTCCCCGCGATGTGTCAGCCCCAAGCGGACTGATGACGCCAGCACCCTCACAAAGGACCTGCTGGGCGTTACCCTCGTACCTGAGATGACGGTGTGCTCCGCCCCCGACGCGACTTCACCACCGTCCAATGACCAAGAGGTACCGTCCATTTTCCATCCCATACCTTTTTGGTTCAGCTTCGATCCACCTAGCGACCCCGCTATGGTGAGCGCCTTTGTAAAGGCGTATCCAAATCTTCCGGGGTACCACATGTGGTCAACCTGGGACCGACTGACAGCCGTCTCAACCTTCGGACCGACGGGTTCTGAGGAAGAGGACGACCCCGACTCCGGTTGGGATTTCTCTGCCCTCAATGACCCCGGTGCCATGCGGGGCTTCATGTCCGTATGTGACCACTGCCTCTCCGGTTGTTCTGACGATGGCCATGACCTTGACGACAAGGGTTACGGCCCAAGTCGTGAATGTTTCCACGTCGATCTGGGAGATCACAACGAAGGCAACCACCTCGGTATGCCTGAGGTTGACGATCCCCCTGGGCCCGCATCTCGCGTTGACATCCCGTGGGAGCTAGCTGTCGTCCCAGTCCCTGTGGGGGGTCAGGACATATAGCTCGAGCAAATCTGTGAGATGCAGGCCCGAGTCGACGGGGAAGCAGGCCGGCTTGTACAGCTTCGACAGAACATCGAACAGGAGTGGGCAGGCCGATCACTCGCCGGAGAAGCCTGTCATCGGGCCCAAGACATCTGGCGCCGCATTGTCGACAATGTCAGGGCAGCGCTGCCTCCGGCCGTCAGCGGGTCCGGCTAGGACCTAGCTGCAGCGGCGATGCTGCTTCGAGCCATGCCAGAGCCATCCACCATCGAGGGACGTCGTATCCAGGGCGAACTCAAGAATCTCCTGGAAGGCGCCGCGGTTCGACGAGCCGAGAGCTCCGCCTCCCGCAGGCGAGCTGACCCCTCGGAGTACCACACGGTGTCCTCCTGACGCATTCGGGAAGCCTCGGTCCATCCCGAGCGTACACGGGACAAGGCGCCTGCCGCCAGGGAACGCCTCGGCAACGAGCACCACCATCTCGACCATCGAGCCCGCCTCGACGAGAAGGTGCGCCGAGGCTACCATCCTAGGCGCGAGGGACGCTGCAACAGTGAGGAGGATCGCAGTCCTTCGCCCAAACCACCCGGTCCGCGAGTCTTCAGCCGGGCCATACGACGAGCACCATTCCCTGCCCGTTTCCGAGCCTCGACTACTATCACCAAGTACTCGGGGGAGACAAGGCCGGAGCTGTGGCTCGCGGACTACCGACGGGCATGCCAGTTGGAAGGGGCGGATGATGACAACCTCATCATCCGTAATCTTCCCCTTTTCCTCTCCGACGCCGCCTGAGCCTGGCTGGAGCATCTGCCTCCTGCGCAGATCCCCGACTGGGATGATCTGGTCAAGGCTTTCGCGGGAAACTTCCAAGGCACGTACGTGCGCCCTGGGAACTCGTGGGACCTCCGAAGCTGCCGCCAGCAGCCAGGGGAGTCCCTCCGAGAGTACATCCGGCGGTTTTCAAAGCAGCGCACCAAGCTGCCCAACGTTACCGACTCGGATGTCATTGGGGCTTTCCTTGCCGGCACCACTTGCCGAGACTTGGTGAGCAAACTGGGCGCAAGACTCCCACCCGTGTGAGCAAACTGATGGACGTCGCCACCAAGTTCGCCTTGGGTCAAGAGGCGGTCGAAGCCATCTTCCGGAAGGACAAGCAGCCTCAGGGGGAGCCGAAGACAGACGCCCCTGAGGCGTCCGCCTAGCGGGGCACGAAGAAGAAGGCTAAAAACAAGTCGCGAGCGAAGCGCGACGCCGCAGACGCGAATCTCGTCGCTACGGCCGAGCACAGGAACCCTCGGAAACCACCTAGAGGGGCCGGCGCGTTCGATAAGATGCTCAAAGAGCCGTGCCCCTATCACCAGGGGCCCGTCAAGCACACCCTCTAAGAATGTGTCATGCTCCAACGCTACTTCCATAAGACCGGGCCCCCGGCGGAGGATGGCAAGGGCCATGACAACAACAAGAAGGAGGGCAGCAAGGAAGAGGGATTCCCAGAGGTCCATAACTGCTTCATGATCTACGGCGGGCAGGCGGCGAACGCCTCAGCTCGGCACCGCAAGCAGGAGCAGCAGGAAGTCTGCTTGGTGAAGGTGGCGGCGCCAGTCTACCTAGACTGGTCCGACAAGCCTATCACCTTCGACCAAGGTGACCATCCTGACTTCGTGCTAAGCCCGGGAAGGTACCCGCTCGTCGTTGATTCAATCATCGGCAATGTTAGGCTCTCCAAGGTCCTCATGGACGGAGGCAGCAGCCTTAACATCATCTACATCGAGACCCTGGAACTCTTAGGGGTTGATCGGTCCGAAGTCCGGGCCAGTGCGGCACCCTTCCACGGGATCGTGCCCGGGAAGCGAATCCTACCCCTCGGACGGATCGACTTACCCGTCTGCTTCGGAACTCCCTCTAACTTTCGAAAGGAAGCTCTCACCTTTGAGGTCGTTGGGTTCCGAGGAACCTACCATGCGGTGTTGGGAAGACCATGCTACGCCAGGTTCATGGCCGTCCCCAACTACACCTACCTCAAGCTCAAGATGTTGGGCCCGAATGGGGTCATCACCGTCGGATCCACGTACCGCCACGTGTACGAATGCGACGTGGAGTGCGTGGAGTACGCCGAGGCTCTCGCCGAGTCCGAGGCCCTCATCGCCGACCTGGAACGCCTCTCCAAGGAGGCGCCCGACGCGAAGCGGCACGCCGGCAACTTCGAACCAGTCGAGGCGGTCAAGTCCGTCTCTCTCGACCCCAGCAACGACGCCAGCAAGCAAGTTCGGATCGGCTCCGAGCTCGACCCCAAATAGGAAGCATTGCTCGTCGACTTTCTCCGCGCAAACACCGAAGTCTTTGCGTGGAGTCCCTCGGACATGCCAGGCATACCGAGGGATATCGCCGAGCACTCACTGGACATCAGAGCTAGAGCCCGACCCGTGAAGCAAACCCTGCGCCATTTTGACGAAGAAAAGCGCAGGGCCATAGGCGAGGAGATCCACAAGCTACTCGCGGTAGGGTTCATCAAAGAGGTATTCCATCCCGAATGGTTAGCTAACCCTGTTCTTGTAAGGAAGAAGGATGGGAAATGGAGGATGTGTGTAGACTACACTGGTCTGAACAACGCATGTCCGAAAGTTTCCTACCCTCAACCTCGCATCGATCAAATCGTGGACTCCACTGCTGGGTGCGAAACCCTATCATTCCTCGATGCCTACTCAAGCTATCACCAAATCAAGATGAAAGAGTCCGACCAGCTCGCGACTTCTTTCATCACACCTTTTGGCATGTATTGTTACACCACAATGCCATTTGGGTTGAGGAATGCAGGCACCACTTACCAGAGGTGCATGAACCACGTGTTCGGAGAACACATCGGCAGAACCGTCGAGGCTTACGTCGACGACATCGTTGTCAAGATGAAGAGAGCCTCCGACCTCCTCTCTGACCTTGAAACGACATTCAAGTGTCTGAGAGCGAAAGGCATGAAACTCAATCCCGAGAAGTGTGTCTTTGGAGTCCCCCGAGGCATGCTCCTTGGGTTCATCGTCTCTGAGCGGGGCATCGAGGCCAACCCGGAGAAAATCGCGGCCATCACCAGCATGGGACCGATCAAAGATTTGAAAGGAGTACAGAGGGTCATGGGATGCCTTGCGGCTCTAAGCCGCTTCATCTCACGCCTTGGCGAGAAAGGCTTGCCTCTGTACCGCCTCCTAAGGAAGGCCGAGTGCTTCACTTGGACCCCCGAGGCCGAGGAAGCCCTCGAAAACCTTAAGGCGCTCCTTACGAAAACACCCATCCTGGTACCCCCCCCCCCCCCCGCCGCAGGAGAAGCCCTCTTGATCTACGTAGCCGCGACTACTCAGGTGGTCAGCGTCGCGATCGTAGTCGAGAGACGAGAAGAAGGCATGCGCTGCCCGTCTAGAGGCCAGTCTACTTCATCAGTGAAGTGCTTTCCGAGACTAAAGCTCGCTACCCATAGATCTAGAAGCTGCTCTACGCAGTGATCCTGACACGGCGAAAGTTGCGACACTACTTCGAGTCTCATCCGGTAACTGTGGTGTCATCCTTCCCCCTAGGGGAGATCATCCAGTGTCGCGAGGCCTCGGGTAGGATAGCAAAGTGGGCAGTGGAGCTTATGGGCAAAACGCTATCATTCGCTCCTCGGAAGGCCATAAAATCCCAGGTCTTGGCAGACTTCCTGGCTGAGTGGACTGACACCCAGTTATCGGCAACTCCAATCCAGCCCGAGCTCTGGACCATGTACTTCGATGGGTCACTCACGAAAACAGGAGCGGGCGCTGGCCTGCTCTTCGTTTCACCCCTTGGAAAGCATCTCTGCTACGTCATTCGCCTCCATTTTCTGGCATCAAACAACGTGGCCGAGTACGAAGCACTGGTTAACGGGCTACGCATCGCCGTCGAGCTAAGGCGACTCGCAGCTTGTCATTGACCAAGTCATGAAGAACTCCCACTACCGTGACCGGAGGATGGAAGCCTACTGCGACGAAGTCCGGCGCCTAGAAAACAAGTTCTATGGGCTGGAGCTCAACCACATCGCCTGACAGTACAACGAGACTGCGGACGAGCTGGCGAAAATAGCCTCGGGGCGAACGACAGTTCCCCCGGACGTCTTCTCCAGAGACCTACATCAACCATCCATCAAGATCGACGACGCGCCCGAGCCTGAGGAAGCCTCGGCCCAGCCCGAGGCACCCTCGGCCGAGCCTGAGGTACCCTTGGCCGCACCCGAGGCACCCGAGGCCATCGAGGAAGAGGCCTTGCCCGTCGAAGAGGAACAGAATGGGGTCACGCCAGATCCGAACTGGCAGACCCCGTACCTAGAATATCTCCTCTGAGGAAAGCTTCCAATCGACAAGACCAAAGCTTGGCGGCTGGCTCAGCGTGCCAAGTCATTTGTCTTGCTGGGTGATGAAAAAGAGCTCTATCACCGCAGCCCCTCGGGCATCCTTCAATGATGCATATCTATCCTCCAAAGACAAGAGCTGTTGCAAGAAATACACTCGGGGGCTTACGGCCACCTTGTAGCGCCTCGAGCCCTCATGGGGAATGCCTTCCGACAAGGTTTCTTCTGGCCAACCGCGGTGGCCGATGCCACTAGGATTGTGCGCTCCTGCCGGGGGTGTCAATTCTACGCAAAGCAGATGCATCTGCCCGCTCAGGCCTTGCAGACGATACCCATCACCTGGCCATTTGTTGTGTGGGGTCTAGACCTCGTCGGTCCCTTGCAGAAGGCACCCGGGGGCTTCACGCACCTGCTGGTCGCTATAGACAAATTCTCCAAGTGGATCGAGGTCCGACCCCTAAACAGCATCAGGTCTGAGCAGGCGGTGGCATTCTTCACCAACATTATTCATCGGTTCGGGGTCCCAAACTCAATCATCACCGACAATGGCACGCAGTTCACCAAAAAAAAGTTCCTTGACTTCTGCACCGACCACCACATCCGTGTGGACTGGGCCGCCGTAGCTCATCCCATGACGAATGGGCAGGTGGAGCGTGCCAACGGTATGATTCTGCAGGGGCTCAAACCAAGGATCTACAACGACCTCAACAAGTTCGGCAAGCGGTGGATGAAAGAGCTACCCTCGGTAGTCTGGATTCTGAGGACAACGCCGAGCCGCGCCACGGGTTTTACGTCGTTCTTTCTAGTCTATGGGGCCGAGGCCATCCTCCCCACGGACTTAGAATACGGGTCCTCGAGGACCAAGGCGTACGACGACCGAAGCAACCGGACCAGCCAAGAAGACTCGCTGGACCAACTCGAGGAGGCTCGGGACGTCGCCCTACTACATTCGGCACGGTACCAGCAGTCGTTGCGGCGCTACCACGCCCGAAGCGTTTGGTCCTGAGGCTACCAAGTGGGAGACTTGGTGCTTCGCCTACGACAGGACGCATGAGGGCGCCACAAGCTCACTCCTCCCTGGGAAGGGCCCTTCATCATCGCCAAGATCTTGAAGCCCGGAACATACAAGCTGGCCAACGACCAAGGCGAGGTCTACAGCAACGCTTGGAACATCCAACAGCTACGTCGCTTCTACCCTTAAGATGTGTTAAGTCGTTCATGCACCTCGCTTACATACACAAAATCTAACCGTCAAGGAAGGGTCGACCTTGCCTCAGCAAAGCCCGACCCTCCCTCGGGGGCTAGAAGGGGGGAACCCCCTCTGCGTCAAAATTTTCCTCGGAAAAGTTTTCCACCAAAACGACTTTCGTGTTTCCCGACTATATCGGTAACAGAACCCCGCAAAACGAATAAGAGCGCATGTAAGCGGCAAGGCCGACCGAGCCGAGGGACTCCTACGCCTCTGGGATACGGATACCTCACTCATCGCCTTCTGCGATAAGTAACTCACGCTCGGATGAACGATTCTGTTACCGACGAACAAGTCCTGATACTCGAAACAAGGGGAAAAGAAACGCAGCTTTATAACACGACGACAAAGTGTTTAGGCCTCGGCGGCCACGAAAGACACATGCGTGTTCCAAACAAACTGCTCCGGCAGAATCAGGCATCGCCCAGGGGAGGAGCGGCACCCTCGGCTTCATCTCCACCCTCGGCGCCGTCTCCACCCTCGGCGAGATCAACCTCGGCCTTGGACGGCGACGCAAGCGGAAGGATCTCCACCTCGAAGGAGGACGCCAGCATCGCGCTTGGGCCCACGACGGCCGCGTCAAGCCTCTGAACTTCAGCCAGGGCAGCTTCATCTTCATCGGGTAGACAGTACCCCTTGCTGACCCGCTCCAGATCCACATCGTAGTGGGAAGCGAGCACGGCGAAAGCCCGCCTAACACCGTGATGCAGCGCCTCGCGGAGTCTGCTGCGCACATGGCCGCCCAAGGCCTGCAGGTGACTCTAGGGGAGCTTCTTGAGGGGACGTCGTCAAGACCAAAGACCTGGCAGAAGGCCAAGATAGCTTCAGACATGGCCACGCGGTCGGCTTCCTCCCGCTCAGCCGCCCGGGCAAGTGCCTTGGCGGACTCGTTGAGGGCTGACTCGAACTCTGCAAATAGCCAAACAGAATTCTTTAGACACGAGTTGAAGAATGAAGATCGAAGTCACAAAGCGGCCAAAACATACCTTCAGCCCGGGCACGCTGCTCCGAGGCTGCGGCTTGGGCGGACTGGGCAGACCCGACAACCGCGGCCAGGTCCTCCGCAAGGGCTCCGGCCCGAGCGGACACCTCAGCTAGCTAGCCCCCAAGGGCCTCAGCCCGGCTTTTGTGACACCCCTGGTGTTACAACAACTAAAACTTGAGCATGACATCATAAACTTTGGCATTGCATATGTTTGACACACCTAGAGTGCATTCACTAGGTAAAAATTTCAAATAAGTTGTAGTGTCCTAGTGTTTTGCAAATAAGACCCTGAATAGGGCACTTAACCCTAAAGGGGGATTAAAGGGGTAAAACATAACCAAATTGGGAAAACCTAAAAGCTTTAGGGAAATATTCATAAAATACTCCCAAAAATAAACTTGGATTACATTCATACCCCTGGGATATACAAGTACCCCATTTGAACCCTGGAAAACCCTAAAACCAAACCCTAGGGGCTTATGTGCAAAATTAGTCCACTTTTGGACTAAAGTGCAAAAACCAAGTTAAATAAGTATCTTAAGTCATTTGGGTCACTCATATGTGAATTTACAAGCCAAACCCTAAGTTTTGGATTAATTTGCAAAAAGGACCCCAATTGAGAATTCACTCTAAGTCTGGATTTCAGAGTTGAGGGCTCAACTTTGGAGCCTTGTAACTTTTTAATCATAGGGTTTTTGTCCTAGGCTACTATATCAAAGTTATAGACCTAACATAGAAGAACAACTTTGCTTAAGAGTGTGAGCATAGTTGTTATGAAGAATTCTGAGATAAATGAGCCTGAAGTTGGACTGTCAGACTGCTTGAAATCTGAAATTCAGATTAACAGTGGGATGACATGAACTTAGGGCTTAATTTTAAGCTAGATCCAGTGACTTTTTGTGGGAACACATTGTGTAACACCCACTTTGTATTTGCTAGAGATAATACCAAGAGAGAAACAATTTCTCTTTATGTGAGTTTGATTTTTATGCACCATCATATAAGAACACCATGTCCAAGAACAATTAATAAAGAGATATGCCACTAAATTGTTGCATCATGCTGGATAATTTATTTTGTGTGCATTTTGTGACAAGAAAAATATTAAAGACCAAAAAGGGAATTTAAAACCAAAAAGAAATTCTTGAGAATAGAGAAGAGGAAGGAATATTATTCAATACAAATAAAGTTATCATTAAAATCACTTCATCACAGTTGATATGATCAAAATAAATAATTAAGCCAGTATATAAAGTGCCACAAAGTTTGAATTTGGTTGAAGTTTGAATTTGAAAAGAGAAATGAGAAAAGAAAACAGAAAATAAAAAGGAAAAAAAGCATAAAACCCTACCTGGGCCTCGGAACCGCATTTTGGCCCACCCAGGGAAGCCACCCGCGCGGCCCAAAACTTCTCCACCGCGCGGCCCCAGCCTTTCTTTCAATGACGGGGCGGCCCCACTGGTCAATCTCTCCGCGCCTCTCCTTTCGCACGCGCGCGCGGGTCAGGCTCCCCTTCTCTACTGCGCACTCTCTCTGACAACCCAGGGCCCACGAGTCAGTGTTCTTTCCCCTCCTCCGTCCGGGTCGTGCGGCATGAACGGAGTCCGGCCATGGCGGAGCGTTCCGCGGGTCTCGGGATCCGTTGCTCGACCTCGCGCAACCACAAGTATATAATGCGCCGCGATCCTGAGCCGTCTCCCTCTCTTTCACCTCACCGCTTAGCCTCATCCGCCATCGCTCCGGGCGCTCGTGGGGAGGGACGATTCTGCCGCCACCGTCGACCGGCGAGGAGACTTCGATTTGGGCCACGGAACTCTCGGTCGCGGTTCAATTTTGCGTGGGTGGAGGTTGTGCGCGGTGCGGGAGCGTTCGTTGCAGTGAGGACTGGGCGGAATTCCGCGTGGATCTCATCCGCCGCCGTGCGATTCCGCCACTAACGCCATTGTTCCGCAATTGGAGCTCTGTGCCGCGCCATTGCCGGTAAGAAACTGTCCTACCTCCCGCTCGTTACCCCTTGATACACAACACCGAGAATCATAGGTAGATGCTCGCCCTAATTACGTGAATCGCTCGCGGGAACCTTAGCGCCGCCGCGGATCCGTCGTCGGTCGCGTAGGGGGTTCTCTGCGCCGCCACCCTCGGTCAGACCCTGCCTCGTCGATTGGTTTCACCTCGCACATCGTTTAGCACCTAAAATATTGAGAAACCGAGCACTAAAGCATGGGGCGCATGGTTCGCCGGTGATGCTCCGCCGTAGTTTGTGGGCGGCGCCGTCGGGGCCAGCTGGGAAAGCTTTGGTTAGCGTCGACCGTTGGATGACCAGCGTGTGGCATTGATCACATATGGATGTTCGGCTTGGGGGCGATTTAGTCCAAGCCGTAGATCCTTAATCGAGCGGTCACCGTGCGATCCACGCGACTTAGGAGCCATAGCTGTTCGATCCATATCCAAGGGCCTATGTTGCACCACGTTTCAGATGGTTGCAGATCTAATCCAGACCTTGGATTGCCAATTGTGCGGCCAAGATCGATCTGTACCCCTTCGCCATGCCATTTTGCGTATGAGTCCATAACCTTTCTGGAAAGTAACCCGCCATCCACCTCGGCTGTTCCCTGTGTCTTGGAAAGTTTACCCCGAGCCCCCTAGCGTTTCTGGAAAATGAGGCCCAGTCCAGAGATCATTTAAATTGAATAAATGAAATAGAAAATGGATTATTAATAGGAAAATAATTGCTAGAACTTTATAAATTCATAGAAAATTCATACTAACTCCAAATTCGTCCATTCCAGTTCCTAAAATTTTGTAATTTTATTCTCTAGCACTTAGGGCCTCTGTTATGTCATAAAAACAGTAAGGAAATTTATTTATCACTTAACCCTATTTAAAGCACATAAAACCTTTGAAAATGCATAACTTAAAATCTATAACTCAGAAAAATATGATTTCTGTTCCTAGGATTTTATTTTAATATGTAGAATATCTCTGTGTATTTTATTTATATGTTTGGTGTAATGTTAATTTCTCTATATGCACTATGCTTGTTTGTATTGTGGCGAGTAGAAGAGCCCGTTGCTGGGGATCCTGGTGAGCAGCAGGTTGAAGTAGCTGAGCAGGAGCTCATTGAAGGCAAGTTGTGCCCTTGACCACTTTTTACCCAATAATGTTCTTTAATATCACTTATCCATGCATAGGTTAATTTGATGGGACCCAATAGGACTCCCTAGATTGTTTATCTCATTACCTTGTTTACCCCTGAATCACCTGGGTAGTTTGCTATTGCTTTATATGGTTTTGGGATAATCATTTATTACCTCTATGTTCCAATTCTTGTTGTTATTCTGTTTATGTTCATGTTGTTATCATTAATGTTAATTGGAACATAGAGCTTAACTTGAGAACCACGTGCCACCACAAGGGTGGAATGGGACGCCCTTGGCTGACTAATTAGGAAAGCTAGTGGAAGACTACCTTACCCGAAAGGGGCAAGGGCAGTAGGGGAGAGGTCAGTGCGGGGAGGTCCCTGGTTGGTCTTGCTGGGATGGCAGTCAGCCAGGAACCCTTTACTGGATCTTCCCATAAACTGTAGCGGGTTTTCGGAAGCTAGTGGAACTTTGTAAAGGCCTCGTAGTGTTGCCCTGCCGTGCTTCCTAGGTAGAGGTATGTGGGGAGTCGCGACCCCTTGGCAAATGGGTAACATGACTTGTGGGTAAAGGGTACAACCTCTGCAGAGTGTAAAACTGGTATACTAGCCGAGCTCACGGTCACGAGCAGCTCAGGACTCTCTGATGTTTAATTATGGAACTTAAATTCAATTTTGTCATTTGCATTGCATGGGTTTATTATTAATTTTGTTCTAATACTTTACTTATGGTTTGGTATTTACTTACACTTAGTAATTGCTAATAAAATTTTGACCAACTACTTAAAAGCAATGCTCAGCTTTAACCCCTGTCATTGATTAAGCCTTACACATCACATGAACTCACACCTTTGTGAGTTTATGTCCACTGGTTCCCCACAACTTGTTGAGCTATGATCATGTGTGAGCTCACCCTTGCTGTCTCACACCCCCCCCCCACAGGAGATGAACAGGTGGTTTCAAGTGGAGTCAAGTATCGAGGAGTTCGATCTGATCTAGGTGGCGTTTCCCAGTCGACATTGGCGCCGGCGATCCTTAGTTCGTTTTATCTTTATTATTTTACTTTGTAATAAGTCTTCCGCTATGTAATAAATACTCTGATGTTAATGACATTTATCTCTATACACTCTGTTATTATATGTGTTGTCTTCTTGGCGCATGTATGAGATGCACCCGGCTTTGTTCCTTAAAACCGGGTGTTACAGAAGTGGTATCAGAGGGAATGTCGACTGTAGGACGAAACCTAGATAGAAATGGACAAACCCTTCCTTACTTACCTTACTCTGACTCATTCTATACGCATCTCATCTTGATCCTGTCTCACCTTCTACTGTTCTACTCTGATCAATCTTATCTTTTCTACTCTGAGACAAGATGGATTTCAAACTTTGGAATCCCTACCCCTATGACATTTTTAAGAGATAGGAGGCCTAAGACCAAATTAAAACTATTTTCTCTATTAAAAATATTGGTTGATTGTTCTGATGATCAATGCCTGATTTGCTTCTTTGATTGATTGAAACATTATATATGGACATTTTAGCTGGTACCACTATAAGGTACTGTACTAGCTTTAGTAAGTAACACGCTAATCTACTTAGCTAATAAGTCCCCCAAAGTAACATGATTGTAATTACTGCCTTGTCTACTGCTCCTTCTTACCTTATGTATCTAACTCAGATGGTCAATACCAGGAAAGGAAAGATTATCACACAACAGCAAGCAGAGATGAATCCTCCAAATCCTTCACCTGTTGAAACCGAGCAAGTGATCGCAACCCAAAGGCTGGTAATACAGCAATTGACAGACATGATGACCGAAATGCAAAACCAGATAAGACAAGAACGCGAGGAAATACGTCAGGCCCGTCTGGAGATACAGCAAGAAATAAGGCAATCACGGTTGGAGAGACAACAACAAGAACAACCACCATCTCCACCACCACCGGCTCCACCAAGCTACATAAACATATATGTAAATTACTACTATTTTTAGGATCTACATGTTCCTTTAGTTAGTATTCGGTATGATACCATTTTAGGAGGAATAAAAAGGTCTATTTGTCCCCATAAGTTGCTAATAAAATTATGCGTCATGCTGAGATTTTGGTTTGGGCATATGTGTTGGACAATATGAGAAAATTCAAGAGAGTAATTACACCTAAAGGGACTGAAGAATCAGTGAACGGAATTACAAGAGGCTAGTTACTTACGTCCGAGTTCCTCACCTTGGAGAGTACCAGTTTTGTTTGTAAAGAAGACAGATGGATTGCAAGGGATGTGCGTGGATTAAAGGTCCCTTAATGATGTCACTGTGAAGAACAAGTTTCGGTTACCCTGCATTAAGGATTTATTTAATCGGATGAGAGGAGCCAGGGTACTCTCAAAGATCGACCTCCGATCGGGATACCATCAGATGAAGACTGGACCATCAGATATTCCTAAGACAACTTTCTCGACTCGATATGGATTATATGAGATCATCGTTATGTCGTTTGGATTGACCAACGCACCAGCTTATTTTATGAACTTAATGAACAAGGTGTTTATGGAGTATTTGGACAGATTCGTCGTGGTATTCATCGACGATATTCTTATCTATTCTAAGAATGAGAGTGACCATGAAGAACATCTAAGGTTGGTGCTACAGAAGTTACGAGATAATCAACTCTACGCTAAGTACAGCAAATGCGAGTTTTGGATTGGCGAGGTGCCATTTCTTGGACATATCATTTCTAAGAGAGGGATATCAGTGGATCCTGCCAAAGTCAAGGAGATAGTGGTGTGGAGCATACCCACTACGGTTACGGAGGACCGAAGTTTCTTGGGACTTGCAGGATATTATTGGAGATTTATTGAAGGATTTTCTAAGATTGCCAAACCTATGACTTCGCTTTTGGAGAAAGGAAGAGAATTTAAATGGAACAAGAAGTGCCAAGTATATATGGAACATATAAGAGTTTGAAGTATATATCCACTCAGAAGGATCTCAACCTTAGGCAACGTCGTTGGTTGGAGCTTATTAAAGATTACGATTTGGAAATTCACTATCACCCGGGCAAGGCAAATTTGGTTACAGATGCCTTGAGTCGAAAGGAGCATGTTCATTTAGCTGTTGTTGCCCAGCTACCCGATGAGATTGTTGAGAATTTCAGGAGACTTAACCTGGGGATAGTTGCTCATACTGAGGGAGTTACTATTGATGTGGAACCTACTTTGGAGCAAGAGATCCGCAAAGGATAAATTGGTGATGCTAAGACACAAGAGATTAAGGATCTGATTACTGAAGGTCGAGTTCCGGAATTCACGGAAGATGAGCAAGGCACAATATGGTTCAAGGACAAGATATGTGTCCCCGAGATTAAAAGCCTTCGTGAGACTATTTTAAAGGAAGCCCATGACTCGGATTGTGTGTTTACATGGAGTACCAAAGAAGATCGTTTTGGATAAGAGGATCACAGTTTACCCCCAGAATTTTGGAAAAGTTTTCGTGAGAATATGGTTACGAAGTTGAATTTTAGTTCGGCCTACCATCCGCAGACTGATGGACAGACTGAAAGGACTGACCAAGTATTGGAATACATGTTGAGAGCCTGTACCCTTTCAGCATGGTAGTAGTTGGGACAAGAGTCTACCTTATGCTGAGTTTTCATATAACAATAGTTACCAGGCCAGTCTAAAAGATGTCACCATTCGAGACTCTATATGACAGGGAATGCAGGACTCCTCTATTTTTGGACCAGACTAGAGGAAGACAATTCTTTGGACCCAAACTTATTCAAGAGGCAGAAGAACAAGTCTGTATAATCAAGGAGAATTTGAGGGTAGCTCAGACTAGGTAAAAGAGCTACACTAATAATGGAAGAAGACCACCAGAATTTGAGGAAGGTGATCATGTGTACCTCAAGGTGTCACCACTTCGTGAAGTGAGGAGATTCAAGATTTAGGGAAAATTGTCACCATGCTTTATTGGACCATTCTAAGTTTTTAGGCAAGTTGGAGAGATGGCCTATCAACTCGAGCTACCTGAGAATCTATCTAATGTGTATAATGTAATTCACGTGTCTCAACTTAAGAAGTGTCTCCGTGTTCCCGAGGAACAGCTACCAATGGAAGAGCTCAGTGTTCAAGGTGATTTGACTTACACGGAGTCCCCGATCAAGATTTTGGATACTTTAACCCGAGTTACAAGGAATAAGGTGATAAAGATGTGCAAAGTCCAATGGAGTCACCACGGTGAAGATGAAGCAACTTGGGAAAGAAAAGAAGAGCTTCGTATAGATTTTCCCCACCTTTTCCCTAGATCTTCTTAAATCTCGAGGACGAGATTATTTTTAAGGGGGGTAGGATTTGTAACACCCACTTTGTATTTGCTAGAGATAATACCAAGAGAGAAACAATTTCTCTTTATGTGAGTTTGATTTTTATGCACCATCATATAAGAACACCATGTCCAAGAACAATTAATAAAGAGATATGCCACTAAATTGTTGCATCATGCTGGATAATTTATTTTGTGTGCATTTTGTGACAAGAAAAATATTAAAGACCAAAAAGGGAATTTAAAACCAAAAAGAAATTCTTGAGAATAGAGAAGAGGAAGGAATATTATTCAATACAAATAAAGTTATCATTAAAATCACTTCATCACAGTTGATATGATCAAAATAAATAATTAAGCCAGTATATAAAGTGCCACAAAGTTTGAATTTGGTTGAAGTTTGAATTTGAAAAGAGAAATGAGAAAAGAAAACAGAAAATAAAAAGGAAAAAAAGCATAAAACCCTACCTGGGCCTCGGAACCGCATTTTGGCCCACCCAGGGAAGCCACCCGCGCGGCCCAAAACTTCTCCACCGCGCGGCCCCAGCCTTTCTTTCAATGACGGGGCGGCCCCACTGGTCAATCTCTCCGCGCCTCTCCTTTCGCACGCGCGCGCGGGTCAGGCTCCCCTTCTCTACTGCGCACTCTCTCTGACAACCCAGGGCCCACGAGTCAGTGTTCTTTCCCCTCCTCCGTCCGGGTCGTGCGGCATGAACGGAGTCCGGCCATGGCGGAGCGTTCCGCGGGTCTCGGGATCCGTTGCTCGACCTCGCGCAACCACAAGTATATAATGCGCCGCGATCCTGAGCCGTCTCCCTCTCTTTCACCTCACCGCTTAGCCTCATCCGCCATCGCTCCGGGCGCTCGTGGGGAGGGACGATTCTGCCGCCACCGTCGACCGGCGAGGAGACTTCGATTTGGGCCACGGAACTCTCGGTCGCGGTTCAATTTTGCGTGGGTGGAGGTTGTGCGCGGTGCGGGAGCGTTCGTTGCAGTGAGGACTGGGCGGAATTCCGCGTGGATCTCATCCGCCGCCGTGCGATTCCGCCACTAACGCCATTGTTCCGCAATTGGAGCTCTGTGCCGCGCCATTGCCGGTAAGAAACTGTCCTACCTCCCGCTCGTTACCCCTTGATACACAACACCGAGAATCATAGGTAGATGCTCGCCCTAATTACGTGAATCGCTCGCGGGAACCTTAGCGCCGCCGCGGATCCGTCGTCGGTCGCGTAGGGGGTTCTCTGCGCCGCCACCCTCGGTCAGACCCTGCCTCGTCGATTGGTTTCACCTCGCACATCGTTTAGCACCTAAAATATTGAGAAACCGAGCACTAAAGCATGGGGCGCATGGTTCGCCGGTGATGCTCCGCCGTAGTTTGTGGGCGGCGCCGTCGGGGCCAGCTGGGAAAGCTTTGGTTAGCGTCGACCGTTGGATGACCAGCGTGTGGCATTGATCACATATGGATGTTCGGCTTGGGGGCGATTTAGTCCAAGCCGTAGATCCTTAATCGAGCGGTCACCGTGCGATCCACGCGACTTAGGAGCCATAGCTGTTCGATCCATATCCAAGGGCCTATGTTGCACCACGTTTCAGATGGTTGCAGATCTAATCCAGACCTTGGATTGCCAATTGTGCGGCCAAGATCGATCTGTACCCCTTCGCCATGCCATTTTGCGTATGAGTCCATAACCTTTCTGGAAAGTAACCCGCCATCCACCTCGGCTGTTCCCTGTGTCTTGGAAAGTTTACCCCGAGCCCCCTAGCGTTTCTGGAAAATGAGGCCCAGTCCAGAGATCATTTAAATTGAATAAATGAAATAGAAAATGGATTATTAATAGGAAAATAATTGCTAGAACTTTATAAATTCATAGAAAATTCATACTAACTCCAAATTCGTCCATTCCAGTTCCTAAAATTTTGTAATTTTATTCTCTAGCACTTAGGGCCTCTGTTATGTCATAAAAACAGTAAGGAAATTTATTTATCACTTAACCCTATTTAAAGCACATAAAACCTTTGAAAATGCATAACTTAAAATCTATAACTCAGAAAAATATGATTTCTGTTCCTAGGATTTTATTTTAATATGTAGAATATCTCTGTGTATTTTATTTATATGTTTGGTGTAATGTTAATTTCTCTATATGCACTATGCTTGTTTGTATTGTGGCGAGTAGAAGAGCCCGTTGCTGGGGATCCTGGTGAGCAGCAGGTTGAAGTAGCTGAGCAGGAGCTCATTGAAGGCAAGTTGTGCCCTTGACCACTTTTTACCCAATAATGTTCTTTAATATCACTTATCCATGCATAGGTTAATTTGATGGGACCCAATAGGACTCCCTAGATTGTTTATCTCATTACCTTGTTTACCCCTGAATCACCTGGGTAGTTTGCTATTGCTTTATATGGTTTTGGGATAATCATTTATTACCTCTATGTTCCAATTCTTGTTGTTATTCTGTTTATGTTCATGTTGTTATCATTAATGTTAATTGGAACATAGAGCTTAACTTGAGAACCACGTGCCACCACAAGGGTGGAATGGGACGCCCTTGGCTGACTAATTAGGAAAGCTAGTGGAAGACTACCTTACCCGAAAGGGGCAAGGGCAGTAGGGGAGAGGTCAGTGCGGGGAGGTCCCTGGTTGGTCTTGCTGGGATGGCAGTCAGCCAGGAACCCTTTACTGGATCTTCCCATAAACTGTAGCGGGTTTTCGGAAGCTAGTGGAACTTTGTAAAGGCCTCGTAGTGTTGCCCTGCCGTGCTTCCTAGGTAGAGGTATGTGGGGAGTCGCGACCCCTTGGCAAATGGGTAACATGACTTGTGGGTAAAGGGTACAACCTCTGCAGAGTGTAAAACTGGTATACTAGCCGAGCTCACGGTCACGAGCAGCTCAGGACTCTCTGATGTTTAATTATGGAACTTAAATTCAATTTTGTCATTTGCATTGCATGGGTTTATTATTAATTTTGTTCTAATACTTTACTTATGGTTTGGTATTTACTTACACTTAGTAATTGCTAATAAAATTTTGACCAACTACTTAAAAGCAATGCTCAGCTTTAACCCCTGTCATTGATTAAGCCTTACACATCACATGAACTCACACCTTTGTGAGTTTATGTCCACTGGTTCCCCACAACTTGTTGAGCTATGATCATGTGTGAGCTCACCCTTGCTGTCTCACACCCCCCCCACAGGAGATGAACAGGTGGTTTCAAGTGGAGTCAAGTATCGAGGAGTTCGATCTGATCTAGGTGGCGTTTCCCAGTCGACATTGGCGCCGGCGATCCTTAGTTCGTTTTATCTTTATTATTTTACTTTGTAATAAGTCTTCCGCTATGTAATAAATACTCTGATGTTAATGACATTTATCTCTATACACTCTGTTATTATATGTGTTGTCTTCTTGGCGCATGTATGAGATGCACCCGGCTTTGTTCCTTAAAACCGGGTGTTACACATTGTAGCAAAGTTATAGCTGGATGGTAGTTCTACAACTTTGCTACAGATCATTGGTTATGTTGCCATATGAAATTGAGAGAAAAATTGCCTTCAACAGGGACTAACAGGGTGTCTGAATGAGTTAGTCGCCATGGTACAGTGCTCCAGATGGATTAGATCGCCAGCAGGGAATCCTCACCGCCGACGACTCCCTCCGCCGCGATTCGTGTCACCGGTGACTAGATTCGTGCCTGGCGTTGATGAATGGCCTCGCGAGGTAAAAACCGTGCCCTGGACGTCACTCCGGTGACTCACCGTCGTAGCCCTTCTGCTTTACGGCTGGAGCAGATAAGCTCGCCGGTGAACCGCCGTCGTCCGACCTTGTGCCGCGTGTCCCAACCTTGCCACTGCATCGCCGTGACTCCCTCTAAGCTTCTCGTCGACCACCGGAGTTACTGCCACGACGTTGAACACGTATCCACTGCACCCGTGTTCTTCTTCACCTCCGGCCGCCGTGTGTCTCGCCCAAATTCGCGACCACCGCTCGCTCCTCCTATAAATTGAGCCCCCGGGCAGCTGCGCTAGATCATCGTGAAGCTAACGCACCCACTCTCCCCCTCAATTAACCACCATAGCCGGAGAATTCCCTATTTCCCCCAATTCGGTTTCCGCCACCGTGAAATCCACTTCACCGTGGTCAGCCCTCCACAGGTCAGCCCCTGTCCTCTGCTTCCTCGTTTTAGCACTCTCACAGCTTTGTGATGCTTACCGAACCCTCAATTTGTACTAAGTAGCCTTAGATCACCGGGAACACCTTCATCCGTCCGCCATGCTCTCGGTCACCGTGGCCAGAGCTCATTAGTTGGTCATTCGTGCAATTAAGTTAGGGGAAACGTTCTCCAGGTAGTGAATTCGGTTTAGGCCAAAGCTGAGCACCCGTCTTGGCCCCCTCCGGCTGGTCTAGCTCATTGGAGTTGCGCGGCCGCGTTCACCATCGTCGGGGACTTCAAACCGAGAATAGATAGAAGTTGGAGGACTCTTCTGCAAAGCGTCATTGACTCAGAAGAACAGTAACCGAACCCATCCCCGGTTAGTGAAAACCCCGAGGGCTTTTTCGCAAAGCCGCCAGCGCGGGCGCGCGCGCGGGCACCCTTCTGCGTGGATTTGGGCCGCTTGGGCTAGTATTGGCCCAATACTGTTAAGTCTTTTCCTTTTTTCTTTTTCAGAAGAACTTTGGAAATCTGTTAAAAATTGTAGAAAAATTCTAAAATTGTCAAACCAATTTTCCTAGACTTCTTATTTTCTATAGTATTTAATAAAAATAGTTTCATGATTTTTATGTTAACTAAGAAATTTTAAGGTATTTAAAGTAGTTTTAAGTATTAGTTCTGGATTTTTAAAAACCATATGGTAATTCCAAAAATGTCCAAACTTTTTATATGAGTCCTATACATTATTTAGAAGCCTTGGGTAGAGTTTGGGTTGATTTGGACCTTGTTTGATATCTAGAACCCAAAACCCCCCACCCCTGCTCTATGCACTCCTTTACTGACTCCGGAAACCCTAAGTTCTCGGAGTTCCGTGAAGGAAAATTGTATTCAAGACCTTAGATAATAAGTTTTTATTATCTTTGCACTCTCATGAGCATTACATGGCATTCATTCTTATATACATGTGGTTATGTTTAGAAAACGAAGAAGAAATTGAAGTGACTGAAGAGAAGGCACCACCACCTTCAGACTCTCAGGCAGGGTCTTGTCTCTATTTTGACATCTGCGGGCCTGAGCCTGACTCACCTACTAATGAAGGCAAGCCCCGGTGCATTTGCCACTTTCCTTGCTGTTTTTAAAATCTTTCTCACTTGCTTGCTGCATTAAGTAATAGGAGTTGATTGCTAAACAATTCCTGCATTACCTCCCTTGATCTTGATTACCTTCCTTGATACCCTGTTTTACAAAAGGTTTTACTATGCTTAGTATTGCTCTAGCAAAACAAAAGGATTTGTTTTACAAAAGATGATTGGCAAAGAGGGTGGTATGTTTTGAAAATAAAATTTGATGGTGGATCTGTCAAAGGCCTTGATGGGTTCAACATCGGAAAAGATGTACCTCTGCCATGTACCAAACTTTGGGTTTAAATGATTAAGCTGAGACCAGGCGGGTGACTTGCACGAGAAGAGAGTCTCGGTGTAGTGTCTCCGTCTGAGTCCATTAAGGACCGTCTCGATGTAGGCTTGATGACCGAGGACCCTTTAACTGGTCACATGCCTCGTCATGGGTAAGCCTTGCCTCGGGCAGACTAAGGCCAGAATAAGATAACACGAAATGGGCGTGGAGCGGTGGCGAGAGTAGCGTGTACCCTCCGTAGCAAGAGGCTGGACGGTGGTGTATCTGTGCTCTCGGTTTGCGTGAACCTGATCTAGTCTTAAGAAACCCGGTGGCGGGTTGACATATGCAAGGGTTAAGTGCTACATATGTCGTGTGATCGGAGATCCTCAGCTGAGTATAATCGATTTGGATCGCCGTACCTTCGCGGTTATGAAGACTTGGTCACTGCCCTATACGTAGAACTCCAGTAAAGATGAAGGATGGATTAAGAACTTGGCTAGTTCAGGATGAGTGTTTGAGCTAGGTTAGCAAGAACTCTAGATGTAGGTAAGTTTACCTAACTTGACAATAAAATTGGATTTTTAAGGATCCACATTTAGTAAGCATTTATGCAACAACAGAGTCTTTGATCTTGAGATACCTTACCTTGACTCCCTTATAACCAGCATATCCTTGAGAGTCTTTTCTTTAGTCGGGTAAGACTTGCTGAGTAATTCCATACTCAGGGTTTATCCCCTCGTTGTTTTTAGGTGAGGAAGCAGCAGATTTCTGTTGCTTCTGTACCAAGGTGGTTCCACATGAGGAAAAACAAGAGTGAAGATGCGGGAGGACATGGTCCTCCATAAGAAACTTTTATGTAAAGACTTTTCGGGAGGAGTTTTTCCTCCCTTGGTTATGTAATAATACTACTTAGCACTCGTTTATATTTCTGGTCTGTAATAAGCAACTTGATCTTACTTTTTAAATAAATGTAAGTTTGTGTAATCACTTCCGCATTTTGATATCTCCGATGTTCTGTAATGTCTGCAAGACGGGTGAAACGTTCCTGGAGAGGTAAGAAAAGATACTGAACTTGTCAAGTGATTCAGGAACATCTACAAGGTTGTCTAATGTCTGTTGGACAAGGACAACTGTAGGTGGGCCTAATGACTTGGCAGGTTCTGTCACAGCTGGTATCGGAGCAAAGCCCTTCTTTGCAGATATTATAAAGCATCTTCAAAAGGATTTTCTAAAAACTTACCTAGAAAGATTTCTTCTATTCTTATCCCCCATATCTGAAGAATCTATATGAAAGACCAGATATAGAAGGTATGAATCAACTAAGGTTGATTCTGTAATTACACATGCATCATGCTAAGAATTATACTAATAAAATTCTCCCCATTAGAGAAATGTCGTCGCGCACAAGGAATACCGCACGTAAGTCAACAGGCCCAATTGGAGTACCTCATCATCAACTTGCCCCGCGGGATGAGGATAGTAGTAGTGGAAGCTACGATCCAATTGGGGATCTCGAAGCCCGCGTGAATCAGCTTCAAACGGAACTGCAACGCAGGACCAGCATGTGGGTCGCGGATGGCGACAGGATAAACGAATTAAGGAGTTACATCCACCGTCTGCAGGATCAGCTTGCTGATCGGGATTTAGCGCTCGACTGGGCGATACAGTCTCGTTCAGTGGCTTGGGCTAAGGCAGCAAAGGCTCGAGCCCGAGTCGAAGAACTTAGTTCTGCCATTGACAACCTGCAGGCGTATTGCAATACCCTACATGAGAAGTCCATGTACTGTATTCGCAACTACATCCCAGTGCCCCTATGGATCCTGTCGGGTCGGAAGCCGGACCCTCGCACGTTGCGGGAGAAGCGCTTGGTGGTGAGCTAGACCTTTTTAAGCCCCCTCCTTCTGTGAGGCTGGTCGATGAATGGTCTCCCACACCCGATGACGAGGCTGCCAGGAACAACCAGAAACAGGAATAGTGGTATAGTAGTAGAAATAGAAGTAGTGTATTGTAGGTTGTATTATTATATAGTAGGTAATGCTATTGTATACTGGGTAATGTATCCTGTTGTAAAATCGAGTCTGTACATTACTCTTTTTGGTAATGTAAATTGGATGGTTTTGTCTTTGGCATATTATATTTGCGTTCAAATGTTTGTTGCCACAAATGCCGTCCAATACCTGATCCCAGGATGCAGCTGGAACCTCCAGTGGAAGGGAATCTACTCCAAATCCACCTCCTGTTCCTCCCACACTGGCTGAGGCGATTGTCGCCTTAGTGAATGCGACCGCTGATAATACCCATTTTCTGAGAGAGATGGCGGGCCAACAGTTCCAGCAGCAAGGTGGGCGGGGTTATCAACAGGGCCCCCGCGAAACTTCTTACCTGGACTTCTCAGAGACACGTCCACCCCTATTTGTTAAAGCTGAAGACCCGTTAGAAGCCGATGAATGGATTCGGGTTATTGAGCAAAAATTCGGACTTCTACGTTGTTCAGAGACCCAGAAGCCTTTATTTGCAGCCCAGCAACTGCGCGGCCCTGCCAGCACTTGGTGGGGAAATTCCGTGGCCGTTCAACCGGCCAATCATCAAATAACCTGGGAAGAATTCAAAGTGGCCTTCCGCGAGCATTATATACCTGAAGGTGTTCTACACATGAAGCAAGAAGAATTCATGAAGCTAAAGCAAGGAGGGGATACTGTTAATCAGTATCTCAATAAGTTCAATCATCTGTCGCAATATGCAATCGATCAAGTGAACACTGATCTGAAAAAAGAAGAATTGTTTTATGAGAGGTTTAAATGATCGACTGCAAAGAAAAATGGCAACCTGCATAGATCTTACTTATGGAAGAGCTGTCAGTACAGCATTAGCAGTAGAAGCAAAGTATGCAGGTGTCGGAAAATCTAAGGGATTTGGAGGAGACAGGCCTAGTCAGTGCCCGGTGAAAAGGCAACGGTTTGTTCTCCGGCCTTCTAACCAGAATCGCTCTCGTCCACCCTCCTTCCCTTTTAAGCAGCCAATAATTATTCGTCCCAATAATGCCCCCACTGCCCCAAGTCAGCTGGGTGCCCCAGGCACTCGATTCCCTGCTTTGCCCAGCTCCTCAACTGGATGTTCCAATTGTGGCAAGTCTGGGCATTTCATCAAAGATTGCCCCTATCCCAAGCAGAACCAGTCAAATAATCAGCAAGGATCTGGGAGTTCATCTCAAGTCAAGGGAAATATTAAGGGCAAAAATATCAAGAAGACGGGACGCGTATATTATACACAAGTGGCCACTACACCGGACGGAGAGCCGGTAATGATGGGTATGTTCCTCGTGGCCAATCATCCTGCAGTCATTCTCTTTGATTCTGGTGCTTCACATACATTCATTAGCAAGAAATTTGTGGAGCAACATCACATTTCATGCCATGAATCAAAAGAGGGGTTTAAAATTCACTCACCTGGGGAACAAATCTTTACTAGAGAAGTGGCCTATCAAGTGCCCGTAACATTGGCCGGACGGGACTTTCCTACCAATATGATCGTTCTGAAAGGCCAAGATATAGATGTCATTTTGGGTATGAATTGGTTGGCCAAGCATAAAGCAACACTCAACAGTGATCAAAGAACCATCAGGTTGAGCCATAATCAAGAAGAAATTCTCTTGCCCATCCCCATTCCAAACAAAACTATTGGCAGAGTTTATGAAGTCATGGTACCGGAAATCAAGGATATTCTGGTAGTATGCGAGTTTCCCGATGTCTTTCTCGAGGATTTGCCGGGATTGCCACCTGAAAAGGATGTAGAGTTTGTAATTGAGTTGAAGCCCGGTACGGCTCCCATTTCTCGAAGATCGTATCATATGCCTCCGAATGAGTTGGCAGAATTGAAGATTCAATTACAAGATCTGCTTGAGAAAGGATTCATCCGGCCGAGCTCGTCGCCATGGGGTTGTCCAGCCATATTCGTCAAGAAGAAGGATCAAACCTTACGGATGTGTGTGGATTATCGACCCCTGAATGAGGTCACTATCAAGAACAAGTACCCTCTTCCGAGGATTGACATCTTATTTGATCAACTGACCGGGGCGAGGGTATTCTCCAAAATTGATCTCAGATCGGGCTATCACCAGATCCGTATTCGGCCCATGGATATACCAAAAACCGCATTCACTACGCGGTATGGGTTGTTTGAATATCTGGTAATGTCTTTCGGGTTAACAAATGCTTCGGCCCACTTCACATATTTGATGAACTCGGTATTCATGCCCGAGCTAGATAAGTTTGTGGTGGTCTTCATTGACGATATTCTAAAATATTCAAAGAATGAAGAGGAGCATGCTCAACATTTACGGATTGTGTTAACGCGCTTGAGGGAACATCGGTTATATGCCAAGTTCAGCAAATGCGCATTTTGGCTAGAGGAAATTCAGTTTCTGGGACATGTTTTATCTGCCAGAGAGATTGCGGGAGATCCCAGCAAAGTCAAGGACATTTTGGAGTGGAAACCCCCGACCACTGTTCATCAAGTCTGAAGTTTCCTTGGACTGGCTGGATATTACCGCAGATTTATACCAGATTTTTCTAAGCTTGTGAAGCCAATCACAAGTTTATTGAAGAGTGATATTAAATTCAATTGGTCTTCCAAGTGTAATGAAGCTTTTGAACAATTGAAGACATTATTAACCACTACTCCGGTATTGGCTCAACCGGATATCACCAAACCCTTTGATGTATATTGTGATGCATCAGGCAGTGGGCTCGGCTGTGTATTAATGCAAGAAGACCGAGTAATTGCGTATGCTTCAAGGCAGTTACGCCGACATGAGGAACATTACCCGACTCATGATCTGGAGCTAGCTGCTGTGGTTCATGCCCTGAAAATTTGGTGTCACTATCTACTGGGAAATATCTGTCATATTTATACAGATCATAAAAGCTTGAAGTATATCTTCACCCAGTCAGAGTTAAATATGAGACAAAGGCGATGGCTTGAGCTTATTAAGGATTATGAACTAGAAATTCATTATCACCCAGGCAAGGCCAATGTTGTGGCATATGCACTGAGCCATAAGGTTTCATGTCATTGTCTTACGGTGAAGACCTCTGACAATACCTTATGTCAGGAGATGGAGAAGCTAAACCTGGGAATGGTCCAACAAGGAACCCTGAGCCAGCTAAAGCTTGAGTCAGTCCTCTTACACAGGATAATTGATGCTCAAAGAAATAATGAGGGTATGAAACACATTCGTGAGAAGATAAGGGATAGAAAAGCCAAATGTTTCAAAGAAGATGATCAAGGCATTGTATGGTTCAATGACCGCATAGTGGTGCCAAAGAATGAAGAGGTCTGCCAGCAAATCCTTGATGAAGCGCATCTTAGTCGCTATTTTATTCATCCTGGAAGCACTAAGATGTACCAAGACTTGAAACAACATTATTGGTGGACGAAAATGAAGATCGAGATTGCGCGCTATGTGGCTAGGTGTGACACCTGCAGACGTGTTAAAGCCATACATTTGAAAGCTGCCGGTCCATTACAGTCTCTACCAATACCGACATGGAAATGGGAAGACATAAGTATGGACTTCATTGTGGGATTGCCCAGGACCGCAAAAGGGTATGACTCTATTTGGGTTATCATTGATCGACTTACCAAGATCGCCCACTTCCTCCCGGTTAAAGTAAAATATCCTGTCATCACCTATGCGGAATTATACATTGCTCGCATTCTCAGTTTGCACGGTGTTCCAAAGACTATAGTGTCGGATCATGGATCCCAATTTGTATCCAAATTTTGGGAAGAACTTCATAAGTCCCTGGGTACTAAGCTACTCCACAGTTCGGCCTATCACCCTCAAACAAGTGGACAGACTGAGAGGGTTAATCAAATACTCGAAGATATGCTGCGGGCGTGTGTTCTGGACTTCTCACAGAAATGGGATGAATGTTTGCCTTTAGTGGAGTTTTCATATAATAATAGCTATCAAGAAAGTATCAAGATGGCAGCCTTCAAAGCTTTATATGGACGACGATGTCGTACTCCGCTAAATTGGTCTGAACCAGGGGAAAGGTACTTCTTCAGGCCTGATATGGTGAAAGAGGCTGAAGAAAAGGTTCAGAAAATAATTCATAATATGAAGAAAGCCCAAACTTGTCAGAAGAGTTATGCAGACAAACGGCGAATGCCCTTGTATTTTCTTGAAGGGGACTATGTCTACCTGAAGGTTTCACCAATGAAGGGTGTATCGTGTTTCGGGATAAAAGGGAAGCTTGCACCCAGGTACATTGGTCCATTCCCTATACTTGAAAGATATGGGCCAGTAGCGTATCGACTTCAACTACCTGAAACCTTGTCTGCTGTACACAATGTGTTCCATGTGTCACAATTGAAGAAATGTCTTCGGGTACCAGATCGAACCGTGGAAGTGACAGATGTGGTCCTTGAACCAGACCTGACATATTCCGAACATCCTATTCGAATCTTGGATCAAAAGGACAGGGTTACCCGGAGAAAAACTCTCAAGTTTTATAAGATACAGTGGAACCAACATTCTGAAGAAGAGGCTACATGGGAAACTCAAGACTTTTTAGATAAGAATTTCCCAGGCTTTTTAGCCTCATGTAATTTGTAAAGTGTGTATAGTTATTGTAATAAAGGAATGAACCCCACACCACCCCCTGCCTTGTACCAAAAATAAGGAAATAAAAATGTGACACATTTCCTTTTCCATTACTCACCCTAGGACTTTTAATCTCGGGACGAGATTCTTTTATGGGGGGAAGGATGTAACACCCCTGGTGTTACTGCAACTAAAACTTGAGCATGACATCATAAACATTGGCATTGCATATGTTTGACACACCTAGAGTGCATTCACTAGGTAAAAATTTCAAATAAGTTGTAGTGTCCTAGTGTTTTGCAAATAAGACCCTGAATAGGGCACTTAACCCTAAAGGGGGATTAAAGGGGTAAAACATAACCAAATTGGGAAAACCTAAAAGCTTTAGGGAAATAGTCATAAAATACTCCCAAAAATAAACTTGGATTACATTCATACCCCTGGGATATCCAAGTACCTCATTTGAACCCTGGAAAACCCTAAAACCAAACCCTAGGGGCTTATGTGCAAAATTAGTCCACTTTTGGACTAAAGTGCAAAAACCAAGTTAAATAAGTATCTTAAGTCATTTGGGTCACTCATATGTGAATTTACAAGCCAAACCCTAAGTTTTGGATTAATTTGCAAAAAGGACCCCAATTGAGAATTCACTCTAAGTCTGGATTTCAGAGTTGAGGGCTCAACTTTGGAGCCTTGTAACTTTTTAATCATAGGGTTTTTGCCCTAGGCTACTATATCAAAGTTATAGACCTAACATAGAATAACAACTTTGCTTAAGAGTGTGAGCATAGTTGTTATGAAGAATTCTGAGATAAATGAGCCTGAAGTTGGACTGCCAGACTGCTTGAAATCTGAAATTCAGATTAACAGTGGGATGACATGAACTCAGGGCTTAATTTTAAGCTAGATCCAGTGACTTTTTGTGGGAACACATTGTAGCAAAGTTATAGCTGGATGGTAGTTCTACAACTTTGCTACAGATCATTGGTTATGTTGCCATATGAAATTGAGAGAAAGATTGCCTTCAACAGGGACTAACAGGTTGTCTGAATGAGTTAGTCGCCATGGTACAGTGCTCCAGATGGATTAGACCGCCAGCAGGGAATCCTCACCGCCGACGACTCCCTCCGTCGCGATTCGTGTCACCGGTGACTAGATTCGTGCCTGGCGTTGATGAATGGCCTCGCGAGGTAAAAACCGTGCCCTGGACGTCACTCCGGTGACTCACCGTCGTAGCCCTTCTGCTTTACGGCTGGAGCAGATAAGCTCGCCGGTGAACCGCCGTCGTCCGACCTTGTGCCTCGTGTCCCAACCTCGCCACTGCATCGCCGTGACTCCCTCTAAGCTTCCCGTCGACCACCGGAGTTACTGCCACGACGTTGAACACGTATCCACTGCACCCGTGTTCTTCTTCACCTCCGGCCGCCATGTGTCTCGCCCAAATTCGCGACCCCCGCTCGCTCCTCCTATAAATTGAGCCCCCGGGCAGCTGCGCTAGATCATCGCGAAGCTAACGCACCCACTCTCCCCCTCAATTAACCACCGTAGCCGGAGAATTCCCTATTTCCCCCCAATTCGGTTTCTGCCACCGTGAAATCCACTTCACCGTGGTCAGCCCTCCACAGGTCAGCCCCTGTCCTCTACTTCCTCGTTTGAGCACTCTCACAGCTTTGTGATGCTTACCGAACCCTCAATTTGTACTAAGTAGCCTTAGATCGCCGGGAACACCTTCATCCGTCCGCCATGCTCTCGGTCACCGTGGCCAGAGCTCATCAGTTGGTCATTCGTGCAATTAAGTTAGGGGAAACGTTCTCCAGGTAGTGAATTCGGTTTAGGCCAAAGCTGAGCACCCGTCTTGGCCCCCTTCGGCCGGTCTAGCTCGTCGGAGTTGCGCGGCCGCGTTCACCATCGTCGGGGACTTCAAACCGAGAATAGATAGAAGTTGGAGGACTCTTCTGCAACGTTAGTGACTCAGAAGAACAGTAACCGAACCCATCCCCAGTTAGTGAAAACCCCGAGGGCTTTTCCGCAAAGCCGCCAGCGCGGGCGCGCGCGGGCACGCTTCTGCGTGGATTTGGGCCGCTTGGGCTAGTATTGGCCCAATACTGTTAAGTCTTTTCCTTTTTTTCTTTTTCAGAAGAACTTTGGAAATCTGTTAAAAATTGTAGAAAAATCCTAAAATTGTCAAACCAATTTTCCTAGGCTTCTTATTTTCTATAGTATTTAATAAAAATAGTTTCATGATTTTTAGGTTAACTAAGGAATTTTAAGGTATTTAAAGTAGTTTTAAGTATTAGTTCTGGATTTTTAAAAACCATATGGTAATTCCAAAAATGTCCAAACTTTTTATATGAGTCCTATACATTATTTAGAAGCCTTGGGTAGAGTTTGGGTTGATTTGGACCTTGTTTGATAACTAGAACCCAAAACCCCCCACCCCTGCTCTATGGACTCCTTTACTAACTCCGGAAACCCTAAGTTCTCGGAGTTCCGTGAAGGAAAATTGTATTCTAGACCTTAGATAATAAGTTTTTATTATCTTTGCACTCTCATGAGCATTACATGGCATTCATTCTTATATACATGTGGTTATGTTTAGAAAACAAAGAAGAAATTGAAGTGACTGAAGAGAAGGCACCACCACCTTCGGACTCTCAGGCAGGGTCTTGTCTCTATTTTGACATCTGCGGGCCTGAGCCTGACTCACCTACTAACGAAGGCAAGCCCCGGTGCATTTGCCACTATCCTTGCTGTTTTTAAAATCTTTCTCACTTGCTTGCTGCATTAAGTAATAGGAGTTGATTGCTAAACAATTCCTGCATTACCTCCCTTGATCTTGATTACCTTCCTTGATACCCTGTTTTACAAAAGGTTTTACTATGCTTAGTATTGCTCTAGCAAAACAAAAGGATTTGTTTTACAAAAGATGATTGGCAAAGAGGGTGGTATGTTTTGAAAATAAAATTTGATGGTGGATCTGTCAAAGGCCTTGATGGGCTCAACATCGGAAAAGATGTACCTCTGCCAGGTACCAAACTTTGGGTTTAAATGATTAAGCTGAGACCGGGCAGGTGACTTGCACGAGAAGAGAGTCTCGGTGTAGTGTCTCCGTCTGAGTCGATTAAGGACCGTCTCGATGTAGGCTTGATGACCGAGGACCCTTTAACTGGTCACATGCCTCGTCATGGGTAAGCCTTGCCTCGGGCAGACTAAGGCCAGAATAAGATAACACGAAATGGGCGTGGAGCGGTGGCGAGAGTAGCATGTACCCTCCGTAGCAAGAGGCTGGACGGTGGTGTATCTGTGCTCTCGGTTTGCATGAACCTGATCTGGTCTTAAGAAACCTGGTGGCGGTTGACATATGCAAGGGTTAAGTGCTACATATGTCGTGTGATCGGAGGTCCTCAGCTGAGTATAATCGATTCGGATCGCCGTACCTTCGCGGTTATGAAGACTTGGTCACTGCCCTATACGTAGAACTCCAGTAAAGATGAAGGATGGATTAAGAACTTGGCTAGTTCAGGATGAGTGTTTGAGCTAGGTTAGCAAGAACTCTAGATGTAGGTAAGTTTACCTAACTTGACAATAAAATTGGATTTTTAAGGATCCACTTTTAGTAAGCATTTATGCAACAATAGAGTCTTTGATCTTGAGATACCTTACCTTGACTCCCTTATAACCAGCATATCCTTGAGAGTCTTTTCTTTAGTCGGGTAAGACTTACTGAGTAATTCCATACTCAGGGTTTATCCCCTCGTTGTTTTTAGATGAGGAAGCAGCAGATTTCTGTTGCTTCTGTACTAAGGTGGTTCCACATGAAGAAAAACAAGAGTGAAGATGCGGGAGGACATGGTCCTCCATAAGAAACTTTTATGTAAAGACTTTTCGGGAGGAGTTTTTCCTCCCTTGGTTATGTAATAATACTACTCAGCACTCGTTTATATTTCTGGTCTGTAATAAGCAACTTGATCTTACTTTTTAAATAAATGTAAGTTTGTGTAATCACTTCCGCATTTCAATATCTCCAATGTTCTGTAATGTCTGCAAGACGGGTGAAACGTTCCTGGAGAGGTAAGAAAAGATACCGAACTTGTCAAGTGTTTCAGGAACATCTACAGGGTTGTCTAATGTCTGTTGGACAAGGACAACTTTAGGTGGGCCTAATGACTTGGGAGGTTCCGTCACAGCTTTCGGCCTCGGTGGCCTGGTTCCGAGATTGGTCCCGCTCGCCGATGACCTGGCCAAGCTCCAGCTGCCGCTGTTGCGCCTCTGCGCGTGCCGCCGCTGCCTCCACCCCCAGCTCGTCACAGAGCAAACGAAGGTCCACGGCCTCGGCGCTCCGTTGGGCGAGGCGTTCGGTAGCCTCGATAAGCGCGGCCCTCAGGAACCGCAGCAAACCCCAGACGTCGGCCTCGCGGCGGATGAACGACGACTTGGCGGTGCTCAGATCCGTCAGATCCTGAGGAAGGGAAGCAGGGTGTCACAAAGAATGCCCTGGCCATGCGAAAGGTATGCCTGAAATCCTTACCTGGAGGATCCTGGGAACGTCCCTGGAAAAGATCTCCATGGTCGACCGAAGCGACCCCATCGCTGCCTCGGCATACTCACGGAGCTCATCCCAAGACTGCTCCTCCCACTCATCGTCAAGGACAAAGAGGGGTTTCGGGGCGCCGCGGGTCCAGAACCAGAGCACCTGCGCGTGCCGCTCATTGGGATCGCGCCGCACGAGGATGAGGTCACCGCTCCCCAAGACAGGCCGCAGTTCTGCACCCCCTCCTCCAAGGCGTCGGGACCCCCTGTAGTCGACGCATCGGGTACCCCCTCGGCTAAGGAGGCGGGCTCCCGATCAGCGACCTCGAGCAGCGGCACCTCAACCATCTCAGCATCAGCAGCGACGGGTGGCTCCACGGGCAGAACGGCAACAGCCTCGGCAAAAGCTGGTGCCGGCGCCGACAACACGTCAGGTGGGCGCAAGGCCATGGCCGCGTCAGCAGTCTCCCCCGGCACGACGGCCGCCTCGACGGAGGGGTCAGCCTGGGGAGCTCGCCCCATGGCAACTCGCGCCGCCTGGGCCCACCGCTTGGGGGCATCTGGTGCGGAGGCCGGCCGACCGGCGTGGCGCGGTGCGGCACTGGCTGCAAAAACCGGCACCGTCTTAAGGGCCTTCCTGGGAGCCAGATCGGCCGAACCGTGCCTCCGTTTGCTGGGAGAAAAAGGTAAAGCAGGATCAGGACACACGAAGAAGGAGCCAGGTCATAGGTATCCTCAGATACTTACCAGCTCCGGACCAAGGCCAATCGTGCCTGCGGGGAGGCCCCTCGGGCCTCGGTCCCCGCAGGCGCCGCCAAGGTTTGCCCCGCTGCCGGCTTCAGCGTCGTTCCCACTTCGGGCGCCCGGGGCGCCGAAGGGACGGCCTGCCCATGTGACGTCACGACGGCCCGAGGATCAACCTCCTGTACGGACAGCATGGGCGACTGCTCGTGGGGGATAGGTGGGACGGCCTGACTCCCTGGGGTCACCTCAACTACCTCGGCCAAGGGGTCAAGTACCCCCTCAGCTTGCCCCTGCTCTTCGGATCGGGACCCTGATGTCCTGGCCCCGAACATCGACGGCGCCAGCCCACTCGGGGGCTGGCTCGACGACCCTTGGCCCAGCCTCAGATCCGGGCTGAGGCCAAGGCGGGCCGCCATGTCGTCGTCTTCGTCATCATCGTCGTCATCGTCGTCGTCAGGCATCTCCGGCGACGGCTCCCTCAGGAGCCCGTCCCTCTCCTGCCTCCGACGGTGCCTCTCCAAGGCGTCCCGAGCCCGCATCCGCTCGTGGGCCCGAGTCTTTTTTGTGTCCTTCTTCTCCTTCTTCTTCTCCGCAGCGACCCTCCGCACGGCTCGGTCCACCACATCCTTCGGGACCAGTGGCAGGGAAGGCTTGTAACACCCCAGCTTCTGGAGACAAGCGGAAATCCCGACTGAGAGAATCAAAAGTAACCTGATACAAAATAGGAGAAGGAGCGGACACTCACCAAGGACACGCACCCACGCTCGGGACGCATCAAGGGCTGGGTAAGGGCGCCGGCGTCCAGCCTCCCCACTGTGCCCGCTACCCGCCTACGAAGGTCGTCGGTAGAGAGGGGGACCGAGGACATCTGCGAACCCTCCATGTCGACTCCCGGCATCATCTCCGAAAGCGGCAACTACCGCTCTGCCAAGGGAAGCACCCTCTGGCGATGAATGGCGGCAACCACCCCCGCGGCAGTGAGCCCCCCATCTCGTTACTCCTGCAAGGCCTCCAGAAGGGGCTAGAGTTTCTCCTATTTCTCGCGTGCGGCCCCATAGCGCCAATTGCTGTCGGGAGCAGTCACCACTCATTGAGAAAACGATGGGAGCCTTCCATCGTCATTCCGGAGGTAAAACCACCGGTGCTGCCACCCATTGTTCGAAGACACAAGGATGGTGGGGATGTACTGCTGCGCGCGCGCTTGCCTCAACTGGAGGGTGTAGCCGCCGGCTCGCACCGCCATACGAACCTTCTTCTCCCCCGTCGTCAAGGCAAAAAGCTCCGCGGAGAAGAGATGGGTCCACAGATCCCAGTGGGGGTCAATCCCCAAAAAGCCTTCGCAAACCGCTATGAAGATGGCCGCTTGTGCGATGGAGTTGGGGTTGAGGTTGTGTAGCTCCACCCCATAGTAATGCAGGAGCACCCGCATGAAATGGCTTGCTGGCACTCTGAACCCCCGCTCATGGAAGGAGACGAAGCTCAGCACATACCCCGGCGGCGGGGTTGGGTCAGCCCCGCTCGGAGGGACCATCCACTCCGGCTGCGGGTCACCGGAGAGGGGACGGAGCAAACCGTCGGTGACAAGGGCCTCCAGATCGTCCACCGTGACGATGGAAAAAGGCCACGGGTCGTGCGGCGGAACGACGGTCACCCGGTCGGCCATCGCCAAACGAAGGGGGTGGCGGAGGAGCGGACAAGGTACGCGGTTTTCTTTCTCTGGCTATTCCCTTAGGTTGCGAAAACCAAAGCAGGAGGCGAGCAGCAGAGTAAAGAACCGCAACTGGCCTCTCTTCCGGGTATATAAAGGCTCGGGCAAGCCCGTTCAACACTTCGCCCGAACCCGCCGCGAAGTTCAAACTCAAAGACGAAACGCTCGTTCCTCGAACGGCTCGCACGCGCAACGGGCGCCACGCGAATCGCCCGTCCCATCACATTAACTCCCTGATGGAGCAGGCAACACCTCTGGCAGGCGAGGCGGGCGTCGCTTCGCCTTCGCCATAATGACCGCGTCAAAAAAGGTGTGCCACTTTATTTAAAATTCATATCCTTCCCCTCCTCCTCTCTCTCTCTCTCTTGCCACAGGGACCGGGAAAGGGGACGTTGTGGAAAGGATCCTTCCCGGCGAAGGAAGCGGGCCCCGAGCCCTCCTACTGATCAGGGGTTCGAAGGCTGGCCCTTCGGAAGGGTTTTGACAGCCGCCCTAGAGCACTCGGACTTCAAGCCCATTACTGATCAGGGGTTCGAAGGCTGGCCCCTCGGAAGGGTTCGATAGCCGCCACAGAGCGCCCGGGCTCCGTGCCCACTACTGATCAAGGGTTCGTAGGCTAGCCCCTCGGAAGGGTTCGACAGTCGCCCTAGAGCATGCAGAGTGAGGGATGGCTCTGGGTACGTTCGATACATAACCAAGGCTCGGGCTATGCTCCCGAGGTACCCTAGGACATTTTCGAGACCGGCGGGAACGATTTGTAACAGAATCCCACCAGAGGGAGGCATCAAGCCCTCAGACCCTGTCGAAGGGGTCTGGGTCCGGCGAATCACCCGTAGGTACTTTTGGAACGCGCCTCTGGGCCACAGCCGACCCCTAACGAACGGGGAACGGGCGTCCACCCGGATCATCCATTAGCAGCTCACTGGAAACACCATGTTCGGCGCCCTTCGAGGGCAACATGGCGCCTTCCCCCCTCCTCCTTGTGGAAAGGCGACGCAGGGGCGTATAATAAAAGTCGGGAAAGTCCTTGATCGTCCTCTCGCTCCGTGCAGAGGCTCGGGGGCTGCTCTCGCACCTGGCTACGGCCAAAACTGTTGACAGCGTCAACAAACCAGCTTGATAACTTGGAACCCGACCACGCACCCGGGCTACCACCGGGCCGCATGAGGGAACGATCAGACCGGCCGAAGCACCACGAAAAGCATTTAGACCTCAGAGGAGTCAAACCACTCGTCCGAGGCCTCGGGGGCTACACCCGGCGGGTGCGCTCGCGCGCACCCACCAGAACAAGGCAAAAACCGAGAAAGGCTGGTCCCCTCACCGAAAACGCGGCAAAAGCCTCCAAGCGAGTACCATCACTCCCTTCGAGGCTCGGGGGCTACTGTCGGGTACCATAATTAGGGGTACCCCCAATGCTCCTAATCATGGCTGGTTAACACCCTCAGACCAACTGACGGGGGCGGTTCAAGCCAAGATTTCGTCTGCCCGAGGAACACGATCTCACCCGAGCCCAGCCTCGGGTTGGAACAGTAGTCCCAGACAAGTTCATGCCTCACCTGAGGCCCTCCTCAGGCAGCGGGCGCCCCCTCGGCTCTCCCGAGGCCCTACTCGGAAGAGGCTTCGTTGTGAAGCAACCTTGGCCATACCGCCTCACCAACCGACCGCTGCGCAGGCGCATTAAATGCAGGGGATGCCTAACGCCGTATACTGACACACGCGTCTCAGTCGGCCAGGCCGAAGTGACCGCAGTCACTTCGCCCCTCTTCTTTATTGTCTGATATGACAGGAAAACAGTGCCGCTCGCTCCGCTCCGACTGCCGTGTCAGCCACCCCGGCAACGACTGACAACAAGTCACGATCAACCACCAAGTTCAAGCCTCGGGCGCAACAGGAAGCTCCGCCTCGCCCGACCTCACGCTCCGGCCTCAGGAGGAGGTCTCCGCCTCGCCCGACCTCAGGCTCCGGCCTCGGGAGGAGGTCTCCACCTCGCTTGACCCCCGGACTCGGCCTCGACCCCGGTCTCGGGAGGAATTGCGTTCTCGCCCGATCCCGGCCTTGGCCTCAAGATAAGTCTCCGCCTCGACCGACCCTGGGCTCGGACTGACCACGCTGATAGGGGATGCATCATTTTCCTATTCATAGCCTGCTTAGGCTACAAGGAACAAGACCAGCGTCCCATCTGGCTTACCCCGGCGACGGGTAATGATGGTGCCCCGCGTGCGCCATGACGCCGGTGGCTCTCAGCCCCTTACGACAGCAAGGAGACGTCAGCAGGGTCCTCGCCGCGCTGCCAGCTGTGCTCCTACAGGACTCAGGCGCTCCTCCGGCGGCCACGCCATCACATGTACAGCGCCCAAGCTCTCCCCCAACGGCCACGTTGGCATGTACACAAGACTTAGGCACTCCACTGCCGGACATGTTCGCGCATAGCTACACCCCCTGTTGTACACCTGGACTCTCTCCTTGCCTCTATAAAAGGGAAGTCCAGGGCCACCCTGAGGGAGGTTCGCGCGAGGGAAGCGGCGGACGAGCTTTGTGTCCCCCTCTCTCTCTCCCTCACGCGACGCGCTTGTAACCCCTACTACGAGCGGCACCCCTGGTGCAGGATAATACAAGGCTTGTCCCACATCTTGTGTTCCATCCCGCGCCAACCCATCTGGGCAGGGACACGCAGCGACAATTCACTCGTCGGTCCAGGGACCCCTCCCCCCCCCGGGTCGAAACGCCGACACCACCCATCTACCATCCAAACGAAACAATCAAATCAAGCAGGCTAATGAAGGAGGCCATTTTCCAAATTTCAGGACACTCAGACTTGTAACAATCAGATCTCCACGAATGATAATCTAGGTGAACAAAAAATGGACACTTGCTTACATAAATGGGATAAGAATGCGTTGCAAAAATTCAATTACATTGCGTGTTGTGCGTCTCACATGGGCTCTAGAAGTTTTTTTATCATAAGACTATAACTGAGTAATCAGATGTGTCAAAACTGGTGTTAGAAAATTCCATACTAGTGAAAAAATGTGGGGGTAGGATGAAAGCTACCGGTTAATGTTCAACAGAAATTCCCATCGTCCACTACACACTGAATAGAATTAAGATATAAAATTATCTCAGTAACGACAATTTTAGGGGCGGAAGGTGGCAAATAGTGCAGCCAATCCTAGTCCTCCAAGTCCGCTACTCAACATTTCTCTGCTTGCTCCTCTCCTCTTCCTCATCTTGCTCCATCGGTGGCGGAGGCATATGCCGCTTCATACCTCTCGATGCTCAATCTTCGCACGCGTTTGACCAATTTCATTAGCACTAAAAATAAACGAGGGCTCTATTTTAATATACAAAGAAGGGGTGCATTGCATACTTGCTCTTGGCGCAACGGACTCCAACGACTGCGAGGAACGCATGGTTGATCCAAATCACCAGGGGCAGGACGAAGCCCTCGTCGACGTCGTCAAGCCGGGGACAGGAGGAGAGGAGGGAAGAAGCAGGAGCTTGTATGCCTCATCTAACAAATGGTCTAGCATAATAGTAAAGATTGTTAGTATATATTTGGTTAATAGAGCAAGTATGGGATATGTTAGCTTGTACTCCTACCAGTAATGCGAGATATCAAATTCATATTGTTGTACTAATTGATAGTGTCACTATAAAGGTATGTCAATAGCTCAGTGGCAATAAGATTAGCATCAACACTTGCTGCTTGCAACAAAACAGTACTAGAACTTGTCCTAGATATAAAGAGTGGAAATAAGTGCAACACCAAAACTAGCACACCTAGACCCACCACCAAGGCTTGAAGAACCTTCCTTAAATACCATACCTTAATTGGCCTTCCTTTTACTAAGAGTAGAGGGCGTAACAAGTGCCCTCAGCAATCTAATTGAACTAAATTTATCATTGTACTTTTCAAATATAGTATTTAAGTTAGCTATAATTTAAATTGAGTATGTAGAGTAATTAGTACTAGTAAGTTGAGCTAAGAGCCTAAGAACATTTTGGGAACTTTTAAATATACCTTTAGGATCTAGGATAAATGCAAATACATATAGATCATGTATGTTCATCCAATACTTAAGAAACTTTGCCTTCATAGGAACAACATAACATCTATGCAAATCCTCATTCTCATATGCATGTAAAAGATGGGTTGTTGCAAGAAGCTAATGAATCGTCAGCGTAGATGTAGGATAGTAAACACCATAAATAACCATAATAACATCATAAAGCAACTCAAGGAATTCATTTTCAGTAATACACCCATTGTCATCAATTAAATAGAAATGTTCAATAGGAGCTCCTGGGTAGTGTGTTTCAATGAGAACACTAATTGAGGTCATATGAGGTACCATATGCCTAAGCATGAGATAAGTAGAGTTCCATCCAACATCCATATCAAGATCAAAGTTATGAGGTCATACCTCCACAACAATACAATAACTTTTGAATACACCAATACACATGGTATAAGTTCAAGAAAGATATGGTAGTCCTAAAAGCCTCAAGATAAGGCTTCAAACTCTTCAAACTAAACTTACTCAAGTTTATGATATGGCAAGCATAATGTTGATGTAGGAATATGTTACCAACATAACTATTAATGCTAGGTGTGAGTTTTCCATAGTAGCAGTATTAGATGATATGTTGTCTAAGGTAATAGATAACACATTATCCTTTAAGCTATACTCATTTAGAACAAGGACCACACAATCAATAATGTTTTAGTCAAAGTGAAACTGATCAATGAGCCAATGCTAAGAATCCTCTTCTCTAAGCACTAGATAGCATTAACAAAGTGAGAAACCACACTAAGATAGTCCTCTTTAGCATTTCTAGACTAGATATCAAAAGTAACAGCAACATAGGCCACACTAGACACATGGTTAAATCTAGGATTATGTACAATCCTAATGTAGTTCTAAAATGCATTATACTTAACAAAATAAAGTGACATATTAACACGTGCAAGAAGCCTACACATTTGAGTACGAGCAACATTAGAACCATACTCCCAGTGGTGCACAATGCCATTAGTGTTGTACTATAGAACATATTGATGCACATTCATACGATTGGTCTTAAGTTTGTAAGCTTTAGCATGCTTTTTCAAGTACCTAGTACCTCTTCCAGATCTAGCAAATTCGAGCATGTTTGTAGATGTAGCACTTAGCATACTATACCTCCTCACCTTGCCTAATTCACTTCGCCTCCTTGAAGTCATTCTAAACCTCTAATCTAGTTATCATGATATGCTTGTTGTAGCTAGTGCCTGATGATGCAGTAGCACCACCTATGCCATCATGTTCATGAGGCCTAGAGGCACCACCAACACCACCAACAGAGGTGTCGTGGTACTAGTTGTCGGGTACCCAGGAAAGGGGTACCCAAGGCAAGGCCCACTAGCCAATCTCTGGCCCATGAACCGATTAAGTCCCCGTCGAGCAAGTCTGCGAGGTGGGGCAACCGACCAAGTCCCTGTTAAGCAAGTCTGCGAGGCGGGGCGAACGACCAAGTCCTCGTCGAGTAAGTCTACGAGGCAGGGCGAACGACCAAGTCCCTGCCAAGCAAGTCTGCGACGCAGGGCGACCGATCAAGCCCCTGTCGAGTGAGTCTGCAAGACGGGGCGAATGACCAAGTCCTCGTCGAGCAATTCTAGGAGGCAGGGCGAACAACCAAGTCCCCGCCGAGCAAGTCTATGAGGCGGGGCGACCGACCAAGCCCCCGCTTAGCGAGTCTGTGAGGCAGGGCAAACGACCAAGTCACGGATTCCTCAGCACTAGAGTCTCTACATTGACCCATACACCAAAAAGGATGAGACAATACCCCATACTGGGTGTATACCTACACATGCTTGATAAGTGACACAAAGGGTATGACGGAAGATCAAGTTGTACCGAACACGACCTTGAACCTTACTATAAGCCCACTTTGCGGGACCCACCATGTACCATGGCGCTGGCAAAATGGATCGCCATATTAGGGGTACGACAACGCACGACCCTACGGACGACGTTAGGGGGACTACGCCATGTAGAGGTAGCAAGCCGAGCTCCCTCCTAGTAGAATACAAGTTCCCACGGTAAAGACCCCCCTTGAGCTATAAAAGGTCGGGGAAACTTTCTTTCTGCACACAAGCACACTAGGTGTAACACACCTCGAAGCAACGCAATAATCATCACTACACTGGACTAGGGAGAAAGCCTGAACCAGTATAAACCTTGAGTCTCGGTTCCTTGCTCGGATCTCCGTGATCCACCATTCGGAGTGAGTTCGCGCTTGCATCCCCACTGAACACAAATCTATTGTTCCCCGGTTTCCGAAACCATGACACTAGTGTTGTCAAACAAGTCATCTAGCCATATGTCTTCCTCATCATCACCCTTGTCGGAGAGAAAATTCTCCGGCCGGGTGGTGGAATGCACCTGCCCTAAATCCTAGGATGAGGAGGGGCCTTAGCGGTTTGCCTGTTACGTGGATTGGTGGATGAACACAGGAAGACGCGAGAGTTTAGAGTGGTTCAGGCCGCCGAAGCATAAAATCCTACTCCACTGTGTGTTGTATTGAGCTTGAGAGCTAGAGAACTTGTGCGTGAGTCTGAGGGTGTTGTGAACCTGAGAGCCTGGCTTGTAACGTTGTGTGCCTTCCCTTTTATAGTTCAAGGGAGGCACATACAAGGATGCTGAGCCCCGACATGTGGGCCCAGGGACATAATGGAAGAAATACATGGAGTAACTAATGCAGGTGATGCCTGAGCAATCTCCTGGTGCCATGATGTCCGCAGCCCGCACAGTATTGATATGCAACGGTAGCTTCCTTGGTAACGTACGAGTGATGATGAGTATAGTGCACGCGGCAGTAAGGGCGCGCTGCCTGCCAGCGGAATGGACAGGTCTCATTAAATGCTGAGGTGCCATACTACTTGCTAGTGGAATGGACAGGTCATCGCCTGACAGCAGAATGGACAGGTCTCAATAAATGCGGAGGCGGCACACTGCCTATCAGTGGAATGGACAGGCGGCGCGCCTTATCCGCAATAAATGCAGGGGCCGTGTAACCCAGAGGCCTTACGTCAGGCACCACCCGTTGGCTTACATCACGCGCAGTAGGCCACGTGGCAGCATCGGGTCTCCGCCTGGGCGAGGAGCAGAAGCGTATGCGGACAGGTGCGCACCAGACTAGGTCTAGACACGTGTTAGTACCGGACCCCCGCCTAGGTCCTGTTCAAGGCCCAGATATGTTCTGTCCTGGGACCTTGGGACCCTCCTGTGGGCGGCCCGGACCCCATACGGGGGGGGTCCGGATCCCACTCCAAGGGTCCGGCTTGCACACGTGGAGGTCCGGGACCAACCTTGGGGGTTTGGACTGTATATCCAGGGTCCGGGATCAACCTTGGGGGTCCGGACTGTATAACTAGGGGTCCGGCGCTCTCCCGTGGGGGTCTGGACTCACTGTTGATGCTTTGGAGTATGCCACCTTCTCTTGACATGTGGCGGCTTCGGACCCGCCCATGTGGTGGGGTGTGGGGTCGGGCGCTGCTGTGGATCCAGAATAGCCGCCTAAGACTAGGGCGAGTCATGGTCTGGTCCCACACATAGCACTTTCTCCACGTGACTAAGTGATAGCCGCGTGGGCACTGCATCTTTTTACAGTAGTAAGGAGTACCCTAGTTTCAGGGTACTGACAGTGGCCCCTGGGCCCACCTCAGGGGAGGATGCGAGCCTGCAGGTGGGGCTAAAGCTTGGACTTCACCTCAACATGGCATGACCGGTGATTGGGGCGCCATCTTAGCACGTCTGCTGACGCGCCGCATTAATTCGGCGCATCTGGTGATGTACGCGCTGTCAATCTGCCTTCGGTCACGTCAACTGCCACATCTGTCCCCGCGACTGACTGACCCACGACCCCACGTCTGGCGGTTCCATCGGGCCACGCGTGGGGCGCCTCATTGCCGCCGCCTTGGTTAATAAATATCTCTTCACAGTGGCCCCAAGGCGATGCGCGATCGTGCACGGCGGCTCACTCCCTACGCGGCGGTTCGCCTTTTTCGCACTCGGAGACCGGCACACCAGCTGCATGACTTGTGGGCCTAGGCCCCCATGTCAGAGCCTGAGTCGCTTGGGCTCTAGGTGCGCGTCGGACGGGATTTCCTTGGGCGCGAGCGGGGGAGTCTTCCTTGAGAAGGGATTCACCCCGCGTGCAGCAGTTACGCTTTCACATTCTCTTCAATCGTTGCACCCTTTCGCCTTCGAGCTCTCTGCGCCCCTTTGCATTCGCGCTCTCCTGCTGTACACCTACGCCGCCGCCGTCGCCATGACTTTGCTAGTTCGTCCCGACCGCTTCCAGTCTGAGGCGACGCTCAATCTGGTGCGCAACCTACTCGGATGGGGCACGCCGGCGCTCGCCGGAAGGATCCACGCTGGCGTCGTCCCTCTCGGCGGCCTCGCCGCCGGGGAGTTCGTCTTGTTCGTCTCCTACCTCTCCTGCGGGTTGGCGCTACCGATCTCGCCTTTCCTCCTGCTGCTGCTGGAGGAGCTTGGGCTCCAGCTTCAACACCTCACGGCCCACTCCATCCTCTAGGCGGCCATCTTCGTCCACCTCTGCGAGATGTTCGTGGGGGTGGCCCCCTGCACCTCCCTCTTCCGCCATTTCTTCGTGTTGGTGAAGTCTAGGAAGGCTAAGGACCACCTCGGCGCCTACTACTTCTAGACGAGGCCGAATTCGGCCGGTGCCTACATCCCCTCCCTCGGTGCAGCGAGGTGGGAAAACTGGCGCGCTGACTGGGTGATCGCCATCGCCGAGGCCAACGACCGCCTCGTCCTACCGAGTGATTGACCAGCACTCGACCGGAAGCAGTAGAGGGCCAAGCCATCACTGGCGCTGGAGTTCCTGCCCGTACTGGATAGGATCAAGACCTTGGCAATCGGTGGCCTAACGTCAATGCACGTGGTTGGCGACTTCCTGAAGCGTCGGATCGCACCGCTGCAGACGAGGGCGCATCTATGTTGCTGGTTCACCGGCTCGAACAACATCGGCCAGATCCAGCGCGGGCTGGGTACCGACGTGTCCTTGGAGGAGCTGGAACTCCTGGTGAAGGGAATTACTGGTGAGTCCTTCATCCCTGAGTCCCTAATCCTTCCCCAGGGCATCCCTGCGCTCTGCGACGACCCAGGGTTGAGGACGACGATCTTGGCCTCGTTGCCGACCCTCGATGAGAGCGGCATGGCAGTTTGCCAGACCGGCGGCCGGGACCCCCACCACGGGATCCGGATCTCTGACGTGCCGACTGGAGGCCCCCAGCCTGCCGGCGTGGCTCCCAGCGCCCCTGCAACGGTCCCCTGCCCCTTGGATAAGGGCAAAGGGGTTGCAGGCAGTTCCTCCGCCTGAGGTAGCGCCGGGGGGTCGGAGGAAGAGAGGCAACACCGGCTGTGTCGCGCCGACGGGTCACTTGTCTCAGATCCTCCCCTTGTTTCGGACCCCCTAGAAGCATTAGAGGATAGCTGGTGGGGCCGAGGAGGCCAGCTCTCAGGCCCAGGGCGCGTAGAGGCGTGCTAGTCCTCCGCCACCACCACCACCATCGGATCTGCTGCCACCGCCGCCACCACCACCGTTGGCCCCGCCGCCACCACCACCACCTGGGGGTGATCTCCCCCAGGGGCACCAGCAGCAACAACCACAGCAGCAGCAACAACAACAGCAGCGGATGTCCTGCTTCCAGGGTCGCTGGAAGGTCTAGGGCCCCAAGTAAGTGCAACCCCTTTTTTCAGCGAGTGTAATTATCATGCCGACGGGTCTTAACCCATCCTTTGCTTGCCAGGGCTTCCTTCCCCTCTGCTCCCAAGGTCGCTCCTTCTCCACCGGATACCATGCTCGCCGGTGGGTCTGGCTCCCAGTAGCAGGCATCTGGTGGGAGTGGTGCCGGCTGTTGGGGGTTTGTTCTCAAATGCTAAGAATTAAGAACAAGGCAACATAGAAAATGTTAAGTGTTAAAGTCCTTCGACCTCCAAAACATTATATCCCTTCAGGATATAAAGAATTTCGGACGAAGGTTACGAAGGACATACCTTCGTGAGCATAATAACAAGGGACGAAGCATTCATATAAATCATGAGGTATAAAATAAACATTTAAATATTATCATAGAACCATCTCCATTTTTATTATCATGAATGAATATAAATGACTTCAAATTACAAATGTACCTTCGGTCCTGAGGAAAGCAAAAGTACAGGTGTGATGTGAAAGCAAATGACAGGTTCGCGTGAACAGTACAGGGGTACTGTTCACCTATTTATAGATACAGGTCACAGCCTGTGACAAATTACAATTATGCCCCTTACAAAAGTTTACAACATTGACTCAGACCTCTATGGACAAAAAGGTCATTCTATCTCTATGTCGGTTTGTAACGCCGAAGCTCCATGAAAAGGAACCTTCGGCCATCTCCTGGGGACAACTTCAGCCGAAGCTGCTTCTTCGTGCAAGACCTTCGGCGCAACGAAGCATGACCCCAACAGTAGCCCCTTTCGCGGTGCTAGATCGTTTTTCGTAACGAGCTTGACCCGTGAAAAAAGCCTCTTCAGCTTCGGGAAGCCGAAGGTCCAAAAAACACCTTCCCTGAGCTCGTTGCCGAGAAACGATCCGGTTTCCGAACGCGTGCCAGGCCCACCTTGCAGAGTTACTATTTGATCTTTGCGGTCCACTGCACAGCGAGTACAAGTGACTGCCCGCCTGGTGTAAAAATCGTGCCGCTTCGCCTTCTTACCTGCAGCACTATATAAGCAGACGAGTAGGTGTGAAGTTACCACAGCATTCATTGCTATTTGCACTGTTTTGCTGCCAAAATTTTTAACTATAGCCGAAGCTTGATTCTCAGAATCGAACGAAGGTCCATCTCGACGTCTGCTTCGTCAGAAAGAAAGGCTTCGGGAGAAAAAGAAAAAGTATCTAACTTCCCCAAATTCAGAATCAAATGGCCAGAGTACGATCTACTGCCAGAGTTGCACGTGAAGGAGACGAAGCCGAAGGTTCGAATACTGTGCCCATCTCCGAAGCGATGCAGCGTTCCGGACTGGTGACTGCGGAAGAAATGCCTGCTGCTGAAGCAAACCCGACAACTGCCGAAGGAGAAGAAGAAAACATTGAAGGGACTGATCCCGAAGATGACTACCGTATTGCCATGCCCAGCAAGCCCAGTCACCTAGATTTCGGAAAGTCGACTGTTTCAAAGGCTGATCTTTCCAAGATGGTGAAAGCAGGTTTTTTCAGTGAAGATCAGAAGAAGCTACTTCGTTTCGGGGGAGAAGAAACCACCCCGAAGCCAGAGAAGGACGAGATTGTCATCTTCAAGAGCTTTTTAAAGGCTGGGCTGAGATTCCCTCTTCACGAGATTATTGCGGAGATACTGAAGAGGTTTGGTATCTACCTTCACCAGTTAACTCCTAACGCTATCGTTAGGCTTAGCGTTTATATTTGGGCCCTCCGAAGTCAAGCAGTGGAGCCATTTGCCGACAGTTTCTGTCGAGTTCATGAGTTACATTATCAAACAAAGGCCAGAAAAGATGGGCTACATGAAAACTTCGGTTGCTACAATTTTGCCTACCGGAAAACCGCAAAGTTTCCTGTAATCAGCTACCGAAGCAAATGGCCGGCAGGCTGGAAATCAGAATGGTTCTATGTCAAGGTTGATGACGACAAGGAGAAGCTTGTGCAAAGTCCACTCGAGCTGATCTTCGGAGAAACCCGACCCCGCTGCAACATGACACCAGAGGGTCAAACTCAACAGGCAATGGATGAATTCAGAATTATTGCAGAGCATATCGGTACCAGGGATCTAGTTCAAGAATTCTTGGCATTCAGAGTCTTCCCTACTCTGAAAGAATGGGAGATGCCAAAGTTAAAGGGGGAGAAGAAGGAGGGGGAACTTGTCCGGCTTCCTTATCACTTCAAATTCAAGAAATACTTTAAGAAGCCCTGCCAAGAGTGGCTGGACACAGTTGAGGTGATGTGTAATGAAATTCTTGGAAATTATTCGAAAAAAGAAGATCAACTGATGACAGCAGCCTTCGGCACCCGTCTGAAGCGAAGGCTGAACCGAGTGCTTGATGCCCTGGGCTTCGAGTACCCTGACTATGAGCAGTTGAGCAAGGGTGCTGAGGGCCAAAAAAGAAAAAGAGTGACCGAAACTCTGAATAAGGATGAAGAAAGACCAGCAAAAGAGAAGAAAATTCCCAAGAAAAGAAAAATATCAACTCCGAAGCGAAAATTATCCGAAGAAGAGGGGACCCCCACACCACCTTCTACCAGCGACGTGGAGGAAATTTTAAAGGTAATGACTGAACCCATGCCCACGAAGCTAAGTCCATTAGGGCCTCAACTGACGAAGCTTTTTCGAAAGGTGGAAGAGCCGGAACAAACAAAGATAACCAAACCAAAGCGGCAAAGAATTATTGCAGTGACCGAAGTTATCGATAAGACGCCGCCGAGGGCGTCAATTCAGAAAACGGCAACTGCTGAAGACACAACAAACGTCGAAGTCGCACCTTCGGAGGTCGCGGCTACCGAAGCCGCTACAGCCGAAGATGTGGACTTAGAAACTACCATTGAGGACATCGACAAAATTTTGCAAGACATGGCTGCAGAAGAAGCTGCCACTGCTGCTGAAAAAACCATGGCCACAGTGCCTGGGAAGGGGAAAGAAATAGCCGAAGACACTTCGGACGACGAAGCCTACACATTTCAAAATTTAGTTGGGCAAAAAGTTTCGAAGGACGAAATAGAAGAGCTTAAAGACTATGCCAAAACTTGCGGATACAAGCCAGGAGCTCTTCTTTTCGGAGGTGTGGACGATGAAAAATTAGGCTGCATTCGAGACCAAACCGGAGCTAAGGTCATCGGTACTCTATCAAAGAGTATCGGTTTTCCGAAGCTAGAGACAGATATCAGCCGCTACCGACGACAACATATCGTCGGCAGCTTATTTTATTCCAATTTCAAGGTAAACAACCTTTTCTCTGGTTTTTATTGCTTTTAATAATGAAAATGTTACTAACGAAAATTGTTTCTGTGCAGAGCATGCTACTGAGCAAAGCTCTGAAGATGCAGCAGGATTTGGAGGACAAAAAACACGAAGCTATAATTGAAAATTTAGAGAGCAAGATAAAAGAACAATCAGCTATCATTGAAAAGAAGGACTTCGAGCTTCAATCAACCGAAGGCTTGTTGGCAGAGACCGAAGCTAAAGTATCAGAATTGAATTCGAAGCTTATCGGTCAATCAAAACAGTTTGAACAAGAAAAGCTAGAGCTTAATTCAAAACTTGAAGCCGAAGTCCAAGCCAACTCAGATTTGAAGAAATCATTAACAAGCCTTCAGGATAAATGTTTGAAATTTAGTACTAGCTGCATTCAACAATTAAAAAAGATCTTTTACTCAGTTGGAGCCAGCAGCGGGAAATTTACCCCTTCAGCCGAAAATTTACCAAAGGCCTTCGATCACATTGAAGCTGAAATTGATGAGGTTGACGAAGTTATAGCCGGGCACGGTGACTTCTGTGCCTGGGTAGCTTCTCGGGGTACTGCTGCAGCGTTCCTGAAGGCCGGCTGCGAGCATGGAAAAATCGTCAACAGGCCCAACTTCACCTTGTCTCCATCAATCCTGGACGATATTCCTGACCTCGCCCGAAGCATCTCAAATAGATTTATAAAAATGATATGGACAAAAGGCGGGCGAGAGAAGGCTGGAGACGAAGCTCGAAGTCATCTTGATCCAGTACGAAATCATACTTTGTACTTACCTTCTCCTTCACGCTTGATTTTTACTCGCGATACCTTGATTCATGTAGGATGACGAAGGTGAAGATGATGCTTAAAATATGTCGCCGAAGCCGTCGCCGAAGCTGAAGCTTAGTGAAGATCAGTAGAAGTATACTATAGAAAAAACTCAGGATACTTTTGTAACAACTTTTGTAAATACAATTAAACTGTTCTCAAGGAACTTTGTACATACCTTGTAATATATTCTTACCCCTTTATTGAGACGCTTTGATGTGGACGAAATCAGTATTTTGAGCCGAAGGCGAAAAAACACCTTCCCTTCTTTTCGTACACAACGAAGCATAAAAGACCACTTCTTCTTTTTGCCGAAGCTTTTCTTTTTTGTACACTAGAAAACATAAAAGACTACTTCTTCTTTTTGCCGAAGCAACCACTTAGGAACACAAATGCTATGAATGAATGCTTATGAATGCAAATGCTATGATGTAATGTGATGTGCGAATGAATGTCCAAAACATATATCCGAAGCCACACTCAGCCATTATTTCCTTAGAAACAACCACACATCAGCTCTGCATTCCCTTAGGAGCGACTTTGGAGCTTCTTCGCCTTTTACTTAGACGATATAAGCTATGCATTCCCTTAGGAACGTCTTTGGAGCTTCTTCGCCTTTTACTTAGGCGGTATAAGCTCTGCATCCCCTTAGGGACGTCTTTGGAGCTTCTTCGCCTTTTACTTAGGCGGTATAAGCTCTGCATCCCCTTAGGGACGTCTTTGGAGCTTCTTCTCTCTTTTTTTTCAGTTTCGGCGCTCGATGGTGCGTTCTCAGCTTTTACATTTACATTCTTTGGGGGATTTTGCTCTTATAAAACTAAAAAGGAAATTACAGATGATGGCCCCATTAAAAACCTTTCTCCCCCTTTAGAAAGGAAAAGGGTGCCATGAAAAAGAAAAGAAAAAACATAAAAAGTTACATCAAGTTATACATAATATCGCCGAAGCTCATCCGCATTCCAAGATCTTGGAATTTCGTTGCCATCCATGTCCTTCAATCTGTAGGAACCAGGCCTTGACGAAGATGCTACTAAGAAAGGCCCTTCCCATTTCAATTGTAACTTGCCCACTGTATCTGGGTTGGCCACTCTCCGAAGCACCAAGTGTCCCGGCTCAATATTTTTTAGCCGGACCTTTCTATCTCGCCATTTAACTGTTTCAGCCTGGTATTTATTGATGTTTTCCACGGCCTGAAGTCTGATTCCTTCTAAAGCATCTTTTTCCACAAGACAATCATCTTCAGGACTTGATTCTGCCGAAGCTACTACTCTTATTGATCCAGCTTTGGCTTCTTCCGGAGTTATTGCTTCGTCACCGAATAATAACTTGAATGGGGTAAAGCCTGTAGACCTTGATGTTGTTGTATTGTGGCTCCACACCACTTTGGTTAACTGATCTGGCCACTTTCCCCTGGGTTGATTGAAGATTAACTTCATTATTCCTGTCATTATGATGCCGTTGGCCCTTTCAACAAGCCCATTCGACTCCGGATGCCTGACTGATGCAAAATGGATCTTCGTTCCAATTTGATCACAGAAATTTCTGAAAGCTTCGGAGTCGAACTGCGTTCCGTTATCTACAGTGATGGCCTTCGGTACCCCAAAGCGACAGACAATATTCTGCCAGAAAAACTTTTGGACAGTGGCCGAAGTTATTGTGGCTAATGGCTTCGCCTCAATCCACTTGGAAAAATACTCCACAGCTACTATAACATATTTTAGATTCCCTTGGGCCGGTGGTAATGGACCCAACAAGTCAAGGCCCCACCTTTGCAATGGCCAGATGGGTTGTATCAGCTGTGTCAAAGACGAAGGTTGCTTTTGATCTCTTGCACATTTCTGACAACCTTCGCACTTTTGAACTAACTCCGCTGCATCCGAAGCTGCCTTCGGCCAATAAAACCCTTGGCGGAAAACTTTTCCAAGTAACGGCCTAGATCCGATGTGGGATCCACACAGGCCTGCATGTATCTCTTTCATTAACTCTATACCTTCGGTTCTAGACAAGCACTTGAGCAGCGGGGCACAAACTCCATGTTTGTATAGTTCCCCTTCTATCATGACATACGGGCGAGCTCTTGCCTCTATTCTTTTATTGTAAGCTTCGTCATCTGATAAGAAGTTACCCTGAAGGTAAGAGATTATTTCAGTTCTCCAATCTTCGCTGTAAACAGGAGAAATGTTGAGGACTGCTCTTTCAAGGAGCTCTACTGAAGGTGCCTTTATTGTTTCGAAGAACACATCCGAAGGTAACGGCAGCCCCTGTGCTGCAGACTTGGCTAGCAAATCAGCATGCTCATTTTGCCCTCGAGGGATATTCTTGACAGAAAATCCTTCGAAGGAAGCTTCGATCCTTCGGACCGTGTCTAGGTATTTTTCAAGCTTCGGGTCTTTAGCCTTGCAACTTTTGTCAATATGACCCGAAACAACCTGGGAATCAGTTTTAAGAATCGCCCTTCTGATTCCCATTGCCTTTAGTTTCCGAAGACCCAGGAGCAGGGCTTCATACTCAGTAATATTATTTGTGCAGCTGAAGTCAAGTCTTGCTGCATAGCAAGTTTTAACCTTGGATGGTGAGACCAACACAGCAGCTGCACCTGCTCCGAAGGTTCCCCAAGAGCCATCACAAAACACTGTCCACACTTCGGCATCTTTATTTGATTCTTCATTCTGAGCCCCTGGCGTCCAGTCGGCAATGAAATCTGCCAATGCTTGAGACTGGATCGAGGATCTATGCACATAATCAATGTAAAATTCATTGAGCTCCGCAGCCCATTTTCCAATCCGTCCAGTAGCTTCTCTATTTCTCATGATATCCTTCAACGGCTGCGAAGAAGGAACAATAATATTGTATGCCTGAAAATAATGCCGAAGCTTCCTGGATGCCATTAAAACGGCATACAACACCTTCTCTAGCTCTGTATAATTTTTCTTTGATACACTGAGGACTTCAGATACAAAATATATTGGGAGCTGCTTCTTGACTTGGCCATCAAACTTCTCCTGGACAAGCGCCGCACTTACTGCTGAGTGCGAAGCTGCCACATATAACAACAGAGGAGCCCCTGGCGTTGGTGGAGTTAATGTTGTTAGATCTATTAAGTATTGCTTCAGCTCTTCGAAGGCTTTTTGCTGACTTGGGCCCCATTGAAAGACTTCAGCTGACTTCAGCACCTCGAAAAATGGTAAGTTTCTTTCTGCTGATCTGGATATAAATCTGTTGAGAGATGCCAACCTTCCTGTCAATCTTTGGGCTCCCTTTCTTGTGGTTGGTGGCTCCATTCGCAGTATAGCTTCGATTTTATTTGGATTAGCTTCGATTCCCTTTGTTGAAACCAAGCATCCAAGAAATTTGCCCTTCTTTACTCCGAAGACACATTTTTCTGGATTCAGCTTCAGACCAGCTTGTCTGAAGCTGGCGAAGGTCTCCTGCAGATCAGCAATATGATTTTCCTGCTTCGTGCTTTTTACGATAATGTCATCAACATAGGTCAACACATTTCTGCCTATCTGAGACTGGAGAACCTTCGCAGTCATTCTGCTGAAACTCCCTCCAGCATTCTTGAGCCCCTCAGGCATCCGAAGATAGCAATATGTGCCACTTGGGGTTATGAAGCTAGTTTTCGGCTCATCTTCCTTCTTCATCCAAATTTGATGATAGCCTGAGTAGCAGTCTAGGAGACTCATGAGCTCTGAAGAAGCTGCTGCATCGACTAAAGAGTCTATCCTTGGCAGCGGGAATTCGTCCTTCGGACAAGCCTTGTTGAGATCTGTGAAATCGATACACATTCTCCACTTGCCATTGGCCTTCTTCACCATAACAGTGTTAGCTAGCCACTCTGGATACTTCACTTCTCTGATAACTCCTGCACTGAGGAGTCTTTTTACTTCATTGCGAGCCCCTTCGGCCTTGTCATCAGACATTTTCCGAAGCCTCTGCTTTCGGGGTCTGAAGGATAGGTCAACATTGAGCGAATGTTCAATAACATCCCGATTTACTCCACAGAGATCATTAGCTGACCATGCAAAAACATCTTTGTTGTTGAATAAAAACCTTATCAAGGTTTTCTCCTGGTCTTCAGATAATTGCGAGCCCAGCAGCACCTTCTGCTGTGCTATGTCCTCACACAATAACATGGGCTTCGGCTGATCCGCTGAAGCTGCCTTTTCCCTCCTGAATTTGTACTGTTCACAAGCTTCAGCTCCATCTATGTTATGGATTGCTTTGGAGTCAGTCCAGCTTCCTTCGGCCCTTCTAGCAGCTTCCTGGCTTCCATGAATAGCAATAGGCCCTTGGTCCGAAGGTATCTTCATGCAAAGATAAGCTGGGTGAAGAATTGCTTCGAAGGCATTAAGAGTATCGCGACCAATGATAGCATTGTAAGGATACTCCATGTCAACAATATCAAACACAATTTGCTCAGTTCTTGTGTTGTTAACAAATCCGAAGGTTACCGGCATGGTAATCTTCCCAAGTGCTACAATCTGCCGCCCTCCGAAGCCACAAAGAGGGTGCGTAGCATCATGAATCTTGTCTTCAGGCTCCTGCATTTGTCTGAAGGCTTTAGCAAATATAATATCAGCTGCACTGCCTGTATCAACCAAGACATTGTGAACCAGAAATCCTTTGATCACACAAGAGATAACCATGGCATCATTATGAGGATAATCCTTAAGCTGAAGGTCTTCCTGAGAGAAAGTGATTGGAATGTGAGACCATTTTGACTTGATGAAGGGTCCCTGCACTCCAACATGCTGCACCCTTCTCTGAGCCTCCTTCTTCTGCTTCTTGTTGGCCGGTTCTGAGCAAGAACCGCCTGTTATCGGGAGCACCAGCTTCGAAGCCGAAGCAGCTCCAGCTTGATTGTTGAACGAAGCCATCAGCTCAGAAAAGTGGAAGTGAGTTCACTGGAGGTGGGCGCCAATGTTGGGGGTTTGTTCTCAAATGCTAAGAATTAAGAACAAGGCAACATAGAAAATGTTAAGTGTTAAAGTCCTTCGACCTCCAAAACATTATATCCCTTCAGGATATAAAGAATTTCGGACGAAGGTTACGAAGGACATACCTTCGTGAGCATAATAACAAGGGACGAAGCATTCATATAAATCATGAGGTATAAAATAAACATTTAAATATTATCATAGAACCATCTCCATTTTTATTATCATGAATGAATATAAATGACTTCAAATTACAAATGTACCTTCGGTCCTGAGGAAAGCAAAAGTACAGGTGTGATGTGAAAGCAAATGACAGGTTCGCGTGAACAGTACAGGGGTACTGTTCACCTATTTATAGATACAGGTCACAGCCTGTGACAAATTACAATTATGCCCCTTACAAAAGTTTACAACATTGACTCAGACCTCTATGGACAAAAAGGTCATTCTATCTCTATGTCGGTTTGTAACGCCGAAGCTCCATGAAAAGGAACCTTCGGCCATCTCCTGGGGACAACTTCAGCCGAAGCTGCTTCTTCGTGCAAGACCTTCGGCGCAACGAAGCATGACCCCAACACCGGCGAACCACTGACGGCTACCGCAGCCTCAACGACGACGACGCCATCGAGTACACCATCGGCAGCGACGGAGGAGGTCCTAGTTGCACCCACCCCCGCCATGGGGGGTGACGCGGGGGGTGCGTCTAGCTCTATCTCATCGCCCACTCTGGAGGAGGCGGAGGTGGTTTTTGGGCGGCGGCTCTGATCCGGCGCCGAGCTAGAAGCGGCGCCGGTTCTCCTCCCCCGGGTGCTATCTCGTGTCCGTCAGGTTCTTCAAGAGACCAAGGCGGTGATCCAGCGGGAATGGGAGGCGCTGGAATCTGAGCACCAGCGCCTCAGCGACTAGCGCACCTAGCTGGAGGAGCGCACCAAGGCGGCGTCCCACCAGTTCGCCTTTGAGCGGTCCAAACTGGCGTGGGATCGCAAAGACTACAAGAAGGACCTCCAGAAGGTGTACGCTAGGGAGCTGGATGTGAGCCGGAAGGAGAAGAGGCTGAACAAGAAGGAGGAGGCCTTGAACCAGAGGAAAGAGGTCGTCACAGAGCTGAGCGCCATGAACGCAATCTTGGAAGAGCAGCAGACCCAGCAGACCGCGGCTGTGGAGAGGCTGCAAAAGTTGTAGCAAGAGCTCGACGGCAAGGCCAGCGCTGCCGCCCTCGCCGAGGAGAAACTTAAAGCGAAGGAGCAATCCTTGGAGAGGCGGGAGACGGACCTCACCAGGCGGGAGAAGGATCTCGCTTTCCGGGGAGAGATCCAGACTCGGCAAGGTGAGATGCTGGCCGAGCACGAGCTCGAGCTCGAGGCGGAGCAGAAGGAGAAGGAGCTAGAGGATCGGATCCGGCAGTTCCAGGCAGCGCAGGCTGCACCGGGCCCCCAGGCGGTGGAGGCGATGAAGAAAGCACTTGAAGATCTCCAGGCGGAGCATCGCGCCGGGGTCCAGCGCATCGCTGCATGGGCCGGCGAGGCAAGCACGACACTAGTGTCGCTAGGGATGAGTCCCATCCCGGTGTCAGAGCTGCCATCATCCATCTCCAACGTGCTCCCGGTGCTGGACTCCGCCGCCGCGTCAGAGATATATGGAGTAACTAATGCAGGTGACGCCTGAGCAATCTCTTGGTGCCATGATGTCCGCAGCCCGCGCAGTATTGATATGCAACGATAGCTTCCTTGGTAACGTACGAGTGATGATGAGTATAGTGCACGCGGCAGTATAGGCGTGCTGCCTGCCAGCGGAATGGACAGGCATGCCGCCTGCGAGCGAAATGGACAGGTCTCATTAAATGCTGAGGCAGCACACTGCTTGCCAGTGGAATGGACAGGTCGTCGCCTGACAGCAGAATGGACAGGTCTCAATAAATGCGGAGGCGGCACACCGCCTGTCAGTGGAATGGACAGGCGGCGCGCCTTATCCGCAATAAATGCAGCGGCCACGTAACCCGGAGGTCTTACGTCAGGCACCGCCCGTTGGCTTACGTCACGCGCAGTAGGCCACGTGGCAGCATCGGGTCTCTGCTTGGGCGGGGAGCAAAAGCGTATGCGGACAGGTCCGCACCAGACTAGGTCTGGACACGTGTCGGTACTGGACCCTCGCCTGGGTCCTGTTCAAGGCCCAAGTATGTTCTGTCCTGGGACCTTGGGACCCTCCTGTGGGCGGCTCGGACCCCATACGGGGGGGTCCGGATCTAGGGCTAGGCAAAAAACCCGAAACCCGAAACCCGAACCCAAAATACCCGAAACCCGAATTTTGTTTGGGAATTTCAGGTAGCAACTTGTAAAACCCGAATTTATTTTGGGTAATTCGGGTATCACAATCGGGTACCAGAAATACCCGAATTACCCAAACTTTCATGTGTCATGTACTCATGTCATGCTTAATTATTAATCTGTATATCTATAATTATGTGTAAGTGTGCATAACTTGTGATTGTAGATTGATTGTGTTTTATATGCCATGTATATCATTATTCAAACTATATTTTTATACTAATTTAATAGGGTGTATGTGTTTTTATGAAGCCGACACAATAGTTCGGGTAGTTCGGGAATACCCAAACCCGAACCCGAAATTTCGGGTACCCGAATTTTCGGGTATTGCAAAACCCGTTGTAATTTCGGGTATCGATTCTTAAAACCCGAAATTTTAAAAACCGAAATCACCCGACCCAAAATTTTCGGGTAACCCGAACGCCCACCTCTATCTGGATCCCACTCCAGGGGTCCGGCTTGCACACGTGGAGGTCCGAGACCAACCTTGGGGGTCCGAACTGTATATCCGGGGTCCGGGACCAACCTTGGGGGTCCGGACTGTATATCTGGGGGTCCGGCGCTCTCCCGTGGGGGTCCGGACTCACTGTTGATGCTTTGGAGTATGCCACCTTCTCTGGACACGTGGCGGCTTCGGACCCACCCATGTGGTGGGGTCTGAAAGGGAAATGTGCCCTTGGGCCATTTCTAAGTGTTTTGGTGATTGAGTGCCAACACAAGTGCTTTTGTGTTAATCTATGCAAAGTGGTGGACAAAGTGCAAATCATGTCAAAAGGTATGTTTCTAGACATAGTACATTGTTTTATGGACTAATGTATTGTGTCTAAGTGCTGGAAACAGGAAAAATCAAGTTAGAGAAGAAATGGCTTTGTTCAGCCAAAGTCTGCTCAGTCTGGGTGCACCGGACAGTGTCCGGTGGCGCACCAAACAGTGTTCGATACGCCAGACTGACTCTGGCGAACCTGCTGCTCTCGGGACTTCGACGGCGGTGTACGGCTAAAATTCACCGGACTGTCCGGTGGCGCACCGGACTGTCCGGTGAGCCGTTCACAGGCGAACTCGTCGCTCTCGGGAGATGATTAACGTCGTACGACTAAAATTCACCGGACTGTCCGGTAGTGCACCGGACTGTCCGGTGAGCCAACGGTCGACCGGGCCAATGGTCGGCCGCGCGATCTGCGTGGGACACGTGGCCGAGCCAACGACTAGAAGGAGGCACCGGACTGTCCGGTGTGCACCGGACAGTGTCTGGTGCGCCAACGGCTCTCAAACCCCAACTGTCGGCTTCGCCAAATAAGAAAGGATATCCGCACCGGACAGTGTCCGGTGCGCCAGGCGACAGAAGGCAAGATCAACCTTCCTATAATGCTCTCAACGGCTCCTAGCTGCCTTGGGGCTATAAAAGGAACCCCTAGGCGCATGGAGGAGCACACCAAGCATACTCAAAGCATTCCTAAGCACCGAGACTTCGATTCCACGCATTTGTTTCTTCGTGATAGCATCTAGAGCTCTAGTTGAGTTGTGAACTCATCGAGTTGTGTTGCGAGCTCTTGTTGCGACTTGTGTGCGTGTTGTCTCTGTGATTTCGTGTCTTGTGTGCGTTGCTCATCCCTCCCTTACTCCATGCTTCTTTATGAACTTCAAGTGTAAGGGCGAGAGACTCCAAGTTGTGGAGATTCCTCGCAAACGGGATAAAGAAAAGCAAAGCAAAACACCGTGGTATTCAAGTGGGTCTTTGGACCGCTTGAGAGGGGTTGATTGCAACCCTCGTCCGTTGGGACGCCACAACGTGGAGTAGGCAAGCGTTGGTCTTGGCTGAACCACGGGATAAACCACTGTGCTATTTCTGTGATTGATCTCTGGTGGTTATTGTGTTTTGTTGAGACTCCTCTCTAGCCACTTGGCGATTATTGTGCTAACGCTTAACCAAGGTTTTGTGGCTTAAATTTCAAGTTTTACAGGATCACCTATTCACCCCCCCTCTAGGTGCTCTCAATTGGTATCGGAGTCGTTCTCTTCACAAAGGGACTAATCGCCCGAAGAGATGGATCCTAAGGGGAAGGGAATCGTGATCAACGATAAGGAGAAGGAGTCCTTCGTCAACGAGCCGAAGGATGACAAGCCTACCGACTCGGGCTCGGGCCACAAACGCAAAGATGAGAAGAAGAAGAAGACGAGACGCATCAAGGAGATTGTCTACTACGACGACAGCGATGAGTCCACTTCTTCCCAAAAGGATGACTACGACTACGAGAAACAAAAGACGGTTAATTCGAATTTTTCTTTCGATTACTCTCGTATTCCTCAGAGTTCAAATGCTCATTTGCTTTCCATCCCTCTTGGCAAACCTCCACACTTTGATGGGGAGGACTACGGATTTTGGAGTCACAAAATGCAGTCACCTGTTCTCTCTCCATCCAAACATATGGGAGATTGTTGAGAATGGAATGAAATTTGATAGCTCGGATAGTCCTATATTTATTAATGAACAGATACATAAAAATGCACAAGCTACTACTGTGTTGTTAGCCTCTTTGTGCAGGGACGAGTACCATAAGGTGAGCGGCTTGGACAATGCCAAGCAGATCTGGGACACCCTCAAGATCTCTCATGAGGGGAACGATGTCACCTTGCTCACCAAGATGGAGTTGGTAGAGGGCGAGCTTGGAAGATTCGCGATGATAAGGGGCAAGGAGCCAACCCAAACATACAACCGGCTCAAGACCCTTATCAACAGAATAAGGAGCTACGGAAGCACGCGATGGACAAACCACGACGTCGTTCGCCTGATGCTAAGGTCCTTTACTGTACTTGATCCATATTTGGTGAACAATATTCGTGAAAATCCTAGGTACACCAAGATGTCGCCCGAAGAAGTCCTTGGGAAGTTCGTGAGCGGGCGAATGATGATCAAGGAGGCGAGATACGTGGACGACGCGTTAAACGGTCCAATCCATGAGCCTCAACCCATTGCTCTCAAGGCAACGAGGAGCAAGGAGGCGCTACCTAGCAAGGTGGCGCAAGTTGAGGCGGTCGGGCTTAATGATGAAGAGATGGCCCTCATCATCAAGCGCTTCAAGACGGCGCTAAAGGGTCGCAAGGGACAGCCAAGCAAGACCAAGACAAAGGGGAAGCGCTCATGCTTCAAATGTGGTAAGATTGGTCATTTTATTGCTAACTGTCCCGATAATGAAAGTGACCAGGAAAAAGGGAACAAAAGGGAGAAGAAGAAGAATTACAAGAAGGCCAAGGGCGAGGCACATATCGGAAAGGAGTGGGATTCGGATTGCTCCTCTTCTGACTCCGACAATGAAGGACTCGCCGCCACCGCCTTCAACAAGTCATCCCTCTTCCCTAACGAGCGTCACACATGCCTCATGGCGAAGGAGAAGAAGGTATGTACTCGAGACAGTACTACTTATGATTCTTCTAGTGATGATGAGTCTAGTGATGAAGAAATAGATTACTCTAGTTTGTTCAAGGGATTGGATAGAACTAAAATAGATAAGATTAATGAATTGATTGATGCCTTGAATGAAAAGGATAGACTTTTAGAGAAACAAGAGGACCTTTTATATGAAGAGCATGATAAATTTGTTAGTGCACAAAATTCACTTGCTCTAGAAGTTAAAAGGAATGAAATGCTTTCTAGTGAATTGTCTACATGTCATGACTCTATCTCTAGCTTAAAGAGAATTAACAATGATTTAAATGCTAAATTAGAAGTAGCAAGTAAATCTAACTCTTGTGTAGAACATGTTATGATTTGCAATAGGTGTAAAGATTTTGACATTGATGCTTGTAGTGAACACCTAGTTTCAATTTCCAAAATAAATGATGAATTGGCTAGTCTTAATGCCCAACTTAAGACTAGCAAAAGTGAATTCGATAAGCTAAAATTTGCAAGGGATGCCTACACGATTGGTAGACACCCCTCAATTAAGGATGGACTTGGCTTCAAGAGGGAAGCCAAGAACTTGACAAGCCATAAGGCTCCCATCTCCGCCAAGGAGAAAGGGAAGGCCCCTATGGCTAGTAGTCCTAAAAGGAATCATGCTTTTATGTACCATGATAGGAGACATTCTAAGAATGCCTTTAGAAGTTATGATGCTTTTGATTTTCATGCTATGACTGCTTCTAGTTCCCATGTTATGCATGATACAAATGTTGCTAGTAGAAATGTTGTTCATAATATGCCTAGGAGAAATGTTGTTAATGTTCCTAGGAAAGTTAATGAACCTTCTACAATATATCATGCTTGCAATGCTTCATTTGCCATTTGTAGAAAGAATAAGAAGGTGATTGCTAGGAAGTTAGGGGCCAAATGTAAGGGAGACAAAACTTGCATTTGGGTCCCTAAGACAATTGTGACTAACCTTGTAGGACCCAACAAGAGTTGGGTACCTAAGACCCAAGCCTAAATTTGCCTTGCAGGTTTATGCATCCGGGGGCTCAAGCTGGATTATCGACAGTGGATGCACAAACCACATGACAGGGGAGAAGAGGATGTTCTCTTCCTACGTCAAGAACAAGGATTCCCAAGATTCAATAATATTCGGTGATGGGAACCAAGGCAAGGTAAAAGGGTTAGGTAAAATTGCTATTTCATCCGAGCACTTTATATCTAATGTGTTTTTAGTTGAGTCTCTTGGATATAATTTGTTATCTGTTAGTCAATTATGCAATATGGGATATAATTGTCTATTCACAAATGTAGATGTGTCTGTCTTTAGAAGATGTGATGGTTCACTAGCTTTTAAGGGTGTACTAGACGACAAACTTTATTTGGTTGATTTTGCAAAAGAAGAGGCCGGTCTAGATGCATGCTTAATTGCCAAGACTTGCATGGGCTGGTTGTGGCATCGCCGCTTAGCACATGTGGGGATGAAGAACCTCCACAAGCTTCTAAAGGGAGAACACATGATAGGTCTAACTAATGTGCATTTCGAAAAAGATAGACCTTGTGCAGCTTGTCAAGCAGGGAAACAAGTGGGAAGCTCTCATCACACCAAAAATGTGATGACCACATCAAGACCCTTGGAGATGCTTCAATGGACCTCTTCGGACCCGTCGTCTATCTAAGCATAGGAGGAAGTAAGTATGGTCTTGTTATAGTTGATGATTTTTCCCGCTTCACTTGGGTATTCTTTTTGCAGGATAAATCTGAAACCCAAGGGACCCTCAAGCGCTTCCTCAAGAGAGCTCAAAATGAGTTTGAGCTCAAGGTGAAGAAGATAAGGAGCGACAACGGGTCCGAATTCAAGAACCTTCAAGTGGAGGTGTATCTTGAGGAGGAAGGAATCAAGCACGAGTTCTCCGCTCCCTACACACCACTACAAAATGGTGTGGTAGAGAGGAAGAACAGGACGCTCATCGATATGGCGAGGATAATGCTTGGAGAGTTCAAGACCCCCGAGCGCTTTTGGTCGGAGGCCGTGAACACGGCTTGCCACACCATCAACCGGGTCTACCTTCACCGCCTCCTCAAGAAGACTTCGTATGAGCTTCTAACCGGTAACAAACACAATGTGTCTTACTTTCGTGTATTTGGGAGCAAGTGTTATATTCTTGTGAAGAAAGGTAGAACTTCTAAATTTGCTCCCAAAGCTGTAGAAGGGTTTTTATTAGGTTATGACTCAAATACAAAGGCGTATAGGGTCTTCAACAAATCATCGGGTTTGGTTGAAGTCTCTAGCGACGTTGTATTTGATGAGACTAATGGATCTCCAAGAGAGCAAGTTGTTGATCTTGATGATGTAGATGAAGAAGACGTTCCGACGGCCGCAATACGCACCATGGCGATTGGCGATGTGCGACCACAGGAACAATTGGAGCAAGATCAACCTTCTTCCTCAACAATGGTGCATCCCCCAACCCAAGATGATGAACAGGTACCTCAAGTGGAGGCGCGTGATCAAGGGGGAGCACAGGATGTCCAAGTTGAAGAGGAAGAAGCACAACCGGCACCTCCAACCCAAGTTCGAGCGACGATTCAAAGGGATCATCCCGTCGACCAAATATTGGGGGATATTAGCAAGGGAAGGCCTTGCTAGATCCGGACTGGGTGTTGGCCATGCAGGAGGAACTCAACAACTTCAAGCGTAATGAAGTTTGGACACTGGTGCCTCGTCCCAAGCAAAATGTTGTGGGAACCAAGTGGGTGTTCCGCAACAAACAGGACGAGCACGGGGTGGTGACGAGGAACAAAGCTCGACTTGTGGCAAAAGGTTATGCCCAAGTCGCAGGTTTGGACTTTGAGGAGACTTTTGCTCCTGTGGCTAGGCTAGAGTCCATTCGAGATGTACGTGGAGGAGGTGTACGTGGAGCAACCCCCTGGCTTCGAGGATGAACGGTACCCCGACCACGTGTGTAAGCTCTCTAAGGCGCTCTATGGACTTAAGCAAGCCCCAAGAGCATGGTATGAATGCCTTAGAGACTTTCTAATTGCTAATGCTTTCAAGGTTGGGAAAGCCGATCCAACTCTTTTTACTAAGACTTGCGATGGTGATCTTTTTGTGTGCCAAATTTATGTCGATGACATAATATTTGGTTCTACTAATCAAAAGTCTCGTGAAGAGTTTAGCAGGCTAATGACGCAGAAATTCGAGATGTCGATGATGGGTGAGTTGAACTACTTCCTTGGGTTCCAAGTGAAGCAACTCAAGGATGGCACCTTCATCTCCCAAACGAAGTACACGCAAGACCTGCTAAAGCGGTTTGGGATGAAGGACGCCAAGCCCGCAAAGACGCCGATGGGAACTGACGGACACACCGACCTCAACAAAGGAGGTAAGTCCGTTGATCAAAAGGCATACCGGTCAATGATAGGTTCTTTGCTTTATTTATGTGCTAGTAGACCGGATATTATGCTTAGCGTATGCATGTGTGCTAGATTTCAATCCGATCCAAGGGAGTGTCACTTGGTGGCCATGAAGCGAATTCTTAGATATTTAGTCGCTACGCCTTGCTTCGGGATCTGGTATCCTAAGGGGTCTAACTTTGACTTGATTGGATACTCAGACTCCGACTATGTTGGATGTAAGGTCGATAGGAAGAGTACATCGGGGACGTGCCAATTCTTAGGAAGGTCCCTGGTGTCGTGGAACTCTAAGAAACAAACTTCCGTTGCTCTATCCACCGCTGAGGCCGAGTACATTGCCGCAGGACAGTGTTGCGCGCAACTACTTTGGATGAGGCAAACCCTCCGGGACTTTGGCTACAATCTGAGCAAAGTCCCACTCCTATGTGATAATGAGAGTGCTATCCGAATAGCGGAAAATCCTGTTGAGCACAGCCGCACAAAGCACATTGACATCCGGCATCACTTTTTGAGAGACCACCAGCAAAAGGGAGATATCGAAGTGTTTCATGTTAGCACCGAGAACCAGCTAGCCGATATCTTTACCAAGCCTTTAGATGAGAAGACCTTTTGCAGGCTGCGTAGTGAGCTAAATATCCTAGATTCGCGGAACTTGGATTGATTTATAGCATACATGTATTTATGCCTTTGATCATGTTCCTTATGCATTTTGTTGCTTACTGTGGTGCTCAAGTTGTACAATCACTCCCCGGACCTCACAAGTCCTTTTGCAAGTGATGCACATATTTAGGGGGAGTTGTGTTACAACTTGACCCTTTGAGACTAACCGTGTGCTTGAGTTTGCTTGATTTAGTCTCAAAGGAGGTTTGAAAGGGAAAAGGTGGACTTGGACCATGAAAGACTTCCACTGCACTCCGATGAGAGGGTATCCACACCGGACTGTCCGGTGCGCCAGGCGACAGAAGGCAAGATCAGCCTTCTTAGAATGCTCTCAACGGCTCCTAGCTGCCTTGGGGCTATAAAAGGGACCCCTAGGCGCATGGAGGAGGACATCAAGCATACTCAAAGAATTCCTAAGCACCGAGACTTCGATTCCACGCATTTGTTTCTTCGTGATAGCATCTAGAGCTCTAGTTGAGTTGTGAACTCGTCGGGTTGTGTTGCGAGCTCTTGTTGCGACTTGTGTGCGTGTTGACATTCTGATTTTGTGTCTTGTGTGCGTTGCTCATCCCTCCCTTACTCCGTGCTTCTTTGTGAACTTCAAGTGTAAGGGCGAGAGGCTCCAAGTTGTGGAGATTCCTCGCAAACGGGATATAGTAAAGCAAGCAAAACACTGTGGTATTCAAGTGGGTCTTTGGACCGCTTGAGAGGGGTTGATTGCAACCCTCGTCCGTTGGGACGCCACAACATGGAGTAGGCAAGCGTTGGTCTTGGCCGAACCACGGGATAAACCATTGTGCCATCTCTGTGATTGATCTCTTGTGGTTATTGTGTTTTGTTGAGACTCCTCTCTAGCCACTTGGCGATCATTGTGCTAGCACTTAACCAAGTTTTTGTGGCTTAAGTTTTAAGTTTTACAGGATCACCTATTCACCCCCCTCTAGGTGCTCTCAATTGGTATCGAAGTCGTTCTCTTCACAAAGGGACTAATCGCCCGAAGAGATGGATCCTAAGGGAAAGGGAATCATGATCAACGATAAGGAGAAGGAGTCCTTCGTCAACGAGTCGAAGGATGACAAGCCTACCGACTCTGGCTCGGGGCATAAACGGAAAGATGGGAAGAAGAAGAAGACAAGGCGCATCAAGGAGATCGTCTACTACGACGACAGCGACGAATCCACTCTTCCCAAAAGGACGACTACGACTACGAGAAACAAAAGACGGTTAATTCGAACTTTTCTTTCGATTACTCTCGTATTCCGCAGAGTTCAAATGCGCATTTGCTTTCCATCCCTCTTGGCAAACCTCCACACTTTGATGGGGAGGACTACGGATTTTGGAGTCACAAAATGCGTAGTCACTTATTCTCTCTCCATCCAAGCATATGGGAGATTGTTGAGAATAGAATGAAATCTGATAGCTCGGATAGTCCTATATTTATTAATGAACAGATTCATAAAAATGCACAAGCTACTACTTTGTTGTTAGCCTCTTTGTGCAGGGACGAGTACCATAAGGTGAGCGGCTTGGACAATGCCAAGAAGATCTGGGACACCCTCAAGATCTCTCATGAGGGGAACGATGTCACCTTGCTCACCAAGATGGAGTTGGTAGAGGGCGAGCTTGGAAGATTCGCGATGATAAGGGGCGAGGAGCCAACCCAAACATACAACCAGCTCAAGACCCTTATCAACAAAATAAGGAGCTACGGAAGCACGCGATGGACGGACCATGACGTCGTTCGCCTGATGTTAAGGTCCTTTACTGTACTTGATCCACATTTGGTGAACAATATTCGTGAAAATCCTAGGTACACCAAGATGTCGCCCGAAGAAGTCCTTGGGAAGTTCGTGAGCGGGCGAATGATGATCAAGGAGGCGAGATACGTGGACGACGCATTGAACGGTCCAATCCATGAGCCTCAACCCATTGCTCTCAAGGCAACGAGGAGCAAGGAGGCGCTACCTAGCAAGTTGGCGCAAGTTGAGGCGGCAGGGCTCAATGATGAAGAGATGGCTCTCATCATCAAGCGCTTCAAGACGGCGCTAAAGGGTCACAAGGGACAGCCAAGCAAGACCAAGACAAAGGGGAAGCGCTCATGCTTCAAATGTGGTAAGATTGGTCATTTTATTGCTAACTGTCTCGATAATGAAAGTGACCAGGAAAAAGGGAACAAAAGGGAAAAGAAGAAGAATTACAAGAAGGCCAAGGGCGAGGCACATATCGGAAAGGAGTGGGATTCGGATTGCTCATCCTCCGACTCCGACAATGAAGGACTCGCCGCCACCGCCTTCAACAAGTCATCCCTCTTCCCAAACGAGCGTCACACATGCCTCATGGTGAAGGAGAAGAAGGTATGTACTCGAGACAGTACTACTTATGATTCTTCTAGTGATGATGAGTCTAGTGATGAAGAAATAGATTACTCTAGTTTGTTCAAGGGATTGGATAGAACCAAAATAGATAAGATTAATGAATTAATTAATGCCTTGAATGAAAAGAATAGACTTTTAGAGAAACAAGAGGACCTTTTATATGAAGAGCATGATAAATTTGTTAGTGCACAAAATTCACTTGCTCTAGAAGTTAAAAGGAATGAAATACTTTCTAGTGAATTGTCTACATGTCATGACTCTATCTCTAGCTTAAATAGAATTAACAATGATTTAAATGCTAAACTAGGAGTAGCAAATAAAACTAACTCTTGTGTAGAACATGTTATGATTTGCACTAGGTGTAAAGATTTTGACATTGATGCTTGTAGTGAACACCTAGCTTGCATTTCTAAATTAAATAATGAAGTGGCTAGTCTTAATGCCCAACTTAAGACTAGCAAGAGTGAATTTGACAAGCTAAAATTTGCAAGGGATGCCTACACGATTGGTAGACACCCCTCAATTAAGGATGGTCTTGGCTTCAAGAGAGAAGTCAAGAACTTAACAAGCCATAAGGCTTCCATCTCCGCCAAGGAGAAAGGGAAGGCCCCTATGGCTAGTAGTGTTAAAAAGAACCATGCTTTTATGTACCATGATAGGAGACAGTCTAGAAATGCTTATAGGAGTTGTAATGCTTATGATGCTTTTGATTCCCATGCCATGTTTGCTTCTAGTTCTTCCTATATGCATGGTAGAGATATGTCCAGGAGAAATGTTATTCATCATATGCCCAGGAGAAATGTTGTTAATGTTCCTAGGAAAGTTAATGAACCTTCTACAATATATCATGCTTGCAATGCTTCATTTGCCATTTGTAGAAAGAATAAGAAGGTGATTGCTAGGAAGTTAGGGGCAAGATGCAAGGGAGACAAAACTTGCATTTGGGTCCCTAAGACAATTGTGACTAACCTTGTAGGACCCAACAAGAGTTGGGTACCTAAGACCCAAGCCTAAATTTGCCTTGCAGGTTTATGCATCCGGGGGTTCAAGCTAGATTATCGACAGCGGATGCACAAACCATATGACGGGGGAGAATAAGATGTTCACCTCCTACATCAAAAACAAGGATTCCCAAGATTCAATAATATTCGGTGATGGGAACCAAGGCAAGGTAAAAGGGTTAGGTAAAATTGCTATTTCATCTGAGCACTCTATATCTAATGTGTTTTTAGTTGAGTCTCTTGGATATAATTTGCTATCTGTTACTCAATTATGCAATATGGGATATAATTGTCTATTCACAAATGTAGATGTGTCTGTCTTTAGAAGGTGTGATGGTTCACTAGCTTTTAAGGGTGTACTAGACGACAAACTTTATTTGGTTGATTTTGCAAAAGAAGAGGCTGGTCTAGATGCATGCTTAATTGCTAAGACTTGCATGGGCTGGCTGTGGCATCGCCGCTTAGCACATGTGGGGATGAAGAACCTCCACAAGCTTCTAAAGGGAGAACACGTGGTAGGTCTAACTAATGTGCATTTCGAAAAAGATAGACCTTGTGCAGCTTGTCAAGCAGGGAAACAGGTGGGAAGCTCTCATCACACCAAAAATGTGATGACCACATCAAGACCCTTGGAGATGCTTCATATGGACCTCTTCGGACCCGTCGCCTATCTAAGCATAGGAGGAAGTAAGTATGGTCTTGTTATAGTTGATGATTTTTCTCGCTTCACTTGGGTATTCTTTTTGCAGGACAAATCTGAAACCCAAGGGACCCTCAAGCGCTTCCTCAGGAGAGCTCAAAATGAGTTTGAGCTCAAGGTGAAGAAGATAAGGAGCGACAACGGGTCCGAGTTCAAGAACCTTCAAGTGGAGGAGTTCCTTGAGGAGGAGGGGATCAAGCACGAGTTCTCCGCTCCCTACATACCACAACAAAATGGTGTGGTAGAGAGGAAGAACAGGACGCTCATCGATATGGCGAGGACTATGCTTGGAGAGTTCAAGACCCCCGAGCGCTTTTGGTCGGAAGCCGTGAACACGGCTTGCCACGCCATCAACCGGGTCTACCTTCACCGCCTCCTCAAGAAGACTTCGTATGAGCTGCTAACTGGTAACAAACCCAATGTGTCTTATTTTCGTGTATTTGGGAGCAAGTGTTATATTCTTGTGAAGAAAGGTAGAACTTCTAAATTTGCTCCCAAAGCAGTAGAAGGGTTTTTATTAGGTTATGACTCAAATACAAAGGCGTATAGGGTCTTCAACAAATCATCGGGTTTGGTTGAAGTCTCTAGCGACGTTGTATTTGATGAGACTAATGGCTCTCCAAGAGAGCATGTTGTTGATCTTGATGATGTAGATGAAGAAGATGTTCCAACGGCCGCTATGCGCACCATGGCGATTGGCGATGTGCGACCTCAGGAACAATTGGAGCAAGATCAACCTTCTTCCTCAACAATGGTGCATCCCCCAACCCAAGATGACGAACAGGTACCTCAAGTGGAGGCGCATGATCAAGGGGGAGCACAGGATGTTCAAGTTGAAAAGGAAGCACCTCAGGCACCTCCAACCCAAGTTCGAGCGACGATTCAAAGGGATCATCCCGTTGACCAAATATTGGGGGATATTAGCAAGAGAGTAACTACTCGTTCTAGATTAGTTAATTTTTGTGAGCATTACTCTTTTGTCTCTTCTATTGAGCCTTTCAGGGTAGAAGAGGCCTTGCTAGATCCGGACTGGGTGTTGGCCATGCAGGAAGAACTCAACAACTTCAAGCGTAATGAAGTTTGGACACTGATGCCTCGTCCCAAGCAAAACGTTGTGGGAACCAAGTGGGTGTTCCGCAACAAACAGGACAAGCACGGGGTGGTGACGAGGAACAAGGCTCGACTTGTGGCAAAAGGTTATGCCAAGTCGCAGGTTTGGACTTTGAGGAGACTTTTGCTCCTGTGGCTAGGCTAGAGTCCATTCGTATCTTGCTAGCATATGCCGCTCACCATTCTTTCAGGTTGTTCCAAATGGATGTGAAGAGCGCTTTCCTCAACGGGCCAATCAAGGAGGAGGTGTACGTGGAGCAACCCCCTGGCTTCGAGGATGAACGGTACCCCGACCACGTGTGTAAGCTCTCTAAGGCGCTCTATGGACTTAAGCAAGCCCCAAGAGCATGGTATGAATGCCTTAGAGACTTTTTAATTGCTAATGCTTTCAAGGTTGGGAAAGCCGATCCAACTCTTTTTACTAAGACTTGCGATGGTGATCTTTTTGTGTGCCAAATTTATGTCGATGACATAATATTTGGTTCTACTAATCAAAAGTCTTGTGAAGAGTTTAGCAGGGTGATGACGCAAAAATTCGAGATGTCAATGATGGGCGAGTTGAACTACTTCCTTGGGTTCCAAGTGAAGCAACTCAAGGATGGCACCTTCATCTCTCAAACGAAGTACACGCAAGACTTGCTAAAGCGGTTTGGGATGAAGGACGCCAAGCCCGCAAAGACACCGATGGGAACCGACGGACACACCGACCTCAACAAAGGAGGAAGTCCGTTGATCAAAAGGCATACCGGTCAATGATAGGTTCCTTGCTTTATTTATGTGCTAGTAGACCAGATATTATGCTTAGCGTATGCATGTGTGCTAGATTTCAATCCGATCCAAGGGAATGTCACTTGGTGGCCGTGAAGCGAATTCTTAGATATTTAGTCGCTACGCCTTGCTTCGGGATCTGGTATCCAAAGGGGTCTACCTTTGACTTGATTGGATATTCAGATTCCGACTATGCTGGATGTAAGGTCGATAAGAAGAGTACATCGGGGACGCGCCAATTCTTAGGAAGGTCCCTGGTGTCATGGAACTCTAAGAAACAAACTTCCGTTGCCCTATCCACCGCTGAGGCCGAGTATGTTGCCGCAGGATAGTGTTGCGCGCAACTCCTTTGGATGAGGCAAACCCTCCGGGACTTTGGCTACAATCTGAGCAAAGTCCCACTCCTATGTGATAATGAGAGTGCTATCCGAATAGCGGAAAATCCTGTTGAGCACAGCCGCACAAAGCACATTGACATCCGACATCACTTTTTGAGAGACCACCAGCAAAAGGGAGATATCGAAGTGTTTTATGTTAGCACCGAGAACCAGCTAGCCGATATCTTTACCAAGCCTTTAGATGAGAAGACCTTTTGCAGGCTGCGAAGTGAGCTAAATATCCTAGATTCGTGGAACTTGGATTGATTTATAGCATACATGTATTTATGCCTTTGATCATGTTCCTTATGCTTTTTGTTGCTTACTGTGGTGCTCAAGTTGTATAATCACTCCCCGGACCTCACAAATCCTTTTGCAAGTGATGCACAAATTTAGGGGGAGTTGTGCTACAACTTGACCCTTTGAGACTAACCGTGTGCTTGAGTTTGCTTAATTTAGTCTCAAAGGAGGTTTGAAAGGGAAAAGGTGGACTTGGACCATGAAAGACTTCCACTGCACTCCGATGAGAGGGTAACTTATTCCAAGTTCATCTCATGTACTCTTATTGCCTTTGTATTCTTATTGAAGATTTTGGTGAGGCAATGGGGTTCTAGGGCCAAGATTGATCCCGTTTTGGTGCTTGATTCCAAAGGGGGAGAAAATAAAGGCCAAAGCAACAAATGGATCAGCTACCACTTGAGAAATTTTGAAAATAGTAGAATAGAGCTTTTGGTTTGTCAAAACTCTTTTATTGTCTCTTTTATCAAAAGTTGGCCTCTTGTGGGGAGAAGTGTTGATTATGGGAAAAAGGGGGAGTTTTTGAAATCCTTGATCAATTTCATTTGGAATACCTCTCTTTATGTCTCTACAAGTGAATTTGACTTAGAGATAGGAAATTGAATTTGATTTGCAAAAACAAACCAAGTGGTGGCAAAGAATGATCCATATATGCCAAATATGAATCAAAACTATATTGAGTTTTCATTTGCATTGATATTGCACGTGTTCTAGTTGCTTTATGTTGTGTTGGCATAAATCACCAAAAAGGGGGAGATTGAAAGGGAAATGTGCCCTTGGGCCATTTCTAAGTATTTTGGTGATTGAGTGCCAACACAAGTGCTTTTGTGTTAATCTATGCAAAGTGGTGGGCAAAGTGCAAATCATGTCAAAATGTATGTTTCTAGACTTAGTATATTGTTTTATGGACTAATATATTGTGTCTAAGTGCTGGAAACAGGAAAAATCAAGTTAGAGAAGAGATAGCTTTGTTCTGCCAAAGTCTGCTCAGTATGGGTGCACCGGACTATCCGGTGGTGCACCGGACAGTGTCCGGTGCGCCAGACTGACTCTGGCGAACTTGCTGCTCTCGGGACTTCGACGGTGGTGTACGGCTATAATTCACCGGACTGTCCGGTGGCGCACCGGACTGTCCGGTGAGCCGTTCACAGGCGAACTCGTCGCTCTCGGGAGATGATTAACGGCGTACGGCTAAAATTCACCGGACTGTCCGGTGAGCCAACGGTCGGCCGCGCGATCTGCGTGGGACACGTGGCCGAGCCAACGGCTAGAAGGAGGCACCGGACTGTCCGGTGTGCACTGGACAGTGTCCGGTGCGCCAACGGCTCTCAAACCCCAACGGTCGGCTTCGCCAAATAAGGAAGGATATCCGCACCGGACTGTCCGGTGCGCCAGGCGACAGAAGGCAAGATCAGTCTTCCTAGAATGCTCTCAACGGCTCCTAGCTGCCTTGGGGCTATAAAAGGGACCCCTAGGTGCATGGAGGAGGACATCAAGCATACTCAAAGCATTCCTAAGCACCAAGACTTCGATTCCACGCATTTGTTTCTTCGTGATAGCATCTAGAGCTCTAGTTGAGTTGTGAACTCGTCAGGTTGTGTTGCGAGCTCTTGTTGCGACTTGTGTGCGTGTTGACATTCTGATTTTGTGTCTTGTGTGCGTTGCTCATCCCTCCATTACTCCGTGCTTCTTTGTGAACTTCAAGTGTAAGGGCGAGAGGCTCCAAGTTGTGGAGATTCCTCGCAAACGGGATATAGTAAAGCAATCAAAACACCGTGGTATTCAAGTGGGTCTTTAGACCGCTTGAGAGAGGTTGATTGCAACCCTCGTCCGTTGGGACGCCACAACGTGGAGTAGGCAAGCGTTAGTCTTGGCCGAACCACGGGATAAACCACTGTGCCATCTCTGTGATTGATCTCTTGTGGTTATTGTGTTTTGTTGAGACTCCTCTCTAGCCACTTGGCGATCATTGTGCTAACGCTTAACCAAGTTTTTTGTGGCTTAAGTTTTAAGTTTTACAGGATCACCTATTCACCCCCCCTCTAGGTGCTCTCAGGTAGGATGAGATCGATGAAAGGGTGCATCACGCACCCAAGCCAATGTCTGGTGATGACGGGGGGAACCAGAGATAAGGGGTAAATTGAGATCTAAGAGGGCAAAGAGGTGAGCGATGGGCGAGGCCAAAACTGTGAAGGCGATGGCAAAGTGAGTGAGACTATGGGGAGAGCTAGTGTTTCCTCCTCTATCAACTGTGTTACATATCTGCCCTTTTACACATGCCCATAGGTGTGAGACTTGATGTCATTAGGGAAGGTCTTTTTGACCAAAACCTAGAGATGGCAACATAAAATTTCCCATCAAGGAATGGTTCCTCATTTGCATCCTCGCAAGGAGAAAAAATTCCCCGTCCCCGTGAATGCTCGTAGAGGAGCTCTTTCTCTCATCTCTGTCCCCATTGAGAAATGCATCCTTGTGGGGAATTGGCATGGTTTTGCTCTATTCTAGAGTAGCTTTGCTCTAAAATTTTGGGTGAAGCAGCTCTGCTCCGAAGTCTAGATTGTTTTTTTATAACTAATAGCAGATAAATACATTCAATTCTATGTCTAGATTGCTTTTTAAGTATTTTTAGAGAAGCAAAATAGATACTTCAAAAAAAAATTGTATTGCAGCTCTCAAAACACTACATCCCCTAATCGAACCATCCTTGTGCTTCGGCATTATCCCCAGCTTTTTCTCCAAGCGTCCGTTCAGGAAGCTGTCCGGCAACGAGCCGCTCGGCACTGGGCGGTGGCCGTGCAAGAGCGATCGGGACCGCATCGCTCGTCTGCCCCTCCAGGCCTCCGCCTCCCTCATCATCACTGCAGCGGCGAGAAGAACAAGGGGCGGTCCGGCGGTGGTCTCCACTGACATCGCCTACCATGGCTACCATGCTGCGCCGGTACGGGCACTGACTCTGGTCTCAACCCACCACGAACTAGGGTTTCGATGCCTAATGCTCTGTTCTTCCTGCCACTGCAGGTGCATGCGGGATCTGCGCCCGCTGCGGTCTCTCGCGAGGGTCCCCAGACCGATCTTCGGCGAGGTACGCGGTTCCGTTCCCTTTGGTTGTCAGTTAATCAGGTTGTTTGTTCTCGTAGTTGTCTGTTATGTTAGATTTGGTTCTTCTCAATGCAATGCCCGGGGCTGTATTACGCCTGCAGGTCTGAGTTAGAAGATTGGTTTTCCGTTTGAGCTTAGTCAGGAAACTTTTGAATTGATGGATTAGCTAGGTAGATTGCTGCTGCCTTAATTAGTTAGAAATGCTGCTAAGGCTGGTAATTGCATATGGTGTAACGGTAGGGATTCTAGAGTTTCCACATTTTGAGATTGAACAAGGATTTTTTGGAATGCAATGCTGTGACGCTGTGACAGGTGTGTTGATCCCCTTGTTCACATGTCTGAAAAAGTTCCAGGATCTAGGATGGTTAGGGGACTCGAGCTAACTTAGTGTCTACTTGTTGGCTATAAAAGTAATATCAATCCCATTTCATGTTTGATTCAGGTATTAAATATTGGGATACTTAAGTTCATATCATAATGGATTACTGTTGGTGACTGGAGTACTGATCTCCACAAAGATTATTGAGATGCTTTATTTTTTTTAATCAGGAAAACCTATTTTCTGTGAGAGTTTGAAGCTGTTCCCTGCTATGCCTGATTGCTGTAATGTTATTGGTTCCTGTATAGTAAGCTTTTGATGGAGTTATTTAGTTGTGGTACTTAAGTTCATGTCACAATGGAATGCTACATCCCACTTGGATTGGAGTCTGTGTTACACATGGCCATGTTGTTTGTTGGTTAAACCTAACAAGGGTTAGCGATTCTTTTATCTTAGTATGCTATGACCAGTTTTTTTGTACATTTGTTTTGATTTCCGCAGAGCACCGAATATAATCCTGCTGTAATTATTTTTTCCTACTGCTTTCATAAAGTTTGTCTAGATAGTATATGTTCAGTGGAACTGACTTGACATATCCGGTCCAGAGTCCAACATTTCTTAAATCTAGAAGCAACTCAACAAAGGCATCTCCAAAGAGTTCTACACAGAATGCTGCCCCAGGTCCTCAAGGACAACCTCAGTCGGGAAGTAATGTTTCAAAGCTTGTTCTTGGAACTCTTGTGGTCGGTGCAGCAGCTATAGGTGCACATCAACTTGGTTATATAGATCTTCAATTTAAGGACAAGACATTGCCTTTTAGCTTAAAGAAGGAAGATGTCGGAAAGGTGGTATATGAAGATCTGAAGATTCCTTCTGAACAGAAGGTTGACCAGACACAAAACATGTCAGGACCAAACACTGAGATTGTTCAAGAGAACAATAATGAGACTCATACTTCAAAGGACTTTCGAAATGGTGGGGTGGGGGCACCAGAGCTTCCAATCAATGGGGATCAGCTTGTTCCTGCAGAAGAAAAGAAATCAGAAACCCTAGCCCATGAGACAAATCCAGTTCCAGATGAACCTGGATCTGATACTGAAATGCCATCTGAAGATTCTCCAGCTGTTGATATAAGGACAGTTGCCATTGATGCTACTGAATCTAGTGAAGTTCCTCATGAACAGCAAACTGATAAGATGGGCGGCACAGTTACTCCTGTACAGTCAACCCCAACAACAGTTAGTACTTACGATCACCCCACAGATCCAGACTCGCCAAAGATATATACATATCTTCCTCTGTTGTCATTGTTGCCTTCTTATCATAACATTTGCATGTTGATCAATAGAGATAGTATCTTTGTTTCCTAGTTCCAAATTGGTACTTGAACAGATTCTGAGTGTAACATGGATTCTATATCAGGTTCTATTGGTCTTATTAAATTCCTAAAAATTGCAAATGAAATTCTCTTGCAGTTTAGTTTACAAAAAACATGTTAGTATGCCCTACATAGTGTGCATATCCCACAGTTCATTGTTGCATTAATGGGTCTATATTTGTCTATGACTATTTAACTGGACCAGACAGCTGGCACTCTTGAACAACATTTTGATTGTGAACTGGTTTTTATTTATAGGACTCTTAATTTGAGTACTGGAGCTGTTTGTTTTTGTCAGGAGGGACCCATACAGTTTAGCTTTGCGTTGTCATAAACTATTTTGTTTCTGTCTTCACTCTTCACTTCAGCATCCTCCATTTGTAGTATCCATATAGCACAAATGTTGAGAAACTCTTCTATATTACTATCTTGCTGATTACTGAATCAATCCTTGTATGTAGGATCTCACAATAGCTGGTGCTGTTGAGCATAAATCTCTTGCTGAGACTTATTTACTGCAAGATGAACCTGGTGTTTCAAAAGACGCAGTAAGCAAAATATTATAATGTTTTTAGACTACAATAATATGATAATGACTTTCTATGGGCAAAGTGGTGTCTGGAAATGACTTGAAGACACTTGAATGATAATTCTTCCATGTTATTTACTTGATTATCCTTTTTTCTTTTCTTTTTTCGGAAAAACCAGACCATTAAAGAGAAAAGAAGCGATGAAGTTGTTCGAGAAAAAAATTCTGAAGATGGTAAGATTGTACTTGATATCATTGAGGCTATTCATGCTGCCGAAAAGAAGCAGGCAGATGTAGATGCATACATGTATTCAGAAGAGAGAAGAAAGTTGAAGGTGCTCTATCCATTCTCGTTTTATCTTTTTGCTTATCTATGGTCTTCATTTGCTGAGGATATAAGGTTCAACACCAGTTTTACCTTTGTGGTTTACACTCTTATTTTCCTCACTTATATTGGTGCCCATAATTATTGTGGATTATAAGCAGTTAAAAAACCACTACGAAAATTATTTTCTCCTAAATTAGGCATTGAATAGTATTGTTTTATGTGGTATGCTTTGCATTTTATCAGGAGAAGTATGAAAAGGAGCTGAAAGACACCAGGGCCAGGGAACTGATGTATGCAGAGGAGGCAGCAATTCTAGATAAGGTATGAAGCAGACGTGATTTAGTCCATATTAGTTTTCCTTAGGTTCCAAAATGTTGGTAATACTACTTTTAGTGCCTTGAACTAAAGCTTTGGCTGTCATAGTGTAATTGTAAAATTAATTAGTATAACTATATCATGTGAGGCTCTGTTTTCCTGTGTTAGTCTGGATATTTTTGAATTTTTCTTTTTAAAAATGCCACAGTTTAAAGCTATTCTTATTGCGATATGCATGGTATCTTCACATTATTCAATGTAGGCTATGATCATAAAAGAATATATTGTTTGCATTGAATTTATGATAAATTATTTACTCTTGTCATATTGTCCAATTATCTTGCTGTTCTCAGGAGCTAAAGAAAGAAAAACTGAAGAATGCTGCTGCCATAAAGGAACTGCAAGAGAAGGCTGAACAAACGTTGCAGGATGAGCTGCAGAGGAAGGTGTGTCAGATTCGATATATGTTTAAGTTCTCTTCTCTTTATGTACTAATTCATTAAGAACCTGTTTGTTTAGTTCAAAATAAGTTAGATTTTATAATCTGGACAGATTATACCCAAACAAACAGACCCTAAGTAACTGAACTTAGTACTACTGATTTAACAGGGTGAAGAAACAATCCAACAGATTGAGAAGGCTCAAGAGATAGCAAAAGCTGAACTGGCTGCAGCTGTTGCAAAAGAGAAAGCATTCCAGATTGAACAGATTGCTGAAGCAAATCTCAATGTAAGGACTTAATGCAGTTTTGTTTAGGGTTGTGCTCTAAATGGCTATTCGAGGTTCACATGACATGAACCAGCGTAAAATGCATGTTGGCCTACTGGCACTGTTATGTGGGGCACCACATATCAGCGCAGGTCAAAGGATAATGATAAGAAGATTAGTTGAGGTTATCTAGGGAGATTAACAGATTAGCAATTTGTTGAGAGTTTTTAGGAGATTTTATAGGAGAAACTCTAGCAGATTAGGTTGAAGCCGGCCAATCAGCCGACATATTTATGTAATCGAGATATGAGAAATAAAGTAAGAAAGAAGTTATCTCCCAAACCTGTCTCCTCTGCTGGGTTTTCCCCCTTGCTGCCAACATAGATCGGCATCCAGTCGATCGTCCTCGCCACCTGCGGAGCCAGGGACCGCCGCCCGATCCCCTGCCTCTTCCGCCCTACCACCGAGCCCATAACATCTTGGTATCCAGAGACCAGATTTGCATCCCACCCACCACCACCACCATGGCCTCCACCAACGACGATCCAGTGGCCAAGGCCTTGGATGCCATCAACCAAAAGCTGGCCACCCTAGACACCCTGCACACCACCATACAACGCCTAGAATGGCAGCAGGAGGATAGCCAGGCGACCATTGATCGCCTTGATCAGCATCAACATGAGATCACCCCTTCGGAAATTAACGGCCGCGAGGCGGCCACAACGCCAACCATGAAGACCGCCCTCCTAGATTTCATCATTTGGATTTTCCACGGCAAGATGTTATGGGCTCGGTCGTAGGGTGGAAGAGGCAGGGGATCGGGCGGCGGTCCTTGGCTCCGCATGTGGTGAGGACGATCGGCTGGATGCCGATCTATGTTGGCAGCAAGGGGAAAGATTGGAATTAGCAGAGGAGACAAAGGTTTGGGAGATGACTTATTTCTTACTTTATTTCTATCGGTGGGTGCCTACAAAGAGCGCTTCCTCGAGCTGCTTCCTAGGGCCGACCCATTGAGCACTGGATCAAAAGATCCTATGAACGCCAGGAACAGGCGGTTGTAGTTGCACAGGCGTCGGCTAGCAGGTAGCCTCGATCCAGCCGCAGTTTGCTTCCAACGCCATCGGTATCCCAGGTGCCATCACCCGTTGGTCCGGACTCGTCCACAACATCGTCCGCCTAGCCATCCAGTATCGTTGGGCGCCCTATCCGCTGGCTCTCCCCAGAGGAGATGGACGAATGCCGCCGCCTGGGACTATGCTTCAACTGCGATGAGAAGTTTGCAAGGGGTCACAACCGCGTCTGCAAACATCTCTTCCTGGAACTCAACGACGGTGAGAGCGACGACGTCAACGCAGAAGAACCGGTCACGAACAACCTCGTCATCTCCCTCCACGCCATCGCCGGGGTCACGCCTAGGAAGACCATGCAGGTCTCGGTTGATCTGGGCTCGATCAACGCCATCGCCCTCATCGACTCCGGGTCTACACAACTTCATCTCTGAGGACACCATGGCACGAACATGCCTCCCTGTCGTGCAACGGGGGAACATGAGTGTCACCATGGATAACGGGGAGAAGTTGCCATGCCTGGGAGTCTTCAGATCGGTGCCCGTCGTCATCCACAACGCCACCTTCTCGGCTGATCTCATCATCCCGCCATTAGTCGGGTTCTTCGACATGGTGCTCGGTACCCAGTTACTCGCCATGCTAGGCCCGATACCCTAGGACTTCGCCAAGCTGTCCATGGCGCGAAGGGCGACAGATGGAGTGGCACGGCCTCGTCGGGTCCCCACGACCGCGCTTGCTTGTGGCAACGGGCCGGGATGTTCTCGACGCCATGCTCACCTCCTTCGACGACCTGTTCTAGGAACCTTGCGGCCTGCCGCTGCAGCGAGCCTGCGACCACCAGATCCATCTACTGCCAACCACGACAACCATCGTCGTCCGACCATACCGGTACCCGGCGTTGCAGAAGGATGAACTAGAACGCCAGTGCAGCGACATGCAACAGTAAGGACTGATCCGCCACAACACCTTTGCCTTCTCGTCTCCGGTTCTCTTGGTCAAGAAATTAGATAGGACCTGGCGTTTCTGCGTCGACTACAGAGCCCTCAACGAGCACACCATCAAGGACTCCTTCACCATTCCAGTCGTTGACGAGCAGCTCGATGAACTTCGCGGGGCCAAGTTCTTCACCAAGTTCGACTTCCGTTCCGGCTATCACCAAGTGCGCATGGCCACCGGTGACATCCACAAGATGACATTTAGGACACACGAAGGTCTGTACGAGTTCCTGGTAATGCCGTTCAGCCTCTCCAATGCGTCGGCCACATTCCAGACACTCATGAACACGGTACTTCATCCATTCCTTCGACGCTTCGTCCTGGTCTTTTTCAACAACATCCTCGTCTACAACGATACCTGGTCAGAACATCTACATCACCTGCGGGCCGTCTTCAACACTCAGGGACCACTCCCTGGTGCTCAAAAGATCCAAATACTCGTTCGGCTCAACGTCGGTCTCCTACCTCGGCCACCTCATCACGGCGAAAGGAGTGGCCATGGACGTTGCCAAAGTTCAGGCAGTGGTCAACTGGCCACCACCACGATCGGTCCGAGCACTACGCGGCTTCTTGGGACTCCTGCGCTACTACCGCAAGTTCATCAAGTCATACGATGAAATTGCAGCACCACTCACCACGCCACTCAATAAAAATGGGTTCTCCTAGACCGATCAGGCCACAAAAGCATTCCTCCACCTGAAGACAACACTCACCACGGCTCCTGTACTCACCCTTCCAGATTTTGGACAGGACTTCATCATCAAGTGCGACACCTCGGGCACAGGATGTGGCGCTCTGCTGCACCAGGGGACAGGGCCAATTGCTTTTTTAGTTGAGCACTGGCGCCCCGACACTGCGACCTTGCTGCCTATGAGCGCGAGCTCATCGGTCTGATACAGGCTGTGCGTCATTGGCGCCCATATATTTGGGGCCAGCCATTCACCATTCAGACGGACCATTACAGCCTGAAGTACCTGCTGGATCAGCGACCGGCAACCATCCCTCAACACCACTGGGTAAGCAAACTGCTTGGGTTTGATTTCAGGGTGGAATTCTGACCAGGGCGTACCAACATAGCAGCAGACGCCCTATCACGCCGCGACACGGACGACACCACCATCTTCTCCCTGTTAGGACCGACGTTCCAGGTGTTTGATGAACTCCGCCAAGCAGCAGCAACTCTGTCGGCACTCATCGCACTGCGCGAGCACCATGGGTGTTCGTCGATGGACTTGTGTTGTTCAAGGGCCGTGCCTATCTACCACTCGAGTCTAGCAACCTCCATAACGTGCTCGTGTCGACTCACGACGACGCTGGGCATGAAGGCGTGGAGAAGACACTTCACTGATTACGTGGGGATTTCCACACACCAAGGGCACAAGCCATCATTCAAGACCTGGTTTGTCACTGCATCACGTGCTAGCGCAACAAGACCGAGCACCCTCATCTAGTAGGGCTCCTGGCTCCCTTACCCGTGCCAACGTTCGTCTGGTCGGCTATATCAATGATTGTCTGGTGGGCTATATCACCTGGAGCTGCCGCCCACTGCTCGGATCCACAACGTGTTCCACGTTGGATTACTGAAGAAGTTTATTGGCACATCTCTGGCATCCCCACCACCACTTCCTCCGATCCATCATGGTGCTGCACAACTCCAATCGGAGCAAGCTCTGAAAGTCTGTCAGGCCCGGGGAATTCACCAGATCCAATGGGATTTGCTGCCAAGCTCAGCTGCAACTTGGGAAGACCTAGACGAATTCAGAAGACAATATCCGCTTTTCCAACTCGAGGACGAGCTGCTCCTCGATGGGGGGACAGATGTTATGTGGGGCGCCACATATCAGCGCAGTTCAAAGGATAAGAAGATTAGTTGAGGTTATCTAGGGAGATTAACAGATTAGTAATTTGTTGAGAGTATTTAGGATATTAGGTTGAAGCCGGCCATCAGCCGGCCTATTTATGTAATCGAGATATGAGAAATAAAGTAAGAAAGAAGTTATCTCCCAAACCTCTGTCTCCTCTGCTGTCTTTCCCCCTTGCTGCCAACATAGATCGGCATCCAGCCAATCGTCCTCGCCACCTGCGGAGCCAGGGATCGCCGCCCGATCACCTGCATCTTCCGCCCTACCGCCGAGGCGCCGAGCCCATAACAGGCACTGTGGTGCTTCTCAAATTGGCTTTGTGCCTCTGATCGCAGAGCGGAGGCCTGTCTAACTTAAATGATTTAGTTGGTGCGCATGTGGTCTTGAACTCTCTGATTCAGAGTATTATGTATTGTTTTGGGTTATACTGAATACTAGTAGTGGCAGTTTCTGCCCACGTTGCTTCCCTATCACTCACATTTCCTTTTGAATGTTCCCATATCCCATTCTTAGCCAGTGATTGCTTTTAAAGCAGCATGATGACTGGATGTCTGTTGTCTAAAACATAACTTTTTATTTTGGTTCATCTGTAAGCTGCATTGATACTGATGTAGGTTCAGCATTTCTGACTTTTTTCTCTCTCTCTCTGTCATAATATATGTTCTGGATTATGATGAACAAGGACACTTTACTACTCAATTCTCACAGTTTGTTCAAAGTCTGCCATTCAAACATTGTCTAGATGTTATATCCAGCAAATCTTTATTAGAGCTAGCAAATTTGATTATATATGTTTGCTGTGCCAGTATATATCTTAAATGGCTAGAAAAACAAGTTATGCATAATTTCAGCTTGCTTCCACTTGGTTCTAACCTTATTTGGTGCTTTGATTTCAGATTGATGCTCTGTGTATGGCATTCTATGCGCGATCTGAAGAAGCTAGGCAGAGCCATTCAGTTCATAAACTTGCTCTGGTAAGTTAACTTGAAGCCCGTTATGTGCTTGCCTCGAGGTTCTAACCATCGAAAGCTTTATGGTCAACTTATCCTCTCTTTTCAAGTTTTCATATATCGTAATGACAGAATTCTTTATTTCCATGCAGGGCACTCTTGCTTTAGAACACGCTTTATCCAGTGGATCACCAATCCGATCAGAAGTGGGGCTATTGCGAAAATCTGTTGAAGGCATTGACAAAGATTCACTGTTAGAATTGGCTTTTTCATCACTCCCAGAAGATGTTTTAGATTATGGATCAGATACCAGGATGGGGTTGAAGCAACAGGTATGTTCTCCTTTTTTGTGTCTGTAAACAAAAGGTATATTCTTTGCGATGCAATGAAAATGAAGCGTCTGTTCATACCCATATTGTGTATGTGACGCTATACTAAAATATCAAGCTATTTCTGTGTACAGCGTACTTTATTATTCTGAATGTTGGAGTTAGAATACTTACAGTTGTTAAATAGAATGTATAACATTCCCAATGACAATATGCTGACTTTACTATGCAACGAGCAATTGTTATGAAAAGAAATGCATAGATTATGGCTTAAATCAGAATTTAAAAAATGCAGACCACAATTTTTTTCTGTTTTTCTTGTCATGAATGCTTGTTGAAAAACATCAGCTTGGCACCCAAAAGCTAAGTGCCGAAATAAGTGTATCTTTTTCTCGTGCAGTTTAACTCCTTGAAGGAAACTATCAGACATCTCAGCCTTCTACCAGCTGGTGGTGGTGGAATCCTGGCACACGCTGTTGCACGTGTTGCTTCTTCAATCAAGGTAAAAGCTAAGGAAATTATTTTTTTAACCAGTTTGATAAGTGATTATACAATTGGAACTTCTATATTGATGTTCTTGGAATAGTTTTTTCTGTTATTGCTGTTCCTGTATCTTTTAACCAAGAATCGTCTAATGATCTGATAATACTGAAATCTGTAGTAGCATGTCTCATTTTTACTTATAGGGCATGCTGTGTTGTGTCACTGCCACCACTTCTGGTGGTCCTACCGTCCTAGTGGACCTCTTGGAGCCTTAGTACCCTGCTGGATTTTAAACTGAGGGGTGTCTGGTTTTTAGGGATTATTTTTTAGTTCCTCCATTTTATTTCATTTTAGTCCCTAAATTACCAAATACAAACGTATTTTAGCAATTTATGGTATAAAATGGAAGAAAATAGATGGACTAAAAATTAGTTGTATTTTAGCAATTTATGGTATAAAATGGAAGAAAATAGATGGACTAAAAATTAGTCCATAAAAACCAAACACACCCTGAGTTGCAACCATTCCATCTGTTTTCAGATTAAAGGCGATAACTCTGGAGATGGCATTGAGTCCCTTATAAACAAAGTAGAAAGCATGATTGTCGATGGAGACTTGAGTACAGCGGCCGATGCCTTGGAGCAAGGGCTACATGGAACTGAAGCAGAGGAGATAGCTACCGAGTGGGTGAAGCAAGCTAGGAAACGCGCTCTTGCGGAGCAGACACTTGCTCTCCTTCGCGCTTGTGCTTCTTCGACCACGCTCTCGTGATTTTGACAACCATTTCCCCTTCCTTTTCTTCGACTGGATTTGCCGGTACTCCTTGCAACCGCATATTTTTTTCTCCAGACCATGCTGCAAATGCGTGGATGGTGAGCGAGAAGACTAGATACAATACTGTATGAGCCACTCGGTCTTAAAGTGGGCCCCTGCCTAGCTTTCCTCCTGTAAACAAAGCTAATAAGTTCTGGCGTTCTGCCCTGTACCTACTTGCTGTTCTTAACATTTTAGTGGCCAGTTAAAGCAATGTTTTTGGATCCAATTGCTGAAGGTTTCTTTGTATGTGTAGTCATGTACAGTTCAACAAGGGGTCAGTGGACACTGGACATAGTGGGCGAAAAGAACCTTATGCTCCGTTTGGATATTGATATTGAATTGAAATGAGATGTAATTCTAATTCTATTGTTTGGATATCACTGAATTGTAGTTTAGAATTGTGTGGTCTAATTTCACTTAATACAAAGAAGTATTGGGAGAGAGTTTTTAGTTATAGTCCAATTCCAGTGAATTAGGACTTTGATTTCAAATCTCAATCCATGCAACTAAATAATAGAATTCTGTTAAATAATAGAATTCTGGAAAGCTGATTTTAATTCCTACTTTATAATATCTACGTCCAAACGTTGTATTAGGAAGCATCTTAAGTATCTCGAATTCTCAACGTTATCTTGTATAAAAAAATTACAAACGGTCTAAATAGAAACTTTTCCAGCAAAACAATCTGAAAAGAATGAACCCATGAGCTTTGTACCGACGATTAATGCCATCATCAAATCGTATTGCTACATCTCGAACAAATTAATTAACGCACGTCTAAATCTTCCATTGTCATTATTAACACCCGAAATCGAAGGACCTGCGCCTCTTGTCACTGGCGCCCGGCAGCGGCGGTTGCTGCTGGCGCTGCCGCGACGACGACCTCCCGCTGAGCCCGAGCTTCCCTAACAGCCGGCTCAGGGTGCTCTTGGGCTTCCCCAGGCGGTGGATCTCCGCGACGCTCATCGCCGGCGACGGCTCCTCGTGCTGGGCCGCCGCGGAGCCGTCCTCGTCCGTCGTCACCTCGGACCGGGCTGCGAGGTCCAGATCGTCGTCGGGCCTCCGCGGCAGCACGCAGTTATCGGAGCTGGAGCCCTGGTCGGCGTTGTCCGACACGAAGAACCACCCGGACACCGTGGTGCGCAGCCGCAGCTGCTCGAAGAAGAGCACCTGTACCACCACCCGCAGCGGCAGCCGCTCGTTCTGCGCCGCGTGCGTGCACGCCTCGAGCGACAACTTCTGGCAGTTCATCAGCCGGCACAGCTGCTCCCGCTCCGAGTCCGTCAGCCACGGGTGCGCCTGCATCGAGGCGCGCACACACACGTGTACGTATCATCACATGTATTCACACGATCATTGTTCAGTCGATTCGTTCAAGACTCAGATGCAGCAGGTAGATTGATCAAGAAGAAGAACAATGGGGAACGGTTGCTTACCTTGAGGTAGATATCAATGGCGCGGTAGAGGCCGTCGTCGATCGCCCGGGCGTAGTCTGGGACGAGCGCGGCGATAGTCTGGAACTTGGAGGGCTTGAGGTTGGCGTCCGTCCCGACCTCCGCGAGGTACCCGTCGACTAGCTTGCCTACCGAGCTGACTGGCATGAGCTCGGCCGGCGGAGCGTCGACCAGCTGTCTCTCGTCCGTGGTCTCCGGTAACACGGCGAACGTAGGCGGGATTGTCATCATGAACTGCTCCAGCATCCGCTGCACGCTGTCCACATCGTAGAGCGTCTCCGCGGAGTATCCGGTGTTGGGTATCAGCAGGTCCTCCAGCGCGGCCTCCTCCAGCTGGTCGCCGGCCCTCCTCTCCAGCGCGTCCCGGCATGCCGCGGCGGCGTGCAGGACCGTCGCGACGCGGAGCAGACCGAGCAGGAACCGCGTCGGTGCGACGCCCTTCTCGACTGGGAGCAGCGCGACAATCTCCTCCAGTAGTGTCCTCTGGTCGCCGCCCGAGAGCACGGCCGCAGCCCCCCCGCGGCTGCTGCCGTCGCTGTTGTCTCCGAGGCGCCTGAGCCCGGAGAGGTGGCGCCTGGCGTAGTGCATCAGCGAGCCGGCGACGTTCTCGGGGCTCATGCCCCTGGACCGCACCGCCGCAATGAGCCGCTTGTAGAGCGGCAGCGGTAACGAGGACGCCTGGTCGTACCACCAGCCCGCGCCGGGCGACCGCGGCCTCCCGGCGGCGCCGATGCCGGTCCAGATCGCCGTCTCCTCGAGGCTCTTGGCCGTGAAGTACTCCAGCATCGGCCACCCGGAGAGCGTCGGGTCGGCGCAGGCCTTGTCCGCCAGCGAGTCGATGCACCGCGGCACGATGAGCAGGTCCTCGGCGGCAGGGAGCACGGCGTCGTCGCACGTGCCCAGCGCGCGCACCGTGTCGCTCCAGCCGGCCAGCACCTCGGACAGGAACGACTCCGCCTGCTCCACGAGGTTCCCTTCGCCGTAGTCCTCCGTCATGGCGAGGCGCTCCGCCGTGCACCGCAGCGGCACGGCGTTGCCCGCGTTCAGCTCCGTCTGGACGTCGTAGCAGAACCTGGCGGCCAGCAGGAAGGCCTCCGCCCCGCCGGGGACGTCGTCCAGACGCACGGTGCACGGTTTGCTGCCATCGCCGGTGGACTCGTTCACAAGCTTCTGCAGCGTGCCGCTACGGCTGGTCAACGGAATCTGAGCAATTAACGAGAATGATGCAGATGGCATTTAGTTGCACGTCGTCAGCATGTAAAACAAGTGCAATTCGTCAAACTTGCAAGTCATCTGACAGTCTAAGGCCCTGTTCCAATCTCGCAAGATAAACTTTAGCAGTTTTTTTTAGCTACTTTTAGCCATTTGTAATCTAAACAGGAGAGCTAATGGTGATAATTGAAGCTAAACTTTAGCACTTTAATTTATATAGCTAAAGTTTAGCAAGAAGCTAAAGTTTATCCCGTGAGATTGAAACGGGGCCTAAAAGCATCACTGATGACACATCGCATAGATTCATGTACTGGAACGTCAATTCATTCGGTGGGGGCATCACGCATCTGATAGTCTAGCGTTCAGAAATGAAGGATGTGACGAGCATTGGGACATAGGAAACCAATACCTTGTGTAGGTGGAAGGACGTATCTCCTACTTCGATGACCACATCGCTTGCGAGCTCCGATACGCAGGTCCTGCAAGAGCCCGGAGAGGTACCAAAGATCAGTGGCTAAAAATATTTTTTGTTGTCTGCACAGCTTTTCAGAAAGGTGTTATCTGAACAATGAACAGGGACATCCGATTGGTCATTGAATTAGCTAGGATCGGTACTGAACTACTACCACTACAAGATCATCGATCCTAAATGGGCAACTTCGATCAGATTATATCCTCATCACACTATGGATGCAATTAATAAACTCTAATAATGCCAGCGCTGCAACTAGAAACAAAACGAAAGTAGAAAACAAATCCGCAACCGATCTGCGACATGCAGTTGTCCACCTCAAACAAAAAATACAAAAAGAAAAAAAATCACGCAAGAAGATCGCCCGCGTCAGAGAATGAAGACGGGACAGTGGCCATGGCCGGGGGATACGAAGGTGTGTAGGTCGTACCAGGTGTTAGGGTCTTGGAACTGGAAGCAGTCCGCTGGCTTGGATCCGATCACCCTGGTCGCCAGCGCCGCCATGAACCAGCCGTTCGGTTCTTCTTCTTCCCACGGACGATCGATCCAGGATCGATGGATCAAACCACGCGGCGGCGAGACTGGATGGCCGTCCAATGTGCGGCCGGACCGCGCACACCGAGAATCCGCGAGAACTGTAAGCGTGTGCTACGAGAAACCTAGCCTGTCGTCTCGGTCGGCCGGCCGGCGATTATCGCCTGCCGCGTCCGGCGCCACGTGACTCGGGCGGGAGTTCGGAGGACGTCGCAAGTCGCAACGCACGCACCGGACCGGATCACCTGAGGAGCCAGAACGTGCGCGACGGGGTGTGCGGCCGAGCCGAGCACACTTGGGGTGGCCTGCGGCTCTGCCCAGGGTTAACAAAAACCGTTTTAATTTAATTTCCTGTTAACCACCGAAAACAAAAAACGAAAGGTTTTTGACGGATTTCGAATTTCCTAGCCAGTTTTCAAATTCAAATTAAAAAACGGCTTTCGTGAACCCTGTCTGAAAAACCATGTGCTTGTTTATAATTTGGATTCCTTCATAATCTAGTTATCACAAGAATCTAAATATCGCGGGACTTGCATAGGAATGGAGATGAAGGAGTTTATACGATTTAGAAAGCGTGGGTGATGAAAGAAATTATCGTGGGTTTAGAAAGCAATGGATTTCTTTCATCGCGACCATCTAACGGTTTCTCAATCCACATGGATTTGAACATTTTTCACAAAATCAGACTAACGAACGAAGAGTTTTGGCGGCTAGAAGCCGATGGTAAGAGTCGAAGCCAAAACAAAGACATACCTATGTTTTCCTATCGGGTTTTTTCGATGTTTCTCAAAAAATTAAATTTGAATTTACAAATCAGTCGGGAAATTCGAAATCCGCCGAGAGTCCTGACCAAGAAACTGTGCTTTCTTAGCAAAAACACGTTTTTTACCTAAAATACAAATTATTTATCTAACAAATAATTATTAAACATGGGACATATCAGATTACGCATAAAAACATGCAGTTTTTATCATAATTTGCTCTGTTTACTTTTTCATTTTTTTTGGATTTTAAACGTGCACGCCCACGCAACGGATACTGGGCCGGGCCTAAGCAAGCTATTGATGAAAATGGGCCTGTTCCTATGTTGGGCCCATTTCAAACGGCAACTCTCGAGCGAAGCGACCGACGGGGATAAGTCGCCCGAGCCAAATCCGGCGGCGTTGCCAGCCGGCGGTTGCTTCACTCGCTCGCTGCAGCCGCGCGGCGATGACGGCCACCGCCAGCTGCTGCTCCAGCCCCGTCGCGTGGGCGCGGCCTCGCGCCGGCCCCGCAGGCGCGAGTGCGGCCTTGCGCGTGGGCCGGTGTCCCGCGGCCGCGGTAGCGGCGCACGACGTGGCGTTCCACCCGGACGTGTCCCGCGCGGCGGATTCGCTACAGGCGGAGTTCCGCGCCGTGGACCGCGCCATCGCTCTCAACTCCTCCCGCGTGGCCGCCGCCTTCCGTCGCGCGCGCGTCGCCCCGCACGTAAACCCCCCTTCGTTTCACCCTGGTCCTCTGCTTGGCATCCGAGCTCACACCGCAGGTGAACACAGAGTCACGTTTGTGGCGTGTGTTTGTTTCAGCATTTCGGTGGGTCCACGGGGTACGGCCACGACGACGGTGGCGGCCGGGAAGCGTTGGACTCCGTCTTCGCCGACATTGTTGGCGCGGAGGCTGCCATTGTGCGCCCGCAGGTCCCACCTCCGCACACAACGCAATCTCGTTTTTTTTTTCTGGTTACAGTACTGTGTAACCGAGCTCCTCTCCTCTTTGATGAATCAATCAACTAATTGCTCCACTGCTGCCAGTTCTTCTCCGGTACCCACGCCATTGCCTGTGCGTTGTTTGCGCTTCTGAGGCCTGGGCATGAGGTAGGGATAGGATGAACTGAATGAACTATTCTTGGCAGTGACATTTGAGAGTTGAGACTGATTAATGTTGGATTCCTGCAGCTCCTGGCAGTCGCTGGGCCCCCGTACGACACCTTGGAGGAGGTGATTGGGATCAGGGGGTCGGCCAATGTAGGGTCACTCAAGGATTTCGGAGTGACGTACCGAGAAGTTCCGGTGCGTCAATTTCTCTCTTCACTACCCTGTAGTGCCTACTGTGTGTCGCCATGTGCTGTGGGGCTGTAGCCTGTGGAAGTGTGGATGGTTACTGATGAGACTAAAGTTATAGCTTGTAGCAGATGGTGGCCTTGATTGGGATGCTCTTGCTTGCTCCATCAGGCCGGAAACTGGGTGTGCCTTCATACAGAGATCGTGTGGATATTCGTGGCGCAAGAGCTTAAGTGTAGCAGATATTCACAAAGCTATAGGTTTGATCAAGGCAAGATTGTTGTGTTTTGTGACCATCAACCTTCTGTATCTATAGTAGCTTTTCTCTGTGCTGACAATTTTTTTCTGGTTTTGATATCATTGCAGATGCAAAATCCAAACTGCATGGTGATGGTTGATAATTGCTATGGTGAATTTGTTGAGATATCGGAACCTGCAATGGTGGTATGTCCATGATTTTCACTTTCTCCTGAAGACGATTCCTATTTCATCTTGTGTTTCATGGCAGGGAGCAGACTTGATTGCTGGAAGTTTGATAAAGAATCCAGGTGGAACTATTGCGCCTTGTGGTGGTTATGTTGCTGGGAAGGAGCATTTAGTCGAAGCAGCTGCAGCCCGTCTATCTGCACCTGGCCTTGGGGTGGAATTTGGGTCAACACCTGGCCATGTTATGCGTGCGCTGTTTCAAGGCCTGTTTCTTGGTCCGCAAATGGTTGGAGAAGCAGTAAAAGTAGGTTTGCTAACTGCAAATGGTTGGAGATACAATGCATGCACTTGATGATATAATATGATCCACAGGGAGGTTTGCTCATTGCGGAAGTCATGTCAGCCAAGGGATACAAAGTTGAACCACTTCCGAGGGTTCCTCGTCATGATATTGTGCAGGTGAAATCTAGCCTTAGATAACTAGCTAGCACGTGTACATAAACACAAGCATGGCATTGTAAGGCCCTGTTTATTTCCTTCTAGGATTATATAATCTAGCTTATAGATCAACTTATTTAAGCTGGATTATATAATCTGGAGGGTAAACAAACAGGGCCTAAGTCTGAAGTTTTTTCTTCCTTTTTTTGTGTTTAAAGAAGGACAGATGTAATGCGTAGCACATTGACAAAGCTGACATAAGGGGAAACAGACTGCAAAATAAAGATAAATGGATGAGAACACGAGAATACAGACTGAAGGAATATTCTATTTATGAAATCCAATCTCAGACAGAAGGCCAACCCTTTTTACAATATTTCATACTGCACAACATAGAGATAGAAGTGTTGAAATTTTTTAAGGCCAATGAACAGACAATGAGGACTTCGAAAAATAAAATTGCAGGCAGTGGAGCTTGGCAGCAGGGAAAGACTCATAGCATTCTGTGAAGTAGTGCAACAAACTTGTCCAGTAGGATCTTTCATCAAACCAACTGCTGGGGAAACGCCTGGCTATGCTTCAGAGGTGTGTTTGTACCTTCCATCATGGCACCGCTCTTACACTTCATGCTGTTGTTTTAGTTACAACGTATAAATAGTTTATTTTATGAACTTATTTTCTGATGAAATATACACATGTTCTAAATATTACATGCTCCAGTGTTAAACTGCATACTTTGCTTGCTGGTCTATCAAACTAAGCTACTAGAGTGATTAACCCACTTAAATCAGGTCATTTTCGCCGACGGGACATTCATAGATGGAAGCACAAGCGAACTGTCATGTGATGGGCCCTTGAGAGATCCATATGCCGTCTTTTGCCAGGTGAGCTGGGATCCTCATGTAATTTTTACTCAGGGCCATTTTTGTTGAGTTTAACCTCTTATTTCCCCTGTTGCATGCAAGTGGTTCAAATACTTAAATCTCTTGCTGAGAATATTAGCCCTGAGACAACAAATAAAATCTTTCCTCATACTTGCACTTTGGTCACCATTGAAACGTACTGGTGCAGGGAGGAACACATTGGACGCAGTGGGCACTTGTCCTTGGTGATGTTCTGAAGGTCATATAAACGTGCGGTGTGATAATGTTGTCACATTTCTGGTATGGGCATGCTCTTTTCCTATCCTAACTCTGTACTCGTTTACTAGGAATGGTGGATACTCCCTCCGTCTCAGTTTATATAAGGCTTTATAAGACGTAACTACTTTTTATTCTTGTCCCATAATATAAGACGTGCTCTCTCTAGGCATACGTACATCAATGCAATAGTATAGAGAAATTTAATGTATTTCTTGATTTTTGAACTAGAGGTGGTTACGCCTTATATATTGAGACGTTGTGAGTATTGTGCAACAGTGAAGAGGTAGGCGTCACTAATATGCGAGCGCTTGCCCTTCAGTGGATACGGACAACGACAAGCTGTCGTTAGTGTTACCCGACTACTACCTCCCCTGCTGCTCATGTGGACAAATCACCAGAGACCTCACCACCAGTGACCCCACTTTTAACCTCCCTATCTACTCACCACCGGATATTTTTTAGGGACTCAAACATGATGTATGATTTAGCATATGATCTATGAGCAGAAAGAATATGCAAATTGCTGTATTGTGTACATAGATTATGGAAACAAATTCAACAAGAGGTTTGTTTTACAAGTTTTTATTATTATTCAGCACTAGCTAGTTTGAGACAAGAGACAAGCATCAAGCCTCCCCTGATGAAATTCCCAACAACCATATGGACACAGAGCGGAGTTGTACTATCGTCGATGGAAATTAAAGTTCAAATCTTGCAGGCGATAATCTGAGCGCCGTACTGAAAACGTGAAGCGCTGGAGGATCATGAGTATCGACGCATGGACATAGGACGGCGAGACAGCAAACGTGAAGCGCTGGAGGATCATCGCCAGTGCCACTTTGGTTGGCCTCGACCATGGAAAGGTTCTTGCCTACGCTACGCATACCGAAGGGCAGGTACGCGCCGAGGTGATACCTCCTGCCATCAGCAAACCTCCATAGATTGAACTCGTCAGCGTCGGTGCCCCACGAGATTTTTGCAACCATGGCACTCTCTTTGGCGGGCTTCACACTATTGCACCGCCATCCAAGCAATTGCAATGATGGTATTATAATCTCTCATGAACTGAAGAAATGGTATCGGACTCCCCTGATCGTCATTAATAGTATTCCCCTCTCGGTCGTGCCCTTGACTTCGTTAACATTTAAGCTTTTTAGTACTTAAAATTTCATTTACTATGCAATTGTTGGTTCTTGAGATATGCATGTGGCACTGTACTAAGACGGAGTATTCAAAACTCAAGTCATTCATGAAACCCCTAGTGCAAAGTCGCAATGCAAATCTCACCATTTGACTATTTGCTCAAAAAACTATCTAGCCTATGGTAAAATATTTTGAAAAATATGAGTGAATATGAGAGGGTGCCAATACTTGTCCCAATAGTTGTTCTTTTGTGTGCTTATAAGTTGGGATTTGGTTTGGTTCAAAATTTTCTAGAAAATTTTCAAAACTCCCTCTGTCTGGGCTCACCGGACTGTCCGGTGTGCACCAGACACTGCATTGTGCAATGTCCAGTGCACCGGCTAGGAGCGCGCAGATCCATCTTTGTGGCTCTCTGTCCGGTGGTTCACCGGACAGCTACTGTGCGCTGTCCGGTGTGCACCGGACAGGCACTGTAGACTGTCCGGTGTGTCCATAATCTGTTTTAAAAAAAAACCTTCCCTCGCCCGAGCAATGCCTACGCCACCCATTTCCATTCTATTCTCTCCCGCTATCTCTCTAGTGCCTGGCGATCTCCCCTTCCCCTTCCTCACCGCCGGCGAGCTCCAGCCCATCTTCTGCGAGGTCTGCTCCTGCCAGGGCTCGGCCTCCCTCACCCTTCCCTGGTAAAGCTCATCCTCTGTCTTTCCTCCTTATGTTCTTCTGTTGAGCAGTGAGGGTTAACTACTTTCCACCCTTTGAATTCAAATCAAATCCATTCCAAATACTGTGAATCCAAGTGGTTGTGAATGTGTCTAGTGCTCCATTGAGTTCCTCTGTAGGTTTTGAGCTCCCCAGGGAGGGATTCATCCACTAAAATTGCCATTTCACCCTCAATTCAAAACCCCGCACGCCACGTGCTCGGTGAAATGCCCAAACCAGCCAAACTTGCTCAAATCGACCCCAGATTTTTCCAGCACCTTCATGACACCTCAAGTAACACATTCGCCGAAATTCACGCCAATCCAATATCTTAGACACCGATTTACCATAGATTCCCATTTATAGCGTTTGATTCTTAGCCGAGTGCCAAAAAAATCACTTCTTCACCAAATTTTAAACCAAGCGCACACTTCAATCATATACACTCATATATACCTACTCGTGAAGTATAGGCTCAATTCTACGACATTTCATGCTCAATTTTTAATTTCTAACCTCCTATGGCATATTTCTTCGTTCAACCGTCGTTCTCGCGTTGTTTGATCTCTGACTCTCCATATCACTCAGTTTTTGTGTCTTCACTCTCTGTGTATGTATTTATTCACATTTCATATACTTATGACTATGTGATTAATACGTGCTCACCTCTTCTACCATTTCAGTGCTCTCTCCTGCTCGCGTGCACGTCTCTTGTCCTACCTGGATTCTCTCTGTCTCATGAGGTTTCCAGGTAGCTATCCTTTCATTACTACTCTCATCGGTTGCTATCTTCTCGTGCTTAGCTTTTCACTCACCTATGCAGCACTCAGGTCAGGATGGTGCGAACGAAAAATGTCTTAGCGCTAGGGGGAGGAGACGACGAGGACCCTCCTCGCCCCTTCAGGCAAGTCAAGGGGAAGACAATGTACCTTGAGCAGTAGGAAGGCCGGAAGAAGCGGCGTATGGACAGAGCCGCCCGTGCAGCACTTGCAGCGGCAGCAGCAGAGCAGACGGAGCAGAGAGGACAACTGCAAATTTCCTCCGACCAGATTGCTTATAGAGTTCGTCGTCTCGTGTCTCGGCCTCGCTCATCCGCTCCCTCTACACCATCCGCCAGAGCTTCTACTCCACCTCCCACTTCAGCAGCTCCTGTCGCTCTAGAGCCATCCACCACTCCAACTTCCATTGTTCCCCCTCCCGCTCCCATTTTCGCTTCGCCCATTCCTCCATCTCGCTTCAGGGAGCGTGATGAGACTGAGGTGCGACCCCTTGTTGTTGATCCTCGACTGCTTGACCTTCAGCGTGCTACTATAGCTCGGGTACGTCGGTTCAGACACGTACCCATGGAGTCCTGGTTGCCAGCTCAGAGGGATCCTGTAGCGACGGCTCTCTTCAATACCAGGACTTAGGAGTCCTTTCAGGCACAGTTGTCAGCACAGATCGCCCTGCGAGCGCACCTGCTCTTGGATCTACCTGCTTTTCTGCTTGCAGCCGGCGTCGATTCTGAGGTGCATCTCTCTTATCTGCCAGGATTACTTTCACTACTGATTGCGAGTGGCAGATATGTTGAGGAGTGGGTCAGAGTATTTTATGCTACTGTATGGATTGACCCGGATCATCACTGGATGAGGTTACGCTTCGAGAGAAAGGATGTCACTCTGCATGCCAGCCAGATATGCTAGCTCTTAGGATTTCTGGAGTCGTCGACTCGGCTCCACAGTCTGTGCTATGGTACCTCAGATCCTCCTCGTCGCCCTCACGGCGGAGTTGCACCGGCCACAGCTCACGTCGCCTCCCTGTTCAGACCTCCTTTCACAGATGGGTCGCGACGCTCTCCAGCTGACTTCACCCCTGCAGTGAAGTACCTGTATAAGCTGATGAGACGGACGCTGCTTCCCAGGATGAGATATAGAGAGGCCACTACACATATTCAGCTATGGCTTCTTGGTGCCTTGATCTCACATTCTGAGTTTGACGTGGTTGACTTTCTTATCTGTGATATCGAGGACACAGTTTTGGATGGTCTTCGTGCTCGCCGACAACTATCGTATATGCGCACTATCTCTGTCATATCTTCACGTAGCTGATCAGGCCGCCTTAGTTCTAGGGCACCCTCTAGGCCTCTCGCCTCCAGTTTGGTTCATATCGTCCAGCCCTCGAGGACCCAGTCCCAGTGCCAGATCCAGTGACAGATATTCAGGATACAGATGCCGATGAGGCGTCCAGGCAGTTCGAGACCCAGGATACAGCTGCCGATGATGATGATGACTTTGGGATCCAGCCACTGCCTCATATGCCACCTCGCTCACATGATCACGAGGCGGGTAGTTCCAGTGCTGCCCCAGTTGCCCCTCCTGCTATTGACCCTGCTCTGGCTGCGATACTTCAGTCTCTTACACAGTAGCAGGCTCATCTGGCAGTCGAGCAAGCTCAACAGGCAGCTACCTAGCAGTAGATGTCCGAACGGATGCTCTCTATGTTTCAGACGATTCAAGTCCGTCAGGACACTCTACAACAGCTCTTAGCAGACAGGGTCGAGCACCGGGTTTTTATGACTCATATCCTTCAGCATACTGGTGTTCAGCTCCCACCAGTTCAGTCTGCCCCTCCTCCAGCTCTTCAGGCAGCTGTTGTGCCAGCTATTCAGGCAGGACCCCCTGAAAGTCGTCTAGAGAGGGGGTAGATAGGCGGAAACTGAAATTTACAAATTTAACCACAACTATAAGCTGGGGTCAGCGTTAGAAATAAAACCGAGTCCGAAAGAGAGTGGAAAACCAATCAACCAAAGAAATATAGCGAATGACACGGTGATTTGTTTTACCGAGGTTCGGTTCCAAAGAACCTAATCCCCGTTGAAGTGGTCACAAAGACCAGGTCTCTTTCAACCCTTTCCCTCTCTCAAATGGTCACCTAGACCGAGTGAGCTTTCTCCTTAATCAAACGGGTCACTTAGACCCCTCACAAGGACCACCACAACTTGGTGTCTCTTGCTTTGATTACAAGTGTCTTAAGAACAAGAATGAGGAAGAAGAAAGCGATCCAAGAACAAGAGCTCAAAGAACACGAGCAAAACTCTATCTCTAGTCACTAAGTGTTTGGAGTGTATTTGGGACTTGGAGAGGCTTTGATTCTTTTGAATTATGTCTTGTGTTGATTGCACTAGCTCTTGTATTGAATGAGATGTCTGAAAAACTTGGATGCTTGAAGTGGTGCTGGTTGGGGGGGTATTTATAGCCCCAGCCACCAAACCAACTGTTGTGGAGGCTGTCTGTCAATGGGCGCACCGGACTGTCCGGTGCTGGGCCACGTCACCCAACCGTTAGGGTTCTGACGGTTTCGACAGTTGGAGCTCTGACATCTTGGAGCACCGGACAGTCCGATGTCGCACCGGACAGACACTATTCACTGTCCGGTGCGCCTTCTGACGCTGCTCTGACTCTACGCGAACTGTTCGCGCACTGTTCACGTTTGCAGGCGACCGTTGGAGTTTACCGTTGCGCTCGATAGTCGTTGCTCCGGTGACACACCGGACAGTCCGGTGAATTATAGCGGAGCGGCGTCTGAGAAACCCGAAGGTGAAGAGTTCAGACTGTACGACCCCTGGTGCACCGGACACTATCCGGTGGCACACCGGACAGTCCGGTGCTCCAGAACAGTCCTTTGGCTTTAAGAAATTTTGAAATTTGGTGGTGGTGCGGTCCTTTGACTTTGGGCTATATTCTCTCCCCCTTTGGTATTAATCGCCAAAAACGGAGACGTTCGAGAGCCCTCTTTACTTTCTCCCCATTGGTAGTCATTCATATCATGCTCTTGGGGCTTGCTTGAGCCCATAAAGCGCCTTAGAGAGTTTGTACACATGATTAGGGTACTCACTATCTTCAAAGCCGGGAGGTTGCTCAACATAGACCTCTTCCTTGATTGATCCGTTGAGGAAGGCACTCTTCACGTCTATTTGATAAAGCTTAAAGCCATGGTAAGTAGTATAGGCAAGTAATATACGAATTGACTCAAGCCTAGCTACGGATGCATAGGTTTCACCGAAATCCAAACCTTCGACTTGTGAATAGCCATTGGCCACAAGTCGGGCTTGGTTCCTTGTCACCACACCATGCTCATCTTGCTTGTTGCGGAAAACCCACTTGGTTCCTATAACATTTTGGTTAGGACGTGGAACCAAATGCCATACCTCATTCCTTGTGAAGTTGTTGAGTTCCTCTTGCATTGCCAACACCCAATCCGAATGTCTTAATGCATCTTCCACCCTGTATGGCTCAATAGAAGACACGAAAGAGTAATGTTCACAAAAATGAGCGACTCGAGATCGAGTAGTTACCCCCTTATGAATGTCACCGAGAATTGAGTTCACGGGGTGATCTATTTGAATCGCTTGGTGGACTCTTGGATGTGGTGGTCTTTGACCCTGTACTTCTTGATCATCTTCCTTGTCTTGATCATTATCATCTCCCCCTTGATCATTGTCCTTCTCTTGAGGTGGCTCATCCTCTTGAGCTTGATCCTCATCTTGGGTTGATGGAGATGCTTGTATGGAATATGACAGTTGATCTTGTGCTTGTGTGGGCTCTTCGGATTCTTTAGGACACACATCCCCAATGGACATGTTCCTCAGCGCGACGCACGGAGCCTCTTCATCATCTAGTTCATCAAGATCAACTTGCTCCACTTGGGAGCCATTAGTCTCATCAAACACAATGTCACAAGAAACTTTAACTAATCCAGTGGACTTGTTGAAGACTCTATATGCCCTTGTGTTTGAATCATATCCTAGTAAAAAGCCTTCTACAGCCTTAGGAGCAAATTTAAATTTTCTACCTCTTTTAATAAGAATAAAGCATTTGCTTCCAAAGACTCTAAAATATGAAATATTGGGATTTTTACCGGTGAGGAGTTCATATGATGTCTTCTTGAGGATTCGGTGAAGGTAGAGCCGGTTGATGGAGTAGCAAGCGGTGTTAATCGCCTCAGCCCAAAACCTGTCCGGAGTCTTGTACTCATCAAGCATGGTCCTCGCCATGTCAAGTAGAGTTCTATTCTTCCTCTCCACTACACCATTTTGTTGAGGTGTGTAGGGAGAAGAGAACTTATGCTTGATGCCCTCACCCTCAAGAAATCCTTCAATTTAAGAGTTCTTGAACTCCGTCCCGTTGTCGCTTCTCATTTTCTTGATCCTTAGTCCGAACTCATTTTGAGTCCGTCTCAAGAATCCTTTTAAAGTCTCTTGGGTTTGTGATTTTTTCTGCAAAAAAACACCCAAGTGAAGCGAGAATAGTTATCCACAATTACAAGACAATACTTACTCCCGCCGATGCTTATGTAAGCGATCGCGTCGAATAAATCCATGTGGAGTAGCTCAAGCGGCCTGTCGGTCGTCATGATGTTCTTGTGTGGATGGTGGGAACCAACTTGCTTCCCTGCTTGACATGCGCTACAAACCCTGTCTTCCTCAAAATGAACATTTGTTAGTCCCAAAATGTGTTCTCGCTTTAGAAGTTTGTGAAGATTCTTTATCCCAACATGAGCTAGTCGGCGATGCCAGAGCCAACCCATATTAGTCTTAGCAATTAAGCAAGTATCAAGTTCAGCTCTATTAAAATCAACTAAGTAAAGAAACTCGACCTATGGGGGGTAAGACAACCCCCGGTCATTATATTAAGAAGAATACCTTCTCACACAGGTCGAGAAAACCCCTGAACCTCTACCCCACCCATACACAGCGGCATCGAAGCCCATGTGAGAACGACCACGACCGGGACTGAGCCTTAGACCTGTGCTTTAGCGTGGGACAGACGAGGGGATTTTTTAACCACAGCCTGAAATTCGCTCCCTCGGGGAGTCGAACCCAGGACCTGAGGAGTGCTACTTAGACCACCTAATCAACTCAGCTAGAGGCCCTTTCACAAAATCAACTAAGTATAGCTGACCCTCTAATACTCCCTTAAATGCTACTGAATCATCACATCTTCTAAAGACAGTAACACCTACATCTGTAAAAAGACAGTTGTAGTCCATTTTGCATAATTGAGAAACTGAAAGCAAGTTATAATCTAAAGAATCTATAAGAAAAACATTGGAAATGGAATGGTCAGGTGATATAGCAATTTTACCAAGTCATTTGACCAAACCTTGATTTCCATCCTCGAATGTGATAGCTCTTTGGGGATCTTCGTTTTTCTCGTAGGAGGAGAACATCCCTTTTCTCCCCTGTGATGTGGTTTGTGCATCCGCTATCAATGATCCAACTTGAGCCCCCGAATGCATAAACCTACAAAACATGTTTAGGCCTTGTTCTTAGGTACCCAAACGGTCTTGGGTCCTTTCACATTAGAAACAACCACCTTGGGTACCCAAACACAAATCTTGAAGCCCTTGTGTTTGCCCCCAACATATTTGGTAACTATTTTGCCTGATTTCTTAGTAAGCACATAAGATGCATCAAAAGTTTTAAATGAAATGTTAAGATCATTTGATGCAACAGGAGATTTCTTTTTAAGCATTTTAACATGGGTAGAATGCTTAGAGCTAGAAGTCTCATTCTTATACATAAAAGCATGATGGGAAACAGAATGAGTTTTTCTAACATGAATTCACCTAATCTTGTGATCAGGATAACCAGTAGGATATAAAATGTAACCCTCGTTATCCTGAGCCATGGGAGCCTTGCCCTTTACAAAGTTAGACAATCTTTTGGGGGCATTAAGCTTGACATTGCTTCCCTGTTGGAAACCAATGTCATCCTTAATGCTAGGGCGTCTCCCATTATAGAGCATGCTCGTAGCAAATTTAAATTTTTCATTTTCTATCTCATGCTCATTAATTTTACTAGTTAGTTGTGCTATATGATCATTTTGTTGTTTAATTAAAGCTAGGTGATCATGGATAGCATCAACATTATTGTTTCTACATCTAGTACAAATGATGACATGATCAATATTAGATGTAGATGGTTTGCATACATTTAATTCATCAATCTTAGCATGTAACATGACATTCTCATCTCTAAGATTGGAAATATAAATATTGCAAACATTCAAATCCTTAACCTTTGAAATTAAACTAGCATTTTCAATTTTAAGGCTAGAAATTGATTCATTCAATTTATCAATCTTAGCAATTAAACTAGCATTATCATTTTTAAGATTGACAATTGAATTATGACAAACATTTGATTTTTCAACCTTAGCAAATAAATTACCGTTCTCATTTCTAAGGTTGGAAATGGTGTCATGGCAAATGCTAAGCTCCTTAGTCAAATTTTCATTCTTTTCTACCTCCTGAGCATAAGCATTCTTTAACTTAATATGTTTTTTGTTTTCCTTAATACGGAATTCCTCTTGGCTATCTAAGAGTTCATCTTTCTCATGAATAGCACCTATTAATTCATTTAATTTTTTTGTTGCATGTTAAGGTTGGCAAAAAGACTAAGCAAGTTATCTTCATCATCACTAGAACTACCCTCATCACTAGATGTAGAATATTTGAGGATGGTTCTAGTTTGTACCTTCCTTTTCTTGCCGTCCTTTGCCATGAGACACTTGTGGCCGACGTTGGGGAAGAGAAGACCCTTGTTGACGGCGATGTTGGCGGCATCCTCGTCGGAGGAGGAGTCGGTGGAGCTCACGTCAGAGTCCCATTCCCAACACACGTGGGCATCGCCGCCCTCCTTGTAGTATCTCTTCTTCTCTTTCCTCTTTCCATTCTTGTCGTCGCCCCTGTCACTATCACTAGACATAGGACATTTAGCAATGAAATGACCGGGCTTACCATATTTGTAGCACACCCTTTTGGAGCGGGGCTTGTAGTCCTTCCCCCTCCTTTGCTTGAGGATTTGGCGGAAGCTCTTGATGATGAGCGTCATCTCCTCGTTGTCGAGCTTGGAGGCGTCGATGGGAATTCTACTTGGGGTAGATTTCTCCTTTTCTTCCTCCGTCGCTTTGAATGCGACGGGTTGTACCTCGGGTTTGGAGGTACCGTCTTGCTCCAAGTTGACGATATGTTTGGAGCCTTTGATCATTAACTCAAAGCTCACAAACTTTCCTATAACCTCCTCGGAAGACATTAGCTTATATTTAGGATCACCACGAATTAATTGAACTTGCGTAGGATTACGAAAAACGAGTGATCTTAAAATAACCTTGACCATTTCATGGTCATCCCATTTTGTGCTCCCGAGGTTGCGCACTTGATTCACCAAGGTCTTGAGCTGGTTGTACATAGTTTGTGGCTCCTCTCCTTGGTTAAGGATGAATCGACCGAGCTCCCCCTCGATCGTTTCCCGCTTGGTGATCTTGGTCACTGAAGGAAACGGGTGACGCCAAAGGGGGGGGTGAATTAGGACTTCTAAAACTTTCGCTAAACTAGGCCACAAATAAATCCCTAGAACAAAACCTATGCAAATAATTAAACTAGAATGTGCAAACTAGGTTTTGTCTAAGTGTTGCTATCTCTACCGCAAAGGCTAAGTTTCAATCTACACTATATAAGTATGTAAGGCAATATTAAAACTTAAATGCTTAATGTAAATGCGGAAACTTAAAGAGCAAAGTAGAGATGCAAACTCTCGTGGATGACGCCGGTATTTTTACCGAGGTATCCGAAACCGCGCAAGGTCCCGACTAATCCTCGTTGGTGCCCCTACGCAAAGGGAAGCCCACGCGAGGGCCAAGCACCCTGGTCGAGTAATTCCGTAGAGAGTCGTGGGCCTTCTCCACGCGCAAGTGGTGCTCCGCTTCCGGCTCCTCTCGGACGCTCCCCGCCGTCTCTACTATCGAGCTTCCGGCCGAAACGCCGCGGGCCTCGCTCCCTCCGGTACACGGTGGCGGTCGTGACACAAACGCGGTTGTCACGGTCTCGCAAGACTCTCGCCCCACTCGGTACAATTACAACGGCTCACGCAAGAGCCGAGGGGTTGTGAGGTTTATCTAAACTCACTCAACAATCTAGGGATCACCTAGAGCAAGCGCTAAAGCGGTCTAACTAACCTAAGCACTTCGCAAAGCACCTACGCTAATCACCGAGTGATTCTATTAAACATTTGGGTGTTTGAGCTCTTGGAAATGTGCACTATATGCCTTGGTATGTTGCTTGGGCATGGCCGGTTGGGGTGGCATTTATAGCATCAAATCCCCAAACTAGCCGTTGGATAGAAAGCAACAACTTTATGTCGTCGGGTGCACCAGACAGTCCAATGCACCACCGGACAGCCACTGTGCAGTGTCCGGTGCAAGCCACGTCAGCCGATCGTTGGCGTCTGTAGCAGTCGACCGTTGGATCCGACCGTTACCGTCTGTCCGGTGCACACCGGACAGTCCGGTGCCGACAGTCCGGTGCACACCGGACAGTCCGGTGCTACAGCCCTAGGGTGCCTGTCTGCGGCCCCTCTGCGCAGACTGTCTGGTTGTCCCATCGGACAGTCCGGTGCGCACCAGACAGGTACTGTTCACTGTCCGGTGCGCCACCAGGCGCTGACTGACAGCCCTCTTCTCGGGTTTCTTCATTGATTCCTTTAGGCTTCTTTTGTTCTTGAGTGTTGGACTTCTATGCATCTTTTTATGTCTTCTTTTGAGGTGTTGCATCCTCATTGCCTAGGTCCAATCCTCATCGCATCCTGTGAACTACAATTATAAACACTAGTAAACACATTAGTCCACAGATTGTGTTAATCATCAAACACCAAAACTCAATTAGCCAAATGGCCTGAGGTCCATTTTCCTTACAGTCACCTCATCCCCTTCGTGCGCGGTCTTGAGGATGTTCCAAATTTCTTTGGCCGTCTTTAATCCTTGCACCTTATTATACTCCTCTCGACACAAGGAGGCGAGGAGTATAGTTGTGGCTTGGGAGTTAAAGTGCCGAATTTGGTCGGCCTCGTCCGAATCGTAGTCCTTGTCCCCTACCTTCGGTACCTGTGCTCCATACTCAACAATATCCCATATGCTTTTGTGGAGTGAGGTTAGGTGATACCTCATTTTATCACTCCACATACAATAATCTTCACCATAAAAAAATGGTGGTCTGCCTAGGGGAACGGAAAGTAATGGAGTGCGTTTAGAAATGTGAGGATATCGGAGGGACATCTTACTATATTTCTTGCGCTCATGGCGCTTAGAAGTGACGGATGCTGATTCGGAGCGGAGGTGGAGGGTGACGAAGAGTCGGTCTCGTAGGAGACCACTTTCTTCATCTTCTTCTTGTCACCTCTCCGTTGTGACTTGGAGGAAGAGGATTCCTCCTTGTGCTTGTGACCGGACTCCCTCGAATGGGTTCTCCCCGAGCTTGCGGACTTGTTGCCGCCGGTCACGATCTCCCTCTTGGCGTGATCTCCCGACATCACTTCGAGTGGTTAGACTCCAATGAAGCACCAGACTCTGATACCAATTGAAAGTCGCCTAGAGGGGGGTGGATAGGCGGAAACTGAAATTTTCAACTTTGAATACAACTACAAGCCGGGGTTAGCGTTAGAAATAAAACCGAGTTCAAAAGAGAGGGGAAAATAAATCAACCAAAGAAATATAGCGGATGACATGGTGATTTGTTTTACCGAGGTTTGGTTCTAAAGAACCTAATCCCCGTTGAGGTGGTCACAAAGACCGGGTCTCTTTCAACCCTTTCCCTCTCTCAAACGGTCACCTAGACCGAGTGAGCTTTCTTCTTAATCAAACGGGTCACTTAGACCCCTCACAAGGACCACCACAACTTGGTGTCTCTTGCTTTGATTACAAGTGTCTTGAGAACAAGAATGAGGAAGAAGAAAGCGATCCAAGAACAAGAGCTCAAAGAACACGAGCAAAACTCTCTCTCTAGTCACTAAGTGTTTGGAGTGTATTTGGGACTTTGAGAGACTTTGATTCTTTTGAATTGTGTCTTGTATTGATTGCACTAGCTCTTGTATTGAATGAGATGTCTGAAAAACTTGGATGTTTGAAGTGGTGGTGGTTGGGAGGTATTTATAGCCCCAACCACCAAACCAACCGTTGGGGAGGCTGTCTGTCGATGGGCGCACTGGACCACCGGACACTATCCGGTGGCGCACCGGACAGTCCGGTGCGCCAGACCAGGGTTCTCTTCGATTTCTTTTGCTCCTTTCTTTTGAACCCTAACTTTGATCTTTTTATTGGTTTGTGTTGAACCTTTGGCACATGTAGAATATATAATCTAGAGCAAACTAGTTAGTCCAATTATTTGTGTTGGACATTCAACCACCAAAATCATTTAGGAAAAGGTTTAAGGCCTATTTCCCTTTCACCCCCGCTTCCTTCTTTTGGTCCTTCTCCCTCTCCGCTCCGGCCGGTCACTCTGGATTTCTCGTCGCCGGTCGTCGGAACCGTAAGTGCTCAGCCGCCAGTGGCACCAGCGCCTGCTATTACCACTGCTGTTGTGGCGGTGTCCGTGACTGCTTCTGCTCCGGCGGAACCTGCAGCGCAGCCTTAGTCAGAGTTAGTACCAGCTCCAGCTTCTACTGCAGATCCTGGATCCGAGACTGACTTCGACCCCAGCTTGCGTTTGTGCTTCTGCCCGCGACCGGATGCGCCCCCGCCTCCTCCTTCCTCCTCTGGTGTATAGGTTCGGGTAACCCTTTTGGTGTTTGATGCCAAAGGGGGAGAGATATGAGAGTTGTGAGAGCTAGGGGAGTTAGTTGAGAGTGCCTTTTGTATTTTTGATGTAATATACTTGCTTGATACTCTCTATACTAGCTCCACTTTTGTATGACGCTTGTCGGCGTTCCGAGACCGGGGGGTCCCCGAGCCGACGAGTGAGTGTGCCGCGTGCCCCAGCCCAGATGGATCGAGCGCGTGGGCGAGCGCGAAGGGGGGAGAGAGAGAGAGCGAGAGAGCCGGGTCGTGAGGGAGTCGGAGAATTCCCGCGGCCTTCGCGTTCGTCCCGCGCCCAGGTCGGGTGCGCTTGCAGTAGGGGGTTACAAGCGTCCGCGCGAGGTGAGGGGAGCGAGCGGCCCCGAGAGAGCGCCTGCCCCTGCCCTTCGTCCCCGCGAGGCCAACCTTTTCTAAGAAGGCCCTGGTCCTTCCTTTTATAGTCGTAAGGAGAGGATCCAGGTGTACAAAATGGGGGTGTAGCAAGGTGCTACGTGTCTAGCGAGGGAGAGCTAGCGCCCTAAGTACATGCCAAGGTGGCAGCCGGAGAGATCTTGGCACCCTGTTGGTGTGGCGTCGTGGCTGTTGGAGGAGTAACGGAGCCGGACGGAGGGACAGCTGTCGGAGTGGCTGGGCCCTTGCTGACGTCCTCCTGCTTTCGTAAGGGAGCTGGGAGCCGCCGTCGTCATGGTCTAGCGGGGCGCCATCATTGCCTATCTGGCGTAGCTGGCCAGATGGGACACCAGTCTTGTTCTCTGCGACCCAAGTCGGCTCAGGGCAGGGTGATGATGACGCTTCTTGTTGACGTGGCGGTCTTGTGTCCTAGGTCGGGCGTCGTGGAGGCTCTTCCGAAGGCGAGGCCGAGTCCGTCCTGCATGACAGAGACCGAGCCCGAACTCCTGGGTCGGGCGAGGCGGAGGTCGTTCGGCAGAGGCCGAGGCGGAGTCCGAGCCCTGGGTCGGGCGAGGCGGAGTTCGTCGTCTTCAGGGGCCTTAGCCCGAGTCTGAGCCCTAGGTCGGGCGGAGCGGAGTTCGCCGTCTTCCGAGGCCTTAGCCTGAGTCCGAGCCCTGGGTCGGGCGGAGCGGAGTTCGCCGTCTTCCGGGGCCTTAGCCCGAGTCCGAGCCCTGGGTCGGGCGGAGCGGAGTTCGCCGTCTTCCGAGGCCTTAGCCCGAGTCCGAGCCCTGGGTCGGGCAGAGCCTCCTATGGCACCTCTGGCGAAGTCTGGTCGCCCGTCGGTCTTACCTTTTGCGTTAAACGCCCCGGTGACTCGGTCGGTTGGCGCGGTGATTTAGTCAGGGTTACTTCTTATCGAAGGCGGGGCCTCGGGCGAGCCGGTGATGCGTCTGCCGTGAAAGAGGAGGCCTCAGGCGAGACGGAGTCATCTTAGGGTCGGCTGCCCTCGCCCGAGGCTAGGCTCGGGCGTGGCGTGATCGAGTCGCTCGTATGGACTGATCCCTGACTTAATCATACCCATCAGGCCTCTGCAGCTTTATGCTGATGGGGGTTACCAGCTGAGAATTAGGCGTCTTGAGGGTACCCCTAATTATGGTCCCCGACAGTAGCCCCCGAGCCTCGAAGGGAGTGTTAACACTCGCTTGGAGGCTTGCATCGCACTTTTTTGCAAGGGGACCAGCCTTTCTCGGTGGTACTTTGTTCCGGTGGGTGCGCGCGAGCGCACCCGCCGGGTGTAGCCCCCGAGGCCTCGGAGGAGTGGTTTCACTCCTTCGAGGTCTTAATGCCTTGCGTAATGCCTTGGCTGGTCTGGCGGTTCCCTCATGCGAGCAGGGCGTAGCCCAGGTGCACTGTCGGGGCCCAAGTTCTCGGGCTGGTATGTTGACGCTGTCAACGGTTTGGCCGGAGCCGGGTTTGCGAGAGCAGCCCCCGAGCCTCCGCACGGAGCGAGAGGACGATCAGGGACAGACTCGGCTTTTTTATATACGCCCCTACGTCGCCTTTCCGCAAGGAGGAGGGGGGGAGTGCGCCATGTTACCCTCGATGGGCACCGAACATGGTGTCTCCGGTGAGCTGCAATCGGGTAATCCAAGTGGACGTCCATGCCCCGTTCGTTGGGGGTCGGCTAGGGGCCCGGAGGCACGCCCAAAAGTACCTGTGGGTGATCTGCCGGACCCGGTCCCCTAGCGACGGGGTCCGAGGGCTCGTTGCCTCCCTCCGATGGGATTCCGTTACAGAGTCGTTCCCGCTGGTCTCGGAAACGTCCTAGGGTACCTCGGGAGCGCAGCCCGAGCCTTGGTTATGTATCGAACGTACCCCTGGTCATCCCTCGCTCGGCGTCTGAGGCGACTGTGAACCCTTCGACAGGCCAGCCTTCGAACCCCTGATCAGTAATGGGCGCGGAGCCCGAGTAGCCTGAGGCGGTCGTGGAACCTTTCGGGAGGCCGACCTTCGAACCCCTAACCAGTAGTGGGTGTCGGGCCCACGCGATCTGAGGCGGCTGTTGAACCCCTCGGGGGGCCAGCCTTCGAACCCCTGATCAGTAGGGAGGCTCGGAGCCTAGTTCCTTCACGGGGAAGGATCCCTTTGGGGGTATCCCCTTTCCCGGTCCCTGTTGCAAGAGATAGAGAAAGAAGGAAAAGGGAAAAAAGGATTCGAAATTGAACGTCGTGGCGTACCTTTTTCGGCGTGGTTGTTTTGGCGAAGGCGAAACGTCGCCAGCCGCTCCCGCCCGTAGCGCTGTCCGTCGAGCCGCGGAGTTAATGCGCCGGGGTGAGTAGTTGGCGAGGTTGCCGTTGCGCGTGCGCGAGCCGTTCGAGGTACGGGTCACAGGCGCGTCGTCTTCGCACCGTGAGAGGGGGTTCTCTTGCTGCCTCCGGATGGGACGTGAGCCTGGCTGATGGCGTGACCGCTGCTCTCGCGCGCCTGCCACCGTCATTACTGCCGGCCCATTCTTGACCGCGTTTGACCGCTGCGCCAGGCTGGCGCTACTGGGTCGCGGGCTGGGTCGCCTCGAATCGCGGTATCGGTTCCGCAATCGAGGAGGTGCGGTGGTGGAGCGAGTGGCACAGCGGTTCGCTTGCAGCACCCGGCGCGCCAGTTGCACGACGCGTGGGCTTGAGCCGTCGCGCTGGCCTGTCAGGAGTCGGAGAGGCGCGTCCACTTGGCGCAGTTGCATGCCGCCTGCATGACCGCCTGCCCCTTTCGCCCGCTGGTCTGGGCAAAAGTGGAGGGTTACTTGTAACCGCTGGGTGGTTGCGTGCGTCGTGCGCGGCGGTTCGGCTTCTTCTGCTTGGAGCCGGTCTGCATGACAGGCGGGCCCCAGCCCTCGCGCCGCGGGGGAGGACTTTGGAGGCGTGTTGGAGAAGACTCAGCCCATGACGGTTGAGGGTGCAAGCAGGGGGAGTTGCCTTTAAAAGGAGGGCGACCCCCTTCGTAAGGTGACCATGTTTCCTTCCTCCCCTATGCATTGTGTCTCTCCATCTTCCAAGCCCCCGGATGGGGGGAACCGCCGTCTTTTCGCTCCATCGCTGGAGGAACGCAACTCCGTGGGAGTTGGTACCTTTCAGCCATCGTTCGGCTTCAAGGATTTTCATCATGCAGCCCGGCTGCACCCCTCCACCGGCGGTCACCCAAGAGGGCGACCTCCGGCTTGATGGTGGGGGAAAGCGAGCCGGGCTGCGGCCTCTGCCCCTCCCTCAGCCTCAAGGATTTTCATCACCAGGCCAAGAGGGAGGACGAGGCGAGTCAGGGAGCTGTCTCCGTGTGGGTCGGTTGCCCTCTTCTTCCCCGTGTGCCTGGGGGAGAACGGCATCCTCCAGCTTCACGGAGACTTCCTCCAGCCATGTCGGAAGTGGCGGGTCCCGAGGCGTCGGCGGACGGAAGTGGCTTCTCTACTGATGAGATTGCCAACTCCGTCAGTAGCCCTGGGTCTCCGTCTCCCGGCCTGAATGGCTGGCTCTCGTCCTCGGGGGGTGAGAGTTTTTTCCGCTGCCCCGCAGGCCCGCCCCTATCGAGTGGGGTTGTTCGTACCTGCGGGGGGGGGGGGGGGGGGAGCCGGAGTTCCGTTTGTAATGGCACTTTGAGTGCCGGGTTTTTTTGTTCATTTCGGCTTTCGGGGCCTGAACATGTATGTAACTTCGGCACAGAGCCGTGTTTTTTCCTCATTTCTGAGCACTAAGACTCGCCTGTTGTTTGCCTGAACCGCTTCACCAAGCGTGAGTCGCCCCGTGTCAAGGTGACGAGTGAGGTATCCGTATCCCGGAGGCGTAGGAATCCCTCGGCTCGGTCGGACCTGTTGTCCGAGGCTCCTCTAGCTTAGTTAAAGAGACCCCTCGGCCGCTCTTTGACGAGCCGAGGCCAGGGGTAGCGATATCAGCACGAGCAGAGGCGGAGTTGGCTCGGAAATGAAACCTGGTTGGCCGGAGCCTAGCCGAGTTGTCTGTCGGCAGGATTGTCGTCGGAGTTGCTCAGTCGAGGCTTCGGACCGAGCTGGCGCCCTCGGAAGGCGGTCGGCCGAGGCCCCGGAGGTGGCCGGCCGAGCCGTCCGCTCGGGCCGGGTTCTCGGAGAAGTCCCTGACAGAGATTGCTCGAGCATGGTGATGACGTCGTCCTTCGGAGCGGAGGCCCTCGGACCGCGTCGCCGTCCGAGGCTAGGTCGGGCCTTGCCGAAGGTGCTGTCGATGCCGAGGGTGTCGTCGCCCTCTTCCAGCGTCAAGACCCGAGCCTGCAGGGTCAAATCGTCTTGTAGCGTGGGCCTTGTGCGGCCGTCGAGGCCAGAACACACACCCTTGCTGTGTTATAAAGCTGTGTCTCTTTTCCTCTTGTTTCGAGTATCTGGACTTTTTGTCGGTAGCAGGGATGTTAGTGCGAGCAAGAGTTGCTTCTCGCGGAAGGTGATGAGTGAGGTATCCGTATCCCGGAGGCGTGGGAGTCCCTCGGCTCGGTCGGCCTTGCCGCTTACGCGTACTTTTACCCGTCCATGAGGCCCTGTCACCGACTCGGTCGAGAAGGCTCGAAGAATCGCTTCAACAGAAGAGCTTCCGTACGTAAAGACTCGTTCGATCCGCGGATTCACCTTATCCGAGCGCGAGTTACTTATCGCAGAAGGTGATGAGTGAGGTATCCGTATCCCGGAGGCGTAGGAGTCCCTCGGCTCGGTCAGCCTTGACTGCTTACGTGTACCCTGTCGTTTCCAGGACCCGCTTTTCGAAGTAGTCAAAAAGCACAGAAGATGTTCTGGTAAAAGAGATTTTTTGTTCGAGGAAAATTTTGACGCAGAGGGGGTTTCCCCCTTTTAGCCCCCGAGGGAGGGTCGGGCTTTGCCGAGGCGAGGCCGACCCTTCCTTGTTGACTAAACTTTGCGTGGGTGCGGGGTATATGAACAACTTGGAAACATCTTAAGGGTAGAATCGACGTAGCTGTTGGATGTTCCAAGCGTTGCCGTAGACCTCGCCTTGACTGTTGGCCAGCTTGTACGTTCCGGGCTTCAGAACTTTGGCGATGATGAACGGCCCCTCCCAGGGGGGCGTGAGCTTGTGCCTCCCTCGGGCGTCTTGCCGCAGCCGAAGCACCAGGTCGCCCACCTGGAGGTCTCGGGGTCGGACCCCTCGGGCGTGGTAGCGTCGCAGGGACTGCTGGTACCCGCGCCGAGTGTAGCAAGGCCCTGTCCCGAGCCTCGTCCAGCTGGTCCAGCGAGTCTTCTCGGCTAGCTTGGTTGCTTTCTTCGTGGTAGGCCCTCGTCCTCGGGGAGCCGTATTCCAGGTCCGTGGGCAAGACGGCCTCGGCCCCGTAGACCAGGAAGAAAGGCGTGAAACCCGTGGCTCGGCTCGGCGTCGTCCTCAGGCTCCAGACCACCGAGGGGAGTTCCTTCATCCACCGCTTGCCGAACTTGTTGAGACCGTTGTAAATCCGGGGCTTGAGCCCTTGTAGAATCATGCCGTTGGCACGTTCCACTTGCCCATTCGACATGGGGTGAGCTACGGCAGCCCAGTCTACCCGGATGTTGTGATCCTCGCAAAAATCCAAGAATTTTTTGCCGGTGAACTGGGTGCCATTGTCGGTGATGATGGAGTTCGGGACCCCGAAGCGATGGATGATGTTGGTGAGGAACGCCACCGCCTGCTCGGACCTGATGCTGTTCAGGGGTCGGACCTCGATCCACTTGGAGAATTTGTCGATGGCGACCAGCAGGTGCGTGTAGCCCCCGGGCGCCTTCTGCAGAGGGCCGACGAGGTCCAGACCCCACACAGCGAAGAGCCAGGTGATGGGTATCGTTTGCAGAGCCTGAGCGGGCAGGTGGGTCTGCTTCGCATAGAATTGGCACCCTTCGCAGGCGCGGACAATTCTAGTGGCGTCAGCCACCGCCGTTGGCCAGTAGAAGCCTTGGCGGAAAGCGTTCCCGACGAGGGTTCGAGGTGCTGCATGATGACCGCAAGCCCCCGAGTGTATTTCCTGTAGCAGTTCCTGACCCTCGGCGATGGAGATGCATCGCTGGAGGATGCCCGAGGGGCTGCGGTGGTAGAGCTCTTTCTCATCGCCCAGCAAGACGAACGACTTTGCGCGTCGCGCTACCCGCCGAGCCTCGGCTCGGTCGAGGGGCAGTTCCCCTTGGCGGAGATATTGCAGGTACGGGGTTTGCCAATCTTGATCTGGCATGACCCCGCTCTGCTCCTCCTCGATGCGCAGTGCTTCGCCCTCGGGCTCCGAGGGTTCCTCGGGTTGAGCCGAGGATGGCTCGGGCTGGGCCGAGGTCACCTCGGACGAGGCCGAGGGTGCCTCGGGCTCGGGCGCGTCGCCTATCTTGACGGAGGGTTGGTGCAGATCCCGGGAGAAGACGTCCGGGGGAACCGTCGTTCGCCCCGAGGCTATCTTCGCCAGCTCGTCCGCAGTCTCGTTGTAGCGCCGGGCGATGTGGTTAAGCTCGAGCCCGTAGAACCTGTCTTCCAGGCGTCGAACCTCCTCACAGTAGGCCTCCATCTTCGGGTCGCGGCAGTGGGAGTTCTTCATGACTTGGTCGATGACGAGCTGCGAGTCGCCGCGCGCATCGAGGCGTCGGACCCCTAGCTCGATGGCGATTCGCAATCCGTTGATCAGAGCCTCGTACTCAGCCACATTGTTGGACGCCGGGAAATGGAGGCGGAGCACGTAGCGCAGGTGTTTCCCGAGGGGCGAGACGAAGAGCAGGCCCGCGCCAACTCCCGTCTTCATCAGCGACCCGTCGAAAAACATGGTCCAGAGCTCTGGTTGGATCGGAGCCGTTGGCAACTGGGTATCGACCCATTCGGCTACGAAATCCGCCAGTACCTGGGACTTGATGGCCTTCCGAGGGGCGAACGAGATTGCCTCGCCCATGACTTCCACCGCCCACTTCGCGATCCGCCCCGAGGCTTCTCGGCACTGGATGATCTCCCCCAGGGGGAAGGATGACACCACAGTCACCGGATGGGACTCGAAGTAATGTCGCAGCTTTCGCCTCGTCAGGATCACTGCATATAGCAGCTTCTGGACTTGTGGGTAGCGGACCTTAGTCTCGGACAGCACTTCGCTGACGAAGTAAACTGGCCTCTGAACGGGCAAAGCATGCCCCTCTTCCCGCCTTTCGACCACGATCGCGGCGCTGACCACCTGAGTGGTAGCGGCGACGTAGACCAGGAGGGCTTCTCCATCAGCTGGGGGTACCAAGATGGGCGCTTGGGTGAGGAGCGCCTTCAGGTTCCCGAGGGCTTCCTCGGCCTCGGGAGTCCAAGTGAAGCACTCGGCCTTCCTTAAGAGACGGTACAGGGGCAGGCCTCTTTCGCCGAGGCGCGAGATGAAACGGCTCAAGGCCGCGAGGCATCCCATGACCCTCTGTACGCCTTTTAAGTCCTTGATGGGCCCTATGTTTGTGATCGCTGCGATCTTCTCCGGGTTGGCTTCGATGCCCCGCTCGGAGACGATGAATCCCAAGAGCATGCCTCGGGGCACCCCGAAGACGCACTTCTCGGGATTGAGCTTGACGCCCTTCGCCTTGAGACACCGGAATGTCAGTTCGAGGTCGGAGAGAAGGTCGGAGGCTTTCCTCGTCTTGACTACGATGTCATCGACGTAGGCCTCGACCGTGCGACCGATGTGTTCGCCGAACACATGGTTCATGCACCGCTGGTACGTTGCACCCGCGTTCCTCAAACCGAACGGCATTGTGACATAACAGTACATGCCGAAGGGCGTGATGAAAGAAGTCGCGAGCTGGTCGGACTCTTTCATCTTGATTTGATGATACCCTGAGTAGGCATCGAGGAAAGACAGGGTTTCGCACCCTGCAGTAGAGTCCACAATTTGGTCGATGCGAGGTAGAGGGTAGGGGACTTTTGGACATGCTTTGTTGAGACCAGTGTAGTCTACACACATCCGCCATTTTCCTCCTTTCTTCCTCACAAGTACAGGGTTGGCAAGCCACTCAGGGTGGAATACCTCTTTGATGAACCCTGCTGCCATCAGCTTGTGGATCTCCTCGCCTATCACCCTGCGCCTTTCCTCGTCGAATCGGCGCAGAGGCTGTCTGACCGGTCGGGCCCCGGCCCGAATATCCAGCGAGTGCTCGGCGACATCCCTCGGTATGCCGGGCATGTCCGAGGGACTCCACGCAAAGACGTCGGCGTTTGCGCGGAGAAAGTCGACGAGCACTGCTTCCTATTTGGGGTCGAGCCCGGATCCGATCCGAATCTGCTTGGAGGTGTCGCCACTGGGGTCGAGAGGGACAGCCTTAACCGTCTCCGCTGGCTCGAAGTTGCCGGCATGTCGCTTCACGTCCGGCACCTCTCGGGAGAGGCTTTCCAGGTCGGCAATGAGGGCCTCGGACTCGACGAGGGCCTCGGCGTACTCCACGCACTCCACATCGCATTCGAATGCGTGTTTATACGTGGGGCCGACGGTGATGACCCCGTTGGGGCCCGGCATCTTGAGCTTCAGGTAGGTGTAGTTGGGGATGGCCATGAACTTCGCGTAGCACGGCCTTCCCAACACTGCGTGGTAGGTTCCTCGGAACCCGACCACCTCGAACGTCAAAGTCTCCCTTCGGAAGTTGGAGGGTGTTCCGAAGCAGACAGGAAGGTCGAGCTGTCCGAGGGGCTGGACGCGCTTCCCGGGAATGATTCCGTGGAAGGGCGCAGCGCCTGCTCGGACGGATGACAGGTCGACGCGCAGGAGCCTGAGGGTCTCGGCGTAGATGATGTTGAGGCAGCTGCCCCCATCCATCAAGACCTTGGTGAGCCTGACGTCGCCGATGACGGGGTCGACGACGAGCGGGTACTTCCCCGGGCTCGGCACGTGGTCGGGGTGGTCGTCCCGGTCGAAGGTGATGGGCTTGTCGGACCAGTCTAGGTAGACTGGCGCCGCCACCTTCACCGAGCAGACCTCCCGACGCTCTTGCTTATGATGCCGAGCCGAGGCATTCGCCGCATGCCCTCCATAGATCATGAAGCAGTCGCGGACCTCTGGGAACTCTCCTGCTTGGCGATCTTCCTTCTTGCCGTCGTCGTGAGCCCTGCCACCCTCTGCGGGTGGCCCGGCCCTGTGGAAGTGGCGCCGAAGCATGACGCACTCCTCGAGGGCGTGCTTGACGGGCCCCTGATGGTAGGGGCACGTCTCCTTGAGTGCCTTGTCGAAGAGGTTAGCACCTCCGGGGGCTTCCGAGGGTTCTTGTGCTCGGCGGCGGCGACAAGGTCTGCATCGGGAACGTCGCGTTTCGCTTGCGACTTCCTCCTGCCTTTCTTCTTGGCGCCGCGCGGAGCAGACGCCTCGGGAGCATCTTCTAACGGGCGGCCCTGGGGCTGCTTGTCCTTTCGGAAGATGGCCTCTACCGCCTCCTGGCCGGAGGCGAACTTGGTGGCGATGTCCATCAGCTCGTTCGCCCCGGTGGGGGTCTTGCGACCCAACTTGCTCACCAGGTCACGGCAGGTGGTGCCGGCGAGGAACGCGCCGATGACATCGGAGTCGGTGATGTTGGGCAGCTCGGTGCGCTGCTTCGAGAACCGCCGGATGTAGTCCCGAAGAGACTCTCCTGGCAGTTGCCTACAGCTTCGGAGATCCCAGGAATTCCCGGGGCGCACGTACGTGCCCTGGAAGTTGCCGGCGAAAGCCCGGACCAGATCTTCCCAGTTGGAAATCTGCCCCGGAGGCAGGTGCTCCAACCAGGCACGAGCAGTGTCGGAGAGGAACAGGGGGAGGTTGCGGATGATGAGGTTGTCGTCGTCCGTCCCACCCAGCTGACAGGCCAGGCGGTAGTCCGCGAGCCACAATTCCGGTCTCGTTTCCCCCGAGTACTTTGTGATAGTAGTCGGGGGTCGGAATCGGGGCGGAAACGGCGCCCGCCGAATGGCTCGGCTAAAGACCTGCGGACCGGGTGGTTCGGGCGAGGGACTCCGATCCTCCCCGCTGTCGTAGCGTCCCCCACGCCTGGGGTGGTAGCCTAGGCGCACCCTTTCGTCGAGGCGTGTCCGACGGTCACGATGAGGGTGCTCGTCGCCGAGGTGGCCCGGGGCCGCAGGCGCGGTGTTGCGCGTGCGCCCGGTGTAGACCGAGGCTTCCCGCGTGAGTCGGGAAGTCGCGGCACGAGGTTCCGAGGGGTATCCCTGCCTTCGGGAGGCAGAGCTCTCGGCCCGCCGGGCCGCAGCGCCTTCCAGGAGATGCTTGAGTTCTCCCTGGATTCGCCGACCCTCGGTGGTTGATGACTCCGGCATCGCGCGGAGGAGCATCGCTGCAGCGGCCAGGTCCTGACCGGTTCCGCCGGATGCGGGTGGCGGTCTGTCCCTGGCATCGTTGGCGATGCGGTGCTGGAGACCTTGGGGCAGGTGACGTATTCCTCCGGCCGGGGGCTGGCTCGCCCATACCTGCCCGATGTTCTGGCGGATTGCCTCGAGCGCTCCTGCTCCCTCATCGAGCCCGGCCTGCGCCCCGCGGACTTGCTCGAGCTGTGGGTCGTGACCCCCCGCCGGAACGGGGACCACAGCTAGCTCCCGCGGGATGTCGGCGCGAGGCGCTGGCCTAGGGGGATCACCGTCCTCCGGCATGCCGAGACAGCCGCCTCCGGAGGGATCCCCTAGCTCGACGTGGAAACATTCGCGGCTCGGGCCGTAGTCCTTGTCGCCAAGGCTGCGGCTGCCGTCGGAACAGTCGGAGAGGCAGTAGTCACATGCGGTCATGAAGTCCCGCATGGCACTAGGGTTGCCAGATCCGGAGAAATCCCAGCAGATGCTGGGGTCGTCATCTTCCTCGGACCCAGAGGGTCCGTAGGTCGAGACACCCGTCAATCGGTCCTAAGGCGACCGCACACGAAACCCCAGAGAGGTTGCACTCGCCTCAATGTGAGCGCCCGCCAAAGCGAGGTCGCCAGGCGGGTTGAGGCCGAGTCGAAATGACGAAAGATGGGTAGCAGTTGGTATCTTTTTGTCGACGAGGAGCGATGAAGTCACGTCGGGGGCTGATCGCGCCGTCGTCTTGGGTACAAGGGCGACGTCCCGCAGGCCCTTCGTGAGCGTGCTGGCGTCGTCCGCCTGCTCGGAGTCGACGTGCTGCGGGGGGATGGCGCTCGCATTTGCCTCGAACGCGAGGGCGACGCTTGGCGTGTCCTCCGTCGGGGCGCCGGGGATGTCGATTTGCTCGACAGCCGTCGGAGCGCGGTCTCCCGCTCGGCCCTGGTTGCCCCGCCTCCTCCTCCTCCGATGGCGAGGGAGAGGATGGGGCGAGCTCGAAAGTTGTCCTTCCCCCACGCGGGAAAGACATCGTCGATTCCGCCGCCGGTGGGCGAGCTGTCCGCCACCATTGTCGCTGTCGCGCGGCGGTGGAAGGAGTATCATGTCGTAGTTGCCGTCGAAGGACATGGACTCGAGGCTCCCGAAACGGAGCACCGTCCCGGGTTGAAGAGGTCGTTGGAGACTGCCCATCTGGAGCTTGACGGGAATCTACTCGTCAACACGCAGCAGGCCCCTACCTGGCGCGCCAACTGTCGGCGTTCCGAGACCGGGGGGTCCCCGAGCCGACGAGTGAGTGTGCCGCGTGCCCCAGCCCAGATGGGTCGAGCGCGTGGGCGAGCGCGAAGGGGGGAGAGAGAGAGCGAGAGAGCCGGGTCGTGAGGGAGTCGGAGAATTCCCGCGGCCTTCGCGTTCGTCCCGCGCCCAGGTCGGGTGCGCTTGCAGTAGGGGGTTACAAGCGTCCGCGCGAGGTGAGGGGAGCGAGCGGCCCCGAGAGAGCGCCTGCCCCTGCCCTTCGTCCCCGCGAGGCCAACCTTTTCTAAGAAGGCCCTGGTCCTTCCTTTTATAGTCGTAAGGAGAGGATCCAGGTGTACAAAATGGGGGTGTAGCAAGGTGCTAGGTGTCTAGCGAGGGAGAGCTAGCGCCCTAAGTACATGCCAAGGTGGCAGCCGGAGAGATCTTGGCACCCTGTTGGTGTGGCGTCGTGGCTGTTGGAGGAGTAACGGAGCCGGACGGAGGGACAGCTGTCGGAGTGGCTGGGCCCTTGCTGACGTCCTCCTGCTTTCGTAAGGGAGCTGGGAGCCGCCGTCGTCATGGTCTAGCGGGGCGCCATCATTGCCTATCTGGCGTAGCTGGCCAGATGGGACACCAGTCTTGTTCTCTGCGACCCAAGTCGGCTCAGGGCAGGGTGATGATGACGCTTCCTGTTGACGTGGCGGTCTTGTGTCTTAGGTCGGGCGTCGTGGAGGCTCTTCCGAAGGCGAGGCCGAGTCCGTCCTGCATGACAGAGACCGAGCCCGAACTCCTGGGTCGGGCGAGGCGGAGGTCGTTCGGCAGAGGCCGAGGCGGAGTCCGAGCCCTGGGTCGGGCGAGGCGGAGTTTGTCGTCTTCAGGGGCCTTAGCCCGAGTCTGAGCCCTGGGTCGGGCGGAGCGGAGTTCGCCGTCTTCCGAGGCCTTAGCCCGAGTCCGAGCCCTGGGTCGGGCGGAGCGGAGTTCGCCGTCTTCCGGGGCCTTAGCCCGAGTCCGAGCCCTGGGTCGGGCGGAGCGGAGTTCGCCGTCTTCCGAGGCCTTAGCCCGAGTCCGAGCCCTGGGTCGGGCAGAGCCTCCTATGGCACCTCTGGCGAAGTCTGGTCGCCCGTCGGTCTTACCTTTTGCGTTAAACGCCCCGGTGACTCGGTCGGTTGGCGCGGTGATTTAGTCAGGGTTACTTCTTATCGAAGGCGGGGCCTCGGGCGAGCCGGTGATGCGTCTGCCGTGAAAGAGGAGGCCTCAGGCGAGACGGAGTCATCTTAGGGTCGGCTGCCCTCGCCCGAGGCTAGGCTCGGGCGTGGCGTGATCGAGTCGCTCGTATGGACTGATCCCTGACTTAATCATACCCATCAGGCCTCTGCAGCTTTATGCTGATGGGGGTTACCAGCTGAGAATTAGGCGTCTTGAGGGTACCCCTAATTATGGTCCCCGACAACGCTTAAACTCACATACTCTATAATATGCTCTCAATGTTTATTATTGACTGTGTGTATTGTGTTCTCACTTAAGATGTTATCACCAGTCATTCAGTTCTTATTCATCGATTTCATTTTAGTCTTATATGTACAAGAAACTTACGTCGTGTATGCGCCTATATTTATTATTCTTTTACACGCCTCCTATCAAAATTATTGAGTATAACTAACCGTCTTCTCTATTGACAGAAATACAAACAAACTACTCTCACACTCTTGTAGGATTGTCATCAATCACCAAAAAGGGGGAGATTGAAAGCATCTAGGCCACTGGTTGGTTTTAGTGATTAATGACAACACAATATTATATGTGATTAACATGTGTTTTTGCAGAGACAATGGTAAGTTAGGTCGCATTACAGGAAGTTGTACTACAACGGTAAAAACAATCCCTGAGATGAGAACTTGAAGCGACGGCTGAAACGACGAATCAAAAGATGAAGGTCTTCGTATTCCGAGTGTCAAAGGAGTTGTGGATACTCGGTATAGAGTTAGGTCTTCTATTTTATTTTAGCCGTACTATAAAGAGGGGTTGTCGATGAGTAGTTTGACCAAGAGAGTTCTAGTGTAGTGTTGGTGCATATTCACACTCACATCTAGTGCTAGGTGTCACTTTATAACACACTCATGGTTTAGAACGAAAACGGATTAAAAAAACAGAATGAAAAAGGACTTAGGGTTTTTGTCCTAGGGGCACCGGACTGTCTGGTGTGCTCTAGACTGTCTGGTGTGCCCCCTGATAGTGGGGCCAGCCAGGCCCGGGGGAAGAGTTTCTCCCCCAGGAAAACCCGAGAGCAACGAGTTGCAAACTGGAATTTTAGCCGGCAGACCGGCTGTCCGGTGTGCACCGGACAGCCACTGTTCACTGTCCGGTGTGCCATCAGCCCAACAGCTAGCTGTCAGAACTAGTCGTTGGAGGTGACCGTTGGTGCACCGGTGGCGCACCGGACTGCCCAGTGCGCCCATGCGCAGGAAACCCTGGTAACGACTAGTTTGGTGGGTGGTGCTATTTATACCCGCTCCACCCACCATATTGAATGTCTTGCTGCCCATATTAATACTCATACATTGCTAGAGCATTGCAAGCACCACAAAGCATAGTGAGGTGATTAGAAAATCTTAATCCCGCATTAGGACCTCATTAGTGCAAGTGAGAGCCACCTAGAGCACACACACCGCATGTATTATGCTTCTCTTGGTTAAGTGAAAGTCTATGACTTGTTACTCTTGGTGATCGGCATCACCTAGAAGGTTTGGTGGCGTTGGGAGCACGGTGATCACCTTGGAGGATTTGTTGGTGACCCGGCTCAGGATTGTAAGCGGTCGTGAGGGATCCACCGCGCTGCAGTGGCAAAGGATAATCTCATAGTGAGAACTTGGTTCTTGCGAGGACCAAGGGGGAGCGCTATCCTTGCGCGGGTGCTCCAACGAGGACTAGGGAAGAGTGCCGACTCTTCGATACCTCGGGAAAAATTGGAGGAGTCTTCTAAACCTTGCTTTACATTCCGCATTTAATTCAAGCATTTTATGTTGTTTAATCGTTTAGCAAGTAGATGAAGTAACGTTTTAGTATTGTTGTCTTTCTAGTAGTATTCTCTTATTGTTAGTAGTAGGGTGAAGTTGGGCTCTTGTTTAGGGTTTAAATTATTGATTTTTAGAAAAAACCCAATTCACCCCCCTCTTGAGCATCATGATCCTTTCATAGAGGTGGGAAGGTAGAGGACGAATGTTCAAAGTCACGGGGAGCCGTGAGAGGAAGAAGGAGGATGGCAGGTCGGAGACGAACCTGCGGGGAGTGGAGAGGAGAGATGTAGGGGAGAAGGGGATCGCGGTTGCCGATGTTGGGGGCGCAATCGCGGGCTGGACGACGGTCGGACGGAAGGGCGATGAACTGAGACATGGGGACCCACCTGTCATACGACCGGTGGTGGCAGAACAGGGAGTGGAAGAACCGCGACGCACAAATGGTCTACATTAGAGTCTTATAAAGTAGTAGATATTATTGTTCAAAAGTGTACACAGAGTAAAAACACGCGTGTGACCCGAAACCCGACAGGTTGGGGTGCGAGTTTAGATTTGCCCCCGCGGGGCAATTATGGGCGGGTATAGATAGAATTCACGGGGTGATTGCGAGCGGGTTTTTACTCCACCCGACCCATTGCCATCTCTACTCGTCGCCGCCCTCTCGCTTTCTTTTCCCGACCACAACACCACCACCCGAAGCTAAGCTGCCGCTCTCCGAGTCGACAAATTATCGCCCCTCTTGTGATTGTCGTCGTCTGCATCTTCATCCGGTCCTCCCATGGTGAGCCCCCGACCTAATTCAAAAATTACATAGCAGTAATTAGAAGATCTCAAATTCTCGAGTTGCCTTCGGTAGGAAGGCCCACATGTTCCACATGCGGATTTGGTGGAAAGGAACATATGTTCTAGATGCGTATGACCAGGATTATCTAAATTCATGGGATGACAATGGGGCTTCGTTCCTTGATCCAGGTGGAAAAAGATATAGGCTAGTTTGAAGCCACAAACCAAAGGGGATTGGAGGGGCTAGATTCACCTTATTCAAATTAAGAAGATAGATCTAGTCCCTTCAATTCCCTCCATTTTTCTCCGTTGGTACCCCGTATACCCGAACAGGGACGGGGAAAAACCTTCCCCACGATTGGGGACGGTGAATGGGGAAAATCGGTGTCGCGGGGACGGAGACGGGGACGGAGGGCACTGCCCCGCCGGGGAATGGACCCGTTGCCATCCCTGGTCGTGGATGGGGACTAGGGACGAGGACTGGGACTGGGGACGGGGATGTTTTGTTTGGATACTCTAGTATTAACCCTAGTCCACATGTGTTGAGGTGGATTGGGGTGTAAATTAGTTTAAGTTACACTCCAATACACCTCAATACATGTGTATTTAATGGGTGTTTGTTTATGATTATAATTTGCTCAGCTTATATAATTTAATAAAATTTTAACTAACACTTAGTTTAAAATTTATTGGATTATATAATCTAGGTAGATTATAATCTCAAACAAATACCCCTTAATAATTAATAAATTTGGCTCGTCTTTGAGTCTTCTTCTTGTCTTTTAGTTTTCTAATTAAGGTTTTAGTTTTCGAATTTAACAATTTATCGGCTAATATGTAATAAAATATAGAGACTAAAAATTAGTCTTTAAAAGCTAGTTTGGAAGTTAAAATACCAGATAGAATTGGAGGAGTTAAAATCCCTTTTTATTCAAAATTGAATAAAGAGATTTTAGTCACTTCATTCATCTCGTTTCTAAACTAGCCCTAAAAGCCGAACACATGCTAAAACTTACCCCTTACCGCATACCCGGAGGACCATGGGTCTGTTTGGTCCAGCTTTTTTCTGACCAATTTTTTTGAAAATCTGGCTGTGGGGAGAATCTGACTGTAGAGAGAATCTGAATATCATTACGATTACGTGTGGAAGAAGATAAAGTTGTTCATAGGGATCAGGATCTAGAAAGTGACGGATTCCTACTATTACAACGACTCAACCGATTATGTGTTTATGTTAATTTTGGATGGTTTTTGCCTAAATGAATTTTATAGAAATTGGCTGAAAAGCTGAGCGTTTGTCAATCCGCAGCAGCTTTTGGTGGCCAGAAATTGCCAGAAGCCGAAACAAACAGGCCCCATGTCACGGGCCCTGTCTTGCCATTCTCGATGCGATGCGAGGAGTGTAGCCCATGTCAACATATGGGCAGTGGTTTCCTTCCCGGCGAAGTAAAATACATTGCACAGTCGCCGCCGTCCTCCCTCGTTCCGCCTCATCGGCCCCCTCCATCCGCCGGATCCGCCCGCCACCCCCCGACATCCCGGCTCCCCGCCGCCCAACGCCGCCGCCCCGAGATCCCACCACCTTCACGTCGCCCCCGTCCCCACCTGCGAGGCCGCCACCGCCATCCTAGCGCCGTCCCAGCTAACGACGTGGTGGGCTCCGCCGTTTCCTTACCCGCGTCAGGTACAGGTACATGCGCATGCACCGACGGCAACGGCGTTCCGTCTTTTATATTTCTCGTCAAACAATTAACAGAAAAAGGCAATTATTGCCTCTCTTTCTTGCTCGCCACAGCTTCGTCAAAGACACGCGGAAAAGAAAAGGAAGGGGAGGCGACTCGACCGAGGCCCGGTTTCGATCTCCGGTCCTCCGATTGCGTCCAGATCTACCAGGTTCGCCTATTCGTGGCCTAATCTTTCCTCTCTGTCCTGTTTCCTCCACATCAGTACCCACAGGGTGAGGTTACGTGTCTATTGGGATCTCGGTAGGGTCCTTCTGGGGAACGACAGCTGGGGATTTTGGTGATTTTATAGACGGATACGCGCGATTCAACAGTGGGGAGAAGAGCTATCATGGGGGGATTTTGGATTCATGGCGAATTCTAGCATTTTGATTCGGTCTTTCTGCGTCCAGCACGAGGCTTCTACGAATTTAATGTAGTAGGATTAATAATTGTTGTGAAGGGAGTTATCTTGTTGCAATTCTACAAGCCAGAAATTTGGTTTGAGTCTGGGATGTCTCAGCTTATCTGAGAACTATCATGATTAGATACTGACCCGTAGGGATGAAAACGGTTTCGGAATTTTTCGGAATTCCGGAAACCGTTTTCGATTTTTTCCGATCGGAATCGTCGGTATCGGTATTTCTCGGAATCGGTCATCGGAATTTTAGATCGAAATCGGTATCGAAATCGGTATAGCCCTTTACCGACCGTTTTCTTCGGTTACCGTTTTGGATCGGAATTTACCGAATTCAAAATTCGGAATTTACCGATACTCATGGCCCAGCCCAATTTCTAAAATCTAAATTCACAACTCAGACGGCCCATGGGAGCAAGCAGCCCAGCAGGCCTCCACAGCTCATCTGTCGTCGGCCACCACAGTCCACTTCCAGTCTTTCGTTGCCCTCGCCCAGGCACAGCCGCTGCATGCCTGCACGGCACAGCAAGCACTCCATAGCGACACCGCCCACCGCCAGTCGCCACTGCTCAGCTCGACGCTCCATGGCGTGCCCCTAAATCCCGTGACGGCGTGACTCGTCTTCCTCCTCTCCTCTCTGTCGGACCACGGACGGACGAACTGTCCCCAATGCCCCAATCCAGTAAGTAATCTGTAATCCCTAATGCACGCACAGACTGCCGGACACACTCAGCCGCCATGGACGCACTTCAGTCCTCCTCCTGCCGCTGCTCTTCCTCCTCACGCGCTCGACGCATCCGTGGCCTGCTCGATCAGTTCATATGCCGGTCCCGCCGTTCTGGTTCTGTTCTGGTTTCGGGATTGAAGTCTGCTTCGTACCCTGGAGGCTGGAGGCTGCAGTTTGCACATGGGAAATGTGATCAAGTGACCTCATTATCCAGACGCAATCGCATCGCTATCAATGCCTCACGCTTGACGACGCTGCATTGTTTGACCTTTTTGCTATAAAGCATGGAAGTAGAACACCGTAGTCCACCGTTGAAGCTACAGGAAACAAATGGTAGATATTTTTTATGCGCAGAAAATGCTTACCAGTTTTTTTAATGATTAGCCACATTGATGCTTTACTGAGTGCCATATCATGGGCTTTAAAGTATGTGGGGGTGTTCATATAAAATACTACGGAGTAATAACACATATCCAAAACATGTGTTATCTAAAACAGGTGTTCGCTCAAACAAAAATGCGATAAAAAAAAGGAAAATGTGAAGGTGTGATCTACTCTAATGTCACAATTCTTATTTGCAGTGATACGCACTAATGGCTAGTGAAGGTGAAGCTTCACCTCCATGAAAGCGTATGTTTTTTATATTGATATGGTTACCGATTGTATTTTAGATTCCGACCGATACCGATGTTTTTTTTGTACCGAACTTCCGTTTCCGATGATTCCGAAATACCGATGTCGTTTTCGTTTCCGGAATTACCGTTTCCGATTTCGTTTCCGATAAAAAATATGGAAACGGTAACGGTTTTAATGTTTTCCGATCGTTTCCGACCGTTTTCATCCCTACTGACCCGTGACCAACAAGCTGGGAGCAAGGGACAGCATGCTATAGTCATCCTCAGTTGGGGTTAGCTGCAGTAGAGGCAAGCATTTTTTTGGCAATGTTCACTGTAAACTTTGAGTAGTCTTGTTTCTTCTAAGTGCTACCTTGGTGTACTTTAGCCCATGTCTAGTTCTATCGTGCTTAGGGGTGGTAATAGATCACGATCCAAATGTTTCTTCACAATTTATTAGAGCCCTATATTAATTTTAGTTAAAGAATGAATAGAAATAGAGTCCAATTCTAATCCGATCCTTAAAATTTATAGTGTAAAATTTAGAGCCCATTGTCACCTAATTGTGCTTAATACCAAAGGTAGGTGTGCTGGGAAAAATACTACTCGCAGATTCATGATGTATCATTTGCTCTAGTCAAACAAAGTTCTACACATGCAAATCCTTTTCTATGAAGCTTGTTGTACTCAATAATGGCATCGATAGACAGCAATGCCTAGAAACTGTCTGTTGATAACTTGCCCATAAGAGCTTCCTGCCTTTTCAACCACAGTTCTGGTGGTGCTTTACATAGACATGAAGGGCTCTGCATGATACTAGTTTATTACAATGAAATTGTTTGATAATGGGTTACAATATTGTTGTTTATGCTATTATGCTTATCCAAATTCTGCTCACATGACGTGTTCTGTCATTTTGAATTAACCAGCAATGGCATCATCTTCGGACCCATGGATGAAGGAATACAATGAAGCATCCAGACTTGCTGATGACATCAGTTCCATGATTGCCGACAGAGGGTCTCTTCCACAGTCAGGCCCAGAAATTATGCGGCATACTTCAGCCATTCGGAGAAAAATAACTATTCTTGGGACTAGACTGGATAGCTTGGAGTCATTGCTTGGCAGAATTCCTCCAAAGTCAATGTATGTCTTGTTGCAACTACTTTCACAACTTTGGTACTAATGATGGGTGGAGTGCTTGCAATGATGCCTTATCTGTTTTTCTCAAGTCTGATACTTAGCAATGAAACATATAGCTATTGAATCTGAAGAACTTATTTAAACCAATGATCTGTTTTGTCAATACCATATTTGATGTGTTCTTGCACTCAAAAGTGAGCTGCATGCGGCTGTAAATGAATGGTTATGGTCTTAACAATGGCTGATACTAGATCTAGGGATGAAAAGTGGTATTCGAATGAGTGAGCACTGAACTATGCCATGAATAAGTGAATCAATAAAGATAAACTCCTTACCTTAGGTGATGAAATGTTATGGATCTGGCTATGACAGGCACTGTACTAAAAATTGAGTTATCTGGCTTATGTGATGTGCACAATTTTACGTCGTTCCAGAATAGATCGTCCAGTGGTTTGTTTTCTTGTAGACCCTAAGCCCTAGGAGGCCTAACCCAAATATTGGCCATGGCCAAAGTTAGGATAATACCAAATTTGAGTTATAAATACAGCGTTCGGTTTGTAACAAAGCCAAGATTGGACTTGGTTGCAACCACAGCAAATTATTCAAAAACAGTGATTCTCATGTGGGGCCCACATGTCAGTGATTTTTAAAATTTCGACATAAATCGAATTATCCATCATGTGTCTTTGTTTAGATTAAATCACAAGTACGTAAATGGATCACATATTGGGCACATAGTTTAGAAAATACAAGTCCAAAGATTGTTACAAAATGTGTGGCACTTCTTGGGCCACTCTCCAGCTGATGAATCAGCATTGCAACCCAGCCAAATTGCATGGGCAGGGCCAAAACTTGTGTTCCTGGCTTCCTGCTGGGGCACTGATCCTAACAGCCCATAATATATTACTTGAAAAGAGTAATTTGCTGGTTGTACTAGTAAATGGTTTCCTGCTTACAAACGAAAACATGGTTCATTGGTTCCCTTTGTTCTGCAGATTACTAGGACGATGTGGACATCATTCACTAGATACATGTTTTGTACGTTTAAGTTGAGAGAAAATTCATTATGAGAAGGATTTGTGTAGCAATGAAAGATATTATTCCTTGACAAAGAATTTCATACTTTGATGTCCAGACATTTACTCTGTTTTTTTTGCGTACCATCAAACATTTTTGCTTGAAATTGATTTCTTTTGACTTGTGCAGCACTGACAAGGAGATGCATAAACGCCAAGACATGCTTTCCAGTTTGAAGTCTAAAGCCAAGCAGATGGCGACAAGTTTCAACATGTCAAACTTCGCTAACAGGTCTGTCGTGTCAGCAATGATCTCTATAGGAACTCATCCTTCCTAAATCTTAATATATTTTTTAAACACATTAATTTACTGTATTCAAGTTTTTAGGTAAGTATTATTATGTTTTTTTGTTAGAACTAATGTGTGAATATGTACCCTTGTTTTTCCAATTTAGGGAGGATCTGCTTGGTCAAAGTAAAAAGCCAGATGACATGAGCAGAGTTGCTGGGTTAGATAACCAAGGAATTGTTGGCCTTCAGAGGCAAATTATGAAAGGTATTGGGTTATTGTGGTTTGTTCAGTAGTGTTTGCTCGATGGACCTTACTAAAAGGGTGCATTCAACTGTTTGCATGAGGTCATGTAGCACTGTTTCTTCACACCATTTGCATTTCATATATTTGGTTGGTACATATCTAGTTCCTTGGAAATGACAGTTGTGGGAGCAAGGACCATTTCATAGTGCTTTATTTATTTGAGTCGTCTATCAACATCTTACAGAGCAAGATGAGGGTCTCGAGAAGCTGGAAGAGACAGTGCTGAGCACGAAGCATATTGCATTAGCAGTCAACGAAGAACTTACCCTGCACACAAGATTGATAGTTAGTGCCACCTAACAAAACCAGTAGTATTTGTGTCTTCTGCACTCGATGATAACTTCTTTATCTTTGGTTGCAGGATGACCTTGAAGATCATGTTGATGTTACAAATTCACGTCTTCAGGTTAGCAATTAGTATCTGTATTTAAAGCGCTGCTGTTGCTTAAACTAACTACTATTACTACGTAGAATTGCTTTACTGCTACTCCTTCCATTCGAAATTGTAAGTTTTGGATGCATAATTTGACTATGTCTAGATACATAGCAAAAGCTATGTACTTAGAAAATCCAGAACGACTTGCAATTTGGAATAAAGGGAGTACTATGTAGAATTTTTTACTGCCGCATGCTATTCAGACTTCTCAAGTTTGCAATGGAACACTGATACAAAATTCTCTTTTGTTCAGCGTGTGCAAAAGAGGCTTGCAATTCTGAACAAGCGCACCAAAGGTGGCTGCTCATGCACGTGCCTGCTCCTATCTGTCGTTGCCATTGTGATTCTTGCAGTCATTGTTTGGCTTCTCGTCAAGTATCTGTAAAGAAAAGAAAGAAGCAGCCGGCTACCCTGCGGACCTTTCTCGGAATGCTCACCTGCAGCCTTCGCTTGAAAAGTTTTTTCTGTGTTACTCCATAAAATGTGCAGCCCTTTAAAATTAATATGTATACACGGTGGTTTCATCTTCCCTTCCATGAGTGGAATGGTTATGGCTATGTACATTACATAGAATTTGGTACGTACATGATCATCATCTACATGACTGCATTTTGTGTATGGCGTTTGTGAGTTTGCAATGACACAGGGTGTTGATTTATTCTGTGCCGTAAGCATTCTATGTCTCAGCCTTCCCATGGAACTCAATCAAAACAGAACTTACGATTTCAGATAGGCTGGGTGTAACTGCCATTTCCAGGCCATGTTATAGGGTAACATAAATTAACTGACCTGTCAGATTTGTACACTCGTTCAATCCTCTAAAAGCTGTAAAGCGTATATGTTACCGGCTTTAGGAATAGTCGCCATTTGCGTCCCGTGTTTTACATTGTTTACTTTCTTCTGTTTTCTAGGACTATTTTGTAGGTTTCTTCGAAGGTATTGGTTGAAGCAAGGTAAAAGTGTTGATATGTGAGTCAGTAGTGATTCTGGTGTGCTATCTCGCGGGATCAGCTTGCGGCATATAACGATGATTGCATCATGGATAATCTTCTATATTTTCTGATTCATATGCACTCTACAAGTTGATAAAAAAACTAAGAAACCCTTACTGCCAGTGTTGTTCCAGCCTTTAGACCCTCCTTACAGATCTCTAATATCATTCTCAACGTATAGTTTTTGGGAAGTTTCATATATTAATTAGAGTGACACGTTAGATTTTTGGATGACATGACATCATATTTATTATGAAATGAATGGAATTAGTTTTATCGCCATAAAACAATGTAAAATCATTTCTAAGACATTGGAAAACGCATAAAATCATCATAGAGAACAACTTGTTTTATCTCCATTCATTTCATACATTTTTATTAGCTATTTAGATAATATTTACTTGAACTTGTAGCCTATAAAATTGTGAAGTAAAACTTTGTATTAAGAGCATATGTTTCATTCTTTATTTCATCTCATTCTTGATGATAAGGGTCAGGACTCTACCTATTAGTTTCCTCTGCATGCTTGGGGGAGCTACGAGATGTCTTAGGAGTCTCGAATCATACAAAACTTTAAGGGCTGGTTTGGTGGACATATAAATAGAAATGATCTATGGGGAGAGATCATCTTGTTATTCAAAATTAAATAGAAGGGATTTATTTCTTTTCTGTCCACCAAACCGGCTAAGATAAGGCTGGTAATCTTTCTTATAGTGTACAGGTCTCTATTTGACTGGATCATTATGCGCGTCATATGCTAGGGGTGGGGTGTACCTTTTCCCATCTCAGGGGCTGCTAATTGCTAGTCTAAACTTATCTCTAATATGTGTTATGAATGATAAGCAGTTGCTTATCGCTTCCAGCCATGGGCTCCAAAGGACGTGTCCTTTGCACGTTCTCTTCATGTTGACGGATGTGACCCCACGAAAGGAACTGACGGCTCATGGTCTGTATGGCTCCAAGGAACGTGCCCCTAGCATGTTCGCACGGACGCTTCTCTCTTCTGTTGTTCAAGGAGACGTATAAATACATATATATTGAGCAATAAAGACACAGTTCTCATTTTCATTCTCGCACAACAGTTTCTACTTTTACACGTCATCAGCACTTGCTTTCACAAAAAAGAGCAAAAGGCTAAAAGAAGATGACCGGAGGCAAGTTCTTCATCAAAGAAAAAAACGTCGGGTACGCAATGATCTACAAAGATCTTTCGGTTGCCCTTCTTACCTTCATCCTTCGGTTTTTGAACGGTGGCCATCATCGCCGGCGATACGCTGACCTTGTCACACGTCGTCTTCTACATGCTGCGCATCGACATGGTCGCCGCCATGCCAAGAAGCGTCGCAAGAAGGACGCCCGGGCCACACTTGACCCTGAGTGAGTCCGTCGGACCGGTGGTGATCTTGGCGCTGGTCCTAGCAACGCTGCGGCACCTGTCGCACCGCCGCAGCAACCGCCAGCGCCATGTCAAGACCGATGGGTGCGTCCTCCATCGCCTTCGCCGGAGCGGGTTGCAGAGCGGCTGCGTGAGTCCGAGACCCAGCAGTCGCTCTGTCCGATGCGGTACTGCCCCCTCCATGGATGGGGGCCGTGTCCTGCTCGCCAATCGCGGGCTCCTCCAACGGATGCAGACACCTCTGCCCCCGCTGTTCGATCGAGCGGACTGCTCGTTCAAGTCGCCTCTCCAGCGCGCCCTCGTGCCCGGACACGACTGACTGCGCGGAAGTCAACCCGCCCTCGCGGTTGCCCCGTCGGCCAGATCGCATCCACGTCCACTGCGACCGTTGCCGTCGACGCCATCTCTTCCTCCTCCGACGACGAGAGGATTACTTTAGTCCTCGGCGACGGGGTACAGCAGCGGCTGCCTACTCCGACTCCCGACGACGGCCCATCGGGAACGACCTCACCACCGGCACTCTTGAGCCCAAGCGGCAACAGAGTGGTCCGTCGGCTCGCGCACCACCTTTCCCCACGACCATGTGCGCCGGGATCGTGGTCTGCGACCGCAAGACCGTCCGACGACGACGTCCGCGAGTGCTCGCGCTCCCCGTCTCGTCGTCTTCTCTGATGCGTGGCCTCGCCTGGCCTTCAGAGCAAGCGGCCCGGCCACGGCGCGCTCGGCCCTGTGCGGCGGTCACTGCCACGGCGCGACCGCGCCCGATCTCCAGCGTGACGCGACCTCGGCAGGGCCCGCGGTGGCTCGCACGCCTCTGCGGCCCGCCTTTGTAGCTCGCGACGTGGGCTCGCTCGGCCTGAGCAGCACGCGGCGCGACGGTGGCCCGCCTCTGTAGCTCGCGGTGCGGGCTCGACCGGCCTGAGTAGCGCGTGGCGCGGCGGCTCGCCCGGCCTCAGCCACGCACCCCGCGGAGGGCTGGCTCGCCCTCAACTCCGCGCGGCGCGACCCCTGAAAGGGAAATAGGATCAAACCTTTTTCTAAATGATTTTGGTGGTTGAATTGCCCAACGCAAATAATTGGACTAACTAGTTTGCTCTAGATTACATGTTCTACAGATGCCAAAGGTTCACAATAAACCAATACAAAGTTAAAAGAAAGGGTTCAAAAGAAAGGAGCAAAAGAAACCGAAGGCAGCCCTGGTCTGGCGCACCGGACTGTTCGGTGTGCCACCGGACAGTGTCCGGTGCACCAGGGTGGATCAACTCGAACTCGCCACCTTCGGGTTTCTGAAAATGCCACTCTGCTATAATTCATCGGACTGTCCGGTGTGCTAAGAGGAGCAACGGCTATAGCGCCAACGGTCATCTGCAAAAGTGAACAGTGAACGCTACAGTGCACGGACTGCGCGCGCAGAAGTGAGAGCAGCGCCAGAAGGCACACCGGACAGTGAACAGTGACTGTCCGGTGGCTCCACCTGCTAGAGCTCCAACGGTCGAATCCTAACGGTTGGGTGACGTGGTTGGCGCACCGGACAATGTCTGGTGCGCCCATCGACAGCAGCCTTCCCCAACGGCCATTTGGTGGTTGGGGCTATAAATACCCCCCAACCACCACACTTCAAGGCATCCAAGTTTTCAGCCATTTGCATTCAATACAAGAGCTCTAGACTTCACTCCAAGACACAAAAACAAAGATTAAATCCTCTCCAAGGCCCAAACACACTCCAAAGATTTAGTGGCTTGTTAGAGAGAGACATTTGAGTTCATTTGAGTTCTTGTCGCTTGGATCGTTTTTCTTCTTCCTCTATTCTTGTTCTGGTGGTCCTTGTGAGGGGTCTAAGTGACCCATTGATTAAGGAGAAAAGCTTACTCGGTCTAGATGACCTTTTGAGAGAGGAAAAGGATTGAAAGAGACCCGGTCTTTGTGACCACCTCAATGGGGAGTAGGTTTGCAAGAACCGAACCTCGGTAAAATAAATCACCGTGTCACACTCTTCATTTGCTTGTGATTTGTTTTCGCCCTCTCTTTCGGACTTGATTTTATTTCTAATGCTAACCCCGGCTTGTAGTTGTGCTTAAAGTTTATAAATTTCAGATTTGCCTATTCACCCCCCCGTCTAGGCGACTTTCAATTGGTATCGGAGCCCGGTACTTCATTAGAGCCTAACCGCTCGAAGTGATGTCGGGAGATCACACCAAGAAGGAGATGGTGACCGACGGGGACAAGCCCATAAGCCCCACGAAGGCTACAAGCCACGGGAAGGCTCCATCAAAGGAGTCCGGCAATAAAAAGAAGGAAGGATCCCCTTCACGCACCAAGACGCACAAGAGTGGCGAAAGTGGTCTACTACGAGAGCGACTCTTCATCGCCCTCTACATCCAGATCCGACGCCGCGTCCATCACTTCTAAGCGCCAAGAGCGCAAGAAGTTTAGTAAGATCCCCCTACGCTACCATCGCATTCCTAAACGTACTCCATTACTTTCTATCCCATTAGGCAAACCACCGGTTTTTGAAGGTGAAGATTATAGTATGTGGAATAATAAAATGAGGCATCATCTAACCTCACTCCACGCTAGTATTTGGGATATTGTTGAGTTTGGAGCACAGGTACCATCCGTAGGGGATGAAGATTATGACTCTGACGAGGTTGCCCAAATCTGGCACTTTGATTCCCAAGCAACTACTATACTCCTCGCCTCTTTAAGTCGAGAGTAGTATAATAAGGTGCAAGGGTTGAAGAGTGCCAAAGAGATTTGGGACGTACTCAAGACTGCGCACGAAGGAGACGAGGTGACCAAGATCACCAAGAGGGAAACGATCGAGGGGGAGCTTGATCGCTTCATGCTCAACCAAGGGGAGGAGCCACAAGCCATGTACAACCGGCTCAAGACCTTGGTGAACCAAGTGCGCAACCTCGGGAGCACAAAATGGGATGACCATGAAATGGTCAAGGTTATTCTAAGATCACTTGTTTTTCTTAATCCTACTCAAGTACAATTAATTCGTGGTGATTTTAGATACAAGCTAATGTCTCCCGAGGAGGTTATAGGAAAGTTTGTGAGCTTTGAGTTGATGATCAAAGGCTCCAAACAAATCATCGAGTGAGGCGCCACCTCCACACCCGAGGTGCAACCCATCGCATTCAAAGCGACGGAGGAGAAGAAAGAAGAGTCTACGTCAAGTAGGCTCCCCATTGATGCCTCCAAGCTTGACAATGAGGAGATGACGCTCATCATCAAGAGCTTCCGTCAAATCCTCAAGCAATGGAAGGGGAAAGATTACAAGCCCCGTTCCAAGAAGGTTTGCTACAAGTGTGGTAAGCCCGGTCACTTTATAGCAAAATGTCCTATTTCTAGTGACAGTGACAGGGGCGACGACAAGAAGGGAAAGAGGAGGGAAAAGAAGAGGTACTACAAGAAGAAGGGCGGCAATGCCCATGTATGTCGGGAGTGGGACTCCGATGAGAGCTCCACCGACTCCTCCTCCGACGAGGACGCCGCCAACATCGCCGTCAACAAGGGTCTTCTCTTCCCCAACGTCGGCCACAAATGCCTCATGGCAAAGGACGGCAAAAAGAAGAAGGTAAAATCTAGAGCCTCCACCAAATATGCAACATCTAGTGATGAGGACAACTCTAGTGATGATGAGGATAATTTGCTTGCTCTTTTTGCCAACCTCAACATGCAACAAAAGGAAAAATTAAATGAATTGATAGGAGCTATTCATGAGAAGGATGAACTCTTGGATAGCCAAGAGGACTTCCTAATTAAAGAAAACAAGAATCATGTTAAGGTTAAAAATGCTTATGCTCAGGAGATAGAAAAATGTGAACAATTAACTAGTGAGCTTAGCACTTGCCATGACACTATTTCTAACCTTAGAATTGAGAATGCTAAATTAATTGCTAAGGTTGAGAAATCAAATGTTTGTGATGATTCTCTTGTCAAACTTAAAAATGATAATGCTAGTTTGATTGCTAAAATGGACAAGTTGAATGAATCACTCTCTAGCCTTAAGATTGAAAATGATAAATTAATTGTTAAGGCTAAAGATTTAAATGTTTGCAATGTTTCTATTTCCAATCTTAGAGATGAGAATGCTATGTTACATGCTAAGATTGATGAATTAAATGCATGCAAATCCTCTACATCTACTGTTAGCCATGTTTCCATTTGTACTAGATGTAGAGATATTAATGTTGATGCTATCCATGATCACCTAGCTTTAATTAAACAACAAAATGATCACATAGCTCAACTTAGTGCTAAAATTAATGAGCATGAGATAGAAAATGAAAATTTTAAATTTGCTAGAAGCATGCTCTATAGTGGGAGACGTCCTGGCATTAAGGATGGCATTGGCTTCCAACAGGGAGACAATGTCAAGCTTAATGCCCCTAAGAAATTGTCTAACTTTGTTAAGGACAAAGCTCCCATAGTTCAGGATAACGAGGGCTATATTTTATATCCTGCTGGTTATCCCGAACATAAGATTAGGAGAATTCATTCTAGGAAGTCTCACTCTGGCTCTCATCATGCTTTTATGTATAAGAGTGAGGTATCTAGTTCTAGGCAATCCACTCATGCTAAATTGCCTAAGAAGAAAACTCTTATTGCATCAAATGAACCTAATGTTTCATTTAAGACTTTTGATGCTTCATATGTTTTAACTAACAAATCAGGCAAAGTAGTTGCCAAAAATATGTTGGGGGCAAACACAATGGCTCCAAGACTTGTGTTTGGGTACCCAAGGTGCTTATTTCTAATGTCAAAGGACCCAAGACCGTTTGGGTACCTAAGAACAAGGCCTAAACCTGTTTTGTAGGTTTATGCATCCAGGGGCTCAAGTTGGATCATTGATAGCGGGTGCACAAACCACATGACTGGGGAGAAAAGGATGTTCTCCTCCTACGAGAAAAACGATGATCCCCAAAGAGCTATCACATTCGGGGATGGAAATCAAGGTTTGGTCAAAGGACTTGGTAAAATTGCTATATCTCCTGACCATTCTATTTCCAATGTTTTTCTTGTAGATTCTTTAGACTATAACTTGCTTTCAGTTTCTCAATTATGTAAAATGGTTACAACTGTCTTTTTACGGATATAGGTGTTACTGTCTTTAGAAGAAGTGGTGATTCAGTAGCTTTTAAGGGAGTATTAGAGGGTCAGCTATACTTAGTTGATTTTAATAGAGCTGAACTTGATACCTGCTTAATTGCTAAGACTAACATGGGATGGCTCTAGCATCGCCGACTAGCATATGTTGGGATGAAGAATCTTCACAAGCTTCTAAAGGGAGAACACATTTTGGGACTAACCAATGTTCATTTTGAGAAAGACATGGTTTGTAGCGCATGTCAAGCAGGAAAGCAAGTTGGTGTCCATCATCCACACAAGAACATCATGACGACCGATAGGCCGCTTGAGCTACTCCACATGGATCTATTCGGCCCGATCGCTTACATGAGCATCAGCGGGAGTAAGTATTGTCTTGTAATTGTGGATGACTATTCTCGCTTCACTTGGGTGTTCTTTTTGCAGGAAAAATCTCAAACCCAAGAGAACTTAAAGGGATTCTTGAGACGGGCTCAAAATGAGTTCGGCTTAAGGATCAAAAAGATTAGAAGCGACAATGAGACGGAGTTCAAGAACTCTCAAATCAAAGGCTTCCTTGAGGAGGAGGGCATCAAGCATGAGTTCTCTTCTCCCTACACACCACAACAAAATGGTGTAGTGGAGAGGAAGAATAGAACTCTACTTGACATGGCAAGGACCATGCTTGATGAGTACAAGACTTCGGACCGGTTTTGGGCAGAATCAATCAACACCGCTTGCTATGCCATCAACCGACTCTACCTACACCAAATCCTCAAGAAGACATCATATGAACTCCTCACCGGTAAAAAGCTTAATGTTTCATATTTTAGAGTCTTTGGTAGCAAATGTTTATTCTTGTTAAAAGAGGTAGAAAATCCAAATTTGCTCCTAAGGTTGTAGAAGGCTTTTTACTTGGTTATGACTCAAACACAAGGGCATATAGAGTCTTCAACAAATCCACTGGGTTGGTTGAAGTTTCTAGTGACATTATGTTTGATGAGACTAACGGCTCTCAAGTAGAGCAAGTTGATCTTGATGAGCTAGATGATGAAGAGGCTCCATGCGTCGCGCTAAGGAACATGTCCATTGGGGATGTGTGTCCTAAGGAATCCGAAGAGCCTCCACAAGCATAAGATCAACCTTCATCTTCCAATCAAGCATCTCCACCAACCCAAGATGAGGAACAGGCTCAAGTTGATGAAGAAGAAGATTAAGAAGATGAGCCACCTCAAGATGAGGTCAATGATCAAGGGGGAGATGATGAAGATAATAACAGGGAAGATGAACAAGAAATACAGGGTCAAAGACCGCCACACCCAAGAATCCACCAAGCGATACAATGAGATCACCCCGTGAACTCCATCCTCGGCGACATTCATAAGGGGGTAACCACCCGATCTCGTGTCGCTCATTTTTGTGAACATTACCCTTTTGTGTCTTCTATTGAGCCATACAGGGTGGAAGACGCATTAAGAGATTCGGATTGGGTGTTGGCAATGCAAGAGGAACTCAACAACTTCACGAGGAATGAGGTATGGCAACTTGTTCTATGTCCTAACCAAAATGTTGTATGAACCAAGTGGTTTTTCGCAACAAGCAAGATGAGCATGGTGTGGTGACAAGGAACAAAGCCCAACTTGTGGCCAAGGGATATTCACAAGTCGAAGGTTTGGATTTCGGTGAAACATATGCACCCGTAGCTAGGCTTGAGTCAATTCGCATTTTACTTGACTATGCTACTTACCATGGCTTTAAGCTCTATCAAATGGACGTGAAAAGTGCCTTCCTCAATGGACCAATCAAGGAAGAGGTCTATGTTGAGCAACCTCCCGGCTTTGAAGATAGTGAGTACCATAATCATGTTTATAAACTCTCTAAGGCGCTTTATGGGCTCAAGCAAGCCCCAAGAGAATGGTATGAATGTCTAAGAGATTTTCTTATCACTAATGGTTTCGAAGTCGGCAAAGCCGATCCTACTCTCTTTACTAAAACCATTGTAAATGATTTGTTTGTATGCTAAATTTATGTTGATGATATCATTTTTGGGTCTACTAACAAATCTACTTGTGAAGAGTTTAGTAGGCTCATGATTCAAAAATTCGAGATGTCTATGATGGGGGAGTTGAAGTACTTCTTAGGATTTCAAGTGAAGCAACTCCAAGAGGGCACCTTCATCAGCCAAACCAAGTACATTCAAGATATACTAACCAAGTTTGGAATGAAGGATGCCAAGCCCATCAAGACACCTATGGGAACTAATGGGCATCTCGACCTCGACACGTGAAGTAAATCCGTAGATCAAAAGGTATACCGGTCGATGATAGGATCTCTACTTTATTTATGTGCATCTCAACCAGATATTATGCTTTCCGTATGCATGTGTGCAAGATTCCAAGCCGATATCATAAGGAAGTTCACCTTAGGGCCGTGAAAAGAATCTTAAGATATTTAGTTCATACACCTAAGTTTGGTCTTTGGTACCCCAAGGGATCCACCTTTGATTTAATAGGATATTCAGATGCTGATTGGGTAGGGTGTAAAATTGATAGAAAGAGCACATCAGGGACTTGTCAGTTCTTGGGAAGATCCCTGGTGTCTTGGGCTTCAAAGAAACAAAATTCAGTAGCTCTTTCAATCGCCGAAGCCGAGTATATTGCCGCAGGCCATTGTTGCGCGCAATTACTTTGGATGAGGCAAACCCTTAGGGACTATGGCTACAAATTTAGCAAAGTCCCTCTCCTATGTGATAATGAGAGTGCAATCCGCATGGCGGATAATCCCGTTGAGCACAGCCGCACTAAACACATAGCCATTCGGTATCACTTTTTGAGGGATCACCAATAAAGGGGGGATATCGAGATTCCATATGTTAGCACCAAAGAACAATTAGCCGATATCTTTACCAAGCCATTAGATAAGAAAACCTTTACCAAACTTAGGCATGAGCTAAACATTCTTGATTCTAGGAATTTTGATTAATACTTTGCACACATAGCTCATTTATGTACCTTTGATCATATCTCTTTTATGTCTATGACTAATATGTTTTCAAGTATATTCTTATGATTAGTCATAGAATTGAAAGGGAAATAGAGTATTCGGTAAGGACGACGCTTCCACTCAACTCCATTAGTATTAATTCCTCTTTGCCGGTATTCCGCACCGTTCTCTACATTGGTATAATCTTTCACTCATATATTGTTTGCCATTGGGGAGACTGTCTAAAGGGCTCATATTTCACTCACAAGTATCCGTTTTTGGCGATTCATGCTAAAGGGGGAGAAAGTATTAGCCCGAAGCAAAAGGACCGCACCACCACCAATTTCAAAAGTTTTTAAAGAAGTTTTCAAATGGTATTGCACTTTTGATATATTTCATATTAGTATAACCACTTTCAAAAATTGGTAACTAAAACCCTCTTGAACACTAAGAGGAGAATTTCATTGAGGGGGAGTTTTGTTTAAGTCAAAGGAAAAGCATTTGAAACAGGGGGAGAAAAATTCAAATCTTGAAAATGCTTCTTTCAATCTTATTCATATATCTTTGACTATTTGCAAAAGGATTTTGAAAAGGATTTGCAAAAACAAAACTTGTGGTGCAAGCGTGGTCCAAAATTTTAAATAAGAAAAAAGCAACCCATGCATATCTAATAAGAAATAATATATTGGTTTAATTCCAAGCAACCTTTGCACATACCTTATGCAAACTAGTTCAATTCTGCACTTATATATTTGCTTTGGTTTGTGTTGGCATCAATCACCAAAAAGGGGGAGATTGAAAGGGAAATAGGGTCAAACCTTTTTCTAAATGATTTTGGTGGTTGAATTGCCCAACACAAATAATTGGACTAACTAGTTTGCTCTAGATTACATGTTCTACAGGTACCAAAGGTTCACAACAAACCAATACAAACTTAAAAGAAAGGGATCAAAAGAAAGGAGCAAAAGAAACCGAAGGCAGCCCTGGTATGGCGCATCGGACTGTCCGGTGTGCCACCGGACAGTGTCCGGTGCACCACCGGATAGTGTCCGGTGCACCGGGGTGGATCAACTAGAACTCGCCACCTTCGGGTTTCTGAAAATGCCACTCCGCTATAATTCACTGGACTGCCCGGTGTAGCACCGGACTATCACGTGTGCCAAGCGGAGCAACGGCTACAGCGCCAACGGTCGTCTGCAAAAGTGAACAGTGAACGCTACAGTGCGCAGACTGCGCGCGCAGAAGTCAGAGCAGCGCCAGAAGGCGCACCGGACAGTGAACAGTGACTGTCCGGTGCACCACCGGACTGTCCGGTGGCCCCACCTGCCAGAGCTCCAACGGTCGAACCCTAACGGTTGGGTGACGTGGCTTGCGCACCGGACAGTGTCATGTGGCGCACCGGACTGTCCGGTGCGCCCATCGACAGCAGCCTTCCCCAACAGTCATTTTGGTGGTTGGGGCTATAAATACCCTCCAACCACCACACTTCAAGGCATCCAAGTTTTCAGCCATTTGCATTCAATACAAGAGCTCTAGACTTCACTCCAAGACACAAAAGCAAAGATCAAATCCTCTCCAAGTCCCAAACACACTCCAAAGATTTAGTGGCTTGTTAGAGAGAGACATTTATGTTCATTTGAGTTCTGGTCGCTTTGATCGTTTTTCTTCTTCCTCTATTCTTGTTCTCAAGCAACTTGTAATCAACGCAAGAGACACCAAGTTGTGGTGGTCCTTGTGAGGGGTCTAAGTGACCCGTTGATTAAGGAGAAAAGCTCACTCGGTCTAGGTGACCGTTTGAGAGAGGGAAAGGGTTGAAAGAGACCCGGTCTTTGTGACCACCTCAACGGGGAGTAGGTTTGCAAGAACCGAACCTCGGTAAAACAAATCACCGTGTCACACTCTTCATTTGCTTGTGATTTGTTTTTGCCCTCTCTTCCGGACTCGATTTTATTTCTAATGCTAACCCCGGCTTGTAGTTGTGCTTAAAGTTTATAAATTTTAGATTTGCCTATTCACCCCCTCTAGGCGACTTTCAGCCCCACAGCGGTTCGCTCGGCGCGCCCACGGAAGGCCTCAGCGCGGCGCTGTAGGGAACGGGTGACGCCTAAGAGGGGGGTGAATTAGGACTTCTAAAACTTTTACTAAGCTAGGCCACAATTAAATCCCTAGAGCAAAACCTATGCAAATAATCAAACTAGAATGTGCAAACTAGGTTTTGTCTAAGTGTTGCTATCTCTACCGCAAAGGCTAAGTTCCAATCTACACAATATAAATATGAATACAAGATTGAAACTTAAATGCTTAACATAAATGCGGAAAGTAAAGAGCAAGGTAGAGATGCAAACTCTCGTGGATGACGCCGGTATTTTTACCGAGGTATCCGGAACCATGCACGGTCCCAACTAATCCTCGTTGGTGCCCCTACACAAAGGGAAGCCCACGCGAGGGCCAAACACCTCGGTCGAGTAACTCCGTAGAGAGCCACGGGCCTTCTCCACGTGCAAGTGGTGCTCCGCTTCTGGCTCCTCTCAGACGCTCCCCGCCGTCTCCACTATCGAGCTTCCGGCCGAAACGCCGCGGGCCTCGTTCCCTCCGGTACACGGTGGCGGCCGTGACACAAACGCGGTTGTCACGGTCTCGCAAGACTCTCGCCCCATTCGGTACAATTACAATGGCCCGCGCAAGAGCCGAGGGGTTGTGTGGTTTGTCTAAACTCACTCAACTAATTAGGATTCACCTAGAGCAAGCGCTAATGCAGTCTAACTAACCTAAGCACTTCGCAAAGCACCTACGCTAATCATCGAGTGATTCTATTAAGCACTTGGGTGTTTGATCACTTGGAAATGTCTACAATATGCCTTGGTATGTTGCTTGGGCTCCCACACCTTCAAATGGCTGGTTGGGTGAAGTATATATAGGCCCCAACTCAACTAGCCGTTGAAAAGCAGGCTGCTGTAAGGGTGGCACACCGGACAGTCCTGTCAGCCAATGGTGCGCCAACTGTGTGCCAACGGTGCGCCAACTGTGTGCCACCGGTGAGCCAACTGTGTGCCAACGGTGTGCAGCCAACGGCTAGTTCTGACACACTGGACAGTCCTGTCAGCCAACGGTGCGCCAACTGTGTGTCAACAGTGCGCCAACAGTGAGCCAACGGTGCGCCAACAGTGCGCCAACGCTGTGCAGCCAACGGCTAGTTCTGACACACCGGACAGTCCGGTGCACCAACAGTGTGCCAACGGTGAGCCAACTGTGTGCCACCGGTGAACCAACTGTGTGCCAACGGTGTGCAGCCAACGGCTAGTTCTGACAGCTAGCCGTTACGTGCACCAGACAGTGAATAATGACTTGTGCACACCGGACAGTCCGGTGCCTCCTCTCAGAAAACCCTATTGGCTGTCCTGTGCGCCAACTGTGTGCCACCGGTGAGCCAACTGTGTGCCACCGGTGCGCCAACTATGTGCCACCGGTGCGCTAGCTGACAGCCCATCTTCTAGGTCTTCTGTATTTTGTTCTTAGGCTCCTTTGGTCTTGAGTCTTGGACTTCTAAGCTCTTTCTATGTCTTCATTTGAGGTGTTGCATCCTCAGTGTCTTAGTCCAATCCTCTTCGCATCCTGTGAACTATAAACATAAACACTAGCAAACACATTAGTTCACAGGTTGTGTTAATCAACAAACACCAAAACTCATTTAGCCAAATGGCCCGGGGTCCATTTTCCTTACAATCTCCCCCTTTTTAGTGATTGATGACAACACAACCAAAGCAAGCAAATATAACAAACATTTGAATGAAAATATGCAATCTAATTGCTAGGATGCATATTTTATCCCCACTTAGTGATATTATGGACTTAAGCCTCCCCCTAACTCCATAATTCACTTACTTCCTATTTTAGACCAAAGAACCAAAACCACTTGAAAAAACACTTGAAGAAATAAAATTTTAAAGTGGTGGTGTTTGGTGTTTGATACATTTTATATTGCTTTGGTCCCTACAATTTCTCCCCCTTTGGCATCAACCACCGAAAAGGAAGACATTAAGAGCATATAGGAAGCGAATAAGACTTGCTCTCTCTAAAGAATTATCAATTAATATCAATAGAAGCACTAAAAGATTACTCCCCCTGAATGAGTGTTCTCCTTTAGAAAGAATTTTCTCCCCCTTTAGAGACGAAGAAAAACTCCCCCTGTCAGAGATCTTCTACTTAGGAAAAAGAATGTGAAAGTTAGAGGTGCAAGTTATGATTTGAAAAGACTAACTTCCCTTATGCATAGGTAACGAAATATGAGTTAACCACTTATGCATTTTTAGCAACATGGAAGTATATGATATGAAATATAGTCTAATCAAATATTGGAGAAGACATGTAAATGATACTAAATGTAGTCTCAAAGATACCAAATGGCGTGCTTGTGAGACATGAGAGTTCTTGGAGATTTTGCAGTGGAAGTTTGTTGTCATTCTCCGGGGACTTCATTTTCCTTACAATGAGACTATCACAGAAAAATAGACTTGAAAAGATGTTAGTATCAAAGTCTTAGATTATATAGTAACCTCCCCCTAAAGGTGTGCATACAAGTTTTGAATACTTGTAGGAGACATGCACTTTGATTTGATATCAAGAGGGGCGAATTATCTATAATCCGAACTTTGGCACATATAAATTAAATGATACACATGGAGTATGTGAGTGTTTTACCACTTGTAATATTAACAGTATCAACTGATGCATCATTTATTATGGAGTGATAAAGGAGCTATGTGCCATGCTCAAATGAACATTTTAAATCATGTAGGCTTGCTTAAGTGTATGAATTTTAAAACAAGCAGACCTACCATGTGATTTACCTAGTATGCATGCATTTAAGCTAAAGTAAGCACAAAATGTAATACTAGGCATGAAAGGTAAAACTAGATACATAAAAGATAGATGCTCATATCTAAAGATAAGAAATACAGTAAATCTAGTTATCTTAGTCATGGGTGGGATATTTGGGTCCAAGATTTTCACTAACTCACTTGGCAATAAACTTGACCCAACATGATGTATCCCATGATATACATCCCAACTTTGCCAAGTCTCCAAATTTCCCGACGACCTTCGGTCCACTCACTTCCCTTTCGGGATCCAAACCTTCTTGGTGCTTTTCATGGTTGAGATTATTTCCTTTGGCACCCAGATGCGTTTGGTCCCCTTTTCTTTGTTGGCTTGCTTGTTGGCCTTGATTGCTATCACCTTTTCACTCTTTTTCTTCTTGATTAAATATGGCGTAGCAGCCTTTTTGTCCACCTTTTTGATGTAGGTGTTGGAGATTTTGCTTGATGGCTTTTGCTTGAGCTTTTGCCTTTGCTTATCCTCGGTCATCGCCTTGCATTGGAAAGACTTATGGCCTTCCTTGTGGCATAGCCTACAAATCACAGTTTCTCCCTCCATAGGCTTGTTCTCTCCCGCAGTGGTGTTATCATGTGGAGGTCGGATTTGTTTGGCTTTGCCTTTCTTGTCATACAAAGCCTTGCCAAGGCGAGCCACTTCTTGCTTTAATTGCTCATTTTTTTTGCAACCTCATCCGAACATGTCTCTACAACAATATTCTTAACAAAGACTTGGTTGCAGGGGTTAGAATCATCAATTAAATCAAAGCAGGAAGTAGAAGCATCTTTCTTAATTATTTCAGGTATTTCAACTAAAGATGCTACTGGGGTGCTACCAATGTTTTCTAGCTTAGTAGTTAGCTCGTTATTGTGTATACTAAGAGTTTCCATTTTCTCTAACAAATTTTCAATAGCTTCTTGGGAGCTAGCTAACTTAGCCTTAAGTTTTTAATTCTTTTTAATAAGGCCATCATCGGTAGCAATGGATGGAGCACTAGACTCTAATAACTCAATTTTAGTTGATAGCTCACTATTTAAGTTTGCAAAAGTTTCAAATTTTTCTAGCAAACCTTTATAATCATTTTGAGAGCTAATCAACTTATTTTTCAGAGTTTTAAGTTGAGCTTTTTGTATAGTGCAAACATCCTGAAAAAATTCAACGGCTTCCGCAAGCTCATCTATGGAGGGCTTTCCCTCACCTTCATCATTACTACTACTTTCATCACTAGAGGATGGAATACTCATTTTACCTCTTGCCATAAGGCATTTGTGTGATGACCGTGATGACCGTGATGAGGATCGGTGGCTGCGCGTTTTTGGAGGTTCATCTTCGCTTGAAGAATCATCCCAAGTTTTGACACTTGTTAGCGTCTTGCCTTTGCTGCTCTCCTTTTTGGGTTCGGCCATATTTGGACAGCTGTCCCTGAAGTGGCCCTTCTCCCCACATGCAAAACATCCTCTCTTTCTTTGCTTTTTCCTGTCAATGTTAAAGAGAAGATCCTCTACCTGCAGAGGTACACACATTAGATTAATCTTACGGATCATCCCCATTACCTTTCCGACGCGTCGGATTGTTTCTTCGTCCTTGGAGGATGATGTGCATGGTTGATTATCTTCATCATCATCACTTTCTTCCTCTTCCTCTTCTTCACTTGAGGAACTTGGAGTGGGAGCCTTCTTTTTGCCCTTCCTTTCATCACATGCAAAAGCATATGGCCTTGAGGAAGTTGGCTCCTCTCCCCGACATATTTTTCGCGACATCTCAAAAGCCGCGATTTTCCCAATCACAATGGTCGGGGTCATGGTACTCAAGTCCTCCATGTTGTGAAGGATGGTGATGATGCTCCCATATCTTTGTTGTGGTAGCAGGGAGATAATCTTCCTCACAATGTCTGCATCACCTAGCTTATAAATGGCAATAGAATTGAGCTCATTGATAATTAGATTCAAACGAGAATACATGTCTCTAACAAGCTCATCATCTTTCATAGCAAAAGAATTATACTCATTTAAGACTATGCAATGTTTTTGTTCATGGACATTGGATGTGCCGTCATGGAGCTCATGCAATTTTAGCCAAATCTCATTAACAGTTTTCAAGGTAAATACTTGATTAAAAATATCCATGCTAAGAGATTCATATAAGCAATTTTTGGCTCTAGCATTTAAATGAATTTCTTTTTCCTCACTCGTGGTGGATTTCTCGGGATTCTTGAAGGGTTTCATCCCGTCATGAGTGACTCTCCAAACACCTAGATCAACTGCCTCTAGGTAACAAGCCATTCTAGCACTATAGTATGGGAAGTTAGTGCCGTCGAAGTGTGGTGGCCTATGGGTATCCATCCCTTCCTCTAAAAAGCGTCGGCTCTTTTAGCGGTGAAGCTAAAGCGTTTCAAATGAGCCAAACCAGGCTTTGATACCACTTGTTGAGAGCACCTAGAGGGGGGGGGTGAATAGGTGATCCTGTAAAAACTTCAAACTAAAGCCACAAAAACTTGTTAAGCGTTAGTACGATTATTGCCAAGTGGCTAAGGTGAAGTCTCAACAAAACACAATACCACAAGAATCAAGCACAGAGAGACACGGTGGTTTATCCCGTGGTTCGGCCAAGCCAATGCTTGCCTACTTCCACGTTGTGGCGTCCCAACGGACGAGGGTTGCAATCAACCCCTCTCAAGCGGTCCAAAGACCCACTTGAATACCACGGTGTTTTGTTGTTCTTATCTCAATCCCGTTTGCGAGGAATCTCCACAACTTGGAGCCTCTCGCCCTTACAAAAGATGTTCACAAAGAATCACGGAGTAAGGGAGGGATTAGCAACTCACACACAACACAAAGATCACAGCGAATACGCACACACAAAACCCAGACTTGAGCTCAAGAGGCTAACACACTAGAACAGAGCTCAAATCACTAGAATTTCAAACAAGTGCGCAAGATTGATGTGTGAGTGATCAAGAGTGCTCAAGGAATGCTTGGGTGCTTCCTCCATGCGCCAAGGGGTCCCTTTTATAGCCCCAAGGCAGCTAGGAGCCGTTGGGAACAAATCTGGAAGGCCATCTTTGCCTTCTGTCTCGTGGCGCACCGGACAGTCCGGTGCACACCGGACACTGTCCGGTGCCCGATTTGTTTCCAAAAACAGCACTTCTGACCGTTGCTGGCTGCTCCAGATCTGCGCTCAGTTGGCGCACCGGACATGTCCGGTGCACACCGGACAGTCCGGTGTTTCTTCCCGACCGTTGGCTCGGCCACGTGTCCCGCGCGGATTGCGCGGCCGACCGTTGGCCCTGGCCGACCGTTGGCTCACCGGACAGTCCGGTGCACACCGGACAGTCCGGTGAATTTTAGCCGTACGCCGCCGGCGAATTCCCGAGAGCGGCCAGTTTGAGCCGAGGCAGCCTGGCGCACCGGACACTGTCCGGTGCACACCGGACAGTCCGGTGCTCCAGGCCGAGCTGGGTCTTGGCTGCACACAGCCAAGACTTTCTCCTCTTTTCTTTTCATCTCCTTTTCTGTTTCTAACACTTAGACAAATATATTAGTACACAAAACCAATGTACTAAGGATTAGAAACATACCTTTTTTCCATGATTTGTACTTTGTCCCATTTTACAATTAAGCACATGTGTTGGGCACTAAATCACCAAAATACTTAGAAATGGCCCAAGGGCACATTTCCCTTTCAATCTCCCCCTTTTTGGTGATTTATGCCAACACAACATAAAGCAAGTTGAACAAGTACAAAAACACTTCAAATAATAACTCAAATTTATTTTGATTCATTTTTGACTTATATGGATCACTCTATGCCACCACTTGGTTTGTTTTTGCAAATCAAACTCAAATCTCTATCTCTAAGTTAAACACACATGTTAAAGCATAAAGAGAGTCATTACAAAGAGATTTATCAAGATTTCAAAAACTCCCCCTTTTTCCCATAATCAATACTTCTCCCCACAAGAAGCCAACTTTTGATAAGAGAGACAACATAAGAATTTTGACAAACCAAAAACTCTATTGCCCTATTTTCAAAATCTCTCAAGTGGTAGCTGATCCATTTATTGCTTTGGCCTTTATTTTCTCCCCCTTTGGCATCAGGCACCAAAAACGGGATCAATTGTGGCCCTTTAACCCCATTGCCTCACCAAAATCTTTAATTAAGAGCAAATGGCAATAAGAGTTCATGAGATGGACTTGGAATAAGTTACCCCTCATCGGAGTGCAGTGGAAGTCTTTCATGGTCCAAGTCCACCTTTTCCCTTTCAATTCTCCTTTGTGACTAACACAAGCAAACTCAAACATATGGTTAGTCTCAAAGGGTCAAGTTGTAACACATCTCCCCCTAAACATGTGCATCACATTGCAACGGACTTGTGAGGTCCAGGGAGTGTTTGTACAACTTGAGCACCATAATAAGCAACAAAATGCAGAGAGAACATGATCAAAGGCATAAATACATGTATGCTATAATTCAATCCAAGTTCCGCGAATCCAAGACATTTAGCTCACTACGCAGCCTGCAAAAGGTCTTCTCATCTAAAGGCTTGGTAAAGATATCGGCTAGCTGGTTCTCGGTGCTAACATAAAACACTTCGATATCTCCCTTTTGCTGGTGGTCTCTCAAAAAGTGATGCCGGATGTCTATGTGCTTTGTGCGGCTGTGCTCAACAGGATTTTCCGCTATTCGGATAGCACTCTCATTATCACATAGGAGTGGGACTTTGCTCAGATTGTAGCCAAAGTCCCTGAGGGTTTGCCTCATCCAAAGTAGTTGCGCACAACACTGACCTGCGGCAACGTACTCGGCCTCAGCGGTGGATAGGGCAACGGAGGTTTGTTTCTTAGAATTCCATGACACCAGGGACCTTCCTAAGAATTGGCACGTCCCCGATGTACTCTTCCTATCGACCTTACATCCAGCATAGTCGGAATCTGAGTACCCAATCAAGTCAAAGTTAGACCCCTTTGGATACCAGATCCCGAAGCAAGGCGTAGCAACTAAATATCTAAGGATTCGCTTCACAGCCACTAAGTGACACTCCTTAGGATCGGATTGAAACCTAGCACACATGCATACGCTAAGCATAATATCCGGTCTACTAGCACATAAATAAAGTAAAGACCCTATCATTGACCGGTATGCTTTTTGATCAACGGACTTACCTCCTTTGTTGAGGTCGGTGTGTCCGTCGGTTCCCATCGGAGTCTTTGCGGGCTTGGCGTCCTTCATCCCAAACCGCTTCAGCAGATCTTGCGTGTACTTCGTTTGGGAGATGAAGGTGCCGTCCTTGAGTTGCTTCACTTGGAACCCAAGGAAGTAGTTCAACTCGCCCATCATCGACATCTCGAATTTCTGCGTCATCACCCTGCTAAACTCTTCACAAGACTTTTGATTAGTAGAACCAAATATTATGTCATCGACATAAATCTGGCATACAAACAAATCACCATCACATGTCTTTGTAAAAAGAGTTGGATCGGCTTTCCCAACCTTGAAAGCATTAGCAAGTAAAAAATCTCTAAGGCATTCATACCATGCTCTTGGGGCTTGCTTAAGTCCATAGAGCGCCTTAGAGAGCTTACACACGTGGTCGGGGTACCGCTCATCCTCGAAGCCAGGGGGTTGCTCCACGTACACCTCCTCCTTTATTGGCCCGTTGAGGAACGCGCTCTTCACATCCATTTGGTACAACCTGAAAGAATGGTGAGCGGCATATGCTAGCAAGATACGAATGGACTCTAGCCTAGCCACAGGAGCAAAAGTCTCCTCAAAGTCCAAACCTGCGACTTGGGCATAACCTTTTGCCACAAGTCGAGCCTTGTTCCTTGTCACCACTCCGTGCTCGTCTTGTTTGTTGCGGAACACCCACTTGGTTCCCACAACATTTTGCTTGGGACGAGGCACCAGCGTCCAAACTTCGTTGCGCTTGAAGTTATTAAGTTCCTCCTGCATGGCCAACACCCAGTCCGGATCTAGCAAGGCCTCCTCTACCCTGAAAGGCTCAATAGAGGAGACAAAAGAGTAATGTTCACAAAAATTAACTAATCGAGACCGAGTAGTTACTCCCTTGCTAATGTCACCCAGAATTTGGTCGACGGGATGATCCCTTTGAATCATCGCTCGAACTTGGGTTGGAGGTGCCGGTTGCGCTTCTTCCTCCATCACTTGATCGTGTTGTGCTCCCCCTTGATCACACGCCTCCTTTTGATGAACCTGTTCATCGTCTTGAGGTGGGGGATGCACCGTAGTTGAGGAAGAAGGTTGATCACGTTCATCCTGTTCCTGTGGCCGAATGTCTCCAATCGCCATGGTTCGTATAGCGGCCGCCGGAACATCTTCTTCATCTACATCATCACAATCAACAACTTGCTCTCTTGGAGAGCCATTAGTCTCATCAAATACAACGTCGCTAGAGACTTCAACCAAACCCGATGATTTGTTGAAGACCCTATACGCCTTTGTATTTGAATCATAACCTAATAAAAACCCTTCTACAGCTTTGGGAGCAAACTTAGAATTTCTACCCTTCTTTACTAGAATGTAGCACTTGCTCCCAAATACACGAAAGTACGATACATTGGGTTTGTTACCGGTTAGTAGCTCATACGAAGTCTTCTTGAGGAGTCGATGAAGGTAGACCCTGTTGATGGCGTGGCAAGCCGTGTTCACGGCTTCCGACCAAAAGCACTCGGGAGTCTTGAACTCTCCAAGCATCGTCCTCGCCATATCGATTAGCGTCCTGTTCTTCCTCTCTACCACACCATTTTGCTGTGGTGTGTAGGGAGCGGAGAACTCGTGCTTGATCCCTTCCTCCTCAAGAAACTCCTCTACTTGAAGGTTCTTGAACTCGGACCCGTTGTCGCTCCTTATCTTCTTCACCTTGAGCTCAAACTCATTTTGAGCTCTCCTGAGGAAGCGCTTGATGGTCCCTTGGGTTTCAGACTTATCCTGCAAAAAGAATACCCAAGTGAAGCGGGAAAAGTCATCAACAATAACTAAACCATACTTACTTCCTCCTATGCTTAGATAGGCGACGGGTCCGAAGAGGTCCATATGCAGCAGCTCCAGGGGTCTCGACGTGGTCATCACGTTCTTGCTGTGATGTGCTCCTCCCACTTGTTTACCTGCCTGACAAGCTGCACAAGGTCTATCTTTTTCGAAATAAACATTTGTTAGACCTATCACGTGTTCTCCCTTTAGAAGCTTGTGGAGGTTCTTCATCCCCACATGTGCTAAGCGGCGATGCCACAGCCAGCCCATGCAAGTCTTAGCCATTAAGCATGCATCTAGACCGGCCTCTTCTTTTGCAAAATCAACTAAATAAAGCTTGCCGTCTAGTACACCCTTAAAAGCTAGTGAACCATCACATCTTCTAAAGACAGACACATCTACATTCGTAAATAAGCAATTATATCCCATTTGACATAATTGACTAACAGATAGCAAGTTATATCCAAGACTCTCCACTAAGAATACATTTGATATAGAATGCTCATTAGAAATTGCAATTTTACCTAGCCCTTTTACCTTGCCTTGATTCCCGTCACCGAATATAATTGAATCTTGGGAATCTTTACTTTTGACGTAGGAGGTGAACATCTTCTTCTCCCCCGTCATATGGTTTGTGCATCCGCTGTCGATAATCCAGCTTGAACCCCCGGATGCATAAACCTGCAAGGCAAATTTAGGCTTGGGTCTTAGGTACCCAACTCATGTTGGGTCCTGCAAGGTTAGCACAAATATTCTTAGGGACCCAGATGCAAGTTTTATCTCCCTTGCATCTAGCCCCTAATTTCCTAGCAACAACCTTCTTTCCCTTTCTACAAATAGCAAAGGGAGCATTACAAGCATAATAAATGGTAGAAGGTTCATTCATTAATTTTCTAGGAGCATGACTAACATTCTTTCTAGGTACATGAGCAATATTTCTCCTAGGCATATGAGCAACATTTCTCCTACTCATATTTCTATCATGCTTATGAGAGGAACTAGAGGCAACCATGGCATGAGAATCATAAACATGTGAATCAAAATCATTATGAATATTTCTAGCATGTCTCCTATCATGGTATAAGAAAGCATGGTTCTTTTTAGCACTATTTGCCATAGGGGCCTTCCCTTTCTCCTTGACGAAGACAGGAGCCTTATGGCTTGTTAAGTTCTTGGCTTCTCTCTTGAAGCCAAGCCCATCCTTAATTGAGGGGTGTCTACCAACCGTGTAGGCATCCCTTGCAAATTTTATTTTATCAACTTCATTCTTGCTAGTCTTAAGTTGGGCATTAAGACTAGCCACTTCATCATTTAATTTGGAAATTAGAACTAGGTGTTCACTACAAGCATTAACATCAAAATCCTTACACCTAGTACAAATTTCAACATGTTCAACAAAAGAATTTGATTTACTAGCTACTTCTAGTTTAGCACTTAAATCAATATTAACACTTCTTAAGGTAGAAATGGTTTCATGACAGGAAGATATTTCACTAGAAAGCATTTCATTTCTTTTCACTTCTAAAGCATATGATTTTTGTGCCTCTACAAATTTATCATGTTCATCATACAATAAATCTTCTTGCTTTTCTAAAAGCCTATCCTTTTCATTCAATGCATTAATCAATTCATTGATTTTCTCTATCTTAGATCTATCTAAGCCCTTGAACAGGCAAGAATAATCTATGTCATCATCACTAGACTCACTATCACTAGATGAAGCATAAGTGGAGTCTTGAATACTCACCTTCTTCTCCCTTGCCATAAGGCAAGTGAGATGCTCGTTGGGGAAGAGAGCTGATTTGTTGAAGGCAGTGGCGGCGAGTCCTTCGTTGTCGGAGTCGGAGGAGGAGCAATCCGAGTCCCACTCCTTTCCTAGATGCGCCTCGCCTTTTGCCTTCTTGTATTGCTTCTTCTTCTCTCTTTTGTTCCCCTTTTCCTGGTCACTTTCATTATCGGGACAGTTAGCAATGAAATGACCAAGCTTACCGCATTTGAAGCATGAGCGCTTCCCCTTGGCTTTGGTCTTGCTTGGTTGTCCCTTGTGACCTTTAAGCACCGTCTTGAATCTCTTAATGATGAGAGCCATCTCTTCATCATTAAGGCCAGCCGCCTCAACTTGCGCCACCTTGCTAGGTAGCGACTCCTTGCTCCTCGTTGCCTTTAGAGCAATGGGTTGAGGCTCGTGGAGTGGTCCGTTCAACGCGTCGTCGACGTATCTTGCCTCCTTGATCATCATCCGCCCGCTCACGAATTTTCCAAGCACTTCCTCGGGCGTCATCATCGTGTACCTGGGATTCTCACGAATATTGTTTACGAGATGAGGATCAAGTACGGTAAAGGACCTGAGCATTAGGCGGACGACGTCGTGGTCCGTCCATCGCGTGCTCCCGTAGCTTCTTATCTTGTTGATAAGGGTCTTGAGCCGGTTGTACGTTTGCGTTGGCTCCTCGCCCCTTATCATCGCGAACCGTCCAAGCTCGCCCTCCACCAACTCCATCTTGGTGAGTAAGGTGACGTCGTTCCCCTCATGAGAAATCTTGAGGGTGTCCCAGATTTGCTTGGCGTTGTCCAAGCCGCTCACCTTATGGTATTCATCCCTGCACAAGGAAGCTAGAAGAACAGTAGTAGCTTGTGCATTTTTATGGATTTGTTCATTAATGAACATAGGACTATCCGAACTATCAAAGTGCATTCCACTCTCGACAATCTCCCATATACTAGGATGGAGAGAGAATAGGTGACTACGCATTTTGTGACTCCAAAATCCGTAGTCCTCTCCATCAAAGTGTGGGGGCTTGCCAAGTGGAATGGAGAGTAAATGAGAATGTGAACTTTGCGGAATACGAGAGTAATCAAAGGAAAAGTTCGAGTTAACCGGTTTTCTCCTCTCGTAGTCGTTGTGGTCCTCATCCTTTTGGGAAGAAGTAGACTCGTCGCTGTCGTAGTAAATGATCTCCTTAATGCGCCTGGTCTTCTTCTTCTTCCCTTCCTTTCGTCTTTGACCCGAGCCGGAGTCGGTAGGCTTGTCGTCCTTCGGCTCGTTGACGAAGGTCTCCTTCTCTTTGTCGTTGATCACTATACCCTTCCCCTTAGGATCCATCTATTCGGGCGGTTAGTCCCTTTGTGAATAGAACGGCTCTGATACCAATTGAGAGCACCTAGAGGGGGGGGGTGAATAGGTGATCCTGTAAAAACTTCAAACTAAAGCCACAAAAACTTGTTAAGCGTTAGTACGATTATTGCCAAGTGGCTAAGGTGAAGTCTCAACAAAACACAATACCACAAGAATCAAGCACAGAGAGACACGGTGGTTTATCCCGTGGTTCGGCCAAGCCAATGCTTGCCTACTTCCACGTTGTGGCGTCCCAACGGACGAGGGTTGCAATCAACCCCTCTCAAGCGGTCCAAAGACCCACTTGAATACCACGGTGTTTTGTTGTTCTTATCTCAATCCCGTTTGCGAGGAATCTCCACAACTTGGAGCCTCTCGCCCTTACAAAAGATGTTCACAAAGAATCACGGAGTAAGGGAGGGATTAGCAACTCACACACAACACAAAGATCACAGCGAATACGCACACACAAAACCCAGACTTGAGCTCAAGAGGCTAACACACTAGAACAGAGCTCAAATCACTAGAATTTCAAACAAGTGCGCAAGATTGATGTGTGAGTGATCAAGAGTGCTCAAGGAATGCTTGGGTGCTTCCTCCATGCGCCAAGGGGTCCCTTTTATAGCCCCAAGGCAGCTAGGAGCCGTTGGGAACAAATCTGGAAGGCCATCTTTGCCTTCTGTCTCGTGGCGCACCGGACAGTCCGGTGCACACCGGACACTGTCCGGTGCCCGATTTGTTTCCAAAAACAGCACTTCTGACCGTTGCTGGCTGCTCCAGATCTGCGCTCAGTTGGCGCACCGGACATGTCCGGTGCACACCGGACAGTCCGGTGTTTCTTCCCGACCGTTGGCTCGGCCACGTGTCCCGCGCGGATTGCGCGGCCGACCGTTGGCCCTGGCCGACCGTTGGCTCACCGGACAGTCCGGTGCACACCGGACAGTCCGGTGAATTTTAGCCGTACGCCGCCGGCGAATTCCCGAGAGCGGCCAGTTTGAGCCGAGGCAGCCTGGCGCACCGGACACTGTCCGGTGCACACCGGACAGTCCGGTGCTCCAGGCCGAGCTGGGTCTTGGCTGCACACAGCCAAGACTTTCTCCTCTTTTCTTTTCATCTCCTTTTCTGTTTCTAACACTTAGACAAATATATTAGTACACAAAACCAATGTACTAAGGATTAGAAACATACCTTTTTTCCATGATTTGTACTTTGTCCCATTTTACAATTAAGCACATGTGTTGGGCACTAAATCACCAAAATACTTAGAAATGGCCCAAGGGCACATTTCCCTTTCACTTGTAGGGAACGGGTGACGCCTAAGAGGGGGGGGGGGGTGAATTAGGACTTCTAAAACTTTTACTAAGCTAGGCCACAATTAAATCCCTAGAGCAAAACCTATGCAAATAATCAAACTAGAATGTGCAAACTAGGTTTTGTCTAAGTGTTGCTATCTCTACCGCAAAGGCTAAGTTCCAATCTACACAATATAAATATGAATACAAGATTGAAACTTAAATGCTTAACATAAATGCGGAAAGTAAAGAGCAAGGTAGAGATGCAAACTCTCGTGGATGACGCCGGTATTTTTACCGAGGTATCCAGAACCACGCACGGTCCCGACTAATCCTCGTTGGTACCCCTACGCAAAGGGAAGCCCACGCGAGGGCCAAGCACCTCGGTCGAGTAACTCCGTAGAGAGTCGCGGGCCTTCTCCACGTGCAAGTTGTGCTCCGCTTCTGGCTCCTCTCGGACGCTCCCCGCCGTCTCCACTATTGAGCTTCCGGCCGAAACGCCGCGGGCCTCGTTCCCTCCGGTACACGGTGGCGGCCATGACACAAACGCGGTTGTCACGGTCTCGCAAGACTCTTGCCCCACTCGGTACAATTACAATGGCCCGCGCAAGAGCCGAGGGGTTGTGTGGTTTGTCTAAACTCACTCAACTAATTAGGATTCACCTAGAGCAAGCGCTAATGCGGTCTAACTAACCTAAGCACTTCACAAAGCACCTACGCTAATCACCGAGTGATTTTATTAAGCACTTGGGTGTTTGAGCACTTGGAAATGTCTACAATATGCCTTGGTATGTTGCTTGGGCTCCCACACCTTCAAATGGTTGGTTGGGTGAAGTATATATAGGCCCCAACTCAACTAGCCGTTGAAAAGCAGGCTGCTGTAAGGGTGGCACGCCGGACAGTCCTGTCAGCCAACAGTGCGCCAACTGTGTGCCACCGGTAGCCAACTGTGTGCCAACGGTGTGCAGCCAACGGCTAGTTCTGACACACCGGACAGTCCTGTCAGCCAACGGTGCGCCAACTGTGTGTCAACAGTGCGCCAACAGTGAGCCAACGGTGCGCCAACAGTGCGCCAACGCTATGCAGCCAACGACTAGTTCTGACACACCGGACAGTCCGGTGCACCAACAGTGTGCCAACGGTGAGCCAACTGTGTGCCACCGGTGAACCAACTGTGTGCCAACGGTGTGCAGCCAACGGCTAGTTCTGACAGCTAGCCGTTACGTGCACCGGACAGTGAATAGTGACTTGTGCACACCAGACAGTCCGGTGCCTCTCTCAGAAAACCCTGTTGGCTGTCCTATGTGCCAACTGTGTGCCACCGGTGAGCCAACTGTGTGCCACCGGTGCACCAACTGTGTGCCACCGGTGAGCCAACTGTGTGCCACCGGTGCGCCAACTGTGTGCCACCGGTGCGCCAGCTGACAGCCCATCTTCTAGGTCTTCTGTATTTTGTTCTTAAGCTCCTTTGGTCTTGAGTCTTGGACTTCTAAGCTCTTTCTATGTCTTCATTTGAGGTGTTGCATTCTCAGTGTCTTAGTCCAATCCTCTCCACATCCTGTGAACTATAAACATTAACACTAGCAAACACATTAATTCACAGGTTGTGTTAATCAACAAACACCAAAACTCATTTAGCCAAATGGCCCGGAGTCCATTTTCCTTACAGGCGCGATGGCGGAAGCGGCCGGTGGTGGCCTGGGCGGCGGCTGATGGGCAATTATGGTTTTGAAAACCCTAACTACCATGCCGTTAAAGAGGTCGCGCACACCCTGTTTGGGCCGGTCTGCTTGCCCATGTCGCAGGCCTAGTTAGCTATTTTATTTTTTTATTTTTAGCTATTCTAGTCTTCTAAATTCTAGAAATTTTAGATTGCTTTCATTACAGATGTTTAGAAATTAAGACTTAGTTCTTAAACCTCTTATTAGCAGCTTGCGTCAGGAATTTTTCCAAAGTTTTAGTTCTTGGAAATGGTGTCAATAAATATTTTCTTTAAATGTGATATTTATTGCCATGTGTTCTATTTTGAATTCCTTAAAAATGCAAACTCAAAAAAATATTATTCATCTCAATTATACCCATAGTGGTTTAATACGAGCAGAATTAATTTTTGATAGAACATATAGAATAATTAATATTCATCTCAATTAAGTTATTCAAAACTTAATACGAGCAAGAATATTTATTTATTAAATTCCATACGCAATTGATGCTAATCATATATTCATCTTATTAAGTTATTACTAGTACTTAATTTCATTTGAATATTTCATATATTACATCATTAACATCATAATGAAATTTTCGATCTCTTGCATCACTTTGCAATTGAGACCTTAAATTATCATTCATCTATGCAATATCGCATTATATTGCATATTATTCATCTCAATTGGGTTTTTTTCTTAAATCCAATACGAGCAAGAATATATGTATGTTGTGAACAACACACACATATTACAACACACCCATGATGATTTCTTAACGAAATTCTCTGGTTGCTTGTGTAGGATCATGGCCCGCGAGTTTGAAGAACTTGCTCTTGATGGTCACAACTATCCTACCTGGGCGTTGGATATCAAGATCAGCTTAGCCTCAAAGAATATTCTGAGTGCATTACTCCCTCCCAACGAGAGGGTTGAACCACTACATGATGCTTATAAGTACAACGCTTTGTACATTATAAGACATAACCTCCATCCTGATCTGAAAGCAGAATATGTGATGGAAGAAGAGCCAAATGTATTATGGTTATCTCTTAAAAACAGATATGAGCAACAAAAGGTTGTAATCTTACCATAGGCGAATCATGAATGGACCCATATTCGTCTGCAAGACTATAAGTCTATTGGTGATTACAACCATGTTGTTCATAAGATCTATGCTCGCTTGCGTTTCTACGACAAGGAACCATCAGATGCGAATAAGATTGAAAAAAACACTTCAAACTATGATCTCATCTGATAGGGTCCTGCAGCATCAGTACCGTGCTCACAATTATCAGACTTACTCTGAACTCATACATGATCTACTTCAGGCAGAAAAGCATGATGAGCTTACGATGAAAAATCATAAGCAACGTCGTGTTGGAGCTGCTCCTATGCCTGAAATACATCATGCTGTGAAGAATGAGAAGAAAGGGGATGGCCCCAAAAACCATCCCAAGAAGTCTGATAATTCAAAGAAGCGCAAACGCAACAAGCGTCCGGATAAACAAAATACAAAGGCTCCGAGGAAAGACACCCCCACTTCCAAGCAAGAGAAGTGTAAGAAGTGTGGATGCTTCAACCATCCTACTAAGAAGTGTCGCATTCCTCGTCATTTAGTGGCACTGTACCAGCAATCTCTTAAGGGCAAAAATGCTGAAGGACAGGGATATGAAGCTCACTTCACCACCCCACCTAACTTGAAGGATGGAGCTGGTTGCTCAAGCATGGCTACAATGGAACCAAGCACGACCAATCCTCCGCTTCTGACCGACACCGATTACATGGACTTGGACAATGCCATCATCGAATATGCTTCGAATGATGTGTTTGGAGACCTCAACTAGGATCCTTATGCTCCACCAGTTATCATCTATCTATAGTCTATGAGTGTATGCAACAAGTGTGTTGTAATAAGTACCTAGACATTGGTATTTGTGTGTATACCCATACTCTACTATATAATTATGTATGTACTTATATGTATAATTAATTGAGTTCTTGCAATTCTTGATTATATAGATTATGCGGAAGTCAATCCAATGGAGGAAGAATTATGCCTTGTAGACAGTGGTACCACCAACTCTATTCTTCGGGAAACAAAATATTTCCAAACTCTCACAAAGAGGTCAGGAAATGTTTTGACAATCGCTGGGCGCGATGCGAAAATAGTTGGCTCTAGACGAGCGACTATTATGCTTCCTATGGGTACACAAGTCACTATCGAGGATGCTTTATTGTATCCTGATTCAACTCATACCCTTCTGAGTTTTCGAGATATTCGGAAAAGTGGTTTACATATTTCTACTCATACAGAAAATAATGAGGAATTTCTCCTCATTTCCAAACCTTCTGAATATGGCGCTAGCATTCTGGAAAGAATACCTTCACTTCCATCCGGATTATACTACACATACATAAAACCAGTACCTCATGTTACGTACAAAGTGATTTTCCAGAATGTCGATTCATTCAAGACCTGGCATGCACGTCTTGGTCACCCTGGAATAGGGATGATGCAGAAAATCACAGGTAATTGCATTGGTCATGATTTAAAGTCTGCTAAATTTCCTAAACCATCTGATTTTATATGTACATCATTTGCAACGGGAAAGCTAATCTTAAGACCATCTCCTCTTAAGATTCATGCTGAACCACTCAAGTTCCTTGAACAAATTCAAGGTGACATTTGTGGACCCATACAACCATTATCTGGACCGTTCAGATACTTCATGGTATTAATTGACGCATCTACATGATGGTCACACGTGTGCCTTCTGTCTACATGTAACCATGCTTTTGCTAAAATCATGACGCAAGTCATTCGATTGAAACCACATTATCCTGAACATCAAATCCAGAAAATCCGCCTAGATAATGCGGCTAAATTCTCTTCTAGAGCATTCAATGATTATTGTATGGCCCAAGGAATACACAATGAACATTATGTGCCTTATGTACATACTCAAAATGGTTTAGTTGAATCTCTTATTAAGGGGATCAAACTTATCGCAAGACCTTTACTTCATGAATGCAATTTACCTACATCCTGTTGGGGTCATGCAGTTTTACACGCTGCTGACCTTATTCAACTTCGCCCAACTGCATATCATACCACATCTCCGTTGCACCTGGTACGAGGAAATCCTCCAAATATATCCCATCTGCGGAAATTTGGATGTGCGGTCTACACCCCTGTATCACCGCCTCAGCGAACAGCTATGGTACCTCATAGGAAATTGGGCATCTATGTGGGATATCAATCCCCATCGATCATCAAATACCAAGAGCCCCTTACAGGGGATTTGTACATAGCTCGTTTCGCTGATTGCATCTTTAACGATGACCATTTCTCGGCATTAGGGGGAGAATTCAAGTATCCTAATGAATGCCAGGAAATCAATTGGGATGACAAATTCATCCTGTCCTCAAATCCTCGAACCCAGGAATCTGAACTTCAAGTTCAGAAAATTATAGAATTGTAACATTTTGCTAATAATCTGCCTGATACGTTTACTGACTATAATGGTGTCACAAAATCCTTAAATCCTGCTGTTAATGCGCCTAGTCGAGTGGAGGTACCACGAAAAACCATTCAACCATCTTCTCAACCGAAGAGGGTGAGGGCTGCTAAGCAGGATAATGCTTCTACTAAGCGTCAAAGGAAAGAGAGGAACATTCGATCCTCCAAATCAGTAAACGAAAGTCAACCACCAGTTGATGGACACCATGTGGATACTGTACATCCACAAACCAGCACTCATGTGCACAATTCAGATGCTGCTGGTGAAAGTCGCCTAGAGGGGGGGGGGAATAGGCAAATCTGAAATTTATAAACTTAAACCACACTTACAAGCCGGGGTTAGCGTTAGAAATATAATCGAGTCCGAAAGAGAGGGCGAAATCAAATCACAAGTGAATAAGAGTAGATGACACGGTGATTTGTTTTACCGAGGTTCGGTTCTTGCAAACCTACTCCCCGTTGAGGTGGTCACAAAGACCGGGTCTATTTCAACCCTTTCCCTCTCTCAAACGGTCACCTAGACCGAGTGAGCTTCTCTTCTCAATCAAACGGGACACTAAGTCTCCACAAGGACCACCACACAATTGGTGTCTCTTGCTTTGATTACAATTGACTTGGGAACAAGAAATGGGGAAGAAGAAAAGCAATCCAAGCGCAAGAACTCAAATGAACACAAATATCTCTCTCTTACTAGTCACTATTTGATTGGAATGATCTTTGGGAGAGGATTTGATCTCTTGTTTGTGTCTTGGAGTGAAGTCTAGAGCTCTTGTATTGAATGCAAATGTCTGAAAACTTGGATGCCATGAAGTGTGGTGGTTGGGGGTATTTTTAGCCCCAACCACCAAAGTAGCCGTTGGTGAAGGCTGCTGTCGTATGGCGCACCGGACAGTCCAGTGCGCCACCGGACACTGTTGAAAGGGAAATGTGCCCTTGGGCCATTTCTAAGTATTTTGGTGATTTAGTGACCAACACAGGTGCCTAATTGTAAAATGGAACAAAGTACAAATCATGGAGTAAAGGTATGTTTCTAATCCGTAGTACATTGGTTTTGTGGACTAACATATTTGTCTAAGTGTTAGAAACAGGAAGAGAGAAGAGGAGAAAAGACTTGGCTGTGGGCTGCCAAGTCCCAGCTCGGTCTGGAGCACCGGACTGTCCGGTGTGCACCGGACAGTGTCCGGTGCGCCAGACTGACTCGACTCGAACTGGCCGCTCTCGGGATTTTGGCCGGCGGCGTACGGCTAAAATTCACCGGACTGTCCGGTGTGCACCGGACTGTCCGGTGAGCCAACGGTCGGCCAGGGCCAACGGTCGGCCGCGCAATCCGCGCGGGACACGTGGCCGAGCCAACGGTCGGAAGACGGCACCGGACTGTCCGGTGTGCACCGGACTGTCCGGTGCGCCAACGGCTCGCAGATCTACGGCAGTCTTCCAACAGTCGGAAGCGCCGGAAAAGGAAACAAATCGGGCACCGGACAGTGTCCGGTGTGCACCGGACTGTCCGGTGCCCCCGACGACAGAAGGCAAGGATGGCCTTCCGGATTTGCTCTCAACGGCTCCTAGCTGCCTTGGGGCTATAAAAGGAGCCCCTAGGCGCATGGAGGAGACACACAAGCAACTCTTGAGCATTCTTGATCATCCACACAAGTTCTTTGCGCATTCGTTTGTGATTCTAAGTGATTCGAGCTCTGTTCTAGTGTGAACTCTGAGATAGTCATTCGAGCTCGAGTCTTGGCCGTGTGTGTGCGCTTTTGTTGTGGATTTGTGTGTGTTGCTTCCCTCCCTTACTCTGTGCTTTCTTTGTGATCATACTTGTAAGGGCAAGAGACTCCAATTTGTGGAGATTCCTTGCAAACGGGATAGTGAAAGGAACAACAAAACACCGTGGTATTCAAGTGGGTCTTTGGACCGCTTGAGAGGGGTTGATTGCAACCCTCGTCCGTTGGGACGCCACAACGTGGAAGTAGGCAAGCATTGGCTTGGCCGAACCACGGGATAAACCACCGTGTCCCTTTGTGCTTGATTCTTGTGGTATTGTGTTTTGTTGAGACTTCACCTTAGCCACTTGGCATTAATCGTGCTAACGCTTAACAAGTTTTTGTGGCTTAAGATTGAGGTTTTTACAGGATCACCTATTCACCCCCCCTCTAGGTGCTCTCAATTGGTATCAAAGCCGTTCTATTCACAAAGGGACTAACCGCCCGAATAGATGGATCCTAAGGGGAAGGGTATAGTGATCAACGACAAAGAAAAGGAGACCTTCGTCAACGAGCCGAAGGACGACAAGCCTACCGACTCCGGCTCGGGCCAAAGACGGAAGGAAGGGAAGAAGAAGAAGACAAGGCGCATCAAGGAGATCATCTACTACGATAGCGACGAGTCTACTTCTTTCCAAAAGGACGAGGACCACAACGACTACGAGAGGAGAAAACCGGTCAATTCGAACTTTTCTTTTGATTACTCTCGTATTCCGCAAAGTTCACATTCTCAATTGCTCTCCATTCCACTCGGCAAGCCCCCACACTTTGATGGAGAGGACTACGGATTTTGGAGCCACAAAATGCGTAGTCACCTATTCTCTCTCCATCCTAGTATATGGGAGATTGTAGAGAGTGGAATGCACTTTGATAGTTCAGATAGTCCCACGTTTATTAATGAACAAATTCATAAGAATGCACAAGCTACTACTGTTCTTCTAGCTTCCTTGTGCAGGGATGAATATCATAAAGTGAGCGGCTTGGATAACGCCAAGCAAATCTGGGACACCCTCAAGATTTCTCATGAGGGAAACGACGTCACTTTACTCACCAAGATGGAGTTGGTGGAGGGAGAGCTTGGACGTTTCGCCATGATAAGGGGCGAGGAGCCGACGCAAACATACAACCGGCTCAAGACCCTCATCAACAAGATAAGGAGCTACGGGAGCACGCGATGGACGGACCACGACGTCGTCCGCCTAATGCTCAGGTCCTTTACCGTACTTGATCCTCATCTCGTGAACAATATTCGTGAGAATCCCAGGTACACGATGATGACGCCCGAGGAAGTACTTGGAAAATTCGTGAGCGGGAGGATGATGATCAAGGAGGCGAGATACGTCGACGACGCGTTGAACGGACCACTCCACGAGCCTCAACCCATTGCTCTAAAAGCAACAAGGAGCAAGGAATCGCTACCTAGCAAGGTGGCGCAAGTTGAGGCGGCCGGGCTCAATGATGAAGAGATGGCTCTCATCATCAAGAGATTCAAGACGGCGCTAAATGGTCGCAAGGGGCAGCCAAGCAAGACCAAGACCAAGGGGAAGCGCTCGTGCTTCAAATGCGGTAAGCTTGGTCATTTTATTGCTAACTGTCCCGATAATGAAAGTGACCAGGAAAAGGGGAACAAGAGGGAGAAGAAGAAGGCATACAAGAAGACAAAGGGCGAGGCGCATCTAGGAAAGGAGTGGGACTCGGATTGCTCCTCCTCCGACTCCGACAACGAAGGACTCGCCGCCACTGCCTTCAACAAATCGGCTCTCTTCCCCAACGAGCGTCTCACTTGCCTTATGGCAAGGGAGAAGAAGGTGAGTACTCAAGACTCCACTTATGCTTCTTCTAGTGATAGTGAGTCTAGTGATGATGACATAGATTATTCTTGCTTGTTCAAAGGCTTAGATAGATCTAAGATAGATAAAATCAATGAATTGATTGATGCATTGAATGAAAAGGATAGGCTTTTAGAAAAGCAAGAAGATTTATTGTATGATGAACATGATAAGTTTGTAGAGGCACAAAAATCATATGCTTTAGAAGTGAAAAGAAATGAAGTGCTTTCTAGTGAAATATCTTCTTGTCATGAAACCATTGCTACTTTACAAAGTGTTAATCATGATTTAAATGCTAAATTAGAAGTAACAAATAAATCTAAGTCTTGTGTTGAAAATGTTACAATTTGCACTAGGTGTAAGGATTTTGATGTTAACACTTGTAGCAAACACTTAGTTTCAATTTCAAAACTAAAAGATGAAGTGGCTAGTCTTAATGCCCAACTTAAGACTAGCAAGAATGAAGTTGATAAAATAAAATTTGCAAGGGATGCCTACACGGTTGGTAGACACCCCTCAATTAAGGATGGGCTTGGCTTCAAGAGAGAAGCCAAGAACTTAACAAGCCATAAGGCTCCCGTCTTCGTCAAGGAGAAAGGGAAGGCCCCTATGGCTAATAGTGCTAAAAAGAACCATGCTTTCTTATACCATGATAGGAGACATGCTAGAAATGTTTATAATGATTTTGATTCACATGTTTATGATTCTCATGCCATGTTTGCCTCTAGTTCCTCTCATAAGCATGATAGAAATATGAGTAGGAGAAATGTTGCGCATATGCCTAGGAGAAATATTGCTCATGTGCCTGGAAAGAATGTTATTCATGCTCCTAGGAAAGTAGTGAATGAACCTTCTACCATTTATTATGCTTGTAATGCTCCCTTTGCTATTTGTAGAAAGGGAAAGAAGGTTGTTGCTAGGAAATTAGGGGCTAGATGCAAGGGAGATAAATCTTGCATTTGGGTCCCTAAAGATATTTGTGCTAACCTTGCAGGACCCAACATGAGTTGGGTACCTAAGACCCAAGCCTAAATTTGCCTTGCAGGTTTATGCATCCGGGGGTTCAAGCTGGATTATCGACAGCGGATGCACAAACTATATGACGGGGGAGAAGAAGATGTTCACCTCCTACGTCAAGAATAAGGATTCCCAAGATTCAATTATATTAGGTGAAGGGAATCAAGGCAAGGTAAAAGGGTTAGGTAAAATTGCAATTTCTAATGAGCATTCTATATCAAATGTATTCCTAGTGGAGAGTCTTGGATATAATTTGCTATCTGTTAGTCAATTATGTCAAATGGGATATAATTGTTTATTTACAAATGTAGATGTGTCTGTCTTTAGAAGATGTGATGGTTCACTAGCTTTTAAGGGTGTACTAGACGGCAAGCTTTATTTAGTTGATTTTGCAAAAGAAGAGGCCGGTCTAGATGCATGCTTAATGGCTAAGACTTGCATGGGCTGGCTGTGGCATCGCCGCTTAGCACATGTGGGGATGAAGAACCTCCACAAGCTTCTAAAGGGAGAACACGTGATAGGTCTAACCAATGTGTATTTCGAAAAAGATAGACCTTGTGCAGCTTGTCAGGCAGGTAAACAAGTTGGAGGAGCACATCACAGCAAGAATGTGATGACCACGTCAAGACCTCTGGAGCTGCTGCATATGGACCTCTTCGGACCCGTCGCCTATCTAAGCATAGGAGGAAGTAAGTATGGTTTAGTGATTGTTGATGACTTTTCCCGCTTCACTTGGGTATTCTTTTTGCAGGATAAGTCTGAAACCCAAGGGACCATCAAGCGCTTCCTCAGGAGAGCTCAAAATGAGTTTGAGCTCAAGGTGAAGAAGATAAGGAGCGACAACGGGTCCGAGTTCAAGAACCTTCAAGTGGAGGAGTTTCTTGAGGAGGAAGGGATCAAGCACGAGTTCTCCGCTCCCTACACACCACAACAAAATGGTGTGGTAGAGAGGAAGAACAGGACGCTAATCGATATGGCGAGGACGATGCTTGGAGAGTTCAAGACCCCCGAGTGCTTTTGGTCGGAAGCCGTGAACACGGCTTGCCACGCCATCAACAGGGTCTACCTTCATCGACTCCTCAAGAAGACTTCGTATGAGCTACTAACCGGTAACAAACCCAATGTATCTTACTTTCGTGTTTTTGGGAGCAAGTGCTACATTCTAGTGAAGAAGGGTAGAAATTCTAAGTTTGCTCCCAAAGCTGTAGAAGGGTTTTTATTAGGTTATGATTCAAATACAAAGGCGTATAGGGTCTTCAACAAATCATCGGGTTTGGTTGAAGTCTCTAGCGACGTTGTATTTGATGAGACTAATGGCTCTCCAAGAGAGCAAGTTGTTGATTGTGATGATGTAGATGAAGAAGATGTTCCAACGGCCGCTATACGAACCATGGCGATTGGAGACATTCGGCCACAGGAACAAGATGAACGTGATCAACCTTCTTCCTCAACGACGGTGCAGCCCCCAACTCAAGACGATGAACAGGTTCATCAAAAGGAGGCGTGTGATCAAGGGGGAGCACAAGACGATCAAGTGATGGAGGAAGAAGCGCAACCGGCACCTCCAACCCAAGTTCGAGCGATGATTCAAAGGGATCATCCAGTCGACCAAATTCTGGGTGACATTAGCAAGGGAGTAACTACTCGATCTCGATTAGTTAATTTTTGTGAACATTACTCTTTTGTCTCCTCTATTGAGCCTTTCAGGGTAGAGGAGGCCTTGCTAGATCCGGACTGGGTGTTGGCCATGCAGGAGGAACTTAACAACTTCAAGCGCAATGAAGTTTGGACGCTGGTGCCTCGTCCCAAGCAAAATGTTGTGGGAACCAAGTGGGTGTTCCGCAACAAACAGGACGAGCACGGGGTGGTGACAAGGAACAAGGCTCGACTTGTGGCAAAAGGTTATGCCCAAGTCGCAGGTTTGGACTTTGAGGAGACTTTTGCTCCTGTGGCTAGGCTAGAGTCTATTCGTATCTTGCTAGCATATGCCGCTCACCATTCTTTCAGGTTGTACCAAATGGATGTGAAGAGCGCATTCCTCAACGGGCCAATAAAGGAGGAGGTGTACGTGGAGCAACCCCCTGGCTTCGAGGATGAGCGGTACCCCGACCACGTGTGTAAGCTCTCTAAGGCGCTCTATGGACTTAAGCAAGCCCCAAGAGCATGGTATGAATGCCTTAGAGATTTCTTACTTGCTAATGCTTTCAAGGTTGGGAAAGCCGATCCAACTCTTTTTACAAAGACATGTGATGGTGATTTGTTTGTATGCCAAATTTATGTCGATGACATAATATTTGGTTCTACTAATCAAAAGTCTTGTGAAGAGTTTAGCAGGGTGATGACGCAGAAATTCGAGATGTCGATGATGGGCGAGTTGAACTACTTCCTTGGGTTCCAAGTGAAGCAACTCAAGGACGGCACCTTCATCTCCCAAACGAAGTACACGCAAGATCTGCTGAAGCGGTTTGGGATGAAGGACGCCAAGCCCGCAAAGACTCCGATGGGAACCGACGGACACACCGACCTCAACAAAGGAGGTAAGTCCGTTGATCAAAAAGCATACCGGTCAATGATAGGGTCTTTACTTTATTTATGTGCTAGTAGACCGGATATTATGCTTAGCGTATGCATGTGTGCTAGATTTCAATCCGATCCTAAGGAGTGTCACTTGGTGGCGGTGAAGCGAATTCTTAGATATTTAGTCGCTACGCCTTGCTTCGGGATCTGGTATCCAAAGGGGTCTAACTTTGACTTGATTGGGTACTCAGATTCCGACTATGCTGGATGTAAGGTCGATAGGAAGAGTACATCGGGGACGTGCCAGTTCTTAGGAAGGTCCCTGGTGTCATGGAACTCTAAGAAACAAACCTCCGTTGCCCTATCCACCGCTGAGGCCGAGTACGTTGCCGCAGGTCAGTGTTGCGCGCAACTACTTTGGATGAGGCAAACCCTCAGGGACTTTGGCTACAATCTGAGCAAAGTCCCACTCCTATGTGATAATGAGAGTGCTATCCGAATAGCGGAAAATCCTGTTGAGCACAGCCGCACAAAGCACATTGACATCCGGCATCACTTTCTGAGAGACCACCAGCAAAAGGGAGATATCGAAGTGTTTTATGTTAGCACCGAGAACCAGCTAGCCGATATCTTTACCAAGCCTTTAGATGAGAAGACCTTTTGCAGGCTGCGTAGTGAGCTAAATGTCTTAGATTCGCGGAACTTGGATTGAAATATAGCATACATGTATTTATGCCTTTGATCATGTTCATTCTGCACTTTGTTGCTTATTATGGTGCTCAAGTTGTACAAACACTCTCTGGACCTCACAAGTCCGCTGCAAAGTGATGCACATGTTTAGGGGGAGATGTGTTGCAACTTGACCCTTTGAGACTAACAATATGCTTGAGTTTGTTTGATTTAGTCTCAAAGGAGAATTGAAAGGGAAAAGGTGGACTTGGATCATGCAAGACTTCCACTGCACTCCGATGAGAGGGTAACTTATTCCAAGTCCATCTCTGAACTCTTATTGCCATTTGCTCTTAATTGAAGATTTTGGTGAGGCAATGGGGTTAAAGGGCCACAATTGATCCCGTTTTGGTGCTTGATGCCAAAGGGGGAGAAAATAAAGGCCAAAGCAATAAATGGATCAGCTACCACTTGAGAGATTTTGAAAATAGTAGAATAGAGCTTTTGATTTGTCAAGTTGTCTCTCTTGTCAAAAGTTGGCTTCTTGTGGGGAGAAGTATTGATTATGGGAAAAAGGGGGAGTTTTTGATCAATCTCTTTTTGAATGACTCTCTTTATGCTTAAACATGTGTGTTTAACTTAGAGATAGAGATTTGTGTTTGATTTGCAAAAACAAACCAAGTGGTGGCAAAGGATGATCCATATATGCCAAAATCGATTCAAAATAATTTGAGTTATTATTTGAAGTGTTTTTGTACTTGTTAAACTTGCTTTATGTTGTGTTGGCATAAATCACCAAAAAGGGGGAGATTGAAAGGGAAATGTGCCCTTGGGCCATTTCTAAGTATTTTGGTGATTTAGTGACCAACACAGGTGCCTAATTGTAAAATGGAACAAAGTACAAATCATGGAGTAAAGGTATGTTTCTAATCCGTAGTACATTGGTTTTGTGGACTAACATATTTGTCTAAGTGTTAGAAACAGGAAGAGAGAAGAGGAGAAAAGACTTGGCTGTGGGCTGCCAAGTCCCAGCTCGGTCTGGAGCACCAGACTGTCCGGTGTGCACCGGACAGTGTCCGGTGCGCCAGACTGACTCGACTCGAACTGGCCGCTCTCGGGATTTTGGCCGGCGGCGTACGGCTAAAATTCACCGGACTGTCCGGTGTGCACCGGACTGTCCGGTGAGCCAACGGTCGGCCAGGGCCAACGGTCGGCCGCGCAATCCGCGCGGGACACGTGGCCGAGCCAACGGTCGGAAGACGGCACCGGACTGTCCGGTGTGCACCGGACTGTCCGGTGCGCCAACGGCTCGCAGATCTACGGCAGTCTTCCAACGGTCGGAAGCGCCGGAAAAGGAAACAAATCGGGCACCGGACAGTGTCCGGTGTGCACCGGACTGTCCGGTGCCCCCGACGACAGAAGGCAAGGATGGCCTTCCGGATTTGCTCTCAACGGCTCCTAGCTGCCTTGGGGCTATAAAAGGAGCCCCTAGGCGCATGGAGGAGACACACAAGCAACTCTTGAGCATTCTTGATCATCCACACAAGTTCTTTGCGCATTCGTTTGTGATTCTAAGTGATTCGAGCTCTGTTCTAGTGTGAACTCTGAGATAGTCATTCGAGCTCGAGTCTTGGCCGTGTGTGTGCGCTTTTGTTGTGGATTTGTGTGTGTTGCTTCCCTCCCTTACTCTGTGCTTTCTTTGTGATCATACTTGTAAGGGCAAGAGACTCCAATTTGTGGAGATTCCTTGCAAACGGGATAGTGAAAGGAACAACAAAACACCGTGGTATTCAAGTGGGTCTTTGGACCGCTTGAGAGGGGTTGATTGCAACCCTCGTCCGTTGGGACGCCACAACGTGGAAGTAGGCAAGCATTGGCTTGGCCGAACCACGGGATAAACCACCGTGTCCCTTTGTGCTTGATTCTTGTGGTATTGTGTTTTGTTGAGACTTCACCTTAGCCACTTGGCATTAATCGTGCTAACGCTTAACAAGTTTTTGTGGCTTAAGATTGAGGTTTTTACAGGATCACCTATTCACCCCCCCCCCCTCTAGGTGCTCTCAACTGTCCGGTGCGCCAGCCACATCACCCGGCTGTTAGGGTTCGACCGTTGGAGCTTCTGACATGTGGGCCACCGGACAGTCACGGTTCACTGTCCGGTGTGCCTTCTGGCGCCTGCTCTGATTTCTGCACGCGCAGACGCGCACTGTAGCGTTTTACTGTTCCATTGCAGACGACCGTTGGTGCAGATAGCCGTTGCTCCGCTGGCACACCGGACAGTCCGGTGCTACATCGGACAGTCCGGTGAATTATAACGGAGTGGCTCCCCAGAATTCTCGAAGGTGGCAAGTTTGGAGTTGGACTCCTTGGTGCACCGGACACTGTCCGGTGGCACACCGGACAGTCCGGTGCGCTAGACCAGGGCAGCCTTCGGTTGTCTTTTTGCTCTCTTTATTTGAACCCTTTCTTGGTCTTTTTATTGGTTTGTATTGAACCTTTTGCACCTGTAGAACTTATAATCTAGAGCAAACTAGTTAGTCCAATTATTTGTGTTGGGCAATTCAACCACCAAAATCATTTTAGAAAAAGGTGTAAGCCTATTTCCCTTTCAGCTGGTACATTGGAACACCCCGTATCTACTCTTCCTGTGAATCAAGAAGACTTTCATGGGGTACAGGAGATTTCCATTAATTATACTAGTTCTGGAGAATTGTATGATCGTAAAAATACGATCATCAATTCATGTTTCTCATCAATCATAGCTGGTAACCTTCTATCTGACCCAGACCCTAAATCCATGGTAGAGTGTCAACAACGCTCGGATTGGATCAAATGGAAGGAAGCAATTAACTCTGAATTATCCTCACTAGCAAAAAGAAAGGTATTCACCTCTGTGATACCTACACCTCCCAGAATCCATCCTGTTGGATTCAAATGGGTTTTCACCCAGAAACGGAATGAGAACAATGAGGTTGTGAGATATAAAGCGAGATTAGTTGCTCAAGGGTTTACCCAGAGACCAGGAATTGACTACAATGAGACATATTCTCCTGTTATGAATGGAATAACCTTCCGGTATTTAATTTCATTGGCAGTACAAAAACGTCTACTTCTGCAGTTGATGGATGTCGTGACCGCATATCTTTATGGGTCACTAGATTCGGACATATACATGAAAGTTCCTGATGGAATACTTGTACCGAATAATGGCAAAAATCGTAACATGTTTTGTGTCAAACTCACCAAATCTCTATATGGCTTAAAACAGTCAGGGAGAATGTGGTACAACCGACTGAAGGAATTCCTTATGAATAAGGGTTATTCTAACAGCGATGATTGCCCATGTATCTTTATAAAGAAATCTTCTACATGTTTCTGCATCATATCAGTATATGTGGATGACTTGAACATCATCGCCCATAAACGTGATATTGATGAGGCATGCAATCTTTTAAAGACGGAATTTGAGATGAAGGATTTGGATAAAACCAAATTTTGCTTGGGTTTGCAACTTGAGCACCTTCCCACGGGCATTCTCATTCATCAGTCTGCCTATGCGCAGAAAGTATTGAGTAAATTCAATATGGATAAAGCATATGCGTCTAAGACTCCTATGATCGTCCGTACCCTAGAAAGGGATAAGGATCCTTTTCGACCACGAGACGAAGGAGAAGAAATTTGGGTCCTGAGTACCCATATCTTAGTGCAATTGGAGCACTTATGTATCTAGCAAACAATACAAGACCCGATATTGCTTTTGCGGTAAATTTACTTGCTAGATATAGTGCATCCCCTACCAAACGCCATTGGACTGGAATCAAAAATATTCTTCGATACCTCCATGGCACGGTAGATCTCGGTCTATTTTACGGAAGAAACCAAGATTCTAGCCTCGTAGGGTACACAGATGCTGGTTATCTTTCAGACCCTCACAATGGAAGGTCTCAAACTGGGTTTGTATTTCTGAATGGTGGAACTGTTATTTCTTGGAAGTCATCCAAGCAAACTCTAGTAACAACATCCACTAATCACTCAGAAATTATTGCCTTGTATGAAGCCTCACGTGAATGTGTGTGGCTTCGAAGGGTGATTAGTCACATTCAATCATCATGTGGGATTCATTCCATTAAATCACCCACCATTATCTATGAAGATAATGCAGCTTGTGTTGCTCAGATGCAACAAGGTTATATCAAGAGCAATGTTACCAAACATATCACCCCAAGTTATTCTATCCTCATCAACTTCAACAGAGTGGTGAGATTAAGGTCATGCAAACTAAGTCTTGTGACAATCTCGCAGACTTATTCACTAAGTCGCTACCTTATTCCACATTTCGGATATGTGTTAAGGGTATTGGTATGTGTCGACTTAGAGATTTGCTTGCATCAGGGGGAGTATCTCTTTGATTAACCTAATACTAACATCACATTGTACTCTTTTCCTATATGAGTTTTACTATCATGTTTTCTCATGTTAGGTTTTTAATGAGGCAATGTCAACACAAGCATATGTCGGTCTCTTGATTTTTTCCGCCAGGGTTTTTCGATAGAGACACCAAAGACATATCATATATTGTTGATCTTTCTCCAAATTTTTTCCACTGGATTTTTCTGGAGTTTACACAGTATATTATTGCAAACCACCTTTTTACTTACAGGTTTTAAAGAGGATATACATCATGGACAACTGCTTAAGGGGGAGTGTTATGAATGATAAGCAGTTACTTATCCCTTCCAGCCATGGGCTCCAAAGGACGTGTCCTTTGCACGTTCTCTTCATGTTGACGGATGTGACCCCACAAAAGGAACAGACGGCTCATGGTCTGCATGGCTCCAAGGGACGTGCCCCTAACACGTTCGCACGGATGCTTCTCTCTTCTGTTGTTCAAGGAGATGTATAAATACATATGTATTGAGCAATAAAGACACAGTTCTCATTTTCATTCTCGCACAACAGTTTCTACTTTCACAATATGTTTTGGTTATATGTGTCGTGGATTTGTGGATAGAATCTGTTATTATCTTGTTCGGTACTCGGTAGTAGATCAACATATGTGACGAATGGGTTGCTCATGTCCGTTTGTGCCATGTTGTATGTAATGTCTTATTTCTGAATTAAAGTATATCATAAAAAAAGTCTAAATATTTAACAATATATAGTTGGATATTAAAAATAGCATGTATGCATTCCAAATAAACCTCGCAATGAAATAATAGAAAGAGACGTTGAATGATTTGGTCCGCCCACCTAGTACATTCACCATATTTTGGTTAAAATAATTTAACACCGCAACGACAAATGAGTAGGGTTACAACGAGATTGTTCAACATTACGTTTGTTTGGGTTGAACCAATCAATGTATGTTTCTCGCTACTGCTAGACTGAGATGAGCATGTGCATCACCACCTTGAAGCAAGAAGACTTGGCGCCACCTAGTGCCTCGTTACACCATTCCTAAGCAAGCTTGCTTCTCTTTCCAGAACCGAAGCAACCGAAAAGGAAACCCCAGTTCCTTCAAGCCGCTGCCACAGCATTTGCCCCATTCTGCAGTAAACAGCATCACAAGATCCGCCTGCAAAGGGTGCCAATATATAAGAGGGTGCATGCACAGAGGTGGAGATGGAAGCATGCAAGCATAGATCAAGAAACCACGCAATGGGGAGCAGCAAGAGAGTGCCCCCGTACCTTCTGCTGGTGCTGCTGGCCGTCGGAGCCGCCGCGGTGAGCGTCGGCATCCTGCACAAGATGAGGGAGCGCCGCGTCCTTGCTGTCCTCCTCCAGGAACGCGACCAGCAGCTCATCTCCTTCCAAGTCCTCCTCGAGGTACCGGGTATGCATGACTCGTTTTCATGCATCCGCGTTCGAGATTTTTTTTTTTGCATGAACCACAATTGTGCTTCTAATAGGTAGAGCTGTTGCTTGCCTGAATACATGTTTCCCTGTGCCTGCACTTTTTGGCCGACTCTGTCAGTAGATAATGGATACCCTGCTTTTGTCACCCGGAGTCCTGGACTATTAACTACTCCATCCGTTTTTTGCTAGATACATAGGCTTTGCGACGTACCTAGATGCACAGTAAAATTAATGTATTTAGAAAAGTTAAAATATCTTAAAGTTTAAGACAGAGAGAGTATTAATTAACTACTCTCAAACAATATGCTACCACTTCAGTTTACTCCCTTTATTCAACGAATACAAGCAAGAAATTAATGCTCATAGTATCCATCTGAAGTTCTGAAGAACATAGTTCCACCTGTATGAAGACCTACAGGACACCTAATAAACCACTCTATACAAATACAACACTGTCAAAAAAGGAATCTTGTCAGAGTGTCCTACAGATAAGATTTCTTTAGATAAAACGGAATATATGACAGAATGTAGTGCCCTCAAAGAAACAAGGTTCTCAGACTACAAGCATTCAATTAACTCCAAACACCTCCAGGTCTCTGGATGGAATACATAGGGCCATTAAATTAAGCATAGTGCACTAAACTGAGCACAAAAAAATATGAGTTGATAGAACACCACAACCTCAGTTCTCTTTGAAACGTTTCATCATCAAATAGATTAAAAATGTGTTTGCGCATAATACTTCAAAAGTCGAGACCTATCAATTGAATATAGAGGATTGCCTGTAATGCTTAAATTAGGGAATTATTGATACCACTAGTAAGTAAAATATAAGAAACAGTACAATATCATGCAAAGTATGATTCTATTTGCAATCGGCATTTTCATGAAAGAACCATCATATTGCCAATTTAGGGTGTATTTAAGCACATATTTTGCAGGTGCTTCAATGGAAACATGATAATTTACAGGAGAAAGATTCCCGCATTATAAATAGGGCCTCAGAAGAAAGATGGGTTCAACAAAACTACAGTGTTGCACATGCAAAATCTTTCCATACCCAAAGCATGAAGATACTATCAAACATAGAATCATGCCGTCATAAGTTAGTCCACATAATAAATCGCCCCTGAGAGGACTTCAATATTGACACTATTTGCAGACATAAATTTATCTGTAGGCAACTAAGGTTGTCTTTGGTGAATCGTGTAAAATAGGGAACACAGAATTGTAGATAACATTGTTTGACACTGTTTACAGAGTAAAGTCTGAAATAGAGGATGATATAGGGGAGATGGCCTAAGTCGCTATATTTAATTGAACATCCTCTTATTCTGCAAGTAAATACTGAAATTGTTCTGCCAGTAAGTACAGTCCACTTGATGGTGTAAACTGCAATAGCTGTAGCACTTTAGAGCATTCTATCTGCCTTTTTATTTTTATTGCGTTCTATGAATTATCTATCCAGCATGTTATTCAAGAACACCTCATCAACCAAATATTACTGTCTTGTTTTTGGCAGAAAGAAAAGGAAATTAACAAAGAGATGAGGAGGAAAGTGGACGAACTGGAAGCCAAAACATCTGTCCTAAGTATTGAGAGGGCAGAATTGAAAAACAAGCTCATGGATTCAGAAACTACCACGACATATCTTACCAACACGCAGAAAGAATTGGAAGCAGCTCTTGTGGAGAAAGAGAGCCATATCAACCAAATGAAAGAGAATGCAGTTGCTTCAAACCCAGATCAGACGACAACTATAAAGGAACTCCTGCAGCAGAAAGAAGCTGAGCCTGATCTTGACAAATCCGAAAATTCCAGTGATCCCATTCCTGCTACAGTAGAAGATAATTCCAACAATACTACAATATCAGAGAGCAGCCACAATGATGAGAGCATTGTAGTGGGAGCAAACACCGAAAATGCAACTTCTGAAACCGTGGTAGACAAATCTGAAAACTCCAACGATTACATGCCTGCTCCAGAAAAAGAAAATTCAAGCAACACTAATGCATCAGATAGCAGCCACCAGAATGAGAACATTATAGTGGAAGCAAAAGAAGATAATGCAACTTCTGACCTTGTGGTACTCGACAAATCTGAAAGCACCAATGGTTCTGTACCTGTTACTGCAGAAGAACAAAATTCCTACAACACCGCTGCATGGGAGAGCAACCAACAAGATAACAGTTCCTCACAGGAACAGTTCTTAAAGTTAACAACCAACATAGAAGATGGCCAGTTTCAACAGAACAAAGGTGATGCCAATGAGCAATCAGATGATGCTTCAGAGGGAAGTCATTCAGATAGATCTGAGCTTCAGCGGGGGAACAAAAAACTGATAGACAACCAGGAAGCCAGCAAAGAAGAACCGGATGGCACAAGACAGGTGGAAGATCCTCAAGGCGAGGCCAGCAACCACGGCAGAGAAAGTAAAGTGCTCGAGAAGGAAAATGAGAAAGAAATAAATCCTAAGGGCACGAGCTCAGTGGACACCTTGAACGAAGCCAACCAAAACAAAACGCAAACAGTGGAACCTGTTGTCGACCCAACAGATGTAAACCCCAGCACATCCATAAATAACGAGGAGAGAAGAGAAACAAGGAAGAGACATAGAAGGAGAAGGTCCAGATCTAGAAGGAATAGGAAGGCCGCTGTTGAGGTAGATGCCGCAGCAAACACATGAACTTTGGATTGGAAAAGGCATACTCCAAACAGAAGTAGAGAAAAAAGAGAATAACATATATGCAACTACATTTGTCATTTTGTAGATGATGGCTGCATAAGTAACAGTTATTTTCATATTATAAATGGGTTCCTTCTGTGGACTTGATTATGTACTGTATTTACACATTATTTCCTGTAAACACTTGCCTGTGTTGTAGCTCATCTAAAGTTCAACCACATGCGATGAAGTCATACATAGTCTCTCCTGATAAAATGGATGCAAAGACTTCCCTCGTATTAAATATAGTATTTATGAACTTTTTCCCACAAGATATGTATTTTTTTATCACACAATAAATGTATTTGCAAATAAGCTTTACTGTCCTTAAACAAGATGTGAATTGAACAGTAAGAAAGACAAAACAAATTCAGGTAGAGCTGCAAATGAGATATGTGACTTTACTTCTCAACATGTATAAATAATAAATAAAATAAACAGAAAGGCTTAGCTGTCGTAAGTCTTTAGCATCCAATAAATATGGATACATAACTGAAAACTTGTAACAAGTCAATAATTTAAAATCAATTCTACATCATCTCCATTCTGTGGTTGTCTCACCCAATAAATAAAAAATGGAAAATTACATCAATGGTCACAAGTAATGAATGTATGTAATGGATGTATTCAAGTAGCAGCCTACTACATCGCGGTCTTAGTTCATGTGTTGTTTACCTGTGGCTGGAGATATGTGATTGCTGTATTTCATCAAATACAGATACTATAGACAGCCACTGATGTTTTGTCAGAGATTATAACTTGAGAGCGAAGCCCACTGATTTAACTATAACGTTTCCGTGTGGCAGTTGGAGCATGCGCTTGGAACATATCTACCACAGAGCTTACAAAAATTTATAATGTCGATACACATCAATCAACGCATGAAACACTGCTGAATCAAAGGATGTGAATAGTCCACATAGTTATCCCAGAAACTCTTGTACTTCTCCATTCCTATTTTGAGCCATGGCTTCATATTTCCATTGTAGTGCAGTACTGCCCCTTCCTTGATAGTAGCAAGATCAACAGTTGTGTAGCCAAGTCCCAAAACATGCCATTTGGGATCCAATGCTTCAACCAAGCCATAGAAAGCAAGAAGTCCAGGTGGTAAAGACCCAAGCTTCCATAGGGTATGATCAGCATTGCGCTCCTGCCAATAATGATATATGCCTGTCACATTCTTGTTCCTCCATTCAACCAGATCAAGCACGTTCATACCAAATGCCCAGCCGCATGCATCAGGGTCAAAATGAGCACGGATTAGAGGGTGGGAATGGTTAAGATACTTATGAAATCTGTGGAATGTCTCCATGCAAGTCTCTACAGCACCCATCACATTACCATTGAGGTTGATAGTGAACAATTCTGACAAGTCCTTCTGAACAACGATATCATCATCAAGAAATACCACCTTCTGCAATTCAGGATATATTTCTGGAATGTAGAACCTCAAGTGGTTAAGCATTGATAAGTACTTTGGGTTCCTGAATTTAATTGGTGTTCCACGATTACCACTGCCAGAGAAATAGAACTTCTGGGTAGCAGCGTTCTGTAGCTGTTTAAGAACAGGAACATACGATGCATTGAGCCAGGTAAAGTCCTCCACCTTTTGTATCTCCACAGTGACCCCTCTGTAGTTATTCATGGCAAACCACGCCTTCATCGGAGCATAGTTCAAATCATCAGTCACTAGGTGAAAAACAACCTTGTCAGGGTGCCTCGAGTTTATAGCCGTAGAATTAACAACAACTGAAACAGCAAGGATGTTGTCTGAGAAGACACAGAAATGATAAAGGCCGTTATCCCTTAGATTGCTCTGCGCTGCTGGGCTCCTATCTGAAAACTTCCTCTGAAGCTCAGGATTCTTGAACCATTCCATGGTCAACCGAACGCCAAGGCAGTAAAGTCCCTTCGGGAGCTCCTCAGCGGCAATCTGGCCATATTTTGTGCTCTTCTCTGCCTCAGCTTTCGACTTGTCCTCTAAGGACTGAATCTGGCCTTTCAACTTCATGATCGTGATACCGCTGTCATACCGAAGCTGCTGTGCCTGGAAGAGCAGCACCGACATATCCCTGATCGCCTTCTCTGCTTCCTGTTCCATCACCGTGCCACCATGGGCTGCAGCGTGGGCTAGGATGCTCTGTGCCCGCCGTACCTGGGCACTAAGCTCCACCACAAACTGCAGGTTGTTTGCCTCCTTGGCAACGACGACATAAGTTCTGGCTAGATAAACCTGGTCCATGAGCTGCCTCGAGAACGAGCCTGCGCTCAGCATTTCGTCAGTCATGTTGAGCGCATCCGTGATTCCCTCCAAGTAAGTTCTCTGCATGCGAGAAGAGTGGTTTGAAAAAAGGAAAAACTTCATATGCTACTCGCTAGCACTCATTATCATATTTCAACAAAAGCTAGCACTAGACACAGCATAAGCAGATTCAGTAGGTGCAGTGGTTACTGACTAAAATTGGCATGCTCGTAGTCAAAGGTACGATGATGAAACGGTCCCCAAAATGCGAAAAAAGCGACGTGGTTACCTGACTGAGGAGAAGGGAGGAGGTGGCCTCGGATCCGGAGGACGCGGCGGAGGTGGACGGCGAGGCGTCGGGGTCGGGGGAGCCGAGGAGGACAGCGAGGAGGAGGACGCATGCGAGGGCGAGGAGGAGGGAGAGCAAGAGGCGCACCCACCACGGCCGCTGCTGCCACCGGCGCTTGAACGACGGCCGTCGCTGGTCCAGGAACGGCCGCCGCCTCATCGGACCGCGCTCTCGCTGGCAGGGCCGGGAGGGAGGCGCCGCGCCGCGCCGAGATCTGGGACGAGTTAACCGCCGCGCGCAAGGGGTGCTGCTGGATCCTTTCGCCCGTTTCCTTCCTCCCGCGCCTTCAGATCTCGGACTCGGAGGAGGAGCAGCGCGGCCGGGCCGGCAGCGTCGTGTGCTCGTGCTCTTGGACCGACGTGCCTTGCTTGGACAGTTGGACTGCGCTGCGACTTGTTGATCTGCCTGCACACCGTTCAGATCCAAAGCACCAAGTTAACGCTTGGTCGACGCTTCCTCTTCACCGCGCGAACAAAAGCAACGGAGTTGTTTTCTTTAAGAAAACGGTGCATTTTAGAGCTGAGTTATATTTACTTGTTTGCGTTCGTCATAATGTCCTCATACAGACAGTCTCAGCTTATATACTCTTCTTAAACCGTGTCTCTATGTTAAAATACTCTTCCATCCGATCCGTTTGTAAAAATAAAAATCATTTTTAGCGCCTAAACTTTCAATTACAACCTCACCTTATATTTTAAGGGCATGTTCGTTTACTATGTAATGGTTTTCTCAAAATCGATCCAACTAGAATGATATGATTATTTGCATTAGTATTGACTAGAATAGTTCCGGATCTCAATCCTACATGTGTATATTAGACCAGACTAGGCTGGTCCATGGCCCGAAAGGATCGGGCTCGTGCTTCACATACAGGCCCGGTCCGACACGGTTAACACATTGGATCGTGTCGTGCCGACCCACGGGCTTAATGCTCAATCCATAGCACGACACGGTAAACTTTAGACGAGCCGTGTCGACCCGTTTAGCACGGCAACTCAGTAACCCATTAGGTCTGCTAGGATGTTAAAACATGCATGCAAAATTGTAGAATAGAATAAGTATAGAATTTCAAATATAGATAAAACAATTATAAAACTGATGTAAATGTTGAGAACTATGGTCTATAAAACTTCAGCTTGTCGTTACAGAATAAGGCAACAACTGTAAAACTGTTATAGAACTTTAAATATCTCATTACATTACTACAAAAATTGTTATAGAACTGCTTATATATGTCTATGGATTAAATGGGTCGTGCCCTAAATGGCTGTATGGGCCTTGCCGCCCAATAGGCCTTACCAGGCCGACAGTTACATGGGTCGTGTCGTGTTGTCCATTGGGCTCGATGCTCGACCCATAGCTCGCCTCGTATATCATGTCATGTCTGACCTGGCCCACCAAAATTCGTGTCGTCCCGTGCTCGGATCGGGCTACAAATATCGTGCATCGTGCTGGCCCTTTTAGTATGGCCCAAAAGTACACCTAAACTCAATCCTAAGTAATCGAACAGCCCCTAAGCATCTCTATTCTCTCCATCTTAAGAGAACTTCGTGTGTGAGTCGTTAGGCGCCCATGCTACAAGAATGTTCATGAAAGGACTTGTGATGTCTAGCTTTAGAATCCCCGGTGAAAGTCGCCTAGAGGGGGGTGGATAAGCGAAACCTGAAAATTATAACTTTACACCCCAACTAGATCCCTTGATTAGTAGTTAGAACAAGATGCACAAATATCAGAGTATAAAACTAAGTCCTTTGCTTGCAACGAGTATTGTTCTCAAAGTGTGCGGAATTTAATCAATAGCAATACCACTAGAAATATTAGTGGAGAATAATGCAATAGGGCTTATATAACAAGAACAATAACACAAGTTCTTTCTTGCAAGGAGTTGCTTCTCTAAATGTGAATTTAACTTGAAGCAACACAAAATAATGTTAGCAAAGATTAGCGCAAGAGAACTTAGAAAGGGAGAGAACAAACAAATCACAAGCAATAAACACAAGAGACACGGGTGATTTGTTTTACCGAGGTTTGGCCCTCGAAGGCCTAGTCCCCGTTGAGGAGTCCACTAAGGACGAGTCTCTTTCAACCCTTTCCCTCTCTCCACCGATCACCAAGACCGGCGAGCTCTTCTTCTTCTCAAGGATCACTTAAGACCCCGCAAGGATCACCACACACTTAGGTGTCTCTTGCTAGCTTTACAAGCCTCCAAAACTTTGGAGGAAGTTAAATGGTAGTCAAGACTCCATGCGCGAATGATCACAACATGTAGCACACACTTTCTCTCTATGATTCTCACAAGGCATTATTGCTAAACTCACACGAGAAGCTTTCTTTTGCTTGCTCTCTCTTTTGTGGCACTTGTGTTGGTTGTAGTGGTCTAAATCTTGTGTATAGGATGGATCAATGAATAGAGGTGGTTGGGAGTGCTTGGATATGTCAACTATATGACTTGGAATGTTGCTTGGACTCCCACACCTTGAAGTGGCCGGTTGGGGTGGTATTTATAGCCACCAACCAAATTGTAGCCGTTGGAGAAGGCTGCTGGCGAAGGGCGCACCGGACAGCCGGTGCGCCACCGGATAGTGTCCGGTGCGCCGCCACGTCACCCTGTCGTTAGGGCTTGGAGCTGGTCGACCGTTTAAGGCTTTGTCCTCATGCGGCACCGAACTGTTCTGACATCTGCGTTGCACTGTTCACCTTTGCAGAGTCAACCGTTGCGCGCAGATAGCCGTTGCCCCGGTGGTACACCGGACAGTCCGGTGAATTATAGCGGAGCTACGCCTGAGAAACCCAAAGCCGAAGAGTTTGGAGTGTACGTCTCCTGGTGCACCGGACAGTCCAGTGCGCCAGACCAGGGAGCACCCCGGTTTCCTTTGCTCCTTTCTTTTTGAATCCTTTTTAATCTTTGTATTGGTTTTGAGTTGAACCTTTGGCACCTGTAGAACATATACTCTAGAGCAAACTAGTTAGTCCAATTATTTGTGTTGGGCAATTCAACCACCAAAACTATTTAGGAAAAGGTTTGACCCTATTTCCCTTTCACCCGGGCTCGCCTTGCTCGAATGTTCGCACACGCCGCCACAGTCTGGCTCGACTATGAGCTCTCAATTTCACACTATAAAATGCAAGGATCAGATCAAATTAGAATCGTGCTCTATTTGTATTGATTTTTAAATTAAAATTAATTAAGGGTTCAAACAAAACTATGAAAAACATTTATATCGTGATCCATTACCACCCCTAGGCTTGCCTATGCGACCGCTCTAGGCCCATGCTCTCGCGGAGTACCACCTCGCTAATCACCTCAGCGTCAACGCCATGCAACACGCTGCAGTCGTGGCTTGCGTCGAAGTTGTGAAAGGGAAATGTGCCCTTGGGCCATTTCTAAAGTGTTTTGGTGATTAAGTGTCCAACACATATCCTTTAAGTCTTAATTTGTGCCAAAGACTCAAGAAGTGCAAATCAAGTTATAAGGTATGTTTCTAGACTTAGTACATTGATTTGAGTACTAATGTATTGTGTCTAAGTGCTAGAAACAGAAGAAATTGGTTTGGAAAAGAGTTGGCTGTGTACAGCCAACTGCAGCTCGGTCTGGGTACACCGGACAGTGTCCGGTGCGCCAGGACCAGTCTCGGTGAACAGTCCACTCTCGGGACTCGACGGTGGTGTACGACTATAATTCACCAGACTGTCCGGTGGTGCACCGGACTGTCCGGTGAGTCATCCGCGGCGAAGTCGTCGCTCTCGGGAAACGTTCAATGGCGTACGGCTAAAATTCACTGGACTATCCGGTGAGGCACCGGACTGTCCGGTGAGCCATCGATCGACTGCGCCAACAGTCGGCCGCGCAATCCGCGTGCAACGCGTGGGCGCGCCAACGGTCGGCAGGGGGCACCGGACTATCCGGTGTGCACTGGACAGTGTCCGGTGCGCCAACTGCCAGAAATCTGCAATGGTCGGATGCGCCAGAAAAGGAAGGAGATCGCACACCGGATAGCTACAGGGACTGTCTGGTGGCGCACCTGACTGTCCGGTGCGCCACCCGACAGAAGGCAAGATTTGCCTTCCAAAGTTGCCTCCAACGGCTCCTAGCTGCCTTGGGGCTATAAAGAGGACCCCTAGGCGTATGGAGGAGACACCTAAGCATACTTTGAGCATTCTAAGTCTTCCACACTCCATCTCCGCGCACTTGATTGACTTTGTTAGTGATTTGAGCTCCGTTCTAGTAGTGAACTTGTTGCAATTCATTTGAGCTCAAGTCTTGGCTGTGTGTGTGCGTATTGCTGCGGATTTGTGTGTGTTGCTTCCCACCCTTACTCCTGTGTTTCACTTTGATCTTTGTTGTAAGGGCGAGAGACTCCAACTTGTGGAGATTCCTCGCAAACGGGAAAAGAGATAAGCAAAGAAGAACACTGTGGTATTCAAGTTGATCATTGGATCACTTAAAAGGGGTTGAGTGCAACCCTCGTCCATTGGGACGCCACAACGTGGAGGTAGGCAAGTGTTGTACTTGCCAAACCACGGGATAAACTCGCGTGTCTTTTGTGATTGTTTTTCTGTGATACTTGTGTGTTCGCAAAAGCTCGCTACTTATCCATACTAACACTTAACCAAGTTTTGTGGCTATTAGTTGTCGATTTTTACAGGATCACCTATTCACCCCCCCTTTAGGTGCTCTCAATTGGTATTAGAGCCGTTCTCTTCACGAAAGGGACTAATCGCCCGAAGAGATGGATCCTAAAGGAAAGGGGATGGTGGTCAATGATAAGGAGAAGGAGTCCATCTTCAACGAGCCGAGGGACGACAAGCCCACTGACTCTGGCTCGAGTCATAAGAAGAAGGACGGGAAGAAGAAGAAGAGGCGCATTAAGAAGATCGTCTACTACGACAGCGACGAGTCTTCTTCTTCCCCAAGAGACGACGACTACGACGAGAAAAAGAAACCAATTAACTCAAACTTTTCTTTTGATTATTCTCGTATTCCGTATAATTCCAATGCCCATTTGCTTTCTATTCCTCTTGGTAAACCTCCACACTTTGATGGAGAGGACTACGCTTTTTGGAGTCACAAAATGCATAGTCACCTTTTCTCTCTCCATCCTAGTATTTGGGAGATAGTTGAGAATGGAATGCAATTTGATAGTACGGACAACCCTATTTTTATTAATGAACAAATTCACAAAAATGCACAAGCTACTACTGTTTTGTTAGCATCGTTGTGCAGGGATGAATACAAGAAGGTGAGCAGCTTGGACAATGCCAAGCAAATATGGGACACCCTCAAGATCTCGCATGAGGGGAACGACGCCACCATGATCACCAAAATGGAGTTGGTGGAAGGCGAGCTAGGAAGGTTCGCAATGATCAGGGGGGAGGAGCCGATAGAAACTTACAACAGGCTCAAGACCCTGGTCAACAAGATCAGGAGCTATGGAAGCACGAGATGGACAGACCACGACATCGTCCGACTTATGCTCAGGTCATTTACTGTCATTGACCCTCATCTTGTGAACTCAGTCCGTGAGAATCCTAGGTACACAAAGATGATGCCCAAGGAAATACTCAGAAAGTTTGTGAGCGGGCGTATGATGATCAAGGAAGCAAGATACGTTGATGAGGCATTGAATGGCCCAATGCCCATCTATGAGCCCCAACTCGTTGCACTCAAGGCAACAAGTAGCAGCAGGGAGGCGCTACCTAGCAAGGTGACACAAGTTGAAGCTGCCGAGCTAAATGAAATGGCCCTCATTATCTAGCGCTTCAAGACGGCGCTAAAAGGACGAAAGGAGCATCCCAACAAGAGCAAAGCAAAGGGAAAGCGCTCCTGTTTTAAATGTGGTAAGACTGGTCATTTCATAGCAAATTGTCCCGATAATGCTAATGACCAGGAACAAGAAAAAAGCGGGAAGAGGGAGAAGAAGAAGGCCTGCAAGAAGGCAAAGGGTGAGGCGCACCTAGGCAAAGAGTGAGATTCGGATTGCTCTTCGTCCGACTCCGACGACGAAGGATTCACCGCCTCGGCCTTCAACAAGTCATCTCTCTTCCCCAACGAGCGCCACACCTGCCTCGTGGCAAAGGAGAAAAAGGTAAGCGCTTGAGATACCCCCTAAGTATACTACTTCAAGTGACGATGACTCTAGTGATGATGAAGTAGATTACTCAAGTTTGTTCAAAGGTTTAGATAGAACTAAAGTTGACAAAATCAATGAATTGATTGATGCTTTAAATGAAAAGAATAGACTTTTAGAAAAGCAATAGGATCCTTTATATGAAGAGCATGATAAATTTGTAAGTGTGCAAAAGTCTCTTGCTTTAGAAGTTAAAAGGAATGAGATGCTTTCTTCTAAATTATCTACTTGTCATGAAACTGTGTCTAGCTTAAAGAGTATTAATGATGATTTAAATGCTAAGCTAGAAGTAGTTAATAAATCTAGTTCTTGTGTAGAGCACGTTGTGATTTGTAATAGGTGTAAGGATTTCGATGTTGTGCATGTGTTGAGCACCTTACTTCTATTACAAAACTTAATGGTGAAGTGGCAAGTCTTAATGCCCAACTCAAGACTTGCAAAAATGACTTTGATAAATTAAAATTTGCTAGGGATGCCTACACCGTTGGTAGACATCCCTCAATTAAGGATGGACTTGGCTTTCGAAAGGAAGCCAAGAACTTAACAAGTCAAAGGGCTCTCATTTCCAACAAGGAGAAAGGGAAGGCCCCTATGGCTAGTAGTAGTCAAAAGAATCATGCTTTCATGTACCATAATAGAAAATATTCTAGAAATTCTCATTATAATAGGAGTTATAATGCTTTTGACTCACATGCCATGATTGCTTCGAGTTCCAATTTTAATGGTAGGCCTAGGAGAAATTTTGTATCTCATGCTCCTAGGAAAGTGAATAATAAACCTACTACTATCTTTCATGCTTGCAACACTAAGTATGTACTTACATGTAAAAATGAAAAAGTGGTTGCTAGAAAGATGGGGTCCAAATGCAAGGGAGACAAGACTTGTATTTGGGTCCCAAAGGCTATTATAACTAACCTTGTAGGACCCAACAAAAGTTGGGTACCTAAAACCCAAGCCAAATTGCCTTGCAGGTTTATGCATCCGGGAGCTCAAGCTGGATTATCGACAGCGAATGCACAAACCACATGACGGGGGAGAAGAAGATGTTCACCTCCTACGTCAAGAACAAAGATTCCCAAGATTCAATTATCTTTGGAGATGGGAATCAAGGCAAGGTTAAAGGGCTAGGAAAGATAGCTATTTCATCCGAGCATTCCATATCTAATGTGTTCTTAGTTGAATCGCTCGGGTACAACTTGTTGTCCGTTAGTCAACTATGTAATATGGGCTACAATTGTTTATTTACCAATGTAGATGTGTCTGTCTTTAGAAGGAGTGATGGTTCACTAGCTTTTAAGGGTGTACTAGACGACAAACTCTACTTAGTTGATTTTTCGAAAGAGGAGGCCGATCTAGATGCATGCTTAATTGCTAAGACTAGCATGGGCTGGTTGTGGCATCGCCGTCTAGCACATGTTAGGATGAAGAACCTTCATAAACTTCTAAAGGGAGAACATGTGTTAGGTCTAACCAATGCGTTTTTCAAAAAAGATAGACCTTGTGCAGCTTGTCAAGCAGGTAAACAGGTAGGAAGCGCTCATCACAGCAAGAATGTGATGACCACATCAAGACCTCTGGAGCTACTTCATATGGACCTCTTCGGACCCGTCGCCTACCTCAGCATCAGGGGAAATAAGTATGGTCTTGTTATCGTTGATGATTTTTCCCGCTTCACTTGGGTATTCTTTTTGCAGGATAAATCAGAAACCCAAGGGACCCTTAACGCTTTCTAAGGAGAGCTCAAAACAAATTTGAGCTCAAGGTGAAGAAGATAAGAAGCGACAACGGGTCCGAGTTCAAGAACTTACAAGTGGAGGAGTACCTTGAGGAGGAAGGAATCAAGCACGAGTTCTCCGCTCCCTACACACCACAGCAAAACGGTGTGGTAGAGAGGAAGAACATGACGCTCATAGACATGGCGAGGATGATGCTTGGAGAATTCAAGACGCTCGAGCGATTTTGGTCGGAAGCTGTGAATACAGCTTGCCACGCCATAAACTGGGTCTACCTTCATCGCCTCCTCAAGAAGACCTCGTATGAACTTCTAACCGGTAACAAACCCAACGTGTCATACTTTCGTGTATTTGGGAGTAAATGTTATATTCTAGTGAAGAAAGGTAGGAATTCCAAATTTGCTCCCAAAGCTGTAGAAGGGTTTTTGCTAGGTTATGACTCAAATACAAAGGCGTATAGAGTCTTCAACAAATCATCGGGTTTGGTTGAAGACTCTAGCGACGTTGTATTTGATGAAACTAATGGCTCTCCAAGAGAGCAAGTTGATCTTGATGATGTAGATGAAGATGATGTTCCAACGGACGCAATTCGCACCATGGCGATTGGAGATGTGCGGCCACAGGAACACCAAGAGCAAGATCAACCTTCTTCCTCAACAATGGTGCACCCCCCAACTCAAGATGATGAACATGTTCCTCAAGAGGAGGCATGTGATCAAGGGGGAGCACAAGATGACCAAGTTGTGGAGGAAGAATTACCACAGGCCCCTCCAACTCAAGTCCGAGCGACAATTCAAAGGAATCATCCCGTCGACCAGATTTTAGGTGATACTAGCAAGGGAGTAACAACTCGCTCATGTCTAGCTAATTTTTGTGAGCATTACTCGTTTGTCTCTTCTATTGAGCCTTTCAGGGTAGAAGAGGCCTTGCTAGATCCGGACTGGGTGTTGGCCATGTAGGAAGAGGTCAACAACTTCAAGCTAAATGAAGTTTGGACCCTGGTGCCATGTCCCAAGCAAAACGTTGTGGGAACCAAGTGGGTGTTCCGCAACAAACAGGACGAGCACGGGGTGGTGACAAGGAAGAAGGCTCGACTTGTGGCAAAAGGTTATGCCCAAGTCGCAGGTTTGGACTTTGAGGAGACTTTTGCTCCTATGGCTAGGCTAGAGTCTATTCGCATTTTGTTAGCCTATGCCGCTCACCATTCTTTCAGGTTGTTCCAAATAGATGTGAAGAGCGCTTTCCTCAACGGGCCAATCAAGGAGGAGGTGTACGTGGAGCAACCCCCTGGCTTTGAGGATGAACGGTTCCCCGACCATGTGTGTAAGCTCTCTAAGGCGCTCTATGGACTTAAGCAAGCCCCAAGAGCATGGTATGAATGCCTTAGAGATTTTCTAATTGCTAATGCTTTCAAGGTTGGGAAAGCCGATCCAACTCTTTTCACTAAGACTTGTGATGGTGACCTATTTGTGTGCCAAATTTATGTCGATGCCATAATATTTGGTTCTACTAACCAAAAGTCTTGTGAGGAGTTTAGCAGGGTGATGACTCAGAAATTTGAGATGTCGATGATGGGCGAGTTGAACTACTTCCTTGGGTTCCAAGTGAAGCAACTCAAGGACGACACCTTCATCTCCCAAACAAAGTACACGCAAGACTTGCTCAAGCGGTTTGGGATGAAGGACGCCAAGCCCGTAAAGACACCAATGGGAACTGACGGACATGTCGACCTCAACAAAGGAGGTAAGTCCGTTGATCAAAAGGCATACCGGTCTATGATAGGTTCCTTGCTTTACTTATGTGCTAGTAGACCAGATATTATGCTTAGCGTTTGCATGTGTGCTAGATATCAATCTGACCCAAGGGAATGTCACCTTGTGGCCGTTAAGCGGATTCTTAGATATTTAGTTGCTACGCCTTGCTTTGGGATCTGGTATCCAAAGGGGTCTACCTTTGACTTGATTGGATATTCAGACTCCGATTATGCCGGGTGCAAGGTTGATAGGAAGAGTACATCAGGGATGTGCCAATTCCTAAAAAGGTCCCTGGTGTCTTGGAGTTCAAAGAAACAAACTTCCGTTGCCCTATCCACCGCTGAGGTCGAGTATGTTGCCGCAGGACAGTGTTGCGCGTAACTACTTTGGATGAGGCAAACCCTCCAGGACTTTGGCTACAATCTGAGCAAAGTCCCACTCCTATGTGACAATGAGAGTGCAATCCGCATGGCGGATAATCCTGTTGAACACAGCCGCACTAAGCACATAGACATCCGGCATCACTTCCTGAGAGACCACCAGCAAAAGAAGATATCGAGGTGTACCATATTGTCGGGGACCATAATTAGGGGTACCCTCAAGACGCCTAATTCTTAGCTGGTAACCCCCATCAGCATAAAGCTGCAGAGGCCTGATGGGTTTGATTAAGTCAGGGATCAGTCCATACGAGCGACTCGATCACGCCACGCCCGAGCCTAGCCTCGGGCAAGGGCAGCCGACCCTGAGATGTTTCCGTCTCGCCCGAGGCCTCCTCTTTCACGGCAGACGCATCTCCGGCTCGCCCGAGGCCTTGCCTTCGTTAAGAAGCAACCCTGACTAAATCACCGCGCCGACCGACCAAGTCGCTGGGGCCTTTAACGCAAAGAGTAAGACTGACGGGCGGTCAGGCTAGGCCAAAAGCGCCATAGGAAGCTCCGCCCGACCCAGGGCTCGGACTCGGGCTAAGGCCCCGGAAGACGACGAACTCCGCTCCGCCCGACCTAGGGCTCGGACTCGGGCTAAGGCCCCGGAAGACGGCGAACTCCGCTCCGCCCGACCCAGGGCTCGGACTCGGGCTAAGGCCCCGGAAGACGGCGAACTCCGCTCCGCCCGACCCAGGGCTCGGACTTAGGCTAAGGCCCCGAAAGACGACGAACTCCGCCTCGCCCGACCCAGGGCTCGGACTCCGCCCTGGCCTCTGCCGAACGACCTCCGCCTCGCCCGACCCAGGAGCTCGGGCTCGGCCTCGGCCATGCAGGACAGACTCGACCTCGGCTTTGGAGGAGCCTCCACGTCGCCCGACCTAGGGCACGAGTCCGCCACGTCAACAGGAAGCGCCATCATCACCCTACCCCGAGCCGACTCGGGCCGCAGGGAACAGGACCGACGTCCCATCTGGCTAGCTCCGCCAGATAGGCAATAATGGCACCCCGCTGGACCCATGACGACGGCGGCTCTCAGCTCTCTTACGAAAGCAGGGGGACGTCAGCAAGGGCCCAACCACTCCGACAGCTGTCCCTCCGCCAAGCTCCATCGCTTCTCCGACAGCCACGACGCCACACTAGCCGGGCGCCAAGATCTCTCCGGCTGCCACCTTAGCATGTACTTAGGGCACTAGCTCTCCCCCGCTAGACACGTAGCACCTTGCTACACCCCCATTTGTACACCTGGATCCTCTCCTTACGCCTATAAAAGGAAGGACCAGGGCCTTCTTAGAGAAGGTTGGCCTCGCGGGAACGAAGGGCAGGGGCAGGCGCTCTCTCGGGGCCGCTCGCTCCCCTCACCCGCGCGGACGCTTGTAACCCCCTACTGCAAGCGCACCCGACCTGGGCGCGGGACGAACACGAAGGCCGCGGGATCTCCGACTCCCTCACGACCCGGCTCCGGCCACCTCGCTCTCGCTCTCTCCCCCCTTCGCGCTCGCCCACGCGCTCGACCCATCTGGGCTGGGGCACGCGGCACACTCACTCGTCGGCTCGGGGACCCCCCGGTCCCGGAACGCCGACAGTTGGCGCGCCAGGTAGGGGACTGCTGCGTGTTGACGAGTAGTTTCCCGTCAAGCTCCAGATGGGCAGTCTCCAACGACCTCTTCAACCCGGGACGGTGCTCCATTTCGGGAGTCTCGAGTTCATGTCTTTCGACGGCAGCTACGACATGATACTCCTTCCACCGCCGCGCGACAGCGACAATGGTGGCGGACAGCCCGCCCGCCGGCGGCGGAATCGACGACGTCTTTCCCGCGTGGGGGAAGGACAACTTTCGAGCTCACCCCATCCTCTCCCTCGCCATCAGAGGAGGAGGCGGGGCAACCAAGGCCGAGCGGGAGGCTGCGCTCAGTCGACTGTCGAGCAAATCGACATCCCCAGCGCCCCAACGGAGGACGCGTCGGGCATCACCCACGCGTTTGAGGCAAAGGCGAGCGCCGTCCCCCCGCGACACGCCGACCCCGAGCAAGTGGACGACGCCAGCGCGCTCACGGAGGGCCTGCAGGATGTCGCCCTCGCACCCAGGACGACAGCACGATCAGCCCCCGATGCGACTTCGTCGATCCTCGTCGACCAAAAGGTACCGGCTGATTCCCATCCTTTGTCATTTCGACTCGGCCTCAACCCGCCTGGCGACCTCGCTTTGGCGGGCGCTCACGTTGAGGCGAATGCAACCCCTCTGGGGTTTCGTGTGCGGTCGCCTTGGGACCGATTGACGGGTGTCTCGACCTACGGACCCTCTGGGTCCGAGGAAGATGACGACCCCAGCATCTGCTGGGATTTCTCTGGATCTGGCAACCCCAGTGCCATGCGGGACTTCATGACCGCATGCAACTACTGCCTCTCCGACTGTTCCGACGGCAGCCGCAGCCTTGACGACAAGGACTGCGGCCCGAGCCGCGAATGTTTCCACGTCGAGCTAGGGGATCCCTCCGGAGGCAGCTGTCTCGGCATGCCGGAGGATGGTGATCCCCCTGGGCCAGCGCCTCGCGCCGACATCCCGCGGGAGCTAGCTGTGGTCCCCGTTCCGGCGGGGGGTCATGACCCACAGCTCGAGCAAGTCCGCGGGGCGCAGGCCGGGCTCGATGAGGGAGCAGGAGCGCTCGAGGCAATCCGCCGGAACGTCGGGCAGGTATGGGCGAGCCAGCCCCCGGCCGGAGGAATACGTCACCCGCCCCAAGGTCTCCAGCACCGCATCGCCAACGATGCCAGGGATAGACCGCCACCCGCATCCGGCGGAACCGGTCAGGACCTGGCCGCCGCAGCGATGCTCCTCCGCGCGATGCCGGAGTCATCAACCACCGAGGGTCGGCGAATCCAGGGAGAGCTCAAGCATCTCCTGGAAGGCGCTGCGGCCCGGCGGGCCGAGAGCTCTGCCTCCCGGAGGCAGGGGTACCCCTCGGAACCTCGTGCCGCGACTTCCCGACTCACGCGGGAAGCCTCGGTCTACACCGGGCGCACGCGCAACACCGCGCCTGCGGCCCCGGGCCACCTCGGCGACGAGCACCCTCATCGCGACCGTCGGGCCCGCCTCGACGAAAGGGTGCGCCGAGGTTATCACCCCAGGCGTGGGGGACGCTACGACAGCGGGGAGGATCGGAGTCCCTCGCCCGAACCACCCGGTCCGCAGGTCTTCAGCCGGGCCATTCGGCGGGCGCCGTTTCCGCCCCGATTCCGACCCCCGACTACTATCACAAAGTACTCGGGGGAAACGAGGCCGGAATTGTGGCTTGCGGACTACCGCCTGGCCTGTCAACTAGGTGGGACGGACGACGACAACCTCATCATCCGCAACCTCCCCCTGTTCCTCTCCGACACTGCTCGCGCTTGGTTGGAGCACCTGCCTCCGGGGCAGATTTCCAACTGGGAGGATCTGGTCCAAGCCTTCGCCGGCAACTTCCAGGGCACGTACGTGTGCCCCGGGAATTCCTGGGACCTCCGAAGCTGCCGGCAACAGCCGGGAGAGTCCCTTCGGGACTACATCCGGCGATTCTCGAAGCAGCGCACCGAGCTGCCCAACATCACCGACTCCGACGTCATCGGCGCATTCCTCGCCGGCACCACCTGCCGTGACTTGGTGAGCAAGTTGGGTCGCAAGACCCCCACCAGGGCGAGCGAGCTAATGGACATCGCCACCAAGTTCGCCTCTGGTCAGGAGGCGGTCGAGGCCATCTTCCGAAAGGACAAGCAGCCCTAGGGCCGCCCGTCGGAAGATGCTCCCGAGGCGTCTACTCCGCTCGGCGCCAAGAAGAAAGGCAGGAGGAAGTCGCAAGCGAAACGTGACACCGCCAGCACCGACCTTGTCACCGCTGCCGAGTACAAGAACCCTCGGAAGCCCCCCGGAGGCGCCAACCTCTTCGACAAGGCACTCAAGGAGACGTGCCCCTACCATCAGGGGCCCGTCAAGCACACCCTCGAGGAGTGCGTCATGCTTCGGCGCCACTTCCACCGGGCCGGGCCACCCGCGGAGGGTGGCGGGGCCCGCGACGACGACAAAAAGGAGGATCACCAAGCAGGAGAGTTCCCCGAGGTCCGCGACTGCTTCATGATCTACGGAGGGCATGCGGCGAATGCCTCGGCTCGGCATCGTAAGCAAGAGCGTCGGGAGGTCTGCTCGGTGAAGGTGGCGGCGCCAGTCTACCTAGACTGGTCCGACAAGCCCATCACCTTCGACCAGGACGACCACCCCGACCATGTGCCGAGCCCGGGGAAGTACCCGCTCGTCGTCGATCCCATCATCGGCAACGTCAGGCTCACCAAGGTCCTGATGGATGGGGGCAGCTGCCTCAATATCATTTACGCCGAGACCCTCAGGCTCCTGCGCGTCGATCTGTCATCCGTCCGAGCAGGCGCTGCGCCCTTCCACGGGATCATCCCTGGGAAGCGCGTCCAGCCCCTCGGACAGCTCGACCTTCCTGTCTGCTTCGGAACACCCTCCAACTTCCGAAGGGAGACTTTGACGTTCGAGGTGGTCGGGTTCCGAGGAACCTACCACGTAGTGTTGGGAAGGCCATGCTACGCGAAGTTCATGGCCATCCCCAACTACACCTACCTGAAGCTCAAGATGCCGGGCCCCAACGGGGTCATCACCGTCGGCCCCACGTACAAACACGCGTTCGAATGCGATGTGGAGTGCGTGGAGTACGCCGAGGCCCTCGCCGAGTCCGAGGCCCTCATCGCCGACCTGGAAAACCTCTCCCGGGAGGTGCCAGACGTGAAGCGACATGCCGGCAACTTCGAGCCAGCGGAGACGGTTAAGGCCGTCCCTCTCGACCCCAGTGGAGACACCTCCAAGCAGGTTCAGATCGGTTCCGGGCTCGACCCCAAATAGGAAGCAGTGCTCGTCGACTTTCTCCGCGCAAACGCCGATGTCTTTGCGTGGAGTCCCTCGGACATGCCCGGCATACCGAGGGATGTCGCCGAGCACTCGCTGGATATTCGGGCCGGGGCCCGACCGGTCAAACAGCCTCTGCGCCGATTCGACGAGGAAAGGCGCAGGGTGATAGGCGAGGAGATCCACAAGCTGATGGCAGCAGGGTTCATCAAAGAGGTATTCCATCCCGAATGGCTTGCCAACCCTGTACTTGTGAGGAAGAAAGGGGGGAAATGGCGGATGTGTGTAGACTACACTGGTCTCAACAAAGCATGTCCGAAGGTCCCCTACCCTCTACCTCGCATCGATCAAATCGTGGACTCCACTGCAGGGTGCGAAACCCTGTCTTTCCTCGATGCCTACTCAGGGTATCATCAAATCAAGATGAAAGAGTCCGACCAGCTCGCGACTTCTTTCATCACGCCCTTCGGCATGTACTGTTATGTCACCATGCCGTTCGGTTTGAGGAACGCGGGTGCAACGTACCAGCGGTGCATGAACCATGTGTTCGGCGAACACATCAGTCGCACGGTCGAGGCCTACATCGATGACATCGTAGTCAAGACGAGGAAAGCCTCCGACCTTCTCTCCGACCTCAAACTGACATTCCGGTGTCTCAAGGCGAAGGGCGTCAAGCTCAATCCCGAGAAGTGCGTCTTCGGGGTGCCCCGAGGCATGCTTTTGGGATTCATCGTCTCTGAGCGGGGCATCGAAGCCAACCCGGAGAAGATCGCAGCCATCACAAACATGGGGCCCATCAAGGACTTAAAAGGCGTACAGAGGGTCCTGGGATGTCTCGCGGCCTTGAGCCGTTTCATCTCGCGCCTCGGCGAAAGAGGCCTGCCCCTGTACCGTCTCTTAAGGAAGGTCGAGTGCTTCACCTGGACTCCCGAGGCCGAGGAAGCTCTCGGGAACCTGAAGGCGCTCCTCACCCAGGCGCCCGTCTTGGTACCCCAAGCTGATGGAGAAGCCCTCCTGGTCTACGTCGCTGCTACCACTCAGGTGGTCAGCGCCGCGATCGTGGTCGAAAGGCGGGAAGAGGGGCATGCATTGCCCATTCAGAGGCCAGTTTACTTCGTCAGCGAGGTGCTGTCCGAGACTAAGGTCCGCTACCCACAAGTCCAGAAGCTGCTATATGCAGTGATCCTGACGAGGCGAAAGCTGCGACATTACTTCGAGTCTCATCCGGTGACTGTGGTGTCATCCTTCCCCCTGGGGGAGATCATCCAGTGCCGAGAAGCCTCGGGACGGATCGCAAAGTGGGCGGTGGAAATCATGGGCGAGACAATCTCGTTCGCCCCTCGGAAGGCCATCAAGTCCCAGGTACTGGCGGACTTCGTAGCCGAATGGGTCGACACCCAGTTGCCGACGGCTCCGATCCAACCGGAGCTCTGGACCATGTTTTTCGACGGGTCGCTGATGAAGACGGGAGCCGGCGCGGGCCTGCTTTTCGTCTCGCCCCTCGGGAAACACCTGCGCTACGTGCTCCGCCTCCATTTCCCGGCGTCCAACAATGTGGCTGAGTACGAGGCTCTGATCAACGGGTTGCGAATCGCCATCGAGCTAGGGGTCCGACGCCTCGATGCACGCGGCGACTCGCAGCTCGTCATCAACCAAGTCATGAAGAACTCCCACTGCCGCGACCCGAAGATGGAGGCCTACTGTGACGAGGTTCGACGCCTGGAAGACAAGTTCTACGGGCTCGAGCTCAACCACATCGCCCGGCGCTACAACGAGACTGCGGACGAGCTGGCGAAGATAGCCTCGGGGCGAACGACGGTTCCCCCGGACGTCTTCTCCCGGGATCTGCACCGACCCTCCGTCAAGATAGGCGGCACGCCCGAGCCCGAGGTGCCCTCGGCCCCGTCCGAGGTGGCCTCGGCCCAGCCCGAGCCGTCCTCGGCTCAGCCCGAGGAACCCTCGGCCCCCGAGGGCGAAGCACTGCACATCGAGGAGGAGCAGAGCGGGGTCATGCCAGATCAAGATTGGCAGACCCCGTACCTGCAATATCTCCACCAAGGAGAGCTGCCCCTCGGCCGAGCCGAGGCTCGGCGGGTAGCGCGACGCGCCAAGTCGTTCGTCTTGCTGGGCGATGAGAAGGAGCTCTACCACCGTAGCCCCTCGGGCATCCTCCAGCGATGCATCTCCATCGCCGAGGGTCAGGAACTCCTGCAGGAAATACACTCGGGGGCTTGCGGCCATCATGCAGCACCTCGAACCCTCGTCGGGAACGCTTTCCGCCAAGGCTTCTACTGGCCGACGGCGGTGGCTGACGCCACTAGAATTGTCCGCGCCTGCGAAGGGTGCCAATTCTATGCGAAGCAGACCCACCTGCCCGCTCAGGCTCTGCAGACGATACCCATCACCTGGCCCTTCGCTGTGTGGGGTCTGGACCTCGTCGGCCCTTTGCAGAAGGCGCCCGGGGGCTACACGCACCTGCTGGTCGCCGTCGACAAATTCTCCAAGTGGATCGAGGTCCGACCCCTGAACAGCATCAGATCCGAGCAGGCGGTGGCGTTCTTCACCAACATCATCCATCGCTTCGGGGTCCCGAACTCCATCATCACCGACAACGGCACCCAGTTCACCGGCAAAAAATTCTTGGATTTTTGCGAGGATCACAACATCCGGGTAGATTGGGCCGCCGTAGCTCATCCCATGTCGAATGGGCAAGTAGAACGTGCCAATGGCATGATTCTACAAGGGCTCAAGCCTCGGATTTACAATGATCTCAACAAGTTCGGCAAGCGATGGATGAAGGAACTCCCCTCGGTGGTCTGGAGCCTGAGGACGACGCCAAGCCGAGCCACGGGTTTCACGCCGTTCTTCCTGGTCTACGGGGCCGAGGCCGTCCTGCCCACTGACCTGGAATACGGCTCCCCGAGGACGAGGGCCTACAACGAAGAAAGCAACCAAGCTAGCCGAGAAGACTCGCTGGACCAGCTGGATGAGGCTCGGGACAGGGCCTTACTACACTCGGCGCGGTATCAGCAGTCCCTGCGACGCTACCACGCCCGAGGGGTCCGACCCCGAGACCTCCAGGTGGGCGATCTGGTGCTTCGGCTGCGGCAAGATACCCGAGGGAGGCACAAGCTCACGCCCCCCTGGGAGGGGCCGTTCGTCATCGCCAAAGTTCTGAAGCCCGAAACGTACAAGCTAGCCAACAGTCAAGGCGAGGTCTACGGCAACGCTTGGAACATCCAACAGCTACGTCGCTTCTACCCTTGAGATGTTTCCAAATTGTTCATATACCTCGCACCCACGCAAAGTTTAGTCAACAAGGAAGGGTCGGCCTTGCCTCGGCAAAGCCCGACCCTCCCTCGGGGGCTAAAAGGGGGGAAACCCCCTCTGCGTCAAAATTTTCCTCGAACAGAAAATCTCTTTTACCAGAATATCTTTCGTGCTTTTTGACTACTTCAAAAAGTGGGTCATGGAAACGACAGGGTACACGTAAGCAGTCAAGGCTGACCGAGCCGAGGGACTCCTACGCCTCCGGGATACGGATACCTCACTCATCACCTTCTGCGATAAGTAACTCGCGTTCGGATAAGGTGACTCCGCGGATCGAACAAGTCTCTACGTTCGGAAGCTCTTCTGTCGAAGCGATTCTTCGAGTTTTCTCGACTAAGTCGGTGATAGGGCCTCATGGACGAGTAAAAGTGCGCGTAAGCGGCAAGGCCGACCGAGTCGAGGGACTCCCATGCCTCCGAGATACGGATACCTCACTCCTCACCTTCCGCGAGAAGCAACTTTCGCTCGCACAAACATCCCTGTTACCGACAAAAAGTCCAGATGCTTGGAACAAGAGGAAAAGGGACGCAGCTTTACAACACAGCAAGGGTGTGTGTTCTGGCCTCGACGGCCGCACAAAGCACACGCTACAAGACAAGCTGATCCTGCAGGCTCAGGTCTTAGCGCTGGAAGGGGGCGGCGACACCCTCGGCATCGACAGCACCTTCGGCAAGGCCCGAACTAGCCTCGGACGGCGACGCGGTCCGAGGGCCTCCGCTCCAAAAGACGGCGTCATCACCACGCCCGGGTGATCGTTGTCAGGGACTTCTCCGGGAATCCGGCCCGAGCAGGCGGCTCGGCCAACCACCTCCGGGGCCTCGGCCAACCACCTTCCGAGGGCACGAGCTCGGTCTGAAGCCTCGGCTGACCAACTCCGGCGTCGATCCTGTCAACGGACAACTCGGCTAGGCTCCGGCCAACCAGGTTTCATTTCCGAGCCAACTCCGCCTCTGCTCATGCTGATATCGCTACCCCCAGCCTCGGCTTGTCGAAGAGCGGCCGAGGGGTCTCTTTAACTAAGCTAGAGGAGCCTCGGACAACAGGGCCGACCGAGCCGAGGGACTCCTACGCCTCCGGGATACGGATACCTCACTCGTCACCTTGACACGGGGCGACTCATGCTTGGTGAAGCGGTTCAGACAATCAGCAGACGAGTCTTAGTGCTCGGAAATGAGGAAAAAACACGGCTCCGTGCCGTAATTACATACATGTTCAGGCCCCGAAAGCCAAAATGAACAAAAAACCCGGCACTCGAAGTGCCATTACAAACGGAACTCCGATTCCGCCCCCGCGGGTACGGACAACCTCCCCGCCAGGGAAGCCCGAGGAGCAACAAGCTCTGGGTGAATCACCAGCAAACGCGGGAAGCCCCTAAGCACCCCGGCAGATCCTCGCAGCCGTCCTCGCCGCGAATGCGAGGGGGAAGACGGAATGTTGCATCCTAGCTGGGCAGCAACAGTTCTCCTTCCCCGGCATGGCTGGAGGATGTCTCCGCCGTGGGGCTAAAAGGCGATTGCCACCACCAGAAGCTGGAAAATGAGGTGGTCCGCCGACCCGCGTAGGAGGTGGAGCCCCGGCTCGCCTCGCCCCCCGCCCCGGCGAGGATGACGAACACCCTCGACATTGAGGGCGGGGCCGGGACCACAGCCCGGTTCGCCTCTCCCCATCCGGGAGCTGGAGGCCACCGTCTTGGGTGATCACCAGCGGAGGGGAGCCGCCGGGCTGTGTGATGAAAATCCTTGAAGCCGAACGATGGCTGAAAGGTACCCACTCCCACGAAGTAGTGTCCTCCGACGATGAGGCACAGAGACGGCGGTTTCCCCCATCCGGGGGCTTGAAAGGTGGAAAAACACGATGCATAAGGGAGGAAGAAGACATGGTCGCCTTACGAAAGGGGTCGCCCTCCTTTTAAAGGCAACTCTCCCTGCTTGCGCCCCCAACCGTCACGGGCTGAGTCTTCTCCAACACGCCTCCAAAGTCCTCCTTTGCGGCGCGGGGGCTGGGACCCGCCTGTCATACAGACCGGCTCCGAGCAGAAGAAGCCGAACCGCCGCGCGCGGCGCGTGCAACTACCCAGCGGTTACTGAGAGCACCTAGAGGGGGGGGTGAATAGGTGATCCTGTAAAAACCTCAAACTTAAGCCACAAAAACTTGTTAAGCGTTAGCACGATTAATGCCAAGTGGCTAAGGTGAAGTCTCAACAAAACACAATACCACAAGAATCAAGCACAGAGGGACACGGTGGTTTATCCCGTGGTTCGGCCAAGCCAATGCTTGCCTACTTCCACGTTGTGGCGTCCCAACGGACGAGGGTTGCAATCAACCCCTCTCAAGCGGTCCAAAGACCCACTTGAATACCACGGTGTTTTGTTGTTCCTTTCACTATCCCGTTTGCAAGGAATCTCCACAAATTGGAGTCTCTTGCCCTTACAAGTATGATCACAAAGAAAGCACAGAGTAAGGGAGGGAAGCAACACACACAAATCCACAACAAAAGCGCACACACACGGCCAAGACTCGAGCTCGAATGACTATCTCAGAGTTCACACTAGAACAGAGCTCGAATCACTTAGAATCACAAACGAATGCGCAAAGAACTTGTGTGGATGATCAAGAATGCTCAAGAGTTGCTTGTATGTCTCCTCCATGCGCCTAGGGGCTCCTTTTATAGCCCCAAGGCAGCTAGGAGCCGTTGAGAGCAAATCTGGAAGGCCATCCTTGCCTTCTGTCGTCGGGGGCACCGGACAGTCCGGTGCACACCGGACACTGTCCGGTGCCCGATTTGTTTCCTTTTCCGGCGCTTCCGACCGTTGGAAGACTGCCGTAGATCTGCGAGCCGTTGGCGCACCGGACAGTCCGGTGCACACCGGACAGTCCGGTGCCGTCTTCCGACCGTTGGCTCGGCCACGTGTCCCGCGCGGATTGCGCGGCCGACCGTTGGCCCTGGCCGACCGTTGGCTCACCGGACAGTCCGGTGCACACCGGACAGTCCGGTGAATTTTAGCCGTACGCCGTCGGCGAATTCCCGAGAGCGGCCAGTTCGAGCCGAGTCAGTCTGGCGCACCGGACACTGTCCGGTGCACACCGGACAGTCCGGTGCTCCAGTCCGAGCTGAGACTTGGCTGCACACAGCCAAGTCATTCTCTCCCCTTTTCTCTTTTTCTTCTTTCTGTTTCTAACACTTAGACAAATATGTTAGTCCATAAAACCAATGTACTAAGGCTTAGAAACATACCTTTACTTCATGATTTGCACCTTGTTCATCCATGTACATAAATTCACAATTAAGCACATGTGTTGGCACTCAATCACCAAAATACTTAGAAATGGCCCAAGGGCACATTTCCCTTTCAATCTCCCCCTTTTTGTTGATTTATGCCAACACAACATAAAGCCACTAGAACAAGTGCAAACTCAATTCAAATAACACTTAAATTTATTTTGAATCAATTTTGGCATATATGGATCATCCTTTGCCACCACTTGGTTTGTTTTTGCAAATCAAACACAAATCTCTATCTCTAAGTTAAACACACATGTTTAAGCATAAAGAGAGTCATTCAAAAAGAGATTGATCAAAGATTTCAAAAACTCCCCCTTTTTCCCATAAACAATACTTCTCCCCACAAGAAGCCAACTTTTGACAAGAGAGACAACTTAAGAATTTTGACAAACCAAAAACTCTATTCTACTATTTTCAAAATCTCTCAAGTGGTAGCTGATCCATTTATTGCTTTGGCCTTTATTTTCTCCCCCTTTGGCATCAAACACCAAAACGGGATCAATTTTGGCCCTTTAACCCCATTGCCTCACCAAAATCTTCAATTAAGAGCAAATGGCAATAAGAGTTCATGAGATGGACTTGGAATAAGTTACCCCTCATCGGAGTGCAGTGGAAGTCTTTCATGGTCCAAGTCCACCTTTTCCCTTTCAATTCGCCTTTGTGACTAACACAAGCAAACTCAAACATATGGTTAGTCTCAAAGGGTCAAGTTGTAACACATCTCCCCCTAAACATGTGCATCACATTGCAACGGACTTGTGAGGTCCAGGGAGTGTTTGTACAACTTGAGCACCATAATAAGCAACAAAATGCAGAATGAACATGATCAAAGGCATGAATACATGTATGCTACAATTCAATCCAAGTTCCGCGAATCTAAGACATTTAGCTCACTGCGCAGCCTGCAAAAGGTCTTCTCATCTAAAGGCTTGGTAAAGATATCGGCTAGCTGGTTCTCGGTGCTAACATAAAACACTTCGATATCTCCCTTTTGCTGGTGGTCTCTCAGAAAGTGATGCCGGATGTCAATGTGCTTTGTGCGGCTGTGCTCAACAGGATTTTCCGCTATTCGGATAGCACTCTCATTATCACATAGGAGTGGGACTTTGCTCAGATTGTAGCCAAAGTCCCTGAGGGTTTGCCTCATCCAAAGTAGTTGCGCGCAACACTGACCTGCGGCAACGTACTCGGCCTCAGCGGTGGATAGGGCAACGGAGGTTTGTTTCTTAGAGTTCCATGACACCAGGGACCTTCCTAAGAATTGGCACGTCCCCGATGTACTCTTCCTATCGACCTTACATCCAGCATAGTCGGAATCTGAGTACCCAATTAAGTCAAAGTTAGACCCCTTTGGATACCAGATCCCGAAGCAAGGCGTAGCGACTAAATATCTAAGAATTCGCTTCACCGCCACCAAGTGACACTCCTTAGGATCGGATTGAAATCTAGCACACATGCATACGCTAAGCATAATATCCGGTCTACTAGCACATAAATAAAGTAAAGACCCTATCATTGACCGGTATGCTTTTTGATCAACGGACTTACCTCCTTTGTTGAGGTCGGTGTGTCCGTCGGTTCCCATCGGAGTCTTTGCGGGCTTGGCGTCCTTCATCCCAAACCGCTTCAGCAGATCTTGCGTGTACTTCGTTTGGGAGATGAAGGTGCCGTCCTTGAGTTGCTTCACTTGGAACCCAAGGAAGTAGTTCAACTCGCCCATCATCGACATCTCGAATTTCTGCGTCATCACCCTGCTAAACTCTTCACAAGACTTTTGATTAGTAGAACCAAATATTATGTCATCGACATAAATTTGGCATACAAACAAATCACCATCACATGTCTTTGTAAAAAGAGTTGGATCGGCTTTCCCAACCTTGAAAGCATTAGCAAGTAAGAAATCTCTAAGGCATTCATACCATGCTCTTGGGGCTTGCTTAAGTCCATAGAGCGCCTTAGAGAGCTTACACACGTGGTCGGGGTACCGCTCATCCTCGAAGCCAGGGGGTTGCTCCACGTACACCTCCTCCTTTATTGGCCCGTTGAGGAATGCGCTCTTCACATCCATTTGGTACAACCTGAAAGAATGGTGAGCGGCATATGCTAGCAAGATACGAATAGACTCTAGCCTAGCCACAGGAGCAAAAGTCTCCTCAAAGTCCAAACCTGCGACTTGGGCATAACCTTTTGCCACAAGTCGAGCCTTGTTCCTTGTCACCACCCCGTGCTCGTCCTGTTTGTTGCGGAACACCCACTTGGTTCCCACAACATTTTGCTTGGGACGAGGCACCAGCGTCCAAACTTCATTGCGCTTGAAGTTGTTAAGTTCCTCCTGCATGGCCAACACCCAGTCCGGATCTAGCAAGGCCTCCTCTACCCTGAAAGGCTCAATAGAGGAGACAAAAGAGTAATGTTCACAAAAATTAACTAATCGAGATCGAGTAGTTACTCCCTTGCTAATGTCACCCAGAATTTGGTCGACTGGATGATCCCTTTGAATCATCGCTCGAACTTGGGTTGGAGGTGCCGGTTGCGCTTCTTCCTCCATCACTTGATCGTCTTGTGCTCCCCCTTGATCACACGCCTCCTTTTGATGAACCTGTTCATCGTCTTGAGTTGGGGGCTGCACCGTCGTTGAGGAAGAAGGTTGATCACGTTCATCTTGTTCCTGTGGCCGAATGTCTCCAATCGCCATGGTTCGTATAGCGGCCGTTGGAACATCTTCTTCATCTACATCATCACAATCAACAACTTGCTCTCTTGGAGAGCCATTAGTCTCATCAAATACAACGTCGCTAGAGACTTCAACCAAACCCGATGATTTGTTGAAGACCCTATACGCCTTTGTATTTGAATCATAACCTAATAAAAACCCTTCTACAGCTTTGGGAGCAAACTTAGAATTTCTACCCTTCTTCACTAGAATGTAGCACTTGCTCCCAAAAACACGAAAGTAAGATACATTGGGTTTGTTACCGGTTAGTAGCTCATACGAAGTCTTCTTGAGGAGTCGATGAAGGTAGACCCTGTTGATGGCGTGGCAAGCCATGTTCACGGCTTCCGACCAAAAGCACTCGGGGGTCTTGAACTCTCCAAGCATCGTCCTCGCCATATCGATTAGCGTCCTGTTCTTCCTCTCTACCACACCATTTTGTTGTGGTGTGTAGGGAGCGGAGAACTCGTGCTTGATCCCTTCCTCCTCAAGAAACTCCTCCACTTGAAGGTTCTTGAACTCGGACCCGTTGTCGCTCCTTATCTTCTTCACCTTGAGCTCAAACTCATTTTGAGCTCTCCTGAGGAAGCGCTTGATGGTCCCTTGGGTTTCAGACTTATCCTGCAAAAAGAATACCCAAGTGAAGCGGGAAAAGTCATCAACAATCACTAAACCATACTTACTTCCTCCTATGCTTAGATAGGCGACGGGTCCGAAGAGGTCCATATGCAGCAGCTCCAGAGGTCTTGACGTGGTCATCACATTCTTGCTGTGATGTGCTCCTCCAACTTGTTTACCTGCCTGACAAGCTGCACAAGGTCTATCTTTTTCGAAATACACATTGGTTAGACCTATCACGTGTTCTCCCTTTAGAAGCTTGTGGAGGTTCTTCATCCCCACATGTGCTAAGCGGCGATGCCACAGCCAGCCCATGCAAGTCTTAGCCATTAAGCATGCATCTAGACCGGCCTCTTCTTTTGCAAAATCAACTAAATAAAGCTTGCCGTCTAGTACACCCTTAAAAGCTAGTGAACCATCACATCTTCTAAAGACAGACACATCTACATTTGTAAATAAACAATTATATCCCATTTGACATAATTGACTAACAGATAGCAAATTATATCCAAGACTCTCCACTAGGAATACATTTGATATAGAATGCTCATTAGAAATTGCAATTTTACCTAACCCTTTTACCTTGCCTTGATTCCCATCACCGAATATAATTGAATCTTGGGAATCCTTATTCTTGACGTAGGAGGTGAACATCTTCTTCTCCCCCGTCATATGGTTTGTGCATCCGCTGTCGATAATCCAGCTTGAACCCCCGGATGCATAAACCTGCAAGGCAAATTTAGGCTTGGGTCTTAGGTACCCAACTCATGTTGGGTCCTGCAAGGTTAGCACAAATATCTTTAGGGACCCAAATGCAAGATTTATCTCCCTTGCATCTAGCCCCTAATTTCCTAGCAACAACCTTCTTTCCCTTTCTACAAATAGCAAAGGGAGCATTACAAGCATAATAAATGGTAGAAGGTTCATTCACTACTTTCCTAGGAGCATGAATAACATTCTTTCCAGGCACATGAGCAATATTTCTCCTAGGCATATGCGCAACATTTCTCCTACTCATATTTCTATCATGCTTATGAGAGGAACTAGAGGCAAACATGGCATGAGAATCATAAACATGTGAATCAAAATCATTATAAACATTTCTAGCATGTCTCCTATCATGGTATAAGAAAGCATGGTTCTTTTTAGCACTATTAGCCATAGGGGCCTTCCCTTTCTCCTTGACGAAGACGGGAGCCTTATGGCTTGTTAAGTTCTTGGCTTCTCTCTTGAAGCCAAGCCCATCCTTAATTGAGGGGTGTCTACCAACCGTGTAGGCATCCCTTGCAAATTTTATTTTATCAACTTCATTCTTGCTAGTCTTAAGTTGGGCATTAAGACTAGCCACTTCATCTTTTAGTTTTGAAATTGAAACTAAGTGTTTGCTACAAGTGTTAACATCAAAATCCTTACACCTAGTGCAAATTGTAACATTTTCAACACAAGACTTAGATTTATTTGTTACTTCTAATTTAGCATTTAAATCATGATTAACACTTTGTAAAGTAGCAATGGTTTCATGACAAGAAGATATTTCACTAGAAAGCACTTCATTTCTTTTCACTTCTAAAGCATATGATTTTTGTGCCTCTACAAACTTATCATGTTCATCATACAATAAATCTTCTTGCTTTTCTAAAAGCCTATCCTTTTCATTCAATGCATCAATCAATTCATTGATTTTATCTATCTTAGATCTATCTAAGCCTTTGAACAAGCAAGAATAATCTATGTCATCATCACTAGACTCACTATCACTAGAAGAAGCATAAGTGGAGTCTTGAGTACTCACCTTCTTCTCCCTTGCCATAAGGCAAGTGAGACGCTCGTTGGGGAAGAGAGCCGATTTGTTGAAGGCAGTGGCGGCGAGTCCTTCGTTGTCGGAGTCGGAGGAGGAGCAATCCGAGTCCCACTCCTTTCCTAGATGCGCCTCGCCCTTTGTCTTCTTGTATGCCTTCTTCTTCTCCCTCTTGTTCCCCTTTTCCTGGTCACTTTCATTATCGGGACAGTTAGCAATAAAATGACCAAGCTTACCGCATTTGAAGCACGAGCGCTTCCCCTTGGTCTTGGTCTTGCTTGGCTGCCCCTTGCGACCATTTAGCGCCGTCTTGAATCTCTTGATGATGAGAGCCATCTCTTCATCATTGAGCCCGGCCGCCTCAACTTGCGCCACCTTGCTAGGTAGCGATTCCTTGCTCCTTGTTGCTTTTAGAGCAATGGGTTGAGGCTCGTGGAGTGGTCCGTTCAACGCGTCGTCGACGTATCTCGCCTCCTTGATCATCATCCTCTCGCTCACGAATTTTCCAAGTACTTCCTCGGGCGTCATCATCGTGTACCTGGGATTCTCACGAATATTGTTCACGAGATGAGGATCAAGTACGGTAAAGGACCTGAGCATTAGGCGGACGACGTCGTGGTCCGTCCATCGCGTGCTCCCGTAGCTCCTTATCTTGTTGATGAGGGTCTTGAGCCGGTTGTATGTTTGCGTCGGCTCCTCGCCCCTTATCATGGCGAAACGTCCAAGCTCTCCCTCCACCAACTCCATCTTGGTGAGTAAAGTGACGTCGTTTCCCTCATGAGAAATCTTGAGGGTGTCCCAGATTTGCTTGGCGTTATCCAAGCCGCTCACTTTATGATATTCATCCCTGCACAAGGAAGCTAGAAGAACAGTAGTAGCTTGTGCATTCTTATGAATTTGTTCATTAATAAACGTGGGACTATCTGAACTATCAAAGTGCATTCCACTCTCTACAATCTCCCATATACTAGGATGGAGAGAGAATAGGTGACTACGCATTTTGTGGCTCCAAAATCCGTAGTCCTCTCCATCAAAGTGTGGGGGCTTGCCGAGTGGAATGGAGAGCAATTGAGAATGTGAACTTTGCGGAATACGAGAGTAATCAAAAGAAAAGTTCGAATTGACCGGTTTTCTCCTCTCGTAGTCGTTGTGGTCCTCGTCCTTTTGGGAAGAAGTAGACTCGTCGCTGTCGTAGTAGATGATCTCCTTGATGCGCCTTGTCTTCTTCTTCTTCCCTTCCTTCCGTCTTTGGCCCGAGCCGGAGTCGGTAGGCTTGTCGTCCTTCGGCTCGTTGACGAAGGTCTCCTTTTCTTTGTCGTTGATCACTATACCCTTCCCCTTAGGATCCATCTATTCGGGCGGTTAGTCCCTTTGTGAATAGAACGGCTCTGATACCAATTGAGAGCACCTAGAGGGGGGGGGGGGGGGTGAATAGGTGATCCTGTAAAAACCTCAAACTTAAGCCACAAAAACTTGTTAAGCGTTAGCACGATTAATGCCAAGTGGCTAAGGTGAAGTCTCAACAAAACACAATACCACAAGAATCAAGCACAGAGGGACACGGTGGTTTATCCCGTGGTTCGGCCAAGCCAATGCTTGCCTACTTCCACGTTGTGGCGTCCCAACGGACGAGGGTTGCAATCAACCCCTCTCAAGCGGTCCAAAGACCCACTTGAATACCACGGTGTTTTGTTGTTCCTTTCACTATCCCGTTTGCAAGGAATCTCCACAAATTGGAGTCTCTTGCCCTTACAAGTATGATCACAAAGAAAGCACAGAGTAAGGGAGGGAAGCAACACACACAAATCCACAACAAAAGCGCACACACACGGCCAAGACTCGAGCTCGAATGACTATCTCAGAGTTCACACTAGAACAGAGCTCGAATCACTTAGAATCACAAACGAATGCGCAAAGAACTTGTGTGGATGATCAAGAATGCTCAAGAGTTGCTTGTATGTCTCCTCCATGCGCCTAGGGGCTCCTTTTATAGCCCCAAGGCAGCTAGGAGCCGTTGAGAGCAAATCTGGAAGGCCATCCTTGCCTTCTGTCGTCGGGGGCACCGGACAGTCCGGTGCACACCGGACACTGTCCGGTGCCCGATTTGTTTCCTTTTCCGGCGCTTCCGACCGTTGGAAGACTGCCGTAGATCTGCGAGCCGTTGGCGCACCGGACAGTCCGGTGCACACCGGACAGTCCGGTGCCGTCTTCCGACCGTTGGCTCGGCCACGTGTCCCGCGCGGATTGCGCGGCCGACCGTTGGCCCTGGCCGACCGTTGGCTCACCGGACAGTCCGGTGCACACCGGACAGTCCGGTGAATTTTAGCCGTACGCCGTCGGCGAATTCCCGAGAGCGGCCAGTTCGAGCCGAGTCAGTCTGGCGCACCGGACACTGTCCGGTGCACACCGGACAGTCCGGTGCTCCAGTCCGAGCTGAGACTTGGCTGCACACAGCCAAGTCATTCTCTCCCCTTTTCTCTTTTTCTTCTTTCTGTTTCTAACACTTAGACAAATATGTTAGTCCATAAAACCAATGTACTAAGGCTTAGAAACATACCTTTACTTCATGATTTGCACCTTGTTCATCCATGTACATAAATTCACAATTAAGCACATGTGTTGGCACTCAATCACCAAAATACTTAGAAATGGCCCAAGGGCACATTTCCCTTTCAGTTACAAGTGACCCTCCACCTTTGCCCAGACCAACGGGCGAAAGGGGCGGGCAGCCATGCGGGCAGCATGCACTCGCGCCAAGTGGACGCGCCTCTCCGACTCCTGACAGGCCAGCACGGAGGCTCAAGCCCACGCGTCGCGCAACCGGCGCGCCGGATGCTGCATGTAAGCCACTATGCCACTTGCGCCACCACCGCACCTCCTCGGTTGCGGAACCAATACCGCGACCCGAGGCGGCCCAGCGCGCGGCCCAGCAGCGCCAACCGGGCGCAGCGGTCAAACGCAGTCAAAAGTGGGCCGGCAGTAATGACGGTGCCAGGCGCGCAAGAGCAGCGGTCACGCCATCAGCCCAGCTCACGTCCCATCCGGAGGCAGCGAGAGAACCCCCTCTCTCACGGTGTGAAGACGACACGCCCGTGACCCGTTCCTCGAACGGCTCGCACACGTGCAACGGCAGCCTCGCCAACTACTCGCCCCGGCGCATTAACTCAGCGGCTCGACGGGCAGCGCTACTGGCGGGAGCAGCTGGCGACGTTTCGCCTTCGCCAAAACGGCCACACCAAAGGAAGAAAAAAGGTACGCCACGTCGTTCAATTTCGTATCCTTTTTTCCCTTTTCCTTCTTTCTCTATCTCTTGCAACAGGGACCGGGAAAGGGGATACCCCCAAAGGGATCCTTCCCCGTGAAGGAACTAGGCTCCAAGCCTCCTTACTGATCAGGGGTTCGAAGGCTGGCCCCCCGAAGGGTTCAACAGCCGCCTCAGATCGCGTGGGCCCGACACCCACTACTGGTCAGGGGTTCGAAGGTCGGCCCCCCGAAAGGTTCCACGACCGCCTCAGGCTACTCGGGCTCCGCGCCCATTACTGATCAGGGGTTCGAAGGCTGGCCCCCCGAAGGGTTCACAGTCGCCTCAGACACCGAGCGAGGGATGACCAGGGGTACGTTCGATACATAACCAAGGCTCGGGCTGCGCTCCCGAGGTACCCTAGGACATTTCCGAGACCAGCGGGAACGACTCTGTAACGGAATCCCATCGGAGGGAGGCAACGAGCCCTCGGACCCCGTCGCCAGGGGACCGGGTCCGGCAGATCACCCGCAGGTACTTTTGGGCGTGCCTCCGGGCCCCTAGCCGACCCCCAACGAACGGGGCACGGACGTCCACTCGGATTACCCGATTGCAGCTCACCGGAGACACCATGTTCGGTGCCCATCGAGGGTAACATGGCGCTCTCCCCCCCTCCTCCTTGCGGAAAGGCGACGTAGGGGCGTATGCAAAAAAGCTGAGTCTGTCCCTGATCGTCCTCTCGCTCTGTGCGGAGGCTCGGGGGCTGCTCTCGCAAACCCGGCTCCGGCCGAACCGTTGACAGCGTCAACATACCAGCCCGAGAACATGAGCCCCGACAGTGCACCCGGGCTACGGCCTGTTCGCATGAGGGAACCGCCAGACCAGCCGAAGCATTACGCAAGGCATTAAGACCTCGAAGGAGTGAAACCACTCCTCCGAGGCCTCGGGGGCTACACCCGGCGGGTGCGCTCGCGCGCACCCACCGGAACAAAGTGCAACCGAGAAAGGCTGGTCCCCTTGCAAAAAAGTGCGACGAAAGCCTCCAAGCGAGTGTTAACACTCCCTTCGAGGCTCGGGGGCTACTGTCGGGGACCATAATTAGGGGTACCCTCAAGACGCCTAATTCTCAGCTGGTAACCCCCATCAGCATAAAGCTGCAGAGGCCTGATGGGTTTGATTAAGTCAGGGATCAGTCCATACGAGCGACTCGATCACGCCACGCCCGAGCCTAGCCTCGGGCAAGGGCAGCCGACCCTGAGATGTTTCCGTCTCGCCCGAGGCCTCCTCTTTCACGGCAGACGCATCTCCGGCTCGCCCGAGGCCTTGCCTTCGTTAAGAAGCAACCCTGACTAAATCACCGCGCCGACCGACCAAGTCGCTGGGGCCTTTAACGCAAAGAGTAAGACCGACGGGCGGTCAGGCTTGGCCAAAAGCGCCATAGGAAGCTCCGCCCGACCCAGGGCTCGGACTCGGGCTAAGGCCCCGGAAGACGGCGAACTCCGCTCCGCCCGACCTAGGGCTCGGACTCGGGCTAAGGCCCCGGAAGACGGCGAACTCCGCTCCGCCCGACCCAGGGCTCGGACTCGGGCTAAGGCCCCGGAAGACGGCGAACTCCGCTCCGCCCGACCCAGGGCTCGGACTCAGGCTAAGGCCCCGAAAGACGACGAACTCCGCCTCGCCCGACCCAGGGCTCGGACTCCGCCCTGGCCTCTGCCGAACGACCTCCGCCTCGCCCGACCCAGGAGCTCGGGCTCGGCCTCGGCCATGCAGGACAGACTCGACCTCGGCTTCGGAGGAGCCTCCACATCGCCCGACCTAGGGCACGAGTCCGCCACGTCAACAGGAAGCGCCATCATCACCCTACCCCGAGCCGACTCGGGCCGCAGGGAACAGGACCGACGTCCCATCTGGCTAGCTCCGCCAGATAGGAAATAATGGCACCCCGCTGGACCTATGACGACGGCGGCTCTCAGCTCTCTTACGAAAGCAGGGGGACGTCAGCAAGGGCCCAACCACTCCGACAGCTGTCCCTCCGCCAAGCTCCATCGCTTCTCCGACAGCCACGACGCCACACTAGCCGGGCGCCAAGATCTCTCCGGCTGCCACCTTGGCATGTACTTAGGGCACTAGCTCTCCCACGCTAGACACGTAGCACCTTGCTACACCCCCATTTGTACACCTGGATCCTCTCCTTACGCCTATAAAAGGAAGGACCAGGGCCTTCTTAGAGAAGGTTGGCCTCGCGGGAACGAAGGGCAGGGGCAGGCGCTCTCTCGGGGCCGCTCGCTCCCCTCACCCGCGCGGACGCTTGTAACCCCCTACTGCAAGCGCACCCGACCTGGGCGCGGGACGAACACGAAGGCCGCGGGATCTCCGACTCCCTCACGACCCGGCTCCGGCCACCTCGCTCTCGCTCTCTCCCCCCTTCGCGCTCGCCCACGCGCTCGACCCATCTGGGCTGGGGCACGCGGCACACTCACTCGTCGGCTCGGGGACCCCCCGGTCCCGGAACGCCGACACATATCAACACCGAAAACCAGCTAGCCGATATCTTCACCAAGCCTTTAGATGAGAAAAGGTTTTGCAGGTTGCGTAGTGAGCTAAATGTCTTAGATTTGCATAACTTGGATTGATCTATAGCATACATGTGTTTTATGCCTTTGATCATGTAATTTATGCATTTCTATCTATTTTGTTCATTTGTGGTGCTCAAATTGTAAACATGATCCCCGGACCTCACAAGTCCATTTGCAAGTGATGCACTTATTTAGGGGGAGGCATGCTACAACTTGACCCTTTGAGACTAACCTTGTGTTTGAGTTCTTGTTTTAGTCTCAAAGGTGGATTGAAAGGGAAAGATGAACTTGGACCATGCAAAGACTTCCACTGCACTCTGGTATTAACTCCAAGTTCATATCTATGCTCTTATTGCCTTATTGCTCGTAATTGACAATTTTGGTGAGGCAATGGGGTTAAAGGGCCAAGAATGATCCCGTTTTAGTGCTTAATGCCAAAGGGGGAGAAACTAAGGCCAAAGCAAATGGATCAGCTACCACTTGAGAATTTTGAAAATAGTAGAGTTAGAACCTTTTGATTTGTCAAAATAGTCTTATTGTCTCTTATTGCAAAATTTGGTCTCTTGTGGGGAGAATGTTTGATTATGGGAAAAATGGGGAGTTTTTGGATCTTTGATCAATTTCTCTTGGAATACCTCTCCTTGTGCCTCAACAAGTGTGTTTGACTTAGAGATAGGAAATTGAATTTGATTTGCAAAAACAAACCAAGTGGTGGCAAAGAATGATCCAAATATGCCAAATTTGAATAAAAAACAATTCTTGTTCTCAATTGCATTGACGTTGCACTTCTTCTAGTTGCTTTTTGATGTGTTGGCATAAATCACCAAAAAGGGGGAGATTGAAAGGGAAATGTGCCCTTGGGCCATTTCTAAAGTGTTTTGGTGATTAAGTGTCCAACACATATCCTCTAAGTCTTAATTTGTGCCAAAGACTCAAGAGGTGCAAATCAAGTTACAAGGTATCTTTCTAGACTTAGTACATTGATTTGAGTACTAATGTATTGTGTCTAAGTGCTAGAAACAGAAGAAATTGGTTTGGAAAAGAGTTGGCTGTGTACAGCCAACTGCAGCTCGGTCTGGGTGCACCGGACTATCCGGTGGTGCACCGGACAGTGTCCGGTGCGCCAGGACCAGTCTCGGTGAACAGTACACTCTTGGGACTCGACGGCGGTGTACAACTATAATTCACCGGACTGTCCGGTGGTGCACCGGACTGTCCGGTGAGTCGTCCGCGGCGAAGTCGTCGCTCTCGGGAAACGTTCAACGGCGTACAACTAAAATTCACTAGACTGTCCAGTGAGGCACCGGACTGTCCGGTGAGCCATCGGTCGACTACGCCAACGGTCGGCCGTGCAATCCGCGCGCAACGCGTGGGCGCACCAACAGTCGGCAGGGGGCACCAGACTGTCTGGTGTGCACCGGACAGTGTCCGGTGCGCCAACTGCTAGAAATCTGCAACGGTCGGATGCGCCAGAAAAGGAAGGAGATCGTGCACCGGACAGCTACAGGGACGGTCCGGTGGCGCACCGGACTGTCCGTGCGCCACCCGACAGAAGGCAAGATTTGCCTTCCAAAGTTGCCTCCAACGGCTCCTAGCTGCTTTGGGGCTATAAAAGGGACCCCTAGGCGCATGGAGGAGACACTTAAGCATACTTTGAGCATTCTAAGTCTTCCACACTCCGTCTCCGCGCACTTGATTGACTTTTTTAGTGATTTGAGCTCCGTTCTAGTAGTGAACTTGTTGCAATTCATTTGAGCTCAAGTCTTGACTGTGTGTGTGCGTATTGCTGCGGATTTGTGTGTGTTGCTTCCCACCCTTACTCCTGTGTTTCACTTTGATCTTTGTTGTAAGGGCGAGAGACTCCAACTTGTGGACATTCCTCGCAAACGGGAAAAGAGATAAGCAAAGAAGAACATCGTGGTATTCAAGTTGATCATTGGATCACTTGGAAGGGGTTGAGTGCAACCCTCGTCCATTGGGACGCCACAACGTGGAGGTAGGCAAGTGTTGTACTTGCCGAACCACGAGATAAACTCACGTGTCTTTTGTGATTGTTTTTCTGTGATACTTGTGTGTTCGCAAAAGCTCGCTACTTAGCCATACTAACACTTAACCAAGTTTTGTGGCTATTAGTTGTCGATTTTTACAGGATCACCTATTCACCCCCCCTCTAGGTGCTCTCAAGTTGTCTGTGCGAGGTACACGGTACACCAACGGGAGTGGGTTCGCAGCGGAGTTGTTCCTTAGCTGGAACAAGGACTCACCATGGAACTGCCTGCCACGACAGTGGGCATCCACAGCGCGCATTGCCGGTTGTGCCGAGCTTTGGGCCCGTGTTACCTGTGGCACAGCTGACAAAGATGTCATGCTCCATGGCCTTGAACGTCGCAATGGCAATGGGATTGTAGTTGAACTATGTGCCCAAGTAGGCGTCGATGGAGAAGGACAACATGTCGACACCGTCTTTGGCGATGGAGTCTAGCCTGGTGATGATGTCCATGATGAAGCAGGGTTGCACGTGCACACTTTGTAAATGGAGAGGTGCACGTGCGTCGCCATACCGGGTGTCATGCCATCCAAACTACCATGATGTCAGCATTGTTGATGCAGTTACCATGAGTTGTGTGTGTGTCGTGGCTTGTGTCGTTGACGCGCTTTTGAAGATGGACATAATAGAGATGTAGTGAGGGTATATAGAAAGTTCAGGCGCTATTAAACCAGTAAAATTGTTTCTTATTTTTGCAAATGAACGGAAGGGTATTTCAACATAGATGCACAGTTTGAGAAAGGTATATGTGAGAGCACCTAGAGGGGGGGGGGTGAATAGGTGATCCTGTAAAATTCAACACTAATAGCCACAAAACTTTGTTATGTAAGTTATAATGGCTAAGTAGCTTGAAGCGAGTTCTTGTGACCACAGATAATCAAAGGTAAAGCACACAAGAGACACACGATTTTTATCCCGTGGTTCGGCCAAGTGATACTTGCCTACTTCCACATTGTGGCGTCCCAATAGACGAGGGTTGCACTCAACCCCTTTCAAGTGATCCAATGATCAACTTGAATACCACGGTTTTTCCTTTTTTTGTCTTTCTCCCGTTTGCGAGGAATCTCCACAACTTGGAGCCTCTCGCCCTTACAATGATGATCACAAAAGAAGCGCAGAAGTAAGGGAGGGGAGAGCAACGCACACAAGACTCAAATCACAGCACAATCACACACACAAGTCACAACTTGAGCTCAAAACACAACCCACAGAGTTCATAACTCAAATGGAGCTCAAGTCACTGTCTCAAGGAATCAAATGCGCGAAGTTGGAGTCCAGAAGTCTTAGAATGTTTCTTGAATGCTTGAGTGACTCCTCCATGCGCCTAGGGGTCCCTTTTATAGCCCCAAGGCAGCTAGGAGCCGTTGGAGACCAACAAGGAAGGCCAAAGTTGCCTTCTGTCGAGTGGCGCGCCGGACAGTCCGGTGCGCCACCGGACAGTCACTGTAGACGGTCCGGTGCCGATCTCTTTCCTTTTCTGGCGCAGATGACCATTGCAGCTCCGGGCTGGTTGGCGCACCGGACACTGTCCGGTGCACACCGGACAGTCCGGTGCCCCCCGCCGACCGTTGGAGCGGGCCACGCGTCGCGCGCGGATTGCGCGACCGACCGTTGCGTTGGCGACCGTTGGTTCACCGGACAGTCCGGTGCACCACCGGATAGTCCGGTGAATTATAGCCGTACGCCGCCGATTTTTCCCGAGAGTGGCCTATTCACCAGAGGCTGGCCTGGCGCACCGGACACTGTCCGGTGTGCCAATCCGAGCAGGACTTTGGCTGTACCAAGCCAAGTCATTTGCATTTCTTTTCTTCTCTTCTTTTCTCTGTTTCTAGCACTTAGACAATATATGTTAGTACTCAAAACAATGTACTAAGTCTAGAAACATACCTTGTTACATGATTTGCACTTCTTGCTTGTTTGGCACATAATTAACTCACTTAATATGTATTGGTCACTTAATCACCAAAACATTATAGAAATGGCCCAAAGGCACATTTCCCTTTCAATCTCCCCCTTTTTGGTGATTTATGCCAACACATCAAAAAGCAACACAAATAAGTGCAACATCGATGCAAATAAGGACCAAATTGTTTTTGACTCTAATTTGGCATATTTGGATCATTCTTTGCCACCACATGGTTTGTTTTTGCAAATCAAATTCATTTTCCTATCTCTAAGTCAAATTCACTTGTTTGGGCACAAAGAGAGATATTCCAATGGAAAAAAATTATCAAGAGCCAAAAACTCCCCCTTTTTCCCATAATCATAAATTCTCTCCCACAAGAGACCAAATTTTTGAGAGCACCTAGAGGGGGGGTGAATAGGTGATCCTGAATAAATCAAATACTAATAGCCACAAAACTTGGTTAAGTGTTAGTACGGCTAAGTAGCGAGCTCTTGCGAACACACAAGTAATCACATAAAAGCAATCACAAGAGACACGCGAGTTTATCCCGTGGTTCGGCCAAGTAATACTTGCCTACTTCCACGTTGTGGCGTCCCAATGGACGAGGGTTGCACTCAACCCCTTTCAAGTGATCCAATGATCAACTTGAATACCACAGTGTTCTTCTTTCTTAGATTTTCTCCCGTTTGCGAGAAATCTCCACAACTTGGAGCCTCTCGCCCTTACAATTGATGATCACAAAGAAGCACAGAAGTAAGGGAGGGGAGAGCAACACACACAAGACTCAAAACGAGAGCACAATCACGCACACAAGTCACAACTCGAGCTCAAAACACAACGCAAGGAGTTATCAACTCAAATGGAGCTCAAGTCACTATCTCAAAGAATCGAACGCATGAGAATGGAGTCTTGGAGTCTTAGGATCTTCCTTATAAGCTTGGGTGACTCCTCCATGCACCTAGGGGTCCCTTTTATAGCCCCAAGGCGACTGTCACACCTGGTTTTAGAAGGCAAACCGAATGCGAACCATGTACGTGCCAGGATCAGTAATTCACGTACACAGCAGTTACATAACATGGACGTCATCACAAAGTGCTCAGATAGTATTAAAAGGGAAATAATAGTCGATTACATCATATGTCTGAGACATCCACATAGTCTTTACAATAAATCAAAGTGCGGAAAAGAAACGTAGATAAACGCGGCCTTCACAGACAGCCGACTGGGGGTTTGCCGCTAACCCACACCTAGAACTCGTCGTAGTCTTGGAACTCCTGGAAGTCTCCTTCCACGGCTTCATCTTCTCCTGAGCAGTGGTTGCAATGCGGACAACCTAGGGGGGGGGTTGTGTGTAGAGCAAGGGTGAGTACACATCAACATACTCAGCAAGTATCCTGTTTGACTGTGGTGGACTAGCTTTATGTGGGGGTAAGTCAAGCAGTTGCTTTTAGTTGGTTAGATTATTATTATTACTAGTAGAGAAAGCCAAGTTTTAGAATTAACCCACGTTATTAACCCAAACGTACTCTTTCCAAACGGAAAGAATACCACTTACCATTACCAGAGTCAATACCAAGAACCATCAATCTCATTGCCACCTGCAAATCCGAACATCTCTGATCAAGTACCACTAATCACTGGAGCTCCCTTGGCCGCTCATAACCGCGAGCACGACTGATATATCAGTTTTCAAACACTCTGCAGAGGTTGTGCACTTTACCCACAAGCCATGATTTCCCTTTCTGCCCGGAGATCATGACTCTCCATTGATCACTACTGAAAGTGCATTCATCCCTTTTGTGAGTTTTGGTGATTTGGATGACAACACATTTAAAAGACTAACAAGTTTGCTAAGTGTTGAACAAAAAATTCAGTATGATGAACATACTTGAATAGTGTATAGTGACAGTGAATAAAGGTTCAACACAAGGTTAAATAACCAGTGAGACAATGCAAATGGATTTAATATGATCTCTATATTGGTTTGAATATATGGACAAGACCTGAGAAATCACTACATACATATGATCAGAATAGAGGATGAAGTGATTAAGAGGATTGGTCAAGCCAAAGTGAATAAGATATGAGGAATCGTGAATTGGCTTGACCATATTACTATCAGTCCATCTATGCTTCTATGAGAATCAAACTAAAGCTTGATTAATCTTAACAGTTATATCTAGAAGACATTCAAGCAAGGTTCACAATATTGAAGAAATGATTCTCTCAATGGATGCTCAATAGGATGTGACTCAAGAATGGCTTGATAGGGTGAAGATAGCAAGGAAAGGGCTTCGAGGAACTAAGCGAAGGTGAAGGCCAAGCGACGGCTTGTAGACCGAGGTACCATGGCTAAGGTGAAGAAGAGAGTACTTGCACTAAGTCGATGAACTAATCAGCTATGAAGAGTTACAACATGTCGATGCATCAGTAAGGTGACTTGAAGCCATGATTTGAACTCATATAAGGTGATATGGTACAAGTCACAAGGTTTGATTTGAGTTTGCTTCAAAAGGTGAGACAAAGATGTTTGTGATCCTTATGAAGCAATGCCATGGAGAAATCACACATGAGACACCAATGACTCAAGGAGTTTACTTAATTATATTTTATTTAACTTGAGTATAGGAGTCGTCGTACTATCAAGGGGGATCCAAAAAGAAGGTTGGTGTTTGCCAAAGCTCATGCCTCTATATTCAAAAGCTATTTTTTGAAAAGCAAAAATCTCTTTAAAATTCTTTGGTTGACCATGGTTAGGTTTGAGAAACCTAGAGTGTTCCTGTTGAAAAGCAGCTGAACTTCTTCAACTGCAGCTGAGCTTTTCAGCTGAGCTGAACTTCAGCTAAGTTGAGCTTCTTCAGCTGCAGCTGAGCTGAACTTCAGCTGAGTTGAGCTTCCTTAGCAGCAGCTGAGCTTTTCAGCTGAGCTAGACTTCAGCTGAGTTGAGCTTTCTCAACCTTAGCTGAACTCAACTTCAGCTGTGAACCTCTTTGACCATACACCAGCTGAACTTGCCTCCGGGCAGTTGAGCTGGGGTTTTCTCTCCTAAACTCACTGGTCAAGACCGGTTGAACTGGTCCTGAGGGGCAGTTCAGCTGGTCTCTTACCCCTCTGATCTCTGATCTGCAGTCTGCCAGTCAGACTGGCAAACAGGTCGCCAGGAGCTGTCAGGGGTGGTTCAACCGCCCCCCTTGGGCGGTTCAACCGGTGTTGGTCAACTTTGTCCTGTCTGCGGCTAGTCTGCATGTTAGTCTGCTAGTCAGACTGGCAGACAGGCTGCCAGGCCTGCCAGGGGCGGTTCAACCGCCCTAGGGGGCGGTTCAACCGGTCTCAGGCAGAAAAATCTGCCCAAACAGCTAGTTTTGAGCTCCACCTATATATACTCACTCCTACCTCTCACCCCACAACAGTGAGCATGATTTGAACTCCATTTCCAACTTGAGAAACACCTCCCACTCTCTCTCACACATCTCTTGCCTCTCCCATTTTAAATCTTTGGAGAGAAATCTTTGAGTGAGCTTGAGAGCTGCGGTTTTTGTGCTTCATCTCTAAATCTCTCTCGCTCTTCTTCATTCGAGCTTTGGTACTACATCGAGTTCTTTGTGGATTCATTACTCTTGGAGCTTCTAGCTCCTAGACGACTAGGTGTCTCTTGTGAGTCTCCAAATCTTGTGGAAGACCACAAGAAAGTTTGTATTACCCGCTCGTTTGAGCAAAGATTATTGTGTGGGCTTGACCTTTGTGATCGGCGAAGGGAGGATTAGGGTTGAAAGAGACCCGGCTCTTTGTGGGCGCCTCAACGAGGAAGTAGGGCACCTTGGTGGTGTGACCGAACCTCGGGATAAATCTTGTGTCTCTTGTGTTCTTGTTTATTGTGCTTATTCGTGTTCTTCATTATCTCACCCTTCCGTGGAAGATTTCTTCATATCTTTTTGATGTGTGGATTTTGAGAAGTGCCCTTCTCAGATCTACTACTTTGAACCCTGCGGATCATTTAGAACATCTCATTTCCAAAGTTAACTGGGTGAATTTCGAGATCAATTCAGTTTTACCCAGTTTGCTTCTAGTTTTTGTTAAAAAGTTTTAACTTGCCTATTCACCCCCCTCTAGGCAACTTTCAATTGGTATCAGAGGCTAATCCTCGTTCTAACGCTTAACTGTCTTAGGAAAAGATCATGTCGGGGGGACTAAGAAACGAAAGTGCTTCTAAGCTTGAAAAAGTTGAGGTTGCCTCGACTTTATCTTTTGGTGCAGATGTTGATCCTAGGGCAATAGATCTTGCCATGAGAATCGCCGAAAGGATGTTCCTAAAAATGAAGGAAGATGAGGTGAAGAACAAGATTGAAGAAGAAGAAAATGATTGATGGAGACCAAATGACGAATCCACCTCTTCACAAGGTTCGTCTTTCAAATCCACTTCTCATATGTGCTTTGTCGCTAATGGGAGTGACAGTGAAAGCGAAAGTGAGGATGAGGAGCATGAAAGTGATAGTGAAGATGAGGATGATCTCCAACAATTCTTCGCTCAACTAAGCAAGAAAAATCGGATGAGCCTACTCAAACTCATGGAAAGAGCGAAAGAACAAAAAGAAATGCTTCATAAGCAAGAAGACTTCCTCATCAGAAAAATCGAAGACTTAGAGAAGTTGACCAAAGAGCATGAGAAGCTAAAGTGCTCTCATAATGATTTGGTCCAAAGGTATGAACACATTTCAATTGAGCAAATTAAAGCTATTAATCATTCATCATATATTGCTCAATTGGAAAATAAAAATGCTATGCTCAAGAACACAATAGAAAAGCTAAATATTGAAAATCTAGCTTTGCAAGAAAAACATGATATGCTTGTGTGCTCTCATAATAAATTTATGGATTCACATATCATGTTAGAAATGGCTCATGAGGTTGTGTTAACTAATTTGAAAACATATCAACCTCACATATGCACATGTACTCAAATAGAAACTTTATTATCATGTGCTAACAAATGTTGCTCTCAAAAAAGCCAATCTTCCATTGAGTAAGATTTTTCAGGAACAAGTAATGTTTCCTATGCAAAAGAAAACAATGAGCTCAAGGAAGAAAATGAGAGGCTAAAAGGGAGCTTGACTCAATTGAAGGGGAAGTGTCATGCTCAACCTTCTCAAGATAACCGTGATAATATGGTGAAAAAGCTTGAGAAGGGGACAACCGTAGCATGCACAAAACCCCTTCAAAAGAATATCAAGCTTTCCAAGAAGCGCATGAGCAAAATTCAAGGTGAGAAAATTAATGCTCATACTATTTGCTCTAACAATGTACCTATGTGCTTCAACAAAGAAAGATCGAAGAGAAGCGATAGAAGGTGCTATGGATGCAAGGAGAAGGGCCATGAAATTGATTCATGCCCCCACATGAAGAACCAAAACCTTGCACGATCAAGAAAGATGACCATCAAAAAGGATGAAAGCAAAGGGCAAATGTATTGCAAGGACAAGCACCGCATTTGTTACAATTGCCGTGAAAAGGGTCATCTATTCAAGGTTTGTCCAAAGGGTAAAAATCCTAAGCCTAACTTGGTAATACATTCAAATATGCTTAGGAGACCCAAATTTGACTCTTGTGCTAGAAAGGTGATGAGTTCACCACATTCTAGGACCAAGGCTATTTGGGTGCCTAAGTCCTTATTGGCTAACCTTGATGGACCCATCATGAGATGGGTACCAAAATATACTTAATAAGTTTTTGCAGGTACCTAGAGATGATATGAAGCTTTGGGGTGCTTGAGCAGTTTAACTCAATTCTTATCTCAAGCTATCAATCTTACATTGTCTATCCTTTAAGATTGACCCAAAGATGAATTGAGTTGTTATATCACTAACTTCATATTCATCTCTAGCAAGAACTTGTGTTGTAGGGAATAAAGATTAACCTTTGTGGGAATCAAGCAAAAGGCCTACAACCAAGTGATATCCAAAGGATGGTAACAATTAATTCTTAAGTGCACATTGCTTTTAATTGGTATATTCCTTTGTGTCTTTTGTAGCCACATAGGAAAAATGAAGCACTTGAGAATAAACTTAAAAGGTTTTACCTTGCTTTGGAAGGGATCTAATTATATGGTAGATTGCAAGTTCATATTTTTATATTGTGACAATCTACATGCTTTAAATTGATTGTATGTATCTTGTGGCATATTTCAAGTTAATCATCATATTATTGCCATGACCTAGACATAAAGAGTATTATCCCATGTTCTTAAATGAATAGAATGCTAAGTAAGAAATTCAAATTCTTAAAGCACTTACCAAAAGGGAATTCTCTATATGACTAGAGTTGTGAGACTAATGTTTCTATCTAAGTGTTTATGTAGTCTCACAACATGAGAATGTGTTTCTCAAATGGAGTGTGCCATTCAACATTCAAAGAAGATCGAACCAATACTATGTGATGTATTCATTCTCGTTTAAATTGGTTTTGAGTCTTCTACATTAATCACTCACCATGCTATGAATTAAACTTGCCATGTAAACTTAATTAAATAATCATGCTTTGTTCACCTTGTTTAATTTTGGTGTTATGCATGATGCTTGTAAGGGCAATTTAGTTCATATCATGAGGTTTCCTTATTTTAGTAACCTTCTTGTCATTCATATACTAGAGGTTTCTAAATAGGAAACTATTGTTTGTGTTTCTAATGCAATCTCTTTTAAGCCATTTCATGGAAATTCATAAGTAGAGATTGTGCTCTTTCATTTGGTAAAATCACAAGCATTAAAGGTTAATCTTCACCTAAAAGAAAGGTTAGGAATGCTCAAGGCAAAGGTATGGAACTAGTTGTTTCATTTGGTATGTGACCAATAATAGTTCCTTTCAACTGGCATTCTTTCAATCGGTAATAATCTATTTTATGGAAAGAAATGTCAATATGAACGTTAAATTCTTTTTGGCTTAAATTTGTAAATTGGTGCATATTATTAATTCACTCATCCATGTGCATTAATTTAAAAGGAATTTAATTTATGCCTTTATGCCTCATAAATGATGATTTGTTTGCCATTCATATATAGATATCATCATTCATTAAATACTTCCTTGTACTACTAATACCTCTTTTCAAAGTGTTTTATCGACTAGTTTTAAAAGGAAAAGAGATAACAAAGAAGGAAGTCTCCACAAATGATGAAAAGAAGAATACTAAGGTGACACCACCACAGATAGTAAGATCCATCAAATTGGTATAACAAATGGTACGTTCTATATGGTGGTAAGTATTCTTAGGCATAAGTTAATTCATTGCAAATTTGTCATGCCTTGACCATGATATGTAATGTACTCCTCATGAGACTCTTAACTGAATTGAAAGTGTATGTGGCAAGTCATTCAAATACTTGATGCACATATCTAGTGGGAGAACATTATATATCTTGTGTCGTAGAGAATAAGTTTCCCTTGAGTAAGCTATACTAAGACAATCCAAAATGGTAAATTTGTATCTCATTCATATGGATTGTAATCTTTGTTTTCCAAATAGCTACTCTTGATGCAGTTTAAAATTCCCTTATCGTTAAATCTAAAAGTGCATAAGAATCCTTTTTGTTGATATTCATCACATACATATGCACTAACATGGATATGTTTTTAAAAACTGTAAAAGGTACAATTAGTGATCCATACTCTCAAAATTTTGGAAACTCATATTTTGATATCTTAGAAATCTACTTCAATCGATATCCATATGCCTCACATTGAATTGGATCACTAAGTTGTAAATTCCATGCATAACTTGTCTTTTTGATATGAATGCTTGAGCGACTAACCTTGATAAGCTAGGTGCACCCAAGGTCAAGATAGGTTCATCATCAAGAAGGCAACATAATGATGTATCAAGAAAAGGAGAAAAGGCTCCTATTCTTAACTCTAGGTTTTATCTGTGTGATTAAATATTGATTTGAAACCATGTAAGATGGTTGTCAAGTATATGTGGGTGCCTACACAAAGAGAAAGGCCACAATAAGGATTGTGTGGGTACTCAAGGATCTTACTACTAATCTCAAAGGACCCAATTCAAATTGGGTACCAAGATACGAAGCTTAAACTTGTTTTGCAGGATCATTCCTTCAATGGATCAAGTTGGGTGCTCGATAATGAATGTATAAATCATATTTGGAGATAGTAGCAAGGGTGGTAACAACTGAATCTCAAGTGCATATTATTTTCAAATCTTATCTTTTTGTGACTTATGTAGCCACTAAGGAAAAAGAAGCACTTGAGGATATACATCAGCTGTTGATTATGAAATAAAGGTCTAATTGGAAGTTGAATGAATATTATCATATGGTGAACAATCCAAAATTATGTGACGTATTCTCTATCTAGTTAATTTGGATTTGATTCTTCTATATTAGACACTCACCATAATATGGATTAAGTCATCTCTTTAGAATTCATTGAATAACCATGCATATTATCCATGTCATTCAAAATATATTGTGCATGAGGGCTCAAGGGAAATTTAGTCCATATTATGAGGTTTCTCTATTTTAGCAACTCGCTTGCCTTCCACATATAAAGGGTTGCTAAATAAGAAACTAGTGCTTGTGCTACTAATGTCATCTCTTGTGTTGAGTTTATCCATAGAAAATCTATGTTAAGAGATGGTGTTTGTTTTAAATTGGATAAATCACAAGCTTAAAGGATACTATTCAACTAAAGTAAGATGAAGTTGATAAGAGGCCAATGTATGAAAACTTCCTCTCCTTCAGTTGTTTTAGTATTCTATCCTTAGTGGGATGTACCATAGTATAGGTTAAATTCCTTGCAATATAAAATGTTCAATAGTGCATATAACTTTGACATCAACTATATGTGTGCACTAATTTAAAGGAATTTAGTCTATCCTTTTGGGTTTCAATAATGATGATTCATTTGCCATGCACATATAAGGATCATCATTTGTGAAACTCTCTCTTGTGTTTTTAATGCTCTCTTTTCTAAGTGTTTCAATAAGGTCCTTCCAAGTTCTTTGAAGATGGATTTAGAATCTACAAATATAAGAGTCTTGGTTCTTTCAATCATTGAGTTTCAATTAACCTCATATTGTGACACCCCAGTGTCACCTAGGGTTTCTCTCAAAGTGCTAACCCATGAACCATCATCTTATGTGAACCAAATTTAAGTATGAACATCAAATTGACTTAAGAATAAAGGATCCACCAAGCATATACTTAAAAGTATCATGTTCAAAACAAATGGGTTTTTCAAAAAGGCAAAATATGCAACCCCAACAAAAACCCTAATTGAGCCCTATGAGCAAAATTCAAGAGAATGGGGAAAAGGTCATGAAATATTTAAAATCATGGCTTGGGCCAATTATAAACATTGAAGTATATTTAATAAGAAACAATAAAGATTGAAGAATCTTGGCCAAAATAATTCAAATAAAACCCCAAATAAGCTTCTCATGTGGGGACTCAATAGGAATTCTGAATTTCAGAATTCTGAATTTCAGACCTTGAGCCAAAGATCAAGCGTGTTCACCTTGATCCCTAACTCAAATCCTAATGACCCATTAACAAAAACGTGCCTAACTAACCCCTCTGTCACCTGCCAGAAGATGGCATTGGGACGCGTGCCTCGGACACGTCAAACCAGAGATCTTCTCCCTATGTGCGGCAGTGAGACAAACCAGATTTCTTCCCTCTCTATCTCCTAATCCAGTCAACCAAACCTGCTAGCCTCCACACATAAACGACAAAGGGACCTGAGAGGAAGAGATCTCTCAATGGGATTATGGCCAAAATCTCCAAGATTTGGAGCCAATCCGCGCTTGAACTCGACCTCTCTCTGCGCTGCCTCGTGCTCGACGCTGTGCCAGGCGCCAGAGCGCGCACTGGCGTTCGCCGCGCACGCCCCGAGCACTTGTCAGAGCCTTGCCCTCGGCCGTGCTCGCCCGCGCCTATAAAGCCTCCCCGGGCGCGCCTCACTTCACCCCGCGCTCACCATCACCGGCCAGCCACCCCTCCTTAGCTCCGGCGAGCTCTTTTTCGCCCGCCATTGCCGCTAGAGCTTCGGCCACCGTGGCCAGCCCACTCCAATTGCCCCTAAGTCGCGCCGGTGCTTCGGTTAGTTCCGCCGTAGGCCCGTGAAGCTCCCCAAGCCCTCGGACCCGGCAGAACTTCACTGGAAGCCCGAGATCACCCTTGCCGGACTTCGGTCGCCCGCCTGCACGCGTGGACCGAGCTCTCCGGTGAGCCATTCTTCAATTCCTCGCGCGCACACCTTCCTTGATCCCTGGTGAAGCTCTCTGACCCGTTTGATTGGTCAATTTCGCCCTGGATAGGCAGGGCTCCTCGCCGCCGACGAGCTCCCCCGCCTGCGCTCGCGGACCGGCCAACTCCGACCACCCCCGACGACGACCCGCACATCGTTGTGATCCCCGAGACCTCCCCTACGTCCTCGACCACCTCACCGGAGCAAGCTCGCCGCCGGTAAGCCCCTCCGCCCTTTCTTTCGCCACGGGCACTGTTTAAGTTAGGAGAAGGACCTCGGGTTAGGATTAGAAGAACCCGAGGGGTTTTCTGCAATGTCAGTGTCTCATGTGAATAGTAGCCTAGGGACTATTTCGTGAGGAAAAACTTGAAACACCCGCCAGGGACCCCAGTGCAAAGTAGTTTTCCATTTAATCAATTCTGTTAATCTTTTTAAATAACCAGAGAACTTAGAAAATCCATAACTTGATGAATTCTTAATCAAAAGTTGTCAAACTAATTTTGCTAGATCCTAAATATTATGAACTATCCTTTAAAAATAATAAACCCTATGCTTTCTGTTCTAATTTTTAGAGTTTAAAATTAAAAACAGAAACTGACCAAACCTTGTTTAATTAAGGAAAATTAGTTTTTCCTCTGTGCTGAACCTAAGAAAATTTGTAGGTATTCAAACCTCATTTAGACACTGTTTAAAAATAGTAGGAACCCCAGTATTGAAGAATATAGTGTAAATATTCATTAAAAACCATTTCTGCTCAAAACTTAGGAAAATCAGAAAGGCATTAGAAATTAATGAACAGTGAGTGAAATTATTTTTCCTAGTTTGCTTAAGTAACAGAGAACCTAGGAAAAATAAAGAGACCTTTAGCCCAGATCAGTTTATAAATAAAATGTTTTATTTAGCATTATTCCAACTGGAAAACCAATTATTAGAAATTCAAAACCAGACCCAAAATTGATAATAAAAATCCAGTGGACTCATAACCACCAGAACCCCACTGCAAAAATAATGAACACCCTAGCCCATCATTTTAAGTAGGGTAAATAAGTATATTATGATAATGAGTCATTTTCTAAATAAATCATGAATAACCCATAATAATGCAATAAGGGGCAAATAAAATTTTGCTTGGTCAATAATGAGATAGGCCACCAGAGAAAAATGCAAACCCATTAAAAAGATGCAAAATAATACCTATTGCTAATAATTTATAAGAAAGGCCATTTGACCCAATTAATACATACCACCCCTTTCCCTTAAGCAAAAGATGCCAAACTTCAGAATGATTGCTCTTGCCCAAAATAGAAGCTAAGAAAAATCAGAAATTTGTTGTTTGATATTTTTCAAATAGAGTGGTAGTAGAAAGCACCCCTTTGGCTAGAAACTTGAGAAAACTCTAGTAAAATAATTAATAGGTAATAGTGACTAGGAATTTGTGTCAAGTCATGTTATAGCACCTAAAAGCCAGCAAAAATAAATTTTAGAGGATTACCTACTGTTAAGTAATAGTTGTAGTTCAAAGCACCCCTTCTGCCCTAAAATTTGGTAATTTTGTCCAGAGGAAACTGTTCACTTTTTGAACCCCAAATTTTGAGACAAAGAATTATACACCAGTAATAAGCCACTGTAATTTTTACAGGATTTTTGGAATTTTATTAAAACATCTTGTAGTTCAAACCCACTTCAAAAACTTAAGAAGAATAAAGAAAAAGGAAGAAGAAATAAACCTCACTCCAATAAGTCCAACTTGAATTCTCGTCAAACTCACTAAGGCTTAAAAAAAGGGAATTCAGTGGAACTCCAAAGAAAATAAACCTACCACTTACCTTAGCTAAGTGATCCAATTTACCAAGTATACCACCCAAGGGTCTCACATAAGTAAGGTTTAACTCTATCCAACTTAAGTAGACCATACACCATCAAAAGTTGTAATTTCTAAAGCACATATCATATCATGCATATATCTTACGCATTGCATTCATTAGATTGTAATCTTGCCGACGGAGAGTACGTGCTCATCCCCGAGCAAGGATCTGTCCAAGAGGAGGACCAGGAGCAGGCTTCCGAGGCTGCTATCGAGGATCTCCCCGCAACCCCAGCAATTGAAGGCAAGCCCCGGTTTATATGCATAATCGTATTATTATATGCTACTTTACTACACTTAATGCTTGTAGGTTTGTGATGTGCACTTAAGTGTAGGAGTTGCTTGAAACCTCTAGTTGCATGAACTTAGGATTCCTTTTTGAGATGAATACTAGTATGCTAGGTCGAGTAGCTGCTTGCTAATCAGGATCTCGGTAGAAGTCGAGTGATTTTTCTAGCACTCGCGCAAGGTCAGGAATTGATTGTATTCATCTTGATAACGAGATTTATGATAGTCTATGGACTTGGACCCAGGGAGGATGCCTTGTCCATGAGACGGGGAAAAGGAATTAAGGATTAATGTGTGGATACCTGAGTCAAGCGTTTGAACGTACTAAGCACATGCTGGAAAAAATGGTTACCGGTAAACCTAGTACCTGAGTGAAGCCGGGCGCGGACTTTATCCCTCATGCGACCTGAGACTGGGTCTCCCATGCTAGCTATGGTGGGTACAAGTGCGGTCACTGCACGGCGGCAGCCGGGGTCAGTGGAGCATTGTATGCCAAGGTGGTGAGGCCTGGACGCGAACGGGGAATCGATGGGGACGGTTGTCATATGTGGGGTCGGAGTACCCTGACATGCCGTGTGTTTAGGTTTACCTTGCAAGGTTAAAACTCGATTCGAATCGTCTGCTTCTCGCAGCTAATGAGACTGCTTGACCCCTTGTACTGCATCGAGTAAGAAGTGAAATGAGGTTACATGAGATAACTTGTTGATTGAACTAAATGCTTGTTACCATGTATGCTTAGAAGAAGCAAACCTAGCTAAGATAATGACGCTAGAAATTGAAAAGTTAAAAATGGATTTTAGAAACAGCTAGTGCTTTTGGCAAACCAAACCCCTCAGCCAAACAGCTGCATAGTCTAGAGGTAGAGGAGTAGACTCCTCACACCGGGTAAGTCTAGTTGAGTATTAGTATACTCAGCCTTGCTTGTGGCATAATCTTTGCAGGTACCATTCAGGAGATGGTTGATGGTGTGACTTGGCCTACCACCCTGCCACCGGGTTGGACGGTCGAGTGGGATGCTGCTCCGATAGGAGAGGAGCACGAGGAGTAGTGGGCTAGGCCTTGCCCGTTTCCTCGATACCGACGACATCGATTATCCGCTGCATTTTATTTCGTGAACTCTTATTTGCTACTCAAAACTCCGATCTATGTAATAATTCAGCACTTAATTTGAAGTTTCCTGTTTTATTGTATTTCTTCTGTGACTCACCTTCGAGTGAGATTGTGGAATTTGATCCTGGTTAAGTGGCTCCATCAGACTAGATCTGAGGGACTGACGGGTTATTCCGATTTAAGTGTGTTACAGCCCCTGAGGCGTGACTTAGGCACTTAAGCTGGAATAATTCGGGTGGTTCCGCCACAGCTGGTATCGGAGCAAATTCCACCACAGAGAAGGACAATAAACCGTGAATACCCATTTTCAAAATCTAAAACTTGCCTAGAAACTGCTAAGAATCGTCAGGACTAGACCGCTAGACCTAGGATGAAAGGCCTTAGGCATAGGGGGAGAAATAGGTGGTTAATTAATTAGGCCCCGTGGGCCCGTACTTATATTTCTAAGGATGCCCTAAAAGCACCCAATTTTTGGAGAGGCAACATTACTTCCAGCATGCATGCATTATAAACACGAAGAGGAATTAAAAAAAACTTGAGCTAACCCACTTTCTTTGAAACCATCCGGGCTCTCTTTTTCTTTTTCCTTCCACCATAATCTTTACCTTTGATTCCCTTTTGCAGATGAATTCACCCACCCCCACCAATGGAGGAGACACTCGTTTTAGTTCTGACTTCCTTTCCCGCGATGGCTTTCCCTCCATCTTGTGGGAAGTGCTTAACTCCGCCGGTTACCCTACGCCCCCTTTGTACACAGTGCAGTTGTATGAGGAGCATCGGGTACCTCGTTGTCGGGTCTGGCTGACTTTGGAGGCTCATCCCCTTCAGCCGGGTTGGCGTTCTCTTGATTCTGAGACGATTGGACTCAGAACGGATGACACCGTCGAAGCAGCAGCCATGAAGACTTTGACGACTTTTTGTGGCTACCATCCCCTGGAGATGGTGATGCACCCCTTGGGACTCTTCCCTGCTGAGAAGAGAGATGATCCCATGTGGTGTAACCGCGTGAGCCATGTGAAGGATGTGTGGGCAATGTATCCTGACTTGGTTGGGAGGGTCATCGTTCAGTGCATGAGTGCGCTGTACCGCCTTCAGGCCCTTCAGAGCGACGCTATGGCACACCTTGCTAACATCGCTCAAACCGCCAAGCTCACTCTCGACAGTCGGGAAGATTTTGTGGTCGATTTATCCACCGAGTTGGTAGAGAAGGATCTGCAGGTGGAAAGGCTGAGCCAGCGCATTACCACCTTGGAGCAGCAGGTGGAGATCCGAGACAACACCATTGATGTCTTGGAGAACCAGCTTCACGATGTGTAGAGGGAACTCGAAGAAGCGAATGACCACCTGGACATGCACCACTTGGAGATGGAGGCCAATGAAGCCTAAAGCGAGGGAGAAGAGGCTCCCGAGGAGCTAGGACCAGCCCCTGGTGCCAATGGGACTACCTCCACGATGCCTCCTTCACCCGTATCCAGTGTCGCTTCCACCGCTCAGGGTTAAACAGTCACTTTGACACTCTTAGGCGGATAGAAACCTATGCGAGCTTAGTTAATGACAGATTTTGGACTAGGCTTACGTGTACCTTCCCCTGATTGATGTAACCTTGTGAACCTTTTGAAATCTGTGGAATGTCGTCACCATGTTATCTTAATTTCGAACCTAATATTATGACTATGGCATTTTTCCTTCCATGTGAGGTGATATCTTGTTGTTCGAAACTGCGATTTGGGATAACAATGGCGGCAATCTCTGTTTTCAGATGGCAGCTAGGCAGCGTCGTGGGCATAACGAGCAGGTTCCCCCGCCACCTCCCCTAGCTCCCACAGTGCAGGAGCTGATGGCCCAGCAGAATGAGATTCTGCGGCAGCTCTTGCAGCGCCAGCCCCACCCTCAGCAGCATGGTGGAGGCCAGCATCAACGACCTCCGGCAATGGCAACTTACCAGGAGTTTCTGAGCACGCAGCCACCCTTGTTCACCAAGGCAGAGGATCCGTTGGACGCCGACGTGTGGCTTCGCGTCATCGAGTCCAAGTTTCCCCTCCTCACGGGAGACTGCCCTGATGCTACCAAGACTTGCTTCGCCGCGCAGCAGCTTCACGGATCTGCTCGGACTTGGTGGGACCACTTCTGTGCTATGCTCCCCACTGATCGTGAGGTGTCTTGGGAGGAATTCAAGAATGCCTTCAGAGGACACCACATCCCAGCTGACATTCTTGATCGGAAGCTGAATGAATTTCTGGCCCTTAATCAAGGAACCCGCACGGTACTGCAGTATGCGCAAGCCTTCAACGACCTGTGCCAGTATGCAGGGTACCATGCTGATTCTGATGAAAAGAAGAGAGACCGCTTCCGCAGGGGTCTTAATACCAAGCTGCGGGAATGACTCAACACTGTCCGGGCTGATAGCTTCAATGAGTTGGTCAACATGGCCATCTCCCAGGAGGATTGCATTATAGCTCACCGGGCAGAGAAGAAGAGAAAGGCACCGATGGCAGCACCATCCGCTCAGGCTCAGAGGTTCTGGGTTGTTTCTCACAATCAGAGCAGGGGTTTCCAGCAGCAGGCAGGCAGATGGGTGATCAGGCCACCTCAGCAGCAGCAGCCGGCACCCAACCGCTTTCTAGCTCCCGCTCCAAGGAACAATCAGCCTCCGTAGCAGCAGCAGTTCCGCCAGGGCAATGGGAACAAGTGTTTCACTTGTGGCAATGTGGGCCACTATGCCAAGAATTGTCCCAGGAACCAGCAGAGACAGATGCCAGCACCAAATCAGGACAAGGGAAGAAAGCAGAAGGTACAAGTCAGGCAAGGGAAGCTCAACTTCACTACTCTGGAGGAAGTACCTGAGGGAGCTCCTATCATGACCGGTATCTTTTCAGTTTATAATCAACATGTTTTAATTCTATTTGATTCTGGTGCATCTCATAGTTTCATTAGCCAGAAATTCAGCGCTAAATGTGAACTGCCAATCTCTCACTCAAAAGGGTCATTCATGATAGTCACACCTGGGGGTAAAATTTCGACTAATCAATTAAACCAAAGTGTGCCTATTCAACTGGGAAGCCACATTGTCAAAACCACTCTTCTTGTGTTGGGTTTGGAAAATGTGGACATTATTCTGGGAGCTAATTGGATGACCTTGCACCAAGTTGTGCTTGATGTAGCTAGCCATACTGTGGAAGTTAATTCTCTGTTCTGTGGGAACTTCACCTTAATTCTGCCTAGTCAGGGTTCTACTCAGTCATGTGCTTTCTCTATGATGGAGTTACCTCTGAAGAAGATCCCAGTAGTCTGTGAGTATGCAGATGTCTTTCCTGATGAATTGCCAGGGATGCCACCGGACCGGGATATTGAATTTGCCATCGAGTTGCAACCGGGAACGACCCCAATTTCCAAGAGGCCTTACCGAATGCCACCCGCTGAGTTGGCAAAATTAAAGAAGTAACTGCAAGAGTTGCTGGATAAGGGATTTATTCGGCCAAGTACTTCGCCTTGGGGATGTCCAACACTGTTTGTGAAGAAGAAGGATGAAAGCTTGAGGCTGTGTATAGATTACCGCCCTCTTAATGCGGTAACTATCAAGAACAAGTATCATTTGCCTCGTATTGATGTTCTTTTTGATCAGTTGGTTAGGGCCAAGGTGTTTTCCAAAATAGACCTTCGCTCTGGCTACCATCAGATCAAGATACGAGCAAGCGATATTCCGAAGACGGCATTCTCAACCAGATATGGGCTATATGAATTTTTGGTGATGTCATTCGGGCTGACAAATGCACCAGCATATTTCATGTATCTGATGAATTCTGTTTTCATGCCTGAATTGGACAAATTCGTAGTGGTTTTCATCGATGATATCTTGGTGTACTCGAAGAACGAAGAAGAACATGCCGGACATTTGCATGTAGTGCTTCAACGTCTGCGAGAGCACCACCTTTATGCCAAGTTGTCCAAGTGCGATTTTTGGCTGAAGGAAATCAAATTCTTGGGTCACACTATCTCTCAGGCGGGAATAGCTGTTGATCCTGATAAAGTGCAAGAGGTGATGAACTGGAAGCCACCAACGACTGTCCGTCAGATTCGGAGTTTTCTGGGATTAGCTAGTTATTACTGAAGATTTATTCCGGATTTATCTCGAATTGCGAAGCCTATAACTGAGTAGCTGAAGAAAGAAACCAAGTTTGTTTGGAGTCAGAAGTGCGAAGATGCCTTCCATGCATTAAGGCAGCATCTGACCATGGCTCCCGTGTTAGCGCAACCCGACAACAGCAAGCCTTTTGATGTATATTGTGATGCCTCTGGCACTGGACTAGGTTGTGTCTTAATGCAAGACAACCGCGTCATTGCTTATGCCTCAAGAGCACTCAGGCCTCATGAGCAAAATTATCCCACTCATGACCTCGAGTTGGCAGCAGTGGTTCATGCATTAATGATGTGGAGGCACTATTTAATGGGGACCCACTGCAACATCTTCACTGATCATAAGAGCCTTAAGTACATCTTTACTCAGGCTGATCTCAACATGAGGCAGAGGAGATGGCTAGAGCTGATCAAGGATTATGACCTGGAGATACATTATCACCCAGGAAAGGCCAATGTGGTAGCAGATGCCTTGAGTCGGAAGTTGCAATGCAATTGTATTCTGATGGATTCTCGTATTAACACTTTGTGTGATGAGTTGAGCAAGATGCAAATAGAAGTGATCCCTTCTGGTTCATTGTCTCACATTTCTGTCGAGCCAGCCTTGCAAGACTAGATCATCATGGCCCAGCTCAGTGACAAGGGAGTGCAGATTATCAAGAAGAATCTCCATCAGAAGATTGAAAAGTATGGTTGTTTCTGCCAAGATGAAAAGGGTGTGTTATGGTTCAAGAGCAGATTGGTGATTCCTAAAAACCAGGACCTCAAGAGGAAAATTTTGGATGAGGCTCATCTCTCCAAATTCTCTATGCATCTGGGAAGCACCAAAATGTACCATGATCTGAAACCTTTGTATTGGTGGACCAGAATGAAGAGGGAGATAGCCCAGTATGTATCGGAATGTGACACCTGTCAGAGGGTAAAGGCAAGCCACTTGAAATCAGCTGGAGCTTTGCAACCCCTATCTATACCTTCGTGGAAATGGGATGACATCAGTATGGATTTCATTGTGGGTCTGCCCAACACCTCTCGTCATCATGATTCGATTTGGGTTATTGTGGATCGACTAACGAAAGTGGCACATTTTCTTCCTGTGCACACCACTAATAAGGCTCAGAAGTATGCAGAATTGTATATTGACCGGATCGTGTGTTTGCACGGATTACCTCAGACCATTGTTTCTAACCGAGGATCCCAATTTGTTGCCAGATTTTGGGAACAACTGCAGGAGTCTTTGGGAACTAAGCTAATCAGAAGTTCAGCTTACCACCCACAGACTGACGGTCAGACGGAAAGGGTAAACCAAATCCTGGAAGACATGCTGAGAGCTTGTGCAATCGATTGTGGCAAGAACTGGGATAAGCACCTCTCCTTGGCAGAGTTTGCTTATAACAACAGTTATCAATCCAGCCTAAAGATGGCGCCCTTCGAAGCTCTCTATGGAAGAAGGTGCAGAACACCACTTAATTGGTCTCAACCTGGAGAGAGAGGAGTTTTTGGACCTGACTTAGTGACTGAAGCCGAAAGGAAGGTCAAACTAATCAGGAAGAATCTAGAAGCTGCTCAGGCCAGGCAGAAGAGTTACCATGACAGAAGAAGGAAACCTCTCCAATTCAGGGTGGGAGATTTTGTGTACCTCAAGGTATCACCCACCAAGGGAGTGCAGAGGTTTGGAATTAAAGGCAAGCTAGCCCCTCGTTACATTGGACCTTATGAGATCATCGAAGCATGTGTACCCGTGGCATATAAGTTGAAGTTACCTTCAAGGATGTCCACCATTCACAGTGTGTTCCATGTATCTCAAGAAGTGTGTTTGATTGCCGATAGAGATCTTAGGAGAGCCAGAATTGGAGATAGAACCAGATCTATCGTACCAAGAGTACCCTTCCAAGATTCTGGATTGCAAGGAAAGATCAACTCGGGCTAAATCGATCAAGATGTATAAAGTCCAGTGGAGTAATCACTCAGAGGAAGAAGCTACTTGGGAAACTGAGGAATTCTTGAGATCCAACTTCCCCGATTGCCTATCTAAGGAAGCTGGTATGTAATCACACCCAACCCCTCCTCCTGCCCTCCGAATCTAAATTCTAAAGATATAATCTTAATTCAGGATAAAGTAATCACGAAACAAAATTTAAGAAGGACTTCCTTCTGAAGTTGCAAAGAGAATGACATTCGAAGAGCAATTTGATCTGATAATAACAATAATCACCCACTTCCTATAAGTATCACCCTTCGCTTCACCCCGGAAGGACTCTGGCCCAAATCTCGGGATGAGATTCTGTTAAGGGGGGAAGGCTGTGACACCTCAGTGTCACCTAGGGTTTCTCTCAAAGTGCTAACCCATGAACCATCATCTTATGTGAACCAAATTTAAGTATGAACATCAAATTGACTTAAGAATAAAGGATCCACCAAGCATATACTTAAAAGTATCATGTTCAAAACAAATGGGTTTTTCAAAAAGGCAAAATATGCAACCCCAACAAAAACCCTAATTGAGCCCTATGAGCAAAATTCAAGAGAATGGGGAAAAGGGCATGAAATATTTAAAATCATGGCTTGGGCCAATTATAAACATTGAAGTATATTTAATAAGCAACAATAAAAATTGAATAATCTTGGCCAAAATAATTCAAATAAAACCCCAAACAAGCTTCTCATGTGGAGACTCAATAGGAATTCTGAATTTCAGAATTCTAAATTTCAGACCTTGAGCCAAAGATCAAGCGTGTTCACCTTGATCCCTAACTCAAATCATTGGGACGTGTGCCTCGGACACGTCAAACCAGAGATCTTCTCCCTGTGTGCGGCAGTGAGACAAACCAGATTTCTTCCCTCTCTATCTCCTAATCCAGTCAACCAAACCTGCTAGCCTCCACACATAAACGACAAAGGGACCTGAGAGAAAGAGATCTCTCAACGGGATTATGGCCAAAATCTCCAAGATTTGGAGCCAATCCGCGCTTGAACTCGACCTCTCTCTGCGCTGCCTCGTGCTCGACTCTGTGCCATGCGCCAGAGCGCGCACTGGCGTTCGCCGCGCACACCCCGAGCACTTGTCAAAGCCCCGCCCTCGGCCGTACTCGCCCGCGCCTATAAAGCCTCCCCGGGCGCGCCTCACTTCACCCCGCGCTCACCATCACCGGCCAGCCACCCCTCCTTAGCTCCGGCGAGCTCTTTTCCGCCCGCCATTGCCGCTAGAGCTTCGGCCACCGTGGCCAGCCCACTCTAGTCGCCCCTAAGTCGCGCCGGTGCTTCGGTTAGGTCCGCCGTAGGCCCGTGAAGCTCCCCAAGCCCTCGGACCCGGCAGAACTTCACCGGAAGGCCGAGATCACCCTCGCCGGACTTCGGTCGCCCGCCTGCACGCGTGGACCGAGCTCTCCGGTGAGCCATTCTTCAATTCCTCGCGCGCACACCTTCCTTGATCCCTGGTGAAGCTCTCTGACCCGTTTGATTGGTCAATTTCACCCTGGATAGGCCGGACTCCTCGCCACCGACGAGCTCCCCCGCCTGCACTCGCGGACCGGCCAACTCCGACCACCCCCGACGGCGACCCGCACATCGTTGTGATCCCCGAGACCTCCCCTACGTCCTCGACCACCTCACCGGAGCAATCTCGCCTGGTAAGCCCCTCCGCCCTTTCTTCCGCCGCGGGCACTGTTTAAGTTAGGAGAAGGACCTCGGGTTAGGATTAGAAGAACCCGAGGGGTTTTCTGCAATGTCAGAGTCTCATGTGAATAGTAGCCCAGGGACTGTTTCGTGAGGAAAAACTTGAAACACCCGCCAGGGACCCCAGTGCAAAGTAGTTTTCCATTTAATCAATTCTGTTAATCTTTTTAAATAACCAGAGAACTTAGAAAATCCATAACTTGATGAATTCTTAATCAAAAGTTGTCAAACTAATTTTGCTAGATCCTAAATATTATGAACTATCCTTTAAAAATAATAAACCCTATGCTTTCTGTTCTAATTTTTAGAGTTTAAAATTAAAAACAGAAACTGACCAAACCTTGTTTAATTAAGGAAAATTAGTTTTTCCTCTGTGCTGAACCTAAGAAAATTTGTAGGTATTCAAACCTCATTTAGACACTATTTGAAAATAGTAGGAACCCCAGTATTGAAGAATATAGTGTAAATATTCATTAAAAACCATTTCTGCCCAAAACTTAGGAAAATCAGAAAGGCATTAGAAATTAACGAACAGTGAGTGAAATTATTTTTCCTAGTTTGCTTAAGTAACAGAGAACCTAGGAAAAATAAAGAGACCTTTAGTCCAGATCAGTTTTTAAATAAAATGTTTTATTTAGCATTATTCCAACTGAAAAACCAATTATTAGAAATTCAAAACCAGACCCAAAATTGATAATAAAAATCCAGTGGATTTATAACCACCAGAACTCCACTGCAAAAATAATGAACACCCTAGCCCATCATTTTAAGTAGGGTAAATAAGTATATTATGATAATGAGTCATTTTCTAAATAAATCATGAATAACCCATAATAATGCAATAAGGGGCAAATAAAATTTTGCTAGGTCAATAATGAGATAGGCCACCAGAGAAAAATGCAAATTAATTAAAAAGATGCAAAATAATACCTATTGCTAATATTTTATAAGAAAGGCCATTTAACCCAATTAATGCATACCACCCCTTTTCCTTAAGCAAAAGATGCCAAACTTCAGAATGATTGCTCTTGCACAAAATAGAAGCTAAGAAAAATCAGAAATCTGTTGTTTGATATTTTTCAAATATAGTGGTAGTAGAAAGCACCCCTTTGGCTAGAAACTTGAGAAAACTCTAGTAAAATAATTAATAGGTAATAGTAACTAGAAATTTGTGTCAAGTCATGTTATAGCACCTAAAAGCCAGCAAAAATAAATTTTAGAGGATTACCTACTGTTAAGTAATAGTTGTAGTTCAAAGCACCCCTTCTGCCCTAAAATTTGGTAATTTTGTCTAGAGGAAACTGTTCACTTTTTGAACCCCAAATTTTGAGACAAAGAATTATACACCAGTAATAAGCCACTGTAATTTTTACAGGATTTTTGGAATTTTATTAAAACAACTTGTAGTTCAAACCCACTTCAAAAACTTAAGAAGAATAAAGAAAAAGGAAGAAGAAATAAACCTCACTCCAATAAGTCCAACTTGAATTCTCATCAAACTCACTAAGGCTTTAAAAAAAGGGAATTCAGTGGAACCCCAAAGAAAATAAACCTACTACTTACCTTAGCTAAGTGATCCAATTTACCAAGTATACCACCCAAGGGTCTCACATAAGTAAGGTTTAACTCTATCCAACTTAAGTAGACCATACACCATCAAAAGTTGTAATTTCTAAAGCACATATCATATCATGCATATATCTTACGCATTGCATTCATTAGATTGTAATCTTACCGACGGAGAGTACGTGCTCATCCCCGAGCAAGGATCTGTCCAAGAGGAGGACCAGGAGCAGGCTTCCGAGGCTGCTATCGAGGATCTCCCCGCAGCCCCAGCAATTGAAGGCAAGCCCCGGTTTATATGCATAATCATATTATTATATGCTACTTTACTACACTTAATGCTTGTAGGTTTGTGGTGTGCACTTAAGTGTAGGAGTTGCTTGAAACCTCTAGTTGCATGAACTTAGGATTCCTTTTTGAGATGAATACTAGTATGCTAGGTCGTGTAGCTGCTTGCTAATCAGGATCTCGGTAGAAGTCGAGTGATTTTTCTAGCACTCGCGCGAGGTTAGGAATTGATTGTATTCATCTTGATAACGGGATTTATGATAGTCTATGGACTTGGACCCAGGGAGGATGCCTTGTCCATGAGACGGGGAAAAGGAATTAAGGATTAATGTGTGGATACCTGAGTCAAGCGTTTGAACGTATTAAGCACATGCCGGGAAAAATGGTAACCGGTAAACCTAGTACCTGAGTGAAGCCGGGCGCGGACTTTATCCCTCATGCGACCTGAGACTGGGTCTCCCATGCTAGCTATGGTGGGTACAAGTGCGGTCACTGCACGGCGGTAGCCGGGGTCAGTGGAGCACTGTATGCCAAGGCGGTGAGGCCTGGACGCGAACAGGGAATCGATGGGGACGGTTGTCAAGTGTGGGTCGGAGTACCCTGACATGCCGTGTGTTTAGGTTTACCTTGCAAGGTTAAAACTCGATTCGAATCGTCTGCTTCTCGCAGCTAATGAGACTGCTTGACCCCTTGTACTGCATCGAGTAAGAAGTGAAATGAGGTTACATGAGATAACTTGTTGATTGAACTAAATGCTTGTTACCATGTATGCTTAGAAGAAGCAAACCTAGCTAAGATAATGACGCTAGAAATTGAAAAGTTAAAAATGGATTTTAGAAACAGCTAGTGCTTTTGGCAAACCAAACCCCTCAGCCAAACAGCTGCATAGTCTAGAGGTAGAGGAGTAGACTCCTCACACCGGGTAAGTCTAGCTGAGTATTAGTATACTCAGCCTTGCTTGTGGCATAATCTTTGCAGGTACCATTCAGGAGATGGTTGATGGTGTGACTTGGCCTACCACCCTGCCACCGGGTTGGACGGTCGAGTGGGATGCTGCTCCGGCAGGAGAGGAGCACGAGGAGTAGTGGGCTAGGCCTTGCCCGTTTCCTCGATACCGACGACATCGATTATCCGCTGCATTTTATTTCGTGAACTCTTATTTGCTACTCAAAACTCCGATCTATGTAATAATTCAGCACTTAATTTGAAGTTTCCTATTTTATTGTATTTCTTCTGTGACTCACCTTCGAGTGAGATTGTGGAATTTGATCCTGGTTAAGTGGCTCCATCAGACTAGATCTGAGGGACTGACAGGTTATTCCGATTTAAGTGTGTTACGGCCCCTGAGGCGTGACTTAGGCACTTAAGCTGAAATAATTCGGGTGGTTCCGCCACACATATCAAGTATGATCGAATCAAGAAAAGATGAATGAAGTTCAAGATCACTTGGTTGGATGAAATCATAATGAGAAAAGAAATCACAGTGAATCAAGAAGGAAGTTGAACTATCCTGTCAACCAAATGATGAAGATGTAGTGACTTATTTATATGATATCCTTCATTATGACGAGGTTTGAGGTTCATATTAGCATGCTTTACCCTTCAGGATTTCAATTGATATACTTTCAGTTCTTAAATCTTCAATTGGTTTAATTTTCATCATCTATATAAAGCATGTTATGATAGGCCAAGATATAGTACAAACATCTCCTTTAACCTCACATTGTTAATGTGCATAAGTGTACTTTGTGTACTCTTGCATGCACAAATTGAGGGAGGATTTAGCCTATATCTTGTGAGACTAATGATTTCTTTCAAGTTCATGTTGTGTAGTCTCACACCTTGGAGAACATCAAATGAGGATGAATGGTTCCATAGAAATGAAAATGAGTTTCTCTTGAACCTATCAAGAAAATGAGTTTCTCTTGATCGTTTGAAGAGGATGAGTTTCTCTTTGAAATGTCAAGCCTATCAAAAGCTAAGATGGAAATTCATGATTATAATGGAGACCATGTGGCGTAGAACAAAGGTTCAAATTGTAGAACTTAATCCCCTGGCCTCACAAGTCCAAGTGCATAAGCTAAACAAATATTCATCACTTGTATGCACACATTTAGGGGGAGAATGGTCTATAATTTGAATCTTTGAGACTAACTTCATTTTCAAGTCTATTATGTGTGTAGTCTCAAATTAGAAAGGAATGTTTGGGCAAAGACAATCACTTCCACTGCAAATTTTGATGGGTATCAAAGATTCTTTGCTCCAATAAATGTATCTTTTATACATTTCATAAGGGAATGAGTTTCTCTTTTATATGTTACTCCAACATCATCTAAAACTGGTAAGCATGTATCATATTCTTTTGGTTTGCAAATGTCTAAAGTAGCATAACTTATAAATTCTCCTGTCTAGAACTTAATTGATTAAATAGTGCACATGTTCCTTATGTTGCATGATTATGTTCAATTAATACTCCTTGTATGCAAATGGTACTTTAAGTTGCAAATAAGTACTCTCAACAGGTATTAATTGAATTCATATATATGTGTGCACTAAAACTTGAGGATAACTTTGTGTAATATGCAATTAGTGATTTGATTATCTATCAAATTGTATCAATTGGTGGTTTTCAATTGATATTTTTCGAACATAATCACTAGTTGTATAATCCATACTTGTGCAATTTTCATGCTGCCTCTTATTATGATAAGAAAATGCTAGGTCACATCTAGACTCCAGGTATCAAGATTTATCTTTCAATTAGTATGACAATATTCAGTTGATATCTTGGACCTATGTCACAACTATACAAACAAGAGCTTGCAAATGAATTGTAAATCCAACACAAGTTTGGAACTCCCCTTGAAAAGGTAAAACGCAAAGGTACATCACTTATGACACTTCTCCATTACCTTTGTGCCATATAAGGACCCTTTTCATGATAGTGTGTTCCCATCTAGCTTAATCATAATTTCTACCCTTTATATTCTTTGTATCCTTTTTGGAGATTTATGACAAAGGGGGAGAAATTTTGCATTAAAGCTTACCTTTAGTCTTATGTAACTAAGTGTTAGAAGACTTTTAAAAAGGGGAGAAATAATTAACAAAAAGGGGAAGTCATAAGAAAAACATAAGATGTAGAAAGTTGATAAGTGCATTCCATGTCATGAGCATCACTTTATTTTATGACACACTGCACCCCATGAATAGTATGATATAAGTTGTCTACTTTGACCCAAATATGTGCTTTTGGCATTTGAGTACAAAAGTGTTATTTCCTGAAATGCACATATTTAGGGGGAGGAAACTATATCATAGGATTCAAAATCTTATTTATTAAATCTTATGTAAGCTTTAAATGTGTTGTCATCAATCACCAAAAAGGGGGAGATTGAAAGTGCATTCATCCCTTTTGTGAGTTTTGGTGATTTGGATGACAACACATTTAAAAGACTAACAAGTTTGCTAAGTGTTGAACAGGAAATTCAGTATGATGAACATACTTGAATAGTGTATAGTGACAGTGAACAAAGGTTCAACACAAGGTTAAATAACCAGTGAGATAATGCAAATGGATTTAATATGATCTCTATATTGGTTTGAATATATGGACAAGACCTGAGAAATCACTACATACATATGATCAGAATAGAGGATGAAGTGATTAAGAGGATTGGTCAAGCCAAAATGAATAAGATATGAGGAATCGTGAATTGGCTTGACCATATTACTATCAGTCCATATATGCTTCTATGAGAATCAAACTAAAGCTTGATTAATCTTAACAGTTATATCTAGAAGACATTCAAGCAAGGTTCACAATATTGAAGAAATGATTCTCTCAATGGATGCTCAATAGGATGTGACTCAAGAATGGCTTGATAGGGTGAAGATAGCAAGGAAAGGGCTTCGAGGAACTAAGCGAAGGTGAAGGCCAAGCGACGGCTTGTAGACCGAGGTGCCATGGCTAAGGTGAAGAAGAGAGTACTTGCACTAAATCGATGAACTAATCAGCTATGAAGAGTTACAACATGTCGATGCATCAGTAAGGTGACTTGAAGCCATGATTTGAACTCATATAAGGTGATATGGTACAAGTCACAAGGTTTGATTTGAGTTTGCTTCAAAAGGTGAGACAAAGATGTTTGTGATCCTTATGAAGCAATGCCATGGAGAAATCACACATGAGACACCAATGACTCAAGGAGTTTACTTAATTATATTTTATTTAACTTGAGTATAGGAGTCGTCGTACTATCAAGGGGGATCCAAAAAGAAGGTTGGTGTTTGCCAAAGCTCATGCCTCTATATTCAAAAGCTATTTTTTGAAAAGCAAAAATCTCTTTAAAATTCTTTGGTTGACCATGGTTAGGTTTGAGAAACCTAGAGTGTTCCTGTTGAAAAGCAGCTGAACTTCTTCAACGGCAGCTGAGCTTTTCAGCTGAGCTGAACTTCAGCTGAGTTGAGCTTCTTCAGCTGTAGCTGAGCTGAACTTCAGCTGAGTTGAGCTTCTTCAGCTGCAACTGAGCTTTTCAGCTGAGCTAGACTTCAGCTGAGTTGAGCTTTCTCAACCTCAGCTGAACTCAACTTTAGCTGTGAACCTCTTTGACCATACACCTGCTAAACTTGCCTTCGGGCAGTTGAGCCAGGGTTTTCTCTCCTAAACTCACTGGTCAAGACTGGTTGAACTGGTCCTGAGGGGCAGTTCAGCTGGTCTCTGACCCCCTCTGACCTCTGATCTGCAGTCTGCCAGTCAGACTGGCAAACAGGTCGCCAGGAGCTGTCAGGGGCGGTTCAACCGCCCCCCTTGGGCGGTTCAACCGGTGTTGGTCAACTTTGTCCTATCTGCGGCTAGTCTACGCGTCAGTCTGCTAGTCAGACTGGTAGACAGGCTGCCAGGCCTGCCAGGGGCGGTTCAACCGCCCTAGGGGGCGGTTCAACCGGTCTCAGGCAGAAAAATCTGCCCAAACGGCTAGTTTTGAGCTCCACCTATATATACTCACTCCTACCTCTCATCCCACAGCAGTGAGCACGATTTGAACTCCATTTCCAACTTGAGAAACACCTCCCACTCTCTCTCACACATCTCTTGCCTCTCCCATTTCAAATCTTTGGAGAGAAATCTTTGAGTGAGCTTGAGAGCTGCGGTTTTTGTGCTTCATCTCTAAATCTCTCTCGCTCTTCTTCATTTGAGCTTTGGTACTACATCGAGTTCTTTGTGGATTCATTACTCTTGGAGCTTCTAGCTCCTAGACGACTAGGTGTCTCTTGTGAGTCTCCAAATCTTGTGGAAGACCACAAGAAAGTTTGTATTACCCGCTCGTTTGAGCAAAGATTATTATGTGGGCTTGACCTTTGTGGTCGGCGAAGGGAGGATTAGGGTTGAAAGAGACCCGACTCTTTGTGGGCGCCTCAACGAGGAAGTAGGGCACCTTGGTGGTGTGACCGAACCTCGGGATAAATCTTGTGTCTCTTGTGTTCTTGTTTATTGTGCTTATTCGTGTTCTTCATTCTCTCACCCTTCCGTGGAAGATTTCTTCATATCTTTTTGATGTGTGGATTTTGAGAAGTGCCCTTCTCTTATCTACTACTTTGAACCCTGCGGATCATTTAGAACATCTCATTTCCAAAGTTAACTGGGTGAATTTCGAGATCAATTCAGTTTTACCTAGTTTGCTTCTAGTTTTTGTTGAAAAAGTTTTAACTTGCCTATTCACTCCCCCTCTAGGCAACTTTCAACTACCAAGGTGACCCAGCAGGGTATCACTACGTAGCCTTTACAAAGATTCCCCGGGGCTATAGCCGTCCGTTAGGTTTCCTAAATGTACCGCACTCCTCCCCAAGGGACAAATCAACCTTGGCAGAGCGAGCCGCATACACCGAGCCCCATTGACGGCACAACGGCTAAGCGAACTACACCCCGGTTCCTCTAATTACTCAGCTAAGGGCGTCCCACTCCACCCTCATGGTTGCACTGTTTTCCCGAACGGTCATCCAACGAACAGGTCCTTACGGAGAGGCACTCGAGAAACCGCTCGAGCCCCCTTGAAGGCCACAAGTATAACATCATAAGAAAAGAGGGGAAAACAGCGTATCATTGATAATTCTCATCATGTTCATTGATTTGAGTTGAGCAATAGCATAAGACTAAGCAATAATAATCCAACCCAAATAGGTAAACAAGGACATGGATAACAAAAGCTAGTCAATCCTTAGGTATAAATGTGTAATGCGGGAGGTGAATTAAAGAAAGTATAGGACAGAGATAGGTCAAGGGACACTTGCCTCCACCAACCGACTGCTGCTCAGGGGCTTCTCCTGCGAGTTCTTTGGGCTCTTCAACCGGATCGTTCTCTATGCGAGCGCAAACATACATACATCCACACATTTAATACAAATGAACAATACACCATACAATAGAATGCAGTAAATAAACAGACGTTCCACGCGGGTTCGCAATTAAAGCTAAGAGAGAAAGAGAAAAAGACAGTCGAGAAACGATCACGTTACATGATTGTGAATTAAATTAATCGCTCAATGGAAGTGAATTAATTTGGACACTACGTTTTAGCATAAAGTAAAGTCAAGCTCCACATTTAATTATTGTAAACAATTGAAGGTGAATGAAAGGGAGCGGTCGCACGTCGAGACGTACAACACGACATTTAGATTGAATTAAGAAGTAAACGACTCGCCGCGCGATAGAGCACACAACGAGACACTTGCACTAATTTTAAAGAGACGTTAAGCATCGCGTGACGAAGCACACGACGACATACGCCAACAGGGCTGAGTTTAAAGTGGAACGTCGCGTGTCTGGACGCGCGACATCGCACCTTAAACAACATGAAATTAAAATAGATTGTCGCGCGACGAAGCGCGCAACACAACACTTTAATGAATATAAACTAAAAGAATCGTCGCGCGACAAAGCGCGCGACGCAGCACATTAATAAACACAAATTTAAATTGAATCGTCGCGCGACGAAGCGCGCGACGCAACACATTGATAAATACGAACTTGAATTGAATCGTCGCGCGACGAAGCACGCGACGCAGCACATTAATATAATCTGAAATTAGACGAATTCGTCGCGCGACAAAGCGCGCGACGCAGCACGCTAACTAACGGAGTTTGAAATTAGCTACAACCAAAAAAATAATCACCGCGCGCATGGGTTTGTGCACGCGGGAACGCGTTAGGAGGTAAACGGGGCTACGCGAGTCGCGCCGGGGCCGGGATACCGCGCGTAGGGGGCCGAGGGCCGCGCGCAGGGGCCGAGCCGCCGCGCTGGGGCAGAGGGCCACGCCGAGGGCCATGCCACGCCGGGGGGGCCGAGCAGGGGAGGGAGCAGGGGAGGGAGTAGGGGCGCGCGCGCAGGGGAAGAAAAGAGGAGGGAGGGAGGGAGAGAGAGAGAGAGGAGAAGGGAGGGGAGCTCACCTCGCGATCCAACTCCGGCGATCACCGTCTCCAAAACCTAGGGCACCACTGGAGGGAGGGAGAGAGATGGGAGAGAGAGATTGCTGCTGAAGCGTCCCCGATCCTCTGGGACTCAAATGTGATACAATTACTAGTCCCAGGAGGCTAGTAAACACATTTATACATCAGATGATACCAAATCTGATCAAACGAGACAAACCTACAAAGGTGGCGAACAACTTTAAGAGTTGGTCCACAACTCGGGACATATCATCAGAGTGGGGCTGAAGCAGCCCGATATACGCAGCGAAGCAAATCAGCGGTCCAACAGCCACAGGCAAGGTTGGGAACAGTCGTAACTCTTACCCGATCTCCTTTTTCTGAAAAACAACAAATAAGCAAGGGTGAGTACAAACGTACTCAGCAGCCCACCTTCACCCGCGGAATGGGGAAATCAGATATAATGCATGGAATATGTGGAGCTCAGGATATTTGCAGAAACAGCAATATTTTATGCAGGGTTGTTTTGAAAAACATTTTGTATTTTGCAAAGTGCATCCTCTCCAAAAGGAGCAGGAAGTTTTTCAGTATTATAACAAAATCCCCTGGACTAAACCATCCAGGCATCTCAGCAGTTTCCCACTGGTTTTCCTTTTCAAAAACAGCTACTGGACTTCCCGTCCAGCATAGCTCACGGCTCAACTGCCGGACCTTTTAAAAACCACTTTTCTCAAAAGCACCTCTTTTTTGAAAACAAAACATTAATTGCCATACCATACCAGACTCGTCCATTCCTGTGGACACAGACTATTCGAATAGGTTTTCAAACTCTGCGCAGAGGTGTACACTTTACCCACTAGTCCGGCTCTGCGATCTCATAGCTAGTGAGACCCGAATCCGAATCTCTTTCTTTCCTCACACGTCCTAACCTTAACGGTTATACCGGAAGGAGTCAGGCCACCGCCATGCCCAAACCGGACAAAACATTCCCCCTCCTTATCCTCCCGGTGCTCCCCAGCCTTCATAACCCTGGGGTTGGACTGTACGAGTTCAGATTGAGTGACTGCCCACACAGTCTCGAGTGGTTGTACTATTAAAGAGTACAGGTAGTGAAGATGACAAACCGGTCCTTATACGAGGGGACAATCCTTCTGCTCACGCCTAAACCAGCTGAGCCATCACCTTAGGCCCTCCCCTAAACCAGGGAGTCCCTGATCATCCCTACTCAAAGGTGATAAGGGTGAAAACCCTTCATCAAACACATTTTGAAAAGCATTTTCTTTTGAAAACTCACACCTTTCCTCAAATCATTTGTAACAAATATATCAGGGATTGATTGCGGCAAGCGGATGGGTGGCCATAATAACTTGTCTTAAAATCATATCATGCATAAAATAACAGGCTAAGGGTTGTGGTTGAAAAATCATAGGTAATTTATGCATCAAAGGGATCCAGTGAGCTTGCCGTGCTTATTCGGCGAAGGGGGAAGGAGAGCTCGCGGAACTGGCTTCTGGCTCCACCGCCTGGCGTAGACTTGCAGATCTGGCCTCCACGAGATGGCACGAACGCTCCGATAACTATGCAACATGAACAAGCAAACATACAAACCAGCAAGTATACCAACAAATATTTAGTATAGTGGTCAGAATAGCGATATATGGATGGGTAGAGTCTTGAGTAGAATCTGTGTCATGTGGTGTTGTGATATTACTGGTGGTGGAGCGGAGGTGCTTACCAGGAGGGTGGACTAGAGGCGAAGCGACACTAGGCGTGTAGCCGGCAGAGCGGAGTAACTGAGTGGGTGGGGTGTTTGCCTTGGCTGAGGGTGTTGAGTGTGTGTGGAGAGGGAGAGGGTAGCTGGGTGTATTTATAGCTGAGTGTATGTGGTGTAGCACAGTGAAGTTCACTGTTGGTGAGAATAGTGACGAATGAATCGTCTGACTTAGTATGAACAGGAGAGTTATAGGCAGAATATGGGACAAGGGTATTTTGGGAGTTTTCTGGAATATGGACCATGCTTAAGGGATGACATGGTTGGTTAGGGAATAGTTTGATAAGAATTTAGAAACGAGAATTATTGGAATCTAAGTTTGGAAGCCTGGTTCGAAGGAATCTCAAAGTTAAGTGTGCTCAACTTGGAGAAACCTGGGATGGGTGACCAGATGGGAAGTTCCCTACTGGAAGGAAAATCACAGTCACCGGAGTTCGTATGACTGGAATATGGGTCTGGCTGGTCTTAGGTGGACTGGACAGCATGATGTATGAGTAGTTGAAATTTGGGGTGATCGGCTAATCGATGAATAGTAACGATGAATAGTGGCGATGGAAAAGTAATTATAGATAGCGTCTATGAATAGTAACGATGATGAATAGTAATGGTAAATAGTAACGATGATGAATAGTGTATGTGAATAGTAACGATGAATAGTAACGGTGAATAGTAACGATGAATAGTAATGGTGAATAGTAATGGTGAATAGTGACAGTGAATAGTCGTATGAACGAACGATGAACGATGAATAGGAACTATGAACGAACGGACGAACGATCGAATGATCGGACGAACGAACGATTGGAATTTCGGCAGCATAACGGCAGGAAAAGATTATTTGGACGAACGAACGGACGAACGATCGAATGATCGGACGAACGAACGATCGGAATTTCGGCAGCATAACGGCAGGACAAAGATTATCTGGAAGAACGATGAATAGGGGCTATGAACGAACGATGAACGATGAATAGGGACTATGAACGAACGATGAACGATCGAATGATCGAACGAACGAACGATCGGAATTTCGGCAGCATAACGGCAGGAAAAAGATTATTTGGAAGAACGATGAATAGGGACTATGAACGAACGATGAACGATGAATAGGAACTATGAACGAACGATGAACGATCGAATGATCGAACGAACGAACGATCGGAATTTCGGCAGCATAACGGTAGGAAAAAGATTATTTGGACGAACGAACGGACGAACGATCGAACGATCGGACGAACGGACGAACGAACCATGAACGATCGGACGAACGATCGAACGATCGGACGAACGAACGAACAAACTAAGAACAGGGGACGAACGATCGAAGAACGATCGAACGATCCTTGTGCTAGTGTGTGCTTGTGTGGAACATGGAGTGGGTGTGTGTGTGGGGGGGGGGGAGAGAGTTGCCATGAAATGGCTTGGGGTGGGATGAGAGGAGGCCCTTGCCCCTCTATTTATAGCCATGGTGGGGGGATTAGGGGGAGGGATGAGAGGATTAGGGGGAGGATGAGAGGATTAGGGGGAGGATGAGAGGATTAGTGGAAGGTTAGCATGTATTTGTCTTGTATAAGTGAGATTTGCTTGTAGAGCTCACCGTATGACACTGGAGGCATACATATACGTATGAGCATGAGGAAAGTTATGAAGAAAATATTTGTAGGGACTTGAAAAATGATTCTGAAGGTATTTCTCAAGAGGAAAATACCTGGAGATATATCGGTGGAATATTTGGGCAGTATTTCTGGAAAGAACTTGAAGAGGATCACTAGGGAAATATCTGGGCAGTATTTCTGTAAACAATTTGAAGGGGATCACTGGGGAAATATTTGTAGGATATTTTGAGGAGGATTTTAGAGAGAATATAGACCACTATACTTTATTTGTTGATATCAACTTGCAAACAAACATTTTGAAACGAAATTTGAAATTCATTTTGAATTTAGAGCGAGTTTGAGAAAATTCCAAGATTTGAATTTTTGGGATGCTACAAATCTACCCCACTTAAAACGAATCTCGTCCTCAAGATTCGGCAGAGAAGGGTTATGGGTATAGCTTTACTTCAGCTACATATCTTCACTTTGCAACTCTTCGAGGAGATGGAACTTCAACAAAATCCGGCCTTTGAGGAGCATCCGGTTGCTGATTGCAAATGCTGATTCTGGCTACTCAAAGATCATCTTCAGGCTTCAGCTTTCGCTTGGCAGCTAGCTTATTGAGGAAGCATCGATGCCAACACGCAAACCTTTCTCTTGCGAACTCCCACATGGATTCCTTCCTTGATTGGTCTTCTGGTGCTTCATCAACAAAACTTGGGTAACCACTTCTCATCCAGAAACTTATAAGCTTCGATGATCTGGTCCTCCATAAGCTTACTAAGGCCTTCTTCTTTTTCTCCATAGCAGGAACCTTACTGGAATACTACCCCACTTAAAAAGAATGAGGGTAGATCTCTTGAATCTTGGGGATTTGAACTCCTTGAAGTACCTCATAACAAGGGTGTTACGGGGCCTTCTTCTGTTGTTGCTGCTTGAGCAGGCTGCGGAGAGATGACTGACACAGGGTTGATTTTGGGAGAACCTTCTTCTTATCTTCTCTTCGCTATCTTTTTTTCTCTTTTCACTGCTCCTTTCTTTCTCTTTGCTCTTCCCACTGGAGGATTCTATCAAAGAGTATTACCATCATACAGAGGAGGAAACCAAAGATGTTGAACCATGTACAACAGTCTTCAACCCAAGAATCACCAAGCATTGTGATCTTAGGGGCGAGGGAGTGGAAAATGGAGTTGCTTGCGATTTGGCAGAGGGGATTTATCTGGAGTGTGCTTTGCTTTGAGCGAGATGGGAGTTGAGGGAGCTGGTGGGGGGGTTTATAGGCGAGCGGGGGTGTCCGGTTGTAGAGTGGTGGTGATGGAGTAGGTGCTACGCGGCAGCGGGTGCGACAAGGGGAGGGGGGTCTGGTGTTGCCGGCGATGATGGTGGCGGTGGGTGCGCTGCAAAGGTGGCGTGGGTGGCGGTAGTGCGCTGCAAAGGGGGCGTGGGGCGGTGGTAAAGTGCATGGAGGCGGGCACGCGTGCAGGGGGGCACGGGTGAGTGGTGGGGTCGATGACCCTGATGTTTGTGGTCTCTGGTTCCAAGAATCTTTGCCTCTCTGTATGGTAATAACTCCTTTTGTCCTCTTTTCCTGTTTACTTTGACTCAGGGGCAGTGCTTTGATTCTCACGGTCGGTCCTTTTGACTGAGCGGCTGGACTGGTTTCTTCTGTAGCTTGTTACAGGCTTCAAGGGTGAGCTTCCCGGTGTCTTCTTGGGTAAGGCACTTTTTTCTTCAGATGGGTTAAGATGAGAATGGAAGCATAAGGTAAGGATTAGCTCTAATTTGTGATCTATGTTTTTAGAGAAAACCTTTTTAAGAAAAACGAAAAGAAAACACACTAGCTCAGCAATGATAAGCACAAACAAATCAAATGTTTTGAATAAGGGAAGAATAGAGTTTTTCCAAAGCACGGGCTACTCAGATTCGGGGGCTAAGCATAACTACTATTGCTTGGCTCCTGAATTGAGAACTATGCTAAATGCAACTTATGAGCATTAACGTTAAAGCATCACATATGCACTCAAAAGGGGAGAAAACATCAAGCGAAATTCATTTTGAAATGCCCTAGGGGGCCACACAAATAGAGTTTTTCAAGGCACGGGACTACACGATTACCTCTCATACATGCAGGGCTCTAGCCAAAGTGAAGAAAAACTTCACTACCTAATGCACGCAGAGGACTGGGTATAACTAACTCAGATCTGGCAGCTTCTCTTCTGGCAAGGCTGACGCACAACTTCAATCTGAGATATCTCCTGGATGGGTCAACAGGGAGCTGATGTTGATAACTTCTTCTGGCGGCGACTGAGATGGCAAGACGTGGTCGAACTCTTCTTCAAGCTGGACTGGCTCTTGTAGCTCCTCTGAGGGCGGCGGTGCTGGCGGGGTGCTTGCAGCTTCTTCCTTGACCTCAAGGGACGGTGCTGGAATCTTCTTCATGGTGAGGGGCTCAAACAACTCTGGCGGGGGATCTTGGGAGGACTCGGGGTGCTCTTGCTTATCCATAGCCTTAGGGGAGACTGGAATTCCTTCCAAGACTATGGCTCCTTCCGGGAGTTCCCAAGCCTTCTTCTCTCCTCTGATAGAGACCGGGTGACCTTCAAGAATCTGGGGATCTTCAGCTCTTATGGGTTGAACTAGGTTGGATGAAGCGAGCTCTTGGATCCGCAGGGCTCTACGTTGGTTATGGGTGACCAAGTAGGCCTCCATCAACTTCTGGACATGCTCATCCTTGGCTTGCTTCAGGGCTTCAACAGCAATGGCTTCACGACTTTCCAATGCAGTTGCACGGGCTTGAGCTGTGGTGAGATCCACATGCAGCTAACGGTTGCGCTTCTCTGCATCTTCTGCTCGGGCAATCATCTGACGGTGGTGCCGGGCCAAAAAATCATACTGGGCATCCAGGGTGAGCAGGTATGCAGTGAGGTACACGACTGTGGGGTCATCCTCAAGCAGCTGCTGCTCTTCCAATGCACGCATCCTGGCCATCCAAGCGGGACGATCTCTCTGAAAGGGCGGAAAGAATCTGAGCGGGGTGTCGGCCACTTCTTCTTCATAGATCTGACACAGAGCCCTCAATGCCTTGCGAGCGACGACTTGGCAGGTGTCTTTGAATCTGCGCCCAGCAGTAGTGACACTCCATTCCACATGGTGCGGACTGGATCCAATGTATACAGTCACGACACACTTCTCTGTGCCATGCTCGATGAATTCACGACCATCAATGTGACACCCCAGTGTCACTCAGGGTTTTTCCTTCAAAAGCTAAACCTAGAACCATTATTTTATGTGAACCAAAGTAAGCATGAGCATCAAATAACTTAAGTAATGATGAAGTCACCAAGTGCATACTTAAAAGTGTCATGATCAAAGCAATTGAGTCCCTTAAAAGATAAGATCATGCAACCCTAGTTTAAAAATCCCAAAATGAGCCCCAAGAGCAAAATTCAGAAAGTAAGAAAAAAAAAGGAAGTGAAAAGTTTAAAATTTTGAGTTGAGCCAATTATAAAAATTAAAGTATATTTAATGGGCAGCAAGAAAGATTGAGAAAGCTTAGCCAAAATAGCTCAAATAAAACCCCAAATCAAGCTTTCCATGTGTGGACTTAATAAGAATTCTGAATTTCAGATTTCTGAAAATCAGACCTTGATCCAAAGATCAGAGATGTTCACCTTGATCCTTAACTCGAATCCTAATGGTCCCATTGACAAAAATGTGCCTAACTAACCCCTCTGTCGTGTGCCAGAAGATGGCATTGGGACGCGAGCCCTAGACACGACTAAACCTTGGATTTGCCTCGGATTTGCGCAGGGAGACAGACCAGATTTCCTGGCTCCATATCTCTGCAACCAGTAGGCAAAATCCTATGACCTCCACACAAGAATGGTAGCTTGTAGGGAGGGGAAGAGGTTTTGTGCATTGACCAAGGCGAGAGCAGGCTCGGATGAGCGACTACACGCGCCAGAACTTGGGCAGAACGCGTGCTCCCACGTGTTCGACCCTGGCCGGCGTGCCAGAGCTCGCCCAACCCGCGCGCGCGCGCTCCCCGGCGTTCGGTCAAGTCCGCCGCGCGTCCTCGCCCTCGGCCGTGCCCGCCCGCGCCTATAAAGCCTCCCCAGGCGCGCCTCACTTCACCCCGCACTCACCCTCTTCGGCCAGCCGCTTTCCTTAGCTCCGGCGAGCTTGATTTCCGCCCGCCATTGCCGCCCGAGCTTCGGCCACCGTGGCCAGCTCCCTCCAGCCACCCTCAAGTCAAGCCAGTGCTTCGGCCAGCTCCACCAGTAGCCCGTGAAGCTCGCCAAGCCCTCGGACCCAGCCGGACTTCACCGGAGGCCCGAGATCGACTTCGCCGGACTTCGGTCATCCGCCGCCGCGCGTGGACCGAGTTATCCGGTGAGTCTCCGCCCAATTCCTTTCGCTCATGTCTTCTCTGGCATCCCGTGAACCTCTCTGACCCATTCGATTGACCTATCTCGCCGTGGCCAGGCCGGTCTCCTCGCCGCCGACGAGCATCCCCGCCTGCGCGCGTGGACCGACCGACTCCGGCCATCTCCGACGGTGTTTCGCCCACCGTTGTGATCCCCAGGACCTCCCCTTCATCCTCGACCACTTCACCGGAGCAGTCTCGCCGACGGTAAGCCCCTCCGCCCTTTTCCCCGCCGCGGCTACTGTTTAAGATTAGCTAAGGACCTCGGGTTAGGAGGTGAAGAACCCGAGGGGTTTTCTGCAATGTCAGAGACCCTGGTGAATAGTAACCTGAGGACTGATTCGCGAGGAAAAACTTAGAAAACGTCCAGGGACCCCAGTGCAAAGTAGTTTTCATTTAAATCGATTCTGAAATCCTTTTTAATAACCAGAGAACTTGTAAAATTCATAACTTGATGAATTCTTACTCAAAAAATGTCAAACCAATTTTGCTAGCCTCTGTATATTACAATCTATCATTTAAAAATAGTAAACCCTATGCTTTCTGTTCAACCTTTTAGAGTTTAAAATTAAAAACAGAAACCCCCTAAACCTTATTTAATCAAGGAAAATTAGTTTTTCTTCTGTACTAGACTTAAGAAAATTTGTGGGTATTCAGACCTCTTTTAGACACTGTTTAAAAATAGTAGGAACCCCAGCATTAGACATTATGATGTAGTTTCTCATTTGAAGATGTTTTGACCAAAACTTAGAGAAAATCATAAGGGTGTTAGAAACTAATGAACAGTGACTAATATTATTTTTCCTAGTTTATTTATGAAACAAAGAACCTAGGAAAAATACAGAGACTATTAGTTTGGATTAGTTTTAAATTAAAGTGATTTGTTTAGCCTAAATAAGACTGAAAATCAATTATTAAAGAGGCAAAACTATAACCAAAATGCTTAACAAAAATCCAGTGAACTTATAACCACCAGAGCCCCACTACAAAAATATGGAGCACCTCAGTCCAACTTTTTAAGTAAGGGAAATAAATACAAAGTGATAATAAGGCATTTTCCAACTAAATCATGAACAACCTCAAATAATGAGATAATGGGCAACCAAAAATTAGCTAAGCCCATGATGAGGTAAACTACCAGAGAAAAATGCAAACCCATGAAAAAAGAAGCAAACTCATACCATTTGTTAATAATTCAAGGGAAAGGCCATTTAATTCAAATAAGGCACCCCACCCCCTTCCCTTAAGCAAAAAGATGCCAAACTTCAGAATGATTGCTCTTGCACAAAACAATGACTAAGAAAAATAAGAATTCTGTTGTTTGATATTTTTCAAATATAGTGGTAGTAGAAAGCACCCATTTGGCTAGAAAATTGAGAAAACCATAGAAAAATAATTAAAAGGTATTAATGACTAGAAATTTGTATCAAGTCATGTTATAACACCTAAAAGTCAGCAAAAATAAGTTTTGAAGAATTACCCACTGTTAAATGGTAGTTGTAGTTCAAAGCACCTCTTTTACCCTAGAAATTAACAATTTTGTGCAGAGAAAACTATTCACTTTCTGATCCCCAAATTTTAAGACAGAGAAACACACACCAGTAGCAAGCCACTGTAATTTTTACAGAATTTTTAGAATTTTATAAAAGCAACTTGTAGTTCAAACCTACTCCAAAACATTAAAGAGAATAAAGAAAAAGGAAAGAGGAAATAAACCCCACCTCAATAAGTCTAACTTGAGTACTTATCATTTATCCCCAAGACTTAAAGGAATTCAGTGGAACCCCTAAAAGTAAAACCTACCACTTGCCTTAGCTAAAGTTTAACTTAATCTACCAAGTATACCACCCAAGGGTCTTGCATAAGTAAGGTTGACTTTGTTCAACTCAAGAAAGATTATACACCTTTAAGTTATGATTTCAAAAAAAAAAGGCACATATTATATCATGCATATATCTTACGCATTGCATTCATTAGATTGTAATCTAGCCGACGGAGAGTACGTGCTCATCCCCGAGCAAGGACCTGTCCAAGAGGAGGACCAGGAGCAGACTTCAGAGGCTGCCATTGAGGATCTCCCCGCAGCCCCAGCAATCGAAGGCAAGCCCCGGTCTTATGCATAACCATGTTATTATATGCTACTTTACTACACTTAATGCTTGTAGGTTTGTAATGTGCACTTAAGTGTAGGAGTTGCTTGAAACCTCTAGTTGCATGAACTTAGGACTCCTTTTTGAGATGGATACTAGTATGCTAGGTCGAGTAGCTGCTTGCTAATCAGGATCTCGGTAGAAGTCGAGTGATTTTTCTAGCACTCGCGCGAGGTCAGGAATTGATTGTATTCATCTTGATAATGGGATATATGTTGGTCTATGGACTTGGATCCAGGGAGGATGCCTTGTCCATAAGACGGGAAAATGAATTAAGGATTAATGTGTGGATACCTGAGTCAAGCTTTTGAACGTACTAAACACATGCCGGGAAAAATGGTAACCGGTAAACCTAGTACCTGAGTGAAGCCGGGCGCGGACTTTATCCCTCATGCGACCTGAGACTGGTTCTCCCATGCTAGCTATGGTGGGTACAAGTGCGGTCACTGCACGGCGGCAGCCGGGGTCAGTGGAGCATTGTATGCCAAGGCGGTGAGGCCTGGACGCGAACGGGGAATCGATGGGGACGGTTGTCATGTGTGGGGTCGGAGTACCCTGACATGCCGTGTGTTTAGGTTTACCTTGCAAGGTTTAAAACTCGATTCGAATCGTCTGCTTCTCGCAGCTAATGAGACTGCTTGATTCCTTGTACTGCATCGAGTAAGAAGTGAAATGTGGTTATATGAGATAACTTGTTGTTTGAACTAATTGATTGTTACCATGTATGCTTAGAAAGAGCAAACTTAGCTGAATTAATGATACTAGAATTGGAAAAGCTAAAACTTGTTTTTAGACTCGGCTAGTGCTTTTGGCAAACCAAACCCCTCAGCCAAATAGCTGCATAGTCTAGAGGTAGAGGAGTAGACTCCTCACACCGGGTAAGTCTAGCTGAGTATTAGTATACTCAGCCTTGCTTGTGGCACCATTTTTGCAGGTACCATGCAGGAGTTGGTTGATGGTGTGACTTGGCCTACCACCCTGCCACCGGGTTGGACGGTCGAGTGGGATGTTGCTCCGGCAGGAGAGGAGCATGAGGAGTAGTGGGCTAGGCCTTGCCCATTTCCTCATTACCGACGACATCGATTATCCGCTGCACCTTACTTAATGAACTTATTTGCTACTCCAGAACTCCGATTTATGTAATAATTCAGTACTTAATTTGAGGTTTCCTGTTTTATTGTATTTCTTCTGTGACTCACCTTCGAGTGGGATTGTGGAATTTGATCCTGGTTAAGTGGCTCTATCAGACTAGATCTGAAGGACTGACGGGTTATTCCGATTTAAGTGTGTCACGGCCCTTGAGGCATGACTTAGGCACTTAAGCTGGAATAATTCGGGTGGTTCTGCCACAGCTGGTATCGGAGCAAATTCCACCACAGAGAAAAACAATAAACCAAGAATACCAATTTTCAAAATCTAAAACTTGCCTAGAAACTGCTATAGATCGTCAGGACTAGACCGCTAGACCTAGGACGAAAGGCCTTAGGCATAGAGGGGAATAGGTGGCTAATTAATTAGGCCCCGTGGGCCAATACCTATAATTTAGGATGCCCTAAAAAGGCACCCTATTTTCTTTTGAGAGGTAACGTTTCTTCCAGCATGCATGCATTATAAAACACAAAGAGGAATTAAAACTGAGCTAACCCCTTTTTCCTTAAAATCACTCGGGCTCTCTTTTTCTTTTTCCCTCCACCATAATCTTTATCTTTGATCCCCTTCCGCAGATGAATTCACCCACCCCCGCTAGTGGAGGAGACTCTCGTTTCAGTTCTGACTTCCTTTCTCGCGATGGCTTTCCATCCATCTTGTGGGAAGTGCTTAACTCCGCCGGTTACCCTACGCCCCCTTTGTACACGGTGCAGTTGTATGAGGAGCATCGGGTACCTCGTTGTCGGGTCTGGCTGGCCTTGGAGGCTCATCCCCTTCAGCCGGGTTGGCGTTCTCTTGACTCTGAGACGATCGGACTCAGGACGGACGACACCGTTGAGGCAGCAGCCATGAAGGCTCTGACGACTTTCTGTGGCTACCACCCCCTGGAGATGGTGATGCACCCCTTGGGACTCTTCCCTGCTGAGAGGAAGGATGATCCCATGTGGTGTAACCGCGTGAGCCATGTGAAGGATGTGTGGGCCATGTATCCTGACTTGGTTGGGAGGGTCACTGTTCAGTGCATGAGTGCGCTGTACCGCCTTCAGGCCCTTCAGAGCGATGCTATGACACTTCTCGCTAACACCGCTCGGACTGCCAAGCTCACTCTCGACAGTCGGGAAGATTTTGTGGTCGACCTATCCACAGAGTTGGTGGAAAAGGATCTGCAGGTGGAGAGGCTGAACCAGCGTATCGCTACCCTGGAACAGCAGGTGGAGATCCGAGACAACACTATTGATGTCTTGGAGAACCAGCTTCACGATGTGCAGAGGGAACTCGAGGAAGCAAATGACCACCTGGACATGCACCACCTGGAAATGGAGGCCAATGAAGCAGGAAGCGAGGGAGAAGAGGCTCCCGAGGAGCTAGGACCAGCCCCTGGTGCCAATGGGACTACCTCCGCGATGCCCCCTTCACCCGCATCCAGTGTCGCTTCCACCGCTCAGGGTTAAGCTGTCACCTTGACATTTTAGGTGGATAGAAACCTATGCGAGCTTAGTAGTATCACATTTTGGACTAGGCTTGCGGGTACTTTCCCCTGATGAATGTAACCCTGTGAACATTTGGAATCTATGGGATCCTTGTCACCATGTTATCTTCATTTCGAACCTGATATTATGATTATGGCATTCTTTTTCTTCTATATGAAATGATATCTTGCCGTTCGAAATTGTGAGATGGGATAACAATGGCGACAATCTCTGTTTTCAGATGGCAGCTAGGCAGCGTCGCGGGCAGAACGAGCAGGTTCCCCCGCCACCTCCTCCAGCTCCCACAGTGCAGGAGCTGATGGCCCAGCAGAATGAGATTCTGCGACAGCTCTTGCAGCGGCAGCCCCACCCCCAGCAGCATGGTGGAGGCCAACCTCAGCGACCTCCGGCTATGGCAACATACCAGGAGTTTCTGAGCACGCAGCCGCCCTTGTTCGCCAAAGCAGAGGATCCGTTGGACGCCGACGTATGGCTTCGCGTCGTCGAGTCCAAGTTTCCCCTCCTCACGGGAGACTGCCCTGATGCTACCAAGACCCGCTTCGCCGCGCAGCAGCTTCGCGGATCTGCTCGGACTTGGTGGGATCACTTCCGTGCTATGCTCCCCGCTGATCGTGAGGTATCTTGGGAGGAATTCAAGACTGCCTTCAGAGGACACCACATTCCAGCTGGCATTCTTGATCGGAAGTTGAATGAATTTCTGGCCCTCAATCAAGGAACCCGCACGGTACTGCAGTATGCGCAAGCCTTCAATGACTTATGCCAGTATGCAGGGTATCATGCTGATTCCGATGAGAAGAAGAGGGATCGCTTCCGCAGGGGTCTCAATACCAAGCTGCGGGAACGACTCAACACTGTCCGGGCCAATAGCTTCAATGAGTTGGTCAACATGGCCATCTCTCAGGAGGATTGCATTGTTGCTCACCGGGCAGAGAAGAAGAGAAAGGCACCAATGGCAGCACCATCCGCTCAAGCTCAGAGGTTCCGGATTGTTTCTCACAACCAGAGCAGGGGTTTCCAGCAGCAGGCAGGCAGATGGGTGATCAGGCCACCTCAGCAGCAGCAGCAGCCGACACCCAACCGCTACCCAGCTCCCGCCCCAAGGAACAATCAGCCTCCGCAGCAGCAGCAGTTCCGCCAGGGCAATGGGAACAAGTGTTTCACTTGTGGCAATGTGGGCCACTATGCTAAAAATTGCCCCAGGAACCAGCAGAGGCAGATGCCAGCACCAAATCAAGACAAGGGAAGAAAGCAGAAGGTGCAAGTCAGGCAAGGGAAGCTCAACTTCACTGCTCTTGAGGAAGTGCCAGAAGGAGCTCCTATCATGACTGGTATCTTTTCAGTTTATAATCAACCTGCTTTAATTCTGTTTGATTCTGGTGCATCTCATAGTTTCATTAGCCGAAAGTTCAGTGCTAAATGCAAACTGCCATTCTCTCACTCAAAAGGGTCATTCATGATAGTCACACCTGGGGGTAAAATTGCAACTAATCAATTAAACCAAAGTGTGCCTATTCAACTGGGAAGCCACATTATCAAAACCACTCTTCTTGTGTTGGGATTGGAGAATGTGGACATTATTCTAGGGGCAAATTGGATGACCTTGCACCAAGCTGTGCTTGATGTAGCCAGTCGTACCGTGGAAGTTAGTTCTCCCTTCTGCGGAAATTTCACTTTGATTTTGCCTAGTCAGGGTTCTTCTCAGTCATGTGCTTTCTCTATGACGGAGCTACCCCTGAAGAAGATCCCAGTAGTCTGTGAGTATGCAGATGTCTTTCCTGATGAATTGCCAGGAATGCCACCGGACCGGGACATTGAATTCGCCATCGAGTTGCAACCGGGAACGGCCCCAATTTCCAAGAGGCCCTACCGAATGCCACCCGCTGAGTTGGCAGAATTGAAGAAGCAATTGCAAGAGTTGCTGGATAAGGGTTTCATTCGCCCAAGCACTTCGCCTTGGGGATGCCCAGCACTGTTTGTGAAGAAAAAGGATGAAAGCTTGAGGCTGTGTATAGATTACCGCCCTCTTAATGCGGTAACTATCAAGAACAAGTATCCTTTGCCTCGTATTGATGTTCTCTTTGACCAGTTGGTCGGAGCCAAGGTGTTTTCCAAAATAGACCTTCGCTCTGGCTACCATCAGATCAAAATACGAGCAAGTGATATTCCGAAGACGGCATTCTCAACCAGATATGGGCTATATGAATTCTTGGTGATGTCATTTGGGCTGACAAATGCACCAGCGTATTTCATGTATCTGATGAATTCTGTTTTTATGCCGGAATTGGATAAGTTCGTGGTGGTTTTCATCGATGACATTCTGGTGTACTCAAAGAACGAGGAAGAACATGCCGGGCATTTGCATGTAGTGCTTCAACGTCTGCGAGAGCACCACCTTTACGCCAAGTTATCCAAGTGTGATTTTTGGCTAAAGGAAATCAAATTCTTGGGTCACACTATCTCTCAGGCTGGAATAGCTGTTGATCCTGATAAAGTGCAAGAGGTGATGAACTGGAAGCCACCAACAACTGTTCGTCAGATTCGGAGTTTTCTGGGATTAGCTGGTTATTACCGAAGATTTATTCTGGACTTCTCTCGAATTGCGAAGCCTATAACTGAATTGCTAAAGAAAGAAGTCAAATTTGTGTGGAGTCAGAAGTGCGAAGATGCCTTCCATGCATTAAGGCAGCATCTGACCACAGCACCAGTATTGGCGCAACCCGACAGCAGCAAGCCTTTTGATGTATATTGTGATGCCTCGGGCACCGGGCTAGGTTGTGTCTTGATGCAAGACAACCGAGTCATTGCTTATGCTTCAAGAGCACTCAGGCCTCATGAGCAGAATTATCCCACTCATGACCTTGAGTTAGCAGCAGTGGTTCATGCATTGAAGATGTGGAGGCACTATCTAATGGGAACCCACTGCAACATCTTCACTGATCATAAGAGCCTTAAGTACATTTTTACTCAGGCTGATCTTAACATGAGGCAGAGAAGATGGCTAGAGCTGATCAAGGATTATGACCTGGAGGTGCATTATCACCCAGGAAAGGCTAATGTGGTAGCTGACGCTTTGAGTCGGAAGTTGCAGTGCAACTGTGTTCTGATGGATTCTCGCGTTAACACCTTGTGTGATGAGTTGAGCAAGATGCAAATTGAAGTAATTTCTTCTGGTTCTTTGTCTCACATTTCTGTTGAGCCAGCTTTGCAAGACCAGATCATTATGGCCCAGCTCAGTGACAAGGGAGTGCAGATTATCAAGAAGAATCTCCATCAGAAGATTGAGAAGTATAATTGTTTCCGCCAGGATGAGAAGGGTGTGTTATGGTTCAAAAGCAGATTGGTAATTCCTAAAGATCAGGATCTCAAGAGGAGAATTTTGGATGAAGCTCATCTCTCCAGATTCTCTATGCATCCGGGAAGCACCAAGATGTACCATGATTTGAAGCCCTTGTACTGGTGGACCAGAATGAAGAGGGAGATAGCCCAGTATGTATCAGAATGTGACACCTGTCAGAGGGTAAAGGCAAGCCACTTGAAGTCCGCTGGAGCTTTGCAACCACTACCCGTACCTTCGTGGAAGTGGGACGACATCAGCATGGATTTCATTGTGGGTCTGCCTAACACCTCCCGTCATCATGATTCAATTTGGGTTATTGTGGACCGATTGACAAAAGTGGCACATTTTCTTCCTGTGCACACCACTGATAAGGCTCAGAAGTATGCAGAATTGTATATTGACCGGATCGTGTGTTTGCACGGATTACCTCGGACCATTGTTTCTGACCGAGGAGCCCAATTTGTTGCCAGATTTTGGGAACAATTGCAAAAGTCTTTGGGAACTAAGCTAATCAGAAGTTCAGCTTACCACCCACAGACTGATGGTCAGACGGAAAGGGTAAACCAAATCCTGGAAGATATGCTGAGAGCTTGTGCGATCGATTGTGGCAAGAACTGGGATAAGCACCTCTCCTTGGCAGAGTTTGCTTATAACAATAGTTATCAATCCAGCCTAAAGATGGCACCTTTTGAAGCTCTCTATGGAAGAAGGTGCAGGACACCACTCAATTGGTCTCAGTCTGGTGAAAGAGAAGTTTTTGGACCTGATTTAGTGACTGAAGCCGAAAGGAAGGTCAAGCTAATCAGGAAGAATCTAGAAGCTGCTCAGGCCAGGCAGAAGAGTTATCATGATAGAAGAAGGAAACCTCTCCAGTTCGAGGTGGGAAGTTTTGTATACCTCAAGGTATCACCCACCAAGGGAATGCAGAGGTTTGGGATCAAAGGCAAGCTAGCCCCTCGTTACATTGGACCTTATGAGATCATAGAAGCATGTGGACCCGTGGCATACAAGCTGAAGTTACCTTCAAGGGTGTCTGCCATTCACAATGTTTTCCATGTATCTCAGCTGAAGAAGTGTGTTCGATTACCGACTGAAATCTTAGCAGAGCCAGAATTGGAGATAGAGCCAGATCTCTCGTACCAAGAGTACCCCTCCAAGATTCTGGATTGCAAGGAAAGATCAACTCGGGCTAAATCGATCAAGATGTTCAAGGTCCAGTGGAGTAATCACTCAGAGGAGGAAGCTACTTGGGAAACCGAGGAATTCCTGAGATCCAACTTTCCCGATTGCCTACCTAAGGAAGCTGGTACGTAATCACCCCCAACCCCTCCTCCTGCCTTTCGAATCTAATTTCCAAAAATATGATCTTAATTCAGAATGAAGTAACTATAAAGAGAAACTTAAAAGGACTTCCTTCTGAAGTTGCAAAGAGAATGACATTCGAAGAGCAGTTTATCCTAATAATGGCAATCATCACCCTTTTTTCTATCAGTCTCACCCTTCGCTTTACCCCGGGAGGACTCTGGCCCGAATCTCGGGACGAGATTCCTTTAAGGGGGGAAGGCTGTGACACCCCAGTGTCACTCAGGGTTTTTCCTTCAAAAGCTAAACCTAGAACCATTATTTTATGTGAACCAAAGTAAGCATGAGCATCAAATAACTTAAGTAATGATGAAGTCACCAAGTGCATACTTAAAAGTGTCATGATCAAAGCAATTGAGTCCCTTAAAAGATAAGATCATGCAACCCTAGTTTAAAAATCCCAAAATGAGCCCCAAGAGCAAAATTCAGAAAGTAAGAAAAAAAAAGGAAGTGAAAAGTTTAAAATTTTGAGTTGAGCCAATTATAAAAATTAAAGTATATTTAATGGGCAGCAAGAAAGATTGAGAAAGCTTAGCCAAAATAGCTCAAATAAAACCCCAAATCAAGCTTTCCATGTGTGGACTTAATAAGAATTCTGAATTTCAGATTTCTGAAAATCAGACCTTGATCCAAAGATCAGAGATGTTCACCTTGATCCTTAACTCGAATCCTAATGGTCCCATTGACAAAAATGTGCCTAACTAACCCCTCTGTCGTGTGCCAGAAGATGGCATTGGGACGCGAGCCCTAGACACGACTAAACCTTGGATTTGCCTCGGATTTGCGCAGGGAGACAGACCAGATTTCCTGGCTCCATATCTCTGCAACCAGTAGGCAAAATCCTATGACCTCCACACAAGAATGGTAGCTTGTAGGGAGGGGAAGAGGTTTTGTGCATTGACCAAGGCGAGAGCAGGCTCGGATGAGCGACTACACGCGCCAGAACTTGGGCAGAACGCGTGCTCCCACGTGTTCGACCCTGGCCGGCGTGCCAGAGCTCGCCCAACCCGCGCGCGCGCGCTCCCCGGCGTTCGGTCAAGTCCGCCGCGCGTCCTCGCCCTCGGCCGTGCCCGCCCGCGCCTATAAAGCCTCCCCAGGCGCGCCTCACTTCACCCCGCACTCACCCTCTTCGGCCAGCCGCTTTCCTTAGCTCCGGCGAGCTTGATTTCCGCCCGCCATTGCCGCCCGAGCTTCGGCCACCGTGGCCAGCTCCCTCCAGCCACCCTCAAGTCAAGCCAGTGCTTCGGCCAGCTCCACCAGTAGCCCGTGAAGCTCGCCAAGCCCTCGGACCCAGCCGGACTTCACCGGAGGCCCGAGATCGACTTCGCCGGACTTCGGTCATCCGCCGCCGCGCGTGGACCGAGTTATCCGGTGAGTCTCCGCCCAATTCCTTTCGCTCATGTCTTCTCTGGCATCCCGTGAACCTCTCTGACCCATTCGATTGACCTATCTCGCCGTGGCCAGGCCGGTCTCCTCGCCGCCGACGAGCATCCCCGCCTGCGCGCGTGGACCGACCGACTCCGGCCATCTCCGACGGTGTTTCGCCCACCGTTGTGATCCCCAGGACCTCCCCTTCATCCTCGACCACTTCACCGGAGCAGTCTCGCCGACGGTAAGCCCCTCCGCCCTTTTCCCCGCCGCGGCTACTGTTTAAGATTAGCTAAGGACCTCGGGTTAGGAGGTGAAGAACCCGAGGGGTTTTCTGCAATGTCAGAGACCCTGGTGAATAGTAACCTGAGGACTGATTCGCGAGGAAAAACTTAGAAAACGTCCAGGGACCCCAGTGCAAAGTAGTTTTCATTTAAATCGATTCTGAAATCCTTTTTAATAACCAGAGAACTTGTAAAATTCATAACTTGATGAATTCTTACTCAAAAAATGTCAAACCAATTTTGCTAGCCTCTGTATATTACAATCTATCATTTAAAAATAGTAAACCCTATGCTTTCTGTTCAACCTTTTAGAGTTTAAAATTAAAAACAGAAACCCCCTAAACCTTATTTAATCAAGGAAAATTAGTTTTTCTTCTGTACTAGACTTAAGAAAATTTGTGGGTATTCAGACCTCTTTTAGACACTGTTTAAAAATAGTAGGAACCCCAGCATTAGACATTATGATGTAGTTTCTCATTTGAAGATGTTTTGACCAAAACTTAGAGAAAATCATAAGGGTGTTAGAAACTAATGAACAGTGACTAATATTATTTTTCCTAGTTTATTTATGAAACAAAGAACCTAGGAAAAATACAGAGACTATTAGTTTGGATTAGTTTTAAATTAAAGTGATTTGTTTAGCCTAAATAAGACTGAAAATCAATTATTAAAGAGGCAAAACTATAACCAAAATGCTTAACAAAAATCCAGTGAACTTATAACCACCAGAGCCCCACTACAAAAATATGGAGCACCTCAGTCCAACTTTTTAAGTAAGGGAAATAAATACAAAGTGATAATAAGGCATTTTCCAACTAAATCATGAACAACCTCAAATAATGAGATAATGGGCAACCAAAAATTAGCTAAGCCCATGATGAGGTAAACTACCAGAGAAAAATGCAAACCCATGAAAAAAGAAGCAAACTCATACCATTTGTTAATAATTCAAGGGAAAGGCCATTTAATTCAAATAAGGCACCCCACCCCCTTCCCTTAAGCAAAAAGATGCCAAACTTCAGAATGATTGCTCTTGCACAAAACAATGACTAAGAAAAATAAGAATTCTGTTGTTTGATATTTTTCAAATATAGTGGTAGTAGAAAGCACCCATTTGGCTAGAAAATTGAGAAAACCATAGAAAAATAATTAAAAGGTATTAATGACTAGAAATTTGTATCAAGTCATGTTATAACACCTAAAAGTCAGCAAAAATAAGTTTTGAAGAATTACCCACTGTTAAATGGTAGTTGTAGTTCAAAGCACCTCTTTTACCCTAGAAATTAACAATTTTGTGCAGAGAAAACTATTCACTTTCTGATCCCCAAATTTTAAGACAGAGAAACACACACCAGTAGCAAGCCACTGTAATTTTTACAGAATTTTTAGAATTTTATAAAAGCAACTTGTAGTTCAAACCTACTCCAAAACATTAAAGAGAATAAAGAAAAAGGAAAGAGGAAATAAACCCCACCTCAATAAGTCTAACTTGAGTACTTATCATTTATCCCCAAGACTTAAAGGAATTCAGTGGAACCCCTAAAAGTAAAACCTACCACTTGCCTTAGCTAAAGTTTAACTTAATCTACCAAGTATACCACCCAAGGGTCTTGCATAAGTAAGGTTGACTTTGTTCAACTCAAGAAAGATTATACACCTTTAAGTTATGATTTCAAAAAAAAAAGGCACATATTATATCATGCATATATCTTACGCATTGCATTCATTAGATTGTAATCTAGCCGACGGAGAGTACGTGCTCATCCCCGAGCAAGGACCTGTCCAAGAGGAGGACCAGGAGCAGACTTCAGAGGCTGCCATTGAGGATCTCCCCGCAGCCCCAGCAATCGAAGGCAAGCCCCGGTCTTATGCATAACCATGTTATTATATGCTACTTTACTACACTTAATGCTTGTAGGTTTGTAATGTGCACTTAAGTGTAGGAGTTGCTTGAAACCTCTAGTTGCATGAACTTAGGACTCCTTTTTGAGATGGATACTAGTATGCTAGGTCGAGTAGCTGCTTGCTAATCAGGATCTCGGTAGAAGTCGAGTGATTTTTCTAGCACTCGCGCGAGGTCAGGAATTGATTGTATTCATCTTGATAATGGGATATATGTTGGTCTATGGACTTGGATCCAGGGAGGATGCCTTGTCCATAAGACGGGAAAATGAATTAAGGATTAATGTGTGGATACCTGAGTCAAGCTTTTGAACGTACTAAACACATGCCGGGAAAAATGGTAACCGGTAAACCTAGTACCTGAGTGAAGCCGGGCGCGGACTTTATCCCTCATGCGACCTGAGACTGGTTCTCCCATGCTAGCTATGGTGGGTACAAGTGCGGTCACTGCACGGCGGCAGCCGGGGTCAGTGGAGCATTGTATGCCAAGGCGGTGAGGCCTGGACGCGAACGGGGAATCGATGGGGACGGTTGTCATGTGTGGGGTCGGAGTACCCTGACATGCCGTGTGTTTAGGTTTACCTTGCAAGGTTTAAAACTCGATTCGAATCGTCTGCTTCTCGCAGCTAATGAGACTGCTTGATTCCTTGTACTGCATCGAGTAAGAAGTGAAATGTGGTTATATGAGATAACTTGTTGTTTGAACTAATTGATTGTTACCATGTATGCTTAGAAAGAGCAAACTTAGCTGAATTAATGATACTAGAATTGGAAAAGCTAAAACTTGTTTTTAGACTCGGCTAGTGCTTTTGGCAAACCAAACCCCTCAGCCAAATAGCTGCATAGTCTAGAGGTAGAGGAGTAGACTCCTCACACCGGGTAAGTCTAGCTGAGTATTAGTATACTCAGCCTTGCTTGTGGCACCATTTTTGCAGGTACCATGCAGGAGTTGGTTGATGGTGTGACTTGGCCTACCACCCTGCCACCGGGTTGGACGGTCGAGTGGGATGTTGCTCCGGCAGGAGAGGAGCATGAGGAGTAGTGGGCTAGGCCTTGCCCATTTCCTCATTACCGACGACATCGATTATCCGCTGCACCTTACTTAATGAACTTATTTGCTACTCCAGAACTCCGATTTATGTAATAATTCAGTACTTAATTTGAGGTTTCCTGTTTTATTGTATTTCTTCTGTGACTCACCTTCGAGTGGGATTGTGGAATTTGATCCTGGTTAAGTGGCTCTATCAGACTAGATCTGAAGGACTGACGGGTTATTCCGATTTAAGTGTGTCACGGCCCTTGAGGCATGACTTAGGCACTTAAGCTGGAATAATTCGGGTGGTTCTGCCACAATCAAACTCTGGCTGGCTCCTGATTCCGAGGCGGACTGTGCATGCTCTCAGCAACTTGGGGAAACCATCTTCATTCTGGCAGAAGCTGGTTTGGCACTGAACCTCCATCTGACTTCTGAAAGAAGGAAAGGGGGAAAACATTTTTGAAATGAAGGGATGTGTCGGGGACCATAATTAGGGGTACTCTCAAGACGCCTAATTCTCAGCTGGTAACCCCCATCAGCATAAAGCTGCAAAGGCCTGATGGGTTTGATTAAGTCAGGGATCAGTCCATACGAGTGACTTGACCACGCCACGCCCGAGCCTAGCCTCGGGCGAGGGCAGCCGACCCTAAGATGACTCCGTCTCGCCTGAGGTCTCCTCTTTCACGGCAGACGCATCTCCGGCTCGCCCTAGGCCCCGCCTCCGATAAGGAGAAACCCTGACTAAATCACCGCACCAACCGACCGAGTCACCAGGGCGTTTAACGCAAAAGGTAAGACCGACGGGCGACCAGACTTCGCCAGTGGTGCCATAGGAGACTCCGCCCGACCCAGGGCTCGGACTCGGGCTAAGGCCCCGGAAGACGGCGAACTCCGCTCCGCCCGACCCAGGGCTCGGACTCGGGCTAAGGCCCCGGAAGACGGCGAACTCCGCTCCGCCCGACCCAGGGCTCGGACTCGGGCTAAGGCCCCGGAAGACGGCGAACTCCGCTCCGCCCGACCCAGGGCTCGGACTCAGGCTAAGGCCTCGGAAGACGGCGAACTCCGCTCCGCCCGACCCAGGGCTCGGACTCGGGCTAAGGCCCCGGAAGACGGCGACCTCCGCCTCGCCCGACCCAGGGCTCGGACTCCGCCTCGGCCTCTGCCGAGTAATCTCCGCCTCGCCCGACCCAGGGCTCGGACTCTGTCTCTGTCTTGCAGGACGGACTCGGCCTCGGCCTTGGAGGAGCCTCCACGACGCCCGACCTAGGACACGAGACCGCCACGTCAACAGGAAGCGTCATCATCACCCTGCCCTGAGCCGACTTGGGTCGCAGAGGACAAGACCGGCGTCCCATCTGGCCAGCTATGCCAGATAGGCCATGATGGCGCCCCGCTAGATCATGACGACGGCGGCTCCCAGCTCCCTTACGAAAGCAGGAGAACGTCAGCAAGGACCCAGCCACCTCGACAGCTGTCCCCCCGTCCGGCTCCGTTACTCCTCCAACAGCCACGACGCCACACCAACAGGGTGCCACGATCTCTCCGGCTGCCACCTGGGCATGTACATAGGGCGCTAGCTCTCCCTCGCTAGACACGTAGCACCTTGCTACACCCCCATCTTGTACACCTGGACCCTCTCCTTACGACTATAAAAGGAAGGGCCAGGGCCTTCTTAGAGAAGGTTGGCCTCACGGGGACGAAAGGCAGGGGCAGGCGCTCTCTCGGGGCCGCTCTCTCCCTTCACCTCGTGCGGACGCTTGTAACCCCCTACTGCAAGCGCACCCGACCTGGGCGCGGGACGAACACGAAGGCCGCGGGAATTTCTCCGACTCCCTCACGACCCGGCTCCGGCCACCGACTCTCTCTCTCTCTCTCTGTTCCCCCCTTCGTGCTCGCTCCACGCGCTCGACCCATCTGGGCTGGGGCACGCGGCACTCTCACTCGTCGGCTCGAGGACCCCCCGGTCTCGGAACGCCGACAGTTGGCGCGCCAGGTAGGGGCACGCTGCGTGTTGACGTTCGATTTCCCGTCAAGCTCCAGATGGGCAGTCTCCAACAACCTCTTCAACCCGGGACGGTGCTCCGTTTCGGGAACCTCGAGTTCATGTCTCTCGACGGCGACTACGACATGATACTCCTTCCACCGCCGCGCGACGACGACATTGGTGGCGGACAGCCCGCCCGCCGGCGGCGGAATCAACGACGTCTTTCCCGCGTTGGGAAAGGACAACATTCGAGCTCGCCTCATCCTCTCCCTCGCCGTCGGAGGAGGAGGAGGAGGGGCAACCGGGGCCGAGCGGGAGGCCGCGCTCCGACGGCTGTCGAGCAAATCGACATCCCCGGCGCCCCAGCGGAGGACACGCCAAGCGTCGCCCTCGCGTTCGAGGCAAACGCGAGCGCCATCCCCCCGCAACACGTCGACCCCGAGCAAGTGGACGACGCCAGCACGCTCACGGAGGGCCTGCAGGACGTCGCCCTCGTACCCAAGACGATGACGCGGTCAGCCCCCAACACGACTTCATCGCTCCTCGTCGACGAAAAGGTACCGACTGCCCCCATCTTTCGTTATTTCGACTCGGCCTCAGCCCGCCTGGCGACTTCGCTTTGGCGGGCACTCACATTGAGGCGAGTGCAACCTCTCTGGGGTTTCGTGTGCGGTCGCCTTGGGACCGATTGACGGGTGTCTCGACCTACGGACCCTCTGGGTCCGAGGAAGATGACGACCCCAGCATCTGCTGGGATTTCTCCGGATCTGGCAACCCTAGTGCCATGCGGGACTTTATGACCGCATGTGACTACTGCCTCTCCGACTGTTCCGACGGCAGCCGCAGCCTTGGCGACAAGGACTGCGGCCCGAGTCGCGAATGTTTCCACATCGAGCTAGGGGATCCCTCCGGAGGCGGCTGTCTCGGCATGCCGGAGGATGGTGATCCCCCTAGGCCAGCGCCTCGCGCCGACATCCCGCGGGAGCTAGCTGTGGTCCCCGTTCCGGCGGGGGGTCACGACCCACAGCTCGAGCAAGTCCGCGGGGCGCAGGCCGGGTTCGATGAAGGAGCAGGAGCGCTCGAGGCAATCCGCCAGAACATCGGGCAGGTATGGGCGAGCCAACCCCCGGCCGGAGGAATACGTCACCTGCCCCAAGGTCTCCAGCACCGCATCGCCAACGATGCCAGGGACAAACCGCCACCCGCATCCGGCGGGACTGGCCAGGACCTGGTCGCTGCAGCAATGCTCCTCCGCGCGATGCCGGAGTCATCAACCTCCGAGGGTCGGCGAATTCAGGGAGAACTCAAACATCTCCTGGAAGGCGCTGCGGCCCGGCGGGCCGAGAGCTCTGCCTCCCGCAGGCAGGGATACCCCTCGGAACCTCGTGCCGCGACTTCCCGGCTCACGCGGGAAGCCTCGGCCTTCACCGGGCGCACGCGCAACACCGCGCCTGCGGCCCCGGGCCACCTCGGCGTCGAGCACCCTCATCGCGACCGTCGGGCACGCCTCGACGAAAGGGTGCGCCGAGGCTACCACCCCAGGCGTGGGGGACGTTACGACAGCGGGGAGGATCGAAGTCCCTCGCCCGAACCACCCGGTCCGCAGGTCTTTAGCCGAGCCATTCGGCGGGCGCCGTTTCCGCCCCGATTCCGACCCCCGACTACTATCACGAAGTACTCGGGGGAAACGAGACCGGAATTGTGGCTTGCGGACTACCGCCTGGCCTGTCAGCTGGGTGGGACGGACGATGACAACCTCATCATCCGGAACCTCCCCCTGTTCCTCTCCGACACCGCTCGTGCCTGGTTGGAGCACCTGCCCCCGGGGCAGATTTCCAACTGGGAGGATCTGGTCCAGGCTTTCGCCGGGAACTTCCAGGGCACGTACGTGCGCCCCGGGAATTCCTGGGACCTCCGAAGCTGTCGGCAACTGCCGGGAGAGTCCCTTCGGGACTACATCCGGCGGTTCTCGAAGCAGCGCACCGAGCTGCCTAACATCACCGACTCCGATGTCATCGGCGCGTTCCTCGCCGGCACCACCTGCCGCGACCTGGTGAGCAAGCTGGGTCGCAAGACCCCCACCAGGGCAAGCGAGCTGATGGACATCGCCACCAAGTTCGCCTCCGGCCAGGAGGCGGTAGAGGCCATCTTCCGAAAGGACAAGCAGCCCCAGGGCCGCCCGTCGGAAGATGCTCCCGAGGTGTCTACTCCGCGCGGCGCCAAGAAGAGAGGCAGGAGGAAGTCGCAAGCGAAACGCGACGTTCCCGATGCGGACCTTGTCGCCGCCGCCGAGCGCAAGAACCCTCGGAAGCCCCCCGGAGGTGCTAACCTCTTCGACAAGGCACTCAAGGAGACGTGCCCCTACCATCAGGGGCCCATCAAGCACACCCTCGAAGAGTGCGTCATGCTTCGGCGTCACTTCCATTGGGCCGGGCCACCCGCAGAGGGTGGCAAGGCTCACGACGACGACAAAAGGGAGGATCGCCAAGCAGGAGAGTTCCCAGAGGTCCGCGACTGCTTCATGATCTACGGAGGGCATACGGCAAACGCCTCGGCTCGGCATCGTAAGCAAGAGCGTCGGGAGGTCTGCTCGGTGAAGGTGGCGGCACCGGTCTACCTAGACTGGTCCGACAAGCCCATCACCTTCGACCGAGACGACCACCCCGACCACGTGCCGAGCCCGGGGAAGTACCCGCTCGTCGTCGATCCCGTCATCGGCGACGTCAGGCTCGCCAAGGTCCTGATGGATGGAGGCAGCTGCCTCAACATCATCTACGCCGAGACCCTCAGGCTCCTGCGCATCGACCTGTCGTCTGTCCGAGCAGGCGCTGCGCCCTTCCACGGGATCATTCCCGGGAGGCGCGTCCAGCCCCTCGGACAGCTCGACCTCCCTGTCTGCTTCGGAACACCCTCCAACTTCCGAAGGGAGACTTTGACGTTCGAGGTGGTCGGGTTCCGAGGAACCTACCACGCAGTGTTGGGAAGGCCATGCTACGCGAAGTTCATGGCCATCCCCAACTACACCTACCTGAAGCTCAAGATGCCGGGCCCCAACGGGGTCATCACTGTCGGCCCCACGTACAAACACGCCTTCGAATGCGATGTGGAGTGCGTGGAGTACGCCGAGGCCCTCGCTGAGTCCGAGGCCCTCATTGCCGACCTAGAAAGCCTCTCCCGAGAGGTGCCGGACGTGAAGCGGCATGCCGGCAACTTCGAGCCAGCGGAGACGGTTAAGGCCGTCCCTCTCGACCCCAGTGGCGACACCTCCAAGCAGATCCGGATCGGTTCCGGGCTCGACCCCAAATAGGAAGCAGTGCTCGTCGACTTTCTCCGCGCAAACGCCGACGTTTTCGCGTGGAGTCCCTCGGACATGCCCGGCATACCGAGGGAAGTCGCCGAGCACTCGCTGGATATTCGGGCCGGGGCCCGACCGGTCAGACAACCTCTGCGCCGATTCGACGAAGAAAGGCGCAGGGTGATAGGCGAGGAGGTCCACAAGCTGATGGCAGCAGGGTTTATCAAAGAGGTATTCCATCCCGAATGGCTTGCCAACCCTGTGCTTGTGAGGAAAAAAGGGGGGAAATGGCGGATGTGTGTAGACTACACTGGTCTCAACAAAGCATGTCCGAAGGTCCCTTACCCTCTGCCTCGCATCGATCAAATCGTGGACTCCACTGCAGGGTGCGAAACCCTGTCTTTCCTCGATGCTTACTCAGGGTATCATCAAATCAAGATGAAAGAGTCCGACCAGCTCGCGACTTCTTTCATCACGCCCTTCAGCATGTACTGTTACATCACAATGCCGTTCGGTTTGAGGAACGCGGGTGCAACTTACCAGCGGTGCATGAACCATGTGTTCGGCGAACACATTGGTCGCACGGTCGAGGCCTACGTCGATGACATCGTAGTCAAGACGAGGAAAGCCTCCGACCTTCTCTCCGACCTCGAACTGACATTCCGGTGTCTCAAGGCGAAGGGCGTCAAGCTCAATCCCGAGAAGTGCGTCTTCGGGGTGCCCCGAGGCATGCTCTTGGGGTTCATCGTCTCCGAGCGGGGCATCGAAGCCAACCCGGAGAAGATCGCAGCGATCACAAACATGGGGCCCATCAAAGACTTAAAAGGCGTACAGAGGGTCATGGGATGCCTCGCGGCCTTGAGCCGTTTCATCTCGCGCCTCGGCGAAAGAGGCCTGCCCCTGTACCGCCTCTTAAGGAAGGCCGAGTGCTTCACTTGGACTCCCGAGGCCGAGGAAGCCCTCGGGAGCCTGAAGGCACTCCTCACGCAGGCGCCCATCTTGGTACCCCCAACTGATGGAGAAACCCTCCTGGTCTACGTTGCCGCAACCACTCAGGTGGCCAGCGCCGCGATCGTGGTCGAAAGGCAGGAAGAGGGGCATGCTTTGCCCGTTCAGAGGCCAGTTTACTTCGTCAGCGAAGTGCTGTCCGAGACCAAGATCCGCTACCCACAAGTCCAGAAGCTGCTATACGCTGTGATCCTGACGAGGCGAAAGCTGCGACATTACTTCGAGTCCCATCCGGTGACTGTGGTGTCATCCTTCCCCCTGGGGGAGATCATCCAGTGCCGAGAAGCCTCGGGACGGATCGCGAAGTGGGCGGTGGAAATCATGGGCGAGGCAATCTCGTTCGCCCCTCGGAAGGCCATCAAGTCCCAGGTACTGGCGGATTTCGTAGCCGAATGGGTCGATACCCAGTTGCCAACGGCTCCGATCCAGCCAGAGCTCTGGACCATGTTTTTCGACGGGTCGCTGATGAAGACGGGAGCTGGCGCGGGCCTGCTTTTCGTCTCGCCCCTCGGAAAACACCTGCGCTATGTGCTCCGCCTCCATTTCCCGGCGTCCAACAATGTGGCTGAGTACGAGGCTCTGATCAACGGGTTGCGAATCGCCATCGAACTAGGGGTCCGACGCCTCGACGCGCGCGGCGACTCGCAGCTCGTCATCGACCAAGTCATGAAGAACTCCCACTGCCGCGACCCGAAGATGGAGGCCTACTGTGAAGAGGTTCGACGCCTGGAAGACAAGTTCTACGGGCTCGAACTTAACCACATCGCCCGGCGCTACAACGAGACTGCGGACGAGCTGGCGAAGATAGCCTCGGGGCGGACAACGGTTCCCCCGGACGTCTTCGCCCAGGATCTGCACCAACCCTCCGTCAAGATAGGCGACGCGCTCGAGCCCGAGGCACCCTCGGCCTCGTCCGAGGTAACCTCGGCCCAGCCCGAGCCGTCCTCGGCTCAATCCGAGGAACCTTCGGAGCCCGAGGGCGAAGCGCTGCACGTCGAGGAGGAGCAGAACGGGGTCGTGCCAGATCAAGATTGGAAGACCCCGTACCTGCAATATCTCCGCCGAGGAGAACTGCCCCTCGACCGAGCCGAGGCTCGGCGGGTAGCGCGACGAGCGAAATCGTTCGTCTTGCTAGGCGATGAGAAGGAGCTCTACCACCGCAGCCCCTCGGGCATCCTCCAACGATGCATCTCCATCGCCGAGGGTCAGGACCTCCTGCAGGAAATACACTCGGGGGCTTGCGGTCATCATGCAGCACCTCGAACCCTCGTTGGGAATGCTTTCCGCCAAGGCTTCTACTGGCCAACGGCGGTGGCTGACGCCACTAGAATTGTCCGCGCCTGCGAAGGGTGCCAATTCTACGCGAAGCAGACCCACCTGCCCGCTCAGGCTCTGCAGACGATACCCATCACTTGGCCCTTCGCTGTGTGGGGTCTGGACCTCGTCGGCCCACTACAGAAGGCGCCCGGGGGCTACACGCACCTGCTGGTCGCCATCGACAAATTCTCCAAGTGGATCGAGGTCCGACCCCTAAACAGCATCAGGTCCGAGCAGGCGGTGGCGTTCTTCACCAACATCATCCATCGCTTCGGGGTCCCGAACTCCATCATCACCGACAATGGCACCCAGTTCACTGGCAAAAAATTCTTGGATTTTTGTGAGGATCACAACATCCGGGTGGACTGGGCCGCCGTAGCTCACCCCATGTCGAATGGGCAAGTGGAACGTGCCAATGGCATGATTCTACAAGGGCTCAAGCCTCGGATCTACAACGACCTCAACAAATTCGGCAAGCGATGGATGAGGGAACTCCCTTCGGTGGTTTGGAGCCTGAGGACGACTCCAAGCCGAGCCACGGGTTTCACGCCGTTCTTCCTGGTCTACGGGGCCGAGGCAATCCTGCCCACGGACCTGGAATACGGCTCCCCGAGGACGAGGGCTTACAACGAAGAAAGCAACCAAGCCAGCCGAGAAGACTCGCTGGACCAGCTGGACGAGGCTCGGGACAGGGCCTTACTACACTCGGCACGGTATCAGCAGTCCCTGCGACGCTACCACGCCCGAGGGGTCCGACCCCGAGATCTCCAGGTGGGCGATCTGGTGCTTCGGCTGCGGCAAGACGCCCGAGGGAGGCACAAGCTAACGCCCCCCTGGGAGGGGCCGTTCATCATCGCCAAAGTTTTGAAGCCCGGAACGTACAAGCTGGCCAACAGTCAAGGCGAGGTCTACGGCAACGCTTGGAACATCCAACAGCTACGTCGCTTTTACCCTTAAGATGTTTCCAAGTTGTTCATATACCTCGCACCCACGCAAAGTTTAGTCAACAAGGAAGGGTCAGCCTCGCCTCGGCAGAGCCCGACCCTCCCTCGGGGGCTAAAAGGGGGTTAACCCCTCTGCGTCAAAATTTTCCTCGAACAAAAAACCTCTTTCACCAGAACATCTTTCGTGCTTTTTGACTACTTCGGAAAGTGGGTCCTGGAAACGACGGGGTACACGTAAGCAGTCAAGGCTGACCGAGCCGAGGGACTCCTACGCCTCCGGGATACGGATACCTCACTCATCACCTTCTGCGATAAGTAACTCGCGCTCGGATAAAGTGACTCCGCGGATCGAATGAGTCTTTACGTACGGAAGCTCTTCTGTTGAAGCGGGTTCTTCGAGCCTTCTCGACTGAGTCAGTGACAGGGCCTCATGGATGGGTAAAAGTACGCGTAAGCGGCGAGGCCGACCGAGCCGAGGGACTCCCACGCCTCCAGGATACGGATACCTCACTCATCACCTCCCGCGAGAAGCAACTCTTGCTCGCACTAACATCCCTGCCACCGACAGAAAGTCCAGATACTCGAAACAAGAGGAAAAGGGACACAGCTTTACAACGCGACAAGGGTGTGTGTTCTGGCCTCAACGGCCGCACAAGGCCCACGCTACAAGACGATCTGACCCTGCAGGCGCGGATCTTGACGCTGGAAGAGGGCGACGACACCCTCGGCATCAGCAGCACCTTCGGCAAGGCCCGACCTAGCCTCGGGCGGCGACGCGGTCCGAGGGCCTCCGCTCCGAAGGACGACGCCGTCACCGCGCTCGAGCAATCTCTGCCAGGGACTTCCCCGAGAATCCGGCCCGAGCGGACGGCTCGGCTGGCCACCTCCGGGGCCTCGGCCGACCACCTTCCGAGGGCGCCAGCTCGGTCCGAGGCCTCGGCTAATCAGCTCCGACGTCGATCCTGCCGACAGACAACTCGGCTAGGCTCCGGCCGACCAGGTTCCATTTCCGAGCCAACAACGCCTCTGCTTGTGCTGATACCGCTACCCCTGGCCTCGGCTCGTCGAAGAGCGGCCAAGGGGTCTCTTTAACTAAGCTAGAGGAGCCTCGGACAACAGGTCTGACCGAGCCGAGGGATTCCTACGCCTCCGGGATACGGATACCTCACTCGTCACCTGGACACGGGGCGACTCATGCTTGGTGAAGCGAATCAGACAATCGACAGGCGAGTCTTAGTGCTCAGAAATGAGGAAAAAACACGGCTCTGTGCCGGAGCTACATACATGTTCAGGCCCCGAAAGCCGAAAATGAACAAAAAACCTGGCACCTGAAGTGCCACTACAAACGGAACTCCGGTTCCCCCCCCGCAGGTACGAACAACCCCACTCGATAGGGGCGGGCCTGCGGGGCAGCGGAAAGACACTCACCCCCCGAGGACGAGAGCCAGCCATTCAGGCCGGGAGACGGAGACCCAGGGCTACTGACGGAGTTGGCAATCTCATCAGTAGAGAAGCCAGTTCCGTCCGCCGACGCCTCGGGACCCCCCACTTCCGGCATGGCTAGAGGAAGTCTCCGTGATGCTGGAGGATGCCGTTCTCACCCCAGGAACACGGGGAAGAAGAGGGCAACCGACCCACACGGAGACAGCTCCCTGGCTCGCCTCGTCCTCCCTCTTGGCCTGGCGATGAAAATCCTTGAGGCCGAGGGAGGGGCAGAGACCGCAGCCCGGCTCGCTTTCCCCCACCATCAAGCCGGAGGTCGCCCTCTTGGGCGACCGCCGGTGGAGGGGTGCAGCCGGGCTGCATGATGAAAATCCTTGAAGCCGAACGATGGCTGAAAGGTACCAACTCCCACGGAGTTGCGTCCCTCCGGCGATGGAGCGAAAGGACGGCGGTTTCCCCCATCCGGGGGCTCGGAAGATGGAAAGACGCAATGCATAAGGGAGGTAGGAGACATGGTCACCTCACGAAGAGGGTCGCCATCCTTTTAAAGGCAACTCTCCCTGCTTGCGCCCTCAACCGTCGCGGGCGGAGTCTTCTCCAACACGCCTCCAAAGTCCCCCCCTGCGACACAGGGGCTAGGACCCACCTGTCATGCGGACCGGCTCCAAGCAGAGAAAGCCGAACCGCCGCGCACGACGCACGCAACCGCCCAGCGGTTACAAGTAACCCTCCACTTTTGCCCAGACCAGCGGGCGAAGGAGGGAAGTGGCCATGCAGGCGGCATGCAACCGCGCCAAGTGGACGCGCCTCTCCGACTCCTGACAGGCCAGCGCGACGGCTCAAGCCCACGCGTCGTTCAACTGGCGCGCCGGGCGCTGCATGCGAACCGCTGCGCCTCTCGCTCCCCCACCGCACTTCCTCGATTGCGGAACCGATACCGCGACTCGAGGCCGCCCAGCCTGCGATCCAGCGGCGCCAGCCTGGCGCGGCGGTCAAACGCGGTCAAAAATGGGCCGGCAGTAATGACGGTGGCAGGCGCGCGAGGGCAGCAGTCACGCCATCGGCCAGGCTCACGTCCCATCCGGAGGCAGCAAGAAAGCTCCCTCTCACGGCGTGAAGACGACGCGCCCGTGACCCGTACCTCGAACGGCTCGCGCACGCGCAACGGCAACCTCGCCAACTACTCGCCCCGGCGCATTAACTCCGTGGCGAAACAGGTAACGTTTCTGGCAGGGGCAGCTGGCGACGCTTCGCCTCCGCCAAAACGACCACGCCGAAGAAGGTACGCCATGAAGTTCAATTTCGAATCCTTTTTCCCTTTTCCTTCTTTCTCTATCTCTTGCAACAGGGACCGAGAAGGGGGATAACCCCAAAGGGATCCTTCCCCGTGAAGGAACTAGGCTCCGAGCCTCCCTACTGATCAGGGGTTCGAAGGCTGGCCCCCCGAAGGGTTCAACAGCCGCCTCAGATCGCGTGGGCCCGACACCCACTACTGGTCAGGGGTTCGAAGGTCGGCCCCCGAAAGGTTCCACGACCGCCTCAGGCTACTCGGGCTCCGTGCCCCCTACTGATCAGGGGTTCGAAGGCTGGCCTGTCGAAGGGTTCACAGTCGCCTCAGACACCGAGCGAGGGATGACCAGGGGTACGTTCGATACATAACCAAGGCTCGGGCTGCGCTCCCGAGGTACCCTAGGACATTTCCGAGACCAGCGGGAACGACTCTGTAACGGAATCCCATCGGAGGGAGGCACGAGCCCTCGGACCCCGTCGCTAGGGGACCGGGTCCGGCAGATCACCCGCAGGTACTTTTGGGCGTGCCTCCGGGCCCCTAGCCGACCCCCAACGAACGGGGCACGGACGTCCACTCGGATTACCCGATTGCAGCTCACCGGAGACACCATGTTCGGTGCCCATCGAGGGTAACATGGCGCACTCCCCCCCTCCTCCTTGCGGAAAGGCGACGTAGGGGCGTATATAAAAAGTCGAGTCTGTCCCTGATCGTCCTCTCGCTCCGTGCGAGGGCTCAGGGGCTGCTCTCGCAAACCCGGCTCCGGCCGAACCGTTGACAGCGTCAACATACCAGCCCGAGAACTTGGGCCCCGACAGTGCACCTGGGTTACGCCCTGCTCGCATGAGGGAACCGCCAGACCAGCCGAAGCATTGCGCAAGGCATTAAGACCTCGAAGGAGTGAAACCACTCCTCCGAGGCCTCGGGGGCTACACCCGGCGGGTGCGCTCGCGCGCACCCACCGGAACAAAGTACCTCCGAGAAAGGCTGGTCCCCTTGCAAAAAAGTGCGATGCAAGCCTCCAAGCGAGTGTTAACACTCTCTTCGAGGCTCGGGGGCTACTGTCGGGGACCATAATTAGGGGTACTCTCAAGACGCCTAATTCTCAGCTGGTAACCCCCATCAGCATAAAGCTGCAAAGGCCTGATGGGTTTGATTAAGTCAGGGATCAGTCCATACGAGTGACTTGACCACGCCACGCCCGAGCCTAGCCTCGGGCGAGGGCAGCCGACCCTAAGATGACTCCGTCTCGCCTGAGGTCTCCTCTTTCACGGCAGACGCATCTCCGGCTCGCCCTAGGCCCCGCCTCCGATAAGGAGAAACCCTGACTAAATCACCGCACCAACCGACCGAGTCACCAGGGCGTTTAACGCAAAAGGTAAGACCGACGGGCGACCAGACTTCGCCAGTGGTGCCATAGGAGACTCCGCCCGACCCAGGGCTCGGACTCGGGCTAAGGCCCCGGAAGACGGCGAACTCCGCTCCGCCCGACCAGGGCTCGGACTCGGGCTAAGGCCCCGGAAGACGGCGAACTCCGCTCCGCCCGACCCAGGGCTCGGACTCGGGCTAAGGCCCCGGAAGACGGCGAACTCCGCTCCGCCCGACCCAGGGCTCGGACTCAGGCTAAGGCCTCGGAAGACGGCGAACTCCGCTCCGCCCGACCCAGGGCTCGGACTCGGGCTAAGGCCCCGGAAGACGGCGACCTCCGCCTCGCCCGACCCAGGGCTCGGACTCCGCCTCGGCCTCTGCCGAGTAATCTCCGCCTCGCCCGACCCAGGGCTCGGACTCTGTCTCTGTCTTGCAGGACGGACTCGGCCTCGGCCTCGGAGGAGCCTCCACGACGCCCGACCTAGGACACGAGACCGCCACGTCAACAGGAAGCGTCATCATCACCCTGCCCTGAGCCGACTTGGGTCGCAGAGGACAAGACCGGCGTCCCATCTGGCCAGCTATGCCAGATAGGCCATGATGGCGCCCCGCTAGATCATGACGACGGCGGCTCCCAGCTCCCTTACGAAAGGAGGAGAACGTCAGCAAGGACCCAGCCACCTCGACAGCTGTCCCCCCGTCCGGCTCCGTTACTCCTCCAACAGCCACGACGCCACACCAACAGGGTGCCACGATCTCTCCGGCTGCCACCTGGGCATGTACATAGGGCGCTAGCTCTCCCTCGCTAGACACGTAGCACCTTGCTACACCCCCATCTTGTACACCTGGACCCTCTCCTTACGACTATAAAAGGAAGGGCCAGGGCCTTCTTAGAGAAGGTTGGCCTCACGGGGACGAAAGGCAGGGGCAGGCGCTCTCTCGGGGCCGCTCTCTCCCTTCACCTCGTGCGGACGCTTGTAACCCCCTACTGCAAGCGCACCCGACCTGGGCGCGGGACGAACACGAAGGCCGCGGGAATTTCTCCGACTCCCTCACGACCCGGCTCCGGCCACCGACTCTCTCTCTCTCTCTCTGTTCCCCCCTTCGCGCTCGCTCCACGCGCTCGACCCATCTGGGCTGGGGCACGCGGCACTCTCACTCGTCGGCTCGAGGACCCCCCGGTCTCGGAACGCCGACAGGATGAGAGCAAGAATTTTTTAAGAAAATAGTTTTGACTCAAAAACTTTTGATCAGGCTAAGGGTTACGTCCTGCGGCCAACCTAACAGCTCCGATACCACCTGAAGCGTCCCCGATCCTCTGGGACTCAAATGTGATACAATTACTAGTCCCAGGAGGCTAGTAAACACATTTATACATCAGATGATACCAAATCTGATCAAACGAGACAAACCTACAAAGGTGGCGAACAACTTTAAGAGTTGGTCCACAACTCGGGACATATCATCAGAGTGGGGCTGAAGCAGCCCGATATACGCAGCGAAGCAAATCAGCGGTCCAACAGCCACAGGCAAGGTTGGGAACAGTCGTAACTCTTACCCGATCTCCTTTTTCTGAAAAACAACAAATAAGCAAGGGTGAGTACAAACGTACTCAGCAGCCCACCTTCACCCGCGGAATGGGGAAATCAGATATAATGCATGGAATATGTGGAGCTCAGGATATTTGCAGAAACAGCAATATTTTATGCAGGGTTGTTTTGAAAAACATTTTGTATTTTGCAAAGTGCATCCTCTCCAAAAGGAGCAGGAAGTTTTTCAGTATTATAACAAAATCCCCTGGACTAGACCATCCAGGCATCTCAGCAGTTTCCCACTGGTTTTCCTTTTCAAAAACAGCTACTGGACTTCCCGTCCAGCATAGCTCACGGCTCAACTGCCGGACCTTTTAAAAACCACTTTTCTCAAAAGCACCTCTTTTTTTGAAAACAAAACATTAATTGCCATACCATACCAGACTCGTCCATTCCTGTGGACACAGACTATTCGAATAGGTTTTCAAACTCTGCGCAGAGGTGTACACTTTACCCACTAGTCCGGCTCTGCGATCTCATAGCTAGTGAGACCCGAATCCGAATCTCTTTCTTTCCTCACACGTCCTAACCTTAACGGTTATACCGGAAGGAGTCAGGCCACCGCCATGCCCAAACCGGACAAAACATTCCCCCTCCTTATCCTCCCGGTGCTCCCCAGCCTTCATAACCCTGGGGTTGGACTGTACGAGTTCAGATTGAGTGACTGCCCACACAGTCTCGAGTGGTTGTACTATTAAAGAGTACAGGTAGTGAAGATGACAAACCGGTCCTTATACGAGGGGACAATCCTTCTGCTCACGCCTAAACCAGCTGAGCCATCACCTTAGGCCCTCCCCTAAACCAGGGAGTCCCTGATCATCCCTACTCAAAGGTGATAAGGGTGAAAACCCTTCATCAAACACATTTTGAAAAGCATTTTCTTTTGAAAACTCACACCTTTCCTCAAATCATTTGTAACAAATATATCAGGGATTGATTGCGGCAAGCGGATGGGTGGCCATAATAACTTGTCTTAAAATCATATCATGCATAAAATAACAGGCTAAGGGTTGTGGTTGAAAAATCATAGGTAATTTATGCATCAAAGGGATCCAGTGAGCTTGCCGTGCTTATTCGGCGAAGGGGGAAGGAGAGCTCGCGGAACTGGCTTCTGGCTCCACCGCCTGGCGTAGACTTGCAGATCTGGCCTCCACGAGATGGCACGAACGCTCCGATAACTATGCAACATGAACAAGCAAACATACAAACCAGCAAGTATACCAACAAATATTTAGTATAGTGGTCAGAATAGCGATATATGGATGGGTAGAGTCTTGAGTAGAATCTGTGTCATGTGGTGTTGTGATATTACTGGTGGTGGAGCGGAGGTGCTTACCAGGAGGGTGGACTAGAGGCGAAGCGACACTAGGCGTGTAGCCGGCAGAGCGGAGTAACTGAGTGGGTGGGGTGTTTGCCTTGGCTGAGGGTGTTGAGTGTGTGTGGAGAGGGAGAGGGTAGCTGGGTGTATTTATAGCTGAGTGTATGTGGTGTAGCACAGTGAAGTTCACTGTTGGTGAGAATAGTGACGAATGAATCGTCTGACTTAGTATGAACAGGAGAGTTATAGGCAGAATATGGGACAAGGGTATTTTGGGAGTTTTCTGGAATATGGACCATGCTTAAGGGATGACATGGTTGGTTAGGGAATAGTTTGATAAGAATTTAGAAACGAGAATTATTGGAATCTAAGTTTGGAAGCCTGGTTCGAAGGAATCTCAAAGTTAAGTGTGCTCAACTTGGAGAAACCTGGGATGGGTGACCAGATGGGAAGTTCCCTACTGGAAGGAAAATCACAGTCACCGGAGTTCGTATGACTGGAATATGGGTCTGGCTGGTCTTAGGTGGACTGGACAGCATGATGTATGAGTAGTTGAAATTTGGGGTGATCGGCTAATCGATGAATAGTAACGATGAATAGTGGCGATGGAAAAGTAATTATAGATAGCGTCTATGAATAGTAACGATGATGAATAGTAATGGTAAATAGTAACGATGATGAATAGTGTATGTGAATAGTAACGATGAATAGTAACGGTGAATAGTAACGATGAATAGTAATGGTGAATAGTAATGGTGAATAGTGACAGTGAATAGTCGTATGAACGAACGATGAACGATGAATAGGAACTATGAACGAACGGACGAACGATCGAATGATCGGACGAACGAACGATTGGAATTTCGGCAGCATAACGGCAGGAAAAGATTATTTGGACGAACGAACGGACGAACGATCGAATGATCGGACGAACGAACGATCGGAATTTCGGCAGCATAACGGCAGGACAAAGATTATCTGGAAGAACGATGAATAGGGGCTATGAACGAACGATGAACGATGAATAGGGACTATGAACGAACGATGAACGATCGAATGATCGAACGAACGAACGATCGGAATTTCGGCAGCATAACGGCAGGAAAAAGATTATTTGGAAGAACGATGAATAGGGACTATGAACGAACGATGAACGATGAATAGGAACTATGAACGAACGATGAACGATCGAATGATCGAACGAACGAACGATCGGAATTTCGGCAGCATAACGGTAGGAAAAAGATTATTTGGACGAACGAACGGACGAACGATCGAACGATCGGACGAACGGACGAACGAACCATGAACGATCGGACGAACGATCGAACGATCGGACGAACGAACGAACAAACTAAGAACAGGGGACGAACGATCGAAGAACGATCGAACGATCCTTGTGCTAGTGTGTGCTTGTGTGGAACATGGAGTGGGTGTGTGTGTGGGGGGGGGGGAGAGAGTTGCCATGAAATGGCTTGGGGTGGGATGAGAGGAGGCCCTTGCCCCTCTATTTATAGCCATGGTGGGGGGATTAGGGGGAGGGATGAGAGGATTAGGGGGAGGATGAGAGGATTAGGGGGAGGATGAGAGGATTAGTGGAAGGTTAGCATGTATTTGTCTTGTATAAGTGAGATTTGCTTGTAGAGCTCACCGTATGACACTGGAGGCATACATATACGTATGAGCATGAGGAAAGTTATGAAGAAAATATTTGTAGGGACTTGAAAAATGATTCTGAAGGTATTTCTCAAGAGGAAAATACCTGGAGATATATCGGTGGAATATTTGGGCAGTATTTCTGGAAAGAACTTGAAGAGGATCACTAGGGAAATATCTGGGCAGTATTTCTGTAAACAATTTGAAGGGGATCACTGGGGAAATATTTGTAGGATATTTTGAGGAGGATTTTAGAGAGAATATAGACCACTATACTTTATTTGTTGATATCAACTTGCAAACAAACATTTTGAAACGAAATTTGAAATTCATTTTGAATTTAGAGCGAGTTTGAGAAAATTCCAAGATTTGAATTTTTGGGATGCTACAGCTGCGCGGGAATTCCAAATGAGAGAGGGAGAGGAGGAGGGGCGCATGGGGGGGTCTGGGGCGCCGGGGCGCGCGGGCCGGGCTAGGCCGGGCTGGGCCACTTCGCGGATCGAAACCCACAACACGCACGACCATCAAGCAGACTCCAATCGTGAACCGAAAACTGAGACGGAACGAGACGAACACGCAACATCAGACAAAGAAATGTGCTTCGGCATGATGCAACACCCTCGAGAGGGAGCGGAACGGACACCTGTCACTATACTGGTTTTGTTCATACACGACACGGACACCTGTCACTATACTGGTTTGAAGTTGGGAAGAGGGAGCGGAACGGGAAGAGAAAAGAGAGTAACGCCTGAATTTGGTGAGAGAAAAGAAGAAAAATTCTACCCTCAAATTCCAGGCGTTACAAACCTATCCCCCTTAAAAGAATCTCGCCCTCGAGATTCAGGGTTGGCTAGCAAAGAGCTCAGGGTATTTAGCCATCAGGTCATCTTCGCGCTCCCAGGTTGCTTCTTCTTCAGAGTGATGACTCCTTCTGACTTTGCACATTCTGATAGTCTTCCTTCGGGTGACTCTGTCTGCAGTCTCAAGGATTTGCGCTGGTTTCTCTGTGTAGGTCAAGTCCTCCTGGACCTCCAGACCTTCCACTGGCAACTGCTCTTCTGGCACACGCAAACACTTCTTCAACTGAGACACATGAAAGACATCATGCACTGTAGACAAGCCTTTTGGCAAACTGAGCTGATAGGCCACTTCTCCACGCTTTGCGAGAATCTGATACGGACCGATGTAGCGGGGTGCTAGCTTGCCTTTGACTCCGAATCGTCTGACTCCTCTAATCGGTGACACTTTCAGATAGACAAAATCTCCAACCTCGAAACTCAGCTCTCTTCTTATTGTGTCTGCATAGCTTCGCTGCCTTGATTGCGCTATCTTCAAATTCTCTCGGACCATCCTGATGTTCTCTTCAGCTTCAAGCAAAACGTCTGGCCCGAACACTTGATTTCTCCAGGCTAATCCCATTGCAGGGGAGTTCTACAACTCCTTCCATAGAGCGCCTGAAATGGTGACATCTTCAAGCTGGCCTGGTAACTGTTGTTATAGGAGAACTCTGCATAAGGCAACTTCTTGTCCCATCCAGACTGATCTTGCAACGCACAAGCTCTCAACATGTCTTCGAGGATTTGATTGGTTCTTCCGGTCTGACCACTCGTCTGCGGATGATAAGCTGAACTGAAATTCAGATGTGTGCCCAAAGCTTCATGCAGCTGCTGCCAGAAATGAGAGGTGAATTGCGTTCCTCGGTCTGACACTATCTTCTTTGGCACACCATGAAGACAAACAATCCGGGACATGTACAATTCTGCCAATACTGCACTGCTGTAGTTGGTCTTGACAGGTATGAAGTGGGCTGACTTGGTTAAGCGGTCCACCACTACCCAAATGGAATCGTAGCCGGCTCGGGTGCGAGGCAATCCGACTATGAAGTCCATACCGATTTCATCCCATTTCCACTGAGGAATTTGCAATGGTTGCAACAATCCAGCTGGCCTTTGGTGCTCTGCCTTGATCCGCCGACAACTATCACACATCGCCACATGCTCTGCGATTTCCCTCTTCATTCTGTACCACAAGAATTTCTTCTTCAGATCCTGATACATCTTCTCACTACCAGGGTGAATCGAATAGGCTGTCTCATGAGCTTCCTTGAGAATCAACTCCCGAATAGACTGGACATTGGGAACACACAAGCGGTCTTTGAACCATATCACACCTTCTGCATCTTCCCGAAAATCTTTGCCTCTGCCTTCCAGAATCAGTCGTCGGATCTCACTGATCTTCTCATCATTCTTCTGTGCTTCTTTGATTTCCCGCTCTAGGGTAGGTTCCAATTCAATTGTGACTCCTCGCGAATTATTCAGAAATCCAAGACTCAACCTGTCAAACTCTTTGGCCAACTCATAAGGCATCGAACGAGCGACCATCAGATGGACTTGACTCTTCCTGCTCAAAGCATCTGCTACTACGTTCGCTTTGCCTGTATGGTAGTGAATCTCCAACTCATAGTCCTTGATCAACTCTAACCATCTTCTTTGCCTCATATTCAGCTCTGACGGAGTGAATATGTACTTCAGACTCTTGTGGTCTGCGTAAACATCACATTTCTGTCCATACATATAGTGCCTCCATGTCTTCAATGCGTGAACCACTGCTGCCAAATCTAGGTCATGGATTGGATAATTCTACTCATGAACCTTCAGCTGTCGGGATGAGTAAGCCACAACTCTTCCCTCTTGCATCAACACACATCCCAAACCAGTGTAGCAAGCATCGCAATACACCAAGAAGGGCTTGTGCACATCAGGCAAGACTAAGAAAGGCGCTGTAGTCAACTTCTCTTTCAGCGCTTCAAAGGCCTCTTGACATTTCTGGGTCCACTTGAACTCAACCTTGTTGTTTAGCAAAGCTGTCATTGGTTTCGCAATCTTCGAAAACCCTTCAATGAATCGCAAATAATATCCAGCCATTCCAATGAAGCACTTGATCCCTCGAGCATCTATTGGCGCTTTCCAGTTCAGAATGTCTGCCACTTTCTTCGAATCCACGGCCAATCCTTCCTTGTTGATTATGTGACCCAAGAATAGAACTTCACTGATCCAGAACTCACACTTGCTCAACTTTGCATACAATTTGTGCTCTCGCAATCTCTGCAATACCATCCTCAAATGATCTGCATGCTCTTCTTTGCTTTGAGAATATATCAGAATATCATCAATAAATACCACCACAAACTTATCAAGATAATCCATAAACACACTGTTCATCAAGTTCATAAAGAAGGCTGGTGCATTTGTTAGACCGAAAGACATCACCGTGAACTCATACAACCCATACTTGGTAATGAATGCCATCTTCGGAATGTCTGAAGGTCGAATCCTGAGCTGATGATAACCTGACCTCAGATCTATCTTGGAGAACACGCTGGCTCCTCTCAACTGGTCGAACATATCTTCTATTCTGGGCAAGGGGTACTTGTTCTTGATGGTGACCTCATTCAGAGCTCGATAATCGATACACATCCTTCTGGTGCCATCTTTCTTTTCCACAAATAGGACAGGGGCGGCCCAAGGCGAGGTGCTTGGCCGAATGTAACCTTTCTCTGACAGCTCATCAATCTGCTTCTTAAGTTCAACCAACTCTGGCCCAGATACTCTGTAAGCTCTCTTAAAGATGGGGGCGGTGCCAGGAAGAAGCTCTATAGCAAACGCAACTTTCCGCTCTTGTGGCATACCTAGTAAGTCCTTTGGAAACATGTCTGGGAACTCGGACACAACCTTGATACTCTCAATTAGGTCTGCTTCACTGCTATCGACAGCCATCTGATAACAACTTCCTTTCTTTGGCTCAGGCGGGACTAACTCGGTCGCCACTTCCTCTCCTAGTGGGGACACCAACTTGATTGTCCTCTTATCACAACTGATAATTGCATGATACTTATCTAGCCAATTCATCCCTAGGATGACATCTATTCCCTTAGTACCCATTACTATGAGATTAGCGGGAAACGCTATCCCCCTTATTTCCACACTTACATTCAAACAAATGCTATCGGCTAGAATTCTACCACCGGCTGAGTCAATTTGAATGAGGGTCGACATGGTAGTTATTGGAAGATTATGTGCTTTTACCCATGATGCAGTAATGAATGAATGTGTTGCTCCAGTATCAAATAACACTCTTGCAATATGGGAGTCGACTGGAAACATACCTACTATCATGCCGGGGGTCTCCTGAACTGCTTCAGCCTCCAAGTGGTTTAGTCTCCCATGGTTATAGCGCGACTGAGAGCGGCTGCCTGCTCCAGGCTGAGACACATTCTGCTTTGCTGGGGCATTTGGGCCTGACTGCTGCTGGGCTGCCTTCTTTGGACATTGCATCACCCAATGGCCTTGCTCTCCACAGTGGAAACATGCTCTGTTTCCAACCTGAGCTGGTGCTGTTTGATTGTTCTGCTGGTTTGCTGGGGCAGGAAGACGAGGTGCCTGTTGATTCTGCCTCTGGAACTGACCTCCTCCGGACTGATTGTTCTGGCGATTCTGATACTGGTGCTGAGGATACTGCCTTTAGAACTGCTGATGCTGGGGTGGACGCTGGGTCTGCCTGAACTGCTGAGGTTGATTGCCTGAGAAACGAGGACGATTGCTGCTTCCAGGCTGGGGTCCACTGATCTTGCGCTTGCGATCCTCCATCTCTTTACGCTTCCTCTCTGTCATGATTGCTCTATCAATCAGGTGCTGCAATGTCGGGAAGGTATGATTCATCAGCTGATACTGCAGAGGGTCAACCAAGCCTCTCAGGAAACGGTACTGTCTCTTGTCGTCGGTGTTGACATCTTCAGGAGCATAGCGAGACAACTGCAGAAACCTGTCCCGGTACGCAGTGACAGACGATGACCCTTGCTTGAGGGCCAGGAACTCCTCCTTCTTCACTATCATCAGACCTGCAGGAACATGGTACTGACGAAAGCTTCCTCTAAACTCTTCCCAGGTGATGGTGTCGGGGTTGGCATGGGTGGCGAGATAAGACTCCCACCAAGACTGAGCTGCTCCTCTCAACAGACGAGGACCATACAGGACTTTCTCCCTGTCATCGCACTGAGCGGTATGCAACTCTCGCTCCACAGTGTGTAGCCAGTCTTCAGCATCCATGGGGTCAGAAGAGTGAGCAAACGTTGGGGGATGACCTCTCATGAATTCAGCACGCTTGTCCCTGGGCATCTGAGGCATCTGAGGCCGAGGTGGTGGCTGTTGCTGCTCCTGCTGAATGGCAGCCAGAGTCTAACCAATGGCTTGAACTGCCTGAGTCTGCATCAGAAACATCTGCTCGATGGATATCGAGGGCGGGGGCGGCAGTTGCTGTTGCTAGGGTGCCTCATCCTGCTGAGCTGCCTACTCCTGCTGAGCATGCCTTCCTCCTCTGCGCCTGTTTTCTGACATCTGCAGAACGCAACCACACATCAGAACTGATCTTGCAAATCTTGCAGCATAAGAAAAGAGTATAGAATTCTTCAACAACACTGAACAGATGAGCATCTTCACTGATCTCCAACACAGACCACACAACTTCTCAGATAAAGAGGATCCAACTCTAACTAAGACTAACTAAAAGCGAGACTAATGCTAAGACTATAGCTTCTATGTATATATTTCGTATTAATTAAAGGATCCGACTCTGACGATCTATGGTTCTAAATTTATCTTGGTCTTGCAGTCGGAATTGCCATAAGACTGGTGTCAACGCCGAGGTGAGCGGTATGGGTGCTGAGTCCCGACGGGAGCGGGGGAGCCATCATCCAGGTGACGATGTTCCGCGTGCTCAGCCCGCAGCTGGGCGATCTCAGCACGAGCCCTACTCAGCTCGTCTAATACATGGTCCAGCTCCGTGTTTAGCACGGTGGCTAGGTTGACTGTGCTGCTCAACCTAGGATTGTCCTCACCGACAGGTGAAACAATCACACCTCCTGTGCTGCCAGATGGACGGCGGGGGTAATACTTCAGGTTCAGACCATCAGCTATCCCACCGAGAACTGAGCAGTAGTGCGAAAGCGCACGCCGTGCAGCATCTTGCATGGCCGCCTCAGCTGAGTCCCGCTCAGAGATGGAATAGTGCTCTGAGTAGACCTCAGCACCCCAGAGACTGTTCTCCGGACAGCGCAGCAAGCAGGTCACCTCCCAGCGGTCCGGGTAGACCCCGCGACTATGCGGAAGACCACACAGCGATACTCGATAGACCAATTACGCCGGTCAAGTGCCCGACGTAGCAGGATGTCGAGCGCATCATGGAAATGACACCCGCGAGCAGCGTCGCAAGTGATGGGTTGAGCAACCCATCCTCCCAGCTCCTGGTCAGCAGAAAAGTCGGTGTCGTGGCTCGAGCTGTTGTCGCCTCCTCCGTCGTCTGGGTCTCCTCCAGTAGCTACTCCAGGGACTGGGGCGCTCAGTGGTGGTGCAGGGGGCGCCTCCAGGGGGAGCACAGGGGAGCAGCTCCTCACAGACTCTATCTCCTACTGGAGCGAGAAAGAAGAGCCCTGCTGCTCCTGTCGTCGACGTTCCTGCTCTCGTGCAGGCGGTGGTGCAGCCTCTCCAAGTGGCTGGACTGATCGGCCACGGGACGGCGAAGCGGACGCTCCGCGAGGCGAGAGGGTAAGAAAGGGATGATAGACTTCCGTGCAGTGTGTCTAAGACGAGCCATCTACAAAAGACACCGCAAGCATAAGAGTGAGAACAGAACTAGTATGACCAGCAAGTAATAAACCATAAATAAATGAAGGATCAGAATAAGACACAATTTTCAGCAAGGTATAATAGATAGTAGAACATAGGTTTGGTCGATATGACCAACTTTTGAAGGGATACCAAAGTCAAGGCAGGGACAGAGGTCTATAATCCTTAGAACGACCATTCTACTCTAGGTTAGCGGTCCTACAGTCAGCACGGCTTTGATACCACCTATGTCACACCTGGTTTTAGAAGGCAAACCGAATGCGAACCATGTACGTGCCAGGATCAGCAATTCACGTACACAGCAGTTACATAACATGGACATCATCACACAGTGCTCAGATAGTATTAAAAGGGAAATAATAGTCGATTACATCATATGTCTGAGACATCCACATAGTCTTTACAATAAATCAAAGTGCGGAAAAGAAATGTAGATAAACGTGGCCTTCACAGGCAGCCGACTGGGGGTTTGCCGCTAACCCACACCTAGAACTCGTCGTAGTCTTGGAACTCCTGGAAGTCTCCTTTCACGGCTTCATCTTCTCCTGAGCAGTGGTTGCAATGCGGACAACCTGGGGGGGTTGTGTGTAGAGCAAGGGTGAGTACACATCAACATACTCAGCAAGTATCATGTTTGGCTGTGGTGGACTAGCTTTATGTGGGGGTAAGTCAAGCAGTTGCTTTTAGTTGGTCAGATTATTATTATTACTAGTAGAGGAAGCCAAGTTTTAGAATTAACCCACGTTATTAACCCAAACGTACTCTTTCCAAATGGAAAGAATACCACTTACCATTACCAGAGTCAATACCAAGAACCATCAATCTTATTGCCACCTGCAAATCCGAACATCTCTGATCAAGTACCACTAATCACTGGAGCTCCCTTGGCCGCTCATAACCGCGAGCACGGCTGATATATCAGTTTTCAAACACTCTGCAGAGGTTGTGCACTTTACCCACAAGCCGTGATTTCCCTTTCTGCCCGGAGATCATGACTCTCCATTGATCACTACCAAGGTGACCCAGCAGGGTATCACTATGTAGCCTTTACAAAGATTCACCGGGGCTGTAGCCGCCCGTTAGGTTTCCTAAATGTACCACACTCCTCCCTAAGGGACAAATCAACCTTGGCAGAGCGAGCCGCATACACCGAGCCCCATTGACGGCACAACGGCTAAGCGAACTACACCCCGGTTCCTCTAATTACTCAGCTAAGGGCGTCCCACTCCACCCTCATGGTTGCACTGTTTTCTCGGGCGGTCATCCAACGAACAGGTCCTTACGGAGAGGCACTCGAGAAACCGCTCGAGCCCCCTTGAAGGTCACAAGTATAACATCATAAGAAAAGAGGGGAAAACAGCGTATCATTGATAATTCTCATCATGTTTATTGATTTGAGTTGAGCAATAGCATAAGACTAAGTTATAATAATCCAACCCAAATAGGTAAACAAGGACATGGATAACAAAAGCTAGTCAATCCTTAGGTATAAATGTGTAATGCGGGAGGTTAATTAAAGAATGTATAGGATAGAGATAGGTCAAGGGACACTTGCCTCCACCAACTGACTGCTGCTCAGAGGCTTCTCCTGTGAGTTCTTTGGGCTCTTCAACCGGATCATTCTCTATGCGAGCGCAAACATACATACATCCACACATTTAATACAAATGAACAATACACCATACAATAGAATGCAGTAAATAAACAGACGTTCCACGCGGGTTCGCAATTAAAGCTAAGAGAGAAAGAGAAAAAGACAGTCGAGAAACGATCAAGTTACATGATTGTGAATTAAATTACTCGCTCAATGGAAGGGAATTAATTTGGACACTACGTTTTAGCATAAAGTAAAGTCAAGCTCCACATTTAATTATTGTAAACAATTGAAGGTGAATGAAAGGGAGCGGTCGCACGTCGAGACGTACAACACGACATTTAGATTGAATTAAGAAGTAAACGACTCGCCGCGCGACAGAGCGCACAACGAGGCACTTGCACTAATTTTAAAGAGACGTTAAGCATCGCGCGACGAAGCGCACGACGACATACGTCAACAGGGCTGAGTTTAAAGTGGAACGTCGCGCGTCTGGACACGCGACATCGCACCTTAAACAACCTGAAATTAAAATAGATCGTCGCACGACGAAGCGCGCGACACAACACTTCAATGAATATAAACTAAAAGAATCGTCGCGTGACGAAGCGCGCGACGCAGCACATTAATAAACACAAATTTAAATTGAATCGTCGCGCGACGAAGCGCGCGACGCAACACATTGATAAATACGAACTTGAATTGAATCGTCGCGCGACGAAGCGCACGACGCAGCACATTAATAGAATCTGAAATTAGACGAATTCGTCGCGCGACGAAGCGCGCGACGTAGCACGCTAACTAATGGAGTTTGAAATTAGCTACAACCAAAAAAATAATCACCGCGCGCGTGGGTTTGCGCACGCGGGAACGCGTTAGGAGGTGAACGGGCTACGCGAGTCGCGCCGGGGCCGGGATGCCGCGCGCAAAGGACCGAGGGCCGCGCGAAGGGGCCGAGCCGCCGCGCCGGGGCAGAGGGCCACGCCGGGGGCCACGCCGCACCGGGGGGGTCGAGCCGGGGCCGCGTCGGGGCCGGGGGCCACGCCGCGCGGGTACGGGAGGGGGTGGGGCCGCATCGCCACGCGAGCAGGGGAGGGCGGGGCCGCGCCGCCGCGCGAGCAGGGGAGGGCGGGGCCGCGCCGCCGCGCGAGTAGGGGAGGGAGCAGGGGCGTGCGTGCAAGGGAAGAAAAGAGGAGGGAGAGGGAGAGAGAGAGAGAGAGAGGAGATGGGAGGGGAGGGGAGCTCACCTCGGGATCTAACTCCGGCGATCACCGTCTCCAAAACCTAGGGCACCATGGGAGGGAGAGAGAGAGAGATGAGAGAGAGAGGTTGATGTGTGGGAATTCCAAATGAGAGAGGGAGAGGAGGAGGGGGCGCATGGGGGGGTGTGGGGCGCCAGGGCGCGTGGGCCGGGCTGGGCCACTTCGCGGATCGAAACCCACGACACGCACGACCATCAAACAGACTCCAATCGCAAACCAAAAACCGAGACGGAACGAGACGAACACGCAACATCAGACAAAGAAATGTGCTTCGACATGATGCAACACCCATGACACTTAGGTTTTGTTCATACACGACACAAACACCTGTCACTATACTGGTTTGAAGTTGGGAAGAGGGAGTGGAACGGGAAGAGAAAAGAGAGTAACGCCTGAATTTGGTGAGAAAAAAGAAGAAAAAATTCTACCCTCAAATTCCGGGCGTTACAGCGGCTAGGAGCCGTTGGAGACAATCTTGGAAGGCTAATCTTGCCTTCTGTCGGGTGGCGCACCAGACAATCCCTGTAGACAGTCCGGTGCGGATCTCCTTCCTATTTTGGCGCAGTCGACCGTTGCAGATTCGCGGTAGTTGGCGCACCGGACACTGTCCGGTGCACACCTGACAGTCCGGTGCCTCCTACCGACCGTTGGCACGGGCCACGCGTCGCTCGCGGATTGCGCGGCCGACCGTTGCCCAGTCGACTGTTGGCTCACCAGACAGTCCGGTAAATTTTAGCCGTACGCCGTTGAACTTTTCCCGAGAGCGACGACTTCGCCACGGATGACTCACCGGACAGTCCGGTGCACCACCGGACAGTCCGGTGAATTATAGTCATATGCCGCCGTCGAGTCCCGAGAGCGGCCGGTTCACCTCGGGCTCGTCTAGCGCACCGGACACTGTCCGGTGCACCCAGACCGAGCAGCAGTTGGTTGTACACAGCCAACTCTTTTCCAATCCATTTTCTCCTGTTTCTAGCACTTAGACACAATACATTAGTACCCAAATCAATGTACTAAGTCTAGAAACGTACCTTGTTACATGATTTGCACTTCTTCAATCTTTGGCACATTTTAACACTTAGAGAATATGTGTTGGGTACTTAATCACCAAAACACTTTAGAAATGGCCCAAGGGCACATTTCCCTTTCAATCTCCCCCTTTTTGGTGATTTATGCCAACACATCCAAAAGCAACCAAAAGAAGTGCAATATCAATGCAAAAGAGAACCAAATTGTTTTTGACTCTAATTTGGCATATTTGGATCATCCTTTACCACCACTTGGTTTGTTTTTGCGAATTAAATTCATTTTCCTATCTCTACAACAAACTCACTTGTTTGGGCACAAAGAGAGATAATCCAAGAGTAAAATTGATTAAGAGCCAAAAACTCGCCCTTTTCCCATAGTCATAAATTCTCCCCACAAGAGACCAAATTTTGCAATAAGAGTGTTTTGGACAAAACAAAAAAGTTCTAACTCTACTCTTTTCGAAATTGCACAAGTGGTAGCTGATCCATTTGCTTTGGCCTTAATTTCTCCCCCTTTGGCATTAAGCACCAAAATGGGATCATTCTTGGCCCTTTAACCCCATTGCCTCACCAAAATTGTCATTTAAGAGCAAAAGGGCAATAAGAGCATAGATATGAACTTGGAGTTAATACCGGAGTGCAGTGGAAGTCTTTGTATGGTCCAAGTTCACCTTTCCCTTTTAATTCACTTTTGAGACTAAATCAAGTAAACTCAAACACAAAGGTTAGTCTCAAAGGGTCAAGTTGTAGCATGCCTCCCCCTAAATAAGTGCATCACTTGCAAATAGACTTGTGAGGTCCGGGGATCATGTATACAACTTGAGCACCACAAATGAACAAAAATAGATTGAAATGCATAAATTAACATGATAAAAGGCATAAAACACATGTATGCTATAGATCAATCCAAGTTACGCGAATCTAAGACATTTGGCTCACTATGCAACCTACAAAACCTTTTCTCATCTAAAGGCTTGGTGAAGATATCAGCTAGCTGGTTCTCGGTGTTAATAAGGTACACCTCGATATCCCCCTTTTGCTGGTGGTCTCTCAGGAAGTGATGCCGGATGTCTATGTGCTTAGTGTGGCTGTGTTCAACAGGATTATCCACCATGCGGATTGCACTCTCATTATCACATAGGAGTGGGACTTTGCTCAGATTGTAGCTAAAGTCCCGGAGTGTTTGCCTCATCCAAAGTAGTTGCGCACAGCACTGTCCTGCGGCAACATACTCGGCCTCAGTGGTGGATAGGGCAACGGATGTCTGTTTCTTTGAAATCCAAGACACTAGGGACCTTCCTAGGAATTGGCACGTCCCTGATGTACTCTTCCTATCAACCTTGCACCTGGCATAATCGGAGTCTGAATATCCAATTAAGTCAAAGGTAGACCCCTTTGGATACCAGATCCCGAAGCAAGGTGTAGCAACTAAATATCTAAGAATCTGCTTAATGGCCACAAGGTGACATTCCCTTGGGTCAGATTGATATCTAGCACGCATGCATACACTAAGCATAATATCCGGTCTACTAGCACAAAAATAAAGTAATGACCCCATCATAGACCGGTATGCCTTTTGATCAATGGACTTACCTCCTTTGTTGAGGTCGACAAGTCCATCGGTTCCCATTGGTGTTTTCTTGGGCTTGGCGTCCTTCATCCCAAACCGCTTGAGAAGGTCTTGAGTGTACTTTGTTTGGGAGATGAAGGTGCCGTCCTTGAGTTGCTTCACTTGGAACCCAAGGAAGTAGTTTAACTCGCCCATCATCGACATCTCAAATTTCTATATCATCACCCTGCTAAACTCCTCACAAGACTTTTGGTTAGTAGAACCAAATATTATGTCATCAACATAAATTTGGCACACAAAAAGATCACCGTCACAAGTCTTAGTGAAAAGAGTGGGATCGACTTTCCCAACCTTAAAAGCATTCGCAATTAAGAAATCTCTAAGGCATCCATACCATGCTCTTGGGGCTTGCTTAAGTCCATAGAGCGCCTTAGAGAGCTTACACACATGGTCGGGGTACCTTTCATCCTCAAAGCCAAGGGGTTGTTCCACGTACACCTCCTCCTTGATCGGCCTGTTCAGGAAAGCGCTCTTCACATCCATTTGGAACAACCTGAAAGAGTGGTGAGCGGCATAGGCTAATAGAATGCGAATAGACTCTAGCCTAGCCATAGGAGCAAAAGTCTCCTTGAAATCCAAACCTACGACTTGGGCATAACCTTTTGCCACAAGTCGAGCCTTGTTCCTTGTCACCACCCCGTGCTCGTCCTGTTTGTTGCGGAACACCCACTTGGTTCCCACAACATTTTACTTGGGACATGGCACCAGGCTCCAAACTTCATTCCTCTTGAAGTTGTTGAGCTCTTCCTGCATGGCCAACACCCAGTCCGGATCTTACAAGGCCTCTTCTACCGTGAAAGGCTTAATAGAAGAGACAAACGAGTAATGCTCACAAAAGTTAGCTAATCTTGAGCGAGTAGTTACTCCCTTGCTTATATCACCCAGAATCTGGTCGACAGGATGATTCCTTTGAATCGTCACTCGGACTTGAGTTGGAGGGGCCTGTGGTGCTTCTTCCTCCATAACTTGGTCTTCTTGTGCTCCCCCTTGATCACGCGCCTCTTCTTGAGGAACCTGTTCATCATCTTGAGTTGGGGGATGCACCATCGTTGAGGAAGAAGGTTGATCTTGCTCTTGGTGTTCCTGTGGTCGCACATCTCCAATCGCCATCGTGCGCATTTCGGTCGTTGGAACATCATCTTCATCTACATCATCAAGATCAACTTGCTCTCTTATAGAGCCATTAGTCTCATCAAATACAACGTCGCTAGAGACTTCAACCAAACCCGATGATTTGTTGAAGTCTCTATACGCCTTTGTATTTGAGTCATAACCTAGCAAAAAGCCTTCTACAGCTTTGGGAGCAAATTTGGAGTTTCTACCTTTCTTTACTAGAATGTAACATTTACTCCCAAATACACGAAAGTATGAAACGTTGGGTTTGTTACCGGTTAGAAGTTCATACGAGGTCTTCTTAAGGAGGCGATGAAGATAGACCCGGTTTATGGCGTGGCAAGCTGTATTCACAGCCTCCGACCAAAACCGCTCGGGTGTCTTGAACTCTCCAAGCATCGTACTTGCCATGTCGATAAACGTCCTGTTCTTCCTCTCTACCACACTATTTTGCTTTGGTGTGTAGGGAGCGGAGAACTCGTGCTTGATTCCTTCCTCCTCAAGGTACTCCTCCACTTGTAAGTTCTTGAACTCGGACCCGTTGTCGCTTCTTATCTTTTTCACCTTGAGCTCAAATTTGTTTTGAGCTCTCCTTAGAAAGCGCTTTAGGGTCCCTTGGGTTTCTGATTTATCCTGCAAAAAGAATACCCAAGTGAAGCGGGAAAAATCATCAACAATAACAAGACCATACTTACTTGCCCCGATGCTGAGGTAGGTGACGGGTCCGAAGAGGTCCATATGAAGTAGCTCCTTCTAAAGACAGAAACATCAACATTTGTAAACAAACAATTGTAGCCCATGTGGCACAATTGACTTACAGACAGGAGATTATAACCAAGCGACTCTACTAGAAATACATTTGAAATGGAGTGCTCGTTGGTGATGGCTATCTTGCCCAAGCCTTTGACCTTGCCTTGGTTCCCATCTCCAAAGATGATTGTATCCTGGGAATCCTTGTTCTTGACGTAGGAGGTGAACATCTTCTTCTCCCTCGTCATGTGGTTTGTGCATCCGCTGTCGATAATCCAGCTTGAGCCCCCGGATGCATAAACCTGCAAGGCAATTTACACTTGGGTTTTAGTTACCCAACTTTTGTTGGGTCCTACGAGGTTAGTTACAATAGCCTTTGGGACCCAAATGCAAGTCTTGTCTCCCTTGCATTTGACCCCCAACTTCCTAGCAACCACTTTTTACTTTTACATGTGAGTAAAAAAGTAGTATTGCACGCATGGAAAACAGTAGCAGATTCATTACACATTTTCCTAGGTACATAATGCAAAACATGATTTTTCTTAGGCATATTTCTACCATGCACAAAAGTAGAGCTTGAAGCAATCATAGCATGTGAATCATAAGCATCATAACTCCTATTATAATGAGCATTCCTAGAAAATTTTCTATCATAAATGAAAGCATGATTCCTTTGAATGCTACTAGCCATAGGGGCCTTCCCTTTCTCCTTGTTGAGAATGGGAGCCCTTTGGCTTGTTAAGTTCTTGGCTTCCTTTCGAAAGCCAAGCACATCATTAATTGAGGGGTGTCTACCAACAGTGTAGGCATCCCTAGCAAATTTTAATTTATTGAAGTCACTTTTGCAAGTCTTAAGTTGGGCATTAAGACTTGCCACTTCATCATTTAATTTAGTAATGGATGAAAGATGTTCATTACAGGCATTAATATCAAAATCCTTGCATCTATTGCAAATTACAACATGTTCCACACATGAACTAGATTTATTAGCTACTTCTAGCTTAGCATTTAAATCATCATTAACACTCTTTAAGCTAGACACAGTTTCATGACAAGCAGATAATTCAGAAGATAGCATTTCATTCCTTTTAACCTCTAAAGCATGAGACTTTTGCACACTTACAAACTTATCATGCTCTTCATACAAAATATCCTCTTGCTTTTCTAAAAGTCTATCCTTTTCATTTAAAGCATCAATTAACTCATTAATTTTATCTACTTTTGCTCTATCTAAACCCTAAAATAAATTAGTATAATCTACTTCATCATCACTAAAATCATCATCACTTGAAGTAGTATACTTAGGGGTTTCTCGAACGCTTACCTTTTTCTCCTTTGCCATGAGGCAAGTATGGCGTTCGTTGGGGAAGAGAGACGACTTGTTGAAGGCCGAGGCAACGAGTCCTTCATAGTCGGAGTCGGAAGAAGAGCAATCCGAATCCCATTCTTTGCCAAGGTGCGCCTCGCCCTTCGCCTTCTTGTAGGCCTTCTTCTTCTCCCTCTTCCCGCTCTTTTCTTGTTCCTAGTCATTAGCATTATCGGGACAATTTGCTATAAAGTGACCAGTCTTACCGCACTTGAAGCAGGAGCGCTTCCACCTTGTTTTGTTCTTGTTGGGGTACTCCTTGCGTCCTTTAAGAGCGGTCTTGAAGCGCTTGATGATGAGCGCCATTTCATCCTCGTTGAGCCCGGCAGCCTCTACTTGTGCCACCTTGCTAGGTAGCGCCTCCTTGCTGCTTGTTGCCTTGAGTGCAACAGTCTACGGCTCGTAGATGGGCATTGGGCCATTTAACGCATCATCAACATACCTTGCCTCTTTGACCATCATGCGCCTGCTCACAAATTTTTCGAGTATCTCCTCGGGCGTCATCTTTGTGTACCTAGGATTCTCACGGATGAGGTTCATAAGATGAGGGTCAATAATAGTAAAAGACCTGAGCATAAGTCGGACGACGTCGTGGTCCGTCCATCTTGTGCTTCCATAGCTCCTGATCTTGTTGACCAGGGTCTTGAACCTGTTGTACGTTTGTGTTGGCTCCTCTCCCCTGATCATTGCGAACCTTCCCAGCTCGCCTTCCACCAACTCCATTTTGGTGATCATGGTGCTGTCATTTCCCTCATGTGATATTTTGAGGGTGTCCCAAATTTGCTTGGCATTGTCCAAGCCGCTCACCTTGTTGTACTCATCCCTGCACAAAGATGCTAGCAAAACAGTAGTAGCTTGTGCATTTTTGTGAATTTGCTCGTTAATAAATACAGGGTTATCCGTACTATCAAATTGCATTCCATTTTCAACTATCTCCCATATACTAGGATGGAGAGAAAATAAGTGACTATGCATTTTGTGACTCCAAAAAGCGTAGTCCTCTCCATCAAAGTGTGGAGGTTTACCAAGAGGAATGGAAAGCAAATGAGCATTGGAATTAAAAGGAATACGAGAATAATCAAATGAATAATTTGAATTAACCGGTTTCCTTTTCTCGTCGTCGTCGTCGTCTCTTGGTGAAGAAGAATATTCGTCGCTGTCGTAGTAGACAATCTTCTTGATACGTCTCTTCTTCTTCCCGTCCTTCTTCTTGTGACTCAAGCCAGAGTCAGTGGGCTTGTCGTCCCTCGGCTCGTTGAAGATGGACTCCTTTTCTTTATCGTTGATCACCATCCCCTTTCCCTTAGGATCCATCTCTTCGGGCGATTAGTCCCTTACGTGAAGAGAACGGCTCTGAAACCAATTGAGAGCACCTAGAGGGGGCGTGAATAGGTGATCCTGAATAAATCAAATACTAATAGCCACAAAACTTGGTTAAGTGTTAGTACGGCTAAGTAGCGAGCTCTTGCGAACACACAAGTAATCACAGAAAAGCAATCACAAGAGACACGCGAGTTTATCCCATGGTTCGGCCAAGTAATACTTGCCTACTTCCACGTTGTAGTGTCCCAATGGACGAGGGTTGCACTCAACCCCTTTCAAGTGATCCAATGATCAACTTGAATACCACGGTGTTCTTCTTTCTTAGATTTTCTCCCATTTGCGAGGAATCTCCACAACTTGGAGCCTCTCGCCCTTACAATTGATGATCATAAAGAAGCACGTAAGTAAGGGAGGGGAGAGCAACACACACAAGACTCAAAACGAGAGCACAATCACGCACACAAGTCACAACTCGAGCTCAAAACACAACGCAAGGAGTTATCAACTCAAATGGAGCTCAAGTCACTATCTCAAAGAATCAAACGCGTGAGAATGGAGTCTTGGAGTCTTAGGATCTATCTTGTAAGCTTGGGTGACTCCTCCATGCGCCTAGGGGTCCCTTTTATAGCCCCAAGGCAACTAGGAGCTGTTGGAGACAATCTTGGGAGGCTAATCTTGCCTTCTGTCGGGTGGTGCACTGGACAGTCCCTGTAGACAGTCCGGTGCGGATCTCCTTCCTATTTTAGCGCAGTCGACCGTTGCAGATTCGCGGCAGTTGGCGCACCGGACACTGGCCGGTGCACACCGGACAGTCCGGTGCCTCCTACCGACCGTTGGCGTAGGCCACGCGTCGCCCGCAGATTGCGCGGCCGACCGTTGCCCAGTCGACCGTTGGCTCACCGGACAGTCTGATGAATTTTAGTCGTACGTCGTTGAACTTTTCTCGAGAACGACGACTTCGCCGCAGACGACTCACCGGACAGTCCGGTGCACCGCCGGACAGTCTGGGCCGTACGCCGCCGTCAAGTCCCGAGAGCGGTCGGTTCACCTCGGGCTCGTCTGGCGCACCGGACACTGTCCGATGCACCCAGACCGAGCAGCAGTTGGCTGTACACATCTAACTCTTTTCCAATCCATTTTCTCCTGTTTCTAGCACTTAGACACAATACATTAGTACCCAAATCAATGTACTAAGTGTAGAAATGTACCTTGTTACATGATTTGCACTTCTTCAATCTTTGGCACAATTTAACACTTAGAGAATATGTGTTGGGCACTTAATCACCAAAACACTTTAGAAATGGCCCAAGGGCACATTTCCCTTTCAATTTTGCAATAAGAATATTTTGGACAAATCAAAAATTCTAACTCTACTATTTTCAAAATTCTCAAGTGGTAGCTGATCCATTTGCTTTGGCCTTAATTTCTCCTCCTTTGGCATTAAGCACCAAAACAGGATCATTTTTGGCCCTTTAACCCATGGCCTCACAAAAAATTGTCAATTAAGAGCATAAGGCAATAAGAGCATAAGAATGAACTTGGAGGTGAGTACACTAATACCGGAGTGCAGTGGAAGTCTTTGCATGATCCAAGTTCACCTTTCCCTTTCAATGCACCTTTGAGACTACATCAAGTAACTCAAACGCAAGGATTAGTCTCAAAGGGTCAAGTTGTAGCACTTCTCCCCCTAAATATGTGCATCATTCACACATGGACTTGTGAGGTCCGGGGATCCCTTGCACAACTTGAGCACCATAAATAAGCAACAAATTGCATAAATGTATAAGTAACATGATCAAAGGCATAAAACACATGTATGCTATAGATCAATCCAAGTTACGCGAATCTAACACATTTAGCTCACTACGCAGCCTGCAAAAGGTTTTCTCATCTAATGGCTTGGTAAAGATATCGGCTAGCTGGTTCTCGGTGCTAATATAGAACACCTCGATATCTCCCTTTTGCTAGTGGTCTCTCAGAAAGTGATGCCGGATGTCTATGTGCTTAGTGCGGCTATGTTCAATAAGATTATCCGCCATGCAGATTGCACTCTCATTGTCACATAGGAGTGGGACTTTGCTCAGATTGTAGCCAAAGTCCTAGAGGGTTTGCCTCATCCAAAGTAGTTGTGCGCAACACTGTCCTGTGGCAACATACTCGGCCTCAGCGATGGATAGGGCAACGGAGGTCTATTTCTTTGAACTCCAAGACACCAGGGACCTTCATAGGAATTGGCACGTCCCTGATGTACTCTTCTTATCAACCTTGCATCCAGCATAATCAGAGTCTAAATATCCAATTAAGTCAAAGGTAGACCCCTTTGGATACCAGATCCCGAAGCAAGGCGTAGCAACTAAATATCTAAGAATCCGCTTAACGGGCACAAGGTGACATTCCCTTGGGTCGGATTGAACTCTAGCACACATGCATACGCTAAGCATAATATCCGGTCTACTAGCACATAAATAAAGTAATGACCCTATCATAGACCGGTATGCCTTTTGATCAACGGACTTACCTCCTTTGTTGAGGTCGACATGTCCGTCGGTTCCCATTGGTGTCTTCGTGGGCTTGGTGTCCTTCATCCCAAACCGCTTGAGAAGATCTTGAGTGTACTTCGTTTGGGAGATGAAGGTGCCGTCCTTGAGTTGCTTCACTTGGAACCCAAGGAAGTAGTTCAACTCACCCATCATCAACATCTCAAACTTTTGAGTCATCACCCTGCTAAACTCCTCACAAGACTTTTGGTTAGTAGAACCAAATATTATGTCATCGACATAAATTTTGCACACAAAAAGATCACCATCACAAGTCTTAGTGAAAAGAGTGGAATCAGCTTTCCCAACCTTGAAAGCATTAGCAATTAAGAAATCTCTAAGGCATTCATACCATGCTCTTGGGGCTTGCTTAAGTCCATAGAGCGCCTTAGAGAGCGTAAAAACGTGGTCGGGATACCTGTCATCCTCAAAGCCAGGGGGTTGTTCCACATACACCTCCTCCTTGATTGGCCCGTTGAGGAAAGCGCTCTTCACATCCATTTGAAACAACCTGAAAGAGTGGTGAGCGGCATAGGCTAATAATATTTGAATAGATTCTAGCCTAGCCATAGGAGCAAAAGTCCCCTCGAAATCCAAACCTGCGACTTGGGCATAACCTTTTGCCACAAGTCGAGCCTTGTTTCTTGTCACCACCCCGTGCTCGTCTTGCTTATTGCGGAACACCCATTTGGTTCCTACAACATTTTGCTTGGGACTTGGCACCAGGCTCCAAACTTCGTTCCTCTTGAAGTTGTTGAGCTCTTCCTGCATGGTCAACACCCAATCCGGATCTTGCAAGGCCTCTTCTACCTTGAAAGGCTCAATAGAAGAGACAAACGAGTAATGCTCACAAAAATTAGCTAGATGTGAGCGAGTTGTTACTCCCTTGCTTATGTCACCCAGTATCTGATCGACGGGATGATGTCGTTGGATCGTCGCTCGAACTTGAGTTGGAGGGGCTAGTGGTGCTTCTTCCTCCAAAACTTGTTCTTCTTGTGCTCCCCCTTGATCACACGCCTCTTCTTGAGGAACCTATCCATCATCTTGAGTTGGGGGATGCACCATTGTTGAGGAAGAAGGTTGATCTTGCTCTTGTTGTTTCTATGGTCGCACATCTCCCATCGCCATTGAGGGCACCTAGAGGGGGGGGGTGAATAGGTGATCCTGTAAACTTGAAGCTTAAGCCACAAAAACTTGGTTAAGCATTAGCACAATAATCGCTAAGTGGCTAGATAGGAGTCTCAACAAAACACAATAACCACAAGAGATCAATCACAGAGTTGGCACGGTGGTTATCCCGTGGTTCGGCCAAGACCAACGCTTGCCTACTCCACGTTGTGGTGTCCCAACGGACGAGGGTTGCAATCAACCCCTCTCAAGCGGTCCAAAGACCCACTTGAATACCATGGTGTTTTGCTTGCTTTTCTTAATCCCGTTCGCGAGGAATCTCCACAACTTGGAGCCTCTCGCCCTTACACTTGAAGTCCACAAAGAAGCACAGAGCAAAGGAGGGATTAGCAACTCACACAAGACACAAAGACCATAGCAAATACGCACACACAAGACCCAGACTTAAGCTCAAAAGACTAGCACACTAGAACAGAGCTTAAATCACTAGAATGTCGAACAAGTGCGCAAGAATGGAGTGTGAGTGATCAAGAGTGCTCAGGGAATGCTTGGTGTGCTCCTCCATGTGCCTAGGGGTCCCTTTTATAGCCCCAAGGCAGCTAGGAGCCGTTGAGAGCAATCCTGGAAGGCAGATCTTGCCTTCTGTCGACTGGCGCACCGGACAGTCTGGTGCACCACCGGACACTGTCCGATGTAGATCTCCTTCCTTATTTGGCGAAGCCGACCGTTGGAGTCTGAGAGCCGTTGGCGCACCGGACACTGTCCAGTGCACACCGGACAGTCCGGTGCACCAATGTGACCGTTGGCTCGGCCACGCGTCACGCGCGGAATCCTCGGCCGACCGTTGCCCCGGCTGACCGTTGACTCACCGGACAGTCCGGTGGCCATACGCCGTTGATGGTTTCCCGAGAGCGACGAGTTCGCCTGTGAACGGCTCATCGGATAGTCCGGTGCACCACCGGACAGACCGGTGAATTTTAGCCGTACACCGCCGTCGAAGTCCCGAGAGCAGCCTGTTTGCCAGAGCTAGCCTGGCGCACCGGACACTGTCCGGTGCACCACCGGACAGTCCGGTGAACCCAGACTGAGCAGACTTTGGCTGAACAAGGCCATCTCATTTCCCATTCAATTTTTTCTGTTTCCAGCACTTAGACATAATACATTAGTCCATAAAAACAATGTACTAAGTCTAGAGACATACCTTTTGACGTGATTTGCATCTTGTCCACCATTTTGCATAGATTAACACAAAAGCACTTGTGCTGGCACTCAATCACCAAAATACTTAGAAATGGCCCAAGGGCACATTTCCCTTTCAATCTCCCCCTTTTTGGTGATTTATGCCAACACAACATAAAGCAACTAGAACAAGTGCAATATCAATGCAAATGAACACTCAAAATTGTTTTGATTCAATTTTGGCATATATGGATCACTCTTTGCCACCACTTGGTTTGTTTTTGCAAATCAAACTCAACTTCCTATCTCTAAGTCAAACACACTTGTTAAAACATAAGGAGAGTCATTCCAAGAGAAATTGAGTCAAGATTCAAAAACTCCCCCTTTTTCCCATAATCAACACTTCTCCCCCCAAGTGGCCAATTTTTGACAAGAGAGATAATAAAAGAGTTTTGACAAACCAAAAGCTCTAATCTACTATTTTCAAAATTTCTCGAGTGGTAGCTGATCCATTTATTGCTTTGGCCTTTATTTTCTCCCCCTTTGGCATCAAGCACCAAACGGGATCAACCTTGGCCTTTTAACCCCATTGCCTCACCAAAATCTTCACATAGAATACAAAGGCAATGATATGAACTTGGAATAAGTTACCCTCTCATCGGAGTGCAGTGGAAGTCTTTCATGGTCCAAGTCCATCTTTTCCCTTTCAAACCTCCTTTGAGACTAAAACAAGCAAACTCAAGCAAACGGTTAGTCTCAAAGGGTCAAGTTGTAGCACAACTCCCCCTAAATATGTGCATCACTTGCACAAGGACTTGTGAGGTCCGGGAAGTGATTGTACAACTTGAGCACCATAGTAAGCAACACAATGCATAAGGACCATGATCAAAGGCATAATCACATGTATGCTATAAATCAATCCAAGTTCCGCGAATCTAGGACATTTAGCTCACTTCGCAGCCTGCAAAAGGTCTTTTCATCTAAAGGCTTAGTGAAGATATCGGCTAGCTGGTTCTCGGTGCTAACATGAAACACTTCGATATCTCCCTTTTGCTGGTGGTCTCTCAAAAAGTGATGCCGGATGTCAATGTGCTTTGTGCGGCTATGCTCAACAGGATTTTCCGCTATTCGGATAGCACTCTCATTGTCACATAGGAGTGGGACTTTGCTCAGATTGTAGCCAAAGTCCCGGAGGGTTTGCCTCATCCAAAGTAGTTGCGCACAACACTGTCTTGCGGCAACGTACTCGGCCTCAGCGGTGGATAGGGCAACAGAAGTTTGTTTCTTAGAGTTCCACGACACCAGGGACCTTCCTAAGAATTGGCACATCCCCGATGTACTCTTCCTATCGACCTTACATCCAGCATAGTCGGAATCTGAGTATCCAATCAAGTCAAAGTTAGACCCCTTTGGATACCAGATCCCGAAGCAAGGCGTAGCGACTAAATATCGAAGAATTCGCTTCACAGCCACTAAGTGACACTCCTTAGGATCGGATTGAAATCTAGCACACATGCATACGCTAAGCATAATATCTGGTCTACTAGCACACAAATAAAGTAAAGACCCTATCATAGACCGATATGCCTTTTGATCAACGGGCTTACCTCCTTTGTTGAGGTCGGTGTGTCCGTCGGTTCCCATCGGAGTCTTTGCGGGCTTGGCGTCCTTCATCCCAAACCGCTTTAGCAAGTCTTGTGTGTACTTCGTTTGGGAGATGAAGGTGCCATCCTTGAGTTGCTTCACTTGGAACCCAAGGAAGTAGTTCAACTCGCCCATCATCGACATCTCGAATTTCTGTGTCATCACCCTGCTAAACTCTTCACAAGACTTTTGGTTAGTAGAACCAAATATTATGTCATCGACATAAATTTGGCACACAAAAAGATCACCATCGCAAGTCTTAGTGAAAAGAGTTGGATCGGCTTTCCCAACCTTGAAAGCATTAGCAATTAAAAAGTCTCTAAGGCATTCATACCATGCTCTTGGGACTTGCTTAAGTCCATAGAGCGCCTTAGAGAGCTTACACACGTGGTCGGGGTACCGTTCATCCTCGAAGCCAGGGGGTTGCTCCACGTACACCTCCTCCTTGATCGGCCCGTTGAGGAAAGCACTCTTCACATCCATTTGGTACAACCTGAAAGAATGGTGAGCGGCATATGCTAGCAATATACGAATTGATTCTAGCCTAGCCACAGGAGCAAACGTCTCCTCAAAGTCCAAACCTACGACTTGGGCATAACCTTTTGACACAAGTCGAGCCTTGTTCCTCGTCACCACCTCGTGCTCGTCCTGTTTGTTGCGGAACACTCATTTGGTTCCCACAACATTTTGCTTGGGACGAGGCACCAGTGTCCAAACTTCATTGCGCTTGAAGTTGTTGAGTTCCTCCTGCATGGCCAACACCCAGTCCGGATCTAGCAAGGCCTCTTCTACCCTGAAAGGCTCAATAGAAGAGACAAAGGAGTAATGCTCACAAAAATTAACTAATCTAGAGCGAGTAGTTACTCCCTTGCTAATATCACCCAATATTTGGTCGACGGGATGATCCCTTTGAATCGTCGCTCGAACTTGGGTTGGAGGTGCCTGAGGTGCTTCTTTCTCTTCAACTTGAACATCCTGTGCTCCCCCTTGATCATGCGCATCAACTTGAGGTACCTGTTCGTCATCTTGGGTTGGGGGATGCACCATAGTTGAGGAAGATGGTTGATCTTGCTCCAATTGTTCCTGAGGCCGCACATCTCCAATCGCCATGGTGCGTATCGCGGCCGTTGGAACGTCTTCTTTATCTACATCATCAAGATCAACAACTTGCTCTCTTGGAGAGCCATTAGTCTCATCAAATACAACGTCGCTAGAGACTTCAACCAAACCTGATGATTTGTTGAAGACCCTATACGCCTTTGTATTTGAATCATAACCTAATAAAAACCCTTCTACAGCTTTGGGAGCAAATTTAGAGGTTCTACCTTTCTTCACAAGAATGTAACACTTGCTCCCAAATACACGAAAATAAGACACATTGGGTTTGTTACCAGTCAGCAGCTCATATGAAGTCTTCTTGAGGAGGCGGTGAAGATAGACCCTGTTGATGGCGTGGCAAGCCGTGTTCATGGCTTCCGACCAAAAACGCTCGGGGGTCTTGAACTCTCCAAGCATAGTCCTTGCCATATCAATGAGCGTCCTGTTCTTCCTCTCTACCACACCATTTTGCTGAGGTGTGTAGGGAGCGGAGAACTCGTGCTTGATCCCCTCCTCCTCAAGGAACTCCTCCACTTGAAGGTTCTTGAACTTGGACCCGTTGTCGCTCCTTATCTTCTTCACCTTGAGCTCAAACTCATTTTGAGCTCTCCTGAGGAAGCGCTTGAGGGTCCCTTAGGTTTCAGATTTATCCTGCAAAAAGAATACCCAAGTGAAGCGGGAAAAATCATCAACTATAACAAGACCATACTTACTTCCTCCTATACTTAGAAAGGCGACGGGTCCGAAGAGGTCCATATGAAGCATCTCCAAGGGTCTTGATGTGGTCATCACATTTTTTGTGTGATGAGAGCCTCCCACCTGTTTCCCTGCTTGACAAGCTGCACAAGGTCTATCTTTTTCGAAATGTACATTGGTTAGACCTATCACGTGTTCTCCCTTTAGAAGCTTATGGAGGTTCTTCATCCCCACATGTTCTAAGCGGCGATGCCACAACCAGCCCATGCAAGTCTTAGCCATTAAGCATGCATCTAGACCGGCCTCTTCTTTTGCAAAATCAACCAAATAAAGTTTGTCGTCTAGTACACCCTTAAAAGCTAGTGAACCATCACATCTTCTAAAGACAGACACATCTACATTTGTGAATAGACAATTATATCCCATATTGCATAATTGACTAACGAATAACAGATTATATCCAAGCGACTCAACTAAAAACACATTAGAAATAGAGTGCTCGGACGAAATAGCAATTTTACCTAACCCTTTTACCTTGCCTTGGTTCCCATCACCGAATATTATTGAATCTTGGGGATCCTTGTTCTTGACGTAGGAAGAGAACATCCTCTTCTCTCCCGTCATGTGGTTTGTGCATCCGCTGTCGATAATCCAGCTTGAGCCCCCGGATGCATAAACCTGCAAGGCAAATTCAGGCTTGGGTCTTAGGTACCCAACTCTTGTTGGGTCCTACAAGGTTAGTCAGAATAGTCCTAGGGACCCAAATGCAAGTTTTGTCACCCTTACATTTGGCCCCTAGCTTCCTAGCAACTACCTTCTTACCCTTTCTACAAATGGCAAATGAAGCATTGCAAGCATGATATATTGTAGAAGGTTCATTAACTTTCCTAGGAACATTAACAACATTCTTTCTAGGCACATGATGAATAATATTTCTCCTAGACATATTTCTACCATGCATATAGGAAGAACTAGAAGCAAACATGGCATGAGAATCAAAAGCATCATATGCATTACAACTCCTATAATTATTTCTAGATTGTTTCCTATCATGGTACATAAAAGCATGATTTTTTTGCACACTATTAGCCATAGGGGCCTTCCCTTTCTCCTTGGTGGAGATGGGAGCCTTATGGCTTGTCAAGTTCTTGGCTTCTCTCTTGAAGCCAAGACCATCCTTAATTGAGGGGTGTCTACCAATCGTGTAGGCATCCCTTGCAAATTTCAATTTGTCAAATTCACTTTTGCTAGTCTTAAGTTGGGCATTAAGACTAGCCAATTCCTCATTTAATTTGGAAATTGAAACTAGGTGTTCACTACAAGCATCAATATCAAAATCTTTACACCTAGTGCAAGTCATGACATGTTCTACACAAGAGTTAGATTTATTTGCTACTTCTAATTTAGCATTTAAATCATTGTTAATTCTTTTTAAGCTTGAGATAGAGTCATGACATGCAGACACTTCACTTGAAAGCATTTCATTTCGTTTAACTTCTAAAGCAAGTGAATTTTGTGCACTAACAAATTTATCATGCTCTTCATATAAAAGGTCCTCTTGTTTCTCTAAGAGTATCCTTCTCATTCAAGGCATCAATCAATTCATTGATTTTATCAATTTTATTTCTATCCAATCCCTTGAACAAGCTAGAGTAATCTATTTCCTCATCGTTAGACTCATCATCACTAGAAGAATCATAAGTAGTACTGTCTCGAGTACATACCTTCTTCTCCTTTGCCATGAGGCATGTGTGACACTCGTTGGGGAAGAGGGATGACTTGTTGAAGGCGGTGGCGGCGAGTCCTTCATTGTCGAAGTCGGAGGAGGAGCAATCCGAATCCCACTCCTTTCCTAGATGTGCCTCGCCCTTGGCCTTCTTGTAATTTTTCTTCTTTTCCCTCTTGCTCCCGTGTTCCTGGTCACTTTCATTATCGGGACAGTTAGCAATAAAATGACCAATCTTACCACATTTGAAGCATGAGCGCTTCCCCTTGGCTTTGGTCTTGCTTGGCTGTCCCTTGCGACCCTTAAGCGCCGTCTTGAAGCGCTTGATGATGAGGACCATCTCTTCATCATTGAGCCCTGCCGCCTCAACTTGCGCCACCTTGCTAGGTAACGCCTCCTTGCTTCTCGTTGCCTTGAGAGCAACGGGTTGAGGCTCATTGATTGGACCATTCAGTGCGTCGTCCACGTACCTCGCCTCCTTGATCATCATTCGCCCGCTTACGAATTTTCCAAGGACTTCTTCGGGCGACATTTTGGTGTACCTGGGATTCTCACGAATATTATTCACCAAATGAGGATCAAGAACGGTAAAGGACCTTAGCATTAGGCGGATGACGTCGTGGTCCGTCCATCGCGTGCTTCCGTAGCTCCTTATTTTGTTTATAAGGGTCTTGAGCCGGTTGTATGTTTGAGTTGGCTCCTCGCCCCTTATCATTGCAAATCTTCCGAGCTTGCCTTCTACCAACTCCATCTTGGTGAGCAAGGTGACGTCATTCCCCTCATGAGATATCTTGAGGGTGTCCCAGATTTGCTTGGCATTGTCCAAGCCGCTCACCTTATGGTACTCGTCCCTGCACAAGGAGGCTAACAACACAGTAGTAGCTTGTGCATTTCTATGAATCTGTTCATTAATAAAAATAGGACTATCCGAGCTATCAAACTTCATTCCACTTTCCACAATCTCCCATATGCTCAGATGGAGAGAGAACAGGTGACTACGCATTTTGTGGCTCCAAAATCCGTAGTCCTCTCCATCAAAGTGAGGAGGTTTGCCAAGTGGAATGGAGAGCAAATGAGTATTTGTACTTTGCGGAATACGAGAGTAGTCAAAAGAAAAGTTCGAATTAACCGGTTTCCTTCTCTCGTAGTCGTTGTGGTCGTTGTCCTTTTGGGAAGAAGTAGACTCATCGCTGTCGTCGTAGTAGACGATCTCCTTGATGCGTCTCGTCTTCTTCTTCCTTCCATCTTTGCGTCTATGGCCCGAGCCCGAGTCGGTAGGCTTATCATCCTTAGGCTCGTTGACGAAGGACTCCTTCTCTTTGTCGTTGATCACGATTCCCTTCCCCTTAGGATCCATCTCTTCGGGCGATTAGTCCCTTGTGAAGAGAACGGCTCTGATACCAAATTTTAGCCGTACGCCGTTGATGGTTTCCCGAGAGCGACGAGTTCGCCTGTGAATGGCTCATCGGACAGTCCGGTGCACCACCGGACAGACCGGTGAATTTTAGCCGTACACCGACGTTGAAGTCCCGAGAGCAGCCTGTTTGCCAGAGCTAGCCTGGCGCACCGGACACTGTCCGGTGCACCACCGGACAGTCCGGTGAACCCAGACTGAGCAGACTTTGGCTGAACAAGGCCATCTCATTTCCCATTCAATTTTTTCTGTTTCCAGCACTTAGACATAATACATTAGTCCATAAAAACAATGTACTAAGTCTAGAGACATACCTTTTGACATGATTTGCATCTTGTCCACCATTTTGCATAGATTAACACAAAAGCACTTGTGCTGGCACTCAATCACCAAAATACTTAGAAATGGCCCAAGGGCACATTTCCCTTTCAGCCATGGTGCGTATTGCGGCCGTTGGAACATCATCTTCATCTATGTCATTAAGATCAACTTGCTCTCTTGGAGAGCCATTAGCCTCATCAAATACAACGTCGCTAGAGACTTTAACCAAACCCGATGATTTGTTGAAGACTCTATACGCCCATGTATTTGAGTCATACCCTAGTAAAAACCCTTCTACTGCCTTGGTAGCAAATTTAGAATTTCTACCTTTCTTCACTAGAATGTAACATTTGCTCCCAAATACACGAAAGTATGAGACGTTGGGTTTGTTACCGGTAAGAAGTTTGTACGAGGTCTTCTTGAGGAGGCGATGTAGGTAGAGCCAGTTTATGGCGTGGCAAGCTGTGTTCACAGCTTCCGACCAAAACCGCTCAGGTGTCTTGAACTCTCCAAGCATCGTCCTCGCCATGTCGATAAGTGTCATGTTCTTCCTCTCTACCACACCATTTTGCTGTGGTGTGTAGGGAGCGAAGAACTCGTGCTTGATGCCTTCCTCCTCAAGATACTCCTCCACTTGAAGATTCTTGAACTCGGACCCGTTGTCGCTCCTTATCTTTTTCACCTTGAGCTCAAATTCGTTTTGAGCCCTCCTTAGAAAGCGCTTTAGGGTCCCTTGGGTTTCTGATTTATCCTGCAAAAAGAACACCCAAGTGAAGTGGGAAAAATCATCAACAATAACAAGACCATACTTACTTCCCCCCGATGCTAAGGTAGGCAACGGGTCCGAAGAGGTCCATATGTAGTAGCTCCAGTGGTCTTGATGTTGTCATCACATTCTTGTTGTGATGAGTGCTTCCCACCTGTTTCCCTGCCTGACAAGCTGCACAAGGTCTATCTTTTTTGAAGCAGACATTGGTTAGTCCTAACACATGTTCTCCCTTTAGAAGTTTATGGAGGTTCTTCATCCCAACATGTGCTAGATGGTGATGCCACAGCCAGCCCATGCTAGTCTTAGCTATTAAGCATGCATCTAGATCGGCCTCCTCTTTCGAAAAATCAACTAAGTAGAGTTTATCGTCTAATACACCTTTAAATGCTAATGAACCATCACTCCTTCTAAATACATAAACATCAACATTTGCAAACAAACAATTGTAGCCCATGTGGCACAATTGACTTACAGACAGGAGATTGTAACCAAGCGACTCTACTAGAAATACGTTTGAAATGGAGTGCTCGTTGGTGATGGCTATCTTGCCCAAGCCTTTGACCTTGCCCCGGTTCCCATCTCCAAAGATGATTGTATCCTGGGAATCCTTGTTCTTGACGTAGGAGGTGAACATCTTCTTCTCTCCCGTCATGTGGTTTGTGCATCCGCTGTCGATAATCCAGCTTGAGCCCCTGGATGCATAAACCTGCAAGGCAATTTACACTTGGGTTTTAGGTACCCAACTCTTGTTGGGTCCTACAAGGTTAGTCACAATATCCTTTGAAACCTAAATACAAGTCTTGTCTCCCTTGAATTTGGATCCCAGCTTTCTAGCAACTACTTTTTCCTTCTTACATAAAAGAGCAAATGAAGTATTGCAAGCATGGTAAATGATAGTAGATTCATTGCACATTTTCCTAGGCACATGATGAACAACATTACCTTTTCTAGGCCTACTTCTACCATGCACAAAAGTAGAGCTTGAAGCAAACATAGCATGTGAACCAAAAGCATCATGATTATAACTCCTATTATAATTGGAATGGCTAGCAATTTTCTTATTATACATGAAGGCATGATTCCTTTGAATGCTACTAGCCATAGGAGCCTTCCCTTTCTCCTTGGCGAGAATGGGAGCCTTTTGGCTTGTTAGGTTCTTGGTTTCCTTTCGAAAACCAAGTCCATCCTTAATAAAGGGGTGTCTACCAATTGTGTAGGCATCCCTATCAAATTTTAATTTATCATAATCAATTTTGCAAGTCTTAAGTTGAGCATTAAGACTTGCCACTTCATCATTCAATTTTGTAATAGCAATAAGATGTTCATTACAAGCATTAACATCAAAGTCCTTACATCTATCACAAATACTAACATGCTCTACACATGAACTAGATTTATTAATTTCCTCAAGCTTAGCATTCAAATCATCATTTAAACTTTTTAAGTAGATACAGTTTCATGGCAAGCAGATAATTCAGAAGATATCATTTCATTCCTCTTAATCTCTAAGGCAAGAGATTTTTGCACACTAACAAATTTATCATGCTCCTCATATAAAATGTCCTCTTGTTTCTCTAGCAATCTATCTTTTTCATTTAAAGCATCAATTAACTCATTGATTTTATCTACTTTAGCTCTATCTAAACCCTTAAATAAATTAGTATAATCTACTTCATCATCACTAGAATCATCATCGCTAGAAGTAGTGTATTTAGGGGTATCGCGAACACTTACTTTCTTCTCCTTGGCCATGAGGCAAGTGTGTCGTTCGTTGGGGAAGAGCGAAGATTTGTTGAAGGCCGAGGCTGCCAGTCCTTCATCATCAGAGTTGGATGACGAGCAGTCCGAATCCCATTCTTTGCCAAGGTGCGCCTCGCCCTTCGCCTTCTTGTAAACCTTATTCTTCTCCCTCTTCCCATGCTTTTCTTGTTCCTGGTCATCATCATTATCGGGGCATTGTGCTATAAAATGACTAGTCTTACCGCATTTAAAACAGGAGCATTTTCCCTTTGCTTTGTTCTTGTTGGGGGTGCTCCTTTCGTCCTTTTAGCGCGGTCTTGAACCGTTTGATGATTAGTGCCATGTCATCTTCGTTTAGCCCTACAGCTTCAACTTGTGCCACTTTGCTTGGTAGCACCTCCCTGCTGCTTGTTGCTTTGAGAGCAACGGGTTGTGGCTCGTAGACGGGTAGTGGACCATTAAGCGCGTCGTCTACGTACCGTGCTTCTTTCACCATCATGCGCCCGCTCACGAACTTGCCGAGTATCTTCTCGGGCATCATTTTGGTGTACCTGGGATTTTCACGGATGAGATTTACAAGATGGGGGTCAATTACCGTGAATAACCTTAGCATAAGTTGGACGACGTCATGGTCCGTCCATCTTGTACTTCCATAGCTCCTAATCTTGTTGACCAGGGTCTTAAGCCTGTTGTATGTTTGTGTTGGCTCCTCTCCCCTAATCATCACGAACCTTCCCAGCTCGCCTTCCACCAACTCCATTTTGGTGATCATGGTGGCGTGGTTTCCCTCATGCGATATCTTGAGGGTATCCAAAATTTGCTTGGCATTGTCCAAGCCGCTCATCTTGTTGTATTCGTCCCTGCACAAGGATGCTAGCAAAACAGTGGTAGCTTGTGCATTCTTATGAATTTGCTCATTAATAAACATAGGGTTATCCGTACTATCAAATTGCATTCAATTTCAACTATCTCCCAAATACTAGGATGGAGAGAAAATAGGTGACTACGTATTTTGTGACTCCAAAAAGAGTAGTCTTCTCCATCAAAGTGTGGAGGTTTCCCAAGTGGAATTGATAGCAAATGAGCATTAGAGTTGAATGGAATGCGAGAATAATCAAATGAAAAGTTTTGATTAACCGGTTTCTTTTTAGACAAGTCATCGTCGTCGTCGTCTCTTGGTGAAGAAGATTCATCGCTGTCATAGTAGACGATCTTCTTGATGCGCCTCTTCTTCTTCCCGTCCTTCTTCTTGTGACTTGAGCCAAAGTTGGTGGGCTTGTCATCTCTTGACTCGTTGAAGATGGACTCCTTCTCCTTGTCGTCGACCACCATCCCCTTTCCCTTAGGATCCATCTCTTCGGGCGATTAGTCCCGTATGAAGAGAACGGCTCTGATACCAATTGAGAGCACCTAGAGGGGGGGTGAATAGGTGATCCTGTAAAATTCAACACTAATAGCCACAAAACTTTGTTATGTAAGTTAGAACGGCTAAGTAGCTTGAAGCTAGTTCTTGTGACCATAGATAATCAAAGGTAAAGCACACAAGACACACGTGATTTTTATCCCGTGGTTTGGCCAAGTGATACTTGCCTACTTCCACGTTGTGGCGTCCCAATAGACGAGGGTTGCACTCAACCCCTTTCAAGTGATCCAATGATCAACTTGAATACCACGATTTTTCCTTTCTTTGTCTTTCTTCTGTTTGCGAGGAATCTCCACAACTTGGAGCCTCTCGCCCTTACAATGATGATCACAAAAGAAGCACAGAAGTAAGGGAGGTGAGAGCAACGCACACAAGACTCAAATCACAGCACAATCACGCACACAAGTCACAACTTGAGCTCAAAACGCAACCCACGGAGTTCACAACTCAAATGGAGCTCAAGTCACTATCTCAAAGAATCAAATGCGCAAAGTTGGAGTCTAGAAGTCTTAGAATATTTGTTGAATGCTTGAGTGACTCCTCCATGTGCCTAGGGGTCCCTTTTATAGCACCAAGACAGCTAGAAGCTGTTGGAGACCAACAAGGAAGGCCAAAGTTGCCTTCTGTCGAGTGGCGCACCGGACAGTCCGGTGCGCCACCGGACAGTCACTATAGACGGTCCGGTGCCGATCTCCTTCCTTTTCTGGCGCAGATGACCGTTGCAGCTCTGGGCTAGTTGGCACACCGGACACTGTCCGGTGCACACCGGACACTGTCCGGTGCCCCCCGCCGACCGTTGGAGCGGGCCACGCGTCGCGCGCGGATTGCGCGGCCGACCGTTGTGCTAGCGACCGTTGGCTCACCGGACAGTCCGGTGCACCACCGGACAGTCCGGTGAATTATAGCCGTATGCCGCCAATTTTTCCCGAGAGTGGCCTGTTCACCGGAGGCTGGTCTGGCGCACCGGACACTATCCGGTGCACCACCGGACAGTCCGGTGTGCCAATCCGAGCAGGACTTTGGCTCTACCAAGCCAAGTCATTTGCATTTCTTTTCTTCTCTTCTTTTCTCTGTTTCTAGCACTTAGACAATATATGTTAGTACTCAAAACAATGTACTAAGTCTAGAAACATACCTTGTTACATGATTTGCACTTCTTGCTTGTTTGGCACATAATCAACTCACTTAATATGTGTTGGTCACTTAATCACCAAAACATTATAGAAATGTCCCAAAGGCACATTTCCCTTTCAATATGGGTAAAGCCCATTTATACGAGGGCATTCTGGCGAAGCCCGTGTTTGATGAGGGCAAACAATCAAATAACTATTTATAACTACACCAAAAATAGATTTAAAGTGTTTGGTTAGTTTCACTCAACGCAAGTTTATAGTTGGAGTCATGCTAAATGGGGTCATAACTAAGTGGATGTTTGAGACTACTACACGTTTTATAGCTTCGCTCAACGATTTGCATGCTAAACAGTCTAAACCCCAGCAAGTCTGTCCCCAAAAAAACGTAAAGTTGAGGTGAACACCATTCTGGTGGAGCAACAAAAGGGCTACTCCACAGATCTTGTTTATAGATCTAATCGTAAAATTTAGAGTTAATTACCCACTAATGGCACTCGTTATGAATAAAATAATGTTTCGTTTCCTTTATGTTCTTTACTCCCAACACATTTTCATCTTTCTCCTCTCGCATGGAACCGTCCTGCGTGGCTAGTGTTCTTGCTGTGGCTAGCAGCGTGGCCAGCGTCGTAGTCACCGTAGTAAAGGATGTCGCCGTTGAGCTGTCTGGGTCCGATGATCTCCTCCTCCTACACCTTCTCGGTGCCTTTGTAGAAATTGAAGTGGGTCACCTAAATGTTCGGATGACAATGAACTCTAAATTTTACAATATAAGATTTAAGGATCGGATCAGATTAGTATCGAACCATATTTCTATTTATTTTGAGCTAAAATTTATTTATGACTCTACCATTTTATGAAGAAGTATTTGGATCGTGATCCATTACCACCTTTACCTACATGACTCCCACGGTAGAACAACTCTTCGGTGGTCTCCGACTCGTCACATAGGACGAGCAGGAATTCAACATCACGTCACGCGTGGCTGAGCTGCACCATGCTCGGATAGATCTATTTGTTGCTCTTGTCGTCGCTCGCCGCAAACTCCACCATCACCTGCCGATTCATTGTGCCTTGATCGCGTTGTCGAACTCTTGGATGGTGTGCACACTGACCACACACTCGTCCTTGCTCGACAACGCCTTCTCGGTGCCCGAGACCGTCGCCCTTTAGCATGGGCAACACCGTCACACGTCGTCTTTGGATGATCTGAGCGTACATAATGACGAAGGTATTCAACAAACATAGTCTAGAACAGTTGTAACAAACCAAAAAAACATAAGAAAATAAGTGTGTGATTGTATGTCGAATTTGAAAGTTCATACGAGTGCCTGATATTTTTAAGTTAGAGTTACCATACAAGGCAAACAATTTAAAAACTATATAAACTCTATGATATAGCTACTGAAAGGGAAATAGGGTCAAACCTTTTCCTAAGTGATTTTGGTGGTTGAATTGCCCAACACAAACAATTGGACTAACTAGTTTACTCTAGATTATATGTTCTACAGGTGCCATAAGTTCAACACAAACCAATAAAAAGAACAAGTTAGGGTTCAAAACAAAGGGAGCAAATAAAACTGAAGTGTGCCCTGGTCTGGCGCACCAGACAGTCCGATGTGCCACCGGACAGTATCTGGTGCACCAGGGTGGACCAACCCTGTGGCAGAACCTCTAAGTTATTGGATCCACATACACCTGTTCTTGTCCCAAAGACCTCAGACGGCCATGCATGTGCACCAGATAACTCAACAGGATCTGTCCGATTGCCCCAAGGACATCGGATAAACCATTTTCAACCAGAACCGCGGGATTAAGTAACACAAATCACACACACCAATATTTTTGCAGCGGAAATACTATTACCAAATTTTACAAGTTACAAAAATTTTATATTATTTATCGGAGTGATTACAAAAGTATAAGTTGAAATATATGCTAGCTCAAATGACCATCCTCAATAAGAAGTATAGAAGGAGTACTTATACTTATAAGAAGGCCGAGCCCACCGACACTTAACACCATCACAGCAGCACAAGGTTAGAACCTAAAAAACAACAGGGAATAAAACCCTGAGTACGGAATTACTCAGCAAGACTTACCCGTCTAAGGAAAAGACTCTCAAGGGTATGCTGGATAAATAGGAATCAAGGAGAGGCTTTAGCAAAAATCAACTTAGATACTTTTGCAGAAATAGCTTACTAAAGTGAGTCCTTACTTTCAACATTTTAACGCCAGATTAAATATTAATAGACTCTGTTTGCCTCTAGTCTAATTTCATCATTACATCAATACAATATCATTTTTATTCACGAAGTTCATATCCTGACTTAGGTTGTAGGGAAGTGACCAAGTCTTCATAACCGCGAAGGTACGGCGATCCGAATCGATTATACTCAGCTGAGGATCTCCAATCACACGACATATGTAGCACTTAACCCTTGCATATGTCAACCCGCCACCGGGGTTCTTAAGACCAGATCAGGTTCACGCAAACCGAGAGCACAGATACACCACCGTCCAGCCTCTTGCCACGGTGGGTACACGCTACTCCCGCCACCGCTCCACGCCCATTTCGTGTTATCTTATTCTGGCCTTAGTCTACCCGAGGCAAGGCTTACCCATGACGAGGCATGTGACCAGTTAAAAGGGTCCTCGATCAGCACGCCTACATACGCATTCAATCCTTAATCAACCTGGGTAGAACATCACCTGTTCCTAACCCAAGTCTCGATTCAAGTATTTCCATCCTTAGGATTGTTTCTATTCCTTAGGATGAAAGAGCATCACAGAGAACTTTGCAGTAAGATCCCATCTTTGCTCCTTAAAAGAAAATATTCTTGCAGGTAGAAGCCATCCTTTCTCGAGCTAGGCTAAGGACAACCTCTATCCACAAGATCTAAGCAGGACTAAGCATTTTTGTAAATCATGTTTTCGATACTTCACCAGAAGTATCTATAAAGGTATGGATATCAAGGAAAACAATGCATCAAAGGGTTCCAAGCAACTCCTATAAACCTAATGCATATTTCACTAGACTTAAAGTGTGCGAAAATTATTTAAAAACACAAGGAAAGGGGGTTGCATGCACCGGGGCTTGCCTGAGTAACACTAGGTTAGTGTTTGTTAGGCGACCACTTGGCGAGTATCCTTTGGCTTGGCACTCATTCAGATTATCCATCTTCCGATTCATCCATCAGCTTCATCTTGAGGATTAGCCTGTGCTTGGGGTCAACCTGGCTTGTCTTCCGCATCACGCGATTAATTATCTTTCCTGAATGAAATGCATTATGCACATGAATGCATATCGACGAAAATATTACAAACCTAAATAATGCTACGCGATAGCGAATAAAACACCTAGCAGCGAGGCGTTAAACTATCTTATACGGAAACACTAGTTATCAGCGTACGACTAAGCGTAATAATTGTGCTTCTCTAGATTAACTAAAACTAACACAAACATCATAAAACACAAACTATACACATTTAATACAGTTAGCCTAAACATAACTTATCAGCTAATTGTTTAACTTCTAAACTTATCACTCATTTTATAGATTATACTACATCGCTCATAAAGAACTAATTTAATTTTATTTCTCTCCTCACATATTTTACATATCAACAATTAATTAAATATTTCTTTATCGTAAATATACATACATCTATAGAAGTGATTAAAATATTTTATCATCACACACGCCTACCAAAATTCTACTTGATCCACTAATTCAGCTAAGTGAACGGAATAGCGAAATAACTCGCTATAACCGAATCTGGCTCGATAATCGCAAAAACCGTGGAGTCGACGAGAGTTTCGTGACTCACGCAATTTATCGAGCACCTTAATGAGCATCGCACTAGCACATTAATTTATTCATCGATCGAACTATTCTGAATAATTTATCAGCTTACCTTTTCCACAGCTGACACGAATCCGCGAGATTGGTAGCGATTTTCCAATCCAGGCAATTTGTCGAGCGCTTGACAGATGCCACACGAACTTCACGCACACCACCATCCAATCTTTGAACATTTTCTCTTGGAAATTCTTTCGTCCGTGCGATCACAATTCAGAGACACCAAGTAGGGAACGATATCGAAACAGGGTGACCGAACGACAATGGCAAGACAAAGGTTGGAGACGACCGGATATCAGCGACAAGCACTAGAGTTGTATGATGGCCTGGGACGGGTGCGGAGACTGACAGCAGGGAACTTTGCGATGGCAGCGAGGCTCGACAGCGTCGGGGTTTTACAACAAGACTAAGTCGAGCACACAGGCGACACGAAGATGTTGAGAATGAGATATCGGTCACGAGCAGCAAACAACGACCACCGCGAGCGCAGCCAAGCGATCTGCTTCAGATGACCGAACACGAGCATCAAGCAATCAACTGATGGTCAGAGCCCACGCCGGGTTGACAAAAGGGAGACGCACGACGTGCGACGCTGCGGACAGGAGCTGGACGCAGAGAGCGCATCCGACGCGTGGAGGATGACGGCAAGCGGAGCGCACACAAGGAAGCAGGATGGTCGGCGAGCACGCGCGCACAGCAACGAATGGACACCAGGGCGCGCGCACAGGAAACTTCGGCTGGGCACCCACAGGGAGGAATTCCAAGGGGAAATCGCTATGGGAGCGGGGAACCAGGGTCAGCGACGACGAGACGCCCTGGCCGATGAAGGCTCTGCGCAGCCAACAGAGGGACTTCGCGAGCAGCAATGAAAGCTGGGGCGATCCAATGACGCGGTCTGATGAGTTCGCAGCGGATCCGAGTTGGGGCGAGCAGCAACAGGGAGCCACGGCGAGCGCAGAGAAGAGATTCGAGCCAGGGCGCGACGTGAGGGAGCTCAGGGAAGAACGACGCCATGGACTTGAGACCGAGCAGAAGCTGGGCGCTGCGAGTAGCAGGCGCGCGCAGGGAGATGCTCGAGGCGCGCCATGGAAGCCACACGAAGATGTGGCCGGGCGAGATCCAAACAGGGGCCAGGGCGCGCGCAACTTCCATGCCCGAGAGGATGCAGCGGCTGGCGACGAGAAGCCTCGCACCAGGGAGCCGCGCATGAAGAAACACCGAGAGGAGAAACCTTGCGGACGAGCTGGAGACAAAGTGGTGGCAAGCGAGAAACCTTGCGGACGAGCTGGAGACAAAGTGGTGGCAAGCGAGCAGCTGCTAGGGACGAGCGGCCAGCCGGCTAGCTTGAGGCTGGAGAAAGGTGCCGAGCTCCACGGAATTGAAGTCTGGAAGAAATATCTGCAGACTTAGGCGGTAGAAGAAAAATATCAATGGCAGCATCAATGGTGGTGGTTATCTAGATAACGATAACAAGAGAAAAAAAACGTGAGAGAGTTGCTTCTAAGGAACGGTAGCGAAAGGATAAGGGAAAAAAGATTTTTCTCTTCACATACTTTTGTCAAAACGCAAACACACACAAAAATATCTCTGTTATTTTTTTCCACACGATGCTATTTAAAATGAGAACATAAATATAAATACTAGGGTTATAGTTTGAGAGAGGTCTAAATGAGTCAGACCGAAACAATATTGACGATGATATCTGTTTACTTGGAAAATATTTTTAGAACCAGATAAATTTCTACCAGTTATTAATATCTGAACATTTGGATTTGTCCAGGATGTAAACAGATCGAATTAAAACGATATTTGGGTTACACTTATTATTTTACAGAGTGTGCCGAAGAATAAATTGGATAATAACTTCGCGCACGATTTTTCTCGGACAACGTGCGATACAGATTATTTCGCCTCGAACATTTTAATCGTCGAGTTCTTCTTAATCTGTTCGGTACAAAATCATCTAATTGGGTCGGGCTTCCGAATTCGTATTCACGCGAGCGATGAATTTTAAATAATCACCGGACACAACAATTTTCAGAACAAATATGTCCCGAACAGCACGAAAATTTAGGACGAGCCCGGATAAATAAAAATAAAAATGATGTCGCACTCACGACAGACGAACAGATGCGATATAAAAATCGCGATAGGCGAGGAGGATTAAAATTTGGTATCTATTTTGTCCACTGATATTACGTGCTTAAATCCATACTCATTGTCGAGCGGAATATAAAACACCTGTGGTGTTACAGCCCTCCCCCCTAAAAGAATCTCGTCCCGAGATTCAGAACGAAAGACTTTCAAGAGTAGAGAAGCATTTAGCCCACGTCCATATCAGCGATAACCATAAGGCAGTCCTGAGCGAAGGCGGGTGCCTCAGGATAGGGTTTCTCTAGTGGACATAACATGTATCGACATAAGTCAATTTAGAAATGTCCATCAATAGAGACAATATCTACCAGAGGAACACATAAGGTTCCATGTGTGCAGTTTGCTTTTTCTGATGACACTGTACTATCTGAGTCTGTTGAGCGAGCGGTGGATATACGACTTTACCCAAACAGAATCAGATGCAACCTCTTGGGTAAAACACATAGAAAGAGGTTTACCAACAAGTGGTTACAGGAAATTCATAGCACAGGGGACGGGTGTGGATATCGAATAACATTACAGTTAACCCGTGTTAGGCTAGAAAGTCTAAGTCCTAGAAGGTGATATAGATTCGAGAAAATCACCAGCGGAGGGATCTGTAGATGCGGACTTTGCAACCATTCCATTTTATCCAGCACTAATCATGGCTCGACTTGATCACACATGTTGGAAAACCATACATGAGGCGAGAGGTGGTCACTTCCTTAAGAGGGGTTGTACAAAAGTGAGTTTAGACAACTTGACAAAACGATCTCTAAACTCAACCTTTGTTCACAATGCAGTTACAAGTTAGTAAAACCAACTTGTTGAACTACCTATAACATTGAGCAGGTCCTCTCAGTACCATCGGTAAGCCAAGGGTTGAGAGTTCACTTTTGTTAACGGGAGATCATGCACTTGGGTAGAAATCCATTTGGTCAGGTTGTTCATCCGTTTCTTCATGCGAGATGAACCGACTTGGTCCAGGAATACATGAATTAAATAGGAGAGCAAATGAACAAACTCCCGCATTTCAGCAGCAGGGGAAAGTCAATCTCCATTTTGAGAGCTAATCAGTTGCCTCTCGACACTAACAAGCTTCAAGGCTTCACCTCTACACAAAGGATGTAAAGGGAACTTGTATAAGTAGTCACTATCAAAATCAAAAGAAAAGAGACCACACATAAAAGTGGTATGCTCCTTTTAATCCAACGGAGATGATAGATGTTGCTTGATAACTTGACAAACAACATAGAAATTGTTTCAAGGGAGGAGTCCACAGAAGATCACACATTAGTGTAGTTCCACAATGGATCATGACCAGAGACCTTGGTACCGGCATGCGCCAAGCAGCAAAATCCTGTGTGCGCATTCACAGGAGGCCCTCAGTTTCGCCGCGGTACCATAAGTCCTTAATCGTGAGACCACTACCGAATTGGCACCAATAATGAATCTCACGTGGTAAGAACAATTTGTGCAAAGATAACATATCGATATAGTCTCATAATGGATTATGACTACTAACTGTGATACCAGCGCGTGCCAAGTAGTGCAACCATGTGTATGCATCCATAGGAGGCCCTTGATTTTGTCGCGGCACCATCAGTTTTAGTCACAACACCATTATTAGACATAACCAATAAGAAATCTCACACCACACAAATGAATTGTGCAAGGGTGACAATATACAAGGAGATACTCCACCTGTAAGAATGGTTACAAGTAGAGAGCCAAATAGATTATGACCCGATGAAATGAACAAGGCGTAGCCATAACCTAAAATAAATTGAGGAGGGAGTACGATGGGAGACTGTTAATTTAGCTCCAAGCATATCTCTATGCCCATTGCAGCGATTACAAGGTCAAGGATTAGTATCAGATTAGATACAGGGGAAAAACAATCACAAGATGAAGTTGTTATGCCTTCGATAGATATGGGGAAACCAAAGGCATCAAACTCAAGAAAATGGTCGGACATGTCTTTTCTAAGTTAGGTTGATAAAACAACGGTAGGATCCTCAAGAAGAAGCAAACTGAAATTAGGGGTATCAGCTTGCACCAACAAAGCAAAGACATGGTTTTGGTTGGAAATAGGACCATAAAAGAGTTATAAGCTAATTACCAAGAATACAGACTCGAGATTCTTGTTTTAAGCTTGGGTACATTTTATGTTCAACAAAGAAATTATCTAGGCATTTATTTTTATGTGTTTGGTCATAGAGTGATAATGGACAATTCAACTTTGGGTCATGGTTCACTAAATAAGAACACGACCTATTTTTGGGTTTAAGCAAACAAACTACTAACCTTCTATCAGTACATCAAGCACCAAAGCAAACACATATATAACACCTAAATGTATTACCTAAAGAATGGATGACAACTATTTCCTTAGGGTTCATAATACAACATCACACCACAATATCTACAATCACTGGTTGCTGGAGTAAAGACGAGGGAAGCATTTTAGATGTATAGGTGACAAACATGATGCAACAATCAGGATGCATGCTCGTCCTATTCGTCCTCACTGATTTTGCCAACACACTGTGGCAATAACGTTCTATATCGGTGGCATACTTATGATTCTCACGGTATTTTGCTAGTCGTCAGCTACACATACGTTTTCGAGGTTAGTGTACCTGCAGAAAATTCCATTACAGCCCATTTTCCCAATGATGCAATTCACACATGATAGTTTATCACAGTTTATACTCCATATATTGCTATATGGAGGCTAGCTCATCATTAAGCGCTGAGCCACGCATAGGCGCCGTTGCCACACTTTAACCATAGGGCAACTCATTATGGTAACTCACCTTCTTACCTGAGCGTAGGTGCGTCGTTACAAGTACATTACACTTCTCAGTAGTCCCATGTCTGTGTACCCATACACATCCATGGGGTACTGAATCCCAGAAAAGTAATTACTCCACATCGCAGCCTTCATATATACATATGTGGAACATGTATATAATCAAGCGCTTTTTATACTCTTCCCTAGACCGACGGTTGTTCGGTCATGCTCTCACATCTCACCTTACCTTGAGCGTCGATCCATTCACAACTGAATGGCCTCAAAAATAACAATACACATGTATGCAATACCCCCGGTTGGGGGTTAGTGGTTTTAAATAAGCCACCTAATAGTCCTTAATTTAGGGCTTAACAGAGGATATCGCTAGCATTATAATTTTTCAAAACTGTTTTTCAAAGCCAAACAATGTGTTTAGTTGAAAATAGGTTTTTCAAAACCAAAACTTTTGTTTTGAAAATACGTATGTGACCGTATATACTTAATCCAGCTCCGATACCAGCTGTGGCAGAACCTCCAAGTTATTGGGCCCACATGCACCTGTCCTTGTCCCAAAGACCTCAGACGGCCATGCATGTGCACCAGATAACTCAACAGGATCTGTCCGATTGCCCCAAGGACATCGGATAAACCACTTTCAACCAGAACCGCGGGATTAAGTAACACAAATCACACACACCAATATTTTTGCAGCGGAAATACTATTACCAAATTTTACAAGTTACAAAAATTTTATATTATTTTATCGGAGTGATTACAAAAGTATAAGTTGAAATATATGCTAGCTCAAATGACCATCCTCAATAAGAAGTATATAAGGAGTACTTAGACTTATAAGAAGGCCGAGCCCACCGACACTTAACACCATCACAGCAGCACAAGGTTAGAACCTAAAAAACAACAGGGAATAAAACCCTGAGTACGAAATTACTCAGCAAGACTTACCCGTCTAAGGAAAAGACTCTCAAGGGTATGCTGGATAAATAGGAATCAAGGAGAGGCTTTAGCAAAAATCAACTTAGATACTTTTGCAGAAATAGCTTACTAAAGTGAGTCCTTACTTTCAACATTTTAACGCCAGATTAAATATTAATAGACTCTGTTTGCCTCTAGTCTAATTTCATCAATACAAAATCATTTTTATTCACGAAGTTCATATCCTGACTTAGGTTATAGGGAAGTGACCAAGTCTTCATAACCGCGAAGGTACGGCGATCCGAATCGATTATACTCAGCTGAGGATCTCCAATCACACGACATATGTAGCACTTAACCCTTGCATATGTTAACCCGCCACCGGGGTTCTTAAGACCAGATCAGGTTCACGCAAACCGAGAGCACAGATACACCACCGTCCAGCCTCTTGCCACGGTGGGTACACGCTACTCTCGCCACCGCTCCACGCCCATTTCGTGTTATCTTATTCTGGCCTTAGTCTACCCGAGGCAAGGCTTACCCATGACGAGGCATGTGACCAGTTAAAAGGGTCCTCGATCAGCACGCCTACATACGCATTCAATCCTTAATCAACCTGGGTAGAACATCACCTGTTCCTAACCCAAGTCTCGATTCAAGTATTTCCATCCTTAGGATTGTTTCTGTTCCTTAGGATGAAAGAGCATCACAGAGAACTTTGCAGTAAGATCCCATCTTTGCTCCTTAAAAGAAAATGTTCTTGCAGGTAGAAGCTATCCTTTCTCGAGCTAGGCTAAGGACAACCTCTATCCACAAGATCTAAGCAGGGCTAAGCATTTTTGTAAATCATGTTTTCGATACTTCACCAGAAGTATCTATAAAGGTATGGATATCAAGGAAAACAATACATCAAAGGGTTCTAAGCAACTCCTATAAATCTAATGCATATTTCACTAGACTTAAAGTGTGCGAAAATTATTTAAAAACATAAGGAAAGGGGTTGCATGCACCGGGGCTTGCCTGAGTAACACTAGGTTAGTGTTTGTTAGGCGACCACTTGGCGAGTATCCTTTGGCTTGGCACTCATTCAGATTATCCATCTTCCGATTCATCCATCAGCTTCATCTTGAGGATTAGCCCGTGCTTGGGGTCAACCTGGCTTGTCTTCCGCATCGCGCGATTAATTAACGTTCCTGAATGAAATGCATTATGCACATGAATGCATATCGACGAAAATATTACAAATCTAAATAATGCTACGCGATAGCGAATGAAACACCTAGCAGCGAGGCGTTAAACTATCTTATACGGAAACACTAGTTATCAGCATACGACTAAGCGTAATAATTGTGCTTCTCTAGATTAACTAAAACTAACACAAACATCATAAAACACAAACTATACACATTTAATACAGTTAGCCTAAACATAACTTATCAGCTAATTGTTTAACTTCTAAACTTATCACTCATTTTATAGATTATACTACATCGCTCATAAAGAACTAATTTAATTTTATTTCTCTCCTCACATATTTTACATATCAACAATTAATTAAATATTTCTTTATCGTAAATATACATACATCTATAGAAGTGATTAAAATATTTTATCATCACACACGCCTACCAAAATTCTACTTGATCCACTAATTCAGCTAAGTGACCGGAATAGCGAAATAACTCGCTATAACCGAATCTGGCTCGATAATCGCAAAAATCGTGGAGTCGACGAGAGTTTCGTGACTCACGCAATTTATCGAGCACCTTAATGAGCATCGCACTAGCACATTAATTTATTCATCGATCGAACTATTCTGAATAATTTATCAGCTTACCTTTTCCATAGCTGACACGAATCCGCGAGATTGGTAGCGATTTTCCAATCCAGGCAATTTGTCGAGCGCTTGACAGATGCCACACGAACTTCACGCACACCACCATCCAATCTTTGGACATCTTCTCTTGGAAATTCTTTCGTCCGTGCGATCACAATTCAGAGACACCAAATAGGGAACGATATCGAAATAGGGTGACCGAACGACAACGGCAAGACAAAGGTTGGAGACGACCGGATATCAGCGACAAGCACTAGAGTTGTATGATGGCCTGGGACGGGTGTGGAGACTGACAGCAGGGAACTTTGCGATGGCAGCGAGGCTCGACAGCGTCGGGGTTTTACGACAAGACTAAGTCGAGCATACAGGCGACACGAAGATGTTGAGAATGAGACAACGACCACGAGCAGCAAACAACGACCACCGCGAGCGCAGCCAAGCGATCTGCTTCAGATGACCGAACACGAGCATCAAGCAATCAACTGATGGTCAGAGCCCACGCCGGGTTGACAAAAGGGAGACGCACGACGTGCGATGCTGCGGACAGGAGCTGGACGCAGAGAGCGCACCCGACGCGTGGAGGATGACGGCAAGCGGAGCGCACACAAGGAAGCAGGATGGTCGGCGAGCACGCGCGCACAGCAACGAATGGACACCAGGGCGCGCGCACAGGAAACTTCGGCTGGGCACCCACAGGGAGGAATTCCAAGGGGAAATCGCTATGGGAGCGGGGAACCAGGGTCAGCGACGACGAGACGCCCTGGCCGATGAAGGCTCTGCGCAGCCAACAGAGGGACATCGCGAGCAGCCATGAAAGCTGGGGCGATCCAATGACGCGGTCTGATGAGTTCGCAGCGGATCCGAGTTGGGGCGAGCAGCAACAGGGAGCCACGGCGAGCGCAGAGAAGAGATTCGAGCCAGGGCGCGACGTGAGGGAGCTCAGGGAAGAACGACACCATGGACTTAAGACCGAGCAGAAGCTGGGCGCTGCGAGTAGCAGGCGCGCGCAGGGAGATGCTCGAGGCGCGCCATGGAAGCCACACGAAGATGTGGCCGGGCGAGATCCAAACAGGGGCCAGGGCGCGCGCAACTTCCTTGCCCGAGAGGATGCAGCGGCTGGCGACGAGAAGCCTCGCACCAGGGAGCCGCGCATGAAGAAACACCGAGAGGAGAAACCTTGCGGACGAGCTGGAGACAAAGTGGTGGCAAGCGAGAAACCTTGCGGATGAGTTGGAGACAAAGTGGTGGCAAGCGAGCAGCTGCTAGGGACGAGCGGCCAGCCGGCTAGCTTGAGGCTGGAGAAAGGTGCCGAGCTCCACGGAATTGAAGCCTGGAAGAAATATCTGCAGACTTAGGCGGTAGAAGAAAAATATCAATGGCAGCATCAACGGTGGTGGCTGAGATAAAGATAACCAGAGAAAAAAAACGTGAGAGAGTTGCTTCTAAGGAACGGTAGCGAAAGGATAAGGGAAAAAAGATTTTTCTCTTCACATACTTTTGTCAAAACGCAAACACACACAAAAATATCTCTGTTATTTTTTTTCCACACGATGCTATTTAAAATGAGAACATAAATATAAATACTAGGGTTATAGTTTGAGAGAGGTCTAAATGAGTCAGACCGAAACAATATTGACGATGATATCTGTTTACTTGAAAAATATTTCCAGAACCAGATAAATTTCTACCAGTTATTAATATCTGAACATTTGGATTTGTTCAGGATGTAAACAGATCGAATTAAAATGATATTTAGGTTACACTTATTATTTTACAGAGTGTGCCGAAGAATAAATTGGATAATAACTTCGCGCACGATTTTTCTCGGACAACGTGTGATACAGATTATTTCGCCTCGAACATTTTAATCGTCGAGTTCTTAATCTGTTCGGTATAAAATCATCTGATTGGGTCGGGCTTCCGAATTCGTATTCGCGCGAGCGATGAATTTTAAATAATCACCGGACGCAACAATTTTCAGAACAAATATGTCCCGAACAGCACGAAAATTTAGGACGAGCCCGGATAAATAAAAATAAAAATGATGTCGCACTCACGACAGTCGAAACAGATGCGATATAAAAATCGCGATAGGCGAGGAGGATTAAAATTTAGTATCTATTTTGTCCACTGATATTACGTGCTTAAATCCATACTCGTTGTCGAGCGGAATATAAACACCTGGGGTGTTACAAACCCAAACTTGCCACCTTTGGGTTTTTGGAAATGCCACTCCGCTATAATTCACCGGACTGTCCGGTGTAGCACCGGACTGTCCGGTGTGTCATGCGGAGCAACGGCTACTATGCCAACGATCGTCTGCAAAAGTAACAGTGAACAGTGAATAGTGCGTGAACAGAGTCAGAGCAGTGCTAGAAGGTGTACTGGACAGTGAACAGTACCTGTCCGGTGAGGCACCGGACTGTCCGGTGCCCCATGAAGTCAGAGCTCCAACAGTCGAAACCATCAGAACCCTAACGGTTGGGTGACATGGCTGGCGCACCGGACAGTGTCCGGTAGCGCACCAGACTGTCCGGTGCGCCCTTCGACGGCAGACTTCCCCAACGGCTGTTTTGGTGGTTAGGGCTATAAATACCCCCAACCACCACACTTCAATGCATCCAAGTTTTTCAGACATCTCACTCAATACAAGAGCTAGTGCATTCAATACAAGACACCATTAGATTGAATCAAAGCCTCTCCAAGTCCCAATTCCACTAAAAGCAATTAGTGACTAGAAGAGAGAGTTTTTCTCGTGTTCTTTGAGCTCTTGCGCTTGGATCGCTTTTCTTCTTCCTCTTTTTTGTTCTCAAGCAACTTGTAACCAAAGCAAGAGACACCAAGTTGTGGTGGTCCTTGTAGGGGTCTAAGTGACCCGTTTGATTAAGGAGAAAAAGCTCACTCGGTCTAGGTGACCGTTTGAGAGAGGGAAAGGGTTGAAAGAGACCCGGTCTTTGTGACCACTATTGGGGACTTGTTCTCAAATGCTATGAATTAAGAACAAGGCAACATAGAAAAAGGTTAATGGTTAATGCCCTTCATCCTTCGAAGCATTATTTCCCTTAGGATATAATGATCTTCAGACGAAGGCCATGAAGGACATAGCTTCATCATCACAGTATGTATATTAATGAAAGAAGAAACATATGAAACATAAGGGATGACATAAATGATCATATGACAACATTAATATTCTTTCATCGCATCATTATGAATGAATATGAATAATATTAAATTACATTTATACCTTTGGCTTGACAGAAGGCAAAAGTCCAAGCGTGACGCACAAGCGAGTACAAGTCAACGTGAACAGTACGGGAGTACTATTCACCTATTTATAGGCACGGACGCAGCCCATGAGAAATTACAATTATGCCCTTTACATTTATTATTGGCTTATGGAAAAATCTATGAGGACTAAACAGCCTTTTCCCCTTTAAGTCGGTTCCCTTTTCTGCGATTTAGCCAAAGCTCCCTTCCGCACAGCTTCGGAGCGACGGCAACCTTCGTCACGATCAAGCTTCTCATCGTGTATGCTTTTATCATAAATCCGAAGATACTTGTTCATAAACCATACTTGGAAGACATTGTTAAATTATGTTTTTGAGGACCTTCGGAGGACGAAGGCCCCCAACAGTAGCCCCTCGCAGTATTAATTTGTTTAAGATAACGAATTCAGTCTGCGACATGGACGAAGGCTTTAAGCCGAAGGTCCGAAAAAACACCTTCCCTTTGCTAGAATAGCAACAGTCAATGACAGGCGGGACCCTCCAGTTTGGAGCGCGTCGATCATATAAATAAGAATTCGCCCTGACCACATTTGGTACGCTACTTGTTTCTTGCTTTGCCTGCTCAACTTTTTAGCTCTTGCTTACCAACACTTGCTTAGTTTCTTAGATTTCCTAAGCTTCGGTTTTAAGGATGCATTTTCACCATTCCCGAAGAAAAGATGTCTCAGGACAAAAAAGTTGCCACTGAGACGAAGCCGACCGAGGAGGAGAAGCTCCTTGAGGAGAAGACTGCTGGATTTGTTGAGTCAATAGCAAAGACAAATACAGAGAAGATTACTAAAGAGATCCTAGAAGGCTTGTCTGAAGATACCGATGATAGCGACAGCTATGATATGGAGAGTGGAGGCGAAGACTCTGAAGATCGACCCTGGCGACCAAGTCATACAGTGTTCGGGAAATCAACTATCAAACAGAGTCATCTTGATAATATGAGAGGAAGGTATTTTCGAGATATGTCTATTGTGAGGGTCGACGCAGACAGAGCCGTTCCTGCTCCCGAAGAAAACAAAGTTGTAATCTTCTGGAGCTTCTTCAAAGCTGGACTTCGGTTCCCATTGAGCAGATTTGTAGTCGAAGTGCTGAAAATTTATCAGATTTACCTTCATTAGGTAACCCCCAAAGCTATTATTAGAATGGGGATTTTTGTCTGGGCTGTGAGAAGTCAAGGTCTATAGCCAAGTGCAAGATGTTTTTGCAGTTTGCATGAACTTTCATATGAGACGAAGCCCTGGGGCAAAGAACAATATCATAACAATTTCGGTTGCTATAGCTTCGTTGCTCGCTCTGGCGCAAGCTACCCAGTGCTAACGTTCTAGAAAAGATGGCCCGGGGCCTGGATGGAAGAATGGTTCTATGTGAAAAATGATTTGAAGGCGAGAGAAGACATTAAAGAGATCATTATGCGCCCCATCTGGTCCCGCTTCGGCCTCCGAAAGCCGAAGGTAAAGATTGATGAGGCAGCCGAAGCATGCCGAAGGGCCTTCAGCACAGTTTGCTGTTTTATTGGGACAAGAGACTTACTTCAAGAACATATAGCCTACAGGATATGGCCACTGATAGACAGCTGGGAAATGCCGAAAGAAAGCATCACCAACCCTAGGGAAGGCGGCCTAGTTCGATTGAAATACACCTTCAGGTTTGGGGACCAGTTTGTTGAACCAGATGATGATTGGCTGAAATGTGTTGAAAATACTAGCGATGAGTTACTTGGAACATATTCCAAGTCCGAAGACAATGCACTATCTGCGGCCTTCGGGAGCCGCAAAAAGAAAAGATTAAATAGGGTTTTTGATGCTATTGGATTTGTGTACCCTGATTATCGCTACCCACCGCGGGGGTAGAAAAGAAGGGGTGCAACCTCTGGAAAGGTTGTTGCTTCGGTTGCTCCAAGCGAGCTTGCGCCGAAGAGTAAAAAGTTGAAAGTCCTCACCCACCGGCCCCGTTATATTGAGCCGGTCGTGGTGCCCGAGTTTAGTGGGAAGACTTCTTCAGCTGCTGATCCGAAAGAGCCAATTGCTCCCACGCAGAGGGCTGAAGAACTGGCTACCATGCCGAAGGCACCCTAAGCCGAGCAGGCTGAGGCAAAGACTGGTAAAGATATGGCTGAAAAGCCAGAGACTGAAAGAATAAAAATGTTAGAAGTTTTCAGCCCTTCGGCAGAAGTATCAACACGCGAAGATACAAAAAGGTCTTGCGGCAACTCCCAAAAGAAGAAGGATGGCAAGCGTACTGAAACAGTAAAGGCTTCAAGCTCTACTCCAGGGAAAATTGCCAAGGCTACAAAAATGCAAATCGAAGCTAAAACAAAATTGACCGAAACCGAAGCTGCAATGAGCCAGGCTAGCGCCGAAGCCGGGCCTTCAGAGGCTGCTAAGAAAAAACCCTCGGAAATTGAAGAGAAGGCCACGGAGAAAGAGGCCATAGAACAGATTTTGCCTGAAAAAGCTGCAGCTCCTGCTCCCAAAACACCTTCCGAAGATCTTGATTATATTATTCGACATGCTTTAGGAAAAAGATTATCTGAAGAAGAAATTTTTGAAGCTAAACACTATGCCCGAGAACTAAAGTACCCGAAGGAGGCATTAGTGTTTAATGGTACAAGTGAAGATGATTTTTTTGTATTGCCTCCCAGACAACAAAGAATTATCCGTCTGCCGGGAGATGGCCAGAAGTATGGGTTTTCCAAAGCTCGAAGCTGGCCTTTGTGCCATGACGAAGGAAGATCTTGCGGATAGCCTTGCATACAACTGCCTAAAGGTACAAAAGTTGTGAATTTTGAAGTTTATGGATTCTGTAATGGTCTTTTACTTCGTATATTAATTCATTCATTTTTTCTTGTAGGGCTTAATACTTAGCAACGCCTTAAGAGCGCAAAAGAATGCTGAAGATGAGAGCTGCACTATTGCTCTTAATAACCTTCGAACAGAGGTTATCAAGCTGATAAATGAGGCCACGAAAAAAGATAATATTCTACTTACATTGGTGGACAAAGTAAAGGAGGATGAAGCTAACTTCAAGGCTCAATCTGAAATTCAAAAGAATGAGATTGAAAACCTTCGAAAAGAACTGGCTCAGGCCAAATTAAAATGTTGTTGCCGAAGTTGACCGAGATACCAGTGAGTACTGGAAAAATTATTTTGAAAAAACAGTTGCAGAGCTTCGCGCATCAAAAGAAAGATGTTTTGAAAAATCTGTGGAATGTGTAAAAAGGATAGAGACTAGCTTTGCCAACGTAGGCACATATTCAAGCGAAAACAACTTTATACGAGGCGACCCTGAGGGCGTCATCGAGTGGATCAGTAATGAAGCCGAAGCTTTTGAGGAAATTTTGAGTGAACGTGGGGACGTCTGTGCATTCTCTGGTGCGAGGGGGGTTGCAGCCATTCTGGAGAAGGTAGGTTGTGAACATGTTAAAACCTTGGCGCAGACCGAAGCTGCCTTCTCTGTCGACGATACGAAGGACCCCTCAGCCGAAGTGAGTTTAATAGGTGGAAAAAATTTCACTGATATCTAGGAAAATGGCGGCCGAGGGATGGCTCATGAAATAATGAAGAAGAGCGAAAAGGATATTCATGACGCTCGAGAAGCAGCAAAAGAAGCTGAAAGAACAGCGGAACTCGAAAGGCAAATAGGTATTACTTAATGGTTTTTAGCTTTGTCATTTTTGACTTCGAGTAACTGATGTTTTCTACCGCAGCTGAACTACCTCCTCCACCAGAGCCGTTTGACCCACTGGCCGACCCAGAAACAAAGAAGGCGATAGAAATCATTAATGTGGCCAAAGCTATTGTAGATGAAGTTGTTACCAAACTACTAACCGAAGCTGCAGAAAAAGTTCTGAAGGAAGAAGAGTAGCTATTGTAAAAACACTTTCTAGGATGTTAATGTAACATTTGTTGAACTATGTTTGTAATATTTGGTGCTTACAAGATTTGAATGTAATATATGATTTGCTTGTAATTCAGTTCTTTGCGATGCATGAAACTTTACATACATACCGTTTTTGAGCCCTCGGCGAAAAAACACATTCCCTTCTTTTCATGCTTCGTAAAGAAGAATTTTTATGCCTCGTAAGAATCATCCGCCCTTTGTAAAATCATCAATGCTTCATACAGAATAGATCCCTCCTTCCACATTAGAACTGATGAAGCTGTAACTCTCAGCTTACTTATAGATCCCTTCTTCATAAAGAATAGATCCCTCCTCCCTCATTTTTTATAAAGCATTCTCCAAAGATCGGCCACGCTTCCAATTGATGTTATTGATGTGATATGATGTATGATGTTATGCTATGCGATATGATGCGATGATATGATGCAAAGAATGATGCTAATGCCGAAGACACGTACCCACACTGAAACACAATATCTGTGTTCCCTTAGGAACCATCAAAAATCTCTTTGTCGTTTACTTTTTGGCTTCACCGCTTATTTTTCGGTGTAAGTTCTGCATCCCCTTAGGAACGTCTTTTGAACTTCTTCGCCTTCTATTTCGCCGGTATTCGCGTTGAATTTTCGCGCTTCGCCTTATATTTCGGCGGTATTCGCGTTGACTTTTCGCGCTTTGCCTTATATTTCGGTGGTATTTGGCTCTGCATTCCCTTTGGAACGACTTTTGAGCAGAAAACTTACACTGCGCTCCCTTGAGAACGACTTTTTGTAGCTTTGGCAAACTTACGCTGCGTTCCCTAGGAACGACTTTTTGTAGCTTCGGCAAACTTACACTGCGTTCCCTAGGAACGACTTTTTGTAGCTTAGTGTAATTTTTAGGTCTGCATTCCCTTAAGAAGGACTTTTTAGCTTCGGCAGTTTTTGAGCTTCGTAAGTCTTTAGGAAAGATATATTTCATTATGACAAGAACGAAGCTATTACAAGAAATTAAAAGTGACAAGAAGACTAGATTTACACCAATTGTTCCTTATTAGAAAGAAAAATGACAAAAATGTAAAATGCTTCAGAGGTAGGATATCTCTCAATAGATGTGTTTTGACTCTGGCACAGTGATGTTGACTGTGCGAGCTTCGGATTCCTCCCTGAGCTCTCGCTGCTGATGAGTCTGATGGCTCCCTTCTGGCTGCTAACCTCGTGAATAGGCAGGTTGTAGTGGTGGCGGAGGTGGAAGCTGCGGCCAAGAAGCCTGTGGCTGACTAGCTGAAGCAACAGAAGCTGCAGGATGATTACTCACATACTCTGGTATGTAGGGTGAGTGACACGAAGCAGTATGTAGGACCTGCTTCGGTTGATTTTGCCGGGCTTCGGCTTCTGTGATCTCCTTCTACTTTTGGATGGTGATTTGACACATTCTTGTAGTATGACCCTTGTCTTCGCCACAAAATAGACAGTAAATCTTCCTAGGTTGGTCCCCATATCTTCCTCCGAAGCCCCTGGCGCCTCTGCCTCTTGGAGCTGGCGGCCGAAAAGAACTTTGTTGCTGCCCCAAAGATTGTGAAGGACACTGGGACCTCTGCAGCTGACTCCCTCTATCGTCATTCTGAGTGTTGTGAATTGACCTGACATGCCTTGGGTGTATTCTTCCTCCGAAGCCCCTGGTCATCTCGGAGAACCTGTAAGCTTCCTCCCTTCTTTGACGAAAGTCATTGTCAGCCCTGATATATTCATCCATCTTTTGAAGCAACTTCTCTAGTGTCTGTGGAGGTTTTCTGACGAAGTACTGGGCAGTAGGTCCTGGACGAAGCCCCTTAATCATGGCCTCAATGACAATCTCATTGGGCACTGTAGGCGCCTGTGCTCTGAGACGCAAGAACCTTCGGACGTATGCTTGATACTCCTCATGGTCTTGCGTACATTGAAATAGAGCCTAAGCTGTAACCGGCTTCGTCTGAAAGCCTTGAAAGCTTGTCAGTAGCATATCCTTGAGCTTCTGCCACGAAGTAATAGTCCCTGGCCGAAGAGAAGAATACCATGTTTGGGCCACATTCCGAACTGCCATGATAAAGGATTTGGCCATGACAGCTGCATTGCCTCCATATGAAGATATAGTTGCCTCATAACTCATCAAAAATTGCTTCGGATCTGAGTGCCCATCATACATAGGGAGCTGAAGTGGCTTATATGATGGAGGCCATGAGATAGCTTGCAGTTCTGGTGCCAAGGGAGAAGCAACATCAAAGGTAAAGGTATCATTATTAAAATCATCATACCATCCATCCTCGTTGAATAAACCTTCTTGATGAAGCTCCCTGTGTTGAGGCCTTCGATCTTGTTCGTCTTGGATAAGATGGCGTACTTCTTCAGTGGCTTCGTCGATTTGCCTTTGAAGATCAGCCAGTCTAGCCATCTTCTCCTTATTCATTTGTACTTGCTGATGAATTATCTCCATGTTTCTGATTTCTTGATCCAACTCTTCATCCTGGAGTGTTGGACTAGTGGCTTTCCTCTTCTGGCTTTGGGCCTCTCGGAGACAGAGGTTCTCCTGATTTGGGTCCAGTGGCTGTAGTGCAGCAACCCCTGTCGCTGAAACTTTCTTCGGTGGCATGACGAGGGTCAGTGCTTGCCGAAGGTGGTCGAAAGAGGGTTCACCGGAGGTGGGCGCCAATGTTGGTGACTTGTTCTCAAATGCTATGAATTAAGAACAAGGCAACACAGAAAAAGGTTAATGGTTAATGCCCTTCGTCCTTCGAAGCATTATTTCCCATAGGATATAATGATCTTCAGACGAAGGCCATGAAGGACATAGCTTCATCATCACAGTATGTATATTAATGAAAGAAGAAACATATGAAACATAAGGGATGACATAAATGATCATATGACAACATTAATATTCTTTCATCGTATCATTATGAATGAATATGAATAATTTTGAATTACATTTATACCTTCGGCTTAACAGAAGGCAAAAGTCCAAGCGTGACACACAAGTGAATACAAGTCAACGTGAACAGTACGGGAGTACTGTTCACTTATTTATAGGCACGGGACGCAGCCCATGAGAAATTACAATTATGCCCTTTACATTTATTATTGGCTTATAGAAAAATCTATGAGGACTGAACAACCTTTTCCCCTTTAAGTCGGTTCCCTTTTCTGCGATTTAGCCGAAGCTCCCTTCCGCACAGCTTCGAAGCGACGGCAACCTTCGTCACGATCAAGCTTCTCATCGTGTATGCTTTTATCATAAATCCGAAGATACCTGTCCATAAACCATACTTTGAAGACATTGTAAAATTATGTTTTTGAGGACCTTCGGAGGACGAAGGCCCCCAACAACCACCTCAACGGGGAGTAGGTTTGCAAGAACCGAACCTCGGTAAAACAAATCACTGTGTCATCCGCTTCATTTGCCTTTGATTTGTTTTCACCCTCTCTTTCGGACTCAATTTTAATTCTAACGCTAACCCCGGCTTGTAGTGTGTGCTTAAGTTTATAATTTTCAGATTCCGCCTATTCACCCCCTCTAGGCGACTTTCAATTGGTATCAGAGCCTGGTACTTCATTAGAGCTTAACCACTCAAAGTGATGTCGGGAGATCATGCCAAGAAGGAGGTCGTGACCGACGAGAAGCCCGCCACAAGCCACGGGAAGACTCCATTGGGAGAGTCTGGCAACAAGGTGAAGGGATCCCCTTCACATGCCAAGTCGCATCGGAGCGCTGACAAGAAAAAGAAGATGAAGAAGGTGGTCTACTACGAGACCGATTCTTCGTCGCCATCTACCTCCGGCTCTAATGCGACGTCCGTCACTTCTAAGCGCCATGAGCACAAGAAGTATATTAAGATGCCACTTCGTTATCCCCGTATCTCTAGACGCACTCCTCTACTTTTCGTCCCACTAGGCAAACCACCCATTTTTGAGGGTGAAGATTATGATACGTGGAGTGATAAAATGAGGCATCACCTAATCTCACTCCACGCTAGCATTTGGGACATTGTTGAGTTTGGAGCGCAGGTACCATCGCCGGGGGACGAAGGCTATGACTCGAACGAAGTCGCTCAAATCCGGCACTTCAACTCCCAAGCCACTACTATACTCCTCGCCTCTTTAAGTCGAGAGGAGTATAATAAGGTGCAAGGGTTGAAGAGTGCCAAAGAGATTTGGGACGTACTCAAGACCATGCACGAAGGAGATGAGGTGACAAAGATCACCAAGCAGGAGACGATCGAGGGGGAGCTCGATCGATTCATGCTTAACCAAGGAGAGGAGCCACAAGCCATGTACAACCGGCTCAAGACCTTGGTGAATCAAGTGCGCAACCTCGGGAGCACAAAATGGGATGACCATGAAATGGTCAAGGTTATTCTAAGATCACTCCTTTTTCTTAATCCTACATAAGTTCAATTAATTCGTGGTGATCCTAGATACAAGCTAATGTCTCCCGAGGAGGTTATAGGAAAGTTTGCTACAAGTGTGGTAAGCCTGGTCATTTTATTGCTAAATGTCCATTATCTGGTGATAGTGATAGGGGCGATGACAAGAAGGGAAGAAGAAAGGAAAAGAAGAAGTACTACAAGAAGAAGGGCGGCGATGCCCACGTATGTCGGGAATGGGACTCCGATGAGAGCTCCACCAACTCCTCCGACGACGAGGACGCCGCCAACATCGCCGTTAACAAGGGACTTCTCTTCCCCAACGTCGGCCACAAGTGCCTCATGGCAAAGGACGGCAAAAAGAAGAAGGTAAAATTGAGAGCACCTAGAGGGGGGTGAATAGGTGATCCTGTAAAATTCAACACTAATAGCCACAAAACTTTGTTATGTAAGTTAGAATGGCTAAGTAGCTTGAAGCGAGTTCTTGTGACCATAGATAATCAAAGGTAAAGCACACAGGGGACACACGATTTTTATCCCGTGGTTCGGCCAAGTAATACTTGCCTACTTCCACGTTGTGGCGTCCCAATAGACGAGGGTTGCACTCAACCCCTTTCAAGTGATCCAATGATCAACTTGAATACCACGGTTTTTCCTTTCTTTGTCTTTCTCCCATTTGCAAGGAATCTCCACAACTTGAGCCTCTCTCCCTTACAATGATGATCACAAAAGAAGCACAGAAGTAAGGGAGGGGAGAGCAACGCACACAAGACTCAAATCATAGCACAATCACGCACACAAGTCACAACTTGAGCTCAAAACGCAACCCACGGAGTTCACAACTCAAATGGAGCTCTAGTCACTATCTCAAAGAATCAAATGATAATGTTTCTTGAATGCTTGGGTAACTCATCCATGCGCCTAGGGGTCCCTTTTATAGCCCCAAGGCAGCTAGGAGCCGTTGGAGGCCAACAAGGAAGGCTATCCTTGCCTTCTGTATGGTGGCGCACCGGACAGTCCGGTGTGCCATCAGACAGTCACTGTAGACGGTCTGGTGCAGATCTCTTTCCTATTCTGGCGCAGACGACCGTTGCAGATTCGTGGCAGTTGGCGCACTGGACACTGTCCGGTGCACACCGGACAGTCCGGTGCCCCCTACCGACCGTTGGCGCGGGCCACACGTCGCCCGCGGATTGCACGACCGACCGTTGTGCTGGCGGTCGTTGGCTCATCGGACAGTCCGGTGCACCACCGGACAGTCTGGTGAATTATAGTCGTACGTCGCCAAACATTTCCCGAGAGCGGCCTGTTCACCGGAGTTCAGCCTGGCGCACCGGACACTGTCCGGTGCACCACTGGACAGTCCGGTGTGCCAAGCCGAGCTAGACTTCGGCTGTACACAGCCAAGTCACTTGCAATCCTTTTCTTCTTTTCTTTTCTCTGTTTCTAGCACTTAGACAAAATATGTTAGTACTCAAAACAATATATTAAGTCTAGAAACGTACCTTGTTACATGATTTGCACTTTATGCTTGTTTGGCACATAATATCTCACTCACTATGTGTTGGGCACTTAATCACCAAAACATTATAGAAATGGCCCAAGGGCACATTTCCCTTTCAATCTCCCCCCTTTCTGGTGATTTATGCCAACACATCAAAAAGCAACACAAATAAGTGCAACATCGATGCAAATAAGGACCAAATTGTTTTTGACTCTAATTTGGCATATTTGGATCGTTCTTTGCCACCACTTGGTTTGTTTTTGCAAATCAAATTCATTTTCCTATCTCTAAGTCAAACTCACTTGTTTGGGCACAAAGAGAGATATTCCAATGGAAAAATTTATCAAGTGCCAAAAACTCTCCCTTTTTCCCATAATCATAAATTTTCCCCCACAAGAGACCAAATTTTGCAATAAGAGTATTTTGGACAAATCAAAAATTCTAACTCTACTATTTTCAATAATTCTCAAGTGGTAGCTGATCCATTTGCTTTGGCCTTAACTTCTCCCCCTTTGGCATTAAGCACCAAAACGGGATCATTTTTGGCCCTTTAACCCCATTGCCTCACCAAAAATTGTCAATTAAGAGCAAAAGGCAATAAGAGCATAAGAATGAACTCGAAATTAAATACACCAATACCGGAATGCAGTGGAAGTATTTGCATGGTCCAAGTTCACCTTTCCCTTTCAACACACCTTTGAGACTACATTAAGTAACTCAAACACAAGGATTAGTCTCAAAGGGTCAAGTTGTAGCACTTCTCCCCCTAAATATGTGCATCATTCACACATGGACTTGTGAGGTCCGGGGATCCCTTGCACAACTTGAGCACCATAAATAAGCAACAAATTGCATAAATGTATAAGTAACATGATCAAAGGCATAAAACACATGTATGTTATGGATCAATCCAAGTTACGTGAATCTAAGACATTTAGCTCACTACGCAGCCTGCAAAAGGTTTTCTCATCTAGTGGCTTGGTAAAGATATCGGCTAGCTGGTTCTCGGTGCTAATATGGAACACCTCGATATCACCCTTTTGTTGGTGGTCTCTCAGAAAGTGATGCTGGATGTCTATGTGCTTACTGCGGCTGTGTTCAACAGGATTATCCGCCATGCGGATTGCACTCTCATTGTCACATAGGAGTGGGACTTTGCTCAGATTGTAGCCAAAGTCCCTAAGGGTTTTCCTCATCCAAAGTAGTTGCGCGCAACACTGTCCTGCGGCAACATACTCGGCCTCAGCAGTGGATAGGGCAACAGAGGTGTGTTTCTTTGAACTCCAAGACACCAGGGACCTTCCTAGGAATTGGCACGTCCCTGATGTACTCTTCCTATCAACCTTGCATCCAGCATAATCAGATTCTGAATATCCTATTAAGTCAAAGGTAGACCCCTTTGGATACCAGATCCCGAAGCAAGGTGTAGCAACTAAATATCTAAGAATCCGCTTAACGGTCACAAGGTGACATTCCCTTGGGTCGGATTGAAATCTAGCACACATGCATACGCTAAGCATAATATCCGGTCTACTAGCACATAAATAAAGTAATGAGCCTATCATAGACCGGTATGCCTTTTGATCAACAGACTTACCTCCTTTGTTGAGGTCGACATGTCCGTCGGTTCCCATCGGTGTCTTCGCGGGCTTGGCGTCCTTCATCCCAAACCGCTTGAGAAGATCTTGAGTGTACTTCGTTTGGGAGATGAAGGTGCCGTCCTTGAGTTGCTTCACTTGGAACCCAAGGAAGTATTTCAACTCGCCCATCATCGACATCTCAAACTTTTGAGTCATCACCCTGCTAAACTCCTCACAAGACTTTTGGTTAGTAGAACCAAATATTATGTCATCGACATAAATTTGGCACACAAAAAGGTCACCATCAACAGTCTTAGTGAAAAGGGTGGGATCGGCTTTCCCAACCTTGAAATCATTAGCAATTAAGAAATCTCTAAGGCATTCATACCATGCTCTTGAGGCTTGCTTAAGTCCATAGAGCGCCTTAGAGAGCTTAAGAACGTGGTCGGGATACCTGTCTTCCTCAAAGCTAGGGGGTTGTTCCACGAATACCTCCTCATTGATTGGCCCGTTGAGGAAAGCGCTCTTCACATCCATTTGAAATAACCTGAAAGAGTGGTGAGCGGCATAGGCTAACAATATTTGAATAGATTCTAGCCTAGCCACAGGAGCAAAAGTCTCCTCGAAATCCAAACCCGCGACTTGGGCATAACCTTTTGCCACAAGTCGAGCCTTGTTTCTTATCACCACCCCGTGCTCGTCTTGTTTGTTGCGGAACACCCACTTGGTTCCCACAATATTTTGCTTTGGACGTGGCACTAGGCTCCAAACTTCATTCCTCTTGAAGTTGTTGAGCTCTTCCTGCATGGCCAACACCCAGTCCGGATCCTGTAAGGCCTCTTCTACCCTGAAAGGCTCAATAGAAGAGACAAACGAGTAATGCTCACAAAAGTTAGCTAATCTTGAGCGAGTAGTTACTCCCTTGCTTATGTCACCCAGAATTTGGTCAACGGGGTGATTCCTTTGAATCGTCGCTCAGACTTGAGTTGGAGGGGCCAGTGGTGCTTCTTCCTCCATAACTTGTTCTTCTTGTGCTCCCCGTTGATCACGCGCCTCTTCTTGAGGGACCTGTTCATCATCTTGAGTTGGGGGATGCACCATTGTTGAGAAAGAAGGTTGATCTTGCTCTTGTTGTTCCTGTGGTCGCACATCACCTATCGCCATCGTGCGTATTGTGGATGTTGGAACATCATCTTCATCTACATCATCAAGATCAACTTGCTCTCTTGGAGAGCCATTAGTCTCATCAAATACAACATCGCTAGAGACTTCAACTAAACCCGATGATTTGATGAAGACTCTATACACCCTTGTATTTGAGTCATACCCTAGTAAAACCCCTTCTACTGCCTTGGGAGCAAATTTAGAATTTCTACCTTTCTTCACTAGAATGTAACATTTGCTCCTAAATACACAAAAGTATGAGACGTTGGGTTTGTTACTGGTAAGAAGTTCATACGAGGTCTTCTTGAGGAGGCGATGTAGGTAGAGCCGGTTTATGGCATGGCAAGCTGTGTTCACAACTTCCGACCAAAACCGCTCGGGCGTCTTGAATTCTCCAAGCATCGTCCTCGCCATGTCGATAAGCGTCTTGTTCTTCCTCTCTACAACACCATTTTGCTGTGGTGTGTAGGGAACGGAGAACTCGTGCTTGACACCTTCTTCCTCAAGATACTCCTCCACTTGAAGATTCTTGAACTCGGACCCGTTGTCGCTCCTTATCTTTTTCACCTTGAGCTCAAATTCGTTTTGAGCCCTCCTTAGAAAGCGCTTTAGGGTCCCTTGGGTTTCTGATTTATCCTGCAAAAAGAACACCCAAGTAAAGCGGGAAAAATCATCAACAATTACTAGACCATACTTACTTCCCCCGATGCTAAGGTAGGCGACGGGTCCGAAGAGGTCCATATGTAGTAGCTCCAGTGGTCTTGATGTTGTCATCACATTCTTGTTGTGATGAGTGCTTCTCACCTGTTTCCCTGCCTGACAAGCTGCATAAGGTCTATCTTTTTTGAAGCAGACATTGGTTAGTCCTAACACATGTTCTCCCTTTAGAAGTTTATGAAGGTTCTTCATCCCAACATGTGCTAGACGGTGATGCCACAGCCAGCCCATGCTAGTCTTAGCTATTAAGCATGCATCTAGATCGGCCTCCTCTTTCGAAAAATCAACTAAGTAGAGTTTGTCGTCTAATACACCCTTAAACGCTAATGAACCATCACTCCTTCTAAAGACAGAAACATCAACATTTGTAAACAAACAATTGTAGCCCATGTGGCACAATTGACTTACAGACAGGAGATTATAACCAAGCGACTCTACTAGAAATACGTTTGAAATGGAGTGCTCGTTGGTGATGGCTATCTTGCCAAAGCCTTTGACCTTGCCTTGGTTCCCATCTCCAAAGATGATCGTATCCTGGGAATCCTTGTTCTTGACGTAGGAGGTGAACATCTTCTTCTCCCCCGTCATGTGGTTTGTGCATCCGCTGTCGATAATCCAGCTTGAGCCCCCGGATGCATAAACCTGCAAGGCAATTTACACTTGGGTTTTAGGTACCCAACTCTTGTTGGGTCCTACAAGGTTAGTCACAATAGCCTTTGGGACCCAAATACAAGTCTTGTCTCCCTTGCATTTGGATCCCAACTTTCTAGCCACTACTTTTTCATTTTTATATAAGAGCGCAAATGAAGTATTGCAAGCATGGTAAATGGTAGAAGGTTCATTACATACTCTCCTAGGCACATGATGCACAACATTACTTTTCCTAGGCCTACCATGCACAAAAGTAGAGCTAGAGGCAATCATAGCATGTGAATTAAAGGCATCATGAATATAACTCCTATTATAATGAGCATTTCTAGAAAATTTTCTATCATTATAAATGAAAGCATGATTCCTTTGAGTGCTATTAGCCATAGGGGCCTTTCCTTTCTCCTTGTTGGGAATGGGAGCCCTTTGGCTTGTTAAGTTCTTGGCTTCCTTTCGAAAGCCAAGTCCATCCTTAATTGAGGGGTGTCTACCAACGGTGTAGGCATCCCTAGCAAATTTTAACTTATCAAAATCAACCTTGCAAGTCTTAAGTTGAGCATTAAGACTTACCACCTCATCATTTAATTTGGTAATAGACGCAAGATGTTTATCACAAGCATCAATATCAAAATCCTTGCATCTATTGCAAATTACAACATGTTCTACAGATGAACTAGATTTATTAGCTACCTCTAGCTTAGCATTTAAATCATTATTCAAAATCTTTAAACTAGAGATTGATTCATGGCACACAGATAATTCAGAGGATAACATTTCATTTCTTTTGGTTTCTAAAGCAAGAGATTTTTGTACACTAACAAATTTGTCATGTTCTTCATATAAAATGTCCTCTTGCTTCTCTAGCAATCTATCTTTTTCATTTAGAGCATCAATTAACTCATTAATTTTATCTACTTTTGCTCTATCTAAACCCTTAAATAAATTGGTATAATCTACTTCATCGTCACTAGAATCATCATCGCTTGAAGTAGTATACTTAGGGGTTTCTCAAACACATACCTTCTTTTCCTTGGCCATGAGGCAAGTGTGGCGTTCGTTGGGGAAGAGAGAAGACTTGTTGAAGGCCGAGGCAGCGAGTCCTTCGTCGTCGGAGTCGGAAGAAGAGTAGTCCGAGTCCCATTCCTTTCCGAGGTGTGCCTCGCCATTTGCCTTCCTGTAGCTCTTTTTATTCTCCTTCTTCTCGCTCTTTTATTGTCCCTGGTCACTATCATTATCGGGACAATTTGCTATAAAGTGACCAGTCTTACCGCATTTGAAGCAGGAGCACTTTCCCTTTGCTTTGTTCTTGTTTGGGTACTCCTTATGTCCTTTCAGTGCGGTCTTGAAGCGCTTAATGATTAGGGCCATCTCATCTTCGTTTAGCCCGGCAGCCTCAACTTGTGCCACCTTGCTAGGTAGCGCCTCCTTGCTGCTTGTTGCTTTGAGAGCAACGGGTTGAGGCTCGTAGATGGGTAGTGGACCATTAAGCGCATCATCTATGTACCGTGCTTCTTTCACCATCATGCGCCCGCTCACAAACTTTCCGAGTATCTCCTCAGGCGTCATTTTGGTGTACCTGGGATTTTCATGAATGAGATTTACAAGATGGGGGTCAATTACCGTGAATGACCTTAGCATAAGTCGGACGACGTCGTGGTCCGTCCATCTTGTACTTCCATAGCTCCTAATCTTGTTGACCAGGGTCTTGAGTCTGTTGTATGTTTGTGTTGGCTCCTCTCCCTTGATCATCGTGAACCTTTCCAGCTCGCCTTCCACCAACTCCATTTTGGTGATCATGGTGGCGTTGTTTCCCTCATGCGATATCTTGAGGGTATCCCAAATTTGCTTGGCGTTGTCCAAGCCGCTCACCTTGTTGTATTCGTCCCTGCACAAGGATGCTAGCAAAACAGTGGTAGCTTGTGCATTCTTATGAATTTGCTCATTAATAAACACAGGGTTATCCATACTATCGAATTGCATTCCATTTTCAACTATCTCCCAAATACTATGATGGAGAGAAAATAGGTGACTACACATTTTGTGACTCCAAAAAGAGTAGTCCTCTCCATCAAAGTGTGGAGGTTTACCAAGAGGAATTGAAAGTAAATGAGCATTAGAATTGAAAGGAATACGAGAATAATCAAATGAAAAGTTTTGATTAACCGGTTTCTTTTTAGACGAATCGTCATCGTTGTCTCTTGGTGAAGAAGAAGATTCAACGCTGTCGTAGTAGACGATCTTCTTGATGCGCCTCTTCTTCTTCCCGTCCTTCTTCTTGTGACTCGAGACAAAGTCAGTGGGCTTGTCATCTCTTGGCTCGTTGAAGATGGACTCCTTCTCCTTGTCGTTGACCACCATCCCATTTCCCTTAGGATCCATCTCTTCGGGCGATTAGTCCCTTGTGAAGAGAACGACTCTGATACCAATTGAGAGCACCTAGAGGGGGGGTGAATAGGTGATCCTGTAAAATTCAACACTAATAGCCACAGAACTTTGTTATGTAAGTTAGAACGGCTAAGTAGCTTGAAGCGAGTTCTTGTGACCACAGATAATCAAAGGTAAAGCACACAAGAGACACGCGATTTTTATCCCGTGGTTCGGCCAAGTAATACTTGCCTACTTCCATGTTGTGGCATCCTAATGGACGAGGGTTGCACTCAACCCCTTTCAAGTGATCCAATGATCAACTTGAATACCACGATTTTTCCTTTCTTTGTCTTTCTCCCGTTTGCGAGGAATCTCCACAACTTGGAGCCTCTCGCCCTTACAATGATGATCACAAAAGAAGCACAGAAGTAAGGGAGGGGAGAGCAACGCACACAAGACTCAAATCACAGCACAATCACGGACACAAGTCACAACTTGAGCTCAAAATGCAACCCACGGAGTTCACAACTCAAATGGAGCTCAAGTCACTATCTCAAAGAATCAAATGCGCAAAGTTGGAGTCTAGAAGTCCTAGAATGTTTCTTGAATGCTTGGATAACTCCTCCATACGCCTAGGGGTCCCTTTTATAGTCCCAAGGCATCTAGGAGCCATTAGAGGCCAACAAGGAAGGCTATCCTTGCCTTCTGTCGGGTGGTGCACCGGACAGTCCGGTGCGCCACCGGATAGTCACTGTAGACGGTCCGATGCAGATCTCTTTCCTATTCTGGCGTAGACGACCGTTGCAGATTCATGGCAGTTGGCGCACCGGACACTGTCTGGTGCACACCGGACAGTCCAATGCCCCCTACCGACCGTTGGCGTGGGCCACGCGTCGCCCGCGGATTGTGCGGGCGATGGTTGTGCTGGCGACCGTTGGCTCACCGGACAGTCCGGTGCACCACCGGACAATCCGATGAATTATAGCCGTACGCCGCCAAACATTTCCCAAGAGCGGTCTGTTCACCAGAGTTTAGCCTGGCACACCGGACACTGTCCGGTGCACCACCGGACAGTTCGGTGTGCCAAGCCGAGCTGGACTTCGGTTGTCCACAGCCAAGTCACTTGCAATCCTTTTCTTCTTTTCTTTTCTCTGTTTCTAGCACTTAGACAAAATATGTTAGTACTCAAAACAATATACTAAGTCTAGAAACGTACCTTGTTACATGATTTGCACTTTATGCTTGTTTGGCACATAATATCTCACTCACTATGTGTTGGGCACTTAATCACCAAAACATTATAGAAATGGCCCAAGGGCACATTTCCCTTTCAAAAATCTAGAGGCTCAACTAAATATGCAACATCTAGTGATGAGAGTAGCTCTAGTGATGATGAAGATAACTTGCTTGCTCTTTTTGCCAACTTAAACATGCAATAAAAGGAAAAATTAAATGAATTGATAGGTGCTATTCATGAGAAGGATGAACTCTAGGATAGCCAAGAGGAATTCCTAATTAAGGAAAACAAAAAACATGTTAAAGTGAAAAATGCCATGCCCAGGAAGTAGAAAAATGTGAAAATTTATCTAATGAGCTTAGGAGTTGTCATGATTTGATTTCCAACCTTAAAACTGAGGATGCCAATTTTTTTTCTAAGGTTGAGAAATTAAATGGTTGTGATGATTCTCTTGTCAACCTTAAAAATGATAATGCTAGTTTAATTGCTAAAATTGACAAGTTGAATGAATCAATTGCTAGCCTTAAGATTAAGAATGAAAAAATAATTGCTAAGGCTAAAGATTTAAATGTTTGCAATGATACTATTTCCAATCTTAGAAATGAAAATGCCATGTTACATGCTAAGATTGATGAATTAAATGTTTGCAAACCCTCTACATCTACTGTTGATCATGTTTCTATTTGTACTAGATGTAGATACATTAATGTTGATGCTATTCATGATCACCTAGCTTTAATTAAACAACAAAATGATCACATAGCTCAACTTAGTGCTAAAATTAATGAGCATGACTTAGAAAATAAAAAATTTAAATTTGCTAGAAGCATGCTCTATAACGGGAGACGCCCTGGCATTAAGGATGTCATTGGCTTCCAACAGGGAGGCAATGTCAAGCTTGATGCCCCTAAGAAATTATCTAACTTTGTTAAGGGCAAAGCTCCCATGGTTCAGGATAACGAGGGTTACATTTTATATCCTACTGGTTATCTCGAACACAAAATTAGGAGAATTCATTCTAGGAAGTCTCACTCTGGCTCTCATCATGCTTTTATGTATAAGAGTGAGGCATCTAGTTCTAGGCAATCCACTCATGTTAAATTGCCTAAAAAGAAAACTCCTACTACATCAAATGAGCCTATTGTTTCATTTAAGACTTTTGATTCTTCTTATGTTTTAACTAACAAATCAGGCAAAGTAGTTGTCAAATATGTTGGGGCCAAGCACAAGGGCTCAAAGACTTGTGTTTGGGTACCCAAAGTGCTTGTTTCTAATATCAAAGGACCCAAGACCGTTTGGGTACCTAAGAACAAGGCCTAAACTTGTTTTGTAGGTTTATGCATCTGGGGGCTCAATTTGGATCATTGATAACGGGTGCACAAACCACATGACTGGGGAGAAAAGGATGTTCTCCTCCTATGAGAAAAACCAAGATCCCTAAAGAGCTATCACATCCGGGGATGAAAATCAAGGTTTGGTCAAAGGACTTGGTAAAATTGCTATATCACCTGACCATTCTATTTCCAATGTTTTTCTTGTAGATTCATTAGATTATAACTTGCTTTCAGTTTCTCAATTATGCAAAATGGGTTACAATTGTCTTTTTACAGATTTAGGTGTTACTGTCTTTAGAAGAAGTGATGATTCAGTAGCATTTAAGGGAGTGTTAGAGGGTCAGCTAAACTTAGTTGATTTCAATAGAGCTGAACTCGACACTTGCTTAATTGCTAAGACTAATATGGGTTGGCTCTGGCATCGCCAACTAGCCCACGTTGGAATGAAGAATCTTCACAAGCTTCTAAAGGGAGAACACATTTTGGGACTAACAAATGTTCATTTTGAGAAAGACATGGTTTGTAGCGCATGTCAAGTAGTGTCGGCGTTTCGGACCCGGGGGGTCCCTGGACCGACGAGTGAAAACGTTGCGTGCCCCTGCCCAGATGGGTTGGCGCGGGATGGAACACAAGAGGTGGGACAAGCCTTGTATTATCCTGCACCAGGGGTGCCGCTCGTAGTAGGGGTTACAAGTGCGTCGCGTGAGGGAGAGAGAGAGATAGAGAGTGGGAGCCCGTTCGTCCGCTCCTTCCCCTCGCGCGAACCCCCCTCAGGATGGCCCTGGACCTCCCTTTTATAGATGCAAGGAGAGGGTCCATACGTACAACGGGGGGCGTAGCTATGCGCTAACTTGTCCGGCAGTGGAGTGCCTAAGCCCTGTGTACATGCCAACGTGGCTGTTGGGGGAGAGCTTGGGCCCTGTACATGTGATGGCGTGGTCGTCGGAGGAGCACCTGAGTCCTATAGGAGCATAGCTGGCAGTGCGGCAAGGATCCTGCTGACGTCTCCTTGCTGTCGTAAGGGGCTGAGAGCCACCGACATCATGGTGCACGCGGGGCACCATCATTACCCGTCGCCGGGGTAAGACAGATGGGACGCCGGTCTTGTTCCTTGTAGCTTGAGCAGGCTAGGAATAGGGTAATGATATATCCCCTATTGGCACGGTTGGTCCGAGCCCAAGGTCGGGCGAGGCGGAGACTTCTCTTGAGGCCGAGGCCGGGGTCGGGCGAGGACGCGATTCCTCCCGAGACCGGGGTCGAGGCCGAGTTCGGGGGTCGGGCGAGGCGAAGACCTCCTCCCGAGGCCGGAGCCTGAGGTCGGGCGAGGCGGAGCTTCCTGTTGCGCCCGAGGCCAAACTCGGTGGTTGATCGTGACTTGTTGTCAGTCTTTTCCTGGGTGGTTGACACGGCAGTCGGAGCGGGGAAGCGGCGCTGTTTTCCTGTCACATCAGACAGTAAAGAAGAGGGGCAAAGTGACTGCGGTCACTTCGGCCTGGCCGACTGAGGCGCGTGTGTCAGGATATGGTGTTAGGCATCCCCTGCATTGAATGCGCCTGCGAAGCGGTCTGTTGGTGAGGCGGTCTGGCCAAGGTTGCTTCACAACGAAGCCTGCCCGAGCTGGGCTTCGGGAGAGCCAAGGGGGCACCCGCTGCCTAAGGAGGCCCTCGGGCAAGGCGTGAACTCGTCTGGGACTACTGCTCCAGCCCGAGGCTGGATTCGGGTGAGATCGCGTCCCTTGGGTAGACGAAGCCTTGACTTGAACCGCACCCATCAGTTGGTCTGAGGGTGTTTACCAGCCATGATTAGGAGCGTTGGGGGTACCCCTAATTATGGTACCCGACAGTAGCCACCGAGCCTCGAAGGGAGTGTTGGTACTCGCTTGGAGGCTTTTGCCGCATTTTCAGTGAGGGGACCGGCCTTTCTCGGTTTTTGCCTTGTTCTGGTGGGTGCGCGCGAGCGCACCCGCCAGGTGTAGCCCCCAAGGCCTCGGAGGAGTGGTTTGACTCCTCTGAGGTCTGAATGCTTTTCGTGGTGCTTCGGCCGGTCTGATTGTTCCCTCATGCGGCCTGGCCGTAGCCCGGGTGCGTGGTCAGGTTCCAAGTTATCAAGCTGGTTTGTTGACGCTGTCAACAGTTTTGGCCGTAGCCGAGTGCGAGAGCAGCCCCCGAGCCTCTGCACGGAGCGAGAGGACGATCAAGAACTTTCCCGACTTTTATCATACGCCCCTGCGTCACCTTTCCGCAAGGAGGAGGGGGGAAAGCGCCATGTTGCCCTCGGAGGGCGCCGAACATGGTGTTTCCAGTGAGCTGCTAACGGGTGATCCGAGTGGACGCCTATGCCCCGTTCGTTAGGGGTCGGCTGGTTGCCCAGAGGCGCGCTCCAAAAGTACCTGCGGGTGATTCGTCGAACCCAGACCCCTTCGACAGGGTCCGAGGGCTTGATGCCTCCCTCCGATGGGATTCCGTTACAAATCGTTCCCGCCGGTCTCGGAAATGTCCTAGGGTACCTCGGGAGCGTAGCCCGAGCCTCGGCCATGTATCGGACGTACCCAGAGTCATCCCTCACTCTGCATGCTCTAGGGCGACTGTCGAACCCTTCCGAGGGGCCAGCCTACGAACCCATGATCAGTAATGGGCACGGAGCCCGAGCGCTTTGGGGCGGCTGTCGAACCCTTCCGAGGGGCCAGCCTTCGAACCCCTAATCAGTAGGAGGGCTCAGGGCCTGCTTCCTTCGCCGAGAAGGATCCTTTCCACAACATCCCCTTTCCCGGTCCCTGTAGCAAGAGAGAGAGAGGGGACGAGGGAAAGGATATGAATTTAAATAAGGCGGCGCACCTTTTTTGATGCGGTCATCGTGGCGGAGGCGAAGCGACGCCCGCCTTGCCTGCCAGAGGTGTCGCCTGCTCCGCCGGGGAGTTAATGCGACGAGACGGGCGATTCGCGTGGCGCCTGTTGCGTGTGCGAGCCGTTCGAGGAACGGAAAGATCGCTTTACCTTCGAGTTTTGAATTTTGCGGCGAGTTCGGGCGAAGTTTTGAACGGTTCTCGCCTGGGCCTTTATATACTCGGAAGGGGGGCCGGCAGTGGTTCGTCACTCTGCCATTTGCGCCTGCCTTTTGCTCTGGTTTTCGCAACCTGAGAGAATAGCCAGGAAAAGGAAACCGCGCACCTCATCTCCTCCGCCTCCACCACCTTCGTTCGGTGATGGCTGACAAGGTGACCGTTGTCCCGCCCCGCGACCCATGGCCCTCCTCCACCGTCGTCGCGAAGGATCTGGAGGCCCTCGTCGCTGATGGTCTGCTCCGTCCCCTCTCTGGTGGGGCGCAGCCGGAGTGGATGGCCCCGAGCGAGGCCGTCCCTTCCCCGCCGCCGGGGTACGTGGTTAGCTTCATCGCCTTCCATGAGCGGGGGTTTGGAGTGCCAGCGAGCCGCTTTATGCGGGTGCTCCTGCACCACTACGGGGTAGAGCTACACAACCTCAACCCCAACTCCATTGCGCAAGCAGCCATCTTCGTGGCGGTTTGTGAGGGTTTTCTGGGGATCGAGGTTCACTGGGATCTGTGGACCCACCTCTTCTCCGCGGAGCTCTTCGCCTTGACGACGGATGCGAAGAAGGTCCGTATCGCGGTGCGGGCCGGTGGCTGTACCCTCCAGTTGAGGCAGGGGCGCGCGCAGCAGTACATCCCTGCCATCCTTGTGTCTTCGAACAAGGGGTGGCAGCGCCGATGGTTTTATCTCCGGAACGACGACGGGAGGCTTCCGTCGTTTTCTCAACGAGTGGTGACCGCCGCCGGCAACAACTGGCGTTGGGGTGCCACGCATGAGAGACAGGAGAAGCTCCAGCCTATACTGCAGGCTTTGAAGAAGTTACGAGATGGGGGCCTTACCGCTGCGGAGGTTGTCGTCGCCATCCATCGCCGGAGGGTGCTCCCTTTGGCAGAGCGGCGGTTGCAGCTCTCGGAGATGAGACGGGGGGTCGATCTGGAGGGCTCGTAGATGTCCTCGGCCTCCCTCCCCGACGACGACCTCCGCAGGCGGGTAGTGTGTACGGTAGGGAGGCTGGAGGCTGGTGCCCTTACCCAGCCTGCGATGCGTCCCGACCATGGGTATGTTTCCCTGGTAAGTATCCGATCCTTCTCCCGTACTGCATCGAGTCGCCTCTGATTCCCACTGTTGGGATCTTTGCTCTTCCAGGGGTTAAGTTTTTATAAACCCACCCCGCCGCGGGTCCTGGAGGATGCAGTGGACCGAGCCGCGCGGAGGGTCGCCGCGGAGAAGAAGAAGAAGGAGAAGGACACGGAGAAGGCTCGGGCTCGCGAGCGGATGCGAGCTCGGGATGCCTTGGAGAAGCGCCGTCGGAGGCAAGAGAGGGACGGACTCCCGAGGGAGCCATCGCCGGAGACGCCCGACGACGATGATGACGATGATGATGACAAGGATGACAACATGGCGGCCCGTCTTGGCCTCAGCCCGGACCCGGGGCCGGGCCAGGGGTCGCCGTGCCAGCCTCCAAGCGGGCTGGTACCGTCAGTGCCCGAGGCCGGGACATCGGTGTAACACTCCTGGTGTTACTATGACTAAAACTTGAGCATGGCATCATAAGCATTGACATTGCATATGTTTGATACACCTAGAGTGCATTCACTAGGCAAAAATTTCAAACAAGTTGTATTGTTTTAAGGTTTTGCAAATAGGACCCTGGATAGGAAGCTTTACCCTAAACAAGGATTAAAGGGGCTAAAACTTAACCCAAATTGAGAAAACCTAAAGGCTTTAGTGAAATAGCTATAAAATATCCCCAAAAACAAAGTTGAATCTCATTTATACCCCTGGGATACTAGAAACCCTAAATGAAACCCTGGAAAACCCTAAAACTAAACCCTAGGGGTCTATGTGCAAAATTGGTCCACTTTTGGACTAAAGTGCAAAAACCAAGTCAAATAAGGTTCTTAAGTCCCTTGGTTCCCAAATGTGTGGACTTGAAAGCCAAATATTTGATTTTGGACTTATTTGCAAAAAAGTCACATTTAAACTCTTTTGACTAAGTCTAATTCCTGTGTATTGTACTCATCTTTGTGACCTTGTAACTTCTAAACAAAGGAGATTTTGCCCTAGGTCACCACACCAAATTTGAAGATCTATCAAAAGAGAACAACTTTGCTTAAGGTTGCAAGCTCACTTGTTGAGAAAAATCCAGAGATATTTAAGCCTGAAGTCAGGGTGTCAGACTGATTTGGTCTGAATTTTCAGACTAGCAGTGAATTATCACCAACTTCAAACCCAATTCCAGACATGATCCAGTGCCCTAATGAGTTCAATCTCTATAGTCGATTTGTAGCTGGTACATAGCACTACAACTTTGATACAGAGACTTAGACTTGTTGCCACATGAAATTGGAAGGAAAACCCCCTGCAAATCGCTCTGTCAGACTGTCTGAACCAAACTCGCCATGGTACAGTAGAGCTCAACTGAAGAAGATCACGATTCACCCCTCCTGCCCATCGCCGGTGACCGTCGCCGTCGATTACCGCTCGCCGTGATTCGTGCGCCGTGGACATCAGATAAGCATCACCCAGTAAAAATCTTCACCGCCGTGAGCTGGGCTCCACTCCGGTGACCCCTCCCGTGCCTCCCCCTCTGCTTTGCGGCGGAGCGATAGGCTCGCCGGTGAACCGCCGCCTCCCGGCCGTGCGCCGTGTGGCTCTCACTTTCCACCGCACCGCCACGACTTACTCTAACTCCCTGTCGATCACCGGAACACCCGCCACGCCTCTGGACACGTATTCACCGCGCCCAGTATTCTTCCTCACCTCCGGCCGCCGCGTGCTCGTCCAAAATTCGCGGCCACCGCTCACTCCCCTTATAAATTGAGCCCGTGACTAGCTCCGTGAGGTCGTCAGCTAACTAGCCACCGCTAATCAGCCACAATCATCTACCAGCGAGCTTGAATTTCCAATTTCCCCCAATTTCGTTCTCCGCCACCGCGAAGAACAACCCGCCGCGGCCAACGCAAATCAGGTCCAATCCTGTCGTTGTTTGTGTTGTTCGTACATTCTTGTATGTCCACAATGCTCACTGCCCCACTTAATTGAATTATATCGCCACCAATCGCCGGGAACACAACCGTATAGCCGCCATGATCACGGCCACCGTGGCCAGAGCTACGTAGTTGGTCTTAGTTGCAATTAGGTTGGGGGAAATGGTCAGGGTAGCCCCGATTTCATGTCTGCCGCTCAGAGAACCCAGCCTTTGCCCCGTTCGGCCGGTACAGGTGCTCGCCGGAGCACGACCGCGCGTGAACGGCGTCGGGGACCTAGCCATGCGAAGAAATAGGAGTCGGAGGGGTCTTCTGTAAACCGTCAGTGGCCCAGTGAAACAGTAAACAAACCTGATTCGAGTTAGCTATTAAACCAAGGGCCTCTGTGCAAAACGACCTCAGGCTCGCGCGCGTGGGCATGTTTCTGCTGTTGTTGGGCCGACTTGGATTGATTTCAGCCCAAGTCTGTTCATTATTTTCCTTTTTTCTATTTTTAGCCAGCTTTAGAAATCTGTTAAAAATGGTAGAAAAATCCTAAAATTGTGAAACCAATTTTCCTAGGCTCCTTATTTTCTCTAGAATTTAATAAAAATAGTTTTGTGATTTTTAGTGGAAATAAGAAATTTTAGGGTATTTAAAGTGGTTAAAGGTAATAGTTATAGATTTTTAGAAAATAATTGGTAAGTCCAAAAATGCCCAAACTTTTTATGGGAACCTAATGAAATATTTAGAAGCCTTGGGTAGAATTTGAGTGGATTTGGACCATGTTTGATAACTAGAACCCAAAACCACCCCCCTGCCCTGTGAACTCCTTTACCGACTCCGGAAACCCTAGGTTCTCGGAGTACCGTGAAGGAAAGTTGTACTCAAGACTTAGATAATAACTCTATATTATCTTTGCATCCTCATGAGCATCCCATGGCATCCATTCTTATGCATATATATGGTTATGTTAGAACACGAAGAAGAAGAAGAAGTCACTGAAGAGGGGACTCCACCAACCTCAGATCCTCAAGCAGGCAACTGCTTTTATTTCGATATTTGTGGATCCGAGCAGGACTCACCTGTTAACAAAGGCAAGCCCCGGTGCATTTGCCACCTTCCTTGATGTTTTTAAAAATCTTTCTCACTTGATTGATGCATTAGGTTATAGGAGTTGATTGCTAAAACAATTCCTGCATTACCTTCCTTGAATTTGATTACCTTCCTTGATCACCCGTTTTACAAAAGATTTTGATGCTTAGCCTTGCTTTAGAAAAACAAAATGTTTTGTTTTTACAAAAGACGATGTGGCAAAAGTGGGTGGGATGTTTTTGAAAATAAAATTTGATGGTGGATCCATCATGGCCTTGATGGATTCAACATCTGGAAAAGATGTACCTCTGCCAGGTACCAAACTTTGGGTTTGAAAAGATTAAGCTGAGACCGGGCGGGTGACTTGCACGAAAAGGAGTCTCGGTGTAGTGTCTCCGTCTGAGTCGATTAAGGACCGTCTCGATGTAGGCTTGTTGATCGAGGACCCTTTAGCTGGTCACATGCCTCGTCATGGGTAAGCCTTGCCTCGGGCAGACTAAGGTCGGAATAAGATAACACGAAATGGGCGTGGAGCGGTGGCGAGAGTAGCGTGTACCCTCCGTGGCAAGAGGCTGGACGGTGGTGTATCTGTGCTCTCAGTTTGCGTGAACCTGATCCGGTCTTAAGAACCTCGGTGGCGGGTTGACATATGCAAGGGTTAAGTGCTACATATGTCGTGTGATTGGAGATCCTCAGCTGAGTATAATCGATTCGGATCGCCGTACCTTCGCGGTTATGAAGACTTGGTCACTACCCTACACGTAGCATTCCACTAAAGATGATGGGTTTTTGTTAAGAAATTGGCTAGTGCAGGACCAGTGATTGAACTAGGGTAGAAAGAACTCTAGTTGCAGGTAATTGAACTTAACTTGACAAATAAAATTGGATTTTTAAGGATCCACTTTAGTAAGCATTTCTGCAAAACAGAGTCTTTGAGTATTGAGAAGCCTTACCTTGACTCCCTAAAGGCCAGCATACCCTTGAGAGTTTTTTCTTTAGTCGGGTAAGTCTTGCTGAGTAATTCCATACTCAGGGTTTATCCCTTCGTTGTTTTTAGGTGAGGAAGTAGCAGATTTCTGCTGCTTCTGTGCCAAGGTGGTTCCCAAGGAAGAAAAACAAGACTGAAGTGCGGGAGGACTTGGTCCTCCGTATAGATCTTTTGCTTAAAACTTATCTGGAGGAGTTTTTGCCTCCCTTGGTTTGTATTATAATACTACTCAGCACTCGCTCTTAGTTCTGGTCTGTAATAAAACAACTTGAGCTTGCTTTTAAATAAATGTGAATTATGTAATCGCTTCCGCAATTCTTTATCTCCGATGTTCTGTAATGTCTGGAAGACGGGTGAATCGTTCCTGGTAAAGTAAGGAAAGATACCGAACTTGTCAAGTAGTTCAGGGGCACCTACAGGATTGTCTGAAGTCCGTGGGACAAGGACAACTGTAGGTGGGCCTAATTACTTGGGAGGTTCCGTCACAGCTGGTATCGGAGCGTAGCCCTTCTTTGCAGACATTATGAGGCATCTTCAAAAGGATTTTCGAAGGTCTTACCTAAAAAAAATTCTTTTCTCTTCTTACCTAAGTATTCTGAAGAGTCTATCTTAAAGACCAGATAGGAAGAGTGCAATGTATAGAAGGTTGAATCGACTAAGGTTGATTCTGTACTTATTCATGCATCATGCTAAGAATTATGCTAATAAATTTTCCCCCTTAGAAAGATGCCGCCACGCACAAGGCAAACGACACGTAAGTCAACGGGACCAATTAGAGTACCCCGGCATCAACTAGCCCCTCGACACGAAAGTAGCAGCAGCCGAAGTAATGACCCCATAGGAGACCTTGAAGCCCGAGTGAGTCGACTTCAAGCAGAGCTGCAACACCGAACCGATGCTTGGGTCGCAGACGGAGATAGAATCAATGAACTAAGAAGGGACATCCGTCACCTGCAGGATCAGCTTGCTGATCAAGACTTAGCACTTGACTGGGCAGTACAGTCTCATTTGCTGGCATGTGCTAAGGAAGCAAGGGCTCAGGCCCGAATTAAAGAACTTAGCTCAACTGTCGACGACCTGCAGGTCTACTGCAATACGTTGCATGAGGAAGTCCATATACTATACTCACAATTACACCCTAGTGTGCCTGCACACTCTGCCGAGGCGGAAGCCGGACCCTCTCACGTTGCGGGACGCACGTTGGGTGGGGAGTTAGACCTTTTTGAACCCCCTCCTTCTTTGAGGTTGGTTGACGTCTGGACTCCCACACCTGACGATGAGGCCGCCAAAAGTAACGGAAAGCAGGACTAATGGTGTAATAGAAGTAGAGTAGTGTATTGTAGAATGCACTGTTGTATAATAGGTTGAACTTTTGTATAATGGGTAATGTATCCTGTTATGTAATATCGAGTCTGTATCATTACTTTTTATAGTAATGTAAAATGGAAGGTCTCTTTGGCATATTATGTTTATTTCAAATGTTTTTGCCTCAGATGCCGACCAGGACTCGCGGACAGGACGCAGCCGGAACTTCTGGGGGTCGGGATGTCACCCCAAATCCACCTCCGGTTCCACCCACGCTAGCCGAGGCGATTACCGCCTTGGTGAATGCCACCGCAGACAATACCCGCTTCCTTAGGGAAATAGCGGGTCAGCAGCAGTTCCAGCAGCAGACAGGAAGTTTTCAGCAAGGTCCCCGTGAAACCACCTATCTGGACTTCTCCGAAACTCGTCCACCTCTATTCACCAAGGCAGAAGACCCGCTAGAAGCTAACGAGTGGATACGAGTTATTGAACAAAAGTTTGGTCTTCTTCGTTGTTCTGAAACGCAGAAGCCATTGTTCGCGGCACAGCAACTACGTGGCCCTGCCAGTACTTGGTGGGGAAATTTTGTGGCTATCCAACCTGACAACCATCAAATCACTTGGGAAGAATTTAAAGCAGCCTTCCGTGAGCACTACATACCTGAAGGGGTGCTGCATATGAAACAAGAGGAATTCATGAAGCTGAAACAAGGAGGAGACACCATCAATCAGTATCTTAACAAGTTTAATCACCTGTCGTAGTATGCCATCGACCAGGTGAATACTGATTTGAAGAAAAAGAACTGTTTTATGAGAGGTCTAAATGACCGGTTGCAGCGAAAGATGGCCACATGTATTGATCTCACATATGGAAAGGCTGTCAGTACAGCCTTATCTGTGGAAGCAAAATATGCAAGTTCTAGGAAGAATAAGGGATTCGGTGGTGAGAGGCCTAATCAGGGCCAGGCAAAGAGGCAACAGTTCGTCATCCGGCCTTCTAGCCAAAACCGCACTTTTTCCCGTCCACCAGCATTCCCTTTCAAACAGCCCATTATTATCCGCCCCAACAATACCTCCACTTCCCCCAAATCAGCCGGGTGCCCCAGGCACTCGATTCCCTGCCTTGCCCAGCTCTTCAACCGGGTGTTTCAACTGCGGCAAGTCAGGACATTTTATCAAAGACTGCCCATACCCCAAGCAAAATCAATCCAATGCTCAGCAAGGAACTGGGAAGTCCACTCAGCCCAAGGGAAATGCTGTGGGGAGAAATACCAAGAAAACGGGGCGTGTATACTACACCCAGGTGGCCACTACACCGGAAGGAGAGTCGGTGATGATGGGTACGTTTCCCGTGGCCAGTCACCCTGCAATTATTCTTTTTGATTCTGGTGCTTCGCATACCTTCATTAGCAAGAAATTTGTGGAGCAACATCACATTGCATGTTATGAATCAAAAGAGGGATTTAAAATTCATTCACCTGGGGGACACATTTTTACTAGAGAAGTGGCCTATGAAGTGCCAGTAACAATGGTCGGACGGAACTTTCCTGCTAACATGATTGTTCTGAAAGGCCAGGATATAGATGTAATTTTGGGTATGAATTGGTTAACCCAACACAAGGCAATCCTCAACACTGAACTCAGAACCGTCAGGTTGAGCTATAATCAAGAAGAAATTCTTTTGTCTCTCCCCGTAACCAATCCAGCCAAAGCTTCTGGTAGAATATTTGAAGCCATTGTACCGGAGATCAAGAACATTCCGGTAGTATGTGAGTTTCCAGATGTATTTCCGGAAGATTTGCCTGGACTGCCCCCTGAAAGAGATGTAGAATTCGTAATTGAGCTAAAGCCCGGTACGGCTCCTATCTCCCGAAGATCGTACCGTATGCCCCCTAATGAGTTGGCGGAATTGAAGATTCAATTACAAGATCTACTGAATAAGGGATTCATCCGGCCAAGCTCGTCCCCATGGGGTTGCCTCGCCATTTTTGTTAAGAAGAAGGATCAAACCTTGTGGATGTGCGTGGATTATCGACCCCTGAATGAGGTCACCATCAAGAATAAGTACCCTCTTCCAAGGATCGACATCTTATTTGATCAACTGACTGGGGCGAGGGTATTTTCCAAAATTGATCTCAGGTCGGGCTATCACCAAATCCGTATTCGGCCCAAGGATATACCGAAGACCGCATTTACTACGCGGTATGGATTGTTTGAATACTTGGTAATGTCTTTCGGGCTCACAAATGCTCCTGCCCACTTCACCTATTTGATGAACTCGGTGTTCATGCCCGAGTTGGACAAGTTCGTGGTGGTCTTCATCGACGATATTTTGATATACTCTAAAAATGAAGAGGAGCATGCTCAGCATCTACGGATTGTATTGACGCGCCTGAGGGAACATCAGCTGTATGCCAAGTTCAGCAAGTGCGCGTTCTGGCTGGAGGAAATTCAATTTTTGGGGCACGTGTTATCAGCTAAAGGAATTGCGGTAGATCCTAGCAAGGTCAAAGATATTCTGGAGTGGAAACCCCCAACCACTGTTCACCAAGTCCGGAGTTTTCTTGGACTAGCTGGATATTATCGCAGATTCATACCCGATTTTTCTAAGCTTGTGAAGCCAATCACAAGTTTATTGAAGAATGATATTAAGTTCAATTGGTCTTCTAAATGTAATGAAGCCTTTGAGCAATTGAAGACATTATTAACCACTGCTCCGGTATTGGCTCAACCGGACATCACTAAGCCTTTTGATGTATATTGTGATGCATCTGGCAGTGGCTCGGCTGTGTACTGATGCAAGAAGGCCGAGTAATTGCGTATGCTTCAAGGCAGTTGCGCCGACATGAGGAGCATTATCCAACTCATGATCTGGAGCTAGCTGCTGTGGTTCATGCCCTGAAAATATGGCGTCACTATTTGCTGGGAAATATCTGTCACATATATACAGATCATAAAAGTTTGAAGTACATCTTCACCCAGTCAGAGTTAAATATGAGGCAAAGACGATGGCTTGAGCTTATTAAGGACTATGAGCTGGAGATCCATTATCACCCAGGCAAGGCCAATGTGGTGGCAGACGCATTAAGCCGTAAGGCTTCCTGCCACTGCCTTATGGTAAAAACCTCTGACAATACTTTATGTCAAGAGATGGAAAAGTTAAACCTGGGAATAATCCAACAAGGGACTCTAAATCAGCTAAAGCTTGAGTCAATCATTCTGCAAAAGATAATTGATGCTCAAAAGGATAATCTGGGTATGAAGCACATACGAGAGAAGATAAGGGCTGGAACAGCCAAATGTTTCAAGGAAGACGATCAAGGTGTGTTATGGTTTAACAACCGCATAGTAGTGCCAAAGAATGAAGAACTCCGCCAGCAAATCTTAGATGAAGCGCATCTTAGTCGCTATTCTATTCATCCGGGAAGCACTAAGATGTATCACGATCTAAAATAGCACTACTGGTGGACGAAGATGAAAATTGAAATTGCACGCTATGTGGCTAAGTGTGACACTTGCAGACGTGTCAAAGCCATACACATGAGGACTGCCGGTCCATTGCAGTCATTACCAATACCAACATGGAAATGGGAAGACATAAGCATGGACTTCATTGTGGGATTGCCCAGGACCACAAAAGGGTATGACTCTATTTGGGTTATCATTGATCGATTTACCAAGATCGCCCACTTCCTCCCTGTCAAGGTAAAATATCACGTCATTACCTATGCGGAGTTGTACATCGCCCGTATTCTCAGTTTGCATGGGGTTCCAAAGACTATAGTGTCGGATCGTGGACCACAATTTGTATCCAAATTTTGGGAAGAACTTCATAAATCCCTGGGTACTAAGTTACTCCACAGTTCGGCCTATCATCCTCAAACCAGTGGACAAACTGAGAGAGTGAACCAAATACTTGAAGATATGCTACGGGCATGTGTCCTGGATTTCTCACCAAAATGGGATGAATGTTTACCTTTGGTGGAGTTTTCATACAATAATAGTTATCAAGAAAGTATTAGGATGGCACCTTTTGAAGCTTTATATGGACGACGGTGTCGGACTCCGCTAAATTGGTCTGAACCTGGTGAGAGGTGCTTCTTTAGACCTGATCTGGTGAAAGAAGCCGAGGATAAAGTTCAGAAAATTATTCGTAATCTGAAGCAAGCACAAGCTCGTCAGAAGAGTTATGCAGACAAACGGCGAATGCCCTTATACTTCCTGGAAGGAGACTACGTCTACTTAAAGGTTTCACCAATGAAGGGAGTATCGCGTTTCGGGGTAAAGGGAAAGCTTGCCCCCAGGTACATTGGTCCATTTCCTATTCTTCAAAGATATGGGCCAGTGGCGTATCAACTTCAACTTCCCAAAACATTGTCTGCGGTACATAATGTGTTCCATGTATCGCAATTGAAGAAGTGTCTTCGGGTTCCCGATCGAACCATTGAAGTGAAAGATGTTGTCCTGGAACCAGACTTAACGTACTCAGAACATCCTATTCAAGTTCTGGATCAAAAGGACAGGGTTACCCGGAGAAAGACTCTCAAGTTCTACAAGGTACAATGGAACCAGCATTCTGAGGAAGAGGCTACGTGGGAAACTCAAGACTTCTTGAATAAGAATTTCCCAGGCTTTCTAGCCTCATGTAATTTGTAAAATGTATATAGTTATGGCAATAAAGGAATGAACCCCACACCACCCTGCCTTGTACCAGAAATAAGGAAATAAAAATGTGACACATTTCCTTTTCCATTACTCACCCTAGGACTTTAAATCTCGGGACGAGATTCTTTTATGGGGGGAAGGATGTAACACTCCTGGTGTTACTATGACTAAAACTTGAGCATGGCATCATAAGCATTGACATTGCATATGTTTGATACACCTAGAGTGCATTCACTAGGCAAAAATTTCAAACAAGTTGTATTGTTTTAAGGTTTTGCAAATAGGACCCTGGATAGGAAGCTTTACCCTAAACAAGGATTAAAGGGGCTAAAACTTAACCCAAATTGAGAAAACCTAAAGGCTTTAGTGAAATAGCTATAAAATATCCCCAAAAACAAAGTTGAATCTCATTTATACCCCTGGGATACTAGAAACCCTAAATGAAACCCTGGAAAACCCTAAAACTAAACCCTAGGGGTCTATGTGCAAAATTGGTCCACTTTTGGACTAAAGTGCAAAAACCAAGTCAAATAAGGTTCTTAAGTCCCTTGGTTCCCAAATGTGTGGACTTGAAAGCCAAATATTTGATTTTGGACTTATTTGCAAAAAAGTCACATTTAAACTCTTTTGACTAAGTCTAATTCCTGTGTATTGTACTCATCTTTGTGACCTTGTAACTTCTAAACAAAGGAGATTTTGCCCTAGGTCACCACACCAAATTTGAAGATCTATCAAAAGAGAACAACTTTGCTTAAGGTTGCAAGCTCACTTGTTGAGAAAAATCCAGAGATATTTAAGCCTGAAGTCAGGGTGTCAGACTGATTTGGTCTGAATTTTCAGACTAGCAGTGAATTATCACCAACTTCAAACCCAATTCCAGACATGATCCAGTGCCCTAATGAGTTCAATCTCTATAGTCGATTTGTAGCTGGTACATAGCACTACAACTTTGATACAGAGACTTAGACTTGTTGCCACATGAAATTGGAAGGAAAACCCCCTGCAAATCGCTCTGTCAGACTGTCTGAACCAAACTCGCCATGGTACAGTAGAGCTCAACTGAAGAAGATCACGATTCACCCCTCCTGCCCATCGCCGGTGACCGTCGCCGTCGATTACCGCTCGCCGTGATTCATGCACCGTGGACATCAGATAAGCATCACCCAGTAAAAATCTTCACCGCCGTGAGCTGGGCTCCACTCCGGTGACCCCTCCCGTGCCTCCCCCTCTGCTTTGCGGCGGAGCGATAGGCTCGCCGGTGAACCGCCGCCTCCCGGCCGTGCGCCGTGTGGCTCTCACTTTCCACCGCACCGCCACGACTTACTCTAACTCCCTGTCGATCACCGGAACACCCGCCACGCCTCTGGACACGTATTCACCGCGCCCAGTATTCTTCCTCACCTCCGGCCGCCGCGTGCTCGTCCAAAATTCGCGGCCACCGCTCACTCCCCTTATAAATTGAGCCCGTGACTAGCTCCGTGAGGTCGTCAGCTAACTAGCCACCGCTAATCAGCCACAATCATCTACCAGCGAGCTTGAATTTCCAATTTCCCCCAATTTCGTTCTCCGCCACCGCGAAGAACAACCCGCCGCGGCCAACGCAAATCAGGTCCAATCCTGTCGTTGTTTGTGTTGTTCGTACATTCTTGTATGTCCACAATGCTCACTGCCCCACTTAATTGAATTATATCGCCACCAATCGCCGGGAACACAACCGTATAGCCGCCATGATCACGGCCACCGTGGCCAGAGCTACGTAGTTGGTCTTAGTTGCAATTAGGTTGGGGGAAATGGTCAGGGTAGCCCCGATTTCATGTCTGCCGCTCAGAGAACCCAGCCGTTGCCCCGTTCGGCCGGTACAGGTGCTCGCCGGAGCACGGCCGCGCGTGAACGGCGTCGGGGACCTAGCCATGCGAAGAAATAGGAGTCGGAGGGGTCTTCTGTAAACCGTCAGTGGCCCAGTGAAACAGTAAACAAACCTGATTCGAGTAAGCTATTAAACCAAGGGCCTCTGTGCAAAACGACCTCAGGCTCGCGCGCGTGGGCATGTTTCTGCTGTTGTTGGGCCGACTTGGACTGATTTCAGCCCAAGTCTGTTCATTATTTTCCTTTTTTCTATTTTTAGCCAGCTTTAGAAATCTGTTAAAAATGGTAGAAAAATCCTAAAATTGTGAAACAAATTTTCCTAGGCTCCTTATTTTCTCTAGAATTTAATAAAAATAGTTTTGTGATTTTTAGTGGAAATAAGAAATTTTAGGGTATTTAAAGTGGTTAAAGGTAATAGTTATAGATTTTTAGAAAATAATTGGTAAGTCCAAAAATGCCCAAACTTTTTATGGGAACCTAATGAAATATTTAGAAGCCTTGGGTAGAATTTGAGTGGATTTGGACCATGTTTGATAACTAGAACCCAAAACCACCCCCTGCCCTGTGAACTCCTTTACCGACTCCGGAAACCCTAGGTTCTCGGAGTACCGTGAAGGAAAGTTGTACTCAAGACTTAGATAATAAGTCTATATTATCTTTGCATCCTCATGAGCATCCCATGGCATCCATTCTTATGCATATATATGGTTATGTTAGAACACGAAGAAGAAGAAGAAGTCACTGAAGAGGGGACTCCACCAACCTCAGATCCTCAAGCAGGCAACTGCTTTTATTTCGATATTTGTGGATCCGAGCAGGACTCACCTGTTAACAAAGGCAAGCCCCGGTGCATTTGCCACCTTCCTTGATGTTTTTAAAAATCTTTCTCACTTGATTGATGCATTAGGTTATAGGAGTTGATTGCTAAAACAATTCCTGCATTACCTTCCTTGAATTTGATTACCTTCCTTGATCACCCGTTTTACAAAAGATTTTGATGCTTAGCCTTGCTTTAGAAAAACAAAATGTTTTGTTTTTACAAAAGACGATGTGGCAAAAGTGGGTGGGATGTTTTTGAAAATAAAATTTGATGGTGGATCCATCAGGGCCTTGATGGATTCAACATCTGGAAAAGATGTACCTCTGCCAGGTACCAAACTTTGGGTTTGAAAAGATTAAGCTGAGACCGGGCGGGTGACTTGCACGAGAAAGGAGTCTCGGTGTAGTGTCTCCGTCTGAGTCGATTAAAGACCGTCTCGATGTAGGCTTGTTGATCGAGGACCCTTTAGCTGGTCACATGCCTCGTCATGGGTAAGCCTTGCCTCGGGCAGACTAAGGCCGGAATAAGATAACACGAAATGGGCGTGGAGCGGTGGCGAGAGTAGCGTGTACCCTCCGTGGCAAGAGGCTGGACGGTGGTGTATCTGTGCTCTCGGTTTGCGTGAACCTGATCCGGTCTTAAGAACCTCGGTGGCGAGTTGACATATGCAAGGGTTAAGTGCTACATATGTCGTGTGATTGGAGATCCTCAGCTGAGTATAATCGATTCGGATCGCCGTACCTTTGCGGTTATGAAGACTTGGTCACTACCCTACACGTAGCATTCCACTAAAGATGATGGGTATTTGTTAAGAAATTGGCTAGTGCAGGACCAGTGATTGAACTAGGGTAGAAAGAACTCTAGTTGCAGGTAATTGAACTTAACTTAACAAATAAAATTGGATTTTTAAGGATCCACTTTAGTAAGCATTTCTGCAAAACAGAGTCTTTGAGTATTGAGAAGCCTTACCTTGACTCCCTAAAGGCCAGCATACCCTTGAGAGTCTTTTCTTTAGTCGGGTAAGTCTTGCTGAGTAATTCCATACTCAGGGTTTATCCCTTCGTTGTTTTTAGGTGAGGAAGTAGCAGATTTCTGCTGCTTCTGTGCCAAGGTGGTTCCCAAGGAAGAAAAACAAGACTGAAGTGCGGGAGGACTTGGTCCTCCGTATAGATCTTTTGCTTAAAACTTATCTGGAGGAGTTTTTGCCTCCCTTGGTTTGTATTATAATACTACTCAGCACTCGCTCTTAGTTCTGGTCTGTAATAAAACAACTTGAGCTTGCTTTTAAATAAATGTGAATTATGTAATCGCTTCCGCAATTCTTTATCTCCGATGTTCTGACTGGCCTAACCCCCACAAAGGCCCTTAAGACGGTGCCGGCGTCTGCAGCCGGTGCCGCGGCGCGCCATGCCGGTTGGCTGGCCTCCGCACAGGATGCTCTCGAGCGGGGGGCCCAGGCGGCACGAGCTGCCATGGAGCAAGCCTCCCAGGCCGACCCCTCTGTCGGGGCGGTCGTCGTGCCGAGGGGCTGCTGACGCGGCCGTGGCTCCGAGCCTGCCTGACGTGTCACCGGTGCCGGCGTCGACTTCTGCCGCGGTCGTTGCTGATTCACCCGCGGAGCCGTCCACCGTCCCCGACCTCCCCGTTCCTGGCCCTGAGGAGGGGGCCAACGCTGTTGCCGAGGTCGGCGATCGGAATCCCGTCACCTTAGCCGAGGGGGAGCCCAGCGCGCCGGTGGCGAGGGTGCCCGACGTGTTGACTGCAGGGGAACCCGACGCCTTGGTGGAGGAGCGCTCAATGCGCGGCCCTTCTCGGGGGGCGGCATCCTCATCCCCGCGTAGCGCAACCCCAATGAGTGGTGTGGGTAGGCGTTCCGGTTCTGGAGCCACGGCACCTCGAAACCCCTCCTCGTCCTCAACGATGAGCAGGAGGAGCAGTCTCGGGATGAGCTCTGTGAGTATGCCGAGGCGGCGATGGGGTCGCTTCGGTCGACCATGGAGATCCTTTCTAGGGATGTTCCTCGGGTCCTCCAGGTAAGGATTTCAGTCGCGTACCTTGCGTGGCCAAGGCATTCTTTGTAATATCTTGTCTTCCTTGCTCAGGAACTGGCGGATGTAAGCACCGCCAAGTCGCTGTTCATCCGCCACGAGAGCGGTGTCTGGGGTTCGCTGCGGTCCCAAAGGGCCACTCTTGCCTAGGCTAATGAGCGCCTTGCCCGATAGAGCACCGAGCTGGCGGACCTTCGGCTGCTTTGTGATGATCTGAAGGCGGAGGCAGCGGCGACGCGAGCAGAGGCGGCGTTGGCACGGACGGAGGCACAACAGCGGCAGCTGGAGCTTGGACAGGCCATCGACGAGTGGGACCAATCTCGGAACCAGGCTGCCCAGGCCGCTGGCCGGGCGGAGGCCCTTGAGGGTCAGTTGGCCGAGGTGTCTGCTCGGACCGGGGCCCTTGCGGTGGACCTGGCTGTGGCCATCGGATCTGCCCAGTCGGCCCAAGTCGTGGCCTCGCAGGAGCGTGCCCGGGCTGAAGGTATGTCTCTCCTACTTCGCGACTTCAATTCCACTTCACTCTTCAACTTGTGTCTGAAGAATTTTGATCGGCTATCTGCAGAGCTTGAGAGGGCTCTTAATGAGTCCGCCAAGGCGCACGCCCGGGCGGCTGAGCAGAATGAGGTCGACCGTGTGGCTATGTCCGAGGCTATCTTAGGCTTTTGCCAAGCCTTTGACCTCGACGACGTCCCCTCGGGTAGCTCCCCCCAGAGTCATCTGCGGGCCTTAGGCGGCCATGTGCGCAGCAGACTCCGCGGGGCGCTACATCACGGCGTTAGGCGGGCCTTCGCCGTGCTCGCTTCCCACTATGATGTGGACTTGGAGCGGGTCAGCGAGGGGTATTGTCTACCCGATGATGACGAGGTCGCCTTAGCCGAGGTCCAGAGGCTCAACGCGGCCACCGAGGGCCCAAGCGCGGTGCTGGCCTCCTCCTTTGAAGTGGAGATCCTTCTGCCCGCGTCGTCTTGCGAGGCTGGGCCAGACTTCGCCGAAGGCGGAAACGGCGTCGAGGGCGCAGCTGCTTCCCCTGCTGACGCCTGATCCTGCTGGAGCAGTTTATTTGTAGCATGCGTGTGTTCATTATGGCTGTCGAGGCCTAAACACTTTCATCATCGTATCATAAAGCTGTGTTTTCTTTCCTCTTGTTTCGTGCGCCATGACTTGTTCGTTGGTAGTAGAACCACTTGTCCGAGCAAGAGTTACTTTTCGCGGAAGGTGACGAGTGGGGTATCCGTATCCCGGAGGCGTAGGAGTCCCTCGGCTCGGTCGGCCTTGCCGCTTACGTGTACTCTCGTCGTTTTTAGGATCCCACTATCGATATAGAAGTCGAAAGCACGAAAGGTTGTTTTGGTAGAAAAAAAATTTCGAGGAAAATTTTGACGCAGAGGGGGTTCCCCCCCTTCTAGCCCCCTGTCGGCGTTCCGAGACCGGGGGGTCCTCGAGCCGACGAGTGAGAGTGCCGCGTGCCCCAGCCCAGATGGGTCGAGCACGTGGAGCGAGCGCGAAGGGGGGAACAGAGAGAGAGAGAGTCGGTGGCCGGAGCCGGGTCGTGAGGGAGTCGGAGAAATTCCCGCGGCCTTCGTGTTCGTCCCGCGCCCAGGTCGGGTGCGCTTGCAGTAGGGGGTTACAAGCGTCCGCACGAGGTGAGGGGAGAGAGCGGCCCTGAGAGAGAGTGCCTGCCCCTGCCCTTCGTCCTCGCGAGGCCAACCTTCTCTAAGAAGGCCCTGGCCCTTCCTTTTATAGTCGCAAGGAGAGGGTCCAGGTGTACAAGACGGGGGTGTAGCAAGGTGCTACGTGTCTAGCGAGGGAGAGCTAGCGCCCTATGTACATGCCCAGGTGGCAGCCGGAGAGATCGTGGCACCCTGTTGGTGTGGCGTCGTGGCTGTTGGAGGAGTAACGGAGCCGGACGGGGGGACAGCTGTCGAGGTGGCTGGGTCCTTGCTGACGTTCTCCTGCTTTCGTAAGGGAGCTGGGAGCCGCCGTCGTCATGATCTAGCGGGGCGCTATCATGGCCTATCTGGCATAGCTGGCCAGATGGGACGCCGGTCTTGTTCTCTGCGACCCAAGTCGGCTCAGGGCAGGGTGATGATGACGCTTTCTGTTGACGTGGCGGTCTCGTGTCCTAGGTCGGGCGTCGTGGAGGCTCCTCCGAGGCTGAGGCCGAGTCCGTCCTGCAAGACAGAGACAGAGTCCGAGCCCGGGGTCGGGCGAGGCGGAGGTTATTCGGCAGAGGCCGAAGCGGAGTCCGAGCCCTAGGTCGGGCGAGGCGGAGGTCGCCGTCTTCCGGGGCCTTAGCCCGAGTCCGAGCCCTGGGTCGGGCGGAGCGGAGTTCGCCATCTTCCGAGGCCTTAGCCTGAGTCCGAGCCCTGGGTCGGGCGGAGCGGAGTTCGCCGTCTTCCGGGGCCTTAGCCCGAGTCCGAGCCCTGGGTCGGGCGGAGCGGAGTTCGCCGTCTTCTGGGGCCTTAGCCCGAGTCCGAGCCCTGGGTCGGGCGGAGCGGAGTTCGCCGTCTTCCGGGGCCTTGGCCCGAGTCCGAGCCCTGGGTCGGGCGGAGCGGAGTTCGCCGTCTTCCGGGGCCTTGGCCCGAGTCCGAGCCCTGGGTCGGGCGGAGTCTCCTATGGCACCACTGGCGGAGTCTGGTCGCCCGTCGGTCTTACCTTTTGCGTTAAACGCCCCGGTGACTCGGTCGGTTGGTGCGGTGATTTAGTCAGGGTTTCTCCTTATCAGAGGCGGGGCCTAGGGCGAGCCGGAGATGCGTCTGCCGTGAAAGAGGAGACCTCAGGCGAGACGGAGTCATCTTAGGGTCGGCTGCCCTCGCCCGAGGCTAGGCTCGGGCGTGGTGAGGTCAAGTCACTCGTATGGACTGATCCCTGACTTAATCAAACCCATCAGGCCTTTGCAGCTTTATGCTGATGGGGGTTACCAGCTGAGAATTAGGCGTCTTGAGGGTACCCCTAATTATGGTCCCCGACAGTAGCCCCCGAGCCTCGAAGAGAGTGTTAACACTCGCTTGGAGGCTTGCATCGCACTTTTTTGCAAGGGGACCAGCCTTTCTCGGAGGTACTTTGTTCCGGTGGGTGCGCGCGAGCGCACCCGCCGGGTGTAGCCCCCGAGGCCTCGGAGGAGTGGTTTCACTCCTTCGAGGTCTTAATGCCTCGCGCAATGCCTCGGCTGGTCTGGCGGTTCCCTCATGCGAGCAGGGCGTAACCCAGGTGCACTGTCAGGGCCCAAGTTCTCGGGCTGGTATGTTGACGCTGTCAACGGTTCGGCCGGAGCCGGGTTTGCGAGAGCAGCCCCCGAGCCCTCGCACGGAGCGAGAGGACGATCAAGGACAGACTCGACTTTTTATATACGCCCCTACGTCGCCTTTCCGCAAGGAGGAGGGGGGGAGTGCGCCATGTTACCCTCGATGGGCACCGAACATGGTGTCTCCGGTGAGCTGCGATCGGGTAATCCGAGTGGACGTCCGTGCCCTGTTCGTTAGGGGTCGGCTAGGGGCCCGGAGGCACGCCCAAAAGTACCTGCGGGTGATCTGCCGGACCCGGTCCCCTAGCGACGGGGTCCGAGGGCTCGTTGCCTCCCTCCGATGGGATTCCGTTACAGAGTCGTTCCCGCTGGTCTCGGAAATGTCCTAGGGTACCTCGGGAGCGCAGCCCGAGCCTTGGTTATGTATCGAACGTACCCCTGGTCATCCCTCGCTCGGCGTCTGAGGCGACTGTGAACCCTTCGACGGGCCAGCCTTCGAACCCCTGATCAGTAGGGGGCACGGAGCCCGAGTAGCCTGAGGCGGTCGTGGAACCTTTCGGGGGCCGACCTTCGAACCCCTGACCAGTAGTGGGTGTCGGGCCCACGCGATCTGAGGCGGCTGTTGAACCCTTCGGGGGGCCAGCCTTCGAACCCCTGATCAGTAGGGAGGCTCGGAGCCTAGTTCCTTCACGGGGAAGGATCCCTTTGGGGTTATCCCCCTTCTCGTTCCCTGTTGCAAGAGATAGAGAAAGAAGGAAAAGGGAAAAAGGATTCGAAATTGAACTTCGTGGCGTACCTTTTTCGGCGTGGCCGTTTTGGCGGAGGCGAAGCGTCGCCAGCTGCCCCTGCCAGAAACGTCACCTATTTCGCCGCGGAGTTAATGCGCCGGGGTAAGCGGTCAGCGAGGCTGCCGTTGCGTGCGCGAGCCGTTCGAGGAACGGCTGTTTCGCTTCGCGTTTTTTGAACCCCGCGTCCGGTTCGGGCGATGCGTTGGAACCGTCTCGTCCTTGGTCCTTTATGTACCCCTGAGAGGGTCCAGTGACGATTCTCGACTCCACTTCTCGCCTCCTTCTCAGGTTTTTTGCAACCTGAGAGATCTAGCCAGGAAAAGGAAACCGCCTTCCCCTGTTTTTCACGCCGCCATCCCTTCTGCCTTGGCGATGGCCGACCGGGTGACCATCCTCTCGCCGCGCGATCCGTGGCCCTTCTCCACGGTGACGGCGGGTGACCTGGAGGACCTCGTCGACGAGGGTTTGCTCCGCCCCCTCACCGATAAGGAGCGGCCGGAATGGATCCCTCCCGCGGGCGAAGTCGCTCCATCCCCTCCGCCGGGGTATGTCGTGAGCTTCATCTCCTTCCATGAGCGGGGATTTGGAATGCCGTCGAGCCGCTTCATGCGGGCCATCCTGTTCCACTACGGGGTGGAACTACACAATCTTACCCCCAACTCCATCGCACAAGCCGCTATCTTTGTAGCGGTGTGCGAGGGGTATCTGGGGATCGCCCCCCATTGGGATTTGTGGACTCACCTCTTCTTTGCCGAGCTTTTTGCTTCGTCGACGAGGGAGAGGAAGGTCCGTGCGGCGGTGCGGGCCGGCGGCTGCACCCTTTTGCTGAGGCAGTCACGGGCGTTGCAGTATATCCCTGCCGTCCTTTCGTCCTCAAACAAGGGCTGGCAGCGCCGGTGGTTCTATCTCCGGAATGACGGAGAGTCGCTCCCGCCGTTCTCTCAGCGGGTCGTCACCGCCGCCCCCGATGCCTGGCGTCACGGGACTCCACACGAGAGGCAGAAGAAACTCGAACCTCTTCTCCAGGCTCTGAAGGTGTTGCGGGAGGAAGGGCTCACCGTCGCGGGAGTGGTTGCCGCCATCCACCGCCGGAGGGTGCTCCCCCTGGCGGAGCGGCGGTTGTCGCTTTGGGAGATGACCCAGGAGGCCGACTGGGAGGGGTCACGGATGTCCCCTGATCCTCTTCCCCACGACGCCCTCTATCGGCGGGTGTCGGTCGCGATGGGGAAGCCGGACCCCCATGCCCTCTCCCAGCCTCGAATGCGCCCCGACCAGGGGTGCGTCGCTCTGGTGAGTGTTCGTCCTTTCCTTCTTCATATACCGGGTCGCTCCCGATTCTCACTATCGATTTTCTTTCTCCCCCCTTTTTAGGAGGTGGGGCGGCACAAACCCTCCCTGCCGCCGGTCCCGGAGGACGCGGTGGGTCGGGCGGCGAGGCGGGTCGCCGCGGAGGAGGAGAAGAAGAAGAAGGACGCGGAGAAGGCTCGGGCCCGCAGGCGGAGGCGGGCTCGAGACGCCCTGGAGAAACGCCGTCGTCAGCAGGAGAGGGAAGGGCTTCCCAGGGAGCTGTCGCCGGAGACGTCCGATGATGACGACGACGTCGACGATGAAGAGGAGGAGGACGACATGGCCGCACGTCTCGGCCTCAGCCCCGGCTTGGGATGTGGCCGGGGGTCGTCGAGCCAGCCCCCGAGCGGGCCTACATCGTCGGTTCCTGGTGCCGAGGTGCCGGATCCCCGACCTGAGGAGCAGGGGCAACCCGAGAGGGTTCTCGTCTCCCCGGCTGGGGGAGCTGACGCCACTCCAGGGAGCCGAGCCGAGGGGTCCGTTCCTCGGGAACCGTCGCCCGCGCCGGCGGCATGCGGGAGCGGTCCTCAGGTTGCCATGGCGGCGCCTGGGCAGTCCGCCTCCCGGGCCTCAGGGGCGTCCGAGGCGAGGGCGGCGCCGGGGCTGTTGGTGAAGCGGACCACGGCGGTGGTTCCAGGAAGCGGGAGCCAAGAGACCTCCCCCTAGACACCGTGGATCATGATCCGGAGCGGGTAGGTACCTTGGAATCTTTCCGTCCCGGCGCTTCATTCATATGTCCGGGCCGTAATCTTCCCTTTCTTGTTTTCTTCAGCAAACGAAGCCATGGCCCTACCGACCTGGCGCCTCGGAAGGCCCTCAAGACGGCGTTTGTCCAGGCAGCTGGCGCCACCTCGGGCCCTGCCGCTCAGCCGACCCTTTCGCAGGGTGCTCCGCCGCACGGGGCTCAGGCGTCGCATGTTTCGGGGGAGCAGGTCCCCGAGGTGGGCTCCTCTGCCGAGGTGGCCATCGTGACCGGGGAGGCGGCCAGCGCCGATGCGGTCCCGAGCTCGCCAGCCATGTTGGCCATGCCGGCGTCTGCCGCTACCGCAGCTGGCACCGTTCCGGTCGGAGAGCGCCCGGTCGCCGCCGACGTCGGGACGGCCGCGGCGTCGGCGCCCGAAACCTCGGAAGAGGTGGGCGCGGACGCGCAGCGTTCCCAGGCGGGCGACAGCCTTGTCGTTGTGGGGCGGAGCCCCGAGGCCCGGGGCCAGTTGCTCCGATTCCGGACCCGTGAGGCTTCGGGCCCTATCTTCGTTCTTGACGACGAAGAGGAGGACCAGTCCTGGGACGAGCTCCGCAAGCGTGCGGAGGCGACAGTGGGGTTGCTCCGATCGTCGCTGGAGGTTCTCTGCGGGGACGTCCCCAAAATCCTTCAGGTAATGGTTTCAGACATACCTTCTTGCTTCCGCGAGCGAGGCGTTCGTCGTGAAATCTTGTTTTCCTTTCCAGGACCTGACGGACCGGAGCGCTGCCAAGTCGTCGTTCATTCGCCGCGAGGCCGTCGTCTGGGGCTCGCTGCGGTCCCTGAGGACTTCGCTCGCCGGGGCTACCGCGCGCCTCTCTCAGCAAGACGCTAAGATAGCGGACCTCCAGTTGCTCTGTGCTGACCTGAAGGCCGAGGCGGCGGCAGCGCGCACGGAGCTTGCCCAGGTTGCCGAGGAGCGGGACCAAACTCGGGGCCAAGCTGCCGAAGCTGAGAGCCGGGCCCAGATCCTTGCGGCCGATCTGGCCGCAGCCCAAGTCGCAGCCTCGGAGCAGCACGTCCGAGCCAGAGGTATGGCTCGACCGTCCTCGGTTCTCAATCTTGTCCGTTTCTTCCGCTTGGGTTTGAGATCTTTCTTCTGGTTGTTCGCAGAGCTCGAGTCTGCCCTCGACGAGTCTGCCAAGGCGCTTGCCGAGGCGCTCGACGGGGCTGCTGAGCAAAGGGAGGCCGATTTTGCGGCTATGTCCGAGGCCGTCTCGGAGGTCTATCGGAAACTCGGTCCCGGCGACGTCCCTTCAGGGAGCTCTCCCCAAAGCCGTCTTCAAGCCCTTGGCGATTACGCGCGCGGTAAAGTCCGCGGGGCGCTGCACCACGGCGTCAGGCGGGCCTTCGCCGTGCTCGCTTCCCACTACGTCGTGGACTTGGAGCGGGTCAGCGAGGGGTACTGTCTGCCTGACGAAGACGAGGCAGCCCTGGCGGAGATTCAGCGGCTCGACGCGGTCGCTGCGGGTCCGAGCGCGTCGCTGGCGACCGTCTTCGAAGCGGAGATTCTTCCTCCTGCGCCGCCGCCGGAAGCGGAGGTGGACTTTACCGACGGCGGGGGCGGAGTTGAGGGCGCGGCTCCTGCCCGAGGCGACGCCTGATTTTAGTTGGGACAATTTCTGATGGGTGTGTGATTTGCCGTGGCCACTGGGGCCTGAACATTTTACTTCTTCTTCCGTGAAGTCATGCTTCTTTTCGTTTCGATTTTCGCGCCTGGCTCGTAGTGTCGACAACAGGGTGATTTCCCGAGCTGGGTCCTTTTTCGCGGCAGGCGACGAGCGAGGTGTCCCTAGCCCGGAAGCATAGGTGTTCCCCAGCTCAGTCGGTCTCGCCACTTTACTCGTACCCCAGTTCGCTCCTCAGGACTCTGTTTCTGACGCATCCGGGAGAACGCAGAAAACCCTTCTTGACCGAAAAAAGAGTTTTTCTGACGCGGAACGGTACGTTCGAACTCGATGAGAGGGGTTCCCCTTTTTTAGCCCCCGAGGGAGGGTCGGGCTCTGTCGGGGCGAGGCCGACCCTTCCTTGATAATTGATTCGTATGTATGAGTGGGGAAAGGGCGCAGCCCCCGGGCGTCGTTCGCGCAGAGGCCGTTTGGCGAGTCAGGCTCCTGCCCAGATATGCGGCGAGTGCTTGGTGACATCCCCCGGCATGGCGGGCACGCCCGAGGGACCCTATGCAAAAATGTCGACGTTTGCGCGAGGGAAGTCGCCGAGCACTGCTTCCTATCTGGGGCCGAGCCCAGAGCCGATCCGGACACGCTTGGAGGCGTCGCCACTGGGGTCGAGAGGGGCGGCCTAAACCGTCCCCGCTGGCTCGAAGTTGCCGGCATGCCGCTTCACGTCCGGTACCTCTCGGGAGAGGCTTTCCAGGTCGGCAGTGAGGGCCTCGGACTCGGCGAGGGCCTCAGCGTACTCCACGCACTCCACATCGCACTCGAATGCATGTTCGTACGTGGGGCCGACGGTGATGACCCCGTTGGGTCCCGGCATCTTAAGCTTCAGGTAGGTGTAGTTGGGGATGGCCATGAACTTCGCGTAGCATGGCCTTCCCAACACTGCGTGGTAGGTTCCTCGGAACCCGACCACCTCGAACGTCAAAGTCTCCCTTCGGAAGTTGGAGGGTGTTCCGAAGCAGACAGGGAGGTCGAGCTGTCCGAGGGGCTGGACGCGCTTCCCGGGAATGATCCCGTGGAATGGCGCAGCGCCTGCTCGGACAGACGACAGGTCGACGCACAGGAGCCTGAGGGTCTCGGCATAGATGATGTTGAGGCAGCTGCCTCCATCCATCAGGACCTTGGTGAGCCTGACGTCGCCGATGACAGGATCGACGACGAGCGGGTACTTCCCCGGGCTCGGCACGTGGTCGGGGTGGTCGTCTCGGTCGAAGGTGATGGGCTTGTCGGACCAGTCTAGATAGACTGGCGCCGCCACCTTCACCGAGCAGACCTCCCGACGCTCTTGCTTACGATGCCGAGCCGAGGCGTTTGCCGCATGCCCTCCGTAGATCATGAAGCAATCGCGGACCTCTGGGAACTCTCCTGCTTGGCGATCCTCCCTTTTGTCGTCGTCGTGAGCCTTGCCACCCTCTGCGGGTGGCCCGGCCCGATGGAAGTGACGCCGAAGCATGACGCACTCTTCGAGGGTGTGCTTGACGGGCCCCTGATGGTAGGGGCACGTCTCCTTGAGTGCCTTGTCGAAGAGGTTAGCACCTCCGGGGGGCTTCCGAGGGTTCTTGCGCTCGGCGGCGGCGACAAGGTCTGCATCGGGAACGTCGCGTTTCGCTTGCGACTTCCTCCTGCCTCTCTTCTTGGCGCCGCGCGGAGTAGACGCCTCGGGAGCATCTTCCGACGGGCGGCCCTGGGGCTGCTTGTCCTTTCGGAAGATGGCCTCCACCGCCTCCTGGCCGGAGGCGAACTTGGTGGCGATGTCCATCAGCTCGCTTGCCCTGGTGGGGGTCTTGCGACCCAGCTTGCTCACCAGGTCGCGGCAGGTGGTGCCGGCGAGGAACGCGCCGATGACATCGGAGTCGGTGATGTTGGGCAGCTCGGTGCGCTGCTTCGAGAACCGCCGGATGTAGTCCCGAAGGGACTCTCCCGGCAGTTGCCGACAGCTTCGGAGGTCCCAGGAATTCCCGGGGCGCACGTACGTGCCCTGGAAGTTCCCGGCGAAAGCCTGGACCAGATCCTCCCAGTTGGAAATCTGCCCTGGGGGCAGGTGCTCCAACCAGGCACGAGCGGTGTCGGAGAGAAACAGGGGGAGGTTTCGGATGATGAGGTTGTCATCGTCCGTCCCACCCAGCTGACAGGCCAGGCGGTAGTCCGCAAGCCACAATTCCGGTCTCGTTTCCCCCGAGTACTTCGTGATAGTAGTCGGGGGTCGGAATCGGGGCGGAAACGGCGCCCGCCGAATGGCTCGGCTAAAGACCTGCGGACCGGGTGGTTCGGGCGAGGGACTTCGATCCTCCCCGCAGTCGTAACGTCCCCCACGCCTGGGGTGGTAGCCTCGGCGCACCCTTTCGTCGAGGCGTGCCCGACGGTCGCGATGAGGGTGCTCGACGCCGAGGTGGCCCGGGGCCGCAGGCGCGGTGGTGCGCGTGCGCCCGGTGAAGGCCGAGGCTTCCCGCGTGAGTCGGGAAGTCGCGGCACGAGGTTCCGAGGGGTATCCCTGCCTGCGGGAGGCAGAGCTCTCGGCCCGCCGGGCCGCAGCGCCTTCCAGGAGATGCTTGAGTTCTCCCTGGATTCGCCGACCCTCGGTGGTTGATGACTCCGGCATCGCGCGGAGGAGCATTGCCGCAGCGACCAGGTCCTGGCCAGTCCCGCCGGATGCGGGTGGCGGTTTGTCCCTGGCATCGTTGGCGATGCGGTGCTGGAGACCTTGGGGCAGGTGACGTATTCCTCCGGCCGGGGGTTGGCTCGCCCATACCTGCCCGATGTTCTGGCGGATTGCCTCGAGCGCTCCTGCTCCTTCATCGAACCCGGCCTGCGCCCTGCGGACTTGCTCGAGCTGTGGGTCGTGACCCCCCGCCGGAACGGGGACCACAGCTAGCTCCCGCGGGATGTCGGCGCGAGGCGCTGGCCTAGGGGGATCACCATCCTCCGGCATGCCGAGACAGCCGCCTCCGGAGGGATCCCCTAGCTCGATGTGGAAACATTCGCGACTCGGGCCGCAGTCCTTGTCGCCAAGGCTGCGGCTGCCGTCGGAACAGTCGGAGAGGCAGTAGTCACATGCGGTCATGAAGTCCCGCATGGCACTAGGGTTGCCAGATCCGGAGAAATCCCAGCAGATGCTGGGGTCGTCGTCTTCCTCGGACCCAGAGGGTCCGTAGGTCGAGACACCCGTCAATCGGTCCCAAGGCGACCGCACAGGAAACCCCAGAGAGGTTGCACTCGCCTCAATGTGAGCGCCCGCCAAAGCGAGGTCGCCAGGCGGGCTGAGGCCGAGTCGAAATAACGAAAGATGGGGAGCAGTCGGTACCTTTTTGTCGACGAGGAGCGATGAAGTCGTGTCGGGGGCTGACCGCGCCGTCGTCTTGGGTACGAGGGCGACGTCCTGCAGGCCCTCCGTGAGCGTGCTGGCGTCGTCCACTTGCTCGGGGTCGACGTGTTGCGGGGGGATGGCGCTCGCGTTTGCCTCGAACGCGAGGGCGACGCTTGGCGTGTCCTCCGCTGGGGCGCCGGGGATGTCGACTTGCTCGACAGCCGTCGGAGCGCGGCCTCCCGCTCGGCCCCGGTTGCCCCGCCTCCTCCTCCTCCGATGGCGAGGGAGAGGATGGGGCGAGCTCGAACGTTGTCCTTCCCCAACGCGGGAAAGACGTCGTCGATTCCGCCGCCGGCGGGCGGGCTGTCCGCCACCAATGTCGTCGTCGCGCGGCGATGGAAGGAGTATCATGTCGTAGTCGCCATCGAGAGACATGAACTCGAGGTTCCCGAAACGGAGCACCGTCCCGGGTTGAAGAGGTTGTTGGAGACTGCCCATCTGGAGCTTGACGGGAAATCGAACGTCAACACGCAGCGTGCCCCTACCTGGCGCGCCAACTGTCGGCGTTCCGAGACCAGGGGGTCCTCGAGCCGACGAGTGAGAGTGCCGCGTGCCCCAGCCCAGATGGGTCGAGCGCGTGGAGCGAGCGCGAAGGGGGGAACAGAGAGAGAGAGAGAGTCGGTGGCCGGAGCCGGGTCGTGAGGGAGTCGGAGAAATTCCCGCGGCCTTCGTGTTCGTCCCGCGCCCAGGTCGGGTGCGCTTGCAGTAGGGGGTTACAAGCGTCCGCACGAGGTGAGGGGAGAGAGCGGCCCTGAGAGAGAGTGCCTGCCCCTACCCTTCGTCCTCGCGAGGCCAACCTTCTCTAAGAAGGCCCTGGCCCTTCCTTTTATAGTCGCAAGGAGAGGGTCCAGGTGTACAAGACGGGGGTGTAGCAAGGTGCTACGTGTCTAGCGAGGGAGAGCTAGCGCCCTATGTACATGCCCAGGTGGCAGCCGGAGAGATCGTGGCACCCTGTTGGTGTGGCGTCGTGGCTGTTGGAGGAGTAACGGAGCCGGACGGGGGGACAGCTGTCGAGGTGGCTGGGTCCTTGCTGACGTTCTCCTGCTTTCGTAAGGGAGCTGGGAGCCGCCGTCGTCATGATCTAGCGGGGCGCTATCATGGCCTATCTGGCATAGCTGGCCAGATGGGACGCCGGTCTTGTTCTCTGCGACCCAAGTCGGCTCAGGGCAGGGTGATGATGACGCTTTCTGTTGACGTGGCGGTCTCGTGTCCTAGGTCGGGCGTCGTGGAGGCTCCTCCGAGGCTGAGGCCGAGTCCGTCCTGCAAGACAGAGACAGAGTCCGAGCCCGGGGTCGGGCGAGGCGGAGGTTATTCGGCAGAGGCCGAAGCGGAGTCCGAGCCCTAGGTCGGGCGAGGCGGAGGTCGCCGTCTTCCGGGGCCTTAGCCCGAGTCCGAGCCCTGGGTCGGGCGGAGCGGAGTTCGCCGTCTTCCGAGGCCTTAGCCTGAGTCCGAGCCCTGGGTCGGGCGGAGCGGAGTTCGCCGTCTTCCGGGGCCTTAGCCCGAGTCCGAGCCCTGGGTCGGGCGGAGCGGAGTTCGCCGTCTTCCGGGGCCTTAGCCCGAGTCCGAGCCCTGGGTCGGGCGGAGCGGAGTTCGCCGTCTTCCGGGGCCTTGGCCCGAGTCCGAGCCCTGGGTCGGGCGGAGCGGAGTTCGCCGTCTTCCGGGGCCTTGGCCCGAGTCCGAGCCCTGGGTCGGGCGGAGTCTCCTATGGCACCACTGGCGGAGTCTGGTCGCCCGTCGGTCTTACCTTTTGCGTTAAACGCCCCGGTGACTCGGTCGGTTGGTGCGGTGATTTAGTCAGGGTTTCTCCTTATCGGAGGCGGGGCCTAGGGCGAGCCGGAGATGCGTCTGCCGTGAAAGAGGAGACCTCAGGCGAGACGGAGTCATCTTAGGGTCGGCTGCCCTCGCCCGAGGCTAGGCTCGGGCGTGGCGAGGTCAAGTCACTCGTATGGACTGATCCCTGACTTAATCAAACCCATCAGGCCTTTGCAGCTTTATGCTGATGGGGGTTACCAGCTGAGAATTAGGCGTCTTGAGGGTACCCCTAATTATGGTCCCCGACACCCCCGAGGGAGGGTCGGGCTTTGCTGAGGCAAGGCCGACCCTTCCTTGACGGTTAGACTTTATGTATGTAAACGAGGTACATGAATGACTTAAAACATCTTAAGGGTAGAAGCAACATAGCTGTTGGATGTTCCAAGCGTTGTCGTAGACCTCGCCTTGGTCGTTGGCTAGCTTGTATGTTCTGGGCTTCAAAATCTTGGCGATGATGAAGGGCCCTTCCTAGGGAGGAGTGAGCTTGTGGCACCCTTGGGCGTCCTATCGCAGACGAAGCACCAAGTCTCCCACTTGGAAGCCTTGGGGCCGAGCGCTTCGGGCGTGGTAGCGTCGCATCGACTGCTGGTACCGTGCCGAATGTAGTAAGGCGACGTCCCATGCCTCCTCGAGCTGGTCCAGCGAGTCCTCTTGGCTGGTCTGGTTGCTTCGGTCGTCATACGCCCTGGTCCTCGGGGAGCCGTATTCTAAGTCCGTGGGGAGGACGGCCTCGACCCCATAGACTAGAAAAAACAGCGAGAATCTCGTGGCGCGGCTCGGCGTCGTCCTCAGACTCCAGACTACCGAGGGTAGCTCTTTCATCCACCGCTTGCCGAACTTGTTGAGGTCGTTGTAGATCCTCGGTTTGAGTCCCTACAAAATCATACCGTTGGCACGCTCCACCTGCCCATTCGTCATGGGATGAGCTACGGCGGCCCAGTCCACACGGATGTGGTGGTCGTCGCAGAAGTCCAGGAACTCTTTTCCGGTGAACTGCGTGCCATTGTCGGTGATGATGGAGTTTGGGACCCCGAATCGATGGATGATGTTGGTGAAGAACGCCACCGCCTGCTCGAACCTGATGCTGGTCAAGGGTCGGACCTCGATCCACTTGGAGAATTTGTCGATGGTGACCAGCAGGTGCGAGAAGCCCCCGGGTGCCTTCTACAAGGGACCGACGAGGTCTAGACCCCACACAGAAAACGGCCAGGCGATGGGTATCGTCTGCAAGGCCTGAGCGGGCAGATGCATCTGCTTTGCATAGAATTGACATCCCCGGCAGGAGCGTACAATCCTAGTGGCGTCGGCCACCGCGGTTGGCCAGTAGAAACCTTGTCGGAAGGCATTCCCCACGAGGGCTCGAGCCGCTGCGTGGTGGCCGCAAGCCCCCAAGTGTATTTCTTGCAACAGCTCTCGTCCTTGGGCGATGGATATGCATCGTTGGAGGATGCCTGAGGAGCTGCGGTGATAGAGTTCCTTTTCATCACCCAGCAAGACGAATGACTTGGCGCGCCGAGCCAGACGCCGAGCTTTGGTCTTGTCGAGGGGAAGCTCTCCTCGGAGGAGATATTCCATGTACGGGGTCTGCTAGTTCGGATCTGGCGTGACCCCATTCTGTTCCCCCTCGACGGGCAAGGCCTCTTCCTCGATGGCCGAGGGTACCTCGGGTTCGGCCGAGGCTTCCTCGGGCTCGGGCGCGTCGTTGGTCTTGACGGATGGTTGATGTAGGTCTCTGGAGAAGATGTCCGGGGGAACCGTCGTCCGCCCCGAGGCTATCTTTGCCAGCTCCCGCAGTCTCGTTGTACCGTCGGGCGATGTGGTTGAGCTCCAGCCCGTAGAACTTATCTTCCAGGCGCCGGACTTCGTCGCAGTAGGCTTCCATCCTCCGGTCGTGACAGTGGGAGTTCTTCATGACTTGGTCGATGATAAGCTGCGAGTCGCCATGAGCATCGAGGTGCCGGACCCCTAGCTCGATGGCGATGCGCAGCCCGTTAACCAGAGCATCGTACTCGGCCACGTTGTTTGACGCCGGAAAATGGAGGTGAATGACGTAGCGAAGATGCTTCCCGAGGGGTGAAACGAAGAGCAAGCCAGCGCCTACCCCTGTTTTCACGAGTGACCCATCGAAGTACAAGGTCCAGAGCTCGGGTTGGATTGGAGTTGTCGGTAACTGGGTGTCAGTCCACTCAGCCAGGAAGTCTACCAAGACCTAGGATTTTATGGCCTTCCGAGGAGCGAATGATAGCGTTTCGCCCATGAGCTCCACCGCCCACTTTGCTATCCTACCTGAGGCCTCACGGCACTGGATGATCTCCCCCAGGGGGAAGGATGACACCACAGTCACCGGATGAGACTCGAAGTAGTGTCGCAACTTTCGCCGTGTCAGAATCACTGCGTAGAGCAGCTTCTGGATCTGTGGGTAGCGGACTTTGGTCTCGGAAAGCACTTCGCTGATGAAGTAGACTGGCCTCTAGATGGGCAGTGCATGCCCTTCTTCCCGTCTCTCGACTACGATCGCGACGCTGACCACCTGAGTGGTCGCGGCTACGTAGATCAAGAGGGTTTCTCCTGCAGCGGGGGCACCAGGATGGGTGTATTTGTAAGGAGCGCCTTAAGGTTTCCGAGGGCTTCCTCGGCCTCGGGGGTCCAAGTGAAGTGCTCGGCCTTCCTTAAGAGGCGGTACAGAGGCAAGCCTTTCTCGCCAAGGCGTGAGATGAAGCGGCTCAGAGCCGCAAGGCATCCCATGACCCTCTGTACTCCTTTCAAATCTTTGATCGGTCCCATGTTGGTGATGGCCATGATTTTCTCCGGGTTGGCCTCGATGCCCCGCTCGAAGACGATGAATCCAAGGAGCATGCCTCGAGGGACTCCAAAGACACACTTCTCGGGATTGAGTTTCACGCCTTTCGCTCTCAGACACTTGAATGTCGTTTCAAGGTCGGAGAGGAGGTCGGAGGCTCTCTTCGTCTTGACAACGATGTCGTCGACGTAAGCCTCGACCGTTCTGCCGATGTGTTCTCCGAACACGTGGTTCATGCACCTCTAGTAAGTGGCGCCTGCATTCCTCAACCCAAATAGCATTGTAGTGTAACAGTACATGCCAAAAGGTGTGATGAAAGAAGTCGCGAGCTGGTCGGACTCTTTCATCTTGATTTGGTGATAGCCTGAGTAGGCATCAAAGAATGACAGGGTTTCGCACCCAGCAGTGGAGTCCACGATTTGATCGATGCGAGGTAGAGGATAGGCAACTTTCGGACATGCTTTGTTTAGACCAGTGTAGTCTACACACATCCTCCATTTCCCATCCTTCTTCCTTACAAGAACAGGGTTAGCTAACCATTCGGGATGGAATACCTCTTTGATAAACCCTGTCGCGAGTAGCTTGCGGATCTCCTCGCCTATGGCCCTACGCTTTTCTTCGTCAAAACGGTACAAGGTTTGCTTCACGGGTCAGGCTCCAGCTCTGATGTCCAGTGAGTGCTCGGCGACATCCCTCGGTATGCCGGGCATGTCCGAGGGACTCCACGCAAAGACTTCGGCATTCGTGCGGAGAAAGTCAACGAGCACTGCTTCCTATTTGGGGTCGAGCTCGGAGCCGATCCAGACTTTCTTGCTGGCGTCGTTGCTGGGCTCGAGAGAGACGGACTTGATCGCCTCAACTGGTTCGAAGTTGCCGGCGTGCCGCTTCGCGTCGGGCGCCTCCTTGGAGAGGCGTTCCAGGTCGGCGATGAGGGCCTCGGACTCGGCGAGGGCCTCAGCGTACTCCACGCACTCCACGTCACATTCGTACGTGTGGTGGTACATGGAGCCGACGGTGATGATTCCGTTCGGGCCCGACATTTTGAGCTTGAGGTAGGTGTAGTTGGGGACGACCATGAACTTGGCGTAGCATGGTCTTCCCAACACCGCATGGTAGGTTCCTCGGAACCCGACGACCTCGAAGGTGAGAGCTTCCTTTCGGAAGTTAGAGGGAGTCCCGAAGCAGACAGGTAAGTCGATCCGTCCGAGGGGGAGGATTCGCTTCCCGGGCGCGATCCCGTGGAAGGGTGCCGCACCAGCCCGGACCTCGGACCTGTCGACCCCCAAGAGTTCTAGGGTCTCGGCGTAGATGATGTTAAGGCTGCTGCCTCCGTCCATGAGGACTTTGGAGAGCCTAACGTTGCCGATGATTGGATCGATGACAAGCGGGTACCTTCCTGGGCTTGGCGCGAAGTTGAGGTGGTTGCCTCGGTCGAAGGTGATAGGCTTGTCGGACCATTCTAGGTAGACTGGCACTGCCACCTTCACCAAGCAGACCTCCCGGCACTCCTGCTTGCGGTGTCGAGCTGAGGCGTTCGCCGCCTGCTCGCTGTAGATCATGAAGCAGTTGTGGACCTCTGGAAACTCCTCTTCCTTGCCGCCCTCCTTCTTGTTGTTGTCATGGCCCTTGCCATCTTCCGCCGAAGGCCCGGTCTTATGGAAGTAGCGTCGGAGCATGACACATTCTTCGAGGGTGTGCTTGACGGGCCCCTAGTGATAGGGGCACGGCTCCTTGAGCATCTTGCCGAACGCGCCGGCCCCTCCATGAGGTTTTTGAGGGTTCCTGTGCTCGGCCGCAGCGACGAGATTCCCGTCAGCGGCGTCGTGCTTTGCTTGCGACTTGTTCTTGGCTTTTTTCTTCGTGCCCCGCTGGGCGGACACATCGGGGGCATCTTTCTTCGGCTCTCCCTGAGGCTGCTTGTCCTTTCGGAAGATGGCTTCGACCGCCTCCTGACTCGAGGCAAACTTGGTGGCGACGTCCATCAGTTCGCTCGCACGGGTGGGAGTCTTGCGCCCCAGTTTGCTCACCAGGTCTCGGCAAGTGGTGCCGGCGAGGAAAGCCCCGATGACATCCGAGTCGGTAACGTTGGGCAGCTCGGTGCGCTGCTTCGAAAACTGCCGGATGTACTCTCGGAGGGACTCCCCTGGCTGCTGGTAGCAACTTCAGAGATCCCACGAGTTCCCAGGGCGCACCTACGTGCCTTGGAAGTTTCCCGCGAAAGCCTTGACCAGATCGTCCCAGTCGGAGATCTGCGCAGGAGGCAGATGCTCCAGCCAGGCTCGGGCGGCGTCGGAGAGGAAAAGGGGTAGATTACGGATGATGAGGTTGTCATCATCCCAACTGGCATGCCAGTCGGTAGTCCACGAGCCATAGCTCCGGCCTCGTCTCCCCCGAGTACTTGGTGATGGTAGTCGGGGCTCGGAAATGGGCAGGGAACGGCGCTCGTCGTATGGCCCGGCTGAAGACCCGCGGACCGGGTGGTTCGGGCGAAGGACTGCGATCTTCCTCGCTGTTGCAGCGTCCCCCACGCCTGGGATGGTAGCCTCGGTGCACCTTCTCGTCGAGGCAGGCTCGATGGTCGAGATGGTGGTGCTCTTGTCGAGGCGGTCCCGAGCGGCAGACGCCTCGTCCCGTGTGCGCTCGGGATGGACCGAGGCTTCCCGAATGAGTCGGGAGGACACCGCGTGATGCTCCGAGGGGTCAGCTCGCCTCCGGGAGGCGGAGCTCTCGGCTCGTCGAACTGTGGCGCCCTCCAGGAGATCCTTGAGTTCGCCCTGAATGCGCCGTCCCTCGGTGGTGGATGGTTCCGGCATGGCTCGAAGTAGCATCGCCGCTGCAGCTAGGTCCTGCCCGGACCCGCTGACGGCCGGGGCAGCGCTGCCCTGGTACTGTCGACGATGCGGCGCCGGATGTCTTGGGCCCGATGACAGGCTTCTCCGGCGAGTGTTCGGCCTGCCCACTCCTGTTCGATGTTCTGTCGGAGCTGCACAAGCCGGCCTGCTTCCCCGTCGACCCGGGCCTGCATCTCACGGATTTGCTCGAGCTGTATGTCCTGACCCCCCGTAGGGACTGGGACCACAGCTAGCTCCCGCAAGATGTCAACGCGAGATGCGGGCCCAGGGGGATCGTCAACCTCCGGCATACCGAGGTGGTTGCCTTCGTTGTGATCTCCCTGATCGACGTGGAAACATTTGCGACTTGGGCCATAACCTTCATCGTCAAGGTCATGGCTATCGTCAGAACAACCGGAGAGGCAGTGGTCACATGCGATCATGAAGTCCCACATGGCACCAGGGTCATTGAGGCCAGAGAAATCCCAACCGGAGTCGGGGTCGTCCTCTTCCTCAGAACCCGCCGGTCCAAAGGTTGAGACGGCTGTCAGTCGGTCCCAGGTCGACCACATGTGGTACCCCGGAAGGTTTGGATACGCCTTTACGAAGGCGCTCACCGTAGCGGGGTCGCTAGGTGGATCGAAGCTGAATCGGAAAGGTACGGGATGGAAAACGGACGGTACCTCTTGGTCGATGGACGGTGGTGAGGTCGCGTCGAGGGCGGAGCACACTGTCATCTTAGGTACGAGGGTAACGCCCAGCAGGTTCTTTGCGAGGGTGCTGGCGTCATCAGTCCGCTTGGGGCTGACACGTCGCGGGGAAGTGACACCCGCCGTCGTCTCAGGTGCGAGGACAATGCCCGACATGTCCCCTAGGGGAGTGCCGGCGTCGTCGACTCACTCTGGTGTGATAGCCGACAAGGTGCCGCCTCCTACGTGGCCATGGTTGCCTCGTCTCCGCCTCCTCCGACGAGGAGGGTGGCGAGGATGACCGAAGCGCTCCTCTTCCGCCGTGGGGAGATGCTGTCGCCGAGCTCGTCGCCGCCGGGCGAGTCGGAGACCGTCGTTGTCGTCGTGCCGCGGGGGGAGAAGTACCATGTCGTAGCTGCCATCGAGGGACATGAACTCGAGACTCCCGAAGCGGAGCACCGTCCCGGGCTGAAGAGGTTGCTGAAGACTCCCCATCTGGAACTCAACGGGAAGGTGTTCGTTAACATGCAGCAGGCCCCTACCTGGCGCGCCAACTGTCGGCGTTTCGGACCCGGGGGGTCCCTGGACCGACGAGTGAAAACGTTGTGTGCCCCTGCCCAGATGGGTTGGCGCGGGATGGAACACAAGAGGTGGGACAAGCCTTGTATTATCCTGCACCAGGGGTGCCGCTCGTAGTAGGGGTTACAAGCACGTCGCGTGAGGGAGAGAGAGATAGAGAGCGGGAGCCCGTTCGTCCGCTCCTTCCCCTTGCGCGAACCCCCCTCAGGATGGCCCTGGACCTCCCTTTTATAGACGCAAGGAGAGGGTCCAGACGTACAACGGGGGGCGTAGCTATGCGCTAATGTGTCCGACAGTGGAGTGCCTAAGCCCTGTGTACATGCCAACGTGGCTGTTGGGGGAGAGCTTGGGCCCTGTACATGTGATGGCGTGGCCGTCGGAGGAGCGCCTGAGTCCTGTAGGAGCACAGCTTGTAGTGCGCCAATGATCCTGCTGACGTCTCCTTGCTGCCATAAGGGGCTGAGAGCCACCGGCGTCATGGTGCACGTGGGGCACCATCATTACCCGTCGCCGAGGTAAGCTAGATGGGACGCCGGTCTTGTTCCTTGTAGCTTGAGCAGGCTAGGAATAGGGTAATGATATATCCCCTGTTGGCGCGGTCGGTCCGAGCCCAAGGTCGGGCGAGGCGGAGACTTCTCTTGAGGCCGAGGCCGGGGTCGAGCGAGGACGCGATTCCTCCCGAGACCGGGGTCGAGGCCGAGTCCGGGGGTCGGGCGAGGCGGAGACCTCCTCCCGAGGCTGGAGCCTGAGGTCGGGCAAGGCGGAAACCTCCTCCCGAGGCCGGAGCCTGAGGTCGGGCGAGGCGGAGCTTCCTGTTGCGCCCGAGGCCGAACTCGGTGGTTGATCGTGACTTGTTGTCAGTCTTTGCCTGGGTGGTTGACACGGCAGTCGGAGCGGGGCGAGCGGCGCTGTTTTCCTGTCACATCAGACAGTAAAGAAGAGGGGCGAAGTGACTGCGGTCACTTCGGCCTGGCCAATGAGGCGCGTGTGTCAGGATACGGCGTCAGGCATCCCCTGCATTGAATGCGCCTGCGAAGCGGTCGGTTGGTGAGGCGGTCTAGCCAAGGTTGCTTCACAACGAAGCCTGCCCAAGCCGGGCTTCGGGAGAGCCGAGGGGGCACCCGCTGCCTGAGGAGGCCCTCGGGCGAGGCGTGAACTCGTCTAGGACTACTGCTCCAGCTCGAGGCTGGGTTCGGGTGCGATCACGTCCCTTGGGTAGACGAAGCCTTGGCTTGAACCACACCCGTTAGTTGGTCTGAGGGTGTTTACCAGCCATGATTAGGAGCGTTGGGGTACCCCTAATTATGGTACCCGACAAGCAGGGAAGCAAGTTGGTACCCACCATCCACACAAAAACATCATGACGACCGACATGCCACTTGAGCTACTCCACATGGATTTATTCGGTCCGATAGCTTACATAAGCATCGGCGGGAGTAAGTGTTGTCTTGTAATTGTGGATGACTATTCTCGCTTCACTTGGGTGTTTTTTTTACAGGAAAATTCTCAAACCCAAGAGACCTTAAAGGGATTCTTGAGACAGGCTCAAAATGAGTTCAGATTGAGGATCAAGAAAATAAGAAGCGACAATGGGATGGAGTTCAAGAACTCTCAAATTGAAGGCTTCCTTGAGGAGGAGGGCATCAAGCATGATTTCTCTTCTCCCTACACACCTCAACAAAATGGTGTAGTGGAGAGGAAGAATAGAACTCTACTTGACATAGCGAGGACCATGCTTGATGAGTACAAGACACCGGACCGGTTTTGGGCCGAGGCGATTAACACCGCCTGCTACTCCATCAACCGGCTCTACCTTCACCGAATCCTCAAGAAGACATCATATGAACTCCTCACCGGTAAAAAGCCCAATGTTTCATATTTTAGAGTCTTTGGTAGCAAATGTTTTATTCTTGTTAAAAGAGGTAGAAAATCTAAATTTGCTCCTAAGGCTGTAGAAGGCTTTTTACTTGGTTATGACTCAAACACAAGGGCATATAGAGTCTTTAACAAGTCCACTGGACTAGTTGAAGTTTCTTGTGACATTGTGTTTGATGAGACTAATGGCTCTCAAGTAGAGCAAGTTGATCTTGATGAGCTAGATGATGAAGAGGCTCCATGCATCGCGCTAAGGAACATGTCCATTGGGGATGTGTGTCCTAAGGAATCCTAAGAGCCTCCACAAGCACAAGATCAACCATCATCTTCCATACAAGCATCTCCACCAACTCAAGATGAGGAACAGGCTCAAGATGATGAAGAAGAAGATCAAGAAGATGAGCCACCTCAAGAGGAGGGCAATGATCAAGGGGGAGATGGCAATGATCAAGACAAGGAAGATGAACAGGGTCAAAGACCGCCACACCCAAGAGTCCACCAGGCGATTCAAAGAGATCACCCCGTGAACACCATCCTCGGCGATATTCAAAAGGGGGTAACCACTCGATCTCGAGTCACACATTTTTGTGAGCATTACTCTTTTGTCTCCTCTATGGAGCCATAAAGGATAGAGGATGCACTAAGAGATTCGGATTGGGTGCTGGCAATGCAAGAGGAGCTCAACAACTTCACGAGGAATGAGGTATGGCATTTAGTTCCATGTCCTAATCAAAATGTTGTAGGAACCAAGTGGGTATTTCGCAACAAGCAAGATGAGCATGGTGTGGTGACAAGGAACAAAGCACGACTTGTGGCTAAAGGCTATTCGCAAGTCGAAGGTTTGGATTTCGGTGAAACCTAGGCACCCGTAGCAAGGCTTGAGTCAATTCGTATATTACTTGCCTATGCTACTTACCATGGCTTTAAGCTTTATCAAATGGACGTGAAGAGTGCCTTCCTCAATGGACCAGTCAAGGAAGAGGTCTATGTTGAGCAACCTCCTGGCTTTGAGGATAGTGAGTATCCTAACCATGTGTATAAACTCTCATAGGCGCTTTATGGGCTCAAGCAAGCCCCAAGAGCATGGTATGAATGCCTAAGAGACTTTTTAATCACTAATTGCTTCAAAGTCGGAAAAGCTGATCCAACTCTCTTTACTAAAACTATTGCAAAAGATTTGTTTGTATGCCAAATTTATGTTGATGATATCATATTTGGGTCTACTAACAAATCTACATGTGAAGAGTTTAGTAGGATCATGGTTCAAAAATTTGAGATGTCTATGATGGGGAGTTGAAGTATTTTCTAGGATTTCAAGTCAAGCAACTCCAAGAGGGCACCTTCATCAGCCAAACAAAGTACATTCAAGACATACTTACCAAGTTTGGAATGAAGGATGCCAAACCCATCAAGACACCCATGGGAACCAATGGGCATTTCGACCTTGACACGGGAGGTAAATCCATAGATCAAAAGGTATACCGGTCGATGATAGGATGTCTACTCTATTTATGTGCATCTCGACCGGATATTATGCTTTCCGTATGCATGTGTGCAAGGTTCCAAGCCGATCCTAAGGAAGTTTACCTTAGGGCCGTGAAAAGAATCTTGAGATATTTAGTTTATACTCCTAAGTTTGGTCTTTGGTACCCCAAGGGATCCTCTTTTGATTTATTAGGATATTCAAATGCTAATTGGGCAGGGTGCAAAATTGATAGGAAGAGCACATCAGGGACTTGTCAGTTTCTGGGGAGATCACTGGTGTCTTGTGCTTCAAAGAAACAAAACTCAGTAGCTCTTTCTACCGCCGAAGCCGAGTATATTACCGCAGGCCATTGTTGCGCGCAATTGCTTTGGATGAGGCAAACCCTCAGGGACTATGACTACAAATTTAGCAAAGTCCCTCTCCTATGTGATAATGAGAGTGCAATCCGCATGGCGGATAATCCCGTTGAACACAGCCATACTAAGCACATAGCCATTCGGTATCACTTTTTGAGAGATCACCAACAAAAGGAGGATATCAAGATAGCCTATATTAACACCAAAGAACAACTAGCCGATATCTTTACCAAACCACTAGATGAGAAAACCTTTACCAAACTTAGGAATGAGCTAAACATTCTTGATTCTCGGAACTTTGATTAATACTTTGCACACATAGCTCATTTATATATCTTTGATCATACCTCTTTTATGTCTATGACTAATGTGTTTTCAAGTGTATTCTCATGCTTAGTCATAGAATTATTGAAAGGGAAATGGAGTATTCGGCAAAGATGACACTTCCACTCAACTCTATCAGTATTATCTACTCCTTGCCAGTATTCCGCCATCTCTCCATTGGTATAATCTTTCACTCATGTATTGTTTGCCAAAGTGGGAGAGAATTTTTAAAAGGGCTCATAAAGTCTCCGTTTTTTGTGATTCATGCCAAAGGGGGAGAGAGTATTAGCCCAAAGCAAAAGGACCGTACCACCACCTAATTTTTAATTATGTTTTGAAAATTTTTATTGGTATTAGTATCATTAAAATTGGTATTCCCCTAATGAGAGTATCTCAATTAATATATCCCAAAACCCTCTTGAAAGCTAAGAGGAGAATTTCATTTAGGGGAGTTTTGTTTAAGTCAAAGGAAAAGCATTTGAAACAGGGGGAGAAAATCTCAAATCTTGAAAATGCTTCTTTCAATCTTATTCATATACCTTTGACTATTTGCAAAAGGATTTTTGAAAAGAATTTTCCAAAGAATTTGCAAAAACAAAACTAGTGGTGCAAGCGTGGTCCAAAATGTTAAAATAGAAGAAAGCAATCTATGCATATCTATTGAAATAATTATATTGGTTTCACTCCAAGCAACCTATGCACTTACATTATGCAAACTAGTTCAATTCTGCACTTATATATTTTCTTTGGTTTGTGTTGGCATCAATCACCAAAAAGGGGGAGATTGAAAGGGAAATAGGGTCAAACCTATTCCTAAGTGATTTTGGTGGTTGAATTGCCCAACACAAACAATTGGACTAACTAGTTTGCTCTAGATTATATGTTCTACAGGTGCCATAGGTTCAACACAAACCAATAAAAAGAACAAGTTAGGGTTCAAAACAAAGGGAGCAAAGAAAACCGAAGTGTGCCCTGGTCTGGCGTACCGGGCAGTCCGGTGTGCCACCGGACAGTGTCCGGTGCACCAGGGTGGATCAACTCAAACTTGTCACCTTCGGGTTTTTGGAAATGTCACTCCGCTATAATTCACCGGACTGTCCGGTGTAGCACCGGACTGTCCGGTGTGTCATGCGGAGCAACGGCTACTGCGCCAACGGTCGTCTGCAAAAGCAACAGTGAACAGTGAACAGTCCGTGGACTGTGCGCGCAGAGTCAGAGCAGCGCCAGAAGGCACACCAGACAGTGAACAGTACCTGTCCGGTGAGGCACCGGCCTGTCCGGTGCCCCATGAAGTCAGAGCTCCAATGGTCGAAACCATTAGAAACCTAACGGTTGGGTGACGTGGGTGGCGCACCGAATAGTGTCCGGTGGCGCACCGGACTGTCCGGTGCGCCCTTCGACAGCAGACTTCCCCAATGGCTGTTTTGGTGGTTGGGGCTATAAATACCCCCAACCACCACACTTTAATGCATCCAAGTTTTTTAAACATCTCACTCCATACAAGAGCTAGTGCATTCAATACAAGACAATTAGATTAAATCAAAGTCTCTCCAAGTCCCAATTCCACTCAAAGCAATTAGTGACTAGAAGAGAGAGTTTTGCTCGTGTTCTTTGAGCTCTTGCGCTTGGATCGCTTTTCTCCTTCCTCTTTTTTGTTCTCAAGCAACTTGTAATCAAAGCAAGAGACACCAAGTTGTGGTGGTCCTTGTAGGGGTCTAAGTGACCTGTTTGATTAAGGAGAAAAAGCTCACTCGGTCTAGGTGACCGATTGAGAGAGGGAAAGGGTTGAAAGAGACCTGGTCTTTGTGACCACCTCAACGGGGAGTAGGTTTGCAAGAACCGAACCTCGGTAAAATAAATCACCTTATCATCCGCTTCATTTGCCTTTGATTTGTTTTCACCCTCTCTTTTGGACTCGATTTTAATTCTAACGCTAACCCCGGCTTGTGTGTGTGCTTAAGTTTATAATTTTCAGATTCCACCTATTCACCCCCTCTAGGCGACTTTCAGCTACTCCACATTAGAGTTAGTGGAACAAAATTAAAAAATTCTACAGCAAAGGAGTCCTAAAGATCCAAACACCACCTAAGTAGGGATGGATCCGAATATTTATTTAAATGTTATTTTTTACTTCTTTCTTACATTGCGAACAAATAACATATATATTTTACCATGTAATTTTATATCCTTGTTTTAAGCATTGAAATGTTAACATTCATAAAAAGTAAACCTCAAATTTGTTCTATATCTTTTTAAATAATATTGATATAAAATTCGGTTACGAATTCAGATTTAGATATTTTTATTTTTTTAAAGAGAAAATAATGCAAAATTTTATTCTTATACTTCGTTACATTCTTAACAACATGGCAAAAAATAGCTTTATAATCTATATATATCTATGTTAAAATATTAGATTTGTTATATAAGTCGAATATTTTAGGAACATTATTGCATCTAAGGGCCTGTTTGGGATTATTGTTTTTCAAAGCCACAATAATACAGAAGTTCATCGAATGTCATGACACATCTATGATATATCTTGTAATAGTCTAATTCAATATATGTTAAAAGACATAATATTTTGGTTGTAGCATACAAGGAAAGGAGAAATGACAAAATATGGAGTGGTACCACCCACTAGACCAAAGTTTTTTTAGACTGGTAAAATCATGATTTAAAACAAGTTTATAGATGTGCTACCATAAATCTTTTAACCTAGAACATCATGATAATATTTGAATATTATAGTATTATTGTCTCAAAATCAAAACTAACAAAATACAGAGTTACAGACCCTAAAAGCCAAATTCTACAGGCGGGCCCGTTTCGCGCGCGGCCCAACTCCTCGCTCTCGAGAGTTCCCCTCCGAGTCGACGAGGCAGGAGCTGAACCAACCGTACAACAGTTTCTCCCCAATTCCTCCGCCGTCTGTCCCCTTCGGAAACCCAATGGCGTCGCCCGACGACGAGTCCGCGCAGCCACCATCGAAGCGGCCCCGACGCGATGCCGAACCTGAGGTGGACGCCGCTGAGCCATCACCGCGCGTGGTGCTCAACCCAGCGGACTGCGATCTCGGTACGCACCCGACAACCCCGACCTCCCACGTCTTCTCTGCGCTTCCGTTTCTGTTACGCGCGTCTCTAATCGTGTTCTCACCGCGGCGTCCATCCAGACTTCGATGTAGGCGGGGGCGGTCTCCGGGGGAGCGCGCTTCACGAGGGCGGCTTCGCCTACTGCTGGTCCGGCGCGCGCGCGACGGTGGGCGCCAGGGGCGGCGGGCGGTACTGCTTCGGGTGCAGAATCGTCGCTGAGCAGCCGGTGGAGATGGATCCCACGACCTCCGGGGAGCGCCACCTCTGCCGCATTGGAGTCTCGAGAGGGGATGATCCCGTAGGTGCGCTCGGGGAGTCCCAGCACAGCTTCGGGTTCGGGGGCACGGGGAAGTTCTCCCACCAGCGCAGGTTTGTCAACTACGGTGTCAAGTTCGGCGTCGGCGACACGGTCGTCTGCGCCGTGGACCTCGATTCCAAGCCCATGGCGTCGATAGGGTTCGCGAGAAATGGCGAATGGCTTGGTATTGCGAGGCATTTTGATGCGGGTGAGAAAGGGCTTGGTCTGGTTGACGCTCCTCTGAGGCCGATGCGATGGGGATCCGCACTGTTTCCCCATGTCCTGCTGAAGAATGTTATCGTGGAGATGCAGTTCAGCAGGGAGGATGGGCTGCTGCCTGTTGATGGTTATGAACCCTGGGCCTCAGCTTTTTCTCAAAGGAATTCAGTATTTGGCCCTTCGTTTGAGCAAAATAAATGTGAGGTCATGATGATGGTCGGTCTTCCGGCCTCTGGCAAGTCAACATGGGCAGAGAAATGGGTCAAGGAGCATCAGGAGAAACGTTATATCCTTCTCGGAACTAACCTTGTATTGGAGCAAATGAAGGTTGGTTTCCTTCTGGTGGCAATTGTATTAGGGAGTTCCCTTAATCCTGCAACCTTTTTTTTCAATATATAACTAATACCTTGATCATTGCAGGTGCCAGGATTATTGCGTAAGAATAACTATGGTGAGCGTTTTGAACGACTGATGGATTGTGCTACATGGATTTTCAACAAACTGCTGACTAGGGCTGCAAATACCCCTCGCAACTTCATTATCGATCAAACGAATGTTTACAAGAATGCTCGCATTCGCAAGCTGAGGCCATTTGCTAACTACCGCAAGGTAAGCTGCAAAAGAGAAAAAGGAAATGATAGGTTTCCTGTATGGTAGCACTGGATTGGTTCATAAATACTCCCATATGCAACAGACTGCTGTGGTCATGTTCCCAACTCCAAGTGAACTGAAATCCAGGGCAGCGAAGCGTTTCAATGAGATGGGAAAGGAAATACCAGCTGAAGCAATTAACGAAATGACAGGTACCTGAACATACACACATTATCATTTAACATGTTCGCTGTCTAGCTCCTTTTTTCCCATTATCTATACATCCATTACTTACCAGTTACCTTAAATTATCTTTTTCAGCCAATTTTGTCCTACCACTCTCGAAGGATATGCCTCATTCGAAGGAGCCTTTTGATGAGGTATACTCAAATGTTGATATTATTGTACATCTTCTGACTAGCGTCAAATGATTACTTAGCTCATTGAGCTTTAAAAACATTTTCAGGTAATCTTCACAGAGCTTTCTAGGGATGAGGCTCAGAGAACCCTAGATGATATGCAGCGTGTGTTGCCAAGAAATGTGACCCCAAGCTATGGAAACTCTGGCAACCAAAAACATGTAATGGTGCCTTTATTGTTATTTTTGAAACAGTGCCTTGTATGTTTTATGTCATCATGGATCAGATTAGTGTAAATATGCAACGCTATACAACAATGTTCTGATGTTCTGGTGCTTACAGTATAGTTCAACATATGCTGGGACTGCTGCTCCACTTGATCCTAGTGCAAGGTCATCAATGCCAGGCTTTTATCCACCAACGGCCAATTCATATGGAGTTGGCGACCTACGTAGCAGTGCTGCTACTTTCAGCACAGGTGTGCATACTGAAGGCAACACAACACATGGGCAGACACCCCACAGCGTTCGAAGTTTCCGGAGTCCAACAGGAAACCAACATGGAATCCATTCAAGCTATCCAAGTGCTCCAAACCAATATCAGATGCCCTCAAGCTACCTGAGTAACTCAAACCAATATGAAGTCCGTGCAAGCTACCGAAGTACACCACTTCCGGGATATGGACAGAGTACATATGCTTCCCGCAGGAACCCAAGCCCATACAATTCTAATCCTTACAATTCTGAGATGCACCAAGGTAATCAGGCTCCCATGAGTAGCAGGAACCTCTACCGAGCACCTGGGTCAGCCGAAGCCTATGTGGCACCTTGCTATGCAGCTGGAAATCCGATTGGGAGGCCACATCAGGTGTTATCACCATCAACTCTTCCAGCACATGGTCCACAACCAGCTGCTCAGTGGGTGCCAAATCAAGGTAGTTCCCGCTCATGGAGTTCTGACAGTTACAGGCCTTACTATGGACAATAGTCTCATGGTAAGTGATCGTCTTGCAGTCTATCTAGTCCAGTCTCTACATTTTACCAATCATTCTTGAAAACCATGTGCATCTTCGAGAAAAACCAACAATTACTGTTCCTTTAGCACATTAGCTGTCATATTCGTAGGCTAATCTGTTTTTGCTTACTTGCTATTCACTATTCAGGTTGCATGTCACTTGGTTTTTGCCAGAATTTAACAATCATTGATGCACCCTTTTATGATCGTGCTTTGAGTACTATCCTGTTGAATATGGAAGCAATATTCTGCTAACGCACGTTTTCTTCAACTGATGGCAGATGTGCACCGGCCGCCGAATGCTGCTTTGGCACCACATCCTAGCTATCGTCACGGTTCTGCACTAAACTACATGAATCAATGGCGGAGACCTTGGTAGAATTAGCTTTGATGGCAGCTTGTTTATTTTCTATATAAATAAAACGAGAGGTGTAAATAACAGTGCTCAGGTTCTACTCGTTCTAGGGAACCTTCGTGCGTCTGTTACGTACAAAGCTACGCATTTAGCAACACGTTTGTGAATTACCTTCTTCAAAAGTTCTGATTTTGGTGGATATCATTTTTCATTATTGCCCTGAATTCCAACAGGAATGTAGATTCATGAATAGTTAATTCGTAACATTCTCAGAAATGTGATTATTTCGCTGCATGTTACGGGTGTCATGTATCTAGAGCTTTGTATGATAAGATGCTAGCCTGGGTTGTGTAATTCAGCTTTGACGAACAGCTCGAAGTTCATTTGACAGCAATCGCTGGAATTTAAGCAGCTACAAGGATGTATAAATCCCAAAAAATCCGCTACATTCGGGCGTGTACAAGGTACAGTCAGTTCACGGCAACACAAACTGGTCGACGTCAAGGTTGATAAAAACACGTCGGCTCTTCCAACTTTACAAGACAAAACACCTAGCCTATAACTCTCATGAGCAAGAATTCCTTAAGGGTTCATTTGGTAACAAGAGGATCACGGAAAGATTAGAGAGGATTGAAGGGGAAATGAACTAATTTCCCCTTCAATCTCCTCCAAACTCCCCGTGATCCCTGGTCACCAAATCAGCTCTAAAGGGTCATCTCCTCCTGACAGCGCCATAGTTCCTGGTGACCTGCGAAAGACCAAAAAAGAAAATCTTACTGAGTCAACTCATTTTACACAATATGTTTGCTTTCAGGTGTAGCGCACCACAAAATTTGGCTACAATATGTGAACTGAGAACACTCAGGTGAAATTCTGACCCGAGGAGTTTTCTTTGGCGGTTCATCTTCTGAATCATCATCATCTTTGCTCATCATATTTTGCATGAAAGCAATATCTGTTTTTCGCCCCCTCTTTGCAGTGGAACCTCCGCCTCTACCTCTACCTCTACCCCTAGGAGCTGCTCTTTTACGTCCAACTTGTTGCGCACTCTCCTCTTCCTGCAGACATTTGAGAATAAAAACATATCATGAAATGATTTGGTAGGCATACAACGCAATCCAGGTTATTTTCATAGACAATAAAATTTTGCGGAAATAGACATACTGAATTTTCAACAACTTCATTTGCATCTGCTTCCTCCTCAGAGGAAGCCACATCCTCACTACGAATAACGGTAGCTGACCTGCAAATGTTGATTAGTAAATTAGCATTGAAGTTAGTTTCCCCCCCAAAAGAAGAGCATTCTAGCTTTACTGAAGCCTGAAATTAGGCTTGACATGGCTATTCCAATTGCACATGGCTGCATAACTACACTACGAAGTGTTCAAAAAACTATACAGGTTAGAATGAACAACCTTGACTGGCTGAAACTAAGAGTGGTCTGCTTCATTGAACTGGTGCCTCTTCCCCTGCCTCTTTTGGAAGTACCACGTTTAGCAACATCAGCAGTATCTTTGGAGGGTCTAGTAAATCCAGATGATTTTCGTCCAACATCAGTTGATCTTGCACCAAGAAGCATCTCCCTGGTGTCTTCATCATCACTGAAGGAGTTCTGGTTGCTTTGAGCTGTAAAAGATTTACCTCCAGTATCCTAGTTAAAGGTTGTAAGAGTTACTAGCTGTCCAGTATCCAGCCCCAGGAAAAATACAAAAATAAAAGATATTAAGGCTCAGATAATTAAACACCAAGTTGTGAGAGCCTGTTGTCAAACGTGTGCCGTCCTTAGAGTGCAGAGACCTTTCCTTAACGCGTTCCTAGAGTGTAAAATAATGTGAAATCATTAGCATTTTAGAGCCAGAAAATAATTATTGCATGACTAAGTAGAAAAGTAGAAGGCTTTAAGACCTGCATGCACTCGCCAACTTTGACTATTATATCTTCTTCCTCAAATTTGGATTTATCTGCTTCAGAACTCAACTTATTCTGCAAAACATATTAATCAAGCTTTTGGCTTTAGATGTTATGATGCTTCTCTGGCATCATATGCCCAACTGCAGAGCTGAAGTTATCAGAAAATTGTGGGGAATCATACCCTGGTTTCTTCAAGGTTTCTCTGCAAACATGAATAAAATGCCATCTTGTCATCCTTGTTCACAAAATCATGCAACGCAATGTCCAAATCATCAACCGGAAGAATCTCCATTTTCTGAAACCAAAGAAGGAATATGTGCTGTTGTAAAGGTTACACTTTAAGTGCATATAACAAGCTTAGAGAAAAGAGATTTAAGATTATCTAACAGATCTACAAAAGAAGTATAGGAGTGCAAACCCTAGAAAAATGAAATGATCCTCACAAAACATCATGTGCATATCCAGATAATGTGCTGTGAAAGTGCCTGAGTAGCCATGTGCTCTCATCAAATTACAGACTGGAAATTTATGCAATGTCTAGAATAAAACTCTACCGAGGCATCTTTATGGGAACTAAATTAATATACCAATTACCAAATGAACCAAAATGGTATGCTAAACTAAGTAATTAACAGAAGAATATGGAGAAGATTATATCTTTGCTTAGTTCCCACAATTACAGGCGACTAGTAAGAATAGAATGGACAACATTTATTCCATCCTCAAACAGGGAACAAATGGACACAGTATATGCAGTTCAAAAGGTACCAAGTTACTCTCTGCGACCAGAGCTTCGATTGTTTGTTGGTTTAGTTCCTCAGGACGAAGTTTCTCAGAATCATCAACGTGATCTACAAGATAGACATAGTTGTAGCTTGCTCTCAATAAATATGTATCAGATCCAGTTTTTCTTGAACAAAAAGAAATACCTCCTGTAGTCTGGCGCTTCTTTGCTGATTTTGAGAAAATGAGAATATCTTGAGGGTTTGCGACCTTACAAAATTATCAAATAAGTTTATTCAAGTAAGCATTAAAGTAACACTGATGCAGCAGCACGTTTCAGTAATCAGTAGTACCACAGTACCTTTCCAACATACTTCTGACCAAAACGTTGTGGGTTTATTGTTGAAAACCCAGAGTAATCTACCTGCAGAACAAAATGAGCAATTGCACCAGTTTTTCCTTTCTTGATGATTTTTCACCAAGGTACATGTTGAGTTTTATTACCTTGATTCTAACTAATGGAAGTTTGGGCTCTGATCTGCTGGCAGTTGGTTGGCTACTCTTCTCAATCAGATTTCTTACCTAAAGCAATCCAGTAATACAATACCCAAAAAACCAGTTAATTTTTTCCCTGAAGCTAACATTTAAGAAAACAGCTTGTTAGACTAGAGAAAATAACAAACAAACTATTCTTGAATGTTTCTTAATAACATGGATAAAAATTGAGTAATAGAATGCAAATACGTGAACTCACAATTTTATCCAAATGTTCAAGCACAGAGTCCTGATCATTTGAGTTAACATCTGCTTCATCTTTCAACACAACCTACAAATATCACTTGTGAGATTTACTAACTAATATACGAAGCATTAAGTACGAAAGGACATGCCTCAGCATATTCAAAAGGTCTGACAGATCTCAGAGGTATTTTGGTTGGCCTGTACTGATTTCCCTGTTTATGAAACATGTAAGGACTCAGAAAATACAGCAAGCACATGAAACATGAGAGAGTTTTATCCACATGAAACATGAGAGAGTTTTATCTTGAAAGAAGACCTTGATTTCTAACAAAAGAACATGCTTTGGTTTTGCTTCACCATCAATCAGGGACGTCGCAACTGATGAACCTGGTTGTGTGATGTGGAAACCCATTCCAGGGACCTCCTGTAGATAGTATATATACGTATGAATGCATGACCAGTTTTTTTCCTTAAAAACATATCACAACAACTCAGCAAAGCCATTTAGTCCTTAATAACAAAAAAGGAAATATCAAGCTGTTACCTGAGGATCAATAAGACATTCATGCTCATGGCCCCATACAATAAAATCCAGGAAACGTGGTAAGAAATGCTCATTGATGGCACTTTTAGGGTTTGTCTTTATCCTGCAAGAGTTCAGTTGTAGATTTGCTTTTCATTAACCAAAATGAAGGTCCAAAAACAATTGAACAAACTGTTTCCCTTTGTTGTTTAATTTGCTACACCTACCTATTCTGATGAAGTACCAATATATTGAACCAGTCAGACGCTGACTCCCCATCTTGAGTTCCAGGTCGCATCCACTGTACTGAATGAGGCGTCTGAAGTATTGTGATACAAAATATGATATCAATAGTAAGGAGAGGCTGACATGTAATGTTTGAATTATCTAAGCAGTTGTTCCAGTGCAAGAAATCATTACAAAGTTGTGAAGAACAAAGATGAAAAGGCACCTGAAACATTCTATTTAGTCGTTCATCTCTAATGTTTCCAAGACCATACAGTGCAACTGAAGTCATGCCCTGAAATAATAGCAAAGAAGTCAGTGCATAAAACATCAAGACATTGTTTGTAGCTGAAGCGGTGCACCTTTTTTACAAGTACAGGATAAACTGCTATCTGACCAACGCCAGAGCCACCAAGATCCATCTTTCCAAAATAATTTACAAGATTGCAAGCCGAAAGAATATCGATGGCAGAGAGATTATCCTACAGTCAGAAACATAAATTCATAAAAGAAAGTTGGCATTCATCGTAAACACAACTTCAGTATAAATACACAAAATTCAGATGGTAAGAAACAACACCCATACCACTCCAGCAGGGTCATCATGATTTCCATGAATGGTGAACACAGGCAGACCAACGTTAAAGTTTGGGTCTTCATAATTTACCTTACCAAACCTGAGAATGCAATAAGAACTTTATCGTATGAGAACTAGAGAACACACATACATGTATTTACACATTTTCACTAGTCCACAATCGATATGTGAAACAAAAGAATTCAAAAGTGAACAACATTGCTGCAAGTGCTTCTATGGTGTTGTCTCTAATTTAGAGTATCGCTAAAGCATGTAACCTGTTTGGAAAGTTAACTGTCTGATCACTGACAACCTGGAACTTCACAGGTTGATCATTTAGGCAGTAGCGCCGTAGAATCTCAATCGTTTTTACCAGGGTGGAGCGTGACGGCTTGTTCTCATGGAATAGATCACCACCGAGAAGTATAAAATCCACCTGCAATGCAATATTGTAATCTCATATATTAAACAACAAATGAGCTTGCCAGAGCTGGGGAAAACAAGTGTCGGCGACAGAAATATCACTCATAGAAACCTTATTTTTATCTGCCAATGCGCAAATCTCCTCAAATGCTTGAAAGGAATCAAACCTACGTATCTCATCTTTCTCCATGTAGCCTAGATGGCAGTCGGTTGCTACAAGTATTCGGAGCGTGTTGACATCGCCTTCCCCTCCACTGCAGCATCATTTGACAGTTAACATAGTAACTAGTAAGAACTCTGAAACCAGCATCAAAAAACAGGCAACCATACTGATCGCTTTATGCGGCTATTTAGTCCATTTCACAAAGTAAGCAATTAGAACAACCCCAAGAGAGTGTAAACCTCTGTATAACCAGAAACCAAGGTCTACTGATGTAATGAACAGGATAACTCACCTAGGTTGTGCTGGTTCAGACATTGAACCTGAACTCAACGTGTTGGCCAAACCAATCCGTTGCTGTAAAATCTAATGCACTGCAAAAACCAACCATTTCATAAGTTAAAATAACACCGGCGGACCAGTAAAGGACCCGATATATTTTTCCCAAATACAAGTATCCCCAAATAGCTTAAGTTCAGGTTTGGGCGCTCGGGTTCGCACAGCAGCAAGGGAAGAGAAGGGCCGGCATACCTGGCAGTGGCAGGTGCTGCAAGGGAAGGGTTTAGGGTATTGGGCGTAGGAGGCTAGGGTCCCCAGTCGTCGCCACGACGAGACAGGGGTGAACCGGAGGAGACGACGCAGGCAGGGGTGGTCCTGTGGAAATTTGACGGAGAGCTTGGAGCGGTCCTTTCAGGCCCGGATGCTGCTTCGGCTAGTGGGCCAGCCCATCCGCGCGGACTGATTGCCGCGAAAAAAACCAGTGACAGTCAGGTAGAAGTGGCCTAAAAATCACGGTCCAAGAACAAACTACGGCCCAAAAAAAGGAAGGAGAGCTGCTAGTGCTTTTCTTCTCGGCGAGTCTTTCTCTTTCCCCACCTTCACTTGGCCGTCCTCCCGAGCTGCGGCGGCCGCATCGATTGCTAGGGTGAAAATCCGTTCTCCCGGCGATTTTGGGCTCTCAGGAACAGCCAGGAGGATCCGCGGGAAGGATTCGGCTGCGTCCTAGTGTAGTGTCGACATGGTAAGCGTCGACGCCCCTTTTCCGCTTGCGGGGAACACTCCGCTCGTTTGGTAGCGCGTGATGCGAGGTTGAGCGGTGCCGTTTGTTTCACGGTCAGGCTGGGCGCAAGGAGACCGCACTCGACCTGGCGAAGTTCGTCGACAAGGGCGTCCAGGTGAAGCTCACCGGCGGCCGCCAAGGTTGATTTCACAACCCCCCCCCTCCTCGTCCATTCCTCCTAATATAACTGTAACTATCAGAACAGATTGGTGCTCCGAGTTTGCACGTTTTCCTTGAGCGGGGTTTAGCTATTGGTTACTGTTTGGTGGAGTCCTAGGTAGTCCTTGGGTATGGGTAGTCTCTTTCCAGCTGGTGATATGTAGGGCTGGACAAAATACTCGTGGCTCGTGAACTCGCTCGACTCGTGGTCAGCTCGGCTCAGCTCGACTCAGCTCGTTTCAATTTTGTCATGAGCTGAGCTAACATCTCAGCTCGGTTCGTTAACGAGCCAGCTCGACACGAGCTCGAGTCAGCTCGTTAGCTCGAATGAGCTAGCATTTATCTGCAAAACAAAGCCTATATATGTATTGGATGAATTAATAAGTGATGAACTATGTTAATTTAGGGTTTAAATGATGTGATGTATAAAATTATGAGTATTGTTAGTCTTTTCTAGTGTTAAATTAGTATGCAATTAACTAGCAATTAATTATATTGTTGTATATATACATGTATACTATTTTTTGTTGTGGCTCGCGAGCTAAACGAGCCAGCTCGAGCTCGCAAACGAGCCGAGCCGAGCTGGTTCTCTGGCTCGGTTGCTTAACGAGTCGAGCCGAGCCAGCTCGTTCCCTTAACGAGCCAGCTCGAGCTCGGTCGAATCGAGCCGAGCTGGCTCGATATCCACCCCTAGTGATATGGATCGGAGGGATAAATACCTTGTTCGTTTGTGTGAACTTGTGCTGCTGTGTACTCGTTTTTGATAAATCATCGAGTGAAATCCACACAAATCCCAGTCAGTGTTTAAGGCGTCGCCCTAGGCGTCCAGGCGGTGGCGTCTCGCCTCGCCTTACCGCCTTAAGAACACTGATCCCAGTGCTTAATTAAGTCATATAAGTCATTGTTGTCTGACGGTACATTAGTCAACCACGGAAGAACTTTTTTCTCTCTAACACACAAGAACTCTGTGCATCTTTATATAAAAGAGAGTAGAAAGCAACAGGTTTTACAAAAGGCCATGCAGAGCAAGGCCCGCCAGACAGAACAAAAACATGGAAAAAAAAGAAAAAAAAACTAATTCGACCCAGAGACCCACAAGGCCTCAGCTAGACGCAGGCTGCCAAGGTGCTTTGCCCCAGCCATGACCCAGCATCCTAATTCATTTAGGAAGCAATGCTGCGCTTTGGTAATAGAAGGAGGCTCTCCATCAAAGACAACCCTGTTTCTTTGCAGCCATAGGCACCAGACTCCAAAAATGATAGTGCAATTATGGCCCTTCCTTTTATCCTTGTTGATTCTGCAACTGATATCCCACCACCAATCAGCGAAGAATGAGGCTTCAGAACTGGGTGTCAGGTGCCCCAAAACTTGGGATTAGACAATTAGTACTACATGCCAAAAGCTAGGGTTTTGTGGCACTTGTGTTGTAAGCCTAGATTTTGTGAAATTTACTCTAGAACATAATGTGTGCTTGCTCTTCTACTGTGTATGTGTTTGTGTACTCTATGCAGCACGGATACGACTACGCGTATGCGTATGCGTATCAGTATCAGGCGGATACTGATACGTGAATAAAGTGTTTTTTTCTAAAAAATCCGATACGTGACTGGTAACACTTTTACATTCTTGCTGAAGAATGTAAAAGCTCTTTTAGTGATTTAAAGCCATGCAACTTCTTGTAGTTATTTTGGTTTTTGTTCTATATGCTGACGTTCCACCTTATTCATGCATCCAGTGACAGGAACTTTAAAGGGATATGACCAGCTACTCAACCTAGTGCTAGATGAAGCAGTTGAATATGAAAGAGGTATTTTGTGATTCATTTGGTTCTATTGTTTGACACGGAGTTTGCTCATTGAACTTGGCTAGGGTTATGACTTATGGAACAATTTAAAAGCATATTTTGCCTAAATCATTTTGGGCAGTTAGCATTTGCAAGCTAATTGTTTAATTAAAATTTGGCTGTGGGGATAAAATAACTGTTTACTAGCGCTGAACTTAATATTAAAGACTGAATGGAGAATGGACTATATGTTCTGCAAATAACAGGGTCTTAGTGCCTCGTGTCTGTCTTTTTTTAAAAAAAGTGCCTCATATCTGAAGCTCATATGCTTCATGTGCAGATGGAACAATGTTAAATTTCTGTTTACAGTGCTGAATGGAATGATGTGTAATCTTGTCATTTTGTTTTGTAGAGCAAGATGACCCATTGAAGCTATCAGGGAAAACCAGACAGCTTGGCCTCATTGTAAGTATTTAGTATTCCTCTCCGGCAATTGATTTAACCTTTGTACTCGGTCATTCCTATGTCATTTGAGTGATGTGCATCGGTAGCTGATGATGCTCCATGCAATGTTGATGTGTGCCATTGTATGCTTATCGCAAGTTTGTACTCAGTTTGTTAAGCGATGAATGGTTTTATAATAGTAATTATCGAGTAGGCTCAGGCATTACCTGAAGTAAAGTAAGAAACTACATAATTGTCTGGTGACTGATGAATAAATTATACTTTTGGTATATATAATATGATGTTCCTTTTGCATGGGCTCTACGACTGCTGATCTGAACCGCATACATCCCGTTCTGGTTATTGTAGGTGTGCAGAGGCACGGCAGTCATGCTGGTCTCACCGACTGATGGAACTGATGAGATCGCCAACCCTTTTCTTGCGGAAGGAGCATAAGCTTGCAGTTGGTCGATTATTTAGAACCGTGCTCTCATGTCACCCTCAGAACGATGTGTCCCAGTGGGAAAAAGAACTCTAGTCTCGTACCGGTTGGTGATGAACTCTGTGATATTCACCGTGCAAGTGCAACTTAAAACATCTGTGATACGAGCTCTTTTTTTTATTGTGTGCGGTTGTGCTTCTCTTATTTAGAACTCAGAGACAAAGCAGATCTCACGAGTACGATAAAGATAGAAGGCGAAATGGTTATATAAAGTACTCGCAAAGTGTAGAGATTGTTGGAGAACGCCAGAATGCAAAGGCACAATAAGTTTGAAGATTTATATATAGTGGCCCAACACGGCTAAAGGTCGTTACCAACAACCACTCGGCCCACAGGCCTAATTCGGCCGGTTTTCCATCTAGGGTTAGGTCAAGGCCTCCCCGAGCCTCTCTATATAAATGGAGACAAGGCAGCCGCCGCCGTCCCCATTAACATCACCGAGACCTATCGCCGCAGAACCACCGAATCCAGGGCATCGGGCAGTGCGGAGGTCAAGATGGTGTGCATCCGGCAGGCGACTATCGACGACCTGCTGGCGATGCAGGCCTGCAACTTGATGTGCCTGCCGGAGAACTACCAGATGAAGTACTACCTCTACCACATGCTGTCTTGGCCGCAGCTCCTCTTCGTCGCCGAGGACTACGGCGGCCGCATCGTCGGCTACGTGCTCGCCAAGATGGAGGAGGACCCCTCCGAGCCCTGCCACGGCCACATCACCTCCCTCGCGGTGCTCCGCTCCCACCGCAAGCTCGGGCTCGCCACCAAGCTCATGTCCGCCGCGCAGGCAGCCATGGACCAGGTCTTCGGCGCCGAGTACGTCTCCCTCCACGTCCGCCGATCCAACCGCGCCGCCTTCAACCTCTACACCTCCACTCTCGGGTACCAGATCCACGACATCGAGGCCAAGTACTACGCCGATGGAGAGGACGCGTTCGACATGCGCAAGCCTCTCCGGCAGCCGCAACCTAAGAAGCACCACCATCACCACCACCACGGCCCCGGTGGGTGCTGCTCCCACGACGCACCTACGGCGACGACTGGTTCTTCTCCTCAGTCTTCTAGTTCGCCGGATAAGAAGGCTAACACTTGACGGATGGTAAGCTTTACCTCGCAAGCTCTGGATGTTGCATTATCTACTAATATGTTCCTGATCGCTGCGGAGTTGTTCGTTGTTCTCAAACTGTGATTTTGGTTGCCCGATCAAATCAGTAGTTTCGTTGTAGAATGTGTAGTGTATGTAGGGAAATTTGCTTTTTTGGTTGTTTATCCTTGCAGCTCGCTAAAATACACCGGCATTTGTCGCACTCCGTGTTTGTAAATGTGCCTCTCCTCACCTTTGGTTTCTTGAGAATGTTCACTCTCAAGGCAGCCCAGTCATGGAGGCACATAGGAATTGTTGGTGAGTTTAACGTGGAAGCTTACTGCTTCTTGCCGTGGTATTGCTTCTAAAATCTCTCACTAAATCAGCCAGCTCTTCTGCTTGTCCTTATCTTGTTTAATATTCCTTGCTTGTTATGATAAGCTGAGAAGGCTGACACTTGACGGATGGTAAGCTTTTCTCACAAGCTCTCAACGAATATATTCGTTGTGATTAGGCTGTGATTTTGGTTGATGAATCAAATCAGCAGTACAGTGTAGAATGTGTAGTGCCTGTAAATGTGCCTCTCAACTTTGGTTTCTTGAGAATTTTACTCTCAAGGCAGCCAGTCCTGGAGGCACACAGCAATTGTTAGTGATTTTGACATTGAAGCTTACTGTTTCTTGTTGTGGTATTGCTTCTAAAATCTCTCACTAAATCAGCCAGAACTGTGGTCACATGTTCTCAGCTTGTTTAATGTTTGCAGCAGCTTTCCATTCCTTCCATTGTATTGGCAACTGACTTTTGTTTATTATATTGATTTGAAATTATTTTACTAAGCAATGATGAATCGCCCTTTGAATTAGATGTAGATCACTCCATGTCCCTGCGTTTCAGGGAGAACCTACTTGGGGTCCTACATTGGAATGATATATATCGGCTTTAACTGAGCTTTCTGAACATTATTTTGAGCAATGCATGTGTTTTTTTCGGGTGGCTATTGTTGAATGAAAATGCCAATATTTATTTTTTGGCAGAACATAGATGGAGCAATGTGCTTAGAAATTTCTTGCTTTCGATGATGATTTGCCTAATTGTGAGGTGTAGACAACTCCAAGTTCCTGCTTGCCAGGGAGAACCTACTTGGAGTCCTACATTCAAATGAGTTCCATGGGCACTTTCTGAGGTTTAAATGTTTGCCTATGTTATGTTCATCTCGATCTTATCTTTCACTGTTATATTTGGAAGCTTATGAATCAAATGCGTCCAATTTTTACCTTCACAGTAACCTATGATGAATTGTCCAACATGTGAGGTGTAGGTAACTGCAGCCCTGTTTAGTCGGTTTAGGGTTCTTTAGGTGCATGTTATTCGTCAAGTTACCTACAGGGCTGCAGTTAAAGAAAAGGTATAAACATGATGAATAATCAAAACAGGGCAGAAGAAAAGGTATAAACATCAAACCAATGAGTAATCAGAATAGCCCTGATTATTCATTGGTTTGATGTTTATACGTTTTCTTCTGCCTAGTGATTTACCATCAAAATAAATTACTTTTTGTGACTGCCAGTGATGATTAGTCTGCAAAATGGATGTCCTGTGAACTCAAGTGAGGAAACATGGTACATAATATGACATCATTTGATAACACTGAGGCATTAGAAGAACCCTATTTCCGTTCAGTTTTTGCTTCGTGCTCTTTTTTTTATTCTGAAAGTTGAACTTGATCATAAAGCTTGGTTGGGGTTATATCAGAATCCAGGCCTCATCTTTCAGTGATTGTTCTGTCTGCAATATGGACCATGTATCCTAATCCAAGTCCCCGCTTCAGGGAAAACCTCCTTGTAGAAACATCATCTAATATGATATGAATTCTGATTAGATGATGTTTCTCCAAGGAATCATATTATATGCATTACTGTATCATTTTTTTCTAGTTTAAAGGAATCATAATTATTTTCTATTTAGAAATCTTTTGGTTGCATTTGCCCAATTTAAGCTCAAATTCTGTTTTGTGTACTTAGTAAGTAGCTTCTGAATCTTGCAGAAGCATATCTACAGAGAGGAGGCACCAAGCTCATTGGACTTCCGATACGCAGCTTTTCATAATAGAATGGAAAACGAATTGTACTGTGATTGTTTGTGTACTTTACTTTGGCTCAATCGTCCGACCGAATCTTTGTAATCAGTGAGAATGGCAAGCAAATGTCCTTGACATCTATTATTATTGTAAAAACATGTGTTATAACGCTGATTCTTAGATTACATTTGATTATTCGAGCTGACAATTAGATGTAATGCGTAATATTATTGTCGGATCACTTACGGAGTGCTGCATTTAGATTTAATGACCGTCCAAAATTGTTAGTCAAATCGAACTCCAGTGCCGAGATTTCTGAGTATCAATTCTAATTATTTCATAAAAAAACAAACGAATAGAAAGATGGTTAGGCCATTGTTCAATGAACAGTAAAAAGAAAGATGATCGTAGACCATCCTGGCTCAGCCGTCCTAGTGTCCAAGGAAAACGTTTGTTCTGGTTAAACCGAACACAAAAAGTATAGTATCTGACCTTTATGCATCCGAACATATTCGCCCAAATTCTAATTCCAAAACCAGTTGTGGCTCTAGTTTGCAGTGAGGCTGATATGTGGGTCCAGAACTAGTTGTGAGCTCAACTCTTTTCATTTATATCACAAAAGAGAACAGAGAAGAGAGGTACATGTATACATGGATAGATGGAGGACTACGTCTCGTTATACGACTTCTATCTTGCCTAGACTTGAGCACGGGAGACTGGACTCGACCTAACTAATGCGACGGACCAGCGAAGCCATAGTTTTTGACCCGTAACAACCTACTGCCAGGTATGGGCGGTGGTTTTTGACCTAAGACTCGATCCAACCCAAAAAAATCCTACCCAAAGCCACAAAACCCGACTGAACCAGAAAAAACCCTGACCCGATGTGTTTAACAGGGAGGTATCGCTAATTCGACCCGACATTATGCACTGATTAGATGCGGGTTGTGCTGAACGACCTACGACCTGACCTTTACCCAATCTGATCTCGGCTCGACCTGACATTTGAACATGTCTAATTTTATCGCATCGTGGAGCCTGTAAACCGTAAAAAGGGGTTTATAAGATTCTAGTTACTCAAGGAATAAAATTAGAGTTATTTTGACTATGGGTTTTACTAATGAAACATATGTCCCTTGTGAAAACAAATGCTAAATGAAATACTTAAACTTATGCATCATGCTTATATTTTGGTTGTGCACTTTAAAACTTGAACCTTGGACAAAAGTTGGAATTTGAATTCAAGATAGAAATCTGAAATTGATTTAAATGGGAATAGGAAATAAAATCAGAAAAAGAAAGGAAAGGAAAAATAGAAAAGAAAAAAAAGAAAAGAATGCATATCTGTGGTGGGCCTAATCCACTAATCGGCCCGCTTAACCCAAGGCTGCGCCAACCCATCGAGTCGGTTCGGCGTCGACATCAGGGGCCCATATGACAGCCGCTTCCACCAAACAGATAGCGCACGCGTTCGCCGTGGCTCTGGCGCATGGGGTCGCACAGTCAGACCCATGTGGATCTTCCTCGCCGCCGAAACGGATTTGCCACCAAAATCGTCGGTGCTGCGCGAATACAGCTGGGCGGGTACAACTGACCTACCTGAGTTATCATCAGAGCTCCTCTCCGTTTCTTTACGTAGACCCTGTAAGAAAAATGGACCCAGGCCTTTTGGCTAATTGAGTTTTGGTGTTTGATGATTGACATAACCTGTGGACTAATATGTTTGCTATTGTTTATAATTATAGTTCACAGGATGCAAAGAGAATTAGACCAAGGCAATAAGGATGCAACACCTCAAAAGAAGACATAAAAAGATGCATAGGAGTCCAATACTCAAGAACAAAAGAAGCCCGAAGAAATCAGCGAAGGAATCCAAGAAGCGGGCTGTCAGCCAGCGTCTGGTGGCGCACCGTACAGTGCTGTCCGGTGGGACAACCGGACAGTCTACGCAGAGAGGCCACAGACAGGCGCTCTCGGGCTGTAGCACCGGTCTGTCCGGTGTGCACTGGACAGACGGCAACGGTCGGATCCAACGGTCGACTGCTACAGACACCAACGGTCGGCTGACGTGGCGTGCACCGGACACTGCACAGTGGCTGTCCGGTGGTGCACCGGACTGTCCAGTGCACCCAACGACAGAAAGTTCTGCTTTCTGTCCAACGGCTAGTTTGGGGATTAGAGGCTATAAATACCACCCCAACCGGCCATTCTCAAGTGTGGGAGCCGAAGCAACATACAAGGTGTAATACCCACTTTGTAATAAGAGTATAAAAAGAGAAATATTATTCCTTTGCATATATGTATGTCATCCCTATTTATCTTTTCATGTGGGCATCTCACTTACACCAATAAATAATCAAAAAAGACACCACTAAACTATGCATCATGCTGATTTTCTTTTACGTGCATATTGTGGTAAAATAAAATACTAATGTGACAAAGAATATACTAAAAGTCTAGAGTGGAATTTAAAAGAAATTATGGAATTTATAAGAGAAAAGAGAAATGTATATACAAAATAATAAATATTATGAAGGTAGTAATAGTATGAGCAAAATTGTACCCTTAATCCAAGGAAGATTTACCACAGGGTAAATTTGAATTGTGAAATTTTGAAGTTTGAATTGCAAACTCAAAAGGAAAACAAAACAAAGCATAAAAGAAAAAGATTAAAAACAGGGAAAACAGTACTTGGGCCGGGAAGGCCATTTCGGTCCATTCTTCTCCTGATCACGCGCAGCCCAACTTCCGTTCTTTGCGCCGACACCGCGGGCCCACGGCTCAGCTGGTCCGGTCACGCGCGCTGGCACCCTCTCCCGCGTGCTTATGCCGCTGTGCAGTGGGACCCGCGTGTAAGAGATCGCACCTTCCTCCGCGTAGCTCGCGCTCGTTGACTGACTAGTGGGCCCGGGTTCGCAGCTATCACTCCTCCAACGAACACCGCACCTGGCGGGATCGCGGCGGAGACCGCGTGCGCGTGCAGCTCATAGATTGGGGCACCGGCACACCGAGATCCACGGGGGCGTGAGCTTATAAGCCCTGTGGACTCCGCCATTGGCGCAAGCGCTTGACCGTGGAACCCACAGTAAGAGACAGAGAGAAGAGAGGCGGCCGCTGCTGCACGCGTTCTTCGTCGGTGAAGCCAATTGGGGCGCACGGTTGGCCGACGACCTTTGTCGCGCCCTAGGGAGTGAAATTGGCACCACTGCGGAACCAATCGGGTCGCGAATCCAGTGGATTTCCTCACCGGTGTGGGCAGAACGCGGCAAACTCGCCCCTTTACTGTGGGTGGAGCGCTCTGTTGCCAAATCCCCAACGAGGTACCTCCTGAGCCTTCTGTAATTGCCTTCTCGTTATTTTGGAACCATCGTATACGTGTTGTTGTGCCTCACTGTTATTCCGGCTGTGGACCGACCATGGCGCCGCCGCTTGGGGCTGGTTCGCCGCCGTGGGCGCGGTCGGAGGGGGGAAGATGGACCTGGTCCGTTCGATCCTAGCCAATGGTCGCGATTAGATAGTAGGTATACCGCTTTGGGCGGGGGAAATCGTGGCCGTTGATCTCTGCATCAACGATTAGATTAGATCTTCAAATAACTCTTCGACCTTTTAAATCCGCTTCGTTGATCTGTGATCCTGTGGTCCTGGTGCCATACCGGTTCATCACCTGCGAAATTAAATATGTGCCATCTGTGTGTAATCAAACGGCCAAGATTGGTCAATACCCCTTCGTCGTGTACATTTCTTAAAGAGCCCCTCAGGTCTTAGGGATTTAACCCGCAGTCCAACTAGCAGTGCTCTGTGTCTTGGGAAAACTTACCCCAAGACCCCTGCGCTTTCCAGGAAATGAGGCCCGATCCAGAACTATTTTAAATCGAATAAATGATTTAGAAATGGATTTTTAATATGAAAATAACTACTATAACTTGATAAATTCATAGAAAATCTATTTTTAGTCCAAATTGAGCCATTCCACTTTCTAAAATTTTGTAATATTATTCTCTACCATCTATAGTCTCTGTTTTGACATGAAAACAGTAAGAAAATTAATTCCTCACTTAATCCATTTTAAACACATAAAACGTTTGAAAATTCATAACTTAAAATCTATAACTCCAAAAATTATGATTCCTGTTCCTAGGATTTTATTCTAATGTGTAGATTATTACTGTGTATTTTGTGTACATGTTTGGTGTGATGTTAATTTTCTCTATATACTGTGCTTGTTTGTATTGTGGCGAGTAGAAGAGCCCGTGACTGAGGATCTTGGTGAGCAGCAGATAGAAGTAGCTGAGCAGGAGCTCATTGAAGGCAAGTTGTGCCCTTGACCACTTTTTACCCAATAATATTCTTTAATATCATTTATTCATGCATAGGTTAATTTTGATGGGACCCAATAGGTCACCCTAGATTGTTTATCTCATTACCTTATTTACCCCTGAATCACTTGGGTAGTTTGCTATTACTTTACATGGTTTTGGGATAATCATTTATTATATCTATGTTCCAATTATTCTTGTTATTCTATTTATATTCATGTCAAGTTCATTAATGTTAATTGGAACATAGAGCTTAACTTGAGAAACACGTGCCAGCACAAGGGTTTAATGGGACGCCCTTAGCTGACTAATTAGGAAAGCTAGTGGAAGACTACCTTACCCGAAAGGGGCAAGGGCAGTAGGGGAGTTGCATGCAAGGAGGTTCTCGGGTTGATTTAGCTGCGATGGCGGTCAGACGGGGGATTCTTGCAAGTGCTCTTCCCATAAACTGTAGCGGGTTTTCGGAAGCTAGTGGAACTTTGTAAAGGCCTCGTAGTGTTGCCCTGCCGCGCTTCCTAGGTAGAGGTGTATGGGAGTCGCGACCCCTTGGCAGATGGGTAACATAACTTGTGGGTAAAGGGTACAACCTCTGTAGAGTGTAAAACTGGTATACTAGCCGAGCTCACGGTCATGAGCAGCGCAGTACTCTCTGGTGTTTAAATTATTGAACTTAAATTCAATTTGGTCATTTGCATTGCATGGGTTTATTATTAATTTTGTTCTATTACTTCACTTAAGGTTTGGTATTTACTTACACTTAGTAACTGCTAATAAAATTTTGACCAACTACTTAAAAGCAATGCTCAGCTTTAACCCCTGTCATTGATTTAGCCTTACACATCACATGAACTCCCACCTTTGTGAGTTCGTGTCCACTGGTTCCCCACAACTTGTTGAGCTATGATCATGTGTGAGCTCACCCTTGCTGTCTCACCCCCCCCCACAGGAGAAGAGCAGGTGGTTCAGGAGGAGCCACAAGGCGAGGAGTATGATCTGATCTAGGTGGCGTTTCTCAGTTGACATTGGCGTCGACGATCCTTAGTTCATTTTATGTTTATTCTTTTATTTTGTAATAAGACTTCCGCTATGTAATAAATACTTTGATGTTATTGTGACATTTATCTCTATACACTCTGTTATTATATGTGTTGTCTTCTTGGCACATGTATGAGATGCACCTGGCTTTGTTCTTTAAAGCTGGGTGTGACAGAAGTGGTATCAGAGGAAATGTTGATTGTAGGACGAAACCTAGATAGAAATGGACAACCCTCACTTACTTACCTTACTCTGATTCATTCTATACTTACCTCATCTTGGTCTTATCTCACCTTTTGCTACTCTACTCTGATTAATCTTATCTTTTCTACTCTAAGACAAGATGGATTTCACACCTTGGAATCCTACCACTATGATCTTTCTAAGAGATAGGGAACCTAAGACAAAATTTAAAACTATTTTCTTTATTTAAAAATGATTGGTTGATTGTGCTGATGCTAAATGCCTGATTTGCTTCTTTGATTGATTGTATTATTATAGATGGACATCTTAGCATGTACCAACATAAGGTATTGAATTAGCTATGGTAGGTAAAATATTAATCTGCTTAGCTAATAAATCCCCCAAAGTAACATAATTTGTAACTACCTGCCTTGTCTACTATTCTCTTACCATATGTATCTAACTCAGATGGTCAATACCAGGCGGGGTGGTGGAATTGATTTGCCTCCTAATCGACACACTCGGTGGATATATAGACAACCCCAGCCACAGCCAACAGAGATGAATCCTCCTAATCCTCCACCACGCGGAGTTGACCCACTGATTGCTCCTCAAATGAGGATGATGCAGCAAATGGCGGACACTATGGCGGATATGCGGGCTCAGATGCAGCAAGAACGCCAGGAGATGCATCAAGAAAGAGAAGAGATACACCAGGAGTTGCGCCAGGAGCGAGAGGAGATACGCCAGGAAAGGAGGGCGCAACAGCAGCTGCAACAGCAACAAGTACCACTGCCTCCACCTCCACCACCAGTTCCACCCCGTGATAAGCATAGGGAATTCATGAGTCATAAGCCACCTACATTTGCAAGCTCTCCTGATCCACTAGATGCGGATGATTGGCTAAAGTCCGTTGAGAAGATGTTGAATATTGCACAATGCACTGACCGGAAGAAGGTTTTATATGCTTCTGGACGTCTGATAGGTCCTGCTGCTGACTGGTGGGATTCATATATTGCTGCCCATGATGCTGTGGATACTATTACTTGGGCAGAGTTCAGTACACAGTGCAGGAACTATCATATACCAGCTGGATTAATGAAGATTAAGAAGAAGGAATTTCTATCGCTAAAGCAAGGAAGTATGTCAGTTAGTGAGTATCGCGACAAGTTTATTCAGTTATCCAGATATGCCCCTGATGAAGTTGCTAAAGATGAGAGGAAGCAGAAGCATTTTATTGAAGGACTTAATGGACCCCTGCAGTATGCTCTGGTAGCACATACATTTCCATCATTTTAGAGGCTACTCGATAAGGCGCTAGCTATTGAACATAAGCGTGTTCAGCTGGGAGATTTGAAGAGAAAGGCTATATCTCAAGGACAAGGAAGCAGCAGTGTTCGTCCTCGCTACAGTTCACCCTAGAGTACACCAGTTCGCACTGGTGGAGGCCAGCGCCCAGTGCAGCAATCACCACTGAGGACTCCACCTCCTCGATAGGCTACCCCTACTGGCACCCCGACGAAGTTCTCAGGACAGAGTCCAGGCACTACGTGTTTCAAGTGTGGGAAGACTGGACACTATGCAAATGTCTGCCCACAGAGGATTGCTACTACTCCAGTTCAGAATAGGCAGCAAACTCCAGGATCTAGCAAGGGATATTCTATTGCTAAGGTTAATCAAGTCAGCGTTGATGCTACTCCGGATTGTGCTGACATCGTACTTGGTATGTTTTATGTTAATGCAATTCCTGCAACCATCTTATTTGACTCTGGTGCTACACATTCATTTATGTCTGCTAGATATGCCAACACAAATGAAATACCACTGCTAAAAATGAGAAAACCCATGATAGTAATTACACCTAAAGGGCCTGTTGAGGCGAATCAAATGACACGTAGATTGACATTGACAATTATGGGTAGAGAATTTGGAGCTACTGCTATAATATTAGAGGCAAGCAGTATAGATCTGATCCTTGGTATGTCATGGTTAAGAAAGGCAAAGGCCATTATAGCATGTGGTAGAGGTACCGTAGAACTCACTACCAGTAAAGGAGAAAGATTTCAAGTTAATATTGTAGTGACCACCTCATCCAAACGTGCAATGTTCTTTATACCTGAGGAGTTTGTTGGTGACAACATCCGTGTGGTTAGAGATTTTCCGGATGTCTTTCCAGAGGAGTTACCAGGGATGACACCTGATAGAGAAGTTGAGTTTGTTATTGATCTCCTACCTGGAACCGCCCCCATTTCTAAACGACCATACAGGATGTCTGTAGAAGAGTTAAAAGAACTTAAGAAACAGTTGACGGAGTTGCAAGAGGCTGGGTACATTCGTCCGAGTTCCTCACCTTGGGGAGCACCGGTTCTGTTTGTACAGAAGAAGGATGGATCACAAAGAATGTGTGTGGATTGTAGATCTCTCAATGATGTTACGGTGAAGAACAAGTATCCATTACCCCGTATTGAGGATTTATTTGATCAAATGAGAGGTGCTAGGGTATTCTCGAAGATTGATCTCCGATCGGGTTACCATCAGATGAGGATTAGACCATCGGATATTCCTAAGATAACATTCTCGACTCGTTATGGATTATATGAGTTCACTGTTATGTCATTTGGATTAACCAATGCACTAGCTTATTTTACGAACTTGATGAATAAGGTGTTTATGGAGTATTTGGACAGATTCGTCGTGGTATTCATCGACGATATTCTTATCTATTCCAAGAGTGATGGAGATCATGAGGAACATCTAAGGTTGGTGCTATAGAAGCTACAAGATAACCAGCTATATGCCAAGTTCAGCAAGTGCGAGTTTTGGATTGGCGAGGTGCCATTTCTTGGTCATATTATTTCTAATGGAAGAATTTCAGTGGATCCTGCTAAGGTTAAGGAGATAATGGAGTGGAGAGTACCCACTACAGTTACTGAGATTCAGAGTTTCTTGGGATTAGCAGGCTATTATCGGAGATTTATTGAAGGATTTTCTATGATTGCTAAACCTATGACTTCGCTTTTGGAGAAAGGAAGATAATTTAAGTGGGACGAGAAGTGCCAAGATAGTTTTGACCAATTGAAGAAGAGATTGATGTCGCCACCAGTGTTGGTTATGCCAGACTTACAGAAAGGATTTGATATCTATTGTGATGCATGTGGCCAAGGCTTGGGATGTGTGCTCATGCAAGAAGGACATGTGATTGCCTATGCTTCTCGTCAATTGCGGAAACATGAATTGAACTACCCCACGCATGACTTGGAATTGGCAGTCGTTGTGCATGCGCTTAAGATATGGAGACATTATATCATGGGAACCAAGTGCCAAGTGTACACGGATCATAAGAGTCTGAAGTATATATTCACTCAGAAGGATCTCAACCTTAGGCAACGCCGTTGGTTGGAGCTTATTAAGGATTATGATTTGGAGATTCACTATCACCCGGGCAAGGCAAATTTGGTTGCAGATGCCTTAAGTCGCAAGGAGCATGTTCATTCAGCTATTGTTGCCCAGCTACCCGACGAGATTGTTGAGGATTTCAGGAGACTTAACCTGGGGATAGTTGCTCACACTAAAGGAGTTACTATTGATGTGGAACCTACTTTAGAGCAAGAAATCCGCAAAGGACAAATTGGTGATGCAAAAATACAAGAGATTAAGTATCTGATTATTGAAGGTCGAGGTCCGGAAATCATGGAAGATGAGCAAGGCACCGTATGGTTCAAGGACAGGATGTGTGTTTCTGATATTGAAAGCCTTCGAGAGACTATATTGAAGGAGGCCCATGACTCGGATTATTCTATTCATCCTGGTAGTACCAAGATGTATCAGGATTTGAAGCGGAAGTATTGGTGGTATGGATTGAAGAGAGATGTAGCTGCACATGTGGCTATGTGCGATGAATGTCAAAGAGTTAAGGCTGAACACCAGAGACCAGCTGGACTACTGCATCCACTGAAGATACCCGAGTGGAAGTGGGAAGAGATTGGTATGGATTTCATTACTGGTTTGCCTCGCACCCAGAAAGGATATGATGCTATATGGGTGATTGTGGATAGATTGATTAAAGTGGCTCACTTCATTCCTGTGAAGACTACATATAAAGGTTCTCAGCTAGCAGAGTTATATATGGCTCGGATTGTGTGCTTACATGGAGTACCAAAGAAGATCGTGTCTTATCGAGGTTCACAGTTTACCTCAAGATTTTGGAGAAGCTTTCATGAGAACATGAGTACAAAGTTGAATTTTAGCACGGCCTATCACCCTCAGACTGATGGACAGACTGAAAGGACTAATCAAGTTTTGGAAGATATGTTGAGAGCATGTGCCCTTCAGCATGGAGGAAGTTGGGATAAGAGTCTACCTTATGTTGAATTCTCATATAATAATAGCTATCAGGCCAGTCTAAAGATGTCACCTTTTGAAGCTCTATATGGCAGGAAATGCAGAACTCCTTTGTATTGGGATCAGACTGGAGAAAGACGGTTCTTTGGGCCTGAACTGATTCAAGAAGCAGAAGAACAAGTCCGTATAATTCGAGAGAATTTGAGGGTGGCTCAAACCAGGCAAAAGAGCTACGCAGATAATAGAAGGAGACCACTGGAATTTGAAGAAGGAGATTATGTGTACCTCAAGGTGTCACCACTTCATGGAATGAGGAGATTCAAAGTCAAGGGAAAATTGTCCCCTCGCTATATTGGACCATTCTTGATCTTTAGGCGAGTTGGGGAGATGGCATACCAACTCGAACTACCTGCTAGTCTATCAGATGTGCATAATGTGTTCCACGTGTCTCAGCTCATGAAGTGTCTTCGTGTCCCTGAGGAACAGTTACCAATGGAAGAGCTCAGTGTTCAGGGTGATTTGACTTACACGGAGTACCCGATCAAGATTTTGGATACATTGACTCGAGTTATAAGAAATAAGGTGATAAAGATGTGCAAAGTGCAATGGAGTCACCATGGCGAAGATGAAGCAACATGGAAAGAGAAGAAGAGCTTCGCATAGATTTTCCCCATCTTTTCCCTCGTTCTTCCTAAATCTCGAGGACGAGATTATTTTTAAGGGGGGTAGGATTTGTAATACCCACTTTGTAATAAGAGTATAAAAAGAGAAATATTATTCCTTTGCATATATGTGTGTCATCCCTATTTATCTTTTCATGTGGGCATCTCACTTACACCAATAAATAATAAAAAAAAGACACCACTAAACTATGCATCATGCTGATTTTCTTTTGTGTGCATATTGTGGCAAAATAAAATACTAATGTGACAAGGAATATACTAAAAGTCCAGAGTGGAATTTAAAAGAAATTATGGAATTTATAAGAGAAAAGGGAAATGTATATACAAAATAATAAATATTATGAAGGTAGTAATAGTATGAGCAAAATTGTACCCTTAATCCAAGGAAGATTTACCACAGGGTAAATTTGAATTGTGAAATTTTGAAGTTTGAATTGCAAACTCAAAAGGAAAACAAAACAAAGCATAAAAGAAAAAGATTAAAAATAGGGAAAACAGTACTTGGGCCGGGAAGGCCATTTCGGCCCATTCTTCTCCTGATCACGCGCAGCCCAACTTCTGTTCTTTGCGCCGACACCGCGGGCCCACGGCTCAGCTTGTCCGGTCACGCGCGCTGGCGCCCTCTCCCGCGTTCTTATGCCGCTGTGCAGTGGGACCCACGTGTAAGAGATCGCACCTTCCTCCGCGTAGCTCGCGCTCGTTGACTGACTAGTGGGCCCGGGTTCGCAACTATCTCTCCTCCAACGAACACCGCACCTAGGGGATCGCGGCGGAGACCGCGTGCGCGTGCAGCTCATGGGTTGGGGCACCGGCACACTGAGATCCACGGGGGCGTGAGCTTATAAGTCTTGTGGACTCCGCCATTGGCGCAAGCGCTTGACTGTGGAACCCACAGTAAGAGACAGAGAGAAGAGAGGCAATCGCTGCTGCACGCGTTCTTCGTCGGTGAAGCCAATTGGGGCGCACAGTTGGCCGACGACCTTCGTCGTGCCCTAGGGAGTGAAATTGGCACCACTGCGGAACCAATCGGGTCGCGAATCCAGTGGATTTCCTCACCGGTGTGGGCAGAACGCGGCAAACTAGCTCCTTTACCGTGGGTGGAGCGCTCTGTTGCCGAATCCCCAACGAGGTACCTCCTAAGCCTTCTATAATTGCCTTCTCGTTATTTTGGAACCATCGTATGTGTGTTGCTGTGCCTCACTGGTATTCCGGCTGTGGACCGACCATGGCGCCGTCGCTTGGGGCTGATTCGCCGTCGTAGGCGCGGTCGGAGGGGGGAAGATGGACCTGGTCCGTTCGATCCTAGCCAACGGTCGCGATTAGATAGTAGGTATACCGCTTTGGGCGGGGGAAATCGTGGCCATTGATCTCTGCATCAACGATTAGATTAGATCTTCAAATAACTCTTCGACCTTTTAAATCCGCTTCGTTGATCTGTGATCCTGTGGTCCTGGTGCCATACCGGTTCATCACCTGCGAAATTAAATCTGTGCCATCCGTGTGTAATCAAACAGCCAAGATTGGTCAATACCCCGTCACCATGTACATTTCTTAAAGAGCCCCTCAGGTCTTAGGGATTTAACCTGCAGTCCAACTAGCAGTGCTCTGTGTCTTGGGAAAACTTACCCCGAGACCCCTGCGCTTTCCAGGAAATGAGGCCCGATCCAGAACTGTTTTAAATCAAATAAATGATTTAGAAATGGATTTTTAATATGAAAATAACTACTATAACTTGATAAATTCATAGAAAATCCATTTTTAGTCCAAATTGAGCCATTCCACTTTCTAAAATTTTGTAATATTATTCTCTACCATCTAGAGTCTCTGTTTTGACATGAAAACAGTAAGAAAATTAATTCCTCACTTAATCCATTTTAAACACATAAAACCTTTGAAAATTCATAACTTAAAATCTATAACTCCAAAAATTATGATTCCTGTTCCTAGGATTTTATTCTAATGTGTAGATTATTACTGTGTACTTTGTGTACATGTTTGGTGTGATGTTAATTTTCTCTATATACTGTGCTTGTTTGTATTGTGGCGAGTAGAAGAGCCCGTGATTGAGGATCTTGGTGAGCAGCAGATAGAAGTAGCTGAGTAGGAGCTCATTGAAGGCAAGTTGTGCCCTTGACCACTTTTTACCCAATAATGTTCTTTAATATCATTTATTCATGCATAGGTTAATTTTGATGGGACCCAATAGGTCACCCTAGATTGTTTATCTCATTACCTTGTTTATCCCTGAATCACTTGGGTAGTTTGCTATTGCTTTACATGGTTTTGGGATAATCCTTTATTATATCTATGTTCCAATTATTCTTGTTATTCTATTTATGTTCATGTCAAGTTCATTAATGTTAATTGGAACATAGAGCTTAACTTGAGAAACACGTGCCACCACAAGGGTTTAATGGGACGCTCTTGGCTGACTAATTAGGAAAGCTAGTGGAAGACTACCTTACCCAAAAGGGGCAAGGGTAGTAGGGGAGTTGCATGAAAGGAGGTTCTCGCGTTTATTTAGTTGCGATGGCGGTCAGACGGGGGATTCTTGCAAGTGCTCTTCCCATAAACAGTAGCGGGTTTTCGGAAGCTAGTGGAACTTTGTAAAGGCCTCGTAGTGTTGCCCTGTCGCGCTTCGTAGGTAGAGGTGTATGGGAGTCACGACCCCTTGGCAGATGGGTAACATGACTTGTGGGTAAAGGGTACAACCTCTGCAGAGTGTAAAACTGGTATACTAGCCGAGCTCACGGTCATGAGCAGCTCAGGACTCTCTGATGTTTAAATTATGGAACTTAAATTCAATTTGGTCATTTGCATTGCATGGGTTTATTATTAATTTTGTTCTATTACTTCACTTAAGGTTTGGTATTTACTTACACTTAGTAACTGCTAATAAAATTTTGACCAACTACTTAAAAGCAATGCTCAGCTTTAACCCCTGTCATTGATTTAGCCTTACACATCACATGAACTCCCACCTTTGTGAGTTCGTGTCCACTGGTTCCCCACAACTTGTTGAGCTATGATCATGTGTGAGCTCACCCTTGCTGTCTCACACCCCCCATAGGAGAAGAGCAGGTGGTTCAGGTGGAGCCATAAGGCGAGGAGTACGATCTGATCTAGGTGGCGTTTCTCAGTTGACATTCGCGCCGACGATCCTTAGTTCGTTTTATGTTTATTCTTTTATTTTGTAATAAGACTTCCGCTATGTAATAAATAGTCTAATGTTATTGTGACATTTATCTCTATACACACTGTTATTATATATGTTGTCTTCTTGGCGCATGTATGCGATGCACCTGGCTTTGTTCCTTAAAGCCGGGTGTGACACAAGGCATATAGTGCACATTTCCAAGAGCTCAAACACCCAAGTGCTTAATAGAATCACTCGGTGATTAGCGTAGGTGCTTTGCGAAGTGCTTAGGTTAGTTAGACCGCTTTAGCGCTTGCTCTAGGTAAACCCTAGTTAGTTGAGTGAGTTTTGTAAAACCACACAACCCCTCGGCTATTGCGCGAGCCGTTGTAATTGTACCGAGTGGGGCGAGAGTCTTGCGAGACCGTGACAACCGCGTTTGTGTCACGGCCGCCACCGTGTACCGGAGGGAACGAGGCCCGCTGCGTTTCGGCCGGAAGCTCAATAGTGGAGATGGCGGGGAGGGTCCGAGAGGAGCCGAAAGCGGAGCACCACTTGCGCGTGGAGAAGGCCCACGGCTCTCTACGGAGTTACTCGACCGTGGTGCTTGGCCCTCGCGTGGGCTTTCCTTTGCGTAGGGGCACCAACGAGGATTAGTCGGGACCTTGCGTGGTTCCGGATACCTCGGTAAAAATACCGGCGTCATCCACGAGAGTTTGCTTCTCTACTTTGCTCTTTAAGTTTCCGCATTTATATTAAGCATTTAAGTTTCAATCTTGTATTCATATTTATTTAGTGTAGATTGAAACTTAGCCTTTGCGGTAGAGATAGCAACACTTAGACAAAACCTAGTTTGCACACTCTAGTTTGATTATTTGTATAGGTTTTGCTCTAGGGATTTATTTGTGGCCTAGTTTTGTAAAAGTTTTAGAAGTCCTAATTCACCCCCCCTCTTAGGCATCACCCGTTTCCTACAGACCCAATCACCAAACGACGCCAAGAGAGGACCGGAGGGTAGGGTGTGGGGAAGCAATCGTTGCGCGCCATCTCCGCCCGGCCTTCGTTTCGATCTCGGTGGCACTCGCGGGTGGTCAACGGTGGATCTTAGAAGAGCGCTCAAGGCTCACCCGTGCCTGGGGCAGCCGTGTGTGGCCGGAATTGCTCATCAGAGCATGGATTTCGGCGCCATTCGCTTTTTGCCATGGGCAGGGATCTTCGCGGCGTAGTCACCGGTAAGACCATTTCCATCGCATTCACCGCTCCCTAGGGTTCGTGTAGATGCCCTCAGTTTCACTTTTGAGGCACTGACGCATCAGTCCGGTGGGCTCGCCGGAGTTCTCCACCGTGGGTGGTCCCACCGTCGCGTTCGGTCGGTGTAAGGTGGGAGATGGGCCTTAGGCCGTTGATTGACGCATCGACGCTCTAGATTATATCTAAGCCACTTGTTATCTTGGGCGTCGATCAGAGTATGGATGGATCCGATTGAACATGGCGTACCCCTTCTGTTATTTAAATCATAGCCGTCGATCGGCGATCTGATAGCCAAGACTTCATACCGATTCGGTGAACCAAATCTGGGCATCCAATCGGGATCGGACGGGTAGCACTGGCACCGATTCACTTTACTTAAGATCTAATTTGGACGGTTGAATAGCGATCAGACGGATCTCGTTAGCCGATATCCTTTCGGGCGTAAAAACATGCAAAACAACCCCTGGGATCCTAGAGAATTAACCCGTTGTCCACCTCAAATCAAAACAATTGCAAGTAGGCCCTGGATTTTATGAATTTAACCCCGAGCTTTTGGTAAATAGGACCCATAGTCCGAGGGAATTCTAATTAATATAAATCAATTCTAGAATTGAGTTTGTGAATACCAAACACTTAGAAAATTCATATCTCTCATGTTTTAACTAAGTCTTCTTCTGTTCCAGTTGCTTTAGTTTCATAAAAATATTTCTTATATAGTAACAACATAGATTATACAATACCACACACTTTATAATTAGGTATTTATTTAACCTATGTTTTGTAGATTAATCTATCTAATTAAAGCTAAGTGTGACATGTTAATTTGGTCCCAATTCATTTGTAACCTAGATTGTGGATGAATTACCTATTTATTAGTAACCCCTTACCACATGAATGACAATAACTAACATATAATGTATGTTACCACTAATTAATCACCAAAAGCTTCTGTTGAGCATATTTTCTTAACCGTAGCTCCGATTTTAGTCGTTCTCGATCCTACGATCTCGTAGCAACACGTAGAACATGATATTGCAGTTTGTTATCATGTTTGGTGTGATTTTAATTTCTCCTATTCATATTGTTTGTTTGTATTTTTGCGAGTAGATGAGCAAGTGACCTAGGAGTCCGGAGCACAGCAAGAGCTCGTTGAATGCAAGTTGTGCCCTTGATCACTCTTTTTTACCTATTAATGTTCCAATTAATCACTGTAACATGCTTATGTTAATTTTGATGGGATCTAATAGGTTACCCTAATTTGGTCAACTTTACACCTTGCTCACCACTGAACTTTTTGGGTAGAATCTGATATTGCTCTATGTCGTTTTGGGTGTTAAGATACATGTATTCTTGATCATACTATTTATTGTCAATGGATTATTTTCTGTTCATATAAGATTATTATGTTAATTGGAATACAGAGCGACCATTCAGAAAAAACAATGCTACCACAAGGGTGAAATGGGACGCTCTTGGCTGATTAATTTGGAAAGCTAGTGTGAGCTAACCTTTTCCCGAAAGGAGCAAGCAGGCTAGAGGATGCAGGTGTTGGGAGGTCTTCGGGTCGGCCTGTCTTTTTTGGTTTTCAGACTAGGGATTCCTATACCGTTTTTGGCCTCGAAACCGTAGTAGGTTCTCTCCTCTAGTGGAACTTTGTGAAGGCCTCGCAGTATACCCTCGTCTACTCACCTTGGCAGTATTTAAGGGTCCGATCAACCCGAGGCGACTAAGGGGACATGTCTTGTGGGTAAAGATGTGCAACCTCTGCAGAGTGTAAAACTGGTATATCAATCGTGCTCACGGTCATGAGCGGCTCAGACCCTCACATGAGTAACTTATGGAATTAAACTTAATTGGTCATTTGCATCGCATTGTAGGTTTTATTATTAATTTTAATCTCTTACTTTATTAGGACGATACTTACTTATACTTAGTAACTTCTAATAAAATTTAACCAATTTATTAAAAGCAATGCTTTGCCTTCACCATTATTTGTTGATCAACCTGACACTATACATGAGCCCCCACCGTAAGTAAGCTCATGCATATTATTCCCCGCACTTGTTGAGCGATGAATATATTTGAGCTCACTCTTGCAATAAAGCTCCACACCACAGGTGAAGAGCAGGTGGCCCTGGAGGAAGACTACTACGAGGAATTCGACGAGGTCTATGGTGTCGTCTCCCAGTCAGCTTATTGGCGCCAAGGGACAATAATGTTATTATTTCGTTCTATTTATTATCATTTATTTGTAAGACATTTCGTTATGTAATAAAGATTGTGACATTCGTCACTATACACCGAGTCATTATATGTGTCGATCTCATTTGACGCATCCGGATTTGCCTTTAAATCCGGATGTGACAGAGCCGTAGATAGCACTCGCCTCCGAAGTGCCAGCGTCGCGTCGAGCATGTCGTCGTTGAGTATGTCGAAGTTGATAGTCAGTGTACTCACATGTTCTTTATCTCTACAACTATTAAGACTCATCTGTAGACTACCCCCGCCCGCCCCCACTTAGCCACGATTCCCAGCCGAGCATGCCGTCGCCCGCCCACCCAACGCCGCGATTCGCGGGCGCCAGCCGCGATTCCCCGTCGCCCGGTGTAACACCCGGATTTTAGGGATCCAAAACCCGGGGTTAACATAAACACCAGGTATGCTGGGACCAAGTCTCACACATATGATGTATAGTGGCACAGGATCGAATGTCACAACTTTATATATAACAGGAGTTCTATACAAAATAAATAATTACATTATAAGGAGACAACGGTCCAGCAACCCAAAGTTGACTGGGAGACGACGACCTAGACCTCTCTCGAACTCATCACAGCATCCTCCATGAGCATCATCCTGCAGTACCTGGTCTTGACCTGTGGTGTATGTGAGACAGCAAGAGTGAGCTCACATACGTTCATCGCTCAACAAGTTGTGGGGAATAATGTGCATGAACTCGCCAAAGGTGGGAGCTCACGTGAAGTGTAAGGCTTACCAAAGAAGATGGTTAGAGCTGAGCATTGCTTTTAAAGTTGGTCAAAATTTTATTAGCAGTTACTAAGTATAAGTAAATACCAAACCCAATTAAGTAATAGATCAAAAGTAACAACACCACCTGCAATGCAATGCATATGACAAATTGAATTTAGTTCCATAAATTAATCATGTGAGGGTCCGAGCTGCTCATGACCGTGAGCACGGCTAGTATACCAGTTTTACACTCTGCAGAGGTTGCGCATCTTTACCCACAAGCCGTGTTACCCATCTGCCAAGGGGTCATGAATCCCATACACCTCTACCAAGGAAGCGAGGCAGGGTGACACTACGAGGCCTTTACAAAGTTCCACTAGCTTCCGAAAACCCGCTACAGTTTATAGGAAGATCCAGTGCAGGAATCCCTTGCAGGACCGCCATCGCAGCAAAATCCTCCCGAGGGCCTCCCTACACTGACCTCTCCCCTACTGCCCTTGCCCCTTTCGGGTAAGGTAGTCTTCCACTAGCTTTCCTAATTAATCAGCCAAGGGCGTCCCATACCACCCTTGTGGTAGCACTGTTTTCCCGGGTGGTCGCTCCATGTTCCAATTAACATAATGATCTTAACATGAACATTAAATAACAACTGATAACAAAAAGTGTAATCATGAATAGTGTATCTCCATACCCAAAACCACATATAGCACTAGCAAGTACTACCCAGAAAGATCAGTGGTAAACAAGGTATAAAGATAATCAAACTAGGTAACCTGTTGGGTCCCATCAAAATTATCCTATGCAGATCATTATGATTAATCAGAACATGGCTGGGTAAAAAGAAGTGATCAAGGGCACAACTTGCCTGGGCCTTGAGATTCCAGGTACCAGGATGATCTTCAGATGACTCGTGACCTCACTGCTAGTCGTAGCAATTCAAACAAACAGTGTAGGCAAAATTTAACATCACACCAAACAAGTAAACAAAATACATAATAATAATCTACACATTAAAATAAGGTTCTAGGAACAGGAATCATTAATTTTGGAGTTATAGATTTTAAGTTATGGATTTCCAAAGGTTTTATGTGTTTAAAATAGATTAAGTGAGAGATTAAATTTCTAACTGTTTTCATGACAAAACAGAGGTTCTAGGTGATAGAGAATAAAATTACAAAATTTTAGAAAGTGGAATGGATTAATTTGGAGCAAGTATGAATTTTCTATGAATTATCTAAGTTCTAGCAATTATTTTCATATTAAAAATCTATTTTCTATTTTATTTATTCAATTTAAACGAGTTCTGGACTGGGCCTCAATTACAGGAAAGTCCAGGGTTCTCGGCGCAAATCTGTCCATGACTCATAATCACCCTGACATGGACGGCGGGTTTATTTCTGCGAAACCGAGGGACTCTTTAGCTAAATGGCACCGCGAAGAGGTATCTTTTAATTCTGGCCGTTGGATCGACCACGGATGGCTCCGATTAGATCGACCCGATTTAAAACCTGCTCTGACTCGACACCGTCGGATCCGAAATCCACGGCACAGCCCCGCTCATGCCCCACTTGAGCCTGAGTCGTTGGATCGAATCACGACGGCCACCATTTACCCATACCGATTCGTTACACGAGTTCTAATCCTGATCCTCGGTTTTGCATCCAACGGTCGCGGCTGAATGGGTTCTGGATCTAATCGTGTCCACCCATCCATGGACGGACGGTGCAGGGGCCTTCTTCCCCCCCAACGGAGCCGAGCTGAGGTGCGCCCTTGCCCATGGCGGCCACCACGTCGGAGCTCCCCAAATTCTACCACCCCGGCCACCGGATTCAGATAAATTCGTGCGCAAAACGGAATTGAGGACGGGGTGATCCGATAGGAGGTACCTTAGGACAGATAACGACGGCGGGGAGAGTCGACCACGGCACGGGGCGGAATTCGCCCACCGCAGGCACGGCAGCGAGCAATTGCCGAGAGTCAGTCCGCCCGCGAGCCCCGGATTTTCTCCAGTCACGCCCGCCGCACACCAACCCACCCGATGCCCAAGGTTGGACCGATTGGCAAGGACGGAACCCACCAGCGCAATTCTCTGATCGGCAATGGCGTCAACGATGCACGAGTGTTGATGGGGAATAGCATGGGGAAGGTGCCGTAATTTATAGAGGAGGTGATTCGCAGCTCGCCCCCAACGACCCGAACATTGCGCACCGGCAACGGTAACTCCGATGGGGTTGGTTCGTGCGGAGTCCGCGCCATGGAGCCAAGAATTCGCGCGTTCGTTTGGGGAGAAGACGAGCCTGACGAGACGGGCCCACGAGTCGGCGAGGCACGCACGAGCAGAGCGAAGGGGATGGAGCGGCTGACAGTGGGTCCCGCGGCGCAGCGAGAGAGCGAGGCGCGGCGCAAGGAAGGCTGACGAGTGGAGCCCACCTGTCGGCGCAAGGGATCGGAGTGAGTGGGCCGCGCGGGTGAGGAAATGCTTAGGTGGGCCGAAAGTGAGGTTGTTGGCCCAAGTAAGGTTTTTCTCTTTTTCCATTTTACTTTCTATTTCTTTTCTTCATTTCCAAGTTAAATTTGAATTCAAACTTAAATTCAAACCTCTATTGCTTATCATTTCAACTTATTTTTGTGAAGTTAGGGATATTAATTCTGAATATATTTATTTATATATATATTATTTATATTTTTGTTTTGTATCCCTTCTCTTTCCTTTATTTCCCCTTTCTTCCCTATTTCCAAATTTAAATTTTGAATTCAAATTTAAATTCAAGCTTGTGACTTAGTTCATTTGCAAACCATATCTGTGCAAAAACATATTTTATATATTTCTTTATTTATTTTAGTTCTTTTAGACAGGCTTTCAATCATATAGTAGAGAATAATCCATACCTTATTAGTTCTAGAGAAATCAACTTTATATTGTGGACTTATATAATTTAAGAAATAGTTTAATCATAATTCTCCTGTATAACCTAACCCAAAGGTAATTTAGATTATCTAAGTATCTTTTATTATGTATTTTTAACATATTCATGAGTGGAAACTTCTAAATTATGATTATCTTTAAGGAAAGGTGTTTTGGTTTAAAATCTTTGAGAATTTTTCTTTGTCTTCACAAGGTTGAACTTTAGGGTGTTACAAATCCTACCCCCCCTTAAAAATAATCTCGTCCTCGAGATTTGTAAGAAAAAAAAGGTGCATGTTCATATTGATTCAACACATATGCATAAACAAAAATCTCGGCATGATGCATATCTTATTAGCAAAACACAGGGTCAAATGGACCTTATTATTATTACTAAAATAGTAAAATACTACTACTGGCTAAACTAATATTTAGGTCTTACAAATAGTAAAATATATATATATATATATATGTATCTATATCTATGTTTATCTTCTTTATTCTTGTTGCTCGTTGACTTCTTCACCGACTACTTCATCTCCAACTGGCTCTTCTTCTTGAATTTGAATTTCAAGTTCACCGGGTTCAGCTTCTACTTCTGTATGATGGGCATATCCTCGGTTGATGGATAGGGGCTGACTCTTCCCTGCTGAGGCTTGTCCTTGCTTCATCGGTGCCGGTGTAGTGTAGGCAGCTCTGTTGGGACAGTAGTTGGCGTAGTGTCCCGGTTGTCCACACTTGAAGCATGTCCTGATGGCGGTTGTGTTGGGAGCAGCGGGTCCTCCTGGAGTGCTTGCTTTTGGAGGAGCAGTTGGTGTCTGTTGAGTTTGTTGTCCAGAACTGCCGCTAGCTGGTGTATTGGGAGTGGTAGTATAGCGAGGACGGGAACTACTTCCAGCCTGCCCTTGGTTGACAGCCTTTCTTTTCTCTCCAAATATACTCCTCTTGTTTTCTACAGCAATAGCTTTGTCAAGTAGCCTTTGGAAGGATGGGAATGTGTGCGATACCAGTTGATATTGCAAGGGTCCCATCAAACCATCCAGAAAGAGCTCCTGCTTTTGCTCATCATCCTCAACATCTCTGGGAGCATATCGAGATAACTGGATGAATTTGTCCCTATATTCACTCACGGACATACTTCCTTGCTTGAGGGATAGAAACTCCTTCCTCTTAATCTTCATGAGTCCAGCAGGAATATGGTAATTCCTGAATTGTGTGGAGAATTCTTCCCAGGTAATTGTATCGGCAGCAGCATGAGCTGCACAGTACGCATCCCACCAATCCGCAGCGGGACCAGCAAGACGACCCGATGCATAGAGTACTTTCTCTCGGTCCGAGCACTGGGCTATGTTGAGCATCTTCTCTATGGACTTTAACCAGTCATCTGCTTGCAGTGGATCTGCGGAGTTGGAGAAGGTTGGTGGTTTGTGGCTCATGAATTCCCGGTGCTTGTCCCGGGGTGGAACTGGCGGTGGAGGCAATGGCACTTGTTGTTGTTGCTACTGTTGTTGAAGTTGTTGCTGCAGCTGCTGTTGTTGTACCCTCCTCTCCTGGCGTATCTCTTCCCGTTCTTGGCGCATCTCCCGACGTGCATCCTCTCTTTCCTGGTGCATTTCTTGGCGTTCTTGCTGCATTTGGGTGCGCATATCTGCCATAGTGTCCGCCATTTGCTGCATCATTCTCATTTGAGCTGCGACGAGTGGATCAACTCCGCCTGGTGGGGGATTAGGAGGATTCATTGCTGCTGACTGTGGTTGGGTTTGTTGATTAGCAGGTAAATCAATTCCACCACCCCGCCTGGTATTGACCATCTAAGTTAGAAGCATATGGTAAGATAGCTTTGCAAGGGAATCATTTAGTAGACAGAATGAATAAGCTAATAGTTGGTTATGTACTGGAATTTCTTTGGCAGGGCTGGGCCAGATATTCTATGTCAAGACTAGGGTAATTAGTTGTACGAGGTGAATGTCCAAAGGTAAGATAGAATATTCTGAGGCCAGTTAGATCTATTAAGATGGAATAAGTAAAGTGGTTAGGATAAGATGAATTCTTCAAGATAAGATGAATCTATTAAGATAAGAGAAAACCTCGTAAGATAGGACGGATCTATACATATTAGGATAAGTTAAGACCTTCTGAGATAAGATAGATCTATGAGTGTAGGATAGAATTTCTTTAAGATGAGATGAATCTATTAAGATAGGGGAGAATCTTTTAAGATAAGATGAATTGGTTAGAATGAGATCTTTTTAGGATAAGATAAATCTCTTAAGCTAGATATGTTCCAATGGGGATAATCTAGGCTGTCTTAGTTATTTTATGAATATATTTTATACCTATGTGTATATGCAGATGCAATTGTGGACATTACTCCACAACTCATCACACTCAAACAAAGATCCAAATCAGACAAGTATCATAAGAACAAACATTCAAGCATATAGATAAAAATAATAATAGTTTTGTTTTTGTCCCTAAGAGTAGGTCTCCTATTCCTAAAAGTCACTTTGAGCACAGGATTTCAAAGTGTGAAATCCAAGTTTGTCTTTAGAAGGAAAATAAAGGTAAGAATAATCAGAGTAAAGCGGAAATAGATGAGAAAAGATTGAGATAAGTTTAGAAAAGAATCAGAGTAGCAAGGTAAGTAGATAATGGTTGTCCAGTTCTATCTAGGTTTCGTCCTACAGTCAACATTCCTCTGATACCACTTCTGTAACACCCGGATTTTAGGGATCCAAAACCCGGGGTTAACATAAACACCAGGTATGCTGGGACCAAGTCTCACACATATGATGTATAGTGGCACAGGATCGAATGTCACAACTTTATATATAACAGGAGTTCTATACAAAATAAATAATTACATTATAAGGAGACAACGGTCCAGCAACCCAAAGTTGACTGGGAGACGACGACCTAGACCTCTCTCGAACTCATCACAGCATCCTCCATGAGCATCATCCTGCAGTACCTGGTCTTGACCTGTGGTGTATGTGAGACAGCAAGAGTGAGCTCACATACGTTCATCGCTCAACAAGTTGTGGGGAATAATGTGCATGAACTCGCCAAAGGTGGGAGCTCACGTGAAGTGTAAGGCTTACCAAAGAAGATGGTTAGAGCTGAGCATTGCTTTTAAAGTTGGTCAAAATTTTATTAGCAGTTACTAAGTATAAGTAAATACCAAACCCAATTAAGTAATAGATCAAAAGTAACAACACCACCTGCAATGCAATGCATATGACAAATTGAATTTAGTTCCATAAATTAATCATGTGAGGGTCCGAGCTGCTCATGACCGTGAGCACGGCTAGTATACCAGTTTTACACTCTGCAGAGGTTGCGCATCTTTACCCACAAGCCGTGTTACCCATCTGCCAAGGGGTCATGAATCCCATACACCTCTACCAAGGAAGCGAGGCAGGGTGACACTACGAGGCCTTTACAAAGTTCCACTAGCTTCCGAAAACCCGCTACAGTTTATAGGAAGATCCAGTGCAGGAATCCCTTGCAGGACCGCCATCGCAGCAAAATCCTCCCGAGGGCCTCCCTACACTGACCTCTCCCCTACTGCCCTTGCCCCTTTCGGGTAAGGTAGTCTTCCACTAGCTTTCCTAATTAATCAGCCAAGGGCGTCCCATACCACCCTTGTGGTAGCACTGTTTTCCCGGGTGGTCGCTCCATGTTCCAATTAACATAATGATCTTAACATGAACATTAAATAACAACTGATAACAAAAAGTGTAATCATGAATAGTGTATCTCCATACCCAAAACCACATATAGCACTAGCAAGTACTACCCAGAAAGATCAGTGGTAAACAAGGTATAAAGATAATCAAACTAGGTAACCTGTTGGGTCCCATCAAAATTATCCTATGCAGATCATTATGATTAATCAGAACATGGCTGGGTAAAAAGAAGTGATCAAGGGCACAACTTGCCTGGGCCTTGAGATTCCAGGTACCAGGATGATCTTCAGATGACTCGTGACCTCACTGCTAGTCGTAGCAATTCAAACAAACAGTGTAGGCAAAATTTAACATCACACCAAACAAGTAAACAAAATACATAATAATAATCTACACATTAAAATAAGGTTCTAGGAACAGGAATCATTAATTTTGGAGTTATAGATTTTAAGTTATGGATTTCCAAAGGTTTTATGTGTTTAAAATAGATTAAGTGAGAGATTAAATTTCTAACTGTTTTCATGACAAAACAGAGGTTCTAGGTGATAGAGAATAAAATTACAAAATTTTAGAAAGTGGAATGGATTAATTTGGAGCAAGTATGAATTTTCTATGAATTATCTAAGTTCTAGCAATTATTTTCATATTAAAAATCTATTTTCTATTTTATTTATTCAATTTAAACGAGTTCTGGACTGGGCCTCAATTACAGGAAAGTCCAGGGTTCTCGGCGCAAATCTGTCCATGACTCATAATCACCCTGACATGGACGGCGGGTTTATTTCTGCGAAACCGAGGGACTCTTTAGCTAAATGGCACCGCGAAGAGGTATCTTTTAATTCTGGCTGTTGGATCGACCACGGATGGCTCCGATTAGATCGACCCGATTTAAAACCTGCTCTGACTCGACACCGTCGGATCCGAAATCCACGGCACAGCCCCGCTCATGCCCCACTTGAGCCTGAGTCGTTGGATCGAATCACGACGGCCACCATTTACCCATACCGATTCGTTACACGAGTTCTAATCCTGATCCTCGGTTTTGCATCCAACGGTCGCGGCTGAATGGGTTCTGGATCTAATCGTGTCCACCCATCCATGGACGGACGGTGCAGGGGCCTTCTTCCCCCCCAACGGAGCCGAGCTGAGGTGCGCCCTTGTGAAAGCTCTCTTGTGAGTTTTGGTGTTTGGATGACAACTCAATTAAAGGACTAACAAGTGTACTAAGTGTTGAACAGGTGCTTAAGGTAAAGCCTACAGGGTTCAACACAAGTGAACAATTGTGATGGTCCAAGAACTGGATTATGGATACATGATGGACATCACAAGTAAGATGGACATTGCATAAAGTGAGACTCGGGTGCGAAGCTCAGAGACAACTGATCAAGCCAAGGACGGAGGCAAGAGAAGCTTCGAGGTACCAAGTGCACGGGAGAAGGTCAAGGAGGCTGAGGAACCCAAAGCCAAGGGTGAAGAAGAAGGCTTGCAAAGTCAAGGGTGATCGAGTTGAGAAGAGCTATAACACACCAAGGATCACTACATTAGGACGTGACTTACAACCAATGAGGTAACAGCTACAGTTATGTGGTGTAAGTCATAAGGCTCAAGACCAAACTCTAAGAAGGAGATCAAGGTCACTAGAAGGAGAACAAGTGTCAAAGCCAGAACTGGAAGCAGCCTAAAAGAGCTAAGTTCACCTTGATCTTTAGTTTGGGTTGTTCCTAGGTTTGGAGATGTTCTATGTGATCTTTGCAGGATGTTGGAGCCAAGAAATGTCAATCTAGATCAAGTCAAGCAGACTTGATGATTTATGAGTCCAACATCGAAGCTCATGCATGTGAAATGCTATAGATGTAATAATTAAGAGAAGGTATGTTTCTAATCCTTAGTACATTGGTTTTGTGTACTAATATATTTGTCTAAGTGTTAGGAACAGAAAGAAGAAAAAGAGAAAAGGGGAGAGAATGACTTGGCTGTGTGCAGCCAAGTCTCAGCTCGGTCTGGAGCACCGGACTGTCCGGTGTGCACCGGACAGTGTCCGGTGCGCCAGGCCGACTCGGCGCAAACTGGTCGCTCTCGGGAATTCGCCGACGGCGTACGGCTAAAATTCACCGGACTGTCCGGTGTGCACCGGACTGTCCGGTGAGCCAACGGTCGGCCAGGGCCAACGGTCGGCCGCGCAATCCGCGCGGGACACGTGGCCGAGCCAACGGTCGGAAGACGGCACCGGACTGTCCGGTGTGCACCGGACTGTCCGGTGCGCCAACGGCTCGCAGATCTCCAACGGGCTGCAACGGTCGGCAGCGCCAGATAAGGAAACAAATCGGGCACCGGACAGTGTCCGGTGTGCACCGGACTGTCCGGTGCCCCCGACGACAGAAGGCAAGGTTGGCCTTCCAGAATTGCTTCAAACGGCTCCTAGGCTCCTTGTGCCTATAAAAGGGACCCCTAGGCGCCTCCAGCAATATACAAGTGCAGCCAACAAGTGTAGACATCACTCGGATCAATTCTCGCTCTCCCTCTTGTGTGTAACTCTATAGTTTGTGTAGAAGGCACAGCTATAAGCCTTCAGAGAGAGGAGTAGTGCTGCTAAGAGCTAGAGCAAGGTCTTGAGCGTATCGTTACTCTGCCGGGGTGCTGCCAAGAAGTTTGTAAGCAGCCGCGGTTCTGTTGTAACCCCACTCAATAGTGAAAGGCTCTATCTGTCATTCTGACAGATCTGAGCAAACGGAGGAAGGAGTTGAAATAGACTCCAAGCCCAGGTGTGGCTAACTCCAACGAGGACTAGGCAAGCATTTCAGGCTTGGCCGAACCTCGGGATAAATCCTTGCGTCTGTGTGCTCTGTTCTGTATTGTATCCTGACTCTCTGTCTTACTCGTCTTTATATCTGCACTTCAATACTTATCTGTGGTATAAGCTTTATTTGAAGTGCAGGACATTTTTGAGACATGATCTCTGATTCCGCTGCAACCTACTCGAAGAGTCTTCTCACTCCACTGCGTACTAAGTCTTCGAGTAGAGTAAGAATTTAAGTTTTAAAGTGATAATTTTTATTCGCCTATTCACCCCCCCCCCCTCTAGGCGACATCTAGATCCTGTTCCCGGGCCAAAGGGAGCTTTCAATTGGTATCAGGGCCAGGCCTCTCCAGTGTGGGCTTAGCCGTCCGGAGATAACGATGTCGTCACAAGAGGTAACTGTAGAACTTCTTTTAGGCGATGGTTCTAATTACAAATCTTGGTCTGTCTCTATTTACAATGCTTTCATGAGTGTTGATCCTGATTTAAGACAGATCCTTAGGAGAAGTATTTTTCCATCTGATATTAGTAAAAATCCCTCTAATGATGAACTAAGATGTTTCTCTCTCAATCACCGTGCTTGCAGCATCTTAGTTGATTCTCTTTCTAGAGGTGCTTATTTTGCCATCATGAGTAGTGGTAATGATTTAATTGTTGATGCTCATGATTTATGGAATAGAATTAAAGTAAAATATTTTGTGGCAAATTGTACTACTTCTACTCCCTATATTGCTTGTCATACTAACCATTCAAAGGAAGAAGAACAAGAACGATGGCATCCAAACGATGAATCCACCTCACCGACAGGTTTGTCTTCCACTAGTTATAAATGTCTTATTGCTAACAATGATAGTGGAGACGGAAGCGATGATGAGGAGGAATATGAGGATGATAGCGAGGATGAGTCTTCATCACCACTAGGTACATTTTCCTGTATTGCTTCCACTAATAATAATGACAGGGAAAATGAGACCGGTAATGTGGAAGAAGAGGAGATTCGCCGGTTCTACTCCCATCTCAACAAAGAAGACAAAGTGCTCTTGGTTAAGTTGTTGAGAAGGAACAAGGAACAAGGCGAGACGCTTCTCAGGCTAGAGGAGACCCTCATCAAAACCAACAACTGCCTGGAGAAGATGACCAAAGAACATGAGGAGCTAAAGTGCTCTCATGACGATTTGGTCCAACGGTATGAATCTATTTTATTTGAGCAAAGAAATAATGATGATGTTTTATCCTGTGTTGCTCAACTTAAAATGGAAAACGCCATGCTTAAGAGTCAAGTAGGAATTCTAAATTTAGAAAAACTTGCTCTAGGTAAAGAGTATGATATGTTGTCAAATTCTCATAATAAACTAGTTGATGACCATATCATGCTTAATGTTGCTCATGAGGTTGTAATTTTAAACTTAAATTCATGTGAACCTCATTCTCGCACGTGTGCGCATTTGAATTGTATATCATCATGTGCTAACCCCTGTTGCTCAAAAGAAAGCCAATCATTGATTGAGCAACAAGTTTTAGGGTCACAAAAGAAATTCTGTGGGAATAAGAAGCAACGACAATTGAGGAGAAGACGCTTAGCTCAACTCTCTCAAGATATCCACGGGCGCGTGGTGAAGAAGCTTGAGAAAGGAAAAACTGCAGCAAGTGTTAAGCTCAATAAGAAGAATGTTCCCAAAGCTATAAATGATGAAATCAACATGAACGAGGAAAAAGGTAAAAATTCAATTAGTCATGTTGTTTGTACTAATCATCTCTCCATGTCCTTCAAGCACAAAAAGGGAAGAGGAAAAAGGAGGTGTTTCAAATGCAAGGAATTAGGTCACTTCATTGTGTCTTGTCCACACAAAGACAAGGATGAAGGAATGAGGAGATGCTTTGGATGCAACGATAAGGACCATATGATCACTTCATGTCCGCTCATGAAGAATCAAAGACGTGCACCCTCCAAGATGACCCTCACTAAGCAAAAAGACAAACAACAAGTTTCAAGTCAGGTTGAGCGACGCTTCTGCTACATGTGTGGTGAGCATGGTCATCTACCTAAGGTATGTAAGAAGGGTAAGGTTCCTAAACAAGTAAATTTATCTCAATCTTATTCGCTTAGGAGACCCAAATCATACACTTGTGCTAGATCAGTAATGAGATCACCTAGAACTAGCACAACTGCTATTTGGGTACCAAAGGCCCTTTTAGATGAACGTTATGGACCCATCTCGAGATGGGTACCAAACTGTGCTAACTAGACCATGCAGGTGCCTTGAGATGGACTGGAGACCATGGGAAAGCTTAAGACGGTTATCTTAAACTCTATGCTTAAGCTGTTAATTGTTTTGGTGCCTTTATTGTGAAACACTAATCCCATGTTCATCTCAAGTGAAATAAGGTGTGTAGGTCCTGAATCATTATTGGTGAATCAAGTAAAGGACCTTGATGAGAATCTAAAACCTGTTCTCCAAAGGACGGTACCCGTGTATTTTAAGTACATCATTGCAATTTAGTATTGCTTTTAAGTTGGCTTGATGTGCTACCTGTCCTTAGAGTAGTTATGCTTTATGATTGCCTATGTTAAATGGATCATAATGATGGTTGCTTAATCATGGCTGGTGCTCTATAGGATATATCTTTTGAATCATTCATTGGTAGCTCTTTCATTTGTTATATCCACAACGATCAACTCTCTTGGTGTATATGGATAAACCTGTAACTTTTTGTAAGTCATGCTATGTGCAAATATGACATTTTGTTTAGTGCATGTTCACATGATCTCCCTAGTTTAGTATTGTGTGAATTTCAAATCCATGTCGTGCCCCTTTGAGCTATGAGGTGTGTGAGCAAAAGGAGTCCTGAATTGGTGATAACAAGTGCTCTCATAAAGGCAAAGGTGTGGAAAATGAAGCTATGCAATTTCATTAAATATTCTTGAAATTCCATTCATTGTGATCATAGCTATGTTCTTGTCTTTCATTGGTAATATCTTGGTTTAGGTAATTTATGCCTTTAAAATGTGTTTCTTTTGTGCATCTAAGAAACCTTCTTAATCATGACATGCTTAGATATTTCGCATTATATACTTGATTGTGTTGATCTTCAATTGGTATGTGCAATGATAATTAAATATGAAGCATGTTCAAGTTGCGTAAATATTAGACTTCCTATGAGTATTCATTTGGCTGAGGCATGCATTGTTGAATTTAGTCAACCTTTCATTTAGCCTTAAATTTGTGTTAAGTGGCTTTACAATTGATATTCAAATTGGCATCCTTGTGTGATGACAGTGATAGAGTATGCCTTGACCAAGGTATGTTGTGATCCCCTCTAGTTCTGAGGAAGCTAGAATGTGCAAAGTGCAAGTCATTCAAATACTTGATGCACAACTTGAGGGGGAGCACACATAACTTGTGTCTTTTGAGACTAACTGTTTCTTGAGCGATCTTGTATAGTCTCTAGGTGGAAAAGAGAAGATAAGCAAGAAATGGAGCAATCAGGACTTGGGTACCTCTGTAAGTCAAGAAATTGGTATCTCAAGTTGTGAGTAATTGTATATCTTTAGATTGCTCATGCTCTATAATATCTGGTGATAATAAATGCTTATTCTTAATGCTTATTCTTAAATATCATGGAGCCATGATAATAAGTGAACTTTGCAATTGGTATCTTTAAATTGGTATCTTTCAATTGGTAGCCATAATAGTTCGCTTCAATTGACATCTTTTGATAATCATGAGAATAGAAGTCTTCGTGTGTCCAATACTATAACTTGTTCTAAGTTTGGTGTCTTAGCAACAAGGAAAGTTAGGATAAAGAATCAGGCACAAGTGTGGCGATGCTCTCGAAAGATTAACTACTTTCAAGATGGGAAGTACACTACAACATGGTAAAGGTACAAAAGGGAGTATTAATCTTTTTGCATATATGTATCTTACCTAAATGTTGATAGTGCATATGTTCAATAAGTAAGGGGGAGTCTTTGATAGTCGTTTTTTCCCCTTGACACCCTGCTGTCCCTTGACATCATCCTATGTTCTTGCTCGAGTATGGTTTTTGGTGTTTGATGTCAAAGGGGGAGAATTTGTGCATTAAAGCTTATCTCAAGTTGAGAGGAAAGCTTATCCTAAGGGGTGTGTTAGTTTAAGCTTTCCTAGTGTGTCATTCATATGCTTCCTGCAGTATTATATGTGTTGCATCATATGGACTAGTGCTTCCGTTGCTATGAATTATTTGACCTCTAGAGTGTAATAGATAGTCATGTGGTTAATGGTGCTTTAAGATTGTCATGGTGTTTTAAGATTGTCTTAAATTTAGTGTCTTAGTTTAAATTGGTATTAGTTTGAATTGGTATCTTAATGGTGAATAGTGGTAGGTTGATATTCCTGTGATATATCCACTAATTTGAATGGTGTTTAACTCTGATTATGTGCATTTGTGTGTTTGATTATGTGCATTTGTGTGGTATAGTATCATGATTTGATTCTTGACACAATGCATCCTAAAAAGTGCTAAGGTGTAGAAATGTTTCGAATTGCCTAAGTATGTGCAAATTGGCATCTGAGGTCAAAACTATGTTTTTGAAGTAAGCACATATTTAGGGGGAGCATTCTATAAACTTAGAATTCAAAATTTGTGCTACAAATCTTATTCTTATGTAAGCTTTAATTGTGTTGCCATCAATCACCAAAAAGGGGGAGATTGAAAGCTCTCTTGTGAGTTTTGGTGTTTGGATGATAACTCAATTAAAGGACTAACAAGTGTACTAAGTGTTGAACAGGTGCTTAAGGTAAAGCCTACAGGGTTCAACACAAGTGAACAATTGTGATGGTCCAAGAACTGGATTATGGATACATGATGGACATCACAAGTAAGATGGACATTGCATAAAGTGAGACTCGGGTGCGAAGCTCAGAGACAACTGATCAAGCCAAGGACGGAGGCAAGAGAAGCTTCGAGGTACCAAGTGCACGGGAGAAGGTCAAGGAGGCTGAGGAACCCAAAGCCAAGGGTGAAGAAGAAGGCTTGCAAAGTCAAGGGTGATCGAGTTGAGAAGAGCTATAACACACCAAGGATCACTACATTAGGACGTGACTTACAACCAATGAGGTAACAGCTACAGTTATGTGGTGTAAGTCATAAGGCTCAAGACCAAACTCTAAGAAGGAGATCAAGGTCACTAGAAGGAGAACAAGTGTCAAAGCCAGAACTGGAAGCAGCCTAAAAGAGCTAAGTTCACCTTGATCTTTAGTTTGGGTTGTTCCTAGGTTTGGAGATGTTCTATGTGATCTTTGCAGGATGTTGGAGCCAAGAAATGTCAATCTAGATCAAGTCAAGCAGACTTGATGATTTATGAGTCCAACATCGAAGCTCATGCATGTGAAATGCTATAGATGTAATAATTAAGAGAAGGTATGTTTCTAATCCTTAGTACATTGGTTTTGTGTACTAATATATTTGTCTAAGTGTTAGGAACAGAAAGAAGAAAAAGAGAAAAGGGGAGAGAATGACTTGGCTGTGTGCAGCCAAGTCTCAGCTCGGTCTGGAGCACCGGACTGTCCGGTGTGCACCGGACAGTGTCCGGTGCGCCAGGCCGACTCGGCGCAAACTGGTCGCTCTCGGGAATTCGCCGACGGCGTACGGCTAAAATTCACCGGACTGTCCGGTGTGCACCGGACTGTCCGGTGAGCCAACGGTCGGCCAGGGCCAACGGTCGGCCGCGCAATCCGCGCGGGACACGTGGCCGAGCCAACGGTCGGAAGACGGCACCGGACTGTCCGGTGTGCACCGGACTGTCCGGTGCGCCAACGGCTCGCAGATCTCCAACGGGCTGCAACGGTCGGCAGCGCCAGATAAGGAAACAAATCGGGCACCGGACAGTGTCCGATGTGCACCGGACTGTCCGGTGCCCCCGACGACAGAAGGCAAGGTTGGCCTTCCAGAATTGCTTCAAACGGCTCCTAGGCTCCTTGTGCCTATAAAAGGGACCCCTAGGCGCCTCCAGCAATATACAAGTGCAGCCAACAAGTGTAGACATCACTCGGATCAATTCTCGCTCTCCCTCTTGTGTGTAACTCTATAGTTTGTGTAGAAGGCACAGCTATAAGCCTTCAGAGAGAGGAGTAGTGCTGCTAAGAGCTAGAGCAAGGTCTTGAGCGTATCGTTACTCTGTCGGGGTGCTGCCAAGAAGTTTGTAAGCAGCCGCGGTTCTGTTGTAACCCCACTCAATAGTGAAAGGCTCTATCTGTCATTCTGACAGATCTGAGCAAACGGAGGAAGGAGTTGAAATAGACTCCAAGCCCAGGTGTGGCTAACTCCAACGAGGACTAGGCAAGCATTTCAGGCTTGGCCGAACCTCGGGATAAATCCTTGCGTCTGTGTGCTCTGTTCTGTATTGTATCCTGACTCTCTGTCTTACTCGTCTTTATATCTGCACTTCAATACTTATCTGTGGTATAAGCTTTATTTGAAGTGCAGGACATTTTTGAGACAGGATCTCTGATTCCGCTGCAACCTACTCGAAGAGTCTTCTCACTCCACTGCGTACTAAGTCTTCGAGTAGAGTAAGAATTTAAGTTTTAAAGTGATAATTTTTATTCGCCTATTCACCCCCCCCCCTCTAGGCGACATCTAGATCCTGTTCCCGGGCCAAAGGGAGCTTTCACCTTGCCCATGGCGGCCACCACGTCGGAGCTCCCCAAATTCTACCACCCCGGCCACCGGATTCAGATAAATTCGTGCGCAAAACGGAATTGAGGACGGGGTGATCCGATAGGAGGTACCTTAGGACAGATAACGACGGCGGGGAGAGTCGACCACGGCACGGGGCGGAATTCGCCCACCGCAGGCACGGCAGCGAGCAATTGCCGAGAGTCAGTCCGCCCGCGAGCCCCGGATTTTCTCCAGTCACGCCCGCCGCACACCAACCCACCCGATGCCCAAGGTTGGACCGATTGGCAAGGACGGAACCCACCAGCGCAATTCTCTGATCGGCAATGGCGTCAACGATGCACGAGTGTTGATGGGGAATAGCATGGGGAAGGTGCCGTAATTTATAGAGGAGGTGATTCGCAGCCCGCCCCCAACGACCCGAACATTGCGCACCGGCAACGGTAACTCCGATGGGGTTGGTTCGTGCGGAGTCCGCGCCATGGAGCCAAGAATTCGCGCGTTCGTTTGGGGAGAAGACGAGCCTGACGAGACGGGCCCACGAGTCGGCGAGGCACGCACGAGCAGAGCGAAGGGGATGGAGCGGCTGACAGTGGGTCCCACGGCGCAGCGAGAGAGCGAGGCGCGGCGCAAGGAAGGCTGACGAGTGGAGCCCACCTGTCGGCGCAAGGGATCGGAGTGAGTGGGCCGCGCGGGTGAGGAAATGCTTAGGTGGGCCGAAAGTGAGGTTGTTGGCCCAAGTAAGGTTTTTCTCTTTTTCCATTTTACTTTCTATTTCTTTTCTTCATTTCCAAGTTAAATTTGAATTCAAACTTAAATTCAAACCTCTATTGCTTATCATTTCAACTTATTTTTGTGAAGTTAGGGATATTAATTCTGAATATATTTATTTATATATATATTATTTATATTTTTGTTTTGTATCCCTTCTCTTTCCTTTATTTCCCCTTTCTTCCCTATTTCCAAATTTAAATTTTGAATTCAAATTTAAATTCAAGCTTGTGACTTAGTTCATTTGCAAACCATATCTGTGCAAAAACATATTTTATATATTTCTTTATTTATTTTAGTTCTTTTAGACAGGCTTTCAATCATATAGTAGAGAATAATCCATACCTTATTAGTTCTAGAGAAATCAACTTTATATTGTGGACTTATATAATTTAAGAAATAGTTTAATCATAATTCTCCTGTATAACCTAACCCAAAGGTAATTTAGATTATCTAAGCATCTTTTATTATGTATTTTTAACATATTCATGAGTGGAAACTTCTAAATTATGATTATCTTTAAGGAAAGGTGTTTTGGTTTAAAATCTTTGAGAATTTTTCTTTGTCTTCACAAGGTTGAACTTTAGGGTGTTACACCCGGCAACCAAACGCCGCCAAGGATCTCGCACGCGCCCGCCCGCCCCCACCCAGCCACGATTTCCCGCCCAACGCGCGCGAGTCACGCGCACGTCGTGCCCGCCAGGCCGCCCGCGAATCGCATGCCCCCGCCCCCACCCCCGCCTCCGGGATCCCGAAAACCCCGTCCGCACCGCACGCCCGATTGCGACTCCGTCGACGGCACCATCCGCGGGCGCTGGGGCCTGGACGGCTACATCGTCTCCTACTGCGACTCCGTCGACGTCTTCTTCCGCGACCCACTACGCGCACCCCCGAGGACGCCGCCGCCGCCACGCTCCGTGCCAGCCTCGACCTCGACTGCGGCCTGTTCAGCCGGCACCCGGAGCTGGAGGAGGCCACGGTGTGGGTCTACTTCCACTCCAACCTGGCCCGCTTCAACCGCGTGGAGTGCTGGGGTCCGCTCAGCGACGCCGCCGCGCCCGCCGAGGACGAGTCCACCGCGCCGGCCGACGCCTCCAACTCCAAGGAGGCCGGCCAGATGATGGCCATGTGCGAGTGGCCGCACCAGTGTCCCCAGCAGTGCGACTGCTGCTTCCCGCTGCACAGCCTCATCCCCTGGCCGAACGAGCACGACATGGCCATCTTCGCCTCCTACTGCGCCGCTGGCAACATCAAAGATGCAATCGTGGCCTTAGACGTCATGGACCGCTACGGCCTCAAGCACGACGCCGTCGCGCTCAACTCGCTGCTCTCGGCGATTTGCCGTGTCGAGGGTCGCGCGCAGGATGCGCAGGACGTCTTCGAGCGTACCAAGGCCACCATCCCACCCGACGGCGACACGTTCGCGATACTGCTCGAGGCATGGGAGAAGGAGGGGAACGCGGTGCGCGCCAAGAGCGTCTTTGGCGAGATGGTCGTCCGCATCGGCTGGGACGCAGCCAACGTATCCGCGTACGACTCCTTCCTCTCCACTCTCGTTCGGGGCGGCCTGTTGGACGAGGCCTTCAAATTTCTGCAGGTGATGCGGAGCAAGGGCTGCTTGCCGGGGATCAATTTTTTTTCTACAGCTGTGGATCTGGTCGTCCGCAAGGGTGACTACCTCAACGCCGTAGCCATCTGGCACATGATGGTCTCTGAAGCCAGCCTCGTTCCCAATTTCTCAATGTACAACGCCATGATTGGCCTCCACTGCAATGCTGGTAGCATAGACGATGCTCTTGGGTTGCTTGACGAAATGCCCCTCAACGGTGTCTTTGCAAATTCTGTCACATACCACACCATACTGGAAGGATTCATCAAGCATCGCAAGGCTCGTGAGGCTGAAAGTTTCCTAACGGAGATGAGCAAGAATGAGAAACTGCCTACTGCATCCAATTGCGCTGCTGCTATCAGCTTGTTCTTTAAGGAGTTTAACCCATCTGCAGCAATCGACGTGTGGTGCTGTATTGTGGAGTACAACATTACCCCAGTTGAGGACTCTGCCAAAGAGCTAATAGCAGGGCTGCTTGATTTTGGCAGGTTTACTGAGGTGACGAAGCGTGCTGATGAGATGATTGACATGAGAGTTGAGTTGTCACGATCCACAATGGAGAATATGAAGCGTGCTTTTGCTAAGGCTGACAGGCACCAATCATATGACAACATTGCAAGAAGGCTAAAGCGATATTAGCTGCACATGAATGCTTTAATCAGCTGGTATGTTTTCCTTCCATATGGGTGTAATTGACTGTGTACTTGAGTACCACTGTTTGTATGTGATTACTGATTATTTCTTGTGTCACTCACTTCCTAATTATGCACTGTGACATTTGTTTTTTGAACTACCAAGTGGTAGTATTAACTATTAAGTACTTGTATGTGTCATGTTTTGGTTGGTGTTACTCTCCTTGTCTTGGTAAATAGGGCCCTTTAACACAATGCAAGACCTATAGAAAGGACTGTAATATGTTAACATATTTTTTTTGATTGCCTCACACCTCTTTCTTTGCTAAGCCATTGAATGTTTATTCCTTTTTCCATTACCATTTATGGAGTGTCGAATCAGTTTGCACCCAAACCTTTTGAGGAACTTGAATAAAGAGAGAACTCACATTTGATTCACTGAATGTAGCTCCTCAACACCGTCACCGTGCAGATGCAGCTCGGCATGTTCGATGGGGACCCCGCGGCTGGACCGTTCGGGCGACTGGGCCCCGCGGACGTGTGCTCCAAGGAGCACCAGGACCTGGCGCTCGACGCGGCGCACACCGCGTCATGCTCCTCAAGAACCGGCGCGGTGCCAAGCACAACAGGGACGTGCTCCCGCTCCGCCCCGCCGCGCACCGCGTCGCCGTCGTCGTTGGCCCGCACGTCGACGCCACCATTGCCATGATCAGGAACTATGTGGGCAAGCCCTGCCGCTACACCACGCCGCTGCAGGGCGTCGCCGCGTACGCCGCGTGGGTTGTGCAGCAGGCCGGCTGTACCGACGTCGCGTGCCGCGGGAACCAGCCCATCGCCGCGGCCATCGAGGCAGCGCGCCAAGCTGACGCCACTGTCGTCGTCGCGGGCCTCGACCAGAATGTGGAGGCCGAGGGCCTGGACCGGACCTGTTAGTACTCTCGAGATCCTGGATCCTCGGTGTGCCATCCCGCGTCGTCCACGGTCGGCGGCCATGGAGTATCACGACTCGACGCATAAGCTGCTCGAGCAAATGCAGCAAATGGAAGATCGCTTGACGCAGAAGATCGAGGGACGCTGGGACGCTGTGTGGGGCTGGAGCGCAGATTCGAAGAGCGTTGTGCCAGCTTCCACGATCACTTCACCGCCCTCATGCCTGGCACACAGTGTCTCTTGATTTCATAGAAGGACTACCTCAATCAGCTAACATGAATTGCATTTTAGTGGTTGTGGACAAGTTTTCCAAATACAGTCACTTCGTAGCTTTGGCACATCCCTTCACAGCTATTAAGGTGGCCAGATTATTCTTAGACCAAGTCTTTTGCAGTGAAGAGTTGCACACACATTTCTTTTGTTTCGGAACTGAATTTTTGAGGTGCACAGACATTTATTTTATTTCAGAATTGAATTTTTTTTGTTTTAGAACTGAATTTTTAGTGAAGAGCACACATATTTAATAGTTTCGAAGCACGACATTTTAAAATTAATACAAAAGTGAATTTATTACAGAGCGCACACATTTCACTAAATTTGGCCGTTTGGTTGTGACTTCACTGAATATGAGCTGTGTTTCCTCCAACAATTGATCTTGGTCGCTTGACTGGCAATGGTCACTTCTATTTTCCTTGCACCTCCTGTAGAAGAGGATCTGAATACTCTTTTACTGAGGATTGCCAATGCTAGAATCTGGTGATTCTGTCAGCTGTTTGCATGCTGATGCTTATGTGCCGATTCAACGAGGCTAAAGCCACACATTTCATGCAACTCTGTACAAAATTGTAAGTTTGTTTTGATCATGATTTTCATGGATGTTCTGGTGTACATTTAATATATATTTTTCTCTATTAATTTCTTGAGAATTAAAGTTGGAGGTCTTGAAGATTTGTCCTTAACAGTTTATTGTCAGTTTTACAAGAGCAGATATCTCATTACACTGGTTGCTGTTCTTGGATTTGAAATTTCTATTGGAGTTGTTGTCTGGAACTCTGGATAGCATGTTGTGGTAAGAGCCGCTGATGATAAGATAATATATATGTTGCTCATGTAAAAGAGAAGTGTAGAACAAAAAGGTCTCGACTTATAGTGAGTTCGTTTTCCCACCGTTCTGTAATCTTTCAGTTGGTTTGACCACGGTTGAAGAAATCTGATACTGCTACCGAGACATGAGAGACTATGCACGAGACATGCAAATTAACAAGACTCATACAAGCGCGGAACAGTGTGCTGATGGGGCACAAGGGTAACACATGCTCAGGTCTTAACATATTTGGCTTCCGAGCAAACTTTCTTTAGACTCCCAAGAAAATATAAGATTCGATTAGATATGTGTTGATGCTCATCCCAGCATACTCCCGTTGCAACGCACGGGCATACAACTAGTAATGTTTATGAATACATGGCTATGGTGACTACAATACCCGCATAAACCATATAATGTTTGCGAGTACACTTTCAGCCTTAGGCGTGGTAGCAATGACGCCTTTAATTTCTTATTTGGGGATCCTAGAATATGCCTCGTCGGTATTAAGAGCTAGTTTGGGAGTCAAAAACCAGAGAGGATTAGAGGGGTTAAAATCTCCTGCTTATTTAAAATTGAATAAGGAGGGGATTTTAGCCCCTCCAATCCCCTCCGATTTTGTGTCTCCCAAACTAGCCGTAAAGGGTATGGCTTTCCTTGGGTGCTAACATCAACAATATCATGAAAACAAGTGTTTGTCATTGCACTACTTGTGACAGATAGAGAGTAAGTTTGTAAAAATGCTCAAGAATTCAGACATCTTCCTAGCATAATCCTAATCTAATTTTTCAGGAATTTATGGACCATTTTTCTACGTCAATTAAGTATAGTTTATAGTATGAATCTTCATCACTACAAGTTTCAGAAGTTTTTTCATACTGTTGTGCAGTTTTAAGGCCCCGTTTCGAATACAAGAATTTTTTCCTGTTTCCTGCATTTCAAAGGAGGCCTAACACTAGGCCATGAGCCCATGCGACGGAGGCGACAATCGGAGGCCTAAAACTAATAGGAGCCCAATATTTAGTATCTATAACACTATATAATACATTAATTTAAACTTTACAAATTTCATCCAACCAAATAATCCACACACCTATAACCTTTACTAAATCCACCAAACAAATTGCACTTATACTTAACACAACATCAAAATCAACGGTTCAGATCATTGCATATTATTTGGATCATCCTTCAGCCCTCCCCTCCCCGCGTCTCCACCGCCGTCAACCCCTACCCTCGTGCCACCATCCTCGTCGTCCACCCCTCTCTGCTCCCCTTCCGAGGAACATAGCGTTAGCATGAACTATATGCTAGTAGTAAAATAGTATAGGTAGCTAACAGACCGGTAGGGCTGGACACACGGACGTCCGACGCACACGGACCACGCGATACACGTTGTCCACTGCCCAGTCGTCACGCTCACGTCATCGCGCGTCTGTGTGACCATACCCTCCATGCGATCGTCATTCGTCATCTCACTGATCCAACCCTCTAGGATTCTAGGGCGATAGGCGCCAGCCTCCAGGCACGCATGCTCGAGCAATAAGAATTCAGGTTATCCTGCGACAATCGTTCTTATTTCTTAACCTGTAAAGTGCTAATCTGCACTGATGTATATTATTTAGCGTCTTAGATATTTTAAAAACTAATTTGAATGTGCATCATCATTTACCTATGAAGTGCTAATCTACTCCGCTGTATATCATAGATTTTTTATATAGTGTAAAGAGCTCACCATAATTAGTTTGCTTGGGCCACTCAAAATCATAGGACCGGGGCTGAACACTAGGTAAGTAGAGTTCCACATAGTTTCAAACATCTAGGGTGAGAAAGGCTTCACTCTATACATTTGCTAATTCAGCGTATTTCTTAAGCAATGTCAATCTATATGTTCCACCTTGAAAAACTTAACAACAGCACAAATACAAGCCGCTAATGTATTAATTTTCGTTAGGCCTTCACTAACTCTCAAGTTGACAATGTGTGCAACACATCTCTTGCGTAGGTACTGTTCTTCGGCAATGGTACCATTTGATTCATTCAAGACTCTCAACATGTGTTTTATTGCATTATTGTTTGCACTAGCATTGTTTATTGTTATTGTGAAAATAGTATGCACTAGCATTGTTTATTGTTATTATGAAAACAGTACCATTTCTCCATGCTAACAAGCAATTCTCTTGTAATTTTTCAATATCAAGAAAAACAATGATCTTTTTATGGAGCTTTCAATAATTATCAATAAAATGTGCTGTCACACATATGTAGTTTTGATTGGTATTAGTTGTCCATGTGTCAGTTGTGAGGCTAACTCTACCACATTATTTTTTTTAAAAAAAAATCTTAAACGTTTCTTTTAGACATCATTAACTTCGACACAAGCTTTAGTGGTTGTTCTTCTAATAGTAAAAGTAAACCATGGTCATGCTTTGACCAAAAATAATTTAAGGCCAAGGCATTCAGATAAGACAAATGGTTGCTCATCTTCAATCATTATTGTAAGGTCACCAAAATCAAATTTCCAAGTAGATAGAGTAGTGCCAACACTAGTATTTTCTTGGCTAGGTTCCAGTTGGCCCTTACAATTTGTCTGTATCACATCGATACAAGTTCGCATAGTACTTGCACTTGTCTCTTCCCTCCCCATTTGTAGTTTTTACCTTGGCGACGTGATCCAAAACATCTGAACTTAAGAAATTGCTTTCTGTTCGAACCAAAAATGAGCCGGCGGACTGTCCGGTCCTGAGGCCGGACGGTCCGCGGTCCGGACGGTCCGCGCGTGCGCAGAACAGATTAGGGTTCCGAGTTTTGTGCTACGGTTGTTAGCTAAAATCATGGGATAAGCTCGGAAATTAGTTTGTAAAGGGTCCAGCCCCCCTCCTCTATAAATAGAGAGGTATACGGCCGATTTGTAATCATCAATCGAATCAATACAACTTCTATTTCGCATTTTATCCTAGGAGTAGTTCTAGTCTAGTTTAGGTTTAGCCATCCAATCCCCAAATTCTTCGTCTCTCTTCGGCTCTACGTCGATTAGAGGAGTCTAGGTCGGCCGGCCCGAGCCTAGACACAACCTAGGATCTCTACTCCCCGACGGGGTCCCTCCCGGGAGCGAGATCCAGGCGCCGTCGGCGATCTTCCGCCGTCCCTGCGTACGCGCGGACCGTCCGGCCCCAGGGCGCGGACCGTCCGGCCGTCAGGCAGGAGCCCTAGCCGCGCACCAGGTCGCGGACCGTCCGGCCCCAGGCCGCGGACAGTCCGCCCTTGCGCAGAGAGCACCACCGCGCCTCGCACCAGGCCGCGGACCGTCCGGCCCCTGCGCGCGGATCGTCCGCCCCTGTGCAGAGGGCACCGCCACGGTTCTTGTTGAGTGTTTGGCGCTCCAAAAAGGCGTCAACATACTTTTTGGCGACTCCGCTGGGGACAACGCATATAGACCTATCAAATCGGCCCTCAATGGCCGGTTCAAAAGATAGTTCTGAGGTTTCCACCAGCAATATCATCACACCGACATGGGAAGCCTTGCCGGCTGAAGAACAGCTCCTGTTCGAGGAGCGCCAGGAGCAGCTGATCCAAGAAGCAAAGGCGAAGTTTCTGGCTGACTTCAAAGTGGATAGGAACAACAAAGTCGTTCGGCAACGAGCGACAGATCTGGCTTCGCTCCGACCTACTACGATTACCCCAAATGTAAGTAGCACCAACGAACTCCAATCTCTTAAAGCTTACATAGACGAACAGCGAGAACAGATGCAAAATATCATAGGGGATATGCGAAACGATTGTAGGAGACTAGTACGTGCATTTAATAAATCTAGTATAGCAAATTTTCCTTCACCCGAGGTTGAATTAGGAGATAATACACGTAATACATCGGTTAAAGGTTGTCACGACCAGTCACAACCCCCTTATGGGATGCCGATGGACACGTACCCTGAGCAGACGCAAATCGGCAGCAAATCAGCCGATCTGCACATGCCCGGACCGTCCGCACGTGAGCGCGGACCGTCCGGGCCAGCAACAGTCGGGCCTATTTTTAATGAGTTACCTAGATATGCGCCCGAGCCACCACATACGGCACAAAATCTAAATTACCAAGTCGGACGGTCCGCATACAACGACGGACGGTCCGCATATAATCACGGACGGTCCGGGCCAATGTCCGGACAGTCCGCGCATGACCTTTTTGAGGAGGATTGTTACCTGAATCCTCACCCGTCCCAGCGACACGTCCCATCGCGCTATGCAATGCACCAGCCCATTAATTCAGGATCCAGAGCCCAGGAAAGCTTTCCGGCCCCACCTAGAAGGCCGGAAAGAAACGATCAAACATATGAGCCATATAGGGCAAATGGAAATGCACCACGTAGCTCAAACCAATGGGGGGAACGACAACATACTAACATGCAACCAACCCCACCTATGTTTGACCAGAGAGCTGGTGGTCTTGCACCGGCTGCCATTGGTATAGTGAGGAAAGAAATAGCCGGGGCGTTCCGAGATAAGCTCGGAGTAAGCATGATCCCTGGGGGGCAATCATATCGGAAGCCTTATGACAGCCGATTTGATCGCCACCCATACCCACAGGGAACCAGGATACCCGAGTTTGCAAAGTTCTCGGGTGACCAAGGAAAGAGCACGCGTGAGCACATAGGCCAGTTCCTAGCACAATTAGGAGAATTGGCCGACACCGAAGCATTCCGTGTGCGTTTATTTTCATTATCCTTAACAGGGACTGCATTCACATGGTATGCCACGCTCCCTCCTAATTCCATTTTGTCATGGGGAGACTTAGAGCAAAAATTTCATGAACATTTCTTCTCTGGTGATTATGAGCTAGATTTAGTAGACTTAGTGACCCTACGACAAGAAAAGGATGAATCGGTTAGTGATTATATCCGGAGATTCCAGGATACGAGAAACCGATGCTTTCAAATTCATTTAACAGATAAACAACTGGCGGGAATAGCCTTTGATGGATTGCGCTATTATTTAAAAGAGAGATTAGAAGGCATCCAGTTCTTTACTCTAGCACAATTACATCAGAGAGCTTCGGCTTGTGAAAGCCGAAGCAAAGAACTAGTCAGAACGGTTCATCATAATGTCCCTATAGTAGAACACAATCAAAGTAGTTCGGACGATGAACCAAAGAAAGTTTACACTGCCGAAATAGTCTGGCCCGAGCAGGCCAAATCTTCGGCTTGCTACTCCTTGCAGTCAGTTCAAAAGGAACGACAGGAGGAGGTTAAGTTTACATTTAATGTCGGCAAATGTGATAAGATATTCGATGAATTACTAAAAAATGGTAACATTAAAATTGATTATATCGTTCCACCTACCGACGAACTAAAGCGTCGCGCATACTGCAAGTGGCACAACTCATTTTCCCATGCCACTAATGATTGTAATGTGTTCCGACGACAAATTCAATCGGCCATTAATGAGGGACGATTGAAATTTCAGGAGGACACGGAGCCCTTCCCAATGAATGTGATCGACTTTAATGGCAAAAAGGTCCTAATTCGGCCCAACACAGCCGATAAGGGCAAAGACAAAGAAGTCATCATCGGCAACGCACGGGAGGCCGATGGAAACAACAAAATTTCTTTCAGGAAAGTGATGGCCGAGAAGACTCCTGATGGAGGGGAGACACTGAAGGTAACCATCACAAACTCCAGCGCTGGAGGGCAAGCACAGACAAAGGGATATGCGCGAGAACCCATACTACGCATCGCGGACGGTCCGGTGTCTAGGCGCGGACGGTCCGTAACATCACCGGACGGTCCGAAGCGTTCCGACGGACGGTCCGGCAACGTCGAAGAGCCGCGGCGACCACGTACCTTCAAACCACGACGACCAGAAATAGGTACGTGGAAAACTAACACGTTCAAGGCAACTGGTCGGTTGGTAAAATCTAGCCCGACCTTTGATCAATTATTGTCTAAATATGTGAAAAAGAAGGCTGGCCCCAGCGACCGGCCACCAAAGGGACCTCGCTTACCCACCCAGGTGCGACGGCAGGTTAGGCCGATTGGACCACCACACCAATCGGAAAGGACGGGAGGTCATAATGTTCAATTAAGACCTAACGTACCTGCATGGACACCTCCACCACCATATCCACCTATGCCATATCCATACACATACATACCTCCACCATATGTCCCAAATCAAATGTGGGGCATGCCACCATACTCATTTGGGATGCCACAGTACCCCGCTTGGGGGGCACCCCAAACATCTGTATTCAATAGGTTGACACCTCCAGTACAAGACCGATTGAGAGCCCTTCAATCCGGTCCACGAGCACATGCCCAGCAAGATTGCCGAACAACTCGGCCCCAAAGGCTGACTAATCCGGCAGGGGGGCATACAGCTACAACCTCCAACAATACGAAAAAGGAAGATGTCATTAAAATAGGAACGACAGATGTCGTCGTACAACAAAATAACGAAGGGCCTATGATTTTTGGTGAATCGGCCAACACAAACAAAAAAGAAAGTACGACTGTCAATAAAATAGCCGATCCAAAATACTCCATGCCCCGATGGTGCCCATCGGGATTGACACGATCGCAAAAGCGAAAATTACAGCGCCTTAGGGCAAAGGAGAATCAGGAGAAGGAGGCGGAAAAAATATTCAATGACACACATCCGCAATATCCGCCACCACAAAAGAGATGGAGACCAAAGGCCGTTGAGGAAAATCAAACGGCCATAAAGACAGAAAATAAAACAGCAACTGTGCAGCTCTTTGCAGGTATAGCAGACAGTCCGACTATAAAGACCGGACCAACCGTACGGGGCGCGGACCGTCCGACCCCTGAGGCCGACTCATCTGCAATAAACCATGACACCTCCGACGACGTACCGACGCCCATGGAGGAAGACGACCTGCAAGGAGAAGACCTGGTCGACTACGGAGCTACACCAGAACACTTAGAGAATTAGGAAGGCAATGTGACGAATTGGTCAGGACCAGTATGACGCTCGGCGATGTTGGGACTGACAGTTCGATCAAATCTAAAGGGATCACGTCCGTTGAGTCAACCATCGAGACCAAGGCCACTGCGTATCATCCTAGTAAGTGGCAAGATGCCTAAGAAAACCGATGTGATAACATCGAGTTAGTTGCTTTTGGTTCGCTCAGCTCCACCAAAAGGCAGGGGGGCATATGTTCGAACCAAAAATGAGCCGGCGGACTGTCCGGCCCTGAGGCCGGACGGTCCGCGGTCCGGACGGTCCGCGCCTGTGGGCCGGACGGTCCGCGCGTGCGCAGAACAGATTAGGGTTCCGAGTTTTGTGCTACGGTTGTTAGCTAAAATCATGGGATAAGCTCGGAAATTAGTTTGTAAAGGGTCCAGCCCCCCTCCTCTATAAATAGAGAGGTATACGGCCGATTTGTAATCATCAATCGAATCAATACAACTTCTATTTCGCATTTTATCCTAGGAATAGTTCTAGTCTAGTTTAGGTTTAGCCATCCAATCCCCAAATTCTTCGTCTCTCTTCGGCTCTACGTCGATTAGAGGAGTCTAGGTCGGCCGGCCCGAGCCTAGACACAACCTAGGATCTCTACTCCCCGACGGGGTCCCTCCCGGGAGCGAGATCCAGGCGCCGTCGGCGATCTTCCGCCGTCCCTGCGTACGCGCGGACCGTCCGGCCCCAGGGCGCGGACCGTCCGGCCCCAGGGCGCGGACCGTCCGGCCGTCAGGCAGGAGCCCTAGCCGCGCACCAGGTCGCGGACCGTCCGGCCCCAGGCCGCGGACAGTCCGCCCTTGCGCAGAGAGCACCACCGCGCCTCGCACCAGGCCGCGGACCGTCCGGCCCCTGCGCGCGGACCGTCCGCCCCTGTGCAGAGGGCACCGCCACGGTTCTTGTTGAGTGTTTGGCGCTCCAAAAAGGCGTCAACACTTTCCTTTTCTTGTTTCCTCTTGATGTTTACCTCCAGTCTCCTCGTCAAACTCTACCATTTCATTCACTTGATTTGCAACGGTTTCATCAGTGCCCCCCCTATCTATAAATAAAAACATGAAATACGCCATCATCCAAAAGAGGATAGCTGAAGTCTGAACTTAAGAGAAGAGTAGAAGACATATGTTGGTGCTGAGCCAACATATGTTCAGTGTTCAGTTCACCTGACGCGATGCGCCGCGCCGACACCGTCGTTTCACCTGACGCCGACGTCATCGCTGCGACCGATGTGGTGGATAGGGTTAGGGTGTCGTGCGACGCTGGTGTGGGGATAGGAGTGTCGTGCGGGTGCGGTGTTGATGCCCTTGTGGGTCGAGCCGGGCAATTGGTTGTCTGCGGTGTGGGATTTTCTCATTCTATTGGACATGAGGTCTTTCAAAATCTAAAAAAAAGTTTTCTAGTTTTAGGTTGAGATTTTCTTCTACTTTTGGTGATGCAGTTCCAAGCCAACACCGAACAAAAATCCAAAGAACCGTCGGTTCGCCTCGGTTTTGGTTCAGTGTTCAGTTCAAATGTGCTCAGCCCATCTTTCAGAAAGAATATCGGATCCTCATTCAACTAGTGTTTCGAATTTCACTCTTCAGTCGATGCCGCCAGATCTTTCATACCCAAAGCCAATCTTACTATGCACCAGTTTAAATGCCAGATGGGTATTTCCTGCTTTCCTCCCTAGTGCATTGATCATCATTCAAACAGTGTTTGAAATTTCACTCTTCTTTTGACGCTGCCGGATCTTTCATACCCAATGCCTACCTTACTATGCACCAATTTAAATGCCAGATCGGTATTTCCTGCTTTCCTTAGAGCATTGATCATCATCGTTCGAACCCTCCCAGGTATCTCACGGCCCTTCTGCACAATGCCATCTGCCAATTTGCAGGCCTGCTTGAATCTGCGAGTCTTACACAACACGTTGATCATATCCTCGTGAGCCGTCTCAGGAATCACCCCCATTGGAGCCAGTTCATCCAATATCCTCCATGCACGGCTGAATTTACCAGAAAGGCAGAGTCCATTGGCGAGGACCCTGAAAGCTGCAGCTGTTGGGGTGATTCCCTTGTCAATCATGTTGTCCCAGAGCTTCAGTGCCTCCTCATTCTTGTGTTCCTTGAACAAACCATCGATGAGAATGGTATATGTGTAGACTGTTTGATCACAGCCATCGTCTTCCATTCTCTTGTAGAAAGCACATGCATCGTCTGTCCGTCCTGCTTTCACTAATGCGTCGATCAGAACATTGTAGCAATACGAGTCAGGCACAAATCCTTTAGCAATCATCTCCTCGAAGAGCTCCTTCGCTTGGTCAACCATCCCAGTTTTTCCAAAACCGTCGATTAGGCTTGTATAGAAAATCGCATTCACTGCAACGCCCTTCTCTACACAGCTCCTGAAGCACGCGAGTGCCTCCTCCAAATTGCCAAACCGGCACAAGCAATTAACAACCACACCATACGTGACCGCATCAAGCTCAATTCCAGTGGCCTTCATCCTCTCAAAGAGTGCCATTGCCTCTTTCTCCCTCCCGAATTTACCCATGGAGTCAATGAGCGCGGTGTACATGGCTGCATTGGCTGGACAGCCTCGCTTCGACATCCTCTCAAACACAGCCAGAGCCTCAAATGGTTTCCCGTCCTTGCTGAGCGCGCCGATCACCAGGACATAGGCATGTTGAGGTATTTCCTTCCCCATTCCCCTCTCTTCCATCTCTTGGAACAGTGCTATGCATTGTGGGAACGTGCCCTCGCTGTAGTGGCGCTGCATGAGAGTGAGGTATGTCACCTTGTCTGGCGCGAGCTCTGCATGTTCCCTCATATCCGCAAGCCGTGCCATCGCATCCTGTGTCCTCCCCGCGCGGCAGTACCCCTTGATGAGAATGTTGTAGGAAACCACGTCGGGACGCACTCGATCTTCCGTGGACATTGCGTCGAACACGCTGATGGCAGTGCCAAGGAGGTCAGCGTTGACAAGGCCGTCCAGCAGGCAGTTGTAGGTGAGCCTGGACGGCTCGACGCCGGCGAGGCGCATGGCCTGCCACGCCCATAGCAGCTCCTCGGAGAGGCCGAACGCCGCGAGGCTGCGGATCAACGAGGCCGACGACGCCGGCGCGAGGTGGCTCAGGACGGCGTCCCCGTGCGCGCGCAGCTCCGCGACGAGCTGCCGCGCCTGGCCGGCCGCGTCGGTCTCTCTGGAGCGCGCGAAGGAGTGGAGGAGGGAGACGTAGCAGCTGAGGAGGTGCTGCGGGTGGGCGCGGAGGTCGGTGGCGTTGGGCAGGGAGCGGAAGAAGTGGAGCGACGGGAGCGGGTGCGGGGTGAGCTGCGGGGAGCGGAGCGCGGCGGCGACGAAGGCCGGGGAGAGGCGGAGGAGGAAGGTCCTGCAGAAGGCGCGGAGGTCGGCGGCGAGGGCGGCGGGCGGGGAGCGGAGGACAAGGGAGATCACGCGGGGCAGCCACGGCGACGGCGCGGGCGTGGCCGCCGACGCGGAGGCGTACGGGCTCGGGTCCGCGAGGTCCGGGTACGGCTCGATCCACTCCGGCGGCGGGAGCGTCTGGTGGTCGTTGGGAGCGGCGGCCGGACGCCGGCCGCGAGGGACGTGGCAGTAGCGACGCATCGAGGGCGTCGGTGACGAGGTGGCGCGCAACAGGTGTTCGACGAAATGAGCGGCCAGGCGTCTGCGAGGTTTGGGCGATTGGATTCTCAGTCTGCCTTCCACTCTTCTTTGTCACGTGGTCTCACTCTTCTTTGGTATTATGTCATCTGTATTTATAATTTGTGAGTTCATCTCTATCTATAAATCTATAATATATATAGGTTTGATGACATATTAGCGAAGCCAGGTGGTTTTGCAAGTACTTGGATAAACCTGACAATGGTAAGGCATAAAAAAGCTGGCCCCTATTTTCGTTTGGGCTTGGCACTCACTACTTTGCAATGACAACGGTTTGTTAAACGACACACGAGTCCATGACAGAAGCAGAAAGCAGCTATGGAAGTTAGGGAGCGTTCATCGACTGTTCATGTTTGAACCAAGCATGACACAGGTGAAATTTGATTGCTCTGCTTCGTTGAGAAGCTTTTGCTCGTTTCTGTCCGCGACGCGGAAGACCAGCCGTTTCTGCCGCAAGACACAGGCGACGAAACCGATGTGCGGAACGAGAGCCCCCGGTATCCAGGAAAACCAGCGCCCGCGGCCGCTTGTTTGCAGTCCTCCCTCCGGTATATATTAACCCGCCCGCACCTCCACCCCCAAACACACAACACAAGCACAACCAACCACCTCACTCGATCTCTCATCACTCGCAAGTCCAGCGATCACCAACCAGAGCTCGGCTCCAAGCCTCCAACCCAAGGAGACAGATACGTTCGCAGATGGCGGGTGCAGCGAAGGCGTCGTGGATGGTGGCCATGAGCGTGGGCGCCGTGGAGGCGCTCAAGGACCAGGGTGGCCTCTGCCGCTGGAACTACGCGCTGCGGTCCGTCCACCGCACCGCCAAGGCCAACGTCCGCAGCAGCCTCGCCGCGCAGCGGGACAAGGAGCTGGCCCCGGCGGAGTCGAAGAGGCGGCCGGGCAAGGCCGCCGCGGAGGAGGGGATGAGGACCGTCATGTACCTCAGCTGCTGGGGACCCAACTAGGAGGACTAGCTAGGGTTCACTGTTCAGTTCATTGCCGGTGCTGGGTTCAGTTCAGACCTGGCTGTGGCCGGTTGCCTCCTGCGATTGTAAAATAGGAATACGGTCACGACGATGAATGATGATGACGATGAAAAGTTCTGCCACTGTATGTTTCAGGCCTGTGGGCTCAAAACAAGAATTCGGTGGTGCTTGATGGCTGTTGACACCTTCCTTTTTGGAGGCGTCAATCACTTCAAAAGAACCACAGCGGCGGTTGCCTCTTGCGATTGTAAAATAGGAATACGGTCACGACGATGAATGATGATGACGATGAAAAGTTCTGCCACCGTATGTGTGGCCTGAAAACAAGAATTCGGTGGTGCTTGATGCATCCATATCCATGTGCTGGAACAGAACAGTCGGTGATGCCAAGCATGAAATGGCTGGCAATCTCGTGGGATCTGCTCTCTAATGACTGGTACAACCGAGACTGTTTTCAGCTCAGTTCCTGCTGATGGTTCGTTCATCAGAGGTCAATTTCAGTCCGCTATGCGTGAAGCTTTCACTGTCCACGTTACGTTAGTCAACCGTGATCATCGTCCAAAAGGAAACTGTTCGTCATCTCCGACTCCGAGGTTCAGGGACAAACTGTGCTTCTGCAAAGTGGGGTTCAGTTTCGCTATAGGTTCTACTTTGTTCCTCCTATAAACAGCTAACCACGCGATTCAGTACCAAATTGCAAACAGTGTCTAAGTCCAAGTGAGCAGTGAGCCCCACCGGATGCCGGTATGCAAGAAAACCATCGGTTGCTGCCGCCTGTTTCGTCCATTCATCTGACTCCCTGCGGCGCTCTCTGCTGGAGAGGGGACGCTTAACGAAGAGCAAGGTTCTCGGCGGTGTCATAAGTCCCTTATCAACCTACAATTTCACTTTATCGTGGACGCTTAACCATGATAGTTTGTATTTGCTAAGTCTATTGTCTAGAGAACCAAACGTCCCACTTGCCGCTAGTTTGGGCTTGTTCGGTTATTTTCAATCCATATATATGGAAGGTGATCGATACAGATTGAGAAGTATTTTGACTTACTAGGGATTAAAACCCCCTCAATCCATATGGATTAGGGTAGAACCGAACAAGCCCTTTGTCGCCGTTTCGGACCCGGGGTCCCTGGACCGACGAGTGAGATTGTCGTTGCGTGCCCCTGCCCAGATGGGTTGGCGCGGGATGGAACACAAGAGGTGTGACAAGCCTTGTATTATCCTGCACCAAGGGTGCCGCTCGTAGTAGGGGTTACAAGCATGTCGCGAGAGGGAGAGAGAGAGAGAGGGAGCCTGTTCGTTCGCTCCTTCCCCCGCGCGAACCCCCTCAGGATGGCCCTGGACCTCTCTTTTATAGACGCAAGGAGAGGGTCCAGACGTACAATGGGGGTGCAGCTATGCGCTAATGTGTCCGGCAGAGAGATGCCTAAGCCTTGTGTACATGCCAACGTGGCTGTCGGGGGAGAGCTTGAGCCCTGTACACGTGATAGCGTGGCCGTCGGAGGAGCGCCTGAGTCCTGTAGGAGCACAACTGGCAGTGCGGCAAGGATCCTGCTAACGTCTCCTTGCTGCCGTAAGGGGCTGAGAGCCACCGGCGTCATGGTGCACGCGGGGCACCATCATTACCCGTCGCCGGGGTAAGTCAAATGGGACGCCGGTCTTGTTCCTTGTAGCCTGAGCTGGCTAGGGATAGGGTAATGATGTATCCCCTGTTGGCGCGGTTGGTCCGAGCCCAAGGTCGAACGAGGCGGAGACTTCTCTTGAGGCCGAGGCCGGGGTCGGGTGAGGACGCGATTCCTCCCGAGATCGAGGTCGAGGCCGAGTCCGGGGGTCGGGCGAGGCGGAGACCTCCTCCCGAGGCCGGAGCCTGAGGTCGGGCGAGGCGGAGCTTCCTGTTGTGCCCGAGGCCGAACTCGGTGGTTGATCATGACTTGTTGTCAGTCTTCGCCTGGGTGGTTGGCACGGCAGTCGGAGCGGGGCGGGCGGCGTTGTTTTCCCGTCATATCGGACAGTAAAAGAGAGGGGCGAAGTGACTGCGGTCACTTTGGCCTGGCCGACTGAGGCGCGTGTGTCAGGATACAGCGTCAGGCGTCCCTTGCATTAAATGCGCCTGCGAAGCGGTCGGTTGGTGAGGCAGTCTGGCCAAGGTTGCTTTACAACGAAGCGTGCCCGAGCCGGGCTTCGGGAGAGCCGAGGGGGTGCCCGCTACCTGAGACGGCCCTCGGGCGAGGCGTGAACTCGTCTAGGACTACTGCTCCAGCCCGAGGCTGGGCACGGGTGAGGTCGCATCCCTTGGGTAGACGAAGCCTTGACTTGAACCGCGCCCGTCAGTTGGTCTGAGAGTGTTTACCAGCCGTGATTAGGAGTGTCGGGGTACCCCTAATTATGGTACCCGACAGTAGCCCTCGAGCCTCGAAGGGAGTGTTGGTACTCGCTTGAAGGCTTTTGCCGCATTTTCGGTGAGGGGACCGGCCTTTCTTGGTTTTTGCTTTATTCTGGTGAGTGCGCGCGAGCGCACCCGCCGGGTGTAGCCCCCGAGGCCTCGGAGGAGTGGTTTGACTCCTCTGAGGTCTGAATGCTTTTCGTGGTGCCTCGGCCGGTCTGATCGTTCCCTCATGCGGCCTGGCCGTAGCCCAGGTGCATGGTCAGGTTCCAAGTTACCAAGCTGGTTTGTTGACGCTGTCAACAGTTTGGCCGTAGCCGGGTGCGAGAGCAGCCCCCGAGCCTCTGCACGGAGCGAGAGGACGATCAAGGACTTTCCCGACTTTTATCATACGCCCCTACGTCGCCTTTCCGCAAGGAGGAGGGGGAAAGTGTAACACCCGGTTTTAAAGGACAAAGCCGGGTGCATCTCATACATGCGCCAAAGAAGACAACATATATAATAACAGAGTGTATAGAGATAAATGTCATAAAACATCAGAGTATTTATTACATAGCGGAAGTCTTATTACAAAATAAAATAATAAAGATGAAACGAACTAAGGATCGATGGCGCCAATGTCGACTGAGAAACGCCACCTAGATCAGATCGAACTCCTCAGTGTTAGGCGGCTCCTCTTCGACCACCTGTTCTTCTCCTGTGGGGGGGGTGTGAGACAGCAAGAGTGAGCTCACATACGTTCATAGCTCAACAAGTTGTGGGGAATAATGTGGCATGAACTCACCAAAGGTGGGAGTTCATGAAGTGTAAGGCTGATCAATGAAATAGAGGCTAAGGCTGAGCATTGCTTTTATAAGTTGGTCAAAATTTTATTAGCAATTACTAAGTGTAAGTAAATACCAAACCTTAATAATAATAAAGAACAGTAATAGTAAAATAATCCCAAAATGCGATGCAAATGTCAAATTAAACTTAAGTTCCATAGTTAATCATGTGAGGGTCCGAGCTGCTCATGACCGTGAGCACGGCTAGTATACTAGTTTTACACTCTGCAGAGGTTGCGCATCTTTACCCACAAGTCGTGTATCCCATGTCGCCTGGGTTTGCAAGGCCCTTAGACACTACCGAGGTGAATGGCTAGGGATCCACTACGAGGCCTTTACAAAGTTCCACTAGCTTCCGAAAACCCGCTACAGTTTATAGGAAGATCCAGTGCAGGGTTCCTGGCTGACCGCCATCGCAGCAAAATCAACCAGGGACCTCCCTACACTGACCTCTCCCCTACTGCCCTTGCCCCTTTCGGGTAAGGTAGTCTTCCACTAGCTTTCCTAATTAGTCAGCCAAGGGCGTCCCATTAAACCCTTGTGGTAGCACTGTTTTCCCGGGTGGTCGCTCCATGTTCCCATTAATTTAATGATCTTAACATGAACGATAATAATAACAAGATAATAACAGAATAATCATGAATAATGAATCTCCATACCCAATCCACATAAAGCAATAGCAAGTACTACCCAAAAATATTCCAGGGGTGAACAAGGTATAGAGGTAATCAAAACTGGGGTAACATAAAGGCTCCCATCAAAATTAACCTATGCAGATCATTAAAATTAATAAGAACATGGCTGGGAAAAGTAAGTGATCAAGGGCACAACTTGCCTGCAATGAGCTCCTGCTCAGCTACTTCTACTTGTTGAACCTCAGTTTCCACAGTGGCTTGCTCGTCTACTCGCATCAACACAATACATACATAGTATAGCCAAAATCAACATCACACCAAACAGATGAATAAAATATACAGTAAAAATCTACACATTAAAATGAGATCATAGGAACTGGAATCACTGAATTTGGAGTTATAGATTTCAAGTTATGAATTTCCTAAGATTTAAGGTGATTATAATAGGATTAGATGATAAATTAATTTTCTACTGAGTTCATGTCAAAACAGTGATACTAAATGATAAAGAATATTATTACAAAATTTTAGAAATTGGAATGGTTCAATTTGGACCAAAAATGAAATTTCTATGAATTTTACAAGTTTCTAGATTTGTTTTTGTATTAAAAATGAATTTCTAATATTAATTTCTCTGTTTTTAACACTCTCTGGACTGGGCGTCAATTACTGTGAAGTGTAGGGGCTCTGGCGCAAGAAACCAGAGACACAACGAATAGCACCCAGCGGACCGCGGGTTGATTCACTAATATTATAAGGGTTTCTTTGCAAACTGCGCAAGCGAAGGGGTATCGGGCCGTTCTGGCCGTTGGATTAGATCCGCACGGCCGAGATTAGATCACCCCGATCTGAACCGGTATCCCACCGTGGCCGCACGATGTAAAAGCAACGGCACGGATTTAATTAACCCTAGATCTAGATCCTGCCGCACGACGCGAGATCAACGGTGTGGATTTATTCCGAGCGAAGGGATACGCTGGACCTAATCGGGACCGTCCGTCAACGATCCGACGGCCACGGGCCCGTCTTCCCCAACCGAGCCATCGCACGACAACGTGGCCCATCGCGCCGCGGCAAGTTCGCCGGAGTTGCAATTCCGGCCAACCTGGCCACCATTTTCTAATCCACTCGCTCCCCGCCCAACTAATGACGTTATGAGCTCAATCCCCGTACCAATTTCTACCATCGTCGAGTGCAAGGCTAGGTCCACGGCACGCCGCGGTGACACCATTGCAGGCGACACAGGGCCCCGGGTATTAGCATGTACGAGCCAAATCCACTACCATATGCGTATTGGGAATTCAATCGAAGCACGGAGGGAGAGCTCACCGAGGACGGTGGTGGACACCGAGCTGACCACGACACGAAGCGGGTTGGCGGAGGCGCTGTCGCAGCGACGAGGAATTCCGGTGCCGTGGTGCCTCCACGCGCCACCCGAAGCCCCGCGCGTGTTCGTGGAGGGTTTCCGAGGATTCGAAGCCCCGCACCGTGGACCGACGATGAGCACAGGCGCGGTTCAACGATGGCGGCGATGGAACGGTCGGATGGTGGCGATTTGGTCACGGGCTCGCGCAAGGAGGATAGGTGAGAGACGGAGGGAGCAGCGGGGTGCTCCAACTTATCCACCGTGGACTCGGCACGAGCTGGCCGAAGATCGCGCAACAACCCCGGGGTTCCCGGCGCTCGTTCCGCCATGGCCGAGTTCCGTTGAGGCGAACGCGCGGAACAGCCTGGGCGAATGACACGGCGGACCCACACGCCAGTGGAAGGAAGGAAGAAATGAGTGCGGCTTGTGGCTGACGGGCATGGCCCACTTGTCGGTGTGGAGGAAAAACGCAGAGAGCAAGCGGGCCGCGCGGGGGAAGAAAAGAAGTTTGGGCCGAAAAGCTGCCTGGCGGCCCAAGTAAGCTTTTTATTCTTTTTCTTTTTATTTTTCTATTTTCTTTCTTCTAGGTTTAAATTTGAATTTGAATTTAGTTTTCAAACCTTGTGCACATTTGTTATAAAATCATATTCTGGAATATAAAATACAAATTTTTGGAATATATTTATATTATTTTTATTTTCATAACATTTCTCTTCTTCCTTTTAAACCCTAGTTTCCAATGTAGGGCTTAATCCAATTTTTAGTCATTTTATATTATTGTTATTTTTATTTAATGCACCAACATAAAAACTCCAACAAATGCACTTTTTCTTTATTTTAGAATAATTGTTTTATTTAGTCACTCTCAATTACATAGGTGCTCTTTTTATGATGCATATGAGACACACAAAATGAGGAGCTCTCTCTATTACTCTTGGTATACAACTTTGAGTATTACAAATCCTACCCCCCTTAAAAATAATCTCGTCCTCGAGATTTAAGAAGATCTAGGGAAAAGGTGGGGAAAATCTATACGAAGCTCTTCTTCTCTTTCCCAAGTTGCTTCATCTTCACCGTGGTGACTCCATTGAACTTTGCACATCTTTATAACCTTATTCCTCGTAACTCGAGTCAAAGTATCCAGAATCTTGATGGGGTACTCAGCATAAGTCAAATCCTCTTGAACACTAAGGTCCTCCAATGGTAACTGTTCTTCGGGGACACGGAGACATTTCTTAAGCTGAGACACATGAAATACATCATGAACATCCGCGAGATGATCCGGTAACTCCAATTGATATGCAACTTCTCCCACTCGCTTTAAGATTAAAAAGGGTCCAATAAAGCGAGGGGACAACTTTCCTTTGACTTTGAACCTTCTCATGCCCCGGAGTGGTGACACCTTCAAATAGACATAACCTCCTTCCTTAAACTCAAGCAGTCTTCTCCGGGTATCAGCATAACTTTTCTGCCTGGACTGTGCAGTTCTCAAATTCTCCCTTATTTGCTGAACTTGTTCCTCTGCTTCTTGTATGATCTCAGGCCCAAACAACTGCCTTTCACCAGTTTGATTCCAATACAAGGGAGTCCTGCACTTTCTGCCATACAAAGCCTCAAACGGTGACATCTTCAAGCTGGCCTGATAGCTATTATTATATGAGAACTCTGCATACGGTAGACTCTTATCCCAACTTCCACCATGCTTAAGAGCACAAGCTCTTAACATATCTTCCAGTACTTGGTTAGTCCTCTCAGTCTGCCCATCAGTCTGGGGATGGTAAGCCGAACTAAAATTCAATCTTGTATCCAATGACTCGTGCAACTTCTTCCAATATCGAGAGGTAAACTGTGATCCTCGATCTGACACAATCTTCTTTGGCACACCATGCAGGCATACAATCCGTGCCATGTACAATTCTGCCAACTTAGCTCCTGAATAAGTGGTCTTCACTGGAATAAAGTGGGCTACCTTGGTTAGCCTGTCCACAATCACCCATATAGAATCATATCCAGCAGATGTGCGGGGTAATCCAACAATGAAGTCCATGCCAATCTCTTCCCATTTCCACTCAGGTATCTTCAGTGGATGCAGTAGTCCGGCTGGCCTCTGGTGTTCAGCCTTAACTCTTTGACACACATCGCACATAGCCACATGTGCAGCCACATCTCTCTTTAGTCCATACCACCAATACTTTTGCTTCAAATCCTGATACATCTTAGTACTTCCAGGATGAATAGAATAAATTGAGTCATGTGCTTCCTTCAATATGGTTTCCCGAAGACTGTCAATATCGGGAACACAGATCCGATTCTTGAACCATATCGTGCCTTGCTCATCCTCCGTGAACTCTGGGCCTCTACCCTCTGTTATCAGATCCTTGATCTCCTGGATTTTAGCATCACCAACCTGACCTTTACGAATTTCTTGCTCCAAGGTAGGTTCCAATTCAATAGTAACTCCTTCCGTATGTGTAACAATTCCCAGGTTGAGTCTCTCAAAATCCTTTGCTAATTCATCAGGTAGCTGGACAACGAAAGCGGAGTGAACATGCTCCTTCCGGCTCAAGGCATCTGCAACCAAATTTGCCTTGCCTGGGTGGTAATGAATCTCCAAATCATAATCCTTAATGAGCTCCAACCAACGGCGTTGCCTAAGGTTGAGGTCCTTCTGAGTGAATATATACTTCAAACTCTTATGATCCGTGTATACTTGGCACTTAGTTCCCATGATGTAGTGTCTCCAAATCTTAAGTGCATGCACAACCGCTGCTAATTCCAAGTCATGAGTGGGGTAGTTCAGTTCATGCTTCCGCAACTGACGAGATGCATAGGCAATCACATGTCCTTCTTGCATGAGCACACATCCAAGTCCTTGGCCACATGCATCACAATAAATGTCAAATCCCTTCTGCAGATCTGGCATAATCAATACTGGTGGCGACATTAGCCTCTCCTTCAACTGATCAAAGCTTTCTTGACACTTCTCATCCCACTTGAATTCTCTTCCTTTCTCCAAAAGCGATGTCATGGGCTTAGCAATCTTAGAAAATCCTTCAATAAATCTCCGATAATATCCTGCGAGTCCCAAGAAACTCCGAATCTCCGTAACTGTAGTGGGCACTCTCCACTCCATAATCTCCTTCACCTTAGCAGGATCCACTGCTATTCCTCCATTAGAAATGATATGACCCAGGAATGGCACCTTGTCAATCCAAAACTCGCACTTGCTGAACTTAGCGTAGAGTTGATTATCTCGTAACTTCTGTAGCACCAACCTTAGATGTTGTTCATGATCACTTTCATTCTTAGAATAGATAAGAATATCGTCGATAAACACCACGACGAATCTATCCAAATAATCCATAAACACTTTGTTCATCAAATTCATGAAATAAGCCGGTGCATTGGTTAATCCAAATGACATAACAGTAAACTCATATAATCCATATCGAGTCGAGAAAGCTGTCTTGGGAATATCCGATGGTCTAATCCTCATCTGATGGTAACCGGATCGGAGATCAATCTTCGAGAATACTCTAGCACCTCGCATCTGATCAAATAAATCCTCAATACGGGGCAACGGATACTTGTTCTTCACCGTAACATCATTAAGAGATCTATAATCCACACACATCTGTTGCGATCCATCCTTCTTCTGCACAAATAACACCGGCGCTCCCCAAGGTGAGGAACTCGGACGAATGTAACCAGCCTCTTGTAACTCCGTTAACTGCTTCTTCAGTTCCTTGAACTCCTCTACGGACATTCTATATGGCCGTTTAGAAATAGGGGCGGTTCCAGGTAAGAGATCAATAACAAACTCAACTTCTCTATCAGGTGGCATTCCTGGTAACTCCTCTGGAAAGACGTCCGGAAAATCTCTAACCATCCGGATGTTGTCACCAACAAACTCCTCAGGCATAAAGAACATTGCACGCATGGATGAGGAGGTTACTGCAATATTAACTTGAAATCTTTCTCCTTTAGTGGTAGTGAGCTCTATGGTACCCCTACCACATGCTATAACGGCCTTTGCCTTTCTTAGCCATGACATACCAAGGATCAAATCTATACTGCTTGACTCTAATATTATAGCAGTAGCTCCAAACTCTCTACCCATAATGGTCAAGGTCAATCTACGTGTCATTTGATTCGCCTCAACAGGCCCTTTAGGTGTAATTACTATCAGGGGTTTTCTCATATTTAGCAGTGGTATTTCATTTGTGTTGGCATATCTAGCAGACATGAATGAATGTGTAGCACCAGAATCAAATAATATTGTTGCAGGAATTGTATTAACATAAAACATACCAATTACGAGGTCCCCTCCATCCGGAGTATCATCAACGCTGACTTGATTCACCCTGGCTATAGAATATCCCTTGCCAGGGGTCTGTTGCTTGTTCTGAGCTGGAGTAGTAGCAATCCTCTGTGGGCAGACATTTGCATAATGACCAATCTTACCACACTTGAAACATTGAGTGCCCGGACTCTGTCCTGCAAACTTCGTCGGGGTGCCCGTGGGAGTAGCCTGTCGAGGAGGTGGAGTCCTCAGTGGTGATTGCTGAACTGGGCGTGGTCCTCCTGGTCGAGTCGGTGTACCCTGTGGTGAACTGTAGCGAGGACGAACACTGCTGCTACCCTGTCCCTGTGAGATAGCCTTCCTCTTCAAATCACCCAGTTGAACACGCTTGTGTTCAATAGCAAGAGCCTTATCCAACAGTCTCTGAAATGATGGAAATGTGTGTGCCACTACTGCAGTGGTCCATTAAGTCCTTCAATGAAATGCTCCTGCTTCCTCTCGTCTTCAGCAACTTCTTCAGGGGCATATCTAGATAACTGAATAAACTTGTCGCGGTACTCGCTGACTGACATACTTCCTTGCTTCAGCGACAGAAACTCCTTCTTCTTGATCTTTATCATCCCAGCTGGAATATGGTAGTTCCTGAACTGTGTACTGAACTCTGCCCAAGTAATAGTATCCACAGCATCATGGGCAGCAGTATAAGAATCCCACCAGTCAGCAGCAGGACCTGTCAGACGTCTAGAAGCATATAAAACCTTCTCCCGGTCAGTGCATTGTGCAATATTCAGCATCTTCTCAATTGCTTTCAGCCAATCATCTGCATCAAGTGGATCTGGCGAACTGGCGAAGGTCGGTGGCTTATGACTCATAAACTCCCGGTGCTTATCACGAGGTGGAACTGGTGGTGGTGGTGGAGGCAATGGCACTTGTTGCTGTTGTTGCTGTTGTTGAAGTTGTTGTTGCAGCTGCTGTTGTTGCGCCCTCCTTTCTTGGCGTATCTCATCTCTCTCCTGGCGCAATTCTTGGCGTATGTCTTCTCTTTCCTGACGCATCTCTTGGCGTTCTTGCTGCATCTGGGCACGCATATCAGCCATAGTGTCCGCCATTTGTTGCATCACCGCCATCTGAGCAGCAACCAGTGGGTCAACTCCGCCTGGTGGAGGATTGGGAGGATTCATCTCTGCAGGCTGTGGCTGAGGTTGTCTATATATCCTTCGAGTGTGTGGGTTAGGAGGCAAATCAATTCCACCACCCCTCCTGGTATTGACCATCTGAGTTAGATACATATGGTAAGAAAGAGCAGTAGACAAGGCAGTAATTACAATCATGTTACTTTGGGGGATTTATTAGCTAAGCAGATTAATATTTCACCTACTATAGCTAATTCAATACCTTATGTTGGTACATGCTAAGATGTCCATCTATAATAATTCAATCAATCAAAGAAGCAAATCAGACATTTAGCATCAGCACAATCAACCAACATTTTTTTAAGAAAATAGTTTTAACTTTTGTTTTGGGTTCCCTAACTCTTAAGAATGTCATAGGGGTAGGGATTCCAAGGTTTGAAATCCATCTTGTCTCAGAGTAGAAAAGGTAAGAATGATCAGAGTAGAACAGTAGAAGGTGAGACAGAATCAAGATAAGTGTAGAAAGAATCAGAGTAAGGTAAGTAGGTAAGGGCTTTATCCATTTCTATCTAGGTTTCGTCCTACAGTCAACATTTGCTCTGATACCACTTCTGTAACACCCGGTTTTAAAGGACAAAGCCGGGTGCATCTCATACATGCGCCAAAGAAGACAACATATATAATAACAGAGTGTATAGAGATAAATGTCATAAAACATCAGAGTATTTATTACATAGCGGAAGTCTTATTACAAAATAAAATAATAAAGATGAAACGAACTAAGGATCGATGGCGCCAATGTCGACTGAGAAACGCCACCTAGATCAGATCGAACTCCTCAGTGTTAGGCGGCTCCTCTTCGACCACCTGTTCTTCTCCTGTGGGGGGGGTGTGAGACAGCAAGAGTGAGCTCACATACGTTCATAGCTCAACAAGTCGTGGGGAATAATGTGGCATGAACTCACCAAAGGTGGGAGTTCATGAAGTGTAAGGCTGATCAATGAAATAGAGGCTAAGGCTGAGCATTGCTTTTATAAGTTGGTCAAAATTTTATTAGCAATTACTAAGTGTAAGTAAATACCAAACCTTAATAATAATAAAGAACAGTAATAGTAAAATAATCCCAAAATGCGATGCAAATGTCAAATTAAACTTAAGTTCCATAGTTAATCATGTGAGGGTCCGAGCTGCTCATGACCGTGAGCACGGCTAGTATACTAGTTTTACACTCTGCAGAGGTTGCGCATCTTTACCCACAAGTCGTGTATCCCATGTCGCCTGGGTTTGCAAGGCCCTTAGACACTACCGAGGTGAATGGCTAGGGATCCACTACGAGGCCTTTACAAAGTTCCACTAGCTTCCGAAAACCCGCTACAGTTTATAGGAAGATCCAGTGCAGGGTTCCTGGCTGACCGCCATCGCAGCAAAATCAACCAGGGACCTCCCTACACTGACCTCTCCCCTACTGCCCTTGCCCCTTTCGGGTAAGGTAGTCTTCCACTAGCTTTCCTAATTAGTCAGCCAAGGGCGTCCCATTAAACCCTTGTGGTAGCACTGTTTTCCCGGGTGGTCGCTCCATGTTCCCATTAATTTAATGATCTTAACATGAACGATAATAATAACAAGATAATAACAGAATAATCATGAATAATGAATCTCCATACCCAATCCACATAAAGCAATAGCAAGTACTACCCAAAAATATTCCAGGGGTGAACAAGGTATAGAGGTAATCAAAACTGGGGTAACATAAAGGCTCCCATCAAAATTAACCTATGCAGATCATTAAAATTAATAAGAACATGGCTGGGAAAAGTAAGTGATCAAGGGCACAACTTGCCTGCAATGAGCTCCTGCTCAGCTACTTCTACTTGTTGAACCTCAGTTTCCACAGTGGCTTGCTCGTCTACTCGCATCAACACAATACATACATAGTATAGCCAAAATCAACATCACACCAAACAGATGAATAAAATATACAGTAAAAATCTACACATTAAAATGAGATCATAGGAACTGGAATCACTGAATTTGGAGTTATAGATTTCAAGTTATGAATTTCCTAAGATTTAAGGTGATTATAATAGGATTAGATGATAAATTAATTTTCTACTGAGTTCATGTCAAAACAGTGATACTAAATGATAAAGAATATTATTACAAAATTTTAGAAATTGGAATGGTTCAATTTGGACCAAAAATGAAATTTCTATGAATTTTACAAGTTTCTAGATTTGTTTTTGTATTAAAAATGAATTTCTAATATTAATTTCTCTGTTTTTAACACTCTCTGGACTGGGCGTCAATTACTGTGAAGTGTAGGGGCTCTGGCGCAAGAAACCAGAGACACAACGAATAGCACCCAGCGGACCGCGGGTTGATTCACTAATATTATAAGGGTTTCTTTGCAAACTGCGCAAGCGAAGGGGTATCGGGCCGTTCTGGCCGTTGGATTAGATCCGAACGGCCGAGATTAGATCACCCCGATCTGAACCGGTATCCCACCGTGGCCGCACGATGTAAAAGCAACGACACGGATTTAATTAACCCTAGATCTAGATCCTGCCGCACGACGCGAGATCAACGGTGTGGATTTATTCCGAGCGAAGGGATACGCTGGACCTAATCGGGACCGTCCGTCAACGATCCGACGGCCACGGGCCCGTCTTCCCCAACCGAGCCATCGCACGACAACGTGGCCCATCGCGCCGCGGCAAGTTCGCCGGAGTTGCAATTCCGGCCAACCTGGCCACCATTTTCTAATTCACTCGCTCCCCGCCCAACTAATGACGTTATGAGCTCAATCCCCGTACCAATTTCTACCATCGTCGAGTGCAAGGCTAGGTCCACGGCACGCCGCGGTGACACCATTGCAGGCGACACAGGGCCCCGGGTATTAGCATGTACGAGCCAAATCCACTACCATATGCGTATTGGGAATTCAATCGAAGCACGGAGGGAGAGCTCACCGAGGACGGTGGTGGACACCGAGCTGACCACGACACGAAGCGGGTTGGCGGAGGCGCTGTCGCAGCGACGAGGAATTCCGGTGCCGTGGTGCCTCCACGCGCCACCCGAAGCCCCGCGCGTGTTCGTGGAGGGTTTCCGAGGATTCGAAGCCCCGCACCATGGACCGACGATGAGCACAGGCGCGGTTCAACGATGGCGGCGATGGAACGGTCGGATGGTGGCGATTTGGTCACGGGCTCGCGCAAGGAGGATAGGTGAGAGACGGAGGGAGCAGCGGGGTGCTCCAACTTATCCACCGTGGACTCGGCACGAGCTGGCCGAAGATCGCGCAACAACCCCGGGGTTCCCGGCGCTCGTTCCGCCATGGCTGAGTTCCGTTGAGGCGAACGCGCGGAACAGCCTGGGCGAATGACACGGCGGACCCACACGCCAGTGGAAGGAAGGAAGAAATGAGTGCGGCTTGTGGCTGACGGGCATGGCCCACTTGTCGGTGTGGAGGAAAAACGCAGAGAGCAAGCGGGCCGCGCGGGGGAAGAAAAGAAGTTTGGGCCGAAAAGCTGCCTGGCGGCCCAAGTAAGCTTTTTATTCTTTTTCTTTTTATTTTTCTGTTTTCTTTCTTCTAGGTTTAAATTTGAATTTGAATTTAGTTTTCAAACCTTGTGCACATTTGTTATCAAATCATATTCTGGAATATAAAATACAAATTTTTGGAATATATTTATATTATTTTTATTTTCATAACATTTCTCTTCTTCCTTTTAAACCCTAGTTTCCAATGTAGGGCTTAATCCAATTTTTAGTCATTTTATATTATTGTTATTTTTATTTAATGCACCAACATAAAAACTCCAACAAATGCACTTTTTCTTTATTTTAGAATAATTGTTTTATTTAGTCACTCTCAATTACATAGGTGCTCTTTTTATGATGCATATGAGACACACAAAATGAGGAGCTCTCTCTATTACTCTTGGTATACAACTTTGAGTATTACAGAAAGCGCCATGTTGCCCTCGGAGGGCGCCGAACATGGTGTTTCCAGTGAGCTGCTAACGGGTGATCCGAGTGGACGCCCGTGCCCCATTCGTTAGGGGTCGGCTGGTGGCCCGGAGGCGCGCTCCAAAAGTACCTGCGGGTGATTCGCCGGACCTAGACCCCTTCGACAGGGTCCGAGGGCTCGATGCCTCCCTCCGGTGGGATTCCGTTACAAATCGTTCCCGCCAGTCTCGGAAATGTCCTAGGGTACCTCGGGAGTGTAGCCCGAGCCTCGACCATGTATCGGACGTACCCAGAGTCATCCCTCACTCTGCGTGTTCTAGAGCGACTGTCGAACCCTTCCGAGGGGCCAGCCTACGAACCCCTGATCAGTAATGGGCACGGAGCTCGAGCGCTCTGGGGCGGCTGTCGAACCCTTCCGAGGGGCCAGCCTTCGAACCCCTGATCAGTAATGGGCTTGAAGCCCGAGTGCTCTGGGGCGGCTGTCGAAACCCTTCCGAGGGGCCAGCCTTCGAACCCCTGATCAGTAGGAGGGCTCGGGGCCCGCTTCCTTCGCCGAGAAGGATCCTTTCCACAACATCCCCTTTCCCGGTCCCTGTAGCAAGAGAGAGAGAGAGGAGGAGGAGGAGGGGAAGGATATGAATTTAAATAAGGTGGCACACCTTTTTTGACGCGGTCATCATGGCGGAGGCGAAGCGACGCCCGCCTCGCCCGCCAGAGGTGTCGCCTGCTCCACCGGGGAGTTAATGCGACGGGACGGGCGATCAGCGTGGCGCCCATTGCGCGTGCGAGCCGTTCGAGGAACGGGACATGGGTGCGTCGTCTTCACACCGTGGGAGAGGGCTCTCCCATCGCTTCAGGAGGGGACACGAGCCTGCAGGTGATTTGACCGCTGATTCCGCTCGTCTGCCGCTGCAATTACTGCCGACCCACTTTTGGCCATGCCAACCATCATGCCTATCCCTAAGGCTGACTGTCCCGTGGCCGTCGCCTTCAATTGGCACTGTTGGGTCACGCGCGGGGCCGCCTCGAGTCGCGGTACTGGTTCCGCAGTCGAGGAGGCGTGGCATTGGCGCAGGTGGCAGTGTTGGTGGGCAGGTGGCCGTCGGCGCTGAGGTGGTGATAGCCGGAGGAGGTTGTCTCTGCCGACGAGACCGCCAGCGCCGCCTGCACCCCGGACCTCCGTCTCTTTTGGCTTTAATGGCTGGTTCTCGTCCTTCGTGGGCGAGGGCCTCTCCGCTGCAGCGTTCGCCCTGAAGCCGTTGCTGCAGCTGTCTAGCCGCCTGAGACGGAGGTCGTTGTCGTTGCTACTGGAGCGGCTGCCGGCGAGCCACCCGGAGTTTGTTATCCCGCAGGCCCTCCGGTGTGGAGGCTGTTCATACCCGCGAGGGTGGAACCGGAGTCCCATTTGTAAGGGGATATACTGGGTTTTTGCAGGAGCAAAATGTAACCGCTTCAAGTACTTAGACATTTGTCGTAGGTCGGGAGAACCGCCAAGGGTCCTGCCGACGTCTAAGTCTGTGTAGCATAGTTACCCCAAGTGTATGTGTTTGTTCTTCGTGGCTGTCGAGGCCTGAACATTTGGGTATTCGAGTATAAAGCTGCGTTTCTTCCTCATTTTGAGCACTGGGACTTGCCTGTTGGCTCGCCGAACCACTTAACCGAGCGTGAGTTGCCTTTCGCGGAAGGTGACGAGTGAGGTATCCGTATCCCGGAGGCGTAGGAGTCCCTCGGCTCTGTCGGCCTTGCCACTCTAGGCCTCCCTTGCTCAGTTTTTTGGACCCTCGGCTGCTCTGCGATGAGCCGGAGCCGGAGGCAGCGGTGTTGGCGCGGACAGAGGCAGAGTCGGCCCAAAAAGAGACTTTGTCGGCCCGGGAGCTGGTGGCTTCCCAGGCCGAGGAAGATGTGGCAGCAGCAACTGGAGCTTGGCCAAGACATCCACTGGCGCGATGCTGGCTTCCTCCCTTGGGTGGAGGTCCCTTCGCCCGGGTCACCGTCCGAGGCCGGGCCAGGTTCCGTCGAGGGTGGAAACAACGCCGAGGGTGCTGCTGCTCCCCCTGCCGATGCCTGAACCTGCAGGAACAGTTTGTCTGTAGCATGCACATGTTTTTCGCGGCCGTCGAGGCCTAAACACTTTATCGTTGTTGGGGGCCTTCGTCCTCCGAAGGTCCTCAAAAACAAGATTTGACAATGTTTTCCAAGTGAATTATATGAACAGGTATTTTCGGACTCAGATTATGAACATGGAGTACGGTTAGGACGAAGCCTAAGCCAGACGAATGGGGATTGAGATGAAGGACGGGCTGATTACCATGCTGTACGAAGGATGGTGCACAGCCGAAGCTATGCGCAGGAAAGCTTCGTCGCGATAGCAGAAAGGGGAACCGACCTAAAGATGAAAAGACTACTTAGGCCTTGATAGACTCCCATAAGTCATTAGCAAATGTAATGGGCATGAATGTAATTTTACATGGGCTGCGTCTCACGCCTATAAATAGATGAACAGTACTCCCGTACTGTTCACGCTGATTGGTACTCGCTCGTGCGTCACGCTTGTATTTTTGCCTTCTATCAAGCCGAAGGTACAAATATAATTCAATATTGCTCTTATTCTTCCATGATTATATAATAAGGACATGTAATAATGCTATGTGATTATTCATGTTATTCTCTCATGTTTCATATGCTTCTCCTTTTATCAATATAAACTGTAATCATGAAGGTATGTCCTTCATGACCTTCGTCTGAAGACCGTTATATCTTAAGGGAAATAACGCTTCGAAGGACGAAGGGTATTTACCACTAACTTCTTTCTGTGTTGCCTTGTTCTTAATTCATAGCATTTGAGAACAAGTCCCCAACATTGGCGCCCACCTCCGGTGAACTCACTTCCACTCTTTGAGTTTTTTGAACACCTTCCCTTCGCTATGGCGCCGAAGAAAGCTTCAGCAACTGGGGCTGCAGCCCTGCAACCGCTGGACCCCAATCAGGAGACTCTCTCTCTTCGGGAGGCCCGAAGCCAGAAGAGGAAGGCTGTCAGCCCGACGCCTCAAGAGGATGAGCTAGACCAAGAGATCAGAGATATGGAGATGCTTCATCAACAGGTGCAGAGGAAGAAGGAAAAGATGGCCAGGCTAGCTGAACTGCAAAGGCAGATAGACGAAGCTTCTGAAGAGGTTCGCCATCTTACTCACGATGAGCAGAACCAAAGGCCTCAACAAAAAGACCTTCATCAGGAGGGTTTCTTCAACGAAGATGACTGGTATGACAATTTCCATCATGGAAATTTTGTTTTCGATGATGCTTCTCCTCTGTTCGCTGAGCTGCAGGCTACACCTTGGCCTCCGTCCTACAAGCCGCCACAGCTTCCCATATTCGATGGCCATTCAGACCCGAAGCAATTTTTGATGAGCTACGAAGCAACAGTATCTTCGTATGGTGGCAATGCTGCAGTCATGGCAAAGTCTTTTGTTATGGCTGTCAGGAGTGTTGCTCAAACCTGGTATTCCTCCCTTCGACCAGGAACGATCACTTCATGGCAAAAACTGAAGGACATGTTGTTAACCAGCTTCCAAGGGTTTCAAACGAAGCCGGTCACTGCTCAGGCCCTGTTTCAGTGCACTCAGGATCACGAAGAATACCTTCAAGCGTATGTCAGAAGGTTCTTGCGTTTGAGGGCGCAGGCACCAACGGTGCCCAACGAAATTGTCATTGAGGCCATGATCAAGGGACTTCGGCCTGGACCTTCAGCTCAGTACTTTGCTAGGAAGCCTCCTCAAACTTTGGAGAAGCTGCTCCAGAAGATGGACGAGTATATTCGTGCCGACAATGATTTTCGCCAAAGAAGGGAGGAGGCTTTCAGGTTTTCTGAAATGACCAGGGGCTTCGGAGGAAGATTCTATCCGAGGCATGTCAGGTCAATCCACAACTCTACTCAAAATGATGATAAGGGGAGTCAGCAGCACAGGCCGCAGTGCTCCTCACATGCTTCAGGGCAACAACAAAGCTTCTTCCGGCCACCAGCTCCAAGAGGCAGAGGCGCCAGGGGCTTCGGTGGAAGATTTGGAGATCAACCAAGGAGAATATTTTGCTTGTTCTGTGGTGAAAACAAGGGCCATACCACCAGGATGTGCCATGTTACCATCCAGAAGCAAAAGGAGATAGCTGAAGCTGCAGCACAACAAGCTCAGCCGAAGCAGGTCATGCATACTGCTTCGTACCATCCGCCTTACATCCTAGAATACGTAGGCAACCACCCTGCAGTTTCTGTTGCTTCGGCGAGTCAACCTCAAGCTTCCTGGCAACAGCCTCCGCCTCCACCACCGCTGCAACAAGGCCAACAGCCAGAAGGGAGCCAGTATGCTCCACACCAAAGGGACTTCAGAGAACAATCCGAAGCTCGCACAGTCAATAGCACTGTGCCAGAGTCGAAGCACATCTATTGACAAATATCCTACCTTGATAACAGTCTTTTCCATTCAGTTCTATTTTCTGTGTAATAAAGGACATCTTTTAGTTTTCATGTAATAGTTTCGTTGTTTGCCACAAGGAAAATATATTTTCTCCACAGGCTTAAGTTGCTGAAGCTTAAAGATTTGCGATAACAAGGAGGACCTTCGAATTATCAAAAATCCTTCGAAGTCACAAAAAGCCGTTCCAAAGGGAACGCAGTGTAAGTTTTCTGCTCCAAAGTCGTTCCAAAGGGAATGCAGAGCATACAGCGAAAAGTCAACGCTGATACCGCCTAAGTAAAAGGCGAAGAAGCTCCAAAGTCGTTCCTAAGGGAATGCAGAGCTTACAGCGAAAAGTCAATGCTGATACCACCTAAGTAAAAGGCAAAGAAGCTCCAAAGTCGTTCCTAAGGGAATGCAGAGCTTACAGCGAAAAGTCAGCGCTGATACAAAAAGATTGTGTGTTTTACGGGGATATGTGTGTATCTTCGGAACAAATGTCATCTACATAACATAACATCATCACATCATTTTGCATAGCATAAGCATCATACATCATGTTGCATATGACAAAAGAAGGGAACACAGTATCGACCTTCGGAAGGATGCTTTGAGAAAGTGAAAATCGTGCTAAGTCATAAGGGGATACAATAGTGACCTTCGGAATATAGTTTCGGAGAATGTTTTCACGAAGTTTGGATATTCTTCATCAGAGCGCTATGGACGTTGTGATGCATAAAAGTTTTTCTATCTTCACGAAGCATGAAAAGAAGGGAAGGTGTTTTTTCGCCGAAGGCTCAAAAACGGTACGTATGTAAAGTTTCATGCATCGTAAAGAATCGAATCATTAAAAGCAAATATATTACAGGGTTACAAAATGTTACACATATTTCATTTCAGAAGTTTTTACAATAGTGCTTAATCTTCTCTCAAAACAACTTCTGCAGCTTCGTTCAGGAGTCGGCTAACAACTTCATCCATGATAGCTTCAGCCATCTTTTTAATTTCCTCGTCTCCTTTCGGGTGAGGGCCCGGAGACGCTTTAGTAGGATCTGAAGGAGGACAGGATACGGCCACATTGCTATTACAAATTGCGAGCGAAGTTTAAAATCAAAAATTACAACACAATAAAAACCATTAGCTAATACCTATTTGCCCTTCGGGCTCTGAGCTTTTGTCAGCGGCCTTAGCTACTTCTCTAGCGTCGTGAATGCCCTTCTCACTTTTCTGAATAATTTCTCGGGCCATTTCTCGGCCACCATTGTCCCAGACGTCGGTGAAAAATTTTCCACCAGCCTGGCTAGCTTCGGCCGAAGGGTCTTTAATATCTTCAGGGGATAAGTTGGCTTCGGATTGTGCAAGAACCTTAACATGATCGCAGCCTTTTTTCTCCAGCATAGTAGCAATCCCCCTGGCACCCGAGAAGGTGCAAATGTCTCCACAACTGTTTAGAATTTCTTCGAAGGCTTCAGCTTCGTGGCTGATCCATTCGATCGGTCCTTCTGGGTTACCTCTCACGAAATCTTCTTCACTCGAAAATGCGCCAACACTGGCGAAGCTGGTTTTTATCTTCTTTACACATTCCATGGATTTTTCGTAGCACCTTTTCTTAGAAGACCGAAGCTCTTCAACGGTTCCTTCCAAATGATTGGCCCATTGGTCGCTACATTCCCGCCTCGTTTCTTCAAGTATGCGTTCTTCTTTAGCTCGGGCTAATTGCTTCCGAAGGTCGGCAATCTCGTGTTTTTGAGCTGCAGCTTGTGCTTTAGAGGCAGCTTCGTCCTCCTTTATTTTATCCACCAATGTAACTAGAATTTTGTCCTTTTCCATGGCTTCGTTCCTTAGTTTGATAACCTCTGATCGAAGGTTGTTGAAGGCAATTTCATAGCTCTCATCTTCGGCATTCTTTTGCGCTCTCAGCGTGTTGCTTAGTATTAAACCCTATATGTAAAAAGTTAGTATAAGAATAAAACAATAGATTTCAAATCATAAAGTTTCCAAATGTGTAGATCTCGTACCTTCAGGCTATTATACGCAAGGCTGTCCGCAAGATCGTCCTTTGTCATCGCGCAGAGGCCAGCCTCCAGCTTCGGAAACCCCATGCTTCGGGCCATTTCCCGGCAGACAAGTAGTTCTTTGTTATCCGGGAGGCAGTATAGGAAATCTTCTTCATTTGTACCATTGAACACAAGTGCCCCCTTCGGATATTTCAATTCTTTAGCATAATGATTAGCTTCAAAAATTTCTTCTTCTGATAACTTTTTCCCCGAAGCATGTCGAACAATATAATCAAGGACTTTGGGGGATGCTTCGGGGGCAACAGCACTGATTTCTTCAACAAGAATTGGCTCTGTCATTTTTTCTTCTTCGGTTTCCAAGGATTTTACCTTCGTGGGCTCCGAAGGCCCAGCTTCAGCTCCAGTTTCTTGCTCTGGAGCTTTAGTATCAAAAATCTCAGTTTTCGCTTCGGAGGTTTCAACAGTTTTCCTCGGAGTTGTGCTTGAGGACTTAATTGTTTCCACAACATCTAGCACATTAGCCATTCTCTTTCTTTTCGGAGTCACTGCTGACACCTTTTGATTTTTTACTGCCTCAACATTTGCTGCAGGACTCAAAACTTCTGATGTTTTTTCCTCAGTTGGTTTTTTCGCTTCTTCCATTTTTTCTGTGGATGGCGCTTCGGCCATCTCTTTGGTTTCTGATAACAAAATCTTCGGTTCTTCCAATCCCATCTTTGTTGGCGCTTCGACCATTTCTGCCACTTCTGACAGCAAGGTTGGTTTGGTTGGCTTTTCAGCTTCGGTGGCCGAAGAAGTTTCTCCGGTGAGCTCAGGCACCGAAGCTGGTTCAATATAGCGTGGCCGATGTGTGAGGACCTTTATCCTCTTTCTTTTCGGTTCTGGTTTGCTAGGAGCAGTTGCAGCTTCTTCTTTCGCAGAGGTTGTGTTTTTTCTTTTTTGCCCTCGAATGGGATAGCGATAGTCAGGGTAGACGAACCCGATTGCATCAAACACCCGGTTCAGCCTTTTCTTTTTTCGGCCTCCGAAGGCTGCTGACAGTGCAGTATCTTCGGCCTTCGAATAAGCCCCAAGCAGTTCATCACTTAAATTTTCAATACTCTTTAACCAGTCATCATCTGGCTCAACGAATTTATCTCCGAACTTGAAAGTATACTTCAGCCTGATAAGTCCACCTTCGTCGGCCTCCTTTATGGTTTCTTGCGGCATTTCCCATTTCTCCGCAAGCGGCCATACTCTGAAGGCAATATGTTCTTGTACCAAATCTCTCATTCCAATAAAAGAACAAATAACTCCGAAGGCTCTCTGGCATTCTTCGGCAGCTTCATTCATCTCAACCTTCGACTTTCGCAGGCCGAAACTTTGCCAAATAGGGCGCATAATTATACCTTTAATATCTTCCCGTGCTTTCAGGTCATTTTTCACATAGAACCATTCTGTCATCCAGTCGCCGGGCCATCTCTTCCGAAATGTTGGCACGGGACAGCTTGACCCAGACCGAGAAACAAAACTGTAGCAGCCAAAATTATTGTGATACTGTTCCTTACCCCAGGGTTTTGTCTCGTATGATAACTCGTGTATGTTGCAGAAACTTTTTGCATCAGGTTCCAGACCTTGGCTTCTTACGGCCCACACGAAGATATTCAGCCTTATAATTGCTTCGGGGGTAAGTTGATGAAGATAGATTTCAAACATTTTCAGCACTTCTACGACGAAGCTGCTCAGGGGAAATCGCAGTCCAGCTTTCAAAAAGCTTTGGAACACTACAACTTCATTTTCTTCAGGGGTCGGGCAAGTTTTCTCTCCTTCGTCGACCCTCACAATGGATAAATCCCGGAAGTATCTTCCCCTCATGTTGACAAGATGATTTTCTTTGATACCTGACTTGCCAAAGACTGAATGGCTTGGTCGCCAGGGGCGATCTTCGGAGTCTTCACCACCACTGTCCACATCATAACTGTCGCTGTCACCAGTATCTTCAGACAAACCTTCCAGAATCTCCTTGGTGATTTTTTCCGTATTGGTCTTCGCCATCGCTATAAGAAACCCCAAGTTCTTCTCTTCGTCGAGACTCAGCTTCATCTCAGCAGCAGCCTTCTTATCTTCAGACATCTTTGGAAACACTAAAAAACTGTTTTCAAAGCCGAAGCTTCAAAACTAAAAGATCAGCGAATCTTAGTGCGCAAGAGCTAAAAATTCAGTGAGCGGGAGCAGATGGCAAGAGAGCGTACCAAATGAGTTTGCGGTATGATCTTATTTATACGCCCAGTGCGTTGAAAATTGAAAGACCCCGCTTGTCAGTGAATGTTGCTATTCTAGCAAAGGGAAGGTGTTTTTTCGGACCTTCGGCTTAAGGCCTTTGTCCATATTGCAATCTGAATTTATCACTAACAAATTAATATTGCGAGGGGCTACTGTTGGGGGCCTTCGTCCTCCGAAGGTCCTCAAAAACAAGATTTGACAATGTTTTCCAAGTGAATTATATGAACAGGTATTTTCGGACTCAGATTATGAACATGGAGTACGGTTAGGACGAAGCCTAAGCCAGACGAATGGGGATTGAGATGAAGGACGGGCTGATTACCATGCTGTACGAAGGATGGTGCACAGCCGAAGCTATGCGCAGGAAAGCTTCGTCGCGATAGCAGAAAGGGGAACCGACCTAAAGATGAAAAGACTACTTAGGCCTTGATAGACTCCCATAAGTCATTAGCAAATGTAATGGGCATGAATGTAATTTTACATGGGCTGCGTCTCACGCCTATAAATAGATGAATAGTACTCCCGTACTGTTCACGCTGATTGGTACTCGCTCGTGCGTCACGCTTGTATTTTTGCCTTCTATCAAGCCGAAGGTACAAATATAATTCAATATTGCTCTTATTCTTCCATGATTATATAATAAGGACATGTAATAATGCTATGTGATTATTCATGTTATTCTCTCATGTTTCATATGCTTCTCCTTTTACCAATATAAACTGTAATCATGAAGGTATGTCCTTCATGACCTTCGTCTGAAGACCGTTATATCTTAAGGGAAATAACGCTTCGAAGGACGAAGGGTATTTACCACTAACTTCTTTCTGTGTTGCCTTGTTCTTAATTCATAGCATTTGAGAACAAGTCCCCAACAATCGTCGTGTTAAAAAGCTGCGTTTTCTTTCCTCTCGTTTCGAGCATCACGACTTGTCTGTCAGTAGCAGAATCGTTTATCCAAGCGAGAGTTACTTCTCGCGGAAGGTGATGAGTGAGGTATCCGTATCTCGGAGGCGTAGGAGTTCCTCGGCTCGGTCGGCTTTGCCGCTTACGTGCACTCTCATTTGGTCGTAGGATTCCGTTATTGATACAGTCGAGAAGGCACGAAAGTCGTTTTCTACCCGAGTATTTGGACTTGTCCGGTAGCAGGATCGCTTATCCGAGCGTGAGTTACTTCTCGTGGAAGGTGATGAGTGAGGTATCCGTATCCCGGAGGCGTAGGAGTCCCTCGACTCGGTCGGCCTTGCCGCTTACGTGTACTCTTGTCGTTATCAGGATCCCGCTATCGATACGGAAGTCGAAAGCACAAAGGTCGCTTTGGTAGAAAATTTTTTCCGAGGAAAATTTTGACGCAGAGGGGGTTCCCCCCTTCTAGCCCCCGAGGGAGGGTCGGGCTTTGCTGAGGCAAGGCCAACCCTTCCTTGACGGTTAGACTTTGTGTATGTAAAGAAAACGAGGTACATGAACGACTTAAAACATCTTAAGGGTAGAAGCGACGTAGCTGTCGGATGTTCCAAGCGTTGTTGTAGACCTTGCCTTGGTCGTTGGCCAGCTTGTATGTTCCGGGCTTCAAAATCTTAGCGATGATGAAGGGCCCTTCCTAGGGAGGAGTGAGCTTGTGGCGCCCTCAGGCGTCCTGTCGCAGACGAAGCACCAAGTCTCACACTTGGGAGCCTCGGAGTCGAACGCTTCGGGCGTGGTAGCATCGCAGCGACTGCTGGTACCGTGCCGAATGTAGTAAGGCAACGTCCCGAGCCTCCTCGAGCTGGTCCAGTGAGTCCTCTCGGCTGGTCTGGTTGCTTCGGTCGTCGTACGCCCTGGTCCTCGGGGAGCCGTATTCTAAGTCCGTGGGGAGGACGGCATCGGCCCCATAGATTAGAAAAAACGGCGAGAAACCCGTGGCACGACTCGGCGTCGTCCTCAGACTCCAGACCACCGAGGGTAGCTCTTTCATCCACCGCTTGCCGAACTTGTTGAGGTTGTTGTAGATTCTCGGTTTGAGTCCCTGCAAAATCATACTGTTGGCACGCTCCACCTGCCCATTCGTCATGGGGTGAGCTACGGCGGCCCAGTCCACACAGATGTGGTGGTCGTCGTAGAAGTCTAGGAACTTTTTTCCGGTGAACTGCATGCCATTGTCGGTGATGATGGAGTTTAGGACCCTGAATCGATGGATGATGTTGGTGAAGAACGCCACCACCTGTTCGAACCTGACGCTGGTCAAGGGTCGGACCTCGATCCACTTGGAGAATTTGACGATGGCGACCAGCAGGTGCGAGAAGCCCCCGGGTGCCTTCTGCAAGGGACCAACGAGGTCTAAGCCCCACACAGCAAACGACCAGGTGATGGGTATCGTCTGCAGGGCCTGAGCGGGCAGGCGTGTCTGCTTTGCGTAGAATTGACACCCCCGACAGGAGCGAACAATCCTAGTGGCGTCGGCCACCGCGGTTGGCCAGTTGAAACCCTGTCGGAAGGCATTCCCCACGAGGGCTCGAGGTGCTGCATGGTGGCCGCAAGCCCCCGAGTGTATTTCTTGCAACAACTCTTGTCCTTGGGCGATGAATATGCATCGTTGGAGGATGCCCGAGGGGCTGCGGTGACAGAGCTCCTTTTCATCACCCAGTAAGACGAACGACTTGGCGCGCCGAGCCAGTCGCCGAGCTTTGGCCTTGTCGAGGGGAAGCTCTCCTCGGAGGAGATATTCCAGGTACGGGGTCTGCCAGTTCGGATCTGGCGCGACCCTATGTTGTTCCCCCTCGACGGGCAAGGCCTCCTCCTGGATGGCCGAGGGTACCTCGGACTCGGCCGAGGCCTCCTCGGGCTTGGGCGAGGGTACCTCGGGCTGGGCCGAGGCTTCCTCGGGCTCGGGCGTGTCGTCGATCTTGATGGATGGTTGATGTAGGTCTCTGGAGAAGACGTCCAGGGGAACCGTTGTCTGCCCCGAGGCTATCTTCGCTAGCTCATCTGCAGTCTCGTTGTAGCGTTGGGCGATGTGGTTGAGCTCTAGCCCGTAGAACTTGTCTTCCAGGCGCCGGACTTCGTCGCAGTAGGCTTCCATCCTCCGGTCGCGACAGTGGGAGTTCTTCATGACTTGATCGATGACAAGCTGCGAGTCGCCACAAGCGTCGAGGCTCCGGACCCCTAGCTCGGCGGCGATGCGCAGCCCATTAACCAGAGCCTCGTACTCGGCCACGTTGTTTGATGCCAGAAAATGGAGGCGTATGACATAGCGAAGATGCTTTCCGAGGGGTGAAACAAAGAGCAAGCCAGCGCCTGCTCCTGTTTTCATGAGTGACCCATCGAAGTACATGGTCCAAAGCTCGGGTTGGATTGGAGTTGTTGGCAACTGGGTGTCAGTCCACTCAGCCAGGAAGTCTGCCAAGACCTTGGATTTTATGGCCTTCCGAGGGGCGAATGATAGTGTTTCGCCCATGAGTTCCACCGCCCACTTTGCTATCCTACCCGAGGCCTCACGACACTGGATGATCTCCCCCAGGGGGAAGGATGACACCACAGTCACCGGATGAGACTCGAAGTAGTGTCACAACTTTCGTCGTGTCAGAACCACTGCGCAGAGCAGCTTCTGGATCTGCGGGTAGCGGACTTTGGTCTCGGAAAGCACTTCGCTGATGAAGTAGACTGGCCTCTGGACAAGCAGTGCACGCCCTTCTTCTCGTCTCTCGACTACGATCGCGGCGCTGACCACCTGAGTGGTTGCGGCTACGTACATCAAGAGGGCTTCTCCTGCAGCGGGGGCACCAGGATGGGTGTGTTTGTAAGGAGCGCCTTAAGGTTTCCGAGGGCTTCCTCGGCCTCGGGGGTCCAAGTGAAGCGCTCGGCCTTCCTTAAGAGGCGGTACAGAGGCAAGCCTTTCTTGCCAAGGCGTGAGATGAAGCGGCTCAGAGCCGCAAGGCATCCCATGACCCTCTATACTCCTTTCAAATCTTTGATCGGTCCCATGTTGGTGATGGCCGCGATTTTCTCTGGATTGGCCTCGATGCCCTGCTCGGAGACGATGAATCCAAGGAGCATGCCTCGGGGGACTCCGAAGACACACTTCTCGGGATTGAGTTTCACGCCTTTCGCTCTCAGACACTTGAATGTCGTTTCAAGGTCAGAGAGGAGGTCGGAGGCTTTCTTCGTCTTGACAACGATGTCATCGACGTAAGCCTCGACAGTTCTGCCGATGTGTTCTCCGAACACGTGGTTCATGCACCTCTGGTAGGTGACGCCTGCATTCCTCAAACCAAATGGCATTGTAGTGTAATAGTACATGCCAAAAGGTGTGATGAAAGAAGTCACGAGCTGGTCGAACTCTTTCATCTTGATTTGGTGATAGCCTGAGTAGGCATCGAGGAATGACAGGGTTTTGCACCCAGCAGTGGAGTCCACAATTTGATTGATGCGAGGTAGATGGTAGGGAACTTTTGGACATGCCTTGTTTAGACAAGTGTAGTCTACACACATCCTCCATTTCCCATCCTTCTTCCTTAAAAGAACAGGGTTAGCTAACCATTCGGGATGGAATACCTCTTTGATGAACCCTGCCGCGAGTAGCTTATGGATCTCCTCGCCGATGGCCCTGCGCTTTTCTTCGTCAAAACGGCGCAGGGTTTGCTTCACGGGTCAGGCTCCAGCTCTGATGTCCAGTGAGTGCTCGACGACATCCCTCGGTATGCCGGGCATGTCCGAGGGACTCCACGCAAAGACTTCGGCGTTTGCGCAGAGAAAGTCGACGAGCACTGCTTCCTATTTGGGGTCGAGCTCGGAGCCGATCCGAGCTTTCTTGCTGGCGTCGTTGCTGGGGTCGAGAGAGACGGACTTGACCGCCTCGACTGGTTCGAAGTTGCTGGCGTGCCGCTTCACGTCGGGTGCCTCCTTGGAGAGGCGTTCTAGGTCGGCGATGAGGGCCTCGGACTCGACGAGGGCCTCAGCGTACTCCACGCACTCCACGTCGCATTCGTACGTGTGGCGGTACGTGGATCCGACTGTGATGATCCCGTTCGGGCCCGGCATCTTGAGCTTGAGGTAGGTGTAGTTGGGGACGGCCATGAACTTGGCGTAGCACGACCTTCCCAACACCGCATGGTAGGTTCCTCGAAACCCGACGACCTCGAAGGTGAGAGCTTCCCTTCGGAAGTTGGAGGGAGTCCCAAAGCAGACGGGTAAGTCGATCCACCCGAGGGGGAGGATACGCTTTCCAGGTGCGATCCCGTGAAAGGGTGCCGCACCGGCCCGGACCTCGGACCGATCAACCCCCAAGAGTTCCAGGGTCTCGGCGTAGATGATGTTAAGGCTGCTGCCTCCGTCCATGATGACTTTGGAGAGCCTAACGTTGCCGATGATCAGATCAACGACGAGCGGGTACCTTCCTGGGCTTGGCACGAAGTCGGGGTGGTCGCCTTGGTCGAAGGTGATAGGCTTGTCGGACCAGTCTAGGTAGACTAGCGCTGCCACCTTCACCTAGCAGACCTCCCGGCGCTCCTGCTTGCGGTGCCGAGCCGAGGCGTTTGCCGCCTGCCCGCCGTAGATCATGAAGCAGTTGTGGACCTCCGGGAACTCCTCTTCCTTGCCGCCCTCCTTCTTGTTGTTGTCATGGCCCTTGCCATCTTCCGCCGGGGGCCCGGTCTTATGGAAGTAGCACCGGAGCATGACACATTCTTCGAGGGTGTGCTTGACGGGCCCCTGGTGATAGGGGCACGGCTCCTTGAGCATCTTGTCGAATGCGTCGGCCCCTCCAGGAGGTTTCTGAGGGTTCCTGTGCTCGGCCGCAGCGACGAGATTCGCGTTGGCAGCGTCGCGTTTCGCTTGCGACTTGTTCTTGGCCTTCTTCTTCGTGCCCCGCTGGGCGGACGCCTCGGGGGCGTCTTTCTTCGGCTCTCCCTGAGGCTGCTTGTCTTTTCGGAAGATGGCTTCGACCACCTCTTAACCCGAGGCGAACTTGGTGGCGACGTCCATCAGTTCGCTCGCACGGGTGGGAGTCTTGCGCCCTAGTTTGCTCACTAGGTCTCGGTAAGTGGTGCCGGCAAGGAAAGCCCCGATGACATCCGAGTCAGTAACGTTGGGCAGCTCGGTGCGCTGCTTCGAAAACCACCGGATGTACTCTCGGAGGGACTCCCCTGGCTGCTGGCGGCAGCTTCGGAGATCCCACGAGTTCCCAGGGCGCACGTACGTGCCTTGGAAGTTCCCCACGAAAGCCTTGACCAGATCGTCCCAGTCGGAGATCTGCGTAGGAGGTAGATGCTCCAGCCAGGCTCGGGCGACGTTGGAGAGGAAAAGGGGTAGATTACGGATGATGAGGTTGTCATCATCCACCCCTCCTAACTGGCATGCCAGTCGGTAGTCCGCGAGCCACAACTCCGGCCTCGTCTCTCCCGAGTACTTGATGGTAGTCAGGGCTCGGAAACGGGCAGGGAACAGCGCTCGGCGTATGGCCCGGCTGAAGACTCACGGACCGGGCGGTTCGAGCGAGGGGCTGCGATCCTCCTCGCTGTCGCAGGGTCCCCCACGCCTGGGATGTTAGCCTCGGCGCACCTTCTCGTCGAGGCGGGTTCGACAGTCGAGATGGTGGTGCTCGTTGCCGAGGTGATCCTGGGCAGCAGGCGCCTCGTCCTGCGTGCGCTCGGGATGGACCGAGGCTTCCCGCATGCGTCGGGAGGACACCGCGTGATGCTCTGAGGGGTCGGCTCGCCTCCGGGAGGCAGAGCTCTCGGCTCGTCGAACTGCGGCGCCTTCCAGGAGATCCTTGAGTTCGCCCTGGATACGCCGTCCCTCGGTGGTGGATGGCTCCGGCATGGCTCGAAGTAGCATCGCCGCTGCAGCTAGGTCCTGGTCGGACCCGCTGACGACCGGGGGCAGCGCTGCCTAGGCATTGTCGATGATGCGGTGCTGGACGTCTTGGGCCCGATGACAGGCCCCTCCGACGAGTGTTCGGCCTGCCCACTCCTGCTCGATGTTCTGTCGGAGCTGCACAAGTCGGCCTGCTTCCCCATCGACCCGGGCCTGCATCTCACGGATTTGCTCGAGCTGTATGTCCCGACCCCCCGCAGGGACTGGGACCACAGCTAGCACCCACGGGATGTTAACGCGAGATGCGGGCCCAGTGGGATCGTCAACCTTCGGCATACCGAGGTGGTTGCCTTCGTTGTGATCTCCCTGATCGACGTGGAAACATTCGCGACTTGGGCCGTATCCCTCGTCGTCAAGGTCATGGCCATCGTCAGAACAATCGGAGAGACAGTGGTCACATGCGGACATGAAGTCCCGCATGGCACTGGGGTCATTGAGGCCAGAGAATTCCCAACCGAAGTCGGGGTCGTCCTCTTCCTCGGAACCCGCTGGCCCGAAGGTTGAGACGGCTGTCAGTCAGTCCCAGGTCGACCACATATGGTACCCGGAAGGTTTGGATACGCCTTTACGAAGGCGCTCATCGTAGCGAGGTCGCTAGGTGGATCGAAGCTGAATCGAAAGGGTACGGGATAGAAAACGGACGGTACTTCTTGGTCGATGGACGGTGGTGGAGTCGTGTCGGGGTGGAGTACACCGTCATCTCAGGTACGAGGGTAACGCCCAGCAGGTCATTTGCGAGGGTGCTGGGGTCATCAGTCCGCTTGGGGCTGACTCGTTGCGGGGAAGTGACACCTGCCATCGTCTCAGGTGCGAGGACATTGCCCGACATGTCTCCCGGGGAAGTGCCGGTGTCGCCGACTCGCTCTGGTACGACAGCCGATAAGGTACCACCTCCCGCGTGGCCATGGTTGCCCCGTCTCCGCCTCCTCCGGCAAGGAGGGTGGCGGGGACGACCGGAGCGTTCCTCTTCTGCCGCGGGGAGATGTTGTCGCCGAGCTCGCCGCCGCCGGGCGAGTCGGAAACCGTCGCCATCGTCGCGCCGCGAGGGGAGGAGTACCATGTCATAGCTGCCGTCGAGGGACATGAACTCGAGACTCCCAAAGCGGAGCATCGTCCCGGGCTGAAGAGGTTGCTGAAGACTCCCCATCTGGAACTCAACGGGAAGGTGTTCGTTAACACGCAGCAGGCCCCTACCTGGCGCGCCAACTGTCGGCGTTTCGGACCCGAGGGGGTCCTTGGACCGACGAGTGAGATTGTCGTTGTGTGCCCCTGCCCAGATGGGTTGGCGCGGGATGGAACACAAGAGGTGGGACAAACCTTGTATTATCCTGCACCAGGGGTGCCACTCGTAGTAGGGGTTACAAGCACGTCGCGAGAGGGAGAGAGAGAGAGAGTGAGAGGGAGCCTGTTCGTTCGCTCCTTCCCCCGCGTGAACCCCCCTCAGGATGGCCTTGGACCTCCCTTTTATAGACGCAAGGAGAGGGTCCAGACGTATAATGGGGGGTGCAGCTATGCGCTAACGTGTCCGGCAGAGAGATGCCTAAGCCTTGTGTACATGCCAACGTGGTTGTCGGGGGAGAGCTTGAGCCCTGTACACGTGATAGCGTGGCCGTCGGAGGAGCGCCTGAGTCCTGTAGGAGCACAGTTGGCAGTGCGGCGAGGATCCTGCTGACGTCTCCTTGCTGCCGTAAGGGGCTGAGAGCCACCGGCGTCATGGTGCACGCGGGGCACCATCATTACCCGTCGCCGGGGTAAGCCAGATGGGATGCCGGTCTTGTTCCTTGTAGCCTGAGCTGGCTAGGGATAGGGTAATGATGTATCCCCTGTTGGCGCGGTCGGTCCGAGCCCAAGGTCGGGCGAGGCAGAGACTTCTCTTGAGGCCGAGGCCGGGGTCGGGTGAGGACGCGATTCCTCCTGAGACCGAGGTCGAGGCGGAGTCCGAGGGTCGGGCGAGGCGGAGACCTCCTCCCGATGCCGGAGCCTGAGGTCGGGCGAGGCAGAGACCTCCTCCCGAGGCCGGAGCCTGAGGTCGGGCGAGGCGGAGCTTCCTGTTGCGCCCGAGGCCGAACTCGGTGGTTGATCGTGACTTGTTGTCAGTCTTCGCCTTGGTGGTTGGCACGACAGTTGGACTGGGGCGGGTGGCGCTGTTTTCCCGTCATATCGGACAGTAAAAGAGAGGGGCGAAGTGACTGCGGTCACTTCGGCCTGGCTGACTGAGGCGCGTGTGTTAGGATACGACGTCAGGCGTCCCCTGCATTAAATGCGCCTGCGAAGCGGTCGGTTGGTGAGGCGGTCTGGCCAAGGTTGCTTTACAACGAAGCCTGCCCGAGCGGGCTTCGGGAGAGCCGAGGGGGTGCCCGCTGCCTGAGATGGCCCTGGCGAGGCGTGAACTCGTTTGGGACTACTACTCCAGCCCGAGGCTGGGCTCGGGTGAGGTCGCATCCCTTGGGTAGACGAAGCCTTGACTTGAACCGCGCCCGTCAGTTGGTCTGAGGGTGTTTACCAGCCGTGATTAGGAGTGTTGGGGGTACCCCTAATTATGGTACCCGATACCCTTGGTGGGACGTCATTGACTCTGATTGTCCAGAAACCACACCCTATCCTGAGCAGTATACCCTGAATAAAATGCAATAACAGTCTTTGAACTTGTCATATTGTGTTATTTGAGACCTCGAACTCGGATAACTAGAAACGGGTCTTGTAACTTGGCCAGTCTATGTTGGAGCACACTAATAAAAGTTTGAAACTTAGGTCACACAACATGATAAATAGGAGGGGCTCAAGTGACTCTAATGTTGTATGCTACGTTGACGTCTAGTTTAAGCAAACTCGTTTTCTAACCGTTGTTTGGTGATTCGCCAAGTTTGAGCACTTGTTTTTTTTGGCTTTGAGAGTTTGAAAATCCAAATAACATAACATGATAAATTTAAGTACCGCTGATATATTTTACTGATATATCCTCCTTGGGTTGGGATGGGAATTAAACGTTAACTACACCACCATAGTGTTACGCTAAGGGCTTGTTCGGTTAGCTTTTAATTCATGTGGATTAAGTCGAATTGGTTAGGTTTAATCCCAAGCAAGTCAAATTTCTTCTCAAATTTTTCTAATCTCAATCTATAGGTAACATGATTAACTGAACAAAACCTAGAGTGTTTACGCATTCCCATGAGCAAACGCTCCAAAGGATAAGCCACTGGTATCAAGGAAAACCATGTGCTGTGGCAGTGTGCCACCAGTCTGGAAACGTCACTCTCACCCGCCTCACGCTCACAGCACTGCAGTCCCTGTTCGACCCAGCAACCATGTGGTGTAATGTAACAGTAACAATCTGCAGCCATTAACCCATGTGATTCAGCGTGTTAAAAATGGATTATCCTAACAGGCAACGACGATCACAAAAAAGGCACGCGAGAAGATTCCTGGACGGCTGCTCGTAAATTCCACTCCACGCGATGGATCTCGCTCGCTCGTCCTGTTTGCTGAAAGCGAGACAAAGAGCACAGCCGGCCACGCCACAGATGAGATAAAAAAAACTACCACCACCGCTACGAAGCTCTCTACATTATCTAATCCCAAAAACAGTCTAGGTACAATGCAAAGGGATGAGAGCGTGGCGTCCCGTGCTATTTGCGGTTGCGCGTCCCTGTCGACGCGGAGGCCCGATTAAACAAGACGACGAGTCAAGTGGGCGAGGGCGACCCACTGCCACTGGACTGTGCCGGCGCGCAAGAAAGCGAGCCGCAGACGGTGAGGAGAGCCCCCGGTATCCAGGAAAACCAGGGGTCCGCGCCCACCAATTTCCGCCGCTCCGTCCCCGTCCCCGTCCCCGTCCCCGTCCCCGCCCGCCGGTACATATAACCCACCCGCTCCGGCTCGCCTCTCCACCTCAACACAGCACCACCAACCAAGCAACCTCACTCGCTACAAACAAGAAACAACAAGCGAAAGTTTTCTCTCGAGAGAAGAGAAGAAAACCAACACCGGGAGGAGATGGCAGCAGCAGCAGCAGCGACGAAGGCGTCGTCGTGGATGGTGGCCATGAGCGTGGGCGCCGTGGAAGCGCTCAAGGACCAGGGAGGCCTCTGCCGCTGGAACTACGCGCTGCGGTCCGTCCACCGCACCGCCAAGGCCAACGTGCGCAGCGGCAGCAGAAGCTTCGCCGCGCAGCGGGACAAGGAGCTGGCCCCGGCGGCGGAGAAGGGGCGGCAGGAGGACAAGGCCGCCGCGGAGGAGGGCTTGAGGACCGTCATGTACCTCAGCTGCTGGGGACCCAATTAACTAGCCTTTCGTATCTTAGCTGGTCTTTGGCCTTCTTCAGCGACCGCGAGCTCGCGAGCTGATTATTGTAAATATACGACGATGATTGGATGATGATGATGATGAAAAGTTCTGCCACTTCCGTTCGGGCGTTTTCGACTGTGTACGATCGACTGTCTTCTGATCCTGTACAATGTACTGGCGTGAAATCTGAGAGCTTTGAGTCCACGATTCCAAATTCCAAGTAGACAGGAGGGAGGGTTCATCGCATACCGGCGTTGCATTCCCTGTCCTTTTAGATGAAGTTTATGCTCAAAATACAGTATCTTATAAGTTTGGTTCACAATGTGCATATTCAGCATCACACAGATATGACAGACAGAGGCTGATCCATAGGGGAGCAAAGTGGGTCATCGCCCCAGGAAAAAAGTTAAAGTTTCAGAAAGTATAAAGTCTTATTCTAAACCTCTAAAATTAATAGCTAGTAGCTAAAATTAGCTAAGAGGTTTACAATAAATCAACTAATTATTATATATACCCCTTAAATAAGTATTAGTTATTAGATGTCCCAACCTAGCTAAAATCAACTAACAATTAGCTCTAAAGGTTTGAAACATGGCCTAAAACAACCATGTCATGAGCCTTCTCGTCGGATCCTCTAAGACAAGTCCTGACATCTATGAGTCTGACCCTAATTTTCTTGACACCATCTAAACCAATTTTTCGACGCCCCGGTTCCGCCGCTGACTCGTTCCCGATGCGATGTCGCCCGACTACGCCCCTTCCTGGCACCTTTGTCTCTTGTCCCATTTTCATTACAACGCCGATCCGCTCGATAAGCTAGATCTCGTCTGTCCCGCCCCTTCCTGGCACCTCTGTCTCTTGCCCCGTTTTCATTACGACGCTGATCCGCTCGATAAGCAAGATCTCGTCTGGGCTTTATGAACCAGCAAGCCATGACTTTCATGTGGTTATTTTAGGGGTTGTTTGGTTTGCTACCTAAGACGCCACAACGTGCCTAACTTTTCTGCCTAACCTTAGTTCTTCAATTCGAGCGACTAAGGTTAGGCAGATTGTGACGTCTTAGATAGGAAACCAAACAGACCTTTAGCCTCTCCATAAATTTTTGTCTTGCGTCCGCCACTGATGACAGATCAAAATGGTCTAACTTGCGCTGTTTCTCGATTGATTTTTTCTCTCTCTTAAGCAAATCTTATCAACTTTTGATTGGCCATAGACACGTTCATCAAGTGATTTTACAAATCTTCTTACCAGATTTTTTGTATGGCTAGGAGTTACCTGTTAATATGGTCGGATAAGCTGATAAGCAGCCGAAACTTGCTGTGACAACGGAATATGCGTCTACAAAATTATATAGTTCTGAGTTTTATTCACTAAGCTCCGAATAATCCTTGTTTCAGTAGGCGGCTGTCCTTTTGCTTTGGATTTGTTGGAACGCTTTGAACTTGGTCATCAGCGGTCATCTCTTGCGAGTCATTGACAGTCTTAAAGCCCAACTTAATTAGGCTGTCGTATTTTTTAATGGAAATTGTATTTACTATATGCTGGTTCAGGTGGGCGGTTAGAAATAATATTAGTATCTTTAGAAACATCTCCACGTCAGTACTACGACGCAACAAATCAATCTCTAAAACCAAGTTTGCTCTCCTTATTCTAAGGGGAAGAAACAACCTTAAATTAACTTATGGCTAAAAGCTTATGGTCTTCCTTAAAAATTTTTAGTCTCTTAAAGTTTTGTGCTAGTTTTCCTACCCCTATTAATAAAAGCATAGTAGGGGTAAAGCCATCCTGTTTTTTTTTCTTTAAAAATTTTCCCTCGATAAGGATGCAAGAAGTTTCGTGTGGATGCGGCCACTTGTGAGCGAAAATTTGTGTTTGTCGCATCACCATGTGTTCACTTCTCGCTTATCGTGTTTGTTGATTGTAAAGCTAATATGAATGCACATGGGCCAGCTCAGGCTTGTCTAGGTGGTTTGCTCCCTAATTGAAAAGATTAGGGCGTGTTTGTAGCCATAGCCTGGCTGCGCTTAGGCCTAAGCAAAAAATCCAATCTATTCCCACCCATACCTAAATCTAATTACTTTGATATCCATCCCACACCCAACCAAAAATACTAGAAGGAAGTTAAACCCAACCCATCCAATAACATTATTGATCCCAAACCAACCCGTTGGGTGGAAACCCATGGAAAAACCGTAGATTTAGCTTATTGTCTCACATCAAGCCAACTGCATACACTCATACACAGTGATAATTTTATAGATAGTTTCAGTGACATAAAAAACATAGTTGCATACACGCTGATAGTTTTTTTTAATACTCGACAAAGAGCTTCTTTACCGAGTGTCAAAAATATAACACTCGGCAAAGAGCTCTTTGCCGAGTGCTTGTTTCCAACACTAGGCAAAGACAATTTAAAAACCACATTTTAAAGCAGTAAATTAATTCAAATGGAAAAGTTTTCAACTACAAATTTGTATAACTCATCATGATGTACATTTTATATTTTGAACATTTCTTCATATGATAAACTAAAAATAAATTTGGTCATAAAACCTATATCTCTCTCATAGTTTATAGAACTACGAGAGATATGTATAGAATTTGTGCATATTGTTAGAACTATCATGTGAGATGAACAAATGATCAAACAACCAAAATAAACTTTGTAGATCTTGAAAAGTTATAGAAGTTTGTAGTTGACAACTTTTTCATTTGAAGTCATATTGTCAACGAAAACTATGTCTGAATTTTAAAAATTGAAAATTTGAATTTTGAAAACAACCTCGAAAGAAAAAACCACCAACATGAAAGTTGTAGGTATTGAAGAGTTATGAAACTTTGTAGTTGACAATGTTTTGGTTTGAAATCATCTTGTCATGCAAAACTATGTTTGAATTTTTCAAACTACCTCGGATGGAAAAACCACCAAAATAAAAGTTGTAGGTCTTGAAATGTAATGAAACTTTGTAATTGTCAACTTTTTTATTTGAAATCATCTATCATTGAAAAATTCGTAAGAAGTTTTCAAATTTAAAATTTAAATTTTGTAAACGGTCTAGATGTAGAAACTATTAAAATAGAATTTGTAGATCTCAAAAAGTTAAGCAACTTTATAGTTGGTCACATTTTTAAATAAAATGGTACTGATAAAATGGTATAGTATAGTGTGCTGTGTGACTAAAGAAATCAAAGACTTTTCTAAATCTGAAATAAAATGGTACTGATTAGGGTGGTAGTGTGATTGGTGAATATCCATGGAAACCCATACCTATACAAATCCATCTATACCCATGGGTATTAACCATTTTAACCCGCAATATAAAATAAACTCACCCAACCCAACCCGTTAATTGTTAGTAGATAAAAAATTGATAGTTGATATAGAAAATAATATTTTATAGTTGTAGTGGGGTATAGGGGAGTATTTAGGGGGAACCGCTGTGTGAGATGAAAAAATAGAGGGAAAAATATGGGAAAAAAGTGACATATGGGGACAAATTTAGAGGTAACGGTTGCGAATAGCCTCACTAGGCATTGCGCGGCTACTGGGCGTGCAGTGCAGAACATACCTCGGGATCCGCAAGGTATGCAGCAGTGCTTCGTGGCACTCCTATCAGCAGCCACATCATTCGCAGCGAATAAGGGGGTGTTTGGTTACACCCCGCTAAAATTTAGCCCCTGTCCTATCGAATGTTTGAACCTCCGTTTCGGGTATTAAATGTAGTCGGATTATAAAACTAATTTGTCAGCCGAAGATTAAAAGACGAAACGAATCTAGTCCAGTTGGTTGGGTCTATATTTCATATTCCTATTTAAAAGTCAAACGCTTGATGTGACCCGGACTAAACTTTAGCAGGAGCAATAAATAAAAGCCGACGGGATGGGGAATGGAGACAATTTCCCTGTGACATCAGCCACTGGGCTGGTCGGACATCGACCTGCGCTAGCTACCTCTAGTCTGCTACCAACCGGAGCGGTGAGCCCCCGGTATTCCTGGAAAACCAACGTCCGCGGCCACCTGTTTCGCCCGCCTCTCCCGGCCACCACCAGCCCACCACCACTACACGAGTATATTAACCCACACCCACCACCTCTTCTCTGCACCTCACCTCAGCACAACACTCTCCCCAGCTCGAGTAACCACAGCGAGAACCAATCACCAAGCAAAAGCCCGAGAAAGAAAGACAGATGGCGGCTGCAGCGAAGGCGTCGTGGATGGTGGCGATGAGCGTCGGGGCCGTGGAGGCGCTCAAGGACCAGGCGGGCCTCTGCCGCTGGAACTACGCGCTGCGATCCGTCCACCGCGCCGCCAAGGCCAACGCTCCCAGCTTCGCGCAGGCCAGGAAGCTGGCGCCGCCGCCGCCGCCGGCGGACAAGGCCGCCGCGGAGGAGGGGATGAGGACCGTCATGTACCTCAGCTGCTGGGGCCCCAACTAGCTAGTTTCGGCTTCCTGCAACCGAGCTCGGCCTCAAATCTGATCCATGACTGGTTGCCTTGCCGACCCACTGTATAACATAGGAGTATAGCACACCACCACGATGATGATGATGATGATGATAATGAAAAGTTCTGCCACTTGATTTCAGTTCCCTCAAAACTCTGAATCCCTACGCTACTGAGCTGGCATGGAAATAAAACGAAGAGCGCATTTCTGTACGTTCATAGCAAGGTTTTTCTTCCGGGTGGATTGGCGTGTGCCACTCTTGCCAGATACGAGTCCGGTACTCGGGTACAAACCAGAAGAGCTCTGAAATGCCTTCTTTAATGACACCTAAATTTACTGTTAGACCATGTCGCATGGCGGTGAAGCTCTTTGGTCGTTTAAATAGAACTTGTTTCGACACGGGAGAAGTATCTTTTATCGATGGTATGGTACCTATAATACAACATCTGAGATCTTCTGTTATTTCAACTTTCTACTGAACCTCCTTATCAAACAAACAAACAGACAGACAAACAGAAATCTACTGAATGAACCTTATAAGAACAGTCGCTAAAGAACAAGCAGCTGAACCATCGATAGATTATCATAGCCACAAAATATCTAGTACTGATAGCAATAAAAAAAATATTAACAGTCAGCCTATTTAAATAGATCCCCATGGCTACTATCGATGTTCATGATTAGAGTCTACTGATGAATCAAATTCCATATGCTTCTGGTTATTACGAGAATTCAGCGTGGTGTCTTCGTTGAGAAATCTAATTAATCGTTGAATATATATTTATATTAAATTTATACAGAGCTACTCCTGTAGCGAAATTCGACGTTTTCCGTACGATATGTATGACTCATGTATGTAACTGCCAGGGACGTCTGCATCTGAATCTGATAGGCCAGGGCAGGTGTCTCTGTTGCATCAGCAAACGTGGAAGTGGAAAGGGACCGCGCACAGGCACAGATACGACGAAGGCAGCGCGGAAACCATGTCCTCGAGCCCGCTGGTTTCAAGTTCCTCCGCCCGTCTCTCCCATAGTTCTTGACGCTGATTCTTGTCCCAGAGGCCAGAGCATGTGGTAAAAAAAAAAACCTGCAGCTCACTGTTCACTCGTGTCGAAACATATATATGTTGGTGAAAAAAAAAAGGAACAAGAAGTCCTACGGCTGGCTTGTCGGGTGAGCTGCAAATTTTGCCACATGACGCGATTTCCTGTTAGGATTAGGATTAGGATCAGGATCAGGATCACTGACTGACACACACAAGTGCAGAGTACCAGGCTACGCGGCCACTAGACCAGACCAGAGCGCGACGTAACCGCGGCACACGCCCACGTCTTAGGCAAGCTAGGTGCGTGATGGAGGTGTGGTGGACACGGCCGGCCGCATTCGGAGCAAGTGGTTAGCACACCGACGACAGGTGACAACTGACAGGGCACACAGCACAAGCATTTTCCGGTTTGTTAAAGGCCGAGGCAGACGCTGCCCGCTGGCGCTCTGCACCCGGTTTTCAGGAGCTCCCCCCCACTGTTTTCCACGCGCCGGCGGCGGAGCCCCAAAACCACGTGCCGCCTGGCCGGCCGGCCGGCTGGCTATAAGACCACCGGCCGCACGACACTGTCTCCCCAAGACGTACAAGCACACGGCCACCGAACCAAGCAGCATCGGACCAGCGGGCGCATCGATCGAGCCAGTACTCCTCGACCGGCCATAGCAGCATAATAACACTACAGGGGGTGGAGCGGAGAGGTAGATGGCGAGCGGGAGCGGCAAGGCGAAGGCGTCGTCGTGGGCGGCGGCGATGAGCGTCGGCACCGTGGAGGCGCTCAAGGACCAGGCCGGCCTGTGCCGCTGGAACTACGCGTTCCGGCAGGCGGCGCAGCAGCAGCAGCAGCGCGCCAGGAGGCCAGCAGGCGCCAGCGGCTCAGTCAGCCCCAGCAGCGGCAGCGGCAGCGCGCACGCGCCGCCTGCTTCTGCTCCCTCGGGCTGCGCCGCGGCGGCGAGGAGGAGAGCCAGGCAGCAGCAGGAGGAGGAGCTCCGGACGGTCATGTACCTCAGCAACTGGGGTCCCAACAACTAGCAGCTACGAACTACCAGTAGCTGGTGATCGCGCGAGCAGGCGAAGCGAAGCTGGCAGTGGCCGGGCAACAATCTGAGATGCATGACCCTTCGTGACTACCCCTACTCTGTTGTACGAACGATACGATCGACAAGGCCAGTGCTTGTGGGGCAGCGGCCGATGAAATGAATCGTCGTCCAGCAAGTAAGCTTGGATGAGCATGTGTACGCCAACGCCAGGAAGCTGATGGACACGATGTACACCACCATGCGCGCACATGGAGCTTAATTTTGCATGCTGGTTTCATTCCATTCCACCAAGTGTCCGTGGTTTATATAGACTTTATAAATGCGCATTTCGTGGCAGATGTTTCCCTTTTTATCCCGTTACTTGAAAACGAAATTAATTGTAAGGCGTAAGAAATGGTGATCCTAGTGAACAATCTACAAAATAGTGAACAATCCCGTTACTTGAACAATTTTGAAATAAAGAAAGAAAGAAAGAAAGAAAAAAGTCCTATAAACCGTTTACTGAAGCCTAACAATCTACATATCAGGAAGTCTGTATAACGCCGATTTCAGATGTTTGAAATCTCTAGACAAAACCTGAAACATTTCTGCTGAGAATTCGATCCGGGATCTTTAAAAAGTCCCAATCCCGAATTTGGTAGCTTCTCTGTTACATTTGCATGTCTCCATGATCACATTTTTTTTTTAAAAAAAAACTTCCGGTTATAATATATCCTGCCAAAAAAGGGTACGTAGTGGCAGTCTGGACCCAACCCATATAGTGACGGCAGTGTACCACTTTGTTCTAATCGACCTCGATCTAGTCAGCACACATGACACATCTCCAGACCCCAATTCGCTACACCCTGTGTGCGAAACCTGTCGCGGCTGCATCCGTCGAAGCCGTCGCGCTAGCACGTCTGCCTCCCGCAAGTTGTGTGCAGGGACCTCCGCACCAACCGCAATTTCGTTTTGTTCGTTCTCACTCGGCATCCATGGATGAGCCGGAGTGATCGCGGTTGCCGGTGTGCTTCTTGCAAGTCAAATAGACAGTGGAAACCCTTCACTGCCTGCTGCTACATCTGACGACGGGATGAACCACGTCTTTGTTTCGCCAAAGAATCAACGTAGGGAATAGGGATGTCTTCAAAGATTATACCACTGTAACAAATTTACACTTTGTTTTCTGAACCTCAATCAAACAAACGTGCACACAACGCTACACACGATGCTAACACTCCTTTGATTCCTACTAGGCCTAGGTGTTGGGGCCCCAGACGGAGAGGAACATGACGGTGCGCAGCGCCTGCTCGGCGCGCCGCCGCTTCTCCTCCTCCGCCTTCCTCCTGGCCGCCGCCGCCGCGGCGCTCGCTCTCCCCGACTCCACCGGCCCGGCGGCCGGCGCCCTGCTGCCGCCGCTCCTCGCCATGGACGCCGACTGCGCCTGCGCCTGCGCCTGCGCTTGCGCCTTGTCCTTGACCGACCTGCCCGTGCTCTCCCGCACCACCCGCGCGCCCACACGGCTCATGTACCTCAAGCTCATCGCCTTGCAATTGCTCACCGCAACTTTGTGTCCTGGATTGGATTGACGTGGAGTGCGGAGAGGCGCGCGGGGGCCTTTTATGCTGCCGCCTCTGCTTTCTGGTGGGCGCGTGGGGAACGCGGTTTGGCCTGGAACCGGGTGCGGGACGGGAGTACTCCTATCAAACAGCGGCGGACGCAGAGAACTCCAGAAGCCGAGCCGTCATTTGTTACGTGACGACTTCTCCTCTGACAGATTACGTGATTCAAAATCTGTTGCTTTCTACTCCTACATTACTCCATATTACACGGTATCATACCTTTGGTACAAGTCGTTTCCACGATTCAAATTACGTAGCACACAAAAAAATTATCAGCCAGTTAAATACACATGGCTGCTAAAACTTGAAAATTTACAGAACAATTGGGATCATAACGAGCAGTTTCACCAACAGCAGTGGTTAGCTTCTGAAACCTGAGCTCGTGGAGGCAACCAAAAAACAAAAAAAAAAGGGAGCAGTAGCACTGTAGGCTGTAGCAAGCAGCAAACACTCTGAAATGCACAGACTCAGCACCACCAACCGACGCAGAAGCAGCCGGCGGGGGTTCTAGATTCTAACTGAGATGAGCGATGTCGACCTCGTCGGGGATCTTGAAGGTGGCCGCCGCACCGAACTTCTTCCTCCCGTCCTCCCACTCGTCCTCGTCCTCGTCCTCCAGGCTATTGCTGTCGTCGTCCTCATGGCCGTGGCACGACGGGGAGGACGGCTCGTTCACGCTCTTGGACCTGCACGGGTCGCTGGCCAGCATGGCCACCTGACGGAGGTTGGAGATCTCCACCACCACGGTGTCGTCCTCCTTGGGGAGAGGCTGCTTCCATGGCTCCCCGTCGATCCTCATGAACGTGTGCTCCGCTGCTCCCTTGTGGAACTCGAAACGGATCCGGTGGGCCTGAAACCAAAATACACTCATCACCAAATCTTCAGTTTCCTTTCCTAGTTAGGCGCACTGTGTGCCGAGCCGCTGAGTGCTGACAGAGCAGACTATAGTTCCTTCCACCTGCGCTAGACGAGTTCCATGGCCATTAGGAGCCAGCAAGATGAGCCCATGCCAGGCATCACGGAAGCCGACAACCTCGATAAGCCCATCGTCAACGTAAGGTGCAGTCAGGTCTCTCTGCATATTGCCATGAAAACTAATGAGTCTCTGCCAAGTGCCAATAGTATGTCATCAACAAAGCGATGGAGTCTCTAGCAGGTTTCAACAAGGAAAACTCACGTCTTGTGCTTTCCTAGTGCCAGGTGTTCCCCATGGATTCAATCCTCCAGAGAAGCTTGGCAGGTTGAGGCAGATAACTGATTGAATGCTGAAACAAGAGGGGTAATGTTTGTCAGATTTTATAATGGTTCGTAATTTTATTTCTTGCCAATAACCAGTCCACCTCAATCGTACATGGATATGCCTGGGCGACAGTGGTATATTACCTGCGAGGAATCTTTAGCTCTTCCCATTGGGAACCAGGTCTTTTCATGATCTTCACCTTTGCAAGTTGAGAAATGTTCCTGAAAGTGGAAGTTGTATAGGTCATATACGCATATCAGAGGTCAAGGAATACAAAGACTCTTAAAGTGATGGTGAAGGAGTTCCTTATACAGATATAATTAATGTCATACATGCTACACTGAACATGCTGGTATAGAAAATTGAACTATAATACGACCAATATCAGAAACATTATAGGCTGCATTAGTGATAAAGTACCTCGATGAAAGATGGTTTAGGGAATGCTTAAATCCAAGCTTAGCATATGTACCCTGCATCAAAGAAATGCATTATACTAACCATGCTGATGGGGTTTGCAAATCCTAATGATACAGCGAGGTAAGTGAAAAAAGAGCAGTATTTGAAACAAACCTAAAAACAAAATATACCTGATTTCTTAGCTGGTGTCTGAACTTCTCTGGATTTCTCTTCCTTTCAGAGTGGAATTCATAGGATACTTGTGCATCCATTCCTATGGTATGTTCAAATTATGCCTATCATTCTTACTAACCTTTTCTTACATATACATAAAGCAGGAATACATAAGAATTCACTGGGACATCATAATTCCCTATTTTTTTAAGATAATGGAACCCAAGTTCCGGCTTTGTCCCCCACAAAAAGAGGGTGCAGCCCGACATACAAACTGACATCATAATTCCCTATAGAAATGACAGATGTTTGCATCTACTGCATTATCCATACACCATCAAACATTCCCCAGGAAAAGTTTATGGTTCAAAGTGGTAGAATAAACAGATTACATAGAACTCTTACCCAAGCTAAAATAATTCCAGAATCCTCCACGGAATGTGTGGTATCCCTCCTGAAAAAATAAAATCAATAAGACACTGCTCTATATTATATACAGCACATCTGAAAGGTGTTTCTTACCAAATTGAGAGAGTCACAAGCTGATACGCGGTGGAAAGCATGCAACGAATGTGGAAGATCTAAGGGAGCAATAGGATCACATGGGCCTTCCTGTGGAATTCGCATCCTCATGATGATATGCCAGCTGACACAGAAAAATAACAACTAGAAGCTGAATTGAGTGTTTTCTTTCGTACCCTGAACATAAGGATATGTTCTAATGTTGTTAAGATAAGTAAAACAATAATTGGAAAAGAGCATAAAACACTTCATCATATGAGATGGATGGACGAGCTCATGCAGTGCATGACAAAACATTATCTTTTATCCTTTGTAAGCAAGACAGTACCTATCGATATTCATTTCTCTTGCTCCTTTTACTTGATCCAGGAATGATTTCACTGCTACCTGGTCAGTAGCGGGATTCTTTTTCCCCTGCAGTCAGATTAAAATAGAATGTTGTTTTTTTTAATTGTAAAACTTGGTACAAGCCCCTAACTGCTAAAGAACATTGCAATTTTAACTGGAAAAATTACATATAAACAACATTATACATTTATACAAATTTAATAACAAGTCTTCTAGTTTTCTATATTAAAACAAAAATTTATGTTTTTTTAACTGAGACTGATGCTCAGTCATAACATTTTTGTTAGCAAGCACTAATAAATATAGTGTGTTTCTCGTGGCAAACTTTTATAGTTTTATCATGTTTGTCTAACAATCAATTTTTTACTCTACCCTACATTCTCCATTTGCACCAAAAACATAAAATTTTCTAGACATATAAACACACAGAGAGGTAGAATATTAATCATAATTAAGAATACGGTATGCTCAAAATAAGCAAAAGGCGTTAACTTACCCATCCAAATGAAAAAGGGAGGTTGTTTCCAGTCCCAAGAGGTACGGTAGCAACAGGAGGTGGATGTGATAGTTTCAGGTCACTAACTACTCCAAGCAGCCAACTTGCTGTACCGTCACCACCAGCAACCTGTATTTCGAAGATCCCTGATTAATAAAAGGACATATCCAACCAAAATTTCTTTTTGGACGCACAAATTGGAAAGTAGGTTTCTCACAATTAGCCTTAAGCTCTTCTGAATTTGAGTAGCAACATGGTCACCACTAGACTTGAGCCTTTCAAAGTTGCTGTATAATCTATGTAGAACCTTATCAGGAGACTCTTCTGAGAGATCAAAAACCTTTAAAAAATATTGAGTGGATCCAACAATAAGAATATGATTTGAAGTACTACAATAGTATAGCATAAGGGAATGCATATTTTCAGTGTTACAACATTGCCAAATTGCTAGATATTTACCTGCGCTTCATTGAGAAGTTCACGGTATGTTTTGATCAGACTGCTTCCCAGTTGGCCACCACTTCTAGAGTTGATAAAGACTACCACAGGACAACATGGCACATTATCAACAGTGACTGGTTCAGAGGCCGGCTTCAGTATGTAATCAGGAATGTAGTAGTCTGTCAGTGGCCCACATGCACTGAGGCAGGAACCATTAGTGCTATTTCTGTGTAGTTCCATCCTGCAAAGCATTTTCATGAGTAATGATAGTTGAATTTTCTCCCCTTATCCACCATCCATTATGCAGTGCGGGAGCAGAAGTGGAAATAAATTGGAAGGTGCAGAATAGTCAGAATGACTAGTAAAGCTATATGATTTCACTACAACCTTGTTTATAAAATCTCAAACCATTCAAGAAAACAAAATCCATGCTATCGAGAAATTACAATGTTTTTGGTGACTATATGGGTGAACTGTTGTATATTGCACCCATATGATCACCCAAAATATTGTTTTGTACACTACATTTCACTGTTGGAGATAGTATTAATTCATCTATAATGACAAAAAGGAATCTGAGCGATGACCAACAGCAACAGGAAATATTCCCCAAGAACTTATTAAAAATCCACTAAAAACGAGATATGCTAGAGAACATTATTAAAAAAAATCATTTCTTCTGAAGCCGTTCTTTCCCAATTGTGGATATCCTCAATTCACAATATATATTTCTGTGTTTAATACTATGCTATATCAGGCAACAAGGAACAAAAAGCAGCGTAAAAATGACAAAGTAGACAAAGGGCGCCTGGAGCGAATAAAGAAATCGGAACCTACTGATTATTTCGAGAGATTTGCAAATCTGACATCGTTATCACTGGTCTTTGGATATTTACCATCGGGACCAAAACGAACCTAACCGAACCGACAAATCATAGACTCAGTATCTCCAAATATAACAACGAATTCAGTGGTGAATTTTTCCAATTGTTTGGATTCTCTTCTCGCAACAATTTCTACAACCATACTTTGTTCGAAAGATATCTTCCAGAAAGAATAATGGGAGTAATGAAATCGCAATGTCAACCGTTTTCCTCGGTAAAACAAAACAATGACACAATGACAATGCTCCTTCCACAATGTCTACAAAACTAGCGGCAAACGAGTGAAATTGTGCGCCCGCCAATCACGAAAATGGGGTCCCAAGCCCATGGACGGGGAGGTCGGGAAGCCACGCTTGACCCTGTGCGCATCCGGGCATGCAATCAGCGTACGCGGAGAGGAAAGGTAGAGAGCAAGAACCAACCGCCGAGACCGAGCCGAGGCAAGGATCGGGATCCTAGCACGATCTTTCGATTACAGGCAAAAGCATCATAATTTAAACACTGCATCCAAGGAAGAAAGATAATCCGCAGGCAAGATCCCCCGTGAGAAAGGCAGAGCAGACGCGGTCGGTTCCCTGGACTTTTACCTGGAATCCGAAGAATCCGGGGCGTCCCCCGCGTCCTCTGGTGTGGTCCGTGTGGATTCGGCTCCCCGAGGACAGGACCTGGATGTGGGGAGGCAGGTATTAATAGGGAGGGCCGAAGGAGGCGACGCGAGGACGACGAGGGAAGGAGGAAGCAGCCGAGAAAGAAGAAAAGGACCTCCGTTCGAATTGCCGTCAGATGGTGCTGGCATGGCATTATTGTCCGCCTCCGGCGCTCCTTGGCACGCATCACGTCACGTGATGGCAGCACGCCCTTGCTTTCCACTTTCCCGTCCTTTTCTTGTCTTTCCCTTTTTTTCTGTGCTGGTTAATCTGCCAGGTTTTCATTTTGTTGCCTCCTTTTTCAGATTATTATATGGTTCATTTTATTAGGGCCTCTTCTCTGTTTTTAAGATAATACTGTAGTTTTTTTTTCTAATGCAGGTTTGGTAGACTCTTCAAAAACTTTATTTTCAAAACTACAGTTTTGGTTATGTTGCAGTACTTTCATAGTTTTAGAAACTTAGCTCCAAACCAAAGTTTCTAAAACTATGGTAAAAAAACTATAAATATGTCTTAGCATTTCAAAACTGTAGTATTCTAAAACCGTGGTTTTTTTAATACTTTATTTTCAAACAGGGCCTAAGAGTTCTAAAAAACCAGTTTTAGTCTATTTTTTAGCAAGGGTTAAGATAAACTGCTCTCTATTTAAACTTTCAGTCTTTATGTATTTGAAAAAAATCAGTCTAATCGCTATCTTAATTTTTAATCTTGTCGCACTTAAGAAAAAAATATCACAAGTTTACGTAGAGGGCGTCTGTTGAATGTGCAATATATGTAGAGAATTATTAAGCCCCTGTTTGAAAACTCTAAAACTAGTAGTTAGCTACTAAAAATTATTTGAACTTCAGCTAATACTGTAATTAATTGTTTGCTACCTCACGAATAACAATTAGGGCTGATTTAGTGACCAGGGATCACGGGAGGATTGGAGAGGATTAAGGGGGAAATTAGTTTATTTCCCTCTCAATCCTCTGTGATCCTCTTGTCACCAAATAAACCCTTAGCGTATGATCTCTCGTGAACAAAAAAGGAAAAGAAACATTTTATGTATTGCTACCAGCGATTTGAGTCCACCTTGTACCATGACTAGTATTCCATTCAAAATATGACCTGGTTTGCCCGTTTATATATATAAAAAAAGTCATAAACCAAACCTTCGTTGACTAGAACGGGCATGCGGACTAGGCCGTCAAACCTTGTGGTGTGCGGTCCTGCTCCTGCTCCACGGGGAAGGCAGGCAGCTAGTATGTGACATTGTGACCGCATCAAAAGCTAGTATATGAATCGATCCGCCCAATTCCGAAACAAACAGAAAAAACTAGGATGTCCTCAACCTCAACCCTCCTAACCAAACGGTACCTAAAAATGTTCTGCTTGTTGGTGGTAGACGACAACAGAACAACTACCGCACTGCGAGCACCTCATAGTTCGAGTAGCAGGAGTCGACCGCCGTCGCCGGTTGGCACGTGCCGTCTTGTAAATAAATCCAAACCAGCAGCCAACAATGGCCATGCACGGAGAAGAAAGCCACTAGCCTGGAACAAAAGGTCAAGAACGGAGAAGAAAGCCACTAGCCTGCTTATTATGCAAGTCAGACGTTGTCTCGAGAGACGATCGATATGTATTTTTAATACTCTACAGGTTAGTTAGTTTGGTAAACCCAAATTTTAAGAGATTTTTTTTATTTCTAAAAAAATAATTCATTTTTCTTCAAAAAAAATAGAAATCCTTTAAAAGGCTAGTTTGGAAACTCCATTTTTTCCATTAGATTTCTATTTTTCATTGAGAAAATAAACTAAATTTTCTTAAAAAATAAAAATCCCTTAAAATAATGTGGTACCCAAATTAGCCCTAAAGAAATAAAGTTCCTAAATTAGTCCTACTAGTCGCCCATGAGATAACCGACCACACGCGAACGTCGCAGGATCGCATCTCGTTCGAATATTAAAAAAAAAAGTCGATCCGATCCTTGGTGGCAGACCGGTCCGTGGTCCTCGAAGATGACGGCGGAATCGGAGTGGGTGGCAGACCGGCCGGACAGCGTAATAAAGTGGCTGGCGCACTGCACCTGCTTCCACTTGTTTGGACGGACCTCGCTTCCAGACGCCCGTCAGCCCTTCGTCTGGAGCGGACGCCGTTTCCTCGTCGTCTCCGGTTTTGAATTTCGCGGCCGCTCGCCCAGTTTCCTTAACTCGCTCATCTCACGACTCATCAACCGGCGTCGAACGGGACGGGGTGCCTCGCGGATGCTTAGCCGCGTTGGCCAACGCGAAATTGCGAACCCGTCCGTCCCCGCCGGAGCCACACGCGCCGCAGCGGATAAATTTAACGTCGCTCCGGTTGGATGGTTCGCAATCTTTTACTTAGTCTATCCGCAACCGTTACCCCTAAAATTTTCCCCCTATATCACTTTCCCCCCCTATTTTTTCATCTCCCGCAGCGGTTTCCCCTAAATACTCCCCATATACCTCACTACAACTATAAAATATCATTTTCTATATCAACTATCAATTTTTTATCTACTAACAATTACTCGTGGCCCCACAGCACAGTGCTGTAGGGGATGAACAGTGATCCCCTAGATTGAGGGGGAGAGAGAGGAGGACGGCGCGGTAGAGGGCTCTGCATGGGGCAGCGCTGCGCGCGTGGAGGGCCCCCTGCAGACGCCATACAAAGGGGGAGAGGACCTCCTGGCGGCAACTGCTGCAGCCAGCCTTATGCCTTTTCCCAAAGGATACTGAGATTGAGAACTAAATAAAAAAACTACGTTGGATAGCTAAACACCTAGTCAAAACCAGCCACTTTCATGTGTTCACAACTCCCACTACTGTACAGTCATACCTAGGAGGAGGAATACTGAACAGCACTGCCCAGATCAGGTTTGCCAAGTAAGCGACGTCGTCCTCGCACAGCAACAACTGACCACCGGTTCCATTTCAGTAATCAAGGGTGCACTGCAGGGTAGCACGCCGACGTCACTCTGCCGAGACAGACGTTGGCAAACAGTTCATGTCACAAGTGTTTGCCACCATATTACGTTGGCAAACAGTTCATGTCACAGTGCATGACAAGTGATTTTAACCAAAAGCACCCAGTCAAAATGGTCATTCAGTACGCCGGACGCGAAGCAAGTTGTGCCAAAGGATCCTAAGAGCAACTTCAAAAAATTAGCTATATCATATTGTAAGAGCAAATTTGGCTATTATTAGAAGTAAAATGTCTCCAATAGACTCTTTAAATAATTCCTTAAATCTATTAGCTCTCCATCTTACACATTCGCTCTCTATTTTTGGATAGCTACTTTACTTAGTATATAGAATTCTAAATTTATAGAGTCTGTTAGATTACTCTACTCTCTTTTTTATGAAATCTATTTTAGAGAGTAACTAGTAAATTTGGCTATCTATTGCTAAGTAAATAAAAGTTTCAGGTATTACACTGAAATTTAGTTTGGTTGAGAGGTTTTAGTAGCGATAGAGACTGGTCAAGCACATTTCTATTTAGCCCATGGAAAGCCCACGAAATAGCCCCCAGCCGACCCAGCCCACGGTGTAACCCTAAATGTTTAAGGAGCAGCAGTGTTACCGCATTCACATCCTCCGTCCCTGTTTCGCTCGTCCTAGAGCTCGCCCCAGTGATATCAATTTAACTCGTAAATCCAAAACCCGATGAATATCTAACCCGACGGGTGCGGGTAGAGTTGAAAGTTGGGTCGTGTCGTGACGGCTCGACCCAGCCCGATCGTGCTTCAGGCTACTTTTTTTTTGAGTCAGCACAATACAAAATAATTTCGGGCTAGACCATACCAAAAGCTAGGCTCGGCCCTAAGCAAGACGGGGCGATGATTGTGTCGTGCCGCACAAAGACCGCGCGCGCGCGCACATATATATATATATATATATATATATATATATATATATATATATATATATATATAGGGTACGTATAACGGGAGCCCTGTGCTTTCAATAGTTAGGGCCCCTTTGGCAGGGCTCTGGCTTCTCCAAAAACGGCTTTGGCTCTGACTCACGAGGTGAAGCAACTTCTTTAGATGAGCCAAAGCCATTCTGAAAAATCATTTGGCAAAACGGCTTATAGGTTGTTTTTCAAAAAGACCCTGTACTGGTCGATCTCTCCTGTACGTGGCTAGGGATTGAGGGCAGGACCAAAAAATAATAATTTGGACTGGTGGGAGGGCTATTGTGCAAAAATGACGTGAGCTGAAGCCGGGTGAGCCACTTTTTTTGGCTCATGTCCTCTAGTTCATTTTGGAAAAGCACTTCACTGGTGAAGCCATTTGAAAAAGAGATGTTTGGCACAACTTTTGCATGAGCCAGAGCCGAAGCTGAAAAATAAGCCCTACCAAAGGGGCCCTTAAAGGAAGCCCAAGCTGACCACCCCTGCAAACTGGTTCAATCAGCGCGCCCAACCAGCCTGTCGGGTGCGCCACCTATCCCACGTCTGTTAGCGCAAAAAAAGGAATGCATGCATGAGTCAAACACGATCCAATGCATGCGCATAAATTTAGGAAAGATATGTGCGGTAGTTTCTATTTTTAAATCCTTTATTTCCTCCATAAATTTAGGATCGCTGCAACAGTCATGCAGCTAAACGCGTAAGGACCATTTTATGATATATACTGAGACTAAATATGCTATACTGTGTAAATAATTATGCAATTCGATATACTGCGTAAAAATCTATTACCAGCTGCATGCACACGAATTTATTATGAAAATAATGTGCAACGAAAGGAAATGAATTACACGCATAGAAAAAAAATCATATTTAATGTTTTATTTCCTTCGTAAATATAAGATCCCTCCAACAGCCATGCAGCTAAACACATTAAATCTAGTTTATGATATATACTGATACAAATTATACTACATGGTGTAGGTATTTATGCAATTCGTTACACTGCGTAAAAAATCTGGCATGTTGTTCACTGGTGGACGCACCTCCGGGCTGGAGCGTAATAACCTTAAGTTTTGAGCATAAAATCCCTCAATTATAAGCGTATAAATCGAGCTAATGTGAGAGGTTGATAGCTCTAGTAGGTTGTTATTACGATCCTATTTTTATGGCAGATCCGAAAAACATGGCAGTCGCATGCATGCGGTTATACAGATCCAAAAATTATGGCAAAATGCATGCATGAGTCAAACACGTTCCCTTGCATGCGCGTAAATTTAGGAAAGATATGTGTGACGGTTTCTATTTTAAATGCTTTATTTTCTCCATAAATTTAGGATCGCTACAACAGCAATGCAGCTAGACTCGTAATTATTATTTTATGATATATAGTGATACTAAATATGCTACACTGTGTAGATAATTATGCAATTGGGTATACTGCGTAAAAATCTGTTACCAGCTGCATGCACACGAATTTATGATGGAAAGAATATGTAATAAAAGGAAATGAATTACATGCATAGAAACAAAAAATCACATTTAATGTTTTATTTCTTTCATAAATATAGGATCTCTCCAACAGTCATGCAGCTAAAACGCATTAGAACTAGTTTATGATGTATATTGAAACAAATTATACGACACAGTGTATGTATTTATGCAATTCCTTACACTGCGTAAAAAAACTGGCATGTTGTTCACTGGTGGACGCATATCCGGGTGAAGCGTAAAAACCTTAAGTTTTGAGCATAAAATCCCTCAATTATAAGCGTAAATACCGAGTCAATGAGAGGTTGATAGCTCTAATAGGTTGTTATTACGATCCTATTTTTATGACAGATCCTAAAAACATGGCAGTCGCATGCATGCGGTTTCTATTTTTATACAGATCCAAAAATTATGGCAAAAATCGTGGGAGTTTCCATTGCATGTGCGCAAATTACGAACAACATAAATTAAGGAATTGCCTTTCCAATGTGCATGCAGTAAACTGATATACGAACTCCGTGTTCAAGCATAAAATCGTACAGTTTTTAGCGTAAATAGTACATGTGGTAGGCATAAAACACAATAATCGAAAAGAAAACTGCGCCGGATCAGAGGATGTCACGCGTGATCATCGCTGCGCGCATCTCGCGCCTTCCGTGACGTCGCTCGCTCGAAGATCGTGCCTCATGCGTCGCCGTCGCTACTCGTACGTCGACGGGCGTCGCTTGCTCGCCGGCCTTGAAAGTGCCGCCTCCTCGGAGCTTCGGGGACGCCGCCGCTTGCCCGCACAAGAGCCCCGCTGCGGATCGAGGAACCTCCGCCACCGCGCATCGAGGTAATGAAGTTGCGGCCACCGACATGGGAACCGCCACCATCGCACAAGGGCGCCGCCGCCGCTCGCCCTCTGGATCGGGCGCCGCCACCGCCCGGCCTGGGAACCGCCGCCACCGCACAAGGGCGCTGCCGCCGCTCGCCCTCTGGATCGGGGGCCGCCACCGCCGGCCTGGGAACCGCAGCCGCCGCATGTCGAGGTCGGGGAGCCGCGGCCACCGCCGCGCGCACTATCGGGCAACCGCCGTCGCTAATGAATCGAAATGAGACGTGAAAAACTGATCCCTAGCACTACGGATTTTCTTTTATAGACGTCTGGACCTGGTCCGGCTCGACCGAATTGCACTGTCTGGCCTGGGCTTCCAATAACTAAAGGAAGCACAGGGCTCCTAATATACAATCTATATATATATATATATATATATATACACTATCTATTAAGACGGTAAGGGGTAGGCTGCCCCATTCCGTGTTCTGCCATTCCTATTCCGTCCTCACGGCAAAGCCCATTCCCATTCCCTTATCACGTGTCTTTCTCATTCCCCCTCCTACAAAGCCCATTCTCATTCCCACGTGCATCCCACGCCTAGCTAAAATTAAATTAAAAAAACAGGCTCCAAGGGGATTCGAACCCGCGACCCCTTAAGTAAATGTGTTTGTAGCTACCACTACACCATATGTGTATTTATGTCTACATCTATTATAGTAAAACCATATACTACATCTCTCCCAAAGCCCACCTGCTACCCTTGCACAATGTGTAGTAGTAGATATGTATCACCGAAATTATTAAATTATATTTTTGGATTGAGGGAGTAGTATTTAAAGAAGAGCCTTGCATGCAATTTCTTTTGTTTGAAGAATGTTTTCAACTTAAATACTTTTTTTTGCATGTGTAACATTTATTCTCCGTAATATTTTTCCATGGATCTAACTTATAAATCGTTTTCATAAACCAATGCCAAAGATGAATCCATGTTTCTTACTTGGAAACCCCGAACAAACACCACTAGCACGAGGCGCTCGCGTTGGCGTCGCTCACCGACGACGAGAAGAAACTTGACGACTACCAGTTCGACCTCTGGAAGCAGTCCTACATGGCCCATGCGCCGCTGTGTACGGCAAGCTCCGACGCAGCCGCCGCTTGGACGCGGTCCAGAGCGGCTGCACCGTGCTGTCCATCGTCAAACATGAGGACCTCATGGTCGTCGCCAATGTCGACGACTCTCGGGTTGTTCTGGGCACCGCAACCTACGACGACGCCATCACGCCGTCTAGCTCATCATCCACCTGAAGCCTAACCTGCCACGTAAGTCGCTACTGACCGGCCATGAATTCTTGTGCGCTGGAATGACGACCATTGTTGTTGTTGTGTGAGTGTCCTCGAACAAGATGTATGTAGAGGAGTAGCACATCCGGTGGTGCAACGATCAGGTGTACTACCTCGCTGATGAGCCCGGGGTGCACTTCATTTGGCAGCCTAGCCAAGAGTGATCGGTACTCACCATATCGCGCGCGTTCGACGACTATTATATCAAGGATTGTGGCGTCATCTCGACACCGGAGGTGAGCAGAGGTGGACCGACAACAATGATCACTCGCCATCGTCGGGGTAGCTTTTGTGCCGGTCTGCCTTTAATTTTCTTCGCAAACACACACTTGCATTTTTTGTTTAAGCAAGCGTGTATGGTGGTGCGTGCCTGATGACTAACGATGTACGACGGAACTTCTACCGGCAGGTGTGGCACGTGCTTTCCAATGATGAGACCATGCAAATCATGACATATATCGAAGTCTACATGATACTGATGGTTGCAATGTAGTAGTGAAACAACTAAATTAAAATAACAAAATTTATGTATTGCTAGGATCACAAATGGATTATGAAATATTTTCTTATCTTATAACAATATAAGACACATTTTGTATATAAGTTATCATGATATTATATGTTCCCGTTGCAACGCACGGGTACTGACCTAGTATATATATATATATATATATATATATATATATATATATCAAAAAATACATCTTTAAAATATTTATAACTTTGCTATAGACTAAAAATCGTATGAGAAAGAGGAATCGATGTTTTCTATACTTTTATGAAGAGATAAAAAAATATTAAAGCATGAAATAACCATTTAAACACTAGTTTTCTAATTTGTGCCTCACTTTGTATAGTGCCGGCCCAAGCATGGCCATCTAGTCGTGTCGTGTCGCCCATCTTAGGCACGACCCGGTCATCCGGACCGTGTCGGCTTGGGCATTAGTAGTTGTCGTAGGTTGTGAAGGACATGAAAAGGTGTAATACTCGATTTGTAGATATAATATAAAAAGAGAAAAGTTATTTTCCTTTATCTTGATGTGTGTGTTGTATCCACTTACTATCACAAGTGAACACCTCATTTAAAAATAAAGGATTAATAAAAGCCATTAAAATGTGCATCATGCTGGAGTTTAATTGTTTGTGCATTTAATAATAATAAAAATATTGATAAGGTTACATTAATAATGTGAATTAAAGATTAAAACCTAATTCAAATCTTAGAATTTGGAAATAAAAATGTAAAGAAAGAAACATTATTCAATATAAAATAATATTAAAATTGAATAACTTCACCACATGATGGTGTGACTAAAATGCATAGTTAACATGAACTTGAATTTGCACTTAAGTAGAATTAAAAAAATTAAATTCAAATGAATTAGTAATAAAGAAAAAAAATTAGAAAAAATAGAAAAGGGATAAAACCCTGCGGCTGGGCCAAATTCACTCCTCTTGGCCCATCTCCCTTTTCCACTCCTGTACCGCGCCTACACGCCTTGGGTCGCTGCCTTGTGGGGTCAAGCCGTCAGGATGGTCTCCCTCCTCTGGTTGTGGAGCTTGGGTCGTAACGACCGGGAGGAAAGTCCGCCTGGACTGCGCGCTCGGGCTTGTCGCCATCGTGCGATGCCTGTACCTCAGTCGCGGTGGGCCCCACTCGTCATGCTTATCCCCCTCAACAAACCGCTCGGCGTCCCGGGATTTTCGAGCTCCACGGCTCAACCACTCACGCGATTCGCGGTCGAGCTCAACGTACTCCGCAAGCGCCTCCCGAAGATTTCGCCGCCACGATCGGACTCGACAACCTCTGCGCCGCCTCTTTATATCCCATTTGCCCTGGGCCGTGCTCACGGTTCGCCAGAGCCAGCCCCGCAGCAGCGAGAGAACCAGTGTGTTGGCCGCCGCCGTCGAGCGCATACGGGGTTGCTGCGACTGGGCGAACATGCTCGCGGCACTAGCACGGGTGGAGGAGCGTCTGTCAACCAAGAATTTCTCATCGGAAACCCACAGCCGCCGTGGACCGCACGCAGCCGCGGCCAGATCCACCTCGTCGTCGCCGGGTCACCGCGTCGCCTCTGTGGTGGTGAGTTACCCCTGCTCGAGTTCGCGTTCTTCCCTTCGTTGCGCTGACCTGCGTAGTTAGGGGTGTAGTGCACCGAGGGGTGCGTTGAGCGGGGCCGGCGAATTCCGCCGTCGTGGGCAGCTCGGTGTCGCCGTGTGTGGATGCAGGGAGGAAGAGAGTGCGGGGACCGTTGGATTGGCGACGGATGACTCAGATTTGGTGAACGTTTCCCCTGCACGTAATTGAATCCCGCCCGTCCGATCCGATCGGGCGGATCAGGGCGACTTTGGAGTAATTAAATCCGCACCGTTGATCACGGATTCAGCGGTCTGCGCTGCGTACCGTTTCGTAGGTGGCTTGATCTAATCCTGGCGCTCCGTTTGGGATCAGATGGCTAGCTTTGCGCGATAACGCTTCACCGTGGCGAATTTGCTCAAGAGACCTCAGACTTTCTAGGAAATAACCCGCGGTCCAGTCCAGGTTTCACTGAGTCTGAGTATTTTTCTGCTTAAGTCCCTGGACTTCTTATTAATTGTGCGCGCAGCCCAAACAGTAAGGAAAAACCTATAAAATCATTTAGAAATTGATTTTTAGTGTAAAAATAAATGTTAGAACTTGTTTAATTTATAGAAAATGCATATGAAGTCCAAATCAATTCATTTTAATTTCTATAATTTTATAATAAGATTGTTTATCAATTGGTGCCACTGTTTTGACATGAAAGTCACATTAAATTTTATATTCTATTTAATCTTGTACAAAACACATAAAATACTTAGAAATTCATAACTCCTCCGTTTTAACTCCGATTTGATCCGTTCAAGTTGCGTTAGTCTCGTATAAACATTTACTATGCAATAACAATATTTATTGTACCATGTCCCATTCTTTTATAATTAGAGCTTTATTTAACCTATGTTGGTTAGTCTTGTTAATCTACTTATCATCATAATCTACTAAAATGTGATACATGGCCAATTTATAATTTAGATTAAAGTTGAATTAATTACTACTTTAGGTTATCTTTTCTCTGGAATTATAAAACAAACATAGAACCTGATGTTAATCATTTAATCACATCATAACTTGATGACCATGACTCCGATCTTAGTAGTTCTTAAATCCCGTGATCTCGTAGCAACGCGTAGATTATTATTATTCAGTTTGTACTTATGTTTGGTGTGATATTAATTTTGTCTATACCATGTCTGTTTGTATTGCTACGACTAGCAGTGCGGTTGCGAGTCACCTGAAGTTCACCCTGTCACCTGGATTCTCAAGTGCCAGGCAAGTTGTGCCCTTGACCACTTTTGTTACCTAATAATGTTCTTTATAATCATTTACTATGCATAGGTTTAATTTTGATGGGACCCTGTAGGAAACAGGTGACGTCTAAGATGGGGTGAATTAGGACTTCTAAAACTTTCACTAAACTAGGCCACAAATAAATTCCTAGAGCAAAACCTATGCAAATAATCAAACTAGAATGTGCAAGCTAAGATTTGACTAAGTGTTGCAATCTCTACCGCAATGGCTAAGTTTCAATCTACACTAAATAAGTATGAATACAAGATTGAAACTTAAATGCTTAATATAAATGCGGAAACTTAAAGAGCAAAGTAGAGAAGCAAACTCTTGTGGATGACACCGGTATTTTTATCGAGGTATCCAGAACCACGCAAGGTCCCGACTAATCCTCGTTGGTGCCCCTACGCAAAGGAAAGCCCACGCGAGGGCCAAGCACCACGGTCGAGTAACTCCGTAGAGAGCCGCAGGCCTTATCCACGCGCAAGTGGTGCTCCGCTTCTGGCTCCTCTCGGACGCTCCCCGCCGTCTCCACTATCGAGCTTCCGGCCGAAACGCCGCGGGCCTCGTTCCCTTCGGTACACGGTGGCAGCCGTGACACAAACGCGGTTGTCACGGTCTCACAAGACTCTCGCCCCACTCGGTACAATTACAACAACTCACGCAAGAGCTGAGGGGTTGTGTGGTTTGTCTAAACTCACTCAACTAACTAGGGCTCACCAAGAGCAAGCGCTAAAGCGGTCTAACTAACCTAAGCACTTCGCAAAGCACCTACGCTAATCACCGAGTGATTCTATTAAGCACTTGGGTGTTTGAGCTCTTGGAAATGTGCACTATATGCCTTGGTATGTTGCTTGGGCTCCCACACCTTCAAATGACCGGTTGGGTGAAGTATATATAGGCCTCAACTCCAAAATAGCCGTTGGAGAAAAGCTGCAGTTCTCTGCGACACACCGGACAGTCCGGTGGTGCACCGGACAGCGCACTATAGCATGTCCGGTGCACCTAGCCGTTGCCCTGTCAGAGCAGGTGACCGTTAGCGCAGCAGGCTTTTCCACACCGGACAGTCTGGTGCTCACACCGGACAGTCCGGTGGTCTTCTCTCCAGGTGCCACCTGGAACTAGCCGTTGGGCTGGAGTTCCCTGGTGCACCGGACAGTCTGGCGTGTGGGCACCGGACAGTCCAGTGTGCCACCGGACAGTCTGGTGTGCCTCGCACAGACAGTCCGCAGCAGCACACTTGGACTTTTCTTGGATCTTCTTAATGTCTTCTTTTGAGGTGTTGCTTTCCTCAATTCCTTAGTCCAAGTAAATCTTGCATCTTGTGAACTACAAACACAAACACTAGAAAACTTATTAGTTCACGGATTGTGTTGATCATCAAACACCAAAACTCGATTAGCCAAATGGCCCAGGGTCCATTTTCCTTACAATCTCCCCCTTTTTGGTGATTGATGACAACACAACCAAAGCAAGCAAATAATACAAGTATTTGAATGAAAATATGCAATCTACTTGCTAGGATGCATGTTTGTCCCCACAATGTGATATTATGGACTTAAGCCTCCCCCTAACTCCATAATTCACTTACTTCCTATTTTAGGACCAAATAACCAAAACCACTTGAAAAACCATTTGTAGATATAAAATTTTAAATTGGTCGTGTTTGGTGTTTGATATAGTTTTCATTACTTTGGTCCCTAAACTTCTCCCCCTTTGGCATCAACCACCGAAAAGGAAGACATTAAAAGCATGTAGGAAGTAAATAAAAGCTTGTCCTCAAAAGATTACTCCCCCTAATGAGTGTTCTCCTTTAGAAAGAGTTTTTCTCCCCTTCTAGAGATGAAGAAAAGCTCCCCCTGACAGAGATCTTAGGAAAAAGCATGTGAAAATTAGAGGTGCAAGACATGATTTGAAAAGACTAACTTCCCTTATGCATATGTAACAGAATATGAGTTAACTACTTATGCATTTTTAGCAACATGGAAGTGTATGATATGAAATATAGTCTAATCAAATATTGGAGAAGACATGTAAATGATACTAGATGTAGTCTCAAGATATACCGATTGAAATTCAATGGCGAGCTTGAGAGACATGAGATTTCTTGGAGATTTTCCAGTGGAAGATTGTTGTCTTTCTCCGGGGACCTCATTTTCCTTACAATGAGACTATCACATGAAATAGACTTGAAAAGGTGTTAGTCTCAAAGTATTAGATTATAGAGTAACCTCCCCCTGAAGGTGTGCATACAAGTTTTGAATACTTGTAGGAGACATGCACTTTGATTTGATATCAAGAGGGGCAAATTATCTATAATCTGAACTTTGGCACATATGAGTTAAATGATACAACTTGTAGAAATAAAAAATTTTCAATTGATGCATCATTTACTATGGAGTGATATAGAAGCTATGTGCCGTGCTTAACTAAACATTTTAAACCATGTAGGTTTGCTTAAGTATATGAATTGAAAGCAAGCAATCCTACCATGATTTACCTAGTATGCATAATTTTAAACAAAAGTAAATAACAAATGTAATACTAGACAAGAAAGGTAAACTAGATACAAGGTAAATAGATACACATATCTAAAAACAAGATATACAATAAAACTAGTTACCTTAGTCATGGGTGGGAAATTTGGGTCCAAAATTTTCACTAACCCACTTGGCAATAAACTTGATCCAATATGATGTATCCCATGATATACATCCCAAATTTGCCAAGTCTCCAAATTTCCCAAAGACCTTCGGTCCACTCACTTCCCTTTCGGGATCCAAACCTTATTGGTGCTTTTCATGGTTGAAATTATTTGCTTTGGCACCCAGATGCATTTGGCCCCCTTTCCTTTGTTGGCTTGCTTGTTGGCCTTGATTGCTATCACCTTTCCATTCTTTTTCTTCTTGATCAAGTATGGTGTATCATCCTTTTTATTCACCTTTTTGATGTAGGTGTTGGAGATTTTGCTTGATGGCTTTTGCTTGAGCTTTTGCCTTTGTTTATCCCCGGTCATCGCCTTGCATTGGAAAGACTTGTGGCCTTCCATGTGGCATAGCCTATAAATCACAATTTCTCCCTCCATAGGCTTGTTCACTCCCGCAGTGGTGTTATCCTGTGGAGGTCCGATTTGTTTGGCTTTGCCTTTCTTGTCATACAAAGCCTTGCCAAGGCGAGCCACTTCTTGCTTTAATTGTTCATTTTCCTTTGCAACCTCTTCCGAACATGTTTCTACAACAATATTCTTAACAAGAACTTGGTTGCAGGGGTTAGAATCATCAATTAAATCAAAGCAGGAAGTAGAAGCATCTTTCTTAATAATTTCAGGTATTTCAACTAAAGATGTTGCTGGGGTGCTACCAATGTTTTCTAACTTAGTAGTTAGCTCATTATTGTGTATGCTAAGAATTTCCATTTTATCTAGCAAATTTTCAATAGCTTCTTGAGAGCTAGCTAACTTAGCCTTAAGTTTTTCATTCTTTTTAATGAGACTATCATCGGTAGTGTCGGTGTTTCGAAACCCGGGGGGTCCCTGGACCGACGAGTGAAATGTCGCCGCGTGCCCCAGCCCAGATGGGTCGACGCAAGGCGGAACGCGAAGGGGGGGGAAAGGAAGCAGCCGGAGGGAGGCAGGCGTGAGAGAGTGGATCCCGCGGCCTTCGTGTTAGCCCCACGCCCGAGTCGGGTGCGCTTGCAGTAGGGGAATACAAGCGTCCACGCGGGAGTGGGAGCGAGCGGCCTTGCGCGAGCGCCGTCTCGTCTTTCTCCGTGCGGGCCAACCTTCTGTAAGAGGGCCCTGGTCCTTCCTTTTATAGGCGTAAGGAGAGGATCCAGGTGTACAATGGGGGTGTAGCAGAGTGCTACGTGTCTAGCGGAGGAGAGCTAGCGCCCTAAGTACATGCCATCGTGGCAGCCGGAGAGGTTTTGGCACCCGGTTCGTGTGGTGTCGTGGCCGTCGGAGGAGTGCTGGAGCCTGGCGAGAGGACAACTGTCGGTGCTGTCGAGTCCTTGCTGACGTCCTCTTGCTTCCGTAAGGGGGCCGAGAGCCGCCGTCGTCACAAAGCGTGCGGGGCGCCATCATTGCTTATTTGGCGGAGCGAGCCAGATGGGACGCCGGTCTTGTTCCCCATAGCCTGAGTCAGCTCGGGGTAGGGTAATGATGGCGCCTCCTGTCGACGTGGTCGGTCCGCGCCCTAGGTTGGGCGATGTGGAGGCTCCTCTGAGGTCGAGGCCGAGTCAGTCTCCCATGGCCGTGGTCGAGTCCGAGCCCCTGGGTCGGGCGAGGCGGAGACCGTCGGCTGAGGCCAGAGCTGAGTCCGAGCCCTGGGGTCGGGCGAAGCAGAGTCCATCGTCTCCTGGGGTCGAGCCCATGTCCGAGCCCTAGGGTCGGGCGAGGCGGAGTTCGTCGTCTTCCGGTGCTGAGCCCGAGTCCGAGCCCTAGGTCGGGCGGAGCAGAGTTCGTCGTCTTCCGGGGCTGAGCCCATGTCCGAGCCCTGGGGTCGGGCAAGGCGGAGTTCGTCGTCTTCCGGGGCTAAGCCCGAGTCCGAGCCCTGGGTCGGGCGAAGCGGAGTTCGTCGTCTTCTGGGGCTGAGCCCGAGTCTGAGCCCTAGGTCGGGCGGAGCGGAGTTCGCCGTCTTCCGGGGCTGAGCCCGAGTCCGAGCCCTGGGTCAGGCGGAGCGGAGTTCGCCGTCTTCTGGGGCTGAGCCCGAGTCTGAGCCCTGGGTCGGGCGGAGCGGAGTTCGTCGTCTTTCGGGGCTGAGCCCGAGTCCGAGCCCTGGGTCGGGCGGAGCGGAGTTCGCCGTCTTCCGGGGCTGAGCCCGAGTCCGAGCCCTGGGGTCGGGCGAGGTGGAGTTTCCTATGACGCCCGTGGCCGGTCTTGGCTGCTGTCAGCCTCACTCTGTCGGGTGGCTCAGCAGTCGAAGCGGCGCAGGCGGCGCTGTCCTCTTGTCAGGCCGGTCAGTAGAGCGGCGAAGTGACTGCGGTCACTTCGGCTCTGTCGACTGGAGGGCGTGCGTCAGGATAAAGGTGTCAGGCCACCTTTGCATTAAATGCCCCTGCGATTTGGTCGGTCGGCGTGGCGATGTGGCCAAGGTTGCTTCTCGGTGAAGACTGGGCCTCGGGCGAGCCGATAGTGTGCCCGTTGCTGGAGGGGGGTCCTCGGGCGAGACGTAGGTTCTTCGGGGTCGGCTTCCCTTGCCCGAGGCTAGGCTCGGGTGAGGCACGATCATGTCCCTTGAATGGACCGATCCTTGGCTTAATCGCACCCATCAGGCCTTTGCAGCTTTGTGCTGATGGGGGTTACCAGCTGAGATTTAGGGGTCTTGAGGGTACCCCTAATTATGGTCCCCGACAGTAGCCCCCGAGCCTCCAAGGGAGTACTAATACTCGCTTGGAGGCTTTTGCCACACTTTTTTGCAAGGGGACCAGCCTTTTTCTATTGCATTCTGTTCCGGTGGGTGCGCGCGAGCGCACCCACCGGGTGTAGCCCCCGAGGCCTCGGAGGAGTAATTTTACTCCTTCGAGGTCTTAGTGCGCTTCGCAACACTTCGGCTGGACTAGTTATCCCCTCATGCGAGCTGGCCGTAGCCTGAGTGCACGGTCGGGTCCCAAGTTCTCGGGTTGGTATGTTGACGCTGTCAACGGTTTGGCCGGAGCCGGGTTTGCGAGAGCAGCCCCCGAGCCTCTGCACAGGGCGAGAGGACGATCAGGGACAGACTCGACTTTTTTACATACGCCCCTGCGTCGCCTTTCCGCAAGGAGGAGGGGGGAAAGTGCCATGTTGCCCTCGGGTGGCGTCGAACATGGTGTCTCCGGTGAGCTGCTGGCGGGTAATCCGAGCGGACGTCCGTGCCCCATTTGTTAGGGGTCGGCTAGAGGCCCAGAGGCGTGCCCAAAAGTACCTACGAGTGATCTGCCGGACCCGATCCCCTACCGACAGGGTCCGAGGGCTCGATGCCTCCCTCTGATGGGATTCCGTTACAAGATCGCTCCCGCTGGTCTCGGAAATGTCCTAGGGTACCTCGGGAGCGTAGCCCAAGCCTTGGTTATATATCGAACGTACCCATGGTCATCCCTCACTCTGTGTCTGAGGCGACTGTGAACCCTTCGGGGGCCAGCCTACGAACCCCTGATCAGTAGTGGGCGCGGAGCCCGAGTGGCCTGAGGCGGCCGTTGAACCCTTCGAGGGGCCGGCCATCGAACCTCTGACCAGTAGTGGGTGCGGAGTCCACGTGCTCTGAGGCGGCTGTTGAACCCCTCCGAGGGGCCAGCCTTCGAACCTCTGATCAGTAGGGAGGCTCGGAGCCTGTTTCCTTCACGGAGAAGGGTCCTTTTTGGGGTATCCCCCTTTCCCGGTCCCTATTGTAAGAGAGAGAAAGAGGAAAAGGAAAAGGACACAAAGTCGAATGACGTGGCGTACCTTTTTTGACGCGGTCATTATGGCGTAGGCGAAGCGTCGCTTGCTTCTCCCGCCTGAGGCGCCGCCTGTCCTGCCGTGGAGTTAATACGATGGGGCGAGCGGTTCATGGGGCGGCCGTTGCGCGTGCGCAAGCCATTCGAGGAACGGATCACGGGCGCACCGTCTTCACGCCGTGGGAGGGGGCTCCCTTGCTGCCCCTGGATGGGACGTAAGCTTGGCTGACGACGTGACCGCTGCTCCTGCCCGCCTGTCATCGCCATTACTGCCGGTCCATTGTCGACCGCATTTGACCGTCGCGCTTGGCTGGCACTGCAGGGTTGCCTCGAGTCGCGGTATTGACTCCGCAGTCGAGGAGGCGCGGTAGTGGAGTGAGTGGCGGTGCAGTTGCTCACACGTAGCAACCGACGCGCCGGTTGCATGACGCGTGGGCCTGGACCTCCATGCTGGGCTCGTTGGAGTCGAGGGGGCGTGCCCACTTGGCACGGTTGCATGCCGCCTGCATGGCTGTCCGCCCTTTCACCCACTGGTCTAGGCGAAAGCGGAGGAGTGCTTGTAACCGCCGGGGGGTTGCATGCACCGCGCGCGCGTGGCGGTTTGGCTTCTTCTCCCCTGGATCGGCTTGCATGGCGTGTGGGGCCCAGCCCCCGCGCCGTGGGGGGGAGAATCTTGGAGCGTGTTGGAGAAGACTCAACCCGCAACGGTTGAGGACGCAAGTGGAGAGAGTCGCCTTTAAAAGGGGGGCGACCCCCTTGGAGGGCAACCATGTCTTCGCGCTCCCCTCATGCATCGTGTCTTCCCACCTTCCGAGCCCCCGGGCGGGGGACGCCCGGAATCCTTCTGTCTTGTCATCGGAGGAACACAACTTCAGGGAAGTCGGTACCTTTCAGCCATCGTTCGGCTTCAAGGTTTTTCATCAGGTAGCCCGGCTGCATCCTCTCGCCGGTGGTCACCCAAGACGGTGACCTCCGGCTTCTGGACGGGGAGAAGCAAGCCGGGCTGTGATCTTGACTCCGCCCTCAGCTTCAAGGATGTTCATCATCCTTGCTGGGGCGGAGAGCGAGGCGAGCCGGGGCTCTACCTCCCGCGCGGGTCGGCTGGCCACCTCCTCTTCCAGCTTCTGGTGGTGGAAACCATCCTCCAGCTCTGCGGAGGAGGCGTCCTCCAGCCATGCCGGGGAAGGCGAACTGTTGCTGCCCAGCTAGGATGCAACATTCCACCTTCTTCCTCGCTTTCGTGGCGAGGACGGGAGCGAGGACCTGCCGGTGCGCTTTGCCGTCCGTCGGCGTTGGTGGAGAGGCGGACGCCACCGTCCGTGCTGATGTGGTGGCAGCCAGAGGAAGCTCCCCCTCATTGAGGCCGTCGGCGCCACCCACGGGCCGGCCCCCGGCTCTTTGGCTTTGATGTCTGTTTCGCGTCCCTTGGGTAGGGACGCGACAAAAGCCTTCCGGTGGCCGCGCCCGTACTGGGATCATGGCTGCTGCTGTGGGGTCGGAACCGGAGTTCCGTTTGTAATGGCACCTTGAGTTCCGGTGTTTTGTTCATTGCGGCTGTCGAGGCCTGAACGTGTATGTATTTTCGGCGCGGAGCCGTGTTTTTTCTTCATTTCAAGCACTAAGACTCACCTTGTTGATTATCTGAACCGCTTCACCGAGCGTGAGTTGCCTCGTGCAAAGGTGACGAGTGAGGTATCCGTATCCCGGAGGCGTAGGAGTCCCTCAGCTCAGTCGGCCTTGCAGTCCGAGGCCCCTCTTGCTTAGTTAAAGGAACCCCTCGGCCGCCCTTCGATGAGCCGAAGTCGGAGGTAGCGGTGTCAGCACGGACGGAGGCAGAGTTGGCTTCGAAAAGGAGGTGTGGTTGGCCAGAGCCTGGCCGGGTCGTCCACTGGCGGAACCGACGCCGGAGTTGAGCTGCCGAGGCCACGAGCCGAGCTGATGTCTTTGGGGGTCAGCTGGCCGAGGCCTCGTGGTGGCCGGCCGAGCCGCCTGCTCGGGCCGGATTCTCGAAGAAGACCCTGGCGACGATGGCCCGGGCGTGGTGCTGATGTCGTCCTTCAGAGTGGGGGCCCTCCGACCGTGTCGCCGTCCGAGGCTAGGTCAGACCCCGCCGAAGGTGTAGTTGATGCCGAGGGTGCTGCTGCCCCCTTCGGCTGTCGACGTTCGAGCCTGCAGGATCAGGTTGTCTTGTAGTGTGTGTGTATGTTTTCTGCGGCCGCCGAGGCCTAAACACACTGTCGTAGTGTTGTAAAGCTGCGTTCTTTTTCCTCTTGTTTCAAGTGTCCGGACTCATTTGTCGGTAACAGAATTGTTTGTGCGGGCGAGAGTTGCTTTTCACGGAAGGTGATGAGTGAGGTATCCGTATCCCGGAGGCGTAGGAATCCCTCGGCTCGGTCGGCCTTGCCGCTTACGCGTGCTCTTACTCGTCCATAGGGTTCTGTTACCGACGCAGTCAAGAAAGCCCAAAAAATCATTTTGGCAGAGGAGCTTCTCGAGCATGAAGACTTGTTCGGTCCGCGGAGTCACTTATCCGAGCGCGAGTTACTTATCGCAGAAGGTGATGAGTGAGGTATCCGTATCCCGGAGGCGTAGGAGTCCCTCGGCTCGGTCAGCCTTGGCTGCTTACGTGTACTCCGTCGTTTTCAGGATCCACTTTTGAAGTAGTCGAAGAGCACGAAAGGCATTCTGGCAGAAAAGATTTTTTCTTTTTTCGAGGAAAATTTTGACGCAGAGGGGGTTGCCCCCTTCTAGCCCCCGAGGGAGGGTCAGGCTTTGCCGAGGCAAGGCTGACCCTTCCTTGACGACCAGACTTGGTGTGTGAACGAAGTATACGAGCAACTTGAAAGCATCTTAAGGGTAGAAGCGACGTAGCTGTTGGATGTTCCAAGCGTTGCTGTAGACCTCGCCTTGGCTGTTGGCCAGCTTGTACGTTTCGGGCTTCAGGACTTTGGCGATGACGAATGGCCCTTCCCAGGGAGGCGTGAGTTTGTGCCGCCCTCGGGCGTCTTGTCGCAGCCGAAGCACCAGGTCGCCCACCTGGAGGTCTCGGGACCTAACCCCTCGGGCGTGGTAGCGTCGCAGGGACTGCTGGTACCGCACCGAGTGTAGTAAGGCCACATCCCGAGCCTCCTCCAGCTGGTCCAGTGAGTCTTCTCGGTTGGCTTGGTTGCTTTGGTCGGTGTAGGCCCTCGCCCTCGGGGAACCGTATTCCAAGTCTGTGGGCAAGATGGCCTCGGCCCCATAGACTAGAAAGAACGGTGTGAAGCCCGTGGCTCGGCTCGACGTTGTCCTCAGACTCCAGACCACCGAGGGGAGTTCCTTCATCCACTGCTTGCCGAACTTGTTGAGGTCGTTGTAGATCCGAGGCTTGAGTCCTTGCAGGATCATGCCGTTGGCCCGCTCCACTTGCCCATTCGTCATGGGGTGCGCCACGGCAGCCCAGTCCACCAGGATATGGTGATCCTCGCAGAAGTCCATGAACTTCCTGCCGGTGAACTGGGTACCGTTGTCGGTGATGATGGAGTTCAGGACCCTAAAGCGATGGATGATGTTGGTGAAGAACGCCACCGCCTGTTCGGACCGGATGCTGTTTAGGGGTCGGATCTCGATCCACTTGGAGAATTTGTCGATGGCGACCAACAAGTGCGTGTAGCCCCCGGGTTCCTTCTGCAAGGGGCCAACGAGGTCCAGACCCCACACAGCAAACGGCCAGGTGATGGGTATTGTCTGTAGAGCCTGAGCGGGCAGGTGGGTCTGTAGAGCCTGAGCGGGCAGGTGGGTCTGCCTCGTGTAGAACTGACACCCTTCGCAGGTGCGGACAATTTTAGTAGCGTCGGCCACCACCGTCGGCCAGTAGAATCCTTGTCGGAAGGCGTTTCCAACGAGGGTTCGGGGTGCTGCGTGATGGCCGCAAGCCCCCCGAGTGTATCTCTTGCAAGAGCTACTGGCCTTCGGCGATGGAAATGCATCGCTGGAGGATGCCCGAGGGGCTGCGGTGGTAGAGCTCCTTCCCGTCTCCCAGTAAGACGAAAGACTTGGCGCGCCGCGCCAACCGCCGAGCTTCGACTTGGTCGAGGGGCAGCTCCCCTCGGTGGAGGTATTGCAGGTACGGGGTCTGCCAGCTTTGATTATGCGTGACCTCGCTCGGTTCCCCTTCGACGTGCAGTGCCTCACCCTTGGGGGCCGAGGGTGCCTCGGGCGGAGCCGAAGGTGCCTCGGGCTCGGGCGTGTCCTCGGTCTTGACGGAGGGTTGATGCAGGTCTCGAGAGAATACGTCCGGGGGAACTGTTGTTCGTCCCGAGGCTATTTTAGCCAGCTCGTCCGCAGTCTCGTTGTAGCGTCGGGCGATGTGGTTGAGCTCGAGCCCGTAGAACTTGTCTTCTAGGCGCCGAACCTCATCGCAGTAGGCTTCCATCTTCGGGTCACGGCAGTGGGAGTTCTTCATGACTTGGTCGATGACGAGCTACGAGTCACCGCGAGCGTCGAGGTGTCAGACCCCTAGCTTGATGGCGATTCGCAACCCATTTACCAGAGCCTCGTACTCCGCCACATTGTTGGACGCTGGGAAGTGGAGGCGTAGCACGTAGCGTAGGTGCTTCCTGAGGGGCGAGACAAAGAGGAGGCCTGCGCCGGCCCCCGTCTTCATCAGCGACCCATCGAAGAACATGGTCCAGAGCTCCGGTTGGATCGGAGCCGTCGGGAGCTGGGTGTCGGCCCATTCAGCCACGAAGTCCGCCAAGACCTAGGACTTGATGGCCTTCCGAGGGGCGAAAGAGATCATCTCTCCCATGATCTCCACCGCCCACTTCGCAATTCTACCCGAGGCCTCTCGGGACTGGATGATCTCTCCCAGGGGGAAGGATGACACCACAGTCACCGGATGAGACTCGAAGTAGTGTCGCAACTTCCGCCGTGTCAGGATCACCGCGTACAGCAGCTTCTGGATTTGTGGGTAGCGGGTCTTGGTCTCGGACAGTACCTCGCTGATGAAGTAGACTGGCCTCTAGACGGGCAATGCATGCCCTTCTTCTCGTCTCTCAACCACGATCGCGGCGCTAACCACCTGGGTGGTTGCGGCGACGTAGATCAAGAGGGCTTCTCCGGCAGCGGGGAGCACCAAGATGGGCGCGTTCGTGAGGAGCGCCTTCAGGTTCCCGAGGGCTTCCTCGGCCTCGGGAGTCCAAACGAAGCACTCAGCTTTCCTTAAGAGGCGGTACAGAGGCAGACCTCTTTCGCTGAGGCGGGAGATGAAGCGGCTCAGAGCCGCGAGACATCCCATGACCCTCTGCACGCCTTTCAAATCCTTGATTGGCCCCATGCTAGTGATGGCTGCAATCTTCTCCGGGTTGGCTTCGATGCCCCGCTCGGAGACGATGAACCCCAAGAGCATGCCTCGGGGGACCCCAAAGACACACTTTTCGGGATTAAGCTTCACGCCTTTCGCCTTGAGACATCGGAATGTCGCTTCAAGGTCGGAAAGGAGGTCGGAGGCCTTCCTTGTCTTGACTACGATGTCATCAACGTAGGCCTCGACTGTTCGGCCGATGTGTTTGCCAAACACATGGTTCATGCATCGCTGGTACGTTGCCCCCGCGTTCCTCAAACCAAACGGCATTGTAACATAGCAGTACATGCCGAAGGGTGTGATGAATGAAGTCGTGAGCTGGTCGGACTCCTTCATCCGGATCTGGTGATACCCTGAGTAGGCATCGAGGAAAGACAGAGTTTCGCACCCAGCAGTGGAATCCACGATCTGATCGATGCGAGGCAGAGGGTAGGGAACCTTCGGACATGCTTTGTTTAGACCGGTGTAGTCTACACACATCCGCCATTTCCCCCCTTTCTTTCTCACTAGCACAGGGTTGGCAAGCCATTCGGGATGGAATACCTCTTTGATGAACCCTGCCGCCAGTAGCTTGTGGATCTCCTCGCCTATGGCTCTGCGCTTTTCTTCGTCGAATCGGCGTAGAGGTTGCTTCATGGGTCGGGCCCCAGCTCGAATATCCAGAGAGTGCTCGGCGACTTCCCTCGGTATGCCGGGCATGTCCGAGGGACTCCATGCGAAAACGTCGGCGTTCGCGCGGAGAAAGTCGACGAGCACTGCTTCCTATTTGGGGTCGAGCTCGGAGCCGATCCGGATCTGCTTGGAGGCGTCGTTGCAGGGGTCGAGAGGGACGGACTTGACCGTCTCCGCTGGTTCAAAGTTGCCGGCGTGGCGCTTCACGTCGGGCGCCTCCCTAGAGAGGCTCTCCAGGTCAGCGATGAGGGCCTTGGATTCAGCGAGGGCCTCGGCATACTCCACGCACTCCACATCGCATTCGTATGCGTGTCGGTACATGGGCCCGACGGTGATGACCCCGTTGGGGCCCGAAATCTTGAGCTTGAGGTAGGTGTAGTTGGGGACGGCCATGAACTTGGCGTAGCATGGCCTCCCCAGCACTGCGTGGTAGGTCCCTCGAAACCCGACCACTTCGAACGTGAGGGTCTCCTTTCGAAAGTTGGAGGGCGTCCCGAAGCAGACGGGTAGGTTGAGTTGTCCGAGGGGTTGAACGCGCTTCCCGGGGACGATCCCGTGGAAAGGCGAAGCGCCCGTCCGGACCGAGGACAGATCGATCCGCAGGAGCCCGAGGGTCTCGGCGTAGATGATGTTGAGGCTGCTGCCTCCGTCCATGAGGACCTTGGTGAGCCTGACGTTGCCGATGATGGGGTCGACAACGAGTGGGTATCTCCCCGGGCTCGTCACGTAGTCTGGATGGTCGGCCCGGTCGAAGGTGACGGGCTTGTCGGACCAGTCTAGGTAGACTGGCGCCACCACCTTTATCGAGCAGACCTCCCGACGCTCTTGCTTGCGGTGCCGAGCCGAGGCATTCACCACTTGCCCGCCGTAGATCATGAAGCTGTCGCGGACCTCGGGGAACCCTCCTGCCTTGTGATCTTCCTCCTTTGCGTCGTCGAGGACCTTGCCACCCTCCGCGGGTGGCTCGGCCTTGTGGAAGTGTCGTCGAAGCATGGCACACTCCTTAAGGGTGTGCTTGACAGGCCCCTGATGATAGGGGCATGGCTCCTTGAGCATCTTGTCGAAGAGGTTGGCACCTCCAGGAGGTTTCCGAGAGTTCTTGTGCTCGGCGGCGGCGACAAGGTCCGCGTCGGCGGCGTCGCGTTTCGCTTGCGACTTCTTCTTGCCCTTCTTCTTGGCGCCGCGCTGAGTTGACGCCTCGAGAGCATCTTCTGGTGGGCGGCCCTGGGGCTGCTTGTCCTTCCGGAAAATGGCCTCAACCGCCTCCTGGCTAGAGGCGAACTTGGTGGCGATGTCCATCAGCTCGCTCGCCCTGGTGGGGGTCTTGCGACCCAGCTTGCTCACCAGGTCGCGACAGGTGGTGCCGGCAAGGAACGCGCCGATGACATCTGAATCGGTGACGTTGGGCAGCTCTGTGCGCTGCTTTGAGAATCGCCGGATGTAGTTCCGGAGAGACTCTCCCGGCTGCTGGCGGCAGCTTCGGAGATCCCAGGAGTTCCCAGGGCACACGTACGTGCCCTAGAAATTGTCGGCGAAGGCTTGGACCAGGTCATCCCAGTTGGAGATCTGCCCCGGGGGCAGGTGCTCCAGCCAGGCTCGAGCGGTGTTAGAGAGGAACAAAGGGAGGTTGCGGATGATGAGGTTGTCATCGTCCGTTCCACCTAGTTGGTAGGCCAGCCGATTGTCCGCGAGCCACAGTTCCGGTCTCGTCTCCCCCGAGTACTTTGTGATAGTAGTCGGGGTTCGGAACCGGGTCGGGAACGGTGCCCATCGTATGGCGCGGCTGAAAGCCTGCAGACCGGGTGGTTCGGGCAAAGGACTCCGATCCTCCCCGCTGTCGTAGCGTCCCCCACGCCTGGGGTGGTAGCCTCGGCGCGTCCTGTCGTCGAGGTGGGCCCGACGGCCGTGATGATGGTGCTCGTTGCCGAGGCGACCCGGGGCCGCAGGCGCCGTGTTGCGCGTGCGCCCGGAGTGGACCGAGGCTTCCCGCATGAATCAGGAAGTCGCGGCGCGATGTTCTAAGTGGAACCCCTGCCTTCAGGAGGCAGAGCTTTCGGCCCGTTGGACCGCGGCGTCCTCTAGGAGATTCTTGAGCTCTCCCTGGATGCGCCGCCCTTCGGTGGTTGACGGCTCCAGCATCGCGCGGAGAAGCATTGCTGCTGCAGCCAGGTTTTGGCCGACTCTGCTGGAATCCAGCGGCGGCCTCACCCTAACGTCGTCGGCGATGCGGTGCTGGATGTCTTGGGGGAGATGACGCGCTTCTCCGGCCGGGGGTTGGACTGCCCATTCCTGCCTGATGTCCCGGCGGATCGGCACAAGCGTTCCTGCTCCCTCGTCGAGCCTGGCCTGCCTCCCGCGGATATGCTCGAGCTGTGGGTCAGGACCCCCCGCCGGGACGGGGACCACATCTAGCTCCTGAGGGATGTCAACGCGAGGCGCGGGCCTAGGGGGATCACCGTTTTCCGGCATACCAAGATGGTTGCCTTCGCCGGGACCCCCTAGATCGACGTGGAAACATTCACGACTTAGGCCGCGGTCCTCGTCGTCGAGGCTGCGGCTGCCGTCGGAACAGTCGGAAAGGCAGTAGTCACATGCGGTCATGAAGTCCCACACGACACTGGGGTTACCAAGTCCGGAGAAATCCCAACAGAGGTTGGGCTCGCCGTCTTCCTCGGACCCCGAGGGCTCGTAGGTCGAGTCGGCCGTCAGTCGGTCCCAGGGTGACCGCACACGATACCCCAGAGGGTTTGGACTCGCCTCTATGAAAGTGCTCACCGAAGCGTAGTCGCTTGGTGGGTCGAGGCCGAATCCAAAAGACATGAGACGGGAATCGGTCGGTACCTTTCGGTTGACGATCGGTGTTGAGGTCGTGTCTGGGACTGACTGCACCGTTGTCTCGGGTACGAGGGTGACGCCCAGCAAGTCCTTCGCGAGCGTGCTGGCGTCGTGCATTTGCTTGAGATCGGCGTGTTGCGGGGAGGCGACGCTCGTCTTCGTCTCAGACGCGAGATCGATGCTCGACGCGCCCTCCGTTGGGGCGCCGGCGCCGTCGACTCGCTCGACAGCCAACGAGGTGCAGCTTCCCGCTTGGCCTTGGTTGCCCCGCCTCCTCCTCCGTCGGCGGGGGAGGGGATGGGACAAGCCCGAATGTCGTCCTTCCACCATGTGGGGAAGGCGTCGTCGATTTCCCCACCGGCGAGCGGGTTGTCGACCGCCATTGTCACTGTCGCACGGCGGGGGAAGGAGTATCATGTCGTAGCTGCCGTCGAGGGACATGAACTCAAGATTCCCGAAACGGAGCACCGTCCCGGGCTGGAAAGGTTGCTGGAGACTGCCCATCTGGAGCTTGACGGGAAGCTATTCGTCAACACGCAGTAGGCCCCTACCTGGCGCGCCAACTGTCGGTGTTTCGAAACCCGGGGGGTCCCTGGACCGACGAGTGAAATGTCGCCGCGTGCCCCAACCCAGATGGGTCGACGCAAGGCGGAACGTGAAGGGGGGAAAGGAAGCAGCCGGAGGGAGGCAGGCGTGAGAGAGTGGATCCTATGGCCTTTGTGTTAGCCCCGCGCCCGAGTCGGGTGCGCTTGCAGTAGGGGAATACAAGCGTCCACGCGGGAGTGGGAGCGAGCGGCCTTGCGCGAGCGCCGTCTCGTCCTTCTCCGCGCGGGCCAACCTTCTATAAGAGGGCCCTGGTCCTTCCTTTTATTGGCGTAAGGAGAGGATCCAGGTGTACAATGGGGGGTGTAGCAGAGTGCTACATGTCTAGCAGAGGAGAGCTAGCGCCCTAAGTACATGCCATCGTGGCAGCCGGAGAGGTTTTGGCACCCGGTTCGTGTGGTGTCGTGGCCGTCGAAGGAGTGCTGGAGCCTGGCGAGTGGACAACTGTCGGTGCTGTCGAGTCCTTGCTGACGTCCTCTTGCTTTCGTAAGGGGGCCGAGAGCCACCGTCGTCACAAAGCGTGCGGGGCGCCATCATTGCTTATCTGGCGGAGCGAGCCAGATGGGACGCCGGTCTTGTTCCCCGTAGCCTGAGTCAGCTCGGGGTAGGGTAATGATGGCGCCTCCTGTCGACGTGGTCGGTCTGCGCCCTAGGTTGGGCGATGTGGAGGCTCCTCCGAGGTTGAGGCCGAGTCTGTGTCCCGTGGCCGTGGTCGAGTCCGAGCCCCTGGGTCGGGCGAGGTGGAGACCGTCGACTGAGGCCAGAGCTGAGTCCGAGCCCTGAGGTCGGGCGAAGCAGAGTCCGTCGTCTCTTGGGGTCGAGCCCATGTCCGAGCCCTAGGGTCGGGCAAGGCGGAGTTCGTCGTCTTCCGGGGCTGAGCCCGAGTCCGAGCCCTGGGTCGGGCGGAGCGGAGTTCGTCGTCTTCCGGGGCTGAGCCCATGTCTGAGCCCTGGGGTCGGGCGAGGCGGAGTTTGTTGTCTTCTGGGGCTGAGCCCGAGTCCGAGCCCTAGGTCGGGCGGAGCGGAGTTCGTCGTCTTCCGGGGCTGAGCCCGAGTCCGAGCCCTGGGTCGGGCGGAGCGGAGTTCGCTGTCTTCCGGGGCTGAGCTCGAGTCCGAGCCCTAGGTCGGGCGGAGCGGAGTTCGCCGTCTTCCGGGGCTGAGCCCGAGTCCGAGCCCTGGGTCGGGCGGAGCGGAGTTCGCCGTCTTCCGGGGCTGAGCCCGAGTCCGAGCAATGGGGTCGGGCGAGGCGGAGTTTCCTATGACGCCCGTGGCCGGTCTTGGCTGCTGTCAGCCTCACTCTGTCGGGTGGCTCAGCAGTCGGAGCGGCACAGGCGGCGCTGTCCTCTTGTCAGGCCGGTCAGTAGAGCGGTGAAGTGACTGCGGTCACTTCGGCTCTGTCGACTGGAGGGCGTGCGTCAGGATAAAGGTGTCAGGCCACCTTTGCATTAAATGCCCCTGCGATTTGGTCAGTCGGCGTGGCGATGTGGCCAAGGTTGCTTCTCGGTGAAGACTAGGCCTCGGGCAAGCCGATAGTGTGTCCGTTGCTGGAGGGGGGTCCTCGGGCGAGACGTAGGTTCTCCGGGGTCGGCTTCCCTTGCCCGAGGCTAGGCTCGGGCGAGGCACGATCATGTCCCTTGAATGGACCGATCCTTGGCTTAATCGCACCCATCAGGCCTTTGCAGCTTTGTGCTGATGGGGGTTACCAGCTAAGATTTAGGGGTCTTGAGGGTACCCCTAATTATGGTCCCCGATAGGTAGCGGTGGATGGAGCACTAGATTCTAATAGCTCAATTTTAGTTGATAGCTCACTATTTAAGTTTGCAAAAGTTTCAAATTTTTCTTGCAAACCTTTGTAATCATTTTGAGAGCTAACCAACTTATTTTTCAAGGTTTTAAGTTGAGCTTTTTGTTTAGTGCAAACATCCTGAAAAAATTCAATGGCTTCTGCAAGCTCATCTATGGAGGGCTTTCCCTCACCTTCATCATCACTACTGCTATCATCACTAGAGGATGGAATGCTTTTGTTACCTCTTGCCATAAGGCATTTGTGTGATGACCGTGATGAGCGTGATGAGGACCGGTGGCTGCGCATCCTTGGAGGTTCATCTTCACTTGAAGAATCATCCCAAGTTCTAATACTTGTTAGCGCCTTGCCTTTGCTCCTCTCCTTTTTGGGTTTGGCCATATTTGGACAGTTGTCCCTGAAGTGGCCCTTCTCCCCACATGCGAAGCATCCTCTCTTCCTTTGCATTTTCCTGTCAATGTTAAAGAGAAGATTCTCGACCTGCAGGGGCACACCCATTAGATTAATCTTGCGGATCATCCTCATTACCTTTCCGACGCGTCAGATTGTTTCTTCGTCCTCGGAGGATGATGTGCATGGTTGATTATCTTTATCATCATCACTTTCTTCTTCTTCCTCTTCTTCACTTGAGGAACTTGGAGTGGGAGGCTTCTTTTTGCCCTTCCTTTCATCACATGCAAAAGCATATGGTCTTGAGGAAGTTGGCTCCTCTCCCCGACATATTTTTCGCGACATCTCAAAAGCCGCGATTTCCCAATCACAATGGTCGGGGTCATGTTGTTCAAGTCCTCCATGTTGTGAAGGATGGTGATGATGCTCCCATATCTTTGTTGTGGTAGCAGGGAGATAATCTTCCTCACAATATCCGCATCACCTAGCTTATTAATGCCAATAGAATTGAGCTCATTGATAATTAGATTCAAACGAGAATACATGTCTCTAACAAGCTCATTATCTTTCATAGCAAAAGAATTATACTCATTCAAGACTAGGCAATGTTTTTGCTCACGGACATTGGACGTGCCGTCATGGAGCTCATGCAATTTTAGCCAAATCTCATTAGCAGTTTTCAAGGTAAATACTTGATTAAAAATATCCATGCTAAGAGATTCATACAAGCAATTTTTGGCTCTAGCATTTAAATGAATTTCTTTTTCCTCACTCGTGGCGGGTTTCTCGGGATTCTTAAGGGGTTTCATCCCGTCATGAGTGACTCTCCAAACACCTAGATCAACGGCCTCTAGGTAACAAGCCATTCTAGCACTATAATATGGGAAGTTAGTGCCGTCAAAGTGTGGTGGCCTATGGGTATCCATCCATTCCTCTAAAAAGCGTCGGCTCTTTTAGCGTGAAGCTAAAGCGTTTCAAATGAGCCAAACCGGGCTCTGATACCACTTGTAGGAAACGGGTGACGCCTAAGAGGGGGGGGTGAATTAGGACTTCTAAAACTTTCACTAAACTAGGCCACAAATAAATTCCTAGAGCAAAACCTATGCAAATAATCAAACTAGAATGTGCAAGCTAGGTTTTGACTAAGTGTTGCAATCTCTACCTGTCGGGGACCATAATTAGGGGTACCCTCAAGGCTCCTAAATCTCAGCTGGTAACCCCCATCAGCACAAAGCTGCAAAGGCCTGATGGGTGCGATTAAGTCAAGGATCGGTCCATTCGAGGGACGCGATCACGCCTCGCCCGAGCCCAGCCTCGGGCAAGGGCAGCCGACCCCGGAGGATCTACGTCTCGCCCGAGGACCCCCTCCAGCAACGGACACACCTTCGGCTCGCCCGAGGCCCAGTCTTCACCAAGAAGCAACCTTGGCCAAATCGCCACGCCAACCGACCAAATCGCAGGGGCACTTAATGCAAAGGTGGCCTGACACCTTTATCCTGACGCACACCCTCCAGTCGACAGAGCCGAAGTGACCGCAGTCACTTCGCCGCTCCACTGACCGGTCTGACAAGAGGACAGCGCCGCCTGCGCCGCTCTGACTGCTGAGCCACTCGACAGAGTGAGGCTGACAGCAGCCAAGTCCGGCCCTAGGCACCATGGGAAACTCTGCTCCGCCCGACCCCAGGGCTCGGACTTAGGCTCAGCCCCGGAAGACGACGAACTCCGCTCCGCCCGACCCCAGGGCTCGGACTCGGGCTCAGCCCCGGAAGACGACGAACTCCGCCCGACCCTAGGGCTCGGACTCGGGCTCGGCCCCGGAAGACGATGAACTCCGCTCCGCCCGACCCTAGGGCTCGGACTCGGGCTCGGCCCCGGAAGACGACGAACTCCGCTCCGCCCGACCCCAGGGCTCGGACTCGGGCTCAGCCCCGGAAGACGACGAACTCCGCTCCGCCCGACCCTAGGGCTCAGACTCGGGCTCAGCCCCGGAAGACGACGAACTCCGCTCCGCCCGACCCCAGGGCTCGGACTCGGGCTCAGCCCCGGAAGACGACGAACTCCGCTCCGCCCGACCCCAGGGCTCGGACTCGGGCTCGGCCCCGGAAGACGACGAACTCCGCTCTGCCCGACCCCAGGGCTCGGACTCGGGCTCAGCCCCGAAGGACGACGAACTCCACTTCGCCCGACCCCAGGGCTCGGGCTCAGCCCTGGCCTCAGCCGACGGTCTCTGCCTTGTCCGACCCGGGGGCTCGAACTCGACCTTGACCTTGGAAGACAGACTCGACCTCGACCTCAGAGGAGCCTCCACCTCGCCCAACCTAGGGCACGGACCGACCACGTCGACAGGAGGCGCCATCATTACCCTACCCTGAGCCGACTCAGGCTGCGGGGAACAAGACCGGCGTCCCATCTGGCTCGCTCCACTATACGAGTAATGATGGCGCCCCGCACGCTCTATGACGACGGCGGCTCTCAGCCCCCTTACGGAAGCAAGAGGACGTCAGCAAGGACTCGACAGCCCCGACAGCTGTCCTTCCGCCAGGCTCCAGCGCTCATCCGACGGCCACGACACCACACGAACTGGGTGCCAAAACCTCTCCGGCTGCCACGATGGCATGTACTTAGGGCGCTAGCTCTCCTCCGCTAGACACGTTAGCACACTGCTACACCCCCCATTGTACACCTGGATCCTCTCCTTACGCCTATAATAGGGAGGTCCAGGGCCCTCTTAAAGAGGGTTGGCCGCGCGGGGAAGGACGGGACGGCGCTCGCGCAAGGCCGCTCGCTCCCTCCCGCGTGGACGCTTGTAACCCCCTACTGCAAGCGCACCCGACCTGGGCGCGTGGCTAACACGAAGGCCGCGGGTTCCACCTCCCACGCCTGTCTCCCTCCGGCTGCTTTTCCCCCCTTCGCGTTCCACCTCGCGCCGACCCATCTGGGCTGGGGCACGCGGCGACAATTTACTCATCGGTCCAGGGACCCCCCGGGTTTCGAAACGCCGACAGTTGGCGCGCCAGGTAGGGGCCTGCTGCGTGTTGACGAACAACTTCCTGTCAAGCTCTAGATGGGCAGTCTCCAGCAACCTTTCCATCCCGGAGGAGGAGGCGGGGCAACCAAGGCCAAGCAGGAGGCGGCACCTCGTTGGCTGTCGAGCGAGTCGACGGCGCCGGCGCCCCAACGGAGAGCGCGTCGGGCATTGGCCTCGCGTCTGAGACGAAGACGAGCGCCGTCTCCCCGCAACACACCAACCTCAAGCAAACGGACGACGCCAGCACGCTCGTGAAGGACTTGCTAGGCGTCACCCTCGTACCTGAGACGACGGTGCATTCAGTCCCTGACGTGACTTCGTCACCGCCCGTCGACCAAAAGGTACCGACCGATTCCCATCTCGCGCCTTTTGGTTTCGGCCTCGACCCGCCAAGCAACTCCGCTTCAGTGGACATTCTCATAGAGGCGAGTCCAAACCCTCCGGGGTATCGTGTGCGGTCACCCTAGGACCGGCTGACGGCCATCTCGACCTATGGGCCCTCGGGGTCCGAGGAAGATGGAAAGCCCGACCTCTGTTGGGATTTCTCCGGACTTGGTAACCCCAGTGCCGTGCGGGACTTCATGACCGCATGCGACTAGTGCCTTTCTGACTGTTCCGACGGTAGCCGCAGCCTCGGCGACGAGGACTGCGGTCCAAGTCACGAATGTTTCCAAGTCGATCTAGGGGGTCCCGGCGAAGGCAACCATCTTGGTATACCGGAGAACGGTGATCCCCCTAGGCCCGTGCCTCGCGTTGACATCCTTCGGGAGCTAGCTGTGGTCCCCGTCCCGGCAGGGGGTCATGACCCACAACTCGAGCAAATCCGCGAGATGCAGGCCAGGCTCGACGAGGGAACAGGAACGCTTGAGCCGATCCGCCGGGACGTCGTGCAGGAATGGGCGGGCCAACCTCCGGCTGGAGAAGCACGTCATCTCCCCCAGGGCATCCAGCACCGCATCGCCGACGACGTCAGGGTAGGGCCGCCACCGGTTTCCAGTGGAGTCGGCCAAAACCTGGCCGCGGCGGCAATACTTCTCCGTGCGATACCGGAGCCATCAACCACCGAGGGGCGGCGTATCCAGGGAGAGCTCAAGAATCTCCTGGAGGACGCCGCGGTCCGACGGGCCGAAAGCTCCGCCTCCCGAAGGCAGGGGTACCCCTCGGAACATCGCGCCGCGACTTCCCGATTCATGCGGGAAGCCTCGGTCCACACCGGGCGCACGTGCAACACAGCGCCTACGGCCCCGGGTCGCCTCGGCAACGAGCACCATCACTGCAGCCGTCGGGCCCACCTCGACGAGAGGGTGCGCCGAGGCTACCACCCCAGGCGTGGGGGATGCTACGACGGCGGGGAGGATCGGAGTCCTTCGCCCGAACCACCTGGTCCGCAGGCTTTCAGCCACGCCATACGATGGGCGCCGTTCCCGACCCGGTTCCGAGCCCCGACTAGTATCACAAAGTACTCGGGGGAGACGAGACCGGAACTGTGGCTGACGGACTATCGACTGGCCTGCCAACTAGGTGGAACGGACGATGATAATCTCATCATCCGCAACCTCCCCCTGTTCCTCTCCGACACCGCTCGAGCCTGGCTGGAGCACCTGCCTCCGGGGCAGATCTCCAACTGGGACGACCTGGTCCAAGCCTTCGCCGACAATTTCCAAGGCACGTACGTGCACCCTGGAAACTCCTGGGATCTCCGAAGCTGCCGCCAGCAGCCGGGAGAGTCTCTCCGGGACTACATCCGGCGATTCTCGAAGCAGCACACCGAGCTGCCTAACGTCACCGATTCGGATGTCATCGGCGCATTCCTCGCCGGCACCACCTACCGCGACCTGGTGAGCAAGCTGGGTCGCAAGACCCCCACCAGGGCGAGCGAGCTGATGGACATCGCCACCAACTTCGCCTTTGGCCAGGAGGCGGTTGAGGCCATCTTCCGGAAGGACAAGCAGCCCTAGGGCCGCCCACCGGAAGATGTTCTCGAGGCGTCAACTCAGCGCGGCACCAAGAAGAAAGGCAAGAAGAAGTCGCAAGCGAAATGCGACGCCGCCGACGCAGACCTTGTCGCCGCCGCCGAGTACAAGAACCCTCGGAAACGTCCCGGAGGTGCCAACCTCTTCGACAAGATGCTCAAGGAGCCGGGCCCTTATCATCAGGGGCCCGTCAAGCACACCCTTGAGGAGTGTGCCATGCTTTGACGCCACTTTCACAAGGCCGGGCCACCCACGGAGGGTGGCAAGGCCCTCGACGACGCTAAGAAGGAAGATTACAAGGCAGGAGAGTTCCCCGAGGTCCGCGACTGCTTTATGATCTACGGTGGGCAAGTGGCAAATGCCTCGGCTCGGCACCGCAAGCAAGAGCGTCGAGAGGTCTACTCGGTAAAGGTGGCGGCGCCAGTCTACCTAGACTGGTCCGACAAGCCCATCACCTTCGACCAGGCCGACCATCCCGACCATATGCCGAGCCCAGGGAAATACCCGCTCGTTGTCGACCCCATCATCGACAACGTCAGGCTCACCAAGGTCCTCATGGACGGAGGCAGCAGCCTCAACATCATCTACGCCGAGACCCTCGGGCTCCTGCGGATCGATCTGTCCTCGGTCCGGACGGGCGCTGCGCCTTTCCACGGGATCATCCCCGGGAAGCGCGTCCAACACCTCGGACAACTCGATCTACCCGTCTGCTTTGGGACGCCCTCCAACTTTCGAAGGGAGACTCTCACGTCCGAAGTGGTCGGGTTTCGAGGAACCTACCACACAGTGTTGGGGAGGCCATGCTACGCCATGTTCATGGCCATCCCCAACTACACCTACCTCAAGCTCAAGATGCCGGGCCCCAACGGGGTCATCACCGTCGGGCCCACGTACCGACACGCGTACGAATGCGACGTGGAGTGCGTGGAGTACGCCGAGGCCCTCGCCGAGTCCGAGGCCCTCATCGCCGACCTAGAGAACCTCTCTAGGGAGGCGCCAGACGTGAAGCGCCACACCGGCAACTTCGAGCCAGCGGAGACGGTTAAGTCTGTCCCTCTCGACCCCTGCAACGACGCCTCCAAGCAGATCCGGATCGGCTCCGAGCTCGACCCCAAATAGGAAGCAGTGCTCGTCGACTTTCTTCGCACAAACGCCGACGTTTTTGCGTGCAGTCCCTCAGACATGCCCGGCATACCGAGGGAAGTCGCCGAGCACTCGCTGGATGTCTGAGCTGGAGCCCGACCCGTGAAGCAGCCTCTGCGCCGATTCGACGAAGAAAAGCGCAGAGCCATAAGCGAGGAGATCCACAAGCTAATGGCGGCAGGGTTCATCAAAGAGGTATTCCATCCCGAATGGCTTGCCAACCCTATGCTTGTGAGAAAGAAAGGGGGGGAAATGGTGGATGTGTGTAGACTACACCGGTCTAAACAAAGCATGTCTGAAAGTTCCCTACCCTCTGCCTCGCATCGATCAAATCGTGGATTCCACTGCTGGGTGCGAAACCCTATCTTTCCTCGATGCCTACTCAGGGTATCACCAGATCAGGATGAAAGAGTCCGACCAGCTCGCGACTTCTTTCATCACACCCTTCGGCATGTACTGCTATGTTACCATGCCGTTCGGCTTGAGGAATGCGGGTGCAACGTACCAACGGTGCATGAACCATGTGTTCGGCGAACACATTGGCCGAACGGTCGAGGCCTATGTCGATGACATCGTAGTCAAGACGAGGAAAGCCTCCGACCTCCTTTCCGACCTTGAAGTGACATTCCGATGTCTCAAGGCAAAAGGCGTGAAGCTCAATCCCGAAAAGTGTGTCTTTGGGGTTCCCCGAGGCATGCTCTTGGGGTTCATCGTCTCCGAGCGGGGCATCGAGGCCAACCCAGAGAAGATCGCAGCCATCACCAGCATGGGGCCCATCAAGGACTTGAAAGGCGTACAGAGGGTCATGGGATGCCTCGCGGCTCTGAGCCGTTTCATCTCGCGCCTCGGCGAAAGAGGCCTGCCTCTGTACCGCCTCTTAAGGAAGGCCGAGTGCTTCGCTTAGACCCCTGAGGCCGAGGAAGCCCTCGGGAACCTGAAGGCGCTCCTCACGAACGCGCCCATCTTGGTGCCCCCCGCTGCTGGAGAAGCCCTCTTGATCTACGTCGCCGTGACCACTCAGGTGGTTAGCGCCACGATTGTGGTTGAGAGACGAGAAGAGGGGCATGCATTGCTCGTCCAGAGGCCAGTCTACTTCATTAGTGAGGTACTGTCCGAGACCAAGATCCGCTACCCACAAATTCAGAAGCTGCTGTACGCAGTGATCCTAACGCGGCGGAAGTTGCGACACTACTTCGAGTCTCATCCGGTAACTGTGGTGTCATCCTTCCCCCTGGGGGAGATCATCCAGTACCGAGAGGCCTCGGGTAGAATTGCAAAGTGGGCGGTGGAGATCATGGGTGAGACGATCTCGTTCGCCCCCTGGAAGGCCATCAATCCCAGGTCTTGGCGGACTTCGTGGCTGAATGGGTCGACACCCAGCTCTCAACAGCTCTGATCCAACCGGAACTCTGGACCATGTTTTTCAACGGGTCGCTGATGAAGACGGGGGCCGGCGCGGGCATGCTCTTCATCTCGCCCCTCGGGAAGCACCTACGCTACGTGCTACGCCTCCACTTCCCGGCGTCCAACAACGTGGCTGAGTACGAGGCTCTGGTAAACGGGTTGCGAATCGCCATCGAGCTAGGGGTCCGACGCCTCGACGCTCGTGGTGACTCGCAGCTCGTCATCGACCAAGTCATGAAGAACTCCCACTGCCGCGACCCGAAGATGGAAGCCTACTGCGATGAGGTTCGGTGCCTGGAAGACAAGTTCTACGGGCTCGAGCTCAACCACATCGCCCGACGCTACATTGAGACTGCGGACGAGCTGGCTAAAATAGCCTCGGGGCGAACAACGGTTCCCCTGGACGTATTCTCCCGAGACCTGCATCAACCCCCCGTTAAGACCGACGACACGCCCGAGCCCGATAAGGCCTCGGCCCAGCCTGAGGCACCCTCGGCTCAGTCCGAGGTACCCTCGGCACAGTCCGAGGTACCCTCGGCACAGTCCGAGGTACCCTTGGCTCGGCCCGAGGCACCCTCGGCTCAGCCCGAGGCACCCTCGGCTCGGCCCGAGGTACCCTCGGCCCCCGAGGGTGAGGCACTGCGCATCGAGGGGGAGCGGAGCGAGGTCACGCCTAATCGAAACTGGCAGACCCCGTACCTGCAATATCTCCACCGAGGAGAGCTACCCCTCGACCAAGCCGAAGCTCGGCGGGTGGCACGGCACGCTAAGTCGTTCGTCTTGCTGGGAGATGGGAAGGAGCTCTACCACCGCAGCCCCTCGGGCATCCTCCAGCGATGCATTTCCATCGCCGAAGGGCAGTAGCTCTTGCAAGAGATACACTCGGGGGGCTTGCGGCCATCACGCAGCACCCCGAACCCTCGTTGGAAACGCCTTCCGACAAGGATTCTACTGGCCGACGGCGGTGGCCGACGCTACTAAAATTGTCCACACCTGTGAAGGGTGTCAGTTCTACGCGAGGCAGACCCACCTGCCCGCTCAGGCTCTGCAGACCATACCCATCACCTGGTCGTTTGCTGTGTGGGGTCTGGACCTCGTCGGCCCCTTGCAGAAGGCACCCGGGGGCTACACACACCTGTTGGTCGCCATCGACAAATTCTCCAAGTGGATCGAGGTCCGACCCCTAAACAGCATCAGGTCCGAACAGGTGGTGGCGTTCTTCACCAACATCATCCTTCGCTTTGGGGTCCCGAACTCCATCATCATCGACAACGGCACCCAGTTCACCGGCAGAAAGTTCCTGGACTTCTGCGAGGATCACCACATCCGGGTGGACTGGGCCGCCGTGGCTCACCCCATGACGAATGGGCAAGTAGAGCGGGCAACGGCATGATCCTGCAAGGGCTCAAGCCGCGGATCTACAACGACCTCAACAAGTTCGGCAAGCGATGGATGAAGGAGCTCCCCTCGATGGTCTGGAGTCTAAGGACAACGCCGAGCCGAGCCACGGGCTTCACACCGTTCTTTCTAGTCTATGGGACCGAGGCCATCTTGCCCACAGACTTAGAATACGGTTCCCCGAGGACGAGGGCCTACGCCGACCAAAGCAATCGAGCCAATCGAGAAGACTCACTGGACCAGCTAGAAGAGGCTCGGGACATGGCCTTACTACACTCGACGCGGTACCAGCAGTCCCTGCGACGCTACCACGCCCGAGGGGTTCGGTCCCGAGACCTCCAGGTGGGCGACCTGGTGCTTCGACTGCGACAAGACGCCCGAGGGCGGCACAAACTCACGCCTCCCTGGGAAGGGCCGTTCGTCGTCGCCAAGGTTTTGAAGCCCGGAACATACAAGCTGGCCAACAGTCAAGGCGAGGTCTACAACAACGCTTGGAACATCCAACAGCTACGTCGCTTCTACCCTTAAGATGCTTCCAAGTTATTCGTACGCCCTGTACACACACAAAGTCTGGTCGTCAAGGAAGGGTCAGCCTTGCCTCGGCAAAGCCCGACCCTCCCTCGGGGGCTAGAAGGGGGGAACCCCCTCTGCGTCGAAGTTTTCCTCGAAAAAAGAAAAAAATCTTTTCTGCCAGAATGCCTTTCGTGCTTTTCGACTACTTCGAAAGTGGATCCTGAAAACGACGGAGTGCACATAAGCAGCCAAGGCTGACCGAGCCGAGGGACTCCTACGCCTCTGGGATACGGATACCTCACTCATCACCTTCTGCGATAAGTAACTCGCGCTCGGATAAGTGATTCCGCGGACCGAACAAGTCTTCACGCTTGAAAGCTCCTCTACCGGAACGATTTTTCGGGCCTTCTCGACTGCGTCGGTGACAGAACCTATGGACGAGTAAGAGTGCGCGTAAGCGGCAAGGCCGACCGAACCGAGGGATTCCTACGCCTCCGGGATACGGATACTTCACTCATCACCTTCCGTGAAAAGCAACTCTCGCCCGCACAAACAATTCTGTTACCGACAAATAAGTCCGGATACTCGAAACAAGAGGAAAAGGGACACAGCTTCACAACACGACGACAGTGTGTTTGGGCCTCGGCGGCCGCAGAAAACATACACACACTACAAGACAACCCGATCCTGCAAGCTCGGATGTCGACAGTTGAAGGGGGCAGCAGCACCCTCGGCGTCAACTGCACCTTCGGTGGGGTCTGACTTAGCCTCGGACGGCGACGCGGTTGGAGGATCTCCACTCTGAAGGACGACATCAGCACCACACCCGGGCCATCGCCGCCAGGGTCTTCTCCAGGAATCCGGCTCGAGCAGACGGCTTGGCCGGCCACCCCGAGGCCTCGGCCAGCTGACCCCCGAAGACATCAGCCCGGCTTGTGGCCTCGGCAGCTCAACTCCGGCGTCGGTCCCGCCAGTGGACGACCCGGCCAGGCTCCGGCCGACCAAATCTTATTTTCGAGCCAACTCTGCCTCTGTCCGTGCTGACACCGCTACCTCCGGCTTCGGCTCATCGAAGAGCGGCCGAGGGTTCCTTTAACTAAGCAGGAGAAGCCTCGGACAGCAAGGCCGACCGAGCCGAGGGACTCCTACGCCTCCGGGATACGGATACCTCACTCGTCACCTTTGCACGAGGCGACTCACGCTCGGTGAAGCGGTTCAGATAGTCGACAGGCAAGTCTTAGTGCTCGAAATGAAGAAGAAACACGGCTCCGCGCCGAAAATACATACATGTTCAGGCCCCGACAGCCGCAATGAACAAGACACCGGCATTCAAGGTGCCAATGCAAACGAAACTCCGGTTCCGTCCCCACAGCAGCAGCGATGGCCTCAGGGCGGACGCCGCTGCAACCTTGCCCTTGCCCACACCGATGCTCGAGGGGCGAGGACAAGTACTAAGAGCCGGAGGCCCGAAGCGCGGATGGTGGCGGTGATCCCGTCGGCGACGGGGACTTCTCGAGCCGCATCCACCTCGGCACCGACGACCGGAGCCGTCAGCCCATCGGCAGATCCCCACTTGGATCCTCCCGGACGAGCGGGGCACCGACCTCCGCGCGGAGGCGCCGTACCGGTGCAAAGGCAGGACAGCCCCAGAACACGAACGCCGCCCTAGCGGCGCGCGACGTCTTGGGCGGTCCACCCGTGCGCACGGCGCGACAACCGCCCTTGTGGCGGGAGGGGGCACCGGGAGTCAAGCCGGCGAGCCCAACGTGCTGAAGCTAGCGACGCCCGCCATCGACCAGCCCCGCGTTGTCGAGGTCCGCCCCTCTCGCAGGGCCAGTGAGCGCCCTCTCCCTTGAATGCTGAAGGAGAGGCTGACCCACGAACCCGCGCGGGAGGTAGAGCTCCGGCTCAGCCCGGTCTCCGCCCCAGCAAGGATGATGAACATCCTTGAAGCTGAGGGCGGGACCAAGATCGCAGCCCGGCTTGCTTCTCCCCACCCAGGGGCTGGTGGTCACCGTCTCGGGTGACCACCGGCGAGGGGATGCAGCCCGGCTGCATGATGAAAATCCTTGAAGCCGAATGATGGCTGAAAGGTACCGACTTCCTCGAAGTTGCGTCCCTCCGACGACAAGCAGAAGGATTGCGGGCGTCCCCCATCCGGGGGCTCGGAAGGTGGAAAGACGCAACACATAAGGGAACGCGAAGACATGGTCGCTTTTCAAGGGGGTCACCCTCCTTTTAAAGGCGACTCTCCCTACTTGCGTCCCCGACCGTCGTGGGCTGAGTCTTCTCCAACGTGCTCCAAGGTCCTCCCCCTACGGCGCGGGGGCTGGGTCCCACGCGTCATACAAACTGGCCCAGGGCAGAAGAAGCCAAACCGCCGCGCGCGGTGCATGCAACCGCCCGACGGTTACAAGCATTCCTCCACTTTTGCCCAGTCCAGCGGGTGAAAGGGCGGACAGCCATGCAGGCGGCATGCAACCGCGCCAAGTGGGCACACCCCTCCGACTTCCAACGCACCTAGCATGGAGGCCCAGGCCCACACGTCATGCAACCGGCGCGCCGGTTGCTACGTGCGAGCAACTGCACCGCCACTCGCACCACTACCGTGCCTCCTCGACTGTGGAACCAGTACCGCGACTCGAGGCAACCCTGCGTATGACCCAACAGTGCCAGCCAGGCGCGACGGTCAATACGGCCAAAAATGGGCCGGCAGTAATGGCGGTGGCAGGCGGGCAGGATCAGCGGTCACGTCGTCAGCCAAGCTTACGTCCCATCCTGGGGCAGCGAGAGAACCCTCTCTCACGGCGTGAAGACGGCGCGCCCGTGTTCCGTTCCTCGAACGGCTCGCACACGCGTAACGGCCGCCTCGCGAACCACTCGCCCCGTCGCATTAACTCCGCGGTGGGACAGGCGACGCCTCAGGCAGGAGAAGCAAGCGACGCTTCGCCTTCGCCATAATGACTGCGTCAAAAAAGGTATGCCACGTCATTCGATTTCGTATCCTTTTCCTTTTCCTCTTTCTCTCTCTTACAACAGGGATCGAGAAAGGGGGATACCCCGAAAAGGATCCTTCTCCGTGAAGGAAACAGGCCCCGAGCCTCGCTATTGATCAGAGGTTCAAAGGCTGGCCCCTCGGAGGGGTTCAACGGCCGCCTCAGAGCGCTTGGGTTCTGCGCCCACTACTGGTCAGAGGTTCGATGGCCGGCCCCTCGGAAGGGTTCAACGGCCGCCTCAGGCCACTCGGGCTCCGCGCCCACTACTGATCAGGGGTTCGTAGGCTGTGTGACAGAACCTCCCAAGTAACTAGGCCCACCTACAGTTGTCTTTGTCCAACAGACATTAGACAACCCTGTAGATGTTCCTGGATTACTCGACAAGTTCGGTATCTTCTTCTTACCTTACCAGGAACGTTTCACCCGTCTTGCAGACAATACAGAACATCGGAGATATAGATATGCGGAAGTGATTACATAAACTTACATTTATTAAAAAGTAAGATCAAGTTGTTTATTACAGACCAGAACTATATAACGAGTGCAGAATAATATTATTACACATACCAAGGGAGGCAAAAACTCCTCCCGACAGCTATCACACAAAAAGTCCTAATGGAGGATCCTTTCCTCCCGCACTTCACTCTTGCTTATCTTCATTAGGAACCACCTTGGAGCAAAAGCAACAAAGGTTTGTCGCTTCCTCACCTAAAAACAACGGAGGGATAAACCCTGAGTATGGAATTACTCAGCAAGTCTTACCCGACTAAGGAAAAGACTCTCAAGGGTATGCTGGATAAATAGGAATCAAGGAGAGGCTTTAGCAAAAATCAACTTAGATACTTGTGCAGAAATAGCTTACTAAAGTGAGTCCTTACTTTCAACATTTTAACGCCGAATTAAGTATTAATAGACTCTGTTTGCCTCTAGTCTAATTTCATCATCTCTTCAATACAACATCATTTTTATCCATAATGTTCACATCCTGACTTAGGTTGTAGGGAAGTGACCAAGTCTTCATAACCGCGAAGGTACGGCGATCCGAATCGATTATACTCAGCTGAGGATCTCCAATCACACGACATATGTAGCACTTAACCCTTGCATATGTCAACCCGCCACCGGGGTTCTTAAGACCAGATCAGGTTCACGCAAACCGAGAGCACAGATACACCACCGTCCAGCCTCTTGCCACGGTGGGTACACGCTACTCTCGCCACCGCTCCATGCCCATTTCGTGTTATCTTATTCTGGCCTTAGTCTGCCCGAGGCAAGGCTTACCCATGACGAGGCATGTGACTAGTTAAAGGGTCCTCGATCAGCACACCTACATACGCATTCAATCCTTAATCAACCTGGGTAGAACATCATCTGTTCCTAACCCAAGTCTTGATTTAAGTACTTCCATCCTTAGGATTGTTTCTGTTCCTTAGGATGAAAAGAACATCACAGGGAACTTTGCAGTAAGATCCCACCATTGCTCCAAAAGAAAATACTCTTGCGGGTAGAAGTCATCCTTTCTCGAGCTAGGCTAAGGACAACCTCTATCCACAAGATCTAAGCAGGGCTAAGCATTTTTGTAAATCATATTTTTGATACTTCATCCGAAGTATCTATAAAGGTATGGATATCAAAGAAGGCAATGCATCAAAGGGTTTCAAGCAACTCCGATAACCTAATGCACATTTCACTAGACTTAAAGTGTGCGAAAAGTATTTAAAAACACAAGGAAGGGGTTGCATGCACCGGGGCTTGCCTTCGTTCACAGGTGAGTCTGGCTCGGATCCACAAATATCAAAGTAGAAGCAGTTGCCTGCTTGAGAACCTGAGGGTGGTGGTGTCCTTTCTTCGGTGACTTCCACTTCTTCTTCACGTTCTAACATAACCATATATATACATATATAAGAATGAATGCCATGTAATGCTCATGAGAGTGCGAAGACAATAAAGATTTATTATCTAAGTCTTGAATACAACTTTCCTTCACGGAACTCCGAGAACTTAGGGTTTCCGGAGTCAGTAAAGGAGTTTAAAGGGCAGGGGGTTTTGGGTTCTAGTTATCAAACATGGTCCAAATCAATTCAAACTCTACCCAAGGCTTTTAAATATTGTTTTAAGTTCCCATAAAAAGTTTGGGCAATTTTGGACTTACCAATTATTTTCTAAAAATCCATAACAAATACTTTTAACTACTTTAAATGCCCTAAAATTTCTTATTTCCACTAAAATTCATGAAACTATTTTTATTAAATTCTAGGGAAAATAATGAACCTAGGAAAATTGGTTTCACAATTTTAGGATTTTTCTGTAATTTTCTACAATTGTTTTAGCTCTGGAGTAAAAAGAAAAAGAAAAACTTATGAATAGTACTGGGCAACATCTGGCCTAGACGGCCCAGTAACACAGGGAAAACGCGCGCGTGCGCCCGCGCTCTGGCGGCTTTGCAAAAAAGGCCTCGGGGTTTTATCTATCTGGAGACAAGTTCTTCTACTGTTTTAGTGAGTCGCTGACGGTTTACACTAAGGCCCTCCACATTCTATACTTTCGCAGAGCAAAGTCCACGACGAGGAACAGCCCTCGCCGCACTCCGGCGAGCCTATTCCGGCCAAATGACGCCACGGCTGGAGCTCTCAAGCGACAGGGACACAATTAGATCCACCCCGACCACTTCCCCTCCATCAATTTCACCAACGGCGCACTACAATGTCCTGGCCACGGTGACAGAGCGGATGGACAAGAGGGTGAACATGTTCCGATCGGACAGCGACGGGGATGGCCAAATTGAGGTTGGGTAAAGGTTCACGGGTTCACCAGGGTCCATGGACATGCTTCGGTTTGGGCAGAACAAGACCCGAAGAGCGGGTCGACGGTGAGGGGGGGTCACGGCGGTGTTTGACAGCGCACGGGTGCGTTCCTGTGATGAGCTTCGGCCAAACTCTAAATTGCCGCATCTAGGAGCAATAGGAGATCAAAGACTAACTAAAACAGGGAGTAATTTGAGAGTTACTGACCAGAGGAACGCTGGCCACGAAGAAGTTCTTCACGGCGGAGCAAGAACAGAGGAGAGAGGGAATTGGGGCTGTGCAAGTTCTCTAGCGAAATTAAGTCGATTGCTTAAGCACTGAGGTGCGTAATGGGGAGAAGAAGCGGAGTCCGAGCTCAATTTATAGGCCGTCGACCGGAGTTGGAGAAGAAGCGCGGACTACGGATGCGCTGGCAAGCTTTCCGCACGGCGGATTCCGGTGATGGCACGGGGGTCGCCGTTTAACCGAAGCTCGCCACCTCAGTAACCTTTTGCCACGACGCCGAGGATATTTACCGCGGCCACCGACGACCAGTCACGCCGCGGTTGCGTTCTTATCGCCGGCGGGGGGGCTGACCCCAATCCACGGCGTGATATTTCTGAAGACAGTGAACAGTGCGCCAGATTCAGTGGACAGCTTAACTGACAGACCAAGTTGGAGCCCTATTTTCTCCAATTTTTATGTGAAACCTATGCCAACTTTCTGCAGTAAAGTTGTAGAGCTATAATCCATCTATAACTTTGCTACAATGTGCTCCCACAAAAAGTCACTGGATCCCATTCAAAATCGAGCTCAAAGTTCATCCCATAACACTGTTACTCTGAATTTCAGACCTCAAGCAGTCTGACAGTCCAACTTCAGGCTCAATTATCTCCAGTTTTTCCTTAACAACTATGCTCACACCTTTGAGCAAAGTTGTTCTCCTATGATTGGGCTACAATCTTAATGTGGTGATCTAGGGCAAAAACGCTACAGTTTGAAAGTTACAAGGCTCCAAAGTTGAGCCAAAACTCTGAAATTTCAGACTTAGAATAGAACCTAATTGAGGTCCATTTTGCATTTAAGTCCAAAACTCAACATTTGGCTTTCAAGTCCACACATTTGTGAACCAAAGGACTTAAGAAACTTATTTGACTTGGTTTTTGCACTTTAGTCCAAAAGTGGACTAATTTTGCACATAGGTCCCTAGGGTTTGGTTTTAGGGTTTTCCAGGATTCCAATTAGGGTTTTTGGTATCCCAGGGGCATAAATGTGATTCAACTTTGTTTTTGGGGATATTTTATGACTCTTTCCCTAAAGTCTTTAGGTTTTCTCATCTTGGGTTAGGTCTTACCCCTTTAATCCCTATTTAGGGTTAAGTTTCCTATCCAGGGTTCTATTTGCAAAAACACTTAAACAATACAACTTGTTTGAAATTTTTGCCTAGTGAATGCACTCTAAGTGTGTCAAACATTTGCAATGCCAATGCTTATGATGTCATGCTCAAGTTTTAGTTATAGTAACACCAGGGGTGTTACATCCTTCCCCCCCATAAAAGAATCTCGTCCCGAGATTTAAAGTCCTAGGGTGAGTAATGGAAAAGGAAATGTGTCACATTTTTATTCCCTTATTTCTGGTACAAGGCAGGGGTGGTGTGGGGGTTCACTCCTTTATTGCAATAACTATATACACTTTACGAATTACATGAGGCTAGAAAACCTGGGAAATTCTTATTCAAAAAGTCTTGAGTTTCCCATGTAGCCTCTTCCTCAGAATGTTGGTTCCATTGTATCTTGTAGAACTTGAGAGTTTTTCTCCGGGTAACCCTGTCCTTTTGATCCAGAACTCGAATAGGATGTTCCGAGTATGTTAAATCTGGTTCTAGGACCACATCTGTCACTTCAATGGTTCGATCGGGAACCCGAAGACACTTCTTTAATTGTGACACATGGAACACATTATGAATAGCAGACAATATTTCGGGTAACTGCAGTCGGTATGCCACTGGTCCACATTGCTCAAGTATAGGAAATGGACCAATGTACCTGGGTGGAAGTTTCCCTTTAACCCCAAAACGCGATACACCCTTCATTGGTGAAACTTTCAAGTAGACATAATCGCCCACCAGAAAGCATAAGGGTTGTCGTCGTCGGTCTGCATAACTCTTTTGTCGAGTCTGAGCTTTCTTCATATTATGAATAATTTTCTGAACCTTTTCTTCGGCCTCCTTCACCATATCAGGCCTAAAGAAGTACCTTTCTCCAGGTTCAGACCGATTTAGCGGAGTTCGACACTGTCGCCCATATAAAGCTTCAAAAGGTGCCATCTTGATACTTTCTTGATAGCTGTTATTGTATGAAAACTCCGCTAAGGGCAAACATTCATCCCATTTCTGTGAGAAGTCCAGAACACATGCCCGCAGCATATCCTCAAGTATTTGATTGACCCTGTCAATCTGTCCACTTGTTTGAGGATGATAAGCCGAACTGTGGAGCAATCTGGTACCCAAGGATTTATGAAGTTCTTCCCAAAATTTGGATACGAACTGAGGTCCACGATCTAACACTATAGTTTTTGTAATACCATGCAAACTGAGAATACGGGCAATGTATAATGCTGCATAAGTGGCCACTGTATATTTGGCCCTGACGGGTAAGAAGTGGGCAATCTTTGTGAGTCGATCAACGATAACCCAAATAGAATCATACCCTTTGGCCGTCCTGGGCAGTCCCACAATAAAGTCCATACTTATGTCTTCCCATTTCCTTGTTGGGATTGGCAAAGATTGTAATGGACCAGCAGTTTTCATGTGTATGGCCTTGACACGTCAGCAAGTGTCACACTTAGCCACATAGCGTGCAATTTCGATCTTCATCTTTGTCCACCAGTAATGTTGCTTCAAGTCTTGGTACATCTTAGTGCTTCCGGGATGAATAGAATAGCGACTAAGATGTGCTTCATCAAGAATTTGCTGGCGGAGTTCTTCATTCTTTGGCACTACTATGCGGTTTTTAAACCATATCACACCTTGATCGTCTTCCTTGAAACATTTGGCTGTTCCAGCCCTTATTTTCTCCCGTATGTGCTTCATACCCAAATTATCCTTTTGAGCATCAATTATCCTTTGCAAAATGATTGACTCAAGCTCTAGCTGATTCAGAGTCCCTTGTTGGATTATCCCCAGGTTTAACTTTTCCATCTCTTGACATAAAGTGTTGTCAGAGGTCTTCACCATAAGACAGTGGCAGGAAGCCTTACGGCTCAGTGCATCTGCCACAACATTGGCTTTGCCTGGGTGATAATGGATCTCCAGTTCATAGTCCTTAATAAGCTCAAGCCATCGTCTTTGCCTCTTATTTAATTCTGATTGGGTGAAGATGTACTTCAAACTTTTATGATCTGTATAAATATGACAGACATTTCCCAGCAGATAATGACGCCAAATTTTCAGGGCATGAACCACAGCAGCTAGCTCCAGATCATGAGTTGGGTAATGCTCCTCATGTCGGTACAACTGTCTTGAAGCATATGCAATTACTCGGCCCTCTTGCATTAATACACAGCCGAGTCCACTGCCAGACGCATCACAATATGCATCAAAAGGCTTAGTGATGTCCGGTTGAGCCAATACCGGCGCAGTGGTTAATAATGTCTTCAATTGCTCAAAGGCTTCATTACACTTAGAAGACCAATTGAATTTAATGTCACTCTTCAATAAACTTGTGATTGGCTTCACAAGCTTAGAAAAATCTGGTATGAATCTGCGATAATATCCAGCTAGTCCAAGAAAACTCCAGACTTGGTGAACAGTGGTTGGGGGTTTCCACTCCAGAATATCTTTGACTTTGCTAGGATCTACCGCAATTCCTTTGGCCGATAACACGTGCCCCAAAAATTGAATTTCCTCCAGCCAGAACACGCACTTGCTGAACTTGGCATACAGTTGATGTTCCCTCAGGCGCGTTAATACAATCCGTAGATGTTGAGCATGCTCCTCTTCATTTTTAGAGTATATCAAGATGTCATCGATGAAGACTACCACGAACTTGTCCAACTCGGGCATGAACACCGAGTTCATCAAGTAAGTGAAATGAGCAGGAGCATTGGTTAACCCGAAAGACATTACCAGATATTCAAACAATCCGTACCACGTAGTAAACGCGGTCTTTGGTATATCCTCGGGCCGAATACGGATTTGGTGATAGCCCGACCTGAGATCAATTTTGGAAAATACCCTCGCCCCAGTCAGTTGATCAAATAAGAGGTCGATCCTTGGAAGAGGGTACTTGTTCTTGATGGTGACCTCATTTAGGGGTCGATAATCCACGCACATACGTAAGGTTTGATCCTTCTTTTTAACAAAAATGGCGGGGCAACCCCATGGAGACGAGCTTGGCCGGATGAACCCTTTATTCAGTAGATCTTGTAATTGAATCTTCAATTCCGCCAACTCATTAGGGGGCATACGGTACGATCTTCGGGAGATGGGAGCCGTACCGGGCTTTAGCTCAATTACAAATTCTACATCTCTTTCAGGGGGCAGTCCAGGCAAATCTTCCAGAAATACATCTGGAAACTCACATACTACCGGAATATTCTTGATCTCCGGTACAATGGCTTCATATATTCTACCAGAAGCTTTGGCTGGATTGGTTACGGGGAGAGACAAAAGAATCTCTTCTTGTTTATAGCTCAACCTGACGGTTCTGAGTTCAGTGTTGAGAATTGCCTTGTGTTGGGTTAACCAATTCATACCCAAAATTACATCTATATCCTGGCCTTTTAGAACAATCATGTTAGCAGGAAAGTTCCGTCCGGCCATTGTTACTGGCACTTCATAGGCCACTTCTCTAGTAAAAATGTGTCCCCCAGGTGAATGAATTTTAAATCCTTCTTTTGATTCATGGCATGAAATGTGATGTTGCTTCACAAATGTCTTGCTAATAAATGTATGCGAAGCACCAGAATCAAAAAGAATAATGGCAGGGTGACTAGCCACGGGAAACGTACCCATCATCACCGGCTCTCCTTCCTGTGTAGTGGCCACTTGAGTATAGTATACCCGCCCCATCTTCTTTGTATTCCTCCCCACATTATTTCCCTTGGGCTGAGCTGATTTTCCAGATCCTTGCTGAGCATTTGATTGATTTTGCTTGGGATATGGGCAGTCTTTGATGAAGTGTCCTGACTTGCCACACTTAAAACACCCGGTTGAAGAGCTGGGCAAAGCAGGGAATCGAGTGCCCGGGGCACCCGGCTGATTTGGGGTAGTGGGGGTATTGTTGGGACGAATAATGATTGGCTGCTTGAAAGGGAATGAGGGTGGACGAGAAAAAGTGCGATTTTGGCTAGAAGGCCGGATCACAAACCGTTGCCTCTTCGCCTGGCCCTGATTAGGCTTCTCACCACCGAATCCCTTGTTCTTCCCGGAACCTGCGTATTTTGCTTCAACAGATAAGGCTGTGCTGACAGCCTTTCCATACGTGAGATCTATGCATGTGGCCATTTTTCTCTGCAATCGATCATTCAGACCCCTCATAAAGCAGTTCTTTTTCTTTAAATCAGTGTTCACCTGGTCGATTGCGTATTGTGACAGGTGATTAAACTTGTTGAGATACTGATTGACGGTATCTCCTCCTTGTTTCAGCTTCATGAACTCTTCCTGCTTCATATGCAGAACACCTTCGGGTATTTAGTGCTCGTGGAAGGCCACTTTAAATTCTTCCCAGGTGACTTGATGGTTGGCAGGTTGAATAGCCACAAAATTCCCCCACCAGGTACTGGCAGGGCCACGTAGTTGTTGTGCTGCGAATAACGGCTTCTGCGTCTCTGAACAGCGGAGAAGACCAAACTTTTGTTCAATAACCCGTATCCACTCATCAGCTTCCAACGGGTCCTCAGCCTTAACAAATAGTGGTGGACGGGTTTCAGAGAAATCCAGATAGGTGGTTTCACGGGAGCCTTGCTGATAACCCCTTCCACCCTGCTGCTGGAGCTGTTGGCCCGCCATTTCTCTAAGAAAGCGGGTATTGTCCGCAGTCGCGTTCACCAAGGCGGCAATCGCCTCGGCCAATGTGGGTGGAACCGGAGGTTGATTTGGGGTAACATCCCTTCCCCCAGAAGTTCCCGCTGCATCCTGCCCTCGAGTCCTGGTAGGCATCTGAGGCAAAGAACATTTGAAATAAATATAATATGCCAGAGAAACCTTCCATTTTACATTACCATCAAAAGTAATGATACAGACTCGATGTTACATAACAGGATACATTACCCATTATACAATAGTTCAACCCTTTGTACAACATACTACTTCTATTTCTACAACTACACTACTACTCCGGCTTCTGATTGCTCTTGGCAGCTTCATCGTCAGGTGTGGGAGACCATACGTCGACCAGCCTCAAAGAAGGAGGGGGCCTAAAAAGGTCTAACTCACCACCAAGCGCTTCTCCCGCATTATGCGAGGGTCTGGCTTCTGACCTGACGGGATCTGCAGGGACATTTGGGTGTAATTGCGAATACAGTACATGAACTTCCTCATGTAAAGTATTGCAATATACCTGCAAGTTGTCAATAGCAACGCTAAGTTCGTTGACTCGTGCTCGAGCCTTCGCTTCCTTAGCTAAAGCTACTGAGCGAGATTGTACCGCCCAATCAAGCGCCAAATCTCGGTCAGCTAGTTGATCTTGCAGGGTGCGGATGTAACTTCTTAAATCATTTATTCGGTCACCGTCCGCAACCCATAAATTGGTCCTGCGTTGTAACTCCGCTTGAAGTTGATTCACGCGAGCTTCGAGATCACCAATAGGATCGTTGCTCCCGCTACTGCTATCTTGCTCCCGTGGGGCAAGTTGGTGTCGAGGTACACCGATAGGTCCAGTATGCTTTCGCGCCGTTTTCCTTGTACGCGGCGACATTTGCTAAGGGGGAAAATTTATTAGTACAATTCTTAGCATGATGCATGAATAAGTACAGAATCAACCTTAGTCGATTCAACTTGCACTCTTTCTATCTGGTCTTTGAAATAAACTCTTCAGAGATGCTTAGGTAAGAAGAGAAGAATTTTCTAGATAAGTCTAAGAAAATCCTTTTGAAGATGCTACATAAAATCTGCCAAGAAGGGCTACGCTCCGATACCAGCTGTGACAGAACCTCCCAAGTAACTAGGCCCACCTACAGTTGTCTTTGTCCAACAGACATTAGACAACCCTATAGATATTCCTGGATTACTCGACAAGTTCAGTATCTTCTTCTTACCTTACCGACAACGTTTCACCCGTCTTGCAGACATTACAGAACATCAGAGATATAGATATGCGGAAGTGATTACATAAACTTACATTTATTAAAAAGTAAGATCAAGTTGTTTATTACAGACCAGAACTATATAACGAGTGCAGAATAATATTATTACACATACCAAGGGAGGCAAAAACTCCTCCCGACAGCTATCACACAAAAAGTCCTAATGGAGGATCCTTTCCTCCCGCAGTTCACTCTTGCTTATCTTCATTAGGAACCACCTTGGAGCAAAAGCAACAAAGGTTTGTCGCTTCCTCACCTAAAAACAACGGAGGGATAAACCCTGAGTATGGAATTACTCAGCAAGTCTTACCCGACTAAGGAAAAGACTCTCAAGGGTATGCTGGATAAATAGGAATCAAGGAGAGGCTTTAGCAAAAATCAACTTAGATACTTGTGCAGAAATAGCTTACTAAAGTGAGTCCTTACTTTCAACATTTTAACGCCGAATTAAGTATTAATAGACTCTGTTTGCCTCTAGTCTAATTTCATCATCTCTTCAATACAACATCATTTTTATCCATAATGTTCACATCCTGACTTAGGTTGTAGGGAAGTGACCAAGTCTTCATAACCGCGAAGGTACGGCGATCCGAATCGATTATACTCAGCTGAGGATCTCCAATCACACGACATATGTAGCACTTAACCCTTGCATATGTTAACCCGCCACCGGGGTTCTTAAGACCAGATCAGGTTCACGCAAACCGAGAGCACAGATACACCACCGTCCAGCCTCTTGCCACGGTGGGTACACGCTACTCTCGCCACCGCTCCACGCCCATTTCGTGTTATCTTATCTAGCCTTAGTCTGCCCGAGGCAAGGCTTACCCATGACGAGGCATGTGACCAGTTAAAGGGTCCTCGATCAGCACGCCTACATACGCATTCAATCCTTAATCAACCTGGGTAGAACATCACCTGTTCCTAACCCAAGTCTTGATTTAAGTACTTCCATCCTTAGGATTGTTTCTGTTCCTTAGGATGAAAAGAGCATCACAGGGAACTTTGCAGTAAGATCCCACCATTGCTCCAAAAGAAAATACTCTTGCGGGTAGAAGTCATCCTTTCTCGAGCTAGGCTAAGGACAACCTCTATCCACAAGATCTAAGCAGGGCTAAGCATTTTTGTAAATCATATTTTTGATACTTCATCCGAAGTATCTATAAAGGTATGGATATCAAAGAAGGCAATGCATCAAAGGGTTTCAAGCAACTCCGATAACCTAATGCACATTTCACTAGACTTAAAGTGTGCGAAAAGTATTTAAAAACACAAGGAAGGGGTTGCATGCACCGGGGCTTGCCTTCGTTCACAGGTGAGTATGGCTCGGATCCACAAATATCAAAGTAGAAGCAGTTGCCTGCTTGAGAATCCGAGGGTGGTGGTGTCCTTTCTTCGGTGACTTCCACTTCTTCTTCACGTTCTAACATAACCATATATATACATATATAAGAATGAATGCCATGTAATGCTCATGAGAGTGCGAAGACAATAAAGATTTATTATCTAAGTCTTGAATACAACTTTCCTTCACGGAACTCCGAGAACTTAGGGTTTCCGGAGTCAGTAAAGGAGTTCAAAGGGCAGGGGGTTTTGGGTTCTAGTTATCAAACATGGTCCAAATCAATTCAAACTCTACCCAAGGCTTTTAAATATTGTTTTAAGTTCCCATAAAAAGTTTGGGCAATTTTGGACTTACCAATTATTTTCTAAAAATCCATAACAAATACTTTTAACTACTTTAAATGCCCTAAAATTTCTTATTTCCACTAAAATTCATGAAACTATTTTTATTAAATTCTAGGGAAAATAATGAACCTAGGAAAATTGGTTTCACAATTTTAGGATTTTTCTGTAATTTTCTACAATTGTTTTAGCTCTGGAGTAAAAAGAAAAAGAAAAACTTATGAATAGTACTGGGCAACATCTGGCCCAGACGGCCCAGTAACACAGGGAAAACGCGCGCGTGCGCCCGTGCCCTGGCGGCTTTGCAAAAAAGGCCTCAGGGTTTTATCTATCAAGAGACAAGTTCTTCTACTGTTTTAGTGAGTCGCTGACGGTTTACACTAAGGCCCTCCACATTCTATACTTTCGCAGAGCAAAGTCCACGACGAGGAACAGCCCTCGCCGCACTCCGGCGAGCCTATTCCGGCCAGATGATGCCACGGCTGGAGCTCTCAAGCGACAGGGACACAATTAGATCCACCCCGACCACTTCCCCTCCATCAATTTCACCAACGGCGCACTACAATGTCCTGGCCACGGTGACAGAGCGGATGGACAAGAGGGTGAACATGTTCCGATCGGACAACGACGGGGATGGCCAAATTGAGGTTGGGTAAAGGTTCACGGGTTCACCAGGGTCCATGGACATGCTTCGGTTTGGGTAGAACAAGACCCGAAGAGCGGGTCGACGGTGAGGGGGGGTCACGTCGGTGTTTGACAGCGCACGGGTGCGTTCCTGTGATGAGCTTCGGCCAAACTCTAAATTGCCACATCTAGGAGCAATAGGAGATCAAAGACTAACTAAAACAGAGAGTAATTTGAGAGTTACTGACCAGAGGAACGCTGGCCACGAAGAAGTTCTTCACGGCGGAGCAAGAACAGAGGAGAGAGGGAATTGGGGCTGTGCAAGTTCTCTGGTGAAATTAAGTCGATTGCTTAAGCACTGAGGTGCGTAATGGGCAGAAGAAGCGGAGTCCGAGCTCAATTTATAGGCCATCGACCGGAGTTGGAGAAGAAGCACGGACTACGGATGCGCTGGCAAGCTTTCCGCGCGGCGGATTCCGGTGATGGTACGGGGGTCGCCGTTTAACCGGAGCTCGCCACCTCAGTAACCTTTTGCTACGACGCCGAGGATATTTACCGCGGCCACCGACGACCAGTCACACCGCGGTGGCGTTCTTATCGCCGGCGGGGGGCTGACCCCAATCCACGGCGTCATATTTCTGAAGACAGTGAACAGTGCGCCAGATTCAGTGGACAGCTTAACTGACAGACCAAGTTGGAGCCCTATTTTCTCCAATTTTTATGTGAAACCTATGCCAACTTTCTGCAGTAAAGTTGTAGAGCTATAATCCATCTATAACTTTGCTACAATGTGCTCCCACAAAAAGTCACTGGATCCCATTCAAAATCGAGCTCAAAGTTCATCCCATAACACTGTTACTCTGAATTTCAGACCTCAAGCAGTCTGACAGTCCAACTTCAGGCTCAATTATCTCCAGTTTTTCCTTAACAACTATGCTCACACCTTTGAGCAAAGTTGTTCTCCTATGATTGGGCTACAATCTTAATGTGGTGATCTAGGGCAAAAACTCTACAGTTTGAAAGTTACAAGGCTCCAAAGTTGAGCCAAAACTCTGAAATTTCAGACTTAGAATAGAACCTAATTGAGGTCCATTTTGCATTTAAGTCCAAAACTCAACATTTGGCTTTCAAGTCCACACATTTGTGAACCAAAGGACTTAAGAAACTTATTTGACTTGGTTTTTGCACTTTAGTCCAAAAGTGGACTAATTTTGCACATAGGTCCCTAGGGTTTGGTTTTTGGGTTTTCTAGGATTCCAATTAGGGTTTTTGGTATCCCAGGGGCATAAATGTGATTCAACTTTGTTTTTGGGGATATTTTATGATCTTTCCCTAAAGTCTTTAGGTTTTCTCATCTTGGGTTAGGTCTTACCCCTTTATCCCTATTTAGGGTTAAGTTTCCTATCTAGGGTTCTATTTGCAAAAACACTTAAACAATACAACTTGTTTGAAATTTTTGCCTAGTGAATGCACTCTAAGTGTGTCAAACATATGCAATGCCAATGCTTATGATGTCATGCTCATGTTTTAGTTACAGTAACACCAGGGGTGTTACAGGCTGGCCCTCGAAGGGTTCACAGTCGCCTCAAACACAGAGCGAGGGATGACCCTGGGTACGTTCGATACATAACCAAGGCTCGGGCTACGCTCCCGAGGTACCCTAGGACATTTTCAAGACCAGCGGGAATGATCTTGTAATGGAATCCCATCAAAGGGAGGCATCGAGCCCTCGGACCCCGTCAAAAGGGGACCGGGTCCGGTAGATCACCCGCAGGTACTTTTGGAGCGAGCCTCCGGGCCTCTAGCCAACCCCTAACAAATGGGGCACGGGCGTCCACTCGGATTACCCACCAGCAGCTCACCGGAGACACCATGTTCGGCGCCCTCCGAGGGCAACATGGCGTTTTCCCCCCCTCCTCCTTGCGGAAAGGCGACACAGGGGCGTATGTAAAAAAGTCGAGTCTGTCCTTGACCATCCTCTCGCCCTGTGCAGAGGCTTGGGGGCTGCTCTCGCAAACCCGGCTCCAGCCAAACGGTTGACAGCGTCAACATACCAGCCCGAGAACTTGGGACCCGACCGTGAACCCGGGCTACGGCCAGCTTGCATGAGGGAACAACCAGACCAGCCGAAGTGTTGCGAAACGCACTAAGACCTCGAAGGAGTCAAACTACTCCTCCGAGGCCTCGGGGGCTACACCCGGCGGGTGCGCTCGCGCGAACCCACCGGAACAAAATGCAACCAAAAAAGGCTAGTCCCCTTGCAAAAAAGTGCGGCAAAAGCCTCCAAGCGAGTATTAACACTCCCTTCGAGGCTCGGGGGCTACTGTCGGGGACCATAATTAGGGGTACCCTCAAGGCTCCTAAATCTCAGCTGGTAACCCCCATCAGCACAAAGCTGCAAAGGCCTGATGGGTGCGATTAAGTCAAGTATCGGTCCATTCGAGGGACACGATCACGCCTTGCCCGAGCCCAGCCTCGGGCAAGGGCAGCCGACCCCAGAGGATCTACGTCTCGCCCGAGGACCCCCTCCAGCAACGGACACACCTTCGGCTCGCCCGAGGCCCAGTCTTCACCAAGAAGTAACCTTGGCCAAATCGCCACGCCAACCGACCAAATCGCAGGGGCATTTAATGCAAAGGTGGCCTGACACCTTTATCCTGACGCACACCCTCCAGTCGACAGAGCCGAAGTGACCGCAGTCACTTTGCCGCTCCACTGACCGGTCTGACAAGAGGACAGCGCCGCCTGCGTCGCTCCGACTGTTGAGCCACTCGACAGAGTGAGGCTGATAGCAGCCAAGTCCGGCCCTAGGCGCCATGGGAAACTCCGCTCCGCCCGACCCCAGGGCTCGTACTCGGGCTCAGCCCCGGAAGACGACGAACTCCGCTCCACCCGACCCTAGGGCTCGGACTCGGGCTCAGCCCCAGAAGACGACGAACTCCGCTCCGCCCGACCCCAGGGCTCGGACTCGGGCTCGACCCCGGAAGACGACGAACTCCGCTCCGCCCGACCCCAGGGCTCGGACTCGGGCTCGGCCCCAGAAGACGACGAACTCCGCTCCGCCCGACCCCAGGGCTCGGACTCGGGCTCAGCCCCGGAAGACGATGAACTCCGCTCCGCCCGACCCCAGGGCTCGGACTCGGGCTCAGCCCCGGAAGACAACGAACTCCGCTCCGCCCGACCCCAGGGCTCGGACTCGGGCTCAGCCCCGAAGGATGACGAACTCCACTTCGCCCGACCCCAGGGCTCGGACTCAGCCCTAGCCTCAGCCGACAGTCTCCGCCTTGTCCGGCCCAGGGGCTCGGACTCGACCTCGACCTTGGAAGACAGACTCGACCTCGATCTCGGAGGAGCCTCCACCTCGCCCAACCTAGGGCACGGACTGACCACGTCGACAGGAGGCGCCATCATTACCCTACCCCGAGCTAACTCAGGCTGCGGGGAACAAGACCGGCGTCCCATCTGGCTCGCTCCACTATACGAGTAATGATGGCGCGCCGCACGCTCTATGACGACGGTGGCTCTCAGCCCCCTTACGGAAGCAAGAGGACGTCAGCAAGGACTCGACAGCCCCGACAGCTGTCCTTCCGCCAGGCTCCAGCGCTCCTCCGACGGCCATGACACCATACGAACTGGGTGCCAAAACCTCTCCGGCTGCCACGATGGCATGTACTTCGGGCGCTAGCTCTCCTCCGCTAGACATGTTAGCACACTGCTACACCCCCCATTGTACACCTGGATCCTCTCCTTACGCCTATAAAAGGGAGGTCCAGGGCCCTCTTATAGAGGGTTGGCCGCGCGGGGAAGGATGGGACGGCGCTCGCGCAAGGCCGCTCGCTCCCTCCCGCGTGGACGCTTGTAACCCCCTACTGCAAGCGCACCCAACCTGGGCGTGGGGCTAACACGAAGGCCGCGGGTTCCACCTCCCATGCCTGTCTCCCTCCGGCTGCTTTCCCCCCCTTCGCGTTCCGCCTCGCGCCGACCCATCTGGGCTGGGGCACGCGGCGACAATTTACTCGTTGGTCCAGGGACCCCCCGGGTTTCGAAACACCGACACTACCGCAATGGCTAAGTTCTACACTAAATAAATATGAATACAAGATTGAAACTTAAATGCTTAATATAAATGCGGAAACTGAGAGCACCTAGAGGGGGGGGGTGAATAGGTGATCCTGTAAAAACTTGAAACTTAATGCCACAAAACTTGATTAGGAGTTAGCACAATAAAGCCAAGTGGCTAGAGAGGAGTTCTTGCAAAACACAATAACCACAAGGAGATCAACATAGAGAGGCACAGTGGTTTATCCCGTGGTTCGGCCAAGTCCAACACTTGCCTACTCCACGTTGTGGCGTCCCAACGGACGAGGGTTGCACTCAACCCCTCTCAAGCGGTCCAAAGACCCACTTGAATACCACGATGTTTTGCTTTCGTTTCACTATATCCCGCTTGCGAGGAATCTCCACAACTTGGAGCCTCTCGCCCTTACAATTTGACTACCACAAAGACGCACAGAAGTAAGGTTGGGATGAGCAACACACACAAGACACAAAATCAGAGCAACAACACGCACACAAGTCACAACACGAGCTCTCAACACAACTCGAAGAGTTCTCTACTCAAATGGAGCTCTAGTTGCTATCACAAAGAATCGAATGCACGAATATGAGGTCTTGGTGCTTAGGAATGCTCAAGGGATGCTTGGTGTTCTCCTCCATGTGCCTAGGGGTCCCTTTTATAGCCCCAAGGCAGCTAGGAGCCATTGAGAGCAATCCAGGAAGGCAATTCTTGCCTTCTGTCGACTGGCGCACCGGACAGTCCGGTGCACCATCGGACACTGTCCGGTGCGGATTTCTTTCCTGTTCTGGCGCAGCTGACCGTTGGAGACTTGGAGCCGTTGGCGCAACGGACACTGTTCGGTGCACACCGGACAGTCCGGTGCCCCATCCGACCATTGGCTCGGCCACGCGTCACGCGCGGATTGCGCGGCCGACCGTTGGCTCACCGGACAGTCCGGTGCATCACCGGACAGTCTGGTGAATTATAGCCGTACGCTGTTGACTTGGTTCTCGAGAGCGGCGACTTCGCCGCAGCCGACTCACCGGACACTGTCCGGTGCACCACCGGACAGTCCGGTGATTTATAGCCGTACGCCGCCGTCGAGACCCGAGAGCAGCCTTTTCACCAGAGCCAGCCTGCACCACCGGACACTGTCCGGTGCACCACCGGACAGTCTGGTGCACCCGGACATAGCAGAGTCTTGGCTGCTCGCGCCAAGTCTTTTCCAATTGAATTTTCTCTGATTCTAGCACTTAGACAAATATGTTAGTACACAAAAACCAATGTACTAAGTCTAGAATCATACCTTTTTATTGATTTGCACTTTGTTCACCATTTGGCAAGGTTTAACACTTAAGCACTTGTGTTGGACACTAAATCACAAAAATACTAAGAAATGGCCCAAGGACACATTTCCCTTTCAATCTCCCCCCTTTTTGGTGATTTATGCCAACACAACATAAAGCAACTAAAAGAAGTGCACTATCAATGCAATTTCGAACAAGAAATGATTTCGATTCAAATTTAGCATATTTGGATCATTCTTTGCCACCACTTGGTTTGTTTTTGCAAATCAAACTCAATTTCCTATCTCTAAGTCAAATTCACTTGTAGAGACATAAAGAAAGGTATTCCAAGAGAAATTGATCAAAGATTAAAAAAACTCCCCCTTTTTCCCATAATCAAACATTCTTCCCACAAGAGACCAACTTTTGACAATAAGAGTATTTTGACAAACCAAAACACTATTCTACTATTTTCAAAATTCTCAAGTGATAGCTGATCCATTTCTTGCTTTGGCCTTATTTTCTCCCCCTTTGGCATCAAGCACCAAAACAGGATCAATCTTGGCCCTAAAACCTCATTGCCTCACCAAAATCTTCGAATAAGAGTACAAAGGCAATAAGAATATGGAGATGAACTTGGAGTGAGTTACCCTCTCATTGGAGTGCAGTGGAAGTCTTGCATGGTCCAAGTTCACCTTTCCCTTTCAATCTACCTTTGAGACTAAATCAAGTAAACTCAAGCACATGGTTAGTCTCACAGGGTCAAGTTGTAGCATGCCTCCCCCTAAATAAGTGCATCACTTGCAATTGGACTTGTGAGGTCTGGGGATCATGAGTACAACTTGAGCACTATAAATAAACAACAAAATGCATAAGGAACATGATCAAAGGCATAAACACATGTATGCTACAAATCAATCCAAGTTCCGCGAATCTAGGACATTTAGCTCACTACACAGCCTGCAAAAGGTCTTCTCATCTAAAGGCTTGGTAAAGATATCGGCTAGCTGGTTCTCGGTGCTAATATAAAACACTTTGATATCTCCCTTTTGCTGGTGGTCTCTCAAAAAGTGATGCCGGATGTCAATGTGCTTTGTGCGGCTGTGCTCAACAGGATTGTCCGCCATGCGGATAGCACTCTCATTGTCACATAGGAGTGGGACTTTGCTCAGATTGTAGCCAAAGTCCCAGAGGGTTTGCCTTATCCAAAGTAGTTGCGCGCAACACTGTCCTGCGGCAATGTACTCGACCTCAACGGTGGATAGGGCAACAGAGGTTTGTTTCTTAGAACTCCACGACACCAGGGACCTTCCTAGAAATTGGCACATCCCTGATGTACTCTTCCTATCGACCTTACATCCAGCATAATCGAAGTCTGAGTATCCAATTAAGTCAAAGGTAGACCCCTTTGGATACCAGATCCCGAAGCAAGGCGTAGCGACTAAATATCTAAGAATTCGCTTCATAGCCACTAAGTGACACTCCCTTGGATCGGATTGAAATCTAGCACACATGCATACACTAAGCATAATATCCGGTCTACTAGCACATAAATAAAGCAAAGAACCTATCATGGACCGGTATGCTTTTTGATCAACGGACTTACCTCCTTTGTTGAGGTCGACGTGTCCGTCAGTTCCCATTGGAGTCTTTGCGGGCTTGGCGTCCTTCATCCCAAATCGCTTGAGCGAGTCTTGCGTATACTTTGTTTGGGAAATGAAAGTGCCATCCTTGAGTTGCTTCACTTGGAACCCAAGGAAGTAGTTCAACTCGCCCATCATCGACATCTCAACTTTTTTTGTGTCATCACCCTGCTAAACTCTTCACAAGACTTTTGGTTAGTAGAACCAAATATTATGTCATCGACATAAATTTGGCATACAAATAAGTCACCATCACATGTCTTAGTGAAAAGAGTTGGATCGGCTTTCCCAACCTTGAAAGCATTAGCAATTAAAAAGTCTCTAAGGCATTCATACCATGCTCTTGGGGCTTGCTTAAGTCCATAGAGCGCCTTAGAGAGCTCGGGGTACCGTTCATCCTCAAAGCCAGGGGCTGCTCCACGTACACCTCCTCCTTGATTGGCCCGTTGAGGAAAGCGCTCTTCACATCCATTTGGAACAACCTGAAAGAATGGTGAGCGGCATAGGCTAACAAAATACGAATCGACTCTAGCCTAGCCACAGGAGCAAAAGTCTCCTCAAAGTCCAAACCTGCGACTTGGGCATAACCTTTTGCCACAAGTCGAGCCTTGTTCCTCGTCACCACCCCGTGCTCGTCCTATTTGTTGCAGAACACCCACTTGGTTCCCACAACATTTTGCTTGGGACGCGGCACCAGTGTACAAACTTCATTACTGTCGGGGACCATAATTAGGGGTACCCTCAAGACGCCTAATTCTCAGCTGGTAACCCCCATCAGCATAAAGCTGCAAAGGCCTGATGGGTTTGATTAAGTCAGGGATCAGTCCACACGAGTGACTTGACCACGCCACGCCCGAGCCTAGCCTCGGGCGAGGGCAGCCGACCCTAAGATGACTCCGTCTCGCCTGAGGTCTCCTCTTTCACGGCAGGCGCATCCCCGGCTCGCCCTAGGCCCCGCCTCCGATAAGGAGAAACCCTGACTAAATCACCGCACCAACCGACCGAGTCACCAGGGCGTTTAACGCAAAAGGTAAGACCGACGGGCGGCCAGACTTCGCCAGTGGTGCCATAGGAGACTCCGCCCGACCCAGGGCTCGGACTCAGGCTAAGGCCTCGGAAGACGGCGAACTCCGCTCCGCCCGACCCAGGGCTCGGACTCAGGCTAAGGCCTCGGAAGACGGCGAATTCCGCTCCGCCCGACCCAGGGCTCGGACTCAGGCTAAGGCCTCGGAAGACGGCGAACTCCGCTCCGCCCGACCCAGGGCTCGGACTCAGGCTAAGGCCTCGGAAGACGGCGACCTCCGCCTCGCCCGACCCAGGGCTCGGACTCCGCCTCGGCCTCTGCCGAATAATCTCCGCCTCGCCCGACCAGGGCTCGGACTCTGTCTCTGTCTTGCAGGACGGACTCGGCCACAGCCTCGGAGGAGCCTCCACGACGCCCGACCTAGGGTACGAGACCGCCACGTCAACAGGAAGCGTCATCATCACCCTGCCCCGAGCCGACTTGGGTCGCAGAGAACAAGACCGGCGTCCCATCTGGCCAGCTATGCCAGATAGGCCATGATGGCGCCCCGCTAGATCATGACGACGGCGGCTCCCAGCTCCCTTACGAAAGCAGGAGAACGTCAGCAAGGACCCAGCCACCTCGACAGCTGTCCCCCCGTCCGGCTCCGTTATTCCTCCAACAGCCACGACGCCACTCCAACAGGGTGCCGCGATCTCTCTGGCTGCCACCTGGGCATGTACATAGGGCGCTAGCTCTCCCTCGCTAGACACGTAGCACCTTGCTACACCCCCGTCTTGTACACCTGGACCCTCTCCTTACGACTATAAAAGGAAGGGCCAGGGCCTTCTTGAGGGAGGTTGGCCTCGCGGGGACGAAAGGCAGGGGCAGGCGCTCTCTCGGGGCCGCCCTCTCCCTTCACCTCGTGCGGACGCTTGTAACCCCCTACTGCAAGCGCACCCGACCTGGGCGCGGGACGAACACGAAGGCCGTGGGAATTTCTCCGACTCCCTCGCGATCCGGCTCCGGCCACCGACCTCTCTCTCACTCCGTTCCCCCCTTTGCGCTCGCTCCACGCGCTCGACCCATCTGGGCTGGGGCACGCGGCACTCTCACTCGTCGGCTCGAGGACCCCCCGGTCTCGGAACGCCGACAGTTGGCGCGCCAGGTAGGGGCACGCTGCGTGTTGACGTCCGATTTCCCGTCAAGCTCCAGATGGGCAGTCTCCAACAACCTCTTCAACCCGGGACGGTGCTCCGTTTCGGGAACCTCGAGTTCATCTCGCTCGACGGCGACTACGACATGATACTCCTTCCACCGCCGCGCGACGGCGACATTGATGGCGGACAGCCCGCCCGCTGGCGGCGGAATCGACGACGTCTTTCCCGCGTAGGGGAAGGACAACTTTCGAGCTCGCCCCATCCTCTCCCTCGCCATCGGAGGAGGAGGAGGCAGGGCAACCGGGGCCGAGCGGGAGGTCGCGCTCCGACGGCTGTCGGGCAAATCGACGTCCCCGGCGCCTCGACGGAGGACACGCCAAGCGTCGCCCTCGCGTTCAAGGCAGACGCGAGCGCCATCCCCCCGCATCACGTCGACTCCGAGCAAGTGGACGACGCCAGCACGCTCACGGAAGGCCTGCAGGACGTCACCCTCGGACCCAAGACGACGACGCGGTCCGCCCCCGACGCGACTTCATCGCTCCTCGTCGACAAAAAGGTATCGACTGCTACCCATCTTTCGTTATTTCGACTCGGCCTCAGCCCGCCTGGCGATCTCGCTTTGGCGGGCGCTCCCATTGAGGCGAGTGCAACCTCTCTGGGGTTTCCTGTGCGGTCGCCTTGGGACCGATTGACGGGTGTCTCGACCTACGGACCCTCTGGGTCCGAGGAAGACGACGACCCCAGCGTCTGCTGGGATTTCTCCGGATCTGGCAACCCTAGTGCCATGCGGGACTTCATGACCGCATGTGACTACTGCCTCTCCGACTGTTCCGACGGCAGCCGCAGCCTTGGCGACAAGGACTGCGGCCTGAGTCGCGAATGTTTCCACATCGAGCTAGGGGATCCCTCCGGAGGCGGCTGTCTCGGCATGCCGGAGGATGGTGATCCCCCTAGGCCAGCGCCTCGCGCTGACATCCCGCGGGAGCTAGCTGTGGTCCCCGCTTCGGCGGGAGGTCACGACCCACAGCTCGAGCAAGTCCGCGGGGCGCAGGCCGGGTTCGATGAAGGAGCAGGAGCGCTCGAGGCAATCCGTCAGAACATCGGGCAGGTATGGGCGAGCCAACCCCCGGCCGGAGGAATACGTCACTTCCCCAAGGTCTCCAGCACCGCATCGCCAACGATGCCAGGGACAAACCGCCACCCGCATCCGGCGGGACTGGCCAGGACCTGGTCGCTGCAGCAATGCTCCTCCGCGCGATGCCGGAGTCATCAACCACCGAGGGACGGCGGATCCAGGGAGAACTCAGGCATCTCCTGGAAGGCGCTGCGGCCCGGCGGGCAGAGAGCTCTGCCTCTCGAAGGCGGGGATACACCCCGGACCCTCGTGCCGCGACTTCCCGACTCACGCGGGAAGCCTCGGTCTTCACCGGGCGCACGCGCAACACCGCGCCTGCGGCCCCGGGCCACCTCGGCGAGGAGCACTCTCATCGTGACCGTCGGGCACGCCTCGACGAAAGGGTGCGCCGAGGCTACCACCCCCGGCGTGGGGGACGTTATGACAGCGGGGAGGATCGAAGTCCCTCGCCCGAACCACCCGGTCCGCAGGTCTTTAGCCGAGCCATTCGGCGGGCGCCGTTTCCGCCCCGATTCCGACCCCCGACTACTATCACGAAGTACTCGGGGGAGACGAGACCGGAATTGTGGCTTGCAGACTACCGCCTGGCCTGCCAGCTGGGTGGGACGGACGATGACAACCTCATCATCCGAAACCTCCCCCTATTTCTCTCCGACACCGCTCGCGCCTGGTTGGAGCACCTGCCCCCGGGGCAGATTTCCAGCTGGGAGGATCTGGTCCAGGCCTTCGCCGGGAACTTCCAGGGCACGTACGTGCGCCCCGGGAATTCCTGGGACCTCCGAAGCTGTCGGCAATTGCCGGGAGAGTCCCTTCGGGACTACATCCGGCGGTTCTCGAAGCAGCGCACCGAGCTGCCCAACATCACCGACTCCGATGTCATCGGCGCGTTCCTCGCCGGCACCACCTGCCGCGACCTGGTGAGCAAGTTGGGTCGCAAGACCCCCACCAGGGCGAGCGAGCTGATGGACATCGCTACCAAGTTCGCCTCCGGCCAGGAGGCGGTAGAGGCCATCTTCCGAAAGGACAAGCAGCCCCAGGGCCGCCCGTCGGAAGATGCTCCCGAGGCGTCTGCTCCGCGCGGCGCCAAGAAGAAAGGCAGGAGGAAGTCGCAAGCGAAACGCGACGTTCCCGATGCTGACCTTGTCGCCGCCGCCGAGCGCAAGGACCCTCGGAAACCCCCCGGAGGTGCAAACCTCTTCGACAAGGCACTCAAGGAGACGTGCCCCTACCATCAGGGGCCCGTCAAACACACCCTTGAAGAGTGCGTCATGCTTCGGCGTCACTTCCATCGGGCCGGGCCACCCGCCGAGGGTGGCAAGGCTCACGACGACGACAAAAGGGAGGATCACCAAGCAGGAGAGTTCCCCGAGGTCCGCGACTGCTTCATGATCTACGGGGGGCATGTGGCAAACGCCTCGGCTCGGCATCGTAAGCAAGAGCGTCGGGAGGTCTGCTCGGTGAAGGTGGCGGCGCCAGTCTACCTAGACTGGTCCGACAAGCCCATCACCTTCGACCAGGACGACCACCCCGACCACGTGCCGAGCCCGGGGAAGTACCCGCTCGTCGTCGATCCTGTCATTGGCGACGTCAGGCTCACCAAGGTCCTGATGGATGGGGGCAGCTGCCTCAACATCATCTACGCCGAGACTCTCAAGCTCCTGCGCGTCGACTTGTCGTCCGTCCGAGCAGGCGCTGCGCCCTTCCACGGGATCATTCCCGGGAAGCGCGTCCAGCCCCTCGGACAGCTCGACCTCCCTGTCTGCTTCGGAACACCCTCCAACTTCCGAAGGGAGACTTTGACGTTCGAGGTGGTCGGGTTCCGAGGGACCTACCACGCGGTGTTGGGAAGGCCATGCTACGCGAAGTTCATGGCCATCCCCAACTACACCTACCTGAAGCTCAAGATGCCGGGCCCCAACGGGGTCATCACCGTCGGCCCCACGTACAAACACGCATTCGAATGCGATGTGGAGTGCGTGGAGTACGCCGAGGCCCTCGCCGAGTCCGAGGCCCTCATTGCCGACCTGGAAAGCCTCTCCCGAGAGGTGCCGGATGTGAAGCGGCATGCCGGCAACTTCGAGCCAGCAGAGACGGTTAAGGCCGTCCTTCTCGACCACAGCGGCGACGCCTCCAGGCGTGTCCGGATCGGCTCTGGGCTCGGCCCTAGATAGGAAGCAGTGCTTGGCGGCTTCCCTCGCGCAAACATTGACGTGTTTGCATAGGGTCCCTCGGGCGTGCCCGCCATGCCGGGGATGTCACCCAGCACTCGCCGCATATCTGGACAGGAGCCTGACTCGCCAAACGGCCTCTGCGCGAACGACACCCGGGGGCTGCGCCCTTCCCCCACTCATACATACGAATCAATTATCAAGGAAGGGTCGGCCTCGCCCCGACAGAGCCCGACCCTCCCTCGGGGGCTAAGAAAGGGGGGAACCCCTCTCATCGGGTTCGAACGTACCGCTCCGCGTCAGAAAAGCTCTTTTTTCGACCAAGAAGGGTTTTCCGCGTTCTCCCGGATGCGCCAGAAACAGACTCCTGAGGAGCGAGTTGGAGTACGAGTAGAGTGGCGAGACCGACTGAGCTGGGGAGCACCTATGCTTCCGGGCTAGGGACGCCTCGCTCGTCGCCTGCCGCGAAAAAGAACCCAGCTCGGGAAATCACCCTGTTGTCGACACTACGGGCCAGGCGCTAAAATCGAAACGAAAAGAAGCACGACTTCACGAAAGAAGGAGTAAAATGTTCAGGCCCCAGTGGCCACGGCAAATCACACACCCATCAGAAATTGTCCCAACTAAAATCAGGCGTCGCCTCGGGCAGGAGCCGCGCCCTCAACTCCGCCCCCGCCGTCGGTAAAGCCCACCTCCGCTTCCGGTGGCGGCGCAGGAGGAAGGATCTCCGCTTCGAAGACGGTCGCCAGCGACGCGCTCGGACCCGCAGCGACCGCGTCGAGCCGCTGAATCTCCGCCAGGGCTGCCTCGTCCTCGTCAGGCAGACAGTACCCCTCACTGACCCGCTCCAAGTCCACGACGTAGTGGGAAGCGAGCACGGCAAAGGCCCGCCTGACGCCGTGGTGCAGCGCCCCACGGACTTTGCCACGCACGTAATCGCCAAGGGCTTGAAGACGGCTTTGGGGAGAGCTCCCTGAAGGGACGTCGCCGGGACCGGGTTTCCGATAGACCTCCGAGACGGCCTCGGACATAGCCGCAAGATCGGCCTCCCTTTGCTCAGCAGCCCCGTCGAGCGCCTCGGCAAGAGCCTTGGCAGACTCATCGAGGGCAGACTCGAGCTCTGCGAACAACCAGAAGAAAGATCTCAAACCCAAGCGGAAGAAACGGACAGGATTGAGAACCAAGGACGGTCGAGCCATACCTCTGGCTCGAACGTGCTGCTCCGAGGCTGCGACTTGGGCTGCGACCAGATCGGCCGCAAGGATCTGGGCCCGGCTCTCAGCTTCGGCAGCTCGGCCCCGAGTTTGGTCCCGCTCCTCGGCAACCTGGGCAAGCTCCGTGCGCGCTGCCGCCGCCTCGGCCTTCAGGTCAGCACAAAGCAACTGGAGGTCCGCTATCTTAGCGTCTTGCTGCGAGAGGCGCACGGTAGCCCCGGCGAGCGAAGTCCTCAGGGACCGCAGTGAGCCCCAGACGACGGCCTCGCGGCGAATGAACGATGACTTGGCGGCGCTCCGGTCCGTCAGGTCCTGGAAAGGAAAACAAGATTTCACGACGAACGCCTCGTTCGCGGAAGCAAGAAGGTATGTCTGAAACCATTACCTGAAGGATTTTGGGGACGTCCCCGCAGAGAACCTCTAGCGACGATCGGAGCAACCCCACTGTCGCCTCAGCACGCTTGCGGAGCTCGTCCCAGGACTGGTCCTCCTCTTCGTCGTCAAGAACGAAGATGGGGTCCGAAGCCTCGCGGGTCCGGAATCGGAGCAACTAGCCCCGGGCCTCGGGGCTCCGCCCCACAACGACAAGGCTGCCGCCCGCCTGGGAACGCTGCGCATCCGCGCCCACCTCTTCCGAGGCCTCGGGCGCCGACGCCGCGGCCGTCCCGACGTCGGCGCCGACTGGGCGCTCTCCGACCGGAACGGTGCCGGTTGCGGTAGCGGCAGACACCGGCATGGCCAACATGGCTGGCGAGCTCGTGACCACATCGGCGCTGGCCGCCTCCCCGGTCACGGTGGCCACCTCAGCAGAGGAGCCCACCTCGGGGACCTGCTCCCCCGAAATACGCGACGCCTGAGCCCCGCGCTGCGGGGCACCCTGCGAAAGGGTCGGCCGAGCGGGAGAGCCCGAGGTGGCGCCAGCTGCCTGGACAAACGCCGTCTTGAGGGCCTTCCGAGGCGCCAGGTCGGTGGGGCCATGGCTCCGTTTGCTGAAGAAAACGAGTAAGGGAAGATTACGGCCCGTACATATGGATGAAGCGCCGGGACGGAAAGATTCCAAGGTACCTACCCGCTCCGGATCATGATCCACGGCGTCTGGGGGGAGGTCTCCTGGCTCCCGCTTCCTGGAACCACCGCCGTGGTCCGCTTCACCAACAGCCCCGGCGCCGCCCTCGCCTCGGACACCCCCGAGGCCCGGGTGGCGGACTGCCCAGGCACCGCCATGACAACCTGAGGACCGCTCCCGCATGCCGCCGGCGCGGGCAACAGCTCCCGAGGAACGGACCCCTCGGCTCGGCTCCCTGGAGTGACGTCAGCTCCCCCAGCCGGGGAGACGAGAACCCTCTCGGGTTGCCCCTGCTCCTCAGGTCGGGGATCCGGCACCTCGGCACCAGGGACCGACGATGTAGGCCCGCTCGGGGGCTGGCTCGACGACCCCCGGCCACATCCCAAGCCGGGGCTGAGGCCGAGACGTGCGGCCATGTCGTCCTCCTCCTCTTCATCATCGACGTCGTCGTCATCGTCGGACGTCTCCGGCGACGGCTCCCTGGGAAGCCCTTCCCTCTCCTGCTGACGGCGGCGTTTCTCCAGGGCGTCTCGAGCCCGCCTCCGCCTGCGGGCCCGAGCCTTCTCCGCGTCCTTCTTCTTCTTCTCCTCCTCCGCGGCGACCCGCCTCGCCGCCCGACCCACCGCGTCCTCCGGGACCGGCGGCAGGGAGGGTTTGTGCCGCCCCACCTCCTAAAAAGGGGGGGGGGAAGGAAATCGATAGTCAGAATCGGGAGCGACCCGGTATATGAAGAAGGAAAGGACGAGCACTCACCAGAGCGACGCACCCCTGGTCGGGGCGCATTCGAGGCTGGGAGAGGGCATGGGGGTCCGGCTTCCCCATCGCGACCGACACCCGCCGATAGAGGGCGTCGTGGGGAAGAGGATCAGGGGACATCCGTGACCCCTCCCAGTCGGCCTCCTGGGTCATCTCCCAAAGCGGCAACCGCCGCTCCGCCAGGGGAAGCACCCTCCGGCGGTGGATGGCGGCAACCACTCCCGCGACGGTGAGCCCTTCCTCCCGCAACACCTTCAGAGCCTGGAGAAGAGGTTCGAGTTTCTTCTGCCTCTCGTGTGGAGTCCCGTGACGCCAGGCGTCGGGGGCGGCGGTGACGACCCGCTGAGAGAACGGCGGGAGCGACTCTCCGTCATTCCGGAGATAGAACCACCGGCGCTGCCAGCCCTTGTTTGAGGACGAAAGGACGGCAGGGATATACTGCAACGCCCGTGACTGCCTCAGCAAAAGGGTGCAGCCGCCGGCCCGCACCGCCGCACGGACCTTCCTCTCCCCCGTCGACGAAGCAAAAAGCTCAGCAAAGAAGAGGTGAGTCCACAAATCCCAATGGGGGGCGATCCCCAGATACCCCTCGCACACCGCTACAAAGATAGCGGCTTGTGCGATGGAGTTGGGGGTAAGATTGTGTAGTTCCACCCCGTAGTGGAACAGGATGGCCCGCATGAAGCGGCTCGACGGCATTCCAAACCCCCGCTCATGGAAGGAGATGAAGCTCACGACATACCCCGGCGGAGGGGACGGAGCAGCTTCGCCCGAGGGAGGGATCCATTCCGGCCGCTCCTTATCGGTGAGGGGGCGGAGCAAACCCTCGTCGACGAGGTCCCCCAGGTCACCCGCCGTCACCGTGGAGGAGGGCCACGGGTCGCGCGGCGAGAGGATGGTCACCCGGTCGGCCATCGCCAAGGCAGAAGGAATGGCGGCGTGAAGAACAGGGGAAGGCGGTTTCCTTTTCCTGGCTAGATCTCTCAGGTTGCAAAAAACCTGAGAAGAAGGCGAAAAGTGGAGTCGAGAATCGTCACAGGACCCTCTCAGGGGTACATAAAGGACCCAGGGCGAGACGGTTCCAACGCATCGCCCGAACCAGACGCGCGGTTCAAAAAACGCGAAGCGAAACAGCCGTCCCTCGAACGGCTCGCGCACGCAACGGCAACCTCACCAACTACTCACCCCAGCGCATTAACTCCACGGCGAAATAGGTGACGTTTCTGGCAGGGGCAGCTGGCGGCGCTTCGCCTCCGCCAAAAACGGCCACGCCGAGAAAGGTACGCCACGAAGTTCAATTTCGAATCCCTTTTTCCCTTTTCCTTCTTTCTCTATCTCTTGCAACAGGGACCGAGAAGGGGGATAACCCCAAAGGGATCCTTCCCCGAGAAGGAACTAGGCCCCGAGCCTCCCTACTGATCAGGGGTTCGAAGGCTGGCCCCCCGAAGGGTTCAACAGCCGCCTCAGATCGCGTGGGCCCGACACCCACTACTGGTCAGGGGTTCGAAGGTCGGCCCCCGAAAGGTTCCATGACCGCCTCAGGCTACTAGGGCTCCGTGCCCCCTACTGATCAGGGGTTCGAAGGCTGGCCTGTCGAAGGGTTCACAGCCGCCTCAGACGCCGAGCGAGGGATGACCAGGGGTACGTTCGATACATAACCGAGGCTCGGGCTGCGCTCCCGAGGTACCCTAGGACATTTCCGAGACCGGCGGGAACGACTCTGTAACGGAATCCCATCGGAGGGAGGCAACGAGCCCTCGGACCCCGTCGCTAGGGGACCGGGTCCGGCAGATCACCCGCAGGTACTTTTGGGCGTGCCTCCGGGCCCCTAGCCGACCCCCAACGAATGGGGCACGGACGTCCACTCGGATTACCCGATCGCAGCTCACCGGAGACACCATGTTCGGTGCCCATCGAGGGTAACATGGCGCACTCCCCCCCTCCTCCTTGCGGAAAGGCGACGTAGGGGCGTATATAAAAAGTCGAGTCTGTCCCTGATCGTCCTCTCGCTCCGTGCGAAGGCTCGGGGGCTGCTCTCGCAAACCCGGCTCCGGCCGAACCGTTGACAGCGTCAACATACCAGCCCGAGAACTTGGGCCCCGACAGTGCACCTGGGTTACGCCCTGCTCGCATGAGGGAACCGCTAGTCACGCCGAAGCATTACGCAAGGCATTAAGACCTCGAAGGAGTGAAACCACTCCTCCGAGGCCTCGGGGGCTACACCCGGCGGGTGCGCTCGCGCGCACCCACCGGAACAAGGTACCTCCGAGAAAGGCTGGTCCCCTTGCAAAAAAGTGCGATGCAAGCCTCCAAGCGAGTGTTAACACTCTCTTCGAGGCTCGGGGGCTACTGTCGGGGACCATAATTAGGGGTACCCTCAAGACGCCTAATTCTCAGCTGGTAACCCCCATCAGCATAAAGCTGCAAAGGCCTGATGGGTTTGATTAAGTCAGGGATCAGTCCACACGAGTGACTTGACCACGCCACGCCCGAGCCTAGCCTCGGGCGAGGGCAGCCGACCCTAAGATGACTCCGTCTCGCCTGAGGTCTCCTCTTTCACGGCAGGCGCATCCCCGGCTCGCCCTAGGCCCCGCCTCCGATAAGGAGAAACCCTGACTAAATCACCGCACCAACCGACCGAGTCACCAGGGCGTTTAACGCAAAAGGTAAGACCGACGGGCGGCCAGACTTCGCCAGTGGTGCCATAGGAGACTCCGCCCGACCCAGGGCTCGGACTCAGGCTAAGGCCTCGGAAGACGGCGAACTCCGCTCCGCCCGACCCAGGGCTCGGACTCAGGCTAAGGCCTCGGAAGACGGCGAATTCCGCTCCGCCCGACCCAGGGCTCGGACTCAGGCTAAGGCCTCGGAAGACGGCGAACTCCGCTCCGCCCGACCCAGGGCTCGGACTCAGGCTAAGGCCTCGGAAGACGGCGACCTCCGCCTCGCCCGACCCAGGGCTCGGACTCCGCCTCGGCCTCTGCCGAATAATCTCCGCCTCGCCCGACCAGGGCTCGGACTCTGTCTCTGTCTTGCAGGACGGACTCGGCCACAGCCTCGGAGGAGCCTCCACGACGCCCGACCTAGGGTACGAGACCGCCACGTCAACAGGAAGCGTCATCATCACCCTGCCCCGAGCCGACTTGGGTCGCAGAGAACAAGACCGGCGTCCCATCTGGCCAGCTATGCCAGATAGGCCATGATGGCGCCCCGCTAGATCATGACGACGGCGGCTCCCAGCTCCCTTACGAAAGCAGGAGAACGTCAGCAAGGACCCAGCCACCTCGACAGCTGTCCCCCCGTCCGGCTCCGTTATTCCTCCAACAGCCACGACGCCACTCCAACAGGGTGCCGCGATCTCTCTGGCTGCCACCTGGGCATGTACATAGGGCGCTAGCTCTCCCTCGCTAGACACGTAGCACCTTGCTACACCCCCGTCTTGTACACCTGGACCCTCTCCTTACGACTATAAAAGGAAGGGCCAGGGCCTTCTTGAGGGAGGTTGGCCTCGCGGGGACGAAAGGCAGGGGCAGGCGCTCTCTCGGGGCCGCCCTCTCCCTTCACCTCGTGCGGACGCTTGTAACCCCCTACTGCAAGCGCACCCGACCTGGGCGCGGGACGAACACGAAGGCCGTGGGAATTTCTCCGACTCCCTCGCGATCCGGCTCCGGCCACCGACCTCTCTCTCACTCCGTTCCCCCCTTTGCGCTCGCTCCACGCGCTCGACCCATCTGGGCTGGGGCACGCGGCACTCTCACTCGTCGGCTCGAGGACCCCCCGGTCTCGGAACGCCGACAATTACGCTTGAAATTGTTGAGCTCTTCCTGCATGGCCAACACCCAGTCCGGACCTAGCAAGGCCTCTTCTACCCTGAAAGGCTCAATAGAAGAGACAAAAGAGTAATGCTCACAGAAATTAGCTAATCTAGAGCGAGTAGTTACTCCCTTGCTAATGTCACCCAAAATCTGGTCGACGGGATGGTTCCTTTGAATCATCGCTCGAACTTGAGTTGGAGGGGCCTGTGGTGCTTCTTCCTATTCAACTTGGACGTCCTGTGCTCCCCCTTGATCACACGCCTCTTCTTGAGGAACCTGTTCATCATCTTGAGTTGGGGGGTGCACCATCGTTGAGGAAGAAGGTTGATCTTGCTCCTTGAGTTCCTGCGGTCGCACGTCTCCAATCGCCATGGTACGAATCGCGTCCGTTGGAACATCATCCTCATCTACATCATCAAGCTCAACTTGCTCTCTTGGAGAGCCATTAGTCTCATCAAATACAACATCGCTAGAGACTTCAACCAAACCCGATGATTTGTTGAAGACTCTATACGCCTTTGTATTTTAGTCATAACCTAACAGAAACCCTTCTACTGCTTTGGGAGCAAATTTGGAATTCCTACCCTTCTTCACTAGAATGTAGCATTTACTCCCAAAAACTCGAAAATACGAAACATTGGGTTTGTTACCGGTTAGTAGCTCGTATGACGTCTTCTTGAGGAGGCGATGAAGGTAGACCTGGTTTATGGCGTGGCAAGCCGTGTTCACAGCTTCTGACCAAAACCGCTCGGGCGTCTTGAATTCTCCAAGCATCGTCCTCGCCATGTCTATGAGCGTCCGGTTCTTCCTCTCTACCACACCATTTTGCTGTGGTGTGTAAGGAGCGGAGAACTCGTGCTTGATTCCTTCCTCCTCAAGGTACTCCTCCACTTGAAGGTTCTTGAACTCGGACCCATTGTCGCTCCTTATCTTCTTCACCTTGAGCTCAAACTCATTTTGAGCTCTCCTTAGGAAGCGCTTGAGGGTCCATTGGGTTTCAGATTTATCCTGCAAAAAGCATACCCAAGTGAAGCGGGAAAAATCATCAACAATTACTAAGCCATACTTACTTCCCCTGATGCTGAGGTAGGCGATGGGTCCGAAGAGGTCCATATGCAGCAGCTCTAGGGGTCTTGATGTAGTCATCACGTTCTTGATGTGATGGGCACTTCCCACTTGTTTACCTGCTTGACAAGCTGCACAAGGTCTATCTTTTTCGAAATGCACATTTGTTAGACCTAACACATGTTCTCCTTTTAGAAGTTTGTGAAGGTTCTTCATCCCCACATGTGCTAGACAACGATGCCACAGCCAGCCCATGCTAGTCTTAGCAATTAAGCATGCATCTAGACTGGCCTCCTCCTTTGCAAAATCAACTAAATAGAGTTTGCCGTCTAGTACACCCTTAAAAGCTAATGAACCATCACTCCTTCTAAAGACAGACACATTGAAAGGGAATTAGGCTTACACCTATATTCCTAAATTAATTTTGGTGGTTGAGTTGCCCAACACAAATAATTGGACTAACTAGTTTGCCCAAGTTTATAAGTTCTACAGGTACCAAAGGTTCACATTAAGCCAATAAAAAGATCAAGAGAAAGGGTTCAAACAAAGGAGCAAGGGACAACCGAAGTGTGCCCTGGTCTGGCGCACCGGACTGTCCGGTGTGCCACCGGACAGTGTCCGGTGCACCAGGGGACTCCAAGCTGAACTTCGCACCTTCGGGAAAACTCAGAGCCGCCGCGCTATAATTCACCGGACTGACCGGTGTACACCGGACAGTGTCCGGTGCTCCAAGGAGAAGCGACTCTGAACTCGCCAGCTTTGGGAATCCGCTCCGCTATAATTCACCGGACATGTCCGGTGTTCACCGAACTGTCCGGTGTAACGGCAGAGCAACGGCTACTTCGGCGCCAATGGTCACCTGCAGTGGCATTAAATGCGCGGCAGAGCGCGCAGAAGTCAGGCACGCGCGAAGTGGCGCACCGGACACTCTACAGTACATGTCCGATGCGCCACCGGACATCCAGGCGGGCCCAGCAGTCAGAGCTCCAACGGTCGGAACCCAATGGCCTGGTGACGTGGCTGGCGCACCGGACACTGTCCGGTGTGCACTGGACTGTCCGGTGCACCATGCGACAGACAGCCTCCACCAAACGGCTAGTTTGGTGGTTGGGGCTATAAATACCCCCAACCACCCCACTTTCAAGTCATCCAAGTTTTCCACCTTCCAACTACTTACAAGAGCTCTAGCATTCAATTCTAGACACACCCAAGTGATCAAATCCTCTCCAATTCCACACAAGGCTTTAGTGATTAGTGAGAGAGATTTGTTGTGTTCTTTTGAGCTCTTGCGCTTGGATTGCTTCTTTCTTTCATTCTTTCTTGCGATCATCTCAATTGTAATCGAGGCAAGAGACACCAACTGTGTGGTGGTCCTTGCGGGGAAGTTTGGTTCCCGTTTGATTGAGAGAAGAAGCTCACTCGGTTCGAGGGACCGTTTGAGAGAGGGAAAGGGTTGAAAGAGACCCGACCTTTGTGGCCTCCTCAACGGGGAGTAGGTTTGCGAGAACCGAACCTCGGTAAAACAAATCCACGTGTCTCACTCTTCATTCGCTTGCGATTTGTTTTGCGCCCTCTCTCTCGGACTCATTACTATTACTAACGCTAACCCGGCTTGTAGTTGTGATTAAGTTTGTAAATTTCAGATTCGCCCTATTCACCCCCCTCTAGGCGACTTTCAATTGGTATTAGAGCCCGGTGCTTCATTAGAGCCTAACCACTCGAAGTGATATCGGGAGATCACACCAAGAGGGAGATGGAGACCGGCGACAAGCCCACTACAAGCCATGGGGCGACTTCATCGGAAGAGTCCCACAACAAGAGGAAGGAGAAGAAAGACTCCTCCAACAAAGGGAAGGGGAAGGAGAGAAAATCCTCTTCCCACAAATCGCATCGAAGAGGCGACAAGCACAAGAGGATGAGGAAAGTGGTCTACTACGAGACCAACTCTTCATCACCATCGACCTCCGACTCCGATGCGCTGTCCGTAACTTCTAAGCGCCAAGAGCGCAAGAAGTATAGTAAGATCCCCCTACGCTACCCCCACATTTCAAAGCGTACTCCTTTACTCTCCGTTCCATTAGGCAAACCACCGGTTTTTGACGGTGAAGATTATAATATGTGGAGTGACAAAATGAGGCATCATCTAACCTCACTCCACACAAGCATTTGGAATGTTGTTGAGTTTGGTGTACAGGTGCCATCCGTAGGGGATGAAGACTACGACTCGGACGAGGTGGCCCAAATTCACCACTTTAACTCCCAAGCAACCACTATACTCCTCGCCTCTCTAAGTCGAGAGGAGTATAATAAGGTGCAAGGGTTAAAAAGTGCGAAGGAAATTTGGGACGTACTCAAGACCGCGCACGAAGGAGACGGGGTGACAAAGATCACCAAGCAGGAGACGATCGAGGGGGAGCTCGGTTGCTTCATGCTTCACCAAGGGGAGGATCCGCAAGACATGTACAACCGCTTGAAGACCCTGGTGAATCAAGTGCGCAACCTCGGGAGCGAAAAATGGGATGACCATGAGATGGTCAAGGTTATTCTTAGATCCCTCGTTTTCCTTAACCCTACACAAGTTCAATTAATTCGAGGTGATCCTAGATACAAGCTAATGTCTCCCGAGGAGGTTATAGGAAAATTTGTGAGCTTTGAGCTAATGATTAAAGGCTCAAAGAAAATCATCGAGCAAGGCACCTCCTCCACGCCCGAGGCACATCCCGTTGCATTCAAGGCGACGGAGGAGAAGAAGGAGGAGTCTACATCAAGTAGACAACCAATCGACGCCTCCAAGCTTGACCATGAGGAGATGGCTTTAATCATCAAAAGCTTTCGCCAAATCCTCAAGCAACAAAAGGGGAAGGACTACAAGTCCCGCTCTAAGAAAGTTTGCTACAAATGTGGTAAGCCCGGTCACTTTATTGCTAAATGTCCATTATCAAGCGATAGTGACAGGGACAACGACAAGAAGGGGAGAAGGAAGGAGAAGAAGAGGTACTACAAGAAGAAGGGCGGCGATGCCCATGTTTGCCGGGAGTGGGACTCCGACGAGAGCTCCACCGACTCCTCCTCCGACGAGGACGCCGCCAACATCGCCGTCACCAAGGGTCTTCTCTTCCCCAATGTCGGCCACAAATGCCTCATGGCCAAGGACGGCAAAAAGAAGAAGGTTAAATCTAAGTCCTCCACTAAATATGAGTCCTCTAGTAATGATAATGCTAGTGATGAGGATAACTTGCGTACCCTTTTTGCCAACCTAAACATGCAACAAAAGGAAAAATTAAATGAATTGATTAGTGCCATCCATGAAAAGGATGATCTCTTAGACTCTCAAGAGGACTTCCTAATCAAGGAAAATAAAAAGCATGTTATGGTTAAGAATGCTTATGCTCTAGAAATAGAAAAATGTGAAAAATTATCTAGTGAGCTAAGCACATGCCATGATTTAATTGCCAACCTTAGAAATGAAAATGCTAGTTTAAATGCTAAGGTTGATTCTCATATTTGTAATGTTTCAATTCCCAATCTTAGAGATGATAATGTTGATTTGCTTGCTAAGATTGATGAATTGAATATTTCTCTTGATAGCCTTAGATGTGAAAATGAAAAATTGATTGCTAAGGCTAAGGATTTTGATGTTTGCAATGTTACTGTTTCCAACCTTAGAAGTGAAAATGATATATTACATGCTAAGGTTGTAGAATTAAAATCTTGCAAACCCTCTACATCTACCATTGAACATGTGTCTATTTGTACTAGATGTAGAGATGTTGATATTGATGCTATTCATGATCATATGGCTTTAATTAAACAACAAAATGATCATATAGCAATATTAGATGCTAAAATTGCCGAGCATAACTTAGAAAATGAAAAGTTTAAATTTGCTAGAAGTATGCTCTATAATGGGAGATGCCCTGGCATCAAGGATGACATTGGCTTCCAAAGGGGAGACAATGTCAAACTTAATGCCCTCCTAAGAAATTGTCTAACTTTGTTAAGGGCAAGGCTCCCATGCCTCAGGATAACGAGGGTTACATTTTGTATCCTGCCGGTTATCCTGAGCACAAAATTAGGAGAATTCATTCTAGGAAGTCTCACTCTGGCCCTAATCATGCTTTTATGTATAAGGGTGAGACATCTAGCTCTAGGCAACCAACCCGTGCTAAGTTGCCTAAGAAGAAAACTTCTAGTGCATCAAATGATCATGACATTTCATTTAAAACTTTTGATGCATCTTATGTTTTAACTAACAAATCCGGCAAGGTAGTTGCCAAGTTTGTCGGGGGCAAACACAAGGGGTCAAAGACTTGTGTTTGGGTACCCAAAGTTCTTGTGTCTAATGCCAAAGGACCCAAAACCGTTTGGGTACCTAAAGTCAAGAACTAAAATTGTTTTGTAGGTTTATGCATCTGGGGGCACAAGTTGGATCATCGATAGCGGGTGCACAAACCACATGATAGGGGAGAAGATGTTCTCCTCCTACGAGAAAAACCAAGATCCCCAACGAGCTATCACATTCAGGGATGGAAACCAAGGTTTGGTCAAAGGTTTGGGTAAAATAGCTATATCTCCTGACCATTCCATTTCCAATGTTTTTCTTGTTGATTCATTAGATTACAATTTGCTTTCCGTATCCCAATTATGTCAAATGGGCTACAACTGTCTATTTACTGATGTAGGTGTCACTGTCTTTAGAAGAAGTGATGATTCAATAGCATTTGAGGGAGTGTTAGAGGGTCAGCTATACTTGGTAGATTTTGATAGAGCTGAACTCGACACTTGCTTAATTGCTAAGACTAACATGGGTTGGCTCTGGCACCGCCGACTAGCCCATGTTGGAATGAAGAATCTTCATAAGCTTCTAAAGGGAGAGCACATTTTAGGATTAACAAATGTTCATTTTGAGAAAGACAGGATTTGTAGCGCATGCCAAGCCGGGAAGCAAGTTGGTGTTCATCATCCACACAAGAACATCATGACGACTGACAGGCCACTGGAGCTCCTACACATGGATCTATTTGGCCCGATTGCTTACATAAGCATCGGCAGGAGTAAGTACTATCTAGTTATTGTGGATGATTATTCTCGCTTCACTTGGGTATTCTTTTTGCAGGAAAAATCTCAAACCCAAGAGACCTTAAAGGGATTCTTGAGACGGGCTCAAAATGAGTTTAGCTTAAGGATCAAGAAAATAAGAAGCGACAACAGGACGGAGTTCAAGAACTCTCAAATTGAAGGCTTCCTTGAGGAGGAGGGCATCAAGCATGAGTTCTCTTCTCCCTACACCCCACAACAAAATGGTGTAGTGGAGAGGAAGAATCGAACTCTATTGGACATGGCAAGAACCATGCTTGATGAGTACAAGACGCCGGATCGGTTTTGGGCCGAAGCGGTTAACACCGCCTGCTACGCCATCAACCGGTTATATCTACACCGAATCCTCAAGAAGACATCATACGAACTCCTAGCCAGTAAAAAGCCCAATATTTCATATTTTAGAGTCTTTGGTAGCAAATGCTTTATTCTTATTAAAAGAGGTAGAAAATCTAAATTTGCTCCTAAGACTGTAGAAGGCTTTTTACTAGGATATGATTCAAACACAAGGGCATATAGAGTCTTTAACAAGTCCTCAGGACTAGTTGAAGTTTCTTGTGACATTGTGTTTGATGAGACTAACGGCTCTCAAGTAGAGTAAGTTGATCTTGATGAGATAGGTGAAGAAGAGGCTCCGTGCATCGCGCTAAGGAACATGTCCATTGGGGATGTGTGTCCTAAGGAATCCGAAGAGCCTACAAATACACAAGATCAACCATCCTCCTCCACGCAAGCATCTCCACCAACTCAAAATGAGGACGAGGCTCAAGTTGATGAAGAAGAAAATCAAAATGATGAGCCATCTCAAGATGACGGCAATGATCAAGGGGGAGATGAAAATGATCAAGACAAGGAGGATGAAGAACCAAGGCCGCCACACCCAAGAGTCCACCAAGCAATTCAAAGAGATCACCCCGTCGACACCATCCTCGGCGACATTCATAAGGGGGTAACTACTCGATCTCATGTTGCACATTTTTGTGAGCATTACTCTTGTTTCCTCTATTGAACCACACAGGGTAGAGGAAGCACTCCAAGATTCGGATTGGGTGATGGCGATGCAAGAGGAGCTCAACAACTTCACTAGGAATGAGGTATGGCTTTTAGTTCCACGTCCTAACCAAAATGTTGTAGGAACCAAATGGGTCTTCCGCAAAAAGCAAGACGAGCATGGTGTGGTGACAAGGAACAAAGCTCAACTTGTGGCCAAGGGATACTCCCAAGTCAAAGGTTTGGATTTCGGTGAAACCTATGCACCCGTAGCTAGGCTTGAGTCAATTCGTATATTATTAGACTATGCTACTTACCATGGCTTCAAGCTTTATCAAATGGATGTGAAGAGTGCTTTCCTCAATGGACCAATCAAGGAAGAGGTCTATGTTGAGCAACCTCCCGGCTTTGAAGACAGTAAGTACCCTAATCATGTCTATAGGCTCTCTAAGGCGCTTTATGGGCTCAAGCAAGCCCCAAGAGCATGGTATGAATGCCTAAGAGATTTCCTTATTGCTAATGGCTTCAAAGTCGGCAAGGCCGATCCTACTTTATTTACTAAAACTCTTGACAATGATTTGTTTGTATGCCAAATTTATGTTGATGATATTATATTTGGGTCTACTAACGAATCTACATGTGAAGAATTTAGTAGGATCATGACATAGAAATTCGAGATGTCGATGATGGGGGAGTTGAAGTACTTTCTAGGATTCCAAGTCAAGCAACTCCAAGAGGGCACCTTCATTTGCCAAACGAAGTATACACAAGACATTCTAAACAAGTTTGGAATGAAAGATGCCAAGCCCATCAAGACACCCATGGGAACCAATGGGCATCTCGACCTCGACACGGGAGGTAAATCCGTCGATCAAAAGGTATACCGGTCGATGATAGGTTCATTGCTCTATTTATGTGCATCTCGACCGGACATTATGCTTTCCGTATGCATGTGCGCAAGATTCCAAGCCGACCCTAAGGAATCTCACCTTACGGCCGTAAAACGAATCTTGAGATATTTGGCTTATACTCCTAAGTTTGGGCTTTGGTACCCTCGGGGATCCACATTTGATTTAATTGGTTATTCGGATGCCGATTGGGCGGGGTGTAAAATTAATCGAAAGAGCACATCGGGGACTTGCCAGTTCTTGGGAAGATCCTTGGTGTCTTGGGCTTCAAAGAAGCAAAATTCGGTCGCTCTTTCTACCGCCGAAGCCGAGTACATTGCCGCAGGCCACTGTTGCGCGCAATTGCTTTGGATGAGGCAAACCCTGCGGGACTATGGTTATAAATTAACCAAAGTTCCTCTTCTATGTGATAATGAGAGTGCAATCCGCATGGCGGATAATCCCGTTGAGCATAGCCGCACTAAACACATAGCCATTCGGTATCATTTTCTTAGGGATCACCAACAAAAGGGGGATATCGAGATTGCATATATTAACACTAAAGATCAATTAGCCGATATCTTTACCAAGCCACTAGATGAACAAACTTTTACCAAACTTAGGCATGAGCTAAATATTCTTGATTCTAGGAATTTCTTTTGATGTCTTGCACACATAGCTCATAAATATACCTTTGATCATGTCTCTTTTATATATGCTATGACTAATGTGTTTTCAAGTGAATTTCAAACCAAGTCATAGGTGTATTGAAAGGGAATTGGAGTCTTCGGCGAAGACAAAGGCTTCCACTCCACTCCATCACTCTTCCTTCGCCGTCGCTCCAAGCACTTCTTCGTCTTTGGTATAATCTTCACTCATGTGTTTATTTGCCAAAGGGGAGAAAATAGTTAGCAAAGGGCTTATATCTCACTCAAAGTATCCGTTTTTGGCGATTCATGCCAAAGGGGGAGAAAGTATGAGCCCAAAGCAAAAGGACCGCACCACCACCCTAATTTTAAAATTAATGATTTTCAATTGATAAATTTCAAATTGGTATCTCTTTGTGTTCTAAAGGGGGAGAAAGTAGCACCTTTCAAAATTGATATCTTAAAACCCTCTTGAACGCTAAGAGGAGAATTTATTTGAGGGGGAGTTTTGTTTAGTCAAAGGAAAAGCATTTGAAATAAGGGGACAAAATTTCAAATCTTGTAAATGCTTCGCAAAATCTTATTCATTTACCTTTGACTATTTGCAAAAAGACTTTGAAAAGGATTTACAAAAAGAATTTGCAAAAACAAAACATGTGGTGCAAGCGTGGTCCAAAATGTTAAAAATAAAGAAACAATCCATGCATATCTAGTAAGTAATATTTATTGGCTCAAATTCTAAGTAACCTTTGCACTTACATATTGCAAACTAGTTCAATTATGCACTCCTATATTTGCTTTGGTGTGTGTTGGCATCAATCACCAAAAAGGGGGAGATTGAAAGGGAATTAGGCTTACACCTATATTCCTAAATTAATTTTGGTGGTTGAGTTGCCCAACACAAATAATTGGACTAACTAGTTTGCCCAAGTTTATAAGTTCTACAGGTGCCAAAGGTTCACATTAAGCCAATAAAAAGATCAAGAGAAAGGGTTCAAACAAAGGAGCAAGGGACAACCGAAGTGTGCCCTGGTCTGGCGCACCGGACTGTCCGGTGTGCCACCGGACAGTGTCCGGTGCAACAGGGGACTCCAAGCTGAACTTCGCACCTTCGAGAAAACTCAGAGCCGCCGCGCTATAATTCACCGGACTGACCGGTGTACACCGGACAGTGTCCGGTGCTCCAAGGAGAAGCGACTCTGAACTCGCCAGCTTCGGGAATCCGCTCCGGTATAATTCACCGGACTGTCCGGTGTAACGGCGGAGCAACGGCTACTTCGGCGCCAACGGTCACCTGCAGCGGCATTAAATGCGCGTCAGAGTGCGCAGAAGTCAGGCACGCACGAAGTGGCGCACCGGACACTCTACAGTACATGTCCGGTGCGCCACCGGACATCCAGGTGAGCCCAGCAGTCAGAGCTCCAACGGTCGGAACCCAAAAGCCTGGTGACGTGGCTGGCGCACCGGACACTGTCCGGTGTGCACCGGACTGTCCGGTGCACCATGCGACAGACAGCCTCCACCAAACGGCTAGTTTGGTGGTTGGGGCTATAAATACCCTCAACCACCCCACTTTCAAGTCATCCAAGTTTTCCACCTTCCAACTACTTACAAGAGCTCTAGCATTCAATTCTAGACACACCCAAGTGATCAAATCCTCTCCAATTCCACACAAGGCTTTAGTGATTAGTGAGAGAGATTTGTTGTGTTCTTTTGAGCTCTTGCGCTTGGATTGCTTCTTTCTTTCATTCTTTCTTGCGATCATCTCAATTGTAATCGAGGCAAGAGACACCAATTGTGTGGTGGTCCTTGCGGGGAAGTTTGGTTCCCGTTTGATTGAGAGAAGAAGCTCACTCGGTCCGAGGGACCGTTTGAGAGAGGGAAAGGGTTGAAAGAGACCCGGCCTTTGTGGCCTCCTCAACGGGGAGTAGGTTTGCGAGAACCGAACCTCGGTAAAACAAATCCGCGTGTCTCATTCTTCATTCGCTTGCGATTTGTTTTGCGCCCTCTCTCTCGGACTCATTACTATTACTAACGCTAACCCGGCTTGTAGTTGTGATTAAGTTTGTAAATTTCAGATTCGCCCTATTCACCCCCCCTCTAGGCGACTTTCACACATCTACATTTGTGAATAAGCAATTATATCCCATATTACACAATTGACTAACCGACAAAAGATTATAACCTAGCGACTCTACTAAAAATACATTGGAGATAGAGTGCTCATTTGAGATGACAATCTTGCCTAAGCCTTTAACCTTGCCTTGATTCCCGTCACCGAATATGATTGAATCTTGGGAATCTTTATTCTTGACGTAGGAGGTGAACATCTTCTCCCCCGTCATGTGGTTTGTGCATCCGATGTCGATAATCCAGCTTGATCCCCCAGATGCATAAACCTGCAAGGCAAATTAGGCTTGGGTCTTAGGTACCTAACTCTTGTTGGGTCCTACAAGGTTAGTAACAATAGCCTTAGGGACCCAAATGCAAGTTTTGTCTCCCTTGCATTTTGCCCCTAATTTCCTAGCAACTACTTTCTTATCCTTTCTACAAATAGCAAAGGAAGCATTGCAAGCATGGTAAATTGTAGAATGTTCATTTCTTACTTTCCTAGGTACATGAGCAACATTTCTTCTAGGCATATGATGAACAACATTTTTCCTAGCCAACTTTCTATCATGCATAATAGAAGAACTTGAAGCAATCATGGCATGAGAATCAAAAGCATCATAACTTCTATGAACATTCCTAGAATATCTCCTATCATGGTATATGAAAGCATGGTTCTTTTGAGCACTATTAGCCATCAGGGCCTTCCCTTTCTCCTTGGCGGATATGGGAGCCTTATGACTTGTTAAGTTCTTGGCTTCCCTCTTAAAGCCAAGTACATCCTTAATTGAGGGGTGTCTACCAATCGTGTAGGCATCCCTTGCAAATTTTAGTTTATCAAATTCACTTTTGCTAGTCTTAAGTTGAGCATTAAGACTAGCCACTTCATCCTTTAATTTAGAAATGGAAACTAGGTGTTCACTACAAGCATCAACATTAAAATCTTTACACCTATTGCAAATCACAACATGTTCTACACAAGAGGTTGATTTATTAGCTATTTCTAGTTTAGCATTCAAGTCATCATTGATACTCTTTAAGCTAGAAATAGATTCATGGCATGTAGACAATTCACATGAAAGCATTTCATTTCTTTTAACTTCTAACGCAAGAGAATTTTGTGCACCTACAAATTTATCATGCTCTTCATATAAAAGATCTTCTTGCTTTTCTAGAAGTCTATTTTTCTCATTCAAAGCATCAATTAATTCATTGATCTTATCAATTTTAGTTCTATCTAATCCTTTGAATAAACTAGCATAGTCTACTTCATCATCGCTAGATTCGTCATCACTTGAAGAGGCATATGTAGTAGCATTTCGAGTACTTACCTTCTTCTCCTATGCCATGAGGCAGGTGTGATGCTCGTTGGGGAAGAGAGACGATTTGTTGAAGGCGGTGGCGGCGAGTCCTTCATCGTCGGAGTCGAACGAAGAGCAATCCGAATCCCACTCCTTTCCAAGGTGTGCCTCGCCTTTAGCCTTCTTGTAAACCTTCTTGTTCTCTCTTTTCCCATTCTTTCCCACACTTGAAGCAGGAGCGATTTCCCTTCGTCTTGCTCTTTTTGGGATGCTCCTTGCGACCCTTTAGCGCTGTCTTGAAGCGCTTGATGATGAGGGCCATTTCTTCCTCATTGAGCCCCGCCGCCTCAACTTGTGCCACCTTGCTAGGTAGCGCCTCCTTGATAATTGTTGCCTTGAGAGCAATGGCTTGAGGCTCATGAATTGGACCATTCAACGCCTCATCGACGTATCTTGCCTCCTTGATCATCATTCATCCGCTTACGAACTTTCCAAGTATTTCTTCGGGCGACATCTTGGTGTACCTAGGATTTTCACGAATATTGTTTACAAGATGTGGATCAAGGACAGTGAAAGACCTTAGCATTAGGCGGACGACGTCGTGGTCCGTCCATCGCGTGCTTCCATAGCTCCTTATTTTGTTGACGAGGGTCTTGAGCCTGTTGTATGTTTGGGTTGGCTCCTCCCCCCTGATCATTGCGAACCTTCCTAGTTCGCCTTCCACCAACTCCATCTTGGTGAGCATGGTGACGTCATTCCCCTCATGTGAGATCTTGAGGGTGTCCCAAATCTGCTTGGCGTTGTCCAAGCCGCTCACCTTATGGTACTCATCCCTGCACAATGAGGCTAACAACACAGTAGTAGCTTGTGGATTTTTATGAATTTGTTCATTGATGAACATGGGACTATCCGTACTATCAAAGTGCATTCCATTTTCTACTATCTCCCATATACTTGGATGGAGAGAGAACAAGTGGCTACGCATTTTGTGACTCCAAAATCCGTAGTCCTCTCCATCAAAGTGAGGGGGTTTTCCGAGGGGAATGGAAAGCAAATGAGCATTGGAATTTTGCGGAATACGAGAATAATCAAAGGAAAAGTTTGAATTAACCGTCTTCTTTTTCTCGTAGTTGTTGTCGTCGTCGTCCTTTTGGGAAGAAGAAGACTCGTCGCTGTCGTCGTAGTAGACGATCTTCCTGATACGCCTCTTCCTCTTCCTGTCCTTCTTCTTTTGACTTGAGCCCAAGTCAGTGGGCTTGTCGTCTTTCGGCTCATTTATGAAGGACTCCTTCTCCTTGTCGTTGATCACTATTCCCTTTCCCTTAGGATCCATCCCTTCGGGCGATTAGTCCCTTCTTTGAAGAGAACGACTCTGATACCAATTGAGAGCACCTAGAGGGGGGGTGAATAGGTGATCCTGTAAAAACTTGAAACTTAACGCCACAAAACTTGATTAGGAGTTAGCACAATAAAGCCAAGTGGCTAGAGAGGAGTTCTTGCAAAACACAATAATCACAAGGAGATGAACACAGAGAGGCACAGTGGTTTATCCCGTGGTTCGGCCAAGTCCAACACTTGCCTACTCCACGTTGTGGCATCCCAACGGACGAGGGTTGCACTCAACCCCTCTCAAGCAGTCCAAAGACCCACTTGAATACCACGGTGTTTTGCTTTCGTTTCACTATATCCCGCTTGCGAGGAATCTCCACAAGTTGGAGCCTCTCGCCCTTACAATTTGACTATCACAAAGACGCACAGAAGTAAGGTTGGGATGAGCAACACACACAAGACACAAAACCAGAGCAACAATACGCACACAAGTCACAACACGAGCTCTCAACACAACTTGAAGAGTTCTCTACTCAAATGGATCTCTAGTTGCTATCACAAAGAATCGAATGCGCGAATATGAAGTCTTGGTGCTTAGGAATGCTCAAGGGATGCTTGGTGTTCTCCTCCATGTGCCTAGGGGTCCCTTTTATAGCCCCAAGGCAGCTAGGAGCCGTTGAGAGCAATCCAGGAAGGCAATTCTTGCCTTCTGTCGACTGGCGCACCGGACAGTCCGGTGCACCACCGGACACTGTCCGGTGCAGATTTCTTTCCTGTTCTGGCGCAGCCGACCGTTGGAGACTTGGAGCCGTTGGCGCACCGGACACTGTCCGGTGCACACGGGACATACCGGTGCCCCATCCGACCGTTGGCTCGGCCACGCGTCACGCGCGGATTGCGCGACCGACCGTTGGCGCGCCCGACCGTTGGCTCACCGGACAGTCCGGTGCATCACCGGACAGTCCAATGAATTATAGCCGTACGCTGTTGACTTGGTTCCCGAGAGCGGCGACTTCGCCGCAGCCGACTCACTGGACACTGTCCGGTGTACCACCGGACAGTCTGGTGATTTATAGCCGTACGCCGCCGTCGAGACCCGAGAGCAGCCTTTTCACCAGAGCCTGCCTGGCGCACCGGACACTGTCCGGTGCACCACCGGACACTGTCCGGTGCACCCAAACTGAGCAGAGTCTTGGCTGCTCGCGCCAAGTCTTTTCCAATTGAATTTTCTCTGATTCTAGCACTTAGACAAATATGTTAGTACACAAAAACCAATCTACTAAGTCTAGAATCATACCTTTTTATTGATTTGCACTTTGTTCACCATTTGGCAAGGTTTAACACTTAAGCACTTGTGTTGGACACTAAATCACCAAAATACTAAGAAATGGCCCAAGGGCACATTTCCCTTTCAGAAACATAAAGAGCAAAGTAGAGAAGCAAAACCTCGTGGATGACGCCGGTATTTTTACCGAGGTATCCGGAACCACGCAAGGTCCCGACTAATCCTCATTGGTGCCCCTACGCAAAGGGAAGCCCACACGAGGGCCAAGCACCACGGTCGAGTAACTCCGTAGAGAGCCACGGGCCTTCTCCACGCGCAAGTGGTGCTCCTCTTTCGGCTCCTCTCGAACGCTCCCCGCCGTCTCCACTATCGAGCTTCCGACCGAAACGCCGCGGGCCTCGTTCCCTTCGGTACACGGTGGCGGCCGTGACACAGACGTGGTTGTCATGGTCTCGCAAGACTCTCGCCCCACTCAGTACAATTACAATGACTCACGCAAGAGCCGAGAGGTTGTGTGGTTTGTCTAAACTCACTCAACTAACTAGGGTTCACCTAGAGCAAGCGCTAAAGCGGTCTAACTAACCTAAGCACTTCGCAAAGCACCTACGCTAATCACCGAGTGATTCTATTAAGCACTTGGGTGTTTGAGCTCTTGGAAATGTGCACTATATGCCTTGGTATGTTGCTTGGGCTCCCACACCTTCAAATGGTCGGTTGGGTGAAGTATATATAGGCCCCAACTCCAAAATAGCCGTTGGAGAAAAGCTGCAGTTCTCTGCGGCACACCGGATAGTCCGGTGGTGCACCGAACAGTCTGGTGGTGCACCGGACAGTGCACTGTAGCATGTCCGCTGTGCCTAGCCGTTGCCCTGTCAGAGCAGGTGACCATTGGTGCCGTAGGCTTTTCCACACCGGACAGTCTGGTGCTCACACCGGACAGTCCGGTGGTCTTCTCTCCGGGTGCCACCTGGAACTAGCCATTGGGCTGGAGTTCCCTGGTGCACCGGACAGTCCTGCATGTGGGCACCGGACAGTCCGGTGCGCCTCGCACAGACAGTCCGCAGCAGCACACTTGGACTTTTCTTGGATCTTCTTAATGTCTTCTTTTGAGGTGTTGCTTTCCTCAATTCCTTAGTCCAAGTAAATCTTGCATCCTGTGAACTACAAACACAAACACTAGAAAACTTATTAGTTCACAGATTGTGTTGATCATCAAACACCAAAACTCGATTAGCCAAATGGCCCGGGGTCCATTTTCCTTACAGACCCAATAGGTCACCCTAGTCTGATTATCTTTTACCTTGTTCACCCCTGAATCACTTGGGTAGTTTTGCTATTGCTTTACATGGTTTTGAGTTAATCTTTCATTATATCCTTGTTCCAATTATTTTTGTTACTCTATTTATGTTCATGTCAAGATCATTAATGTTAATTGGAACATGGAGCTTAACTTGAGAAACACGTGCCACCACAAGGGAGGAATGGGACCCCTTGGCTAACTAATTAGGAAAGCTAGTGGAAGACTACCTTACCCGAAAGGGGCAAGGGCAGTAGGGGAGTTGCATGCAAGGAGGTTCTCGGGTTGATTTTGCTGCGATGGCGGTCAGACGAGGGATTCTTGCAAGTGCTCTTCCCATAAACTGTAGCGGGTTTTTGGAAGCTAGTGGAACTTTGTAAAGGCCTTGTAGTGGATCCCTAGCCATTCACCTTGGTGGTGTATAAGGGTCTAGCTAACCCTGGCGACATGGGAAACACGACTTGTGGGTAAAGGGTACAACCTCTGCAGAGTGTAAAACTGGTATACTAGCCGAGCTCACGGTCATGAGCAACTCAGGACTCTCCGATGATTAAATTATGGAACATAATCTCAATTTGTCATTTGCATTTGCATGGGATTATTATTAATTTTGTTCTATTATTTTTATTAAGGTTTGGTATTTACTTACATCTAGTAATTGCTAATAAAATTTGACCAACTTTAAAAGCAATGCCCAGCTTTAACCATTCTCTTTGGTAAGCCTTACACTTTACATGATCTCCCACCTTTGGTGAGTTCATCCACATTATTCCCCACAACTTGTTGAGCGATGAACATGTGTGAGCTCACCCTTGCTGTCTCACACCCCCCACAGGAGAAGAACAGGTGGTTCAAGAGGAGCCTCATAGCGAGGAGTTCGATTCGATCTAGGTGGTGTCTCCCAGTCGACTTTTTGGCGCCAAGGATGGATTTTAGATCCTGTTATATTTATCTTTTATTTTGTAAGACTTCCGCTATGTAGTAAATACTCTGATTATATTGTGACATTTATTTCTATACACTCTGTTATTATATATGTTGTCTTCTTTGGCGCATGTATGAGATGCACCCGGCTTTGTCCCTTAAAGCCCGGGTGTGACAGAAGTGGTATCAGAGGAAATGTTGACTGTAGGACGAAACCTAGATAGAAATGGACAAAACCCTTCACTACTTACCTTACTCTGATTCATTCTATACTTATCTCATCTTGATCTTGTCTCACCTTTTGCTTTTCTACTCTGATTACTCTTATCTTTTCTACTCTAAGACAAGATGGATTTCACACCTTGGAATCCTACATTTATGAACTTTTAAGAGATAGGAGACCTAAGACAAAAATTAAAACTATTTTCTCTATTTAAAAAATGTTGGTTGATTGTTCTGATGATAAATGCTTGGTTTGCTTCTTTGATTGATTGCAACATTATAGTTGGGCATCTTAGCATGTACCACCATAAGGTATTGTATTAGCTTTAGTAGGTGACACACTAATCTACTTAGCTAATAAATCCCCCGTGGTAACATTCCTCGTAACTACTCGCCTTGTCTATAATTCTTCCTTTCTTACCCTGTGTTTCTAACCTAGATGGGCTACCCCTATAGTGTTAGAAGAGAGCACTATAGACGTGATCCTTGGCATGTCGTGGTTAAGAAAGGCAAAGGCAGTTTATACACTATGCTAAGGGAACCGTAGAACTCACCAGTTCCAAAAAAGAAAGATTTGAAGTTGAAATTGCAGTAACTACCACCATCAGACTAGCGGCATTCTTAGTAGATGAGAAGTTTGTGGGTGGCAACATCCGTGCAGTTAGGGATTTTCCGGATGTCTTTACGGAGGAGTTACCAGGGATGCCACCAGATAGGGAAGTTGAGTTTGTAATTGATCTCTTACCTGGGACTACTCCTAATTCTAAACGGCCATACACGATGTCCGTAGAAGAACTAAAGGAACTTAAGAAGCAATTAACGGAATTACAAGAGGTTGGGTACATTTGTTCGAGTTCTTCATATTATGGAGCGCCGGTTCTATTTGTATAGAATAAAGAAGGATTACAAGGGATGTGCGTGGATTATAGGTCCCTTAACAATGTCACTGTGAAGAACAAGTATCCATTACCCCGCTGTCGGCATTTCGAGACCGGGGGGTCCCTGAGCCGACGAGTGAATGTCGCCGCGTGCCCCAGTCTAGATGGGTCGAGCGCGAGGGCGAGTGCGAAGGGGGGAGAGCGAGGCGGCCGGAGACCGGCGTGAGAGAGGTGGGAATCCCGCGGCCTTCGTGTTCGTCCCGCGCCCAGGTCGGGTGCGCTTGCAGTAGGGGGTTACAAGCGTCCACGCGGGAGAGGGAGCGAGCGGCTTCGAGCGAGCGCGTGTCTCGTCCTCGTCCCCGCGCGGCCAACCCTCTCTAAGAGGGCCCTGGTCCTCCCTTTTATAGGCGCAAGGAGAGGATCCAGGTGTACAATGGGGGGTGTAGCAGAGTGCTACGTGTCTAGCGGAGGAGAGCTAGCGCCCTAAGTACATGCCGTTGTGGCAGCCGGAGAGATTTTGGCACCCAGCTGGTGTGATGTCGTGGCCGTCGGAGGAGCGATGGAGCCTGGCGGAGGGACAGCTGTCGGAGCGGTTGAATCCTTGCTGACGTCCTCTTGCTTCCGTAAGGGGGCTGAGAGCCGCCGTCGTCACAGAGTATGCAGGGCGCCATCATTGCCTATCTAGCGGAGCGAGCCAGATGGGACGCCGGTCTTGTTCCCTGCGGCCCGAGTCAGCTCGGGGTAGGGTGATGATGGCGCCTCCTGTTGACGTGGCTGGTCTGCGCCCTAGGTTGGGCGATGTGGAAGCTCCTCCGAAGCCGAGGTCGAGTCTGTCTTCCGTGGCCGAGGTCGGGTCCGAGCCCCAGGTTCGGGCGAGGCGGAGATTGTCGGATGGTGCCGGGGCGGAGTCCGAGCCCTGGGGTCGGGCGAAGCGGAGTTCGTCGTCTTCCGGGACTTAGCTCGTGCCCGAGCCCTAGGTCGGGCGAGGCGGAGATCGTCGTCTTCTGGGACTTAGCCCGAGTCCGAGCCCTGGGTCGGGTGGAGTTCGCCGTCTTCTGGGACTTAGCCCGAGTCCGAGCCCTGGGTCGGGTGGAGTTCGCCGTCTTCCGGGACTTAGCCCGAGTCCGAGCCCTGGGTCGGGCGGAGTTTGCCGTCTTCCGGGACTTAGCCCGAGTCTGAGCCCTGGGTCGGGCGGAGTTCGTCGTCTTCCAGGGCTTAGCCCGAGTCCGAGCCCTGGGTCGGGCGGAGCGGAGTTCGCCGTCTTCCGGGACTTAGCCCGAGTCCGAGCCCTGGGTCGGGCGAAGCGGAGCTTCCTATGGTACCTTCGGCAGGGCCTGACTGCCTGTCAGTCTCACTCTGTCAAGTGGCACCGCAGTCGGAGTGGCGCAGGCGGCGCTGTCCTTCTATCAGGCCGGTCAGTGGAGCGGCAAAGTGACGGCGATCACTTCGGCTCTGCCGGCTTGGGGGCGCGTGTCAGGCCACCTTTGCATTAAATGCTCCTACGGTTTGGTCGGTCGGTGCGGCGATTTGGTCAGGGTTGCTTCTTGGCGAAGACAGGGCCTCGGGCAAGCCGGAAATATGTTCGCCGCTGGAGGGGGGCCTCGGGCGAGACGGAAATTCTCCGGGGTCGGCTGCCCTTGTCCGAGGCTAGGCTCGGGCGAGGCATGATCGAGTCCCTCGAATGGACTGATCCCTGACTTAATCGCACCCATCAGGCCTTTGCAGCTTTATGCTGATGGGGGTTACCAGCTGAGAATTAGGAGCCTTGAGGGTACCCCTAATTATGGTCCCCGACAGTAGCCCCCGAGCCTCGAAGGGAGTGTTAGCACTCGCTTGGAGGCTTTCGTCGCACTTTTTTGCAAGGGGACCAGCCTTTCTTGGTTGCATTTTGTTCCGATGGGTGCGCGCGAGCGCACCCGCCGGGTGTAGCCCCCGAGGCCTCGGAGGAGTGGTTTCACTCCTTCGAGGTCTTAATGCCTCGTGTAACGCTTCGGCTGGTCTGGTCGTTCCCTCATGCGAGCTGGCCGTAGCCCGGGTGTACGATCGGGTCCCAAGTTCTCGGGCTGGTATGTTGACGCTGTCAACGGTTCGGCCGGAGCCGGGTTTGCGAGAGCAGCCCCCGAGCCTCTGCACAGGGCGACAGGGCGATCAGGGACAGACTCGGCTTTTTTACATACGCCCCTGCGTCGCCTTTCCGCAAGGAGGAGGGGGGGGAAGCGCCATGTTGCCCTCGATGGGCGCCGAACATGGTGTCTCCGGTGAGCTGCAAGCGGGTAATCCGAGTGGACGTCCGTGCCCTGTTCGTTAGGGGTCGGCTAGGGGCCCAGAGGCACGCCCAAAAGTACCTGCGGGTGATCTGCCGGACCCGGTCCCCTGGCGACGGGGTCCGAGGGCTCGATGCCTCCCTCTTATGGGATTCCGTTACAAGATCATTCCCGCTGGTCTCGGAAATGTCCTAGGGTACCTCGGGAGCGCAGCCCGAGCCTTGGTTATGTATCGAACGTACCCATGGTCATCCCTCGCTCGGCGTCTGAGGCGGCTGTGAACCCTTCGGGGGCCAGCCTTCGAACCCCTGATCAGTAATGGGCGCGGAGCCCGAGTAGCCTGAGGCGACCGTTGAACCCTTCCGAGGGGCCAGCCTTCGAACCTCTGACCAGTAGTGGGTGTAGGGCCCACGTAATCTGAGGCGGTTGTCGAACCCTTCCGAGGGGCCAGCCTTCGAACCTCTGATCAGTAGGGAGGCTCGGGGCCTGGTTCCTTCACGGGAAGGATCCTTTTCGGGGTATCCCCCTTTCCCGGTCCCTGTTGCAAGAGAGAGAGAGAAAGAGGAAAAAAGGAAAAGGATACGAAATCGAACGGCGCGGCGTACCTTTTTTGACGCGGTCATTATGGCGAAGGCGAAGCGTCGCCCGCTTCTCCTGCCAGAGGCGCCGCCTGTCCCGCCGCGGAGTTAATGCGACAGGGCGAGTGGTTCGCGGGGCGGCCGTTGCGCGTGCGCGAGCCGTTCGAGGAACGGATCGCGTGCGCGTTGTCTTCACGCTGTGAGAGAGGGTTCTCTCGCTGCCCCCAGACGGGACGTGAGCTTGGTTGATGACGTGACCGCTGCTCTTGCCTGCCTGCCACCGCCATTACTGCCGGCCCATTCTTGGCCGCATTGACCATCGCGCCAGGCTGGCACCGCTGGGTCGTGCACTGGGCCGCCTCGAGTCGCGGCATTGGTTCCGCAGTCGAGGAGGCGCGATGGTGGCGCAAGTGGTGGTGCAGTTGCATGCACGAAGCATTCAGCGTGCCGGTTGCATGACGCGTGGGCCTGGGCCTCCATGTCGAGCGTGTTGGGAGTCGGAGAAGTGCGCCCACTTGGCGCGGTTGCATGCCGCCTGCATGGCTGCCCACCCTTTCGCCCGCTGGTCTGGGCAAAAGTGGAGGGTCGCTTGTAACCGCTGGGCGGTTGTACGCACCGCACGCGGCGGTTTGGCTTCTTCTGCTCTGAGTCGGCTTGCATGACGTGTGGGACCCAGCCCCCGCGCCGTAGGGGAGGACCTTGGAGTGTGTTGGAGAAGACTCAGCCCATGACGGCTGGGGACGCAAGTAGGGAGAGCCGCCTTTAAAAGGAGGGTGACCCCCTTGGAAGGCGACCATGTCTTCGCACTCCCTTATGCATCGCGTCTTTCCGCCTTCCAAGCCCCCGGATGGGGGATATCCGCCGTCTTTCCGCCTCGTCGTTGGAGGAACGCAACTCTGCGGGAGTTGGTACCTTTCAGCCATCGTTCGGCTTCAAGGATTTTCATCATGCAGCCCGGCTGCACCCCTTCGCCGGCGGTCACCCAAGATGGTGACCTCCAGTTTGATGGTGGGGGAAAGCGAGCCGGGCTGCGGCCTCTGCCCCTCCCTCAGCCTCAAGGATTTTCATCACCAGGGCTGTGGAGGGGAGTGAGCCGAGTTGGGGTCGGCCCCTGCGTGGGCGGTCGCCCGCTCCTTCCCTCAGTGATCAGAGGGAAAGGGCGGTCATCGTCCGTGGCGCCGGCAGCTGCAGCGTGCCTGGCTCTCGGACGCGAGTGGCTTCGGAGCCGCTCCCGGCGCCGGCGTCTGCCATGGCAGCTGGAAGAGGTTCTTCTGCCGACGAGATAGCCAGGGCCGCCCACGGACCGACCTCCAACTCTATGGCCTTCTACCCGTCCTTGCCTCACGAGTTTGGGCATGGGCGGGGGCCTCTTGGCAGCAGCATCCGTCCTGAGGTCAGCGCTGTCGCTGTTCGGCCCCCCGGAGCAGAAGTCGTCGTCGTCGCCGCTGCTGGAGCGGGCGACGGCGCGCCGTTCGTCGGTCTTCTATTGCTCCGCAGGCCCCCCCCCATTGAGTGGGGTTGTTCGTACCTACGGAGGTGGAACCGGAGTTCCGTTTGTAATGGCACTTCGAATGCCAGTGTTTTTGTTCATTGTGGCTGTCGGGGCCTAAACATGTATGTAATTTTGGCACGGAGCCGTGTTTTTTCCTCATTTTCGAGCACTAAGACTCGCCTGTTGGTTGTCTGAACCGCTTCACCAAGCGTGAGTCGTCCCGTGTAAAGGTGACGAGTGAGGTATCCGTATCCCGGAGGCGTAGGAGTCCCTCGGCTCGGTCGGCCTTGTTGTCCGAGGATTCTCTAGCTTAATTAAAGGAACCCCTCGGCCGCTCTTCGATGAGCCGAGGCCAGGGGTAGCGGCGTCAACATGAACAGAGGCAGAGTTGGCTCGAAAAGAAAACCTGGTTGGCCTGAGCCTGGCCGGGTCGTCCGTTAGCGGGACCTACGCCGGAACTGACCAGCCGAGCCGCCTGCTCGGGCCGGATTCCCGGAGAAGACCCTAGCGACGAAGGCCCGGGCGTGGCGATGGCGTCGTCCTTCAGAGTGGAGATCCTCGGACCGCGTCGCCGTCCGAGGCTAGGTCGGACCTCGCCGAAGGTGTCGTCGATGCCGAGGGTGCTGCTGCTCCCTTCAGCCGTCAAGATCCGAGCCTGCAGGATCGGATTGTCTTGTAGCGTGTGTTTTCTGCGGCCACCGAGGCCTAAACACACCCTCGCCGTGTTGTAAAACTGCGTCTCTTTTCCTCTTGTTTCGAGTATCTGGACTTTTTTGTCGGTAACAGAAATGTTCGTGCGAGCGAGAGTTGCTTCTCGCGGAAGGTGATGAGTGAGGTATCCGTATCCCGGAGGCGTAGGAGTCCCTCGGCTCAGTCGGCCTTGCCGCTTACGCGCACTCTTACCCGTCCATGGGGCTCTGTCACCGATGCAGTCGAGAAGGCTCGAAGGATCGCTTCGGCAGAAGAGTTTTCGAACGTGAAGACTTGTTCGGTCCGCAGAATCACTTATCCGAATGTGAGTTACTTATCGCAGAAGGTGATGAGTGAGGTGTCCGTATCCCGGAGGCGTAGGAGTCCCTCGGCTCGGTCAGCCTTGGCTGCTTACGTGTACTCCGCCGTTTTCAGGATCCACTTTCGAAGTAGCCAAAAAGCGCGAAAGACATTCTGGCAGAAAAGATCTTTTTTCGAGGAAAATTTCGACGCAGAGGGGGTTCCCCCCCTTTTAGCCCCCGAGGGAGGGTCGGGCTTTCCCGAGGCGAGGCCGACCCTTCCTTGATGACTAAACTTTGCGTGGGTGCGAGGTATATGATCAACTTGAAAACATCTTAAGGGTAGAAGCGACGTAGCTGTTGGATGTTCCAGGCGTTGCCGTAGACCTCGCCTTGACTGTTGGCCAGCTTGTACGTTCCGGGCTTCAGAACCTTGGCGATGACGAATGGCCCCTCCCAGGGGGGCGTGAGCTTGTGCTGCCCATGGGCGTCTTGTCGCAGCCGAAGCACCAGGTCGCCCACCTGGAGGTCTCGGGACCGGACTCCTCGGGCGTGGTGGCGTCGCAGGGACTGCTGGTACCGCGCCGAGTGTAGCAAGGCCTTGTCCCGAGCCTCCTCCAGCTGGTCCAGCGAGTCTTCTCAACTAACTTGGTTGCTTTGGTCAGTGTAGGCCCTCGTCCTTGGGGAACCGTATTCTAAGTTTGTGGGCAAGATGGCTTCGGCCCCATAGACTAGAAAGAACGGCGTGAAGCCCGTGGCTCGGCTCGGCGTTGTCCTCAGACTCCAGACCACCGAGAGGAGTTCCTTCATCCACCGCTTGCCGAACTTGTTGAGGTCATTGTAGATCCGAGGCTTGAGCCCTTGGAGAATCATGCCGTTGGCACGCTCTACCTGCCCATTCGTCATGGGATGAGCTACGGCGGCCCAGTCCACCCGGATGTGGTGATCCTCGCAGAAGTCCAGGAACTTTCTGCCGGTGAACTGGGTGCCGTTGTCGGTGATGATGGAGTTCGGGACCCCGAAGCGATGGATGATGTTGGTGAAGAACGCCATCGCCTGCTCGGACCTGATGCTGTTCAGGGGTCGGACCTCGATCCACTTGGAGAATTTGTCGATGGCGACCAGCAGGTGCGTGTAGCCCCCGGGTGCCTTGTAACACCCACTTTGTAATTGCTAGATAAAATACCAATAGAGAAAACAATTTCTCTCTTTTTGTGAGTTTGATCTTTATACATCATCATATGTGAACACCATATTAAAAAAAATAAATAATTAATAAAAGACTTACCATAAAAATGTGCATCATGCTGGTCCTTTATTTTGTGTGCATGTTGTGACTATATAAAAATAATGTAACAAGAAATATATTAAGGCCAAATTGGAATTTTAGAATTAGAGAAAGAGAGCATGATTGCCAAGAAATAAATATTAAAAATGGCTAAATTCACCCATACCATGTCTAAGTGGAATATTTATTGAGAAAAACAAATCTACAAGGAAGTTGGAATTTGAATGGAATTTAAACTTTCTGAATTTGAAAATCTAAAAGGAAAAGGGAAAGGAAAATAGAGAATAAAACTTAAATTAGTAAAATTAAAATAGTATGGTTTATATTCACCTTTGGGTTTCAATTGATACATTTGAAAAACCTGAAAACTAAAATAGAAGTATAAATTTGAATTTGGAATAGAAAATAGAAAATAAAAGAGAAGGGAAGAACTAAGAAAAATACTACATAAAATAAAATAAAAATCAGAATAAACATCCTTCACACTTATATTATTAAATTATACCTTTCAAACTGAGGACAAGTTATTCACAAAGTTTGAATTTAAACTTGAACTCAAATTGGATTTGAAAATGGAGAAAAGAAAATAGAAAAGAAAAAGAAAAAGAATAAAAACCTTACCTGGGCTCGCTGCACCATTTTCGGCCCACTTAGGGAATCATCACCGCGCGGCCCAACTTCACCCCCGCCGCGCCGCACTCACTCGCTGACGCGTGGGCCCCGCCCGTAAGTCTCTCTGCGCGCGCGCCTGAGCCAAATACCTCACTGGATCGTGGACCCGCCCCGTCAGCCACTCCCTTCGTCGCTAGAGACTGATCGGTGGGGCCATCTCGTCGGGCCCGTCTTCCTCGCGGCGAACGGACCGCGCGGACTCCGCGAAGCTCTCCGTGGATCTCGGCCTCCGTGCAAACGGCCGCGGGTCGTTCCTTGGGTATAAAGCCGAAGCTCCGCGACCCCTTCCCTCCATCCACCCGTGTGCCGTCGTCGCAGTGAGAAGGGAGAGAGAAGAAGAATTCCGCCGCCGCGGTCTGTGTTCGTGAATCCCGCGACACGCCGTCAATCGGTGCCCGCGGGTGGGCGTGGAGCATCGCCGTCGATCGGGGAAGGCACGGGGACCATCTTCGGGCGGACTTGGGACTGTTTGCACGAGCAATTCCTCACCGGAGATCTAACACCGCCGCGGGTCCGCTCCTCTCCGTGGCCAGGGCACTTCACAGTGCGATTCTCGGTATGGACCCGTACACCATGCTCGCCTCGTCCCCCTCTATGATTAGCTCGGTTCAATTTGAGTTTGGAGCTCGGGAACGGCCGATTGACGACCTCGCCGGCGTGCTCCGCCGAGCGTGCGGGGCGGCGCCGCCGGGCGCGTAGGCCCTGTTGGGGCGGAAGGCGTGCGCCGTCGGATCCTTATGGGACGGCTGCGATTAGATTTACACGTACCGATTCGCTGAGTCGTCCTGGGCCGTTCGATCTCGATCGGGCGAATCCGGGGCGAGTCGGGGTATTTTAAATCCGCGTCGTCGGTCGTCGATCGGACGGTTAGGATCGCGTACCGTTTCGGCGCCCTCCAGATCTAATCTGAGCCCTCGGCTGGAGATCCTGCGGCCGAGGTTTGCGGATACCCCTTCGGGGGTCTATTTTACTTAAGAGCCCCTCGGGTTTCACTGAATCAACCCGCCGTCCAGAGAACACTATTCCCTGTGTCTCGGGAATCTTGCGCCATGAACCCTGTGCTTTCCAGAAATTGGCGCCCAGTCCAGTGATCGTTTAAATTGAATAAATAAAATAGAAAATAGATTTTTAATATGAAAATAATTGCTAGAACTTAGATAATTCATAGAAAATTCATTTTAGCTCCAAATTGAACCATTCCAATTCCTAAAATTTTGTAATAATATTCTCTATCATTTAGAATCACTGTTTTGACATGAACTCTGTTAGGAAATTAATTTATCATCTAATCCTATTATAATCACCTTAAATCTTAGGAAATTCATAACTTGAATTCTATAACTCAAAAATTAATAATTCTTTTTCCTGTGATCTTATTTTAATATGTAGATCATTAATATGTATTTTGGCATACATGTTTGGTGTAATGTTAATTTTGCCTATACACTGTTTGTTTGTATTGCTACGACTAGTGCGAGGTCACGTGTCACCTGAAGATCATCCTGGTACCTGGAATCTCAAGACCCAGGCAAGTTGTGCCCTTGACCACTTTTTTACCCAATAATGTTCTTTAATATCAAGTATCCATGCATAGGTTAATTTTGATGGGACCCAATAGGTCACCCTAGATTTGTTTATCTCATTACCTTGTTTACCCCTGAATCAGTTGGGTAGTTTGCTATTGCTTTATATGGATTTGGGATAATCATTTATTACCTCTATGTTCCAATTCTTGTTGTTATTCTGTTTATGTTCATGTTGATATCATTAATGTTAATTGGAACATAGAGCTTAACTTGAGTAACACGTGCCACCACAAGGGAGGAATGGGACCCCTTGGCTGATTAATTAGGAAAGCTAGTGGAAGACTACCTTACCCGAAAGGGGCAAGGGCAGTAGGGGAGTGGTCAGTGTAGGGAGGCCCTCGGGAGGATTTTGCTGCGATGGCGGTCCTGCAAGGGATTCCTGCATTGGAACTTCCTATAAACTGTAGCGGGTTTTCGGATGCTAGTGGAACTTTGTAAAGGCCTCGTAGTGGATCCCTAGCCATTCACCTCGGTAGTGTCTAAGGGCCTTGCAAACCCTGGCGACATGGGATACACGACTTGTGGGTAAAGGGTACAACCTCTGCAGAGTGTAAAACTGGTATACTAGCCGAGCTCACGGTCATGAGCAGCTCAGGACTCTCTGATGTTTAAATTATGGAACTTAAACTCAATTTGTCATATGCATTGCATCGCAGGTGAAGTTGTTACCTTTGTTCTACTATTTAACTGGGTTGGTATTTACTTATACTTAGTAACTGCTAATAAAATTTTGATCAACTTTAAAAGCAATGCTCGGCTCTAACCATCTTCTTTGGTAAGCCTTACACTTCACGTGAGCTCCCACCTTTGGCGAGTTCATGCACATTATTCCCCACAACTTGTTGAGCGATGAACGTATGTGAGCTCACTCTTGCTGTCTCACATACACCACAGGTCAAGAACAGGTACCGCAGGATGAAGCGCATGGAGGATGCTGCGATGTGTTCGTGAGAGATCTAGGCCGTCGTCTCCCAGTCAACTTTGGGTTGCTGGACCGTTGTCTTCCTATAATGTAATTATTTATTTTGTATAGAACTCCTGTTATATATAAAGATGTGACATTCGATCCTGTGCCACTATACATCATATGTGTGAGACTTGGTCCCAGCATACCTGGTGTTTTTGTTAGCGCCCGGGTTTTGGACCCCTAAAATCCGGGTGTTACATGCCTTCTGCAAGGGGCCGACGAGATCCAGACCCCACACAGCAAAAGGCCAGATGATGGGTATCGTCTGTAGAGCCTGAGCGGGCAGGTGGGTCTGCCTCGCGTAGAACTGACACCCTTCGCAGGTGCGGACAATTCTAGTGGCGTCGGCCACCGCCGTTGGCCAGTAGAAGCCTTGCCGGAAAGCATTCCCAACAAGGGCTCGAGGCGCTGTGTGATGGCCGCAAGCCCCCGAGTGTATCTCTCGCAGGAGTTCCTGACCTTCGGCGATGGAGATGCATCGCTGGAGGATGCCGGAGGGGCTGCGGTGGTAGAGCTCCTTCTCATCACCCAGCAAGACGAACGACTTGGCGCGCCGCGTCACCCGCCGAGCCTCGGCTCGGTCGAGGGGTAGCTCTCCTCGGTGGAGATATTGCAGGTACGTGGTCTGCCAGTTTCGATTAGGCGTGACCCCGCTTCGCTCCTCCTCGACGCGCAGTGCCTCACCCTCGGGGGCCGAGGGTACCTCGGACTGAACCGAGGGTGCCTCGGGCCGAGCCGAGGGTGCCTCGGACTGAGCCGAGGGCGCCTCGGGTTGAGCCGAGGGTGCCTCGGACTGAGCCGAGGGTACCTCGGGCTCGGACGTGTCGTCGATCTTGACGGAGGGTTGATGCAGGTCTCGGGAGAAGACGTCCGGGGGAAGTGTCGTTCGCCCCGAGGCTATTTTAGCCAGCTCGTCCGCAGTCTCGTTGTAGCGCCGAGCGATGTGGTTGAGCTCGAGCCCGCAGAACTTGTCTTCCAGGCGCCGAACCTCATCGCAGTAGGCCTCCATCTTCAGGTCGCGGCAGTGGGAGTTCTTCATGACTTGGTCGATGACGAGCTGTGAGTCACCGCGAGCGTCGAGGTGTCGGACCCCTAGCTCGATGGCGATCCGCAACCCGTTGACCAGAGCTTCGTACTCAGCCACATTGTTGGATGCCGGGAAATGGAGGCGTAGCACGTAGCGTAGGTGCTTCCCGAGGGGCGAGATGAAGAGTAGGCCTGCGCCGACTCCTGTCTTCATCAGCGACCCGTCGAAGAACATGGTCCAGAGCTCCGGTTGGATCGGAGCCGTTGGTAGATGGGTGTCGACCCATTCAGCTACGAAGTCCGCCAAGACCTGGGACTTGATGGCCTTCCGAGGAGCGAACGAGATTGTCTCGCCCATGATTTCCACCGCCCACTTTGCAATCCTACCCGAGGCCTCTCGGCACTGGATGATCTCCCCCAGGGGGAAGGATGACACCACAGTTATCGGATGAGACTCGAAGTAGTGTCGCAGCTTCCACCGCGTTAGGATCACCGCGTACAGCAGCTTCTGAACTTGTGGGTAGCGGATCTTGGTTTCGGACAGTACCTCGCTGACGAAGTAGACTGGCCTCTGAACGGGCAATGCATGCCCCTCTTCTTGCCTCTCGACCATAATCGCGGCGCTAACCACATGAGTGGTCGCGGCGACGTAGACCAGGAGGGCTTCTCCGGCAGCTGGGGGCACCAAGATAGGCGCCTTTGTGAGGAGCGCCTTCAGGTTCCCGAGGGCTTCCTCGGCCTCAGGGGTCCAAGTGAAGCACTCGGCCATCCTTAAGAGGCGGTACAGAGGTAGACCTCTTTCTCCGAGGCGTGAGATGAAACGGCTCAGAGCCGCGAGACATCCCATGACCCTCTGTACGCCTTTCAAGTCCTTGATGGGCCCCATGCTGGTGATGGCTGCGATCTTCTCCGGGTTGGCTTCGATGCCCCGCTCGGAGACGATGAACCCCAAGAGCATGCCTCGGGGCACCCCGAAGACACACTTCTCGAGATTTATCTTGACGCCTTTCGCCTTGAGACATCGGAATGTCACTTCGAGGTCAGAAAGGAGGTCGGAGGCTTTCCTCGTCTTGACTACGATGTCATCGACGTAGGCCTCGACCGTGCGGCCAATGTGTTCGCCGAACACATGGTTCATGCACCGCTGGTACGTCACGCCCGCATTCCTCAAGCCGAACGGCATGGTGACATAGCAGTACATGCCGAAGGGTGTGATGAAAGAAGTCGCGAGCTGGTCGGACTCTTTCATCCTGATTTGATGATACCCTGAGTAGGCATCGAGGAAAGACAGGGTTTCGCACCCAGCAGTGGAATCCACGATTTGATCGATGCGAGGCAGAGGGTAGGGAACCTTTGGACATGCTTTGTTGAGACCAGTGTAGTCTACACACATCCGCCATTTCCCCCCTTTCTTTCTCACAAGCACAGGGTTGGCAAGCCATTCGGGATGGAATACCTCTTTGATGAACCCTGCCGCCATTAGCTTGTGGATCTCCTCGCCTATGGCTTTGCGCTTCTCCTCGTCGAATCGGCGCAGTGGCTGCCCCACGGTCGGGCTCCGGCTCGGATGTCTAGCGAGTGCTCGGCAACATCCCTCGGTATGCCGGGCATGTCCGAGGGACTCCACGCAAAGACATCGGCGTTCGCGCGGAGAAAGTCGACGAGCACTGCTTCCTATTTGGGATCGAGCCCGGAGCCGATCCGGATCTGCTTGGGGGCATCGCCGCTGGGGTCGAGGGGGACGGACTTAACCGTCTCCGCTGGCTCAAAGTTGCCGGGATGACGCTTCACGTCTGGCACCTCCTTAGAGAGGCTCTCCAGGTCGGCGATGAGGGCCTCGGACTTGGCGAGGGCCTCGGCGTACTCCACGCACTCCACGTCGCATTCGAATGCGTGTTTGTACGTGGGGCCGACGGTGATGACCCCGTTGGGGCCCGGCATCTTGAGCTTCAGGTAGGTGTAGTTGGGGACGGCCATGAACTTCGCGTAGCATGGCCTCCCCAGTACCGCGTGGTAGGTTCCTCGGAACCCAACCACCTCGAACGTCAGGGTCTCCCTTCGGAAGTTGGAGGGTGTTCCGAAGCAGACGGGAAGGTCGAGCCGTCCGAGGGGTTGGACGCGCTTCCCGGGAATGATCCCATGGAAGGGCGCAGCGCCTGCCCGGATGGAGGACAGATCGACACGCAGGAGCCCGAGGGTGTCGGTGTAGATGAGGTTGAGGCTGCTGCCTCCGTCCATGAGGACCTTGGTGAGCCTGACGTCGCCGATGACGGGGTCGATGACGAGCGGGTATTTCCCCGGGCTCGGCACATGGTCGGGGTGATCGTCTCGGTCGAAGGTGATGGGCTTGTCGGACCAGTCTAGATAGACTGGCGCCGCCACCTTCACCGAGCAGACCTCCCGGCGCTCTTGCTTGCGGTGCCGAGCCGAGGCGTTCGCCGCTTGCCCACCATAGATCATGAAGCAGTCGCGGACCTCGGGGAACTCTCCTGCCTGGTGATCTTCCTTCTTGTCGTCGTCGCGGGCCTTGCCACCCTCCGCGGGTGGCCTGGCCCTGTGGAAGTGGCGCCGAAGCATGACGCACTCCTCAAGGGTGTGCTTGACGGGTCCCTGGTGATAGGGGCACGGCTCCTTGAGCATCTTGTCGAAGAGGTTGGCACCTCCGGGGGGCTTTCGAGGGTTCTTGTACTCGGCGGCGGCGACAAGGTGCGCGTCGGCAGCGTCGCGTTTCGCTTGCGACTTCTTCTTGCCCTTCTTCTTGGCGCCGCGCTGAGTTGACGCCTCGAGAGTATCTTCTGATGGGCGGCCCTAGGGCTGCTTGTCCTTTCGGAAGATAGCCTCGACCGCCTCCTGGCCGGAGGCGAACTTGGTGGCGATGTCCATCAGCTCGCTCGCCCTGGTGGGGGTCTTGCGACCCAGCTTGCTCACCAGGCCGTGGCAGGTGGTGCCGGCGAGGAATGCACCGATGACATCCGAGTCGGTGATGTTGGGCAGCTCGGTGCGCTGCTTCGAGAATCGCCGGATGTAGTCCCGGAGAGACTCTCCCGGCTGCTGCCGGCAGCTTCGGAGGTCCAGGAATTTCCGGGGTGCACGTAAGTGCCCTGGAAATTGCCGGCGAAAGCTTGGACTAGGTCGTCCCAGTTGGAGATCTGCCTCGGAGGCAGGTGCTCCAACCAGGCGCGAGCAGTGTCGGAGAGGAACAGGGGGAGGTTGCTGGAGACTGCCCATCTGGAGCTTGACGGGAAGCTGTTCATCAACACGCAGCAGGCCCCTACCTGGCGCGCCAACTGTCGGCGTTCCGAGACCGGGGGGTCCCTGAGCCAACGAGTGAATGTCGCCGCGTGCCCCAGCCCAGATGGGTCGAGCGCGAGGGCGAGTGCGAAGGGGGGAGAGCGAGGCGGCCGGAGACCGGCGTGAGAGAGGTGGGAATCCCGTGGCCTTCGTGTTCGTCCCGCGCCCAGGTCGGGTGCGCTTGCAGTAGGGGGTTTCAAGCGTCCACGCGGGAGAGGGAGCGAGCGGCTTCGAGCGAGCGCGTGTCTCGTCCTTGTCCCCGCGCGGCCAACCCTCTCTAAGAGGGCCCTGGTCCTCCCTTTTATAGGCGCAAGGAGAGGATCCAGGTGTACAATGGGGGGTGTAGCAGAGTGCTACGTGTCTAGCGGAGGAGAGCTAGCGCCCTAAGTACATGCCGTTGTGGCAGCCGGAGAGATTTTGGCACCTAGCTGGTGTGATGTCGTGGCCATCGGAGGAGCGATGGAGCCTGGCGGAGGGATAGCTGTCGGAGCGGTTGAATCCTTGCTGACGTCCTCTTGCTTCCGTAAGGGGGCTGAGAGCCACCGTCGTCACAGAGTATGCAGGGCGCCATCATTGCCTATCTGGCGGAGCGAGCCAGATGGGACGCCGATCTTGTTCCCTGCGGCCCAAGTCAGCTCGGGGTAGGGTGATCATGGCGCCTCCTGTTGACGTGGCTGGTCTGCGCCCTAGGTTGGGCGATGTGGAAGCTCCTCCGAAGCCGAGGTCGAGACTGTCTTCCATGGCCTAGGTCGGGTCCGAGCCCCAGGTTTGGGCGAGGCGGAGATTGCCGGCTGGTGCCGGGGCGGAGTCCGAGCCCTGGGGTCGGGCGAAGCGGAGTTCGTCGTCTTCCGGGACTTAGCCTGTGCCCGAGCCCTGGGTCGGGCGAGGCGGAGATCGTCGTCTTCTGGGACTTAGCCCGAGTCCGAGCCCTGGGTTGGGCGGAGTTCGCCGTCTTCTGGGACTTAGCCCGAGTCCGAGCCCTGGGTCGGGCGGAGTTCGCTGTCTTCCGGGACTTAGCCCGAGTCCGAGCCCTGGGTCGGGCGGAGTTCGCCGTCTTCCGGGACTTAGCCCGAGTCTGAGCCCTGGGTCAGGCGGAGTTCGTTGTCTTCCGGGGCTTAGCCCGAGTCCAAGCCCTGGGTCGGGCGGAGCGGAGTTCGCCGTCTTCCGGGACTTAGCCCGAGTCCGAGCCCTGGGGTCGGGCGAAGCGGAGCTTCCTATGGTACCTTCGGTAGGGCCTGACTGCCTGTCAGTCTCACTCTGTCAAGTGGCACCGCAGTCGGAGTGGCGCAGGCGGCGCTGTCCTTCTATCAGGCCGGTCAGTGGAGCGGCAAAGTGACGGCGGTCACTTCGGCTCTGCCGGCTGGGGGGCGCGCGTCAGGATAAAGGTGTCAGGCCACCTTTGCATTAAATGCTCCTGCGGTTTGGTCGGTCGGTGCGGCGATTTGGTCAGGGTTGCTTCTTGGCGAAGACAGGGCCTCGGGCAAGCCGGAAATATGTTCGCCGCTGGAGGGGGGCCTCGGGCGAGACGGAAATCCTCCGGGGTCGGCTGCCCTTGTCCGAGGCTAGGCTCGGGCGAGGCGTGATCGAGTCCCTCGAATGGACTGATCCCTGACTTAATCGCACCCATTAGGCCTTTGCAGCTTTATGCTGATGGGGGTTACCAGCTGAGAATTAGGAGCCTTGAGGGTACCCCTAATTATGGTCCCCGACACCCGCATTGAGAATTTATTTGATTAGATGAGAGGTGCAAGGGTATTCTCGAAGATTGATCTCCGATCGGGTTACCATCAGATGAGGATTAGACCATCGGATATTCCCAAGACGGCTTTCTCGACTCGATATGGATTATATGAGTTCACTGTTATGTCATTTGGATTAACCAATGCACCAGCTTATTTTATGAACTTGATGAATAAGGTGTTTATAGAGTATTTGGATAGATTCGTCGTGGTATTCATCGATGATATTCTTATCTATTCCAAGAGTGATAGTGATCATGAGGAACATCTGAGGTTGGTGCTACAGAAGCTACGAGATAATCAACTCTACGCCAAGTTTAGCGAGTGCGAGTTTTGGATTGGTGAGGTGTCATTCCTTGGACATATCATTTCTAATGGAGGGATATCAGTGGATCCTGCTAAAGTCAAGGAGATAGTGGCATGGAGCATACCCACTACAGTACGGAGGTTCGGAGTTTCTTGGGACTCGCAGGATAGTATCGGAGATTTATTGAAGGATTCTCTAAGATTGCTAAGCCCATGACCTCGCTTCTGGAGAAGGGAAGAGAGTTTAAATGGGATGAGAAGTGCTAAGATAGCTTCGATCAATTAAAGAAGAGATTGATGTCACCACCAGTGTTGGTTATGCTAGATCTACAAAAGGGATTTGGTAACTATTATGATACATGTGGCCAAGGCTTAGGATGTGTGCTCATGCAAGAAGGACATGTGATCACCTATGCGTCTCGTCAGTTGCGGAAAAAACGAGATGAATTACCCCACTCATGACTTAGAACTGGCAGCTATTGCGCATGCGCTTAAGATTTGGAGATATTATATCATGAGAACTAAGTGTCAAGTGTATACGGATCATAAGAGTTTGAAGTATATATTCACTTAGAAGGATCTCAACCTTAGGCAACGCCGTTGGTTGGAGCTTATTAAGGATTATGATTTGGAGATTCACTATCACCCAGGCAAGGCAAATTTGGTTGCAGATGCCTTGAGTCGAAAGGAGCATGTTCATTCAGCTGTTGTTGCCCAGCTACCTGATGAGATTGTTGAGGATTTCAAGAGACTTAACCTAGGGATAGTTGCTCACACTGAAGGAGTTATTATTGATGTGGAACTTATTTTGGAGCAAGAAATCCGCAAATGACAGATTGGTGATGCTAAAATACAAGAGATTAAGGATCTGATTGCTGAAGGTCGAGGTCTAGAATTCACAGAGGATGAGCAAGGCACGGCATGGTTCACTGATCGGTATGTGTTCCGGAGATTGAAAGCCTTCGTGAGACTATTTTAAAGGAAGCACGTGACTCGGATTATTCAATTCATACTGGTAGTACCAAGATGTATCAGGATTTGAAGCGAAAGTATTGGTGGTATGGATTGAAGAGAGATGTGGCTGCACATGTGGCTATGTGCGATGTGTGTCAAAGAGTTAAGGCTGAACACCAGAGGCCAGCTGGACTACTGCATCCACTAAAGATACCCAAGTGGAAGTTGGAAGAGATTAGTATGGATTTCATTACCGGATTGCCTCGCACCCAGAAAGGATATGATGCTATATGGGTGATTGTGGATAGATTGACTAAAGTGGCTCATTTCATTCCGATCAAGACTACTTATAAGGTATCTCAATTGGTAGAGTTATATATGGCTCGGATTGTGTCTCTGCACGGTGTACCAAAGAAGATCATTTTGGATAGAGGATCACAGTTTACCTCTAGATTTTGGAAAAGTTTTCATAAGAATATGGATACGAAGTTGAATTTTAGTTCGGCCTACCATCCTCAGACTGATGGACGGACTGAAAGGACTAATCAAGTATTGGCGGACATATTGAGAGCTTGTGCCCTTCAGCATGGTAGTAGTTGGGACAAGAGTCTACCTTATGCTGAGTTCTCATATAATAATAGTTACCAGGCCAGTCTGAAGATGTCACTGTTCGAGACTCCGTATGGTAGGAAATGCAGGACTCCTCTATATTGGATCAGACTAGGGGATGATATTTCTTTGGAGCTGAACTTATTCAAGAGGCAGAAGAACAAGTCCGTATAATTCGGCAGAATTTGAGGGTAGCTTAGACTAGACAAAAGAGCTATGCTGATAATAGAAGAAGACTACTTGAGTTTGAGGAAGGTGATCATGTGTACGTCAAAATGTCACCACTTTGTGGAATGAGGAGATTCAAAGTCAAGGGAAAACTGTCCCCTCGCTATATTGGACCATTCTGAGTTTTTAGGCGAGTTGGAGAGATGGCCTATCAACTCGAGTTACCTGATAATCTATCTGATGTACATAATGTATTCCATATGTCTCAACTTAAGAAGTGTCTTCATGTCCCTAAGGAACAGTTGCCAATGGAAGAGCTCAGTGTTCAGGGTGACTTGACTTATACGGAATATCCTACCAAGATCCTTGACACTTTGACCTGAGTTACAAGAAATAAGGTGATAAAGATGTGCAAAGTGCAATGGAGTCACCATGGACAAGATGAAGCTATTTGGGAGAAAGAAGAAGAGCTTCACATAGTTTTTCCACATCTTTTCTCTAGTCTTTCCTAAATCTCGAGGACGAGATTTTTGTTAAGGGGGGTAGGATTTGTAATACCCGATTTGTAGATATAATATAAAAAGAGAAAAGTTATTTTCCTTTATCTTGATGTGTGTGTTGTATCCACTTACTATCACAAGTGAACACCTCATTTAAAAACAAAGGATTAATAAAAGCCATTAAAATGTGCATCATGCTAGAGTTTAATTGTTTGTGCATTTAATAATAATGAAAATATTGATAAGGTTACATTAATAATGTGAATTAAGGATTAAAACCTAATTCAAATCTTAGAATTTGGAAATAAAAATGTAAAGAAAGAAACATTATTCAATATAAAATAATATTAAAATTGAATAACTTCACCACATGATGGTGTGACTAAAATGCATAGTTAACATGAACTTGAATTTGCACTTAAGTAGAATTCAAAAAAATCAAATTCAAATGAATTAGTAATAAAGAAAAAAATTAGAAAAAAATAGAAAAGGGATAAAACCCTGCGGCTGGGCCAAATTCACTCCTCTTGGCCCATCTCCCTTTTCCACTCCTGTACCGCGCCTGCGCGCCTTGGGTCGCCTTGGGTCGCTGCCTTGTGGGGTCAAGCCATCAGGATGGTCTCCCTCCTCTGGTTGTGGACTTGTGTCGTAACGACCGGGAGGAAAGTCTGCCTGGACTGCGTGCTCGGGCTTGTCGTCATCGTGCGATGCCTGTACCTCAGTCGCGGTGGGCCCCACTCGTCAAGCTTATCCCCCTCAACAAACCGCTCGGCGTCCCGGGATTTTCGAGCTCCACGGTTCAACCACCCGCGCGATTCGCGGTCGAGCTCAACGTACTCCGCAAGCGCCTTCCGAAGATTTCCCCGCCACTATTGGACTCGACAACCTCTGCGCCGCCTCTTTATATCCCATCTGCCCTGTGCTCACGGTTCGCCAGAGCTAGTCCCGCAGCAGCGAGAGAACCAGTGTGTTGGCCGCCGCCGTCGAGCGCATACAGGGTTGCTGTGACTGGGCGAACATGCTCGCGGCACTAGCATGGGTGGAGGAGCGTCTGTCAACCAAGAATTTCTCATCGAAAACCCACAGCCGCCGTGGACCGCACGCAGCCGCAGCCAGATCCACCTCGTCGTCGCCGGGTCACCGCGCCGCCTCTGTGGTGGTGAGTTACCCCTGCTCGAGTTCGCGTTCTTCCCTTCGTTGCGCTGACCTGCGTAGTTAGGGGTGTAGTGCACCGAGGGGTGCGTTGAGCGGGGTCGGCGAATTCCATCGTCGTGGGTAGCTCGGTGTCGCCGTGTGTGGATGTAGGGAGGAAGAGAGTGCGGGGACCGTTGGATTGGCGACGGATGACTCAGATTTGGTGAACGTTTCCCCTGCACGTAATTGAATCCCGCCCGTCCGATCGGGCGGATCAGGGCGACTTTGGAGTAATTAAATCCGCACAATTGATCACGGATTCGGCGGTCTGCGCTATGTACGGTTTATAGGTGGCTTGATCTAATCCTGGCGCTCTGTTTGGGATCGGATGGCTAGCTTTGCGCGATAACGCTTCGCCGTGGCGAATTTGCTTAAGAGACCTCAGACTTTCTAGGAAATAACTCGCGGTCCAGTCCAGGTTTCACTGAGTCTGAGTATTTTTCTGCTTAAGTCCCTGGACTTCTCATTAATTGTGCGCGCAGCCCAAACAGTAAGGAAAAACCTATAAAACCATTTAGAAATTGATTTTTAGTGTAAAAATAAATGTTAGAACTTGTTTAATTTATAGAAAATGCATATGAAGTCCAAATCAATTCATTTCAATTTCTATAATTTTATAATAAGATTGTTTATCAATTGGTGCCACTGTTTTGACATGAAAGTCATATTAAATTTTATATTCTATTTAATCTTGTACAAAACACATAAATACTTAGAAATTTATAACTCCTCCGTTTTAACTCTGATTTGATCCGTTCAAGTTGCGTTAGTCTCGTATAAATATTTACTATGCAATAACAACATTTATTGTACCATGTCTCATTCTTTTATAATTAGAGCTTTATTTAACCTATGTTGGTTAGTCTTGTTAATCTACTTATCATCATAATCTACTAAAATGTGATACATGGCCAATTTATAATTTAGATTAAAGCTGAATTAATTACTACTTTAGGTTATCTTTTCTCTGGAATTATAAAACAAACATATAACCTGATGTTAATCATTTAATCACATCATAACTTGATGACCATGACTCTGATCTTAGTAGTTCTCGAATCCCGCGATCTCGTAGCAACGTGTAGATTATTATTATTCAGTTTGTACTTATGTTTGGTGTGATGTTAATTTTGTCTATATCATGTGTGTTTGTATTGCTACGACTAGCAGTGCGGTTGCGAGTCACGTGAAGTTCATCCTGTCACCTGGATTCTCAAGTGCCAGGCAAGTTGTGCCATTGACCACTTTTGTTACCCAATAATGTTCTTTATAATCATTTACTATGCATAGGTTTAATTTTGATGGGACCCAATAGGTCACCCTAGTCTGATTATCTTTTACCTTGTTCACCCCTGAATCACTTGGGTAGTTTTGCTATTGCTTTACATGGTTTTGGGATAATCTTTCATTATATCCATGTTCCAATTATTTTTGTTACTCTATTTATGTTCATGTCAAGATCATTAATGTTAATTGGAACATGGAGCTTAACTTGAGAAACACGTGCCACCACAAGGGAGGAATGGGACCCCTTGGCTAACTAATTAGGAAAGCTAGTGGAAGACTACCTTACCCGAAAGGGGCAAGGGCAGTAGGGGAGTTGCATGCAAGGAGGTTTTCGGATTGATTTTGCTGCGATGGCGGTCAGACGAGGGATTCTTGCAAGTGCTCTTCCCATAAACTGTAGCGGGTTTTCGAAAGCTAGTGGAACTTTGTAAAGGCCTCGTAGTGGATCCCTAGCCATTCACCTCGGTAGTGTCTAAGGGTCTAGCTAACCCTGGCGACATGGGAAACACGACTTGTGGGTAAAGGGTACAACCTCTGCAGAGTGTAAAACTGGTATACTAGAGCTCACAGTCATGAGTAGCTCAGGACTCTCCGATGATTAAATTATGGAACCTAATCTCAATTTGTCATTTGCATGGGATTATTATTAATTTTGTTCTATTATTTTTATTAAGGTTTGGTATTTACCTACATCTAGTAATTGCTAATAAAATTTGACCACTTTTGAAAGCACCATTCTCTTTGGTAAGCCTTACACTTTACATGATCTCCCACCTTTGGTGAGTTCATGCCACATTATTCCTCACAACTTGTTCGTAGCAAGGAGTTTGATTTGATCTAGGTGATGTCTCAAGTGTGTGACAAAAGGACCATATTCATTTTTTGAACATGTCTGGAGCCTATATTCATTTTATTACGAGTATTTTACAAATTGGCCACTCCGCCGAAAAACCCACTCCGTTCGACCGGCCTTCAACAACGAGCCCCACACTGTATCTCAAAATCCGGGCTGAGAAAGAAGGGAAACTCACCCTTATAAACCGACAACGGCTCCCTCCCGCAAACGATATGGTAGTAACCCAGACTATGGATGGTTCGTGACACTATGCTAGGGATAACTCGCGATTCACTTTGTAGTCTATCTAATACCATACTTCTTCCTAAGCATAATAAAGTGTGTTTGATAAACAATGACAATTAAATCTTATTTCTTTCACTTGCATCTCCAAGAACGTAGAAAAGCATGAGACACAGGCAGCCTCAACAGCATCTCGTATCGGCATATGGCCATGTATCCGATGAAGAATGTCCTGCAAAACAGATGTGGAAATAACGATTTTTCTGTTGAGGTGAAAAGCACGTGGAAAATCTTAACAAATTATACAGTCATTCATATTACTTTTTTTGTTAACAACTATATTGTTTTTTTAACTACCCATAACTTCAGCATCTCCATCTTTTGATGATAAAATCATACCCACTTAGGCCTTGTTCGGTTAATCCCATTACTATGGATTTGATGTGATTGGAAAAAATTAAGGAGTTTGGCTTACTTGGATTTAAAACCACCCAATCCCACTCAATCTACATGAATATTAGGACTGCATTAGTTAATAATATTAGCTTAATCTAGATGGTTCTTCATTAATTGAACAGGTAGGTGACCCAGGTCTGTCCTGAGGTTACTTCAAACACACCCATTATTTACAGAGACATCAAGGTGAGAAACAACGCCGATCAGAATTTAATCTATGGACAGAACAAAAATGTGAGGTTGGGAGAGGAAAATACAGTGAACTCTTTGAGGGTATTAATGTTAACCCATAATAAGGGTCTATACTCAAATGCTACTGTTAGCAGTAACACTATAATCCAAAAGTACATACTTGGTGTATGTTGGATGGTCTACTGATGATGTATTCGTACAGAACAAAACGTAGCATAAAGGACGTTTTCTCTCAAAACGTAGCTTAAAAAGACTTTGGAAAGAATAGAGAATTGCTATTCCGGTTTCAACTTCCCAAGTTATCCAAATTTGTTCATACTGGAATGCTCCGCCAGTATTAACCCCATCACATATGTCACTAATGACCACACCAAGTTATATGCTTTCTTTTCCTCTATCTACTTGTTGGGGGCCTTCGTCCTCCGAAGGTCCTCAAAAACATAATTTGACAATATTTTCCAAGTGAATTATATGAACAGGTATCTTCGGACTCAGATCATGAACATGGAGTACAGTCAGAACGAAGCCCAAGTCAGACGAAGGGGATTAAGATGAAGGACGGGCTGATTACCAAGCTATCCGAAGGATGGTGCACAACCGAAGCTATGCGCAGAAAGCTTCGTCGAGATAGCAGAAAGGGGAACCGACTTAAAGATGAAAAGACTACTTAGACCTTAGTAGATTCCCATAAGTCATTGGCAAATGTAATGGACATGAATGTAATTTTGCATGGGCTACGTCCCACGCCTATAAATAGGTGAACAGTACTCCCGTACTGTTCACGCTGACTTGGCATTTGCTTTCCGTCATCCTTGTACTTTTGCCTTTCTGCGATCCGAAGGTACACTTGTAATCTGAAATCATTTCTATTTTTATATGATAATAAAATAGAAATGATGTTGTGATAATATTTAAATGTTTATATTACTTTTTATGTTGCATGTAAGTTCTTCGTCATAGTTTATTGCGTTTACAAAGATATGTTGTTTGTGACCTTCGTCCGGAACACATTATATCCCGAAGGGAAATAATGTTTCAAAGGACGAAGGACTTTATCATTTAACACTTTTTATGTTGCCTTGTTCTTAATCCGAAGCATTTGAGAACAAGTCCCCAACATTGGCGCCCACCTCCGGTGAACTCACTTCCACTCTTTGAGTTTTTGAGCGCCCTCGGCGATCATCAACCTTCGCTATGGCGCCGAAGAAAGCTTCAGCAACTGGCACTGCAGCTCTCCAACCGCTGGACCACAATCAGGAGACTGTCTCTCTTCGGGAGGCCCGAAGCCAGAAGAGGAAGGCTGTCAGCCCGACGCCTCAAGAGGATGAGCTAGACCAAGAGATCAGAGATATGGAGATGCTTCATCAACAGGTGCAGAGGAAGAAGGAAAAGATGGCCAGGCTAGCTGAACTGCAAAGGCAGATAGACGAAGCTTCTGAAGAAGTTCGCCATCTTACTCACGATGAGCAGAACCGAAGGCCTCAACAAAAAGACCTTCATCAGGAGGGTTTCTTCAACGAAGATGACTGGTATGACAATTTCCATCATGGAAATTTTGTTTTCGATGATGCTTCTCCCCTGTCCGCTGAGCTGCAGGCTACACCTTGGACTCCGTCCTATAAGCCGCCCCAGCTTCCCATATTCGATGGCCATTCAGACCCGAAGCAGTTTTTGATGAGCTACGAAGCAACAGTATCTTCGTATGGTGGCAATGCTGCAGTCATGGCAAAGTCTTTTGTTATGGCTGTCAGGAGTGTTGCTCAAACATGGTATTCCTCCCTTCGACCAGGAACGATCACTTCATGGCAAAAACTGAAGGACATGTTGTTAACCAGCTTCCAAGGGTTTCAGACGAAGCCGGTCACTGCTCAGGCCTTGTTCCAATGCACTCAGGATCATGAAGAATACCTTCAGGCGTATGTCAGAAGGTTCTTGCGTTTGAGGGCGCAGGCACCAACGGTGCCCAACGAAATTGTCATTGAGGCCATGATCAAGGGACTTCGGCCTGGACCTTCAGCTCAATACTTTGCTAGGAAGCCTCCTCAAACTTTGGAGAAACTGCTCCAGAAGATGGACGAGTATATTCGTGCCGACAACGATTTTCGCCAAAGAAGGGAGGAGGCTTTCAGGTTTTCTGAAATGACCAGGGGCTTCGGAGGAAGATTCTATCCGAGGCATGTCAGGTCCATCCACAACTCTACTCAAAATGATGATAAGGGGAGTCAGCAGAACAGGCCGCAGTGCTCCTCACAGGCTTCGGGGCAACAGCAAAGTTTCTTCCGGCCACCAGCTCCAAGAGGCAGAGGCGCCAGGGGCTTCGGCGGGAGATTTGGAGATCAACCAAGGAGAATATTTTGCTTATTCTGTGGTGAAAACAAGGGCCATACCACCAGGATGTGCCATGTTACCATTCAGAAGCAAAAGGAGATAGCCGAAGCTGCAGCACAACAAGCTCAGCCGAAGCAGGTCATGCATACTGCTTCATACCATCCGCCTTACATCCCAGAATACATAGGCAACCACCCTGCAGTTTCTGTTGCTTCGGCGAGTCAACCTCAAGCTTCCTGGCAACAGCCTCCGCCTCCACCACCGCTGCAACAAGGCCAACAGCCAGAAGGGAGCCAATATGCTCCACACCAAAGGGATCTCAGAGAACAATCCGAAGCTCGCACAGTCAATAGTACTGTGCCAGAGTCGAAGCACATCTATTGACAAATATCCTACCAGTTTTTTCCATTCAGTTCTATTTTCTGTGTAATAAAGGACATTTTTTAGTTTTCATATAAAAGTTTCTTTGCTTGCTACAAGGAAAATGTATTTTCTCAGGCTTAAGTTGCTGAAGCTTAAAAATTCGCGACAACAAGGAGGACCTTCGAATTATCGAAAATCCTTCGAAGCAACAAAAAGTCGTTCTAAGGAACGCAGAGTAAGTTTGCTGAAATCACAAAAGTCGTTCCAAAGGGAACGCAGTGTAAGTTTTCTGCTCCAAAGTCGTTCCTAAGGGAATGCAGAGCATACAGCGAAAAGTCAACGCTGATACCGCCTAAGTAAAAGGCGAAGAAGCTCCAAAGTCGTTCCTAAGGGAATGCAGAGCTTACAGCGAAAAGTCAACGCTGATACCGCCTAAGTAAAAGGCGAAGAAGCTCCAAAGTCGTTCCTAAGGGAATGCAGAGCTTACAGCGAAAAGTCAGCGCTGATACAAAAATATTTTGTGTTTTACGGGGATATGTGTGTATCTTCGGAACAAATGTCATCTACATAACATAACATCATCACATCATTTTGCATAGCATAAGCATCATACATCATGCTGCATATGGCAAAAGAAGGGGACACAGTATCAACCTTCGGAAGGATACTTTGAGAAAGTGAAAATCGTGCTAAGTCACAAGGGGATACAATATTGATCTTCGGAATATAGCTTCGGAGAATATTTTCATGAAGCTTGGATATCCTTCATCAGAGCACTATGAACATTGTCGTGATGCATAAAAGTTTTTCTATCTTCACGAAGCATGAAAAGAAGGGAAGGTGTTTTTTCGCCGAAGGCTCAAAAACGGTACGTATGTAAAGTTTCATGCATCGTAAAGAATTGAGTCATTAAAAGCAAATATATTACAGGGTTACAAAATGTCACACATATTTCATTTCAGAAGTCTTTACAAAAGTGCTTAATCTTCTCTCAAAACAACTTCGGCAGCTTCGTTCAGGAGTCGGTTAACAACTTCATCCATGATAGCTTCAGCCATCTTTTTAATTTCTTCGTCTCCTTTCGGGTGAGGGCCCGGAGACGCTTTAGTAGGATCTGAAGGAGGACATGATACGGCCACATTGCTATTACAAATTGCGAACGAAGTTTAAAATCAAAAATTACAACACAATAAAAACCATTAGCTAATACCTATTTGCCCTTCGGGCTCTGAGACTTTGTCAGCGGCCTTAGCTACTTCCTCTAGCGTCGTGAATGCCCTTCTCACTGTTCTGAATAATTTCTCGGGTCATTTCTCGGCCACCATTGTCCCAGACGTCGGTGAAAAATTTTCCACCAGCCTGGCTAGCTTCGGCCGAGGGGTCCTTAATATCTTCAGGGGATAAGCTGGCTTCGGATTGTGCAAGAACCTTAACATGATCGCAGCCTTTTTTCTCCAGTATAGTAGCAATCCCCCTGGCACCCGAGAAGGAGCAAATGTCTCCACGACTGCTTAGAATTTCTTCGAAGGCTTCAGCTTCGTGGCAGATCCATTCGATCGGTCCTTCTGGGTTACCTTTCACAAAATCTTCTTCACTCGAAAATGCGCCAACACTGGCGAAGCTGGTTTTTATTTTCTTTACACATTCCATGGATTTTTCGTAGCACCTTTTCTTAGAAGACCGAAGCTCTTCAACGGTTCCTTCCAAATGATTAGCCCATTGTTCGCTACATTCCCGCCTCGTTTCTTCAAGTATGCGTTCTTTCGCCTGGGCCAATTGCTTTCGAAGATCGTCAATCTCGTGCTTTTGAGCTGCAATTTGTGCTTTGGACGCAGCTTCGTTCTCCTTTACTTTATCCACTAATGTAACTAGAATTTTGTCCTTTTCCAGGGCTTCGTTCCTTAGTTTGATAACCTCTGTTCGAAGGTTGTTGAAGGCAATTTCATAGCTTTCGTCTTCGGCATTCTTTTGCGCTCTCAGCGCGTTGCTTAGTATTAAACCCTATATGTAAAAAGTTGGTATAAGAATAAAACAATAGATTTCGAATCATAAAGTTTCCAAAATGCACAATTCTCGCACCTTCAGACTATTATATGCGAGGCTATCCGCAAGATCCTCCTTCGTCATAGCGCATAGTCCAGCTTCAAGCTTCGGAAACCCCATACTCCTAGCCATCTCCCGGCAGACAGATAATTCTTTGTTGTCAGGGAGGCAGTATAGGAAGTCATCTTCGTTTGTCCCATTGAACACTAGTGCCCCCTTCGGATAGTTTAATTCTCTGGCATAGTGATTGGCTTCATAAATCTCTTCTTCAGATAATTTCTTCCCCGAAGCATGTCGCACAATGTAATCGCGTACGATGAAAGGTGCTTCGGGGGCCGCAGTGTCAATTTCTTCAACCAAAATTGGCTCTGGCATTTTTATTTTTTCTTCGGCTTCCAAAGGTTGTTCCTTGGTGGGCTCTGAAGGCCCAGCTTCAGCTTCAAGTTGTTGCTTCGAAGCTTCAGCAACCAAAGCTTCAGTAGACACTTCAGAGAGTTCAACAGTCTTCTTTGGAGTCATGCTTGAAGACTTAATTGTCTCCAAAACATCTAGCACGTTCACCATTCTTTTTCTTTTCGGGGTCACCGATGGGCCCTTTTGATTTTTTATTGTCTCAACATTTGCTGAAGGACTTAAGATTTCCAATATTTTTGGTCCTTCAATTCTCGGTTTTTCTGCCTTCTCTGCTGAAGGCGCTTCAGTCCTTTCTTCGATCTTCGGCACTGGAGCTGGCTCTGTAGTTTCAGTGGCCAAAGAGACTTCACCGATAAATTCAGGCACTGTGGCCGGCTCAATAAAACGTGCCCGGTGGGTGAGCACCTTCATCTTTTTTCTTTGCGGCGCTAGCTCACCAGAAGCACCTGAGGCAACTTCTTTTGCAGGAGAAGTATTTTTTCTTTTGCGGCCTGGCACCGGATAATGGTAGTCAGGGTAGACAAACCCGATTGCATCAAATACCCGGTTGAGCCTCTTCTTCTTTCGGCCTCCGAAGGCTGCTGATAATGTAGTATTCTCGGCCTTCGAGTATACCCCAAGCAGTTCGTCACTTAAGGTTTCAATGCTTTTTAACCAGTCGTCGTCCGGTTCAACAAACTTATCTCCGTATTTGAATGTGTATTTTAGTCTGACCAGTCCACCTTCGTCAGACTCTTTGATGGTCTCCTTCGGCATTTCCCACTTTCCTGCAAGTGGCCAAACTCTGAAGGCAATATGCTCTTGGACCAGATCCCTTGTCCCAATAAAGGAGCAGATTACGCCAAAGGCTCTCTGGCATTCTTCGGCCGCTTCATCCATTTCAACCTTCGGTTTTCGGAGTCCGAAGCGTTGCCAGATAGGGCGCATAATGATACCCTTAACATCTTCCTGCGCTGTCAAGTCATTCTTTACATAGAACCATTCTGTCATCCAGGCGCCGGGCCACCTCTTCCGAAAGGTTGGCACGGGGCAGCTCGACCCGGAGCGGGCACCGAAGCTGTAACAACCAAAGTTGTTGTGATATTGTTCTTTCCCCCAGAGCTTCGTCTCATATACCAACTCATGAATTTTGCAAAAGCTTTTAGCATTTGGTTCCAAACCTTGGCTTCTCACAGCCCAGACAAAGATTCCCATTCTTATGATAGCTTCGGGAGTAATTTGATGAAGGTAGATTTGAAATGTCTTCAGGACTTCGACAACAAAGCTGCTTAGGGGGAACCGAAGCCCAGCCTTGAGAAAGCTTCTGAAGATCACGACTTCATCTTCTTCGGGGGTAGGAGAAGTTTTTTCTCCAGCATCAGCCCTCACAATAGATATATCTCGAAAATATCTCCCCCTCATATTGTCAATATGACTCTGCTTAATAGTGGTTTTCCCGAAAACCGAGTGACTTGGCCGCCATGGTCGATCTTCGGACTCTCCCCCGTCGCTTTCTACATCATAACTGTCGCTGTCACCAGTATCTTCAGATAAACCTTCTAAAATCTCTTTGGTGATCTTTTCTGTATTAGTCTTCGACATTGCTTCAAGAAACCCCAGGTTCTTCTCTTCAGAGAGACTTAGCTTCATTTCGATCGCAGCCTTCTTCTCCTCAGACATCCCTTCGGAAATCTTACTTCTCGCTTCCGAAGCTCAAAACTAGGAAAGAAAGCAAACAATTTTTGGGCAGAAAGCTTTATAAGCAGGCAAAACAGATGGCAAAGAGAGCGTGCCAAATCAAATGTGGCGGGCTCCTATTTATACACTCGATATGACGGAAACTGTGTGGTCCCAGCTGTCAGTGACTTTTGCTATTCTAGCAAAGGGAAGGTGTTTTTTCGGACCTTCGGCTTAAGGCCTTCGTCCATATCGCAATCTGAATTTATCACTAACAAATTAATATTGCGAGGGGCTACTGTTGGGGGCCTTCGTCCTCCGAAGGTCCTCAAAAACATAATTTGACAATATTTTCCAAGTGAATTATATGAACAGGTATCTTCGGACTCAGATCATGAACATGGAGTACGGTCAGAACGAAGCCCAAGCCAGACGAAGGGGGATTAAGATGAAGGACGGGCTGATTACCAAGCTGTCCGAAGGATGGTGCACAGCCGAAGCTATGCGCAGAAAGCTTCGTCGAGATAGCAGAAAGGGGAACCGACTTAAAGATGAAAAGACTACTTAGACCTTAGTAGATTCCCATAAGTCATTGGCAAATGTAATGGACATGAATGTAATTTTGCATGGGCTACGTCCCACGCCTATAAATAGGTGAACAGTACTCCCACGCTGACTTGGCATTTGCTTTCCGTCATCCTTGTACTTTTGCCTTTCTGCGATCCGAAGGTACACTTGTAATCTGAAATCATTTCTATTTTTATATGATAATAAAATAGAAATGATGTTGTGATAATATTTAAATGTTTATATTACTTTTTATGTTGCATGTAAGTTCTTCGTCATAGTTTATTGCGTTTACGAAGATATGTTGTTTGTGACCTTCGTCCGGAACACATTATATTCCGAAGGGAAATAATGTTTCAAAGGACGAAGGACTTTATCATTTAACACTTTTTATGTTGCCTTGTTCTTAATCCGAAGCATTTGAGAACAAGTCCCCAACACTACTACATGTGTGTTTTGCTCATTATTACTGCAGATAATGTCATATGAATCATTTTGCCAGATTAATATGCAGTAGAAGGTATTCTATGTCACTCATCTAATTTGCAAGGTCATGTAATGGACAAGAAGGCACATAGTATGGACATCACATGATCAAGTATACGCTTGATTGCATAAACATAATACAGTATGTAAAAAGTGGCATTACTGAACTCAGTTATGATGTCATTCACAATCTGGCCAACGGGAGTAGAAGGATTACTTCAGAATAAATGGTTTTCTAGACTTCCTCGAAACATGAACTCGTAGACAAGCAGCCGATGGTCATCTTCGCAGCAATATCCGATCAACTCTACCAATTTTGGATGCCTCAACTGCCCCAGGCAGTTAGCTTCAATCTGACATAAATACAAAAGATTGGATAATAATTTTGTAGGATAGTAATAAGCATGATAACTGCCAAATCGTGTGCAAAAATAACCCAATAGCTCATGTGAACATTGATATACACTAATTTCAACAGTTCATACACCAACTAACCTATCCAATACACCAACTAACCTATCCAGACACAACATGAACAGAGCGTGTTGCATAATTATGTGCCTGAGTTCACTACGGCTACAAGTACATGAGGCATTGTTCACGTTGAGTGTAACAAAGAAAACTTAAATGAACATATGCAGAAATGGATAGCTGAGTTCTTATCGAACTTTTAAGAGATATTATCTATTTTTGGGACAAACAAGGAACCCTTTTCTGTAAGACAACGAACATCTGCAGAAATAGATCGCCAAGTTCGTATCAATTTTTTAAGGAATATTATCTTTTTTGGGACAAATAAGGAACCCTTTTCTAGAAGACATCGACTATGGTAACGAATCAAGGACGGAACATGTAAATTGGAAGGTCAAGCAGTCACGCCTAAACCCCGGGTGCATGATTTGGAATTTTCTCTAGAAGACCAGAACTAAAAAGACAACCTAAACACACACATATCGAACCCCCTCTGTGTCTCCTTGTACACACAAAAAAGGATATGACAATGATGAATCCAGCTCACATCTCACCTTCCAATCCACAAAAATCAGTAGAAGCATCGAACACGGGAGAGCACAAAAGCGAAAGAATCAAGAACACGGGAGAGCACAAAGTGAATGAAGTAACCTCAGGAATCCATATCCTGAATTGTCGTTGGCGCCTCCGCCCGCTTCCAACGGTACCACCGTCGTCTAACACAGTGGCGAATCTAGGATTTGATCACAGGGTATGCGATAGAAAAAATGTCTTATGCAATTTGGTACACCATTAATAATTCGGTAAAACCATATAGAGTACGACGATAAATCTTGATACAAATTGTTCAAGTGAAATACAGATAATTTAAAGTATAGCTACAGAAGAGCCTTACAATATTACTTGTTGATCCTCCGGTTTTTCAATGACATGAATGTCTCAATTATATCACCTTCATCAACTTGGAAGAAAATATCTCGCTCAATAAACGTGAGTAGACAATCATCCAAAATAGTATCACCTAGCTTATTTCTTGATTTTGATTTCACTATAACCAATGCAGAAAATACCCTTTCAACACTCGCAGTTGCCACCAGTAAAAGCAATACCAATTTGAGAAGCAAGTACACCATATCATACACTTTGTGTCTCTTTGTTTCAACAAGCTTAACTGAGAGATCAACAATGTTCTCTAGACCTTGGAAGCGTTCATCTCGTTGCACGTCATCAATATAATTATCAAGTTGCAATTCTAGTTGTAGTAAATTGTTGTTGGAGAAGTCATTAGGATAAAATTCAGCCAATCTACGTACCTTCTGTGCATCAAAAGAAGCAAATGAGAGTGAAGGACTAAAGGATGACATACAAGAGAGCAGCTCCATGTTAATCTCATCAAATCGATTATCAAGCTCTTGACTAATTTGATCAATGACACCAATGTATACTTCTCTTCTGAAATGGTCATCATTTGTTTGGTTTCGGGCACGAGCATACCTTGCTGATTTTTCATAAGGCACATAAGCACCATCCATAGTAGGAACTTTGACACCATGTGTAATACAAAATGAAGTGACCTTCTTTAGAAAATTACCCCAATCATGAGACCTCAATTGTTGCATTCTGCTCTTTGCCACATTAACAAGTGAGATTGCATTAAGAATATCTTGATCCCTTCTCTACAAACACTCAGATAACTCATTTGTGTATCCAAGAGTAACATACATTAAGTGCACAAAGAAAACAAACTCAAAGGTTTCAAATGCTCCAAGCACGAAATGAATCTTCGTCCAATCATCCTTATGTGCAGTATCAACACCAAGATCAATGAGAACATCATGGATTGAAGAATACATAGTGATGATGCTACATATAGTTTTGTAATGTGAGACCCACTGAGTGTCACCAGGCCTAGGCAAACCCATCTCTTGATTTAACCCACTCCCTGATTCAAGCTCACCACACTCTAGTGATTTCTTGACATTCTCAAGCCTAGCATTTCGAAGCATACCATGACGCTTACAAGAAACCCCAACAATGTTCAACAAGATAGATACTTGATCAAAAAAGTCTTACAATCAGTATTTCCCTTGGCAACAGCTACAAGAACTAGTTGTAGTTGATGTGCAAAGCAATGAATATAATAAGCACAAGGTGATTCTTTCATGATTAATGTTTTCAGCCCTTTAATATCTCCCTTCATATTGCTAGCACCATCATAACCTTGACCTCTAATCCGAGTCATACTCAGTCCATGACTAACAAGTAAACCTTTGATTGCTTCCTTAAGTGACAAAGAGGTAGTATCATCTACATGAACTACTCCAATGAAATGCTCACATGGCCTTCCAAGTTTATCAACATAACGCAAGCAAAGAGCTAGTTGTTCTTTATGTGATATGTCACTAGATTCATCAGCTAAAATTGCAAAGGGCTCATCTCCAAGTTCCTCAATTATTTTTTTTCTAGTTTCTATGGCACAACAATGAATAATTTGCTTTTGTATCATTGGGCTAGTCAAAGTGCAATTACCTGGTGCATTGTTCAAGACATACTTATTCACTTCACCACTATTTCCAGCAAGAAACTTCAAAAGTTCAATGAAGTTGCCTCTGTTGCTAGAGTCTTCACTTTCATCATGTCCACGAAATGCCAATCCTTGATGCAAAAGAAACTTGATACATCTAAGTGAATATGTCAATCTTTTCTTGTAAAGACGAAGATCCTCGTCGGTCCACTTGTCAATGTGATAATCAATTGCTACCATGGGATTTATAAAACCAATGTACCTCTCCTGAGCTGCATTGTGTGCCTTAGAACCACTATGTTTGATAAGTGCTTTGTTTCCTATATTCCAATTATTCCATCCATCAACAACAAATGCATTTGACCCACTGCCCTTCTTGAACAAGTAGCATATAAAGCAAAATGCAGAATCCTTCTTGATACTATATTCAAGCCATTCATGATTATACAACCATGTTAAACTGAATCGACGAGGTGCATCTCCAATATTTCGGTATGGAAAATCATGTATATAAGGTTTGCAAGGACCTTTAGTAATATATGCTCTACGGATTGCATCCTGATCATTAACATGATAATTTTCAATGGGCAGCCTTTCACCTGGATCATATGGAATCAGATTGATGTCATACACCGGAGGATTTGATGCGGGCATTGGCAGTGACACTAACGAAGGCGACGGTGACGATGAAGGATCTGCAATTTCTTCAACTTCTACTCTATCTTCTTCTTGATTTTGTTGTCCCACAGTAGTTTCAACTGGAGGTGTCGCATGGTTCAAAGGAGCACTGGCCGCCTTCTTTGCTGCTTTCTCAAAAAGGGATCGTATGTCTCCGCTTCTCTTCATAATTAAAAATTCTGAACAAGAACACTATCAATCAGTAAAACTCCAAGACAACAGACAAGTAGACCATGAGCAAAATAGCGAACAAAAAAAATCAAAACCAGTAGACGAAAAAGTGAAGAACCTATGAGTATACATGATAATCTGATATATATTGAAGATGATATAATCTAATTTAGAGAAGGTTTAAACTCACTGAAGAGTGGCGGCGGCAGGGCACTAGGGCAGCTCTCAGACTCGGTTTCTGTGCGGCTGCGCGCGGCGGGCAGCAAGCAAAAGCTAATTACATTTTACTAATTGGGCTACTAATTGGGCTACCTACGGAACCTGCGCGCGGCGGGCCAGGCCAAGGAGCAAGCAGCGCTCTCTCTGCTGCGTCATAGGTGATGGGCCACAACGCTAATTACATTTTACTATTTTTTTCTTTCTTTTTTCTTTTTAATTTTTACATGCAGCAATACTATTATATAATATATAAATATTCACTGATTTTGCAGGGTATGCCGGTGCATACCCGGCATACCCTGTACGTCCGCCACTGGTTCAACACCGTGGTGGTGGCGGCCATCCGACACGGATGGCCCACCACCCCTTCCCTCCCCTCCTCCTCTACTATATACGAAGAGAGGGTATCCTTTTTTAAATCTGAATTTAATTATAATACAGTCTAAAAGCATGCTGCTACAATGGATGGTACATTCTGTTTACTGTGGGTTTATTTTTTTTCTTCCGAGACAACATCCATGTGATTGATCCTTTTTTTAATCTGAATTTAATTATATTACAATCTAAAAGCATGCTGCTATAATAGATGATGTGCTTGTGATTGATCCTTTTTGAAACTGAGTTTAATTATATTATAGCCTAAAATCATGATGCTACAGTGGATACTAAACAAATTCTAAGGAATACTCATAGTTCTAGGAATATGTTTCTATTTACCTTCAATCTGTAAGATAAAGCCTAAAAACATGCTGCGGCAATGGGTCCTAAATAGCTAAGAAAAAAATTGAAGGCAGTCCATGAGTTGTCCTTATATCCAGTTATTTATGCTTTGCCTCCAGCAACTCTAGCACACCATGATTTCAGGTTATGAAACAACAAGTTGTAAATTTCAGGGTATAAATACATTGTTTGTTTCATCAAGTAGCAAAAAGGACAAGCATGCACGTGCATACTTGGGAAAACAAAGGCAACAATATTGCAAGCAAAACATCCCCGATTGATTTTACAGCTGAGTTAAACCTTGTATAAATGTCACAGGTATAAGGAATACAACCATGAAAATGATAGAACACATAAGTGTGACTATGTGCTGAATCCAGAGTTGCTTGTAGGGTAACCAAAGATTAGACCAATATATGTCATCAGGCTAAGGAGCCAAAGTAGTAGTCAGCTGGAGGTATTTGCATGAAAAAAGTAATTGATTGAGCAGTAAAATTCTAACCTTTCATCACTACACATACCTGCAAGCAAAAAATATGGATCAACTGCAACATTAAAGTAGCTATATGCAACAAGTTAGCTACTTGAAACCATTACTTTGAAAATGAGACTGCCAGTATCAGCAAGCGAGTGATTTGTGTTTTACCTCGCGCATGGAGCAATCCATTTCCATCAACCATGAGCAACTGCAGCAGGGCAGAATGGCAAAACCTTAGAAAAGGCATGGGTAAATACATAGAAGATGCTGGTGATTATGCAAGACATCTCATAAACTAAAATGATTCATAGTCAAGAAAAGCAATTGATTGAGCAGTAAAATTCTTCAAACGTGTAGCTCTAGTGGTCATTAAGTGTATTTACATGTTAAGAAATCAGAAATCAGATCCGAACACATAAAGCAGGGCAGAGAATGGATGCAGGGGCGTACATGGTTGGTGCTCGTCGCCGGCGAAGGACCTCGGCCTGGGCACCTCCTGTCGTAGGGAGCGCGGCGGAATCAAGTGGTGTCGGGGACCATAATTAGGGGTACCCCCAAGACTCCTAATCTCAGCTGGTAACCCCCATCAGCACAAAGCTGCAAAGGCCTGATGGGTGCGATTAAGTCAAGGCTCGGTCCACTCAAGGGACACGATCTCGCCTCGCCCGAGCCCAGCCTCGGGCAAGGGCAGCCGACCCCGGAGGATTCACGTCTCGCCCGAGGACCCCCTCAAGCGACGGACACACCTTCGGCTCGCCCGAGGCCCAGCCTTCGCCGAGAAGCAACCTTGGCCAGATCGCCACACCGACCGACCGTATCGCAGGAGCATTTAATGCAAGGATGGCCTGACACCTTATCCTGACACGTGCCCTTCAGTCGACAGAGCCGAAGTGACCGCAGTCACTTCGCCGCTCCACTGACCGGCCTGACAAGAAGACAGCGTCGCCTGCGTCGCTCCGACTGCTGTGCCACTCGACAGAGTGAGGCTGACAGCAGCCAAGTCCGGCCTCGGGCGCCAAAGGAAACTCTGCCTCGCCCGACCCCAGGGCTCGGACTCGGTCTCGGCTCCAGAAGACGACGAACTCCGCCTCGCCCGACCCCAGGGCTCAGACTCGGGCTCGGCCCCGGAAGACGACGAACTTCGCCTCGCCCGACCCCAGGGCTCGGACTCAGGCTCGGCCCCGGAAGACGACGAACTCCGCCTCGCCCGACCCCAGGGCTCGGACTCGGGCTCGGCCCCGGAAGACGATGAACTCCGCCTCGCCCGACCCCAGGGCTCGGACCCAGCCTTGGCCTCGGACGACAGTCTCCGCCTCGCCCGACCCGGGGCTCGGACTCGACCTCGACCTCGGAAGACAGACTCGACCTCGACCTCGGAGGAGCATCCACCTCGCCCGACCCAGGGCTCGGACCAACCACATCACAAGAGGGGCCATCATTACCCTGCCCCTAGCTAGCTCAGGCTACGGGGAACAAGACCAGCGTCCCATCTGGCTCGCCCCGGTAAGCAAATAATGATGGCGCCCCGCGTGCTCCGTGACGACGGCGGCTCTCAGCCCCTTACGGAAGCAAGGAGACGTCAGCAAGGACTCGACAGCCCCGACAGCTGTCCTTCCTCAAGGCTCCAGCGCTCCTCCGATGGCCACGACATCACATGAACAGGGTGTCAAGACCTCTCCGGCTGCCACGACGGCATGTACTTAGGACGCTAGCTTCTCTCTGCTAGACACGTTAGCACATTGCTACACCCCCCACTGTACACCTGGGCCCTCTCCTTACACCTATAAAAGGAAGGACCAGGGCTTTCTTACGAGAAGGTTGGCCGCACGGGAGGACGGGACGACGCGTAGAGTCCCTCGCTCTCCCCCGCGCGGACGCTTGTAACCCCCTACTGCAAGCGCACCCGACCTGGGCGCAAGACAACACGGAGGCCGCGGGTTTCCCCTTTTCCTCTCTTCTCCCCCCTTCGTGCTCGGTCTCGTGCCGACCCATCTGGGCTGGGACATGCGGCGACAATTTACTCGTCGGTCTAGGGACCCCCCGGGGTCGAAACGCCGACAGTTGGCGCGCCATGTAGGGGCCTGCTGCGTGTTGACGAACAGCTTCCCGTCAAGCTCCAGATGGGTAGTCTCCAGCAACCTTTCCAACCCGGGACGGTGCTCCGTTTCGGGAGTCTTGAGTTCATGTCCCTCGACGGCAGCTACAACATGATACTCCTTCCTCCGCCGCGCGACAGCGACAGTGGCGACCGACAACCCGCCCGCCGGCGGCGGAATCAGTGACGTCTTCCCCGCGTGGCGGAAGAACAACATCCGAGTTTGTCCCGTCACCTCCCCCACCGACGGAGGAGGAGGCGGGGCAACCGTGGCCAAGCAGGAGGCGGCACCTCGTCGGCTGTCGAGCGAGTCGACGGCGCCGGCGCCCCAACGGGGGACACGTCGGGCGTCGACCTCGCGTCTGAGACGAAGACGAGCGCCATTTCCCCGCAACACGCCAACTCCAAGCGGGCGGACGACGCCAACACGCTCGCGAAGGACTTGTTGGGCGTCGCCCTCGTACTTGAGACGATGGTGCAGTCCGCCCCTGACGTGACTTTGTCACCGCCTGTCGACCAAGAGGTACCGACCAATTCCCATCTCGTGCCTTTTGGATTCAGCCTCGATCCACCAAGCGACCCGCTTTGGTGGAAGCCTTCATAGAGGCATGCACCAACCCTCCGGGGTATCATATGCGGTCACCCTGGGACCGGCTGACGGCCGTCTCGACCTACGGACCCTCGGGTTCCGAGGAAGATGACGAGCCCGACTTTGGTTGGGATTTCTCCGGGCTCGGTAACCCCAGTGCCATGCAGGACTTCATGACCGCATGCGACTACTGCCTTTCCGATTGTTCCGACGGTAGCCGCAGCTTCGGCGACGAAGACTGCGGCCCAAGTCGTGAATGTTTCCACGTCGATCTAGGGGGTCTCGACGAAGGCAACCATCTTGGTATACCGGAAAGCGGTGATCCCCCTAGGCCTGCGCCTCGTGTTGACATCCTTCGGGAGCTAGCTGTGGTCCCAGTACCTGCGGGGGGTCAGGACGCACAGCTCGAGCAAATCCGTGAGATGCAGGCCAGGCTCGACGAGGGAGCAGGAACACTTGAGCCGCTCCGCCGGAACATCGGGCAGGAGTGGGTAGACCAAGCTCCGGCCGGAGAAACGCGTCATCTACCCTAGGGCATCCAGCTGCGCATCGCCGACGACGTCAGGGCAAGGCCACCACCGGCTTCCAGTGGGGTCGGCCAGAACCTGGCTGCAGCAGCAATACTCCTCCGCGCAATGCCGGAACCATCAACCACCGAAGGGCGGCGTATCCGGGGAGAGCTCAAGAATCTCCCGGAGGATGCCGCGGTCCGATGGGCCGAAAGCTCTGCCTCCTGAAGGCAGGGATACCCCTCGGAGCATCACGCCGCGACTTCCCGATTCATGCGGGAAGCCTCGGTCCAAAACCGGGCGCACGCGCAACACAGCGCTTGCGGCCCCGGGTCGCCTCGGCAACGAGCACCACCACCGCAACCATCGAGCCCACCTCGACGAGAGGGTGCGCCGAGGCTACCACCCTAGGCGTGGGGGACGCTACGACAGCGGGGAGGATCGGAGTCCCTCGCCCGAACCACCCGGTCCGCAAGCTTTCAGTCGAGCCATACGACGGGCGCCGTTCCCGACCCGGTTCTGAACCCCGACTACCATCACAAAGTACTCGGGGGAGACAAGGCCGGAACTGTGGCTCACGGACTACCGGCTGGCCTGCCAACTGGGTGGAACGGACGATGATAACCTCATCATCCGCAACCTCCCCCTGTTCCTCTCCGACTCCGCTCGAGCCTGGCTGGAGCATCTGCCTCCGGGGCAGATCTCCAACTGGGACGACCTGGTCCAAGCCTTCGCCGGTAACTTCCAGGGCACGTACGTGCGCCCTGGGAACTCCTGGGATCTCCGAAGCTGCCGCCAGCAGCCGGGAGAGTCTCTCCGGGACTACATCCGGTGATTCTCCAAGCAGCGCACCGAGCTGCCCAACGTCACCGATTCGGATGTCATCGGCGCGTTCCTCGCCGGCACCACCTGCCGCGACCTGGTGAGCAAGCTGGGTCGCAAGACCCCCACCAGGGCGAGCGAGCTGATGGACATCGCCACCAAGTTCGCCTCTGGCCAGGAGGCGATTGAGGCCATCTTCCGGAAGGACAAGCAGCCCTAGGGCCGCCAGCCGGAAGATGTTCCCGAGGCGTCCACTCAGCGCGGCACCAAGAAGAAAGGCAAGAAGAAGTCGCAAGCGAAACGCGACGCCACCGACGCGGACCTTGTCGCTGCCGGGAAGTACAAGAACCCTCGGAAACCTCCCGGAGGCGCCAATATCTTCAACAAGATGCTCAAGGAGCCGTGCCCCTATCATCAGGGACCCGTCAAGCACACCCTTGAGGAGTGCGCCTTGCTTCGGTGCCACTCTCACAGGGCCGGGCCACCTGCGGAGGGTGGCAGGGCCCACCACGACGACAAGAAGGAGGATCACAAGCCAGAGGAGTTCCCCGAGGTCCGCGACTGCTTCATGATCTACGGTGGGCAAGTGGCGAATGCCTCGGCTCGGCACCGCAAGCAAGAGCGTCGGGAGGTCTGCTCAGTAAAGGTGGCGGTGCCAGTCTACCTAGACTGGTCCGACAAGCCCATCACCTTCGACCAGGGCGATCACCCCGACCGCGTGCCGAGCCCGGGGAAATATCCGCTCATTGTCGACCTTGTCATCGGCAACATCAAGCTCACCAACGTCCTCATGGACAGAGGCAGCAGCCTCAACATCATCTACGCCGAGACCCTCGAGCTCCTGCAGATCGATTTATCCTCGGTCCGGGCCGATGCGGCGCCTTTTCACGGGATCATCCCCGGGAAACGAGTCCAACCCCTCGGACAACTCGATCTGCCTGTCTGCTTCAGGACTCCCTCCAACTTCAGAAGGGAAACCCTCACGTTCGAGGTGGTCAGGTTCCGAGGAACCTACCACGCAGTGCTAGGGAGGCCATGCTACGCCAAGTTCATGGCCGTCCCCAACTACACCTACCTCAAGCTCAAGATGCTGGGCCCCAACGGGGTCATCAGCATCGGCCCCATGTACCGACACGCGTACGAATGCGACGTGGAGTGCGTGGAGTACGCCGAGGCCCTCGCCGAATCCGAGGCCCTCATCACCGACCTGGAGAGCCTCTCCAAGGAGGCGCCAGACATGAAGCGCCATGCCGGCAACTTCGAGCCAGCGGAGACGGTTAAGTCCATCCCTCTCGACCCCAGCAACGACGCCTCCAAGCAGATCCGGATCGGCTCCGAGCTCGACCCCAAATAGGAAGCAGTGCTCGTCGACTTTCTCCGCAAACGCTGAAGTTTTCGCGTGGAGTCCCTCGGACATGCCTGGCATACCGAGGGATGTCGCCGAGCACTCGCTGGATATCCGAGCTGGAGCCCGACCCGTGAAGCAACCTCTACGCCGATTCGACGAAGAAAAGCGCAGAGCCATAGGCGAGGAGATCCACAAGCTGATGGCCGCAGGGTTCATCAAAGAGGTATTCCATCCCGAATGGCTTGCCAACCCCGTGCTTGTGAGAAAGAAAGGAGGGAAATGGCGGATGTGTGTAGACTACACTGGTCTAAACAAAGCATGTCCAAAAGTTCCCTATCCTCTACCTCGCATCGATCAAATCGTGGATTCCACTGCTGGATGCGAAACCCTGTCTTTCCTCGATGCCTACTCAGGGTATCACCAAATCAGGATGAAAGAGTCCGACCAGCTCGCGACTTCTTTCATCACACCTTTTGGCATGTACTGCTATGTTACTATGCCATTTGGTTTGAGGAATGCGGGTGCGACGTACCAAAGGTGCATGAACCATGTGTTCGGCGAACACATTGGTCGAACGGTCGAGGCTTATGTCGATGACATCGTAGTCAAGACGAGGAAAGCCTCCGACCTCCTTTCCGACCTTGAAACGACATTCCGGTGTCTCAAGGCGAAAGGTGTAAAACTCAATCCCGAGAAGTGTGTTTTTGGAGTCCCCCGAGGCATGCTCTTGGGGTTCATCGTCTCCGAGCGGGGCATCGAGGCCAACCCGGAGAAAATCGTGGCCATCACCAACATGGGGCCCATCAAGGGCTTGAAAGGCATACAGAGGGTCATGGGATGCCTTGCGGCTCTGAGCTGTTTCATCTCGCACCTCGACGAAAGAGGCCTACCTCTGTACCGCCTCTTAAGAAAGACCGAGTGCTTCACTTGGACCTCCGAGGCTGAGGAAGCCCTCGGGAACCTGAAGGCGCTCCTTACGAACGCGCCCATCTTGGTGCCCCCCGCCGCCGGAGAAGCCCTCTTGATCTACGTCGCCGCTACCACTCAGGTGGTCAGCGCCGCGATCGTGGTTGAGAGACAAGAAGAAGGGCATGCATTGCCCGTCCAGAGGCTGGTATACTTCATCAGTGAGGTACTGTCCGAGACCAAGATCCGCTACCCACAAGTTCAGAAGCTGCTGTACGCGGTGATCCTGACGCGGCGGAAGCTGCGACACTACTTCAAGTCTCATCCGGTGACTGTGGTGTCATCCTTCCCCCTGGGGGAGATCATCCAGTGCTGAGAGGCCTTGGGTAGGATTGCAAAGTGGGCAGTGGAAATCATGGGCGAGACAATCTCGTTCGCCCCTCGGAAGGCCATCAAGTCCCAAGTCTTGGCGGACTTTGTGGCTGAATGGGTCGACACCCAGCTCCCGGTGGCTCCAATCCAACCGGAACTCTGGACCATGTTTTTCGATGGGTCGCTGATGAAAACAGGGGCAGGCGCGAGCCTGCTCTTCATCTCGCCCCTCGGGAAACACCTATGCTACGTGTTGCGCCTCCATTTCCCGGCGTCCAACAACGTGGCTGAGTACGAAGCTCTGGTCAACGGGTTGCACATCGCCATTGAGCTAGGGGTCCGACGCCTCGACGCTCGCAGTGACTCGCAGCTCGTCATCGACACGAAGATGGAAGCCTACTGTGATGGGGTTCGGCACCTAGAGGACAAGTTCTACGGGCTTGAGCTCAACCACATCGCCCGACGATACAACGAGACTACGGATGAGCTGGCTAAGATAGCCTCAGGGCGGACAACGGTTCCCCCGGACGTCTTCTCCCGAGACCTACAGCAACCCTCAGTCAAGACCGACGACACGCCCGAGCCCGAGGCACCCTCGGCCCAGCCCGAGGCACCCTCGGCTTGGCCCGAGGCACCCTCGGCTCCCGAGGGTGAGGCACTGCGCGTCGAGGAAGAGCGGAATGGGGTCCAGCCTAATCGAGACTAGCAGACCCCGTACCTGCAATATCTCCACCAAGGAGAGCTGCCCCTCGACCGAGCCGAGGCTCGGCGACTGGCACGGCGCGCCAAGTCGTTCGTTTTACTGGGTGACGGGAAGGAGCTCTACCACCGCAGCCCCTCCGGCATCCTCCAGCGATGCATATCCATCGCCGAAGGCCAGAAGCTCTTACAAGAAATACACTCGGGGGGCTTGCGGTCATCACGCAGCGCCCCGAGCCCTTGTTGGAAACGCCTTCCGACAAGGTTTCTACTGGCCGACGCCACTAGAATTGTCCGCGCCTGCCAAGGGTGTCAATTCTACGCAAGGCAGACCCACCTGCCCGCTCAGGCTCTGCAGACAATACCCATCACCTAGCCGTTTGCTGTGTGGGGACTGGACCTCGTCGGTCCCTTGCAGAAGGCACCCGGGGGCTACACGCACCTGCTGGTTGCCATCGACAAATTCTCCAAGTGGATCGAGGTCCGACCCCTGAACAGCATCAGGTCCGAACAGGCGGTGGCATTCTTCACCAACATCATCCATCGCTTTGGGGTCCCGAACTCCATCATCACTGACAACGGCACCCAGTTCACCAGCAGAAAGTTCCTGGACTTCTGCGAGGATCACCACATACGGGTGGACTGGGCCGCCGTGGCTCACCCCATGACGAATGGGCAGGTGGAACGTGCCAACGACATGATTCTGCAAGGACTCAAGCCGAGGATCTACAACGACCTCCACAAGTTCGGTAGGCGATGGATGAAGGAACTCCCCTTGGTGGTCTAGAGTCTGAGGACAACACCGAGCCGAGCCACGGGCTTCACACCGTTCTTTCTAGTCTACGGGGCCGAGGCCATCTTGCCCACGGACTTAGAATACGGTTCCCCGAGGACGAGGGCGTACGACAACCGAAGCAACCAGACCGACCGAGAAGACTCACTGGACCAGCTCGAAGAGGCTCAGGACATGGCCTTACTACACTCGGCGCGGTACCAGCAGTCCCTGCGACGCTACCACGCCCGAGGGGTTCGATCCCGAGACCTCCAAGTGGGCGACTTGGTGCTTCGGCTGCGACAAGACGCCCGAGGGCGGCACAAGCTCACACCTCCCTGGGAGCCGTTCGTCATCGCCAAGGTTCTGAAGCCCGGGACATACAAGCTGGCCAATAGCCAAGGCGAGGTCTATAGCAACGCTTGGAACATCCGACAGCTACATCGCTTCTACCCTTAAGATGTTTTCAAGTTGTTCGTGCACCTCGTTCATGTACAAAGTCTAACCATCAAGGAAGGGTCAGCCTTGCCTCGGCAAAGCCCGACCCTCCCTCAGGGGCTAGAAGGGGGGAACCCCCTCTGCGTCAAAATTTTCCTCGGAAAAAGTCTTTCTGCCAGAACGTCTTTCGTGCTTTTTGGCTACTTCAAAAGTGGGATCCTGAAAACGACGGAGTACACGTAAGCAGCCAAGGCCGACCGAGCCGAGGGACTCCTACGCCTCCGGGATACGGATACCTCACTCATCACCTTCTGCGATAGGTAACTCACACTCGGATAAGCGATTCCGCTGACCGAACAAGTCTTAATGCTCGGAGACCCTTCTGCCGAAACGATTTTTCGGGCCTTCTCGACTACATCGTTAGCAGAATCCTACGAACGAGTAAGAGTACACGTAAGCGGCAAGGCCGATTGAGCCGAGGGACTCCTATGCCTCCGGGATACGGATACCTCACTCATCACCTTCCGTGAAAAGTAACTCTCGCTCAGACAAACAATTCTGTTACCGACAAATAAGTCTTGATACTCGAAGCAAAGGGAAAAAGAAACGTAGCTTTACCACACAACGACAGTATGTTTGGGCCTCGGCGGTCGCAGAAAACATACGCACACTACAAGATAAACCGATCCTGCAGGTTCGGACCTCGATGGAGGGGCAGAGGCCGCAGCCCGGTTTGCTTCTCCCCACCATCGAACTGGTGGTCACCATCTTGGGTGACCACCGGCGAGGGGATGCAGCCGGGCTGCCTGATGAAAATCCTTGAAGCCGAACGATGGCTGAAAGGTACCAACTTCCGCGAAGTTGTGTTCCCCCAACGACGACAAGGCGGAAGAACCACGGGCGCCCCCCATCTGGGGGCTCGAAAGGTGGAAAGACGCGATGCATGAGGGGAGCGCGAAGACATGGTTGCCTTTCAAGGGGGTCACCCTCCTTTTAAAGGTAACTCTCCCCACTTGCGTCCTCAGCCGTCGCGGGCTGAGTCTTCTCCAACACGCTCCAAGGTCCTCCCCCTACGACACGGGGGCTGGGCCCCACGCGTCATGCAAGCTGGCCCAGGGCAGACAAAGCCAAACCGCCACGCATGGTGCGCGCAACTGCCCAGCGGTTACGAGCGTTCCTCCACTTTTGCCCAGGTCAGCGGGTGAAAGGGCGGACCGCCATGCAGGCGGCATTTAACCACACCTAGGGGGGTGCACCCTTTCGACTTCGACACATCCAGAATGGAGGCCCAGGCCCACACGTCATGTAACTGGCGCGCCGGTTACTACGTGCAGGAAACTGCACCGCCACTCGCGCCAGTACCGCGCCTTCTCGACTGCGGAACTAGTGCCGCGACTCGAGGCGACCCTGCGCATGACCCGACAGTGCCAACCGAGTACATCGGTCACGGGTCAGTCAGCCGTAGGAGAGGGCGCGACGGTCGATACGGCCAGAAATGGGCGGCAGTAATGGCGGTGGCAGGCGGGCGGAAGCGGCAGTCAAGTCATCAGCATGCTCACGTCCCCTCCTGGGATAGCGAGAGGACCTTCTCCCACGGCGTGAAGACGACGTGTCCGCGTTCCGTTCCTCGAACGGCTCACGCACACACAACGGCCGCCCCGTGAACCACTCGTCCCGTCGCATTAACTCTACGGCAGGACAGGCGGCACCTTTGGCAGGCGAAGCAGGCGATGCTTCACCTCCGCCATAATGACCGCGTTAAAAAATGTGCGCCACGTCATTCGATTTCGTATCCTTTTCCACTTCCTCTTTCTCTCTCTTGCCTCAGGGATCGGGAAAGGGGATACTCCGAAAGGGATCCTTCTCCGTGAAGGAAGCGGGCCCCGAGCCCCCCTACTGATCAGAGGTTCGAAGGCTGGCCCCTCGGAAGGGTTCAACAGCCGCCTCAGAGCACTCGGGCTCCGCGCCCACTACTGGTCAGAGGTTCGAAGGCCGGCCCCTCAGAAGGGTTCAACGGCCGCCTCAGACCACTCAGGCTCCGCGCCCACTACTGATCAGGGGTTCGTAGGCTGGCCCCCGAAGGGTTCGACAGCCGCCTCAGACGCAGAGCGAGGGATGACCCTGGGTACGTTCGATACATAACCGAGGCTCGGACTGTGCTCCCGAGGTACCCTAGGACATTTCCGAGACCAACGGGAACGATTTTGTAACGGAATCCCACCAGAGGGAGGCATCGAGCCCTCGGACCCCGTCAGAAGGGGACCGGGTCCGGCAAATCACCCGTAGGTACTTTTGGAGCGCGCCTCCGGGCCACTAGCCGACCCCTAACAAATGGGGCACGAGCGTCCACTTGGATTACTCGTTAGCAACTCACTGGAGACACCATGTTCGGCGCCCTCCGAGGGCAACATGGCGCTTTCCCCCCTCCTTGCGGAAAGGCGACGCAGGGGCGTATGTAAAAAGCCGAGTCTGTCCCTGGCCGTCCTCTCGCTCTGTGCGGAGGCTCGGGGGCTGCTCTCGCAAACCCGGCTCCGGCCAAACCGTTGACAGCGTCAACATACCAGCCCGAGAACTTGGGACTCGACTGTGCACCCGGGCTACGACCAGTTCGCATAAGGGAACAACCAGACCTGCCGAAACATTACGAAACGTACTAAGACCTCGAAGGAGTCAAACTACTCCTCCGATGCCTCGGGGGCTACACCCGGCGTGTGCGCTCGCGCACACCCACCGGAACGAAACGCAACCGAGGAAGGCCGGTCCCCTTGCAAAAAAGTGCGACAAAAGCCTCCAAGCGAGTATCAACACTCCCTTCGAGGCTCGGGGGCTACTATCAGGGACCATAATTAGGGGTACCCCCAAGACTCCTAATCTTAGCTGGTAACCCCCATCAGCACAAAGCTGCAAAGGCCTGATGGGTGCGATTAAGTCAAGGCTCGGTCCACTCAAGGGACACGATCTCGCCTCACCCGAGCCCAGCCGCAGGCAAGGGCAGCCGACCCCGGAGGATTCACATCTCACCCGAGGACCCCCTCAAGCGACGGACACACCTTCGGCTCGCCCGAGGCCCAGCCTTCGCTGAGAAGCAACCTTGGCCAGATCGCCACACCGACCGACCGTATCGCAGGAGCATTTAATGCAAGGATGGCCTAACACCTTATCCTGACACGCGCCCTTTAGTCGACAGAGCTGAAGAGACCGCAGTCACTTCGCCGCTCCACTGACCAGCCTGACAAGAAGACAGCGTCGCCTGCGTCGCTCCGACTGCTGTGCCACTCGACAGAGTGAGGCTGACAGCAGCCAAGTCCGGCCTCGGGCGCCATAGGAAACTCCGCCTCGCCCGACCCCAGGGCTCGGACTCGGTCTCGGCTCTGGAAGACGACGAACTCCGCCTCGCCCGACCCCAGGGCTCGGACTCGGGCTCGGCCCCGGAAGACGACGAACTTCGCCTCGCCCGACCCCAGGGCTCGGACTCGGGCTCGGCCCCGGAAGACGACGAACTCCGCCTCGCCCGACACCAGGGCTCGGACTCGGGCTCGGCCCCGGAAGACGACGAACTCCGCCTCGCCTGACCCCAGGGCTCGGACCCAGCCTTAGCCTCGGACGACAGTCTCCGCCTCGCCCGACCCGGGGCTCGGACTCGACCTCGACCTCGAAAGACAGACTCGACCTCGACCTCGGAGGAGCATCCACCTCGCCCGACCCAGGGCTCGGACCGACCACGTCACAAGAGGGGCCATCATTACCCTGCCCCTAGCTAGCTCAGGCTACGGGGAACAAGACCAGCGTCCCATCTGGCTTGCCCCGGTAAGCAAATAATGATGGCGCCCCGCATGCTCCGTGACGACGGCGGCTCTCAGCCCCTTACGGAAGCAAGAAGACGTCAGCAAGGACTCGACAGCCCCGATAGCTGTCCTTCCTCAAGGCTCCAGCGCTCCTCCGACGGCCATGACATCACATGAACAGGGTGTCAAGACCTCTCTGGCTGCCACGACGGCATGTACTTAGGGCGCTAGCTTCTCTCTACTAGACACGTTAGCACATTGCTACACCCCCCACTGTACACCTGGGCCCTCTCCTTACGCCTATAAAAGGAAGGACCAGGGCTCTCTTACGAGAAGGTTGGCCGCGCGGGAGGACGGGACAACGCGTAGAGTCCCTTGCTCTCCCCCACGCGGACGCTTGTAACCCCCTACTGCAAGCGCACCCAACCTGGGCGCATGACAACACGGAGGCCGCGGGTTTCCCCTTTTCCTCTCTTCTCCCCCCTTCGTGCTCCGTCTCGCGCTAACCCATCTGGGCTGGGACACGCGGCGACAATTTACTCATTGGTCCAGGGACCCCCTGGGGTCGAAACATCGACAAGTGGTCTCGATGGAGATGGCCTATCAATCTTCTACATCATCCAGCTCCTCGAAAACAAAATCCTAAACGCATGGAGCAACAGAAGATTATTTGTATATACCAAACAGAGATCAGTATCTCCCAAGTTTTGCTTGCGGTCCAGAATTGGCTGGCAGTGACCACCTCGAGGATGGTGTCAGTTCTGAACTCCTTCCTCCATTTCAGCATCTCCGACCACATCAGCATCGCCTTATCGGCTTCAAACTTCCTAGCCTTGAGGAACCTGAACCAAACCGCGAGTTTCAAGCACTGGCATAGTGGCATTCAATGAACCGCGTCCAAATGCAGCGCAGGCAAGGAAACAGAGGGGTGGGCTTTAATGTGACCTGAGCATCATGTGGTAGTCACCGTGCTTGTTGGGGAGGAGGCCGTGCGCGGCGAGGTGGTCCCGGAAGGAGGCGACGGTGCGCTCCCCCTGCCACCAGTACAAGATTCATATTCCTCCAATGAATGTGGATTCAGAGGAAGGCATAATTCCTTGTCAACAAAAAGGGGTTCTATCGTCCAGCAACCCTCAAACTTCCTCATAAAGCCAGCTCGCCCTTGCCTAAATTTACCTGCAGAAGGTATTGCATGGATCAAAATATCAGACAAAGTATTGCATTTGCTGACCAAAGGATAATGTCAGTGTTTCAGTTTTTTACAGTGTGTTTTTTTTCTGTTCTGATCAACAAAAACATGAACAGAAAAGGTGCCAGACCACCAGAAGATCTTCTAGATTGCTCTCTGCTCCACTTCGACTACTTGTCTTGATCCTTCGTCGAGCAAGACTTTCCTTGATATTACTTCCTGAAAAAAGTGAAACAATATCCTTGCCATGAATGCCTAGCTCTATGGTGAGGTCCTGGACATTCCTGGCCCCTTTTCTTCTTATGAGAAATTTCAATGCTTATTATTTTCAGTATACAAACATGAATTATGCATGGGACCTCATTTTTTCTTGACTCATGGAGTAGTAAGTAGACATGGCCCATCATTGAACTATCCAAAAGCTCCTTGTGTAACTATGCAAGAGCACCAACTATCGAGCTGTTATAGCTAGGAGGTGTTCAACTGAACTACTAAAGCTTTGGCATCCAACACAACACAATTTGAAAAGGAATCCAATTAACAGAATATTTTCCAGACATCTTCAATCAAAGGGAATAAAAACAGAGATATCATTCAGTCAGCTGCACCATATCAGCTTGCTCAATCTGAATAGTAAAAGTACACCCGTACACAACTTAATATTCTTGAACACCCTTTTGTTCTCTGGATCAATTATGATATTGTATACTGCATCTGGTGGTAATCCGACCTTAAATCTCAGATTAAGGTTGCAAAGGGAACCTTCTGGTACAGTCACCTGTAAACATTTGATAATGTAAACATAAGTTTTAAATTGTATGATGTCCTAACAGTTTTGACCAGTACACCAACAGTGTGCAAAACAATACAAATGATTGGATACAGGCTAAAACCCAACCATTAAAAGACTGCAAATCATCCACCTACAATGCAATCAAACCACGCCTCTTTGATGCATTTGCTGTAGTAGCTGGATGTTCCTTTTTTTTAAATGTCACCAAACCATTGGTAAGAATGGATGAATCAAAGAGGCTTTGCAGGAATAAGGAGATCAGACTATCTTGTCACGGGCACAATTTTTTAGCTCAGCCTATCTTACATATGACGAACAAACAACTATTTAACAATTTTAGAGAGGCTTCACAGGAATGAGAAAATCAGATAATCACACACCTCAAATACCCCATGAAGCTGGTGAGTGTTGTAGTTATAGAGGAAAAGAGGCAAGCCAGGAGTAATTGCCCGAACTGAATCACGATATCTTGCTGGCAATCCTGCAGAAGAGCAACAGATCTTAAGGCACCATTACCAAATTAGTATATACGCTGGGACCAAAACTGATTTTTCAGAACAGTTACCATTTGATTCCTCAAGGGATATGGCAAGATCCAAAAAAAGACATACCAAAAAACTGCCTCTTGAGGTCCTCCTGCATGGTATCGTAATTTTAGACAAAGATGTACCCACCAAGGACTTCGTTCTTCGGCAGCATCTCGCTCGTCGGCAACGTCTTGAAGCGCTTGTCGGCCACGGAACTGCCATTGGCGGTTCCATTGTTGTTGCCGCCGCCGCCGCTGTTGTTGTTGCTGCCGCCGCCACTGCTTTTCCCGCTGGAGTCTTTCCCGTTCGTGCTGTTGGAGTACTTGTTCACCCCGACATTCATCTTGAACGTGTTGACATTGGGGTTGGCGTTGCTCCACTTGGGGTACATCTGGTTGACGTTGTAGGGCACGTCACGGAAGGGGAGCTTCATGACGGCGACAGCAGCGGCCTCGTTCATCTTGAGATTGTTCATCTTAAGGCTGAGGCGGACGTGGTGGTCCATCCTGCCCTCATCGTGGTGCTGGTAGGATGCTGCCTTGCCCCACTGCTTGGCATCGAGGGCGGCGTTCATCCTGGCATAGTCGAGGTCATTCGTCCTCTCGCCCCTGGACCTGGTGATCATTCTGCCGGAACACCCTGAGGACGGCCCCGGGGTCGTCCGCCGCGACGTTCGCCATCATCAGCGCATTGTAGAGGTGCGCGTCGACGCGGACGCCGTGGTCCCTGAGAACCTGGAGGACGCGGGAGATCTCATTCGGCTCGCCACCACCTACCGGTGTGCGATCGGCACGAATCGTCTGTCGATCTCATCGGCCTTTTGCCTTCTGGGAAACGGAGTCGTCGCTCCATCGGTGCCGCTCAATCCAATCGCGAACGGAGAGGATGCTGACGCAGCGAGCGGGGGTGGGCACATCGCGCGAAGTGGGCGACGACGAAGTGCTTTGAGGGGGTGGGGCGGCCGACGGGGAGGTGCGTCGACGGGGGATGGGGGCGACGGCGCGATTGCATCAGTGGGAGGGAAGATGCGAGGGGTTTGGCTGAGTTTTGAGTATGGGCTTGGGCGCGAGGAGGCGGTGTCGTAGGGCACGACAGGGGGCAGGCCGGGTCGCGCGGAGGTCGCACGATTCGCGGCGGTGGGGGATGCGGATGGGGATGGGGCGGTGGCGGCTCATGCGGGGTGGGGGAGGAGAGGCAGGGGAACGAACACGGGCGTGGGCGGGCGAACGGTGTGGATTCACGGAAGCGAACGGACGGTGCAGATTCACCGAAGGCAGAACGAGAGAAGGCAGGCTACCCTTACCGCCTTAATAAGTAGTATAGATATATATTATACCTTGTTGAAAATTTTGTTTTATTCTAATTTCTGATATTTTATGGTCTACTTGCTGGTCATATTAGTTCTGTTCTCACTCTTATGCTTATGGTGTCTTTTGTAGATGGCTCGTCTTAGACACACCGCACGGAAGTCAGTCATTCCTTTCTTGCCTTCTCGTCTCGCGGAGCATCCGCTTTGTCGTTCGGTGACTTGTTAGTCTAGCCATTTGGAGAGGCTGCATCACCGCCTACACGAGGAGTAGGAGCATCGACGACAGGAGTTGGAGCAGCTGGGCTCTTCTTCCTTGCCTCAGTAGGAGGTAGAGTCTGTGAGGAGCTGCTCTCCTGTGCCCCCGCTGGAGGCGCCCCTGCACCGCCACTAAGCGTCCAAGCTGCTGGAGTAGCTGTTGGAGGAGACCCCGATGACGGAGGTGACAACGGCAGCTCGAGCCACAACATCGACCTTTCAGAGGAGCAGGAGCCGGAGGGATCGGTTGCTCGACCCATCACTCGTGACGCCGCTCGCGGGTGTCACTTCCACGACGCGCTCGACACCTTGTTGCGTCAGGCACTCAACCGGTGCACTTGGTCCATCGAGTATCGCTGTGTTGTTTTCCAGCACAGTTGCGGGGTTTACCCCGACCGCTGGGAGGTGACTTGTTTAGTGCGCCGTCCGAAGAATAGCCTCCGGGGTGCGGAGGTCTGCTCGGAGCATTATTTTATCTCTGAGCGGGACTCAGCTGAGGTAGCCTTGCAAGATGCCGCATGGCATGCGCTTTCGTACTACTGCTCAGTGCTCGGTGGGGTGGCCGATGGTCTCGACTTGAGGTATTACCCCCGCCGTCCATCTGGTAGCACAGGAGGTGTGGTTGTCTCACCTGTTGGTGAGGACAATCCTAGGTTGAGTAGCATAGTCAACCTAGCCATCGTGCTAAACACGAAGCTGGACCATGCGTTAGATTAGCTGAGTAGGGCTCGTGCTGAGATCGCCCAACTGTGGGTTGAGCGTGCGGAGCGCCATCACCTAGCGGATGGCTCTCCCGCTCCTGTCGGGACTCAGCACCCGTACCGCTCAACTCAGCGTGGACACCATGCCTATGGTAACCCTGACTGCAGGACCAGGATAAATTTAGAACCATAGGTCGTCAGCGTTGGATCCTATAATTAATGTTTAAAATAGAAGTCTTAGTCTTAGCCTTAGACTTACTCTCAGTTAGTTTTAATTAGACAGGGTAGTTTGCTTATCCTGTGTTTTTATGTTTGTCATGATGAACTATGATAGATTTGGATCTTTGTAATGACTGTCGCCAGAGTGTGGGTATCCCCTGCACTTTAATTTACCTGTTAATGTTAATAAAAAGTTATTTAGTTGGGAAGCCTTTTTATCCTACTTTCCTCTTTATCTGAGAAGTTGTGCTTGCCTGTGTTGGGAGTCAGTGAAGATGCTCATCTGTTCAATATTATGGAAGAATTCTATACCCTTTTCTTATGCTACAAGATTTGCAAGATCAGTTCTGATGTGTGATTGCATTCGGCAGATGTCATATAACAGGTGTAGAGGATGATGGCATGCTCATCAGGAGCAGCCAGTGCCGCAAGATGAGGCACCTCAGCAGCAGCTGCCACCAGCACCCCCGATGATAATAGAGCAGATGTTCTTGATGCAGACTCAGGCAGTCCAAGCTATTGGTCAGACACTAGCCGCTATACAGCAAGTGCAGCAGCAACAACCCCCACCTCAGCCTCAGATGCCTAGAGACAAGCGTGCTGAATTCATGAGAGGTCATCCCCCAGTGTTCGCTCACTCTGCTGACCCCATGGATGCTGAAGATTGGCTACGTACCATGGAGCGAGAGTTGCACACCACCCAGTGTGACGACAGAGAGAAAGTTCTGTATGGTCCCCGTCCGTTGAGGGGTGCAGCTCAGTCTTAGTGGGAGTCCTACCTCGCCACCCACGCCAACCCCGACACCATCACCTGAGAGGAATTCAGAGACAATTTCCGTCAGTATCATGTTCCAGCAGGTCTGATGACAGTGAAGAAAGAGGAGTTCCTGGCACTCAAGCAGGGGCCCATGTCCGTCAGTGAGTACTGAGACAGGTTTCTGCAGCTATCCCGCTATGCTCCTGAAGATGTCAACACAGACGCCAAGAGGTAGTATCGTTTCTTGAGAGGCTTGGTCGATCCCCTGCATTATCAACTGATGAATCATACCTTGCCCACATTTCAGCACCTGATCGACGGAGCAATCATGACAGAGAAGAAGCGCAAGGAAATGGAGGATCACAAGCGCAAGATCGGTGGGCCTCAGCCTGGAAGCAGCAATCACCCCCGTTTCTTGGGCAACCCACCTTAGCAGTTCAAGTAGAATCAGCGCCTGCCTCAGCAGCAGTTTTAGAGGTAGTACCCCCAGCATCAGCAGCAGAATCGTCAGAACAGTCAGACAGGAGGAAGTCAGTTCCAGAGGCAGAATCAGCAGGCACCTTGCCTCCCCGCCCCAGCAATCAACCAGAGCAGTCAAGCAGCCCTAGTGCAAGGCGGAGGCAGAGCATGTTTCCATTGTGGAGAGCAAGGCCATTGGGTGATGCATTGTCCAAAGAAGGCAGCTCAGTAGCAGTCAAGCCCTAGTGCCCCAGCGAAGCAGAATGTGTCACAGCCAGGAGCACGCAACCGCGTCCAGACACGTTACAACCATGAGACACTGAACCATTTGGAGGCTGAAGTAGTTCAGGAAACACTGGGCATGATAGTAGGTATGTTTCCAGTCGATTACCATATTGCAGAAGTGTTATTTGATACTGGATCAACGCATTCATTCATTACTACATCTTGGGTAGAAGCGCATAATCTTCCAATAACTACCATGTCAACACCCATTCAAATTGATTTAGCCGGCGGTAAAGTTTGGGCCGATAGTATTTGCTTGAATGTATGTGTGGAAATAAGGGGGATAGAGTTTCCCGCTAACCTCATAGTATTGGGTACTCAGGGAATAGACGTTATCCTAGGGATAAATTGGCTATATAAGTATCAATCAGTTATCAGCTATGATAAGAGGACAACTAAGTTGGTGTCTCCACTAGGAGAAGAAGTGGTGACTGAGTTAGTCTCACCTGAGCCAAGGAAAGGAGGTTGTCATCAGATGGCTATTGATAGCAAGGAGGCAGATCCACTCGAGACTATCAAGGTTGTGTCAGAATTTCCGAATGTGTTCCCTAAAGATTTACTAGGTATGCCACCTGAGCGGAAAGTTGAGTTTGGCATAGAGCTTCTTCCTGGCATCACCCCCATTTCTAAAAGAGCTTACAGGGTATCTGGACCAGAGTTGGTTGAGCTCAAGAAGCAAATAGATGAGCTATCAGAGAAAGGTTACATCAGACCAAGCACCTCACCTTGGGCCGCCCCTGTCCTTTTCGTGGAAAAGAAGGATGGCACTAGGAGGATGTGCATCGATTATCGAGCTCTGAATGAGGTCACAATCAAGAACAAGTACCCCTTGCCCAGAATAGAAGATCTGTTCGACCAGCTGAGAGGAGCCAGGGTGTTCTCAAAAATAGATCTGAGGTCAGGTTATGATCAGCTCAGGATTCGACCTTCAGACATCTCGAAGACGACATTCATCACCAAGTACGGGTTGTATGAGTTCACTGTTATGTCTTTCAGCCTAACAAATGCACCAACCTTCTTCATGAATCTGATGAACAGTGTATTCATGGATTATCTCGACAAGTTTGTGGTGGTATTCATTGATGACATTCTCATATATTCTCAAAGTGAGGAGGAGCATGTGGATCATCTGAAGATGGTATTGCAGAGATTACGAGAACACTAGCTGTATGCAAAGTTGAGCAAGTGCGAGTTCTGGATTGATGAAGTCCTGGTCTTGGGTCACATAATAAACAAAGATGGATTGGCTGTGGATCCGAAGAAAGTGGCAGACATTTTGAACTAGAAAGCGCCAACAGATGCTCGAGGAATCAAGAGCTTCATTGGAATGGCCAGATATTATCGGCGATTCATTGAAGGGTTTTCGAAGATTGCGAAACCAATGACAGCTTTGTTAGGCAACAAAGTTGAGTTCAAGTGGACCCAGAAGTGCCAAGAAGCCTTTGAAGCGCTGAAAGAGAAGTTGACTACAGCGCCTGTCTTAGTCTTGCCTGATGTGCACAAGTCCTTCTCGTTGTATTGCGATGCTTGTTACACTGGTTTGGGATGCGTGTTGATGCAGGACGGAAGAGTTGTGGCTTACTCATCCCGACAGCTAAAGGTTCATGAGAAGAATTACCCAATCCATGACCTAGAGTTGGCAGCAATGGTTCATGCACTGAAGACATGGAGACATTATTTGTACGAGCAGAAATGTGATGTCTACGCAGACCACAAGAGTCTGAAGTACATATTCACCCAGTCGGAGCTAAATATGAGACAACGAAGATGGTTAGAGTTGATGAAAGACTATGAATTAGAAATTCACTACCATCCAGGCAAAGCGAATGTGATAGCAGATGCCTTAAGCAGGAAAAGTCAAGTCAATATGATGGTCACTCATCTGATGCCTTATGAGTTGGCCAAAGGATTTGACAGGTTGAGTCTCGGATTTCTGAATAACATGCGAGGAGTAACAGTTGAGTTAGAATCCACCTTAGAGCGTGAAATCAAGGAAGCACAGAAGAATGATGAGAAGATCAATGAAACCCGGCAACTAATTATAGAAGGAAGAGGCAAGGATTTTCGAGAGGATGTAGAAGGTGTGGTATGGTTTAAGGACCGTTTGTGTGTTCCCAATGTCCAGTCTATTTGGGAGTTGATCCTCAAGGAAGCTCATGAGATAGCATATTCCATACACCCTAGAAGTGAGAAGATGTATCAGGATCTGAAGAAGAAATTCTGGTGGTACGAAATGAAAAGGGAGATCGCAGAGCACGTGGCTATGTGTGATAGTTGTTGAAGGATTAAGGCAGAGCATCAGAAGCCAGCTGGGATGTTGCAGCCGTTGCGAATTCCTCAGTGGAAATGGGATGAAATCGTGATGGACTTCATAGTCGGATTGCCTCGCACTCGAGCCGGATACGATTCCATTTGGGTAGTGGTGGACCGCTTGACCAAGTCGGCCCACTTCATACCTGTCAAGACTAGCTACAACAGTGCAGTATTGGCTGAGCTGTACATGTCCCAAATCGTTTGTCTTCATGGTGTGCCAAAGAAGATAGTGTCAGACAGAGGAACGTAGTTCACCTCTCATTTCTGGCAGCAGTTGCATGAAGCCCTGGGTACACATCTGAATTTCAGTTCAGCTTATCATCCACAGACAGACGGTCAGACTGAAAGAACTAATCAAGTCCTCGAAGATATGTTGAGAGCCTGTGCGCTGCAAGATCAGTCTGGATGGGACAAGAGGTTACCTTATGCAGAATTCTCCTATAACAACAGTTACCAGGCTAGCTTGAAGATGTCACCATTTCACGCGCTTTATGGAAGGAGTTGTAGAACTCCGTTGCAATGAGATCAGCCTAGAGAAAAGCAAGTGTTCGAGCCAGACATTTTGCTCAAAGATGAAGAGAACATCAAGATGGTTCGGGAGAATCTAAAGATAGCACAGTCAAGGTAGCAAAGTTATGCAGACACGAGAAGGAGAGAGCTAAGTTTTGAAGTCGGAGATTTTGTCTACCTGAAGGTATCGCCTATCAGAGGAGTCAGAAGATTCGGAGTCAAAGGCAAGCTAGCGCCATGATATGTTGGTCTATATCAGATTCTCGCAAAGCATGGAGAAGTGGCCTATCAGCTCAGTCTGCCAGAAGATTTGTCAGCGGTGCATGATGTCTTTCATGTGTCTCAGTTAAAGAAGTGTCTGCGTGTGCTAGAAGAGCAGTTGCTAGTGGAAGGTCTAGAAATCCAAGAAGACTTGACCTACATAGAGAAGCCAACACAGATTCTTGAGACTGCAGACAGAGTCACTTAGAGGAAACTATCATAATGTGCAAAGTCAGATGGGGTCACCACTCTAAGGAAGAAGCAACCTGGGAGCATGAAGATGATCTGATGGCCAAGTATCCCGAACTCTTTGCTGGCCAACCTTGAATCTCAAGGGCGAGATTCTTTTTAGGGGGATAGGTTTGTAACGCCCTGAATTTGGGGGGTAGAATTTTTCTTCTTCGATACTCACCAAATGTAACACCCCAGGTGTTACTTAGGGTTTTCACTCAAGCCTACACTATTGAACCCATCATCACATGTGGTTTATTTTGAGCAAAAGACACCAAACTTGGGGGTCAAGATCCTAAGTAGGTGTAACCCATCTCAGAAGTCATGCTTTGGCCTTATCATGCACCTAAAGAGGAGAGAATGGCTCAAACCCTAATTCAAATCCCTTTAGGCAAATGGAGCCCTAGAGGGGAGTATAGTAAAAAGGCTATGTAAACCACATTATCATGACTTAGGCTAATTATAAAAGTTGCAGTACACTTAATACCCTACAAAAGATAGTAAGAGTGTGACCCCAAAAAGGCTTCAAAAAAACCCCCAAAAAGGGTCACCAAAGAGAAGGGCATAAAAGAAAAATCAGATTTTCCTCAATTTCAAAACTAGCCCTCTTTCAAAGATCAAACATGTTCACCTTTTTCCAAACCTCAAAACCATAGGGCCCAAATAACAAAATGGCGCCTAAAGACCCCTAGAACACCCTGGAAAAATTTGAACCCAACCCTAAGTCGTTTGACACAACTTGACACGGTTTTTGTCGCGGGCTGGACAACTCAGACAGAACCAACTTCACACCACAATATCTCTCAACCCCGACCATATTTTTGCTTGGAACTCACATGGAAAAGATAGGATATGGTGCAGAGAAGAGACCTTACACGGGATTTTTGCCGAGATCTACACGCTAAGGCGACCAAATAGGCCTTTGAACACCGGCAGAACCAAACCACCACGTGTTCGACGTGGGCAGGCACTCGGGAACGCGCCCAGAGCACGCCCGCACGCCCGCCCCCGCGCACCCTCGGCCGCCCCCCGTGCCCACACCCGTGTCGTGCCCGCGAGTAGCTATAAAGCCCGCCCTCATGCACGGCCACCTTCCCTGTCACCCCCTCCGCACCGCGCCTAGCTTTCCCGAGCCAGCCCGTAGCTCTGGCGACCTCCCCGCGACCCGCTAGAGCCGCACGAGGGCACCCACCGTGGCCAAACCACTCTCGCCCACCTCTGCTCGATCCGAGCCCTCGGATAGCTTCCTCGAGAGGCCGTGAAGCTTTCCCAAGCTTGAGCCGAGGATCAGCCTGTAACACCCCTGGTGTTACTATAACTAAAACTTGAGCATGACATCATAGCATTGGCATTGCATATGTTTGATACACTTAGAGTGCATTCACTAGGCAAAAATTTCAAACAAGTTGTATTGTTTAAGTGTTTTTGCAAATAGCACCCTGGATAGGAAACCTAACCCTAAATAGGGATTAAAAGGGGTAAAACTTAACCCAAGATGAGAAAACCTAAAGGCTTTAGGGGAAAGAGTTATAAATGTCCCCAAAAACAAAGTTGAGTCACATTTATACCCCTGGATACCAAAAATCTCAAATAGAACCCTGGAAAACCCTAAAACCAAACCCTAGGGACCTAAGTGCAAAATTAGTCCACTTTTGGACTAAAGTGCAAAAATCAAGTCAAATAAGTATCTTAAGTTATTTGGGTCACTCATATGTGAATTTGCAATCCAAAACTTAAGATTTGGACTTAAGTGCAAAAGTGCCACACTTAACCCTTTTGGGTTGTCTGGATTTCAGTGTGGTTCATCCAACTTGAAGCCCTTGTAACTTTTAAATCAGAGGGTTTTTGCCCTAGGTCACCACATCAAAATTGTAGCCCAATTATAGGAGAACAACTTTGCTTAAGAGTGGGAGCAGAGTTGTTAAGCAAATATTAGAGATAATCCAGCTCAAAGTTTGGCTGTCAGACAATTCCTAGACTGAATCTTCAGTAACAATGAGATAGGACCAACTTTGAGCTCGATTTTGAATGAGATCTAGTGACTTTTTGTGGGAGCATATTGTATCAAAGTTATAGGTGAATTATAGCTCTACAACTTTGCTGCAGAAGGTTGGCAGTGGTTTCACATAAAATTTGGAGAAACTGATGCTTCAAAATGCACTGTCAGGTCCGTCTGAATGAAACTGGCCATGGTACAGTGCTTGTGCAGATCAGATCGCCAGCGCAGAATGTCCACCGCCGGTGACCCCCCCCCGGCCGTGATTCGCGTCGCCGGTCTTGAGATTCGTGTGCAGGATGGAGTGATAACGTTGTGGGGTAAGAATCCTCGCCGACGGTGAGCTGGAGGCCACTCCGGTGACCTCACCGTGGCCTTCTTATCCCCTTTGCGGCTGAGCGGATTAACACGCCGGCGACCGCCGTCTTCCGGCCATACGCCGCGTGGCTCTCACTTTCCACCGCACCACCGTGTCTTCCCCTCGCTCTCCGTGGCTCACCGGAGTAACCGCCACGCCTCTAGACACGTATTCACCGCGCCGCTCTCTTCCTCATCTCCGGCCGCCGCACGTCCTGCTCAAAATTCGCGGCCACCGCCCGCTAGCGCTATAAATTGACCTCGCCCGTAGCTGCGTAGCATAGTCACCCACCCAGCTCCCAGTAATCGTGAGCAACCGTGCCTCCGAGAACTCAAATTTGGATTTCTCCCCAAATCCACTTTCCGCCACCGTGAATCAAGCTCACCGTGGCCAGCTCGATTTAGGTAAGCTCAAGTCCCTCTGCTGCTTGTTCTAGCATCCCTCAGCTCCTCTCAAACTCCCTGACCCCTTTGATTGAGCTAAGTCACCATAGTTCACCGGGAACACCTTCATCCATCCGCGACGTTCTCGGTCACCGTGGCTAGTGCTCCATAGTTAGTTTTGGATGCAATTAGTTTGGGGAAAATGCTCCCCTGGTCATGAATTTGGGTTAGTCTTAGTCCCGACGCCGGTCATCGCCTCAATCGGCCGGTATTGATGCTCGCCGGAGCTCGGCCGGGCGCGACGCCGTCGTGGACCTCCATCTGCGAAGAAATAGAAGTTCGGGGACGTTTCTGCAAACCGTCAGCGACACACTAAAATAGTGAAAGAACCTATTCCCAGTTAGCCTAGAACACGAGGGCCTTTCTGCAAAGCTGTCAGCGCGCGGGCGCACGCGCGCGCTTTTCCCCTTTTGACTGGGCCGCTTGGGCCGAAACCAGCCCAGTACTATTCATCTGTTTTTCTTTTTCTTTTATCTCCAGAGCCAAAACAATTATAGAAAACAGTAGAAAAATAATAAAATTGTAAAACCAATTTTCCTAGGCTTGTTATTTTCCCTAGAATTTAAACAAAATAGTTTTGTGATTTTTAGTGGAAATAAGAAATTTTAGGGCATTTAAAGGGGTTAAAAGTATTAGTTATGGATTTTTAGAAAATAATTGGTAAGTCCAAAAATGCCCAAACTTTTTATGGGAACTTAAAACAATATTTAGAAGCCTTGGGTAGAAATTGGGTTGATTTGGACCTTGTTTGATCACCAAACCCCAAAACACCCCCCTGCCCTGTGAACTCCTTTACCGACTCCGGAAATCCTAGGTTCTCGGAGTACCGTGAAGGAAAGTTGTACTCAAGACTTAGATAATAAGTCTATATTATCTTTGCATCCTCATGAGCATCCCATGGCATCCATTCTTATGCATATATATGGTTATGTTAGAACACGAAGAAGAAGAAGAAGTCACTGAAGAGGGGACTCCACCAACCTCAGATCCTCAAGCAGGCAACTGCTTTTATTTCGATATTTGTGGATCCGAGCAGGACTCACCTGTTAACAAAGGCAAGCCTCGGTGCATTTGCCACCTTCCTTGATGTTTTTAAAAATCTTTCTCACTTGATTGATGCATTAGGTGATAGGAGTTGATTGCTAAAACAATTCCTGCATTACCTTCCTTGAATTTGATTACCTTCCTTGATTACCCGTTTTACAAAAGATTTTGATGCTTAGCCTTGCTTTAGAAAAACAAAATGTTTTGTTTTTACAAAAGATGATGTGGCAAAAGTGGGTGGGATGTTTTTGAAAATAAAATTTGATGGTGGATCCATCAGGGCCTTGATGGATTCAACATCTGGAAAAGATGTACCTCTGCCAGGTACCAAACTTTGGGTTTGAAAAGATTAAGCTGAGACCGGGCGGGTGACTTGCACGAGAAAGGAGTCTCGGTGTAGTGTCTCCGTCTGAGTCGATTAAGGACCTTGTCGATGTAGGCTTGATGATCGAGGACCCTTTAGCTGGTCACATGCCTCGTCATGGGTAAGCCTTGCCTCGGGCAGACTGAGGCTGGAATAAGATAACACGAAATGGGCGTGGAGCGGTGGCGAGAGTAGCGTGTACCCTCCGTGGCAAGAGGCTGGACGGTGGTGTATCTGTGCTTTCGGTTTGCGTGAACCTGATCCGGTCTTAAGAACCCCGGTGGCGGGTTGGCATATGCAAGGGTTAAGTGCTACATATGTCATGTGATTGGAGATCCTCAGCTGAGTATAATCGATTCGGATCGCCATGGTAAACCCCATGGTTCCTGTAATGTTTTCTAAAGTTTTGATTTAAATAAGAAATCTGCCCAAAACTAAATAATAAAGGGAAAAATAGTTACACTGTTAGACTGATGTGGGGGATAGATATCCCCCGGGTCCACTAAAAGAGTAAAGGACCTCACGAAAGGCCCAAGGGCCCAATAAATCGTAAGGTCATTCTTTCTTGGGCCTGGGGAGAAACAACCAGCGAAGCAGAACGACATGAGGCCGGATTGGTACAAGCCCGGACGGCCCACAGCATCGAGCGAATGACCGCAACAGAGATCCGACTTTCCCACGCTGGAGCCTCCATGCAACGAAGCCACGCGAGGATAAGTCGGCGAGGGTTACATAGGGATAATCTCAAGAGGTTCACTATCTTTTAGCTACTTGTTGCTATCTTATCCACGTGTACTGCCCCACGGTCGAGTATATAAGGCCTAGGGGGCACCCCTTCAGAACGATCGACCCTTTACTTAGCCACCCACATCAACTCTCTGTATTCTCAATCCAGAGAGCTCTCTTGTAACCACATTCACCAAGCATACTCACCAGGACGTAGGGTGTTACGCATCTCTAAGCGGCCCGAACCTGTAAACCTCGTCCACTGTCCCTCATGCGCGAACCATTTTGCTACAGTTGTCAACACCGTCCTACTCCTAAAACACCTTGAGGGGCAACCCCGGGTGTGCGGTCGGACCCAAAACACCGACAGCTGGCGCGCCAGGTAGGGGGTGTGTCGACAATCCAAGCTAGCTCAATGGCCGTCACCTTCTACAGCAAGATCACCCTGCGTCCCGGATCCGTGTTCTGCTTCGGAACAATCTCATTTGTAGCGGATGAAGAAGGAATTCTGCACCGTATCGCGGATCCGCCAGAAAAGAAGTCTCCCCCAACGAACTCCGAAAATACCGGAGAAGCACAACCTCCAGCTCTCCGGATGAGGATCGTCTCCGGAAAGCCGGGGGCCGAGGGCTCGCTGACCCGGAGAACTCCACTGCCTACCTCTCCGACAAAAGAGTGGACACAGATCGCAAGGAAGAAGGTAACCGGGGAGAAGCAAGTTGCTCTTTCCGTTCCTCATGCCTCAAAGGGGAACGAGAAGAAGGTCACCATGACAGCAGCACCATTCTACCCCGACGTCCTCTTCATCGGGAGAGCGGAGTCGCCTATCGTCTCCGACGACGAGCCGACTGTACCCGAGGAAGAACCGCCTCAACGAGAGTCCCGACGACGGAGGAACCGGCGCAGGAACGTTCGACGACATCATGCGGCCGGAGAGCGGAATCTGGAACAGCCTGTCTCGCGAGACGAGGTCTCGGAGGTAGGAGAAACTCCGGAAGAACGCGTCTTCAGAGAACGAAGGAACTCCCGACGATGTGATCGCCCACGAGCTCAGGAACAGGCTGAGCAAGATGCAAGGCAGCGCCGAGAGAATCCATTCTTCGGGCACAACCTGAACCCCGACTTCGCCCGAGCTATGAACACGCCGAGCGAAGTCGGAGGGGTACTGGCTCGGATAGCTGAGGGACTTCCTCGGACTCCTGACGCCGAGGGCTATCGACGACTGTTCACCCAGGCGGCCAATCATCTTCTACCGCTTGCTCACCCGCCGAACGATCTACGACACGCCATCAACAGACGCCGAGACGCGCGAAGCTCCATCAATGCTTCACGCGAGCGGCGGCATGAGAACGAGATTCGCCGTCGGGAGGAGTATGACAGGGATCATGGCATCCCGACTCAGAGCCAAGCCACCAGAACTGAGTCGGCAACGGCCTCAACTAGCGGAACCACCCGGGGACGGTCGAGGAACCACAATCACAACTCCCCTCCCCGGGACAGAAATCGTCCCCGACGACAGGAGGACACGTGCGGAGTGTCCGCTCTTACTCCGCACCTTAGGGCCATCCAATGGCCTCCCAACTTCAAGGTATCCAATGTTGACAAATATGAACCTAAGAAGGATCCATGGGGTTGGCTAGCCGTCTACACCACCGCTGCTCGAGCTGCCGGGGCGTCCGAAGACGTGATGACCGCGTACTTACCCATTGTCCTTGGGCAAGACGCGCTGCAATGGCTGCGACATCTACCCCGACACTGCATCGACGTCTGGGGCGACTTCAGTCGACGCTTCACCGCCAACTTCCAGTCCCTCTCCGACAAGCCGGCGCAACCGTGGGACCTCAAATCCATCAAGCGCCGGGGGGACGAGACTCTCCGGTCGTACCTCAAAAGGTTTCAGACCATGAGAAATCGTATCCCCGAGGTCACGGAGGCGGCCGTGATCGAGGACTTCTACAGAGGATCCAATGACTCGGCTTTCGTCTGAGCCATACTACAGAGGGCACCGACTACCTCCGAGGAGCTGTTCCGGGAAGCCGACCTCTACATCACCGCCGACGAGCGAGCCCAGGACCTCATCGGAGGAGCAAAGCCCGCACCGGCAGCACCACGACACGACACGAACCAGCAACCCGACAAACAATGGGAGAAGAGGCCTCGCGAAGAAGTGCACGCCGCCGGACCACCTGCCTCTCGCGCCCGAGGAGGACCTCGTGGAGGCGAACGCACGTTGGACGACATCCTCGACGCCCAGTGCCCGTACCACAAGGACATGCGCCACACCCTTCGTAACTGCCGAGACTTCAAGCATTCCGTCGGACACGGCCGACCCTTCCAACCTCTACCTCCTCCTCCGCCGAGGGGAGGACCAGATGAACCACGACAACCCCATCGGCAGGAGGAGGGAGGAGGAGGAGCTTTCCCACGCGTTGACAAGGAGGTCAACGTCATCTTCGGCGGACACGGATCGCAGGAGAACAGAAGACAGCAAAAGCTCAACGATCGCCAGATACTGGTGGCGACCACCGGCCCTCCCGCCCCATACCGGTGGTCGGAGCACCCGATCACCTTCACTCGGGCAGATCAATGGCTCAACTTCGACCATCCGGGCAAATACCCGCTTCTCGTCGATCCGGTGATCCGAGAGAGCCGGGTGAAGAAGGTGTTAGTGGACGGGGGGAGCAGCATCAACGTCACCTTTCCCCGGACACTCCAAGGCTTGGGAGTTCACCTCAAAGAGCTCCACGAGTCGGACACTCCTTTCTTCGGCATCGTGCCGACGGAAGGGGAATACCCGCTGGGCCACATCTACATGCCAGTCACCTTCGGAACTCCGGAGAACTACAGAACCGAGTTCCTGAGGTTTGAAGTGGCGAACTTCGACTGCGGGTACAACGCCATCATCGGGAGGCCTGGATTGGCCAAGTTCATGGCCATTCCGCATTACACATACATGATACTGAAGATGCCAGGACCGCAAGGGATCATAACCGTGCGTGCCGACTTCCAAGGCGCCGCAGAGTGTTTCCGAGTGGCTATTCAAGCAGCTCTCACCGCCAAGCCGTCGACGGCTCCCTCCACACTGGCGAACTCTAAGCCTGAGGAGGACCTCGCAGTACCGGCAAGCGAAGCTCAGACCGCGACCTCTATGCGACCGACTGAAGAAACCAAGAGAATCAACCTGGGGTTCGCTGATGAGCGGAAGACGGCTATCATCAGCTCCAGCTTGGATGACAAATAGGAAAGCGCGCTCGTCCGGTTTCTGCAAGATTACCGAGATGTATTCGCATGGCAACCTGCGGATATGCCGGGAGTCCCAAGAGAACTGGCCGAGCACAAACTGAAGGTTTATCCCCAGGCAAGGCCAATTCGGCAAAAATTACGTCGTTTCACGCCCGACAAGAGAGAGGCCATTCGCACTGAGTTAGCTCGCTTGGTCGCGGCTGGATTCATTAGAGAAGTGTTACATCCCGAGTGGTTAGCCAATCCTGTTCTTGTACTCAAAAAGAATAAAGTGGATTGGCGCATGTGTGTTGATTATACTGGTCTCAACAAACACTGTCCGAAGGATCCTTTCGGGCTCCCGAGGATAGATCAGGTGGTGGACTCCACCGCTGGATGTTCTATGCTGTCTTTCCTGGATTGCTATTCTGGATACCATCAGATTAGTCTGGCAAAGGAAGATGAAGAAAAAACGGCATTCATTACTCCGTTTGGTGCTTTCTGTTATACCTCCATGCCGTTTGGCCTCAAAAACGCTGGAGCAACTTACCAGAGAGCCATTCAAACATGCTTAGCCGATCACTGGGGCAAGCGTGTGGAAGCCTACATGGATGATGTGGTAATCAAAACACAGGACTCAAAAAACTTCATCGAAGACTTGCAACTGGTTTTCAACAGTCTGAGGCGGTATAGATGGAAGCTTAATCCCGAGAAATGTGTTTTCGGGGTACCAGCCGGAAAGTTGCTCGGGTTTATCGTCAGCTACCGGGGAATTGAGGCTAATCCAGATAAGATTGAAGCTATCATGAAGATGGAAGCACCTCGATCGCAGAAGAAGGTTCAGCGACTTACTGGATGTATGGCAGCTCTAAGCAGATTTATATCCAGGCTAGGAGAAAAAGGTTTGCCATTTTACAAGTTACTCAAGAAGGTGGATAAGTTTCAATGGACTTCAGAAGCACAAGAAGCTCTAGATGCTCTGAAAAAATTCTTGACAACACCACCAGTACTGAAACCACCTCGGCGAGCTGCGTCAACTCAACCAGCTGAAGATTTGCTACTGTATATCTCTTGCACGACTCACGTGGTAAGCACCGCGCTGGTAGTCGAGCGAATAGAAGAAGGACATGCCTATCCAGTACAACATCCTGTCTTCTTCATTAGTGAAGTCCTAGGCCCCTCAAAGAAAAAGTACCCTCAAGTTCAGAAGCTATTATACGCAGTACTTCTAACTGCCCACAAGCTGCGTCACTACTTTGACGACCACAAAGTCATAGTAGTTACAAGTTTTCCAATAGGGGATATTCTTCACAACAAGGAAGCCATCGGTCGAATAGCCAAGTGGGCTTGTGAGCTGGGATCTCATGACATCGAGTTCCGACCTCGCACTGCCATCAAAACTCAAGCACTGGTTGATTTCGTATCAGAGTGGACTGAACAGCAAGTACCAGACAACCCGGAGACTATAGAAGTATGGCGAATGTATTTTGATGGCTCACTGAAGCTGCAGGGAGCAGGAGCAGGGATTCTCTTCACTGCGCCTGGAGGCGAACACCTCAAGTACGCCCTCCAGTTGCTATTCCCAGCCTCCAACAATGCAGCCGAGTATGAAGCTTTGATCCATGGATTGAACATTGCCATATCGTTGGGCGTCAAAAGATTAATGGTATACGGAGACTCTCTGGTAGTCATCAGCCAGATAAACAAGGAGTGGGATTGCTCAAGCGATTCAATGGGAAAATACTGCACTGCCGTCCGAAAACTGGAAGATAAATTCGAGGGTCTGGAATTTCATCATCTAGAAAGAGATCGGAACACAGCAGCCGATGTACTGTCCAAGCTAGGGTCCAGTCGAACTCAGGTCCCACTCAGAGTTTTCGTGCAAGAAATTCTGCAGCCAAGTATCTCAATGGATCAAACAGAAGAGTGCAACATCATAGATCAACCCGAGTCAGACCCTGATGACTGGAGAAGGCCGATCATTAAGTACATAAAGAATGAAGAAGAACCAGACGACAAAAATTCGGCAGAGCGCATTGCAAGACAGTCGGCTCACTATACACTTATTGGGGAGACATTATACAGAAGGGGTGCATCAGGCGTCTTCATGAGGTGCATTCTCCCATCCACTGGGAAGCAACTTCTGGAGGAGGTCCATGCTGGGCAATGTGGAATACATGCAGCCTCCAGAACACTAGTCGGGAAGGTCCTTAGGTCAGGATTCTATTGGCCAACAGCAAAGAACGATGCAGCCGAGTTAAGCCTGCCAATACTTGTCAAGGCAACAACACATGCCAGCACAGCAACTGCAGACCATACCAGTAACTTGGCCTTTCGCATGCTGGGGACTGGATATGATTGGACCTTTCAAGAAAGCTCAAGGGGGATACACTCATGTATTGGTAGCAATTGACAAATTCACTAAATGGATAGAGTTCAAGCCCATTGCCTCTTTAACCTCTGCTAAGGCCGTGGAATTCATACAAGACATAATATTCAGATTCGGGATACCAAACAGCATCATAACTGATTTAGGATCCAACTTCACAAGTTCAGAATTCTTTGACTTCTGCGAGCAAAAGAGCATTCAGATCAAGTATGCATCTGTAGCCCATCCAAGAGCCAACGGGCAAGTTGAGCGAGCCAACGGGATGATATTGGATGCACTCAGGAAAAAGGTCTTCGATAAGAATGAAAAATTCGCAGGAAAGTGGATAAGGGAATTACCCTATGTCGTTTGGAGCCTAAGAACCCAACCTAGCCGAGCTTTGCATGGAAACACTCCTTTCTTCATGATCTATGGGTCGGAGGCAGTGCTACCTGCTGATCTCAAGTTTGGGGCGCCAAGGCTGATCTTTGAAAGCATAGCAGAAGCTGAGGTCACCAGGCTGGAGGACATAGATGTACTTGAGGAAGAACGGCTAAACGCAGTAATCCAATCAGCAAGGTACCAGCAGACTCTAAGGCGCTATCACGACAAGGCTGTGCGACAACGATCCTTCTCAGTAGGAGATCTCGTCCTCCGCCGAATTCTAACGGGGGAGGGACGACACAAGTTATCACCCTTATGGGAAGGACCCTTCGTGGTAGCAGAAGTCACTCGGCCCGGATCGTATCGCCTCACTCAGATGGATGGCACAGAAGTTGGGAACTCCTGGAACATAGAACACCTCAGAAAGTTTTATCCCTAGCTGTATCTCAAAACTGCTGGGATGATGATGTACTCTGTAAAGTGGAAATATGTCATCAATAAAAAAGAGGTTTCAAGGATACTCAGTTCATTTACGATTGACTTGCATTCTTACCTAACTCAGGGTGACCAATATGCCCTGCTAACGGAGCAATCGACTTAAGTCGGCAATGACTTAAGGCGGTGCAACATGCTCACGCTTACTTAACTCAGGGTGACCACTATGCCCTGCTAACGGAGCAATCGACTTAAGTCGGCAATGACTTAAGGCGGTGCAACATGCTCACGCTTACTTAACTCAGGGTGACCACTATGCCCTGCTAACGGAGCAATCGACTTAAGTCGGCAATGACTTAAGGCGGTGCAACATGCTCACGCTTACTTAACTCAGGGTGACCACTATGCCCTGCTAACGGAGCAATCGACTTAAGTCGGCAATGACTTAAGGCGGTGCAACATGCTCACGCTTACTTAACTTAGGGTGACCACTATGCCCTGCTAACGGAGCAATCGACTTAAGTCGGCAACGACTTAAGGCGGTGCAACATGCTCACGCTTACTTAACCCGGGGTGACCACTATGCCCTACAAACGGAGCAATTGACTTAAGTCGGCGACGACTTAAGGCGATGCAACATGCTAACGCTTACTTAACTCAGGGCGACCACTATGCCCTACTAACGGATCAATCGGCTTAAGTTGGCAACAACTTAAGACCGGTGCAACATGCTCGCGCCTATGTAATTCAGGGGATGACTTCTATATCCCGCAAACAAATTTCATAATCATCATGCGTCATTACTGCCAACTCACGAACTAATAAATTCTGATACAATGAGAGAGTAATTATGTCATTCGAATGATAAACTGATGTCCTCTAACAAATACTCGATCATGCTAACCGCGCGCTCGGAGCACGCAAAATGTTTCTCTATTTTACAATGTCTTTCTCAGGAGCGACCGACGAAGAAGGGCGACTCGAGGAATCAGGGGTAGCATTCACGTCAGCCCTTATGTCTTCAGGAACAACCATGCCGGGTCTCCTCATCAAGATTCGTCCCGCCCGAATAGCCTTGTCCAGGGCTTTGTCGCGCTGGGCCTTGAGAGTAACAGAAGTTTCTTCAGCGACTTTAGCAGCCAGTCGAGCAGTCTCTAACTCCTGGGCAACGGATTTTTTGGAAGCTCGGAGTTCTTTGATAGTAGCATCCTTTGCTGATATCAACTGCTTGAGCCGGGTTACCTCATCCATGGATTCCTGCAGCTTACAACGTTGGAGGTCTAATTCTTCCATGGTGAAGCGATGACTTCTCTCCAAGATAGTTAGCGAATTGCTGTCAAGATTGTCACGAGAAGCAGCAAGGATACGCTTTTCTTCCTGCGAGCAAAAGTCAGTTCCTTCAAAAACCAAGCAAGTAATAGGAGCACAGCAAGGCAAGGCACAGTTTTGTATATTACCTTTTCAGAATCAAGCTGAGCATGAAGGGAAGAATTCAGGGCATTGGCGTCATCTAAAGCAGCAGAAACTTGACCCAGTTCAATTTGGCCCTGAGAGTACTTCTCCTCAAAGTCAGTGCACCGCTGAGCCAATTCAGCCAGATCTCGGGAGTGTTTTTCCTCAAGAATTGAAATCTGTCGAGTCACTCCTAGCGAGAGATAATCAAACAAAATGGGGTCAAAAGGTAAGGCAGTCCACAGCGAAGGCAGAGAGAAGCAAAAAAGCACTAACCAGCATTGGTTGCCTCCAATTCAGAGACGCGACGTTGAAGTGACACTGGGTTCCAACGTGCAAGAGATGAAGCTACCTCCGGGGTGGAAGCACCCTGAAGCCTCAGCTGGCTGGCCATCCCATCCACCAAAGCCTGATGAGGAAAACAGACGAGTGTGACAACAGCAGTTCAGGCAATATAAAATTCAAGTTAAAATACATCACAGTACCTGGAGGTTGGAGAAGAACGAAGGGATCCCCAAATCAGGAGAAATCAGTTGATAAGCAGATGTAAAGCCACCACCCGGAGCAGTTTGCAACGAATCAGCAGAGATCAACTCAGTACCTTCAACAGAGCCCAACACTCGGTCAGCAGGGGCGCTGCCCTCTAAAGCGATTCCCTGGTCCAAATTCTGGGCTACCACCATACAGCCAGAGTGTGGAGGAGATCCCGCGTGAACGTCCATGGAGGTACAGGAAGGAGACCCTGCTCGGGCATCCTCGGGGGCTGGGTCATAGTTGGCACTGCCCATTTGAGCCGGATCATCCCCGGCAGTACCCTCGGGGGCTGGGCAGTGGCTTACACTCTCCACCCGAGCTAAGTCATCCCCGGCGACACCCTCGGGGGCTGGGCATATGACAGCACCACTCTTGAGGTCCAAGTTCTCTGCAATAACCACTTCTAAGGTTGATGGGCCCTCATCTACCTCCATAGGACCAGGACGATTCAAGTCAGTCTCCCGGCCCTCAAGATCGCGCTCTAAGGTCAACGAGGCACGGGATGACCTCAACCCAGCATCGGGCACGTCAGCACAAGCCTTCATTGCACCATCATCCACTGGCTCCGATAACAAGTCCTCTGGGACCATATCCTCAAGAGTTTGATCAAAGTTGGCCAGAGACAGTTCTTGTAGACCAATGAGGGCAGACAAAGCAGGAGAGGGAACTCCACTACTCTCACCACTGGCGATGAACTGCTGGCTGTTCTTTTGAGTCAAAGGAACCTCATTCTCTTCCCCCTCGTCATCCACAACGACAACACAAGCAGCACACCCATTGGGATCAGCAATAGGTGGAGCACCCACATTAGGATCGGTAGCAGTTTGGGTACACCCATTGGGGTCAGTGCCAGTAAGTCCAGTCGCAGGCATTTCTTCAGCAGCAGGAACTGAGGTACCAGCATCCTCATCAAAACTGGATACTCGCCGGACGCGTCTTCTTTTCTTCTTTTGCTCATCAGCAGAAGGCTCAGGCTGATTGGTTCGGCTAGGGCGCCTCGGGCGAGTACTGACAGGTTTCTGAACATCCGAAGTTGTATCAACCTCTGGGAGGGGCACTACTGCTAATGTACCAGCAGGAGCAGCGTCGGAAGAATCCTCAGCTAGCAGATCAAGCATGGCATTTATATCTGCATCACTAGGGTTCAGGGGCACCTCAAAATGGACTTGCCGTTCGTCATCAGGAATCTCCCCAAGCGAAGCAACCAAAGCACTGACTTCTTCAGCAGAGGGTCACGCTCTAAGGCCCAAATTGCCATCAGTCACAGGTGGATTTGACACGAAAAGGGTGAAGGCTTTGGCAGGAGGCAAGTTCCAGGCCAAGTACGCCACCGGAGCACCAACATTGGACACCTTGCCCCTGAGAATCATTTCCAGTCGGCTCACCAAGTCTGCAGAAGGGATTCTCCTGTTGGTAACCCGAGTTGAGTCGGCTAGCCCTCGATACAGATAAGCTGGGTAGACCCTATCTTTCAGTGGCTGAATGTTCTTGAAAACGAAGTCAGCGACCACAGCTTCAGCAGTTAGACCTCTCTCTTTCAGCAGTCCAACTTCAGCTAGCAACACACCCGCTTCAGCTACCTCCTCATCTGTGGGAGACTCGGTCCAGCTTGGGGTGCGAACGTCTGGCTGTCTTCCCGACTGGGAGGGGAGAGAATTTCCATAATTATCAACTATGAACCACTCTAGACGCCATCCCTTAATACTGTCTTTAAGGTGAATCTCAAGATACTCAGTCTTCCGTCCGCGGCGCATCTCCAAACTGGCACCTCCGACCAACTGATGTTGTCCCCCGGCCATCCCAGGGCGACAATGATACAGGTATTTCCATAAGCCGAAATGCGGCAGCACGCCAAGAAAGGCTTCGCATAAGTGAACGAAGATGGAGATTTGCAGAATTGAGTTAGGGTTCAGATGGGTCAGGTTAATGTGGTAGAAATCAAGGAGACCGCGGAAAAAGGGAGAGATGGGAAGGCCAAGGCCGCGGAGAAGAAAAGGGGCGTAAACTACAGACTCGTGGGTATCCTCTGTCGGGACAGTAGTCCCGTGGCAAATCCGCCAAGAACAGAGTTCCCGCGGAGGAAGAACCCCGATGGACACAAGGTGGAGGAGTTCAGCTTCGGAAATGATGGACATGTGGTTACCTGCAAAAGGCAACTGGCTGTTGGGATCGATTGGAGGAATCACCACAGCGGACGAGCTCGCGGTCTTCCTCTTGGGCGCCATCTCGATTCTACCAGCGAGCAGAGTGGAGGCGAGCGGCAGAGAGGATTCGGAAGCGGGAATGCAAGAACTAGGGCACGGAAAGCAAAGGCGGCTAAAAGCGCAGCTCTTATGGGATATTCTTGAGCCAGATACCGTTTCAAAAAGTGCCCAGTCATCACCCGGCGGTTATTTCCAAAACCAGCGTACCACGTGGTCACCCGGCAGTTATCCCCAGAACAGCAATGCGCCACCTCATCACTCGGCCACCATCCTCAAAGTGGCTCGGGCGGCTTGCCGTCACTCGGCGTTGCTTTTAAAACGCTGATTTCGTATTCAGTCGCTCGGCATTACTTCTAAAATGCCGACGTCGGCCTCCAGTCACTCGGCGTTGCTTCTAAAACGCTGATTTCGTATTCAGTCGCTCGGCATTACTTCTAAAATGCCGACGTCGACCTCCAATCACTCGGCGTTGCTTCTAAAACGCTGATTTCGTACTCAGTCGCTCGACATTACTTCTAAAATGCCGACGTCGACCTGCCGTCACTCGGCGTTGCTTCTAAAACGCTGTTTTCATGTTCAGTTGCTTGGCATTACTTCTAAAATGCCGAAGCCGACCTCCAGTCACTTGGCGTTGCTTCTAAAACGTGGATATCATATTCAGTCACTCGGCGTTGCTTCTAAAACGTTGATATCATGTTCAGTTACTCGGCGTTGCTTCTAAAAACGCAGACACAATCTTCAGTTACTCGGCAGTTACTTCTACAAGCGCCGACACCACCTACAAAGTTACTCGGCAACCATTTCAGAAAACATCAGTTCAATGCTCGAGTATTTCGCTTACTCTTTCAAAGGAATTACACTCACAAGTAAATGGGGAAGTCATCAAAAGAGAAGCCAAACGTCATTCTTTCATTCAAAGGGAAGTTAATAAACTTACAAATCAACTCTTCGCGAGTTGATACTCCCCTACTATTGCTACATTACATTACTACTACTACACTACGCTATACTACTCTACATTACCACTACATTATTCTAACTATACTTGTCGGGGACCATAATTAGGGGTACCCTCAAGACGCCTAATTCTCAGCTGGTAACCCCCATCAGCATAAAGCTGCAGAGGCCTGATGGGTGCGATTAAGTCAGGAATCAGTCCATACGAGCGACTCGATCACGCCTCGCCCGAGCCTAGCCTCGGGCAAGGGCAGCCAACCTCGAGGGGTTTCCGTCTCGCCCGGGGCCCCCCTTTTTAACGGCGGACACATCTCCGGCTCGCCCGAGGCCTTGCCTTCGCTAAGTAGCAACCCTGACTAAATCGCCGCGCCGACCGACCGAGTCGCAGGAGCATTTAACGCAAAGGTAGCCTGACACCTTTATCCTGACGCGCGCCCCCCGGCAGAGCCGAAGTGACCGCCGTCACTTCGCCGCTCCACTGACCGGTCTGATAGAAGGACAGCACCGCCTGCGCCACTCCGACTGCAGTGCCACTTGATAGAGTGAGACTGACAGGCAGTCAGGCCTTGCCAAAGGCGCCATAGGAAGCTCCACCCGACCCAGGGCTCGGACTCGGGCTAGGCCCCGGAAGACGGCGAACTCCGCTCTGCCTGACCCAGGGCTCGGACTCGGGCTAAGGCCCCGGAAGACGGCGAACTCCGCTCCGCCCGACCCAGGGCTCGGACTCGGGCTAAGGCCCCGGAAGAGGGTGAACTCCGCTCCGCCCGACCCAGGGCTCGGACTCGGGCTAGGCCCCGGAAGACGGCGAACTCCGCTCCGCCTGACCCAGGGCTCGGACTCGGGCTAAGGCCCCGGAAGACGGTGAACTCCGCTCCGCCCGACCCAGGGCTCGGACTCGAGCTAAGGCCCCGGAAGACAGCGAACTCCGTTCCGCCCGACCCAGGGCTCGGACTCGGGCTAGGCCCCGGAAGACGACGAACTCCGCTTCGCCCGACCCCAGGGATCGGACTCCGCCCTGGCCTCTGCCGAACGACCTCCACCTCGCCCGACCCAGGAGCTCGGGCTCGGCCTCGGCCATGAAAGACAGACTCGACCTCGGCTTCGGAGGAGCCTCCACGTCGCCCGACCTAGGGCACAAGCCCGCCACGTCAACAGGAAGCGCCATCATCACCCTACCCTGAGCCGACTCGGGCCGCAGAGAACAAGACCGGTGTCCCATCTGGCTAGCTCCGCCAGATAGGCAATGATGGCGCCCCGCTGGCCCCGTGACGACGGCGGCTCTCAGCTCCCTTACGGAAGCAGGGGGACGTCAGCAAGGACCCAACCGCTCCGACAGCTGTCCCTCCACCAGGCTCCGTTGCTCCTCCGACAGCCACGACACCACACCAGCTGGGTGCCAAGATCTCTCCGGCTGCCACATTGGCATGTACTTAGGGCGCTAGCTCTCCCCCGCTAGACACGTAGCACTCTGCTACACCCCCATTGTACACCTGGATCCTCTCCTTACGCCTATAAAAGGAAGGACCAGGGCCTTCTTAGAGAAGGTTGGCCGCGCGGGGACGAGGACGGGGCAGGCGCTCTCTTGGGGCCGCTCGCTTCCCCCACCCGCGTGGACTCTTGTAACCCCCTACTGCAAGCGCACCCGACCTGGGCACGGGACGAACACGAAGGCCGCGGGATTTCCACCTCTCTCACACCCGTCTCCGGCCACCTCGCTTCCCCCTTCACGCTCGCCCACGCGCTCGACCCATCTGGGCTGGGGCACGTGGCACACTCACTCGTCGGCTTAGGGACCCCCCGGTCTCGAAACGCCGACAGTTGGCGCGCCAGGTAGGGGCCTGCTGCGTGTTGACGAGTAGTTTCCCGTCAAGCTCCAGATGGGCAGCCTCCAATGACCTCTCCAACCCGAGACGGTGCTCCGTTTCGGGAGTCTCGAGTTCATGTCTCTCGACGGCAGCTATGACATGATACTCCTTCCACCACCGCGCGACGACGACAATGGCGGCCGATAGCCCGCCCGCCGGTGGCGGAATCGACGACGTCTTCCCCGCGTGGTGGAAGAACAACATTCGAGCTCGCCCCATCCTCTCCCTCGCCATCGGAGGAGGAGGCGGGGCAACCAAGGCCGAGCGGGAGGCCGCGCTCTGTCGGCTGTCGAGCGAATCGACGTCCCCAGCGCCCCAACGGAGGGCGCGTCGGGCGTCGACCTCGCGTTCGAGACGAAGGCGAGCGCCGTCCCCCCGCGACACGCCAATCCCGAGCAAGTTGACGACGCCAGCACGCTCGCGGAGGGCCTGCAGGACGTCGCCCTCGTACCCAAGACGACGACGCAATCAGTCCCCGACGTGACTATGTCGCTCCTCGTCGACCAAAAGGTACCAACTGATTCCCATCCTACGTCATTTCGACTCGGCCTCAACCCGCCTAGCGAACTCGCTTTGGCGGGCGCTCACGTTGAGGCGAGTGCAACCCCTCTGGGGTTTCGTATGCGGTCGCCTTGGGACCGATTGACGGACGTCTCGACCTACGGGCCCTCTGGGTCCGAGGAAGATGACGATCCCAGCGTCTGTTGGGATTTCTCTGGATTTGGCAACCCCAGTGCCATGCGGGACTTTATGACCGCATGTGACTACTGCCTCTCCGACTGTTCCGACGGCAGCCGCAGCCTTGACGACAAGGACTGTGGCCCATGCCGCGAATGTTTCCACGTCGAGCTAGGGGATCCCTCCGAAGGCAACCATCTCGGCATGCCGGAGGACGGTGATCTCCCTAGGCCGGTGCCTCGCGCCGACATCCCGTGGGAGCTAGCTGTGGTCCCCGTTCCGGCGGGGGGTCACGACCCACAGCTCGAGCAAGTCCGCGGGGCACAGGCCAGGCTCGACGAGGGAGCAGGAGCGCTCGAGTCGATCCACCGGGACGTCGGGCAGGTATGGGTGGGCCAACCCCCAGCCAGAGAAATACGTCACCTGCCCCAGGGTTTCCAGCACCGCGTCGCCAACGATGTCAGGGACAGGCCGCCACCCGCATCCAGCGGGGTCGGTCAGAACCTGGCAGCCGCAGCGATGCTCCTCCGCGCGATGCCAGAACCATCAACCACTGAGGGTCGGCAAATCCAGGGAGAGCTCAAGAATCTCCTGGAAGGCGCTGCGGCCCGGCGGGCCGAGAGCTCTGCCTCCCGAAGGCAGGGGTACCCCTCGGAACCTCATGCCGCGACTTCCCGATTCATGCGGGAAGCCTCGGTCTACACCGGGCGCACGCGCAACACCGCGCCTGCGGCCCCGGGCCACCTCGGCAACGAGCACCATCGTCGCGACCGTCGGGCCCGCCTCGACGAAAGGGTGCGCCGAGGCTACCACCCCAGGCGTGGGGGACGCTACGACAGCGGGGAGGATCGGAGTCCCTCGCCCGAACCACCCGGTCCGCAGGCCTTCAGCCGGGCCATCCGGCGGGCGCCGTTTCCGGCCCGGTTCCGACCCCCGACTACCATCACAAAGTACTCGGGGGAAACGAGGCCGGAATTGTGGCTCGCAGACTACCGCCTGGCCTGCCAACTGGGTGGAACGGACAACGACAACCTCATCATCCGCAACCTCCCCCTGTTCCTCTCCGACACTGCTCGCGCCTGGTTGGAGCACCTGCCTCCGGGGCAGATCTCCAACTGGGATGATTTGGTCCAAGCCTTCGCCGGCAATTTCCAGGGCACGTACGTGCGCCCCGGTAATTCCTGGGACCTCCGAAGCTGCCGGCAACAGCCGGGAGAGTCTCTTCGAGACTACATCCGGCGATTCTCGAAGCAGCGCACCGAGCTGCCCAACATCACTGACTCAGATGTCATTGGCGCGTTCGTTGCCGGCACCACCTGCCGCGACCTGGTGAGCAAGTTGGGTCGCAAGACCCCCACCAGGGCGAGCGAGCTGATGGACATCGCCACCAAGTTCGCCTCTGGCCAGGAGGCGGTCGAGGCCATCTTCCGAAATGACAAGCAGCCCCAGGGCCGCCCCTCGGAAGAGGCTCTCGAGGCGTCTACTCCGCGCGGCGCCAAGAAGAAAGGCAAGAAGAAGTCGCAAGCGAAACGCGACGCCGCCGACGCGGACCTTGTCGCCGCCGCCGAGTACAAGAACCCTCGGAAGCCCCCCGGAGGTGCTAACCTCTTCGACAAGATGCTCAAGGAGCCGTGCCCCTACCATCAGGGGCCCGTCAAGCACACCCTCGAGGAGTGCGTCATGCTTCGGCGCCACTTCCACAAGGCCGGGCCACCCGCAGAGGGTGGCAGGGCCCGCGACGACGACAAAAAGGAAGATCACCGAGCAGGAGAGTTCCCCGAGGTCCGCGACTGCTTCATGATCTACGGAGGGCATGCGGCGAATGCCTCGGCTCGGCATCGCAAGCCAGAGCGTCGGGAGGTCTGCTCGGTGAAGGTGGCGGCGCCAGTCTACCTAGACTGGTCCGACAAGCCCATCACCTTCGACCAAGCTGACCACCCCGCCCACGTGCCGAGCCCGGGGAAGTACCCGCTCGTCGTCGACCCCATCATCGGCGACGTCAGGCTCACCAAGGTCCTGATGGATGGGGGCAGCTGCCTCAACATCATCTACGCCGAGACCCTCAGGCTCCTGCGCGTCGATCCGTCCTCCGTCCGAGCAGGCGCTGCGCCCTTCCACGGGATCATTCCTGGGAAGCGCGTCCAGTCCCTCGGACGGCTCGACCTTCCTGTCTGCTTCGGAACGCCCTCCAACTTCCGAAGGGAGATTTTGACGTTCGAGGTGGTCGGGTTCCGAGGAACCTACCACGCGGTATTGGGGAGGCCATGCTACGCGAAGTTCATGGCCGTCCCCAACTACACCTACCTGAAGCTCAAGATGTCGGGCCCCAACGGGGTCATCACCGTCGGCCCCACGTACAAACACGCGTTCGAATGCGACGTGGAGTGCGTGGAGTACGCCAAGGCCCTCGCCGAGTCCGAGGCCCTCATCGCCGACCTGGAGAACCTCTCCAGAGAGGTGCCAGACGTGAAGCGACACGCCGGCAACTTCGAGCCAGCGGAGACGGTTAAGGCCGTCCCTCTCGACCCCAGTGGCGACACCTCCAAGCAGATCCGGATCGGTTTCGGGCTCGACCCCAAATAGGAAGCAATGCTCGTCGACTTTCTCCGCGCAAATGCCGACGTCTTTGCGTGGAGTCCCTCGGACATGCCCGGCATACCGAGGGATGTCGCCGAGCACTCGCTGGATATTCGGGCCGGAGCCCGACCGGTCAGGCAGCCTCTGCGCCGATTCGACGAGGAGAAGCACAGAGTGATAGGCGAGGAGATCCACAAGCTAATGGCAGCAGGGTTCATCAAAGAGGTATTCCATCCTGAATGGCTTGCCAACCCTGTGCTTGTGAGAAAGAAAGGGGGGGAAATGGCGGATGTGTGTAGACTACACTGGTCTCAACAAAGCATGTTCGAAGGTTTCCTACCCTCTACCTCGCATCGATCAAATCGTGGATTCCACTGCTGGGTGCGAAACCCTGTCTTTCCTCGATGCCTACTTAGAGTATGATCAAATCAAGATGAAAGAGTCCGACCAGCTCGCGACTTCTTTCATCACGCCCTTCGGCATGTACTGCTATGTCACCATGCCGTTCGGTTTGAGGAACGCGGGTGCGACGTACCAGCGGTGCATGAACCATGTGTTTGGCGAACACATCGGTCGTACGGTCGAGGCCTACATCGATGACATCGTAGTCAAGACAAGGAAAGCCTCCGACCTCCTCTCCGACCTTGAAGTGACATTCCGGTGTCTCAAGGCAAAGGACGTCAAGCTCAATCCCGAGAAGTGTGTCTTCGGGGTGCCCCGAGGCATGCTCCTGGGGTTCATCGTCTCCGAGCGGGGCATCGAAGCCAACCCGGAGAAGATCGCAGCCATCACCAGCATGGGGCCCATCAAGGACTTAAAAGGTGTACAGAGGGTCATGGGATGTCTCGCGGCCTTGAGCCGTTTCATCTCACGCCTCGGCGAAAGAGGCCTGCCTCTGTACCGCCTCTTAAGGAAGGCCGAGTGCTTCACTTGGACCCCTGAGGCCGAGGAAGCTCTCGGGAGCCTGAAGGCGCTCCTCACCAAGGCGTCTATCTTGGTACCCCCAGCTGATGGAGAAGCCCTCTTGGTCTACGTCGCCGCGACCACTCAGGTGGTTAGCGCCGCGATTGTGGTTGAAAGGCAAGAAGAGGGGCATGCATTGCCCGTTCAGAGGCCAGTTTACTTCGTCAGCGAGGTGCTGTCCGAAACCAAGATCCGCTACCCACAAGTTCAGAAGCTACTGTACGCAGTGATCCTGACGAGGCGAAAGTTGCGACATTACTTCGAGTCTCATCAGGTAACTGTGGTGTCATCCTTCCCCCTGGGGGAGATCATCCAGTGTCGAGAGGCCTCGGGCAGGATCGCAAAGTGGGCGGTGGAAATCATGGGCGAGACAATCTCGTTCGCCCCTCGGAAGGCCATCAAGTCCCAGGTATTGGCGGACTTCGTAGCTGAATGGGTCGACACCCAGCTGCCGACGGCTCCGATCCAACCGGAGCTCTGGACCATGTTTTTCGACGGGTCGCTGATGAAGACGGGAGCCGGCGCGGGCCTGCTCTTCATCTCACCCCTCGGGAAACACCTACGCTATGTGCTGCGCCTCCATTTCCCGGCGTCCAACAATGTGGCTGAGTACGAAGCTCTGATCAACGGATTGCGAATCGCCATCGAGCTAGGGGTCCGACGCCTCGACGCTCGCGGCGACTCGCAGCTCGTCATCGACCAAGTCATGAAGAACTCCCACTGCCGCGACCCGAAGATGGAGGCCTACTGCGATGAGGTTCGGCGCCTGGAAGACAAGTTCTACGGGCTCGAGCTAAACCACATCGCCCCGCTACAATGAGACTGCGGACGAGCTGGCAAAAATAGCCTCGGGGCGAACGACGGTTCCCCCGGACGTCTTCTCCCGGGATCTGCACCAACCCTCCGTCAAGATCAACGACACGCCCGAGTCCGAGGTACCCTCAGCCCAGCCCGAGGCGTCCTCGGTTCAGCCCGAGGTACCCTCGGCCCCCGAGGGCGAGGCGCTGCGCATCGAGGAGGAGCGGAGCGGGGTCACGCCTGATCAAGATTGGCAGACCCCGTACCTGCAATATCTCCGCCAAGGAGAGCTACCCCTCGACCAAGCCGAGGCTCGGCGGGTAGAGCGACGCGCCAAGTCGTTCATCTTGCTGGGCGATGAGAAGGAGCTCTACCACCGCAGCCCCTCGGGCATCCTCTAGCGATGCATCTCCATCGCCGAAGGTCAGGAACTCCTGCAAGAGATACACTCGGGGGCTTGCGGCCATCATGCAGCGCCTCGAGCCCTCGTCGGGAACGCTTTCTGGCAAGGCTTCTACTGGCCGACGGCGGTGGCTAACGCCACTAGAATTGTCCGCACCTGCGAAGGGTGTCAATTCTATGCGAAGTAGACCCACCTGCCCGCTCAGGCTCTGCAGACGATACCCATCACCTGGCCCTTCGCTGTGTGGGGTCTGGACCTCGTCGGCCCTCTGCAGAAGGCGCCCGGGGGCTACACGCACCTGCTGGTCGCCGTCGACAAATTCTCCAAGTGGATCGAGGTTCGACCCCTGAACAGCATCAGGTCCGAGCAGGCGGTGGCGTTCTTCACCAACATCATCCATCGCTTCGGGGTCCCAAACTCCATCATCACCGACAACGGCACCCAGTTCACAGGCAGAAAATTCTTGGATTTTTGCGAGGATCACCACATCCGGGTGGACTGGGCTGCCGTAGCTCATCCCATGTCGAATGGGCAAGTAGAGCGTGCCAACGGCATGATTCTACAAGGGCTCAAGCCTCGGATTTACAACAACCTCAACAAGTTCGACAAGCGATGGATGAAGGAACTCCCCTCGGTGGTCTGGAGCCTGAGGACAACGCCGAGCCGGGCCACGGGTTTCACGCCGTTCTTCCTGGTCTACGGGGTCGAGGCCGTCTTGCCCACTGACCTAGAATACGGCTCCCCGAGGACGAGGGCCTACGACGATCAAAGCAACCAAGCTAGCCGAGAAGACTCGCTGGACCAGCTGGAAGAGGCTCAGGACAGGGCCTTACTACACTCGGCGCGGTATCAGCAGTCCCTGCGACGCTACCACGCCCGAGGGGTCCGACCTCGAGACCTCCAGGTGGGCGACCTAGTGCTTCGGCTGCGGCAAGACGCCCGAGGGAGGCACAAGCTCACGCCCCCCTGGGAGGGGCCATTCGTCATCGCCAAAGTTCTGAAGCCCGGAACGTACAAGCTGGCCAACAGTCAAGGCGAGGTCTACGACAACGCTTGGAACATCCAACAGCTACGTCGCTTCTACCCTTAAGATGTTTCCAAGTTGTTCATATACCTCGCACCCACGCAAAGTTTAGTCAACAAGGAAGGGCCGGCCTCGCCTCGGCAAAGCCCGACCCTCCCTCGGGGGCTTGGAAGGTGGAAAGATACGGTGCATAAGGGAGCAAGAAGACATGGTCGCCTTACGAAAGGGGTCGCCCTCCTTTTAAAGGCGACTCTCCCTGCTTGCACCCCCAACCGTCACGGGCTGAGTCTTCTCCAACACGCTCCAAAGCCCTCCCCTGTGGCGCGGGGGCTAGGTCCCGCATGTCATGCAGACCGGCTCCGAGCAGAAGAAGCCAAACCGCCGCGCGTGGTGCACGCAACCGCCCAGCGGTTACAAGTGACCCTCCACTTTTGCCCAGACCAACGGGCGAAAGGGGCGGGCAGCCATGCAGGCGGCATGCAACCGCGCCAAGTGGACGCGCTTCTCCGACTCCCGACACGCCAGCATGGAGGCCCAGGCCCACGCGTCGCGCGACTGGCGCGCCGGATGCTGCATGCAAGCAACTGTACCGCCTGTGCTACCACCGCGCCTCCTCAATTGCGGAACCAATACCGCGACTCGAGGCGACCCTGCGCGCGACCCAGCAGCGCCAGCCTGGCGCGGCGGCCAACGCGGCCAAAGGTGGGCCGGCAGTAATGACGGTGGCAGGCGCACGGGAGCAGCGGACACGTCGTCAGCCAAGCTCACGTCCCATCCGGGGGCAGCAAGAGAACCCCCTCTCACGACGTGAAGACAACGCGCCCGTGGTCCGTTCCTCGAACGGCTCGCGCACGCGCAACGGCAGCCCCGCCAACTACTCGCCCCGTCGCATTAACTCCGCGGCTGGACAGGCGACGCTTCGCCTTCGCCGAAACAACCGCGCCAAAAAAGGTACGCCGCGTCGTTCGGTTTCGTATCCTTTTTCCTTTTTTCCTCTTTCTCTATCTCTTGCGACAAGGACCGGGAAAGGGGGATACCCCGAAAGGGGTCCTTCCCCGTGAAGGAACCAGGCTCCGAGCCTCCTTACTGATCAGGGGTTCGAAGGCTGGCCCCCCGAAGGGTTCAACAGCCGCCTCAGATCGCGTGGGCCCTACACCCACTACTGGTCAGAGGTTCGAAGGCCGGCCCCCCGAAGGGTTCCACGGCCGCCTCAGGCTACTCGGGCTCCACGCCCATTACTGATCAGGGGTTCGAAGGCTGGCCCCCGAAGGGTTCACAGTCGCCTCAGACACCGAGCGAGGGATGACCAGGGGTACGTTCGATACATAACCAAGGCTCGGGCTGCGCTCCCGAGGTACCCTAGGACATTTCCGAGACCAGCGGGAGTGATCTTGTAACGGAATCCCATCGGAGGGAGGCATCGAGCCCTCGGACCCTGTCGCCAGGGGACCGGGTCCGGCAGATCACCCGCAGGTACTTTTGGGCGTGCCTCTGGGCCCCTAGCCGACCCCCAACGAACGGGGCACGGACGTCCACTCGGATTACCCGCTTGCAGCTCACCGGAGACACCATGTTCGGTGCCCATCGAGGGTAACATGGCGCTCTCCCCCCCTCCTCCTTGCGGAAAGGCGACGTAGGGGCGTATGTAAAAAAGCCGAGTCTGTCCCTGATCGCCCTCTCGCCCTGTGCGGAGGCTCGGGGGCTGCTCTCGCAAACCCGGCTCCGGCCGAGTTGACAGCGTCAACATACCAGCCCGAGAACTTGGGCCCTGACCGTGCACCCGGGCTACGGCCAGTTCGCATGAGGGAACCACCAGACCAGCCGAAGCATTACGCAAGGCATTAAGACCTCGAAGGAGTGAAACCACTCCTCCGAGGCCTCGGGGGCTACACCCGGCGGGTGCGCTCGCGCGCACCCACCGGAACAAAATGCAACCGAGAAAGGTTGGTCCCCTTGCAAAAAAGTGCGACGAAAGCCTCCAAGCGAGTGCTAACACTCCCTTCGAGGCTCGGGGGCTACTGTCGGGGACCATAATTAGGGGTACCCTCAAGACGCCTAATTCTCAGCTGGTAACCCCCATCAGCATAAAGCTGCAGAGGCCTGATGGGTGCGATTAAGTCAGGAATCAGTCCATACGAGCGACTCGATCACGCCTCGCCCGAGCCTAGCCTCGGGCATGGGCAGCCGACCTCGAGGGGTTTCTGTCTCGCCCGAGGCCCCCCTTTTTAACGGCGGACACATCTCCGGCTCGCCCGAGGCCTTGCCTTCGCTAAGAAGCAACCCTGACTAAATCGCCGCGCCGACCGACCGAGTCGCAGGAGCATTTAACACAAAGGTAGCCTGACACCTTTATCCTGACGCGCGCCCCCCGGCAGAGCCGAAGTGACCGCCGTCACTTCGCCACTCCACTGACCGGTCTGACAGAAGGACAGCGCCGCCTGCGCCACTCCGACTGCAGTGCCACTTGACAGAGTGAGACTGACAGGCAGTCAGGCCTTGCCAAAGGCGCCATAGGAAGCTCCGCCCGACCCAGTGCTCGGACTCGGGCTAGGCCCCAGAAGACGGCGAACTCCGCTCCGCCCGACCCAGGGCTCGGACTCGGGCTAAGGCCCCGGAAGACGGCGAACTCCGCTCCGCCCGACCCAGGGCTCGGACTCGGGCTAAGGCCCCGGAAGACGGCAAACTCCGCTCCGCCCGACCCAGGGCTCGGACTCGGGCTAGGCCCCGGAAGACGGCGAACTCCGCTCCGCCCGACCCAGGGCTCGGACTCGGGCTAAGGCCCCGGAAGACGGCGAACTCCGCTCCGCCCGACCCAGGGCTCGGACTCGGGCTAGGCCCTGGAAGACGGCGAACTCCGCTCCGCCCGACCCAGGGCTCGGACTCGGGCTAAGGCCCCGGAAGACGGTGAACTCCGCTCCGCCTGACCCAGGGCTCGGACTCGGGCTAAGGCCCCGGAAGACGGCGAACTCCGTTCCGCCTGACCCAGGGCTCGGACTCGGGCTAGGCCCCGGAAGACGACGAACTCCGCTTCGCCCGACCCTAGGGATCGGACTCCGCCCTGGCCTCTGCCGAACGACCTCCACCTCGCCCGACCCAGGAGCTCGGGCTCGGCCTCGGCCATGAAAGACAGACTCGACCTTGGCTTCGGAGGAGCCTCCACGTCGCCCGACCTAGGGCACAAGCCCGCCACGTCAACAGGAAGCGCCATCATCACCCTACCCCGAGCCGACTCGGGCCGCAGAGAACAAGACCGGTGTCCCATCTGGCTAGCTCCGCCAGATAGGCAATGATGGTGCCCCGCTGGCCCCGTGACGACGACGGCTCTCAGCTCCCTTACGGAAGTAGGGGGACGTCAGCAAGGACCCAACCGCTCCGACAGCTATCCCTCCACCAGGCTCCGTTGCTCCTCCGACAGCCACGACACCACACCAGCTGGGTGCCAAGATCTCTCCGGCTGCCACATTGGCATGTACTTAGGGCGCTAGCTCTCCCCCGCTAGACACGTAGCACTCTGCTACACCCCCGTTGTACACCTGGATCCTCTCCTTACGCCTATAAAAGGAAGGACCAGAGCCTTCTTAGAGAAGGTTGGCCGCGCGGGGACGAGGACGGGGCAGGCGCTCTCTTGGGGCCGCTCGCTTCCCTCACCCGCGTGGACGCTTGTAACCCCCTACGTACTGCAAGCGCACCCGACCTGAGCGCGGGACGAACACGAAGGCCGCGGGATTTCCACCTCTCTCACGCCCGTCTCCGGCCACCTCGCTTCCCCCCTTCGCGCTCGCCCACGCGCTCGACCCATCTGGGCTGGGGCACGCGGCACACTCACTCGTCGGCTTAGGGACCCCCCGGTCTCGAAACGCCGACAATACTATACTATACTAATATCTAAGAAGACCAGTGGCGTCTAGCCACTGGCCCTGCCCCTGCTGCCGCCGCCGCCCTTGGTGCTGCCCTTGCTGCTGCCGCCCTTGGTGCTGCCCCTGCTACCGCCGCCGTCACCGTCCCTGCCGCCATCGCCGCTGCCCCTGCCACTGCCGCTGCCGTCGCCGTCGCCACTACCGTCATCGTCGCCGTCGTCGTCGTCGTCCTCGTCCTCGCCGCCGCCGTCAGAGTCCTCCTCATCCGAGGAGTACTCCGACTCATCCGAGCCCTCGAGCCCGGAGCGCTCGACGGCCCGGATGTATGACCAGACTTCCGCGGCTATCCCCTGGGAGTCGTCCGAGTCATCGGACGACGCCGGGGGAGAGACGGGAGCCGGAGTTCCCTCGGACTCAGAGGAGGACTCCTCCTCCGAGTATTCTGAGTCACCGAAATCCTCCGATGGAGGAGTCGGTTCGCGCTTGCGCTTGTTGCTCTTGCCCATGGTGGAAGCAGACGGGAGAGAAGAGAAGGAAGCAGTAAAGAACAGCGAAGAGATGTGAAAAAACCAGAGGGGCAACGGCGTTATTTATAGAAGGGAAAGGCAACCGCTCACCTCCAACCGCGGTCACTGAACAGTCGCAAAGCATTCAATAAGCACTTCCACCCGTCTGGAGACACGTCAGGCGGCTGACGCCGTTTCATGCAACACTACACCCATTGGGACTCCAGTCAACAGCGCAAAGGATATGATTACACTCGCCGTCCCATCACATTACTACTCAGAAGCAGCCAGCTAAAACACTCAGTGTACCAAGCCGTCCCTTGCCCACACCCATTGGGGGGGGACGCCCAGGAATTATCAGTATATTTTTCAAAATGGTCACATCTGTGCAGAGCACGCAGTGAATGCCTCAAGACAAAAATGAGATATCAACGAGAGTTAGAGGGAAGCCAAATATAGCCAGTAGAGTGCAAAATATGGTCGATAGACACGACTTGAAGACTAGACAGAGAACGTCCATCAAATGTCCAATCAGTCACAGAGCAAATAAATTACACTACCTAGCAAGATACGGATGGATTGCGAACTCGGCTGCAAAAGACAAAATACATGCTGACCTCTGAAGCATAATATTGATGACATAGCGCGGATGACATCATGCCAACTTTTTTACAAGCAGAAAGGATAATCTTCAGCAAAAGGACATAAAAAGAAGACCTTCGAGCGAATTATCCTCAAAAATCCACTTGAAGGTCGGGGGCTACACCCATTGGGTGCACCTCCGGTGCACCCCATGGATTATCATTCCAAGCCGAGATAGTGCCGATTTCTAAAGCGTGGGACTAGATTAAAAAAGCCAACCGTCAACCAAAATGAAGGAACACAAATGGAAATAATCCCTACTGAAGACCTTCGAGTAGATTATTTTCTAAGATCTACTCGAAGCTCGGGGGCTACACCCATTGGGTGCACCTCTGGTGCACCCAATGAAGTTCAGAATCCTACAAATTGGAATGCCGACCTCTAAGGCACAGACAGGAAACTAGGCTTTGGTCAACGAGTGATTGGAGCAGGAGAAGACAACAGGAAGCCATCTTTCTTCAAATTACCTGCAAGCTGGACCTGGGATCTTCGGGTTGATTACCTCTAAATTAACCCAAAGATCGGGGGCTTGTGGGGGATAGATATCCCCCGGGTCCACTAAAAGAGTAAAGGACCTCACGAAAGGCCCAAGGGCCCAATAAATCGTAAGGTCATTCTTTCGTGGGCCTGGGGAGAAACAACCAGTGAAGCAGAACGATATGAGGCCGGATTGGTACAAGCCCGGACGGCCCACAGCATCGAGCGAATGACCGCAACAGAGATCCGACTTTCCCGCGCTGGAGCCTCCATGCAACGAAGCCATGCGAGGATAAGTCGGCGAGGGTTACGTAGGGATAATCTCAAGAGGTTCACCATCTTTTAGCTACTTGTTGCTATCTTATCCACGTGTACTGCCCCACGGTCGAGTATATAAGGCCTAGGGGGCACCCCTTCAGAACGATCGACCCTTTACTTAGCCACCCACATCAACTCTCTGTATTCTCAATCCAGAGAGCTCTCTTGTAACCACATTCACCAAGCATACTCACCAGGACGTAGGGTGTTACGCATCTCTAAGCGGCCCGAACCTGTAAACCTCGTCCACTGTCCCTCGTGCGATCTGCACGAACCATTTTGCTACAGTTGTCAACACCGTCCTACTCCTAAAACACCTTGAGGGGCAACCCCGGGTGTGCGGTCGGACCCAAAACACCGACAACTGAGGTTAAGAAAAATCAGAGAAGTGTTTAATCGCTCCATGATCTGTTTAAAATAGTAAAACCCTCAGTACATCAAATTAAGGTAGGGTTTGCCATTTAAATCATTTTTGGCCTAAAGTTAAAGAAAAGAGAAAAGGTAGTCAAAAATAAGAACCAGGAAGCACCCACACTTTTGTTGGCTCACTTATTCAGTGTAGTTCACTGGAAAATTTTATTAGACCCTTGTTTAGTACAAAATAAATGAGATACCTTTTATTTTATGAAAACAATGAAAACTTAGGAAAATCTTAGAAAAATAATCCTGAGGGGAAAACACCTCAAACCTTGGGATAACTAATCTTTTGTTATTAGGAATATAGAAAAAATATGAGTTCTGTTGTTTGATATTTTTCAAATAACAAGTTAGTTATAAGTACCTTTTTGGCATTAAACTTTAGAAAATCACAACTAAATATCCAGTAGGTCTTTTTTCTGTGATTTTTAACACAGAGGCCTAATATCACCTAGGAATCTGGACAAAAATAAAATTTGGTACAGCAACTTCACTTAAATTATAGCTATAGTGTAAAATGCCCTTTTACACTTGTTTTTGTTAATTTTGCACAAGTAGTATCTGAATTAATATCCACCTAAAATTTTTAGGAGAACCCACAAATGTTAATATATACCCACTGTAAGTTTTACAACATTTTTGGAAAATGTTGACTAAACCTGATAGTTCAAAACTGCTTAATAAAAAGCAATAGAAAGAGAAAAGGGGAAAAACCTTGGGAGAAATAGATGAAAATACAAAACCCTTAAGTATATCCAAAAAGAAAACCCTAGAGAAACACTAAACTTAATACTGTTTCACGATGCATAACCTTTACAAATGATCATATCATTTTTATGCATATATCTTATTCATTGCATTCGATAGACTGTAATCTCGCTAACGGGGAGTACATCCTCGTGCCGGAGCAAGGAGTTGCTCAGGAGGTAGCCCAGGATCCAGCACCAGAGCCTGCCATCGAGGATCTATCTGCCCCAGCTTTGGAAGGCAAGCCCCAGTTTTATGCATAACCGTTTATATATGCTATTTTACTACACTTAATGTTTGTAGGTTTGTACTGTGCACTTAAGTGTAGGAGTTGACTGAAACCCTAGTTGCATGAACTCAGGATTTCCTTTTGAGATGGATACTAGTATGCTAGGTCGAGTAGTTGCTTTACTAATTAGGAATCTCGGTAGAAGTCGAGTGATTTTTCTAGCACTCGCGTGAGGTCAGGAATTGGTTGTATCCATTTTTATATCAGAATGATGATGGTCTATGGACAACGGTCCATGGGGATGCGTTGTCTACGAGACGGAAATTGGAATAAGGATTAAGGTGTGGTACCGTGTGTCAAGTGTTTGAACGTACTAAACACATGCCGAGAAATATGGTAAATCGGTAAGCCTAGTACCTGAGTGAACCTGCCCGCAGACTTTACCCCTCACGCGACCTGAGAAGTGGTCCCCCATTCCGGTTATGGTGGGTACAAGTGCGGTCACTGCACGACGGCAGTCGGGGTCAGTGAGGCATTGTACGCCAAGGCGGTGAGCCCTGATCTGTTGCCAGGGAATCGATGGGGACGGTTGATGTGTGTGGGGATGGTGTGCCCCTACATGTCGTGTGTTTAGGTTTACCTTGCAAGGTTTAAAAACTCGATTCGAATCGTCTGCTTCTCGCAGCTAATGAGACTGCTTGATCCATGCTGCTACATTGAGTAACAAGTGGAAATGTGTTGATTTGGCAAAAGATGTTGATTGCTAAAAATGTTTGCTACCATGTATGATTAGATAGGAATACATCTAGTCTTAAGAGAGTCACACTAAAATTTCAAAAACAAAAACTTGATTTTAGACTCAGCTAGTGCTTTTGGTAAACCAAACCCCTCAGTCAAACAGCTGCATGTCTAGAGGTAGAGGAGTAGACTCCTCACACCGGGTAAGTCTAGCTGAGTATTAGTATACCTAGCCTTGCTTGTGGCATAATTTTTTACAGGTTCTCTGGATGACATGGTTGCTGGAGTGACTTGGCCGTCCGCCATGCCACCGGGTTGGACAGTCGAGTGGGACCCTACCTCGGCTGAGGAGGAGCATGACGAGTGATGGGACAGGCTTCCCCATCCCTCCATTTATTTATCGTTAGTTTTATTCCGCTGTATTTCAAACAATGACCGTTACTTTGGCTAAAACTCCGATGATGTTGTAATAAATTTAATACTCCTTCATGTTGGTTTTATGCTTTATTGTATTTGCTCTGTGCCTCACCATCGAGTGAGTACATGGTACTTGATCCTGTTAGTGGCCTCGTCGGACTAGATCCGAGGGATTGACGTTTTATTCCTATTTAAGTGTGGTCTAGCCTTTAAGGTGAGACTTAGGCACTTAAGTTAGAATAATTCGGGCGGTTCCGCCACAGCTGGTATCGGAGCTTGTACCACCACAGAGGAATCAGTAAATCGTAAATACCAGCCTTTTCAAAAGTAAAACTTGTTAGAAACAATTGTTGGATAGATCGGTAAGGCGATAGGGATGAACATAGAGCGTGAAGCCTTAGGATTATAGAGGGGTAGTTAGGTGGCTAATTGAGTGAGCCTTACAGGCTACTATAAGGGATGGGAATTTTTCCCTACTCCATATAAGTTAATGTGAGGTCGTTTAGGACGAGCATGCATGCATCATTTAATCAAACTACTTGGTAATTAGCTAAGAGCTTTAAAATGCTATGAGAAATGACAACAAAAGATTAAGTACACTTCATGACCTCAACACAACCTTAGAAAAGCCAGAAATTGATTCCCTTTTATTTTTGTAATTCTTTTTCTTTTTCACTTACGCTTAAACGTACTCAGATGACTTCTCACGGATCCTCGGACGGAGGGAACGCACATTCCCATACGGACGGACTTGCACCAGAGGGCTTTCCCCGCATCGTGTGGGAGGTACTTCAGGAGCCAGATATACGACACTTCCCCAATATACGGTGCAGCTATTCGAGAAGCACCGGGTGCCCCGCTGTAGGGTGAGGATGACCCTGGAGCCACATCCCTTACAGCCAGGCTGGCGTTTGTTGGACTCCGAGTCTTTCGAATATCGGGCTGAAGATACTATCGAGGCCATTGCTCTCCACGGGCTGACCACCTTCTGTGGTTTTCACCCCTTGGAGCTGTCTACTCATCCCATTGGCTTGTTCCCTGGTGAAAAGGAGGACGACCCAATGTGGAAAGACCGAGTGGAGCATGCCAAGGATATATGGGCTCTTTACCCAGGGCAGACTGCTCACTTGACGGTGTGATGCATGGATGCTCTATATCATTTGCAAGTGATGCGAGGAGAAGCAATGTCTCATCTAATGGCATTGTTGGAGGCTACCAAGATCACCTTAGATAACAGAGAGGAATTGGTGGTAGACCTATCCACTGAGATGGTGGAAAAGGACCTGCAGGTGGAACAGATGTCCAACGAGATCCAAGAGCTTGAGGAGCTAGTGGGAACCAGGGAGAACACCATTGAGGTTCTAGAGGATCAGCTAATCAACACTTAGTAGCAACTTGCGGAAGCTAACCAACATTTGGATATGCACCACCAGGAGATCCAGGACATGGAGGCCAATGAGGATGTCGACATCGAGGGAGGAGAGGAGCCGGAGCCTGCGTCTAGCTTGGACACTGCTGGCTCAGGGAGACCACCTTCCCCTGAGTCAAGCGTTGCCTCGTTTGTCCATTGAGTTGCAGGGATAGAGTTAGAAGTGTGTGGCAATAGAACTCCTCGAAGCTAGCTTAGCTTTTGCACCCTTAGGGTACTAGGCTAGACAGAGTTGAGTCTTTTGGATCACTGATGTAATCGTAACAAACTCTTTTGGAAGTATGGATGATGAATGATGTCGGCTTTAATTTATGAAGAAAAGTTTTATGCCACGAAATATCCTTTATGAATTATGCAAAAAAATATTGGTTTTACCCTTTCAAATCTTTCGCCATATATGAACCCTAACATTAGAAGTATGATATTGAGAGCATCCTTAATTTTTCAGATGGCAGGAAGAGCGCGCCATGGACAGAATGAACGCATTCCTCCACCACCGCCACTGCCTCCTACCTTGCAAGAACTGATGGCTCAACAGAATGAAATTCTGCGATAGTTGGCTCAGCGTCAGCCGCCACCTCAGCATTATGGTGGTGGTGACCACCATCAGCAGCCACTTATCAGGAGTTCCTCAGTACGCAGCCACCATTGTTTACTCGGGCTGAGGATCCACTTGATGCTGATGTATGGCTTAGGGTAGTGGAATCCAAATTCCCACTACTCAATGGAGTTTGTTCAGATGTGACTAAGGTCAGGTTCGCCACCCAGCAGCTTCGCGGACCCACGCGGACATGGTGGGACCACTTCCTTGCTATGCAGCCAGTTGACCATGTGGTGGAATGGAGAGAGTTCAAGGCAGCTTTCAGAGGGCATCATATACCAGCAGGCATTATGGACTGCAGGCTCAATGAGTTTTTGGCACTCACTCAGGGAAATCAGACAGTGTTGCAGTACGCTCAGGCCTTCAATGACCTGTGTCAGTATGCTGGATACCACACAGACACTGATGAGAAGAAGCGGGATAGGTTCAGGAGGGGGCTCAGCACTAAGCTCCGTGACCGTCTCAACACCGTCAGGGCCAACAGTTACAATGAGTTAGTCAACATGGCCATTTCTCAGGAGGACTGCATCACAACCCGTCAGGCAGAAAAGAAGAGGAAGGCCCCTGTGGCAGGATCATCAGCTCACCCACAGCGCTTTAGGATTGTATCTGACACTCAGAACAGGGGACCTCAGCAGCAATAGGGACGTTGGGTGATCCGACCACAGCAGCAGCCGCAGGCACCCAACCGCTCTCAGCTCCCAGTTCAGAGGAACAACAATCAGCCACAGCAGCAGCAGTACCGTCAGGTCAATGACAACAGGTGTTTCACTTGTGGTAACACCAGACACTATGCCAAGAATTGCCCCAGAAATCAGCAGAGGTAAGGACAGAATTCCAACCAGAATCAAGGCAAGAGGCAGAAGGTGCAAGTAAGGCAAGGCAGGCTGAACTTCACCACCATGGCTGACATTCCAGAGGGAGCACCCGTCATGACTGGTATCTTTTCCGTTTTGAATAATCCTGCAATCATTCTTTTTGATTCTGGTGCACCACACAGTTTTATCAGTACAAAATTTAGTGCCAAATGCTAGTTACCTTTCCATCACACCGATGGGGGTATTACAATTTCTACACCAGGAGGCAGGGTTGCCACCTATCAAATCAACAGGCATGTGCCTATAAAGTTTGGTAGTCTGATAATTAAAACCACCCTCCTCATCTTGGGTTTGGATAGTGTGGACATCATTTTGGGAACTGACTGGCTATCCAGGCATCAGGCAGTACTTGATATTGCAGCAAGGGCCATTGAGATTCACTCCCCTATGTGTGGTGAGACTACATTATATTTTCCTAACTAGGGTTGTACCCGTTCTTGTGCCTTCACCATGATAGAGTCACCCGTCGAAAGGATTCCAGTGGTCTGTGAATACCCAGATGTTTTTCTAGACGAATTACCGGGGATGCCACCCGACAGAGACATAGAATTCGCGATTGAATTACAACCCAGAACTGCCGCTATATCCAAGAGACCCTATAGGATGCCTCCAGCAGAGTTGGCGGAATTGAAAAAGCAGTTACAAGAATTGTTGGACAAGGGGTTCATTCGCCCAAGTACTTCACCATGGGGATGTTCTGCCTTATTCATGAAGAAGAAAGATGAGAGTCTGAGATTGTGTGTCGATTACCGCCCTCTCAATGTGGTGACCATCAAGAACAAGTATCCATTGCCTCGCATTGATGTATTGTTTGATCAGTTGGTGGGAGCCAAAGTATTCTCCAAGATAGACCTTCGCTCTGGCTATCATCAGATAAAAATCCGGACTAGTGATATTCCGAAGACAGCTTTCTCTACCAGATATGGGCTTTACGAGTACTTGGTGATGTCTTTCGGACTAACCAATGCCCCGTATTATTTCATGTATTTGATGAACTCAGCATTTATGCCAGAGCTGGACGAGTTTGTGGTGGTCTTCATTGATGACATTCTGGTTTATTCCAAGAATGAAGCCGAGCACACTAAGCATTTGCATACCGTACTTCAGAGACTGCGGGACCATCAGTTATATGCTAAGCTGTCCAAATGCGATTTCTGGCTGAGGGAGATTAAATTTTTGGGTCACACCATTTCTCAGGATGGGGTATCAGTTGATCCTGAAAAAGTACAAGAAGTGATGAATTGGAAACCTCCTACCACTGTGCGGCAAATTCGGAGTTTTCTAGGATTGGCAGGGTATTATCGGCGATTTATTCCGGATTTCTTCAGGATTGCCAAGCCAATGACTGAATTATTGAAGAAAGGAGTCAAGTATGAATGGAGCCAGAAATGTGAGGATGCCTTTCATACACTTAGGCAACAATTGACAACAGCACCCGTGCTAGCTCAGCCAGACAACACCAAACCCTTTGAGGTTTATTGTGATGCTTCAGGTACTGGATTGGTATGTGTCTTGATGCAAGATAATAGAGTCATTGCTTATGCCTCCCGAGCACTCAGACCCCATGAGCAGAACTACCCCACACATGATCTGGAGTTAGCAGCCATAGTTCATGCTCTCAAGATATGGAGACATTACTTGATGGGAGCTCATTGTAATATCTATACTGATCATAGGAGTCTCAAGTATATCTTCACTCAGGCTGATCTTAATATGAGGCAGTGAAGATGGTTAGAATTAATCAAGGACTATGATTTGGAAGTACATTACCATCCTGGCAAAGCCAATGTTGTGGCAGATGCCTTAAGTCAGAAGGCCCAGTGCAACTGTGTGAATATGGATGCAAAAATCACCACCCTGTGTGATGAGTTGTGCAAGCTGAAAATAGAAGTTGTTTCCTCCGGTGCCTTAAGTTATATTTCAGTGGAGCCCACCTTACATGAGCAAATAGTCATGGCACAGATTGATGACAAGGGTGTTCAAGTCATTAAGGAAATGATCAAACAAAAGGTGGACAAATACAACTGCTTCTGTCAGGACAGCAAAGAAATTCTATGGTTTGGAGACCGATTGGTTGTTCCTAAGAACCCCGAGCTCAGAAAGAAAATAATGGATAAGGCTCACCTTTCCAAATTTTCCATGCACCCCAGTAGTAACAAGATGTATCATGATCTCAGATCCTTGTACTGGTGGACCAGAATGAAAAGGGAAATTGCTAAGTATATAGCTGAATGCGACACTTGCCAGAGAGTCAAAGCCAGTCATTTGAAGGTAGCAGGCACCTTACAACCCCTTCCCATACCATCTTGGAAATGGGAGGATATTTGCATGGATTTCATTGTGGGATTGCCCAATACCTCCCGACACCACGATTCTATTTGGGTCATTGTGGATAGGTTGACCAAAACAACACATTTCTTGCCAGTACATACCACACACCGGACAGAAAAGTATGCAGAAATTTATATTGATCAAATAGTTCGTCTGCATGGAATACCAAGGACTATTGTGTCTGACCTAGGAGCACCATTTGTAGCACATTTCTAGGAGCAATTGCAAGAATCACTTGGGACCCATGTAATAAGAAGTTCAGCATACCATCCTCAGACAGATGGTCAGGCAGAAAGGGTGAATCAGATTTTGGAAGACATGTTGAGGGCATGTGTGTTGCACTATGGGAAGGATTGGGACAAGTGTTTTTCCTTGGCAGAATTTTCTTATAATAACAGCTACCAATCCAGCCTAAAGATGGCACCTTTTGAGGCCTTGTATGGGAGAAGGTGTAGGACACCGCTAAATTGGTCACAAGCTGTGAGAGAGGGAAATTTTTGGACCTAACCTGGTTCTCGAAGCAGAGGAAAAAGTCAGAGTCATTAAGAAGAACTTGGAAGCTGCTCAGGCCAGACAAAAGAGCTATCATGATAAGAGGAGGAAGCCTCTACAGTTTGAAGTGGGAGATCATGTTTATCTTAAGGTGTCACCCACCAAGGGGGTTCAGAGATTTGGAATCAAGGGCAAGTTAACTCCTCGCTACATTGGGCCCTATGAGATCAAAGAGATTTGTGGACCTGTGGCATATCAATTGAAGTTGCCACCCCATATGTTAACAGTTCATGATGTGTTCCACGTATCTCAGCTGCGAAAGTGTGTCCGCTTACCCACGGAGGTGCTACTTGAACCAGAATTGGAGATAGAACCAGACTTATCCTATCAAGAGCACCCCGTCAAGGTATTGGATCAAAAGGAGAGATCAATGCGGGCAAGGTCAATCAGGATGTATAAGGTTCAGTGGAGTCACCATTCAGTGGAAGAGGCTACGTGGGAGACTGAGGATTTTCTACGTTCTCGCTTCCCCGACTTTCTGCCCAAAGGAGTCGGTATGTAATCCAAAACCCCACCCCCACCTACCCTTTGAATCTAAATGTAAGAAAAACTTAGATGTTAAAGGTATTGTAAGCTTTGAAAATGAGTTTAAAAGGGCTTCCTTCTGAAGTTGCAAAGAGAATGGCATTCGAAGAGCAGTTAACTAGAGAAACCTGGATAAAGGAAAATGCAACACCCCAGCATGCCTTCTTGGTACCCCCTCTAAAGGACCCCTACCCAAAATCTCGGGACGAGATTCCTTTAAGGGGGAGGGCTGTAACACCCCAGGTGTTACTTAGGGTTTTCACTCAAGCCTACACTATTGAACCCATCATCACATGTGGTTTAGTTTGAACAAAAGACACCAAACTTGGGGGTCAAGATCCTAAATAGGTGTAACCCATCTCAGAAGTCATGCTTTGGCCTTATCATGCACCTAAAGAGGAGAGAATGGCTCAAACCCTAATTCAAATCCCTTTAGGCAAATGGAGCCCTAGAGGGGAGTATAGTAAAAAGGCTATGTGAACCACATTATCATGACTTGGGCTAATTATAAAAGTTGTATTACACTTAATACCCTACAAAAGATAGTAAGAGTGTGACCCCAAAAAGGCTTCAAAAAACCCCAAAAAGGGTCACCAAAGAGAAGGGCATAAAAGAAAAATCAAAATTTCCTCAATTTCAAAACCAGCCCTCTTTCAAAGATCAAACATGTTCACCTTTTTCCAAACCTCAAAACCATAGGGCCCAAATAACAAAATGGCGCCTAAAGACCCCTAGAACACCCTAGAAAAATTTGAACCCAACCCTAAGTCGTTTGACACGACTTGACACGGTTTTTGTCGTGGGCTGGACAACTCAGACAGAGCCAACTTCACACCACAATATCTCTCAACCCCGACCATATCTTTGCTTGGAACTCACATGGAAAAGATAGGATATGTTGCAGAGAAGAGACCTTACATGGGATTTTTGCCGAGATCTACACGCTAAGGCGACCAAACAGGCCTTTAAACACCGGCAGAACCAAACCACCATGTGTTCGACGTGGGCAGGCACTCGGGAACGCGCCTAGAGCATGCCCGCCCGCGCGCCCTCGGCCGCCCCCGTGCCCACACCCGTGTCGTGCCCGCGAGTGGCTATAAAGCTCGCCCTCATGCACGGCCACCTTCCCTGTCACTCGCTCCGCACCGCGCCTAGCTTTCCTGAGCCAGCCCGCAGCTCCGGCGACCTCCCCTCGACCCGCCAGAGCCGCCCGAGGGCGCCCACCGTGGCCAAACCACTCTCGCCCACCTCCGCTCGATCCGAGCCCTCGGATAGCTTCCTCGAGAGGCCGTGAAGCTTTCCCAAGCTTGAGCCGAGGATCAGCCCCACCGGAACAGTGCAATCACGCTCGCCGGAGTTCGTAACCCCACCGGAGCACGTGGACCGGGTAACCCACCGAACCATTTCTCGATTCCTTGCGCGCATAGCCTCTACATCACCCAGAGGAGCTCCTCGTGCACTTTGATTGAACCCTACCGTCGTGGTTTGGCCGGAGCAGGTGCCGCCGACGACCTCCGCCGCCTGCGCTCGTGGCCAGAGCAGCTCCAGCCACCTCCGACGCCGACCCGCACACCAACGTGACCGCCGTGACCTCCCCGACGTCACCGACCACCCCACCAGAGCTCTACTGCCGCTGGTAAGCCTCGCCGCCATGATCTTTGCCACGGTTACTGTTCCAGCCAGCCAAGGATCGCGGGTTAGATATAGGATAAGTTTAGGGGGTTATGCGTAAGGTCAGTGACTCATGCGAATAGTAGACCGAGGGCTGAGTTGTGAGAGAAAAGGGGGAAGAAAACCCAGGGACTTCAGCGCAAAGTGGTTTTTCTTTTCCTATTTCGAATTTACTTTTCTTTTAAATACTATAGAGAACTTGATAAATACATAACTTGAAAAATGCTCATCCAAATTTAGTCAAACCAATTTTGCTAGACTTTGTGAAATATAAACTATCAAGAAAAAATAGTAAATCCCATGGTTCCTGTAATGTTTTCTAGAGTTTTGATTTAAATAAGAAAACTGTCCAAAACTAAATAATAAAGGGAAAAATAGTTACACTATTAGACTGAGGTTAAGAAAAATCAAAGAAGTGTTTAATCACTCCATGAACTGTTTAAAAATAGTAAAACCCTCAGTACATCAAATTAAGGTAGGGTTTGCCATTTAAATCATTTTGGCCTAAAGTTAAAGAAAAGAGAAAAGGTAGACAAAAATAAGAACCAGGAAGCACCCACACTTTTGTTGGCTTACTTATTCAATGTAGTTCACTGGAAAATTTTATTAGACCCTTGTTTAGTACAAAATAAATGAGATACCTTTTATTTTATGAAAACAATGAAAACTTAGGAAAATCTTAGAAAAAATAATCCTGGGGGGAAAACACCTCAAACCTTGGGATAACTAATCTTTTGTTATTAAGAATATAGGAAAAATATGAGTTCTGTTGTTTGATATTTTTTAAATAACAAGTTAGTTATAAGTACCTTTTTGGCATTAAATTTTAGAAAATCACAACTAAATATCCAGTAGGTCTTTTTCTGTGATTTTTAACATAGAGGCCTAATATCACCTAGGAATCTGGACAAAAATAAAATTTGGTACAGCAACCTCACTTAAATCATAGCTATAGTGTAAAATGCCCTTTTACACTTGTTTTTGTTAATTTTGCACAAGTAGTATCTGAATTAATATCCACCTAAAATTTTTAGGAGAACCCACAAATGTTAATATATACCCACTGTAATTTTTACAACATTTTTGGAAAATGTTGACTAAACCTGATAGTTCAAAACTGCTTAATAAAAAGCAATAGAAAGAGAAAAGGGGAAAAACCTTGGGAGAAATAGATGAAAATACAAAACCCTTAAGTATATCCAAAAAGAAAACCCTAGAGAAACACAAAACTTAATACTGTTTCACGATGCATAACCTTTACAAATGATCATATCATTTTTATGCATATATCTTATTCATTGCATTCGATAGACTGTAATCTCGCTGACGGGGAGTACATCCTCGTGCCAGAGCAAGGAGTTGCTCAGGAGGTAGCCCAGGATCCAGCACCAGAGCCTGCCATCGAGGATCTGCCTGCCCCATGAAGGCAAGCCCAGGTTTTATGCATAACCGTTTATATATGCTATTTTACTACACTTAATGTTTGTAGGTTTGTACTGTGCACTTAAGTGTAGGAGTTGACTGAAACCCTAGTTGCATGAAGTCAGGATTTCCTTTTGTCGGGTACCATAATTAGGGGTACCCACAACGCTCCTAATCATGGCTGGTAAACACCCTCAGACCAACTGACGGGTGCGGTTCAAGTCAAGGCTTCGTCTACCCAAGGGACGCGATCTCACCCGAGCCCAGCCTTGGGCTAGAGCAGTAGCCCCAGACAAGTTTATGCCTCGCCCGAGGGCCTCTTCAGGCAGCGGGCGCCCCCTTGGCTCTCCCGAAGCCCGGCTCGGGTAGGCTTCGTTGTGAAGCAACCTTGGCCAGACCGCCTCACCAACCGATCGCTTCATAGGCGCATTCAATGTAGGGGATGCCTGACGCCGTATCCTGACACACACGACTCAGTCGGCCAGGCCGAAGTGACCGCAGTCACTTCGCCCCTCTTCTTTACTGTCTGATGTGATAGGAAAACAGCGCCGCTCGCCCTGCTCCGACTACCGTGTCAACCACCCAGGCCAAGACTGACAACAAGTCATGATCAACCACTGAGTTCGGCCTCGGGCACAACAGGAAGCTCCACCTCGCCCGACCTCAGGCTCCAGCCTCGGGAGGAGGTTTCCGCCTCGCCCGACCTCAGGCTCTGACCTCGGGAGGAGGTCTCCACCTCGCCCGACCCCCGGACTCGGCCTCAACCCCGGTCTCGGGAGGAATCGCGTCCTCGCCCGACCCCGGCCTCGGCCTCAAGAGAAGTCTCCGCCTCGCCCGACCTTGGGCTCGGACCGACCGCGCCAACAGGGGATATATCATTACCCTATTCCTAGCTTGCTCAGGCCACAAGGAACAAGACCGGCGTCCCATCTGGCTTACCCTGGCGACGGGTAATGATGGTGCCCCGCGTGCACCATGACGCCGGTGGCTCTCAGCCCCCACGGCAGCAAGGAGACGTCAGCAGGATCCTTGCCGCGCTGTCAGCTGTGCTCCTACAGGACTCAGGCGCTCCTCCGATGGCCACGCCATCATATGTACAGGTCCCAAGCTCTCCCCCAACAGCCACGTTGGCATGTACACAGGGCTTAGGCACTCCACTGTTGGACAAGTTAGCGCATAGCTACCCCCCGTTGTACGTCTGGATCCTCTCCTTGCGTCTATAAAAAGGAGGTCCAGGGCCATCCTGAGGGGGTTTCGCGCGAGGGAAGGAGCGGACAAACTCTCTCACTCTCTCCCCCTCTCGCGACGCGCTTGTAACCCCTACTACGAGCGGCAACCCTGGTGTAGGATAATACAAGGCTTGCCCCCCATCTTGTGTTCCATCCCGCGCCAACCCATCTGGGCAGGGGCACGCAGCGATTTCACTGGTCGGTCCAAGGAACCCCCCGGGTCTGAGATGCCGACAGTTAGCGCGCCAGGTAGGGGCCTGCTGCTTGTTAACAAACACCTTCCCGTTGAGTTCCAGATGGGGAGTCTTCAGCAACCTCTTCAGCCCGGGACGGTGCTCCGCTTCGGGAGTCTTGAGTTCATGTCCCTCGACGGCAGCTACAACATGGTACTCCTCCCCCCGCGGTGTGACGATAACGACGGTCTCCGACTCGCCCGGCGGCGGCGAGCTCTACGACAGCATCTCCCCACGGCGGAAGAGGAGCGCTCCGGTCGTCCCCGCCACCCTCCTCGCCGGAGGAGGCGGAGACGAGGCAACCATGGTCACGCAGGAGGCGGCACCTTGTCGGCTGTCACACCAGAGCGAGTCGACGACGCCAGCACTCCCCTGGGAGACATGTCGGGCATTGTCCTCACACCTGAGACAATGGCGGGTATCACTTCCCCGCGACATGTCAGCCCCAAGCGGACTGGTGACGCCAGCACCCTCGCAAAGGACCTGTTGGGCGTTACTCTCGTACATGAGATGACGGTGTACTCCGCCCCCGACGTGACTTCACCACCATCCATCGACCAAGAGGTACCGTCCGTTTTCCATCCCGTACCTTTCCGATTCAGCTTCGATCCACCTAGCGACCCCGCTACAGTGAGCGCCTTCGTAAAGGCGTACCCAAACCTTCCGGGGTACCACATGTGGTCGACCTGGGACCGACTGACAGCCGTCTCAACCTTTGGACCGGTGGGTTCTGAGGAAGAGGACGACCCCAACTCCGGTTGGGATTTCTCTAGCCTCAATGACCCCGGTGCCATGCGGGACTTCATGTCCGCTTGTGACCACTGCCTCTCCGGTTGTTCTGACGATGGCCATGACCTTGACGACGAAAGTTACGGCCCAAGTCGCGAATGTTTCCACGTCGATCAGGGAGATCACAACGAAGGCAACCACCTCGGTATGCCGGAGGTTGACGATCCCCCTGGGCCTGCATCTCATGTTGACATCCTGCGGGAGCTAGCTGTGGTCCCAGTCCCTGCGGGGGGTCAGGACATACAGCTCGAGCAAATCCGTGAGATGCAGGCCCGGGTCGACGGGGAAGCAGGCCAGCTTGTGTAGCTCCGACAGAACATCGAACAGGAGTGGGCAGGCTGAACACTCGCCGGAGAAGCCTGTCATCGGGCCTAAGACATCTGGCGCCGCATCGTCGACAATGCCAGGGCAGCGCTGCCCTCGGCCGTCAGCGAGTCCGGCCAGGACCTAGCTGCAGCTGCGATGCTACTCCGAGCCATGCCGGAACCATCGGCCACCGAGAGACGACGCATCCAGGGTGAACTCAAGGATCTCCTAGAAGGCGCCGTAGTTCGACGAGCCGAGAGCTCTGCCTCCCGGAGGCGAGCTGACCCCTCGAAGCATCACGCGGTGTCCTCTCGATGCATTCGGGAAGCCTCGGTCCATCCCGAGCGCACGCGGGACGAGGCGCCAGACGCCCGGGATCGCCTCGGCAACGAGCACCACCATCTCGACCATCGAGCCCGCCTCGACGAGAAGGTGCGCCAAGGCTACCATCCCAGGCGTGGGGGACGCTGCAACAGCGAGGAGGATCGCAGTCCTTCACCCGAACCACCCGGTCCGTGGGTCTTCAGTCGGGCCATACGACGAGCGCCGTTCCCTGCCCGTTTCCGAGCCCCGACTACCATCACCAAGTACTCAGGGGAGACGAGGCTGGAGCTGTGGCTCGCGAACTACCGACTGCATGCTAGTAGGGAGGGGCGGATGATGACAACCTCATCATCCGTAATCTACCCCTTTTCCTCTCCGACGCCGCCCGAGCCTGGCTGGAGCATCTGCCTCCTGCGTAGATCTCCGACTGGGACGATCTGGTCAAAGCTTTCGCGGGAAACTTCCAAGGCACGTACGTGCGCCCTGGGAACTCGTGGGATCTCCAAAGCTGCCGCCAGCAGCCAGGGGAGTCCCTCTGAGAGTACATCCGGTGGTTTTCGAAGCAGCGCACCGAGCTGCCCAACGTTACCGACTCGGATGTCATCGAAGCTTTCCTCGTCGGCACCACATGCCGAGACCTGGTGAGCAAACTGGGGCGCAAGACTCCCACCTGTGCGAGCAAACTGATGGACGTCACCACCAAGTTCGCCTCGGGTCAAGAGGCGGTCGAAGCCATCTTCCGAAAGGAGAAGCAGCCTCAGGGAGAGCCGAAGACAGACGCCCCCGAGGCGTCCGCCCAGCGGGGCACGAAGAAGAAGGCCAAGAACAAGTCGCAAGCGAAGCGCGATGCCGCTGACGCAAATCTCGTCGCTGCGGCCGAGCACAGGAACCCTCAGAAACCTCTTGGAGGGGCCGGCGCGTTCGACAAGATGCTCAAGGAGCCGTGCCCCTATCACCAGGGGCCCGTCAAGCACACCCTCGAAGAATGTGTCATGCTCCGGCGCTACCTCCATAAGACCGGGCCCCAGTGGAAGATGGCAAGGGCCATGACAATGACAAGAAGGAGGGCGGCAAGGAAGAAGGGTTCCTGGAAGTCCATAACTGCTTCATGATTTATGGCGGGTAGGCGGCGAATGCCTCGGCTCGGCACCGCAAGCAGGAGCGCTGGGAGGTCTGCTTGGTGAAGGTGGCAGCGCCCGTCTACCTAGACTGGTCCGACAAGCCTATCACCTTCGACCGAGGCCCAGGAAGGTACCTGCTCGTCGTCGATCCGATCATCGGCAACGTTAGGCTCTCCAAGGTACTCATGGACAGAGGCAGCAGCCTTAACATCATCTACGCCGAGACCCTAGAGCTCTTAGGGGTTGATCGGTCCGAGGTCCGGGCCGGTGCGACACCCTTCCACGGGATCGCGCCCGGGAAGCGAATCCTACCCCTCAGACGGATCGACTTACCCGTCTGCTTCAGAACTCCCTCTAACTTCCGAAAGGAAGCTCTCACCTTTGAGGTCGTCGGGTTCCGAGGAACCTACCATGCGGTATTGGGAAGACCATGCTACGCCAAGTTCATGGCCGTCCCCAACTACACCTACCTCAAGCTCAAGATGCCGGGCCCGAACGGGATCATCACCGTCGGATCCACGTACCGCCACGCGTACGAATGCGACGTGGCGTGCGTGGAGTACGCTGAGTCCAAGGCCCTCATCGCCGACCTAGAACGCCTCTCCAAGGAGGCACCCAACGCGAAGCGGCACGCCGGCAACTTCGAACTAGTTGAGGCGGTCAAGTCCATCTCTCTCGACCCCAGCAACGACGCCAGCAAGAAAGTTCGGATCGGCTCTGAGCTCGACCCCAAATAGGAAGTAGTGCTTGTCGACTTTCTCCGTGCCAACGCCGAAGTCTTTGTGTGGAGTCCCTCGGACTTGCCCGGCATACCGAGGGATGTCGCCGAGCACTCACTGGACATCAGAGCTGGAGCCCGACCCGTGAAGCAAACCCTGCGCCGTTTCGACGAAGAAAAGCGCAGGGCCATAGGCGAGGAGATCCACAAGCTACTCGCGGCAGGGTTTATCAAAGAGGCATTCCATCCCAAATGGTTAGCTAACCCTGTTCTTGTAAGGAAGAAGGATGGGAAATGGAGGATGTGTGTAGACTACACTGGTCTAAACAAGGCATGTCTGAAAGTTCCCTATCCTCTACCTCACATCGATCAAATCGTGGACTCCACTGCTAGGTGCGAAACCCTGTCATTCCTCGATGCCTACTCAGGCTATCACCAAATCAAGATGAAAGAGTCCGACCAGCTCGCGACTTCTTTCATCACACCTTTTGGCATGTACTGTTACACTACAATGCCATTTGGTTTGAGGAATGCATGCGCCACTTACCATAGGTGCATGAACCACGTGTTCGGAGAACACATTGGCAGAACGGTCGAGGCTTACGTCGATGACATCGTTGTCAAGACGAAGAGAGCCTCCGACCTCCTCTCTGACCTTGAAATGACATTCAAGTGTCTGAGAGCGAAAGGCGTGAAACTCAACCCAGAGAAGTGTGTCTTTGGAGTCCCCTGAGGCATGCTCCTTGGATTCATCGTGTCCGAGCGGGGCATCGAGGCCAATCTGGAGAAAATCACGGCCATCACCAACATGGGACCGATCAAAGATTTGAAAGGAGTACAGAGGGTCATGGGATGCCTTGCGGCTCTGAGCCGTTCATCTCACGCCTTGGCGAGAAAGGCTTGCCTCTGTACCGCCTCTTAAGGAAGGCCGAGTGCTTCACTTGGACCCCCGAGGCCGAGGAAGCCCTCGAAAACCTTAAGGCGCTCCTTACAAATACACCCATCCTGGTGCCCCCCGCTGCAGGAGAAGCCCTCTTGATCTACGTAGTCGCGACCACTCAGGTGGTCAGCGCCGCGATCGTAGTCGAGAGACGAGAAGAAGGACATGCACTGCCCGTCCAGAGGCCTGTCTACTTCATCAGCGAAGTGCTTTTCGAGACCAAAGTCCGCTACCCACAGATCCAGAAGCTGCTCTACGCAGTGATTCTGACACGGCGAAAGTTGCGACACTACTTCGAGTCTCATCCGGTGACTATGGTGTCATCCTTCCCCCTGGGGGAGATCATCCAGTGCCGTGAGGCCTCGGGTAGGATAGCAAAGTGGGCGGTGGAAGTTATGGGCGAAACGCTATCGTTCGCTCCTCGGAAGGCCATAAAATCCCAGGTCTTGACAGACTTCCTGGCTGAGTGGACTGACACCCAGTTACCGACAGCTCCAATCCAACCCGAGCTCTGGACCATGTACTTCGATGGGTCACTCATGAAAACAGGGGCAGGCGCTGGCTTGCTCTTCGTTTCACCCCTCGGAAAGCATCTCCGCTATGTCATTCACATCCATTTTCTGGCATCAAACAACGTGGCCGAGTACGAGGCTCTGGTTAACGGGCTGCGCATCGCCATCGAGCTAGGGGTCCGACGCCTCGATGCTCGTGGCGACTCACAGCTTGTCATCGACCAAGTCATGAAGAACTCCCACTGTCGCGACCAGAGGATGGAAGCCTACTACGACGAAGTTCGGCGCCTGGAAGACAAGTTCTACGGGCTGGAGCTCAACCACATCGCCTGACGGTACAACGAGACTGTGGTCGAGCTGGCGAAGATAGCCTCGGGGCGGACGTCGGTTCCCCCGGACGTCTTCTCCAGAGACCTACATCGACCATCCGTCAAGGTCGACGATGCGCCCGAGCCCGAGGTACCCTCGGTCGAGCCCGAGGCACCCTCGGCCGAGCCCGAGGAGACCTCGGCCGAGCCTGAGGTACCCTCGGTCATCGAGGAAGAGGCCTTACCCGTCGAAGAGGAACAAAATGGGGTCACGCCAGATCCGGACTGGCAGACCTCGTACCTGGAATATCTCCTCCGAGGAGAGCTTCCCCTCGACAAGACCAAAAGCTTGGCGGCTGGCTCAGTGAGCCAAGTCATTCATCTTGCTGGGTGATGAAAAGGAGCTCTACCACCGCAGCCCCTCGGGCATCCTCCAACGATGCATATCCATCGCCCAAGGACGAGAGCTGTTGCGAGAAATACACTCAGGGGCTTGCGGCCACCACATAGCACCTCGAGCCCTCGTGGGGAATGCCTTCTGACAAGGTTTCTACTGGCCAACCGTGGTGGCCGACGCCACTAGGATTGTACGCTCCTGTCGGGGGTGTCAATTCTACGCGAAGCAGACGCGTCTGCCCGCTCAGGCCTTGCAGACGATAACCATCACCTGGTCGTTTGCTGTATGGGGTCTAGACCTTGTCGGTCCCTTGCAGAAGGCACCCGGGGGCTTCTCGCACCTGCTGGTCGCCATCGACAAATTCTCCAAGTGGATCGAGGTCCGACCCTTGACCAGCATCAGGTCCGAGCAGGCGGTGGCGTTCTTCACCAACATCATCCATCGATTCGGGGTCCCAAACTCCATCATCGTCGACAATGGCACGCAGTTCACCGGAAAAAAGTTCCTGGACTTCTGCGACGACCACCACATCTGTGTGGACTGGGCCGCCGTAGCTCACCCCATGACGAATGGGCAGGTGGAGCGTGCCAATGGTATGATTTTGCAGGGACTCAAACTGAGGATCTACAACGACCTCAACAAGTTTGGCAAACGGTGGATGAAAGAGCTACCCTCGGTAGTCTAGAGTCTGAGGACGACGCCGAGTCGCGCCATGGGTTTCTCGCCGTTCTTTCTAGTCTATGGGGCCGAGGCCGTCCTCCCCACGGACTTAGAATACGGCTCCCCGAGGACCAGGGCGCACGACGACCGAAGCAACCAGACCAGCCGAGAAGACTCGCTGGACCAACACGAAGAGGCTCGGGACATTGCCTTACTACATTCGACACGGTACCAGCAGTCGCCGCGGCGCTACCACTCCCGAAGCATTCGGTCCCGAGGCTTCCAAGTGGGAGACTTGGTGCTTCGCCTGTGATAGGACGCCCAAGGGCGCCACAAGCTCACTCCTCCCTAGGAAGGGCCCTTCATCATCGCCAAGATCTTGAAGCCCGGAACATACAAGCTGGCCAACAACCAAGGCAAGGTCTACAGCAACGCTTGGAACATCCAACAGCTACGTCGCTTCTACCCTTAAGATGTTTTAAGTAGTTCATGTACCTCGTTTACATACACAAAGTCTAACCGTCAAGGAAGGGTCGGCCTTGCCTCAGCAAAGCCCGACCCTCCCTCGGGGGCTAGAAGGGGGGAACCCCCTCTGCGTCAAAATTTTCCTCGGAAAAATTTTCTACCAAAACAATCTTTGTGCTTTCGACTTCCGTATCGATAGCGGGATCCTGAGAACGACGAGAGTACACGTAAGCAGCAAGGCTGACCGAGCCAAGGAACTCCTACGCCTCTGGGATACGGATACCTCACTCATCACCTTCCGCGAGAAGTAACTCTCGCTCGGATAAACGATCTTGCTACCTAACAAGTCCTAACACTCGGGTAGAAAACGACTTTCGCGCCTTCTCGACTGTACCAATAATGGAATCCTTCGACCAAATGAGAGTGCACGTAAGCGGCAAGGCCGACCGAGCCGAGGGACTCCTACGCCTCCGGGATACGGATACCTCACTCATCACCTTCCGCGAAAAGTAACTCTCGCTCGGATAAATGATTCTGCTATTGACAGACAAGTCGTGATGCTCGAAGCAAGAGGACAGAAGACGTAGCTTTTTAACATGACGATAAAGTGTTTAGGCCTCGGCGGTCGTGAAAAAACATGCGCGTGCTACAGACAAACTGTTTCCGCAGGTTCAGGCATCGGCAGGGGGAGCAGCAGCACCCTTGGCGTTGTTTCCACCCTCGGCGGAACCTGGCCCGGCCCTGGACAGCGACCTTGGCGAAAAGGACCTCCACCTAAGGGAGGACGCCAGCACCGCACCAGCAGATGTCTTGGCTAAGCTCCAGCGGCTGCTGCCACATCTTCCTTGGCCTGGGAAGCCGCCAGCTCCTGGGCCGACGAAGTCTCTTTCCGAGCCGACTCCGCCTCTGTCCGCGCTAACACCGCTGCCTCTAGCTCCGGCTCATCGCAGAGCAGCCAAGGGTTCTAAAAGCTAAGCAAGAGAGGCCTAGAGCGGCAAGGCCGACCGAGCCGAGGGACTCCTACGCCTCTGGGATACGGATACCTCACTCGTCACCTTCCGCAAAAGGCAACTCACGCTCGGTTAAGTGGTTCGGCTAGCCAACAGGCAAGTCCTAGTGCTCGGAATGAGGAAGAAACACAGCTTTATATTCGGAATACCCAAATGTTCAGGCCTCGACAGCCACGAAGAACAAAACTTATACTTGGGGTAACTATGCTACACAGACTTAGACGTCGGCAGAACCCTCGGCGGTTCTCCCGACCTACGACAAATGTCTAAGTACTTGAAGCGGTTACATTTTTGCTCCGGCAAAAACTCGGTATATCTCCTTGCAAACGGGGCTCTGGTTTCGCTCCCGCGGGTACGAACGACCTCACACCAGAGGGCCTGCGGGACAACAAATTCTAGGTGGCTCGCCGACGACCACTACACCGGCAGATCCCCACTCAAATCCTCGCGGGCCGGCCAGCGCCGGTCCCCACGAGGACCAAGCGGCAGGAGGCAGCGTCGGGAGCGGCGCTAGAGCCAGCTGGGCCAGCGAGCCGGACATGTTGCAGATGACGACGTCTGCGGCCAACCGAACCCACGTTGTCGAGGTCCACCCTCTTCGCAAAGGCGGTGACAGCAGCCACCGGCGTGTGGCACGACCGTTGCCCGGGTAGGGGACGGATGGCTGCGCCCTGACCGGGCAGCAGCGGTTCGCCTTCCCCCGCATGGCTGGAGGACGTCACCTCCGCAGGGCTGGAGGATGCCCTTTTCCCCCAAATGTTGGAGGAAGAAGCGGGTCGCCGGCCCACATGGGAAGTGAAACCCGGCTCGGCATGCCCTCCGCCTCAGCCTGCTCGACAAAAATCCTTAAAGCCGAGCGATGGCTGAAGGGCGCCGATCTCCACGAGGCCGCACTCCTCCAACAACAGCAAGAGCAAGGCGGCGCTGGCGCTCCCCATCCGGGGGCTTGAAAGGTGGAAGGGCGCAATGCATGAGGGGAGAACGAAGGCATGGCCACTGCTCGGGGGATCGATACCCCTTTTATCGGCAGACCTCCTCACTTGCACCCCTTAGCGTCACAGGCGAAATCTCCACTGACATACTCCAGGGTTCTCCCCCTACGACATGAGGGCTGGGACCCACACGTCATGCGAGCTGATCCGAAGCGCCAAGAAGGCGAACTACCGCACAAGAGGCATGTAACCGCCCTGCGGTTACAAGCGCTCTCCCATCTTCGCAGAAACCGGTGGTCGAAAGGGTGGACCGCCACGCGACAAGCATCCAACTGCACCGCAACTGTGCGCCCTTTCGGCTTCGACCATATCCGATGGACTAGTGCAAAGGAAGCCAGCCCGCATGTCATGTAACTGGCGCGCCGGTTACGACGTACAAGAAGCTACCCCGCCACTCGCGCCAATGCTGCGCCTCCTCGACTGCGGAACCAGTACCGCGTCTCAAGGCAGCCCTGCGCGTGACCCAACAATGCCAACTAAAGGCGACGGCCACGGGTTAGTCAACTGCAGGGACAGGCACGGCGGTCGGTATGGCCCAAAAGTGGGCCGACAGTAACTATAGCGGAAGCAGCGGTCAAATCACCTGCAGGCTCGCGTCCCCTCCTGAAGCGACAGGAGAGCCCTCTCCCACGGCGTGAAGACGACACACCCGTGCCCCGTTCCTCGAACGGCTTGCACGCGCAACGGGCGCCATGCGAATCGCCCGTCCCATCGCATTAACTCCCCGACGGAGCAGGCGACACCTCTGGCAGGCGAGGCGGGTGTCGCTTCGCCTTCGCTATAATGATCGCGTCAAAAAAGGTGCGCCACCTTATTTAAATTCATATCCTTCCCCTCCTCCTCCTCTCTCTCTCTCTTGCTACAGGGACCGAGAAAGGGGATGTTGTGGAAAGGATCCTTCTCGGCGAAGGAAGCGGGCCCCGAGCCCTCCTACTGATCAGGGGTTCGAAGGCTGGCCCCTCAGAAGGGTTTCGATAGTCGCCCCAGAGCACTCGGACTTCAAGCCCATTACTGATCAGGGGTTCGAAGGCTGGCCCCTTGGAAGGGTTCGACAGCCGCCCCAGAGCGCTCGGGCTCCGTGCCCATTACTGATCAGGGGTTCATAGGCTGGCCCCTCGGAAGGGTTCGATAGTCGCCCCAGAGCACGCAGAGTGAGGGATGACTCTGGGTACGTCAGATACATGGCCGAGGCTTGGGCTATGCTCCCGAGGTACCCTAGGACATTTCCGAGACCGGCGGGAACGATTTGTAACGGAATCCCACTGAAGGGAGGCATCGAGCCCTCGGACCCTGTCGAAGGGGTCTGGGTCCGGCGAATCACCCGCATGTACTTTTGGAGCGCGCCTCTGGGCCACCAGCCGACCCCTAACGAACGGGGCACGGGCGTCCACTCGGATCACCCGTTAGCAGCTCACTGGAAACACCATGTTCGGCGCCCTTCGAGGGCAACATGGCGCTTTCCCCCCCTCCTCCTTGCGGAAAGGCGACGCAGGGGCGTATGATAAAACTCGGGAAAGTCCTTGATCGTCCTCTCGCTCCGTGCAGAGGCTCGGGGGCTGCTCTCGCACCCGGCTACGGCCAAAACTGTTGACAGCGTCAACAAACCAGCTTGATGACTTGGAACCCGACCACGCACCTGGGCTACGGCCAGGCCGCATGAGGGAACGATCAGACCGGCCGAAGCACCACGAAAAGCATTCAGACCTCAGAGGAGTCAAACCACTCCTCTGAGGCCTCGGGGGCTACACCCGACGGGTGCGCTCGCGCGCACCCACCAGAATAAGGCAAAAAACCGAGAAAGGTCGGTCCCCTCACCGAAAACGCGGCAAAAGCCTCCAAGCGAGTACCATCACTCCCTTCGAGGCTCGGGGGCTACTGTCGGGTACCATAATTAGGGGTACCCCCAACGCTCCTAATCACGGCTGGTTAACACCCTCAGACCAACTGACGGGTGCGGTTCAAGTCAAGGCTTCGTCTACCCAAGGGACGCGATCTCACCCGAGCCCAGCCTCGGGCTGGAGCAGTAGCCCTAGACGAGTTCACGCCTCGCCCGAGGGCCTCTTCAGGCAGCGGGCGCCCCCTCGGCTCTCTCGACGCTCGGCTCGGGCAGGCTTCGTTGTGAAGCAACCTTGGCCAGACCGCCTCACCAACCGACCGCTTCGCAGGCGCATTCAATGTAGGGGATGCCTGACGCCGTATCCTGACACACGCGACTCAGTCGGCCAGGCCGAAGTGACCGTAGTCACTTCGCCCCTCTTCTTTACTGTAACACCCCTGGTGTTACTATAACTAAAATTTGAGCATGACATCATGAGCATGGGCATTGCATATGTTTGACACACCTAGAGTGCATTCACTAGGCAAAAATTTCAAACAAGTTGTATTATTTTACTATTTTACAAATAGGACCTTGGTTTAAGGATTTAACCCTAACTAATGGTTAATGGGGTAAAACTTAACTTAAGTTGAGGAAAACCTTAGGGTTTGTGAGAAGAGCCATAAAACAACCTCAAACACTAAGGGGAATCACAATTATACCCCTGGGATATTAAAAACCCTGCTCAAAACCCTGAGAAACCCTAAAACCAAACCCTAGGGGCCTAAGTGCAAAAGTAGTCCACTTTTGGGCTAAAGTGCAAAAACCAAGTCAAATAAGCATTTCAAGTCTATTGGGTCACAAAAATGTGGACTTGCAAGCAAAACCCTAAGTTTTGGACTAAAGTGCAAAATGGACCTCTCTTGAGCTTTGCACTAAGTCTGAAAAATCAGTGCATGGGCTCAACTTTGGAGCTTTATAACTTGCAACCTATTGGGTTTTTGCCCTAGGTCACCACATCAAAGTTGAAGCCTAATTATAGGAAAACAACTTTGCTAAAGGGTGCAAGCATAGTTGTTATGAAAAATTTGCAGAAAAACCCAGTCCAAAACTGGCTGTCAGGCTGTGTTGAACTGAATATCTGCCTAGCAGTTAACTGACCCCAACTTTGAGCCCAGATTCAAGCATGATCCAGTGCTCAAATGTGTTTATGTCCTATAATGGAGTTGTAGCTGGTTCATGACTCTACAACTTTGGTACAGATCAATAACAAAGTTGTTATGCAAAATAAAAACTTATGGGCTCTGCAAACTCGACTGTCAGGCTGTCTGATGAGCTCTGGCGATGGTACAGTAACTGTCATAACTGAAGAAGATTGGGTTTCTTCCTCACCGCCGGTAGCTTCTGCCGTCGATCGCCGCTCGCTGAGATTCGTGCTCGACGGTCGCCGGATAAGCTTGCCGCGGTAAAGACCTCGTCACCAGTGAGCTGGCCACCACTCCGACGGCTTCACCCCCCCTGTCTCCCTTCAACTTTGCGGCTGGCGGATTACCTCGCCGTCGACCGCCGCCTCTCGGCTGGATGCCGCGTGTCCAAGTCTTTCACCGTGTCGCCGGGACCTCCTCTAACCCCTCCGTGGATCACCGGACTTACCGCCACGTCGCGGCCACGTAACCGCGCGCCAGTGCGTCTTCCCTATCTCCGGCCGCCGCTCATCTTCATCCAAATTGAGCACCGCCGCCCGTGAACACTATAAATTGACCCCGCCGTGAGCTTCGCTATATCTTTACGCATCCAGCCACCGCTAATCAGCCCCGATCATCCACCCGAGCGCTCGGATTTCTAACTGCCCCCAAATCGGTTCTCCGCCGTTGTAAAACGAGCTCACCGTGGTCAGCCCTCTACAGGTCCGTTCCTGCCCTCTGCGCCCTCGTTTAAGCTTTCCCATGTCTCCGTGATGCTTACCGAAGCATTGGATTGAACTAGACCGGCGCCTATCGCCGGGAACACATTCATGCCGCCGTGGTGCTTACGGCCATCGTGGCCGGAGCTCTATGAGTCACCAACGGTGCAATTACCTTAGGGGAAATGCTCCTTAGGGGTTGAATTTCGTGTATGCCGCTCGGAGAACTCAGCCACTGCCTCAAACGGCCGGCGTAGCTGCTCGCCGGAGCGCGGCCGCGCGGAGCACCGTCGTGGACTTGAAATCGTGAATTGACCAGAACCCAGGGGCCTTTTCAAGAACGGTCAGCGACTCAGAACAATAGTGATTGGCTCTGATTCGGTTTAGTTGTTAAGCCGGGGGCCTCTGCGTAAAACGACCTTCGCGGGCGCGCGCGCGCGCGAAACCGCTTGGGCCTGGGCTTGTTAGGCCAGAAACGGCCCAGTACTGTTTATCGTTCCCTTTTTTCTTTTCCAGCTGAACTTTGAAAAACTGTAGAAAATTATAGAAAAATGCTAAAATTATGAGACCAATTTTCCTAGGTTTGTTATTTTCCATAGAATTTATTAAAAATAGTTTCATGATTTTTAGATCAAGTAGGGAATTTTAGGATATTTAAAATAGCCTAAATCAATGGTTCTGGATTTTTAGAAATTAAATAATAAGTCCAAAATTCCCCAAACTTTTTATGTAAGCTTTTCCCATTATTTAGAAGCCTTGGGTAGAGTTTGGTTTGATTTGGACCTTGTTTGATCACTAAACCCAAAACCACCCCCCCCCCCCTGCCCTATGAACTCCTTTACCGACTCCGGAAACCCTAAGTTTCCGGAACTCCGTGAAGGAAAGTTGTACTCAAGATATAAACAACAAGTTTATGTTATCTTTGCATTCTCATGAGCATCCCATGACATCCATCCTTATGTATGTATATGGATATCTTAGAACAAGAAGAAGAAGAAGAGGTTGTTGAAGAAGGGATACCACCCACCTCTGATCCCCAGACCGACAACTGCTTTTATTTTGATATCTGTGGATCCGAGCCAGACCCATCTGATAACAAAGGCAAGCCCCGGTGCATTTGCCACCTTCCTTGATGTTTTTAAAATCTTTCTCACTTGCTTGCTGCATTAGGTAATAGGAGTTGATTGATTAAACAATTTCTGCATTACCTCCCTTGATCTTGATTAACCTCCTTGAAACCCTGTTTTTACAAAAAGGTTTTACTTTGCTTAGTATTGCTTTAGAAAAACAAAAGGATTTGTTTTACAAAAGATGTTTGGCAAAGTGGGAGGGATGTTTTCAAAAATAAAACTTGATGGTGGATCCATCACGGCCGTGATGGATTCAACATCGGAAAAGATGTACCTCTGTCAGGTACCAAACTTTGGGTTTGAAATGATTAAGCTGAGACCGGGCGGGTGACTTGCACGAGAAGAGAGTCTCGGTGTAGTGTCTCCGTCTGTGTCGATTAAGGACCGCCTCGATGTAGGCCTGCTGACCGAGGACCCTTTAACTGGTCACATGCCTCGTCATGGGTAAGCCTTGCCTCGGGTAGACTAAGGCCGGAATAAGATAACACGAAATGGGAGTGGAGCGGTGGCGAGAGTAGCGTGTACCCTCCGTGGCAAGAGGCTGGACGGTGGTGTATCTGTGCTCTCGGTTTGCGTGAACCTGATCCGGTCTTAAGAACCCCGGTGGCGGGTTGACATATGCAAGGGTTAAGTGCTACATATGTCGTGTGATTGGAGATCCTCAGCTGAGTATAATCGATTCGGATCGCCGTACCTCCGCGGTTATGGAGACTTGGCCACTGACTTACACGTAGCATTCCACTAAAGATGATGGGTTTTTGTTAAGAAATTGGCTAGTGCAGGACCAGTGATTGAACTAGGGTAGAAAGAACTCTAGTTGCAGGTAATTGAACCTAACCTGACAAATAAAATTGGATTTTTAAGGATCCACTTTAGTAAGCATTTCTGCAAAACAGAGTCTTTGATTATTGAAAAGCCTTACCTTGACTCCCATATAACCAGCATACCCTTGAGAGTCTTTTCCTTAGTCGGGTAAGACTTGCTGAGTAATTCCATACTCAGGGTTTATCCCTTTGTTGTTTTTAGGTGGGGAAGTAGCAGACTTCTGCTGCTTCTGTGCTAAGGTGGTTCCCAAGAATGAAAGCCAGGAATGAAGTGCGGGAGGACTCAGTCCTCCACCTTAGATCTTTCGTTTATAGTACTTCGGGAGATGTTGTGTCTCCCTGGTTTGTATAATTAATACTTTTATGCACTCGTTTTTAGAACTGGTCTGTAATAACTTAACTTGAGCTTACTTTGAAAATAAATGTAAGATTATGTAATCGCTTCCGCATATCTTTATCTCCGATGATCTGTAATGTCTGCAAGACGGGTGAAACGTTCCTGGTAAGGTAAGGAGGATACCGAGCTTGTCAAGTAACTTAGGAACATCTACAGGGTGTCTGATGTCTGTTAGACAAGGACAACTGTAGGTGGGCCTGATTACTTGGGAGGTTCTGTCACAGCTGGTATCGGAGCGTAGCCCTTCTTTGCAGATATTCCAGGGCATCTTCAAAAGATTTTCAAAAGTCTTACCTAAAGATTCTTTTCTCTTCTTACCTAAGTAATCTGAAGAGTTTATATTAAAGACCAGTTAGGAAGAGTGCAACGTATAGAAGGTTGAATCAACCAAGATTGATTCTGTATTTATTCATGCATCATACTAAGAATTATACTAATAACATTTTCCCCCTTTAGAAGATGCCGCCACGCACGAGGCTAACGGCACGAAAATCAACGGGACCGAGGGGAGTACCCCGGCACCAACTGGCCCCTCGCCAAGAAAGTAGTAGTAGTGGGAGTAACGATCCCATCGGAGACTTGGAAGCCGAAGTAAATCGACTTCAAGCAGTGCTACGGCACAGGACCAATGCATGGATTGCCGACGGAGACAGAATTAATGATCTAAGAAGAGATCTCCGTCACCTGCGGGATCAGCTAGCTGACCGGGACCTAGCACTTGACTGGGCAGTCCAGTCACACATGTTAGTGTGTGCTAAGGAAGCAAGGGCTCAGGCCCGAAATAGAGAGTTAAGCAAAGCTGTCGACGACCTGCAGGTGTACTGTAATACACTCCATGAAGAAGTGCATGTGCTCTACTCGCAATTGCATCCTAGTGAGCCTATACCCCCTTCTGAGGCAGAAGCCGGACCTTCCCACGCCGCGGGACGCGCGTCGGGTGGGGAGCTAGATCTGTTTGAGCCCCCTCCTTCTTTAAGGTTGGTGGACGTCTGGACTCCTACCCCCGACAATGAAGCCGCCAAAAGCGATGGGAAGCAGGACTAGGGGTGTAATAAGAGTAGAGAGGGGTATTGTAGGGAGTAGTGTTATATTAGAGTAGTGTAGTGTATTGTAGGATGTACGGTTGTATAATAGGTTAAGCTTTTGTAAAATGGGTAATGTATCCTGTTGTGTAATGTCGAGTTTGTACCATTACTTTTTACAGTAATGTAAAACGGAAGGTTTCTTTGGCACACTATGTTTATTCGAATGTTTTTGCCTCAGATGCCGACCCGTACTCGAGGACAGGATGCAGCTGGAACATCCGGGGGTGGGGATGCTACCCCGAATCCACCTCCTGTTCCGCCCACACTGGCCGAGGCCATCGCTGCCTTGGTAAACGCCACAGCCGATAACACCCGCTTTCTGAGGGAGATGGCGGGCCAGCAACAGCTTCAACAACAAGCAGGACGAGGATTCCAGCAGGGTCCTCGTGAGACTACATATTTGGATTTCTCGGAGACTCGTCCGCCTCTTTTTATTAAAGCTGAAGATCCACTTGAGGCCGACGAATGGATCCGGGTTATTGAACAGAAATTTGGTCTTCTTCGCTGCTCAGAAACCCAGAAGCCACTATTTGCGGCTCAACAACTTCGAGGCCCTGCCAGCACTTGGTGGGGAAATTTTGTGGCCATTCAACCGGATAATCGTCAAGTTACATGGAACGAGTTCAAAGCAGCATTCCGTGAGCATTATATCCCGGAAGGAGTGTTGCACATGAAGCAGGAAGAGTTTATGAAGTTGAAACAAGGGGGAGATACTGTTAACCAGTATCTCAACAAATTCAATCACCTGTCCCAGTACGCAATTGACCAGGTGAATACAGATTTGAAAAAGAAGAATTGTTTTATGAGGGGTCTGAACGACAGGATGCAGCGGAAGATGGCTGCATGTATTGATCTTACTTATGGCAAGGCTGTCAGCACAGCCTTATCCGTGGAGGCCAAATATGCAAATTCTGGGAAAAGCAAGGGATTCAGTGGTGACCGGCCTAATCAGGGCCCGGTTAAGAGGCAACGGTTCATTCTCCGGCCCTCTAACCAGAATCGTTCCAGTGCACCACCTTTCCCGTTCAGGCAGCCTATCATTATTCGGCCTAACAAAGCCCCTACTGCCTCAAGTCAGCCGGGTGCCCCAGGCACTCGATTCCCTGCACTGCCAAGTTCTTCCACTGGATGCTTTAACTGTGGCAAGTCTGGGCACTTCATTAAAGACTGTCCCTATCCTCGGCAAAATCAGGCCAATAATCAGCAAGGATCGGGAACTTCAGCTCCAGGCAAGGGAACTATTTCGGGCAGAAATACCAAAAAGACGGGGCGAGTCTATTATACACAAGTGGCTACCACACCGGAAGGCGAGCCGGTGATGATGGGTATGTTCCCTGTGGCCAACCACCCTGCACTAATTCTTTTTGATTCCGGTGCTTCACATACCTTTATTAGCAAGACATTTGTGGAGCAACATCATATTCCATGTCATGAATCTAAAGAGGGTTTTAAAATTCATTCACCTGGGGGATATATTTTTACTAAAGAAGTGGCCTATGGTGTGCCAGTAACTATGGCCGAACGGAACTTTCCTGCCAACATGATTGTTCTGAAGGGCCAAGATATAGATGTAATTTTGGGGATGAATTGGTTAACTCAACACAAAGCAGTACTCAACACTGAACTCAGAACCGTCAGGTTGAGTTATAATCAAGAAGAAATTCTCTTGTCTCTCCCCAAGACCAATCCAGTCAAAGCTTCTGGTAGAATCTTTGAAGCCATTGTACCGGAGATCAAGAATATTCCGGTAGTTTGTGAGTTTCCAGATGTGTTTCCGGAAGATTTGCCTGGACTACCCCCAGAAAGGGATGTGGAATTTGTGATTGAGCTAAAGCCCGGTACGGCTCCTATTTCCCGAAGGTCGTACCGTATGCCCCCTAATGAATTAGCAGAATTGAAGATCCAATTGCAAGATCTGCTGAATAAAGGATTTATCCGGCCAAGCTCGTCTCCTTGGGGTTGTCCCGCCATCTTTGTGAAGAAGAAGGATCAAACCTTGCGAATGTGTGTGGACTATCGGCCCCTAAATGAGGTCACCATTAAGAATAAGTACCCTCTTCCAAGGATTGATATCTTATTTGATCAACTGACTGGGGCAAGGGTGTTTTCCAAAATTGATCTCAGATCGGGCTATCATCAAATCCGTATTCGGCCCGAGGATATACCGAAGACCGCATTCACTACGCGGTATGGATTATTCGAGTATTTAGTAATGTCTTTCGGGCTCACCAATGCTCCTGCCCACTTCACCTATTTGATGAACTCGGTGTTCATGCCCGAGTTAGACAAGTTTGTGGTGGTCTTCATCGATGATATTTTGATATATTCTAAAAATGAAGAGGAGCATGCTCAGCACTTACGGATTGTATTGACGCGCCTAAGGGAACATCAGCTTTATGCCAAGTTCAGCAAGTGCGCGTTTTGGCTGGAGGAGATTCAATTTCTGGGGCACGTATTATCATCCAAGGGAATTGCGGTAGACCCTAGCAAAGTCAAGGATATTCTGGAATGGAAACCTCCAACGACTGTTCACCAAGTCCGGAGTTTTCTTGGACTAGCAGGATACTATCGCAGATTTATACCTGATTTTTCTAAGCTTGTGAAGCCAATCACAAGTTTATTGAAGAATGATACCAAATTCAATTGGTCTTCAAAATGTAATGAAGCCTTTGAGGCATTGAAGACGCTATTGACCACTGCTCCGGTATTGGCTCAACCGGACATCACTAAGCCTTTTGATGTATATTGTGATGCGTCAGGCAGTGGACTCGGCTGTGTGCTAATGCAAGAGGGCCGAGTGATTGCATATGCTTCAAGGCAGTTACGCCGACATGAGGAGCACTATCCAACTCATGATCTGGAGTTAGCTGCGGTGGTTCATGCCCTGAAAATATGGCGTCATTATCTACTGGGAAATATCTGCCACATATACACCGATCACAAGAGTTTGAAGTATATCTTTACCCAGTCAGAATTGAATATGAGGCAAAGGCGATGGCTTGAGCTTATTAAAGATTATGAACTAGAGATCCATTATCACCCAGGCAAGGCCAATGTGGTGGCAGATGCATTGAGTCGTAAGACTTTCTGCCACTGTCTTATGGTTGAGACCTCCGAAAGTACTTTGTGTCAAGAAATGGAGAAGTTAAACCTGGGAATGATCCAACAAGGGACTCTAAATCAGCTAAAGCTTGAGTCAACCATCTTGCAAAGGATAATTGATGCTCAAAGGGATAATCAGGGTATGAAGCACATCCGAGAGAAGATCAGGGCTGGAACAGCCCAATGTTTTAAGGAAGATAATCAAGGTGTGTTATGGTTCAACAACCGCATAGTAGTGCCGAAGAATGAAGAGCTCCGCCAGCAAATCTTAGATGAGGCGCATCTTAGTCGCTATTCCATTCATCCAGGAAGCACTAAGATGTATCATGATCTGAAACAACATTACTGGTGGACGAAGATGAAGATTGAAATTGCACGCTATGTGGCTAAGTGCGACACTTGCAGGCGTGTCAAAGCCATACACCTGAAAACTGCTGGTCCATTGCAATCCTTGCCAACCCCAACATGGAAATGGGAAGACATCAGCATGGACTTTATTGTGGGATTACCCAGGACTGCAAAAGGGTACGACTCTATCTGGGTGATTGTTGATCGACTTACAAAGGTTGCTCATTTTTTGCCGGTCAAGACAAATTCTCCAGTTACTGTCTACGCCCAATTGTATATTGCTCGTATTCTTAGTTTGCATGGTGTTCCAAGGACCATAGTGTCGGATCGTGGACCTCAATTTGTAGCCAAGTTTTGGGAAGTACTTCACCAATCTTTGGGTACTAAGTTACTCCACAGTTCGGCCTACCATCCCCAAACCAGTGGACAGACTGAGAGAGTAAACCAAATACTTGAAGATATGTTACGGGCATGTGTCCTGGATTTCTCGCAAAAATGGGATGAATGTTTGCCCTTGGCGGAGTTTTCGTATAATAACAGTTACCAGGAAAGCATCAAGATGGCACCTTTTGAAGCTTTGTATGGGCGACGGTGTCGAACTCCGCTAAATTGGTCTGAACCTGGTGAAAGATATTTCTTTAGGCCTGATATGGTGAAAGAGGTCGAAGAAAAGGTTCAGAAAATCATTCATAATATGAAGGAAGCTCAGACTCGACAAAAGAGTTATGCAGACAAACGGCGAATGCCCTTATTTTTTCTAGAAGGAGACTATGTATACTTAAAGGTTTCACCAATGAAGGGAGTATCGCGTTTCGGGGTAAAGGGAAAACTTGCACCCAGGTATATTGGTCCATTCCCTATTCTTCAAAGATATGGACCAGTAGCGTATCAACTCCAACTTCCCGAAACATTGTCTGCCGTGCACAATGTGTTCCACGTGTCACAATTGAAGAAGTGTCTTCGGGTTCCCGATCGAACCGTTGAAGTGACTGATGTTGTCCTGGAACCAGATTTGACATACTCGGAACATCCCATTCGAGTTCTGGATCAAAAGGACAGGGTTACCCTGAGAAAGACTCTCAAGTTTTATAAGATACAGTGGAACCAACATTCGGAAGATGAGGCTACATGGGAAACCCCAGAATTCTTAGATAAGAATTTCCCAGGCTTTCTAGCCTCTTGTAAGTTGTAAAGCTTGTATAGTGTGTAATAAAGGAATAAACCCCCACACCACCCCTGCCTTGTACCAAAAATAAGGGAATAAAAACATGACACATTTCCTTTTCCATTCCTCACCCTAGGATTTTAAATCTCGGGACGAGATTCTTTTATGGGGGGAAGGATGTAACACCCCTGGTGTTACTATAACTAAAATTTGAGCATGACATCATGAGCATGGGCATTGCATATGTTTGACACACCTAGAGTGCATTCACTAGGCAAAAATTTCAAACAAGTTGTATTATTTTACTATTTTACAAATAGGACCTTGGTTTAAGGATTTAACCCTAACTAATGGTTAATGGGGTAAAACTTAACTTAAGTTGAGGAAAACCTTAGGGTTTGTGAGAAGAGCCATAAAACAACCTCAAACACTAAGGGGAATCACAATTATACCCCTGGGATATTAAAAACCCTGCTCAAAACCCTGAGAAACCCTAAAACCAAACCCTAGGGGCCTAAGTGCAAAAGTAGTCCACTTTTGGGCTAAAGTGCAAAAACCAAGTCAAATAAGCATTTCAAGTCTATTGGGTCACAAAAATGTGGACTTGCAAGCAAAACCCTAAGTTTTGGACTAAAGTGCAAAATGGACCTCTCTTGAGCTTTGCACTAAGTCTGAAAAATCAGTGCATGGGCTCAACTTTGGAGCTTTATAACTTGCAACCTATTGGGTTTTTGCCCTAGGTCACCACATCAAAGTTGAAGCCTAATTATAGGAAAACAACTTTGCTAAAGGGTGCAAGCATAGTTGTTATGAAAAATTTGCAGAAAAACCCAGTCCAAAACTGGCTGTCAGGCTGTGTTGAACTGAATATCTGCCTAGCAGTTAACTGACCCCAACTTTGAGCCCAGATTCAAGCATGATCCAGTGCTCAAATGTGTTTATGTCCTATAATGGAGTTGTAGCTGGTTCATGACTCTACAACTTTGGTACAGATCAATAACAAAGTTGTTATGCAAAATAAAAACTTATGGGCTCTGCAAACTCGACTGTCAGGCTGTCTGATGAGCTCTGGCGATGGTACAGTAACTGTCATAACTGAAGAAGATTGGGTTTCTTCCTCACCGCCGGTAGCTTCTGCCGTCGATCGCCGCTCGCTGAGATTCGTGCTCGACGGTCGCCGGATAAGCTTGCCGCGGTAAAGACCTCGTCACCAGTGAGCTGGCCACCACTCCGACGGCTTCACCCCCCCTGTCTCCCTTCAACTTTGCGGCTGGCGGATTACCTCGCCGTCGACCGCCGCCTCTCGGCTGGATGCCGCGTGTCCAAGTCTTTCACCGTGTCGCCGGGACCTCCTCTAACCCCTCCGTGGATCACCGGACTTACCGCCACGTCGCGGCCACGTAACCGCGCGCCAGTGCGTCTTCCCTATCTCCGGCCGCCGCTCATCTTCATCCAAATTGAGCACCGCCGCCCGTGAACACTATAAATTGACCCCGCCGTGAGCTTCGCTATATCTTTACGCATCCAGCCACCGCTAATCAGCCCCGATCATCCACCCGAGCGCTCGGATTTCTAACTGCCCCCAAATCGGTTCTCCGCCGTTGTAAAACGAGCTCACCGTGGTCAGCCCTCTACAGGTCCGTTCCTGCCCTCTGCGCCCTCGTTTAAGCTTTCCCATGTCTCCGTGATGCTTACCGAAGCATTGGATTGAACTAGACCGGCGCCTATCGCCGGGAACACATTCATGCCGCCGTGGTGCTTACGGCCATCGTGGCCGGAGCTCTATGAGTCACCAACGGTGCAATTACCTTAGGGGAAATGCTCCTTAGGGGTTGAATTTCGTGTATGCCGCTCGGAGAACTCAGCCACTGCCTCAAACGGCCGGCGTAGCTGCTCGCCGGAGCGCGGCCGCGCGGAGCACCGTCGTGGACTTGAAATCGTGAATTGACCAGAACCCAGGGGCCTTTTCAAGAACGGTCAGCGACTCAGAACAATAGTGATTGGCTCTGATTCGGTTTAGTTGTTAAGCCGGGGGCCTCTGCGTAAAACGACCTTCGCGGGCGCGCGCGCGCGAAACCGCTTGGGCCTGGGCTTGTTAGGCCAGAAACGGCCCAGTACTGTTTATCGTTCCCTTTTTTCTTTTCCAGCTGAACTTTGAAAAACTGTAGAAAATTATAGAAAAATGCTAAAATTATGAGACCAATTTTCCTAGGTTTGTTATTTTCCATAGAATTTATTAAAAATAGTTTCATGATTTTTAGATCAAGTAGGGAATTTTAGGATATTTAAAATAGCCTAAATCAATGGTTCTGGATTTTTAGAAATTAAATAATAAGTCCAAAATTCCCCAAACTTTTTATGTAAGCTTTTCCCATTATTTAGAAGCCTTGGGTAGAGTTTGGTTTGATTTGGACCTTGTTTGATCACTAAACCCAAAACCACCCCCCCCCCCCTGCCCTATGAACTCCTTTACCGACTCCGGAAACCCTAAGTTTCCGGAACTCCGTGAAGGAAAGTTGTACTCAAGATATAAACAACAAGTTTATGTTATCTTTGCATTCTCATGAGCATCCCATGACATCCATCCTTATGTATGTATATGGATATCTTAGAACAAGAAGAAGAAGAAGAGGTTGTTGAAGAAGGGATACCACCCACCTCTGATCCCCAGACCGACAACTGCTTTTATTTTGATATCTGTGGATCCGAGCCAGACCCATCTGATAACAAAGGCAAGCCCCGGTGCATTTGCCACCTTCCTTGATGTTTTTAAAATCTTTCTCACTTGCTTGCTGCATTAGGTAATAGGAGTTGATTGATTAAACAATTTCTGCATTACCTCCCTTGATCTTGATTAACCTCCTTGAAACCCTGTTTTTACAAAAAGGTTTTACTTTGCTTAGTATTGCTTTAGAAAAACAAAAGGATTTGTTTTACAAAAGATGTTTGGCAAAGTGGGAGGGATGTTTTCAAAAATAAAACTTGATGGTGGATCCATCACGGCCGTGATGGATTCAACATCGGAAAAGATGTACCTCTGTCAGGTACCAAACTTTGGGTTTGAAATGATTAAGCTGAGACCGGGCGGGTGACTTGCACGAGAAGAGAGTCTCGGTGTAGTGTCTCCGTCTGTGTCGATTAAGGACCGCCTCGATGTAGGCCTGCTGACCGAGGACCCTTTAACTGGTCACATGCCTCGTCATGGGTAAGCCTTGCCTCGGGTAGACTAAGGCCGGAATAAGATAACACGAAATGGGAGTGGAGCGGTGGCGAGAGTAGCGTGTACCCTCCGTGGCAAGAGGCTGGACGGTGGTGTATCTGTGCTCTCGGTTTGCGTGAACCTGATCCGGTCTTAAGAACCCCGGTGGCGGGTTGACATATGCAAGGGTTAAGTGCTACATATGTCGTGTGATTGGAGATCCTCAGCTGAGTATAATCGATTCGGATCGCCGTACCTCCGCGGTTATGGAGACTTGGCCACTGACTTACACGTAGCATTCCACTAAAGATGATGGGTTTTTGTTAAGAAATTGGCTAGTGCAGGACCAGTGATTGAACTAGGGTAGAAAGAACTCTAGTTGCAGGTAATTGAACCTAACCTGACAAATAAAATTGGATTTTTAAGGATCCACTTTAGTAAGCATTTCTGCAAAACAGAGTCTTTGATTATTGAAAAGCCTTACCTTGACTCCCATATAACCAGCATACCCTTGAGAGTCTTTTCCTTAGTCGGGTAAGACTTGCTGAGTAATTCCATACTCAGGGTTTATCCCTTTGTTGTTTTTAGGTGGGGAAGTAGCAGACTTCTGCTGCTTCTGTGCTAAGGTGGTTCCCAAGAATGAAAGCCAGGAATGAAGTGCGGGAGGACTCAGTCCTCCACCTTAGATCTTTCGTTTATAGTACTTCGGGAGATGTTGTGTCTCCCTGGTTTGTATAATTAATACTTTTATGCACTCGTTTTTAGAACTGGTCTGTAATAACTTAACTTGAGCTTACTTTGAAAATAAATGTAAGATTATGTAATCGCTTCCGCATATCTTTATCTCCGATGATCTGTAATGTCTGCAAGACGGGTGAAACGTTCCTGGTAAGGTAAGGAGGATACCGAGCTTGTCAAGTAACTTAGGAACATCTACAGGGTGTCTGATGTCTGTTAGACAAGGACAACTGTAGGTGGGCCTGATTACTTGGGAGGTTCTGTCACATTTACTGTCTAATGTGATAGAAAAACAGCGCCGCTCGCCCTGCTCTGACTACCGTGTCAACCACCCAGGCCAAGACTGACAACAAGTCACGATCAACCACCGAGTTCGGCCTCGAGTTCAACAGGAAGCTCCGCCTCGCCCGACCTCAGGCTCCAGCCTCGGGAGGTGGTTTCCGCCTCGGCCGACCTCAGGCTCCGACCTCGGGAGGAGGTCTCCGCCTCGCCCGACCCCTGGACTCAGCCTCGACCCCGGTCTCGAGAGGAATCGCGTCCTCGCCCGACCCCGGCCTCGACCTTAAGAGAAGTCTCCGCCTCGCCCGACCTTGGGCTCGGACCGACCGCGCCAACAGGGGATATATCATTACCCTATTCCTAGCCTGCTCAGGCCACAAGGAACAAGACCGGCATCCCATCTGGCTTACCCCGGCGACGGGTAATGGTGGTGCCCCGCGTGCACCATGACGCCGGTGGCTCTCAGCCCCCCACGACAGCAAGGAGACGTCAGCAGGATCCTTGCCGCGCTGCCAGCTGTGCTCCTACAGGACTTAGGCGCTCCTCTGACGGCCACGCCATCACATGTACAGGGCCCAAGCTCTCCCCCAACAGCCACATTGGCATGTACACAGGGCTTAGGCACTCCACTGCCAGACACGTTAGCGCATAGCTACCCCCCCCCGTTGTACGTCTGGATCCTCTCCTTGCGTCTATAAAAGGGAGGTCCAGGGCCATCCTGAGGGGGTTTCGCGCGAGGGAAGGAGCGGACGAACTCTCTCACTCTCTCTCTCTCCCTCTCGCGACGCCCTTGTAACCCCTACTACGAGCGGCACCCCTGGTGCAAGATAATACAAGGTGTCAGGTACCATAATTAGGGGTACCCCCAACGCTCCTAATCATGGCTGGTTAACATCCTCAGACCAACTGATGGGTGCGGTTCAAGCCAAGACTTCGTCTACCCGAAGGACGCGATCTTACCCGAGCCTAGCCTCAGGTTGGAACAGTGGTCCTAGCCGAATTCACGCCTCGCCCGAGGGCCTCCTTAAACGGCAGGCGCCCCCTCGGCTCTCCCGAGGCCCCGCCGGGCAGGCTTCGTCGTGAAGCAACCTTGGCCATACCGCCTCACCAATCGACCGCTTTGCAGGCGCATTAAATGTGGGGGATGCCTGACGCCGTATCCTAACACACGCGCCTCAGTCGGCCAGGCCGAAGTGACCGCAGTCACTTCGCCCCTCCTCTTTACTGTCCGATACGATAGGAAAACAGCGCCGCCCGCTCCGCTCTGACTGCCGTGTCAGCCACCCCGACAACGACTGACAACAGGTCATGATCAACTACCGAGCTCAAGCCCCGGGCGCAACAGGAAGCTCCGCCTCGCCTGACCTCAGGCTCCAGCCTCGGGAGGAGGTCTCCGCCTCGCCTGACCCCCGGGCTCGGCCTCGACTCCGGTCTCGAGAGGAATCGCGTCCTCGCTCGACCCCAGCCTTGGCCACAAGAGAAGTCTCCGCCTCGACCGACCCTGGGCTCGGACTGATCGTGCTGATAGGGGATGCATCATTCCCCTACTCCTAGCCTGCTCAGGCTACAAGGAACAAGACCGGCGTCCCATCTGACTTACCCCGACGACGGGTAATGATGGTGCCCCGCGTGCGCCATGACACTGGTGGCTCTCCGCCCCTTACGACAGCAAGGAGACGTTAGCAGGGTCCTCGCCGCGCTGCCAGCTCTGCTCCTACAGGACTCAGGCGCTCCTCCGGCGGTCACGCCATCACATGTACAGCGCCCAAGCTCTCCCCCAACGGCCATGTTGGCATGTACACAGGGCTTAGGCACTCCACTGCTGGACACGTTAGCGCATATCTACGCCCCCCATTGTACACCTGGACTCTCTCCTTGCCTCTATAAAAGGGGAGTCTAGGGCCACCCTGAGGGAGGTTCGGGGGGGTTCGCGCGAGGGGAAGCGGCGTACGAGCCCTCTCTCTCTCTCCCTCACGTGACTAGCTTGTAACCCCTACTGCGAGCGGCACCCCTGGTGCTGGATAATACAAGGCTTGTCCCATATCTTGTGTTCCATCCCGCGCCAACCCATCTGGGCAGGGACACGCTGCGACAATTTACTCGTCGGTCCAGGGACCCCCTGGGGTCGAAACGCCGACAGTTGGCGCGCCAGGTAGGGGCCTGCTGCGTGTTAACGAACACCTTCCCATTGAGATCCAGATGGGGAGTCTTCAGCAACCTCTCCAGCCCGCGACGGTGCTCCGGTTCGGGAGTCTTGAGTTCATGTCCCTCGATAGCAGCTACGACATGGTACTCCTCCCCCCGTGGCACGACGATAACGACGGTCTTCGACTCGCACGGCGACGACGAGCTCTACGACAGCATCTCCCCGCGGCAGAAGAGGAGCACTCCGGTCGTCCCCGCCACCCTCCTCGTCGGAGGAGGCGGAGACGGGGCAACCATGGCCATGCAGGAGGTGGCATCTTGTCGGCTATCGCACTAGAGCGAGTCGACGACGCTGGCATTCCCCCGCGGGACATGTCGGACATTGCCCTCGCACCTGAGGCGACGGCGGGTGTCACTTCCCCGCGACGTGTCAGCCCTAAGCGGACTGATGACGCCAGCACCCTCGTGAAGGACCTGTTAGGCGTTACCCTCGTACCTGAGATGATGGTGTGCACTGCCCCCGACGTGACTTCACCACCGTCCAACGACCAAGAGGTACCGTCTGTTTTCCATCCCATACCTTTTCGGTTCAGCTTCGATCCACCTAGCGACCCCGCAATGGTGAGCGCCTTCGTAAAGGCGTATCCAAACCTTCCGGGGTACCACATGTGGTCGACCTAGGACTGACTGACAGCCGTCTCGACCTTCGGACCAGCGGGTTCTGAGGAGGAGGACATCCCCGACTCCGGTTGGGATTTCTCTGCCCTCAATGACCCCGGTGCCATGCGGAGCTTCATGTTCGCATGCGACCACTGCCTCTCCGGTTGTTCTGACGATGGCCATGACCTTGACGACGAGGGTTACGGCCCAGGTCGCGAATGCTTCCACGTCGATCTGGGAGATCACAACGAAGGCAACCACCTCGGTATGCCAGAGGTTGACGATCCCCCTAGGCCCTCATCTCACGTTGACATCCTGCGGGAGCTAGCTGTCGTCCCAGTCCCTTCGGGGGGTCAGGACATACAGCTCGAGCAAATCCGTGAGATGTAGGCCCGGGTCGACAGGGAAGCAGGCCGGCTTGTACAGCTCCGACAGAACATCGAACAGGAGTGGGCAGGCCGATCACTCGCCGGAGAAGCCTGTCACCGGGCCCAAGACATCAGGCACCGCATCATCGACAATGCCTGGGCAGCGCTGCCTCCGGCCGTCAGCGGGTCCGGCTAGGACCTAGCTGCAGCGGCGATGCTGCTTCGGGCCATGCCGGAGCCATCCACCACCGAGGGACGGCGCATCCAGGGCGAACTCAAGAATCTTCTAGAGGGCACCGCGGTTCGGCGAGCCGAGAGCTCTGCCTCCCGTAGGCGAGCTGACCCCTCGGAGCATCACGCGGTGTCCTCCCAGCGCATTCGGGAAGCCTCGATCCGTCCCGAACGTACACGGGACGAGCCACCCACCGCCTGGGAACGCCTCGGCAACGAGCACCACCATCTCGACCATCGAGCCCGCCTCGACGAGAAGGTGCGCCGAGGCTACCATCCCAGGCGCGAGGTACGCTGCAACAGCGAGGAGGACCGCAGTCCTTCGCCCGAACCACCCGGCTCGCGAGTCTTCAGCCGGGCTATACGACGAGCACCGTTCCTGCCCGTTTCTGAGCCCCGACTACTATCACCAAGTACTCGAGGGAGACAAGGTCGGAGCTGTGGCTCGCGGACTACCGACTGGCCTGCCAGTTGGGAGGGGCGGATGATGACAACCTCATCATCCGTAATCTACCCCTTTTCCTCTCCGACGCCGCCCGAGCCTAGCTGGAGCATCTGCCTCCGACACAGATCTCTGACTGGGATGATCTAGTCAAAGCTTTCGCGGGGAACTTCCAAGGCACGTATGTGCGCCCTAGGAACTTGTGGGACCTTCGAAGCTGCCGCCAGTAGCCAGGGGAGTCCCTCCGAGAGTACATCTAGCGGTTTTCGAAGCAACGCACCGAGCTGCCCAATGTCACCGACTCGGATGTCATCGGGGCTTTCCTTGCCGGCACCACTTGTCGGGACCTGGTGAGCAAACTGGGGCGCAAGACTCCCACCCGCGCGAGCGAACTGATGGACGTCGCCACCAAGTTTGCCTCGGGTCAAGAGGCGGTCGAAGCCATCTTCCGGAAGGACAAGCAGCCTCAGGGGGAGCCAAAGACAGACGCCCCTGAGGCGTCCGCCCAGCGGGGCACGAAGAAGAAGGCCAAAAACAAGTCGCAAGCGAAGCGCAACGCCGCAGACGCGAATCTCGTCGCTGTGGCCGAGCACAGGAAACCTCAAAAACCACCTGGAGGGGCCGGCGTGTTCGACAAGATGCTCAAGGAGCCGTGCCCCTATCACCAGGGGCCCGTCAAGCACACCCTTGAAGAATGTATCATGCTCCGACGCCACTTCCATAAGACCGGGCCCCCGGCGGAGGATGGCAAGGGCCATGACAACGACAAGAAGGAGGGCGGCAAGGAAGAGGGATTCCCGAAAGTCCATAACTGCTTCATGATCTACGACAGGCAGGCGGCGAATGCCTCGGCTCGACACCGCAAGCAGGAGCGCCGGGAAGTCTGCTTGGTGAAGGTGGCGGCGCCAGTCTACCCAGACTGGTCCGACAAGCCTATCACCTTCGACCAAGGCGACCACCCCGACTTCGTGTCGAGCCCGGGAAGGTACCCGCTCATCGTCGATCCGATCATCGGCAACGCTAGGCTCTCCAAGGTCCTCATGGATGGAGGCAGAAGCCTTAACATCATCTACGCAGAGACCCTGGAACTCTTAGGGGTTGGTCGATCCGAAGTCTAGGCCAGTGCGGCACCCTTCCACGGGATCGCGCCCGGAAAGCGAATCCAACCCCTCAGACGGATCGACTTACCCGTCTGCTTCGGAACTCCCTCGAACTTCTGAAAGGAAGCTCTCACCTTTGAGGTCGTCGGGTTCCGAGGAACCTACCATGCGGTGTTGGGAAGACCATGCTACGCCAAGTTTATGGTCATCCCCAACTACACCTACCTCAAGCTCAAGATGTCGGGCCCGAATGGGATCATCATTATCGGGTCCACGTACCGCCACGCGTACGAATGCGACGTGGAGTGCGTGGAGTACGCCGAGGCTCTCGCCGAGTCCGAGGCCCTCATCGCCGACCTTGAACGCCTCTCCAAGGAGGTGCCCGACGCGAAGCGGCACGCCGACAACTTCGAACCAGTTGAGGCGGTCAAGTCCGTCTCTCTCGACCCCAGCAATGACGCCAGCAAGCAAGTTCGGATCGGCTCCGAGCTCGACCCCAAATAGGAAGCAGTGCTCGTCGACTTTCTCCGCGCAAACACCGAAGTCTTTGCGTGGAGTCCCTCGGACATGCCCGGCATAACGAGGGATGTCGCCGAGCACTCACTGGATATCAGAGCTGGAGCCCGACCCGTGAAGCAAACCCTACGCTGTTTCGACGAGGAAAAGCGCAGGGCCATTAGCGAGGAGATCCACAAGCTACTCGCGGCAGGGTTCATCAAAGAGGCATTCCATCCCAAATGGTTAGCTAACCCTGTTCTTGTAAGGAAGAAGGATGGGAAATGGAGGATGTGTGTAGACTATACTGGTCTAAACAAAGCATGTCCGAAAGTTCCCTACCCTCTACCTCGCGTCGATCAAATCGTGGACTCCACAGCTGGGTGCGAAACCTTGACATTCCTCGATGCCTACTCAGGCTATCACCAAATCAAGATGAAAGAGTCCGACCAGCTCGCGACTTCTTTCATCACACCTTTTGGCATGTACTGTTACACCACCATGCCATTTGGATTGAGGAATGCAGGCGCCACTTACCAGAGGTGCATGAACCACGTGTTCGGAGAACACATCGGCAGAACGGTCGAGGCTTACATCGATGACATCATTGTCAAGACAAAGAGAGCCTCCGACCTCCTCTCTGACCTTGAAACGACATTCAAGTGTCTGAGAGCGAAAGGCGTGAAACTCCATCCCGAGAAGTGTGTCTTCGGAGTCCCCCGAGGCATGCTCCTTGGGTTCATCGTCTCCGAGCGAGGCATCGAGGCCAACCCAGATAAAATCGCGGCCATCACCAGCATGGGACCGATCAAAGATTTGAAAGGAGTACAGAGGGTCACGAGATGCCTTGCGGCTCTAAGCCGCTTCATCTCACGCCTCGGTGAGAAAGGCTTGCCTCTGTACCACCTCTTAAGGAATGCCGAGTGCTTCACTTGGACCCCCGAGGCTGAGGAAGCTCTCGAAAACCTTAAGGCGCTCCTTACAAAAACACCCATCCTGGTGCCCCCCGCCGCAGGAGAAGCCCTCTTGATCTACGTAGCCACGACTACTCAGGTGGTCAGCGCCGCGATCATAGTCAAGAGACGAGAAGAAGGGCATGCACTGCCCGTCCAGAGGCCAGTCTACTTCATCAGTGAAGTACTTTCCGAGACCAAAGCTCGCTAGCCACAGATCCAGAAGCTGCTCTACGCAGTGGTCCTGACACGACGAAAGTTGCGACACTACTTCGAGTCTCACCCGGTAACTGTGGTGTCATCCTTCCCCTTGGGGGAGACCATCTAGTGCCGCGAGGCCTCGGGTAGGGTATCAAAGTGGGCGGTGCAGCTTATGGGCGAAACGCTATCATTCGCTCCTCCGAAGGCCATAAAATCCTAGGTCTTGGTAGACTTCCTGGCTGAGTGGACCGACACCTAGTTATCGACAACTCCGATCCAGCCCGAGCTCTAGACCATGTACTTCGATGGGTCACTCATGAAAACAGGAGCGGGCGCTGGCCTGCTCTTCGTTTCACCCCTCGGAAAGCACCTCCGCTACGTCATTCGCCTCCATTTTCCGGCATCAAACAACGTGGCCAAGTACGAAGCACTGGTTAACGGGCTACGCATCGCCGTCGAGCTAGGGGTCCAACGCCTCGACCCTCGAGGCGACTTGCAGCTTGTCATTGACCAAGTCATGAAGAACTCCCACTACCGTGACCAGAGGATGGAAGCCTACTGTGACGAAGTCTGGCGCTTGGAGAACGAGTTCTATGGGCTGGAGCTCAACCACATCGCCCGACGGTACAACGAGACTGCGAACGAGCTGGCGAAAATAGCCTCGGGGCGAACGACAGTTCCCCCCCCCCCGACGTTTTCTCCAGAGACCTGCATCAACCATCCGTCAAGATCGATGACGCGCCTGAGCCTGAGGAAGCCTTGGCCCAGCCCGAGGCACCCTCGACCGAGCCCGAGGCACCCTCGACCGAGCCCGAGGCACCCTCGGACGTCGAGGAAGAGGCCTTGCCCGTCGAAGAGGAACGGAATGGGGACGCGCCAGATCTGTAACACCCCTGGTATTACTGTAACTAAAACTTGAGCATGGCATCATAAACATTGTCATTGCATATGTTTGACACACTTAGAGTGCATTCACTAGGTAAAAAAATTTCAAACAAGTGTATTATTATAGCATTTTGCAAATAGAGCCCTGGATAGGGAACTTAACCCTAAATGGGGATTAAAAGGATAAAACATAACCCAAATTGAGAAAACCTAAAAGCTTTAGGGGAATAGTCATAAAATGTTCCCAAGAATGAACCTGAATCACGTTTATACCCCTGGGATACCAAAAACCCCCATTTGAACCCTGGAAAACCCTAAGTCCAAACCCTAGGGGCCTATGTGCAAAAACAGTGCACATTTGGACTTAAGTGTCAAAACTACTATGTTAAAGCATATAAAGTCATATGGTTCACATTAAGAAAGATTTACAAGCCAAACCCTAAGTTTTGGATTGATTTGCAAAAAGGACCCCAATTGAGATTTCACTCTAAGTCTAAATTTCAGAGTTGAGGGCTCAACTTTGGAGCCTTGTAACTCTCAAATTCTAGGATTTTTGCCCTAGGTCACCACATCAAAATTATAGATCTAACATAGGAGAGAAACTTTTCTTAAGAGTGTAAGCATAGTTGTTAAGAATAATTTAGAGATAATTGAGCTTAAAGTTGGACTGTCAGGTTACTAGGTCTGAATTTTCAGATAGACAGTGCAACCACTGAGGCTTTGAGCAAAAATTCAACTGTGATCCAGCAAGAATCTGCCCGTGACTGCTGTGACAAACTTGTAGCTGATTTGTAGCCCTCCAACTTTGCTGCAGAACTTGGAGTATGTTACCATAAAGATTTGTGAGAAAATCAAGCCTAAATGTTGACTGTCAGAAGTACTGATGGAGCATCCCATGGTACAGTAAATTTTAAACTGAATTAGATCCCGACTCAACCCCCTGCTCGTCGCCGGTGGTCCGTCGCCGTTGATCGGTTGCTCGCCGTGATTCGTGCGCCGTGGCCGTCAGATAAGCACAGCCCAGTAAAAATCTTGGCGTCTAATCCACTTGCGCTCGGATTGTGGCTAAGCTTGCCGTACCCCCCCCCAGCCGTCCGTCGATTGGATAAATCTCACCGCCGTCGAGCAGCCGCCGTTGCGCGCCACGTGCCTCCGCGCTGGACTTCATCGCGGTGACTCACTGGATGCATGTCCGGCGATCACCGGAGCCACTGCCACGGTGAAAATCGCTTTTTCCACACACTGAGCTTGCCTCCCCTCTCCGGCCACCCACACTGTTCGACCAAATTGCGTGCCACTGCTTTAGCCGCCTATAAATTGATGGCCCAGGCAACTGCGCTAGATCATCCCGAAGCCATAGCACCTGCTCCCACCCTCGATCATTCACCAGCGCTCGCGAATTTCGGATTCTCCCCAACCCGGTTCAAGAACACCGTGAAATCAATCTCGTCATGGCCAGCACCGTTTAGGTCCGCTCATACCATCTTCTTCCCCGTTTAAGTACTCTCATGTGCTTACGATGCTCGCCGACCCACACAATTGAGCTAGAAACCCTCTGGTCGCCGGGAACACGGTTGTCTCGCCGCAACACTCTCGGTCACCGTGGCCAGAGCCAACCAGGCATCCATTTGCGAAATTAGGTTAGGGGAATTGATCGGGGAAGATCCAATTTGGCGTTAGCTGCTCGGGGGCGCCAGTACTTGCCCCAATCGGCCGGCCTACGAGCTCACCGGAGCTCGGCGGCACGCGACACCGTCGGGGACCTCCCCCTGCGAAGGATTAGAAACCGGAGGGTCTATCTGCAATTTGTCAGTGACACAGAGGAACAGTAAATAAACCTACTTCGATTTAGCTGATAAACCGAGGGCCTCTGTGCAAAGTTGCCAGAGCGCGCGGGCGCGTGACCCTGTTTCCTGTGTAGTTGGGCTGTCCTGGGCCAGAAACGGCCCATCACTGTTTAAACTTTTTCTTTTTCTTTTTCAGTAGAACTTTATAAATCTATAGAAAATTGTAGAACATCCTAAAATTGTCAAACCAATTTTCCTAGACTTCTTATTTTCCATAGTATTTAATAAAAATAGTTTCATGATTTTTAGATTAAATAAGGAATTTTGAGGCATTTAATCTAGCCTAAACCATTAGTTCTGGATTTTTAGAAAATAAATGATAATCCCAAAATTGCCCAAACTTTTTATATGAGCTCTATACATTAGTTAGAAGCCTTGAGTAGAGTTTGGTTTGATTTGGACCTTGTTTGATACTTAGAACCCAAAACCCCCACCCCTGCCCTTTGAACTCCTTTACTGACTCCGGAAACCCTAAGTTCTCGGAGTTCCGTGAAGGAAAGTTGTATTCAAGACCTTAGATAACAAATTCTTATTATCTTTGCACTCTCATGAGCATCACATGGCATTCATTCTTATATACATATATATGGTTATGTTTAGAAAATGAAGAAGAGATCGAAGTGACTGAAGAGAAGACACCACCACCTTCGGAATCTTAGGCCGGGAATAGTTTCTACTTTGATATCTGTGGGTCCGAGCCTGACTCACCTATTAACGAAGGCAAGCCCCGGTGCATTTGCCACCTTCCTTGATGTTTTTAAAATCTTTCTCACTTGCTTACTGCATTAAGTAATAGGAGTTGATTGCTAAACAATTCCTGCATTACCTTCCTTGATCTTGATTACCTTCCTTGATACCCTATTTTACAAATGGTTTTTACTATGCTTAGTATTGCTCTAGCAAAACAAAAGGTTTTGTTTTACAAAAGATGATTGGCAAAGTGGGTGGGATGTTTTTGAAAATAAAACTTGATGGTGAATCCATCACGATCGTGAAGGATTCAACATCGGAAAAGATGTACCTCTGCCAGGTACCAAGTTTTTGGGTTTAATTGATTAAGCTAAGGCAGGGTGGGTGACTTGCACGAGAAGAGAGTCTCGGTGTAGTGTCTCCGTCTGAGTCGATTAAGGACCGTCTCGATGTAGGCTTGCTGACCGAGGACCCTTTAACTGGTCACATGCCTCATCATGGGTAAGCCTTGCCTCATGCAGACTAAGGCCAGAATAAGATAACACGGAATGGGCGTGGAGCGGTGGCTAGAGTAGCGTGTACCCTCCATGGCAAGAGGCTGGACGGTGGTGTATCTGTGCTCTCGGTTCGCGTGAACCTGATCTGGTCTTAAGAACCCCGGTGGCGAGTTGACATATGCAAGGGTTAAGTGCTACATATGTCGTGTGATTGGAGATCCTCAGCTGAGTATAATCGATTCGGATCGCCGTACCTTCGCGGTTATGAAGACTTGGTCACTGCCCTATACGTAGAAAACCAGTAAAGATGAAGGATGGATTAAGAAATTGGCTAGTTCAGGACAAGTGATTGAACTAGGTTAGAAAGAACTCTAGTTACAGGTAATTTTACTAACTTGAAAATAAAACTGGATTTTTAAGGATCCACTTGTAGTAAGCATTTATGCAAAACAGAGTCTTTGATCATTGAGAAACCTTACCTTGACTCCCTTATAACCAGCATACCCTTGAGAGTCTTTTCTTTAGTCGGGTAAGACTTGCTGAGTAATTCCATACTCAGGGATTTATTCCCTATTGTTTTTAGGTGAGGAAGCAGCGAATTTTTGTTGCTTTTGTACCAAGGTGGTGTCAAATGAAAATAAACAAGAATGAAGCTGCGGGAGGACATGGTCCTCCATAGAAACTTTTATGTAAGAACTTATCGGGAGGAGTTTTTGCCTCCCTTGGTATTGTAATAACAAGTACTCAGCACTCGTTTTATAACTCTGGTCTGTAATATATAACTCGATCTTACTTTCTAAATAAATGTAAGTTTATGTAATCGCTTCCGCATTTCCATATCTCCGATGTTCGGTAATGTCTGCAAGACGGGTGAAACGTTCCTAGAAAGGTAAGAAAGTAGATACCAAACTTGTCAAGTGATTCAGGAACATCTACAGGGTTGTCTGATGTCTGTTGGACAAGGACAACTGTAGGTGGGCCTAATGACTTGGGAGGTTCCGTCACAAGATCCGAACTGGCAGGCCCCGTACCTGGAATATCTCCTCCGAGGAGAGCTTCCCATCGACAAGACCAAAGCTCGGCGGCTGGCTTGGCGCGCCAAGTCATTCGTCCTGCTGGGTGATGAAAAAGAGCTCTACCACCGCAGCCCCTCGGGCATCCTTCAATGATGCATATCTATCACCCAAGGACAAGAGCTGTTGCAAGAAATACACTCGGGGGCTTGTGGCCACCATGCAGCACCTCGAGCCCTCGTGGGAAATGCCTTTCGACAAGGTTTCTACTGGCCAACCGCGGTGGCCGACGCCACTAGGATTGTGCGCTCCTGCCGGGGGTGACAATTCTACGCAAAGCAGATGCATCTGCCCGCTCAGGCCTTGCAGACGATACCCATCACCTGGCCATTTGTTGTGCGGGGTCTGGACCTCGTCGGACCCTTGCAGAAGGCACCCGGGGGCTTCACGCACCTGCTGGTCGCTATCGACAAATTCTCCAAGTGGATCGAGGTCCGACCCCTAAACAGCATCAGGTCCGAGCAGGCGGTGGCATTCTTCACCAACATTATTCATCGGTTCAAGGTCCCAAACTCAATCATCACCGATAATGGCACGCAGATCACCAGAAAAAAGTTCCTGGACTTCTGCGACGACCACCACATCCGTGTGGACTGGGCCGTCGTAGCTCATCCCATGACGAATGGGCAGGTGGAGCGTGCCAACGGTATGATTCTGCAGGGGCTCAAACCAAGGATCTACAACGACCTCAACAAGTTCGGCAAGCGGTGGATGAAAGAGCTACCCTCGGTAGTCTGGAGTCTGAGGACGACGCCGAGCCGCGCCACGGGTTTTACGCTGTTCTTTCTAGTCTATGGGGCCGAGGCGTCCTCCCCACAGACATAGAATATGGCTCCCCGAGGACCGAGGCGTACGACGACCGAAGCAACCAAACCAGCCGAGAAGACACGCTGGACCAACTCGAGGAGGCTCGATACGTCGCCTTACTACGTTCGGCACGGTACCAGCAGTCGCTGCGGCGCTACCACGCCCGAAGCGTTCGGGCCCGAGGCTTCCAAGTGGGAGACTTAGTGCTTCGCCTGCGACAGGACGCCTGAGGGCGCCACAAGCTCACTCCTCCCTGGGAAGGGCCCTTCATCATCACCAAGATCTTGAAGCTCGGAACATACAAGCTGGCCAACGACCAAGGCGAGGTCTACAGCAACGCTTGGAACATCCAACAGCTACGTCGCTTCTACCTTTAAGATGTTTTAAGTCATTCATGTACCTCATTTACGTACACAAAGTCTAACCATCAAGGAAGGGTCGGCCTTGCCTCAGCAAAGCCCGACCCTCCCTCGGGGGCTAGAAGGGGGGAACCCCCTGCACGTCCCCCCCTGCACGTCAAAATTTTCCTCGGAAAAGTTTTCCACCAAAACGACTTTCGTGTTTCCCGACTATATCGGTAACAGAACCCTGCAATACGAATAAGAGCGCGTGTAAGCGGCAAGGCCGACCGAGCCGAGGGACTCCTACGCCTCCGGGATATGGATACCTCACTCGTCACCTTCCGCGAAAAATAACTCTTACTCGGATAAGCAATTCTGCTACTGACGAACGAGTCCGGATACTCGAAACAAGAGGAAAAGAAATGCAGCTTTATAACACGACGACAAAGTGTTTAGGCCCCGGCGGCCGCGAAAGACACATGCATGTTCTGAACAAACTGCTCCGGTAGAATCAGGCATCGCCCGGGGGAGGAGTGGCACCCTCGACTTCGTCTCCACTGAAAGTCGCCTAGAGGGGGGGTGGATAGGCGAAACCTGAAAATTAAAACTTTATCCCCCAACTAGATCCCTTGATTAGTGGTTAGAACAAGATATACAAAAATAGGAGTATACAAACTAAGTTCTTGCTTGAAAAGAGTATTGCTAAATAATGCGGGAGTGATAAATCAATACAATTAATAAGTTATAGAATAACAAAGCAAGAAGCCTTAGATGAGAAGAGCACTAGGTCAAGTTCTTTCTTGCAACGTGTTGCTTCACTAAATGGAAATTTAACTTGAAGCAACACCAAATGATATTAGCAAATAATGGTGCAAGAAAACTTAGAGCAAGGGAAAACAAACAAATCACAAGCAATAAACACAATGGACACGGGTGATTTGTTTTACCGAGGTTCGGCCCTCGAAGGCCTAGTCCCCGTTGAGGAGTCCACTTAAGGACGGGTCTTTTTCAACCCTTTCCCTCTCTCCCCCGATCACACAAGGATCGGTGAGCTCTTCTTCTTCTCAAGGATCACTCTCGATCCCACAAGGACCACCACACTCTTTGGTGTCTCTTGCTAGCTTTTACAAGCCTCCAAAACTTTGGAGGAAGTTCGATGGGAGTCAATACTCCACGCACAAATGAACACAAAGATGTAGCACACACTATCTCTCAATGAATCTCACAAGGCGCTAGGGCTAAACTCAATTGAGTAGCTCTTAATTGCTTGCTCTCTCTTTTGTGGCACTTGTGTTGGTTGTAGTGGACTAAATCTTGTGCATAGGATGGATCAATGAATATATGTGGTTGGGAGGGCTTGAGTATGTCAACTAGATGACTTGGAATGTTGCTTGGGCTCCCACACCTTGAAGTGGCCGGTTGGGGTGGTATTTATAGCCACCAACCAAAATCTAGCCGTTGGTGAAGGCTGTCTGTCGCATGGTGCACCGGACAGTCCGGTGCACATCAGACATGTCCGGTGCCACAGCCACGTCACCCGGCCGTTAGGGTTCTGACCGTTGGAACTCTGACTGCTGGGCCCGCCTGGATGTCCGGTGGCGCACCGGACATGTACTGTAGAGTGTCCGGTGCACCATGCCACGCGTGCCTGACTTCTGCGCGCTCTGGCGCGCATTAAATGCGCTGGCAGGTGACCGTTGGCGCCGAAGTAGCCGTTGGTCCGCCGTTACACCGGACAGTCCGGTGTACACCGGACATGTCCGGTGAATTATAGCGGACTAGCCGTCGCGGATTCCCGAAGCTGGCGAGTTTGGAGCCGCGTCCTCTTGGAGCACCGGACACTGTCCGGTGTACACCGAACAGTCCGGTGAATTATAGCGCGCCGGCTCCGAGAATTCCCGAAGGTGAAGAGTTTGAAGTCGGTCTTCCCTGGTGCACCGGACACTGTCCGGTGGTGCACCGGACAGTCCGGTGCACCAGTCCAGGGTGCCTTCGGTTGGCCCTTGCTCCTTTGTTTGAACCCTTTCTCTTGATCTCTTTATTGGCTTATGGTGAACCTTTGGTACCTGTAGAACTTATAAACTTGGGCAAACTAGTTAGTCCAACTATTTGTGTTGGGCAATTCAACCACCAAAATTAGTTATAGGAAATAGGTGTAAGCCTAATTCCCTTTCAATCTCCCCCTTTTTGGTGATTGATGCCAACACAAACCAAAGCAAGTATAGAAGTGCATAATTGAACTAGTTTGCAAAGTGTAAGTGCAAAGGTTGCTTAGAATTGAGCCAATTAATGTTACTTACTAGATATGCATGGATTTGTTTCTTTATTTTTAACATTTTGGACCACGCTTGCACCACATGTTTTGTTTTTGCAAATTCTTTTTGTAAATCCTTTTCAAAGTCCTTTTGCAAAATAGTCAAAGGTAAATGAATAAGATTTTGAGAGGCATTTTCAAGATCTGAAATTTTCTCCCTTTGTCTTAAAATGCTTTTCCTTTGACTAAAACAAAAACTCCCCCTCGAATAAATTCTCCTCTTAGTGTTCAAGAGGGTTTTAAGATATCAGTTTTGAAAATGCTACTTTCTCCCCCTTTAGAACACAAAGAGATATTAATTTGAAATTTACCAATTGAAAATCATCAATTTTTTTAAAAGTAGGGTGGTGGTGCGGTCCTTTTGCTTTGGGCTCATATTTTCTCCCCCTTTGGCATGAATCGCCAAAAGCGGATACTTTGAGTGAGATATAAGCCCTTTTCTTTCTCTCCCCCTTTGGCAAACAATTGAAATATTCAATTGAAATAGAGATATGAGTGAAGATTATACCAAAGTGGAGAACTATGCGGAATACCAACAAAGAGTGGATAATACCGATGGAGTTGAGTGGAAGCGTCGTCTTTGCCGAATACTCCATTTCCCTTTCAATCCTATGACTAAGCATGAGAATATACTTGAAAACACATTAGTCACAGACATAAAAGAGATATGATCAAAAGGATATGTCAAATTAAGCATGATCATTATTCTATATAACATAGATTGCTCCCCCTAAGTATGTGCATGGAGAGGAACACATATTATGGCCTTAAATGCCAATTGCACATAATTAGGTTAATGAGAACATATCTATATCATACAGAATGTGAAGTGCATTTGTGTCATAGTATAAGTGTGATGCTCATGACAGTTTATGCACTTATGAAAGCATGTTGTAAACATTTCAAGCATTTTCCCTTAAGGATTTCAAAGAGGCTTAAGGACCATCCACCTTTGGAATAAAGGCAGCTTATCCTCGTTACAAGGTTAAGCTTTAAGCTCTTTGACAATTAAATCACTTCATCTAGTTTCAACAAAGATGCATTAAAGCATGAATGAATTTTTGAGAAGTTACACTAGATATGAAGCATGGATATGCATGGACATGCTTTCTCTTCCTTTTAAACAAGATATGTAAAGAGAGTATAGAAAAGGAAGATTTAGGTACAAGTCTAAATGAAGAGAAATAGTTTTACCCTTTTGTACCTTCACATAGAGATGCTCTCTTCATTGTGCTTTGTCCTTAGTCTTAGATGCTTAAGACCTATTCTTAATGACAATATATGGAAATATTTTGCACAAGAGAGAGTTCTACAACTAGTGATCTTTTCAAGTTATTGTTAGCATATATCAAATGGATCACAAGTTGCATAAATGTATCATGAATTCTCCTTTTAACTTAGTGCATATTAAGAGAGATATCGATTGATAGAATATACAGCACTAAGAAGCATGATTGTTGATTGAAGTCATTCAATGATCAAACAAATAACAGATGTGATCAAAAGAACAACATACGCATTAGATTATCAATTAAGCTTAGAGTAGGAGAATCCAGCAAATATGCTACTTTAGAGTGAAAGACAAGAATTTAAAAATAGTAGCATACTTCATGAGAAACTTATTCTCATGCAAGAGACTATATGAAATTACTGAGATAAAGCAATAGTCTCAATAAAATCAAGATATAAGAATAGACTCCCCCTAAAGATATGCATCGAGTATTTGGATTGAATGGATGTATTTACTTTAAAGACAAATAGGGAGAAGCATTATACATCTTGATCAAGGCTCATAAATTTTGCAATAAACAACTTAAGCGTAGTATTCTCATAATGAAAGTATTTAGAATACTCACAACCACACCATTGATTGTTTTGTAGACCTTATTATCCAAGTAGGTGTTGTTGTTCTTGATGTCCTCCTCTTTCATTTGAGAGTCCTCCCTTTGTAGTTGTTTCCTTTTCCTTTCAAACTTATTGAAAATACTCAAGAAAGATGTTAATAGCACAAGGTAGTATATGATGAAAGATGATCTCTTTAGATAGAAAATATAGACAGTTCATCATTCATAAGTCACATAGACATGAAGTAAAATCCTTAACATTAATGCATTTCATTTGAGAAATATGAGTGAGCTCCTTTAAGCATTTTAATAATCATTGGAGATTTTACTTTATCATATTGAATTTAGTTAATCATTACTTGGAAGCAAATCAATATGATAACATATATAAATATCCCAAAGGCATTAAATAGATTCTAATGGACATGAGCATTAAAAAAATGAGATTTGAATGCACATCTAGCTGATTTGAGTTCAATAAAGAATCTATTCCTCACATGGGTAGAATATGATAATTTAGATTAAATAGCCATTGAGATGGGAATTAAATTTGATTAAGAAGATGAGTTCCCATACCTTTGCTTCTACCTTTCTTCTTTTGGGTGAAGAACAACCCATGAGGCTTGTGCACTTTTTTTTGTAGATATTCATAAGTAGGCTCAAGAGATACTTTGTTAGTAACACAAGCACTAGTTTCCATTTTTGTAACCATTTTTGATAAGGAATGAAAAGCTAGATTACTAAAACATGGAAACTTTATAGCATGAACTAGATTATCCAAAGACGATGTTATGCTCAATTTTAACTCATAAAACAAGCATAAATAATCCTTTGAGATTATAGGAATAAATCTAATTCATGATTTGGAAAGCGATAAATGTGAAAGAATCATATCCAATTTGAGCAAGTAGAAATACATCATAAAACATTGGATTGATTTTTATTTTCATGTTAGATTAACCGCTTCCAAAGAGAAACTTATTCTCTACAAGTGAGACTACTTGGGTTATTTAAATAAAATCATTAGTCTCACTATTCTAGTTATAGAGAGAGTTTTCCTTTTATAACTGTCCTAAGGATTTGAATTCCTTACATGACACCTTATTCTTTTAAGAACTTGAAATATCTCTCTATATCTAGAATCATGGCAATAATAGAATAACTTAGCGAAAAACATGCCATGTGGTACTTCCAATAATTTAAAGCATGTAGATTGCCATAGGATGGAAATGATGAGTATGCAATCTACCATATGATAGGGAATTCTTCAAAGAATGGTAACATAAATTTAAAGGCATTTGAAGTGCTTCAATTTTTCTATGTGACTACACAAGACACATAAGAAATGATATTCTAAAATACTTGCACTTAAAAGATAAGTGTTACCATCCTTTGGCTTTCCTCCATGTTGTAGGCCTTGATTTTTCGCATATGATATCTCTTCACTTCCTACAACATATAATATCTTTCTCGAGATGATATGAGTTTAAGACATAGCAATTTGAAAAATAACCTTGGGTCAATCATGTATATAGATCATTGAAGATTGATAGTTTGAGTTGATAAGAATTGAATGGACTCTTTCAAGCATCCCAAGGTTTCATATCATCTCCTTCTCCTGCAAAGCTTGTCAATCATATTTTGGTACCCATCACTTGATGGGTCCATCATGGTTAGTCAACAAAGATCTAGGAACCCAAAAGTCCTTTGTGTTAGCACTAGGTAAACTCATTACCTTTCTAGCACAAGTTGCATTTTTGGGTTGCCTAGTTACATGAGAATCAATTGACAAGTTAGGAGTGGGATAATTACCAATGGGACAATCCTTGCATTGATGTCCCTTCTTCCGGCATGTGTAGCATAGGCGTTTTTCAAGTTTTGAAACTTTCTTCTTTCCTTGTTTGTTGCTTGCTACATGGTTAGTCAAAACTTTCTTTTCTAACCCTATGCCTTTTTGTTTTAAATGGGGACAAGATCTAAGTAAGTGTCCCTTCTTAGAGCATTTAAAACAAAGTCTATCATCCTTGTTAATAATCAAGCCATTTTTAACGTAGGGACATGACCTAATCAAGTGCCCCTCTTCAAAGCATTCACTACACCTCTTAATGTGAAGTGTGGCTTGATCATTACCTTGGATGTTACCTTTTGTGGAGGCGTGGTTGAGGCTTTTGGAGGAGGTGTTGAATTTCATCTTTTGTTTCTTCCTCTTGGCAATCCTCAAATCCTTGACATTTTCTTCCAGGGATGTAGTGCATGCCACGGTAGTTCCCGTCTCAAGCTTCTTCACCATGTGATCACGGTTATCTTGAGAAGGTTGGGCAATGCATTTCCCTTTTAGTTGTGTCAAGCTCATCTTTAGCCTCTCATTCTCTTCTTTGAGCTTTTGATAAGTATCATCTTTTGTTCCTGCAAGTTCTAGCTCAAGAGAAGATATGCTTGTTGACGGACAACAAGCATTAGCACATGGTAATATAGTATCAATTTGAATACATGTGCATGAGTGAGGTTGTTGGGATTTTAAGTTTTCTATCACAACCTCATGAGCAATGTTTAATATGATATGATCATCTCTAAGATTTTCATGAGAGCATAGGAGCATATCATATTTTTCTTGAAAAGCTAGATTTTCAATTTTTAGCTTTTCTACTTGGTCCTTAAGCAAGGTATTCCTATTTACTAATTGAGCGATACAATGTAAAGCGTTATCTTGCTCAATTGAAATAGTTTCATACCTTTGGACCAAATCAACATGAGAGCATTTTAGCTCCTCATGTTCTTTAGTCAACTCGTCAAAGCATTGCATCTTCATTGAGAGAATACTTTCTAGCCTTTGACGAGCTTCGCCTTGCTCTCTCGCTCTTTCTAGAAGCTTGAGCATGACCGCCTTATCTTCTTGGCTTAGGCGAGCGTAGAGTTGCACAAAGCTTCTTTCTTCCTCCTCATCCTCATTTGTGCTTCCGCTATCGTTTGCATTAGCCACACAACACATGTGGGAATCGAAATGGGAAGACAAACCTTTTGGAGAGGTGGATTCATCATTTGGTCTCCACCGTTCATTCTCTTCTTCTTCCTTGCAAGGGTTAGTATCACAAATACCAAAGGAAGTAGAAGCACAAAATGAACTATCATGTTTAGACTTATTAAATTTGCTTTTAATTCTAATCCAAATATCATGCACATCACAAATGGGTTTGTCATATTTTATTATGAAGGCATGATAATCTTCTTTGCTAAGGGATTTACTTAAGATGTCATAAGCTAGATAGTTTAAGCGTATACATCTTAAATCTTCTTCGGAGGCATTTTCCCTAGCATAGTTAGGAGGAATAATACTCTTGTCTAAAATTTGTTCTAATTGTGGGTCTACCGCTCTAAAGGCATTTATCACTCTAGTAGACCAAGAAACATAATTAGAACAATCGAAAAGTAATATCTCAAGAGTTACCTCCTTGTTCTCCTGGGTCTTCTTGTTCTTTTGGGATCTTCTACGAGCCATCACTTCGAGTTGTTAGACTCAAGATGAAGTGCCTTGCTCTGATACCAATTGAAAGTCGCCTAGAGGGGGGGTGGATAGGCGAAACCTGAAAATTAAAACTTTATCCCCCAACTAGATCCCTTGATTAGTGGTTAGAACAAGATATACAAAAATAGGAGTATACAAACTAAGTTCTTGCTTGAAAAGAGTATTGCTAAATAATGCGGGAGTGATAAATCAATACAATTAATAAGTTATAGAATAACAAAGCAAGAAGCCTTAGATGAGAAGAGCACTAGGTCAAGTTCTTTCTTGCAACGTGTTGCTTCACTAAATGGAAATTTAACTTGAAGCAACACCAAATGATATTAGCAAATAATGGTGCAAGAAAACTTAGAGCAAGGGAAAACAAACAAATCACAAGCAATAAACACAATGGACACGGGTGATTTGTTTTACCGAGGTTCGGCCCTCGAAGGCCTAGTCCCCGTTGAGGAGTCCACTTAAGGACGGGTCTTTTTCAACCCTTTCCCTCTCTCCCCCGATCACACAAGGATCGGTGAGCTCTTCTTCTTCTCAAGGATCACTCTCGATCCCACAAGGACCACCACACTCTTTGGTGTCTCTTGCTAGCTTTTACAAGCCTCCAAAACTTTGGAGGAAGTTCGATGGGAGTCAATACTCCACGCACAAATGAACACAAAGATGTAGCACACACTATCTCTCAATGAATCTCACAAGGCGCTAGGGCTAAACTCAATTGAGTAGCTCTTAATTGCTTGCTCTCTCTTTTGTGGCACTTGTGTTGGTTGTAGTGGACTAAATCTTGTGCATAGGATGGATCAATAAATATATGTGGTTGGGAGGGCTTGAGTATGTCAACTAGATGACTTGGAATGTTGCTTGGGCTCCCACACCTTGAAGTGGCCGGTTGGGGTGGTATTTATAGCCACCAACCAAAATCTAGCCGTTGGTGAAGGCTGTCTGTCGCATGGTGCACCGGACAGTCCGGTGCACACTGGACATGTCCGGTGCCACAGCCACGTCACCCGGCTGTTAGGGTTCTGACCGTTGGAACTCTGACTGCTGGGCCCGCCTGGATGTCCGGTGGCGCACCGGACATGTACTGTAGAGTGTCCGGTGCGCCATGCCACGCGTGCCTGACTTCTGCGCGCTCTGGCGCGCATTAAATGCGCTGACAGGTGATCGTTGGCGCCGAAGTAGCCGTTGGTCCGCCATTACACCGGACAGTCCGGTGTACACCGGACATGTCCGGTGTACACCGGACATGTCCGGTGAATTATAGCGGACTAGCCGTCGCGGATTCCCGAAGCTGGCGAGTTTGGAGCCGCGTCCTCTTGGAGCACCGGACACTGTCCGGTGTACACCGGACAGTCCAAAGAATTATAGCACGCCGGCTCCGAGAATTCCCGAAGGTGAAGAGTTTGAAGTCGGTCTTCCCTGGTGCACCGGACACTGTCCGGTGGTGCACCGGACAGTCCGGTGCACCAGTCCAGGGTGCCTTCGGTTGGCCCTTGCTCCTTTGTTTGAACCCTTTCTCTTGATCTCTTTATTGGCTTATGGTGAACCTTTGGTACCTGTAGAACTTATAAACTTGGGCAAACTATTTAGTCCAACTATTTGTGTTGGGCAATTCAACCACCAAAATTAGTTATAGGAAATAGGTGTAAGCCTAATTCCCTTTCATCCACCCTCGGCGAGATCCGCCTCGGCCTTGGACGGCGACGCAAGCGGAAAGATCTCCACCTCGAAGGAGGACGCCAGCATTGCGCTTGGTCCCACGACGGCCGCGTCAAGCCTCTAAACTTTGGCCAGGGCGGCTTCATCTTCGTCGGGTAGACAGTACCCTTCGCCGACATGCTCCAGATCCACATCATAGTGGGAAGCGAGCACGGCGAAGGCCCGCCTAACGCCGTGATGCAGTGCCTCGCGGAGTCTGCTGCGCACATGGCCGCCCAAGGCCTGCAGGCGACTCCAGGGGGAGCTTCCCGAGGGAACGTCGTTAAGACCAAAGACCTGGCAGAAGGCTGAGATAGCTTCAGACATGGCCACACGGTCGGCTTCCTCCCGCTCAGCCGCCCGGGCAAGTGCCTTGGCGGACTCGTTGAGGGCTGACTCAAACTCTGCAAATAGCCAAAAAGAATTCTTCAAACATGAGTTGAAGAATGAAGATCGAAGTCACAAAGCGGCCAAAACATACCTTCTGCCCGGACACGCTGCTCTGAGGCTGCGGTTTGGGCGGACTGAGCAGACCCGACGGCCACGGCCAGGTCCTCTGCCAGGGCTCCGGCCCAAGCGGACACCTCGGCTAGCTGGCCCCCAAAGGCCTGAGCCCGGCTTTCGTCCTCGGCGGCCTAGTTCCAAGATTGGTCCCGCTCGCCGACAACCTGGCCAAGCTCCAGCTGCCGCTGCTGCGCCTCTACGCGTGCCATCGCTGCCTCCACCCCTAGCTCGTCGTAGAGAAACCGAAGGTCCGCCGCCTCGGCGCTCCGGTTGGGCGAGGCGCTCGGTAGCCTTGGTAAGCGCGGCCCTCAGGAACCGCAGCAAACCCAGACGTCGGCCTCACGGCGGATGAACGACGACTTGGCGGTGCTCAGATCTGTCAGATCCTGAGAAAGGGTAGCAGGGCGTCACAAAGAATACCCTGGCCATGCGAAAGGTGCGCCTGAAATCCTTACTTGGAGGATCCTAGGAACGTCCCTGGAAAAGATCTCCATGGTCGCCCGAAGCGACCCCATCACCGCCTCGGCATACTCACGGAGCTCACCCCAAGACTGCTCCTCCCGCTCATCGTCAAGAACGAAGAGGGGTTTCGAGGCGCCACGGGTCCAGAACTGGAGCGCCTGCACGTGCCACTCATTAGGATTGCGCCGCGCGGGGATGAGGTCGCCGCTCCCCGAGGTGGGCCGAGGCTCTGCACGGGGTCCCGACGCCTTGGAGGCGGGCTCCCGATCCGCGACCTCGAGCAGCGGCACCTCAACCATCTCAGCATCAGCGGCGACGGATGGCTCCATGGGCAGAACGACAACAGCCTCGGCAGAAGCTGGTGCTGGCGCCGACAACACGTCAGATGGGCACAAGGCCGCGGCCGCGACAGCAGCCTCCCCCGGCACGACGGCCACCTCGACGGAGGGGTCAGCCTAGGGAGCTCGCCCCATGGCAACTCACGCCTGGGCCCCCCGCTTGGGGGCTTCTAGTGCGGAGGCCGGCTGACCGGCGTGGCGTGGTGCGACACTGGCTGCAGAAGCCGGCGCCGTCTTAAGGGCCTTCCTGGGAGCCAGATCAGCCAAACCGTGCCTCCGTTTGCTGGGAGGAAAAGATAAAGCAGGATCAGGACACACGAAAAAGGAGCCAGGACATAGGTATCCTCAGATACTTACCCGCTCCGGACGAGAGCCAATCGCGCCTGAGGGGAGGCCCCTCGGGCCTCGGTTCCTGCAGGCGTCGCCAAGGTTCGCCTCGCTGCCGGCTTCAGCGCCACTCCCACTTTGGGCGCCCGGGGCGCCGAAGGGGCGGCCCGCCCACACGACGTCACGACGGCCCGAGAATCAACCTCCTATACGGCCGGCACGGGCGACTGCTCGTGGGGGACAGGCGGGACGGCCTGACCCCCTGGGGTCACCTCTACTACCTCGGCCGAGGTGTCAAGTACCCCCTCGGCTTGCCCCTGCTCTTCGGACCGGGACCCTGATGTCCCAGCCCCGGACACTAACGGCGCCAGCCCACTCAGGGGGTGGCTCAACGACCCCTGGCCCAGCCTTAGATCCGGGCTGAGGCCAAGGCGGGCCGCCATGTCGTCGTCTTCGTCATCATCGTCGTCATCATCGTCGTCGGGCGTCTCCGGCGACGGCTCCCTTAGGAGCCCGTCCCTCTCCTGCCTTCGACGACGCCTCTCCAAGGCGTCCCGAGCCCGCATCCGCTCGCGGGCCCGAGCCTTTTCCGTGTCCTTCTTCTCCTTCTTCTTCTTCTCCGCAGCGACCCTCCGCGCGGCTCGGTCCACCGCGTCCTCCGGGACCGGTGGCAGGGAAGGCTTGTAACACCCCAACACCTGGAGACGAGCGAAAATCCTGACTGAGAGAATCAAAGGCAACCTGACGCGAAATAAGAGAAGCAGCGGATACTCACCAAGGACACGCACCCACGCTCGGGACGCATCGAGGGCTGGGTAAGGGCGCCGGCCTCTAGCTTCCCCACTGTGCCTACTACCCGCCTGCGAAGGTCATCGACAGAGAGGGGAACCGAGGACACCTGCGAACCCTCCAAGTCGACTCCCGGCATCATCTCCGAAAGTGGCAACCGCCGCTCTACCAAGGGGAGCACCCTCCGGCGATGAATGGCGGCAACCACCCCCGCGGCGGTAAGCCCCCCATCTCGTAGCTCCTACAAGGCCTCCAAAAGGGGCTGGAGTCTCTCCTGTCTCTCACGCGTGGCTCCATAGCGCCAATTGCTGCCGGGAGCAGTCACCACTCGTTGAGAAAACGACGGGAGCCTTCCGTCGTCGTTCCGGAGGTAAAACCACCGGCGCTGCCACCCCTTGTTCGAAGACACAAGGATGGCGGGGATGTACTGCTACGCGCGCACTTGCCTCAACTAGAGGGTGCAGCCGCTAGCTCGCACCGCCATACGAACCTTCTTCTCCCCCGTCGTCAAGGCAAAAAGCTCCACGGAGAAGAGATGGGTCCATAGATCCCAGTGGGGGTCAATCCCCAAAAAGCCTTCGCAAACCGCCGCAAAAATGGCTGCTTGCGCGATGGAGTTGGGATTGAGGTTGTGTAGCTCCACCCCGTAGTAATGCAGGAACGCCCACATGAAACGGCTTGCTAGCACTCCGAACCCCCGCTCATGGAAGGAGACGAAGCTCAGCACGTACCCCAGCGGCGGGGTCAGGACAGCCCCACTCGGAGGGACCATCCACTCCGGCTGTGGGTCACCGGAGAGGGGACGGAGCAAACCGTCGGCGACAAGGGCCTCCAGATCATGCACCGTGACGATGGAAAAAGGCCACGGGTCGCGCAGAGGAACGACGGTCACCCGGTCGGCCATCGTCAAGCGAAGGGGGTGGCGGCGGAGCGGACAAGGTTTGCGGTTTTCTTTCTCTGGCTATTCCCTTAGGTTGTGAAAACCCAAGCAGGAGGCAAGCAGCAGAGTAAGGAACCGCAACTGGTCTCTCTTCCAGATATATAAAGGCCCGGGCAAGACCCGTTCAACACTTCGCCCGAACACGCCGTGAAGTTCAAACCCAGAGGCGAAACGCCCGTTCCTCGAACGGCTCGCACGCGAAACGGGCGCCACGCGAATCGCTCGTCCCGTCACATTAACTCCCCGACGGAGCAGGCAACACCTTTTGGCAGGCGAGGCGGGCGTCGCTTCGTCTTCGCCATAATGACCGCGTCAAAAAAGGTGCGCCACTTTATTTAAAACTCATATCCTTCCCCTCCTCCTCTCTCTCTCTCTTGCCACAGGGACCGGGAAAGGGGACATTGTGGAAAGGGTCCTTCCCGGCGAAAAAAGCGGGCCCAGAGCCCTCCTACTGATCAGGGGTTCGAAGGCTGGCCCTCAGAAGGGTTCGACAGCTGCCCCAGAGCGCCCGGGCTCCGTGCCCACTACTGATCAGGGGTTCATAGGCTGGCCCCTCGGAAGGGTTCGATAGTCGCCTCAGAGCATGCAGAGTGAGGGATGACTCTGGGTACGTTCGATACATAACCAAGGCTCAGGCTACGCTCCTGAGGTACCCTAGGACATTTCCGAGACCAGCGGGAATGATTTGTAACGGAATCCCACCGGAGGGAGGCATCGAGCCCTCGGACCCTGTCGAAGGGGTCTGGGTCCTGCGAATCACCCACAGGTACTTTTGGAGCGCGCCTCCGGGCTACAGCCGACCCCTAACGAATGGGGCACGGGCGTCCACTCGGATCACCCATTAGCAGCTCACTGGAAACACCATGTTCAGCGCCCTCCAAGGGCAACATGGCGCTTTCCCCCCTCCTCCTTGTGGAAAGGCGATGCAGGGGCGTATAATAAAAGTCGGGAAAGTCCTTGATCGTCCTCTCGCTCCGTGCATAGGCTCGGGGGCTGCTCTCGCACCCGGCTACGGCCAAAACTGTTGACAGCGTCAACAAACTAGCCTGATAACTTGGAACCCGACCACGCACCCGGGCTACTGCCGGGCCGCAAGAGGGAACGACCAGACCGGCCGAAGCACCATGAAAAGCATTCAGACCTCAGAGGAGTCAAACCACTCCTCCGAGGCCTCGGGGGCTACACCCAGCGGGTGCGCTCGCGCGCACCCACCAGAACAAGGCAAAAAATCGAGAAAGGCCGGTCCCCTCACGGAAAACGCGGCAAAAGCCTCCAAGCGAGTACCATCACTCCCTTTGAGGCTCGGGGGCTACTGTCGGGTACCATAATTAGGGGTACCCCGAACGCTCCTAATCACGGCTGGTTAACACCGTCAGACCAACTAACGGGTGCGGTTCAAGCCAAGACTTCGTCTACCCGAAGGACGCGATCTTACCCGAGCCCAGCCTCGGGTTGGAACAGTGGTCCCAGACGAATTCACGCCTCGCCCGAGGGCATCCTCAGACGGCAGGTGCCCCCTCGGCTCTCCCGAGGCCTCGCTCGGGCAGGCTTCGTCGTGAAGCAACCTTGGCCATACCGCCTCACCAACCGACCGCTTTGCAGGCGCATTAAATGCGGGGGATGCCTGACGCCGTATCCTGACACACGCGCCTCAGTCGGCCAGGCCGAAGTGACCGCAGTCACTTCGCCCCTCCTCTTTACTGTCCGATATGACAGGAAAATAGCGCCGCCCGCTCCGCTCCGACTGCCGTGTCAGCCACCCCGATAACGACTGACAACAGGTCACGATCAACTACCAAGATCAAGCCCCAAGCGCAACAGGAAGCTCCGCCTCGCCCGACCTCAGGCTCCAGCCTCGGGAGGAGGTCTCCGCCTCGCCCGATCCCCAGGCTCGGCCTCGACTCCGGTCTCGGGAGGAATCGCGTCCTCGCCCGACCCCAGCCTTGGCCACAAGAGAAGTCTCCGCCTCGACCGACCCTGGGCTCGGACTGATCCTGCTGATAGGGGATGCATCATTCCCCTACTCCTAGCCTGCTCAGGCTACAAGGAACAAGACCGGCGTCCCATCTGACTTACCCCGGCGATGGGTAATGATGGTGCCCCGCGTGCGCCATGACGCCGGTGGCTCTCCGCCCCTTACGACAGCAAGGAGACGTCAGCAGGGTCCTCGCCGTGCTTCCAGCTGTGCTCCTACAGGACTTAGGCGCTCCTCCGGCGGCCACACCATCACATGTACAGCGCCCAAGCTCTCCCCCGACGGCCACATTGGCATGTACATAGGGCTTAGGCACTCCACTGCCAGACACGTTAGCGCATAGCTATGCCCCCTTTGTACACCTGGACTCTCTCCTTGCCTCTATAAAAGTGGAGTCCAGGGCCACCCTGAGGGAGGTTCGGGGGGTTCGCGCGAGGGGAAGCGGCGTACGAGCCCTCTCTCTCTCTCTCCCTCACGTGATGCGCTTGTAACCCCTACTGCGAGCGGCACCCCTGGTGCAGGATAATACAAGGCTTGTCCCACATCTTGTGTTCCATCCCGCGCCAACCCATTTGGGCAGGGACACGCAGCGACAATTTACTCATCGGTCCAAGGACCCCCCCCCCCCCCCCGGGGTCGAAATGCCGACATAAGGCTTGCCCCACATCTTGTGTTCCATCCCGTGCCAACCCATCTGGGCAGAGGCACGCAGCGATTTCACTGGTCGGTCCAAGGAACCCCCCCCTCGGGTCCGAGACGCCGACACCTTTTGAGATGGATACTAGTATGCTAGGTCGAGTAGTTGCTTTACTAATTAGGAATCACGGTAGAAGTCGAGTGATTTTTCTAGCACTCGCGCGAGGTCAGGAATTGGTTGTATCCATTTTTATATCAGAATGATGATGGTCTGTGGACAATGGTCCATGGGGATGCGTTGTCTACGAGACAGAAATTGGAATAAGGATTAAGGTGTGGTACCGTGTGTCAAGCGTTTGAACGTACTAAACACATGCCGAAAAATATGGTAAATCGGTAAGCCTAGTACCTGAGTGAACCTGCCCGCAGACTTTACCCCTCACGCGACCTGAGACATGGTCTCCCATTCCGGTTATGGTGGGTACAAGTGCGGTCACTGCATGATGGCAGTCAGGGTCAGTGAGGCATTGTACGCCAAGGCAGTGAGCCCTGATCTGTTGCTAGGGAATCGATGGGGACGGTTGATGTGTGTGGGGACAGAGTTCCCCTACATGTCGTGTGTTTAGGTTTACCTTGCAAGGTTTAAAAACTCGATTCGAATCGTCTGCTTCTCGTAGCTAATGAGACTGCTTGATCCATACTGCTACATTGAGTAACAAGTGGAAATGTGTTGATTTGGCAAAAGATGTTGATTGCTAAAAATGATTGCTACCATTTATGATTAGATAGGAATACATCTAGTCTTAAGAGAGTCACACTAAAATTTGAAAAACAAAAACTTGATTTTAGACTCAGCAAGTGCTTTTGGTAAACCAAACCCCTCAGCCAAAAAGCTTCATGTCTAGAGGTAGAGGAGTAGACTCCTCACACCGGGTAAGTCTAGCTGAGTATTAGTATACTCAGCCTTTCTTGTGGCATAATTTTTTACAGGTTCTCTGGATGACATGGTTGCTGGAGTGACTTGGCCGTCCGCCTTGCCACCGGGTTGGACAGTCGAGTGGGACCCTACCTCAAATGAGGAGGAGCATGAGGAGTGATGGGACAGGCTTTCTGTCAGGTACCATAATTAGGGGTACCCCCAACGCTCCTAATCATGGCTGGTAAACACCCTCAGACCAACTGACGGGTGCGGTTCAAGCCAAGACTTCGTCTACCCGAAGGACGCGATCTCACCCGAGCCCAGCCTCGGGTTGGAACAGTGGTCCCAGACGAGTTCACGCCTCGCCCGAGGCCCTCCTCAAGCAGCGAGCGCCCCCTCGGATCTCTCGAGGCCCGGCTCGGGAAGGCTTCGTTGTGAAGCAACCTTGGCCATACCGCCACACCAACCGACCGCTTCACAGGCGCATTAAATGCAGAGGATGCCTGACGCCGTATCCTGACACACGCGCCTCAGTCGGCCAGACCGAAGTGACCGCAGTCACTTCGCCCCTCTCCTTTACTGTCTGGTATGACAGGAAAACAGCGCCGCTCACTCCGCTCCGACTGCCGTGTCAGCCACCCCGGCAACGACTGACAACAAGTCATGATCAACCACCGAGTTCAGCCTCGGGCGCAACAGGAAGCTCCGCCTCGCCCGACCTCATGCTCCGGCCTCAGGAGGAGGTCTCCACCTCGCCCGACCTCAGGCTTCGGCCTCGGGAGGAGGTCTCCGCCTCGCCCGATCCCCAGACTCGGCCTCGACCCCGGTCTCGGGAGGAATCGCGTCCTCGCCTGACCCCGGCCTCGGCCTCAAGAGAAGTCTCTGCCTCGGCCGACCCTGGGCTCGGACTGACCGCGCTAATAGGGGATGCATCATTTCCCTATTCCTAGCCTGCTCAGGCTACAAGGAACAAGACTAGTGTCCCATCTGGCTTACCTCGGCGACGGGTAATGATGGTGCCCCGCGTGCGCCATGACGCCGGTGGCTCTCAGCCCCTTACGACAGCAAGGAGACGTCAGTAGAATCCTCGCCGCGCTGCCAGCTGTGCTCCTACAGGACTCAGGCGCTCCTCCGACGGCCACGCCATCACATGGCCCAAGCTCTCCCCCAACGGCCATGTTGGCATGTACATAGGGCTTAGGCACTCCACCGCCGGACACGATAGCGCATAGCTATGCCCCCCGTTGTATGTCTGGATCCTCTCCTTGCCTCTATAAAAGGGAGGTCCAGGGCCACCCTGAGGGGGTTTCGCGCGAGGGAAGCGGCGGACGAACTCTGTGCCCCTCTCTCTCTCTCTCACGCGATGCGCTTGTAACCCCTACTGCGAGCGGCATCCCTGGTGCAGGATAATACAAGGCTTGTCCCACATCTTATGTTCCATCCCGCGCCAACCCATCTGGGCAGGGACACGCAGTGACAATTCACTCGTCGGTCCAGGGACCCCCCGGGGTCGAAACGCCGACAGTTGGCGCGCCAGGTAGGGACCTGCTGCGTGTTAACGAACACCTTCCCGTTGAGTTCTAGATGGGGAGTCTTCAGCAACCTCTCCAGCCCGGGATGGTGCTCCACTTCGGGAGTCTCGAGTTTATGTCCCTCGACGGCAGCTACGACATGGTACTCCTCCTCCGCGGCATGATGACAACGACGGTCTCCGACTCACCCGGCGGCGGCGAGCTCTACGACAGCATCTCCCCGCGGCAGAAGAGGAGCACTCAGGTCGTCCCCGCCACCCTCCTCGCCGGAGGAGGCGGAGACGAGGCAACCATGGCCACGCAGGAGGCGGCACCTTGTCGGCTGTCGCACCAGAGCGAGCCGACGACGCTGGCACTCCCCTAGGGGACATGTCGGACATTGCCCTCGCACAGGAGGCGACGGCAGGTGTCACTTCTCCGCGACGTGTCAGCCCCAAGCGGACTGATGATGCCGGCACCCTCGCAAAGGACCTGCTAGGCGTTAACCTCGTACCTGAGATGACGGTGTGCTCCGCCCCCGACACGACTTCACCACCGTCCATCGACCAAGAGGTACCGTCCGTTTTCCATCCCGTACCTTTTCGGTTCAGCTTCGATCCACCTAGCGAGGACAGTGAGCGCCTTCGTAAAGGCGTGTGACAGAACCTCCCAAGTAATTAGGCCCACCTACAGTTGTCCTTGTCCAACGGACCTCAGACAACCCTGTAGGTGCCCCTAAACTACTTGACAAGCTCGGTATCTTTCCTTACCTTTCCAGGAACGTCTCACCCGTCTTGCAGACATTACAGAACATCGGAGATAAAGAAATGCGGAAGCGATTACATAACTTACATTTATTAAAAAGTAAGATCAGGTTGTTTATTACAGACCAGGAATATAAACGAGTGCAGAGTAATATTATTACACATACCAAGGGAGGCAAAAACTCCTCCCGACAGCTATCACACAAAAAGTCCTAATGGAGGATCCTTTCCTCCCGCACTTCACTCTTGCTTATCTTCATTAGGAACCACCTTGGAGCAAAAGCAACAAAGGTTTGTCGCTTCCTCACCTAAAAACAACGGAGGGATAAACCCTGAGTATGGAATTACTCAGCAAGTCTTACCCGACTAAGAAAAAGACTCTCAAGGGTATGCTGGATAAATAGGAATCAAGAAGAGGCTATAGCAAAAACCAACTTAGATACTTTTGCAGAAATAGCTTACTAAAGTGAGTCCTTACTTTCAACATTTTAACATCGAATTACGTATTAATAGACTCTGTTTGCCTCTAGTCTAATTTCATCATCACATCAATACAACATCATTTTTATCCATAATGTTCCCATCCTGACTTAGGTTGCAGGAAAGTGACCAAGTCTTCATAACCGCGAAGGTACGGCGATCCGAATCGATTATACTCAGCTGAGGATCTCCAATCACACGACATATGTAGCACTTAACCCTTGCATATGTCAACCCGCCACCGGGGTTCTTAAGATCAGATCAGGTTCACGCAAACCGAGAGCACAGATACACCACCGTCCAGCCTCTTGCCACGGTGGGTACACGCTACTCCCGCCACCGCTCCACGCCCATTTCGTGTTATCTTATTCTGGCCTTAGTCTGCCCGATGCAAGGCTTACCCATGACGAGGCATGTGACCAGTTAAAGGGTCCTCGATCAGCACGCCTACATACGCATTCAATCCTTAATCAACCTGGGTAGAACATCACCTGTTCCTAACCCAAGTCTCGATTTAAGTACTTCCACCCTAGGATTGTTTCTATTCCTTAGGATGAAAAGAGCATCACAGGGAACTTTGCAGTAAGATCCCACCACGCTCTCAATGAAAGTATTCTTGCAGGTAGAAGCCATCTTTCCTCAGGATAACCCCTGAACTAGGCAGTATTGCAAAAGACAACCTCTATCCACAAGATCTAAGCAAGGCTAAGCATTTTTGTAAATCAAATTTTGATACTTCACCAGAAGTATCTATAAAGGTATGGATATCAAGGAAAGCAATGCATCAAAGGGTTCCAAGCAATTCCTATGAACCTAATGAACATTTCACTTGACTTAAAGTGTGCGAAAAGTATTTAAAACCGCAAGGAAAGGGGTTGCATGCATCGGGGCGTGCCTTCATTAACAGGTGAGTCTGGCTCGGATCCACAAATATCAAAGTAGAAGCAGTTGCCTGCTTGAGAATCCGAGGGTGGTGGTGTCCTTTCTTCGGTGACTTCCACTTCCTCTTCGTGTTCTAACATAACCATACATATATATAAGAATGAATGTCATGTAATGCTCATGAGAGTGCGATGACAATAAAGATTTATTATCTAAGTCTTGAATACAACTTTCCTTCACGGAACTCCGAGAACTTAGGGTTTCTGGAGTCGGTAAAGGAGTTCACAAGGCAGGGGGGTGTTTTGGGGTTTGGTGATCAAACAAGGTCCAAATCAACCCAAATTCTACCCAAGGCTTCTAAATAATATGAGGAACTCATATAAAAATTTTGAACATTTTTGGAATTACCAAGCATTTTTTAAAATCCAGAACCAATACTTTTAACTACTTTAAATGCCCTAAAATTTCTTATTTCCACTAAAAATCACAAAACTATTTTTATTAAATTCTAGGGAAAATAATAAGCCTAGGAAAATTAGTTTCACCATTTTAGGATTTTTCTACAATTTTCTAAAATTGTTTTGGCTCTGGAGTAAAAAGAAAAAGAAAACAGGTGAATAGTACTGGGCTGATTTCAGCCCAGTGGCCCAGCTTAGAGGGAGAAAGGCGCCCGCGCGCGCCCGCGCCCTGGCGACCTTGCAAAAAGACCCCCGCGGTTCTGTCTAACTGTGAACGAGTTCTTTCCCTATTTAACAGAGTCACTAACGTTTACAGATAGACCCCCGCACTTCCATCTATTCTCGGTTCGAGGTCCCCGACGGCGTTCACGCCCAGCCGAGCTCCGGCGAGCACCTACGCCGACCGATTTACCTAAGGATTGATGCCCTACTTCGGTCGAAACCGAATTCACGCTCCAACCATCGATTTCCCTAAGTTAATTGCATAATTGGTGAACTAATTTGGTCTGGCCACGGAGAGCGCACAGATGAATCAAAGATCCATGCGTTCCCGATGGTCAGTGGACTCCTAGCCCAATTGGACAGGTCAGTAAGCATCGCAGACACGTGAAGAGACTTAAACGAAGCAGAGGGAGGGTTGGACTGACCGGAAAAAGGGCTGGCCGCGGTGAGGTGAACTTTGCGGTGGCGAAAACCAGTTTTGGGGAGAACTAGGAATTCTCGAGCTCTGGTGAGGAACTGCTAGCAATTAGCGGTGGCTGAGTGCGTGAGGATGTGGTGAAGCTCACTGTGGGGTCAATTTATAGATCCCCGGGGCGGTGGCGCTTAATTCGAGCGGATAGCGGAGGCGGCCGGAGATGAGGAAGAACCCTGGCGCGCGTGAGTACGTGTCCTATGGCGTGGCAGTAACTCCGGTGATCGACAGGCAGTTAGAGAGGGTCACGGCGATGCAGTGGCGCGGTTAGGACACGCGGCGCACGGTCAGACGGCGGCTAACACCGGCGTTCTTACCGGCTTCCACCGCGATGACAAAGTACGGTGGCCGGAGTTCTTTAACGACTGGAACTTATCCACGGCGGTGATCTCCAGGCGTTGTCCACTGACCCTGAGCACACGTCGGGCCGGCAGTCGCACGAATCGTGGTGGCAATCGGTCGCCGGCGGTGAGATTCTTCTGCCGCGGCTGATCTGATCTGTTTGAGTACTGTACCATGGGGAAATGGTCTTCAGTCTATCTGACAGACAAAGTTGGAGCCCAGTTTTCTCCAATTTTTATGTGAAACCTAAGCCAACTTTCTGTAGTAAAGTTGTAGAACTATAATCCATCTATAACTTTGCTACAATGTGCTCTCACAAAAAGTCACTGGATCCCATTCAAAATCGAGCTCAAAGTTCATCTCATCACACTGTTACTCTGAATTTCAGACCTCAAGCAGTCTGACAGTCCAACTTCAGGCTCAATTATCTCCAGTTTTTCCTTAACAACTATGCTCACACCTTTAAGCAAAGTTGTTCTCCTATGATTGGGCTACAATTTTGATGTGGTGACCTAGGGCAAAATCTCCTTTGTTTAGAAGCTACAAGGTCACAAAGATGAGCACAATACACTGAAATCTAGACTTAGAATAGAACCTAATTGAGGTCCATTTTGCATTTAAGTCCAAAATCCAATGTTTGGCTTTCAAGTCCACATAAATGACTTAAAATACTTATTTGACTTGGTTTTTTTGCACTTTAACCCAAAAGTGGACTAATTTTGCACATAGGTCCCTAGGGTTTGGTTTTAGGGTTTTCCAGGGTCCCAATTAGGGTTTCTGGTATTCCAGGGGTATAAATGTGATTCAATTTTGTTTTTGGGGATATTTTATGACTCTTTCCCTAAAGTATTTAGGTTTTCTCATCATGGATTAGGTCTTACCCCTTTAATCCCTGTTTAGGGTTAAGTGTCCTATCCAGGGTTCTTTTTGCAAAAACACTGTAAACAATAGAACTTGTTTGAAATTTTTGCCTAGTGAATGCACTCTAGGTGTGTCAAACATGTGCAATGCCAATGCTTATGATGTCATGCTCAAGTTTTAGTTACAGTAACACCAGGGGTGTTACAAGGCGTATCCAAACCTTCCGGGGTACCACATGTGGTCGACCTGGGACCGACTGACAGCCGTCTCAACCTTCGGACCGGCGGGTTCTGAGGAAGAGGACGACCCCGACTCCGGTTGGGATGTCTCTGCCCTCAATGACCCCGGTGCCATGCAGGGCTTCATGTCCGCATGTGACCACTGCCTCTCCGGTTGTTCTGACGATGGCCATGACCTTGACGAGGAGGGTTACGGCCCAAGTCGCGAATGTTTCCACGTCAATCTGGGAGATCGCAACGAAGGCAACCACCTCGGAATGCCAGAGGTTGACGATCCCCCTGGGCCCGCATCTCACGTTGACATCCCACGGGAGCTAGCTGTGGTCCCAGTCCCTACGGGGGGTCAGGACATACAGCTCGAGCAAATCCGTGAGATGCAGGCCCGGGTCGACGGGGAAGCAGGCCAGCTTGTACAGCTCCAATAGAACATCGAACAGGAGTGGGTAGGCCGATCACTCGCCGAAGAAGCCTGTCATTGGGCCCAAGACATCCGGCGCCGCATCATCGACAATGCCAGGGCAGCGCTGCCTCCGGCCGTCAGCGGGTCCGGCCAGGACCTGGCTGCAGCGACGATGCTGCTTCGGGCCATGCTGGAGCCATCCACCACCGAGGGGCGGCATATCCAGGGTGAACTCAAGAATCTCCTAGAAGGCGCTACGGTTCGATGAGCCAAGAGCTCCGCCCCCCGCAGGCGAGCTGACCCCTCGGAGCATCACGCGGTGTCCTCCCGGCGCATTCGAGAAGCCTCGGTCCATCCCGAGCGTACACGGGACGAGGTGCCCGCCGCTCGGGAACGCCTCGGCAACGAGCACCACCATCTCGACCATTGAGCCCGCCTCGACGAGAAGGTGCGCCGAGGCTACCATCCTAGGCGCGGGGGATGCTGCAACAGTGAGGAGGATCGCAGTCCTTCGCCCGAACCACCCGGTCCGTGAGTCTTCAGCCAGGCCATACGACGAGCACCGTTCCGTGCCCGTTTCCAAGCCCCGACTACTATCACCAAGTACTTGGGGGAGACGAGGCCGGAGCTGTGGCTCGCAGACTACCGACTGGCATGCCAGTTGGGAGGGGCGAATGATAACAACCTCATCATCCGTAATCTACCCCTTTTCCTCTCTGACGCCGCCTGAGCCTGGCTGGAGCATCTGCCTCCTGCGCAGATCTCCGACTGGGACGATCTGGTCAAAGCTTTCATGGGGAACTTCCAAGGCACGTACGTGCGCCCTAAAAACTCGTGGGACCTCCGAAGCTACCGCCAGCAGCCAGGGGAGTCCCTCCAAGAGTACATCCGACGGTTTTCGAAGCAGCGCACCGAGCTGCCCAACGTTACCGACTCGGATGTCATTGAGGCTTTCCTTGCCGGCACAACTTGCTGAGACCTGGTGAGCAAACTGGGGCGCAAGACTCCCACTCGTGCGAGCGAACTGATGGACGTCGCCACCAAGTTTGCCTCGGGTCAAGAGGCGGTCGAAGCCATCTTCCGGAAGGACAAGCAGCCTTAGGGGGAGCCGAAGACAGACGCCCCTAAGGCGTCCGCCCAGTGGGGCACGAAGAAGAAGGCTAAAAACAAGTCGCGAGCGAAGCGCGACGCCACAGACGTGAATCTTGTCGCTGCGGCCGAGCACAGGAACCCTCGGAAACCTCCTAGAGGGGCCGGCGCATTCGACAAGATGCTCAAGGAGCCGTGCCCCTATCACCAGGGGCCCGTCAAGCACATCCTCGAAGAGTGTGTCATGCTCCGACGCTACTTCCATAAGACCAGGCCCCCGGCGGAGGATGGCAAGGGCCATGACACCGACAAGAAGGAGGGCGGCAAGGAAGAGGGATTCCCGGAAGTCCATAACTGCTTCATGATCTACGGCGGGCAGGCGGCGAATGCCTTGGCTCAGCACCACAAGCAGGAGCGTCGGAAAGTCTGCTTGGTGAAGGTGGCGGCGCCAGTCTACCTAGACTGGTCCGACAAGCCTATCACCTTCGACCAAGGCGACCACCCCGACTTCGTGCCAAGCCCGGGAAGGTACCCGCTCGTCGTTGATCCGATCATCGACAATGTTAGGCTCTCCAAGGTCCTCATGGACGGGGGCAGCAGCCTTAACATCATCTACGTTGAGACCCTGGAACTCTTAGGGGTTGATCGGTCCGAAGTCCAGGCCGGTGCGGCACCCTTCCATGGGATTGCGCCCAGGAAGCGAATCCTACCCCTCAGACGGATCAACTTACCCGTCTGCTTCGGAACTCCCTCTAACTTCCGAAAGGAAGCTCTCACCTTCGAGGTCGTCGGGTTCCGAGGAACCTACCATGCGGTGTTGGGAAGACCATGCTACGCCAAGTTCATGGCCGTCCCCAACTACACCTACCTCAAGCTCAAGATGCCGGGCCCGAATGGGATCATCACCGTCGGATCCATGTACAGCCACGCGTACGAATGCGACGTGGAGTGCGTGGAGTACGCCGAGGCTCTCGCCGAGTCCGAGGCCCTCGTCGCTGACCTGGAACGCCTCTCCAAGGAGGCGCCCGACGCGAAGCGGCACGCCGGCAACTTCGAACCAGTTGAGGCGGTCAAGTCCGTCTCTTTCGACCCCAGCAACGACGCCAGCAAGCAAGTTCGGATCGGCTCCGAGCTCGACCCCAAATAGGAAGCAGTGCTCGTCGACTTTCTCCGCGCAAACGCCGAAGTCTTTGCGTGGAGTCCCTCGGACATGCCCGGCATACCGAGGGATGTCGCCGAGCACTCACTGGACATTAGAGCTGGAGCCCGACCCGTGAAGCAAACCCTGCACCGTTTCAACGAAGAAAAGCGCAGGGCCATAGGCGAGAAGATCCACAAGCTACTCGCGGCAGGGTTCATCAAAGAGGTATTCCATCCCAAATGGTTAGCTAACCCTGTTCTTGTAAGGAAGAAGGATGGGAAATGGAGGATGTGTGTAGACTACACTGGTCTAAACAAAGCATGTCCGAAAGTTCCCTACCCTCTACCTCGCATCGATCAAATCATGGACTCCACCGCTGGGTGCAGAACCCTGTCATTCCTCGATGCCTACTTAGGCTATCACCAAATCAAGATGAAAGATCCGACCAGCTCGCGACTTCTTTCATCACACCTTTTGGCATGTACTGTTACACTACAATGCCATTTGGGTTGAGGAATGCAGGCGCCACCTACCAGAGGTGCACGAACCACGTGTTCGGAGAACACATCGGTAGAACGGTCGAGGCTTACTGTGACGGAACTTCCCAAGTAATTAGGCCCACCTACAGTTGTCCTTGTCTAACAGACATCAGACACCCTGTAGATGTTCCTAAGTCACTTGACAAGCTCGGTATCTTTCCCGACCTCACCAGGAACGTTTCACCCGTCTTGCAGACATTACAGATCATCGGAGATAAAGAAATGCGGAAGCGAATTACATAATCTTACATTTATTTCAAAAGCAAGCTCGAGTTATTTTATTACAGACCAGTCTAAAAGTGAGTGCAGAGTAGTAATATTATACAAACCAAGGGAGGCGCAAACTTCTCCCGATAAGCTATAAACAAAAGATCCTATGTGGAGGACCGAGTCCTCCCGCACTTCAGTCTTGTTTTTCTTCTTTGGGAACCACCTTGGCACAGAAGCAGCAAAAGTCTGCTACTTCCTCACCTAAAAACAACGAAGGGATAAACCCTGAGTATGGAATTACTCAGCAAGTCTTACCCGACTAAAGAAAAGACTCTCAAGGGTATGCTGGCTTTAGGGAGTCAAGGTAAGGCTTCTTAATAATCAAAGACTCTGTTTTGCAGAAATGCTTACTAAAGTGGATCCTTAAAAAATCAAATTTTATTTGTCAAGTTAAGTTCAATTACCTGCAACTAGAGTTCTTTCTACCCTAGTTCAATCACTGGTCCTGCACTAGCCAGTTTCTTAACAAAAACCCATCATCTTTAGTGGAATGCTACGTGTAGGTCAGTGACCAAGTCTTCATAACCGCGAAGGTACGGCGATCCGAATCGATTATACTCAGCTGAGGATCTCCAATCACACGACATATGTAGCACTTAACCCTTGCATATGTCAACCCGCCACCGGGGTTCTTAAGACCGGATCAGGTTCACGCAAACCGAGAGCACAGATACACCACCGTCCAGCCTCTTGCCACGGAGGGTACACGCTACTCTCGCCACCGCTCCACGCCCATTTCGTGTTATCTTATTCCGGCCTTAGTCTGCCCGAGGCAAGGCTTACCCATGACGAGGCATGTGACCAGTTAAAGGGTCCCCGATCATCAAGCCTACATCGAGACGGTCCTTAATCGACTCAGACAGAGACACTACACCGAGACTCTCTTTCTCGTGCAAGTCACCCGCCCGGTCTCAGCTTAATCTTTTTAACCCAAAAACTTGGTACCTGACAGAGGTACATCTTTTCCGATGTTGAATCCATCACGGCCATGATGGATCCACCATCAAGTTTTATTTTGAAAACAACCCTCCCACCTTTGCCACATCAACTTTTGTAAAAACAAAACATTTTGTTTTTCTAAAGCAAGGCTAAGCATCAAAATCTTTTTGTAAAACGGGTGATCAAGGAAGGTAATCAAGTTCAAGGAAGGTAATGCAGGAATTGTTTTAGCAACCAACTCCTATCACCTAATGCAGCAATCAAGTGAGAAAGATTTAAAAACATCAAGGAAGGTGGCAAATGCACCGGGGCTTGCCTTTGTTATCAGGTGAGTCCTGCTCGGATCCACAAATATCGAAATAAAAGCAGTTGCCTGCTTGAGGATCTGAGGTTGGTGGAATTCCCTCTTCAGTGACTTCTTCTTCTTCGTGTTCTAACATAACCATATATATACATAAGAATGGATGCCATGGGGTGCTCATGAGGATGCAAAGATAATATAAACTTATTATCTAAGTCTTGAGTACAACTTTCCTTCACGGTACTCCGAGAACCTAGGGTTTCCGGAGTCGGTAAAGGAGTTCATAGGGCAGAGGGGGTTGGTTTTGGGTTTAGTGATCAAACAAGGTCCAAATCAATCCAAATTCTACCCAAGGCTTCTAAATATTGGTTAAAGTGCCCATAAAAAGTTTGGACATTTTTGGACTTACCATGTATTTTCTAAAAATCCATAACTAATACTTTTAATTACTTTAAATACCCTAAAATTTCTTATTTTCATTAAAAATCACAAAACTATTTTTACTAAATACTAGAGAAAATAACAAGCCTAGGAAAATTAGTTTCACAATTTTAGCATTTTTCTACATTTTTTTATATATTTCTAAAGCTCTGTGGAAAAAGAAAAAGAAAAAGCTTCAATAGTAATGGGCTGAAACCAGCCCAGACGGCCCAGTCCAGAGAGGAAAGGCGCCCGCGCGCGCCCCCGCGTCGGCGGCTTTGCACGAAGACCCTCGCGCTTCTGGCTAACTACGAACAGGTCATTTCACTGTTTAACCAAGTCACTGACCATTACAAAAAGGCCCCTGCGTTTCTATCAATTCACAACTAGAAGTCCTCGACGCCGTTCACGCACGGCCGCGCTCCGGCGAGCCAGCAGACCGGCCGAACGGGGCAACGGCTGAGCTCTCCGAGCAACAGAAACCGAATTGGATCGACCCTAAGCCTTTTCCCCAAACTAATTTGGCTATTAATCAACTAGGGAACTCTGGCCACGGTGGCCGTGAGCATCACGGCGAGACAGCCGTGTTCCCGGCGATGGGCGTCGGTCTAGTCCAATTAAAGGGGTCGGGGAGCATCACAGAGGCATGAGAATGCTCAAACGAAGGAGCAGAGGGCGGGAACTGACCGGAGTTGGGCTGGCGACGGTGAGCTCAGTTTCACGGTGGCGGAGAACCGAATTGGGGGAAACGAGCAATTCTCTGGCTATGGGAGTTAATCGGAGACGGTAGTGGGTGCTACAGCTTCACGATTTCATGGCGCAACTATCCCCGCCCTCAATTTATAGGCTCCAAGGGCGGTGGCCGGTGAATTTCGAGGAGACGCGTGGCGGTCAGAGGTGAAGAAGAAGCACTGTCTTCGTGAGTTCGTGGCCAACGACGTGGCAGTAACTCCGGTGAGCCACGGAGAGATCAGAGGAGGTCATGGTGACACGGTGAAAGAGTAGAGCCACGCGGCACCCGGCCGAGAGGCGGCGGTCGACGGTGAGCACTTTAGCGCGGGCGGTGAGCCAGGGGAGATGGACTACGGCTAGTCGGAGCAGTGTCCAGGCCATGGGCGGTGACGATCTTTTGACGCCGCGAAGTTATCCACATACCCGAGCGCGAATCGTGACGCCGGCGACGTGAATCACGGCGGAAAGCCACCGGCGGTGGGTTTGCTGGCGACCTTATCTGCTTCAGCTACTGTACAATGGCGAAGTACAGTTCAGACAACCTGACAGTGCATTTTAGAGCTTCATTTTCTCCCAGTTTCATGTGACAACAGGTCCAAGTCTCTGCACCAAAGTTGTAGTGCTACATACCAGCTACAACTCGACTATAGGACTTGATCACATTTGAGTACTAAATCAAGGTTAAATTCGGGCTTAAAGTTGGTTCCATTACACTGAAACTCTGAAATTCAGACTGAATCAGCCTGACCACCTATCTTTAGGCTTGATTATCTCCAATTTTTCCTTAACAACAATGCTCCCACTCTTAAGCAAAGTTGTTCACCTTCAATTGGGCTTCAACTTTGATGTGGTGACCTAGGGCAAAAACCCTATACTTTGTAAGTTACAAAGTCCCAAAGTTGAGCCCATTCTCTGATTTTCAGACTTAGAATAAAACTCACATGAGGTCCATTTTGCATTTAAGTCCAAAACCTTGGGTTTGGCTTTCAAATCCACATATTTGTGAACCAATTGACTTAAAATACTTATTTGACTTGTTTTTTGCACTTTAGCCCAAAAGTGGGCTAATTTGCACATAAGCCCCTAGGGTTTTGTTTTAGAGTTTTCCAGGGTTCCAATTAGGGTTTCTGGTATCCCAGGGGTATAAAAGGAATTCAAGTTTGTTTTTAGAGTCATTTTATGACCTTTACCCTAAAGTCTTTAGGTTTTCTCATCTTAAGTGAAGTTTTACCCCTTTAACCACTATTTAGGGTTAAGTCCTTTAACCAAGGTTCTTTTTGCAAAAACATTAAAACAATACAACTTGTTTGAAATTTTTGCCTAGTGAATGCACTCTATGTGTGTCAAACATATGCAATACTAATGCTTATGATGCCATGCTCAAGTTTTAGTTATAGTAACACCAGGGGTGTTACATCCTTCCCCCCATAAAAGAATCTCGTCCCGAGATTTAAAGTCCTAGGGTGAGTAATGGAAATGGAAATGTGTCATGTTTTTATTTCCTTATTTCTGGTACAAGGCTGGGTGGTATGGGGTTCATTCCTTTATTGCCATAACTATATACACTTTACAAGTTACATGAGGCTAGAAAGCCTGGGAAATTCTTATTCAAGAAGTCTTGAGTTTCCCACGTAGCCTCTTCTTCAGAATGCTGGTTCCATTGTATCTTATAGAACTTGAGAGTCTTTCTTCGGGTAACCCTGTCCTTTTGATCCAGAACTCGAATAGGATGCTCCGAGTATGTTAAGTCTGGTTCCAGGACAACATCTGTCACTTCCATGGTTCGATCAGGAACCCGTAGACACTTCTTCAATTGTGATACATGGAACACATTATGTACAGCAGACAATGTTTCGGGAAGTTGAAGTTGATACGCCACTGGCCCATATCTTTGAAGAATAGGGAATGGACCAATGTACCTGGGTGCAAGTTTTCCCTTTACCCCGAAACGCGATACTCCCTTCATTGGTGAAACCTTTAAGTAGACGTAGTCTCCTTCTAAGAAGTATAAGGGCATTCGCCGTTTGTCTGCATAACTCTTTTGACGAGCTTGTGCTTTCTTCAGATTATGAATAACTTTCTGAACCTTATCCTCGGTTTCTTTTACCATATCAGGTCTAAAGAAATACCTTTCACCGGGTTCAGACCAGTTTAGCGGAGTCCGACACCGTCGTCCATATAAAGCTTCAAAGGGTGCCATCTGGATACTGTCTTGATAGCTATTATTATATGAAAACTCCGCCAAAGGTAAACATTTATCCCATTCTTGTGAGAAATCCAGGACACATGCCCGCAACATATCTTCAAGTATTTGGTTCACTCTCTCAGTTTGTCCACTGGTTTGAGGATGATAGGCCGAACTGTGGAGTAACTTAGTACCCAGGGATTTATGAAGTTCTTCCCAAAATTTAGATACAAATTATGGCCCACGATCCGACACTATAGTCTTTGGAACACCATGCAAACTGAGAATACGAGCAATATATAATTCCGCATAGGTAAGTACCGGGTAATATGTCTTGACCGGCAGAAAATGAGCAACCTTTGTAAGTCGATCAACAATCACCCAGATAGAGTCATACCCTTTTGCGGTCCTGGGCAATCCCACAATGAAGTCCATGCTTATGTCTTCCCATTTCCATGTTGGTATTGGTAGTGACTGCAATGGACCGGCAGTTTTCATGTGTATGGCCTTGACACGTCTGCAAGTGTCACACTTAGCCACATAGCGTGCAATTTCAATTTTCATCTTCGTCCACCAGTAGTGTTGTTTTAGATCATGATACATCTTAGTGCTTCCCGGATGAATAGAATAGCGACTAAGATGCGCTTCATCTAAAATTTGCTGGCGGAGCTCTTCATTCTTTGGCACTACTATGCGGTTATTAAACCATAACACACCTTGATCGTCTTCCTTGAAACATTTGGCTGCTCCAGCTCTTATCTTCTCTCGTATGTGCTTCATACCCAAATTATCCTTTTGAGCATCAATTATCTTTTGCAAAATGACTGACTCAAGCCTTAGCTGATTTAGAGTCCCATGCTGGATTATCCCCAGGTTTAGCTTCTCCATTTCTTGACATAAAGTGTTCTCGGAGGTCTTCGCCATAAGACAGTGGCAGGAAGTCTTACGACTCAGTGCATCTGCCACTACATTGGCCTTGCCTGGGTGATAATGGATCTCTAGATCATAGTCTTCAATGAGCTCAAGCCATCGTCTTTGCCTCATATTTAACTCTGACTAGGTGAAGATGTACTTCAAACTTTTATGATCTGTATATATGTGACAGATATTTCCCAGCAGATAGTGACGCCATATTTTCAGGGCATGAACCACAGCAGCTAACTCCAGATCATGAGTTGGATAATGCTCCTCATGTCGGCGCAACTGCCTTGAAGCATATGCAATTACTCGGCCCTCTTGCATCAGCACACAGCCGAGTCCACTGCCTGACGCATCACAATATACATCAAAAGGCTTAGTGATGTCCGGTTGAGCCAATACCGGAGCAGTGGTTAATAATGTCTTCAATTGCTCAAAGGCTTCATTACACTTAGAAGACCAATTAAATTTAATGTCATTCTTCAACAAACTTGTGATTGGCTTCACAAGCTTAGAAAAATCGGGTATGAATCTGCGATAATACCCAGCTAGTCCAAGAAAACTCCGGACTTGGTGAACAGTGGTTGGGGGTTTCCACTCCAGAATATCTTTGACCTTGCTAGGATCTACCGCAATTCCTTTAGCTGATAACACGTGCCCCAAAAATTGAATTTCCTCCAGCCAGAACGCGCACTTGCTGAACTTGGCATACAGCTGATGTTCCCTCAGGCGCGTCAATACAATCCGTAGATGCTGAGCATGCTCCTCTTCATTTTTAGAATATATCAAAATATCGTCGATGAAGACCACCACGAACTTGTCTAACTCGGGCATGAACACCGAGTTCATCAAATAGGTGAAGTGGACAGGAGCATTTGTGAGCCCGAAAGACATTACCAAGTATTCAAACAATCCATACCGCGTAGTAAACGCGGTCTTCGGTATATCCTCGGGCCGAATACGGATTTGATGATAGCCCGACCTGAGATCAATTTTAGAAAATACCCTCGCCCCAGTCAGTTGATCAAATAAGATATCGATCCTTGGAAGGGGGTACTTATTCTTGATGGTGACCTCATTCAGGGGCCGATAGTCCACGCACATGCGCAAGGTTTGATCCTTCTTCTTAACAAAAATGGCGGGACAACCCCATGGGGACGAGCTTGGCCGGATAAATCCCTTATTCAGTAGATCTTGTAATTGAATCTTCAATTCTGCCAACTCATTAGGGGGCATACGGTACGATCTTCGGGAGATGGGAGCCGTACCGGGCTTTAACTCAATTACGAATTCTACATCTCTTTCAGGGGGTAGTCCAGGCAAATCTTCCGGAAATACATCTGGAAATTCACATACTACCGGAATGTTCTTGATCTCCGGTACAATGGCTTCAAATATTCCACCAGAAGCTTTGGCTGGATTGGTTTTGGGGAGAGACAAAAGAATTTCTTCTTGATTATAGTTCAACCTGACGGTTCTGAGTTCAGTGTTGAGAATTGCCTTGTGTTGAGTTAACCAATTCATACCCAAAATTACATCTATATCCTGGCCTTTCAGAACAATCATGTTAGCAGGAAAGTTCCGCCCGGCCATTGTTACTGGCACTTCATAGGCCACTTCTCTAGTAAAAATGTGTCCCCCAGGTGAATGAATTTTAAATCCCTCTTTTGATTCATGACATGCAATGTGATGTTGCTCCACAAATGTCTTGCTAATGAATGTATGCGAAGCACCAGAATCAAAAAGAATTATTGCAGGGTGACTGGCCACGGGAAACGTACCCATCATCACCGGCTCTCCCTCCAGTGTAGTGGCCACTTGGGTGTAATATACACGCCCCGTCTTCTTGGTATTCCTCCCCACAGCATTTCCCTTGGGCTGAGTAGACTTCCCAGTTCCTTGCTGAGCATTGGATTGATTTTGCTTGGGGTACGGGCAGTCTTTGATAAAATGTCCCGACTTGCCGCAGTTGAAACACCCTACAATACACTACTCTACTTTTATTACACCATTAGTCCTGCTTTCCGTTACTTTTGGCGGCCTCATCGTCAGGTGTGGGAGTCCAGACGTCAACCAACCTCAAAGAAGGAGGGGGTTCAAAAAGGTCTAACTCCCCACCCAGCGCGCGTCCCGCAACGTGAGAGGGTCCGGCTTCCGACTCAGCAGAGTGTGCAGGCACACTAGGGTGTAGTTGTGAGTATAACACATGGACTTCCTCATGCAACGTATTGCAATAGACCTGCAGGTTGTCAACAGCTGAGCTAAGTTCTTTAATTCGGGCCTGAGCCCTCGCTTCCTTAGCACATGCCAACATACGAGACTGTACTGCCCAGTCAAGTGCTAAGTCCCGATCAGCCAGCTGATCCTGCAGGTGACGGATATCCCTTCTTAGTTCATTGATTCTATCTCCGTCTGCGATCCAAGCATTGGTCCTGTGTTGCAGTGTTGCTTGAAGTCGACTCACTTCGGCTTCCAGGTCTCCTATAGGGTCATTACTTCCGCTGCTACTGCTTTCGTGTCGAGGGGCTAGTTGATGCCGGGGTACTCCAATTGGTCCCGTTGACTTACGTGCCGTTAGCCTTGTGCGTGGCGGCATCTTTCTAAGGGGAAAATGTTATTAGTATAATTCTTAGCATGATGCATGAATAAGTACAGAATCAACCTTAGTTGATTCAACCTTCTATACATTGCACTCTTCCTATCTGGTCTTTAAGATAAACTCTTCAGAGTACTTGGGTAAGAAGAGAAAAGAGTTTTTAGATAAGATTTTCGAAAATCCTTTTGAAGATGCCTCATAATATCTGCAAAGAAGGGCTACGCTCCGATACCAGCTGTGACGGAACTTCCCAAGTAATTAGGCCCACCTACAGTTGTCCTTGTCTAATAGACATCAGACACCCTGTAGATGTTCCTAAGTCACTTGACAAGCTCGGTATCTTTCCCGACCTCACCAGGAACGTTTCACCCGTCTTGCAGACATTACAGATCATCGGAGATAAAGAAATGCGGAAGCAAATTACATAATCTTACATTTATTTCAAAAGCAAGCTCGAGTTATTTTATTACAGACCAGTCTAAAAGTGAGTGCAGAGTAGTAATATTATACAAACCAAGGGAGGCACAAACTTCTCCCGATAAGCTATAAACAAAAGATCCTATGTGGAGGACCGAGTCCTCCCGCACTTCAGTCTTGTTTTTCTTCTTTGGGAACCACCTTGGCACAGAAGCAGCAAAAGTCTGCTACTTCCTCACCTAAAAACAACGAAGGGATAAACCCTGAGTATGGAATTACTCAGCAAGTCTTACCCGACTAAAGAAAAGACTCTCAAGGGTATGCTGGCTTTAGGGAGTCAAGGTAAGGCTTCTTAATAATCAAAGACTCTGTTTTGCAGAAATGCTTACTAAAGTGGATCCTTAAAAAATCAAATTTTATTTGTCAAGTTAAGTTCAATTACCTGCAACTAGAGTTCTTTCTACCCTAGTTCAATCACTGGTCCTGCACTAGCCAGTTTCTTAACAAAAACCCATCATCTTTAGTGGAATGCTACGTGTAGGTCAGTGACCAAGTCTTCATAACCGCGAAGGTACGGCGATCCGAATCGATTATACTCAGCTGAGGATCTCCAATCACACGACATATGTAGCACTTAACCCTTGCATATGTCAACCCGCCACCGGGGTTCTTAAGACCGGATCAGGTTCACGCAAACCGAGAGCACAGATACACCACCGTCCAGCCTCTTGCCACGGAGGGTACACGCTACTCTCGCCACCGCTCCACGCCCATTTCGTGTTATCTTATTCCGGCCTTAGTCTGCCCGAGGCAAGGCTTACCCATGACAAGGCATGTGACCAGTTAAAGGGTCCCCGATCATCAAGTCTACATCGAGACGGTCCTTAATCGACTCAGACGGAGACACTACACCGAGACTCTCTTTCTCGTGCAAGTCACCCGCCCGGTCTCAGCTTAATCTTTTTAACCCAAAAACTTGGTACCTGACAGAGGTACATCTTTTCCGATGTTGAATCCATCACGGCCATGATGGATCCACCATCAAGTTTTATTTTGAAAACAACCCTCCCACCTTTGCCACATCAACTTTTGTAAAAACAAAACATTTTGTTTTTCTAAAGCAAGGCTAAGCATCAAAATCTTTTTGTAAAACGGGTGATCAAGGAAGGTAATCAAGTTCAAGGAAGGTAATGCAGGAATTGTTTTAGCAACCAACTCCTATCACCTAATGCAGCAATCAAGTGAGAAAGATTTAAAAACATCAAGGAAGGTGGCAAATGCACCGGGGCTTGCCTTTGTTATCAGGTGAGTCCTGCTCGGATCCACAAATATCGAAATAAAAGCAGTTGCCTGCTTGAGGATCTGAGGTTGGTGGAATTCCCTCTTCAGTGACTTCTTCTTCTTCTTCGTGTTCTAACATAACCATATATATACATAAGAATGGATGCCATGGGGTGCTCATGAGGATGCAAAGATAATATAAACTTATTATCTAAGTCTTGAGTACAACTTTCCTTCACGGTACTCCGAGAACCTAGGGTTTCCGGAGTCGGTAAAGGAGTTCATAGGGCAGAGGGGGTTGGTTTTGGGTTTAGTGATCAAACAAGGTCCAAATCAATCCAAATTCTACCCAAGGCTTCTAAATATTGGTTAAAGTGCCCATAAAAAGTTTGGACATTTTTGGACTTACCATGTATTTTCTAAAAATCCATAACTAATACTTTTAATTACTTTAAATACCCTAAAATTTCTTATTTTCATTAAAAATCACAAAACTATTTTTACTAAATACTAGAGAAAATAACAAGCCTAGGAAAATTAGTTTCACAATTTTAGCATTTTTCTACATTTTTTTATATATTTCTAAAGCTCTGTGGAAAAAGAAAAAGAAAAAGCTTCAATAGTAATGGGCTGAAACCAGCCCAGACGGCCCAGTCCAGAGAGGAAAGGCGCCCGCGCGCGCCCCCGCGTCGGCGACTTTGCACGAAGACCCTCGCGCTTCTGGCTAACTACGAACAGGTCATTTCACTGTTTAACCAAGTCACTGACCATTACAAAAAGGCCCCTGCGTTTCTATCAATTCACAACTAGAAGTCCTCGACGCCGTTCACGCACGGCCGCGCTCCGGCGAGCCAGCAGACCGGCCGAACGGGGCAACGGCTGAGCTCTCCGAGCAACAGAAACCGAATTGGATCGACCCTAAGCCTTTTCCCCAAACTAATTTGGCTATTAATCAACTAGGGAACTCTGGCCACGGTGGCCGTGAGCATCACGGCGAGACAGCCGTGTTCCCGGCGATGGGCGTCGGTCTAGTCCAATTAAAGGGGTCGGGGAGCATCACAGAGGCATGAGAATGCTCAAACGAAGGAGCAGAGGGCGGGAACTGACCGGAGTTGGGCTGGCGACGGTGAGCTCAGTTTCACGGTGGCGGAGAACCGAATTGGGGGAAACGAGCAATTCTCTGGCTATGGGAGTTAATCGGAGACGGTAGTGGGTGCTACAACTTCACGATTTCATGGCGCAACTATCCCCGCCCTCAATTTATAGGCTCCAAGGGCGGTGGCCGGTGAATTTCGAGGAGACGCGCGGCGGTCAGAGGTGAAGAAGAAGCACTGGCTTCGTGAGTTCGTGGCCAACGACGTGGCAGTAACTCCGGTGAGCCACGGAGAGTTCAGAGGAGGTCATGGTGACACGGTGAAAGAGTAGAGCCACGCGGCACCCGGCCGAGAGGCGGCGGTCGACGGTGAGCACTTTAGCGTGGGCGGTGAGCCAGGGGAGATGGACTACGGCTAGTCGGAGCAGTGTCCAGGCCATGGGCGGTGACGATCTTTTGACGCCGCGAAGTTATCCACATACCCGAGCGCGAATCGTGACGCCGGCGACGTGAATCACGGCGGAAAGCCACCGGCGGTGGGTTTGCTGGCGACCTTATCTGCTTCAGCTACTGTACAATGGCGAAGTACAGTTCAGACAACCTGACAGCGCATTTTAGAGCTTCATTTTCTCCCAGTTTCATGTGACAACAGGTCCAAGTCTCTGCACCAAAGTTGTAGTGCTACATACCAGCTACAACTCGACTATAGGACTTGATCACATTTGAGTACTAAATCAAGGTTAAATTTGGGCTTAAAGTTGGTTCCATTACACTGAAACTCTGAAATTCAGACTGAATCAGCCTGACCACCTATCTTTAGGCTTGATTATCTCCAATTTTTCCTTAACAACAATGCTCCCACTCTTAAGCAAAGTTGTTCACCTTCAATTGGGCTTCAACTTTGATGTGGTGACCTAGGGCAAAAACCCTATACTTTGTAAGTTACAAAGTCCCAAAGTTGAGCCCATTCTCTGATTTTCAGACTTAGAATAAAACTCACATGAGGTCCATTTTGCATTTAAGTCCAAAACCTTGGGTTTGGCTTTCAAATCCACATATTTGTGAACCAATTGACTTAAAATACTTATTTGACTTGTTTTTTGCACTTTAGCCCAAAAGTGGGCTAATTTGCACATAAGCCCCTAGGGTTTTGTTTTAGAGTTTTCCAGGGTTCCAATTAGGGTTTCTGGTATCCCAGGGGTATAAAAGGAATTCAAGTTTGTTTTTAGAGTCATTTTATGACCTTTACCCTAAAGTCTTTAGGTTTTCTCATCTTAAGTGAAGTTTTACCCCTTTAACCACTATTTAGGGTTAAGTCCTTTAACCAAGGTTCTTTTTGCAAAAACATTAAAACAATACAACTTGTTTGAAATTTTTGCCTAGTGAATGCACTCTATGTGTGTCAAACATATGCAATACTAATGCTTATGATGCCATGCTCAAGTTTTAGTTATAGTAACACCAGGGGTGTTACACTTACGTCGACGACATCGTTGTCAAGACGAAGAGAGCCTCCGACCTCCTCTCTGACCTTGAAACGACATTCAAGTGTCTGAGAGCGAAAGGCGTGAAACTCAATCCTGAGAAGTGTGTCTTTGGAGTCCCCCGAGGCATGCTCCTTGGATTCATCGTCTCCGAGCGGGGCATCGAGGCCAACCTGGAGAAAATCGTGGCCATCACCAACATGGGACCGATCAAAGATTTGAAAGGAGTACAGAGGGTCATGGGATGCCTTGTGGCTCTGAGCCGCTTCATCTCACGCCTTGGCGAAAAAGGCTTGCCTCTGTATCGCCTCTTAAGGAAGGCTGAGTGCTTCACTTGGACCCCCGAGGCCGAGGAAGCCCTCGGAAACCTTAAGGCGCTCCTTACGAACACACCCATCCTGGTGCCGCTCGCTGCAGGAGAAGCCCTCTTGATCTACGTAGCCGCGACTACTCAGGTGGTCAGCGTCGCGATCATAGTCGAGAGACGAGAAGAAGGGCATGCACTGCCTGTCCAGAGGCCAGTCTACTTCATCAGTGAAGTGCTTTTCGATACCAAAGCTCGCCACCCACAGATCCAGAAGCTGCTCTACGCAGTGATCCTGACACGGCGAAACTTGCGACACTACTTTGAGTCTCATCCGGTAACTGTGGTGTCATCCTTCCCCCTAGGGGAGATCATCCAGTGCCGCGAGGCCTCAGGTAGGATAGCAAAGTGGGCGGTGGAGCTTATGGGCGAAACGCTATCATTCGCCCCTCGGAAGGCCATAAAATCCCAGGTCTTGGCAGACTTCCTGGCTGAGTGGACTGACACCCAGTTACCAACAACTCCAATCCAGCCCGAGCTCTGGACCATGTACTTCGACGGGTCGCTCATGAAAACAGGAGCGGGCGCTGGCCTGCTCTTCGTTTCACCCCTCGGAAAGCATCTCCGCTACGTCATTCGCCTCCATTTTCCGGCATCCAACAACGTGCCCGAGTACGAAGCACTGGTTAACGGGCTACGCATCGCCATCGAGCTAGGGGTCCGACACCTCAACGCTTGAGGTGACTCGCAGCTTGTCATTGACCAAGTCATGAAGAACTCCCACTACCGTGACCGGAGAATGGAAGCCTACTGCGACAAAGTCCGGTGCCTGGAATACAAGTTCTACGGGCTGGAGCTCAACCACATCGCCCGACGGTACAATGAGACTGCGAACGAGCTGGCGAAAATAGCCTCGGGGCGAACGACGGTTCCCCCAGACGTCTTCTCCAGAGACCTACATCAACCATCCATCAAGATCGACGACGCGCCCGAGCCTGAGGAAGCCTCGGCCCAGCCCGAGGTACCCTCAGCCGCACTCGAGGCACCCTCGGCCATCAAGGAAGAGGCCTTGCTCGTCGAAGAGGGACAGGATGGGGTCACGCCAGATCCGAACTGGCAGACACCATACCTGGAATATCTCCTCTGAGGAGAGCTTCCCATCGACAAGACCAAAGCTCGGCGGCTGGCTCAGCGCGCCAAGTCATTCATCTTGCTGGGTGATGAAAAAGAGCTCTATCACCGCAGCCCCTCGGGCATCCTTCAACGATGCATATCTATCCCCCAAGGACAAGAGCTGTTGCAAGAAATACACTCGGGGGCTTGCGGCCACCATGCAGCACCTCGAACCCTCGTGGGGAATGCCTTCCGACAAGGTTTCTACTGGCCAACCGCGGTGGCCGACGCCACTAGGATTGTGCACTCCTACCGGGGGTGTCAATTCTACGCAAAGCAGACTCATCTGCCCGCTCAGGCCTTGCAGACGATACCCATCACCTGGCCATTTGCTGTGTGGGGTCTAGACCTTGTCAGTCCCTTGCAGAAGGCACCTGGGGGCTTCACGCACCTGCTGGTCGCCATCGACAAATTCTCCAAGTGGATCAAGGTCCGACCCCTAAACAGCATCAGGTCCGAGCAGGCAGTGGCGTTCTTCACCAACATCATCCATCGGTTCAGGGTCCCAAACTCAATCATCACCGACAATGGCACGCAGTTCACCAGAAAAAAGTTCCTAGACTTCTGCGATGACCACCACATCCGTGTGGACTGGGCCGCCGTAGCTCATCCCATGACGAATGGGCAGGTGGAGCGTGCCAACGGTATGATTCTGCAGGGGCTCAAACCAAGGATCTACAACGACCTCAACAAGTTCGGCAAGCGGTGGATGAAAGGGCTACCCTCGGTAGTCTGGAGTCTGAGGACGACGCCGAGCCGTGCCATGGGTTTTACGCCGTTCTTTCTAGTCTATGGGGCCAAGGCCGTCCTCCCCATGGACTTAGAATATGGCTCCCCGAGGACCAAGGCGTACGACGACCGAAGCAACCAGGCCAGCCGAGAAGACTCGCTGGACCAACTCGAGGAGGCTCGAGACGTCGCCCTACTACATTCGGCACGGTACCAGCAGTCGCTGCGGCGCTACCACGCCCGAAGCGTTCGGTCCCGAGTCTTCCAGGTGGGAGACTTGGTGCTTCGCCTGCGACAGGACGCCCGAGGGCGCCACAAGCTCACTCCTCCCTGGGAAGGGCCCTTCATCATCGCCAAGATCTTGAAGCTTCTACGCTTCTACGCTTCTACGCTTAAGATGTTTTAAGTCGTTCCTACGCTTAAGATGTTTTAAGTCATTCCTACGTCGCTTCTACGCTTAAGATGTTTTAAGTCGTTCTTGTACCTCGTTTACATACACAAAGTCTAACCATCAAGGAAGGGTCGGCTTGCCTCAGCAAAGCCCGACCCTCCCTCGGGGGCTAGAAGGAGGGAACCCCCTCTGCGTCAAAATTTTCGTCAGAAAAATTTTCTACCAAAACAACCTTTGTGCTTTCGACTTCCGTATCGATAGTGGGATCCTGAGAACGACGAGAGTACACGTAAGCGGCAAGGCCGACCGAGCCAAGGAACTCCTACGCCTCCGGGATACGGATACCTCACTCATCACCTTCCGCGAGAAGTAACTCACACTCGGATAAGCGATCCTGCTATCGAACAAGTCCTAACACTCGGGTAGAAAACGACTTTCGCGCCTTCTCGAATGTTCCAATAATGGAATCCTTCGACCAAATGAGAGCGCATGTAAGCGGCAAGGCCGACCGAGCCAAGGGACTCCTACGCCTCCGGGATACGGATACCTCACTCATCACCTTCCGCGAAAAGTAACTCTCGCTCAGACAGACGATTCTGCTATTGACAGACAAGTCGTGATGCTCGAAACGAGAGGAGAGAAGACGCAGCTTTTTAAACACGATGATAAAGTGTTTAGGCCTCGACGACCACGAAAAAGCATGTGCATGCTACAGACAAACTGTTCTTGCAGGTTCGGGCATTGGCAGGGGGAGCAGCAGCACCCTCGGCGTTGTTTCCACCCTCGGCGGAACTAGGCCCGGCCTCGGACGGCGACCCGGGCAAAAGGACCTCCACCTAAGGGAGGACGACAGCACCGCGCCAGCAGATGTCTTGGTCAAGCTCCAATGGCTGCTACCACATCTTCCTCGGCCTGGGAAGCCGCCATCTCCTGGGCCGACGAAGTCTCTTTCCGAGCCGACTCCGCGTCTGTCCACGCTAACACCGCTGCCTTCGGCTCTGGCTCATCGCAGAGCAGCCGAGGGTTCCAAAAACTGAGCAAGGGAAGCCTAGAGCGACAAGGCCGACAGAGCCGAGGGACTCCTACGCCTCCGGGATACGGACACCTCACTCGTCATCTTCCACAAAAGGCAACCGACGCTCGGTTAAGTGGTTCGGCTAGCCAACAGACAAAGTCCCAGCGCTCGGAATGAGGAAGACACACAGCTTCACTCTCGAATACCCAAATGTTCAGGCCTCGACAGTCACAAAGAACAAACATATGTACCTGGGGTAACTATGCTACACAGACTTAGACGTCGGCAGAACCCTCGGCGGTTCTCCCAACCTACGACAAACGTCTAAGTACTTGAAGCGGTTACATTTTGCTCCGGCAAAAACCCGGTATATCTCCTTACAAACGGGACTCTGGTTTCGCTCTCGCGGGTATGAGCAACCTCCACACCGGGGGGCCAGCGGGACAACGAGCTCCAAGCGGCCCACACAGGAGGTGAAACCCAGCTCAGCTCTCCCTCCGCCTCAGCCCGAATGACGAAAATCCTTGAAGCCGAGCGATGGCTGAAAGGTGTCGATCACCACGAGGCCGCACTCCTCCAACGACAACAAGAGCAAGGTGATGCTAGAGCACCCCATCCGGGGGCTCAAAAGGTGGAAGGGCACAATGCAAAAGGGGAGGACGAAGGCATGGCCACTGCCCCGGGGATCAATCCCCCTTTTATAGGCAGACCTCCTTGCTTGCACCCCTTAGCGTCACGGGCGAAATCCCCACTGACATCTTCCAGGGTTCTCCCCCCACGACACGGGGGCTGGGACCCACATGTCATACGAGCTGATCTGAAGCACAAAGAAGGTGAACCGCCGCACGCGAGGCATGTAACCGTCCCGCGGTTACAAGCGCTCTCCCATCTTCGCAGAAACCGGTGGTCGAAAGGGTGGACCACCACGCGACAGGCATCCAACTGCACCGCAACTGTGCGCCCCTTCGGCTCCGTCCACATCCGGTGGACCAGCGCAAAGGAAGCGGGCCCGCATGTCATGTAACCGGTGCGCCGGTTACGATGTGCAAGAAGCTACACCGCCACTCACGCCAATGCTGCGCCTCCTCGACTGCGAAACCAGTACCGCGACTCGAGGTACCCCTGCGCATGACCCAACAGTGCCAATTAAAGGCGATGGCTCCTCGGAAGGGTTCGTAGGCTGGCCCCTCAGAAGGGTTCGACAGTCGCCCCAGAGCATGCAGAGTGAGGGATGACTCTGGGTACGTTCGATACATAACCAAGGCTCGGGCTATGCTCCCGAGGTACCCTAGGACATTTCCGAGACCGGCAGGAACGATTTGTAATGGAATCCCACCGGTGGGAGGCATCGAGCCCTCGGACCCTGTCGAAGGGGTCTGGGTCCGGCGAATAACCCACAGGTACTTTTGGAGCGCGCCTCTGGGCCACAGCCGACCCCTAACGAACGGGGCACGGGCGTCCACTCAGATCACCCGTTAGCAGCTCGCTGGAAACACCATGTTCGGCGCCCTCCGAGGGCAACATGGCGCTCCCCCCCCCCTCCTCCTTGCGGAAAGGCGACGCAGGTGCGTATAATAAAAGTCGAGAAGTCCTTGATCGTCCTCTCGCTCCGTGCGGGGCTCGGGGGCTGCTCTCGCACCAGGCTACGGCCAAAACTGTTGACAGCGTCAACAAACCAGCTTGATAACTTAGAACCCGACCACGCACCCGGGCTACTGCCGGGCCGCATGAGGGAACGATCAGACCGGCCGAAGCACCACGAAAAGCATTCAGACCTCAGAGGAGTCAAACCACTCCTCCGAGGCCTCGGGGGCTACACCCGGCGGGTGCGCTTGCGCGCACCCACCAGAACAAGGCAAAAACCAAGAAAGGTCGGTCCCCTCACCGAAAACGTGGCAAAAGCCTCCAAGCGAGTACCATCACTCCCTTCGAGGCTTGGGGGCTACTGTCGGGTACCATAATTAGGGGTACCCCCAACGCTCCTAATCATGGCTGGTAAACACCCTCAGACCAACTGACGGGAGCGGTTCAAGCCAAGACTTCGTCTACCCGAAGGACGCGATCTCACCCGAGCCCAGCCTTGGGTTGGAAAAGTGGTCCCAGACGAGTTCACGCCTCGCCCGAGGCCCTCCTCAGGCAGCGGGCGCCCCCTCGGATCTCCTGAGGCCTGGCTCGGGAAGGCTTCATTGTGAAGCAACCTTGGCCATACCGCCACACCAACCGACCACTTCGCAGGCGCATTAAATGCAGGGGATGCCTGACGCCGTATCCTGACACACGCGCCTCAGTCGGCCAGGCCGAAGTGACCGCAGTCACTTTGCCCCTCTCCTTTACTATTCGATATGACAGGAAAATAGCGCCGCTCACTCCGCTCCGACTGCCGTGTCAGCCACCCCGGCAACGACTGACAACAAGTCACGATCAACCACCGAGTTCAGCCTCGGTCGCAACAGGAAGCTCCGCCTCGCTCGACCTCATGCTCTGGCCTCGGGAGGAGATCTCTGCTTCACCCGACCTCAGGCTCTGGCCTCGGGAGGAGGTCTCCACCTCGCCCGATCCCCGGACTCGGCCTCGACCCCGACCTCGGGAGGAATCGCTTCCTCGCTTGACCCTGGCCTCGGCCTCAAGAGAAGTCTCCGCCTCAGCCGACCCTGGGCTCGGACTGACCGCACTAATAGGGTGTGGCGGAACTGCCCGAATTATTCCAACTTAAGTGCCTAAGTCCCACCTTAAAGGCTAGACCACACTTAAATGGGAATAACCCGTCAATCCCTCAGATCTAGTCCGACGAGGCCACTTACAGGATCAAGTACCAGAATCTCACTCGGAGGTGAGTCACAGAGCAAATACAATAAAGCATAAAACCATAAATTACGGAGTATTAAATTATTACATCACCATCGGAGTTTTGCAAAAGTAGTCATCATTGTTCGAAGTGTAGCGGAAATGAACTAACGGTAAATAAATAGAGAGATGGGGAAGCCTGTCCCATCACTCCTCATGTTCCTCCTCAGCCGAGGCGGGGTCCCACTCGACAGTCCAACCCGGTGGCAAGATGGACGGCCAAGTCACTCCAGCAACCATGTCCTCCAGAGAACCTGTAAAATTATGCCACAAGCAAGGCTGAGTATACTAATACTCAGCTAGACTTACCCGGTGTGAGGAGTCTACTCCTCTACCTCTAGACATGCAGCTGTTTGGCTGTGGGGTTTGGTTGCCAAAAGCACTAGCTGAGTTTCTAAATCAAGTTTTAACTTGTCAAATTTAAGTGTGACTCTCTTAAGACTAGATGTGTACTATCTACTCATTCATGGTAGCAAGCAAATTTAGCAATCAACATCTTTTGTCACATCATCACATTTCCACTTGTTACTCAATGTAGCAGCATGGATCAAGCAGTCTCATTAGCTGCGAGAAGCAGACGATTCGAATCGAGTTTTTAAACCTTGCAAGGTAAACCTAAACACACGACGTGGCGAGGCACTCCGTCCCCACACACATCAACCGTCCCCATCGATTCCCTGGCAACAGAAAGGGGCTCACCGCCTTGGCGTACAATGCCCCACCGACCCCGACTGCCGTCGTGCAGTGACCACACTTGTACCCACCATAACCGGAATGGGAGACCACGTCTCTGGTCGCGTGAGGAGGGCAATCTGCGGGCAGGTTCACTCAGGTACTAGGCTTACCGATTTACCATATTTCTTGGTATGTGTTTAGTACGTTCAAACGCTTGACACACGGTACCACACCTTAATCCTTATTCAAATTTCCATCCTGTAGACAACCAATCCCCGTGGATTGTTGCCCACAAACTAACATCATTATGATATGAAAGTGAGTACAACAAATTCCTAATCTCGCGCGAGTGCCGGGAAAATCACTCGACTTCTACCGAGATCCTAATTAATAAAGCAGCTACTCGACTTATCATACTAGTATTCATTTCAATGGGATTCCTGAGATCATGCAACTAGGGTTTCAAACAACTCCTACACTTAAGTGCACAATACAAGCCTACAAACATTAAGTGTAGTAAAATATCATATAGAACAGGTTATGCATAAAACCGGGGCTTGCCTTTCAAAGCTGTGGCAGGCAGATCCTCTGGTGCAGACTCGGGTGCTGGATCTGGGGCTACCTCCTGAGCAGCTCCTTGCTCCGGCACGAGGACGTACTCTCCGTCAGCGAGGTTGCAATCTATCGGAATGCAATGCATATGTATGTCATGATTATGCAGGATTGAATAACATTATGCTAACGGAAGAAAAACTAAGTTAGTTGGTAATTTAGGGTTTCTAGGTTATAAGTGGCTTTTAGTGGTTTATGCTTATCACTCCAGGGTTAGGTTTTGCTAAGGATAAGCATAGTGGATTTGTATTCCCCTTGTATATTTTAGTGGACAATTTACAAGGGTTTTAGGGTCACACTAAGTTCCATCATTCATTTTCCCCTCCTTTATTTTCTATTTATGAATTTTAGTGTGGGTTTGGACTACAACAGTGATTTCAAGATTTTCAAAAATCTTGTAAAAATTACAGTGGGTTGCCATTGGTCATTATAGCCTGTTCTAGGAATTTGGGGCTTAAAATAAAAGGCTATGCTTTAGACAAAAATGACAAAAGTTGTGTAAAATGGGCCACTTTGCACTACATCTCTTCATTAGAGGTGAGTTCTTTCCTAAGGGTTATTTTTGTTGGTATCTAACAGTAATAATAAACCTCTGTGCCAAAAATCACAAAAAGTTAATTGGTGGTTATTTAGTTGTGATTTTCTAGGGTTTTATGCCAAAAAGGTGCTTATAACTAACTTGTCATTTGAAAAATATCAAACAACAGATTTTGTATTTTTCTTATGTTCATAATAACAAAACATTAGTTATCCCAAGGGTTGGGGTGTTGTCACCTTGGGGTTATTTTTGTAGGGTTTTTCTAAGTTTTCCTTGTTTTCTAAAAGAAAAAGGGATCCTACTTATTTCCTACTAAACCAGGGTATGATAGATTTTTCTGGTAAACTACATGGAATAAGTACTCTAACAAAAATAGGGGTGCCCTCTGGTTCATTATTTAAATCATCTTTTCCATTTTTCTTAATCTTAAGTATATTGTAAAATAAATGGCAAAAAATAACTTAATGGGTTGGACAAAGAGTTTTAGCATTTTTATACAGGTCAGTAGGTGGATATGAACTTCTCCAAATTTTTCTAACTCTAGCCAAATAGTGCAACTATTTTTATCCCTATTATTTAGCTTTTGGTCAAAACAGTAATTAAATCAGAACCTTAAAGTTTTCTGTAGTACATAGGAGCTTTATATTTTCCTAAGTAGTTTACATTTTTTTAGAGTCTGACAAAATTGGTTTGACCAAATTTGGATGAACTAAACAGAAGTTATGAATTATTAAAGTTTCTGTTCAAATTTAAATTCAGATTTAATAAAGGTTTTCTGGAAAAGCAGTTTACACCGAGGACCCTGGGGTATTTCCAAACTAACTCTCTCAGTTATACCCCCGCGCTACTATTCATTTGAGTCACTAACATTTCACAAAACCCCCCAGACTTCTTTCCTTCTCCCCCGCGGTCCTTCCCTAGGTTTAAACAGTGCCCGCAAGAAAGAAAAGGGTGGCGCGGCTTACCGGCGGCGAGATAGGTCCGTTGAGGGGCGGGGTTGGCTCGGGGAGGCTCTATCGGTCACAGCGATGTACGGCTCATCGGCGGGGATGGCCGGAATCGCTCGGTCCACGTGCGCAGGCGGGTGTCCTCGTCGGTGGCGGGTGTGCCGGCCAAATCACGGCGATCTGGTTCAATCCAATGGCACGGTGAGCTCCACGGGGTGACGTAGAGACTGTGCGCACAAGGAATCGGAAAATGGTTCAGTGGATTACCTGGTCCACGCACTCCGGCGGGGTTGTGAACTCCGGCGACCGTGGCCTGGCCTCTCCGGCGAAGCAGGCTTCGATTCCTCGCTCGGGGAGCTTCACCGAGGTGTGCTCACTCGTCTCCGAGGGTTGGACGGGGTTGGGAAAGGCTGGGCTGGCCGGTCTACGATGGCAGGGGCTCGGGTGGCCGCGGACACACCGTGCATGGGCAAACGACGGTGAGTTGAGCTCCGGGGAGGTTTGAGTGTGCGCGGAAGGGTATGGACGACGCCTGAGTGGGCTTTATAGGCGCGGCGCACACAGGGGACACGGGCGCGGCTCGGCGCGACGCGGGGTCGGGCGCGGGCGTGCTCTGGCATGCGCAGAGCGCGTCGAACACGTGGAGCTTTTCTTCTGCCCTTGTTCCACAGCTCACCCAAGTCGCAAACGTGCGAATCTTGGCAAAAATCCGGCGCGAGTCTTTTCCTGGCACCTAGGGCTGTCTCTCATCCGTGAGTTGCCATGGCAGATATGGCCTAGGTAGGGAGATCTTCGGTCGCCAAATCAGGTATGCCACTCTGCCCACCTCGCGACAAAAACCATGCCAAGGCATGTCAAACGTCAGAGTCTCGGGCTCAACTTTTTCCAGTGGGTGCCCTGGGTGGTATGCCACATTTTTGGTATAGAACATAGGTGGTTTTGGTGCCATCTTCAAGGTGAACACGGTTGATCTTTAGTGTAGGTGTAATTTTTGACTTAGAGAGAATTAGAGAGCTCTAGCTCTCACTCTACTTGGAGATTTGATTTGGGGTTTCTCCAGGGGTCTTTTTGCAATATTTCCTCCCTATAATTGTAGGTTAATAAGTTACTTAACTTTGTGCCAAAATTTTTAAATCATGGTTTGCACAAATGCTCATTCTCTCCCCCTTTCAACCATGGCTTTGGAAAGGAGGGTTCAAGGGGGGTCTAGGGTTTATTCTCCTCTTGTCCAAGGTGATAAGTGCACAAAAGCTTGAGTGATGCTCTTAGGTCATTAACATCCTTGATTAACCCATGGCTTCCAAGGTTCTTATGTTCTTCTCAAGTTTCTACCACATGTGATCACAGTCACCAGTGCATAGATGTGCTCTAGCAATGGTAACACCTGAGGTGTTATAGCCCTCCCCCCTTAAAGGAATCTTGTCCCGAGATTTCAGGCAGAGTCCTTTAGAGGGGTGCTGTGAAGGTGTACTGGTGTGTGGTTTCTAGTTTTCCTTGAGTTTCTCTAGTTAACTGTTCTAAGAATGTCATCCTCTTTGCAACTTCAGAAGGAAGCCCTTTTTAAGTTAAATCCACAACTTAGACTACCCTTATCATCTAAGTTTTTCTTATAATTGTTTTCAAAGGGCAGGTGGGGGTGGGGTTTTGGGTTACGTACCGACTCCTTTGGGCAGAAAGTCGGGGAAACGAGAGCGTAGAAAATCCTCAGTCTCCCATGTAGCTTCTTCTGCTGAATGGTGACTCCACTGAACCTTAAACATTCTGATCGACTTTGCCCGTGTTGACCTCTCCTTCTGATCCAATACCTTGACGGGGTACTCTTGATAAGACAAGTCTGGTTCTATCTCAATGTCTGGCTCAGGTAGCACTTCAGTGGGTAGGCAGACACATTTCCGCAGCTGAGATACATGGAACACATCATGAACAACTGACATGCTGGGTGGCAACTTCAATTGATAGGCTACAGGTCCATAAGCCTCCTTGATCTCGTAGGGTCCAATGTAACGAGGAGCTAACTTGCCCTTGATCCCGAATCTCTAGACACCCTTGGTGGGTGACACCTTAAGATAAACATGGTCTCCCACTGCAAACTGTAGAGGTTTCCACCTCTTATCATGATAGCTCTTTTGCCTGGCTTGAGCAGCTTCTAAGTTCTTCTTGATGACTCTGACCTTTTCCTCTGCTTCAAGTACCAAATCTGGCCCAAATATTTCTCTTTCTCCTGCTTGAGACCAATTCAGCGGGGTCCTACACCTTCTCCCATATAAGGCCTCAAAAGGTGCCATCTTCAAACTGGACTGGTAGCTGTTATTGTAAGAAAATTCTGCTAAAGAAAGTGAGAGCACCTAGAGGGGGGGGTGAATAGGTGATCCCGTGAAAACTTAAACTTATAGCCACAAAAACTTGTTAAGTGTTAGCACAATAATCGCCAAGTGGCTAGAGAGGAGTCTCAACAAAACACAATACCACAAGAGATCAAACACAGAGATGACACAGTGGTTTATCCCGTGGTTCGGCCAAGACCAACGCTTGCCTACTCCACGTTGTGGCGTCCCAATGGACGAGGGTTGCAATCAACCCCTCTCAAGCGGTCCAAAGACCAACTTGAATACCACGGTGTTTTGTTTTGCCTTTCAATATCCCGTTTGCGAGGATTCTCCACAACTTGGAGCCTCTCGCCCTTACACTTGAGATTCACAAGAAATACGGAGTAAGGGAGGACAGCAACACACACAAATCCACAGCAAAATGCGCACACACACGGCCAAGAATTGAGCTCGAATGACTATCTCAAAGTTCTCACTAGAACGGAGCTCGAATCACTTAGAATCACAAACGAATGCGCAAAGAATGAGTGTGAATGATCAAGAATGCTCTAAGGTTGCTTGGTGTACTCCTCCATGCGCCTAGGGGTCCCTTTTATAGCCCCAAGGCAGCTAGGAGCCGTTGAGAGCAAATCTGGAAGGCCAATCTTGCCTTCAGTCGTCGGGGGCACCGGACAGTCCGGTGCACACCGGACACTGTCCGGTGCCCGATTTCCTTCCTAAAATGGCGCTGCCGACCGTTGCCGACCGTTGTAGATCTGGGAGCCGTTGGCGCACCGGACATGTCCGGTGCACACCGGACAGTCCGGTGCCGTCTTCTAGCTGTTGGCTCGGCCACGTGTCCCGCGCAGATTGCGCGGCCGACCGTTGGCCCGGCCGACCGTTGGCTCACCGGACAGTCCGGTGCACACCGGACAGTCCGGTGCACACCGGACAGTCCGGTGAATTTTAGCCGTACGTCGCCGGTGAATTCCCGAGAGCAGCCACTTCGCGCCGAGCCAGCCTGGCGCACCGGACATGTCCGGTGCACACCGGACAGTCCGGTGTATCCAGACTGGGCAAACATTGGCTGCTCGAGCCATTTCTCCTCCAACTCGATTTTTTCTGTTTCCAGCACTTAGACACAATACATTAGTCCATAAAACAATGTACTAAGTCTGAGAAACATACCTTTATCCTTGATTTGTACTTTGTCCACCATTTTACAATTAGGCACCTGTGTTGGGCACTAAATCACCAAAATACTTAGAAATGGCCCAAGGGCACATTTCCCTTTCAATCTCCCCCTTTTTGGTGATTTATGCCAACACAACATAAAGCAAGTAGAACAAGTACAAAATCAAATCAAATAAGAACTCAAAATTGTTTTGATTCATTTTTGACATATATGGATCACTCTATGCCACCACTTGGTTTGTTTTTTGCAAATCAAACTCAAATTCCTATCTCTAAGTCAAACACACATGTTGAAACATAAAGAGAGTCATTCCAAAAGAGATTGATCAAAGATTTCAAAAAAAAACTCCCCCTTTTTCCCATAATCAATACTTCTCCATACTTCTCCCCACAAGAAGCCAACTTTTGATAAGAGAGACAACAAAAGAGTTTTGACAAACCAAAAGCTCTATTCTACTATTTTCAAAATCTCTCAAGTGGTAGCTGATCCATTTATCGCTTTGGCCTTTATTTTCTCCCCCTTTGGCATCAAACACCAAAACGGGATTAATCTTGGCTCTTTAACCCCATTGCCTCACCAAAATCTTCAATTAAGAGCAAATGGCAATAAGAGTTCATTAGATGAACTTGGAATAGGTTACCCTCTCATCGGAGTGCAGTGGAAGTCTTTCATGGTCCAAGTCCACCTTTTCCCTTTCAATTCTCCTTTGAGACTAAAACAAGCAAACTCAAGCATATGGTTAGTCTCAAAGGGTCAAGTTGTAACACATCTCCCCCTAAAACTGTGCATCATTTTGCCACGGACTTGTGAGGTCCAGGGAGTGTTTGTACAACTTGAGCACCACAATAAACAACAAAATGCAGAATGAACATGATCAAAGGCATAAACACATGTATACTACATTTCAATCCAAGTTCCGCGAATCTAAGATATTGAGCTCACTACGCAGCCTGCAAAAGGTCTTCTCATCTAAAGGCTTGGTAAAGATATCGGCTAGCTGGTTCTCGGTGCTAACATAAAACACTTCGATATCTCCCTTTTGCTGGTGGTCTCTCAAAAAGTGATGCCGGATGTCAATGTGCTTCGTGCGGCTGTGCTCAACAGGATTTTCCGCTATTCGGATAGCACTCTCATTGTCACATAGGAGTGGGACTTTGCTCAGATTGTAGCCAAAGTCCCTGAGGGTTTGCCTCATCCAAAGTAGTTGCGCGCAACACTGTCCTGCGGCAACGTACTCGGCCTCAGCGGTGGATAGGGCAACGGAGGTTTGTTTCTTAGAGTTCCATGACACCAGGGACCTTCCTAAGAATTGGCACGTCCCCGATGTACTCTTTCTATCAACCTTACATCCAGCATAGTCGGAATCTGAGTACCCAATCAAGTCAAAGTTAGACCCCTTTGGATACCAGATCCCGAAGCAAGGCGTAGCGACTAAATATCGAAGAATTCGCTTCACAGCCACTAAGTGACACTCCTTCGGATCGGATTGAAATCTAGCACACATGCATACGCTAAGCATAATATCCGGTCTACTAGCACACAAATAAAGCAAAGAACCTATCATGGACCGGTATGCTTTTTGATCAATGGACTTACCTCCTTTGTTGAGGTCGGTGTGTCCGTCGGTTCCCATCGGCGTCTTTGCGGGCTTTGCGTCCTTCATCCCAAATCTCTTTAGCAAATCTTGCGTGTACTTTGTTTGAGAGATGAAAGTGCCGTCCTTGAGTTGCTTCACTTGAAACCCAAGGAAGTAGGTCAACTCGCCCATCATCGACATCTCGAATTTCTGCGTCATCACCCTGCTAAACTCTTCACAAGACTTTTGGTTAGTAGAACCAAATATTATGTCGTCGACATAAATTTGGCACACAAAAAGATCACCATCGCAAGTCTTAGTAAAAAGAGTTGGATCGGCTTTCCCAACCTTGAACGCATTAGCAATTAAAAAATCTCTAAGGCATTCATACCATGCTCTTGGGGCTTGCTTAAGTCCATAGAGCGCCTTAGAGAGCTTACACACGTGGTCGGGGTACTGTTCATCCTCGAAGCCAGGGGGCTGCTCCACGTACACCTCCTCTTTGATCGGCCCGTTGAGGAAAGCGCTCTTCACATCCATTTGGTACAACCTGAAAGAATGGTGAGCGGCATATGCTAGCAAGATACGAATTGATTCTAGCCTAGCCACAGGAGCAAAAGTCTCCTCAAAGTCCAAACCTGCGACTTGGGCATAACCTTTTGCCACAAGTCGAGCCTTGTTCCTTGTCACCACTCCGTGCTCATCCTGTTTGTTGCGGAACACCCACTTGGTTCCCACAACATTTTGCTTGGGACGAGGCACCAGTGTCCAAACTTCGTTGCGCTTGAAGTTGTTGAGTTCCTCCTGCATGGCCAACACCCAGTCCGGATCTAGCAAGGCCTCTTCTACCCTGAAAGGCTCAATAGAAGAGACAAAAGAGTAATGCTCACAAAAATTAACTAATCTTGAGCGAGTAGTTACTCCCTTGCTAATATCACCCAATATCTGGTCGACGGGATGATCCCTTTGAATTGTCGCTCGAACTTGGGTTGGAGGTGCCTGTTGCGCTTCTTCCTCCATCACGTGATCATCTTGTGCTCCCCCTTGATCACACGCCTCCTTTTGATGAACCTGTTCATCGTCTTGGGTTGGGGGATGCACCGTTGTTGAGGAAGAAGGTTGATCTCGTTCATCTTGTTCCTGTGGCCGCACTTCTCCAATTGCCATGGTTCGTATAGCGGCCGTCGGAACATCTTCTTCATCTACATCATCACAATCAACAACTTGCTCTCTTGGAGAGCCATTAGTCTCATCAAATACAACGTCGCTAGAGACTTCAACCAAACCCGATGATTTGTTGAAGACCCTATACGCCTTTGTATTTGAATCATAACCTAACAAAAACCCTTCTACGGCTTTGGGAGCAAATTTAGAAGTTCTACCTTTCTTCACAAGAATATAACATTTGCTCCCAAATACACGAAAATAAGACACATTGGGTTTGTTACCAGTTAGTAGCTCATACGACGTCTTCTTGAGGAGGCGGTGAAGGTAGACCCTGTTGATGGCGTGGCAAGCCGTGTTCACGGCTTCCGACCAAAAGCACTCGGGGGTCTTGAATTCTCCAAGCATAGTCCTCGCCATATCTATGAGCGTCCTGTTCTTCCTCTCTACCACACCATTTTGCTGAGGTGTGTAGGGAGCGGAGAACTCGTGCTTGATCCCTTCCTCCTCAAGAAACTCCTCCACTTGAAGGTTCTTGAATTCGGACCCGTTGTCGCTCCTTATCTTTTTCACCTTGAGCTCAAACTCATTTTGAGCTCTCCTTAGGAAGCGCTTGAGGGTCCCTTGGGTTTCAGACTTATCCTGCAAAAAGAACACCCAAGTGAAGCGGGAAAAGTCATCAACAATAACTAGACCATACTTACTTCCTCCTATGCTTAGATAGGCGACGGGTCCGAAGAGGTCCATATGCAGCAGCTCCAGAGGTCTTGACGTGGTCATCACATTCTTGCTGTGATGTGCTCCTCCCACTTGTTTACCTGCTTGACAAGCTGCACAAGGTCTATCTTTTTCGAAATAAACATTGGTTAGACCTATCACGTGTTCTCCCTTTAGAAGCTTGTGGAGGTTCTTCATCCCCACATGAGCTAAGCGGCGATGCCACAGCCAGCCCATGCAAGTCTTAGCCATTAAGCATGCATCTAGACCGGCCTCTTCTTTTGCAAAATCAACTAAGTAAAGCTTGCCGTCTAGTACACCCTTAAAGGCTAGTGAACCATCACTTCTTCTAATGACAGACACATCTACATTTGTAAAAAGACAATTATATCCCATATTGCATAGTTGACTAACAGATAGCAAATTGTAACCAAGAGACTCAACTAAAAACACATTGGAGATTGAGTGTTCATTAGAAATTGCAATTTTACCTAACCCTTTTACCTTGCCTTGATTCCCATCACCGAATATAATTGAATCTTGGGAATCCTTATTTTTGACGTAGGAGGTGAACATCTTCTTCTCCCCCGTCATATGGTTTGTGCATCCGCTGTCGATAATCCAGCTTGAACCCCCGGATGCATAAACCTGCAAGGCAAATTTAGGCTTGGGTCTTAGGTACCCAACTCGTGTTGGGTCCTATAAGGTTAGTGCATATATCCTTAGGGACCCAAATGCAAGTTTTGTCTCCCTTGCATTTTGCCCCTAACTTCCTAGCAACTATTTTCCTATCCTTTCTACAAATAGCAAAGGAAGCATTTAAAGCACAATAAATTGTAGAAGGTTCATTCACTACTTTCCTAGGAGCATGAATAATATTCTTTCTAGGCACATTATGAACAACATTTCTCCTACCAATATTTCTATCATGCACATAGGAGGAACTAGAAGCAAACATGTCAAAATCATTATAAGCATTATAACTCCTATAAGTATTTCTAGTTTGTCTCCTACCATGGTACATAAAGGCATGATTCTTTTTAGCACTAGTTGCCATAGGGGCCTTCCCTTTCTCCTTGGCAAAGATGGGAGCCTTATGGCTTGTCAAGTCCTTGGCTTCCCTCTTGTAGCCAAGTCCATCCTTAATTGAGGGGTGTCTACCAATCGTGTAGGCATCCCTTGCAAATTTCAGCTTATCAAATTCATTCTTGCTAGTCTTAAGTTGGGCATTAAGACTAGCCAATTCCTCATTTAATTTGGAAATTGAAACTAGGTGTTCACTACAGGCATCAATATCGAAATCCTTACACCTAGTGCAAATCATAACATGTTCTACACAAGAATTAGATTTATTTGCTACTTCTAATTTAACATTTAAATCATTGTTAACACCTTGTAAAGTAGAAATGGTTTCATGACAAGTAGATAGTTCATAAGAAAGCATTTCATTTCTTTTAACTTCTAAAGCATATGATTTTTGTGCCTCTACAAATTTATCATGTTCATCATACAACAAATCCTCTTGCTTTTCTAAAAGCCTATCCTTTTCATTCAAGGCATCAATCAATTCGTTGATTTTATCAATTTTATTTCTATCCAATCCCTTGAACAAGCTAGAGTAATCTATTTCCTCATCGCTAGAATCATCCTCACTTGAAGAAGCATACGTAGAGTCTCGAGTACATACCTTCTTCTCCCTTGCCATAAGGCATGTGAGACGCTCGTTGGGGAAGAGGGATGACTTGTTGAAGGCGGTGGCAGCGAGTCCTTCATTGTCGGAGTCGGAGGAGGAGCAATCCGAATCCCACTCCTTTCCTAGATGTGCCTCGCCCTTTGCCTTCTTGTATGCCTTCTTCTTCTCCCTCTTGTTCCCCTTTTCCTGGTCACTTTCATTATCGGGACAGTTAGCAATGAAATGACCAATCTTACCACATTTGAAGCACGAGCGCTTCTCCTTTGTCTTGGTCTTGCTTGGCTGTCCCTTGCGACCCTTAAGCGCCGTCTTGAAGCGCTTAATGATGAGGGCCATCTCCTCATTATTTAGCCCGGCCGCCTCAACTTGCGCCACCTTGCTCGGTAGTGCCTCCTTGCTCCTCGTTGCCTTGAGAGCAAGAGGTTGCGGCTCGTTGATCGGTCCATTCAAGGCGTCGTCCACATACCTTGCCTCCTTGATCATCATTCGCCCGCTGACGAATTTTCCTAGAACTTCCTCGGGCGACATTTTGGTGTACCTGGGATTTTCACGAATATTATTTACCAAATGAGGATCAAGAACGGTAAAGGACCTTAGCATCAGTCGAACGACGTCGTGGTCCGTCCATCGCGTGCTTCCGTAGCTCCTTATCTTGTTGATAAGGGTCTTGAGCCGGTTGTATGTTTGCGTCGGCTCCTCGCCCCTTATCATCGCGAACCGCCCAAGCTCACCCTCCACCAACTCCATCTTGGTGAGCAAGGTGACGTCGTTCCCCTCATGAGAAATCTTGAGGGTGTCCCAGATCTGCTTGGCGTTGTCCAAGCCGCTCACTTTATGGTATTCATCCCTGCACAAGGAAGCTAGAAGAACAGTAGTAGCTTGTGCATTCTTATGAATTTGTTCATTAATGAACATGGGACTATCCGAACTATCAAAGTGCATTCCACTCTCTACAATCTCCCATATACTAGGATGGAGAGAGAATAGGTGACTACGCATTTTGTGGCTCCAAAATCCGTAGTCCTCCCCATCAAAGTGTGGGGGCTTGCCGAGTGGAATGGAGAGCAAATGTGAATTTGAACTTTGCGGAATACGAGAGTAGTCAAAGGAAAAGTTCGAATTAACCGGTTTCCTTCTCTCGTAGTCGTTGTGGTCGTCGTCCTTTTGGGAAGAAGTAGACTCATCGCTGTCGTAGTAGACGATCTCCTTGATGCGCCTTGTCTTCTTCTTCTTCCCTTCCTTCCGTCTGTGGCCCGAGCCGGAGTCGGTAGGCTTATCGTCCTTCGGCTCGTTGACGAAAGATTCCTTCTCTTTGTCATTGATCACGATACCCTTCCCCTTAGGATCCATCTCTTCGGGCGGTTAGTCCCTTTGTGAAGAGAACGGCTCTGATACCAATTGAGAGCACCTAGAGGGGGGGTGAATGTGGCGGAACTGCCCGAATTATTCCAACTTAAGTGTCTAAGTCCGACCTTAGAGGCTAGACCACACTTAAATGGGAATAACCCGTCAACCCCTCGGATCTAGTCCGACACGGCCACTGACAGGATCAAGTACCACAGTCTCACTCGATGGTGAGTCATAGAGCAAATACAATAAAGCATAAAACCATGCATGGAAGAGTATTAAATTATTACATCACCATTGTCATCATCGGAGTTTTTGCAAAAGTAACCATCATTGTTCGAAGTGCAGCGGAATAAAACTAACGGTAATTAAACAGAGAGATGGGGAAGCCTGTCCCATCACTCCCCATGCTCCTCCTCAGCCGAGGCAGGGTCCCACTCGACAGTCCAACCCGGTGGCAGGGTGGATGGCCAAGTCACTCCAGCAACCATGTCCTCCAGAGAACCTGTAAAATTATGCCACAAGCAAGGCTGAGTATACTAATACTCAGCTAGACTTACCCGGTGTGAGGAGTCTATACTCCTCTACCTCTAGACATGCAGCTGTTTGGCTGTGGGGTTCGGTTGCCAAAAGCACTAGCTGAGTTTCTAAATCAAGATTTTAACTTAATCAAAATTAAGTGTGACTCTCTTAAGGCTAAAAGTGTACTATCTATTCATACAGAGTAGCAAGCATTTTTAGCAATCAACAGCTTGTATCATCCCAACACAGTTCTACTTATTACTCAATGTAGCAGCATGGATCAAGCAGTCTCATTAGCTGCGAGAAGCAGACGATTCGAATCGAGTTTTTATCCTTGCAAGGTAAACCTAAACACACGACATGTAGGGGCACTCCGTCCCCACACACATCAACCGTCTCCATCGATTCCCCGTCAGCAGATCAGGTCTCACCGCCTTGGCGTACAATGCCTCACTGACCCCGACTGGCCGTCGTGCAGTGACCGCACTTGTACCCACCATAACCGGAATGGGAGACTACGTCTCAGGTCGCGTGAGGGGGTATGTCCACTGCCAGGTTCACTCAGGTACTAGGCTTACCGATTTACCATATTTCTCGGTATGTGTTTAGTACGTTCAAACGCTTGACACACGGTACCACACCTTAATCCTTAACCAACTTTTTATCCCGTGAACAACCAATCCCCATGGATTGTTGCCCACCATCAACCTCAATATGATAGGAAAGTGGATACAACCAATTCCTGACCTCGCGCGAGTGCTAGAAAAATCACTCGACTTCTACCGAGATCCTAATTAATAAAGCAGCTACTCGACCTAGCATACTAGTATTCATCTCAATAGGATTCCTGAGATCATGCAACTAGAGTTTCAGTCAACTCCTACACTTAAGTGCACAGTACAAGCCTACAAACATTAAGTGCAGTAAAATAGCATATATAACGGTTATGCATAAACCGGGGCTTGCCTTCCAAAGCAGTGGCAGGCAGGTCCTCTGGTGCAGGCTCTGGTGCTGGGTCTGGGGCAACCTCCTGGGCAGCTCCTTGCTCCGGCACGAGGATGTACTCTCCGTCAGCAAGATTACAGTCTATCGAAATGCAATGAACATGTATGTCATGATTTGCAAGATTTAAAAACATTAAGCCACAGAAATTAAGTCAAGACTTAACTTAGGGTTCCTTGGCTACGCGGGTCTTCTAGTGGTATACATAGACTTATTACCTTTTAGGTTTAGGTTTTCGTTTAGGATAACATATTGGATTTGTATTGCCTTTATGGATTTCAGTGGATAATTTATAAAGGTCTTAGGAGGACATTAAATTCCATCATCCATTTTCCTTTCTTTAATTTCCATCTAGGGTTTCTAGTAGGGGTTTGAACTATGACAGTAGTTTAAAAATTTCCAAAAATTTTGTAAAAATTACAGTGGTTTGCCACAGGCTATTCTAGCTTGTTTTAAGAATTTGAGGCTTAAAGTACAAAAGCTAGCCCTTAAACAAAAATAACAATAGTTAGGCAAAATGGGCCACTTTACACTACAAGTCTTTTATTAAAGTGGGTTCTGACCTAAGGGTTATTTTTGTTGGCTTCTAGTAGTGATAAAAAGCTCTTGTACCAAAAATGGCAGAGAGCAACATGATGGTTAATTAATGATGGATTTTTAAAGTTTGGTGCAAAAGGGGTGCTTAAAACTAACTTGTCATTTGAAAAATATCAAACAACAGATTTCAGATTTTTCTTAAGTTCTTATTATCAAAACATTAGTTATCCTAAGGTTTGGGGAGGTTTCACCTTAGGGTCATTTCTGTAGGGTTTTTCTAAGTTATCCTTATTTTATTAGTTTAAAAGGTAGCTTCCTTATTTTACACTACAACAGGGTATGATATATTTTTCCAGTGAACTACATTGACTAAGTATCTCAACAAAAATAGGAGTGCCCTCTGGTGCATTATTTATGTCACTTTTTCTATTTTTCATAAACTCAAGCATATTATGGAATAAGGGGTTAAAACTAACTTAATGTAGTGGACAGAGGGGTTTAACATTTTTAACTAGGTCAGTTAGTAGATATAAACTTCTCCAAATTTTTCTAATCTTAGTTAAATAGCACCACCATTTTTCTTGCTATTATTAAGCTTTTGGCCAAAACAAAAATTAAATCAGAACCTTATATTTTTCTCTAGTACTTATGGGGTTTTATATTTTTCTTAGACAGGTTATATTATTTAGAGTCTGGCAAAATTGGTTTGACCAAATTTGGGTAAACCAAACAGAAGTTATGGGTTTTTAAAGTTTCTGTTTGAATTTAAATCAGGTTTTAATAAAGTTTTCCTGAAAAAGCAGTTTGCGCCGAGGCCCCTGGGTTTAAGCTGAATCAAACCTCGCAGATCTACCCTTGGGCCACTATTCACTTGAGTCTCTGACTTTTCACTTAACCCCCTGACTTTCTCTCCCTCTCACCCGCAGTCCTTCCCTCACTGAAACAGTAGCCGCGGGAAAGGAAAGGGTGGCGCGGCTTACCGGCGGCGAGGGAGGTCCGGCGAGGTGGTCAGTGATGCTCGGGAGGTCGCGACGGTCACGCCGATGTGCGGGTTGGCGTCAGAGGTGGTCGGAGCTCCCCTGGCCACGAACACAGGCGGCGGGGATCGTCGGCGACGCCTGCTCCGGCCAAACCACGGCGGTAGAGTTCAATCAATGGGCACGAGGAGCTTCACGGGATGACGCAGAGGCCATACGTGCATCGAATCGGAAAATGGTGAAGGGGTTTACCCGGTCCACGAGCGCCGGCGAGTTCTTGAACTCCGGTGAGCGCGATTTGGCTACTCCGGTGACGCGGGCCCTCGGGTTAAGCTTGAGCAAGGCTCACGGCTTCACTAGGAAGCTATCTGGGGGCTTGGATCGAACGGAGAAGGACGGGAGAGGGGTTGGCCACGGCAGTTGCTCTCGGGCGGCACTGGCGGGTCGCGGGGAGGTCGCCGGAGGCAAAGGCTGGCTCGGGCGAGTCCGGCGAGGCACGGAGGAGGCAATGGGGAAAGCAACCGAGCACAGGGGTGGGTTTTATAGGCGCGGACGCGGCCGGGGCGCCGGCTTGGCTCGGGCGCGGCGCGGGGCGCGCGCGGGCGTGCTCTGGCGCGGCAGAACGCGTCGAACACGTGGCGGTTTGTTTCTTCCGTTGTTCAAACGTCGGCAGAGGTCGCAAACGTGCGAATCTTTGCAAAGGTTCGGCGCAGACCTCTTCCTGGCACCTAGGGCTGTCACTCAACTGTGAGACGTCGGGGCAGATATGGCCTAGGGAGGGAGATCTTTGGATGCCAAAACAGGTGTGTCTCACTGGGCACTTCGCGACAAAAGCCATGCCATGGCATGTCAAACGTCCGAGTCTCGGGCTCAACTTTTTCCAGTGGGTGCCCCAGGTGGTATGCCACGTTTTTGGTATAGATCACAAGTGGATTTGATGCCATCTTCAAGGTGAACACGGCTGATCCTTTAACTAGGGTCAAATATGGACTTAGAGAGGAATAGAGAGCTCTAGCTCTCTCTCCACTTAATGATTTGATTTGGGGTTTCACCAGGGGCCTTTTTGCAATAATTCCCTCCCCTAATTGCTGGTTACAAGGTTACTTAAGGTTTGGGTAAATGTTACTCATGTTTTGCACATTTGCTCACTCTCTTTTCCCTCTTATCTAGGGTTTTGGGAGATAGGGTCTAAGAGAGGTCTAGGGTTCTTCTCCCCTCTCATCTGTAACACCCCTGGTGTTACTATAACTAAAACTTGAGCATGGCATCATGAGCATGGGCATTGCATATGTTTGACACACCTAGAGTGCATTCACTAGGCAAAAATTTCAAACAAGTTGTATTGTTTTACTGTTTTACAAATAGGACCCTGGTTTAAGGACTTAACTCTAAATAGTGGTTAAAGGGGTAAGACTTAACCAAAGTTGAGAAAACCTAAAGGCTTTAGGGTAAAAGTCATAAAGTGACCCCAACAATAAGGTTGAATCACATTTATACCCCTGGGATATTAAAAACCCTAATCAGAACCTTGGAAAACCCTAAAACCAAACCCTAGGGGCCTAAGTGCAAAATTAGTCCACTTTTGGGCTAAAGTGCAAAAACCAAGCCAAATAAGTATTTTAAGTCCTTTGATTCACAAATATGTGATTTTGCAAGCCAAACCCTAAAATTTTGGACCTTAATGCAAAATGGACCTCACATGAGTTTATTTCTAAGTCTGAAAAATCAGTGCATGGGCTCAACTTTGGGGCTTTGTAACTTGCAAAGTATAGGGTTTTTGCCCTAGGTCACCACATCAAAGTTGAAGACCAATAATAGGAGAACAACTTTGCTAAAGGGTGCAAGCATAGTTGTTATGAGAAATTTGGAGAAAAACCCAGTCCAAAACGGGCTGTCAGACTGTTTGAAGCTGAATTTCAGAGTTGCAGTGCTATGAGGTGAACTTTGAGCTTGATTTTGATTTGGATCCTGTGCTCAAATGTGTTCAAGTCCTATAGTTGGATTGTAGCTGGTTTGTAGCTCTAAAACTTTACTACAGAGAGTTGGCATAGCTTTCACACAAAAATTTGAGAAAATTGGACTCTAAGATGGACTGTCAGTCACTCTGAACCGGTGTTCTGATGGTACAGTACCCCGAACTGATAAGATCGCCAGCAAACCACCGCCGGTGGCTTTCCGCCGCGATTCACGTCGCCGGCGTCACGATTCGCGCTCGGGAGTGTGGATAACTTCGCGGCATCAAAAGATCTTCACCGCCCATGCGCTGGACGTCACTCCGGTGACTCACCGTCGTCTTCCTCTACTGCTTTGCGGCTTGCGCGGATTACCTCGCCGGTGACCGCCGCCTCCCGGCCATGTGCCGCGTGGTGTAGCCTTTCCACCGCACCACCGTGACACCTTAATGCTGTCCCATCGTCGCCGGGGAGGATGCCACACCGGTTGCCACGAATTTACTTGCGCCAGTGTTCTTCCCTCCCTCCGGCCGCCGCGCGTCCTTCGCAAAATTCACGGCCACCGTCTAAGCCGCTTATAAATTGAGCCCTCCCCTAGCTGCGTAGCTTAATCACCCACCCAGTCACCGAATATCGTCCTCAATCGTTCACCTGAGAACGCGAATTTGGGACTTCCCCCAAATCGGGTTGAACACCCCGCAAGAACACCTGCTCGCGGTCTGAGGATTCCAGGTCCGTCCTCGCCCTCGTTGTTCGTGTTTCAGCACCCACATATACTTGTGATCGTTACCTGCCCAGCCCTTGGAGCTTGACTTCACCTAATCAACCGGAACACCTCGATCCGAGTTCTGTATCCGCGGCCACCGTGGTCAGGCACATCCTGGCCCAAATTAGTCCGATTAGAGCATGTTCTAGGGTAACCTTGGGTCGGTTATGCCTCCCCTGTAGCTAGACAAGGCGATCATCGCCGATCATGGCCAGTACGAATCATCGGCAGGGATGAACGGGAGCGTTCTGTGACCAGGGGCTATCGCGGGGAAGAAATAGAACCTAGAGGGTGTTTCTGCAAATCGTCAGTGACTCGAAACAATAGTGAAAGGACCTTTTTCGGATTAGCCAGAAGCGCGAGGCCCTTTCTGCAAAACTGCCTGGGCGCGGACGCGCGCGCGTGGGCGCGAGCGCTGTTCTCCCCGGGCCTGGGCTTGTTGGGCTAGATTCGGCCCAGAGCTGTTTAATGTTTTTCTTTTTCTTTTTCAGTGAAGCTTGGGAAATTTGTAGAAAACTGTAGAAAAATCCTAAAATTGTGAGACCAATTTTCCTAGGCTTGTTATTTTCCATAGTATTTAAGAAAAATAGTTTTATGATTTTTAGTTGGAATAGGGAATTTTAGGATATTTAAAATAGCCTAAACTATTGATTCTGGATTTTTAGAGAATAAATAATAAGTCCAAAATTCCCCAAACTTTTTATGTGAGCTTTTCACATTATTTAGAAGCCATGGGTAGAATTTGGGTTGATTTGGACCTTGTTTGATCACTAAACCCAAAACCACCCCCCTGCTCCATGAACTCCTTTACTGACTCCGGAAACCCTAGGTTCTCGGAGTACCATGAAGGAAAGTTGTATTCAAGACATAACTAATAAGTTTATGCTACCTTTGCATCCTCATGAGCATTCCATGACATCCATTCTTATGCATGTATATGATTATATTAGAGCAAGAAGAAGAAGAAGAAGTTTCCGAAGAGGGGATACCACCCACCTCTGATCCTCAGGCGGATAACTGCTTTTATTTTGATATCTGTGGATCCGAGCCAGACACCTCTGATAACAAAGGCAAGCCCCGGTGCATTTGCCACCTCCCTTGATGTTTTTAAATACTTTTCACACACTTAAGTCTAGTGAAATGTGCATTAGGTTCATAGGAGTTACTTGAAACCCTTTGATGCATTGCTTTCCTTGATATCCATACCTGTTTAGATACTTCTGTGAAGTATCAAAAGTATGATTTACAAAAATGCTTAGCCTTGCTTAGATCTTGTGGATAGAGGTTGTCCTCAATTTAACCATGGAGAGGATGGCTTCTACCCGCAAGAATATTTTCATTTGGAGCAATAGTGGGATCTTACTGCAAAGTTCCCTGTGATGCTCTTTCATCCTAAGGAACAGACACAATCCTAAGGATGGGAATACTCAAATTGAGACTTGGGGGTAGGAACAGGTGATGTTCTACCCAGGTTGGTTAAGGATTAACGCGTATGTAGGCGTGCTGACCGAGGACCCTTTAACTGGTCACATGCCTCGTCATGGGTAAGCCTTGCCTCGGGCAGACTAAGGCCGGAATAAGATAACACGAAATGGGAGTGGAGCGGTGGCGAGAGTAGCGTGTACCCTCCGTGGCAAGAGGCTGGACGGTGGTGTATCTGTGCTCTCGGTTTGCGTGAACCTGATCCGGTCTTAAGAACCCCGGTGGCGGGTTGACATATGCAAGGGTTAAGTGCTACATATGTCGTGTGATTGGAGATCCTCAGCTGAGTATAATCGATTCGGATCGCCGTACCTTCGCGGTTATGAAGACTTGGTCACTTTTCTACAACCTAGAGTCAAGATGTGAAAACGATGGATAAAAATGATGTTGTCTTGATGTGATGCGAAATTAGACTAGATGCAAATGGAGTCTATCAATACTTAATATGGCGTTAAAAGATTGAAAGTAAGGACTCACTTTAGTAAGCAACTTCTGCGAAAATATAAGTTGAATTTTTGCTAAAGCCTCCCCTTGACTCCTAGTTATCCAGCATACCCTTGAGAGTCTTTTCCTTAGTCGGGTAAGACTTGCTGAGTAATTCCATACTCAGGGTTTATCCCTTTGTTGTTTTTAGGTGGTGAAGTAGCAGACTTTTGCTGCTTCTGTACTAAGGTGGTTCCCAAGGGAGAAAACCAAGACTGAAGTGCGGGAGGACTCGGTCCTCCATCTAGAATCTTTTGTTATAGTCTTTCGGGAGAAGTTTGTGTCTCCCTGGTTTGTATAATTATTACTTCTATGCACTCGCTTTTTAGAACTGGTCTGTAATATATTAACTTGAGCTTACTTTTGGAAATAAATGTAATTTTATGTAATTCGCTTCCGCATATCTTTATCTCCGATGATCTGTAATGTCTGCAAGACGGGTGAAACGTTCCTGGTAAGGTAAGGAAAGATACCGAGCTTGTCAAGTAACTTAGGAACATCTACAGGGTGTCTGATGTCTGTTAGACAAGGACAACTGTAGATGGGCCTGATTACTTGGGAGGTTCCGTCACAGCTGGTATCGGAGCGTAGCCCTTCTTTGCAGATATTAAGGCATCTTCAAAAAGATTTTCAAAAGTCTTACCTAAAGATTCTTTTCTCTTCTTACCTAAGTATTCTGAAGAGTTTATCTTAAAGACCAGATAGGAAGAGTGCAATGTATAGAAGGTTGAATCAACCAAGGTTGATTCTGTACTTACTCATGCATCATGCTAAGAGTTATACTAATAAATTTCCCCCTTAGAAAATGCCGCCGCGCACAAGAAAGACCGCGCGTAAGTCGACTGGACCGATTGGAATACCTCGACATCAACTAGCTCCGCGAGATGTAGATAGTAGTAGCGGGAGCAATGATCCTATAGGGGATCTGGAAGCAGAAGTAAGCAGGCTCCAATTGGAACTCCGCCGCAGGACAGCTATATGGATTGGAGATGGTGACCGTATAAATGAGTTACGAAGAGACGTTCGCCATCTACAAGACCAGCTGGCCGATCGGGATTTGGCACTCGATTGGGCTGTTCAATCTCGTTCATTGGCATGGGCCAAGGAGGCAAGGGCTCAGGCCCGAGTGAAAGAACTCAGCACAGCTGTCGACGACTTGCAGGTTTACTGCAATGCCTTGCATGAAGAAGTCCATGTGCTCTACTCGCAACTACACCCTAGTGAGCCGACACCCCCTTCTGAGGCGGAAGCCGGACCTTCTCACGTCGCGGGACGCGCGTTGGGTGGGGAATTAGACCTGTATGAACCCCCTCCTTCTTTGAGGTTGGTGGACGTCTGGACTCCCACACCTGATGATGAAGCCGCCAAAAGCAATGGAAAACAGGACTAGTGGTGTAATAAGAGTAGAGTAGTGTATTGTAGGGTGTACGGTTATATTAGAATAGTATTGTAGGGTGTACGGTTGTATAATAGGTTAAACTTTTGTAAAATGGGTAATGTATCCTGTTGTGTAATGTCGAGTCTGTACCATTACTTTTTACAGTAATGTAAAACGGAAGGTTTTCTTTGGCACATTATGTTTATTCAAATGTTTTTGCCTCAGATGCCGACCCGGACTCGTGGACAGGATGCAGCCGGAACATCCGGGGGTCGGGATGCTACCCCGAATCCACCTCCCGTTCCACCCACGCTTGCCGAGGCAATCGCTGCCTTGGTAAATGCTACAGCCGACAATACCCGCTTCCTGAGGGAGATGGCGGGTCAGCAACAGCTTCAGCAACAAGCAGGAAGAGGATTTCAACAGGGTCCCCGTGAGACCACTTATCTAGATTTCTCCGAGACTCATCCGCCTCTCTTCGTCAAAGCAGAAGATCCGCTCGAAGCCGACGAATGGATACGGGTCATTGAACAGAAATTTGGCCTTCTGCGTTGTTCAGAAACCCAGAAGCCATTATTTGCAGCACAGCAACTTCGAGGCCCTGCCAGTACTTGGTGGGGGAACTTTGTGGCCATCCAACCGGATAATCATCAAATTACATGGAACGAGTTCAAAGCAGCATTCCGCGAGCATTATATTCCTGAGGGAGTGCTGCACATGAAGCAAGAGGAGTTCATGAAATTGAAACAAGGGGGAGATACTGTGAACCAGTATCTCAACAAGTTCAATCACCTGTCACAATATGCAATTGATCAGGTGAATACAGATTTGAAAAAGAAGAATTGTTTTATGAGAGGTCTGAACGACCGGATGCAGCGGAAAATGGCTGCATGTATTGATCTTACTTATGGAAAGGCTGTCAGCACAGCCTTATCTGTGGAGGCCAAATATGCAAATTCTGGGAAAAGTAAGGGATTCAGTGGTGATCGGCCTAGTCAGGGCCCGGTAAAGAGGCAACGGTTTATTCTCCGGCCCTCTAACCAGAACCGTTCAAGTGCACCATCTTTCCCTTTCAAGCAGCCTATAATTATTCGTCCCAACAAAGCCCCTACTGCCTCAAGTCAGCCGGGTGCCCCAGGCACTCGATTCCCTGCTCTGCCAAGTTCTTCAACTGGATGTTTTAACTGTGGCAAATCTGGGCACTTTATTAAAGATTGCCCCTATCCTCGGCAAAATCAGGCCAATAATCAGCAAGGATCGGGAAGTTCTGCTCCAGGCAAGGGAAGTACTTCGGGCAAGAATACCAAGAAAACGGGGCGAGTATATTATACGCAAGTGGCTACCACACCGGAGGGAGAGCCGGTGATGATGGGTACGTTCCCTGTGGCCAGTTACCCTGCAATCATTCTTTTTGATTCTGGTGCTTCGCATACCTTCATTAGCAAGACATTTGTGGAGCAACATCACATTGCATGTCATGAATCAAAAGAGGGATTTAAAATTCATTCACCTGGGGGACATATTTTTACTAAAGAAGTGGCCTATGGAGTGCCAGTAACTATGGCCGAACGGAACTTTCCTGCTAACATGATTGTTCTAAGAGGCCAGGATATAGATGTAATTTTGGGGATGAATTGGTTAACTCAACACAAGGCAATTCTCAACACTGAACTCAGAACCGTCAGGTTGAGTTATAATCAAGAAGAAATTCTCCTGTCTCTCCCCAAAACCAATCCAGCCAAAGCTTCTGGCAGAATATTTGAAGCCATTGTACCGGAGATCAAGAACATTCCGGTAGTATGTGAGTTTCCAGATGTATTTCCGGAAGATTTGCCTGGACTACCCCCTGAAAGAGATGTAGAATTCGTAATTGAGCTAAAGCCCGGTACGGCTCCCATTTCCCGAAGATCGTACCGTATGCCCCCTAATGAATTAGCAGAATTGAAGATTCAATTACAAGATCTGCTGAATAAAGGATTTATCCGGCCAAGCTCGTCCCCGTGGGGTTGTCCCGCCATTTTTGTGAAGAAGAAGGATCAAACCTTGCGCATGTGCGTGGACTATCGGCCCCTAAATGAGGTCACCATTAAGAATAAGTACCCTCTTCCAAGGATCGACATCTTATTTGATCAACTGACTGGGGCGAGGGTGTTTTCCAAAATTGATCTCAGGTCGGGCTATCATCAAATCCATATTCGGCCCGAGGATATACCGAAGACCGCATTTACTACGCGGTATGGCTTATTTGAGTACTTGGTAATGTCTTTCGGGCTCACTAATGCTCCTGCCCACTTCACCTATTTAATGAACTCGGTGTTCATGCCCGAGTTAGACAAGTTCGTGGTGGTCTTCATCGATGATATTTTGATATATTCTAAAAATGAAGAGGAGCATGCTCAGCACTTACGGATTGTATTGACGCGCCTGAGGGAACATCAGCTGTATGCCAAGTTCAGCAAGTGCGCGTTCTGGCTGGAGGAAATTCAATTTCTGGGGCACGTGTTATCAGCCAAAGGAATTGCGGTAGATCCTAGCAAGGTCAAGGATATTCTGGAATGGAAACCTCCAACGACTGTTCACCAAGTCCGGAGTTTTCTTGGACTAGCAGGATATTATCGCAGATTCATACCTGATTTTTCTAAGCTTGTGAAGCCAATCACAAGTTTATTGAAGAATGATACTAAGTTCAATTGGACTTCTAAATGTAATGAAGCCTTTGAGGAATTGAAGACACTATTGACCACTGCTCCGGTATTGGCTCAATCGGACATCACTAAGCCTTTTGATGTATACTGTGATGCGTCAGGCAGTGGACTCGGCTGTGTGCTGATGCAAGAGGGCCGAGTAATTGCGTATGCTTCAAGGCAGTTACGCCGACATGAAGAGCATTATCCAACACATGATTTAGAGCTAGCTGCTGTGGTTCATGCCCTGAAAATATGGCGTCACTATCTGCTGGGAAACATCTGCCACATATATACAGATCATAAGAGTTTGAAGTATATATTTACCCAGTCAGAGTTAAACATGAGGCAAAGACGATGGCTTGAGCTCATTAAAGATTATGAACTGGAAATCCATTATCACCCAGGCAAGGCCAATGTGGTGGCAGATGCATTGAGTCGCAAGACTTCCTGCCACTGTCTTATGGTAAAGACCTCCGAAAACACTTTGTGTCAAGAAATGGAAAAGTTAAACCTGGGGATAATCCAGCAAGGGACTCTGAATCAACTAAAGCCTGAGTCAACCATTTTGCAAAGGATAATTGATGCTCAAAAGGATAATCTGGGCATGGAGCACATACGAGAGAAGATCAGGGCTGGAACGGCCCAATGTTTCAAGGAAGATGATCAAGGTGTGTTATGGTTCAACAACCGCATAGTAGTGCCGAAGAATGAAGAACTCCGCCAGCAAATCTTAGATGAAGCGCATCTTAGTCGCTATTCCATTCATCCGGGAAGCACTAAGATGTACCAAGATTTAAAGCAACATTACTGGTGGACGAAGATGAAGATTGAAATTGCACGCTATGTGGCTAAGTGTGACACTTGCAGACGTGTCAAGGCCATACACATGAAAACTGCTGGTCCATTGCAATCTTTGCCAATCCCAACATGGAAATGGGAAGACATCAGCATGGACTTTATTGTGGGATTGCCCAGGACGGCCAAAGGGTATGATTCTATTTGGGTTATCGTTGATCGACTCACCAAGATTGCCCACTTCTTACCTGTCAAGGTCACATATACAGTAGCCACTTATGCAGCATTATACATTGCCCGTATTCTCAGTCTACATGGTATTCCGAAGACTATAGTGTCGGATCGTGGACCTCCATTCGTATCCAAATTCTGGGAAGAACTTCATAAGTCCCTGGGTACTAAGTTGATCCACAGTTCGGCTTATCATCCTCAAACCAGTGGACAGACTGAGAGAGTAAATCAAATCCTCGAGGATATGCTGCGGGCATGTGTCCTGGATTTCTCGCAAAAATGGGACGAATGTTTGCCCCTAGCGGAATTTTCATACAATAACAGTTATCAGGAGAGTATCAAGATGGCACCTTTTGAAGCTTTATATGGGCGACGATGTCGAACTCCGCTAAATTGGTCTGAACCTGGAGAAAGATACTTCTTTAGGCCTGATATGGTAAAAGAAATCGAAGAAAAAGTTTAGAAAATTATTCATAATATGAAGAAAGCTCAGACTCGACAAAAGAGTTATACAGACCGACGACGACAACCCTTATGTTTTCGGGTAGACGACTATGTCTACTTGAAAGTTTCACCGATGAAGGGTGTATCGCGTTTCGGGGTTAAAGGAAAACTTGCGCCCAGATACATTGGTCCATTCCTGGTGCTTGAACAATGTGGCCCAGTGGCGTACCGACTCCAACTACCCGAAACATTGTCTGCCATGCATAATGTGTTCCACGTGTCACAATTGAAGAAGTGTCTTCGGGTTCCCGATCGAACCGTTGAAGTGACTGATGTTGTCCTGGAACCAGATTTAACATACTCGGAATATCCCGTTCGAGTTCTGGATCAAAAGGACAGGGTTACCCGGAGAAAGACTCTCAAGTTTTATAAGATACAGTGGAACCAGCATTCGGAAGATGAGGCTACATGGGAGACCCAAGATTTCTTAGAAAAGAATTTCCCAGGCTTTCTAGCCTCTTGTAAGTTGTAAAGTTTGTATAGCTATGTAATAAAGGAATAAACCCCCACACCACCCCTGCCTTGTACCAGAAATCAGGAAATAAAAACATGACACATTTCCTTTTCCATTACTCACCCTAGGACTTTAAATCTCGGGACGAGATTCTTTTATGGGGGGAAGGATGTAACACCCCTGGTGTTACTATAACTAAAACTTGAGCATGGCATCATGAGCATGGGCATTGCATATGTTTGACACACCTAGAGTGCATTCACTAGGCAAAAATTTCAAACAAGTTGTATTGTTTTACTGTTTTACAAATAGGACCCTGGTTTAAGGACTTAACTCTAAATAGTGGTTAAAGGGGTAAGACTTAACCAAAGTTGAGAAAACCTAAAGGCTTTAGGGTAAAAGTCATAAAGTGACCCCAACAATAAGGTTGAATCACATTTATACCCCTGGGATATTAAAAACCCTAATCAGAACCTTGGAAAACCCTAAAACCAAACCCTAGGGGCCTAAGTGCAAAATTAGTCCACTTTTGGGCTAAAGTGCAAAAACCAAGCCAAATAAGTATTTTAAGTCCTTTGATTCACAAATATGTGATTTTGCAAGCCAAACCCTAAAATTTTGGACCTTAATGCAAAATGGACCTCACATGAGTTTATTTCTAAGTCTGAAAAATCAGTGCATGGGCTCAACTTTGGGGCTTTGTAACTTGCAAAGTATAGGGTTTTTTCCCTAGGTCACCACATCAAAGTTGAAGACCAATAATAGGAGAACAACTTTGCTAAAGGGTGCAAGCATAGTTGTTATGAGAAATTTGGAGAAAAACCCAGTCCAAAACGGGCTGTCAGACTGTTTGAAGCTGAATTTCAGAGTTGCAGTGCTATGAGGTGAACTTTGAGCTTGATTTTGATTTGGATCCTGTGCTCAAATGTGTTCAAGTCCTATAGTTGGATTGTAGCTGGTTTGTAGCTCTAAAACTTTACTACAGAGAGTTGGCATAGCTTTCACACAAAAATTTGAGAAAATTGGACTCTAAGATGGACTGTCAGTCACTCTGAACCGGTGTTCTGATGGTACAGTACCCCGAACTGATAAGATCGCCAGCAAACCACCGCCGGTGGCTTTCCGCCACGATTCACGTCGCCGGCGTCACGATTCGCGCTCGGGAGTGTGGATAACTTCGCGGCATCAAAAGATCTTCACCGCCCATGCGCTGGACGTCACTCCGGTGACTCACCGTCGTCTTCCTCTACTGCTTTGCGGCTTGCGCGGATTACCTCGCCGGTGACCGCCGCCTCCCGGCCATGTGCCGCGTGGCGTAGCCTTTCCACCGCACCACCGTGACACCTTAATGCTGTCCCATCGTCGCCGGGGAGGATGCCACACCGGTTGCCACGAATTTACTTGCGCCAGTGTTCTTCCCTCCCTCCGGCCGCCGCGCGTCCTTCGCAAAATTCACGGCCACCGTCTAAGCCGCTTATAAATTGAGCCCTCCCCTAGCTGCGTAGCTTAATCACCCACCCAGCCACCGAATATCGTCCTCAATCGTTCACCTGAGAACGCGAATTTGGGACTTCCCCCAAATCGGGTTGAACACCCCGCAAGAACACCTGCTCGCGGTCTGAGGATTCCAGGTCCGTCCTCGCCCTCGTTGTTCGTGTTTCAGCACCCACATATACTTGTGATCGTTACCTGCCCAGCCCTTGGAGCTTGACTTCACCTAATCAACCGGAACACCTCGATCCGAGTTCTGTATCCGCGGTCACCGTGGTCAGGCACATCCTGGCCCAAATTAGTCCGATTAGAGCATGTTCTAGGGTAACCTTGGGTCGGTTATGCCTCCCCTGTAGCTAGACAAGGCGATCATCGCCGATCATGGCCAGTACGAATCATCGGCAGGGATGAACGGGAGCGTTCTGTGACCAGGGGCTATCGCGGGGAAGAAATAGAACCTGGAGGGCGTTTCTGCAAATCGTCAGTGACTCGAAACAATAGTGAAAGGACCTTTTTCGGATTAGCCAGAAGCGCGAGGCCCTTTCTGCAAAACTGCCTGGCACGGACGCGCGCGCGCGGGCGCGAGCGCTGTTCTCCCCGGGCCTGGGCTTGTTGGGCTAGATTCGGCCCAGAGCTGTTTAATGTTTTTCTTTTTCTTTTTCAGTGAAGCTTGGGAAATTTGTAGAAAACTGTAGAAAAATCCTAAAATTGTGAGACCAATTTTCCTAGGCTTGTTATTTTCCATAGTATTTAAGAAAAATAGTTTTATGATTTTTAGTTGGAATAGGGAATTTTAGGATATTTAAAATAGCCTAAACTATTGATTCTGGATTTTTAGAGAATAAATAATAAGTCCAAAATTCCCCAAACTTTTTATGTGAGCTTTTCACATTATTTAGAAGCCATGGGTAGAATTTGGGTTGATTTGGACCTTGTTTGATCACTAAACCCAAAACCACCCCCCTGCTCCATGAACTCCTTTACTGACTCCGGAAACCCTAGGTTCTCGGAGTACCATGAAGGAAAGTTGTATTCAAGACATAACTAATAAGTTTATGCTACCTTTGCATCCTCATGAGCATTCCATGACATCCATTCTTATGCATGTATATGATTATATTAGAGCAAGAAGAAGAAGAAGAAGTTTCCGAAGAGGGGATACCACCCACCTCTGATCCTCAGGCGGATAACTGCTTTTATTTTGATATCTGTGGATCCGAGCCAGACACCTCTGATAACAAAGGCAAGCCCCGGTGCATTTGCCACCTCCCTTGATGTTTTTAAATACTTTTCACACACTTAAGTCTAGTGAAATGTGCATTAGGTTCATAGGAGTTACTTGAAACCCTTTGATGCATTGCTTTCCTTGATATCCATACCTGTTTAGATACTTCTGTGAAGTATCAAAAGTATGATTTACAAAAATGCTTAGCCTTGCTTAGATCTTGTGGATAGAGGTTGTCCTCAATTTAACCATGGAGAGGATGGCTTCTACCCGCAAGAATATTTTCATTTGGAGCAATAGTGGGATCTTACTGCAAAGTTCCCTGTGATGCTCTTTCATCCTAAGGAACAGACACAATCCTAAGGATGGGAATACTCAAATTGAGACTTGGGGGTAGGAACAGGTGATGTTCTACCCAGGTTGGTTAAGGATTAACGCGTATGTAGGCGTGCTGACCGAGGACCCTTTAACTGGTCACATGCCTCGTCATGGGTAAGCCTTGCCTCGGGCAGACTAAGGCCGGAATAAGATAACACGAAATGGGAGTGGAGCGGTGGCGATAGTAGCGTGTACCCTCCGTGGCAAGAGGCTGGACGGTGGTGTATCTGTGCTCTCGGTTTGCGTGAACCTGATCCGGTCTTAAGAACCCCGGTGGCGGGTTGACATATGCAAGGGTTAAGTGCTACATATGTCGTGTGATTGGAGATCCTCAGCTGAGTATAATCGATTCGGATCGCCGTACCTTCGCGGTTATGAAGACTTGGTCACTTTTCTACAACCTAGAGTCAAGATGTGAAAACGATGGATAAAAATGATGTTGTCTTGATGTGATGCGAAATTAGACTAGATGCAAATGGAGTCTATCAATACTTAATATGGCGTTAAAAGATTGAAAGTAAGGACTCACTTTAGTAAGCAACTTCTGCGAAAATATAAGTTGAATTTTTGCTAAAGCCTCCCCTTGACTCCTAGTTATCCAGCATACCCTTGAGAGTCTTTTCCTTAGTCGGGTAAGACTTGCTGAGTAATTCCATACTCAGGGTTTATCCCTTTGTTGTTTTAGGTGGTGAAGTAGCAGACTTTTGCTGCTTCTGTACTAAGGTGGTTCCCAAGGGAGAAAACCAAGACTGAAGTGCGGGAGGACTCGGTCCTCCATCTAGAATCTTTTGTTATAGTCTTTCGGGAGAAGTTTGTGTCTCCCTGGTTTGTATAATTATTACTTCTATGCACTCGCTTTTTAGAACTGGTCTGTAATATATTAACTTGAGCTTACTTTTGGAAATAAATGTAATTTTATGTAATTCGCTTCCGCATATCTTTATCTCCGATGATCTGTAATGTCTGCAAGACGGGTGAAACGTTCCTGGTAAGGTAAGGAAAGATACCGAGCTTGTCAAGTAACTTAGGAACATCTACAGGGTGTCTGATGTCTGTTAGACAAGGACAACTGTAGATGGGCCTGATTACTTGGGAGGTTCCGTCACATCATCCAAGAGAATAAATGTGCAAAGATTGGAGTAATGCTCTTGGTTACTCACCATCCTTGGTTAACCTCTAGCTTTCCAAGGCCCTTATGCTTTTATTCATTAAGTTCTTCCACAGGTGCTCATACCCTTTAATAGCAAGGTGGGCTCTAGCCATGGTAACACCTGGGGTGTTACAGCCCTCCCCCCTTAAAGGAATCTCGTCCCGAGATTTTTAGGTAGAGTCCCTTGGAGGGATGCTTGAAGGTGGGCTAGTGCTATTCTTCCTTATGCTCAAGTTTCACTTATTAACTGCTCTTCGAATGTCATCCTCTTTGCAACTTCAGAAGGAAGCCCTTCTTAAGTTAAATCCACAACTTAGACTATCCTTGTTATCTAAGTTTTTCTTATAATTGACTTCAAAGGGCAGGCGGGGGTGGGGTTTTGGGGTTACATACCGATTTCTTTGGGCAGAAAGTCGGGGAAGCGAGAGCGTAGAAACTCCTCCGTCTCCCATGTAGCTTCTTCTGCTGAATGATGACTCCACTGAACCTTATACATTTTGATTGACCTTGCCCGAGTTGATCTTTCCTTCTGATCCAATACCTTGACGGGGTACTCTTGGTAGGACAAGTCTGGTCCTATCTCAATGTCTGGTTCTGGTAGCACTTCAGTGGGTAGACGAACACATTTCCGCAGCTGAGATACATGGAACACATTGTGAACTGCTGCCATGCAGGGTGGCAATTCCAACTGATAAGCTACAGGTCCACAACTTGCTTTGATCTTATATGGTCCAATGTAGCGAGGGGCTAACTTGCCCTTAATCCCGAATCTCTGGACACCCTTGGTTGGTGATATCTTAAGGTAGACATGATCTCCTGCCTCAAACTGTAGAGGCTTCCGCCTCTGGTCATGATAACTCTTTTGCCTGGCCTGAGCAGCTTCCAAGTTCTTCCTGATGACTCTGACCTTTTCCTCTGCTTCAATTACCAAATCTGGCCCAAAAATTTCCCTTTCTCCTGCTTGAGACCAATTTAGCGGGGTCCTGCATCTTCTCCCATATAAGGCCTCAAAAGGCGCCATCTTCAGGCTGGACTGATAGCTGTTATTGTAAGAAAACTCTGCCAAGGAAAGACATTTGTCCCAATCCTTCCCATAATGTAGTGCACATGCCCGCAACATGTCTTCCAAAATCTGATTTACCCTTTCGGTCTGACCATCTGTTTGAGGGTGATAAGCTGAGCTTCGGATCACGTGGGTTCCAAGTGATTCCTGTAATTGCTCCCAAAATCGTGCCACAAAAGGTGCTCCTCGGTCAGAGACTATAGTCCTTGGTATCCCATGCAGACGAACTATCTGGTCAATGTAGATTTCCGCATACTTCTCCGCCCGGTGGGTGGTGTGCACTAGCAAGAAATGAGCAGTTTTGGTCAATCTGTCCACAATAACCCATATGGAATCATGGTGCCTGGAGGTATTGGGTAATCCTACTATGAAATCCATGCAAACGTCCTCCCATTTCCAAGATGGTATGGAAAGGGGTTGCAAAGGGCCTGCTGCTTTCAAATGACTAGCTTTTACCCTCTGACAAGTGTCACACTCTGAGATGTACTTGGCAATTTCCCTCTTCATTCTGGTCCACCAATAAAGAGGTCTGAGATCATGGTACATCTTGTTGCTACCAGGGTGCATGGAGAACTTGGAAAGGTGAGCTTCATCCAATATCTTCTTTCTGAGCTCAGGGTCTTTGGGAACCACCAATCGATCTTCAAACCATAAAATTCCCTTGCTGTCCTGATGGAAACACTTGTATTTCTCGGCCTTCAGCTTGATCATTTCTTTGATAACCTGAACTCCCTTATCCCCAAACTGTGCCTGAGCTATTTGCTCTTGCAACGTGGGCTCCACTGCGATATATCTCAATTCACTGGAAGGAACAACTTCCAGATTCAGCTTGCACAACTCATCACACAAGGTGGTGATCCTTGCATCCATGTTCATGCAATTACATTGGGCCTTTCGGCTCAAGGCATCTGCCACAACATTGGCTTTGCCAGGATGGTAATGCACCTCCAAATCATAGTCCTTGATTAATTCCAACCATCTTCTCTGCCTCATGTTCAGATCGGCCTGAGTGAAAATGTACTTGAGGCTCTTGTGATCAGTGTAAATGTTACAGTGAGCTCCCATCAAGTAGTGTCTCCATATCTTGAGGGCATGAACTACTGCTGCCAACTCCAAATCATGTGTCGGGTAATTCTGCTCATGGGGCCTGAGTGCTCGGGAAGCATAAGCAATTACTCTGTTTTCTTGCATCAAAACACATCCCAATCCTGTACCAGAAGCATCACAATAAACTTCAAATGGCTTGGTATTGTCGGGTTGGGCTAGCACTGGGGCTGTTGTCAAATGTTGCCTCAAGGTATGAAAAGCATCTTCACACTTTTGGCTCCACGTGAACTTGGCTCCCTTCTTCAATAGCTCAGTCATTGGCTTGGCAATTCTGGAGAAATCCGGAATAAATCGTCGGTAGTATCCAGCTAATCCCAGAAAACTCCTAATCTGCTTCACTGTAGTCGGGGGTTTCCAGTCCATCACTTCTTGCACCTTCTCGGGGTCAACTGATATCCCCTCCTGAGAGATCGTGTGTCCCAAGAATTTTATTTCCTTTAGCCAGAATTCACACTTAGACAATTTAGCGTAGAGACGATGATCGCGCAGTCGCTGAAGCACGACATGCAAGTGCTCAGTGTGTTCATCTTCATTCTTGGAGTACACCAGAATGTCATCGATGAAAACGACCACGAACTTGTCTAGCTCTGGCATAAATACCGAGTTCATCAAGTACATGAAATAAGCCGAGGCATTGGTCAACCCAAAAGACATTACCAGAAACTCATAGAGCCCATATCTGGTAGAGAAAGCTGTCTTGGGAATATCACTGGTTCGAATCTTGATCTGATGGTAGCCCGAGCGAAGGTCTATCTTGGAGAATACCTTGGCTCCTACCAATTGATCAAACAGAACATCAATGCGGGGTAACGGGTACTTGTTCTTGATAGTCACCGCATTGAGAGGGCGGTAGTCAACACACATCCTCAAACTCTCATCCTTCTTCTTCACGAACAAGGCGGGACATCCCCATGGTGAAGTGCTTGGACGAATAAATCCCTTGTCCAACAATTCTTGCAATTGTTTCTTCATTTCTGCCAATTCTGCGGGAGGCATCCTATAAGGTCTCTTGGAGATAGGAGCAGTCCCGGGTTGCAATTCAATGGCAAATTCAATATCTCTGTCAGGTGGCATTCCTGGCAATTCATCCGGAAAAACATCGGGGTAGTCGCAGACTACTGGGATCTGCCTTACTGGGGATTCTGCCATAACAAAGGCACAAGACCGGGTACCCCCCTGGTTGGGTAAATACAAAACAGTCTCGCCATAAGCAGGGGAATGAATTTCAATGGCTCTGGCTGCAATGTCCAATATTGCCTGATGTCTGGTCAACCAGTCAGTTCCCAAGATGATATCCACACTATCCAGTCCCAAGATAAGAAGGTCAGTTTTAATTATCAAACTACCAAACTTTAGAGGCACCTTCATGCTGATTTGATTAGTGGCAATCCTGCCTCCCGGGGTTGAAATGGTAATAGCCCCGTTGGTGTGGTGAAAAGGCAACTGGCACTTGACACTAAATTTGGCACTGACAAAACTATGCGAAGCACCAGAATCAAAAAGAACAATAGCAGGAAAATTTAAAACTGTAAAGATACCAGTCATGACGGGTGCTCCCTCTGGAATGTCAGCCATTGTAGTGAAGTTCAGCTTGCCCTGCCTCACTTGCACTTTCTGCCTCTTTCCTTGGTTCTGGTTAACATTCTGCCCCTGCCTCTGCTGATTCTTGGGGCAATTCTTGGCATAATGCCCAGTGCTGCCACAAGTGAAACACCTGTTATCATTGGCCTGGCGGTACTGCTGCTGCTGATTGTTCCTCTGAGCTGGAAACTGGGCGCGGTTGAGTGCCTGCTGCTGCTGCTGCTGCGGTAGCCTGATCACCCATCTCCCTTGCTGCTGCTGAGGTCCCTTGTTCTGCGTGTCAGACACAATCCTGAAGCGCTGTGGCTGAGATGAGGGTCCTGCCACAGGGGTCTTCCTCTTCTTCTCCGCCTGTCGAGCCAAGATGCAGTCCTCCTGGGAGATAGCCATGTTGACCAACTCATTGTAACTGTTGGCCCTGACGGTGTTGAGACGGTCACGGAGCTTGGTGCTGAGCCCCCTCCTGAACCTGTCTCGCTTCTTCTCATCCGTATCTGCATGATATCCAGCATACTGACACAAATCATTAAAGGCCTGGGCATACTGCAATACCGTCCTGCTGCCCTGAGTGAGTGCCAAGAACTCATTGAGCTTCCGGTCCATGATGCCAGCGGGAATATGATGCCCTCTGAAAGCGGCCTTGAACTCCCTCCACTCCACCTCTCTACCATCTGGCTGCATAGCAAGAAAATGGTCCCACCAAGTCCTTGCGGGTCCGCGAAGCTGCTGGGTGGCGAACCTGACCTTGGTGACCTCTGAGCAAGCCCCATGGAGCAGTGGGAATTTGGATTCCACCACCCTCAACCACACATCTGCATCGAGTGGGTCCTCCGCCCTGGTAAACAGTGGTGGCTGAGTACTAAGGAACTCCTGGTAGGTAGCAGCGACGGGGTGACGCTGATGGTCTCCACCATAATGCTGAGGTGGTGGCTGACGCTGAGCTAGCTGTCTCAGGATCTCATTCTGCTGGGCCATGAGCTCCTGCAGAGTGGGAGGCGGTGGCGGCGGGGGAACGTGCTCATTCTGACCACGGCGCGCTCTCCCAGCCATCTGAAAAATCACATGGTTGCTCAATAACACATCTCCAAGCTTAAGGTTCGAACATGGTAGGGGAGTTAAAGCAATTTGATAGATTCCAAATAAAACAAACGAAAACATAATCCTTCCGTCCAAATTTAAACTACCATTAATCATCCCTGAACCTCCAAAAGAGTTTTAACACTGGTTACATCAAGGATCAAAAGACTCAACTCTACCTAGCCTAGTACCCTAAGGGTGCAAAAGCTAAGCTAGCGGCGAGGAGTCCAACTATCATCAACTTCTAGTATTAGCCTGGCATCTAGTGAGCGAACGAGGCAACGCTGGACTCGGGGGAAGGTGGTCTCCCTGAGCCAGCGGTGTCTACACTGGAGGCAGGCTCATCTCCTCCCTCAATGTCAACGTCCTCGTCAGCCTCCTCATCATGGATCTCTTGGTGATGCATGTCCAGGTGCGCATTAGCCTCTGCTAGCTGCTGCTGGGTGTTGAGGAGCTGATCCTCGAGGACCTCGATGGTATTCTCCCTGGTGCCCACTAGCTCCTCCAACTCATGAATCTCGTCAGTCAGCTGCTCCACTTGTAAATCTTTCTCCACCAGCTCCTGGGATAAATCCACCACGAGCTCCTCCCTGTTGTCCAGGGTGATCTTGGTGGCTTCCAGCAATGCCATCAGGTGGGACATTGCCTCCCCACGCATTACTTGCAGACGATACAGAGCGTTCATGCATCGTACTGACAAGTGAGCGGTGTGGCCTGGGTAGAGAGCCCAGATGTCCTTGGCATGCTCCACCCGATCCCTCCACATCGGGTCGTCCTCCTTTTCCGCGAGGAACAACCCCATGGGGTGGGTAGCCAGCTCTAGGGGATAGAATCCACAGAAGGTAGTCAGTCCATGCAGAGCGATAGCCTCAATGGTGTCCTCAGCCCGGTATCCATAGGACTCAGAGTCCAGTGAACGCCAGCCTGGCTGCAGGGGATGAGGCTCTAAAGTCATCCTCACCCTACAGCGAGGCACTCGGTGCTTCTCGAACTGTTGCACCGCGTACTGAGGGGGTGTCAAATATCCCGCCCCCTGAAGTACCTCCCACAAGATGCGGGGAAAACCCTCTCGTGCAAGTCCGTCAGTGTGGGTCAGTGCATTTCCGTCATTGGAGGATCCGTGGGAAGTCATCTGTGCACGGCTAAGCGTAAGTAAAAGAAAAAGAATTACAAAAAGAACAAGAAAAAAAAAGTAAAACTCAGCCTGTCTCTAATTATAAGGAAAGGCACTGGGAACCTAGTTGATTGTTACCTTGTTTTTATGTTTCTTTTTCTCAGTTATCCATTTACTTAATTATGAATGCATGCATGCTCGCCCTGAACGACCTCTCCAAAAGATAAAAAGGAATAGGGAAGAACTCCCATCCTTTAAAAAGTGGCCTATAGGGCCTAGTCACTTAGCCACCTAGCTACCCTTCTATTATCCTAAGGCTTCACGTCCTAGGTCTATCCGGCTCGTCCTATAATCTATCCAACAGTGTTTCTATCAAATTTTACTTTAGAAAAGGGATAGCATTTATGTTTTATTGATTCCTCTGTGGTGGTACAAGCTCCGATACCAGCTGTGGCGGAACTGCCCGAATTATTCCAACTTAAGTGTCTAAGTCCGACCTTAGAGGCTAGACCACACTTAAATGGGAATAACCCGTCAACCCCTCGGATCTAGTCCGACACGGCCACTGACAGGATCAAGTACCACAGTCTCACTCGATGGTGAGTCACAGAGCAAATACAATAAAGCATAAAACCATGCATGGAAGAGTATTAAATTATTACATCACCATTGTCATCATCGGAGTTTTTGCAAAAGTAACCATCATTGTTCGAAGTGCAGCGGAATAAAACTAACGGTAATTAAACAGAGAGATGGGGAAGCCTGTCCCATCACTCCCCATGCTCCTCCTCAGCCGAGGCAGGGTCCCACTCGACAGTCCAACCCGGTGGCAGGGTGGATGGCCAAGTCACTCCAGCAACCATGTCCTCCAGAGAACCTGTAAAATTATGCCACAAGCAAGGCTGAGTATACTAATACTCAGCTAGACTTACCCGGTGTGAGGAGTCTATACTCCTCTACCTCTAGACATGCAGCTGTTTGGCTGTGGGGTTCGGTTGCCAAAAGCACTAGCTGAGTTTCTAAATCAAGATTTTAACTTAATCAAAATTAAGTGTGACTCTCTTAAGGCTAAAAGTGTACTATCTATTCATACAGAGTAGCAAGCATTTTTAGCAATCAACAGCTTGTATCATCCCAACACAGTTCTACTTATTACTCAATGTAGCAGCATGGATCAAGCAGTCTCATTAGCTGCGAGAAGCAGACGATTCGAATCGAGTTTTTATCCTTGCAAGGTAAACCTAAACACACGACATGTAGGGGCACTCCGTCCCCACACACATCAACCGTCCCCATCGATTCCCCGTCAGCAGATCAGGTCTCACCGCCTTGGCGTACAATGCCTCACTGACCCCGACTGGCCGTCGTGCAGTGACCGCACTTGTACCCACCATAACCGGAATGGGAGACTACGTCTCAGGTCGCGTGAGGGGGTATGTCCACTGCCAGGTTCACTCAGGTACTAGGCTTACCGATTTACCATATTTCTCGGTATGTGTTTAGTACGTTCAAACGCTTGACACACGGTACCACACCTTAATCCTTAACCAACTTTTTATCCCGTGAACAACCAATCCCCATGGATTGTTGCCCACCATCAACCTCAATATGATAGGAAAGTGGATACAACCAATTCTTGACCTCGCGCGAGTGCTAGAAAAATCACTCGACTTCTACCGAGATCCTAATTAATAAAGCAGCTACTCGACCTAGCATACTAGTATTCATCTCAATAGGATTCCTGAGATCATGCAACTAGAGTTTCAGTCAACTCCTACACTTAAGTGCACAGTACAAGCCTACAAACATTAAGTGCAGTAAAATAGCATATATAACGGTTATGCATAAACCGGGGCTTGCCTTCCAAAGCAGTGGCAGGCAGGTCCTCTGGTGCAGGCTCTGGTGCTGGGTCTGGGGCAACCTCCTGGGCAGCTCCTTGCTCCGGCACGAGGACGTACTCTCCGTCAGCAAGATTACAGTCTATCGAAATGCAATGAACATGTATGTCATGATTTGCAAGATTTAAAAACATTAAGCCACAGAAATTAAGTCAAGACTTAACTTAGGGTTCCTTGGCTACGCGGGTCTTCTAGTGGTATACATAGACTTATTACCTTTTAGGTTTAGGTTTTCGTTTAGGATAACATATTGGATTTGTATTGCCTTTATGGATTTCAGTGGACAATTTATAAAGGTCTTAGGAGGACATTAAATTCCATCATCCATTTTCCTTTCTTTAATTTCCATCTAGGGTTTCTAGTAGGGGTTTGAACTATGACAGTAGTTTAAAAATTTCCAAAAATTTTGTAAAAATTACAGTGGTTTGCCACTGGCTATTCTAGCTTGTTTTAAGAATTTGAGGCTTAAAGTACAAAAGCTAGCCCTTAAACAAAAATAACAATAGTTAGGCAAAATGGGCCACTTTACACTACAAGTCTTTTATTAAAGTGGGTTCTGACCTAAGGGTTATTTTTGTTGGCTTCTAGTAGTGATAAAAAGCTCTTGTACCAAAAATGGCAGAGAGCAACATGATGGTTAATTAATGATGGATTTTTAAAGTTTGGTGCAAAAGGGGTGCTTAAAACTAACTTGTCATTTGAAAAATATCAAACAACAGATTTCAGATTTTTCTTAAGTTCTTATTATCAAAACATTAGTTATCTTAAGGTTTGGGGAGGTTTCACCTTAGGGTCATTTCTGTAGGGTTTTTCTAAGTTATCCTTATTTTATTAGTTTAAAAGGTAGCTTCCTTATTTTACACTACAACAGGGTATGATATATTTTTCCAGTGAACTACATTGACTAAGTATCTCAACAAAAATAGGAGTGCCCTCTGGTGCATTATTTATGTCACTTTTTCTATTTTTCATAAACTCAAGCATATTATGGAATAAGGGGTTAAAACTAACTTAATGTAGTGGACAGAGGGGTTTAACATTTTTAACTAGGTCAGTTAGTAGATATAAACTTCTCCAAATTTTTCTAACCTTAGTTAAATAGCACCACCATTTTTCTTGCTATTATTAAGCTTTTGGCCAAAACAAAAATTAAATCAGAACCTTATATTTTTCTCTAGTACTTATGGGGTTTTATATTTTTCTTAGACAGGTTATATTATTTAGAGTCTGGCAAAATTGGTTTGACCAAATTTGGGTAAACCAAACAGAAGTTATGGGTTTTTAAAGTTTCTGTTTGAATTTAAATCAGGTTTTAATAAAGTTTTCCTGAAAAAGCAGTTTGCGCCGAGGCCCCTGGGTTTAAGCTGAATCAAACCTCGCAGATCTACCCTTGGGCCACTATTCACTTGAGTCTCTGACTTTTCACTTAACCCCCTGACTTTCTCTCCCTCTCACCCGCAGTCTTTCCCTCACTGAAACAGTAGCCGCGGGAAAGGAAAGGGTGGCGCGGCTTACCGGCGGCGAGGGAGGTCCGGCGAGGTGGTCAGTGATGCTCGGGAGGTCGCGACGGTCACGCCGATGTGCGGGTCGGCGTCAGAGGTGGTCGGAGCTCCCCTGGCCACGAACACAGGCGGCGGGGATCGTCGGCGACGCCTGCTCCGGCCAAACCACGGCGGTAGAGTTCAATCAATGGGCACGAGGAGCTTCACGGGATGACGCAGAGGCCATACGTGCATCGAATCGGAAAATGGTGAAGGGGTTTACCCGGTCCATGAGCGCCGGCGAGTTCTTGAACTCCGGTGAGCGCGATTTGGCTACTCCGGTGACGCGGGCCCTCGGGTTAAGCTTGAGCAAGGCTCACGGCTTCACTAGGAAGCTATCTGGGGGCTTGGATCGAACGGAGAAGGACGGGAGAGGGGTTGGCCACGGCGGTTGCTCTCGGGCGGCACTGGCGGGTCGCGGGGAGGTCGCCGGAGGCAAAGGCTGGCTCGGGCGAGTCCGGCGAGGCACGGAGGAGGCAATGGGGAAAGCAACCGAGCACAGGGGTGGGTTTTATAGGCGTGGACGCGGCCGGGGCGCCGGCTTGGCTCGGGCGCGGCGCGGGGTGCGCGCGGGCGTGCTCTGGCGCGGCAGAACGCGTCGAACACGTGGCGGTTTGTTTCTTCCGTTGTTCAAACGTCGGCAGAGGTCGCAAACGTGCGAATCTTTGCAAAGGATCGGCGCAGACCTCTTCCTGGCACCTAGGGCTGTCACTCAACTGTGAGACGTCGGGGCAGATATGGCCTAGGGAGGGAGATCTTTGGATGCCGAAACAGGTGTGTCTCACTGGGCACTTCGTGACAAAAGCCATGCCATGGCATGTCAAACGTCCGAGTCTCGGGCTCAACTTTTTCCAGTGGGTGCCCCAGGTGGTATGCCACGTTTTTGGTATAGATCACAAGTGGATTTGATGCCATCTTCAAGGTGAACACGGCTGATCCTTTAACTAGGGTCAAATATGGACTTAGAGAGGAATAGAGAGCTCTAGCTCTCTCTCCACTTAATGATTTGATTTGGGGTTTCACCAGGGGCCTTTTTGCAATAATTCCCTCCCCTAATTGCTGGTTACAAGGTTACTTAAGGTTTGGGTAAATGTTACTCATGTTTTGCACATTTGCTCACTCTCTTTTCCCTCTTATCTAGGGTTTTGGGAGATACGGTCTAAGAGAGGTCTAGGGTTCTTCTCCCCTCTCATCCAAGAGAATAAATGTGCAAAGATTGGAGTAATGCTCTTGGTTACTCACCATCCTTGGTTAACCTCTAGCTTTCCAAGGCCCTTATGCTTTTATTCATTAAGTTCTTCCACAGGTGCTCATACCCTTTAATAGCAAGGTGGGCTCTAGCCATGGTAACACCTGGGGTGTTACAGTGAATAGGTGATCCTGTGAAAACTTAAACTTATAGCCACAAAAACTTGTTAAGTGTTAGCACAATAATCGCCAAGTGGCTAGAGAGGAGTCTCAACAAAACACAATACCACAAGAGATCAAACACAGAGATGACACAGTGGTTTATCCCGTGGTTCGGCCAAGACCAACGCTTGCCTACTCCACGTTGTGGCGTCCCAACGGACGAGGGTTGCAATCAACCCCTCTCAAGCGGTCCAAAGACCAACTTGAATACCACGGTGTTTTGTTTTGCCTTTCAATATCCCGTTTGCGAGGATTCTCCACAACTTGGAGCCTCTCGCCCTTACACTTGAGATTCACAAGAAATACGGAGTAAGGGAGGACAGCAACACACACAAATCCACAGCAAAATGCGCACACACACGGCCAAGAATCGAGCTCGAATGACTATCTCAAAGTTCTCACTAGAACGGAGCTCGAATCACTTAGAATCACAAACGAATGCGCAAAGAATGAGTGTGAATGATCAAGAATGCTCTAAGGTTGCTTGGTGTACTCCTCCATGCGCCTAGGGGTCCCTTTTATAGCCCCAAGGCAGCTAGGAGCCGTTGAGAGCAAATCTGGAAGGCCAATCTTGCCTTCAGTCGTCGGAGGCACCGGACAGTCCGGTGCACACCGGACACTGTCCGGTGCCCGATTTCCTTCCTAAAATGGCGCTGCCGACCGTTGCCGACCGTTGTAGATCTGGGAGCCGTTGGCGCACCGGACATGTCCGGTGCACACCGGACAGTCCGGTGCCGTCTTCTAGCCGTTGGCTCGGCCACGTGTCCCGCGCAGATTGCGCGGCCGACCATTGGCCCGGCCGACCGTTGGCTCACCGGACAGTCCGGTGCACACCGGACAGTCCGGTGAATTTTAGCCGTACGTCGCCGGTGAATTCCCGAGAGCAGCCACTTCGCGCCGAGCCAGCCTGGCGCACCGGACATGTCCGGTGCACACCAGACAGTCCGGTGTATCCAGACTGGGCAGACATTGGCTGCTCGAGCCATTTCTCCTCCAACTCGATTTTTTCTGTTTCCAGCACTTAGACACAATACATTAGTCCATAAAACAATGTACTAAGTCTGAGAAACATACCTTTATCCTTGATTTGTACTTTGTCCACCATTTTACAATTAGGCACCTGTGTTGGGCACTAAATCACCAAAATACTTAGAAATGGCCCAAGGGCACATTTCCCTTTCAGAAAGACACTTATCCCAATCCTTTCCATAGTATAGCACACATGCCCTCAACATGTCTTCCAAAATCTGGTTTACCCTTTCTGTCTGGCCATCTGTTTGAGGATGGTATGCTGAGCTTCGTACTACATGGGTCCCAAGTGATTCCTGCAATTGTTCCCAAAATCGTGCCACAAATGGTGCTCCTCTGTCTGACACTATAGTCCTTGGTATCCCATGCAAACGAACTATCTGGTCAATGTAGATTTCCGCATACTTCTCCGTCCTGTGGGTGGTATGTACTAGCAAGAAATGAGCGGTCTTAGTCAATCGGTCCACAATAACCCAAATTGAATCATGGTGCTTGGAGGTGTTGGGTAGTCCCACGATAAAGTCCATGCAAATGTCCTCCCATTTCCAAGATGGTATGGGAAGGGGTTGCAAAGGGCCTGCTGCCTTCAAATGACTGGCTTTAATCCTTTGGCAGGTGTCACACTCGGATATGTACTTGGCAATTTCCCTCTTCATTCTGGTCCACCAGTATAAAGATCTAAGGTCATGATACATCTTGTTGCTACCAGGGTGCATGGAGAATTTTGAAAGGTGAGCTTCATCCAGTATCTTCTTTCCGAGCACAGGGTCCTTGGGAACAACCAATCGATCTCCAAACCATAAAATTCCCTTACTGTCCTGATGGAAGCACTTGTATTTTTCTGCCTTCTGCTTGAGCATGTCTTTGATAACCTGAACACCTTTATCCCCAATCTATGCCTGGACTATTTGCTCTTGCAATGTGGGCTCCACCGAGATATAACTTAATTCACCGGAAGGAACAACTTCCAGGTTCAGCTTACACAACTCATCACACAGGTGGTAACTCTGGCATCCATGCTCATACAATTGCACTGGGCCTTTCTGCTCAAGGCATCTGCTACAACATTGGCTTTGCCAGGATGGTAGTGCACCTCCAAATCGTAGTCCTTGATCAATTCTAACCATCTCCTCTGTCTCATGTTCAGATCTGCCTGAGTGAAGATGTATTTGAGACTCTTGTGATCAGTGTAAATGTTACAGTGAGCTCCCATCAGGTAGTGCCTCCAAATCTTAAGAGCATGAACCACAGCTGCCAACTCCAGATCATGTGTTGGGTAGTTCTGCTCATGGGGTCTGAGTGCTCGGGAAGCATAAGCAATTACTCTGTTATCTTGCATCAGGACACATCCCAATCCAGTACCGGAAGCATCACAATAGACTTCGAAGGGCTTGGTATTATCAGGTTGAGCCAGTACTGGGGCTGTTGTCAAATGCTGCCTCAAAGTATGAAAGGCATCTTCGCACTTCTGGCTCCAATCATATTTGACTCCCTTCTTTAACAGTTCAGTCATTGGTTTGGCAATCCTGGAGAAATCCGGAATGAATCGTCGATAGTACCCTGCCAATCCCAAAAAACTCCGAATTTGCCTCACTGTAGTCGAGGGTTTCCAATCCATCACCTCTTGTACCTTCTCAGGATCAACTGATATCCCCTCCTGAGAAATTGTGTGACCCAAGAATTTAATCTCCTTCAGCCAGAATTCACATTTAGACAACTTAGCATATAACCGATGGTCACGCAGTCGCTGAAGTACAGTATGCAAATGTTTAGTGTGCTCGGCTTCATTCTTGGAATAGACCAGAATATCATCGATGAAAACGACCACGAACTTGTCCAACTCTGGCATGAATACTGAGTTCATCAGGTACATAAAATAAGCCGAGGCATTGGTCAGCCCAAAAGACATCACCAAAAACTCATAAAGCCCATATCTGGTAGAGAAAGCAGTCTTTGGAATATCACTGGCATGGATCTTGATCTGATGGTAACCCGAGCGAAGATCTATCTTGGAGAACACTTTGGCTCCCACCAATTGATCAAACAAGACATCAATACGGGGTAGTGGGTATTTGTTTTTGATGGTCACCGCATTGAGAGGGCGGTAGTCAACACACATTCTCAAACTCTCATCCTTCTTCTTCACAAATAAAGCAGGACATCCCCAAGGTGAAGTACTTGGGCGAATGAACCCCTTGTCCAACAATTCTTGCAGTTGCTTATTCAGTTCCGCCAGTTCCGCGGGAGGCATCCTATAGGGTCTCTTGGAGATAGAAGCAGTCCCGGGTTGCAATTCAATCGCAAACTCGATGTCTCGGTCAGGTGGCATTCCTGGCAATTCATCCGGAAAAACATCTGGGTAGTCACAGACTACTGGGATCTTTCCCACTGGGGATTTTATCATAACGAAGGCACAAGAACGGGTACAACCCTGATCAGGCAAATATAAAATAGTCTCGCCATAAGCAGGGGAATGAATCTCAATTGCCCTGGCTGCAATGTCCAAGACTGCCTGATGCCTGGTCAACTAGTCAGCTCCCATTATAATATCCACACTATCCAATCCTAAGATGAGAAGGGTGGTTCTAATCACAAGGTTACCAAATTTTATAGGCACTTGCCTGCTGATTTGATTGGTGGCAATCCTGCCTCCGGGTGTTGAAATTGTGATACCCCCATTAGTGTGATGAAAGGGCAATTGACACTTGGCACTAAATTTGGCACTAATAAAGCTATGTGATGCACCAGAATAAAAAAGAATAATAGCAGGACAATTCAAAACGTTAAAGATACCAGTCATGACGGGTGCTCCCTCTGGAATATCAGCCATGGTGGTAAAGTTCAGCTTGCCCTGCCTCACTTGCACCTTCTGCCTCTTGCCCTGGTTTTGATTGACATTCTGCCCCTGCCTCTGCTGGTTCTTGGGGCAATTCTTGGCATAATGCCCGGTGTTGCCACAGGTGAAACACCTGTTGTCATTTGCCTGGCGATACTGCTGCTGCTGCTGATTGTTCCTCTGAGCTAGAAACTGGGTGCGGTTGGGTGCCTGCTGCTGCTACTGTGGTCGGATCACCCATCTCCCTTGCTGCTGCTGGGGTCCCCTGTTCTGAGTGTCGGACACAATCCTGAAGCGCGGTGGCTGAGCTGAGGGTCCTGCCATAGGGGTCTTCCTCTTCTTCTCTGCCTGACGAGCTGTGATGCAGTCCTCCTGGGAGATGGCCATGTTGACCAACTCATTGTAGCTGTTGGCCCTGACGGTGTTGAGACGGTCACGGAGCTTAGTGCTGAGCCCCCTTCTGAACCTGTCTCTCTTCTTCTCGTCTGTATCTGCATGATACCCGGCATACTGGCACAGATCATTAAAAGCCTGAGCATACTGCAACACTGTCCTGTTGCCCTGAGTGAGTGCCAGAAACTCGTTGAGCTTACGGTCCATAATGCCAGCTGGGATATGGTGCCCCCTGAAAGCTGCCTTGAACTCTCTCCAATCCACTTCATGGTCAGCTGGTTGCATAGCAAGATAGTGGTCCCACCATGTCTGCGCGGGTCCGCGAAGCTGCTGGGTGGCGAACCTGACCTTAGTCACCTCGGAACAAACTCCATTGAGTAGTGGGAATTTAGATTCCACTACCCTCAGCCATACATCAGCATCAAGTGGGTCCTCTGCCCTGGTGAATAAGGGCGGCTGAGTACTGAGGAACTCCTGGTAAGTGGCTACTGCGGGGTGACGCTGATGATCTCCACCACCATAGTGCTGAGGTGGTGGCTGACGCTGAGCTAGCTGCCTCAAGATCTCATTCTGCTGAGCCATTAGCTCCTGTAGAGTGGGAGGCGGTGGCGGCGGTGGAGGAATGCGCTCATTCTGGCCACGACGCGCTCTCCTGGCCATCTGAAAAACCACATAGATCCTCAATAACACATCTTCAAGTTTAAGGTTTAATCGTGGTGAAAGAGCCAAAGGCGAATTGATAGATCCCAACATAAACATAAAGGATTTCAAAAGGCATAAACTTTCCTTCCAAATTTAAAACCAAAAGCATTCATCAACCATGCTCCGAAAAGAGTTTATCACGATTACATTAATGGCCCAAAAAGACTCAACTCTATCTAGCCTAGTACCCCAAGGGTGCAAAAGCTAAGGTAGCTGCGAGGAGTCCTAACAATACCAACTTCTATGCCTACCCCTGATACCTAGTGAGCGAACGAGGCAACACTCGACTCGGGGGAAGGTGGCCTCCCTGAGCCAGCAGTGTCCACACTGGAAGCAGGCTCCTCCCCTCCCTCAATGTCGACGTCCTCGTTAGCCTCCACATCATGGATCTCCTGGTGATGCATATCCAGGTGCTCATTAGCCTCGGCGAGCTGCTGCTGGGTGTTGATGAGCTGATCCTCGAGAACCTCAATGGTGTTCTCCCTTGTCCCCACTAATTCCTCCAGCTCTTGGATTTCATCCGACAACTACTCCACTTGTAAGTCCTTTTCCACCATCTCCTGGGACAAGTCAACCACAAGCTCCTCTCTGTTGTCCAAGGTGATCTTAGTTGCTTCCAGCAACGCCATCAGATGGGACATCGCCTCACCCCGCATCACTTGTAGATGGTACAGGGCATTCATGCACCGTACGGTCAAGTGTGCAGTCTGCCCCGGGTAGATAGCCCAGATGTCCTTGCATGCTCCACCTGATCCTTCCACATTGGGTCGTCTTCCCTCTCTGCGGGAAACAAGCCAATGGGGTGGGTGGAAAGCTCCAAGGGGTGGAATCCGCAGAAGATAGTCAACCCGTGCAAGGTGATCGCCTCGATCGTGTCCTCAGCCTGGTATCCAAAAGACTCAGAGTCTAGTGAACGCCAGCCTGGCTGCAGGGGATGAGGCTCCAAGGTCATCCTCACCCTACAGCGGGGCACCCGGTGCTTCTCAAACTGCTGCACCGCGTACTGAGGGTGTGTCATGTACCCGGCCCCCTGAAGTACCTCCCACAGAATGCGGGGAAAGCCCTCCCGTGTGAGTCTGTCAGTGTGGGACAGTGCATTCCCGTCGTCTGAGGGTCCGTGGGAAGCCATCTGTGGACGGTTAGGCGTAAGTAAAGGAAAAGAATTATAAAAAGAACAAGAAAAATAAGACCCAGCTCCTCTCTAACTAAAACAGAATGGTACTGGGGAACTTAATTGGTTCTAATTTTAAGTTCTTACTAAATTTTTCCATTTGTTAAATTTAAGAATGCATGCATGCTCGTCCTGAACGACCTCACAACAATGAAAAAGGGATTAGGGAAGAACTCCCATCCCCTAAAGTGGCCTGTGGGGCCTAAATACTTAGCCACCTAGCTACCCTTCTATCATCTTAAGGCTTCACGTCCTAGGTCTATCCTGCTCGTCCTACAATCTATCCAACATTGTTTCTACCAAATTTTATTTTGAAAAGGGATGGTATTCATATTTTATTGATTCCTCTGTGGTGGTACAAGCTCCGATACCAGCTGTGGCGGAACCGCCCGAATTATTCCAACTTAAGTGCCTAAGTCCCACCTTAAAGGCTAGACCACACTTAAATGGGAATAACCCGTCAATCCCTTGGATCTAGTCCGATGAGGCCACTGACAGGATCAAGTACCACAATCTCACTCGAAGGTGAGTCACAGAGCAAATACAATAAAGCATAAAACCATAAATTATGGAGTATTAAATTATTACATCACCATCGGAGTTTTGCAAAAGTAGTCATCATTGTTCGAAGTGCAGCGGAAATAAACTAACGGTAAATAAACAGAGAGATGGGGAAACCTGTCCCATCACTCCTCATGTTCCTCCTCAGCCGAGGCGGGGTCCCACTCGACAGTCCAACCCGGTGGCAAGATGGACGGCCAAGTCACTCCAGCAACCATGTCCTCCAGAGAACCTGTAAAATTATGCCACAAGCAAGGCTGAGTATACTAATACTCAGCTAGACTTACCCGGTGTGAGGATTCTACTCCTCTACCTCTAGACATGCAGCTGTTTGGCTGTGGGGTTTGGTTGCCAAAAGCACTAGCTGAGTTTCTAAATCAAGTTTTAACTTGTCAAATTTAAGTGTGACTCTCTTAAGACTAGATGTGTACTATCTACTCATTCATGGTAGCAAGCAAATTTAGCAATCAACATCTTTTGTCACATCATCACATTTCCACTTGTTACTCAATGTAGCAGCATGGATCAAGCAATCTCATTAGCTGTGAGAAGCAGACGATTCGAATCGAGTTTTTAAACCTTGCAAGGTAAACCTAAACACACGACGTGGCGAGGCACTCCGTCCCCACACACATCAACCGTCCCCATCGATTCCCTGGCAACAGAAAGGGGCTCACCGCCTTGACGTACAATGCCCCACTGACCCCGACTGCCGTCGTGCAGTGACCGCACTTGTACCCACCATAACCGGAATGGGAGATCACGTCTCAGGTCGCGTGAGGAGGGCAATCTGCGGGCAGGTTCACTCAGGTACTAGGCTTACCGATTTACCATATTTCTCGGTATGTGTTTAGTACGTTCAAACGCTTGACACACGGTACCACACCTTAATCCTTATTCAAATTTCCATCCTGTAGACAACCAATCCCCGTGGATTGTTGCCCACAAACTAACACCATTATGATATGAAAGTGAGTACAACAAATTCCTAATCTCGCACGAGTGCCGGGAAAATCACTCGACTTCTACCGAGATCCTAATTAATAAAGCAGCTACTCGACTTATCATACTAGTATTCATTTCAATGGGATTCCTGAGATCATGCAACTAGGGTTTCAAACAACTCCTACACTTAAGTGCACAATACAAGCCTACAAACATTAAGTGTAGTAAAATATCATATAGAACAGGTTATGCATAAAACCGGGGCTTGCCTTCCAAAGCTGTGGCAGGCAGATCCTCTAGTGCAGACTCGGGTGCTGGATCTGGGGCTACCTCCTGAGCAGCTCCTTGCTCCGGCACGAGGACGTACTCTCCGTCAGCGAGGTTGCAATCTATCGGAATGCAATGCATATGTATGTCATGATTATGCAGGATTGAATAACATTATGCTAACGGAAGAAAAACTAAGTTAGTTGGTAACTTAGGGTTTCTAGGTTATAAGTGGCTTTTAGTGGTTTATGCTTATCACTCCAGGGTTAGGTTTTGCTAAGGATAAGCATAGTGGATTTGTATTTCCCTTATATATTTTAGTGGACAATTTACAAGGGTTTTAGGGTCACACTAAGTTCCATCATTCATTTTCCCCTCCTTTATTTTCTATTTATGAATTTTAGTGTGGGTTTGGACTACAACAGTGATTTCAAGATTTTCAAAAATCTTGTAAAAATTACAGTGGGTTGCCATTGGTCATTATAGCCTGTTCTAGGAATTTGGGGCTTAAAATAAAAGGCTATGCTTTAGACAAAAATGACAAAAGTTGTGTAAAATGGGCCACTTTGCACTACATCTCTTCATTAGAGGTGAGTTCTTTCCTAAGGGTTATTTTTGTTGGTATCTAACAGTAATAATAAACCTCTGTGCCAAAAATCACAAAAAGTTAATTGGTGGTTATTTAGTTGTGATTTTCTAAGGTTTTATGCCAAAAAGGTGCTTATATCTAACTTGTCATTTGAAAAATATCAAACAACAGATTTTGTATTTTTCTTATGTTCATAATAACAAAACATTAGTTATCCCAAGGGTTGGGGTGTTGTCACCTTGGGGTTATTTTTGTAGGGTTTTTCTAAGTTTTACTTGTTTTCTAAAAGAAAAAGGGATCCTACTTATTTCCTACTAAACCAGGGTATGATAGATTTTTCTGGTAAACTACATGGAATAAGTACTCTAACAAAAATAGGGGTGCCCTCTGGTTCATTATTTAAATCATCTTTTCCATTTTTCTTAATCTTAAGTATATTGTAAAATAAATGGCAAAAACTAACTTAATGGGTTGGACAGAGAGTTTTACATTTTTATACAGGTCAGTAGGTGGATATGAACTTCTCCAAATTTTTCTAACTCTAGCCAAATAGTGCAACTATTTTTATCCCTATTATTTAGCTTTTGGTCAAAACAGTAATTAAATCAGAACCTTAAAGTTTTCTGTAGTACATAGGAGCTTTATATTTTTCCTAAGTAGTTTACATTTTTTAGAGTCTGACAAAATTGGTTTGACCAAATTTGGATGAACTAAACAGAAGTTATGAATTATTAAAGTTTCTGTTCAAATTTAAATTCAGATTTAATAAAGGTTTTCTGGAAAAGCAGTTTACACCGAGGACCCTGGGTATTTCCAAACTAACTCTCTCAGTTATACCCCCGCGCTACTATTTATTTGAGTCACTGACATTTCACAAAACCCTCCAGACTTCTTTCCTTCTCCCCCGCGGTCCTTCCCTAGGTTTAAACAGTGCCCGCAAGAAAGAAAAGGGTGGCGCGGCTTACCGGCGGCGAGATAGGTCCGGCGAGGGGTGGGGTTGGCTCGGGGAGGCTCTGGCGGTCACAGCGATGTACGGCTCGTCGGCGGGGATGGCCGGAATCGCTCGGTCCACGTGCGCAGGCGGGTGTCCTCGTCGGTGGCGGGTGTGCCGGCCAAATCACGGCGATCTGGTTCAATCCAATGGCACGGTGAGCTCCACGGGGTGACGTAGAGACTGTGTGCACAAGGAATCGGAAAATGGTTCAGTGGATTACCTGGTCCACGCACTCCGGCGGGATTGTGAACTCCGGCGACCGTGGCCTGGCCTCTCCGGCGAAGCAGGCTTCGATTCCTCGCTCGGGGAGCTTCACCGAGGTGTGCTCACTCGTCTCCGAGGGTTGGACGGGGTTGGGAAAGGCTGGGCTGGCCGGTCTACGATGGCAGAGGCTCGGGTGGCCGCGGACACGCCGTGCACGGGCAAACGACGGTGAGTTGAGCTCTGGGGAGGTTTGAGTGTGCGCGGAAGGGTATGGACGACGCCTGAGTGGGCTTTATAGGCGCGGCGCACACAGGGGACACGGGCGCGGCTCGGCGCGGCGCGGGGTCGGGCGCGGGCGTGCTCTGGCGTGCGTAGAGCGCGTCGAACACGTGGAGCTTTTCTTCTGCCCTTGTTCCACAGCTCACCCAAGTCGCAAACGTGCGAATCTTGGCAAAAATCCGGCGCGAGTCTTTTCCTGGCACCTAGGGCTGTCTCTCATCCGTGAGTTGCCATGGCAGATATGGCCTAGGTAGGGAGATCTTCGGTCGCCAAATCAGGTATGCCACTCTGCCCACCTCGCGACAAAAACCATGCCAAGGCATGTCAAACGTCAGAGTCTCGGGCTCAACTTTTTCCAGTGGGTGCCCTGGGTGGTATGCCACATTTTTGGTATAGAACATAGGTGGTTTTGGTGCCATCTTCAAGGTGAACACGGTTGATCTTTAGTGTAGGTGTAATTTTTTACTTAGAGAGAATTAGAGAGCTCTAGCTCTCACTCTACTTGGAGATTTGATTTGGGGTTTCTCTAGGGGTCTTTTTGCAATATTTCCTCCCTATAATTGTAGGTTAATAAGTTACTTAACTTTGTGCCAAAATTTTTAAATCATGGTTTGCACAAATGCTCATTCTCTCCCCCTTTCAACCATGGCTTTGGAAAGGAGGGTTCAAGGGGGGGTCTAGGGTTTATTCTCCTCTTGTCCAAGGTGATAAGTGCACAAAAGCTTGAGTGATGCTCTTAGGTCATTAACATCCTTGATTAACCCATGGCTTCCAAGGTTCTTATGTTCTTCTCAAGTTTCTACCACATGTGATCACAGTCACCAGTGCATAGATGTGCTCTAGCAATGGTAACACCTGAGGTGTTACATAGGGGATGCATCATTTCCCTATTCCTAGCCTGCTCAGGCTACAAGGAACAAGACCAGCGTCCCATCTGGCTTACCCCGGCGATGGGTAATGATGGTGCCCTGCGTGCGCCATGACGCCGGTGGCTCTCAGCCCCTTACGACTGCAAGGAGACGTCAGTAGAATCCTCGCCGCGCTGCCAGCTGTGCTCCTATAGGACTCAGGCGCTCCTCCGACGGCCACGCCATCACATGTACAGGGCCCAAGCTCTCCCCCAATGGCCACGTTGGCATGTACACAGGGCTTAGGCACTCCACCGCCGGACACGATAGTGCATAGCTATGCCCCCCGTTGTACGTCTGGATCCTCTCCTTGCCTCTATAAAAGGGAGGTCCAGGGCCACCCTGAGGGGGCTTCGCGCGAGGGAAGCGACAGACGAACTCTGTGCCCCTCTCTCTCTCTCACGCGATGCGCTTGTAACCCCTACTGCGAGCGGCACCCCTGGTGTAGGATAATACAAGGCTTGTCCCACATCTTGTGTTCCATCCCGCGCCAACCCATCTGGGCAGGGACACGCAACGACAATTCACTCGTCGGTCCAGGGACCCCCCAGGGTCGAAACGCCGACACTTTCACATCCCTCCATTTATTTATCGTTAGTTTTATTCCACTGCATTTTCAACAATGACCGTTACTTTGGCTAAACTCCGATGATGTTGTAATAAATTTAATACTCCTTCATGTTGGTTTTATGCTTTATTGTATTTGCTCTGTGCCTCACCATCGAGTGAGTACGTGGTACTTGATCCTGTTAGTGGCCTCGTCGGACTAGATCTGAGGGACTAACGTTTTATTCCTATTTAAGTGTGGTCTAGCCTTTAAGGTGAGACTTAGGCACTTAAGTTAGAATAATTCGGGCGGTTCCGCCACAGCAAATTCGCGTGTTACTCTCTTTTCTCTTCATGTTTTGCTCCTTCTTCCCATTTTCAAAGCAGTATAATGACTGGTGTTTGTATCACATGTAAACAAAAACCTAAGTTGACATGGGTGTTGCATCATGTCGAAGCATATTTCTTTTATCTGATGTTGTGTTTAATCGCGCGTCCGTCTCGCCTCGTTTTGGATTTCGATTCGCAATTGGATTCTAATCAGTGGTTGTGCGTGTAGTGGGCTTCCGTCCCAGCCCAGCCCGACCCAGCCTAGCCTGGCCCGACCCCTAGCCGCGCGCCCCTGGCGCCCCACACCCCCATGCGCGCCCCCTCCCTCTCTATCTCATTTTGTTTCCCGCGCAGCAACCTCCTCTCCCTCTCTCTCCCACCTCTCTTCCACCTCTTTTGCCCTAGGTGTGATTCGGTGGACAGTTGCCACGATCGTCGAGCCCTAAGGTGAGCCCCCACCTCCCTCTTTATTCCCCCTTCCTCTTCACCCTCCTCTCTTCCCCGCACGCCCAATCCCTTGGCCATGCGCCCTCCCGACCGCGCCCCTCCCCAGCGCGCTCGCTCCTGGCCGCACCCGGCCTCGGCCGCGCCGCCCCTAGCCCGTGCCCCCCCCCTCGGCCGCGCCCTCCCCTAGCCGTGTGCCCTGGCCGCGCGCCGTCCGTGGCCCGCACTTGGCCTTGACCGCGCTGTCCCCGACCGCGCTGCCCCCGGCCGCGTGCCCCAGGCCACGCCGCCCCTTGGCGCCCACGCAGTCCCATTTCCGCGCGCATGACGTTTAAAATGCAGTTTGGTTAATTTTAATTTAGTTTAATTAGTGTGCTGCGTCATGTGCACCGTCGCACGACAATTTATTTTAAATCTAGATTTACTAGTGTGCTTCGTCGCACGCTTCGTCGTGCGACGATTCATTTTAAATTCAAATTAATAAACATGTTGTGTCGCGCGCTTCATCGCGTGACGATTTATTTTAAATTCAGATTAATTAACATGTTGCATTGACCCTGAGCAGTAGCAGCTAGTTGGTGAAGGCAAGTGTCCCTTGACCCATCTATGTCCTACTCATTTTATAATTCACTCCCCGCATTTACACAATTTATATGTAAGGATTGACTAATTTTTGTTTATCTTGTCCTTGTTTACCTATATGGGTTGGGTTATTTTGGTTTAGCTTTATGCTAGTGCTTCACATTAATCAATGAACATGATGAGATTATTTATGATACGCTGTTTTCCCTTTTGATTATGATGATGATACTTTGACATTTAAGGGGACTCGAGCGGTTTCTCGAGTGCCTATCCGTACGGACTGGTTCGTTGGATGACCGCTCGAGAAAACAGTGCAACCATGAGGGTAGAATGGGACGCCCTTAACTAATTAATTAGAGGAAATAAGGTGTAGTTCGCTTCGCCGTCGTGCCGTCAATGGGGCTCGGTGTATGCGGCTCGCTCTGTGGAGGGTGGATTGCCCCTTGGGGAGGAGTGCGATACATTTAGGAAACCTAACAGGCGGCTACAGCTTCTGGAAATCTTTGTAAAGGCTACATAGTGAAACCCTACCTATTCACCTTGGTAGTGTTTAAGGGTTTGATCAGCCCGAGGCAAAAGGGAATCACGGCTTGTGGGTAAAGTGCGCAACCTCTACACAGTGTTATGAGTGGCCAAGGGAGCTCTATTGATTAGAGATGCATTGATCAGAGATGTTTGGTTTACAGGTGTTGGGGACTTGTTCTCAAATGCTAAGAGTCAAGAACAAGGCAACACAAAAGATGTTAAATATTAAATACCCTTCGTCCGCTGAAGCATTATCTCCTCAAGGGTTTAATGAACTTTGGACAAAGGTCACAAACATAACATTACGAAGGTAATAAAAATAATATAAAATGATGCGAAATGTAGAATATTAAAGATAAATATGTTGGAGATAAATGACACCATTCACATATTTATCATCTGAATCTAAAATGTTTGGGTACAATGTTCAAGGTATGCTTATACCTTCGCCTTGACAAGCAATAATTCCCGAGTGATGCTCTTGCAATTACAGAATGCCTGAACAGTAAAGGAATATTGTTCACTATTTATAAGCACAGGACATAGCCTGTGAGGAATTACAATCATGCCCTTCATAAAAGTTTACAACAATGACTCAGACCCCTACAGGCTAAAAGGTCATTCTATCTTTAAGTTGGTTCGACCCTTCATCTTCGGATATGTTATAACCCCGAAGCTTCATGAATGATACCTTCATCGTCACGTACGAGAAAGAAACAGCCGCAGCTGTTTCTTTCTGCAGGACCTTCGGCGACGAAGCATGGTCCCAACAGTAGCCCCTTCGCGGTGCTAGATCGTTTTTCGTAACGAGCTTGATCCGTGAAAAAAGTCTCTCAGGCTTCGGGAAGCCGAAGGTCCGAAAAACACCTTCCTTGAGCTCGTTGTCGAGAAACGATACAGTTTTCTAGCGCGTAACGATTCCACCATGCGAGTTCACTATTCTGGTTTTTGCGGTCCACCGTTCAGCGGGTGCAAGCAACCGTTTGCTTGGTGTAAAAATCCTGATGATTCACCTTCTTTCCTGCAACACTATATAAACAGACGGGTAGGTGTGAAGTTACCACAGCATTCATTGCTATTGCATTGTTTTGCTGCCAAAATTTTTAACCATAGCCGAAGCTTGACTTTCGCATTCGAACGAAGCTCTAGTTTAGCATCTGCTTCGTCAGAAGAAGAGCTTCGAGAAAAAGGTTATTAATTTCTGAGCAATTTTCAAGATATTCAAAAATCAAATGGCCAGGGTGCGCTCTACTGCTAGGGCTGAGCGCGAAGGAGACGAAGCCGAAGCTGCGGAAACTGTCCCTATTTCGGAAGCAATGAGGCGAAGTGGGTTGGTGACATCGGAGAACACCCCTGCTGCCGAAGCAGAACAAGCAGATATTGAAGAGACGGATTCTAAAGATGATCACAATATCGCAATACCAAGCAAGCCTAGCCACCTGGATTTCGGAAAGTCAACCATCTCCAAGGCTGATTTCCCGAAGATGGTAAAATCGGGCTACTTTAGCGAAGATGAGAAGAAGATGGTTCGCTTCGGTGGAGAAGAAACTACCCCCGAAGCCACAGAAAGATGAAATAGTTATTTTCAAGAGCTTCCTCAAAGCTGGTTTGAGATTTTCTTTGAATAGGATGATTGCCGATGTGCTGAAGAAGTTTGGTATCTATTTTCATCAACTAACTCCTAATGCTATTGTGAGACTTAGTGTTTATATTTGGGCTCTCCGAAGCTAGGGGGTGGAGCCATTTGCCGAAGGTTTCTGCCGGGTACACGAGCTACATTATCAAACTAAGGCTAGAAAAGATGGGTTACATGAAAATTTTGGTTGCTATAATTTTGCCTATCGGAAAACTACAAAATTTCCTGTAATCAGCTACCGAAGCAAGTGGCCGACAGCTGGAAATCAGAATGGTTCTATGTCAAAGTTGACGATGACAAAGAGAAGCTAGTTCAGAGCCCGCTTGAGCTGATCTTCGGAGAGACCAGACCCCACTGCAATATGTCACCAAAAGGTCCAACTCAAATCGCGCTGGCTGAATTCAGGACTATTGCTGAGCACATTGGCACCAAAGATCTTGTGCAGGAATTTCTGTCATTCAAGATATTTCCAACTATGAAAGAATGGGCTATGCCGAAGCTCGAAAAAGAGAAGAAAGAGGGGGAACTTGTCCGCCTACCCTACCACTACAAGTTCAAGAAATATTTTAAAGAACCCTGCCAAGAGTGGCTCGAAACAATCGAAGTAATGAGTACTGAAATTCTTGGGAATTATTCTAAAAAAGAAGATCAATTAATGACAGCAGCCTTTGGCACCCGGCCAAAGCGAAGGCTGAACAGAGTGCTTGATGCTATAGGCTTTGAATACCCTGACTACGAGCGATTAGACAAGGGTGCCGAAGGGCAGAAAAGAAAACGAGTGGCTAGCACTTTAACTAAACACGACGAAGATCAACCAAAAAAGAAGAAAGAAAAGCTTGAACCGAAAGCAGTTGTTCCAAGAAAGAGAAAAGCTGCATCTCCGAAGCCTGCGTCTCCAGAACCAGAGACATTGATCCAAGATGAGGAAACGTCTGTGACACCTTCTGCTGCCGAAGTAGAAGAAATTTTGAAGGTAATGACTGAATCTTTGCCTGTCAAGCTAAGTCCGCTAGCACCGGAACTGACAAAGTTTTTTCAGAAGGACAAAAAACCTTCGGCAGCAGAAAGTCCTACGAAGCCGAAAAAACGGAGAATCATTCAAGTGACAGATGTCATTCATCAGACGCCGCCACCGGCGACGATGTCAAAAATTGCCTTTGCAGAGACTGTCGAAGCTGAAGACACCGCAGCCGAAGCTACCGGAGTGAAAACCATGAAGCTGAAACCGGTGAAGCCGAAGCTACCGAGGCCGAAGCCGAAGCTACCGGGGCCAAAGCTGGGACCACCGAAGAGTCGAACCTGGAAACCACACTTGAGGTTATTGACAATATACTCCTGAAAATGGCTGAAGAAGAAGATGTTATGGCTGCGGTGAATACGGCAACTGAAAAGAGGAAAGAGCAAATTGGTGAAATTTCGGAGGAAGGAGATTTCAACTTTCAAGATTTGCTTGGACAAGAGCTAACAGACACCGAAAAAGAAGAATTGAAAAAACATGCTTTATCTTGCGGATATAAATCAGGAGCTATGCTATTTGGTGGGGTCAACGAAGGGAAGTTAAGGTGCCCTCGGAACCGTACCGAGGCCAAAATTGTTAGGACCCTCTCAAAAAGCATTGGCTTGCCGAAGATAGAAACAGACCTCTGTAGATACCAGCGACATCTTGTCGCTGGCAGCCTGCTCTACGCGAATTTTAAGGTAAAAATATTATTATTATTTTATTATTGTTATTTTCATGTCTTTCTCTGACGAAAGTTGTTTTGGCAGAGTATACTATTAAGTAAAGTGCTGAAAATGCAACAAGATCTTGAAGAGGAGAAGAACAAGGCTATCATCAAAAATTTAGAAGAAAAAGTTGAAAATTATGAAGCTGTTCTGAAGAAGAAAGACTTCGCTATTCAAGATCTTGAAATTATGGCTAAAGAACACGAAGGTGCTTTAGAAAAGAAAGACTTTATTATTCAGTCTATGGAAGGCTCCTTGGCCGAAGTCCAAGCCGAAAATGACAGTTTGAAGAATGAATTACTCAAAAAGTCGGAAGAATATGAGCAAGAAAAAGAGAAGCTTGAAGCAAGTCTTAAGACTGCGCTCGAGAAAAATTCAAATTTGCAAGAATCATTGAAAGATCTCCAAGAGAAATGTCTAAATTTCGGCAGCCGATGCGTGCAGCGGCTGAAGGAGGTATTTCACTCTATCGGAGCCAGCTCTAAAAAGTTTTCACCTTCAGCCGAAAACCTGCCCAGCACCTTGGAACATATTGAAGGCGAGTTTGATGCTCTTGACGAAGTTATTGGGGGGCATGCTGATTTCTGCGCCCTGGTAGCTTCTCGAGGCACAGCTGCCGCTTTTCTGAAGGCCGACTGCACTCATGGAAAAATCGTGAATAGACCAAACTTTAGCTTGTCAGCAGCAGACTTGATCGATATCCCAAGCCTAGCCCGAAGTATCGGGAATAGATTCATGACCCAGATTTGGGTAAATGGCGGGCGAAGGATGGCTGGTGACGAAGCTCGAAGTCACCTTAAGCTGGTAAAAAACTTATATTTGTTACTTTTACCTTCTCCTTGAAATTTGCACCTTTCTTATTCTGCTCCTTAATATGTGCAGGACGACGAAGCTGAAGTATGACGAAGCTGAAGCTTGATAGTTGCTAGAATAGTCTTTCCTATAAAAAATTCTGGAGGGGTCTTTGTAATATCATTATAAAAAAAACTTATGTAAATTTGTACATACCTTGTAATATATTCTGTCTCCTTTATCCGTGTGCATTCTGCTTTGCTGTGGACGAAACTTCTCCTTTTGAGCCGAAGGCGAAAAACACCTTCCCTTCTTTTCGTACACAACGAAGCATGAAAACTTCCTCTTCTCTACAAAGCTTTTCCTGATTGCCGAAGTATCTGTCTTTTATGTGTGGTATGATGATGATTCTATATGTCTAAATGAATGTTTATGAATGCAAATGACATGATGTAATGTATCATGCAAATGAATAGCGGAACACATATTCAAACACCATAATTATAGCCTTTCATCCCCTTGGGAATGATTCAAATCTTTTTGCCGTTTACTTTTCGGCTTCACCGTTTACTTTTCAGTGTATCAGTGTTGACTTTTCGCTGTAAGCCTCCCTTAGGAGCTTCTTCGCCTTTTACTTTCAGCGGAATCAGCGTTGACTTTTCGCTGTAAGCGTCCCTTAGGAGCTTCTTCGCCTTTTACTTTCGGCGGAATCAGCGTTGACTTTTCGCTGTAAGCTCTGCATTCCCTTAGGAATGACTTTTGAGCTTCTCTCTGAATTCTTTTCTTTTTCCTTTGCATTTACATTTACATTTTTGGGAGATATCATTCTTATAGAATTGAAATAAGGGAAATTACATGGTGTGGCCCCATTAAAAACCTTTCTCCCCCTTTGGAAAGGAAAAGGGTGCCACAAAAAAGAATAGAAAAAATTACATCAAGCTAAACATAGTATCGCCGAAGCTCATCCGCATTCCACGATCTAGGGATGTCGTTGCCGTCCATATCCTTCAATCTGTAGGAACCGGGTCTTGACGAAGATACTACCAAAAAAGGGCCTTCCCACTTCAGCAGTAGTTTGCCTACTGTGTCTGGGTTGGCCACTCTTCGAAGCACCAAATGTCCTAGCTTAATGTTCTTCAACCGGACCTTTCTATCACGCCATTTTATTGTTTCGGCTTGGTATTTATTGATGTTTTCCACAGCCTGAAGCCTGATCCCTTCTATAGCATCCTTTTCCACAGAGCAGTCAGCTTCATCTTCGCCTTTTGCCGAAGCTATTGTTCTTATTGAACCTGCTTTGGCTTCTTCCGAGGTTATTGCTTCGTCACCAAACAATAGTTTGAATGGCGTAAAGCCTGTTGATCTTGAGGCTGTTGTGTTATGGCTCCACACCACTTTGATTAATTCTTCTGGCCACTTTCCCCTGGGCTGATTGAAGATTGACTTCATTATTCCTGTCATTATGATCCCATTGGCTCTTTTGACTAATCCATTTGATTTTGGATGTCGAACTGACGTGAAATGTATCTTCGTGCCAATTTGGTCACAAAACTCTTTAAAAACTTCGGAGTCAAACTGCGTTCCATTGTCCACAGTAATGGCCTTCGACACTCCGAAGCGACAAACAATATTTTGCCAGAAAAACTTTTGGACAGTGACCGAAGTTATTGTGGCTAAAGGCTTTGCCTCAATCCACTTAGAAAAATATTCCACTGCCACTACAACATATCTTAAATTTCCTTGTGCTGGTGGTAGCGGTCCTAACAAATCAAGGCCCCACCTTTGCAACGGCCAAGTGGGTTGTATTAACTGAGTTAAAGACGAAGGTTGTTTTTGATCTCTTGCACATTTCTGACAACCTTCGCACTTTTGCACTAGTTCCGCTGCATCCGAAGCTGCTTTTGGCCAATAAAATCCTTGTCGAAAAACTTTTCCCAACAAAGGCCTAGATCCAATATGAGATCCACATAGGCCTGCATGTATTTCTTTCATCAATTCTATGCCTTCGGCTCTGGATAAACACTTGAGCAACGGGGAACAGACCCCACGCTTGTATAATTCCCCTTCTATAATGACATATGGTCAGGCTCTTGCTTCTATCCTCCTGTTATAAGCTTTGTCATCTGAAAGAAAATTACCCTGAAGAAAAGAGATGATTTCAGTTCTCCAATCTTCACTATAGACAGGGGATATGTTGAGGACCGCTCTTTCAAGAAGCTCGACCGAAGGTGCTTTTATTGTTTCGAAAAATACTTCCGAAGGTAAAGGCAGCCCCTGTGCTGCTGACTTGGCCAACAGATCAGCATGTTCATTTTCTCCACGAGGAATATTTTTAACCGAGAATCCTTCAAAGGAAGCCTCAATCCTTCGGACTGTATCTAAATATTTTTCAAGTTTCAAATCTCTTGCTTTATAGCTTTTGTCAATATGACCAGAAATAACTTGGGAATCAGTTTTAAGAATGGCCCTTCTGATTCCCATTGCCTTTAACTTTCGAAGACCTAAGAGCAGAGCTTCGTACTCAGCAATATTGTTTGTGCAACTGAAATCAAGTCTTGCCGCATAACAAGTTTTAACTTTGGAAGGTGAAACCAACACAGCAGCCGCTCCTGCTCCGAAGGTTCCCCAAGACCCATCGCAAAACACTGTTCATGCTTCGGCATCCTTATTCGTTTCTTCCTCCTGAGCCCCTGGCGTCCAGTCAGCAATGAAGTCTGCCAACGCTTGGGATTGAATCGAAGATCTATGCACATAATCAATACAAAATTCATTGAGCTCTGCAGCCCATTTTCCGATCCTTCCAGTAGCTTCTCGATTTCTCATAATATCCTTCAACGGTTGTGAAGAAGGAACAATTATATTATATGCTTGAAAATAATGCCGAAGCTTCCTGGAGGCCATCAGAACAGCATACAATACCTTCTCCAATTCTGTGTAATTTTTCTTTGATAAACTAAGAACTTCGGATACAAAGTATATTGGGGCCTGCTTTTTGACTTGGCCTTCCAGCTTCTCCTGAACAAGTGCTGCACTTACCGCTGAGTGCGAAGCTGTCACATATAATAACAGAGGAGCCCCTGGCGTTGGTGGAGTTAGTGTTGTTAGATCTATTAAATATTGCTTCAGCTCTTCGAAGGCTTTTTGCTGGACTGGTCCCCATTGAAAAACTTCGGCTGACTTCATCACTTCGAAAAATGGCAAATTTCTCTCTGCTGATCTAGATATGAATCTGTTGAGAGATGCCAGTCTTCCTGTCAATCTTTGAGCCCCCTTCTTTGTACTTGGTGGCTCCATTCGAAGGATAGCTTCGATTTTGCTTGGATTAGCCTCAATTCCTTTTGTTGAAACTAGACAGCTAAGAAATTTCCCCTTCTTCACTCCGAAGACACATTTTTCTGGATTCAGCTTTAAACCAGCCTGTCTGAAATTAGCGAAGGTCTCTTGCAGATCAGCAATGTGATTATCTTGCTTCGTGCTTTTCACAATGATATCATCAACATAAGTTAGCACGTTCCTGCCTATCTGAGAATGGAGAACCTTCGCTGTCATTCTGCTGAAGCTTCCTCCAGCATTTTTAAGCCCTTCAGGCATCCGAAGATAACAATATGTTCCACTAGGGGTTATGAAGCTTGTCTTCGGCTCATCCTCCTTCTTCATCCAGATTTGATGATAGCCTGAATAACAATCCAATAGACTCATGAGCTCTGATGAAGCTGCTGCATCAACTAAGGAATCTATCCTTGGCAATGGAAACTCATCCTTCGGACAAGCCTTATTAAGATCGGTAAAGTCGATACACATCCTCCATTTACCATTGGCCTTCTTTACCATGACAGTGTTAGCCAGCCATTCTGGGTATTTTACCTCTCTAATAACTCCGGCACTGAGGAGTCTTTTTACTTCATTTCAAGCACCTTCAGCCTTATCATCAGACATCTTCCGAAGTCTCTGCTTCCTGGGTCTGAATGATGGATCAACATTAAGGGAGTGTTCAATAACATCCCTGTTAACTCCGCAAAGATCATTAGCTGACCAAGCAAAGACATCTTTATTGTTGAACAAAAACCCTATCAAGGTTTTCTCCTGTTCTTCGGACAATTGAGATCCCAGTAGTACCTTCTGCTCTGCTACATCCTCACATAAGAGCATGGGCTTCGGCTGATCAGCCGAAGCAGCTTTTTCCCTTCTGAACTTGTACTGCTCACAAGCTTCAACTCCATCTATGTTATGGATTGCTTTTGAATCTATCCAATTTCCTTCGGCCCTTCTGGCAGCTTCCTGACTTCCATGAATAGCAATGGGCCCTTGGTCCGAAGGTATCTTCATGCAAAGGTAAGCTGGATGAAGAATTGCTTCGAAGGCATTGAGAGTACCACGACCAATGATAGCATTGTAAGGATACTCCATGTCAACAATGTCGAACACAATTTGCTCAGTCCTTGTGTTGTTAACAAATCTGAAGGTTACCAGCATGGTAATCTTCCCAAGTGCTACAATTTGCCGCCCTCCGAAGCCACAAAGAGGGTGCGTAGCATCATGGATCTTGTCTTCGGGCTCTTGCATTTGTCTAAAAGCCTTAGCAAATATGATATCTGCAGCACTGCCTGTATCAACCAAAACATTATGGACCAGAAATCCTTTGATTACACAAGAGATAACCATAGCATCATTTTGTGGGTAGTCCTTGAGTTGAAGATCTTCTTGAGAGAAGGTAATTGGAATGTGAGACCATCTTGACTTGATGAAGGGCCCTTGCACCCCGACATGTTGTACCCTTCTTTGTGCCTCCTTCTTCTGCTTTTTGTTAGCTGGCTCTGAGCATGAACCGCCTGTTATGGGGAGTACCAGCTTCGGAGCCGAAGCAGCTCCAGCTTGATCATTGAACGAAGCCATTAGCTCAAAAAAAAGGTGGAAGTGAGTTGACCGGAGGTGGGCGCCAATGTTGGGGACTTGTTCTCAAATGCTAAGAGTCAAGAACAAGGCAACACAAAAGATGTTAAATATTAAATACCCTTCGTCCGCTGAAGCATTATCTCCTCAAGGGTTTAATGAACTTCGGACGAAGGTCACAAACATAACATTACGAAGGTAATAAAAATAATATAAAATGATGCAAAATGTAGAATATTAAAGATAAATATGTTGGAGATAAATGACACCATTCACATATTTATCATCTGAATCTAAAATGTTTGGGTACAATGTTCAAGGTATGCTTATACCTTCGCCTTGACAAGCAATAATTCTCGAGTGATGCTCTTGCAATTACAGGAATGCCTGAACAGTAAAGGAATACTGTTCACTATTTATAAGCACAGGACACAGCCTGTGAGGAATTACAATCATGCCCTTCATAAAAGTTTACAACAATGACTCAGACCCCTACGGGCTAAAAGGTCATTCTATCTTTAAGTCGGTTCGACCCTTCATCTTCGGATATGTTATAACCCCGAAGCTTCATGAATGATACCTTCGTCATCATGTACGAGCGGCTTCAGCCGCAGCTGTTTCTTTCTGCAGGACCTTCGGCGACGAAGCATGGTCCCAACAACAGGTGATGATGAGGATGATGGTTTTGATTATGATTATGGTAATGGTTTCTGGTATTCTTTCCGTTTGGAAAGAGTACTTTTGGGTTAACAACTTGGGTTAATGCTAAAACCTGGCTCTCTACTAGTAATAATAACCTGACCAACTAAAAGCAACTGCTTGACTTAACCCCACACAAAGCTAGTCCACTACGGCCAAACGGGATAATTGCTGAGTATGTTGATGTGTACTCACCCTTGCTTTACACACTAAACCCCTTAGGTTGTCCACGTTGCAACCACTGCTCAGGAGAAGATGAAGCCGTGGAGGGGGACTTCCAGGAGTTCCAAGAGTACGATGAGTTCTAGGCATGGGTTAGCGGCAAACCCCCAGTCGGCTGCCTGTGAAGGCCGCGTTTATCTACGTTTCTTTTCCGCACTTTGATAATTGTTAATGACTATGTGGATATCTCTGACATCATGATGTAATCGACTATTAATATCTTTTATGTTATTTTTCGAGCATTGTATGATGATGTCCGGTTATGTAACTGTTGTATACGTGAATTGCTAATCCTGGCACATACATGGTTCGCATTCGGTTTGCCTTCTAAAACCGGGTGTGACAAAAACGCTATAGTGCGGAATAGTGCCGCGATAGAAGTTAGAGCGTAGAAGTCAGAGGTCATCGGGCTGTCCGGTGCAGCAAAAAGACAAACACCTACAACCGTCAACTGCTCTGAACCCTAACGGACACACTGACGTGGCGCGCACCGGACTGTGAACAGTGATTGTCCGGTGGCGCACCGGATTGTCCGGTGCGCCCATCGCCAGTAGCCCTTGCCAACGGCTAGGAAGTGGTTGGGGGCTATAAATACCCCCAACCACCTCATTCATTGGTATTCAAGTTTTCAGAAGTTCACATTCAATACAAGAGTTATAGCATTCACTCCAAGACACAAAATTCCAAAGATCAAATCCTCTCCAAGTCCCAAATTCATCTCAACCACTTAGTGACTTGAGAGAGAGAGTTTTTGTGTTCATTTGCGCTCTTGTCGCTTGGATTGCCTTTCTTCCTTCCTCACTTCTTCTCTAAGTGCTTGTAAAGCTAAGTAAGAGACACCAAGTGTGTGGTGGTCCTTGCGGGGTCTTAGTGACCCATATGATTAAGGAAAAAGCTCACTAGGTCTAAGTGACCGTTTGAGAGAGAGGGAAAGGGTTAAAATAGACCCGGCCTTTATGGCCTCCTCAACGGGGACTAGGTTCTTTGGAACCTAATCTCGGTAAAACAAATCACCGTGTCTACACACTTTGATTCTCACTTGATTTGTTTGCCCTCTTTCCTCTCTCCAACGTTTCCTTGCTAGTATTAATTTGAGTTTGCTCCCACACGTCACCTGCATCCTTTGAGCAACTTTTAGCAAGAGAAACATTCTTTCGGACTTGAATTTAATTCTAACGCTAACCCCGGCCCTAGTGTGTGTTTGAAGTTTATAAATTTCAGGTTTCGCCTATTCACCCCCCTCTAGGTGACTTTCAATTGGTATCGAAGTCAGTGCTTCATTAAGAGCCTAACCAATTCGAAGTGATGTCTGGAGATCACTGAAAGTTCCCTTTGCTCGGGAACAGGATCTGGATGTCGCCTAGAGGGGGGTGAATAGGCGAATAATAATTATCTCTTTAAAACTGGAAATTCTTACTCTAATCGAAGGCTGGATCGCAGTGGAATGAGAGACCCTTCGAGTAGGTTATAGCGGAATAGAAGTTCCTGTCTTTAAAATACCCTGCACTTCAAATATAGCTTGTACCACAAATAAGTATTGAAGTGCAGATAAAAAGAGTGAGTAAGGCAGAGAATCAGCACACAATACAGAGCAGAGCACACATACACATGGATTTATCCCGAGGTTTGGCCAAGCCTGAAATGCTTGCCTAGTCCTCGTTGGAGTTAGCCACACCTGGGCTTGGAGTCTATTTCAACTCCTTCCTCCGTTTGCTCAGATCTGTAAATGTGACAGATAGAGCCTTCCACTATGTTGATGTTAGTTACAGCAATGTTGTGGCTGCTTAAAATCTTCTCGATAGCACTCCAGCAGGGTAACAATGCGCTCAATATTTTGCTCTAGCTCTCAGCAACACTTCCCCTCTCTCTAAAGGCTTATAACTTAGCCTCTACACAAACTAGAGAGATACACAAGAGAGGGAGAGAGAGAATTGATCCAAATGATGTATGCACTTGTTGGCTGCTCTTGTGTATTTGTTGGAGGCACCTAGGGGTCCCTTTTATAGTCCCAAGGGGCATAGGAGTCGTTGGAATTCCATTTGGAAAGCCATCCTTGCCTTCTGTCGGGTGGCGCACCGGACAGTCCGAGTCACTGTAGATGGTCCAGTGCCGATCTCCTTCCTTTTCTGGCGTAGACGACCATTGCACCTCTGGGCCTGTTAGCGCACCGGACACTGTCCAGTATACACCGGACAGTCCGGTGCCCCTGCCGACCGTTGGTGCGGGCCACGCGTCGCCCGCGGATTGTGCGGCCGACCGTTGGCTCACCAGACAGTCCGGTGCACCACCGGACAGTCTAGTGAATTATAGCCACGTCGCCCATCTCTTTTCCCGAGAGCGCCTAGTTGATGCCGAGCCAGCCTGGGGCACCAGACACTGTCCGGTGCGCCACCGGACAGTCCGGTGCGCCAGGCCAGAGCTGATGTTGGTTGTACACAACCAACTCTTCTTCAATTCAAATCTTCTCTGCTTGGCTCTATTTCTAGCACTTAGATAAACATGTTAGTACTCAAAAACAATTTACTGAGTCCAGAAACATACCTTGTTTACTTCTAGAGCTTGATCTTGAGCTATATGACTTACACCACATTATTGTAGATGTTACCTCATTGGTTGTAAGTCATGTCATTATGTAGTGATCCTTGATGCACCGTAACTCTTCTTAACTCGATCAACCTTGACTTTGCAAGTCTTCTTCTTCACCCCTGGCTTTGGGTTCCTGGTCTCCTTGACCTTCTCCCGTGCACTCCGTACCTCGAAGCTCTTCTTGCCTCCATCCTTGGCTTGATTGGTTGTCTCTGAGTTACGCACATCGAGTCTCACTTAAGCAATACCCATCTCACTTGTGATGTCCACTATCTATAGATAATCTAGTCTTTGGACCATCACACTTGTTCACTTGTGTTGAACCCTGTTAGCTTTGCATTAAGCACCTATTCAACACTTAGCACACTTGTTAGTCCTTTAATTGGGTTGTCATCTAAACACCAAAACCCACAAGAGAGCTTTCAATCTCCCCCTTTTTGGTGATTGATGGCAACACAATTAAAGCTTACACAAGAATAAGATTTAAAGCACAAATTTTGAATTCTAAGTTTATAGAATGCTCCCCCTAAATATATGCTTACATTAAAATCTCAACTTTGGCCTTATATGCCAAATTGCACATACTTAGGCTAATTCGAAGAATAACTACACCTTAGCACCCGTGGGATGTATTGTGTCAAGAATTAAACTGTGATGCATATAACACACAAATGCACAGAATAAGAGTTAAACACCAATTAAATAGATATACCATAGGAATATCAACCTACCACTATTCACCATTAAGATACCAATTTAAAGCACCAGAACCACATGAATATATATTACAGGACAAACACAATAGATACAATTGATTCATATCAACGGAAGCACTAATTATTCATTATCACCATATAATACAACAAGAAGCATATGATAAGTATTATTAACAAAACTAACACATTCTTCCTTAAGATCAAAGGAACTCAAGGAAACCTCTAAAAATAATCTTCACCCTCTTCACACTTAAGATAAGCTTTCCTCTCAGATCGAGGTAAGCTTTAATGCACAAATTCTCCCCCTTTGACATCAAACACCAAAACTATATTCAAGCAAGAACATAGGATGATGTCAAGGGACAGCAGGGTATTAAGCAGGTAAAATGCAACACACTAACATTACTCCCCCTTACACATTAAACATATGCAACACAAGCATTGGAGGAAAATTAAGGTACAAATACGCAAAAGGTCAATACCTCCTTTTGTACTTTTACCATGTTATGGTGTACTTTCCATCTAAGTAGGCGGAGTTCCTTTTGCCATCAATTTAAGATTTCCATCTTGAAAGTTTTATCTCTAGGGAGCTCCTTCACACTTGTGTCTGATCCTTTATCCTGATCTTTTCTTGTTGAACTTTAGATACCAATTACTCACAACTTTAGATACCAATTACTTGACTTGTGGAGGTACCTAGGTCCTGATTGCTCCATTTCTTGCTCATCTTCCCTTTTCCACCTTGAGACTATATAGGATCACTCAAGAAACAGTTAGTCTCAAAAGACACAAGTTATGTGTGCTCCCCCTAAAGTTGTGCATCAAGTATTTGAATGACTTGCACCTTGCACATTCTAGCGTCCTCAGAACTAGAGGGGATCACAACATACCTTGGTCTAGGCATAATATATCAATTGCATCACAAAAAGATACCAATTGAATAGATGACATAATACAACTTATGACTAGTGGAAACAATGCATGCCTCAAGGTATATAACATTTTAAAAGCAACCTAGGCACACTTCACACATGATGATCATTGCAACACATATACCAATTAAAAAACGACAAGATCATGCATATAAAGCACAATGTCTAAGCACACGATGATTAAGAAGTATTTTCTTAGGTACACCAAAGGAAACAACATTTTAAAGCATAAAGCACCTAAGCCAAGATACTACCAATTGAAAGGCAAGAACATAGCTATGATCACAATCAACGGAACTTCAAGATATTCAAAGAAATTGCATAGTTCCATTCTCCATACCTTTGCCTTTTACCTGAATGCCATGAGATTCATTCTTTTAGGTAGTGTGGAGTGAGAGCACCTGTTGTCACCAATTTAGGGCTTCTTTTGCTCATGCACCTCATAGCTCAAGAGGGTGCATTAGAAACATAACATGGATTTCTTGTTTTGGTATACACAGAGTACCAAGACAAAGTAATCATGTGAACATGGACTAAATAAAACTATCATGCTTGCACATAGGTTAATCATTAAAAACCACATAGCATGACTTACAAAAAGATACAGGTTTATCCACATACACCAAGAGAGTTAATCATGGTGGATATATCAAATAAAAAGCTACCCATTGAACGATTCAAGAGATATAACCTATAAAGCACACAGTCACGATTGAGCAAGCATGATTATGATCTTGGAAATCATGGATCATTAATTGAAAGATATTCAACACAGGCAATCTCAAAAGCATAACTACTCCAAGGATAGGTATAGCACGACAATCCAACTTAAAAGCAATGCTGATTAGAAATAATGCACTTAAGATACACGGGTATCGTCCTTTGGAGAGCAAGTTGCAGATTCTCATCAAAGTCCTTTGCTTGATTCACCAATAATGATTAAGGACCTCTACAGCTTATTTAACTTGAGATGAACATGGGATTAGTATTGCACAATAATTCAACCTTGGGTCAATAAATAGACAATAAGATTGACAGCTTAAGCATAGAGTTTGAATTAACCATCTTAAGCTCTCCTAGGGTCTCCAGTCCATCTTGAGGCACCTGCATGGTATAGTTGGCACAGTTTGGTACCCATCTCGGGATGGGTCCATAACGTTCATCTAAAAGAGCCTTTGGTACCCAAATAGCATTTGTGCTAGTTCTAGGTGATCTCGTTACTGATCTAGCACAAGTGTATGATTTGGGTCTCCTAAGCGAATAGCATTGAGATAAATTTACTTGCTTAGGAACTTACCCTTCTTACATACCTTAGGTAGATGACCATGCTCACCACACATGTAGCAGAAGTGTCGCTCAACCTGACATGATGCTTGCTGTTTGTCCTTTTTCTTAGTGAGGGTCATCTTGGAGGGTGCACGTCTTTGATTCTTTATGAGCGGACATGAAGTGATCATATGGTCCTTATCGTTGCATCCAAAACATCTCATCATTCCTTCATCCTTGTCTTTATGTGGACAAGACGCAATGAAGTGGCCTAATTCCTTGCACTTGAAGCACCTCCTTTTTCCTCTTCCCTTTTTGCTCTTGGATGACATAGAGAGATGATTAGTGCAAACAACATGACTAATTGAATCTTTATCCTTTTCTTGTTTCATGTTGATTGCTTCACTTATTGCCTTAGGAACTTCTTTCTCGTAGAGTTTGACCCTTGTTGCGGTTTCTCCTTCCTCAAGCTTCTTCACCACATGCTCGTAGATATCTTGAGGAAGTCGAGCATAGCGTCTTCTTGAAAGGGAAATGTGCCTTTAGGCTATTTCTATAATGTTTTGGTGATTAAGTGCCCAACACATAATCTTTGAGTTGTTATGTGCCAAACAAGCAAAAAGTGCAAATCATGTAACAAGGTACGTTTCTAGACTTAGTACATTGTTTTGAGTACTAACACATTTTGTCTAAATGCTAGAAACAGGGAGAAAAGAATTAGAAAAAGACTTGGCTTCGTGCAGCCAAATCTCAGCTCAGTCTGGCACACCGGACTGTCCGGTGGTGCACTGGACAGTGTCCGGTGCGCCAGGCTGGTTTCCAGTGAACTGGCCGCTCTCGGGAAAAGTTTGGCGGCGTACGGTTATAATTCACCGGACTGTCCGGTGAGCCAACGATCGCCAGCGCAACGGTCGGCCGCGCAATCCGCGGGAGACGCGTGGCCCGCACCAACGGTCGGCAGGGGGCACCGGACTATCCGGTGTGCACCGGATAGTGTCCGGTGCGCCAACTGGCCCGGAGCTGCAACGGTCATCTACGCCAGAAAAGGAAGGAGATCGGCACCGGACCGTCTACAATGACTGTCCGGTGGCGCACCGGAATGTCCGGTGCGCCACTCGACAGAAGGCAAGGATGGCCTTCCTTGTTGGCCTCCAACGGCTCCTAGCTTCCTTGGGGCTATAAAAGGGACCCCTAGGCGCATGGAGGAGCTACACAAGCATTCACTAAGCATCCTAAGGCATCCAGACTTCGTTCCCGCGCATTCGTTTCGTTGTGCTAGAGATCTAAGCTCTATTCGAGTCAAGGACTCCCTGTGTTGTCATTTGAGCTCAAGTCTTCTCTTGTGTGCGTGGGTGTGTTGCGATTTGTGTCTTGTGTGTGTTGCTCATCCCAACCTTACTCCATGCTTTCATTGTGATCTTTGTTGTAAGGACGAGAGACTCCAATCTTGTGGAGATTCCTTGCAAACGGGAATAATCATCTCAAGGAAAAACCGTGGTATTCAAGTTGATCATTGGATCACTTGAAAGGGGTTGAGTGCAACCCTCGTCCATTGGGACGCCACAACGTGGAAGTAGGCAAGTGTTACTTGGCCGAACCACGGGATACAAATCGCGTGTCTTGTGTTGATCTTTCTGTGATTGTCTTGTCCACAAGAATTCGCTTCTCAACTACTTAGTCGCACTAAAATTTCTATAACCAAGTTTTGTGGCTATTTAGTGTTGAATTCTACAGGATCACCTATTCACCCCCCCCCCTCTAGGTGCGCTCAATTGGTATCGGAGCCGTTCTCTTCACATAAGCGACTAATCGCCCGAAGAGATGGATCCTAAGGGAAAGGGGATGGTGGTCAACGATAAGGAGAAGGAGTCCATCTTCAACGAGCCAAGAGATGACAAGCCCACTGACTCTGGCTCGAGTCACAAGAAGAAGGACGGGAAGAAGAAGAGGTGCATCAAGAAGATCGTCTACTATGACAGCGATGAATCTTCTTCTTCTTCACCAAGAGACGACGATGATGATTCGTCTAAAAAGAAACTGGTTAATCAAAACTATTCATTTGATTATTCTCGTATTCCATTCAATTCTAATGCTCATTTGCTATCAATTCCACTTGGTAAACCTCCACATTTTGATGGAGAAGACTACTCTTTTTGGAGTCATAAAATGCGTAGTCACTTATTTTCTCTCCATCCTAGTATTTGGGAGATAGTTGAAAATGGAATACATTTTGATAGTACGGATAACCCTGTGTTTATTAATGAGCAAATTCATAAGAATGCACAAGCTACCACTGTTTTGCTAGCATCCTTGTGCAGGGATGAGTACAACAAAGTGAGCGGCTTGGACAACGCCAAGCAAATCTAGGACACCCTCAAGATTTCTCATGAGGAAACGATGCCACCATGATCACCGAAATGGAGTTGGTGGAAGGCGAGCTGGGAAGGTTCGCGATGATCAGGGGAGAGGAGCCAACACAAACATACAACAGGCTCAAGACCCTGGTCAACAAGATTAGAAGCTATGGAAGCACAAGATGGACGGACCACGACGTCGTCCGGCTAATGCTCAGGTCCTTTACAGTTATTGATCCCCATCTTGTGAATCTTATCCATGAAAATCCCAGGTATACAAAGATGACACCCGAGGAGATACTCGGAAAATTTGTAAGTGGGTGCATGATGGTTAAAGAGGCAAGGTATGTAGATGACGCCTTGAACGGCCCACTGCCTGTCTACGAGCCGCAACCTGTTGCTCTCAAGGCAACAAGCAGTAAGGAGGCACAACCAAGCAAGGTAGCTCAAGTGGAGGCTGTCGGCCTTAACGAAGATGAGATGGCGCTTATCATAAAGCGCTTCAAGACTCCACTTAAAGGACGAAAGGAGTACCCCAACAAGAACAAAACAAGGGGAAAGTGCTCCTGCTTCAAATGCGGTAAGACTGGTCACTTTATTGCAAATTGTCCCGATAATGATAGTGACCAGGGACAAGAAAAGAGCGGGAAGAAGGAGAAAAAGAAGAGCTATAGGAAGGCAAAGGGCGAGGCGCACCTTGGAAAGGAATGGGACTCGGACTGCTCCTCTTCCGACTCCGATGACGAAGGACTCGCTACCTCGGCCTTCAACAAGTCTTCTCTCTTCCCCAACGAACGCCACACTTGCCTCATGGCCAAGGAGAAGAAGGTAAGTATTCGAGATACCCCTAAGTACACTACTTCTAGCGATGATGATTCTAGTGATGATGAAGTAGATTATACTGATTTATTTAAGGGTTTAGATAGAGCTAAAGTAGATAAAATCAATGAATTAATTGATGCTTTAAATGATAAGGATAGATTGTTAGAAAAACAAGAGGATATCTTATATGAGGAGCATGATAAATTTGTTAGTGTGCAAAAATCTCTTGCCTTTGAGATTAAGAGGAATGAAATGCTATCCTCTGAGTTATCTGCTTGCCATGAAACTGTGTCTAGTTTAAAGAGTTTAAATAATGATTTAAATGCTAAGCTAGAGGAAGCTAATAAATCTAGTTCATGTGTAGAGCATGTTAGTATTTGTAATAGATGTAAGGACTTTGATGTTAATGCTTGTAATGAACATCTCATTGCTATTACAAAATTGAATGATGAAGTGGCAAGTCTTAATGCTCAACTTAAGACTTGCAAAAATGATCTTGATAAATTGAAATTTGCTAGGGATGCCTACATAATTGGTAGACACCCTTCCATTAAGGATGGACTTGGTTTTCGAAAGGAAACCAAGAACTTAACAAGCCAAAAGGCTCCCGTTCTCAATAAGGAGAAAGGGAAGGCTCTTATGGCTAGTAGTTTTCAAAAGTGTCATGCCTACATGTATGATAGAAAATATTCTAGGAATGCTCATAGGAATTATGATCATAATGCTTTAGATTCACATGCTATGTTTGCCTCTAGCTCTACTTTTGTGCATGGTAGAAGTAGGCCTAGGAAAAATCATGTTGTGCATCATATGCCTAGGAGAGTATGTAATGAGCCTTCTACCATTTACCATGCTTGCAATACTTCATTTACGCTCTTATGTAAGAATGGAAAAGTAGTTGCTAGAAAGTTGAGATCCAAATGCAAGGGAGACAAGACTTGTATTTGGGTTCTAAAGGCTATTGTGACTAACCTTGTAGGACCCAACAAGAGTTGGGTACCTAAAACCCAAGTGTAAATTGCCTTGCAGGTTTATGCATCCGGGGGCTCAAGCTAGATTATCGACAGCGGATGCACAAACCACATGATGGGGGAGAAGAAGATGTTCACCTCCTATGTCAAGAACAAGGATTCCCAGCATTCGATCATCTTTGGAGATGGGAACCAAGGCAAGGTTAAAAGATTGGGAAAGATAGCCATTTCATCCGAGCATTCTATATCCAATGTGTTCTTAGTTGAATCGCTCGGGTACAACTTATTGTCTGTGAGTCAATTATGTAACATGGGTTATAATTGTCTATTTACCAATATAGATGTATCTGTCTTTAGAAGGAGTGATGGTTCATTAGCGTTTAAGGGTGTACTAGACGGCAAATTCTACTTAGTTGATTTTTCGAAAGAGGAGGCCGATCTAGATGCATGCTTAATAGCTAAGACTAGTATGGGCTGGCTGTGGCATCACCGTCTAGCACATGTTGGGATGAAGAACCTTCATAAACTTCTAAAGGGAGAACATGTGTTAGGACTAACCAATGTATGTTTCAAAAAAGATAGACCTTGTGCAGCTTGTCAGGCAGGGAAACAGGTGGGAAGCACTCATCACAACAAGAATGTGATGACAACATCAAGACCACTAGAGCTTCTTCACATGGACCTCTTCGGACCCGTCGCCTACCTTAGCATCGGGGGAAGTAAGTATGGTCTAGTAATTATTGATGATTTTTCCCGCTTCACTTGGGTGTTCTTTTTGTAGGATAAATCAGAAACCCAAGGGACCATAAAGCGCTTTCTAAGGAGGGCTCAAAATGAATTTGAGCTCAAGGTGAAAAAGATAAGAAGTGACAACGGGCCCGAGTTCAAGAATCTGCAAGTAAAGGAGTATCTTGAGAAGGAAGGCGTCAAGCACGAGTTCTCCGCTCCCTACACACCACAACAAAACGGTGTGGTAGAGAGGAAGAATAGGATGCTTATCGACATGGCGAGGATGATGCTTGGAGAGTTCAAGACACCCAAGCGGTTTTGGTCGGAAGCTGTGAACACAGTCTGCCACGCCATAAACCGGCTATATCTGCATCGCCTCCTCAAGAAGACCTCCTACGAACTTCTTACCGGTAACAAACCCAATGTCTCTTACTTTTGTGTATTTGGGAGCAAATGCTACATTTTTGTGAAGAAAGGTAGACATTCTAAATTTGCTCCCAAGGCTGTAGAAGGGTTTTTACTAGGGTATGACTCAAATACAAAGGCGTATAGAGTCTTCAACAAATCATCAGGTTTGGTTGAAGTCTCTAGCGACGTTGTATTTGATAAGACTAATGGCTCTCCAAGAGAGCAAGTTGATCTTTATGACATAGATGAAGATGATGTTCCAACGGCCGCAATGCGCACGATGGCGATTGGAGATGTGTGACCACAGGAACAACAGGAGCAAGATCAGCCTTCTTCCTCAACAATAGTGCATCCCCAACTCAAGATGATGGACAGGTTCCTCAAGAAGAAGCGCATGATCAAGGGGGAGCATAAGAAGAACAAGTTATGGAGGAAGAAGCACCACTGGCCCCTCCAACTCAAGTCCGAGCGACGATCCAAAGAAATCACCCCGTCAATCAGATTCTGGGTGACATAAGCAAGGGAGTAACGACTCGCTCAAGATTAGCTAATTTTTGTGAGCATTACTCGTTTGTCTCTTCTATTGAGCCTTTCAGGGTAGAAGAGGCCTTGCAGGATCCAAACTGGGTGTTGGCCATGCAGGAAGAGCTCAACAACTTCAAGAGGAATGAAGTTTGGAGCCTAGTGCCACGTCCCAAGCAAAATGTTGTGGGAACCAAGTGGGTGTTCCGCAACAAGCAAGACGAGCACGGGGTGGTGACACGAAACAAGGCTCGACTTGTGGCAAAAGGTTATGCCCAAGTCGCAGGTTTGGATTTCAAGGAGACTTTTGCTCCTGTGGCTAGGCTAGAGTCTATTCGAATATTATTAGCTTATGCCGCTCACCACTCTTTCAGGTTGTTTCAAATGGATGTGAAGAGCGCTTTCCTCAACGGGCCAATCAAGGAGGAGGTATACATGGAACAACCCCCTGGCTTTGAAGATGACAGGTACCCCGACCATGTGTTTAAGCTCTCTAAGGCGCTCTATGGACTTAAGCAAGCCCCAAGAGCATGGTATGAATGCCTTAGAGATTTCTTAATTGCTAATGCTTTCAAGGTTGGGAAGCTGATCCCACTCTTTTCACTGAGACTTGTGATGGTGACCTTTTTGTGTGCCAAATTTATGTCGATGACATAATATTTGGTTCTACTAACCAAAAGTCTTGTGAGGAGTTTAGTAGGGTGATGACTCAAAAGTTTGAGATGTCAATGATGGGCGAGTTGAACTACTTCCTTGGGTTCCAAGTGAAGCAACTCAAGGACGGCACCTTCATCTCCCAAACGAAGTACACTCAAGATCTTCTCAAGAGGTTTGGGATGAAGGACACCAAGCCCACAAAGACACCAATGGGAACCAACGGACATGTCGACCTCAACAAAGGAGGTAAGTCCGTTGATCAAAAGGCATACCAGTCTATGATAGGTTCCTTGCTTTATTTATGTGCTAGTAGACCGAACATTATGCTTAGTGTATGCATGTGTGCTAGATTTCAATCCGACCCCAAGGAATGTCACTTTGTGGCCGTTAAGCGAATTCTTAGGTATTTAGTTGCTATGTCTTGCTTCGGGATCTGGTATCCAAAGGGGTCTACTTTTGACTTGATTGGATATTCAGACTCCGATTATGTTGGATGCAAGGTTGATAGGAAGAGTACATCAGGGATGTGCCAATTCCTAGGAAGGTCCCTGGTGTCTTAGAGTTCAAAGAAACAAACCTTCGTTGCCCTATCCACCGCTGAGGCCGAGTATGTTGCCGCAGGACAGTGTTGCGCGCAACTACTTTGGATGAGGCAAACCCTCCAGGACTTTGGCTACAATCTGAGCAAAGTCCCACTCCTATGTGACAATGAGAGTGCAATCCACATAGCGGATAATCCTATTGAACACAGTCGCACTAAGCACATAGACATCCGGCATCACTTTTTGAGAGACCACCAGCAAAAGGGAGATATCGAGGTGTTTCATGTTAGCACCGAGAACCAGCTAGTCGATATCTTTATCAAGCCATTAGATGAGAAAACCTTTTGCAGGTTGCGTAGTGAGCTAAATGTCTTAGATTCGCATAACTTGGATTGATCTATAGCATACATGTGTTCTATGCCTTTGATCATGTTACTTTATACATTTATGTAATTTGTTGCTTATTTATGGTGCTCAAGTTGTGCAAGGGATCCCCGGACCTCACAAGTCCATGTGTGAATGATGCACATATTCATGGGGAGATGTGCTACAACTTGACCCTTTGAGACTAACATTTGTGTTTGAGTATACTTGATGTAGTCTCAAAGGTGCATTGAAAGGGAAAGGTGAACTTGTACCATGCAAAGACTTCCACTGCACTCCGGTATTAGTGTAATTAACTCCAAGTCCATATCTATGCTCTTATTGCCTTTTTGCTCTTAATTGACAATTTTGGTGAGGCAATGGGGTTAAAGGGCCAAGAATGATCTCATTTTGGTGCTTAATGCCAAAGGGGGAGAAATTAAGGCCAAAGCAAATGGATCAGCTACCACTTGTGAATTTTGAAAACAATAGAGTTAGAACTTTTGATTTAGTCAAAATACTCTTATTGCAAAATTTGGTCTCTTGTGGGGAAGAATTTTGATTATGAGAACAAGGGGGAGTTTTTAGCACTTGATCAATTTCACTCTTGCATTATCTCTCTTTGTTCCCAAACAAGTGTGTTTGACTTAGAGATAGGAAAATGAATTTGATTTGCAAAAACAAACCAAGTGGTGGCAAAGAATGATCCAAATATGTCAAAACTTGTGCAAAAACAATTTGGTCCTCATTTTGCATTGATATTGCACTTTTTGGTTGCTTTTTGAGGTGTTGGCATAAATCACCAAAAAGGGGGAGATTGAAAGGGAAATGGTGCCTTTAGGCCATTTCTATAATGTTTTGGTGATTAAGTGCCCAACACATAATCTTTGAGTTGTTATGTGCCAAACAAGCAAGAAGTGCAAATCATGTAACAAGGTACGTTTCTAGACTTAGTACATTGTTTTGAGTACTAACACATTTTGTCTAAATGCTAGAAACAGGGAGAAAAGAATTAGAAAAAGACTTGGCTTCGTGCAGACAAATCTTAGCTCAGTCTAGCACACCGGATGTCCGGTGGTGCACCGGACAGTGTTCGGTGTGCCAGGCTGGTTTTTGGTGAACTGGCCGCTCTCGGGAAAAGTTTGGCGGCGTACGGCTATAATTCATCGGACTGTCCGGTGGTGCACCGAACTGTCCGGTGAGCCAACGGTCGGCCGCGCAATCCGCGGGCGACGCATGGCCCGCACCAACGGTCGGCAGGGGGCACCAGACTGTCCGGTGTGCACCAGGCAGTGTCCGGTGCGCCAACTGGCTCGAAGCTGCAACGGTCGTCTGCGCCAGAAAAGGAAGGAGATCGGCCCCGGACCGTCTACAGTGACTGTCCGGTGGCGCACCGGACTGTCCGGTGCGCCACTCGACAGAAGGCAAGGATGGCCTTCCTTGTTGGCCTCCAACGGCTCCTAGCTGCCTTGGGGCTATAAAAGGGACCCCTAGGCATATGGAGGAGCTACACAAGCATTCACTAAGCATCCTAAGGCATCCAGACTTTGTTCCTGCGCATTCGTTTTGTTGTGCTAGAGATTTGAGCTCTATTCGAGTCAATGACTCCCTGTGTTGTCATTTGAGCTCAAGTCTTCTCTTGTGTGCGTGGGTGTGTTGCGATTTGTGTCTTGTGTGTGTTGCTCATCCCAACCTTGCTCCGTGCTTTCATTGTGATCTTTGTTGTAAGGGCGAGAGACTCCAATCTTGTGGAGATTCCTCGCAAACAGGAATAATCATCTCAAGAAAAAACCGTGGTATTCAAGTTGATCATCAAATCACTTGAAAGGGGTTGAGTGCAACCCTTGTCCATTGGGACGCCACAACGTGGAAGTAGGCAAGTGTTACTTGGCCGAACCACGGGATAAAAATCGCGTGTCTTGTGTTGATCTTTCTGTGATTGTCTTGTCCACAAGAATTCGCTTCTCAACTACTTAGTCGCACTAACATTTCTATAGCCAAGTTTTGTGGCTATTTAGTGTTGAATTTTACAGGATCACCTATTCCCCCCCCCTCTAGGTGCTCTCACTTCTCCTCATTTGGCTTTGTTTCTTGTTCCCAAGCAATTTTCTTTTTGACCCTACAACTTGTTGCTCAATCAAAGATTGGCCTTTCTTGGGGCAGTAGAGGTCAGCACATGATGATATTTTAACTAATTGATCACTTATGCAAGAATGTAGTTCACATGAGTTTAAACTAGTAATTACTACCTCATAAGCAATATCGAGCATGATATGGTCATCAACTAATTCATTATGAGAATAAGATAGCATATCATATTTTTCACTTAGAGCAATTTTTTCTAAATTTATCATTTCTACTTGACTCTTAAGCATAGAATTCTCAGTTTTAAGTTGAGCAACATCAGATAATATATCATGATTATTTCTTTGCTCAAATAAAACAGATTCATACCGTTGGACCAAATTATAATGAGAGCACTTTAGCTCCTCATGTTCTTTGGTCATCTTCTCCAGGTTGTCGTTTGTTTTAATGAGAGTCTCCTCTAGCCTGAGAAGCGTCTTGCCTTGTTCCTTGTTCCTCCTCAACAGCTTAACCAAGAGCACTTTGTCTTCTTTGTTGAGATGGGTGTAGAACCGGTGTATTTCCTCTTCTTCCACATCGTCGGTCTCATTTTCCCTGTCATTATTATCAGTGGAAGCAATACAGGAAAATGTACCTTGTGGTGATGAAGACTCATCCTCGCTATCATCCTCATATTCCTCCTCATCATCTCTTTCGTCTCCACTATCATCGTTAGCAACAAGACATGTATAACTAGTGGGAGATGAACCTGTCGGTGAGGTGGATCCATCACTTGGTGTCCATCGTTCTTGTTATTCTCCCTTGGACAAGTTAGTACCACCAGCAATAGAGGGAGCAGAAGCAGTGCATATGGACTTATAAAATTTCAACTTAATTTTAGTCCATAGATCATGAGCATCAACAAATAAATCACTATCACTACTCATCATGGCAAAATAAGCACCTCTAGAAAGAGAGTCAACTAAGATATTGCAAGCATGGTGATTGAGAGATAGACATCTTAGTTCAGCATTAGAAGGATTTTTACTAATATCAGAGGGAAAAATACTTCTACTAAAGATCTGTCTCAAATCAGGATCTATATGCATGAAAGCATTATAAATAGAGACAGACCAAGATTTATAATTAGAACCATCGCCTAGAAGCAGTTCTAGAGTTACCTCTTGTGACGACATCATCATCTCCGGACGGCTAAGCCCACACTAGAGAGGCCTAGCTCCGATACCAATTGAAAGTTCCCTTTGCCCGAGAACAGGATCTGGATGTCGCCTAGAGGGGGGGTGAATAGGCGAACAGTAATTATCTCTTTAAAACTGGAAATTCTTACTCTACTAGAAGGCTGGATCGCAGTGGAATGAGAGACCCTTCGAGTAGGTTATAGCGGAATAGAAGTTCCTGTCTTTAAAATACCCTGCACTTCAAATATAGCTTGTACCACAAATAAGTATTGAAGTGCAGATATAAAGAGTGAGTAAGGCAGAGAATTAGCACACAATACAGAGCAGAGCACACATACACATGGATTTATCCCGAGGTTTGGCCAAGCCTGAAATGCTTGCCTAGTCCTCGTTGGAGTTAGCCACACCTGGGCTTCGAGTCTATTTCAACTCCTTCCTCTGTTTGCTCAGATCTGTCAATGTGATAGATAGAGCCTTCCACTATGTTGATGTCAGTTATAGCAATGTCGTGGCTGCTTACAATCTTCTCGTCAGCACTCCAGCAGGGTAACAATGCGCTCAAGATTTTGCTCTAGCTCTCAGCAGCACTTCCCCTCTCTCTAAAGGCTTATAACTTAGCCTCTACACAAACTAAAGAGATACACAAGAGAGGGAGAGAGAGAATTGATCCAAATGATGTATGCACTTATTGGCTGCTCTTGTGTATTTGTTGGAGGCGCCTAGGGGTCCCTTTTATAGTCCCAAGGGGCATAGGAGCCATTGGAATTCCATTTGGAAAGCCATCCTTGCCTTCTGTCGGGTGGCGCACCGGACAGTCCGGTGCACCACCGGACAGTCACTGTAGACGGTCTGGTGTCGATCTCCTTCCTTTTCTGGCGCAGACGACCGTTGCACCTCCAGGCCAGTTGGCGCACCGGATACTGTCTGATATACACTGGACAGTTCGGTGCCCCCTGCCGACCGTTGGTGCGGGCCACGTGTCGCTCGTGGATTGCGCGGCCGACCGTTGCGCTGGTGACCGTTGGCTCACCGAACAATCCGGTGCACCACCGGACAGTCCGGTGAATTATAGCCACATCGCCCATCTCTTTTCCCGAGAGCGCCTAGTTGACGTCAAGCCAGCCTGGGGCACCGGACACAGTCCGGTGCGCCACCAGACAGTCCGGTGTGCCAGGCCAAAGCTGATGTTAGTTGTACACAACCAACTCTTCTTCAATTCAAATCTTCTCTGCTTGGCTCTGTTTCTAGCACTTAGATAAACATGTTAGTACTCAAAAACAATTTACTAAGTCTAGAAACATACCTTGTTTACTTCTAGAGCTTGATCTTGAGCTATATGACTTACACCACATTATTGTAGATGTTACCTCATTGATTGTAAGTCATGTCATTATGTAGTGATCCTTGACACACCATAACTCTTCTTAACTCGATCAACCTTGACTTTGCAAGTCTTGTTCTTCACCCCTAGCTTTGGGTTCCTGGTCTCCTTGACCTTCTCCCGTGCACTCGGTACCTCAAAGCTCTTCTTGCCTACATCCTTGGCTTGATCGGTTGTCTCTGAGTTACGCACATTGAGTCTCACTTAAGCAATGTCCATCTTACTTGTGATGACCACTATCTATAGATAATCTAGTCTTTGGACCATCACACTTGTTCACTTGTGTTGAACCCTGTTAGCTTTGCATTAAGCACTTGTTCAACACTTAGCACACTTGTTAGTCCTTTAATTGGGTTGTCATCTAAACACCAAAACTCACAAGAGAGCTTTCAATCACGCCAAGAGGGAGATCATGACTGGCGAAAAGCCCACAGCCTCGGGGAAGACTCTCTCAAGAGAGTCCGACAACAAATATAAGGAGGAATCATCCTCCTCCATCAAGTCACATCAAAGGGGTGACAAGAAGAAGAAGAAAATGAAGAAGGTGGTCTACTATGAGACCGACTCTTCATCACCCTCCACGTCGGGCATTGAATCATCCACTACTTCTAAGTGCCATGAGCGCAAGAAGTATAGTAAGATGCCCCTACGCTATCCCCGTATTTCCAAGCGTGCTCCTTTACTTTCCGTTCCCTTTGGCAAACCACCATATTTTGATGGTGAGGACTATTGCATGTGGAGTGATAAAATGAGGCACCATCTAACCTCACTCCACGAAAGTATTTAGGATATTGTTGAGTTTGGAGCGCAGGCACCACAAGTGGGGGACGAGGACTACGACTCGGACGAGGCCGCCCAAATTAGGCACTTTAACTCACAAGCAACTTCTATACTCCTCGCCTCTTTATGTCGAGAGGAGTATAACAAGGTGCAAGGGTTGAAGAACACCAAAGAAATTTGGGACGTCCTCAAAATGGCGCACGAAGGGGACGAGGTCACCAAGATCACCAAGCGCGAAACGATCAAGCGAGAGCTCGGTCAGTTCGTCCTCAACAAAGGAGAAGAGCCACAAGCCATGTACAACCGGCTCAAGACCATGGTCAACCAAGTGCACAACCTCGAGAGCACAAAATGGGATGACCATGAAATGGTCAAGGTTATTCTTAGATCCCTCGTATTTTTTAATCCTACTCAAGTTCAATTAATACGTGGGGATCCTAGATATAAACAGATGTCTCCCGAGGAGGTGATTGGCAAGTTTGTGAGCTTTAAACTTATGATCAAAGACTCCAAACACACTGTCAACTTGTAGCAAGGCGCCACCTCCACACTCGAGGTGCAACCCGTTGCATTTAAGGCAATGGAAGAAAAGAAGGAGGAGTCTACACCAAGTAGACTTCCAATCGACGCCTCCAAGCTTGACAACGAGGAGATGGCGCTCATCATCAAGAGCTTTCACCAAATCCTCAAGCAAAGGAGGGGGAAGGACTATAAGCCCTGCTCTAAAAGGGTGTGCTACCGATGTGGTAAGTTCGGTCATTTCATCGTTAAATGTCCATATTCTAGTGAAAGTGATAGGGACGAAGACAAGAAGGAGAAGAAGAGATACTACAAGAAGTAGGGCAGCGAGACACACATGGGACAGGAATGGGACTCCGATGAGAGCTCCACCGACTCCTCCTTCGACGAGGACGCCACCAACATCGTCGTCAACAAGGGCCTCCTCTTCCTCAACGTCGGCCATAAGTGTCTCATGGCAAAGGATGGCAAAAAGAAGAAGGTACATTCTAGAAGTACCCCCAAATATACTACATCGAGTGATGAGGGTAGTTCTAGCGATAATGAAGATGATTTAATTTCTCTCTTTGCCAACCTAAACAAGGAACAAAAGAAAAAGTTAAATGAATTGATTGAGATCATTAACGAGAAGGATGGTCTCTTGGAATGCCAAGAGGACTTGCTCGTTAAGAAAAATAAAAAATTGTTAAGTTGAAAAATGCTTATGCTATATAAGTAGAGAAATGCGAAAACTTGACTAAGGAGCTTATCATTTGCAATGATTCCATTTCATGTCTTAGGGATGAAAATGCTAGTTTAAATGCTAAGATTGACGAATTGAATGTTTGCAAATCATCTACATTTACCATCGAGCAAGTTTCCATTTGTACTAGATGTAGAGATGTTAATATAGAAGCTATTGATGATCACCTTGCCATGATTAAACAACAAAATGATCACATAGCTACATTAAGTGCTAAAGTTGCTGAGCATGAGCTAGAAAATGAAAAGTTTAAATTTGCTAGAAGCATGCTCTATAATGGGAGATGCCCTGGCATTAAGGATGGCATTAGGTTCCAACAAGGGAACCAAAGCAATGTCAAGCTTAATGCTCCTAAGAAATTTTCTAATTTTGTAAAGGACAAGGCTCCCATGGTTCAGGATAGAGAGGGTTACATTTTATATCCTGCAAACTATCCTGCATAAGATTAGGAAAATTCATGCTAGGAAACCTCATATTATTTCTCACCATGCTTTTATGTATAAAAATGAGGCTTCTAGTTCTAGGCATTCCACACATGTTAAAATGCCTAAAAAGAAAAATCCTAATGCATCAAATGACCATAACATTTCATTTAAAACTTTTGATGCTTCCTATGTGCTTACTAACAAATCAAGCAAAGTAGTTGCCAAATATGTTGGGGACAAACACAAGAGTCCTAAGACTTGTGTTTGGGTACCTAAGGTGCTTGTTTCTAATGTGAAAGGACCCAAGACCGTTTGGGTACCTAAGAACAAGGCCTAAATTTGTTTTGTAGGTTTATGCATCTGGTGGTTTAAGTTGGATAATCGATAGCGGGTGCACAAACCACATGACAGGGGAGAAAAGGATGTTCTCCTCATACGAGAAAAATGAAGATCCCCAACGAGCTATTACATTTGGGGATGGAAATCAAGGTTTGGTCGAAGGATTGGGTAAAATTGCTATATCTCCTCACCATTTCATATCTAATGTTTTTCTTGTAGATTCTTTAGATTACAATTTGCTTTCTGTTTCTCAATTATGCAAAATGGGCTACAACTGTCTATTTACTGATGTAGGTGTTACTGTCTTTAGAAGAAGTGATGATTCAATAGCATTTAAGGGAGTGCTAGATGGTCAGCTATACTTAGTAGATTTTAATGATAACCAAGCCGAACTAGACACTTGTTTAATTGCTAAGACTAACATGAGTTGGCTCTGGCATCGTCGACTTGCCCATGTTGGGATGAAGAATCTCCACAAACTTCTAAAGGGAGAACACATTTTAGGACTAACCAATGTTCATTTTGAGAAAGACAGAATTTGTAGCGCATGCCAAGCAGGGAAGCAAGTTGGAGTCCATCATCCACACAAGAACATCATGACGACTAACAGGCCGCTTGAGCTACTCCACATGGACCTATTCGGCCCAATCACTTATATAAGCATCAGTGGGAATAAGTATTGTCTAGTTATTGTGGATGACTATTCTCGCTTCACTTGGGTGTTCTTTTTGCAGGAAAAATCTCAAACCTAAGAAGCATTAAAAAGATTCTTGAGACAGGCTCAAAATGAGTTTGGATTAAGGATCAAAAAGATTAGAAGCGATAATGGGACAGAGTTCAAGAATTCACAAATTGAAGGATTTCTTGACGAGGAGGGCATCAAGCATGAGTTCTCTTCTCCCTACACACCTCAACAAAATGGTGTAGTGGAGAGGAAAAATAGAACTCTATTGGATATGACAAGAATCATGCTTGATGAGTACAAGACACCAGACCGGTTTTGGGCCGAGGCGATTAACACCGCCTGCTACTCCATCAACCCGTTATATCTTCACTGAATCCTCAATAAGACATCATATGAACTCCTCACTAGTAAAAAGCCCAATGTTTTATATTTTAGAGTCTTTGGGAGCAAATGCTTTATTCTTACTAAGAGAGGTAGAAGTTCTAAATTTGCTCCTAAAGCTGTAGAAGGCTTTTTACTCGGTTATGACTCAAACACAAGGGCATATAGAGTCTTCAACAAATCCATTGAACTAGTTGAAGTTTCTTGTGATATTGTGTTTGATGAGACTAATGGCTCTCAAGTAGAGCAAGTTGATCTTGATGAACTAGATGATAAAGAAGCCTCGTGCATCACGCTAAGGAACATGTCCATTGGTGATGTGTGTCCAAAAGAATTCGAGGAGCCCACACAAGCACAAGATCAACCATCATCTTCCGTGCGAGCATCTCCACCAACTCAAGATGAGGATCAAGCTCAAGAAGATGAAGATCAAGATGATGAGTCACCTCAAGAGGAGAACATTGATCAAGGGGAGATGGAGACAATGATGACAAGGAAGATGATCAAGAAATAAGGGATCAAAGACTGTCACACTCAAGAGTCCACCAAGCAATTCAAAGAGATCACCCCGTCAACTCCATTCTTGGTGACATTCACAGGGGGGTAACCACTAGATCTCGAGTTGCACATTTTTGTGAACACTACTCTTTTGTGTCTTCTATTGAGCCATACAGGATAGAGGATGCATTAAGAGATCCAGATTGGGTGATGGCTATGCAAGAGGAGCTCAACAACTTCACGAGGAATGAGGTATGACATTTAGTTCCACATCCTAACCAAAATGTTGTAGGCACCAAATGGGTATTCTGCAACAAGCAAGACGAGCATGGTGTGGTGACAAGGAACAAAGCCCGACTTATGGCAAAGGGATATTCACAGGTCGAAGGTTTGGATTTCGATGAAACTGATGCACCCGTAGCTAGGCTTGAGTCAATTCGTATATTACTTGCCTATGCTACTTACCATGGCTTTAAGCTTTATCAAATAGACGTGAAAAGTGCCTTCCTCAATGGCCCTATCAAGGAAGAGGTGTATGTTAAGCAACCTCCCGGCTTTGAAGATAGTGAGTATCCTAACCATGTATATAAGCTCTCTAAGGCACTTTATGGGCTCAAGCAAGCCCCAAGAGCATGGTATGAATGCCTAAGAGACTTCCTTATCACTAATGGCTTCAAAATCAAAAAGGTCGATCTTACTCTCTTCACTAAAACTATTGGAAAGGACTTGTTTATATGTCAAATTTATGTTGATGATATTATATTTGGGTCTATTAACAAGTCAACTTGTGAAGAGTTTAGTAGGATCATGATACAGAAATTCAAGATGTCAATGATGGGGGAGTTGAAGTATTTTCTTAGATTTCAAATCAAGGAACTCCAAGAGGGCACCTTCATCAGCCAAACTAAATACATTCAAGACATACTTAAGAAGTTTGGAATGAAGAATGGCAAACCCATCAAGACACCCATGGGAACAAATGGGCAGCTTGACTTCGACACGGGAGGTAAGTCCGTGGATCAAAAGGTATACTAGTTGATGATAGGATCTTAACTCTATTTATGTGCTTCACGACCGGACATTATGCTTTTCGTATGCATGTGTGCAAGGTTCCAAGCAAATCTTAAGGAAGTTCACCTTATAGCCTGTCGGGTACCATAATTAGGGGTACCCCCAACACTCCTAATCACGGCTGGTAAACACCCTCAGACCAACTGACGGGCGCAGTTCAAGTCAAGGCTTCGTCTACCCAAGGGACGCGACCTCGCCCGAGCCCAGCCTCGGGCTGGAGCAGTAGTCCCAGACGAGTTCACACCTCGCCCGAGGGCCTCATCAGGCAGCGGGCACCCCCTCAGCTCTCCCGAAGCCCGGCTCGGGCAGGCTTCGTTGTGAAGCAACCTTGGCCAGACTGTCTCACCAACCGACCGCTTCGCAGGCGCATTCAATGCAGGGGTCGCCTGACGCCGTATCTTGACACACGCGCCTCAGTCGGCCACGCCGAAGTGACTCACTTCGCCCCTCTTTTTTATTGTCCGATATGACGGGAAAACAGCGCCGCTCGCCCCGCTCCGACTATCGTGCCAACCACCCAGGCGAAGACTGACAACAAGTCACGATCAACCACCGAGTTCGACCTCGGGCACAACAGGAAGCTCCGCCTCGCCCGACCTCAGGCTCCGGCCTCGGGAGGACGTCTCCGCCTCGCCCGACCCCCAGACTCAGCCTCGACCTCGGTCTCGGGAGGAATCGCGTCCTTGCCAGACCCTAGCCTCGGCCTCAAGAGAAGTCTCCGCCTCGCCCGACCTTGGGCTCGGACCGACCGCGCCAACACGGGATACATTATTACCCTATCCCTAGCCAGCTCAGGCTACAAGGAACAAGACCGACGTCCCATCTGGCTTACCCTGGAGACGGGTAATGACGGTGCCCCGCGTGCAACCATGATGTCGGTGGCTCTCAGCCCCTTACGGCAGCAAGGAGACGTCAGCAGGATCCTTGCCGCACTGCCAGCTGTGCTCCTACAGGGCTCGGGCGCTTCTCCGACGGCCACGCTATCACGTATACAGGGCTCAAGCTCTCCCCGACAGCCACGTTGGCATGTACACAGGGCTTAGGCATTTCTCTGCCGGACACGTTAGCGCATAGCTACACCCCCCATTGTACGTCTGGACCCTCTCCTTGCGTCTATAAAAGAGAGGTCCAGGGCCATCCTGGAGGGGGGTTCGCGTGGGGGGAAGGAGCAAACGAATAGGCTCCCTCTCTCTCTCCCTCTCACGACGTGCTTGTAACCCCTACTACGAGCGGCACCCCTGGTGCAGGATAATACAAGGCTTGCCCCACCTCTTGTGTTCCATCCCGCGCCAACCCATCTGGGTAGGGGCACACAACGACAATTTCACTCGTCGGTCCAGGGACCCCCCGGGTCTGAAACGCCGACAGTTGGCACGCCAGGTAGGGGTCTGCTGCGTGTTGACGAGCGCCTTCCCGTTGAGTTCCAGATGGGGAGTCTTCAGCAACCTCTTCAGCCCGAGACGGTGCTCCGCTTCGAGAGTCTCGAGTTCATGTCCCACGACAGCAGCTACAACATGGTACTCCTCCCCTCGCGGCGCGACAACAACGACGGTCTTCGACTCGCCCAGCGGCGGCGAGCTCGGCGACAGCATCTCCCCGCGGCAGAAGAGGAGCACTCCGGTCGTCCCCGCCACCCTCCTCGCCGAAGGAGGCGGAGACGGGGCAACCATGGCCACGTAGGAGGCGGCACCTTGTCAGCTGTCGCACCAGAGCAAGTCGACGACGCCGGCACTCCCCCGGGGGACATGTCGGGCATTGTCCTCGCACCTGAGACGACGGCGGGTGTCACTTCCCCGCAACGTGTCAACCCCAAGCGGACTGATGACGCCAGCACCCTTGCAAAGGATCTACTGGGCGTTACCCTCGAACCTGAGATGACGGTGTGCTCCGCCCCCGACGCGACTTCACCACCATCCATCGACTGAGAGGTACCGTCCGTTTTCCATCCCGTACCCTTTCGATTCAGCTTCGATCCACCAAGCGACCCCGCTATGGTGAGCGCTTTCGCAAAGGCGTATCCAAACCTTCTAGGGTACCACATGTGGTCGACCTGGGACCGACTGACAGCCGTCTCAACCTTCGGGCCGGCGGGTTCCGAGGAAGAGGACGACCCCGACTTCGGTTGGGAATTCTCTGGCCTCAATGACCCCGGTGCCATGCGGGACTTCATGTCCGCATGTGACCACTGTCTCTCCGGTTGTTCTGACGATGGCCACGACCTTGACAACGGGGGTTACGGCCCAAGTCGCGAATGTTTCCACGTCAATCAGGGAGATCACAACGAAGGCAACCACCTCGGTATGCCGGAGGTTGACGATCCCCCTGGGCCCGCATCTCGCGTTGACATCCCGCGGTAGCTAGCTGTGGTCCCAGTCCCTGCGGGGGGTCGGGACATATAGCTCGAGCAAATCCATGAGATGCAGGCCCGGGTCGACGGGGAAGCAGGCCGGCTTGTGCAGCTCCGACAGAACATCGAACAGGAGTAGGCAGGCTGAACACTCGCCGGAGGAGCCTGTCATCAGGCCCGGGACATCCAGCGCCGCATCGTCGACAATGCCAGGGCAGCGCTGCCCCCGGCCGTCAACGGGTCCGGCCTGGACCTAGCTGTAGCGGCGATGCTACTTCGAGCCATGCCGGAGCCATCCACCACCGAGGGACGGCGTATCCAGGGCGAACTCAAGGATCTCCTGGAAGGCGCCGCAGTTCGACGAGCCGAGAGCTCCGCCTCCCGGAGGCGAGCTGACCCCTCGGAGCATTGCGCGGTGTCCTCTCGACGCATGCGGGAAGCCTCGGTCCATCCCGAGCACACGCGGGACGAGGCGCCTGCCGCCCGGGATCGCCTTGGCAACGAGCACCACCATCTCGACCGTCGAGCCTGCCTCGACGAGAAGGTGCGCCAAGGCTACCATCCCAGGCGCGGGGGACGCTGCGACAGCGAGGAGGATCACAGCCCCTCGCCCGAACCACCCGGTCCGCGAGTCTTCAGCCGGGCCATACGACGAGAGTCGTTCCCTGCCCGTTTCCGAGCCCCGACTACCATCACCAAGTACTCGGGGGAGACGAGGCCAGAGCTGTGGCTCGTGGACTACCGACTGGCATGCCAGTTGGGAGGGGCGGACGATGACAACCTCATCATCCGTAATCTACCCCTTTTCCTCTCCGACGCTGCCTGAGCCTGGCTGGAGCATCTGCCTCCTGCGCAGATCTCCGACTAGGACGATCTGGTCAGGGCTTTCGTGGGAAACTTACAAGGCACGTACGTGCGCCCTGGGAACTCGTGGGATCTCCGAAGGTACCGCCAGCAGCCAGGGGAGTCCCTCCGAGAGTACATCCGGCGGTTTTCGAAGCAGCGCACCGAGCTGCCCAACGTTACCGACTCAGATGTCATCGGGGCTTTCCTTGCCGGCACCACTTGCCGAGACCTGGTGAGCAAACTGGGGCGCAAGACTCCCACCAATGCGAGTGAACTGATGGACGTCGCCACCAAGTTCGCCTCGGGTCAGGAGGCGGTCGAAGCCATCTTCCGAAAGGACAAGCAGCCTCAGGGAGACCTGAAGAAAGACGCCCCCGAGGCGTCTGCCCAGCGGGGCATAAAGAAGAAGGCCAAGAACAAGTCGCAAGCGAAGCGAGACGCCGCTGACGTGAATCTCGTCGCTGCAGCCGAGCACAGGAACCCTCGGAAACCTCCTGGAGGGGCCGGCGCATTTGACAAAATGCTCAAAGAGTCGTGCCCCTATCACCAAGGTCCCGTCAAGCACACCCTTGAAGAATGTGTCATGCTCCAGCGCTACTTCCATAAGACCGGGCCCCCGGCGGAAGATGGCAAGGGCCATGACAACAACAAGAAGGAGGGTGGCAAGGAAGAAGAGTTCTCGAAGGTCCACAACTGCTTCATGATCTACGGTGGGCAGGCGGCGAACGCCTCGGCTCGGCACCGCAAGCAGGAGCGTCGGGAGGTCTGCTTGGTGAAGGTGGCAGCGCCAGTCTACCTAGATTGGTCCGACAAGCCTATCACCTTCGACCGAGGCGACCACCCCGACTTCGTGCCAAGCCCAGGAAGGTACCCGCTCGTCGTCGATCCGATCATCGGCAACGTTAGGCTCTCCAAAGTCCTCATGGATGGAGGCAGCAGCCTTAACATCATCTACGCCGAGACCCTGGAACTCTTAGGGGTTGATAGGTCCGAGGTCCGGGCCGGTGCGGCACCCTTCCACGGGATCGCGCCCAGAAAGTGAATCCTGCCCCTCGGACGGATTGACTTACCCGTCTGCTTCGGAACTCCCTCCAACTTCCGAAAGGAAGCTCTCACCTTCGAGGTCGTCGGGTTCCGAGGAACCTACCATGCGGTGTTGGGAAGGTCGTGCTACGCCAAGTTCATGGCCATCCCCAACTACACCTACCTCAAGCTCAAGATGCCGGGCCCAAACGGGATCATCACCGTCGGATCCACGTACCGCCACGCGTACGAATGCGACATGGAGTGCGTGGAGTACGCTGAGGCCCTCGCCGAGTCCGAGGCCCTCATCGCCGACCTGGAACGCCTCTCCAAGGAAGCGCCCGACGCGAAGCGGCATGCCGGCAACTTCGAACCAGTTGAGGCGGCCAAGTTCGTCTCTCTTGACCCCAGCAACGACGCCAGCAAGAAAGTCTGGATCGGCTCCGAGCTCGACCCCAAATAGGAAGCAGTGCTCGTCGACTTTCTCCGTGCAAACGCCGAAGTCTTTGCGTGGAGTCCCTTGGACATGCCCGGCATACCGAGGGATGTCGCCGAGCACTCACTGGACATCAGAGCCAGAGCCCGACCCGTGAAGCAAACCCTGCACCGTTTTGACGAAGAAAAGCGCAGGGCCATAGGCGAGGAGATCCACAAGCTACTCGCGGCAGGGTTCATCAAAGAGGTATTCCATCCTGAATGGTTAGCTAACCCTGTTCTTATAAGGAAGAAGAATGGGAAATGGAGGATGTGTGTAGACTACACTGGTCTAAACAAAGCATGTCCAAAAGTTCCCTACCCTCTACCTCGCATCGATCAAATTATGGACTCCACTGCTGGGTGTGAAACCCTGTCATTCCTTGATGCCTACTCAGGTTATCACCAAATCAAGATGAAAGAGTCCGACCAGCTCGCGACTTCTTTTATCACACCTTTTGGCATGTACTGCTACACTACAATGCCATTTGGTTTGAGGAATGCAGGCGCCACCTACAAGAGTGCATGAACCATGTGTTCAGAGAACACATCGGCAGGACGGTCGAGGCTTATGTCGATGACATCGTTGTCAAGATGAAGAAAGCCTTCGACCTCATCTCTGACCTTGAAATGACATTCAAGTGTCTGAGAGCGAAAGGCGTGAAACTCAACCCCGAGAAGTGTGTCTTCGGAGTCCCCCGAGGCATACTCCTAGGGTTCATCGTCTCCGAGCGGGGCATAGAGGCCAATCCGGAGAAAATCATGGCCATCACCAACATGGGACCGATCAAAGATTTGAAAGGAGTACAGAGGGTCATGGGATGCCTTGTGGCTCTGAGCCGTTTCATCTCACGCCTTGGCGAAAAAGGATTGCCCCTGTACCGCCTCTTAAGGAAGACCGAGCGCTTCACTTGGACCCCCGAGGCCGAGGAAGCCCTCGGAAACCTTAAGGTGCTCCTTACAAACGCACCCATCCTGGTGCCCCCCACTGCAGGAGAAGCCCTCTTGATCTACGTAGCCGTGACCCCTCAGGTGGTCAGCGTCGCGATCGTAGTCGAGAGACGGGAAGAAGGGCATGCACTGCTCGTCTAGAGGCCAATCTACTTCATCAGCGAAGTGCTTTCCGAGACCAAAGTTCGCTACCCACAGATCCAGAAGCTGCTCTACGCAGTGATTCTGACACGGCGAAAGTTGCGACACTACTTCAAGTCTCATCCGGTGACTGTGGTGTCATCCTTCCCCCTGGGAGAGATCATCCAGTGCCGTGAGGCCTTGGGTAGGATAGCAAAGTGGGCAGTGGAGCTCATGGGCAAAACGCTATCATTCACCCCTCGGAAGGCCATAAAATCCCAAGTCTTGGCAGACTTCCTAGCTGAGTGGACTGACACCCAGTTACCAACAACTCCAATCCAACCCGAGCTTTGGACCATGTACTTCGATGGGTCACTCATGAAAACAGGAGCAGGCGCTGGCTTGCTCTTGAAAGCTCTCTTGTGAGTTTTGGTGTTTGGATGACAACTCAATTAAAGGACTAACAAGTGTACTAAGTGTTGAACAGGTGCTTAAGGTAAAGCTAACAGGGTTCAACACAAGTGAACAAATGTGATGGTCCAAGAACTGAATTATGGATACATAATGGACATCACAAGTAAGATGGACATTGCATAAAGTGAGACTCAGGTGCGTAGCTCAGAGACAACTGATCAAGCCAAGGATGGAGGCAAGAAAAGCTTCGAGGTACCAAGTGCACGGGAGAAGGTCAAAGAGGCTGAGGAACCCAAAGCCAAGGGTGAAGAAGAAGGCTTGCAAAGTCAAGGGTGATCAAGTTGACAACAGCTACGGCACATCAAGGATCACTACATAAGGACGTGACTTACAACCAATGAGGAAATGTCTATAGTTATGTGGTGTAAGTCATAAGGCTCAAGACCAAGCCCTAAGAAGGAGATCAAGGTCACTAGAACGAGAACAAATGTCAAAAACAGAACTGGAAGCAGCCCAAAAGAGCTAAGTGCACTCTGACCTTTAGTTTGGGTTGTTCCTATGTTTGGAGATATTCTATGTGACCTTTACAGGATGTTGGAACTCAGAAATGTCAGTGTAGATCAAGTTAAGCTGACTTGATGATTTATGAGTCCAACATCAATCTTAAGCATGTCAAATAATAGAAAGGTGAAAATACAAGAGAAGGTATGTTTCTAGACTTAGTACATTGGTTTTTGTGTACTAACATATTTGTCTAAGTGTTAGAAACAGAGAAAAGAAGAAAAGAAAAGAGATGCAAAATGTTTGGCTGTGTACAGCCAAGACTCAACTCAGTCTGGCACACCGGACTGTCCGGTGGTGCACCGGACAGTGTCCGGTGTGCCAGGCTGAACTCTGGTGAACAGGCCACTCTCGGGAGAAGCCGGCGGCGTACGTCTATAATTCACCGGACTGTCCGGTGGTGCACCGGACTGTCCGGTGAGCCAACGGTCGGCCGCGCAATCCACGCGTGACGTGTGGCCGAGCCAACGGTCAGATGGAGGCACCGGACTGTCCGGTGTGCACCGGACAGTGTCCAGTGTGCACCGGACAGTGTCCGGTGTGCCAACGGCTCCAGGACTGCAATGGTCGACTGCTCCATTTCTGGAAGGAAATCGGGCACCGGACAGTGTCTGGTGGTGCACCGGACTGTCCGGTGCGCCACCCGACAGAAGGCAAGATTTGCCTTCCTGGATTGCTTCCAACGGCTCCTAGGCCCCTTGTGCCTATAAAAGGGACTCCTAGGTGCCTCAAGCAATGTACAAGAGCAACTAACAAGTGTAGACATCACTCGAATCAATTCTCACTCTCCCTCTTGTGTGTATCTCTCTAGTTTTTATAGAAGGCAAAGCTATAAGCCTTTAGAGAGTGGAGAAGTGCTGCTAAGAGCAAGAGCAAGGTCTTGAGCGTATCGTTACTTAGCCGGGGTGCTGTCAAAAAGTTTGTAAGCAGTCGCGGTTTTGTTGTAACCCAACTCAACATAGTGAAAGGCTCTATCTGTCATACTGACAGATCTGAGCAAACGGAGGAAGGAGTTGAAACAGACTCCAAGCCCAGGTGTGGCTAACTCCAACGAGGACTAGGCAAGCATTTCAGGCTTGGCCGAACCTCGGGATAAATCCTTGCGTCTGTGTGCTCTGTTCCGTATTGTATTCTGACTCTCTGTCTTACTCGCTTTTATATTTGCACTTCACTGCTTACTTGTGGTACTAGCTTTCCTTGAAGTGCAGGATATTCTTAAGACAGGAACTTCAATTCCACTGCAACCTACTCGAAGGGTTCTTCACTCCACTGCGATCCTGTCTTCGAGTAGAGTAAGATTTATGTTTTAAAGTGATAATTTTTATTCGCCTATTCACCCCCCCCCCCCTCTAGGCGACATCCAGATCCTGTTCCCGGGCCAAAGGGAACTTTCAGCTCTTCGTTTCACCCCTCGGAAAGCATCTTCGCTACGTCATATGCCTCCATTTTCTGGCATCAAACAACGTGGCCGAGTACGAGGCTCTGATTAACGGGTTGCGCATCGCCATCGAGCTAGGGATCCGGCGCCTCGACGCTCATGGCGACTCGTAGCTTGTCATCGACCAAGTCATGAAGAACTCCCACTACCGCGACCGGAGGATGGAGGCCTACTGCGACAAAGTCCGGCGCCTGGAAGACAAGTTCTACGGGATAGAGCTCAACCACATCGCCCGACGGTACAACAAGACTGCGGATGAGCTGGCGAAGATAGCCTCGGGGCGGATGAGGTTCCCCCGGACGTCTTCTCCAGAGACCTACATCAACCATCCGTCAAGATCGACGACACGCCCGAGCTCGAAGAGGCCTCGGGCCAGCCCGAGGTACCCTCGGCCATCGAGGAGGAGGCCTTGCCCGTCGAGGGGGAACAGAATGGGGTCACACCAGATCCGAACTGGCAGACCCCGTACCTGGAATATCTCCTCCGAGGAGAGCTTCCCCTCGACAAGGCCAAAGCTCGGCGACTGGCTCGGCGCGCCAAGTCGTTCATCTTGCTGGGTGATGAAAAGGAGCTCTATCACCGCAGCCCCTCGGGCATCCTCCAACGATGCATATCCATCGCCCAAGGACAAGAGCTATTGCAAGAAATACACTCGGAGGCTTGCGGCCACCATGCAGCACCTCGAGCCCTCATGGGGAATGCCTTCCGATAAGGTTTCTACTGGCCAACCGCGGTGGCCGACGCCACTAGGATTGTACGCTCCTGTCGGGGGTGTCAATTCTACGCAAAGTAGACACGCCTACTCGCTCAGGCCCTGCAGACGATACCGATCACCTGGCCGTTTGCAGTATGGAGTCTGGACCTCGTCAGTCCCTTGCAAAAGGCACCCGGGGGCTTCTCGCACCTGCTGGTTGCCATCGACAAATTCTCCAAGTGGATCGAGGTCCGACCCTTGACCAGCATCAGGTCTGAGCAGGCGGTGGTGTTCTTCACCAACATCATCCATCGATTCGGGGTCCCAAACTCCATCATCACCGACAATGGCACGCAGTTCACCGGAAAAAAGTTCCTGGACTTCTGCGACGACCACCACATCCGTGTGGACTAGGCCGCAGTAGCTCACCCCATGACGAATGGGCAGGTGGAGCGTGCCAACGGTATGATTTTGCAGGGATTCAAACCGAGGATCTACAACGACCTCAACAAGTTCGGCAAGCGGTGGATGAAAGAGCTACCCTCGGTAGTCTAGAGTCTGAGGACGACGCCAAGCCGAGCCACAGGTTTCTCGCTGTTTTTTCTAGTCTATGGGGCCGAGGCCGTCCTCCCCACGGACTTAGAATACGGCTCCCCGAGGACCAGGGCGTACGATGGCCGAAGCAACCAGACCAGCCGAGAGGACTCGCTGGATCAGCTCGAAGAGGCTCGGGACGTTGCCTTACTACATTCGGCACGGTACCAGCAGTCTCTGCGACGCTACCACGCCTGAAGCGTTCGGCCCCGAGGCTTCCAAGTGGGAAACTTGGTGCTTCGTCTGCGACAGGACGCCCGAGGGCGCCACAAGCTCACTCCTCCCTGGGAAGGGCCCTTCATCATCGCCAAGATTTTGAAGCCCGGAACATACAAGCTGGCCAACGACCAAGGCAAGGTCTACAGCAACGCTTGGAACATCCAACAGCTACGTCGCTTCTACCCTTAAGATGTTTTAAGTCGTTCATGTACCTCGTTTTCTTTACATACATAAAGTCTAACCGTCAAGGAAGGGTCGGCCTTGCCTCAGCAAAGCCCGACCCTCCCTCGGGGGCTAGAAGGGGGGAACCCCCTCTGCGTCAAAATTTTCCTCGGAAAAAATTTTCTACCAAAACGACCTTCATGCTTTCGACTTCCGTATCGATAGCGGGATCCTGAGAACGACGAGAGTACACGTAAGCGGCAAGGCCGACCGAGCCGAGGAACTCCTACGCCTCCGGGATACGGATACCTCACTCATCACCTTCTGCGAGAAGTAACTCACGCTCGGATAGGCGATCCTGCTACCGAACAAGTCCAAACACTCGGGTAGAAAACGACTTTCGTGCCTTCTTGACTGTATCGATAACAGAATCCTACGACCAAATGAGAGTGCACGTAAGCGGCAAGGCCGACCGAGCCGAGGAACTCCTACGCCTCCGGGATACGGATACCTCACTCATCACCTTCCACGAAAAGCAACTCTCGCTTGGATAAACGATTCTGCTACTGACAGACAAGTCATGACGCTCGAAACGAGAGGAAAGAAAATGCAGCTTTTTAACACGACGATAAAGTGTTTAGGCCTCTACGGCCGCGAAAAACATGTGCATGCTACAGACAAACTATTCCTGCAGGTTCAGGCATCAGCAGGGGGAGCAGCAGCACCCTCGGCGTTGTTTCCACCCTCGGTGGAACCTGGCCCGGCCTCGGACGGTGACCCAGGCGAAAGGACCTCCACCCAAGGGAGGACGCCAGCACCGCGCCCGCGGATGTCTTGGCCAAGCTCCAGCCGTTGCTGCCACATCTTCCTCGGCCTAGGAAGCCACCAGCTCCCGGGCCGATGAAGTCTCTTTTCGAGCCGACTCCGCCTCTGTCCATGCCAACACCGCTGCCTCCGGCTCCAGCTCATCACAAAGCAGCCGAGGGTTCTAAGAACTGAGCAAGAGAGGCCTAGAGCGGCAAGGCCGACCAAGCCGAGGGACTCCTACGCCTCTGGGATACGGATACCTCACTCGTCACCTTCCGCGAAAGGCAACTCACGCTCGGTTAAGTGGTTCGGCTAGCCAACAGGCAAGTCCCGGTGCTCGGAATGAGGAAGAAACGCAGCTTTATACTCGAATACCTGAGAGCACCTAGAGGGGGGTGAATAGGTGATCCTGTGAAACTTAAAAACTTAAGCCACAAAACTTGGTTAATCGTTAGCACAATAATTGCCAAGTGGCTAAAGAGGAATCCTCAACAAAACACAATAACCAACAAGGATCAATCACAGAGATGGCACGGTGGTTATCCCGTGGTTCAGCCAAGACCAACGCTTGCCTACTCCACGTTGTGGCGTCCCAACGGACGAGGGTTGCAATCAACCCCTCTCAAGCGGTCCAAAGACCCACTTGAATACCACGGTGTTTTGTTTGCTTTACTCAATCCCGTTTGTGAGGAATCTCCACAAATTTGGAGCCTCTCGCCCTTACACTTGAAATTCACAAAGAACACGGAGCAAGGGAGGGATTAGCAACGCACTCAAGACAAGAAATCACAGCAACACCACGCACACAAGTCGCAACGAGAGCTCACAACACAACTCAATGAGTTCACCACTCAACTAGAGCTCTAATCGCTATTGCAAAGAATCAAAGGCGCGGAATCGATGTCTTGGTGCTTAGGAATGCTTAGGAGATGCTTGATGTTCTCCTCCATGCGCCTAGGGGTCCCTTTTATAGCCCCAAGGCAGCTAGGAGCCGTTGAGAGCAATCTTGGAAGGCTGATCTTGCCTTCTGTCGACTGGCGCACCGGACAGTCCGGTGCACACCGGACACTGTCCGGTGACCGATTTCCTTCTAAAAATGGCGCAGTCGACCGTTGGTAGCCTGAGAGCCGTTGGCGCACCGGACATGTCCGGTGCACACCGGACAGTCCGGTGCCCCCTTCTAGCCGTTGGCTCGGCCACGTGTCCCGCGCAGATTGTGCGGCCGACCGTTGGCCCGGCCGACCGTTGGCTCACCGGACAGTCCGGTGCACACCGGACAGTCCGGTGAATTTTAGCCGTACGCCGTTGATGGTTTCCCGAGAGCGACGAGTTCGCCTGTGAGCGGCCCACCGGACAGTCCGGTGCACACCGGACAGTCCGGTGAATTTTAGTCGTACACCACCGTCGAAGTCCCGAGAGCAGCCACTTTACCCAAGCCAGCCTAGCGCACCGGACACTGTTCGGTGCACCACCGGACAGTCCGGTGCACCCAGACTGGGCAGACTTTGGCTGCTTGAGCCATCTCTTCTCCAACTCGATTTTTTCTGTTTCCAGCACTTAGACACAATACATTAGTCCATAAAACAATGTACTAAGTCTGAGAAACATACCTTTATCCTTGATTTGTACTTTGTCCACCATTTTACGATTAGGCACCTGTGTTGGGCACTAAATCACCAAAATACTTAGAAATGGCCCAAGGGCACATTTCCCTTTCAATCTCCCCCTTTTTGGTGATTTATGCCAACACAACATAAAGCAAGTAGAACAAGTACAAAATCAATTCAACTAAGAACTCAAAGTTGTTTTGATTCAAATTTGACATATATGAATCACTCTATGCCACCACTTGGTTTGTTTTTGCAAATCAAACTCAAATTCCTATCTCTAAGTCAAAACCACTTGTAGAGACATAAAGAGAGGTTTTCCAAAGAAATTTGATCAAGGATTTCAAAAACTCCCCCTTTTTCCCATAATCAACACTTCTCCCCACAAGAGGCCAACTTTTGACATAAGAGACAATAAAAGAGTTTTGACAAACCAAAAGCTCTAATCTACTATTTTCAAAATTTCTCAAGTGGTAGCTGATCCATCTATTGCTTTGGCCTTTATTTTCTCCCCCTTTGGCATCAAGCACCAAAACGGGATCAATCTTGGCCCTTTAACCCCATTGCCTCACCAAAATCTTCAAATAAGAACACAAAGGCAATAAGAGTATAAAGATGAACTTGGAAAAGTTACTCTTTTCATCGGAGTGCAGTGGAAGTCTTGCATGGTCCAAGTCCACCTTTTCCCTTTCAATTTTCCTTGGGGACTAAAACAACCAAACTCAAGTACATGGTTAGTCTCAAAGGGTCAAGTTGTAGCACAGCTCCCCCTAAATATGTGCATTACTTGCAAACAGGACTTGTGAGGTCCAGGGAGTGTTTGTACAACTTGAGCACCACAATAAGCAACAAAATGCAGAATGACCATGATCAAAGGCATAAACACATGTATGCTACATTTCAATCCAAGTTCCGCGAATCTAAGATATTGAGCTCACTACGCAGCCTGCAAAAGGTCTTCTCATCTAGAGGCTTGGTAAAGATATCGGCTAGCTGGTTCTCGGTGCTAACATGAAACACTTCGATATCTCCCTTTTGCTGGTGGTCTCTCAAAAAGTGATGCCAGATGTCAATGTGCTTTGTGCGGCTGTGCTCAACAGGATTTTCCGCTATTCGGATAGCACTCTCATTGTCACATAGGAGTGGGACTTTGCTCAGATTGTAGCCAAAGTCCCGGAGGGTTTGCCTCATCCAAAGCAGTTGCGCACAGCACTGTCCTGCGGCAACATACTCGGCCTCAACGGTGGATAGGGCAACGGAGGTTTGTTTCTTAGAGTTCCATGATACCAGGGACCTTCCTAAGAATTGGCACGTCCCTGATGTACTCTTCCTATCGACCTTACATCCAGCATAGTCGGAATCTGAGTACCCAATCAAGTCAAAGTTAGACCCCTTTGGATACCAGATCCCGAAGCAAGGCGTAGCAACTAAATATCGAAGAATTCGCTTCACAGCCACTAAGTGACACTCCTTAGGATCGGATTGAAATCTAGCACACATGCATACGCTAAGCATAATATCCGGTCTACTAGCACATAAATAAAGCAAAGAACCTATCATGGACCGGTATGCTTTTTGATCAACGGACTTACCACCTTTGTTGAGGTTGGTGTGTCCGTCGGTTCCCATCGGCGTCTTTGCGGGCTTGGCGTCCTTCATCCCAAATCTCTTTAGCAAATCTTGTGTGTACTTCGTTTGGGAGATAAAGGTGCCATCCTTGAGTTGCTTCACTTGGAACCCAAGGAAGTAGTTCAACTCGCCCATCATCGACATCTCGAATTTCTGCGTCATCACCCTGCTAAACTCTTCACAAGACTTTTGATTAGTAGAACCAAATATTATGTCATCGACATAAATTTGGCATACAAAAAGATCACCATTGCAAGTCTTAGTAAAAAGAGTTGGATCGGCTTTCCCGACCTTGAAAGCATTAACAATTAAAAAGTCTCTAAGGCATTCATACCATGCTCTTGGGGCTTGCTTAAGTCCATAGAGCGCCTTAGAGAGCTTACACACGTGGTCGGGGTACCGTTCATCCTCGAAGCCAGGGGGTTGCTCCACGTACACCTCCTCTTTGATCGGCCCGTTGAGGAAAGCGCTCTTCACATCCATTTGGTACAACCTGAAAGAGTGGTGAGCGGCATATGCTAGCAAGATACGAATTGATTCTAGCCTAGCCACAGGAGCGAATGTCTCCTCAAAGTCCAAACCTGCGACTTGGGCATAACCTTTTGCCACAAGCCGAGCCTTGTTCCTTGTCACCACCCCGTGCTCGTCCTGTTTGTTGCGGAACACCCACTTGGTTCCCACAACATTTTGCTTGGGGCGAGGCACTAGTGTCCAAACTTCATTACGCTTGAAATTGTTGAGTTCCTCCTGCATGGCCAACACCCAGTCCGGATCTAGCAAGGCCTCTTCTACCCTGAAAGGCTCAATAGAAGAGACAAAAGAGTAATACTCACAAAAATTTACTAATCTTGAACGAGTAGTTACTCCCTTGCTAATATCACCCAATATCTGGTCGACGGGATGATCCCTTTGAATCGTCGCTCGAACTTGGGTTGGAGGTGCCTGAGGTGCTTCTTCCTCTTCAACTTGAACATCCTGTGCTCCCCCTTGATCATGCGCCTCCACTTGAGGTACCTGTTCATCATCTTGGGTTGGGGGATGCACCATAGTTGAGGAAGACGGTTGATCTTGCTCCAAATGTTCCTGAGGTCGTACATCTCCAATCGCCATGGTGCGTATCGCGGCTGTTGGAACGTCTTCTTCATCTACATCATCAAGATCAACAACTTGCTCTCTTGGAGAGCCATTAGTCTCATCAAATACAACATCGCTAGAGACTTCAACCAAACCCGATGATTTGTTGAAGACCCTATACGCCTTTGTATTTGAATCATAACCTAATAAAAACCCTTCTACGGCTTTGGGAGCAAATTTGGAATTCCTACCCTTCTTCACTAGAATGTAGCATTTACTCCCAAATACACGAAAGTACGATACATTGGGTTTGTTACCAGTTAGCAGCTCATATGAAGTCTTCTTGAGGAGGCGGTGAAGGTAGACCCTGTTGATGGCGTGGCAAGCCGTGTTCACGGCTTCCGACTAAAAGCACTCGGGGGTCTTGAACTCTCCAAGCATAGTCCTCGCCATATCTATGAGCGTCCTGTTCTTCCTCTCTACCACACCATTTTGCTGAGGTGTGTAGGGAGCGGAGAACTCGTGCTTGATCCCCTCCTCCTCAAGGAACTCCTCCACTTGAAGATTCTTGAATTCGGACCCGTTGTCGCTCCTTATCTTCTTCACCTTGAGCTCAAACTCATTTTGAGCTCTCCTTAGGAAGCACTTGAGGGTCCCTTGGGTTTTAGACTTATCCTGCAAAAAGAACACCCAAGTGAAGCGGGAAAAGTCATCAACAATAACTAGACCATACTTACTTCCTCCTATGCTCAGATAGGCGACGGGTCCGAAGAGGTCCATATGTAGCAGCTCCAGAGGTCTTGACGTGGTCATCACATTCTTGCTGTGATGTGCTCCTCCCACTTGTTTACCTGCTTGACAAGCTGCACAAGGTCTATCTTTTTCGAAATGAACATTGGTTAGACCTATCACGTGTTCTCCCTTTAGAAGCTTGTGGAGGTTCTTCATCCCCACATGTGCTAAGCGGCGATGCCACAACCAGCCCATGCAAGTCTTAGCCATTAAGCATGCATCTAGATCGGCCTCTTCTTTTGCAAAATCAACTAAGTAAAGTTTGCCATCTAGTACACCCTTAAAAGCTAGTGAACCATCACATCTTCTAAAGACAGACACATCTACATTTGTAAATAAACAATTATATCCCATATTACATAATTGACTAACAGATAGTAAATTATATCCAAGACTCTCCACTAAAAACACATTAGAGATAGAATGCTCATTTGATATTGCAATTTTGCCTAAACCTTTCACCTTGCCTTGGTTCCCATCACCGAATATGATTGAATCTTGGGAATCCTTATTCTTGATGTAGGAGGTGAACATCTTCTTCTCCCCCGTCATATCGTTTGTGCATCCGCTGTCGATAATCCAGCTTGAACCCCCGGATGCATAAACCTGCAAGGCAAATTTAGGCTTGGGTCTTAGGTACCCAACTCTTGTTGGGTCCTACAAGGTTAGTCACAATTTCCTTAGGGATCCAAATGCAAGTTTTATCACCCTTGCATTTTGCCCCTAATTTTCTAGCAACTATCTTCCTATCCTTTCTACAAATAGCAAAGGAAGCATTCAAAGCATGATAAATTGTAGAGGGACCATTCATGACTTTTCTAGGAACATGATGAATATTTTTCCTAAGCACATGATGAATATTTTTCCTAGGCATATTTCTACCATGCATATAGGAAGAGCTGGGGGCAAACATAGCATAAGAGTCATTGGCATGCGAGTCAAAAGCATTACAATTCCTATGAGACTGTCTTCTATCATTGTACATAAAGGCATGGTTCTTTTTAGTACTACTTGCCATAGGGGCCTTCCCTTTCTCCTTGGCGGAGATGGGAGCCTTATGGCTTGTTAAGTCCTTGGCTTCCCTCTTGAAGCCAAGTCCATCCTTAATTGAGGGGTGTCTACCAATCGTGTAGGCATCCCTTGCAAATTTTAGCTTATCAAAATCACTTTTGCTAGTCTTAAGTTGGGCATTAAGACTAGCTACTTCATCATTTAATCTCGAAATTGAAACTAGGTGTTCATTACAGGCGTCAATATCAATGTCCTTACACCTAGTGCAAATCATAACATGTTCTACACAAGAATTAGATTTATTTGCTACTTCTAATTTAGCATTTAAATCATTGTTAACACTTTGTAAAGTAGAAATGGTTTCATGACACGTAGATAGTTCATAAGAAAGCATTTCATTTCTTTTAACTTCTAAAGCATAGGATTTTTGTGCCTCTACAAATTTGTCATGTTCATCATACAACAAATCCTCTTGCTTTTCTAAAAGCCTATCCTTTTCGTTCAAGGCATCAATCAATTCATTGATTTTATCAATTTTATTTCTATCCAATCCCTTGAACAAGCTAGAGTAATCTATTTCCTCATCACTAGTTTCGTCTTCACTTGAAGAAGCATAAGTAGAGTCTCGAGTACATACCTTCTTCTCCCTTGCCATGAGGCATGTGTGACGCTCGTTGGGGAAGAGGGATGACTTGTTGAAGGCGGTGGCGGCGAGTCCTTCATTGTCGGAGTCGGACGAGGAGCAATCCGAATCCCACTCCTTGCCAAGATGTGCCTCACCCTTTGCCTTCTTATAGTTTTTCTTCTTCTCCCTCTTGTTCCCTTGATCCTGATCACTATCATTGTCGGGACAGTTAGCAATAAAATGACCAAGCTTACCGCATTTGAAGCATGAGCGCTTCCCCTTGGCTTTGGTCTTGCTTGGCTGTCCCTTGCGACCCTTAAGCGTCGTCTTGAATCTTTTGATGATGAGGGCCATCTCTTCATCATTAAGTCCGGCCGCCTCAATTTGTGCCACCTTGCTAGGTAGCGCCTCCTTGCTTCTTGTTGCCTTGAGAGCAAGGGTTTGCGGTTCGTTGATTGGAACATTCAAAGCGTCGTCCACGTACCTCGCCTCCTTGATCATCATTCGCCCGCTGACGAATTTTCCTAGGACTTCTTCGGGCGACATTTTGGTGTACCTGGGATTCTCACGGATATTATTCACCAAATGAGGATCAAGAACGGTAAAGGACCTTAGCATCAGTCGGACGACGTCGTGGTCCGTCCATCGCGTGCTTCCGTAGCTCCTTATTTTGTTGATAAGAGTCTTGAGCCGGTTGTATGTTTGAGTTGGCTCCTCACCCCTTATCATCGCGAACCGTCCAAGCTCGCCCTCCACCAACTCCATTTTGGTGAGCAAGGTGACGTCGTTCCCCTCATGAGAAATCTTGAGGGTGTCCCAGATCTGCTTGGCGTTATCCAAGCCGCTCACTTTGTGATATTCATTCCTGCACAGTGAAGCTAGAAGAACAGTAGTAGCTTGTGCATTCTTATGGATTTGCTCATTAATGAACATGGGACTATCCGAACTATCAAAGTGCATTCCACTCTCCACAATCTCCCATATACTAGGATGGAGAGAGAATAGGTGACTACGCATTTTGTGGCTCCAAAATCCGTAGTCCTCCCCATCAAAGTGTGGGGGCTTGACGAGTGGAATGGAGAGTAAATGTGAATTTGAACTTTGCGGAATATGAGAGTAGTCAAAAGAAAAGTTCGAATTAACCGGTTTCCTTCTCTCGTAGTCGTTGTGGTCATCATCCTTTTGGGAAGAAGTAGATTCATCGCTGTCGTCGTAGTAGACGATCTCCATGATGCGCCTTGTCTTCTTCTTCTTCCCTTCCTTCCGTCTATGACCCGAGCCGGAGTCGGTAGGCTTGTCGTCCTTCGGCTCATTGACGAAGGATTCCTTCTCTTTGTCGTTGATCACGATACCCTTCCCCTTAGGATCCATCTCTTCGGGCGGTTAGTCCCTTTGTGAAGAGAACGGCTCTGATACCAATTGAGAGCACCTAGAGGGGGGGTGAATAGGTGATCCTGTGAAACTTAAAAACTTAAGCCACAAAACTTGGTTAATCGTTAGCACAATAATTGCCAAGTGGCTAAAGAGGAATCCTCAACAAAACACAATAACCAACAAGGATCAATCACAGAGATGGCACGGTGGTTATCCCGTGGTTCGGCCAAGACCAACGCTTGCCTACTCCACATTGTGGCGTCCCAACGGACGAGGGTTGCAATCAACCCCTCTCAAGCGGTCCAAAGACCCACTTGAATACCACGGTGTTTTGTTTGCTTTACTCAATCCCGTTTGCGAGGAATCTCCACAAATTTGGAGCCTCTCGCCCTTACACTTGAAATTCACAAAGAACACGGAGCAAGGGAGGGATTAGCAACGCACTCAAGACAAGAAATCACAGCAACACCACGCACACAAGTCGCAACGAGAGCTCACAACACAACTCAATGAGTTCACCACTCAACTAGAGCTCTAATCGCTATTGCAAAGAATCAAAGGCGCGGAATCGATGTCTTGGTGCTTAGGAATGCTTAGGAGATGCTTGATGTTCTCCTCCATGCGCCTAGGGGTCCCTTTTATAGCCCCAAGGCAGCTAGGAGCCGTTGAGAGCAATCTTGGAAGGCTGATCTTGCCTTCTGTCGACTGGCGCACCGGACAGTCCGGTGCACACCGGACACTGTCCGGTGACCGATTTCCTTCTAAAAATGGCGCAGTCGACCGTTGGTAGCCTGAGAGCCGTTGGCGCACCGGACATGTCCGGTGCACACCGGACAGTCCGGTGCCCCCTTCTAGCCGTTGGCTCGGCCACGTGTCCCGCGCAGATTGCGTGGCCGACCGTTGGCCCGGCCGACCGTTGGCTCACCGGACAGTCCGGTGAATTTTAGTCGTACGCCGTTGATGGTTTCCCGAGAGCGACGAGTTCGCCTGTGAGCGGCCCACCGGACAGTCCGGTGCACACCGGATAGTCCGGTGAATTTTAGCCGTACACCGCCGTCGAAGTCCCGAGAGCAGCCACTTTACCCAAGCCAGCCTGGCGCACCGGACACTGTCCGGTGCACCACCGGACAGTCCGGTGCACCCAGACTGGGCAGACTTTGGCTGCTCGAGCCATCTCTTCTCCAACTCGATTTTTTCTGTTTCCAGCACTTAGACACAATACATTAGTCCATAAAACAATGTACTAAGTCTGAGAAACATACCTTTATCCTTGATTTGTACTTTGTCCACCATTTTACGATTAGGCACCTGTGTTGGGCACTAAATCACCAAAATACTTAGAAATGGCCCAAGGGCACATTTCCCTTTCAATACCCAAATGTTCAGGCCTCGACAGCCACAAAGAACAAACACATATACTTAGGGTAACTATGCTACACAGACTTAGACGTCGGCGGAACCCTCGGCGGTTCTCCCGACCCACGACAAATGTCTAAGTCCTTGAAGCGGTTACATTTTGCTCAGGCAAAAACCTAGTATATCCCCTTACAAATGGGACTCCAGTTCCGTCCCCGCGGGTATGAACAACCTCCACACTAGGGGGGCCGCGGGATAACGAGCTCCAAGCGGCTCGCCGACGACCTCTGCAGCAGCAGAGACAATGACCTCCACCTCGGGCGGCTAAACAGCAGCAGCGATGACCTTAGGACAGACGCTGCTGTGAAAAGGCCCTCGCCCACGTCCCCACACGAGGGGCAAGGACAAGCCATTAAGGCCGAAGAGTCGGAGGGCGCCGTCCGTGGGATGAACCCACCAACACCGCGCCGGTGAACAGCGGTCGCCCCAAAGCGCACCGGTAGGTCCTCGCTCCCGTCCTCGCCAAGGCCGTCCCAGAACACGAGTACCGCCCTCGCGGCGTACGACGTGCTGGGCGACCCCCCGGCGTGGCTGACGGTGCGAGGAGGACCTGGGTGTGGCCGGCCCACGCGCGGCACGACCACCACCCGGGAGGAGGACAGAAAGCTGCACCCCCGCCAGGGAGCAGCAGTTTGCCTTCCCCCCGCATGGCTGGAGGACATCTCCTCCGCGGCCTGGCGCACTCCTCCGCCTCAGCAAGGATGACGAAGATCCTTGAAGCTGAGGGCGGGGCAGAGGCCGCAGCCCGTCTTGCTTCTCCCCACCAAACTGACCATTGGTGAGGGAATGCAGCCGGGCTGCACTACAAAAATCCTTGAAGCCGAGCGATGGCTGAAGAGCGCTGATCTCCACGAGGCCGCACTCCTCCAATGACAGCAAGAGCAAGGCGACGCTGGTGCACCCCATCCGGGGGCTCGAAAGGTGGAAGGGCGCAATGCACGAGGGGAGAACGAAGCCATGACCACTGCCCGGGGGATCGATCCCCTTTTATAGGCAGACCTCCTCACTTGCACCCCCTAGCGTCACGGGCAAAGTCTCCACTGAAGTGCTCTAGGGTTCTCCCCCTACGACACGGGGGCTAGGTCCCACATGTCATACGAGCTGATCCGAAGCGCGAAGAAGGCGAACCGCCGCACGCGAGGCATGCAACCGCCCCGCGGTTACAAGCGCTCTCCCATCTTCGCAGAAACCGGTGGTCGAAAGGGTGGACTGCCACGCGACAGGCATCCAACCGCACTGCAACTGTGCGCCCTTTCGGCTTCGACCACATCTGGTGGACCAGCGCAAAGGAAGCGGGCCAGCATGTCATGTAACCGGCGCGCCGGTTACGACGTGCAAAGAGCCGCACCGCCACTTGCGTCGAATGCCGCGCCTCCTCGACTATGGAACCAGTACCGTGACTCGAGGCAGCCCTGCGCATGACCCAACAGTGCCAATTAAAGGCGACGGCCATGGGTCAGTCAGTCGTGGGGGTAGGCACGACGGTTGGCATGGCCCAAAGTGGGCCGGCAGTGACTGCAGCGGCAGACGAGCGGAAGCAGCGGTCAAATCGCCTGTAGGCTCGCGTCCCCTCCTGAAGCGACGGGAGAGCCCTCTCCCACGGCGTGAAGATGACGCACTCGTGTCCCGTTCCTCGAACGGCTCGCATGCGCAACGGGCGCCACGCGAATCACCCGTCCCGTCGCATTAACTCCCCGGCAGAGCAAGCGACACCTCTGGCAGGCGAGGCGGGCGTCGTTTCGCCTCCGCCATGACGACCACGTCGAAAAAGGTGTGCCACCTTATTTAAATTCATATCCTTCCCCTCCTCCTCTCTCTCTCTTGCTACAGGGACTGGGAAAGGGGGTGTTGTGGAAAGGATCCTTCTCGGCGAAGGAAGCGGGCCCCGAGCCCTCCTACTGATCAGGGGTTCGAAGGCTGGCCCCTCGGAAGGGTTTCGACAGTCGCCCCAGAGCACTCGGGCTCCGTGCCCATTACTGATCAGGGGTTCGAAGGCTGGCCCCTCGGAAGGGTTCGACAGCCGCCCCAGAGCACTCAGGCTCCGCGCCCACTACTGATCAGGGGTTCGTAGGCTGGCCCCTCGAAGGGGTTCGACAGCCGCCCCAGAGCACGCAGAGTGAGGGATGACTCTGGGTACGTCCGATACATGGCCGAGGCTCGGGCTATACTCCCGAGGTACCCTAGGACATTTCCGAGACCGGCGACAACGATTTGTAACGGAATCCCACCGGAGGGAGGCATCAAGCCCTCGGACCCTGTCGAAGGGGTCCGGGTCCAGCGAATCACCCGCAGGTACTTTTGGAGCGGGCCTCTGGGCCACCAGCCGACCCCTAACGAACGGGGCACGGGCGTCCACTCGGATCACCCGTTAGCAGCTCACTGGAAACACCATGTTCGGCGCCCTCCGAGGGCAACATGGTGCTTCCCCCCCTCCTCCTTGCGGAAAGGCGACGCAGGGGCGTATGATAAAAGTCAGGAAAGTCCTTGATTGCTCTCTTGCTCCGTGCAGAGGCTCGGGGGCTGCTCTCGCACCTGGCTACGGCCAAACTGTTGACAGCATCAACAAACCAGCTTGATAACTCGGAACCTGACCATGCACCCGGGCTACGGCCAGGCCGCATGAGGGAACGATCAGACCGGCCAAGGCACCACGAAAAGCATTAAGACCTCAGAGGAGTCAAACCACTCCTCCGAGGCCTCGGGGGCTACACCTGGCGGGTGCGCTCGCGCGCACCCACCAGAACAAAGCCAAACCGAGAAAGGCCGGTCCCCTCACCAAAAATGCGGCAAAAGCCTCCAAGCGAGTACCAACACTCCCTTCGAGGCTCAGGGGCTACTGTCGGGTACCATAATTAGGGGTACCCCCAACACTCCTAATCACGGCTGGTAAACAACCTCAGACCAATTGACGGGCGCGGTTCAAGTCAAGGCTTCGTCTATCCAAGGGACGCGACCTCGCCCGAGCCCAGCCTCGGGCTGGAGCAGTAGTCCCAGACGAGTTCACGCCTCGCCCGAGGGCCTCATCAGGCAGCGGGCACCCCCTCGGCTCTCCCGAAGCCCGGCTCGGGCAGGCTTCGTTGTGAAGCAACCTTGGCCAGACCGCCTCACCAACCGACCGCTTCACAGGCGCATTCAATGCAAGGGTCGCCTGACGCCGTATCCTGACACACGCGCCTCAGTCAGCCAGGCCGAAGTGACCGCAGTCACTTCGCCTCTCTTTTTTACTGTCCGATATGACGGGAAAACAGCGTCGCTCGCCCCGCTCCGACTGCTGTGCCAACCACCCAGGCGAAGACTGACAACAAGTCACGATCAACCACCGAGTTCGGCCTCGGGCGCAACAGGAAGCTCCGCCTCGCCCGACCTCAGGCTCCAGCCTCGGGAGGAGGTCTCTGCCTCGCCCGACCCCCGGACTCGGCCTCGACCTCGGTCTCGGGAGGAATCGCGTCCTCGCCCGACCCCGGCCTCGACCTCAAGAGAAGTCTCCGCCTCGCCCGACCTTGGGCTCAGACCAACCGCGCCAACAGGGGATACATCATTACCCTATCCCTAGCCAGCTCAGGCTATAAGGAACAAGACCGGCGTCCCATCTAGCTTACCCCGGCGACGAGTAATGATGGTGCCCCGCGTGCAACCATGACGCCGGTGGCTCTCAGCCCCTTACGGCAGCAAGGAGACGTCAGCAGGATCCTTGCCGCACTGCCAGCTGTGCTCCTACAGGGCTCAGGCGCTTCTCCGACGGCCACGCTATCACGTATACAGGGCTCAAGCTCTCCCCCGACAGCCACGTTGGCATGTACACAGGGCTTAGGCATTTCTCTACCGGACACGTTAGCGCATAGCTACACCCCCCATTGTATGTCTGGACCCTCTCCTTGCGTCTATAAAAGGGAGGTCCAGGGCCATCCTAGAGGGGGGGTCGCGCGGGGGGAAGGAGCGAACGAACAGGCTCCATCTCTCTCTCCCTCTCGCGACGTGCTTGTAACCCCTACTACGAGCGGCACCCCTGGTGCAGGATAATATAAGACTTGCCTCACCTCTTGTGTTCCATCCCGCGCCAACCCATCTGGGCAAGGGCACGCAGCGACAATTTCACTCGTCGGTCCAGGGACCCCCCGGGTCCGAAACGCCGACATAGCCGTTAAAAGAATCATGAGATATTTAGTTTACATTCCTAAGTTTGGGATTTGGTACCCCAAGGGATCTACCTTTGATTTAATTGGGTATTCCGATGCCGATTATGCCAGATGTAAAATTGATCGAAAGAGCACATTACGGACTTGTCAGTTTCTGAGAAGATCCCTGGTGTCATGGGCTTCAAAGAAACCAAACTCTGTAGCTCTTTCCACCGCCGAAGCTGAGTACATTGCCACAGGTCATTGTTGTGCGCAATTACTATGGATGAGGCAAACCCTTAGGGACTATGGCTACAAATTGAACAAAGTCCCTCTCCTATGTGATAATGAGAGTGCAATCCGTATGGCAGATAATCCCATTGAACACAGCCGCACTAAACACATAGACATCCAGTATCACTTTCTAAGAGATCACCAATAAAAGGGGGATATCGAAATTGTTTATGTGAGCACCCACAACCAATTAGCCGATATCTTTACCAAGCCACTAGATGAAAAGACCTTTAGCAAACTTAGAAATGAGCTAAATAAACTTGATTCTCGGAACTTTGATTGAAACATTGCACATATAGCTAATTTACCTTTGATCATGTCTATTTCATTTGATACAAATGCATAGTTATTATTCTTCTTGTGCCAAGGCTAATACTAATGTGTTTTCAAGTGTATTTCTATAATTAGTCTTAGATTGAAAGGGAAATGGAGTATTCGGCAAAGACAAGGCTTCCACTCCAACTCTGACGGTACCATTTACCCTTTCTCGTTACTCATGTAAATCTCAATTGGTATGACCCTTCACTCATATTTCCTTTACCAATGGGGAGAAAGTATTAGGAGGAAGTATCAAGGGATCTCAAGTTCTCCGTTTTTGGCGATTAATGCCAAAGGGGGAGAAAGTATTAAGCCTAAAGCAAAAGGACCGCACCACCACCACCATTTCAAAATTTTCAAAATGTTTATTTCAATTAGTATTTGAGCTTATTTTAATTGGTATTTGAGTTAGGCTCAAAATGAATTTTTCAATTGGTATCTAATTTTCAATTTGTATCTTTGAGTCGATTTCCAAATTGGTATCCTCAAAATAGTATGAAAAAAATTTCAATTAGCTTTTGGTATCCATTTCAAAAGGGAAAATCATTTCAAAAACCCTCTTGAAAGCTAAGAGGAGAATTCATTCAGGGGGAGCCTTTATTTAGTCAAAGGAAAAGCATTTGAAACAAGGGGAGGAATTTCAAGTCTTAAAAATGCTTCTTTCAATCACATTTCTATACCTTTGCCTATTTGCAAAAGATTTTGAAAAGAGTTTTTTCAAAAGAATTGCAAAAATAAACATGTGGTGTAAATGTGGTCCAAAATGTTAATAAGAGAAAAGCAATCCATTCATATGCATAAAACCTTTCATTGGTTTAATTCCAAGTAACCTATGCACAACTACCTCAATTGCAAACTAGTTACATTTCTTCACTTCATATTTGCTTTGGTTTGTGTTGGCATCAATCACCAAAAAGGGGGAGATTGAAAGGGAAATAGGGTTAACCATTTCCTATAATCGATTTTGGTGATTGACGTACAACACAAACCACATGGACTAACTAGTTTGTCTAAATATCATTTATCTCAGGTGCATAAGGTTCAACACAAATCAAGAAAGAAATTCAGTTAGGGACTCAATCAAAAATTGGAGCAAGACTTAGAGTGTGCTGAGTTTTGGCGCATCGGACACTGTCCGATGCACCAGGCCCGTACAAACTCAAACCAGCCACTCTTGAGAATTCAGAGGCGCACTCCGCTATAATTCACTGGACCATCCGGTGAGCCACCGGAGCAACGGCTCCCTGCGCGCCAACGGTCGACTGCAAAATGCTAAAATGCGGAACAGTGTCGCGACAGAAGTCAGAGCGCAGAAGTCAGAGGTCACCGGACTGTCTGGAGCAGCAAAAAGACAAACGCCTCCAACGGTCAACTACTCTGAACCCTAACGGACGCACTGACGTGGTGCCCACCGGACAGTGAACAGTGATTGTCCAGTGGCGCACCGGACTATCCGGTGCGCCCATCGCCAGCAGCCCTTGCCAACGACTAGGAAGTGGTTGGGGCTATAAATACCCCCAACCACCTCATTCATTGGTATCCAAATTTTCAGAAGTTCACATTCAATACAAGAGCTATAGCATTCACTCCAAGACAAAAAATTCCAAAGATCAAATCCTCTCCAAGTTCCAAATTCATCTCAACCACTTAGTGACTTGAGAGATAGAGTTTTTGTGTTCATTTGCGCTCTTGTCGCTTGAATTCCCTTTCTTCCTTCCTCACTTCTTCTATAAGTGCTTGTAAAGCTAAGCAAGAGACACCAAGTGTGTGGTGGTCCTTGCGAGGTCTTAGTGACCCGTGTGTCGGTGTTTGGAGCCCGACCGCACACCCGGGGTTACCCCTCGCGGTGCTTTTGGATAGGACGGTGCTGTTGACTGTAACTCAATGGTTCGTGCGAGATGCACGAGAGACGACAGACGATTTTCTGTAGGTTCGGGCCGCTTTGAGATGCGTAACACACTACTTCCTGGCGTGGATCTCTATGTGGCGGGTTACAAGAGAAGTCGCCTGTATGGAGAAAAGCTAGTGGGCTGAGTAGATGGTCGATGGAAATAATGGGGTACCCCCTAGACCGTGGGGCACTACATGCGTGTATGATGACGATGTATACCTAAATAGTAGTGAACCGGCTGAGTTTGCTTCTTTCCTACGTCGGCCCATTCCACCAGCGGTTCTCTCCTGGCCCACGAAGGGATGGCCCTGCGAGTTAGTGGGCCCAAAGCCCCTTGCGAGGCCTTCTTGCCTCCTAGTGGACCCGGGTGATATCCGTCCCCCACACCGTCTGATTAAGGAAAAGGCTCACTCGGTCTAAGTGACCGTTTGAGAGAGAGGGAAAGGGTTGAAATAGACACGACCTTTGTGGCCTCCTCAACTGGGACTAGATTCTTTGGAACTGAACCTCGGTAAAACAAATCACTGTGTCTACTCGTTTTGATTCTTGCTTGATTTGTTTGCCCTCTTTCCTCCAACGTTTCCTTGCTAGTATTAATTTGAGGTTGCTCCAACACGTCATCTGCATCCTTTGAGCAACTTTTAGCAAGAGAAACATTCTTTCAGACCTGAATTTAATTCTAACGCTAACCCCGACCCTAGTGTGTGTTTGAAGTTTATAAATTTCAGGTTTCGTCTATTCACCCCCCCTCTAGGCGACTTTCAGATCGTGGTTGCCGATGCCGGGGGCGCAATCGTGGGTTGGACGACGGTCGCATCGAAGGGCGATGGACTGAGACATGGGGACCCACCGGTGCATACGGGTGGTGGTGCACAGAACAAGGAGTGGAAGCATGAATGGTCTACATTAGAATCTTATCTCTACTATACTAAAGCACCAGTTTCAACGGTCGTCCCGTATCAATTTTTTTAAAAATACCCCTATATTTCTTTAAAATCAACCTGCACTCCTATAATCTCTTCTCTATCTCTACTACTATAATAGGAGAATTTATGTAAAAAATAAGGTAAAATTATGTATAAGTGATGTTTAAATCTTGGTTGTTGGCTCCACATTCACACCCGCCTAATCTATAGAAAACATATATTTTATGATTTATTAAAACAAAATTTATTTTCTCTCTCTCTCTATATATATATGTATATATATATATGTATATGTATATATATATATACCGTAACAATGCACTGGCTATGACTAGTAAAATAGTAAAGATAAAGATTATTGTTTAAAAGTGTACACGGAGTAAAACCTCGCGTGTGACCCCCAAAACCTGACGGATTGGGGTGCGAGTTTAGATTTGCACCCGCGTGTGCAATTGCGAGCGAGTATAGATAGACTTTATGGGTGTGATCGTAGGCGGGTTTTTTACTCTACCCGATCCATTGCCATCTCTACTCATCGCCGCCCTCTCACTTTCTTTTCCCAACCACAACACAACCACCCAAAGCTAAGCTGTCGCTCTCAGAGTCTCAACAAATTATCGACCTCTGGTGATTGTCGTCGTCTGCATCTTCCTCCAGTCCTTCCAAGGTGAGCCCCGACCTAATTCAAAAATTACGTAGCAGTTTTTAGAAGATCTCATCTTCCTCCGGTCCTTCCAAGGTGAGCCCCGACCCAATTTAAAAATTACGTAGCAGTTTTTAGAAGATCTCGAATTCTCGAACTGCCTTTGGTAGGAAGGCCCACGTGTTCCACATGCCAATTTGATGGATGGACCATACGTTCTAGATGCGTATGACCAGGGTTATCTAAATGTATGGGATGGCAATAGTGCCTCGTTCTCTGGTCCCGGCGGAAAAAGATATGGGTAGAAAGTATCCCGTCGGGCATGGCAGGGCTAGGTCCGTTACATAGTTCCCCTTTCCCTCTAGACCTAGTTTGAGCACTCTAGTATTGATTATAATCCACGTGTCTTGAGATGTATTAGGCTCTGTTTGGAATTGTAGTATTTTTGCAGTTTTGAAATAATACTATGGCATTTGATGATACTATAGTATTATAGCTCAAAAGGTGTTTGGTTTGTACAGGCAAAACTCAGTTTTAAATACTATGGTTTACCCAAAAATGTGATATTTTTGGAGTTTTCGAAACTCTACTCAGGACCTCAGTTTTCTTCTCTTCTCTCTACGTATACTTTGTTTTTCCAATAGAACCAAACAGAACTCGGTTTTGAGCAATACTGTAGTTTTACTGTGGTAAAGCAATACCGTAGTATTTATGTCATATATAATTGTAAACTATGGTATCTCAAAACTACAGTATTTCAAAACTGCATTACCAAACAGACCCTTAGGGTGTAACTTAAACTAATTTAGACCTCAATCCACCAAACAAATCCTTGCTGGATGGGTCCCGTCTGACAAATGGGTCCCATTGCTCATTGCCTTAAGAGACCTGCCAGCGTACGCTAGCCAAGTCCCTGAGCAGGCCTCCTGTTTTCCCCCACGGCCCACGCTAGCCAAGTCCAGCTTCTGAGGTTCACAAATCACAACCCTAGTTGGCGGCGTTCAGATCCGGTGGCATCCTCCTCCTGCGTCCCTGTAGCGGCCTCCGACGACGACCCTGTAGCGGCAGCGTGTGGCGGCAACAGGTGAGCAGCCTCCTCCTCCACCGTCGATCTCCTCCTCCACCGTCGATCTCCTCCTCTGTCGAGCTCCTGTGTCGGGTAATCACCTGACTGCCTGAGTCGCCTCCACCAGTCCACCGGTGTTCCTCAGGCAGCCGGCCAGCGGCGGACGCGTCCAGGCGTCGAGATCCTGCTCCTTCGACGTCCAGGTATCGGGCGCGTCCAAGTTTGGTGGCGCAGCGGCGGGCGACCTCCTTCTCCAACGTCGAGCTCTTGTTGTAGTCTAAGCGGGGAATTCACGGGGATTTTTCTCCGTTGGGGCGAGGGGGAAAAACCTTCCCCACGACTGGGGACGGGGAAACACCGGTGTCGCGGGGACGGGGGCACTGCCCCGCCGGGGAATGGACCCGTTGCCATCCCTCGTGGATGGGGACCGGGGACGGGGAACGGGGAAAAGCCGGTGTCGCGGGGACGGGGACGCGGGCACTGCCCCGCCGGGGAATGGACCCGTGGCCATCCGTAATGCATATTTAGTACTATTGGACGTTCTTTTGTTCCGATGACAAGGTTAGGTTTAACTGATGCTATCTGGAAAAACTTGAGCTGTATATCCTAGTTCCTATCATGAATCACCAACATTATACATTTTTTTGTCATTTGTGAACAATCCATATTGAGGTGAACCCTGCATTTGGATCTGATCTAATTACAAGTGTATACATGTATTATACTAACTTCGACTGTTTTGCACAAAAAAATATATATTGGGTGTGCATGTGTACCCCCATGTCGTTCCGCCCCTGCTAGCTGAACTTCATCTTCTGGTCCGCCCCTGCTAGCTGAACTTCGTCTTCTGTTTCATAGTCACTCGTTTAGTACTAGTAGAGTGATTGTTAAGAATTGATTCATTATGATACTCTCTTCAAATTTGTATTTAAATTATTTTACTCTTGTGTCAATGCTGCCTCCAGTTTAATGCAGTTTCCGCTCCTGTTTTTATTGTTAATTATTGCTCATTCTAGGTGTACTCTTTGCAGAGCAAGCCTTCTAGAAGTTAAGGAAGCAGCAGAACCATGGCATCCCGTTTCTGGGGACAGGTACTTGCTTTCTCTTGCGTAATGGTACCAGCGTGCCAGTATGTTTGTTATGTGCATACTGAAGTAATTGAAGCAATTGCTGTTGATGCAAGAATCTAACACTTGCCTGGTCCTTTGCAACTTCAGGGGGACAGTGAGTCTGAGGAGGAGGAGGTGGAAGAAGTTGAGTCAGAACAGGGCAGTGATAGTGATGATGATGGAGGTCGAGGTGGTGCGGGACGCGGTGCCCAAAACCGATATTTGAAGAATCAAGAAGATGACAGCGATGAGTCTGATACAGGTCACCGTGTGATCCGCTCCCTGAGGGACAAGCGCAACGAGGAGATGAGATCTATTGTTGATCAGATGCGTAATGCAATGAAGATCAATGACTGGGTGAGCTTGCAGGAGAGTTTTGAGAAGCTTAACAAACATCTTGAGAAGGTTGTTCGTGTCAATGAATCTACTGAGGTACCAAAAATGTATATCAAAGCTCTTGTGTTGCTGGAGGACTTCCTTGCTGAAGCCCTTGCAAACAAGGAGGCCAAGAAGAAGATGAGCAGCAGCAATTCGAAGGCATTCAATGCGATGAGGCAAAAACTCAAGAAGAACAACAAGCAGTATGAAGAGCAGATCCAGAAGTGCAGGGAGCATCCAGAGAGTTTTGAAGATGAAGCTGCAGATGATAAAGATACGGATGATGACGATGTTGATGAAAGTGATGCAGAGATTGAAGATCCTGATAAAATAGCTATGTCAGAATCAGAAGAGGAACAAGATGAAGAGGATGATGACAAGGATGGTTGGGAACAGAAAAGGAGTAAGAAGGATAAGCTGATGGATAAGCAGTTCTTGAAAGATCCAAGTGAAATCACATGGGATATTGTCGATAAGAAACTCAAAGAGATTATAGCATCTAGGGGAAAGAAAGGTACTGGAAGGATCGAGCGTGTTGAGCAGTTAACATTTTTGACCCGTGTGGCCAAAACACCAGCTCAGAAGCTTGAAATCCTCTTCCATGTGATTTCTGCGCAGTTTGATGTTAACCCTAGTCTACTTGGGCATATGCCAGTCAATGTGTGGAAGAAGTGTGTCAATAACATGCTTCTTGTGCTTGATATACTCCAGCAGTATCCTAACATTGTGGTAGACACCTCGTTTGAGCCTGATGAGAATGAAACTCAAAAGGGTGCAGACTACAATGGAACAATACATGTTGTCGGTGACCTGGTTGCATTCCTTGAGAGACTGGACTCTGAATTTTTGAAGACCTTACAGTGCACAGATCCGTACACAAAAGACTATGTTCAGAGGCTCAGAGAGGAACCCCTGTTTCTGGTTGTCGCACAGAATGTCCAAGATTATCTTGAAAGGGTTGGAAACTTCAAAGCTGCTGCCAAGGTTGCACTGCGTCGTGTTGAACTAGTTTACTACAAGCCCCAAGAAGTGTACGATGCAATGAGAAAACTCGCAGAGCAGCCTGAGGACTGTGTGGATGATGACGATGCAGAGGCTGGTGATGAACATAAAGCAGTAGATGACAATAGAGGACCATCACCATTTGTTGTGATTCCAGAGGCTGTGCACAGGAAGCCTACTTTTCCAGAGAGCGGTAGAACTTTGATGGATGGATTGATGTTCTTAATTTACAAGTATGGAGATGAAAGGACCAAAGCCCGTGCAATGCTGTGTGACATATATCACCATGCGATCTCTGATGAGTTTTCAGTTGCTCGCGACTTGCTTTTAATGAGTCATTTGCAAGATGGTATTCAGCTCATGGACATATCATCACAGATTTTATTCAACAGAGTTATGGCCCAGTTAGGGCTGTGTGCTTTCAGGTCTGGTTTGATAAATGAAGCCCATGGTTGCTTGACTGAGCTCTACTCTACTGGGAGGGTGAAAGAATTGCTTGCACAAGGTGTGCAACAAAGCCGATACCATGAAAAAACTCCCGAACAGGTAAAATTAAACCCTTATGCAACTCATCTGTTTTTTCTTGTAAATGCTGTTCACATAGCCCTTAACCCTAATCACACAAGCAAAACCCTATTTTGAAAATTTCATGTGAAATTGATGATATTCACACAGTAATATCTCCTGCCTGCATCTGTTAATTATTTATGTTTCTGTTGCTTTTTGAATATGATATAGAATGCTTTATGCTGTTGTATGCAGTAATTCTGACCCAAATCACAAATCTTGACATTTTTGTATATTGGGATATATTTATTTTCATTACGCAGATGCAGTTCTTTTATGCTACTTGTAGTTGATATTGTTTTTATTAAAGAAGAGCGCACCACATATTAATTTTATATTGTAAAAAAATGGACAGACCCATTGCTGGCATGAGTGGGGTCTGGGAAGGAATAACCGAGGCAAGCCTTACCCCTGCATTTTGCTCAAAGGCTGCGTCGAATACAGGGCCTTTAGCTCAGTGAAAAGTCTTCCCACCACTAATCATCCATGCCATTTGCTGCAGCTAGTTTGCAGCAGCTGCTGCTGCTTGGCTGCTGTTCATACAGCTGCACGCCGCTTGCTTGAGCTTAAGCTAGAAAACAGCAGCCAGCTGTTGTAAAGCCAGCCGAACAAGATCATCTTTTCCTTATATAAAACTACTACAATTGTAGTCTATAATTTAAAATATTATACAATATATATAATTTTATATATTATATATTCTTTTAATTGTAGACTACAATTAGGGTAGTTTTATACAAGGAAAAGATCAAAAGATGATTCTTTTCCTTTTGGTTATATCAGTGCTAATGCAGTCCCTATCACTGCAGGAAAGACTTGAGAGGAGAAGGCAAATGCCTTACCATATGCATATAAACCTGGAGCTTTTGGAAGCCACACACTTGATCTGTGCGATGCTGATTGAAGTCCCCAATATGGCTGCCAGCACCTATGACAAGCGGAGACCTATGAGCAAAACATTCCGAAGGCTTCTTGAAGTGAGTGAAAGGCAGACATTTGTTGGGCCGCCCGAGAATGTGAGGGACCATGTAATGGCTGCCACAAGAGCCCTCAACAAGGGTGATCACCAAAAGGCTTTCAGTGTCATAAATTCGTTGGAGATCTGGAAGCTTTTGAGGAACAGAGACCATGTTCTTGAGATGTTGAAGCTTAAGATCAAGGAGGAAGCTCTTAGAACCTATCTCTTTTCATACTCGTCTTCGTACGAGTCCTTAAGCCTTAACCAGCTCACTACCATGTTTGATCTCAGCGAGCAGCATGCCCACAGCATTGTTAGCAAGATGATGATGCATGAAGAGCTTCATGCTAGCTGGGACCAGCCAACAAAGTGCATCGTATTCCATAGTGTGGACCAAACTAGGCTTCAGGGGCTACTCTTCCAGATGGCAGATAAGCTCTCGGTCCTGGTGGAGATCAATGAGAGGGCATACGAGGCAAGAACTGGTGGTACTCTCGAGGGGGTACCTCCCAGGCGCAGGGGCGAGGGTCAGGAGAATATGGGAAAGTGGCAGGATAACTTTGTCTCGTCACAGGGGCGGCAGGGTGGTGGCAACAGGTTTGGATACTCCGGCAGAGGTGCAATATCTGGTCAAAGTGGTGGACACCAGAGGGACAGGGGCAATCAGGGTTACCGCGGGGGCTATGGTGGCGTTTCAAGGTTTCAGGATGCAAGGGGTCGCAACCAGTCTATTCCATCAGGCAGAGGTGGTGATGGTGGTGCACGCATGGTGAACCTGAACAGGATTGGTAGAGTTTAGACGTGATAATTTTCAGCTCGAGTAAGCCTGAAATTTTCCTAAAAGCCAAGTTTTGAATCACTGCTTTTTACATAGTTTCCTGTTCTGGGCTGAGCCATCCACCTGTTTACTACATTTCGTTGTAGCCTTTTTAGTTAAGGGGCTAGGAAATTGAACTAAGAGTTTGGTACTGTTTCGTGGGAGTGTGACTTCACTCCAATATTTGATATCTATCTGTGACACTTGGTATAACCTGTACTTTTCTTGTTTGTGTTATGTTGTTTTTATTTGGTTATGAAAAATAAAAAGGCATGTCGCAGAGAGAAGATCGTTATTCTATTCGCGTTTGAAAAGCTTTACACCAATCTCGAGATGAACTTTTATCATAACAGTTTTCTTGTGGTGTTCATTTGGATAAATTTTCCGCGGTGGTGTCAGCCGTATCTGTTGTGTGTGGCCGTGTGAATGAAATGGGCGGAAGCGTGGACGTGGAGCGGACGCCTTTTGCTCGTCTTCGGCTTTGAATTTCCCGGCCGTTCGCCCAATTTCCACTCGTTCATCTCACGACTGGACACTTTCTATCACAGCGCGCGCCGCCGTCGAGCGTCACCGGCCGAGTGTTGGACAACACGAAATTGCGAGCGTCACCGGCAGTGTTCTATCGTCTTCTCACTCTTTATTTTTATTTTATTTTGGTTTGTGAAATAAAATAAGTTAATTTATCATCATCTTATTTCTTATAGTTTATTAGTATTAATATAAAGAATAAAGTTATTCTACTAAATTTAAGAAATATATTTATGATACACCACTTTATTTTAGATAGAGCGATTTCTCAATCCAAACACTCACTTACCTAAACAGAGGAGCAAGCTACACACGGGGAAGTTGGGGGCAATTGTGTGTTCCTGATTTTGTCCCTCAAAATTTGACTTTGTGAGTTCAGGTCTCTTTTTTGAAAACGAAAAACAAAAACACGTCCTGCTTCTGTTAGATAGTATTAACAATGTGAAATAGAATATATAAAGATAAATTTACTCTTCGGTTGTAATTATAATTTTGTCCCTCCTTTGAAAATTGACGGTTTGTAATTGTGATCTTATCCCTGTTTTTTCAAAGGACTGAGCAAAATTACAACTACGACTGAAGGATAAATTTGTCTTTGTATATCCTATTTCACATCATTACTGTTATCTAACAGAAGCAAACTAGGGGCATGCTTGTTTTTTGTTTTCAAAAAGAGGCATGAAATCTCAAAGTCGATTTTTGAGGGACAAAATCACATTTACTTCTATCAGGGACAGGAACACAATTGCCCAATGAATTAACGTCGCTTCCACTTGAATGGATCACAAACTTTTGTACTTTTTCCGAAGGGCATTGAGATTGAGATCTAAATAAAAACTACATTGGATAGTTATTAAACACCTATAATTTCGTGTGATCCTAAGTTTCATGCCAACTTTTAACATGAAGCCTAGGTAAGCGCTAGTACATCAACTACTCAGAACCAACCACTTTCATGTGTTCATAGCTCCCACTTCTACTATGACACTGTTTAAATGCATTAGAGCTAATAGTTTAGCTATTAGCTATTTTATTAAATTATTTTCTCTGTCCCATTATATAACGCATAACCTCCTCTGGTTTCAAAGACAAAAATGTATTTAATTCTCTATCAACACCAGTAAAGGGGAGATATCAATATTTGTCATGTTAGCACCGATTACCAACAAGCCGATACCTTCGCTAAGCCTTTAAATGAAAGAAGGTTTTGAGTTGTGTAGTGAGTTTAATATCTTAGATTCATGGAACTTGGATTGATCTATAGCATACATCATTTATGTATCTTTGATCATGTTAATTATGTCTATAATTTGTTTTGTTGCTTATTTTGGTGCTCAAGTTATAGAATGTCATCCCCGGACCTCACAAGTCCTTGTGCATTGATGCATATATTTAGGGGGAGGATACACTACAACTTGACCCTTTGAGACTAATGTGTTTGCTTGAGTGATTTTGATGTAGTCTCAAAGGTGGAATGAAAGGAAATTGATGGATTTGGACAAAGGAAATGGCTTCCACTGTATAACGGTATCAATGTACTTTAGTCCAAATTCTCTTGATTTTCATTGCCTTGTGTTCTTTGTTTGCAATTTTTGGTGATGCAATGGGGTTTGAGACCACTAGTGTCTCCGTTTTGGTGCTTAATGCCAAAGGGGAAAAGTTAAGACCAAATCAACTGGATCAGCCGGCACTTGTGAATTTCAAAAAGTTTTGTATTTCGAACTTGTCTTTTCGATCAAAACCCTCTTGATTGCAAAGATGAGCCCTCGGATTGCAAAACTATTCTCTTATGTGGGAGAAATATTTCTTATGGGAAAATGTGAGCGTTTTTTTGGTATTTGATCAAAACTAGTCTTGAAAAATGGTTTGATTTGCAAAACTAAAGTGTCTTGACTTAGAAGTTAGAAAAATGAATTTGTTTTGCAAAAACAAATCAAATGGTGCCAAAACTATCCAAATATGCCAAATCATATGAATCTTCAATTGGCTTTTAATTGGACTTCAATTTGCAAATATTGATGACTCATATCTAGTTAAGTTAGTATTTTTTAGTTGCTTTAGGTGTATTGGCATAAATCACCAAAAAGGGGGAGATTGAAAGGGAAATGTGCCCTTGGACCATTTCTAGTTGTTTTGGTGATTAAATGTCCAACACATCATTTTGAACTAACCATATTGATAAGAGCATGAGCACATGTAAAGAAAGCAAATCAAAGATATCAAGTTGAAAAGAGCACATACATGGACCAAGTGAGGAACTTGATGTAAAATGGTACAAGTGTAAGGTTTGCACTTGTAAATATGTTGCATAGGTCCATTACAATGTTTCTAGTACTTATGTTTGGGCTCTAACCTATTTTGTAGAGAAAAGCACTTTTTGGGCTTAAGTTTGCACAAATTGCAAATCATTTTGAAATAGAGTGATAAAGGTATGATCCTAACACTTAGTCAATTGCTTTGCTTGCTAACTATGTTTGTCTACGTGCTAGAGAACTTCTCAAGTCGAGCCAAAAGAAGCCAAAGAAGTTTGGCACAAAATAGAAGAAAATGGTCTAGTGTGGGTAGCACCGGATAGTCCGGTGCCCTCTACAGCGAACTGGCCAGCCTCAGCCTCTGCTCGGCTCCCTCGGCTAAAAATCACCCGACAGTCCGGGTAGAGCACCGGGCAATCTAGTGTACCAGGCGGTCAACGACTACATCGGCCACGTCAGCAGCGCCAACAGTCAAATGGGTCACTGGAGAGTCTGGTGCCCCCAGATCAGGAAACCAGCAATGTCTGGTGCACCCACGAACAGATGAAGGTTGGTAGCTTCCAAATGAAGCTCCAACGGCTCCTAGGCCCTTTAGGCCTATAAAAGGGACCCTAGGCACCATGGAGGAAGAAACCAAGCATTTTGAGAGCACACTACAACTTCGAAACTCCGTGACATGCCTTCGAAGTGTTTGAGAGAAATTTGAGCATGTTTCTGAGTTGTCACTCCGTCATTTTGTTCTTGCGCTCTCTTCTTTTCTTGTGTGCGTGTTGTTGCTACGATTGTGCTCTTGTGTGCATGTTCTTACTCCCTCCCTTACTCCAGTTTTGATTGTGATCATTTGTGTAAGGCGTGAGAGACTCCAACTTGTGGAGATTCCTCACAAACGGGGTCAAGATATAAGGCCTAGCTCTGACTCCAATTGAAAGTACCCTTTGCCCGGGAACATGATCTGGATGTCACCTAAATGTAACACCCCTGGTGTTACTGTCACTAAAATTTGAGCATAACATCATAAGCATTGGCATTCCATGTGTTTGTCACACCTAGAATGCATTCACTAGGCAAAAATTTCAAACAAGTTGTATTGTGATGACATTTTGTGGATAAAACCCTAGAGTAGGGTACTTAACCCTATATTGGACTTAATAGAGCAAATAAAGCGTAAATAGGGGAAAACTTCAAAACTCAATTAAAATAGTCATAAAAAGTTACCATGGATGAACTTATGGGATATCCAAACCCTAGAAGTATCAAAAACTCCAAATAGAACCCTAGAAAACCCTAGACTTAAACCCTAGGGGGTTAAGTGCAGAATTAGTGCACTTTTTGACTAAAGTGCAAAAACCATGAAAGTAAGGCACCTTAAGTCATATGGTTCACATGGGTGTGGATTTGTAACCTAAACCTTGAGTTTTGGACCTATTTGCAAAAAGGCCCTATTTGAGCTCTATTGGTTAAGTCTTAAAACAGTATAGGAGGGCTCACTTTAGGGCTCTGTAGATCTAAAATTATTGAGAATTTGCCTAGGGTCACCACATCAAATCTATAGAGCTATGTTAGGAGAACAACTTTGTTTAAAGGGTTTAATATTGTTGTTATGAAAAGTTTGAAGAAAAATGTGCCCAAAGTCATGCTGTCAGACTGCTAGAGTCTGAAATTCTGGCTGGCAGTGGAACTGCATGAACTTGGGGCTCGAATTTAAGCATGATCCAGTGAGAATTTTACTAGGGATGCTATAACAAAGATGAAGATGGTTTATAGGTCTACAACTTTGGTACAGAAAGATGATGATGTTGCCATGGAAAATTTGGAGAAAACCTGCCCTAAACATCGACTGTCAGGCTGACTGAAAGAGCTTTCAATGGTATAGTAATTGGATCAGGCCGCCAGCTTAGTACCTCGCCGCCGGCGACTATGCGCCCAGATTCGTACTCGCCGCGATGATTCGTGCTTGGCTCAGTTAGTTAAGCGTCGTGGGTAGGTAAATATCATCGGATGGATGAACATTGAGCCCTGTTCACTCCGGCCATCATAACTCACGTCGCTATGAAACAGTATGACAAGCCCAACCATCGCCGGTGAGCTTGCCACGGTTGTGGCCACGAATCACCGCACCAGTAACTCAGTCCCTACCTCCGGCCGCTGTGCGTCTTCATCCGATTCCTCGGCCACCGCTCACTGATTCTATAAATTGAGCAGGCCATGAGTTCTGTAGGATAATTACGCATCCAAAGCACCAGCTATTGCCTCCAATCATCCACTAGAGATCGCGAATTTCTTACTTCCCCCAATCGTGTTCCTGTCACCGCCGAAACACCCTTGTCGTGGCCAGCTTGCCTCAGGTTCGTTCAAGTGCTTTGGTCATTTGTTCTAGCGTCCTTAGGTCCTCCTCAAGCTTCACGACTCCTTTGATTGAACTAGACCACCCTGGATTGCCGTGAACGCTCGTGTTCTTCCGTTGCCCATACGGTCACTGTGGCCAGAGCAAACCGGGTAACAATTTATGAAATTAAGTGAGGAAAAACCATTGGTAGGGCTTGAATTTGGTGTCTGTCGCTCGGAAGCACCAGTCTTTGCGTAATACGACCAGTCTAACCTCACCGGTGTTCGGACCTCCGTCGTGCGACGTCATGGACGTGACACTGTAAAGAATTAGAAATTCAAGGGCCTAACTGCGAATGTCAATGACTTAGTTAAACAGTGCGCTGGTTTCTTCCGTAGTTGTTCCAAATCAGAGGGGGTTCTGCAAGACTGGAGATGCGGGCGCGCGAGCGCGCATTTTCGCCGTAGTTGGGCCGACCTGGGCTAGATTCGGTCCAGTACTATTCATCGTTTTTCTTTTTCCTTTTCTGCCAGAACTAAAACAATTCTAGAAATTGTAGAAAAATGATAAAATTACCAAACCAATTTTGCTAGATCTCTAATTTCTTATGGTATTTAATAAAAATAGTGAAAGTCGCCTAGAGGGGGGGGGGTGAATAGGCGGAATCTGATAATTATAAGCTTAAGCACAACTACAAGCCGGGGTTAGCGTTAGAAATATAATCAAGTCTGAAGGAGAGGGCAAAAACAAATCACAAGCAAATGAAGAGTGAGACACGGTGATTTGTTTTACCGAGGTTCGGTTCTTGCAAACCTACTCCTCGTTGAGGTGGTCACAAAGACCGGGTCTCTTTCAACCCTTTCCCTCTCTCAAACGATCACCTAGACCGAGTGAGCTTCTCTTCTCAATCAATCGGGACACCAAGTCCCCACAAGGACCACCACTCAATTGGTGTCTCTTTCCTTGATTACAATTTAGTTGGGAACAAGAAAGAAAGAAGAAGAAAAGCGATCCAAGCGCAAGAACTCAAAAGAACACAAATGTCACTCTCTCTAGTCACTATTTGAATGGAATGAACTTTGGACTTGGGAGAGGATTTGATCTCTTTGTTTGTGTCTTGGAGTGAAGTCTAGAGCTCTTGTATTGAATGCAAATGGCTGAAACTTGGATGCCTTGAAGTGTGGTGGTTGGGGGGTATTTATAGCTGTCGGTGTTTTGGGTCCGACCGCGCACCCGAGGTTGCCCCTCAAGGTGCTTTTTGGAGTAGGACGGTGTTATCGACTGTAGCTCGATGGTTCGTGCTAAATGCACGAGAGACAGTGGACAGTTGTGTACAGGTTTGGGCCGCTTTGAGATGCGTAACACCCTATGTCCTGGCGTGAGTACTTTATGTTGTGGGTTACAAGGAGGTTCTCTAGTGTTGGAAACGTAGAGAGCCGGAGTTGGTGACTAAGTAATGAGGTCGATCGTCTTGAAGGGGTGCCCCCTAGGCCTTATATACTTGACCATGGGGCATTACATGTGGATATGATAACAACGTGCGCCTAAGTAATAGTGAACTGACTGAGTCTATCTTCCTATAATTAAGCCGACCCATCCTTGCTCAGTTTCGATGTACGGGGCTCCTGCATGGGAAGGTCGGGTCACTTTGTGATCACTGCTCGGATTCATCGGGTCGCCTGGGCTTGCGTCAATCCGATCTTGTGTCGATCCACTTCACTAGGCGTTCTTTCCCAGGCCCACGAAGGGATGATCTCGTGAATTATTAGGCCCACGGGCCTTTTGTGAGGTCTTTTATCCTTCCAGTGGACCCGGGGGATATCTGTCCCCCACAAGCCCCCGATCTTTGGGTCAATTTTGAAATAACCGGCCCGAAGATCCAAGGTCCAACTTGCAGTTTTTTAATTTTGATAAGGAATAATTCGAAATTAAGTCCGCTGGGCCATTGCTCCTGAACTCTGAGTGATCTAGTAAAAACGATCTTTTACTGCCTTCTTCCGTTATTGCTCTTCAAAACTTGATGTTCTGCCTTGAGTTTATGCTTTAGAGGTCAGCATTTTGATTTTTTAGGACTCGAATTTCATTGGGTGGGTATAGCCCTCGAGCTTCGAGTGGATTTTTGTAAATAATCCACTCGAAGGTCTTCATTTTAAGTCTTCAAAAATCACTTTTATCTTCCCTTTGTGCTTTTTCAGAAGTCAGCCTTGTCTTAGTTTCACCATATGCTTTAGAGGTTAGCATTCTGCTTCTCGGGGTAGATGATTCCCCCGAGCTTTGAGTGGATTTTTGAAAATAATCCGCTCAAAGGTCTTCACTGTCATATTGGAATCCACATAATGCTTTAGAGATCAGCTGTAACACCCCAGGTGTTACCATGGCTAGAGCCCACTTTGCTATTGAAGGGTATGAGCACCTGTGGAGGAACTTATTGAATAAAAGCATAAGGGCCTTGGAAAGCTAGAGGTTAACCAAGGATGGTGAGTAACCAAAAGCATTACTCCAATCTTTGCACACTTATTCTCTGGGATGAGAGGGGAGAAGAACCCTAGACCTCTCTTAAACCCTATCTCCCAAAACCCTAGAAAAGAGGGAAAAGAGAGTGGGCAAGTGTGCAAAACATGAGTAACATTTACCCAAACCTTAAGTAACCTTGTAACCAGCAATTAGGGGAGGGAATTATTGCAAAAAGGCCCCTGGTGAAACCCCAAATCAAATCATTAAGTGGAGAGAGAGCTAGAGCTCTCTATTCCTCTCTAAGTCCATTTTTGACCCTAGTTTAAGGATCAGCCGTGTTCACCTTGAAGATGGCATCAAATCCACTTGTGATCTATACCAAAAACGTGGCATACTACCTGGGGCACCCACTGGAAAAAGTTGAGCCCGAGACTCAGACGTTTGACATGCCATGGCATGGCTTTTGTCGCGAAGTGCCCAGTGAGACACACCTGTTTTGGCATCCAAAGATCTCCCTCCCTAGGCCGTATCTGCCCCGACTTCTCACAGTTGAGTGACAGCCCTAGGTGCCAGGAAGAGGTCTGCGCCGAACCTTTGCAAAGATTCGCACGTTTGCGACCTCTGCCGACGTTTGAACACTGGAAGAAACAAACCGCCACGTGTTCGACGCGTTCTGCCGCGCCAGAGCACGCCCGCGCGCGCCCCCGCGAGCCCTGCGCCGCGCCCGAGCCGAGCCAGCGCCCTGGTCCGCGTCCGCGCCTATAAAACGCCCAAGAGCCTTGGCCGTACCCCTCCGCACGCACCCAAGTCTCACCGGAGCTCAGTTCGCCGCCGTCTGCCTGTGCGCGACGTACCCGCGGCCGCTCGAGCCACTGCCGCCGTAGACCGGCCCGCCCTGCCCTCCACAGTCCCGTCCAACCCTCGGACACGAGTGTGCACCCACCAGTGAAGCTCCCCGGGCAAGGAATCGGGCTCTGCTTCGCCGGAGACGCCGGAACAAGGTCACCGGAATTCACCCGACCGCCGGCAACCGTGGACCGAGGTACACGGTGAGTCTCTCGTCGATTCCTTGCACGGTTAGACTCCTTAGACCTCCATGAAGCTCCCTATGCCCTTGGATTGAACTATACCACCGTGGATAGGCCGGAGCACACGGCGCCGACGAGCTCGCCCGCCTGCGCGAGTGGGCCGGGTGATTCCGGCCATCCCCGACGACGAGCCGTACCTCGACGTGATCGCCAGAACCTCCCCGAGCGAACCCTGCCCTTCGCCGGACCTCCCTCGCCGCCGGTAAGCCGCGCCATTCTTTCCTTCTCCGCGGTTACTGTTCCAGTTGGGGGAGGGACCGCGGGTGTGAGGGAGAGAAACCCTGGGGGTTAAGTGTAAAGCCAAAGACTCAAGTGAATAGTGGCGTAAGGACAGATCTGTGAGGTTGGATTCAGTTTAAACCTAGGGGCCTCGGCGCAAACTGCGTTTTCAGAAAAACCTAATTAAAACCTGAGTTAAATTCAAACAGAAACTTTAAAAACCCATAACTTCTGTTTGGTTTATCCAAATTTGGTCAAACTAATTTTGCCAGACTCTAAATAATATAACCTGTCTAAGAAAAATATAAAACCCATAAGTACTAGAGAAAAATATAAGGTTCTGATTTATTTTCAGTTTTGGCCAAAAGCTTAATAATAGCAAGAAAAATAGTTGTACTATTTAACTAGGGATAGAAAAATTTGGAGAAGTTTATATCTACCTACTGACCTAGTTAAAAATGTTAAACCTCTCTGTCCATTACATTAAGTTAGTTTTAACCCCTTATTCCATAATATGCTTAAGGTAAAGAAAAATAGAAAAAGTGTCATAAATACTGAACCAGAGGGAACCCCTATTTTTGTTGAGATACTTAGTTAATATAGTTCACTGGAAAAATGTATCATGCCCTGTTGTAGTGTAAAATAAGGAAGCTACCTTTTAAACTAATAAAATAAGGATAACTTAGAAAAACCCTACAAAAATGACCCTAAGGTGAAACCTCCCCAAACCTTAGGATAACTAATGTTTTGATAATAAGAACTTAAGAAAAATCTGAAATCTGTTGTTTGATATTTTTTCAAATAACAAGTTAGTTCTAATCACTCTTTTTGCACCAAATTGTAGAAATCCACCATGAATTAACCATCATGTGGCTCTCTGTCATTTTTGGTACAAGAGCTTAGTATCCCTAATAGAGGCCAACAAAAATAACCTTTAGGGCAGAATCTACCCCTAACTAAGAGGTGTAGTGTAAAGTGGCCCATTTGCCTAACTATTGTTATTTTTGTTTAAAGCCTAGCTTTTATACTTTGAGCCTCAAATTCTTAAAACCAGCTAGGATAACAAGTGACAACCCACTGTAATTTTTATAGAATTTTTGGAAATTTTTAAACTACTATCATAGTTCAAATCCCTACTAGAAACCCTAAATGGAAATTAAGGAGAGGAAAATGGATGATGGAATCTAATATCCTCCTAAGACCTTTATAACTTGTCCACTGAAATCCATAAAGGCAATGCAAATCCAATATGTTATCCTAAAGAGAAAAACCTAAACCTAAAGGGTAATGAGTCTATATATACCACTAGAAGATGCACATAGCCAGGGAACCCTAAGTAATTCTTGACTTAATTTTAGTGGCTTAATGTTCTTAAATTTTGCATAATCATGACATACATGTTCATTGCATTTCGATAGACTGTAATCTTGCTGACGGAGAGTACGTCCTCGTGCCGGAGCAAGGAGCTGCCCAGGAGGTTGCCCCCGACCCAGCACCAGAGCCTGCACCAGAGGACCTGCCTGCCACTGCTTTGGAAGGCAAGCCCCGGTTTTATGCATAACCTGTTCTATATGATATTTTACTACACTTAATGTTTGTAGGCTTGTATTGTGCACTTAAGTGTAGGAGTTGATTTAAACCCTAGTTGCATGATCTCAGGAATCCTATTGAGATGAATACTAGTATGCTAGGTCGAGTAGCTGCTTTATTAATTAGGATCTCGGTAGAAGTCGAGTGATTTTTCTAGCACTCGCGCGAGGTCAGGAATTGGCTGTATCCACTTTCCTATCATATTGATGTTGGTTTGTGGGCAACAATCCATGGGGATTGGTTGTTCACGGGATGAAAAGTTGATTAAGGATTAAGGTGTGGTACCGTGAGTCAAGCGTTTGAATGTACTAAACACATACCGAGAAATATGGTAAATCGGTAAGCCTAGTACCTGAGTGAACCTGCCCGCAGACATACCTCCTCACGCGACCTGAGACGTAGTCTCCCATTCCGGTTATGGTGGGTACAAGTGCGGCCACTGCACGACGGCCAGTCGGGGTCAGTGGGGCATTGTACGCCAAGGCGGTGAGCCCTGATCTGTTGCCAGGGAATCGATGGGGACGGTTGATGTGTGTGGGGACGAAGTGCCCCTACATGTCGTGTGTTTAGGTTTACCTTGCAAGGATAAAAACTCGATTCGAATCGTCTGCTTCTCGCGGCTAATGAGACTGCTTGATCCATGCTGCTACATTGAGTAACAAGTGGAACTGGTTGAGATGATACAAACTGTTGATTGCTAAAAATGCTTGCTACTATGTATGAATAGATAGTACACTTTTAGCCTTAAGAGAGTCACACTTAATTTTGATTAAGTTAAAATCTTGATTTAGAAATTCAGCTAGTGCTTTTGGCAACCGAACCCCACAGCCAAACAGCTGCATGTCTAGAGGTAGAGGAGTATAGACTCCTCACACCGGGTAAGTCTAGCTGAGTATTAGTATACTCAGCCTTGCTTGTGGCATAATTTTTACAGGTTCTCTGGAGGACATGGTTGCTGGAGTGACTTGGCCATCCACCCTGCCACCGGGTTGGACTGTCGAGTGGGACCCCGCCTCGGCTGAGGAGGAGCATGAGGAGTGATGGGAGAGGCTTCCCCATCTCTCCATTTATTTATCGTTAGTTTATTTCCGCTGCACTTCAAAACAATGATGGTTACTTTTGTGAAAACTCCGATGACAATGGTGATGTAATAATTTAATACTCTCCCATGTATGGTTTATGCTTTATTGTATTTGCTCTGTGACTCACCATCGAGTGAGACTGTGGTACTTGATCCTGTCAGTGGCCGTGTCGGACTAGATCCGAGGGATTGACGGGTTATTCCCATTTAAGTGTGGTCTAGCCTCTAAGGCCGGATTTAGGCACTTAAGTTGGAATAATTCGGGCAGTTCCGCCACAGCTGGTATCGGAGCTTGTACCACCACAAAGGAATCAATAAATCATAAATGCCACCCTTTTCTAAAGTAAAATCTGATAGAAACAATGTTGGATAGATCTTAGGACGAGCAGGATAGACCTAGGACGTGAAGCCTTAGGATAGTAGAAGGGTAGCTAGGTGGCTAATTAACTAGGCCCTACAGGCCACTTTTACAGGATGGGGGTTCTCCCCTGTTCCTTTTATTTTCTTGTGAGGTCGTACAGGACGTGCATGCATGCATTCTTACTTGAGCAAATGAATGACTAAGTAAAAGGACTTAAAAAAAATGAGATAGCAGCCAACTAGGTTCCCAGTGCCTTTTCTTTTAACTAGAGACAGGCTGAGTTTTATTTTCTTTGTTCTTTTTGTAATTCTTTTTCTTTTACTTACGCTTAACCGTGCACAGATGACTTCCCACGGATCCTCCGAGGATGGAGATGCACTGACCCACACAGACGGACTTGCACGAGAGGGTTTTCCCCGCATCTTGTGGGAGGTACTTCAGGGGGCCGGATACTTGACACCCCCTCAGTACGCGGTGCAGCAGTTCGAGAAGCATCGGGTACCTCGCTGTAGGGTGAGGATGACTCTGGAGCCTCATCCCTTGCAGCCAGGCTGGCGCTCCTTGGACTCCGAGTCTTGCGGGTACCGAGCGGAGGACACCATCGAGGCAATTGCTCTGCATGGACTGACCACCTTCTGCGGATTCCATCCCTTGGAGCTGGCTGCCCACCCCATTGGGTTGTTCCCCGCGGAAAAGGAGGACGACCCGATGTGGAAGGACCGAGTGGAGCATGCCAAGGACATCTGGGCTCTCTACCCAGGCCACACCGCTCACTTGTCGGTACGATGCATGAATGCTCTGTATCGTCTGCAAGTGATGCGTGGGGAGGCCATGTCCCACCTGATGGCATTACTGGAGGCCACCAAGATCACCCTGGACAACCGGGAAGAGCTCGTGGTGGATTTATCCCAGGAGCTGGTAGAGAAAGATTTACAGGTGGAACAGCTGACTGACGAGATTCATGAGTTGGAGGAGCTAGTGGGCACCAGGGAGAATACCATCGAGGTCCTCGAGGATCAGCTCCTCAACACCCAGCAGCAGCTAGCAGAGGCTAATGCGCATCTGGACATGCATCACCAAGAGATCCATGATGCGGAGGCTGACGAGGACGTTGACATTGAGGGAGGAGATGAGCCTGCCTCCAGTGTAGACACCGCTGGCTCAGGGAGACCACCTTCCCCCGAGTCTAGCGTTGCCTCGTTCGCTCACTAAATGCCAGGCTAATACTAGAAGTTGACGATAGTTGGACTCCTCGCCGCTAGCTTAGCTTTTGCACCCTTAGGGTACTAGGCTGGGTAGAGTTGAGTCTTTTGATCTTTGATGTAATCCATGTTAAAAACTCTTTTGGAGGTTCAGGGATGATTAATGGTAGTTTAAATGTGGACGGAAGGCTTATGTTTTCGTTTGTTTTATTTGGAATCTATCAAATTGCTTTAACTTCCCTACCATGTTCGAACCTTAAGCTTGGAGATGTGTTATTGAGCAACCATGTGATTTTTCAGATGGCTGGGAGAGCGCGCCGTGGTCAGAATGAGCACGTTCCCCCACCGCCACCGCCTCCCACTCTGCAGGAGCTCATGGCCCAGCAGAATGAGATCCTAAGACAGCTAGCTCAGCGTCAGCCACCACCTCAGCATTATGGTGGAGACCATCAGCGTCACCCCGTCGCTGCTACTTACCAGGAGTTTCTCAGCACCCAGCCACCATTGTTTACCAGGACGGAGGACCCACTTGATGCAGATGTGTGGTTGAGGGTGGTAGAATCCAAGTTCCCACTGCTCCATGGGGCTTGCTCAGAGGTCACCAAGGTCAGGTTCGCCACCCAGCAGCTTCGCGGACCCGCAAGGACTTGGTGGGATCATTTTCTTGCTATGCAGCCAGATGGTAGAGAGGTGGAGTGGAGGGAGTTCAAGGCCGCTTTCAGAGGGCATCATATTCCCGCTGGCATCATGGACCGGAAGCTCAATGAGTTTCTGGCACTCACTCAAGGCAGCAGGACAGTGTTGCAATATGCCCAGGCCTTCAATGATTTGTGTCAGTATGCTGGATATCATGCAGATACGGATGAGAAGAAGCGAGACAGGTTCAGGAGGGGGCTCAGCACCAAGCTCCGTGACCGTCTCAACACCGTCAGGGCCAACAGTTACAATGAGTTGGTTAACATGGCTATCTCCCAGGAAGACTGCATCTTGGCTCGACAGGCGGAGAAGAAGAGGAAGACCCCTGTGGCAGGACCCTCATCTCAGCCACAGCGCTTCAGGATTGTGTCTGACTCACAGAGCAGGGGACCTCAGCAGCAGCAAGGGAGGTGGGTGATCAGGCCACCGCAGCAGCAGCAGTAGCAGGCACCCAACCGCGCCCAGTTTCCAGCTCAGAGGAACAATCAGCAGCAGCAGTACCGCCAGGCCAATGATAACAGGTGTTTCACTTGTGGCAGCACTGGGCACTATGCCAAGAATTGCCCCAAGAATCAGCAGAGGCAGGGGCAGAATGTTAACCAGAACCAAGGGAAGAGGCAGAAAGTGCAAGTGAGGCAGGGCAAGCTGAACTTCACTACAATGGCTGACATCCCAGAGGGAGCACCCGTCATGACTGGTATCTTTACAGTTTTAAATTTTCCTGCTATTGTTCTTTTTGATTCTGGTGCTTCGCATAGTTTTGTCAGTGCCAAATTTAGTGTCAAGTGCCAGCTGCCTTTTCACCACACCAACGGGGCTATTACCATTTCAACCCCAGGAGGCAGGATTGCCACTAATCAAATCAGCAGGCATGTGCCCATAAAGTTTGGTAGTTTGATAATTAAAACTGACCTTCTTATCTTGGGACTGGATAGTGTGGATATCATCTTGGGAACTGATTGGTTGACCAACCATCAGGCTATATTGGACATTGCAGCCAGAGCCATTGAAATTCATTCCCCTGCTTATGGCGATACTGTTTTGTATTTACCCAACCAGGGTGGTACCCGGTCTTGTGCCTTTGTTATGGCAGAATCCCCAGTAAGGCAGATCCCAGTAGTCTGTGAATACCCCGATGTTTTTCCGGATGAATTGCCCGGAATGCCACCTGACAGAGATGTTGAGTTTGCCATTGAATTGCAACCCGGGACTGCTCCTATCTCCAAGAGACCTTATAGGATGCCTCCCGCGGAACTGGCAGAAATGAAGAAACAATTGCAAGAATTGTTGGACAAGGGATTTATTCGTCCAAGCACTTCACCATGGGGATGTCCCGCCTTGTTCGTGAAGAAGAAGGATGAGAGTTTGAGGATGTGTGTTGACTACCGCCCTCTCAATGCGGTGACTATCAAGAACAAGTACCCGTTACCCCGCATTGATGTTCTGTTTGATCAATTGGTAGGAGCCAAGGTATTCTCCAAGATAGACCTTCGCTCGGGCTACCATCAGATCAAGATCCGAACCAGTGACATTCCCAAGACGGCTTTCTCTACCAGATATGGGCTCTATGAGTTTCTGGTAATGTCTTTTGGGCTAACCAATGCCCCGGCTTATTTCATGTACTTGATGAACTCAGTATTCATGCCAGAGCTGGACAAGTTCGTGGTTGTTTTCATTGATGACATTCTGGTCTATTCCAAGAATGAAGCCGAGCACACTAAACATCTGCATATTGTGCTTCAGAGACTTCGTGACCATCAGTTGTATGCTAAGTTGTCCAAGTGTGAGTTCTGGTTGAAGGAGATAAAATTCTTGGGTCACACAATTTCTCAGGATGGGATATCAGTCGACCCTGAAAAGGTACAGGAAGTGATGGACTGGAAACCTCCGACTACAGTGAGACAGATTCGGAGTTTTCTGGGATTAGCAGGATACTACCGACGATTTATTCCGGATTTCTCCAGAATTGCCAAGCCAATGACTGAACTGTTGAAGAAGGGAGTCAAATTTGAGTGGAGCCAAAAGTGTGAAGATGCTTTTCATACCTTGAGGCAACAATTGACAACAGCCCCAGTGCTAGCCCAACCCGACAATACCAAGCCATTTGAGGTTTATTGTGATGCTTCTGGTACAGGATTGGGATGTGTATTGATGCAAGAGAACAGAGTAATTGCTTATGCTTCCCGAGCACTCAGGCCCCATGAGCAGAACTACCCGACACACGATCTGGAATTGGCAGCAGTAGTTCATGCCCTCAAGATATGGAGACACTACTTGATGGGAGCTCACTGTAACATTTACACTGATCACAAGAGCCTCAAGTACATTTTCACTCAGGCAGATCTGAACATGAGGCAGAGAAGATGGTTGGAATTAATCAAGGACTATGATTTGGAGGTGCATTACCATCCCGGCAAAGCCAATGTTGTGGCAGATGCCTTGAGCCGAAAAGCCCAATGTAATTGCATGAACATGGATGCAAGAATCACCACCTTGTGTGATGAGTTGTGCAAGCTAAACCTGGAAGTTGTTTCTTCCGGTGAATTGAGATATATCGCAGTGGAGCCCACGTTGCAGGAACAAATAGCTCAGGCACAGTTTGGGGATAAGGGTGTTCAGGTCATCAAGGAAATGATCAAGCAGAAGGCAGAAAAATACAAGTGTTTCCGCCAGGACAGCAAGGGAACTTTATGGTTTGAAGATCGATTGGTTGTTCCCAAGAACCCTGAGCTCAGAAAGAAGATATTGGATGAAGCTCACCTATCCAAATTTTCCATGCACCCGGGTAGCAACAAGATGTACCATGATCTCAGACCTCTTTATTGGTGGACCAGGATGAAGAGGGAAATTGCTAAGTACGTCTCAGAATGTGACACTTGTCAGAGGGTAAAAGCTAGTCATTTGAAAGCAGCAGGCCCTTTGCAACCCCTTCCCATACCATCTTGGAAATGGGAGGACGTTTGCATGGACTTCATAGTGGGATTACCCAATACCTCCAGGCACCATGATTCCATATGGGTTATTGTGGACAGATTGACCAAGACTGCTCATTTCTTGCCAGTGCACACCACCCACCGGGCAGAGAAGTATGCGGAGATCTACATTGACCAGATAGTTCGTCTGCATGGGATACCAAGGACTATAATCTCTGATCGAGGAGCACCTTTTGTGGCACGCTTTTGGGAGCAATTACAAGAATCACTTGGGACCCACGTAATCCGAAGCTCAGCGTATCACCCTCAAACAGATGGCCAAACAGAAAGGGTGAACCAGATTTTAGAAGATATGTTAAGGGCTTGTGCACTGCATTATGGGAAGGATTGGGACAAATGTCTTTCCTTGGCAGAGTTTTCTTACAATAACAGCTATCAGTCCAGTCTGAAAATGGCACCTTTTGAGGCTTTGTATGGGAGAAGATGCAGAACCCCGCTAAATTGGTCTCAAGCAGGAGAAAGGGAAATATTTGGGCCAGATTTGGTAATTGAAGCAGAGGAAAAGGTCAGAGTCATCAGGAAGAACTTGGAAGCTGCTCAGGCCAGGCAAAAGAGTTATCATGACGAGAGGCGGAAGCCTCTACAGTTTGAGGTGGGAGATCATGTCTATCTTAAGGTATCACCAACCAAGGGTATCCAGAGATTCGGGATCAAGGGCAAGTTGGCCCCTCGCTACATTGGACCATATAAGATCAAGGAAATTTGTGGACCCGTAGCTTACCAATTGGAATTGCCACCTTGCATGGCAGCAGTTCACAATGTGTTCCATGTATCTCAGCTGCGGAAATGTGTTCGTCTACCCACTGAAGTGCTACCAGAACTAGACATTGAGATAGAACCAGACTTGTCCTACCAAGAGTACCCCGTCAAGGTATTGGATCAGAAGGAAAGATCAACTCGGGCAAGGTCAATCAGAATGTATAAGATTCAGTGGAGTCATCATTCAGCAGAAGAAGCTACATGGGAGACGGAGGAATTTTTACGCTCTCGCTTTCCCGACTTTCTGCCCAAGGAAATCGGTATGTAACCCCGAAACCCCACCCCCGCCTGCCCTTTGAAGTCAATTATAAGAAAAACTTAGATAATAAGAATAGTCTAAGTTATGGACTTAACTTAAGAAGGGCTTCCTTCTGAAGTTGCAAAGAGGATGACATTCGAAGAACAGTTAAGAAAGTGGAACTTGAGTTTAAGGGGAAAGTAGCACCAACACACCTTCAAAGCATCCCTCCAAGGGACTCTACCTAAAAATCTCGGGACGAGATTCCTTTAAGGGGGGAGGGCTGTAACACCCGAGGTGTTACCATGGCTAGAGCCCACTTTGCTATTGAAGGGTATGAGCACCTGTGGAGGAACTTATTGAATAAAAGCATAAGGGCCTTGGAAAGCTAGAGGTTAACCAAGGATGGTGAGTAACCAAAAGCATTACTCCAATCTTTGCACACTTATTCTCTGGGATGAGAGGGGAGAAGAACCCTAGACCTCTCTTAAACCCTATCTCCCAAAACCCTAGAAAAGAGGGAAAAGAGAGTGGGCAAGTGTGCAAAACATGAGTAACATTTACCCAAACCTTAAGTAACCTTGTAACCAGCAATTAGGGGAGGGAATTATTGCAAAAAGGCCCCTGGTGAAACCCCAAATCAAATCATTAAGTGGAGAGAGAGCTAGAGCTCTCTATTCCTCTCTAAGTCCATTTTTTACCCTAGTTTAAGGATCAGCCGTGTTCACCTTGAAGATGGCATCAAATCCACTTGTGATCTATACCAAAAACGTGGCATACTACCTGGGGCACCCACTGGAAAAAGTTGAGCCCGAGACTCGGACGTTTGACATGCCATGGCATGGCTTTTGTCGCGAAGTGCCCAGTGAGACACACCTGTTTTGGCATCCAAAGATCTCCCTCCCTAGGCCGTATCTGCCCCGACTTCTCACAGTTGAGTGACAGCCCTAGGTGCCAGGAAGAGGTCTGCGCCGAACCTTTGCAAAGATTCGCACGTTTGCGACCTCTGCCGACGTTTGAACACTGGAAGAAACAAACCGCCACGTGTTCGACGCGTTCTGCCGCGCCAGAGCACGCCCGCGCGCGCCCCCGCGAGCCCCGCGCCGCGCCCGAGCCGAGCCAGCGCCCTGGTCCGCGTCCGCGCCTATAAAACGCCCAAGAGCCTTGGCCGTACCCCTCCGCACGCACCCAAGTCTCACCGGAGCTCAGTTCGCCGCCGTCTGCCTGTGCGCGACGTACCCGCGGCCGCTCGAGCCACTGCCGCCGTAGACCGGCCCGCCCTGCCCTCCACAGTCCCGTCCAACCCTCGGACACGAGTGTGCACCCACCAGTGAAGCTCCCCGGGCAAGGAATCGGGCTCTGCTTCGCCGGAGACGCCGGAACAAGGTCACCGGAATTCACCCGACCGCCGGCAACCGTGGACCGAGGTACACGGTGAGTCTCTCGTCGATTCCTTGCACGGTTAGACTCCTTAGACCTCCATGAAGCTCCCTATGCCCTTGGATTGAACTATACCACCGTGGATAGGCCGGAGCACACGCCGCCGACGAGCTCGCCCGCCTGCGCGAGTGGGCCGGGTGATTCCGGCCATCCCCGACGACGAGCCGTACCTCGACGTGATCGCCAGAACCTCCCCGAGCGAACCCTGCCCTTCGCCGGACCTCCCTCGCCGCCGGTAAGCCGCGCCATTCTTTCCTTCTCCGCGGTTACTGTTCCAGTTGGGGGAGGGACCGCGGGTGTGAGGGAGAGAAACCCTGGGGGTTAAGTGTAAAGCCAAAGACTCAAGTGAATAGTGGCGTAAGGACAGATCTGTGAGGTTGGATTCAGTTTAAACCTAGGGGCCTCGGCGCAAACTGCGTTTTCAGAAAAACCTAATTAAAACCTGAGTTAAATTCAAACAGAAACTTTAAAAACCCATAACTTCTGTTTGGTTTATCCAAATTTGGTCAAACTAATTTTGCCAGACTCTAAATAATATAACATGTCTAAGAAAAATATAAAACCCATAAGTACTAGAGAAAAATATAAGGTTCTGATTTATTTTCAGTTTTGGCCAAAAGCTTAATAATAGCAAGAAAAATAGTTGTACTATTTAACTAGGGATAGAAAAATTTGGAGAAGTTTATATCTACCTACTGACCTAGTTAAAAATGTTAAACCTCTCTGTCCATTACATTAAGTTAGTTTTAACCCCTTATTCCATAATATGCTTAAGGTAAAGAAAAATAGAAAAAGTGTCATAAATACTAAACCAGAGGGAACCCCTATTTTTGTTGAGATACTTAGTTAATATAGTTCACTGGAAAAATGTATCATGCCCTGTTGTAGTGTAAAATAAGGAAGCTACCTTTTAAACTAATAAAATAAGGATAACTTTAGAAAAACCCTACAAAAATGACCCTAAGGTGAAACCTCCCCAAACCTTAGGATAACTAATGTTTTGATAATAAGAACTTAAGAAAAATCTGAAATCTGTTGTTTGATATTTTTTCAAATAACAAGTTAGTTCTAATCACTCTTTTTGCACCAAATTGTAGAAATCCACCATGAATTAACCATCATGTGGCTCTCTGTCATTTTTGGTACAAGAGCTTAGTATCCCTAATAGAGGCCAACAAAAATAACCTTTAGGGCAGAATCTACCCCTAACTAAGAGGTGTAGTGTAAAGTGGCCCATTTGCCTAACTATTGTTATTTTTGTTTAAAGCCTAGCTTTTATACTTTGAGCCTCAAATTCTTAAAACCAGCTAGGATAACAAGTGACAACCCACTGTAATTTTTATAGAATTTTTGGAAATTTTTAAACTACTATCATAGTTCAAATCCCTACTAGAAACCCTAAATGGAAATTAAGGAGAGGAAAATGGATGATGGAATCTAATATCCTCCTAAGACCTTTATAACTTGTCCACTGAAATCCATAAAGGCAATGCAAATCCAATATGTTATCCTAAAGAGAAAAACCTAAACCTAAAGGGTAATGAGTCTATATATACCACTAGAAGATGCACATAGCCAGGGAACCCTAAGTAATTCTTGACTTAATTTTAGTGGCTTAATGTTCTTAAATTTTGCATAATCATGACATACATGTTCATTGCATTTCGATAGACTGTAATCTTGCTGACGGAGAGTACGTCCTCGTGCCGGAGCAAGGAGCTGCCCAGGAGGTTGCCCCCGACCCAGCACCAGAGCCTGCACCAGAGGACCTGCCTGCCACTGCTTTGGAAGGCAAGCCCCGGTTTTATGCATAACCTGTTCTATATGATATTTTACTACACTTAATGTTTGTAGGCTTGTATTGTGCACTTAAGTGTAGGAGTTGATTTAAACCCTAGTTGCATGATCTCAGGAATCCTATTGAGATGAATACTAGTATGCTAGGTCGAGTAGCTGCTTTATTAATTAGGATCTCGGTAGAAGTCGAGTGATTTTTCTAGCACTCGCGCGAGGTCAGGAATTGGCTGTATCCACTTTCCTATCATATTGATGTTGGTTTGTGGGCAACAATCCATGGGGATTGGTTGTTCACGGGATGAAAAGTTGATTAAGGATTAAGGTGTGGTACCGTGAGTCAAGCGTTTGAATGTACTAAACACATACCGAGAAATATGGTAAATCGGTAAGCCTAGTACCTGAGTGAACCTGCCCGCAGACATACCTCCTCACGCGACCTGAGACGTAGTCTCCCATTCCGGTTATGGTGGGTACAAGTGCGGCCACTGCACGACGGCCAGTCGGGGTCAGTGGGGCATTGTACGCCAAGGCGGTGAGCCCTGATCTGTTGCCAGGGAATCGATGGGGACAGTTGATGTGTGTGGGGACGGAGTGCCCCTACATGTCGTGTGTTTAGGTTTACCTTGCAAGGATAAAAACTCGATTCGAATCGTCTGCTTCTCGCAGCTAATGAGACTGCTTGATCCATGCTGCTACATTGAGTAACAAGTGGAACTGGTTGAGATGATACAAACTGTTGATTGCTAAAAATGCTTGCTACTATGTATGAATAGATAGTACACTTTTAGCCTTAAGAGAGTCACACTTAATTTTGATTAAGTTAAAATCTTGATTTAGAAATTCAGCTAGTGCTTTTGGCAACCGAACCCCACAGCCAAACAGCTGCATGTCTAGAGGTAGAGGAGTATAGACTCCTCACACCGGGTAAGTCTAGCTGAGTATTAGTATACTCAGCCTTGCTTGTGGCATAATTTTTACAGGTTCTCTGGAGGACATGGTTGCTGGAGTGACTTGGCCATCCACCCTGCCACCGGGTTGGACTGTCGAGTGGGACCCCGCCTCGGCTGAGGAGGAGCATGAGGAGTGATGGGAGAGGCTTCCCCATCTCTCCATTTATTTATCGTTAGTTTATTTCCGCTGCACTTCAAAACAATGATGGTTACTTTTGTGAAAACTCCGATGACAATGGTGATGTAATAATTTAATACTCTCCCATGTATGGTTTATGCTTTATTGTATTTGCTCTGTGACTCACCATCGAGTGAGACTGTGGTACTTGATCCTGTCAGTGGCCGTGTCGGACTAGATCCGAGGGATTGACGGGTTATTCCCATTTAAGTGTGGTCTAGCCTCTAAGGCCGGATTTAGGCACTTAAGTTGGAATAATTCGGGCAGTTCCGCCACATCAGCATTATATCATCAACATTATGCTTTAGAGGTCAGCATTCGTTTTTGTCTTCGGAATCGAGTACAAGATCTGTCCATATCTTGCTAGGTCTGGCAATTTATTTGATCTGCGACTGATTGGACGTTCGATAGATGGCCTCTGGCTAGTCTTCCTATCACTTCGTGCTTCAATGCTTCTATTGATTAGACTTGTACTTCATTAGCTATATTTGGCTTTCCTTTGATCCTTGTTGATATCTTCCTTCTGTCTTGAGGTATTCATTGCGTATACTGTATGGATGTGACTGCTTAGGAAAATCTACTGAAAATTCCTGAACGTCCCCCCAATGGGTGTAGGCAAGGGACGGCTTGGTGCGCTGAGTGTTTAGCAAACTGCTTCTGAGTAGTAACTTGACGTGACTGTGGGTGTAATCATATCACCCGAGCAGTTGACTAGAGTCCCAATGGGTGTCGTGTTATGTGGAACAGCGTCAGCCGCCTGACGTGTTTCCAAATGGTTTGAATTGCATATTGAATTTTTGCGACTGTTCAGTGGCCGTGGTAGGAGGTGAGCGGTTGCCTTCTCCTTCTATAAATAGTGTTCTTGCTTCTCCGGCGTCTTCACATCTCTTACTGCTGCTCGTTGCTTACTCTTTCAATTTTCCTTCTACTCCACCATGGGCAAGAGCAAGAAGGGTGGTAGTTCTTCGCACCACTTCGGTGATAAGCGGAAACGTGAGCCGACTCCTCCCTCGGAGGACTTTGGTGACTCGAAGTACTCAAAGGAGGAGTACTCCTCCGAGTCAGAGGGATCTCCAGTCCATGCCTCTCCCCCGGCGTCGTCTGATGATTCAGACGACTCCCAGGGGATCGCCGCGGAGGTGTGGACTTATATCCAGGCTGTCGAGCGCGCCGAGCTCAAGGGCTTGGATGAGTCGGAGTACTTCTCGGACGAGGAGAACTCCTCAGACTTGTCCGAGGAGGGCGGTGGCGACAGCGATGGCGGTGATGGCAACGATGACAGAGGCGACGGCGATGGTGGCAGTGACGACGGCGAAGGCGATGGCAAGGGTGGCAGTGGCGACGGCGGCGGCAGGGGTGGCAGCGGCGACGACGGCGATGGCGGCAGGGGCAGCAGCAGGGGCAACAACAAGGCCAGTGGCTAGACGCCACTGGTTTTAGATGTTAGTATAGTTTAGTAGTAGAAGTAGTATTAGTGAAATAATGTAGTAGTAGTTAGTAGTATAGTGTAGCGAAATGTAATGTAGTAGTAGTTAGTAGTATAGTGTAGCAAAATGTAATGTAGTAGTAGGGAGGATATCAGCTCATAATGAGTTGATTTGTAAGTTCGGTAATGCTCCCCTTTGATAATGAAGAAGGATTTCGCCCCATTCTGTGTTCACCATTTTGCCTCTCTGTCAATCGTCCACCGTATTTATGCTTATTGCAGATGTTGTTTTTGGATGTAACGCTTGAGTAGCAACTTAGAACCGTCGAGTTGCATTTTAGACTACCTTCTTCGCGATGTCAGCGCTTTAGTGGTAGCGACCGAGTCCTTTGGGGTCACGTTACCGCTTTAGGAATAACAACCGAGTGATAGCGTGCCACGTTGGTGTTTTAGAAGTAACAACCGAGCGGTTACTGGTGATGTCGGTGTTTTAGAGGTAACAGCCGAATCCTTTGGAGCTACGTCACTGCTTTAGGAATAACAGCCGAGTGACTGCTGGCGACATTGGTGTTTTAGAAGTAACAGCCGAGTGATAACGGGTCACGTCGGCCGCTTTGGAAATAGTGGCCGAGTGAAGTCTGCTAATGTCAGCGTTTTTAGAAATAACAGCTGAGTTAAATTGGGCTGCGTCGGCCGTTTTGGAAATAACGGCCGAGCGTTGACATGGCACGCCAGCGTTTTAGAAATAACAGCTGGGTGATGACATGGCACGTCAGCGTTTTAGAAATAACAGCTGGGTGATGACATGGCACGCCAGCGTTTTAGAAATAACAGCTGGGTGATGACTGGGCGCTTTTAGAAATGGTGTCTGGCCCGGAAAAACCCCATATGTACTGCACTGTCGCATGCCTCTGCATTCTATGCCCTAGTTTTGCTTTTCTGCATCCAGGCCTTCTCTGCTCTCTTGCAATACTGCCTCCGCTCTGTTTGCCAGCAAGGTTGAGATGGCGCCCAAGCGGAAAGCCCAGAATTCGTCTGCCACAATCATTCCTCCTATCGATCCCAACAGTCAGTTGCCTTTCGCAGGTAACCACATGTCTATCGTCTCTGAATCTGACCTTTTCCATCTCGTATCCATCGGAGTTCTTCCTCCGAAGGAGCTCTGTTCTTGGCGGATCTGCCGTGGGGTCACTATTCCGACAGAAGACACCCATGAATCCGTCATTTACGTTCCTTTTCTCATCTGCGGCCTTGCTCTTCCCATTTCTCCTTTCTTCCGTGGTCTCCTTGATTTCTATCACTTGATTCTGACCCATATGAATCCCAATTCCATTCTGCAAGTTTCCGTTTTTGTTCACTTGTGCGAAGCTTTCCTTGGTATTCTGCCACACTTCGGCCTATGGAAGTACTTGTACCACTGTCGGCCTAGGATGGCCGGAGGGCAGCACCAGCTTGGGGGGGCACGAGTTTGGAGATGTGCCATGGGAGGAAGACCGACTACCTCGACATCCCACTCAAGGACAACATCAAAGGATGGCGCCTGGAATGGTTTATCATGGAGAATCACGGGAATTCCCTCCCCCACGGTCAGGGAGACAGCCAGTCGCACTCCGAGCTGGACCGAATCCCCCACAGACCTGGAGGTGGCTGAGGCAGGGGCTCTACTTGCTGAGGTTGGATTGTTGAAAGAGAGGGGTCTGACTGCAGAAGTTGTGGTCACCGATTTCATTTTCAAGAACATTCAGCCACTAAAAGATAGAGCGTACCCGGCTTATCTGTATCGAGGCCTCGCTGATTCGACCCGGGTTACCAACAGAAGAATTCCTGCTGTGGATTTGGTCATCCGGCTTGAGATGATACTCAGAGGCAAGGTGTCAAACATCGGTGCTCCTGTTGCATACTTAGCCTAGAATCTGCCTCCTTCCAAGGCTTTTACCAGTTTTGTGTCAAATCCTCCTGCTGGTGATAGCGGTTTGGGCCTTAGAGTGCGACCCTCTCCCGAAGAGGTTAGTGCTTTGGTCGCCTCACTTGGTGAAATCCCTGACGACGAGAGGCAGGTTCATTTTGAGGTACCTTTGAATCCAAGTGATGAGAGATAAGTGCCATGCTGGATATGTTGGCTGAAGATTCCTCTGATGCAGCTCCTGCTGAAACACTGGCTGTAGCACCCATTACCGAGGCTGGCAAAGATTTGGATATTCAGAGGTCTGATAGTGTTCGCCCAAAGTATCCTCGCCTAGCCACTCAACCAACTTCTCCTGCTGAGGGGAAGAAAAAGAAAAAGAGACGTCTTCACCGAGTGTCATGCTTGGATCAGGATGCCGGTCCTTCTGCTCCTGCTGCTGAGGAAGTGCCGGTGCCAGTTTTTGCTGAAGCTGATCCCAATGGGTGTGATCTGACGGAAGCTGACCCCAATGAGTGTGACTTAGATGATGCTGATCCCAATGGGTGTGATCCGGCCAAAGCTGACCCCAATGGGTGTACCGTCCGCATTGCTGATGAAGATGAGGAAGAGGAGGATGAAGTCCCTCTAGTTTGGAAGAACAGCCGGCGCTACATAGCTAGCGGGGAAAGTAGTGGTGTTCCTTCTCTAGCTTTGTCTGCCCTCGTTGGTCTGCAAGAATTATCTCTGGCAAACTTTGATCAGACTCTTGAAGACATGGTCCCAGAAGATCTGTTGTCAGAGCCGGCAGATGGTGGAATGATGGAAGTTTGCGCTGGTGTGCCTAATGCCGGGTTGGAGTTATCCCACGTGGCGTCCTGTGCCTCATCGACCTTGGATCGCGGTCTTAAGGGTCAGGAGGCTGGTCTAGATTGCCCTGCTCCCATGGAAGTGGTTGAAGGTCCTTCAACCTTAGAGGTGGCTATTACAGAGGATTCAGCCCTCAAGGATGGCGCTAGCGCTTACCCAGCCCCCGAGGGTGTTGCCGGGGATGATCCGGCTCGAATGGGTAGCGCGAGCTATGACCCAGCCCTCGAGGGTGTCTGAGTTGATTCTCCCTCTCATACTTCCATGGATGTTCACGTAGGGTCTTCTCCTCCACATTCTAGTTGCCTGGCAGCAGCTCAAGCTTCAGGTCAGGGAGTCGCCTTAGAGACCGGCGCTCCTGATGATAGAGTTTTGATTTCTGCCGATGACACTGACTTGGTCCCCACTGATGCATTGCGAGTTGTTCCAGTTGGTGATCCTTCATCGAGCCATCACTTGACTTCCCATGACTTGGGAGTTTCTTCGTTCTTCTCCAACCTCCAGGTAATTTGGTCTTTCCTGATCTGGCTGTATCCCGGGTGTGATATTGTTCTTTACACTCATTTGTTTTTGTCGTCAGACATTGGTTGACAAAATGGCTGGTCAGCTGAAGTTGCAGGGTGCTTCTGTCCCAGAAAGGGCTCTGTCTCTGACGCATTGGAATCCAGTGCTGCTTCAGCGGCGGGTATCTGATTTGGAGATGACAAATGCTGGTTAGTGCCCTTTGTTTCTTCTTTGGCTACTTGATTAATCTGCCTTGACTATTTCTTGATAGATATGGCTCGACGGTACTCTGATCTTGAAGAAAAATATTCTCATGGTCAGACTGAATTGGCCCAGGTTTCTGCTTCTCTGAATGATGCTAACACGCTGAACTCCACTCTTCATGCTCAGCTTGACTCTAAAAAGGTGATCAGTGAATTAAGTTTTACTTGTCTTTGTCTGCTGTGTTCTTAGTGCTTGCTTGACGTTGGAGAAACTGATTCTTGTCTGCAGGAGGAAAAACGTGCTCTTGCCACTTCTCGTGACAACCTTGACAAGCTATATCACGACGCCAGCAACTCATTGACCATCTTGGAGAGGAGTCATCGCTTCACCATGGAAGATTTGGATAATCATCATTATAAGCTACAAGAGTCCTTGGATGATATGATTTGCCTCAGGTAATTGGTGTCGAACAAGGATACTATCATCAAGGATCTGCGTGCTTCCAAGAAATTAGTCGTACAGGAGCTAGAAACTGCTCGGTTGGCTATCAAAACTACTGAAGAGACTTCTGCTACTCTGAGGGCTCAACGCGACAAAGCTATGGACAAAGCTATTCGCGCGGGGCAGATCCTGATGAGGAGACCCGGCGTGGTTATTCCTGACGACATAATGGCTGACGTGAATGCCGCTCTAGATTCTTCGAGTCACCCTTCTTCGTTGGTCGCTCCTGAGAAGAACATTACCAAATAGAAACACTGAATGTTTTGTATACGTGGTTAGTGTGCTTGGATATTCCGTCGGAAAACATTTTTCAGTACTGAATGTCGTTGTTGTTTTTCCGTTGTTAGAATACAATTGTATCTATCACCGCAGAAGTAAATGCAGTATGATGGTGTTGTATTTCACGGGGCATAGAGGTCGCCCTAAGATGAGTAATTGCAAACGTGCTCGTGTTGGATTAAGTGGACGCGAGTGTATTGTGCCGATTTAAGTCATTACCGACTTAAACCGTCTGCTCCGTTAGTAGGGTATAGTGGTTACCCCAAGTTAAGTAAGCGTGAGCATGTCGCACTGCCTTAAGTCATTGTCGACTTAAGCCGATTGCTCCGATAGTAGGGTATAGTGGTCACCCCGAGTTAAGTAAGCGTGAGCATGTTGCACCGCCTTAAGCCGTTGCTGACTTAAGCCAATTGCTCCGTTAGTAGGGTATAGTGGTCTCCCCGAGTTAAGTAAGCATGAGCATGTTGCACCGCCTTAAGCTGTTGCCGACTTAAACCGATTGCTCCGTTAGTAGGGTATAGTGGTCACCCCGAGTTAAGTAAGCGTGAGCATGTCGCACCGCCTTAAGTCATTGTCGACTTAAGCCGATTGCTCCGATAGTAGGGTATAGTGGTCACCCCGAGTTAAGTAAGCGTGAGCATGTTGCACCGCCTTAAGCCGTTGCCGACTTAAGCCGATTGCTTCGTTAGTAGGTTATAGTGGTCACCCCGAGTTAAGTAAGCGTGAGCATGTCACACCGCCTTAAGTCATTGTCGACTTAAGCTGATTGCTTCGATAGTAGGGTATAGTGGTCACCCCGAGTTAAGTAAGCGTGAGCATGTTGCACCGCCTTAAGCCGTTGCCGCCTTAAGCCGATTGCTCCGTTAGTAGGGTATAATGGTCACCCCGAGTTAAGTAAGCGTGAGCATGTTGCACCGCCTTAAGCCGTTGCCGACTTAAACCGATTGCTCCGTTAGTAGGGTATAGTGGTCACCCTGAGTTAAGTAAGCACACAGGTTGACAGTGAACAATTTGAGTGCCTTTGAAGTCTTTTTATTGATGATATATTTCCCAGTTTACAGAGTACATTGTCGTCCCAATAGCTTTTGAGATATAGCTAGGGGTAAAACTTCCTGAGATGTTCTATGTTCCATGAGTTCCCAATTTCCGTGCCATCCATTTGAGTAAGGCGATACGATCCAGGCCGAGTGACTTTTGCTACTATGAACGGGCCTTCCCATAGTGGCGACAGTTTGTGCCGTCCCTCCCCCGTTAGAATTCGGCGGAGGACGAGGTCTCCCACTGCAAAGGATCGATTCCGTATGGCCTTGTCATGATATCGCCTCAGAGTTTGCTGATATCGGGCTGACTGAATAACTGTATTCAATCGTTCTTCTTCTAGTACATCAACATCCTCCAGCCTAGTAGCCTCGGCTTCTGCTATGTTTTCAAAGATTAACCTTGGTGCCCCATACTTGAGATCAGCAGGTAGCACTGCTTCCGAACCATAGACCATAAAGAAAGGTGTGTTTCCATGCAAGGCTCGACTAGGTTGAGTTCTCAGGCTCCAAACAACATACGGCAGCTCTCTGATCCACTTTCCTGTGAACTTTTCATTCTTATCAAAGACTTTCTTTCTGAGCGCTTCCAATATCATCCCGTTGGCTCTTTCTACCTGCCTGTTGGCTCTTGGGTGCACCACCGAGGCATATTTGATCTGAATGCTCTTTTGCTCGCAGAAATCGAAGAACTCTGAGCTTGTGAAATTGGATCCCAAGTCGGTTATGATGCTATTCGGTATTCCAAACCTGAATATTATGTCTTGTATGAATTCCACTGCCTTGGCTGAAGTTAGAGAAGCAATGGGTTTGAACTCTATCCATTTAGTGAATTTGTCGATAGCAACCAGTACATGAGTGTATCCTCCTTGAGCTTTCTTGAAAGGTCCTATCATATCCAATCCCTAGCATGCGAACGACCAAGTTACGGGTATGGTTTGCAGTTGCTGTGCTGGTAGATGTTGCTGTTTTGACAAGTACTGGCAGGCTTCGCACCTCTGGATTAACTCGGCTGCATCACTCTTTGTTGTTGGCCAGTAGAAACCCGACCTGAAGACCTTCCCAACCAGGGTCCTGGATGCTGCGTGTATCCCGCATTGCCCAACATGAACCTCTTCTAGCAGTTGCTTTCCGGTGGCTGAGAGAATGCATTTCATGAGGACTCCTGATGCGCCCCTTCTGTATAGCGTTTCCCCAATGAGAGTATAATGAGCTGACTGCCTTGCAACTCGTTCTGCTGTATTTTTGTCATCTGGTTCCTCCTCATTTTTATGTACTTGATGATTGGCTCCCTCCAGTCATCAGAATTTGACTCCGGTTGGCTCAGAGCACTGCATTCCTCCGCCCGATCTAGTGAAATGCTCGGATGCAGTATTTCTTGAACAGAAACTCCAGGCGGGGCCTGAGTCCGACTGGATCCTAGCTTGGAAAATATATCAGCTGCCGTGTTGCGATCTCTCTCCACATGATGAAATTCTAGACCTTCAAATTTGTCTTCTAGTTTCCGGACAACAGTGCAGTATTTTCCCATGGAATCATTCGAGCAATCCCATTCTTTGTTTATCTGACTTATGACCACCAGAGAATCTCCATATACCATCAGTCTCTTGATACCCAGTGATATGGCAATGTTCAGTCCATGAATTAGAGCTTCGTATTCTGCTGCATTGTTGGATGCTGGAAACAACAATTGAAGAGCATACTTGAGTTGTTCACCTCCAGGTGCGATAAAGAGGATCCCTGCGCCTGCTCCCTGCAGTTTCAATGAGCCGTCGAAATACATTTGCCATACTTCTGCAGTTTCTGGGTTATCTGGCACTTGTTGTTTAGTCCACTCTAACACGAAGTCAACTAGTGCTTGAGTTTTGATGGCAGTGCGAGGTCGAAATTCAATGTCATGAGATCCCAGTTCATAGGCCCACTTGGCTATTCTTCCGATGGCTTCTTTATTGTGGAGAATATCCCCTATCGGAAATCCAGTGACTACTATGACTTTGTGGTCGTCGAAGTAGTGACGGAGCTTGCGTGCAGTTAGAAGTACTGCATATAATAACTTTTGAACTTGAGGGTATTTTTTCTTCGAAAGACCCAGAACTTCACTGATAAAATAGACAGGATGTTGTACTGGGTACGCATGTCCTTATTCAGCTCGCTCGACTACCAACACGGTGCTCACCACGTGAGTCGTGCAAGAGATGTATAATAGTAGATCTTCAGCTAGTTGAGTCCGCGTGATTCGGCGCAGCGGTTTTAGCACTGGCAGTGTCGTCAAGAATTTTTTCAGCGCATCTAAAGCTTCTTGTGCTTCTGAAGTCCACTGGAATTTGTCTACCTTCTTGAGCAACTTATAGAATGGTAAGCCTTTTTCTCCCAGCCTTGATATGAATCTGCTCAGAGTTGCCATACATCCGGTAAGTCTTTGTACTTTCTTCTATGATCGCGGTGCTTCCATCCTCATGATAGCCTCGATCTTTTCGGGATTTGCTTCAATTCCTCGATGGCTGACAATAAACCCGAGCAACTTTCCTGTTGGTACTCCGAAGACACATTTTTCGGGATTAAGCTTCCATCGATATCACCGCAGACTATTGAAGACCAGCTGTAACTCTTCAATGAAGTTTTCTGAATTCTCCGTCTTGATCACCACATCATCCACATAAGCTTCCACACGCTTGCCCCAGTGGTCGGCTAAACATGTCTGAATAGCTCTCTGATAAGTCGCTCCAGCGTTTTTGAGGCCGAACGACATGGAGGTATAGCAGAAAGCTCTGAATGGGGTGATGAATGCTGTTTTTCCTCGTCTTCTTTCGCCAAGCTAATCTGATGATACCCAGAGTAGCAATCCAATAAAGACAACACAGAACACCCGTCGGTCGAGTCCACCACCTGGTCTATCCTAGGAAGTCCGAATGGATGCTTCGGACAGTGTTTGTTGAGATCCGTATAGTTGACGCACATGCGCTAATCCACCTTATTCTTTTTGAGTACAAGAACAGGATTACCTAACCACTCAGGATGTAACACCTCTCTAATGAATCCGGCCATGACCAAGCGAGCCAGCTCAGCACGGATGGCTTCTCTCTTGTCAGGCGTGAAGCGACGTAATTTTTGTCGGATCGGCCTCGCCTGGGGGTAGACCTTCAATTTGTGCTCGACTAGTTCTCTCGGGACTCCCGCATATCCGCAGGTCGCCATGTGAATACGTCTCGATTATCTTGCAAAAACTGGACGACCATGCCTTCCTATTTGTCATCCAGGCTGGAACTGATGATAGCAGTTTTGCGCTCGTCGGCGAACCCAAGATTGATTCTCTTGGTTTCTTCAGTCGGCCGTATAAAGGTCACGGCTTGAGCTTCATTCGCGGGTACCACGAGGTCTTCCCCAGGCTTTGAGTTTTTCTGCGTAGAAGAAGTCGCCGATGGTTTGATGGTGAGGGCCGCCTGAATGGCCACTCGGAAACATTCTGCGGCTCCTTGGAAGTCAGCGCGCACAGTTATGATTCCTTGTGGTCCTGGCATCTTCAATATCATGTATGTATAATGCGGAATGGCCATGAACTTCGCCAATCCAGGCCTCCCGATGATGGCGTTGTATCTGCAGTCGAAGTTTGCCACCTCAAACCTCAGGAACTCGGTTCTGTAGTTTTCTAGAGTTCCGAAGGTGACTGGCATGTAGATGTGGCCCAGCGGATATTCTCCTTCAGTCGGCACGATGCCGAAAAAGGGAGTGTCTGACTCGTGGAGCTCTTTGAGGGGACCTCCCAAGCCTTGGAGCGTCCGAGGGAAGGTGACGTTGATGCTGCTTCCCCCGTCCACTAACACCTTCTTTACCCTGCTCTCTCGGATCACCGGATCGACAAGAAGCGGGTACTTGCCTGGGTGGTCGAAGTTGAGCCACTGATCTGCCCGGGTGAAGGTGATCGGATGCTTAGACCATCGGTACGGGGCGAGAGGGCCGGTAGCCGCCACCAGTATCTGACGATCGTTGAGTTTTTGTTGTCTCTTGCTTTCTTGCGACCCGTGTCCGCCGAAGATGTCGTTGACTTCCCTGTCAACACATGGGAGGGCTCCACCTCCTCCCTCCTCCTGCTGCTGGGGTTGTCGCGGTTCTCCTGGTCCTCGCGGCGGGGGAGGAGGTAGAGGTTGGAAGGGTCGGCCGTTCCCCACGGAGTGCTTAAAGTCTCTGCAGTTCCGGAGGGTGTGGCTCATGTCCTTGTGGTACGAGCATTGGGCATCGAGGATGTCGTCCAGCGTGTGTTCGCCTCCGCGAGGTCCTCCTCGGGCGCGAGAGGCGGGTGGTCCGGCTGCGTGGATCTCTTCGTGAGGCCTCTTCTCCTAGCGTTTGTCGGGCTGCTAGTTCGCGTCACGTCGCGGTGCTGCCGGTGCAGGCTTTGTTCCTCCGATGAGGTCTAGAGCTCGCTCATCGGCGGTGATGTAGAGGTCGGCTTCCTAGAATAGCTGCTCCGAAGTGGTCGGTGCCTTTTGTAGTATGGCTCGAACGAAGGCCGAGTCATTGGATCCCCGGTAGAAGTCCTCGATCACTGTTGCCTCCGCGACCTCGAGGATATGATTTCTCATGGTCTGGAATCTTCTGAGGTACGACCGGAGAGTTTCGTCCCCCCGGCGCTTGATGGATTTGAGGTCCCATGGTTGCGCCGGTTTGTCAGAGAGAGATTAGAAGTTGGCGATGAAGCGCCGACTGAAGTCACTCCAGTCGTCGATGCAGTGTTGGGGTAGGTGTTGCAGCCATTGCAGCGCGTCTTGCCCAAGGACGATAGGCAAGTACGTGGTCATCACGTCCTCGGTTGCCCCAGTGGCTCAGGCAGCAGTGGTATAGACGGCCAGCTAGCCTCCCGGATCCTGCTTAGGTTCATATTTGTCGACGTTGGAAACCTTGAAGTTAGGGGGCCATTGAATGGCCCTGAGGCATGGAGTAAGCGCCGATACTCCATAGCTGTCTTCTTGTTGTCGGTGATGATGTCTTTCCCGGGGAGGGGAGTGGTTGTCGTGGTGCCTCGACTATTCCCAGGTGGTGCCACCAGTCGAAGCCATGGCCGACTTGGTCCTGGTGGCCTGACTCCGTGCCGGGATGCCGTGATCCCGGTTGTACTCCTCCGGCGACGGATCTCGTTCTCGTGTCGTCGTTCGCAGCGAAGCGTTGATGGAGCTTCGTGCGTCTCGCCGACTATTGATGGCGTGCCGTAGGTTGTTCAGCGGATGAGCGAGGGGTAGAAGGTGATTGGCTGCTTGAGTGAATAGCCGCCGATAGCCCTCGGCGTCAGGAGTCCGAGGGAGGCCATCAGCTATCCGAGCCAACACTCCACTGACTTCACTCGGCGTGTTCATGGCTTGAGCGAAGTCAGGGTTCAGGTTGCGTCCAAAGAGTGGATTCTCTCGATGTTGCCTTGTTTACTGCTCAGCCTGTTCCTGAGCTTGCCGACGGTCACGTCGTTGAGAGTTCCTTCTTTCTTTGAGGACCCATTCTTCCAGAGTTTCTCCCACTTCTGAGACCTCATCTCGTGATACAGGCTGTGCCGGATCCCATTCTCCGGCCTCGTGATGTCGCCGAATATTTCGGTGTCGGTTCCTCCACCGGCGAGACTCCCGATGAAGAGGTTCTTCTCCTGGTGCAGTTGGTTCATCGTCGGAGATAGGATTCGATTCCACTCTTCCCCCGATGAAGAGGACGTCGGGATAGAATGGAGCAGCTGTCATGATGATCTTCTTTCTGTCCTCCTTTGAGGATGGAGGCACAAAAAGAGCGGCTTGACGATCTTTGCCTCATTTGCTTCCTTTTTCCTTGTGATCCGTGTCCATTTTTCCATCGGAGAGGTGGACAGCGGGGTTCTCCGGGTAGACGGACCTCCGGCTCCTAGCTTGCCGAAGGTGATCTTTTCTCGGAGCGCTGGAGGTTGTGCTTTCCCTGCTTTGCTCCGATTTTCTCGGAGACCTTTGAGGAAGATTTTCTCTCCGATGGATCCGTGATGCGATGCAGAGTTCCCTCCTCATCCGCTTCAAATGAGATAGTTCCAAAGTAGAACACGGACTCGGAATGGAGGATGATCTTGCGCTAGAAGGTGACGGCCATTGAGCTAGCTTGGATCAATGACACACCCCCTACCTGGCGCACCAGCTGTCGGTGTTTTGGGTCCAACCGCGCACCCGGGGTTGCCCCTCAAGGTGCTTTTTGGAGTAGGACGGTGTTATCGACTGTAGCTCGATGGTTCGTGCTAAATGCACGAGAGACAGTGGACAGTTGTGTACAGGTTCGGGCCTCTTTGAGATGCGTAACACCCTACGTCCTAGCGTGAATACTTTATGTGGTGGGTTACAAGGAGGTTCTCTAGTGTTGGAAACGTAGAGAGCCAGAGTTGGTGGCTAAGTAATGAGGTCGATCGTCTTGAAGGGGTGCCCCCTATGCCTTATATACTTGACCATGGGGCATTACATGTGGATATGATAACAACATGCGCCTAAATAATAGTGAACTGACTGAGTCTATCTTCCTATAATTAAGCCGACCCATCCTCGCTCAGTTCCGATGTACGGGGCTCCTGCGCGGGAAGGTCGGGTCACTGTTGTGATCACTGCTCGGATTCATCGGGCCACCTAGGCTTGCATTAATCTGATCTTGTGTCGATCCACTTCACTAGGCGTTCTTTCCTAGGCCCACGAAGGGATGATCTCGCGAATTATTGGGCCCACGGGCCTTTCGTGAGGTCTTTTATCCTTCTGGTGGACCCGGGGGATATCTGTCCCCCACAGTAGCCCCAACCACCAAAGTGGCCGTTGGGGAGGCTGTCTGTCGACGGGCGCACCGGACAGTCCGGTGCGCCACTGGACACTGTCCGGTGCGCTAGCCACGTCACCCAACCGTTAGGGTTCGACCGTTGGAGCTCTGACAGATGGGGCCACCGGACAGTCCTGTGGTGCACCAGACAGGTCTTGTTCACTGTCCGGTGCGCCTTCTAGCGCTTGCTCTGACTTCTGCGCGCGCAGGCACGCACTGTTTGCTTTTAATGTTCATTTGCAGACGACCATTGACGCGAAGTAGCCATTGCTCCGCTGGCACACCGGATAGTCCGGTGTTACACCGGACAATCCGGTGAATTATAGCGGAGCGGCTTCCCCAAATTCCTAAAGCTAGCAAGTTTGAGTTGATCCTCCCTGGTGCACCGGACACTGTCTGGTGGCACACCGGATAGTCCGGTGCGCCAGACCAGAGCTGCCTTCGGTTTAACTTTGCTCCTTTGTTTTGAACCCTTTCTTTTGTCTTTGTATTGGTTTGTTGTGAACCTTTGGCACCTGTAGAACATATATTCTAGAACAAACTAGTTAGTTCAATAATTTTTGTTGGGCAATTCAACCACCAAAATTTATATAGGAAAATGTTTGACCCTATTTCCCTTTCAATCTCCCCCTTTTTGGTGACTGATGCCAACACAAACCAAAGCAAATATAAAAGTGCAGAATTAAACTAGTTTGCATAAGGTAAGTGCAAAGGTTGCTTGGAATTGAAACCAATATAATTATTTCAATAGATATGCATGGATTGTTTTCTTCTTATTTAAAATTTTGGACCACATTTGCACCACGGGTTTTGTTTTTGCAAATCCTTTGTAAAATTCTTTTCAAAACATTTTGCAAATAGTCAAAGGTACATGAATAAGATTGAAAGAAGCATTTTCAAGATTTGAAATTTTCTCCCCCGGTTTCAAATGCTTTTCCTTTGACTTAAACAAAACTCCCCCTAAATAAGATTCTCCTCTTAGTGTTCAAGAGGGTTTTGCAAGTTTTGAAGATACTACTTTCTCCCCCTTTTGAACACAATAAGATATCAATTTGAAAAACTTCATTTTTTTTAAAAAATTACGTGGTGGTGCGGTCCTTTTGCTTTGGGCTCATACTTTCTCCCCCTTTGGCATGAATCGCCAAAAATGGATACTTGTGAGTGAAATATAAGCCCTTTTACTTTCTCCCTAATGGCAAACAAATAGATATGAGTGAAGATTATACCGTAGTGGAGAATGATGCGGAATACCGACAAATACAATTTGAGTTGAGTGGAAGCGCCTTCTTTGCCGAATACTCCATTTCCCTTTCAATTCTATGACTAAGCATAATAATACACTTGAAAACACATTAGTCATAGACATAAAAGAGATTTGATCAAAGGTATATAAGTGAGCTATGTGTGCAAAGAATCAATCAAAATTCCTAGAATCAAGAATATTTAGCTCATTCCTAAGTTTGTTAAAGGTTTTCTCATCTAGTGGCTTGGTAAAGATATCGACCAATTGATCTTTGGTGTTTATATAGGCTATCTCGATATCCCCCTTTGTTGGTGATCTCTCAAAAAGTGATACCGAATGGCTATGTGCTTAGTGCGGCTGTGTTCAACAGGATTATCAGCCATGCGGATTGCACTCTCATTATCACATAGGAGAGGGACTTTGCTAAATTTGTAGCCATAGTCCCTGAGGGTTTGCCTCATCCAAAGAAATTGCGCGCAACAATGGCCTGTGGTAATGTACTCAGCTTCAGCAGTAGAAAAAGCTACTGAGTTTTGTTTCTTTGAATCCCAAGACACCAGGGATCTCCCCAGAAACTGACAAGTCCCTGATGTGCTCTTTCTATCAATCTTACACCCTGCCCAATCAGCATCGGAATATCCTAATAAATCAAAAGAGGATCCCTTGGGGTACCAAAGACCAAACTTAGGTGTTTGAACTAAATATCTCAAGATTCGCTTCACGGCCCTAAGGTGAACTTCCTTAGGGTCGGCTTGGAACCTTACACACATGCATACAGAAAGCATAATGTCCGGTCAAGATGGACATAAATAGAGTAAAGATCCTATCATCAACCGGTATACCTTTTGATCTACGGATTTACCTCCTATGTCGAGGTCGAGATGCCCATTGTTCCCATGGGTGTCTTGATGGGCTTGGCATCCTCCATTCCAAACTTGGTGAGTATATCTTGAATGTACTTCGTTTGGCTAATGAAGGTGCCCTCTTGGAGTTGCTTCACTTGAAATCCTAGAAAATACTTCAACTCTCCCATCATTGACATCTCGAATTTTTGAATCATGATCCTACTAAACTCTTCACAAATAGATTTGTTAGTAGACCATATCATCAACATAAATTTGGCATACAAACAAATCATTTTCAATGGTTTTAGTAAAGAGAGTAGGATCGGCCTTGCTGACTTTGAAGCCATTAGTGATAAGAAAATCTCTTAGGCATTCATACCATGCTCTTGGGGCTTGCTTGAGCCCATAAAGCGCCTTAGAGAGTTTATAGACATGGTTAGGGTACTCACTATCTTCAAAGCCGGTAGGTTGCTCAACATAGACCTCTTCCTTGATTGGTCCATTGAGGAAGGCACTCTTCACGTCGATTTGATAAAGCTTAAAGCCATGGTAAGTAGCATAGGTAAGTAATATACGAATTGACTCAAGCCTAGCTATGGGTGCATAGGTTTCACCAAAATCCAAACCTTTGACTTGTGAATACCCTTTGGCCACAAGTATTGCTTTGTTCCTTATCACCACACCATGCTCATCTTGTTTGTTGCGGAAGACCCACTTGGTTCCTACAACATTTTGGTTAGGATGTGGAACTAAATGCCATACCTCATTCCTTGTGAAGTTGTTGAGCTCCTCTTGCATCGCCAGCACCTAATCCGAATCTTGAAGTGCTTCCTCTACCCTGTGTGGCTCAATAGAGGAAACAAAAGAGTAATGTTCACAAAAATGAGCAACATGAGATCGAGTGGTTGCCCCCTTATGAATATTGCCAAGGATGGTGTTCACGGGGTGATCTCGTTGGATTGCTTGGTGGACTATTAGGTGTGGCGGCCTTGGATCTTGTTCATCCTCCTTGTCTTGATCATTGGCATCTCCCCCTTGATCATTGCCGTCCTCTTGAGGTGGCTCATCTTCTTGATCTTCTTCTTCATCATCTTGAGCCTCATCCTCATCTTGAGTTGGTGGAGATGCTTGTATGGAGGAAGATGGTTGATCTTGTGCTTGTGGAGGCTCTTCGGATTCCTTAGGACACACATCCCTAATGGACATGTTCCTTAGTGCTACGCACGGAGCTTCTTCATCATCTAGCTCATCAAGATCAACTTGCTCTACTTGAGAGTCGTTAGTCTCATCAAACACAATGTCACATGAGCTTCAACTAGTCCAGTGGACTTGTTAAAGACTCTATATGCCTTTGTGTTTGAGTCATAACCAAGTAAAAAGCCTTCTACAGCCTTAGGAGCAAATTTAGATTTTCTACCTCTTTTAACAAGAATAAAGCATTTGCTACCAAAGACTCTAAAATATGAAACATTGGGCTTTTTACCGGTGAGGAGTTCATAAGATGTCTTCTTGAGGATTCGGTGGAGATATAACCGGTTGATGGCGTAGCAAGCGGTGTTGACCGCCTCGGCCCAAAACCGATCCGAAGTCTTGTACTCATCAAGCATGGTCCTTGCCATGTCCAATAGAGTTCTATTCTTCCTCTCCACTACACCATTTTGCTGTGGCGTGTAGGGAAAAGAGAACTCATGCTTGATGCCCTCTTCCTCAAGAAAGCCTTCTATTTGTGAGTTCTTGAACTCCGTCCCATTGTCGCTTCTTGTTTTCTTGATCCTCAAGCCAAACTCATTTTGAGCCGGTCTCAAGAATCCTTTCAAAGTCTCTTGGGTTTGAGATTTATCCTGTAAAAAAATACTCAAGTGAAGCGAGAATAATCATCCACAATAACTAGACAATACTTACTCTTGTCGATGCTTATATAAGCTATCGGGCCAAATAAATCCATGTGAAGTAGCTCCAGTGGCCTGTCAGTCGTCATGATGTTCTTGTGTGGATGATGAACACCAACTTGCTTCCCTGCTTGACATGCGCTACAAATCCTGTCTTTCTCAAAGTGAACATTGGTTAGTCCCAAAATGTGCTCTCCCTTTAGAAGCTTGTGAAGATTCTTCATCCCAACATGGGCTAGTCGGCGGTGCCAGAGCCAACCCATGTTAGTCTTAGCAATTAAGCAAGTATCGAGTTTAGCTCTATTGAAATCAACTAAGTATAGCTGACCCTCTAATACTCCCTTAAAAGCTACTGAATCATCACTTCTTCTAAAGACAGTAACACCTGTATCCATAAAAAGACAGTTGTAACCCATTTTGCATAATTGAGAAACAGAAAGCAAGTTGTAATCTAAAGAATCTACAAGAAAAACATTGGAAATAGAATGGTCAGGTGATATAGCAATTTTACCCAATCCTTTGACCAAACCTTGATTTCCATCCCCGAATTTGATAGCTCGTTGGGGATGTTGGTTTTTCTCATAGGAGGAGAACATTCTTTTCTCCCCTGTCATGTGGTTTGTGCACCCGCTATCGATGATCCAACTTGAGCCCCCGGATGCATAAACCTACAAAAACAAATTTAGGCCTTGTTCTTAGGTACCCAAATGGTCTTGGGTCCTTTTACATTAGAAACAAGTACCTTGGGTACCCAAACACAAGTCTTGGAGCCCTTGTGTTTGCCCCCAACATATTTGGCAACTACTTTGCCTGATTTGTTAGTAAGCACATAAGATGCATCAAAAGTTTTGAATGAAAAATTATGATCATTTGATGCACTAGGAGATTTCTTCTTAGGCATTTTAACATGGGTAGAATGCCTAGAGCTAGAAGCCTCATTCTTATAAATAAAAGCATGGTGAGAAACAGAATGAGTCTTCTTTGCATGAATTCTCCTAAGCTTATCCTCAGGATAACCAGCAGGATATAAAATATAGCCCTCGTTATCCTGAGGCATGAGAGCCTTTCCCTTAACAAAATTAGACAATCTTTTAGGAGGGGCATTAAGCTTGACATTGTCTCCCTGTTGGAAGCCAATGCCATCCTTAATGCCAGGGCGTCTCCCACTATAAAGCATGGTACGAGCAAATTTAAATTTCTCATTTTCTAGTTCATGCTCGGCAATTTTAGCATCTAATTTAGCTATATGATTATTTTGTTGTTTAATCATAGCAAGGTGATCATGGATAGCATCTACATTAACATCTCTACATCTAGTGCAAATAGAAACATGTTCAATGACAGATGTAGAGGGTTTGCAATCATTTAATTCAACAATCTTAGCATGTAAAATAGCATTCTCATCTCTAAGATTGGAAATAGAAGCATTGCAAACATCTAATTTCTTAGCCTTAGCAATTAATTTATCATTCTCAAACTTAAGGCTAACACGAGAGGCATTCAATTTATCAATCTTAGCAATTAAATTGGCATTATCATTTCTAAGATTGGTAATTGAATCATCACAAATGTTTGACTTCTCAACCTTAGCAATCAAATTGGTATTCTCAATTCTAAGGTTGGAAATGGTGTCATGGCAAGTGCTAAGCTCACTAGTTAATTTTTCATTTTTCTCTATCTCTTGAGCATAAGCATTTTTAGTCTTAACATGCTTTTTTTATTTTCCTTAATAAGAAAGTCCTCTTGGCTATCCAAGAGTTCATCCTTCTCATAAATAGCACTAATCAATTCATTCAATTTCTCTTTTTGTTGCATGTTAAGATTGGCAAAAAGAGTAAGCAAGTTGTCCTCATCATCACTAGAATTATCCTCATCACTAGAAGTTGCATACTTAGTGGAGGATTTTGATTTTACCTTCTTCTTCTTGCCGTCCTTTGCCATGAGGCACTTGTGGCCGACGTTGGGGAAGAGGAGCCCTTTGTTGATGGCGATGTTGGCGACGTCCTCGTCGTCGGAGGAGTCGGTGGAGCTCTCGTCGGAGTCCCACTCCCGGCAAACATGTGCATCGCCACCCTTCTTCTTGTAATACTTCTTCTTTTCCTTCCTCTTTCCCCTCTTGTCGTTTTCCCTGTCACTATCACTAGACAATGGACATTTAGCGATAAAATGATCGGGCTTACCACATTTGTAGCAAACCTTCTTGGAACAGGGCTTGTAATATTTCCCCTTCCTTTGCTTGAGGATTTGGCGGAAGCTCTTGATGATGAGCGCCATCTCCTCATTGTCGAGCTTGGAGGCATCGATGGGGACCCTACTCGGTGTAGAGTCTTCTTTCTTCTCCTCCATTGCCTTGAATGCGACGGGTTGTGCTTCGGGTACGGAGGAGGAGGTGCCTTGCTCGATGATATTCTTGGAGCCTTTGATCATCAATACAAAGCTCACAAATTTTCCTATTACTTCCTCGGGAGACATTAGTTTATATCTTCGATCACCACGAATTAATTGAACTTGAGTGGGGTTAAGAAATACGAGTGATCTAAGAATAACCTTGACCATCTCATGGCCATCTCACTTGGTGCTCCCGAGGTTGCACACTTGGTTCACCAAGGTTTTTAGCCGGTTGTATATGGCTTGTGGGTCTTCTCCTTGGTTGAGCATGAAACGACCGAGCTCCTTTTTCTCTATCTCTTGAGCATAAGCATTTTTAGTCTTAACATGCTTTTTGTTTTCCTTAATAAGAAAGTCCTCTTAGCTATCCAAGAGTTCATCCTTCTCATGAATAGCACTAATCAATTCATTCAATTTCTCTTTTTGTTGCATGTTAAGATTGGCAAAAAGAGTAAGCAAGTTGTCCTCATCATCACTAGAATTATCCTCATCACTAGAAGTTGCATACTTAGTGGAGGATTTTGATTTTACCTTCTTCTTCTTGCCATCCTTTGCCATGAGGCACTTGTGGCCGACATTGGGGAAGAGGAGCCCTTTGTTGATGGCGATGTTGACGGCGTCCTCATCGTCGGAGGAGTCGGTGGAGCTCTCATCAGAGTCCCACTCCCGGCAAACATGTGCATCGCCACCCTTCTTGTAATACTTCTTCTTTTCCTTCCTCTTTCCCCTCTTGTCGTTTTCCCTGTCACTATCACTAGACAATGGACATTTAGCGATAAAATGACCGGGCTTACCACATTTCTAGCAAACCTTCTTGGAACGGGGCTTGTAATATTTCCCCTTCCTTTGCTTGAGGATTTGGCGGAAGCTCTTGATGATGAGCACCATCTCCTCATTGTCGAGCTTGGAGGCGTCGATGGGGACCCTACTCGATGTAGAGTCTTCTTTCTTCTCCTCTGTTGCCTTGAATGCGACAGGTTGTGCTTTGGGTACGGAGGAGGAGGTGCCTTGCTCGATGATCTTCTTGGAGCCTTTGATCATCAATTCAAAGCTCACAAATTTTCCTATTACTTCCCCTGGAGACATTAGTTTATATCTTGGATCACCATGAATTAATTGAAATTGAGTGGGGTTAAGAAATACGAGTGATCTAAGAATAACCTTGACCATCTCATGGTCATCCCACTTGGTGCTCCCAAGGTTGCGCACTTGGTTCACCAAGGTTTTTAGCCAGTTGTACATGGCTTGTGGGTCTTCTCCTTGGTTGAGCATGAAACGACCGAGCTCCCCCTTGATCGTCTCCCTCTTGGTGATCTTGGTCACCTCATCTCCCTCGTGCGCGGTTTTGAGCACGTCCCAAATTTCCTTGGCGCTCTTCAACCCTTGCACCTTGTTATACTCCTCTTGACTTAGAGAGGCGAGGACTATAGTGGTGGTTTGGGAGTTGAAGTGTCGGATTTGGGCAACTTCGTCTGAGTCATAGTCTTCATCCCCTACGGATGGTACCTGTACACCAAACTCAACAACGTCCCAAATACTATTGTGGAGTGAGGTTAGGTGATGCCTCATTTTATCACTCCACATGTTATAATCTTCACCGTCAAAAACCGGTGGTTTGCCTAATGGAACGGAAAGTAATGGAGTACGTTTAGAAATGCGAGGGTAGCGTAGGGGGATCTTACTAAACTTCTTGCGCTCATGGCGCTTAGAAGTTACGGACGGCGCGTCGGAGCCAGAGGTGGATGGCGACGAAGAATCGGTCTCGTAGTAGACCACCTTCTTTATATTCTTCTTCTTGTCACCACTCCGATCCAATTTGTGGGAGTGTGATTCTCCCTTTCCTTTGGAGCCGGACTCCCTTGATGGAGCCTTCCTGTGGCTTGTGGCGGGCTTCTCGCCGGTCACCATCTCCTTCTTGGCGTGTTCTCCTAACATCACTTTGAGCGGTTAGGCTCTAATGAAGCACCGGGCTCTGATGCCAATTGAAAGTCGCCTAGAGGGGGTGAATAGGTGGAATCTGATAATTACAAGCTTAAGCACAACTATAAGCCAGGGTTAGCGTTAGAAATATAATCAAGTCCGAAAGAGAGGGCAAAAACAAATCACAAGCAAATGAAGAGTGAGACGCGGTGATTTGTTTTACCGAGGTTCGGTTCTTGCAAACCTACTCCCTGTTGAGGTGGTCACAAAGACCGGGTCTCTTTCAACCCTTTCCCTCTCTCAAACGATCACCTAGACCGAGTGAGCTTCTCTTCTCAATCAATTGGGACACCAAGTCCCCACAAGGACCACCACACAATTTGTGTCTCTTGCCTTGATTACAATTGAGTTGGGAACAAGAAAGAAAGAAAGAAGAAGAAAAGCGATCCAAGCGCAAGAATTCAAAAGAACACAAATGTCACTCTCTCTAGTCACTATTTGATTGGAATGAACTTTGGACATGGGAGAGGATTTGATCTCTTTATTTGTGTCTTGGAGTGAAGTCTAGAGCTCTTGTATTGAATGCAAATGGCTGAAACTTGGATGCCTTGAAGTGTGGTGGTTGGGGGCTATTTATAGCCCCAACCACCAAAGTGGCCGTTGGGGAGGCTGTCTGTCGACGGGCGCATCGGACAGTACGGTGCGCCACCGGACACTGTCCGGTGCGCCAGCCACGTCACCCAACCGTTAGAGTTTGACCGTTGGAGCTCTGACAGATGGGGCCACCGAACAGTCCGGTGGTGCACCGGACAGGTCATGTTCACTGTCTGGTGCACCTTCTGGCGCCTGCTCTGACTTCTGCGCGCGCAGGCGCGCACTTTTTGCTTTTACTGTTTATTTGCAGATGACCATTGGCACGAAGTAGTCGTTGCTCCACTGGCACACCAGACAGTCTAGTGTTACACCAGACAGTCCGGTGAATTATAGCGGAGTGGCTTCCCAAATTCCCGAAGCTGGCAAGTTTGAGTTGATCCTCCCTGGTGCACCGGACATTGTCCGGTGGTGCACCGGACACTGTTCGGTGGCACACTGGACAGTCCGGTGCACCAGACCAGGGCTGCCTTCGGTTTAACTTTGCTCCTTTGTTTTGAACCCTTTCTTTTGTCTTTGTATTGGTTTGTTGTGAACCTTTGGCACCTGTAGAACATATATTCTAGAACAAACTAGTTAGTCCAATAATTTGTGTTGTGCAATTCAACCACCAAAATTTATATAGGAAAAGGTTTGACCCTATTTCCCTTTCAAATAGTTACTTGATTTTTAGTCCAAATAGGAAATTATAGAGTATTTAAAACAACCTAAGACCATGCTTCTGAATTTTTAGAAAATAAATAATAAATCCAAAATTCACTAAATTTTTAGGATAAAATTTAAATAATATTTAGAAACCTTGGATAGAGTTTGGTATGATTTGGGCCATGTTTGATACTTAGAACCCAAAACCCTAACCCCCCTGCCCTATGAACTTCACTATTGACTCCGGAAACCCTAAGTTCTCGGAGATCCATGAAGGAAAATTGTATTCAAGACTTTAGATAATAAACTTTTATTATCTTTGCACTCTCATAAGCATTACATGGGCATTCATTATTATGTATGGTTATATTTAGAAAACGAAGAAGAAATAGAAGTCGAAGAAGAGAAGACTTCACCACCACCACCTGAGGAACATCAGGCAGGCAACTGTTTCTATTTTGATATCTGCAGAACTGAGCCTAATTCACCAATAACACAAGGCAAGCCCCGATGCATTTGCCACCCCCTTGTTCCTTTTAAAATCTTTCTCACTTACTTGATGCATTAGGATAGGAGTTGTGTGCTAAACTATTGCTGCATCTCCTTCCTTGGATTATTTCCTAAATCCCTGTTTTACAAAAGGTTTTCCTTATGCTTAGCCTTGCTTTAGAAAAACAAAATATTTTGTTTTCTCAAAAGATGATGTTGCAAAGTGGGTGGGATGTTTTTGAAAATAAAACTTGATGGTAGATCCATCATGGCCATGATGGATTCAACATCGGAAAAGATGTACCTCTGCCAGGTACCAAACTTTGGGTTTGAAATGATTAAGCTGAGACTGGGCGGGTGACTTGCACGAGGAGAGTCTCAGTGTAGTGTCTCCGTCTGAGTCGATTAAGGACCGTGCCGATGTAGGCTTGATGACCGAGGACCCTTTAACTGGTCACATGCCTCATCATGGGTAAGCTTTGCCTCAGGCAGACTAATACTAGAATAAGATACCACGCAATGGGAGTGGAGAGATGGCGAGAGTAGCGTGTACCCTCCGTGGCAAGAGGCTATACGGTGGTGTATCTGTGCTCTCGGTTGGCGCGAACCTGATCTGGTCTTAAGAACCCCAGTGGCGAGTTGACATATACAAGGGTTAAGTGCTACATATGTCGTGTGATTGGAGATCCTCAGCTGAGTATAATCGATTTGGATCGCCGTACCTTTGCGGTTATTGTGGGGGACAGATATCCCCCGGGTCCGCTAGAAGGATAAAAGGCCACATAAAAGGCCCAAGGGCCCAATAAATCGTGAGGTCATCCTTTTGGGGACCAGGGGAGAGATAACCAAAGGAGCAGATCGCCATAGGGCTGGATCAGATCAAGTCCAGACGGCCCAATGACTTCAAGCAAGTAATCACAGCAGAGACCCGACTTTCCCGCGCTGGAGCCTTATGCAGCGGAGCCGAGCGAGGATAAGTCGGCAGAACTATAGGAGTATAAACTCGATCAGTTCACTATTCCTTAGGTGTGCGTTGTTATCATATCCACATGTATTGCCTCACGATCGAATATATAAGGCCTAGGAGGCACCCCCTCAGAAGAACAACCAATCATCTAGCCATCCACCTTAACCTCTTATGCCTCAATACTCGAGCGTTCCTCTGTAACCACATCTAAAAGCATTCTCACCAGGACGTAGGGTGTTACGCATCTCCAAGCGGCCCGAACCTGTATACCATTGTCTACTGCCTCTCATGCACCCAGCACGAACCATCGAGCTACAGTCGGTAACACCGTCCTACTCCTAAAAACACCTTGAGGGGCAACCCCGGGTGTGCGGTCGGACCCGAAACACCGACAGCTGGCGCGCCAGGTAGGGGGGTGTATCACCGATCTAAGCTAGCTCAATGGCCGTCACATTCCACCACAAGATCTTCCTCCGCCTCGGATCAATGTTCTGTTTCGGAACCATCTCATCCGTAGCAGATGAAGAAGGAACTCTGCACCGCATCGTGGATCCACCAAGAAAGAGGTCTCTTCCGAGCTCCAAGAATATCGGAGAAAGGCAGGAAAAAGCGCGACCTCCGACGCCCCGAAAAAAGATCGCCGTAACCACCGCACCATTCTACCCCAATGTTCTCTTCATCGGAAGAGTGGAATCACCACCCGTCTCTGATGACGAGCCATCCGCGCCCGGAGAAGAACCCCCTCAGCGAGACTCCCGCCGACGGAGGAACCGACGCTGAAATATCCGGCGACACCATGAGGCTGGGGAGCAGAACCCAGAGCAACCTGTCTCGCGAGACGAGGCCTCAGAAATAGGAGAAACTCCGGAGGAACGCGTCTTCAGAGAACAGAGGAACTCCCGATGTCGTGATCGCCGGCGAGCTCAGGAACAAGCCGAGCAGGAGGCAAGGCAACGTTGGGAAAATCCACTCTTCGGACATAACCTGAACCCCGACTTCGCCCGAGCCATGAACACGCCGAGCGAAGTTGGAGGAGTACTGGCTCGGATAGCTGAGGGACTCCCTCGGACTCCTGACGCTGAGGGCTATCGACGATTGTTCACTCAAGCCGCCAACCATCTTCTACCTCTCGCCCACCCGCCGAACGACTTACGACACACCATCAACAGCCGCTGGGACGCGCGAAGCTCCATCAACGCCTCGCGTGAACGGCGACATGAACATGAGATCCGCCGCCGGGAAGAATACGACAGGGACCACGGCATCCCAGCTCGAAGCCAAGCCGCTAGAGCCGAGTCAGCAACGACCTTGACTGGCGGAACGACCCGGGGACGGTCGAGGCACCACAACAACTACTCCCCTCCCCAGGACGGACATCGTCCTCGACGGCAAGAAGACACGTGTGGAGTGTCTGCTCTTACTCCACGCCTTAGGGCCATTCAGTGGCCGCCTAACTTAAAGGTATCCAATGTCGACAAATATGAACCTAAGCAGGATCCAGGGGGCTGGTTGGCCGTCTACACCACCGCTGCTAGGGCCACTGGAGCATCCGAGGACGTAATGACCGCATACTTACCCATTGTCCTCGGGCAAGACGCGCTACAGTGGCTGCGGCATCTACCTCGACACTGCATCGACGACTGGAGCGACTTCAGCCGGCGCTTCACCGCCAACTTTCAGTCCCTCTTCGACAAACCCGCGCAGCCATGGGACCTCAAATCCATCAAGCGCCAGGGGGACGAAACTCTCCGGTCGTACCTCAAAAGGTTCCAGACCATGAGAAATCGTATCCCCGAGGTTACGGAGGCAGCCGTGATTGAGGACTTCTACAGAGGATCCAATGACTCGGTCTTCGTTCGAGCCATACTATAGAAGGGGTCGACTACCTCCGAGCAACTATTCCGGGAAGCCGACCTCTACATCACTGCCGACGAGCGAGCTCAGGACCTCATCGGAGAAGCAAAGCCTGCACCAACGGCACCGCGGCGCGATACAAATCAGCCACCCAACAAGCATTGGGAGAAGAGGCCTCGCGAAGAAGTACACGCTGCTGGACCACCTGCCTCTCGCGCCCGGGGAGGACCACGCGGAGGCGAACGCATGCTAGACGACATCCTCGACACTCAATGCCCGTACCAGAAGGACATGCGCCACACCCTTTGGAACTGCAGAGATTTCAAGCACTCCGTCGGGCACGGCTGGCCTTTCCAACCTCTACCTCCTCCTCTGCCGCGTGGAGGGCCGATAGAACCGCGACCGCCTCAGCAACAGGAGGAAGGAGGAGGTGGAGCCTTCCCGCGCATCGACAGGGAGGTCAACGTCATCTTCGGCGGACACGGATCGCAAGAAAATAAAAGGCAGCAAAAGCTCAACGATCGCCAGATATTGGTGGCGGCCACTGGACCTCCCGCTCCGTACCGGTGGTCGGAGCATCCGATCACCTTCACTCGAGCGGATCAATGGCTCAACTTCGACCATCTAGGCAAATACCCGCTCCTCGTCGATCCGGTGATCCGAGAAAGCAGGGTGAAGAAAGTATTAGTGGACGGGGGAAGCAGCATCAATGTCACCTTCCCCCGAACACTCAGAAGCTTGGGAGTTCGTCTCAAAGAGCTCCACGAGTCAGACACTCCATTTTTCAGTATCGTGCCGATTGAAGGAGAATACCCGCTGGGCCACATCTACATGTCGGTCACCTTTGGAACTCCGGAGAACTACAGAACCGAGTTCTTGAGGTTCGAAGTGGCAAACTTCGACTGCGGATACAACGCCATCATCGGAAGACCGGGATTGGCCAAGTTCATGGCCATTCCCCATTACACGTACATGATACTAAAGATGCCAGGACCACAAGGGATCATAACTGTGCGCACTGACTTCCAAGGCGCCGCAGAATGTTTCCGAATGGCCATCCAGACGGCTCTTATCACCAAACCATCGGCGACTTCTTCGGCACAAGCAAACTCTAAACCCGAGGAAGATCATGTAATACTTGCGAATGAAGCTCGAGTCGTGACCTCTATGCAACCGACCGAAGAAACTAAAAGGATCAACCTCGGGTTCGCTGATGAACGCAAGACTGCCATCATCAGCTCCAGCCTGGATGACAAATAGGAAGGCGCGCTCGTCCAGTTTCTGCAAGATAACCGGGACGTATTCGCATGGCAGCCCGCTAATATGCTGGGGGTCCCGAGAGAACTGGCCGAGCACAAACTGAAGGTCTACCCCTAGGCAAGGCCGATTCGGCAAAAATTACGCCGTTTCACGCCCGACAAGAGAGAAGCCATTCACGCTGAGTTGGCTCGCTTGGTCACGACCGGGTTTATTAGAGAAGTTTTACATCCTGAGTGGTTAGCTAACCCTGTTCTTGTACTCAAAAAGAATAAGGTGGATTGGTGCATGTGCGTCGACTATACAGATCTCAACAAACACTATCCAAAGGATCCCTTTGGGCTCCCTAGGATAGATCAGGTGGTAGACTCTACCGCTGGATGTTCAATGTTGTCTTTCCTGGATTGCTACTCTGGATATCATCAGATTAGCTTGGCAAAAGAAGATGAGGAAAAAACAGCGTTCATCACTCCATTCGGCGCTTTCTGCTATACCTCCATGCCGTTCGGCCTCAAAAACGCTGGAGCGACCTATCAGAGAGCCATTCAAACATGCTTAGCCAATCACTGGGGCAAGCGTGTGGAGGCTTATGTAGATGATGTGGTGATCAAAACCAAGAACTCAGAGAATTTCATCGAAGACTTACAGCTGGTTTTCAATAGCCTGCGGCGATACCGATGGAAGCTTAATCTCGAAAAATGTGTCTTTGGGGTGCCAGCAGGAAAGCTACTCGGATTCAGTGTCAGCCACCGGGGAATCGAAGCTAATCCAGATAAAATCGAAGCTATTATGAAGATGGAGGCACCACGGTCGCAGAAGAAAGTGCAAAGACTCACCGGATGCATGGCAGCCTTGAGCAGATTCATATCCAGACTGGGAGAAAAGGGCTTACCATTTTATAAGCTACTGAAAAAAGTGGACAAGTTTCAGTGGACTTCAGAAGCACAAAAAGCTCTAGATGCGTTGAAAAAATTCCTGACAACGCCACCAGTGCTGAAACCACCGCGGCAAGCCACGCCGACCCAACCAGCCGAAGATTTGCTGTTGTATATCTCTTGCACGACTCACGTGGTGAGTACCGCGTTAGTAGTCGAGCGAGCAGAAGAAAGGCATGCTCATCCGGTACAACACCCTGTTTATTTCATCAGTGAAGTCCTGGGTCCCTCAAAGAGGAAATATCCTCAAGTTCAGAAGTTGTTATACGCAGTACTTCTAACTGCCCGCAAGCTACGCCACTACTTTGACGACCACAAAGTCATAGTAGTTACTGGTTTTCCGATAGGGGAAATTCTTCACAACAAGGAAGCCATTGGCCGAATAGCCAAGTGGGCCTGCGAACTGGGATCTCATAACATCGAATTTCGACCTCGCACCTCCATCAAGACTCAAGCGCTGGTTGACTTCATATCGGAGTGGACTGAACAACAAGTACCTGAAAATCCAGATATCACAGAGGCGTGGCGAATGTATTTCGATGGTTCGTTAAAGCTGCAGGGAGCAGGTGCGGGGATTCTCTTTACGACACCTGGGGGTGAGCATCTCAAATACGCCCTCCAGTTGTCATTTCCGGCCTCCAACAATGCAGCCGAATACGAAGCTCTGATCCACGGGCTAAGTATTGCTATATCACTGGGCATCAAGAGACTGATGGTATACGGAGATTCTATGGTGGTCATAAGTCAGATAAACATAGAATGGGATTGCTCGAATGATTCCATGGGGAAATACTGCACCATCGTTTGGAGATTGGAAGATAAATTCGAAGGCCTAGAATTTCACCATATAGAAAGAGATCGAAACACGGCAGCCGATGTACTGTCCAAATTAGGATCCGGTCGGACTCAGGTCCCACCCGGGGTCTTCATACAAGAGATACCACATCCAAGCATTTCGATGGACCAGACAGAAGAATGTAATATCGTAAGCCAACTAGAGTCAGACTCTGATGACTGGAGAAGGCCAATCATCAGATATATAAAAAATGATGAGGAACCGGATGACAAGAATACAGCCGAACGCATTGCTAGGCAGTCAGCTCACTACACACTCATTGGGGAAACACTGTACAAGAGAGGTGCATCGGGCGTCCTCATGAAATGCATTCTCTCGTCCACCGGGAAGCAACTTCTGGACGAGGTCCATGCTGGGCAATGTGGAATACATGCAGCGTCCAGAACCCTGGTCGGGAAAGTCTTCAGATCAGGTTTTTATTGGCCAACAGCGAAGAATGATGCCACCGAGTTAGTTCAATGATGCGAAGATTGCCAATACCTGTCGAAGCAACAACATCTACCGGCACAGCAACTGCAGACCATACCAGTAACTTGGCCGTTTGTGTGCTGGGGGCTGGACATGATTGGACCTTTCAAGAAAGCTCAAGGAGGATACACCCATGTGCTGGTAGCTATAGACAAATTCACCAAATGGATAGAATTCAAACCCATCGCTTCCTTAACCTCAGCAAAGGCCGTGGAATTCATACAAGACATAATATTCAGATTTGGCATACCGAATAGCATCATAACTGACTTGGGGTCCAACTTCACGAGTTCATAATTCTTTGATTTCTGTGAATAGAAGGGCATTCAGGTCAAATATGCTTCGGTGGCACACCCAAGAGCCAACGGGCAGGTTGAAAGAGCTAATGGGATGATATTAGAAGCCCTCAAGAAAAAAGTCTTCGATAAGAACGAGAAGTTTGCAGGGAAATGGATAAGAGAGTTGCCTTACGTCGTTTGGAGCTTAAGAATTCAACCTAGTCGAGCTCTGCATGGAAACACCCCTTTCTTCATGGTCTATGGTTCGGAGGCTGTACTACCCGCTGACCTCAGGTTTGGAGCGCCGAGGTTGATTTTTGAGAGCATAGCGGAAGCCGAGGCCACTAGGCTGGAAGATGTCGATGTGCTCGAAGAGGAACGGCTAAACACGGTAATCCAATCAGCCCGATACCAGCAAACTCTGAGGCGTTACCATGACAAGGCCCTGCGATGCCGATCCTTTGCGGTAGGAGATCTCGTCCTCCGCCGAATTCTAACGGGGGAGGGATGACACAAGTTGTCACCTCTATGGGAAGGACCATTCATGGTTGCAGAAGTCACTCGGCCAGGATCATATCGTCTCACTCAGATGGATAGCACGGAAATCGGGAACTCATGGAATATAGAACACCTCCGGAAGTTTTATCCCTAGCTATATTTCAGAAGCTGTCAGGACGATAATGTACTCTGTAAAATGAGAAACATGTCATCAATAAAAAAGGCTTCAAGGATACTCGGTTTTGTTCATGACCGGCTTACATTCTCACTTAACTCAGGGTGACCACTATGCCCTGCTAACGGAGCAATCGGCTTAAGTCGGCAACGACTTAAATCGGTGCAACATGCTCGCGCTTACTTAACTCGGGGTGACCACTATGCCCTGCTAACGGAGCAATCGGCTTAAGTCGGCAACGACTTAAACCGGTGCAACATGCTCGTGCTTACTTAACTCGGGGTGACCACTATGCCCTGCTAACGGAGCAATCGGCTTAAGTCGGCAACGACTTAAACCGGTGCAACATGCTCGCGCTTACTTAACTCGGGGTGACCACTATGCCCTGCTAATGGAGCAATCGGCTTAAGTCGGCAACGACTTAAACCGGTGCAACATGCTCGCGCTTACTTAACTTGGGGTGACCACTATGCCCTGCTGATGGAGCAATCGGCTTAAGTTGGCAACGACTTAAACCGGTGCAACATGCTCGCGCTTACTTAACTCGGGGTGACCACTATGCCCTGCTAACGGAGCAATCGGCTTAAGTCGGCAACGACTTAAACCGGTGCAACATTCTCGCGCTTACTTAACTCGGGGTGACCACTATGCCCTGCTAACGGAGCAATCGGCTTAAGTCGGCAACGACTTAAATCGGTGCAACATGCTCGCGCTTACTTAACTCGGGGTGACCACTATGCCCTGCTGACGGAGCAATCGGCTTAAGTCAGCAACGACTTAAACCGGTGCAACATGCTCGCGCTTACTTAACTCGGGGTGACCACTATGCCCTGCTAACGGAGCAACCGGCTTAAGTCGGCAACAACTTAAGACTGTTCCGCATGTCTATGGTCACTCAAATAGGGGCGACCTCCATGTCCCATAAAAAAGTCTCGAGACCACTATGCTACATTTTATTTCTACAAATGTAGATATCATCGAAACTCTGAAACAACGGGAAAGATAGTAGCATTCAGCATTAAAGGACGTTTTCTAACAAAACCTTTGAGCACATTAACTATGTGCCCGAAGCATGCAATGTTTCTCTATTTGGCAATACTCTTCTCAGGAGCAGCCGATGAAGATGGGCGACTTGAGGAATCGGGAGCAGCATTCACATCTGCCACGATGTCGTCAGGGACAACCACACCAGGACTCCTCATCAGAATCTGCCCCGCGCGGATAGCTTTATCCATAGCTTTATCGCGCTGGGCCCTCAGAGTGGCAGAAGCCTCTTCAGCAACCTTGACAGCTAGCTGAGCGGCCTCTAGTTCCTGGGCGACAGATTTCTTGGAGGCTCGGAGATTCTTGATGACAACGTCTTTGGCCGATATCAACTCCCTGAGGCGAATCATATCATCCAAGGATTCTTGCAGCTTATAGCGAAGATTGTCCAACTCCTCCATGGTGAAGCGGTGACTTCTCTCCAGTATGGTCAACGAGTTGCTGGAGTCACAGTACAGCCTGTCAAGATTGTCGCGAGAAGTAGCGAGGGCACGTTTTTCCTCCTGCAAGCAAAAATCAGCTTCTTTAAACGTCAAAAAAAGCCACAGGAACATTGCAAGACAAAGCCCTGTTTCGCTAGGTCACCTTTTCAGTTTCGAGCTACGAGCGAAGAGTAGAGTTCAACATGTTGGCGTCATTCAGAGAAGCAGATGCCTGGGCTAGTTCTGTCTGACTTTGGGAATACTTTTCCTCAAGATCAGAACATCGCCGGACCAGTTCAGCTTGATCTTGGGAATACCATTCCTCAAGAGCAGAATACCGCCGAGCTATGTCTATCGAGGAGCAGTCGAGCTAACATGTTAAAATTAGAAGCAGCCCGATAAGGAAGTTGTAAAAAAAAGCAGAAAGGCACTGACCAGCATTCGTCGCCTCTAACTCGGAAACACGTCGCTGGAGCAGCACCGGATTCCAACGAGCCAAAAACAAAGGTCCTTCTAGGACGGAAGCGCCCTGCGATCTCAGCCGACCAGACATTTCATCGACCAGCGCCTGGCATCAAAAAGCAGACAAGCATGAGAATAACTACCTGCGTGGGCAAAAATTAGGCCAAAAAAGATCAAAATACCTGGAAGTTGGAAAAGAAAGAAGCGACTCCCAAATCATGAGAGATCAACCGAGAGCTCGGCGAAGGACCACAGCCCGGAACAGTTTGCAATGTTTCAGCAGGGACCAACCTAAGATCATCAGCAGAATCCAAGACCTTGTCACCAGGAACGCTGACCTCTAAAGCGACCTCTTGACCAAAGGTTTGGGCCGCTACCAAGCAGCCAGAGCGCGGAGGAGAAGACCCTACGTGAACATCCATGAAAGTGCAGGAGGGAGAACCCGTTCGGACATCCTCGGGGGCTGGGTCATAGCTGGCGGTACCCACCTGAGCCGGATCACCCCCGGCAACACCCACGGGGGCTGGGTAAAGGCCAGCACCATCATTAAGAGTTGGGTTCTCTGCAACAGCCATATCCAAGGATGAAGGTCCCCCAGTCACTTCCATGGGAGCAGGGAAATCCAAACCAGCTTCCTGACCCTCAAGACCGCGCTCCAAGGTCGACGAGGTGTGGGACGCTGCTCGGGAAGACTCTAATCCGGCGTCAGGCACATCAACACAAGCATTCGGAGCACCACCATCCGCCGGCTCTGATAGCAGATCTTCTGGAATTATGTCCTCAAGGGTCTGATCAAAGTTTGCTAGTGATAACTCTTGCAGACCAATGAGTGCAGACAAGGCCGGAGAAGGAACACTGCTACTTTCCCCGCTAGCAGTATGACGGCAGCTGCTCTTCCGAATCAAAGGAGCTTCACCTTCTTCTTCACCATCATCATCGACAAGACGGACAACACATCCATTGGGATCAACCTCAGTGAAATCTGGCGTTGGTGCTCCCTCAGCAACAAGAGCGGAAGGACCGGCGCCCTGATCCGAACCAGTCACCCGACGAAAACGTTTCCTCTTCTTTTTCTCCCCCTCAATAGGAGAAGAGGTTTGGTCAACCAGGCGTGAACGCTTTGGACGAGAATCAGTAGGCTTCTGAGCATCGGAAACCTTGTCAGTCTCAGGGATGGATACCGTTACCAATGCCTCAACAGGAGCAGCGTTAGATGAATCTTCAGCCAGCATATCGAGCATAGCATTTATTTCCGCATCACTAGGGTCCAAGGGCACCTCGAAATGAACCTGTTTTTCATCGTCAAGAATTTCATTGAGTGAAGCAACCAAAGCACTAATTTCTTCGGCACAAGGTCGCACTCTAAGGCCCAAACCACCGTTGCCAACATAAGGATTTGACACAAAAAGAGTGAAAGCTTTAGAGGGAGGCAGGTTCCAGGCCGAGTACGCAACCAGGGCACCTACATTCGATACTTTGCCTCTAAGTATCATCTCAAGCCGGCTCACCAGATCCGCTGCGGGAATTCTTCTGTTAGTAACCCGGGTGGAGTCGGCCAGACCTCAGTACAGATAAGCCGGATATGCCCTATCTTTAAGTGGCTGAATGTTCTTGAAAACAAAATCAGCAACCACGGCCTCTGCAGTCAGACCTCTCTCCTTTAGCAGTCCAACTTCAGCCAGCAGAGCCCCTGCCTCAGCCACTTCTTGGTCCGTGGGAGACTCGGTCCTACTGGGGGTACGAACGTCCGGTTGTCTACCTAACCGCGGGGGGAGAGAATTTCCGTGATTTTCAACGATGAACCACTCCAAACGCCACCCTTTAATACTGTCCTTGAGTGGGATGTCAAGATAATCAGTTTTCCTCCCACGGCGCATCTCCAAGCTCGCGCCCCCTACCAGTTGATGCTGCCCTCCGGCCATCCCGGGGCGATAGTGATACAAATATTTCCATAGCCCAAAATGTGGCAGAATGCCAAGAAAAGCCTCGCATAAATGAACAAAGATGGAGACTTGTAGAATGGAATTGGGGTTCAAGTGGGTCAGATTCAAGTGATAGAAATCAAGAAGACCGCGGAAAAAGGGGGAAATAGGAAGAGCGAGACCGCGAAGAAGAAAAGGAACATAAATAACGGATTCGTGGGTATCCTCTGTTGGAACAGTGACCCCATGGCAAATCCGCCAAGAACAGAGCTCCTTCGAAGGAAGGACTCCGATGGACACGAGATGGAGAAGTTCGACCTCAGAAACAACAGACATGTGGTTACCTGCGAAAGGCAATTGGCTGTTGGGATCGATGGGAGGAATGACGGGCAATGGACGAACTCGACGTCTTCCGTTTGGGCGTCATCTCAATCTCACTGGCGGGTGGAGCGGAAGCAGTATTGAGCGAGCGCAAGGAGAGCCTGGATGCGGAAAAGCAAGAACTAGGGCACGGAAAGCAAGGCGTGCGACAGCGCAATGAATAAGGGTTTTTTCCCGAGCCGAGCGCCGCCTCCAAAAATTGCCCAGTCACCACTCGGTCGTTATCTCCGAACAGCTGACGTGGCCCGTTCTAACTCGGTCGTTGCCTCTAAAACACCGACGTCACTTTCAGTCACTCGTCCGTTATCTCCGAATAGCTGACATGGCCCGTTCTAACTCGGCCGTTGCCTCTAAAACGCCAACGTCACTTTCAGTCACTCGGCCGTTGTCTCTAAAACGCCGATGCTGCCGTCAGTCACTCGGCCGTTGCCTCTAAAACACCGATGCTACCGTCAGTCGTTCGGTCGTTGCCTCTAAAACATCGATGCCGCCGTCTATCACTCGGTCGTTGCCTCTAAAACGCCGATGTTACTTTTAGTCACTCGGCCGTTGTCTCTAAAACGCCGATGCTGCCGTCAGTCACTCGGCCGTTGCCTCTAAAACGCCGATGCTGTCATCAATCGTTTGGTCGTTGCCTCTAAAACGCCGATGCCGCCGTCTATCACTCGGTCGTTGCCTCTAAAACGCCGATGTCACTTTCAGTCACTCGGTCGTTGCCTCTAAAGCGCCAATGCTGTCGTCAGTCGTTCGGTTGTTGCCCCTAAGACGCTGACACTACCAACAGTTACTCGGCTGTTACATCTACGACACCGAAGCGCTAATATCGTGAACAATAAGTCGGCCACTGTTTCCAGTACATCATCGTTACAAAGAGCAAAGAAATCAACACAGGAAAGAGATCATATCATTCCTCATGAAAGGGAAGTTACATAACTTACAAATCAACTCATTATGAGTCGATACTTCCCTACTGCTACTACTACATTACATTACCCTACTCTACACTACTACTGTTGGGGACTTGTTCTCGAATGCTAAGAATTAAGAACAAGGCAACATAAAAAGTGTTAAATGCTAAAGTCCTTCGTCCTACGAAACATTATCTCCCTTCGGGATATAATGAGTTTCGGACGAAGGTCGTGAAAGACTTACCTTCGTAAGCACAAGAGACAACGATGCATAATTTATATAAGACATGAATCTTAATATCAACATTATCATAAGATCATTTCTATTTTATTATCATGGAAAAATAGAAATGATATTAGATTACAAATGTACCTTCGGCTCAAGAGAAGGTAGAAAGTGCAAGTGTGACGCAAAAGCAAATGCCCAGTCAGCGTGAACAGTACAGGAATACTGTTCATCTATTTATAGGCATGGGACGCAGCCCATATAAAATTACATCCATGCCCTTTACATTTGCTAATAATTCTATAGTAACCTGCTGGGGTCTGAATAGCCTTTTCATCCTTAAGTCGGTTTCCTTTTCCGCCACCTTGCCGAAGCTCTTCTACGCACAGCTTTGGCTTCACGCTATCCTTCGTACTCCTTACGCTTCTTCACGCTATAGTTTCAATTCATGTCCGAAGGTACCTGTTCATGCATTATACTTCCAGAAACGTTGTTAAACCATGTTTTTGAGGACCTTCGGAAGCCGAAGGTCCCCAACAGTAGCCCCTCGCAATATTAATTTGTCAGAATGATAAATTTAGATTGCGACAAGGACGAAGGCCCAAAGCCGAAGGTCCGAAAAAACACCTTCCCTTTGCTAGGATAGCAACAACCATTGACAAGCGGGCCCTCCAGTATGCAACGCACCTGGCGTATAAATAAGAGCACACCACGAGCTTAATTGGCACGCCTTCTTGCCACCTGCTCCTGCTCACTCAACTTTTAGCCTGCGCAACAAGACTTGCTTAAATTTTAAGCTTCGATTTTGAGAGCACTTTTCCAGTGCTTACGAAGATGTCTTCGGACAAGAAAGTTGCTACTGATCCGAAGCTAAGTCTTTCTGAGGAAATGAATCTTGGTTTTCTTGAATCAATGGCGAAGACCAATACAGAGATGATTACCAAAGAAATTTTGGAAGGTTTATCTGAAGATACTGGTGATAGCGACAATTATGATGTAGAAAGCGGCGAGGAAGAGTCCGAAGACCGACCATGGCGACCAAGCCACACAGTTTTCGGAAAATCAAGCATCAAACAGAGTCATCTTGACAATATGAGGGGGAGATATTTTCGAGATGTGTCTATTGTGAGGGCTGATGACGGAGAGAAAACTTCTCCTACTCCCGAAGAAAATGAGGTCGTGATCTTCCGAAGCTTTTTTAAGGCTGGACTTCGGTTCCCCCTGAGCAGCTTTGTTGTTGAAGTTCTGAAGACATTTCAAATCTACCTTCACCAGATTACTCCCGAAGCTATTGTAAGAATGGGAATCTTTGTCTGGGCTGTGAGAAGCCAAGGTTTGGAACCGAATGCTAAAAGCTTTTGCAATATTCATGAGTTAGTATATGAGACGAAGCCCTGGGGGAAGGAACAATACCACAACAACTTTGGTTGCTACAGCTTCGGCGCCCGCTCCGGGTCAAGCTGTCCCGTGCCGACCTTTCGGAAGAGGTGGCCCGGTACCTGGATGACAGAATGGTTCTATGTGAAGAATGACTTGACAGCACAGGAGGATGTTAAGGGTATAATCATGCGCCCTATCTGGCAACACTTCGGACTCCGAAAGCCGAAGGTAGAAATGGATGAAGCAGCTGAAGAATGCCAGAGAGCCTTCGACGTGATCTGCTCTTTTATTGGGACAAGGGATTTAGTCCAAGAGCATATTGCCTTCAGAGTTTGGCCACTTGTAGGAAAGTGGGAAATGCCGAAGGAGACCATCAAAGAACCTGATGAAGGTGGGCTGGTTAGGCTAAAATATACATTCAAATACGGAGATAAGTTTGTTGAACCAGATGACGACTGGTTAAAAAGTATTGAAAACGTAAGTGAAGAATTGCTTGGGGTGTACTCGAAGGCCGAGGATACTGCACTATCAGCGGCCTTCGGAGGCCGAAAGAAGAAGAGGCTTAACCGGGTATTTGATGCAATTGGGTTTGTCTACCCTAACTACCATTACCCGGTGCCAGGCCACAAAAGGAAAAATACTTCTCCTGTAAAGGAAATTGCCTCGGGTGATCCTAGCGAGCCAGCGCCGCAAAGAAAAAAGGTGAAGGTGCTCACACACCGGGCACATTACATCGAACCGGCCATAGTGCCTGCATTTATTGGTGAGGCCTCTTCGGCCACCGAAACCAAAGGACCATCTCCAGTGCCGAAGATCGAAGAAAAAGCCGAAGCACCTTCAACAGAGAAAGCAGACGAACCAAGAACTGAAGGAACAAAAATATTGGAAATTTTAAGTCCTTCAACAAAAATTGAGACATCAAAAAACCAGAAGGGCCCAGCGGTGACCCCAAAAAGGAAAAGAATGGTTAATGTGCTAGATATTTTGGAGACAATTAAGTCTTCAAGCACAACTCCGAAAAAGATTTCTGAAACTTCCGAAGTGGAAACTGAAGTCTTTGTTGCTGAATCTCCAAAGCAACAATCTGAGACCAAGGCTGGGCCTTCAGAGCCCACTAAGGAAAAATCTTTGGAGGCCGAAGAAGCAAAAATAACAGAGCCAACTTTAACTGAAGAAACTAGTACTGCTGCCCCCGAAGCATCCTCCAAAGCCCTCGAATATATTATTCGACATGCTTCGAGGAAAAAACTATCTGAAGAAGAAATTTTTGAAGCTAATCACTATGCACAAGAACTAAGGTATCTAAAAGGGGCCTTAATATTCAACGGCTCGGACGAAGATGACTTCTTATACTGCCTCCCAGATAACAAAGAATTACCCGTCTGCCGGGAAATGGCCCGAAGCATGGGGTTTCTGAAGCTGGAGGCCGGCCTCTGCGCGATGGCAAAGGACGATCTTGCGGATAGTCTTGCCTACAATAGTCTGAAGGTACAAAAATTATGAACTTTGAAACTTATGAATTTCTTAAATTAGTCTTTTATTCTTATGTAGATCCATGCATTCTTTTGAATAGGGCTTAATACTCAGCAATGCCTTAAGGGCACAAAAGAATGCTGAAGACGAGAGTTGCACCATTGCTCTGAATAATCTTCGAACGGAGGTTATTAAGCTGAGGAACGAAGCCTTAGAAAAAGACCAAATTCTAGTTGCGTTGATGAATAAAATAAAAGAAGACGAAACTGCCTCTAAAGCACAGGCCAAAGCTCAAAAGCACGAGATTGACAATCTTCGGAAGCAATTAGCCCGTGTTAAGGAAGAACACATACTTGAAGAAACAAAGCGAGAACTTAGCGACCAATGGGCAAATCATTTAGAAGTAACCGTTGAAGAGCTTCGGTCGTCCAAGAAAAGGTGTTACGAAAAATCCATGGAATGTGTAAAGAAGATAAAAACCAGCTTCGCCAGCGTTGGCGCATTTTCAAGTGAAGAGGACTTTGTGAGAGGTAACCCAGAAGGCCCGATTGAGTGGATCAGCCACGAAGCTGAAGCCTTTGAAGAAATTCTAAACAGTTGTGGAGACATTTGTGCCTTCTCAGGTGCCAGGGGATTGCTACTATGCTGGAGAGAAAAGGCTGCGATCATGTTAAGCTTCTTTGCGCAATCCGAAGCCACCCTATCCCCTGAAGATATTAAAGACCCCTCGGCCGAAGCTAGCCAGGTTGGTGGAAAATTTTTCACCGACGTCTGGGACAATGGTGGCCGAGAAATGACACAGGAAATTATTCGAAGAAGCGAGCAAGGTATCCATGACGCTAGGGAAGTAACCAAGGCCGCTGAAAAAGTGCAGAGCCCGAAAGCCAAATAGGTACCAACTAGTGGTTTTTGGGTCTGTTGTAATTTTTGATTTCGAACTTGCTTATGGTTTGTAATAGTAACATAGACATATATTCTCTTCCCTCAGAACTTGCTGGATCATCTGCTGACCCCCACACGAAGGGGAATGACGAAATTAGACAAATGGCCGAAGCTATCATGGATAAAGTTGTTGAACAACTTCTAAATGAGGCTGCAGAAGTAGTACTTAGAGAAGATTAGATGTTATTGTAAAAACATTTGAAATGCGATCTATGAAATATTTTGTAACTTTTAATGTAATATACAAGTTTCTTTTCATGATACAATTCTTTACGATACATGAAATTTTACATACATATCATTTTTGAGCCTTCGGTGAAAAAACACCTTCCCTTCTTTTCATGCTTCGTGAAGAAGACATGCTCCTTCAATACTACTCTGATGAAGCATATCTACGCTTCGTGAAAACATTCTCTGAAACTGTACAATTTCGATACTGCTCTGATGAAGCATGTCCACGCTTCGTGAAAATATTCTCCGAAGCTGCACTCCGAAGATCAATATTGTGTTCCCTTTTTATGCCTTAGCACAATTTCCACTTTTTCAAAATACTCTCCGAAGATCGATATTGTATCCCCTTCTTGTGCCATATGCAACATGATGTATGATGCTTATGTTATGCGAGATGATGTGATGATGTTATGTTATGCAAAATGATATTTGTGCCGAAGATACACACATTCCTGCAATAAAAATACACAATCTTTTTATATCAGCGCTGACTTTTCGCTGTAAGCCTCCCTTAGGAGCTTCTTCGCCTTTTACTTCAGCGGAATCAGCGTTTATTTTTCGCTGTAAGCCTCCCTTAGGAGCTTCTTCGCCTTTTACTTTCGGCGGTATTCGCGTTGACTTTTCGCGCTTCGCCCTTTACTTAGGCGGTATCAGCGTTTATTTTTCGCTGTAAGCTCTGCATTCCCTTTGGAACGACTTTTGAGCAGAAAACTTACACAGTGCTCCCTTAGGAACGGCTTTTTGTAGCTTCAGCAAACTTACACTACGTTCCTTAGAACGACTTTTTGCTGCTTCGAAGAATGCACACTGTGTGCCCTTAAAGTAAATTTTCGATAATTCGAAGGTCCTCCTTGTTGTCACAAATCTTTAAGCTTCGGCAACTTAAGCCTGTGGAGAAGATATACTTTTCTTGTGGCAAACAGCAAAATTATTACAAGAAATTTAAATCGACAAAAGGCACTCTAGTCTCCCATAAGTGTTCCCTGTTAAAAAGAAAATAATACTAAATGCAAGAGACCGCCATCAAGATAGGATATTTGTCAATAAATGTGCTTCGACTCTGGCACAGTGCTATTGACTGTGCGAGCTTCGAACTCTTCTCTAAAGTCCCTCTGGTGTTGAGTGTGCTGACTCCCTTCTGGCTGCTGGCCTCGTTGCAATGGTGGCGGAGGCGGAAGCTGTTGCCAAGATGCCTGGGGTTGACTTGCCAAAGCAACAGAAGCTGCAGGGTGGTTGCCTACATATTCTGGAATGTAAGGCGAATGATATGAAGCGGTGTGCATGACTTGCTTCGGCTGACTCTGTTGTGCCGCAGCTTCGGCAATCTCCTTTTGCTTCTGGATGGTGACATGGCACATCCTGGTGGTATGGCCCTTGTCCTCACCACAGAACAAACAATAGATTTTTCTTGGCTGATCCCCGAATCTTCCTCCGAAGCCCCTGGCGCCTCTGCCCCTTGGAGCTGGCGGCCGGAAGGAGCTTTGTTGTTGCCCCGAAGCCTGCTGTTGTTGTCCTGAAGCCTGCGAAGAGTACTGTGGCCTTTGCTGTTGACTCCCTCTATCATCAGGCTGAGTAGAGTTGTGAATTGACCTGACATGCCTCGGATGAAATCTTCCTCCGAAGCCCCTGGTCATCTCAGAGAACCTGTATGCTTCTTCCCTTCTTTGGCGGAAGTCATTGTCAGCTCGAATATACTCATCCATCTTTTGGAGCAGCTTCTCCAAAGTTTGAGGAGGCTTCCTGGTGAAGTATTGAGCTGAAGGTCCCGGCCGAAGTCCCTTAATCATGGCCTCAATGACGATTTCATTGGGCAGTGTTGGTGCCTATGCCCTCAGACGTAGGAACCTTCGGACATACGCCTGAAGGTATTCTTCGTGATCCTGGGTGCACTGGAATAGAGCTTGAGCAGTGACCGGCTTCGTCTGAAACCCTTGGAAGCTGGTTAACAACATGTCCTTCAGCTTTTGCCATGAGGTAATTGTTCCTGGCCGAAGAGAGGAGTACCATGTCTGGGCAACACTCCTGACAGCCATGACAAAAGACTTTGCCATGACTGCGGTATTGCCACCATACGAAGATATTGTCGCTTCGTAGCTCATTAAAAACTGCTTCGGATCGGAGTGGTCGTCGTACATGGGGAGTTGGGGTGGCTTGTAGGATGGAGGCCAGAGTGTAGCCTGCAGCTCAGCTGACAGAGGAGAAGCATCATCAAAAGCAAAATTTCCATGATGGAAATTCTCATACCAGTCATCTTCGTTGAAGAACCCCTCCTGATGAAGCTCTCTGTGCTGGGGCCTTCGGTTCTGGTCATCTTGAGTAAGGTGGCAAACTTCTTCAGAGGCTTCGTCTATCTGCCTTTGTAGTTCAGCTAGCCTGGCCATCTTCTCCTTCTTCCTTTGCACCTGTTGATGAAGCATCTCCATGTTTCTGATTTCTTGATCTAACTCATCCTCCTGAGGCGTTGGACTGACGACCTTCCTCTTCTGGCTTCGGGCCTCCCGAAGAGAGAGAGTCTCCTGATTAGGGTCCAGCGGTTGCAGAGCTGCAGCCCCTGTTGCTGAAGCCTTCTTCGGCGCCATAACGAAGGTCTATGGTTGCCGAAGATATTCAAAACTCAAAGAGTGGAAGTGATTTCACCGGAGGTGGGTGCCAATGTTGGGAACTTGTTCTTGAATGCTAAGAATTAAGAACAAGGCAACATAAAAAGTGTTAAATGCTAAAGTCCTTCGTCCTACGAAACATTATCTCCCTTCGGGATATAATGAGTTTCGGACGAAGGTCGTGAAAGACTTACCTTCGTAAGCACAAGAGACAACGATGCATAATTTATATAAGACATGAATCTTAATATCAACATTATCATAAGATCATTTCTATTTTATTATCATGGAAAAATAGAAATGATATTAGATTACAAATGTACCTTCGGCTCGAGAGAAGGTAGAAAGTGCAAGCGTGACGCAAAAGCAAATGCCCAGTCAGCGTGAACAGTACAGGAATATTGTTCATCTATTTATAGGCATGGGACGCAGCCCATGTAAAATTACATCCATGCCCTTTACATTTGCTAATAATTCTATAGTAACCCGCTGGGGTCTGAATAGCCTTTTCATCCTTAAGTCGGTTTCCTTTTCCGCCACCTTGCCGAAGCTCTCACTACCGAAATTAGCTTCTTTGCCGTGTGTCTGAGACACACGGCAAAGGCTATTTTACACTCGGCAAACGCTTTGCCGAGTGTAACACTCGGCAAAGAACGCTCGGCGAACTGTACATCGGCAACAGCATCTTTGCCGAGTACTTTTTGTCGGGCACTCGGCAAAGACTTTGCCGAGTGCCATTTGGCACTCGGCAAAGAAAAGTCACCGTCACGGCGCCAAGTGACGGTGACGGATCCTTCGCCGAGTGCCTACGGCGACACTCGGCAAAGGAGGTTTATTTGCCGAGTGTCTGGTGGACTGGCACTCGGCAAAGAACCCTCCAGTGGGCCCCTTTGCCAGTCCCTTTGCCGAGTGCCTTGGCAATGGCACTCGGCAAATATGTCTTTGCCGGTTCCCAGGTTTCCTTCTTTGCCGAGTGCCATTTTCAGCACTCGGCAAAGATGGCTTTACCGGTTCCCAGGTTGCCTTCTTTGCCGAGTGCCATGGTCAGCACTCGGCAAAGATGGCTTTACCGGTTCCCAGGTTGCCTTCTTTGCCGAGTGCCATGGTCATAGCACTCGGCAAAGCGACCTTTGCCGAGTGTTACACTCGGCAAAGTGACCAGGATGTCCCTTTTTTATTTGTTTTTGCTGTTCCATCCAAACAAACAAAAGATATATATCATTCACATCACATTATATATCAATCGCATCACAGAATGAACACATTTATCATCAACACCATATATATCACAAAGTGTCACTAATATAAGTCTCACAAATATAAGTTAGGTTCATCACAAAACAGATATAAGTCTGGATCATCACTAACATCACCAAGTATCTCACAAGACCAAGTCTAGCCAAACATCACCAACACTCACAAGACCAAGTCTGGATCATCAACGAGGTGGGCATCTGGACTGGTTCGGCGAAGGGCTGGACGAAGCATGAGGGTTGTTCGACGCCGCCGATTGACCCTGCATAGAGAATAGATTGTATGTGTGAGAACATATGAATATATATCATGCAGTACTAAAATTTTGATACTCACAGGAGTAGTGAACTCAGCAGGGTCAGTTGCAGGGAACAACGGAGGTGGTGGAGCATGACCCTGTGCGGCGCCAAGGCTCTGCATGTACGCGAACATCTCCGCCATCCTCTTCTCCAGCTCCTCACGTTGCCTCCTCTCATCATCTAGCTGAGTCTGTAATATTTCGCCCTAATGTTACGATAATGCAAAGAGAAGATATATAAAAATTAATGAACGATGAATAGATAAGGAATAACCTGGAGTTGCTGGATACGATGCTGTGAGGTGTCCTGCCGAGGTCGTATGGCTGGGCTCACGCTCGTGCTCCTTGCTCGCACCTGAGAGAGAGTGGGAGTGGAGGACGAGTCGATTGCCCCGTCGGCAATCTAGTACCGCCCATGCCTCTTGCCTCCTCCGACCCTCATGAGGACATCTCCGTCGATGTCCTCGGTCCTCGGATCGTAATCTGGCCCATGGACCTCCTTGGCCATTGCGGTGTACTCACTGAGTCGGCTGTGGATGGCGGGGTTGGTGTACGCCTCGGGCCCGTCATCCGGGTTGTAGGTGACGTCGGACGTCGCCTTCCCCTTGTGGGCCATGGCATATGCCGAGAACGTGGAGCAAGGCGCGCCACCATGTGCCGCCGACTGCGAGAAAACCAACGATATGGTTAGAAATCATGTCTAATCGAAAGTTATATACCTAAATAAAAAAGAGCGCGTACCCATGCTTCCGCGTATTTGCCCAGGCTGCGGCTGCCTTGATGGTGGGAGGGACCTTGCATCAGCAAACGCCGTTCCCGGCTAGCGTTGTGCGCCTCGTCCCACTCAGCCGAGCACCACCTCTGCACCATCTTCTCCCAGCACTCAGGATGCGCGGCGCACCAATGAGGAATCATCTAAAAAATATAAGTACACCGCATATCAGAAGATAAGAATAAGCATATTTAGTACCAATAATAAAGTTTTGTATTTACCTGCAAGTACTGGTCCACAGTCAATGACATGGTTCGGGCGTCCTTCTTGTTCACCTTCTCCCCAAGGACGGAGCCGTGGTAAGTGACGATGGCCTGGATGCGCGCCTCGTAGTGCATGTCCACGACGAGCTTCTTACAGCACGTCGTAGACACCACATCCGCCCTAGCCTCGTATCCAGCATCGCACCTGAAGAAATCCTACATACAAAGACGATGTATCCATACATTATTTCAAGAATATGCAACAAATGCGACTTATTAAACAATATAGTGCGAGGAAGACTTACCCACAGCTCTTGCTTCACCCGCTCCGCCTTGTTGTTGAATTGTCTGCCGTCCCGATCTACTACATCGGGGGCGACGGCGTAGTGGTCGAAGGTGTATGCTGGGCTCGTCACTCCGGCGTACTCGACAAGTCCAGGGAAGTGTTCCCGGCATAGAAGGCCGAGGATGCCATTGGGGTTGCGGCCGTGACCCCCTGCAGTCTCCAAAACCATCCAAGACCTGTCGAAGTGATTAAGATGAAGTATTAGTTTCTATTATTAATTTGAACATATAATATGAAAAAGCAGCAACAACATCTAAAGTTACCTACCTCTCTCCATCGGGTCGTATGAGCGGACGTCTGTCACGAAGTATGGGTCGCTTAGGTAGGCTCGCGAGACCTCGCAGGTAGATACTCCTCGAACCTGAGGAGCCAGAACCTGAGACGTCCTGCTGAGCGGCGTCGTCGTCGTCGTCGTCCTGCTGCGCCGCATCGTCGTCGTCCTGCTGTGCCGCATCGACAGCGGCTTGCTGCTCCACCTGCTGCTGTACGGCGTCGTCCTGCTGCGCCTCCTCCTCCGTCCTACGGGTGCTCCTCCTCCCCCTCCCCCTCCCCCTCCTCGTCCTCATCCCACCGCCCACCATCTTTGTCCAACAACCTGCAATTAAGAGTAAACAATTAAGCACAGATAAAAAAATATGTATTTAGAAACATATGCAAAATAAATGAAATATAGCATTACATCGATTAAAAATAATCTTCATATGTGTCCGGGTTAGCCGGATCATAAGTGTCATCATCACTATCAACCATTTCATAGTCAACATCATCTGAAGGCGCAACTTCGAAATTGGCATTGCCTTCAAGTATTTCTAAGTCATTCTCATTTTGCACCTCATCATCCTCGTCATCAACAACCATTTCAATATCTACTTCCATTCCGATCGCTTCGGTTAAGTCTATCTCAAATTGCCCTTCGAGCCCATCTTCTTGGAAGAACTCTCCGTCATATGTGTCCGGGTCTAAGTTATAATCTTCATCGTTTGGAACAGGTAATTTAGCGTGCGGTGATACCTTATACACAACATCCCAACCCTTAAGATGTTGTTTCGTTTGGCACGCATATGGAAGATAATACACTTGTGTGGCCTGTTGGGCCACAATGTAGACATCGTCTCCTGTTAAGGTGGAATCCTGTCGAATTTCGACTATCCCAAGATTAGAATGTGTCCGTCTCGTAACTTCAGGGTCAAACCAATGACATTTGAATATCACTGGAGTAAGAGGTTTGGAACCATAAAAATTGAGTTCATATATTTCTTCAATTCTTCCATAATACTCGACCTCGTCAAGCCCGGGCGTAAAGACTCCAGAACACGTGGTTTTTCGATTGGGCCGACTTTGGTCGTAGCTTGTTGTGCGAAAACGGTATCCATTGACGTCATACCCAGAAAATTTCCTGACCCTATAGGCAAAGCCATTGGCTACTTGTCTCAACTCGGCACTCATAGACGGCTCTCTTTGGCCCTGCAAGTTCAAACACGCTAGATTGTTATATTATTCGCACGTAAGAGCAACTTGGAATAACAAACTAAGCACGTACCTTATGTTTAAACCAGGAAATGAAATCGGGCAATCCATTTCCCGCACCCTTTCTAAGAAGGGTATCATATTCCTGTGGAGTTGGGTCCCTTGATCGACGCCAGAATTCATGAAGAAATTGCTCCATGTATGGCGTCACCTCTTCAAGGTTGGTCAATACATATAGCATGATATGGCGCCACTCTTCATGTCTCAGGGTCTTGGTGGTCGAACCACTCGCGCTTCCGAGTTGCCCTCGAAAAATGCTGAGGTTCGATTCATTGCCGCCATCATTGTAACGAGGGGGTGGATTATGCACGCTCGGCAGTTTGTCACCATAGTAAGTTGTTGTGAAGTTTGACACCTCCTCCAGTATGTATGCCTCTGCAATGGAAGCCTCGATTTTGCATTTATTTCTACATTTCTTTCGGATACTCTTTAGACATCTCTCGATTGGATAGCACCAACGTCCCTGCACGGGCCCCCCCATTCGTGCCTCGTATGGGAGATGAATAATCAAATGCTGCATCGGATTGAAGAAGCCGGGTGGAAAGATCTTCTCCAGCTTACACAGTAACACGGGTGCCATCCTTTCCAAGTCTGCAATCATGGTCCGAGCTAACTCTTTTGCACAAAGCTGGCGGAAGAAATAGCTCAACTCTGCAAGCGCTAGCCAGACATGCTCAGGGACATAGCCTCGAACCATCGCCGGAAGAATTCGTTCAATCCATATGTGGAAGTCATGACTCTTCATCCCTAAGACTCGCAGAGTAGATAAGTTCACCCCCCTACTAAGGTTAGCTGCATACCCATCAGGGAACATTAACATCTTGATCCACTGTAGTACTTCCTTCCTCTGGGCCCTGCTCAGGACGAAATCGGCCTTAGGCCTTCTCCATGTCTTACCACCACTAGGCGGCTTCATCTCTTGGTTTGGTCTATCACATAACTCTGCCAGATCCACTCTTGCCTTTACGTTATCCTTTGACTTATCAGGAATCTCCATAATTGTTGCCCAAAGTGCCTCAGCGACATTCTTTTCAGTGTGCATCACGTCAATGTTGTGTGGAAGGAGCAGGTCATCATAATAGGGGAGCCGAGTCAAGCCCGACTTATGTGTCCACATATGTTGCTCACCATATCCCACAAAACCACCTTCTGGGTTGGCCACGAGACCATCTATCTGTTCGCGAACTTCGGCACCAGTCATCATTGCAGGTGGGCGGTCTGTCACCATGACACCTTTCGTAAAGTTCTTGATGTCTAGTCGGAATGCATGGTCAGGAGGGAGAAATTGTCGATGTTTATCGAATGACGAATATTTGCCACCCTTCTTCAACCAAATGAACCTAAGAGCTTCCTTGCAAACTGGGCATGGGAACTTACCGTGAACACACCAGGCGCAAAATAGCCCATACGCCGGAAAGTCATGCATGGAGTACTGGTACCAAACATGCATTTTGAAGTTTGTCTTCGTAGCTCGGTCGTACGTCCATACCCCTTCCTCCCAAGCACGGACCAATTCATCAATCAAAGGCTCCATGTACACGCCCATTTTATTCCCCGGGTGTCCAGGAATTATCAACGACACGAATATGTTCTGTCTTTGAAAGCATACGCCGGGGGGGAGATTGATGGGGATAACGAACACGGGCCAACATGTGTATGGGGCAGCGGTCATTCCATAGGGATTGAACCCATCTGTGGCCAGCGCAACACGAACATGTCGAGCCTCTTTGGCTTTCTCATGGTGAATGGCATCAAAGTGGGTCCATGCTTCACCATCGGATGCGTGAACCATCTTGTCAGGATTGTATCGTTTGCCTTTTTTGTGCCATGTCATCTGTTTCGCGGATTCCTCTGTCATGTATAGACGCTGGATCCTCGGTATGAACGGAAGGTGGCGTAGGATTGTCACGGGGATGTCGAGCTGCCTCTTCTGTCCATCACCAGAGTCTACCTCCATGAACCTAGACGATTTACACTTCGGACAGTACTTTGCCTCAGTGTGTTCTTTCCTAAATAGGACACAGCCCTTCGGACAAGCATGTATCTGCTCATACGTCATCTTGAGTGCACGAAGGAGTTTCTGTGCCTCGTACATGCTCTTTGGCAGAACGTGATCCTCCGGAAGCAGGCTGCCAATAACTGTCAACAAACCATCGAAGGCGTCTCGACTCATGCTATACTGCGACTTCAACGCCATTATACGCCCAATGGCATCCAGTTGAGAAACCTTTGTCTTGCCGTGAAGGGGTTTCTGTGCCGCGTCAAACATGTCGTAGAATGCCTTTGTGGTCGCCTCTGGCTCGTCCTCCGTACGTCCTTCGACGAACTGTGCCTCGTGATAGTCATTCAACATGTCTGCTACCCCGGCATCAGCATCGTAATCCTCGACGCGTTGTCTCACCACCTCCTCTCTCGTGCGATGCGCTTCACCATGGAAGATCCACCGAGTATAGTCTGGCGTAAATCCATTCTTCCAAATATGTTCTACCATGGCCTTCTTTGGTTTTCTTTTCCGGTTGTCACATTTGCTGCACGGACAAGGGACTAGGCTAGCTCCTTTAGCAGCTTCGCCATATGCCCGTTCCACGAAAGCATCGTTCTTCCTAATCCATTCTAGGGTGACATCATTACGTCGAACGCGGCCCGTGTACATCCACTCACGGTCCTCCATCCTCTAACATATATAACCGAGTATAGTTTAATATAGACATGTAATGCATGTACACTACGTTCCTACCTTCTAATAGGTGAGGATAGGTCCTAATCCCACCCGCGGTTGCGTAGATGGAGTTAGTTTCCATGCTCTACTCCGATCCGAGATAGAATTTCGGCAGCACCTCCCCGCTGTTCTCCGGATACACGTCCTGTCAGGGAGAGTGTACTGTCCGGAGAACAACAGGGAGGTGACGCCGAAACTCTTTCTCGGACCGGAGTAGAGCATGGAAACTAACACCATCTACGCAACCGCGGGCTGTCCAAAAAACGTGGACAATTCGAAACTGATACATTTGTAGATATGCAAAGATCTGCATATCTACACCGTATCACTTTCGAACGGGAGACGCCTAACTGGGTTACGTGATCTACGACCATGATGCGGAAATAGAGGTTATACCTAGGGTGGCGGTGGAGTCAGGCTAGTGGGGCAGTGGCGGGTCGGTGCAGTGGCGACGCGAGGCAGACCCGCAGCGGCTAGGAAGACCTCTGCAAAAAAATAAACAAGTATGTCAACAAAAAAATTCGGCAGCACCTCCCCTGCACGGGGAGGTTTCCAAAACCTGCAAATAAAATTAACAGCACGATGGCTGACATTCACACATATATCAACGGCACGATGGCCGACAATCACATTTAATCGACATTCATATCCACAATCACCAACTAATATTAATTTCTACAACTAATTAACAGAACAACCATATCCGTATCCATATGCACACATTTATGTTTACTGTTTATTTGTAGTGGAAACTAGAAGAACCATATCCATATCCATATACACAATTAATCCATTCTTCAATTACATACCGGAGGCGAGGACGGCGGAGGCGCGGACGGCGGCGAGCGGGCGGACGGCTGGCGGACGGCGGCGCGTGGGCGGGCGGCGGTGAGGCGGCGCGTGGGCACGGCGAGTGGGCACGGCGGCGGTGAGGCGGCGCGGCGGTGAGGCGGCGCGTGGGCACGGCGAGTGGGCACGGCGGCGGTGAGGCGGTGCGGCGGCGCGTGGGCGGGCGGCGGTGAGGCGGCGGTGAGGCGACGCGGCACGGCGGCGGTTTAGCGTGGCGGCGAGCGCTCAGAAACAGAGAGAGTGAGGAGAGAAAGAAGAAGAAAGGAGCCGGGCGGAAATATATTTTTCCTTCTTTGCCGAGTGCCCGCGATCTGGCACTCGGCAAAGATTTTTTTTTTATTTTTAAAATAAGCTTTGCCGAGTGCCAGATCGGCGACACTCGGCAAAGGATCCTTTGCCGAGTGTCGGCCAGGGGACACTCGGCAAATATTACTTCACACTTCTTTGCCGAGTGCCTACCTGGGAGGCACTCGGCAAAGCATATTTTGCCGAGTGTCACCATCTGACACTCGGCAAAGTACATTTGTATTTTTTTTGGTTTTGGCCACCAAACTTTTTATGGTTTGTTCCTACACTATGTAGACCTACATTTACCATTTGGGGACAATTATAACTGTGTTTGCAATATCTAGTAGATTTAGTTCGTTTATTTGAATTTCTTCGCAAAATTCAGATTTGAACTGTAGGTCACTCGAAACTTGGAAAACCGTGCATGCAAAAATGATATTCATGTTACTTACCATAAGTTACGACCGATTCTAGGAGCGTACCGGAAACTTCGAGCAACATGCTCACTAAACATGGCCGTGAACTTGCCATACACATGTTTAAAAATTGTATAAAACACAAACAAAGTCAGAAAATCCTAAAACTTGTCCACGTGTCATGATATCATATGTACAGGCTGCGATAAAAATTTTAGAATGTTTGGAGAAAGTTGTGGGACACTATGTGTAGAAACCTAGGAGAACTACATTGAAACTCTATGATTTCATGTGTAGTTCTCCTAGGTTTCTACACATAGTGTCCCACAACTTTCTCCAAACATTCTAAAATTTTTATCGCAGCCTGTACATATGATATCATGACACGTGGACAAGTTTCAAGATTTTTTGACTTTGTTTGTGTTTTATACAATTTTTAAACATGTGTATGGCAAGTTCATGGCCATGTTTAGTGAGCATGTTGCTCGAAGTTTCCGGTCCGCTCCTGGAATCGGTCGTAACTAATGCTAAGTAACATGAATATCATTTTTGCATGCACAGTTTTCCAAGTTTCGAGTGACCTACAGTTCAAATTTAAATTTTCCAAAAAAATTCAAATAAACGAACTAAATCTACCAACGATTGAAAACTCTGTTAAAATTGTCCACAAATGATACATGTAGGTCTACATAGTGTAGGAACATACCACAAAAATTTCGAGAGACAAAATAAAAAAAAATAAAAATATACTTTGCCGAGTGCCCAGAGATGACACTCGGCAAAGTATGCTTTGCCGAGTGCCTACTATGTGGCACTCGGCACAGAACCTCTTTGCCGAGAGCCAACGGATGACACTCGGCAAAGACTAACGGCCGTCAGCTTTGGGACGGCCGCTGACGGCCGTTTGCCGAGAGCCCCCTGTGCCGAGTGTTTGACACTCGGCAACGTTGTCTTTGCCGAGTGCCGTTCTGTGCCGAGTGTTCAGCTCTCGGCAAAGCACGGTTTGCCGAGTGCCTAACTTTACCGAGTGCGGCACTCGGCAAAGCTTTCTTTGCCGAGTGCCCGACAAAAGGCACTCGGCAAAGAAGCCAACACTCGGCAAAGCCTCGGATTCCGGTAGTGTCTTCTACGCACAGCTTTGGCTTCACGCTATCCTTCGTACTCCTTACGCTTCTTCACGCTGTAGTTTCAATTTATGTCCGAAGGTACCTGTTCATGCATTATACTTCCAGAAACGTTGTTAAACCATGTTTTTGAGGACCTTCGGAAGCCGAAGGTCCCCAACAACTACTACTACTACATTATTTCACTAATATTTTTCTACTACTAATCTATACTAATATCTAAAGACCAGTGGCATTTAGCCACTGGCCTAGTTGCTGCCCCTGCCGCTGCCGTCACCGCTCTTGCCGCCGCCGTCGCCACCCTTACCGCCGTCGTCGCCCTTGCCGTCGCCGTCGCCGCCCTTGCCGCCGCCATCGCCACCGTCGCCATCGTCGTCGCTGCCGCTGTCCTCCTCGGACGAGTCTGAGGAGTCCTCCTCGTCCGAGGAGTGCTCCGACTCATCCGAGCCTTCGAGCCCAGCGCGCTCGATGGCCCGGATGTAAGTCCAGACCTCCACGGCAATCCCCTGGGAGTCGTCTGAATCGTTAGACGACGCCGAGGGAGAGGCGGGGGCCGGAGAGCCGTAGGACCCGGAGGAGAACTCCTCCTCCGAGTACTCCGAGTCACCAAACTCCTCCGAGGGAGGAGTCGGCTCGCGTTTGCGCTTGTCGCCAGAGCGAGGCGAAGAACGGCTGCTCTTTTTGTTCTTGCCCATGGTGGAAGAGGAAGAGGAAGAAGATAGCAAGCAGCAGAAAAGCAGTAAGAGATGTGAAAATACCGGAGAGGCAAAGGCACTATTTATAGAAGAAGAAGAAGGCAACCGCCACGGTCACTGAACAGTCGCAAAAATTCAATATACACTTCAAACCGTCTGAAGACACGTCAGGCGGCTGGCGCCGTTTCACGCAACGCAACACCCATTGGGACCCCAGTCAACTGCGCGGGCGATATGATTACACCCGCAGTCACATCAAATTACTACTCAGAAGCAACCGGCTAAAACACTCAGCGTACCAAGCCGTCCCTCGCCCACACCCATTGGGGGGGACACCCAAGAATTATCAGTATATTTTTTCAGAAACTGTCACTTCCGTGCAGCACGCGCAATGAATACTTCAAGACAAAAATGAGATATCAGCGAGGATCAAAGAAAGGCCAAATATAGCCAACAAGGTACAAGTCTAATCGACAGAAGCATTGAAGCAAGAAGTGATAACAAAGACTAGCCAAGGGTCACTTGTCGAATGTCCAATCAGTAGCAGATCAAATAAATTGCACCACCTAGAAGATATGGGTAGATCATGAACTTGGCCTCAAAAACAAGACGCATGCTGACCTCAAAAGCACAGTATCAATGACATAATGCTGACCTCTAAGGCATTCCAAAAAAGAAAGGGTAATTCCTAACAAAAGGGCACGGAATGAGGACCTTCGAGCGGATTATTTTCAAAAAATCCACTCGAAGCTCAGGGGCTACACCCATTGGGTGCACCTTCGGTGCATCCAATGAAGTTCAAGGTCCAACAGTGCGAAATGCCGATCTCCCAGACACGAGTTTGAGAAAGAGCACCAATTTTCGAGTGTCCAAAGCAGAAGGAGACAGCGAGAAATTGTTTTTACCACACCGCCCGGAGAACATTTCCTGTTGCCAGCAAAGGCCGCAAGCTGGATTTTAGGATCTTTGGGTCGATTATTTCAGAATCAATCCAAAGATCGGGGGCTTGTGGGGGACAGATATCCCCCGAGTCCGCTAGAAGGATAAAAGGCCTCATAAAAGGCCCAAGGGCCCAATAAATCGTGAGGTCATCCTTTTGGGGACCAGGGGAGAGATAACCAAAGGAGCAGATCGCCATAGGGCTAGATCAGATCAAGTCCAGACGGCCCAATGACTTCAAGCAAGTAATCACAGCAGAGACCCGACTTTCCCGTGCTGGAGCCTTATGCAGCGGAGCCGAGCGAGGATAAGTCAGCAGAACTATACGGGGATAAACTCGATCAGTTCACTATTCCTTAGGTGTGCATTGTTATCATATCCACATGTATTGCCTCACGGTCGAATATATAAGGCCTAGGAGGCACCCCCAGAGAAGAACAACCAATCATCTAGCCATCCACCTTAACCTCTTACGCCTCAATACTCGAGCGTTCCTCTGTAACCACATCTAAAAGCATTCTCACCAGGACGTAGGGTGTTACGGATCTCCAAGCGGCCTGAACCTATATACCATTGTCTACTGCCTCTCATGCACCCAGCACGAACCATCGAGCTACAGTCGGTAACACCGTCCTACTCCTAAAAACACCTTGAGGGGCAACCCCAGGTGTGCGGTCGGACCCGAAACACCGACAGTTATGAAGACTTGGTCACTGCCCTATACGTAGAAATCCAGTGAACTAAAGGGATGATGAAAAGATGGCTAGTATAGGCTAAGTGCTTGAACTAGGGTAGAAAGAACTCTAGATGCAGGTAACTTAACCTGACAAGTAAAAATGGATTTTTAAGGATCCACTCTTAGTAAGCATTTTTGCAAACAGAGTCATTGATTATTGATAAGCCTTACCTTGACTCCCTCTAGCCATCATACCCTTGAGAGTCTTTTCTTTAGTCGGGTAAGACTTGCTGAGTAATTCCATACTCAGGGCTTTATCCCATGTTGTTTTAGGTGAAGAAGCGGCAAACTTTTGCTGTTTTGTTCAAAGATGGTGCCTAAGGAGGAAAACCAGGAGTAAAGCTGCGGGAGGAAAGGATCCTTCATAAAACTTTTGTTTAATACTTATCGGGAGGGGTTTTTGCCTCCCATGGTTTGTAATAATAATACTCCACACTCATATATATTATGTTCTGGTCTGTAACTATATAACTTCGTCTTACTTTTCAATAAAGGTAAGTTAATGTAACTGCTTCCGCATTTTCGTATCTCTGATGCTTGTAATGTCTGCGTGACGGGTGAAACGCTCTTGGGAAAGGTAAGAAAAACAGATACCAAACTTGTCAAGTGATTCAGGGGCACCTGTAGGGTTGTCTGAGGTCCGTTGGACAAGGACAACTGTAGGTGGGCATAATGACTTGGGAGGTTCCGTCACAGCTGGTATCGGAGCAAAGCCCATCTCTGTAGATATTATGAGGCATTTTCTAAAAGAATTTTCAAAGACTTATCTAGAAATTTTCTTTCTTTCTTATCTAGCTTCCTTCTGAAGAACTTATTTAAAGACCAGATGGTAGAGTGCAATGTATAGAAGGTGTGAATCGACTAAGGTTGGTTCTGTAATTACACATGCATCATGCTAAAAACTATGCTAATAAGCTTTTCCCCCTTAAGATATGCCGCCGCGCACAAGAAAGACTGCACGCAAGTCTACCGGGCCGATTGGCATACCCCGTCATCAACTTGCCCCACGGCATGAAGATAGCAGCAGTGGTAGCAACAATCCAATCAGGGATTTGGAAGTCCAAGTGAATCAGCTTCGAACAGAACTCCGTCGCAGGAACGACATATGGGTCGCGGATGGTGAAAGAATAAATGAATTACGAACAGACATCCGCCACCTGCAAGATCAGCTCGTGGAGCGAGATCTAGCGCTCGACTGGGCGGTTAACTCTCGTTCGCTTGCCTGGGCTAAGGAAGCTAAAGCTCGAGCCTGCGTGGAGGAGCTTAGCTCAGCTATGGATAACTTGCAGGTTTATTGTAATACTCTACATGAAGAAGTTCATGTATTGTATTCTCAACTGCACCCCAACATACCTGCGGATCCTATCGGGATGGAAGCCGGACCTTTGGGAGTAGCGGGAGAAGCACTCGGTGGTGAACTAGACCTATTCAGGCCCCTCCCTCTATGAAATTGGTAGATGAATGGTCTCCTACGCCCGACAACGAGACTACCAAAAGTGACAAGAAGCAAGAGTAGTATAGTGTAGAGGTAGTAGTAATGTAATCCTGTTGTAAAATTTGAGTCTGTAACATTACCCTTTTTAGTAATGTAAAATGGATGGTTTTCTTTGGCATATTATATTTTTCTAAATGTTTGTTGCCTCAGATGCCTTCCAAGACTCGTTCACAGGATGGAGCAGTGAAGCGTCCCGATCCTCTGGGACTCAAATGTGATACAATTACTAGTCCCAGGAGGCTAGTAAACGCATTTATACATCAGATGATTCCAGATCTGCTTAAATGAGACAAACCTACAAAGGTGGCGAACAACTTTAAGAGTTGGTCCACAACTCGGGACATATCATCAGAGTGGGGCTGAAGCAGCCCGATATACGCAGTGAAGCAATTCAGTGGTCCAACAGCCACAGACAAGGTTGGGAAGAGTCGTAACTCTTACCCAATCTCCTTTTTCTGAAAAACAACAAATAAGCAAGGGTGAGTACAAACGTACTCAGCAGCCCACCTTCACCCGCGGAATGGGGAAATCAGATATAATGCATGGAACATGTGGAGTTCAGGATATTTTGCAGAAACAGCAATATTTTATGCAGAGTTGTTTTGAAAAACATTTTGTATTTTTGCAACGCGCATCCTCTCCAAAAAGGAGCAGGAAGTTTTTCAGTATTATAACAAAATCCCCTGGACTAAACCATCCAGGTATCTCAGCAGTTCCCACTGGTTTTCATTTTCAAAAACAGCTACTGGACTTCCCGTCCACCATAGCTCACGGCTCAACTGCCAGACCTTTTAAAAACCACTTTTCTCAAACGCGCCCTTCTTTTTGAAAACAAAACATTAATTGCCATACCATACCAGACTCGTCCATTCCTGTGGACACAGACTATTCGAATAGGTTTGAACTCTGCGCAGAGGGGTACACTTTACCCACTAGTTCGGCTCTGCGATCCCATGGCCAATGAGGCCCGAATCCGACTCTCTTTCTTTCCCCGCACGTCCTAACCTTAATGGTTATACCGGAAGGAGTCAGGCCACCGCCATGCCCAAATCGGACAAAACATTCCCTCTCCTTATCCTCCCGGTGCTCCCCAGCCTTCATAACCCTGGGGTTTGAACCGTACGAGTTCAGATTGAGTGACTGCCCACACAGTCTCGAGTGGTTGTACTTATCATGAGTACAGGTAGTGAAGGATGACAAACCGGTCCTTATATGAGGGGACAATCCTTCTGCTCACGCCTAAACCAGCTGAGCCATCACCTTAGGCCCTCCCCTAAACCAGGGAGTCCCTGATCACCCCTACTCAAAGGTGATAAGGGTGAAAACCCTTCATCATACACATTTTGAAAAGCATTTTCTTTTGAAAACTCACACCTTTCCTCAAATCATTTGTAACAAATATATCAGGGATTGATTGCGGCAAGCGGCTGGGTGGCCATAATAACTTGTCTTAAAATCATATCATGCATAAAATAACAGGCTGAGGGTTGTGGTTGTAAAACATAGGTAATTTATGCATCAAAGGGATCCAGTGAGCTTGCCGTGCTTATCTAGCGAAGGGGGAAGGAGAGCTCGCGGAACTGGCTTCTAGCTCCACCGCCTAGCGTAGACTTGGAGATCTGGCCTCCACGAGACGGCACGAACGCTCCGATAACTATACAACATGAACAAGCAAACATACAAACAAGCAAGTATACCAACAAATATTTAGTATAGTGGTCAGAATAGCGATATATGGATGGGTAGAGTCTTGAGTAGAATCTGTGTCATGTGGTGTTGTGATATTACTAGTGGTGGAGCGGAGGTGCTTACCAGGAGGGTGGACTAGAGGCGAAGCGACACTATGCGTGTAGCCGGCAGAGCAGAGTAACTGAGTGGGTGGGGTGTTTGCCTTAGCTAAGGGTGTTGAGTGTGTGTGGAGAGGGAGAGGGTAGTTGGGTGTATTTATAGCTAGGTGTATGTGGTGTAGCACAGTGAAGTTCACCGTTAGTGAGAATAGTGACGAATGAATCGTCTGACTTAGTATGAACAGGAGAGTTATAGGCGATATATGGGACAATAGTATTTTGGGAGTTTTCTGGAATATGGACCATGCTTAAGGGATGACATGGTTGGATAGGGAATAGTTTGATAAGAATTTAGAAACAAGAATTATTGGAATCTGAGTTTGGAAGCCTGGTTCAAAGGAATCTCAAAGTTAAGCGTGTTCAACTTGGAGAACTCTAGGATGGGTGACCAGATGGGAAGTTCCCTACTGGAAGGAAAATCACAGTCACCAGAGTTCGTATGACTGGAATATGGGTCTGGCTGGTCTTAGGTGGACTGGACAGCATGATGTATGAGTAGTTGAAATTTGGGGTGATCGGCTAATCGATGAATAGTAATGATGAATAGTAACGATGAATAGTGACGACGAAAAGTTACTAGATATCATCGATGAGTAGTAACGATGATGAATAGTAACAAAGATGAATAGTGACACTAAATAGTAACGATGGTGAATAGTGTCAGTGAATAGTAACGATGAATAGTAACGTTGAATAGTGATGGTGAATGTGACGGAACCTCCCAAGTCATTAGGCCCACCTACAGTTGTCCTTGTCCAACAGACCTCAGACAACCCTGTAGATGTTCCTGAATCACTTGACAAGTTCGGTATCTTTTCTCTTACCTTACCAGGAACGTTTCACCCGTCTTACAGACAATATGTTCATCGGAGGTGCGGAAATGCGGAAGTGATTACATAAACTTACATTTATTTTAAAAAGTAAAGGTAAGTTATTTATTACAGACCAGAGAGTGCTGAAAAGTATTATTACAATACCTGGGAGGCAAAAACTCCTCCCATTAAGTTCTTTACATAAAAGTTTTTAAGGAGGACCTGGTCCTCCCGCAGCTTCATTCTTGATTGTCTTCATTTTTCACCACCTTGGTACAAAAACAACAAAAGTTTGTTGTCTCCTCACCTAAAAACAACGGGGGAATAAACCCTGAGTATGGAATTACTCAGCAAGTCTTACCCGACTAAAGAAAAGACTCTCAAGGGTATGCTGGTTATGTGGGAGTCAAGGTAAGGCCTTTCAATAATCAAAGACTCTGTTTGCAGAATTGCTTACTAAAGTGGATCCTTAAAATCCAATTTTATTGTCAGGTTAAGTAAGATTTCCTGCAGCTAGAGTTCTTTCTACCCTAGTTCAATCACTTGACCTGCACTAACCAATTCCTTATCAACCCTTCATCTTTACTGGATTGCTACGTGTAAGTCAGTGACCAAGTCTTCATAACCGCGAAGGTACGGCGATCCGAATCGATTATACTCAGCTGAGGATCTCCGATCACACGACATATGTAGCACTTAACCCTTGCATATGTCAACCCGCCACCGAGTTTCTTAAGACCAGATCAGGTTCACGCAAACCGAGAGCACAGATACACCACTGTCCAGCCTCTTGCCACGGGTACACGCTACTCTCGCCACCGCTCCACGCCCATTTCGTGTTATCTTGTTCTGGCCTTAGTCTGCCCGAGGCAAGGCTTACCCATGATGAGGCATGTGACCAGTTAAAGGGTCCTCGGTCATCAAGCCTACATCGAGATGGTCCTTAATCGACTCAGACGGAGACACTACACCGAGACTCTCTTCTCGTGCAAGTCACCCGCCCGGTCTCAGCTTAATCATTTAAAACCCAAAGCTTGGTACCTGGCAGAGGTACATCTTTTCCGATGTTGAACCCATCAAGGCCTTTGACAGATTCACCATCAAGTTTTGTTTTTGAAAACATCCCACCCACTTTGGCCACATCATATTTTGTAAAAACAAAACATTTTGTTTTTCTAAAGCAAGGCTAAGCATCAAAATTCTTTGTAAAATGGGTGATCAAGGAAGGTAATCAAGTTCAAGGAAGGTAATGCATGAATTGTTTTAGCAATCAACTCCTATTACCTAATGCATCAAGTAAGTGAGAAAGATTTTAAAAACATCAAGGGAGGTGGCAAATGCACCGGGGCTTGCCTTCGTTTATGGGTGAGTCAGGCTCAGATCCACAAATATCGAAGTAGAAATAGTTCTCAGCCTGTGTTTCCAAAGGTGGTGGTACTTGCTCTTCAGTGGCTTCCACTTCTTCCTCGTGTTCTAATCATAACCATATTTATGTATAAGAATGAATGCCATGTAATGCTCATGAGGGTGCAAAGATAGTATAAACTTATTATCTAAGTCTTGAATACAACTTTCCTTCACGGAACTCCGAGAACTTAGGGTTTCCGGAGTCAGTAAAGGAGTTCACTGGGCAGGGGGGTGTTTTGGGGTTTAGTGATCAAACAAGGAGTTCACTGGGCAGGGGGGTGTTTTGGGGTTTAGTGATCAAACAAGGCTTCTAAATAATGAGGGGAGTTCATATAAAAATTTCGAACATTTTTGGGATTACCATTTATCTTTTAAAAATACAGAACTACTATCTAAAACTATTTTAAATACCTTAAAATTCCTGATTTAACCCTAAAATCATGAAACTATTTTTATTAAATTCTAGGGAAAATAAGGAGTCTAGGAAAATTAGTTTCATAATTTTACCATTTTTTTTACATTTTTCCAGGGATTTCTGAAGTTCTCTTGAAAAAGAAAAAGAAAAATGCTTAACAGTGTTGGGCTTAAACTGGCCTGAGCAGCCCAACTCCACAGGAAACGCGCGCTCGCGCCCGCGCGTGATGGTAGTTTTGCACAGGGGTCCTCGGAGTTTTGGGTAACTGGAAATAAGTTCCTTTACTGTTTTTATGTGTCACTGACGGTTTACAGAAACACCCTCCAACTTCTATTCCTTTACGCGACACGACCCTGACGGCGTTCACGCGCTGAGGAGCTCCGGCGAGCATCCATACCGGCCGAATGGGGCTATTACCGATGCTCCCGAGCGGCGGACATCACATCGGACCTACCCCGAGCTTTTTCCCCAACCCAATTGCACCTAAGTCCAACTGAGGAGCTCTGGCCACGGTGACCGAGAGTATGGCGGCTAATGTGTTGTGTTCCCGGCGATTAGAGGCGGTTTGGTTCGATTAAAGGGGTCGAGGAGCATCACCAACATGTAAAGATGCTAGAACAAGAACGAGAAGGGAATGAGCAGACCTGGGGAAGGCTGGCCGCGGTGAGATTAGTTCACGGTGGCAGAAACCCGAATTGGGGAGAACTGGAAATTCGCGCGTGCTGGTGGATAATCGAGGGTGGGAGCGGGTGCTATAGCTTGGTGATTACATGGCGCAACTGACCTAGCCCTCAATTTATAGGCTCCGGGGGCGGTGGCCTGGGAATTTTGGATGGCGCGGTGGCGGTCAGAGAGTGAAAAGAGTGCTGGCGTGCGTGAGTGCGTGTCTCCAGTCGTGGCGAGGTCACCAGCGACGATGGGACGGCTATAAGGAGTCACGGCGACGCGGTAGAGAGACTCGGACACGCGGTGGACACGGAGATGGCACAACGGCGGCGGGCGGCTTTATCTACGGCGGTGAGCAAGGGGGACTGAATGGCGGCTAGCCGGAGTGGCTTCCTAGTCACCGGCGGCGAAGATATTTTGACCCCGCGACGTTATCGACTTACCCCGAGCGCGAATCATGATGCCGGCGACGCGAATCACGGCGGGGAGGTCACCGGCGGTGGGATTCGGTCGCTGCGTTCGATCTGATCTGTTTGGTTACTGTACCATGGTGAACACCTCATTAGAGCAGCCTGTCAGCCAAACTTGGATCATCATTTTCTCTTAATTTCTAATGACAACACTAGTCAAGCTCTGCAGCAAAAGTGTAGAGCACTACTCCATCTACAACTTTGTAATATGATGATGCCACAAAAACCCATTGGATCATGCTTGAATTTAAGCTTGAAGTTGATGGCATCAATCTGTTAGTCTGATTTTCAGACTTAATCAGCCTGACAACCCATCTTTGGTTGAGATTTTCTCCAAATTTCTCATAAGAACATGGCTTGCACTCTTAGGCAAAGTTGTCCTCCTATAATTGGGCTACAATTTTGATGTGGTGACCTAGGGCAAAAACCCTAGAATTTGAAAGATACAAGGCTCCAAAGTTGAGCCAATATCACTGAAAATCAGACTAGACTATAAAGGCTTAAGAGGTGAGTTTTGCAAATTAGCCCAAAACTTAGGGTTTAACTTGCAAATCTCCTCAAATGTGAACCAAATGACTTTATAGGTTTAAACATACTAGTTTTTACACTTTAGTCCAAATGTGCATCAATTTTGCACATAGGTCCCTAGGGTTTGATTTTTGGGTTTTCCAGGGTTCCAATTAGGGTTTCTGGTATCCCAAGGGTATAAATGTGATTCCACTTTGTTTTTGGGGACATTCTATGACTCTTCCCCTAAAGCCTTTAGGTTTTCTCATCTTGGGTTAAGTTTTGCCCCTTTGAGCCTTATTTAGGGTTAGGTTCGCTATCCAGGGTCCTATTTGCAAAACACTAAAAACAATACACTTCTTTGAAATTTTTACCTAGTGAATGCACTCTAGGTGTGTCAAACATATGCAATGCCAATATTTATGATGTCATGCTCAAGTTTTAGTTATAGTAACACCAGGGGTGTTACATCTTTCCCCCCATAAAAGAATCTCGTCCCGAGATTAAAAGTCCTAGGGTGAGTAATGGAAAAGGAAATGTGTCACATTTTTATTTCCTTATTTCTGGTACAAGGCAGGGGTGGTGTGAGGGTCACTTCTTTATTACAATACTAAATATACACTTTACAAATTACATGAGGCTAGAAAGCCTGGGAAATTCTTATTTAAAAAGTCTTGAGTTTCCCATGTAGCCTCCTCCTCAAAATGTTGGTTCCACTGTACCTTATAGAACTTGAGAGTTTTTCTTCAGGTAACCCTATCCTTTTGATCCAAGACTCGTATAGGATGTTCCGAGTATGTTAAATCTGGTTCCAGGACAACATCTGTCACTTCAATGGTTCGATCAGGAACCCGAAGACACTTCTTCAATTGGGATACGTGGAATACATTATGTATAGCAAACAAGGTCTCGGGGAGTTGAAGTCGATACGCTACTGGCCCATATCTTTCCAATATCAGGAATGGACCAATATACCTGGGTGCAAGCTTCCCTTTAACCCCGAAACGCGATACCCCCTTCATTGGTGAAACTTTCAAGTAGACATAGTCACCCTCAAGAAAATACAAGGGCATTCGCCGTTTGTCTGCATAACCCTTCTGACGATCTTGGGCTTTCTTCATATTATGAATTATTTTCTGAACCTTTCTTTCGGTTTCTTTCACCATATCAGGCCTGAAGAAATACCTTTCACCAGGTTCAGACCAATTTAGCGGAGTACGACATCGTCGTCCATATAAAGCTTCAAAAGGTGCCATCTTGGTACTTTCTTGATAGCTATTATTATATGAAAACTCCGCTAAGGGCAAACATTCATCCCATTTCTATGAGAAGTCCAGAACACATGCCCGCAGCATATCTTCAAGTATTTGATTAACCCTCTCAGTTTGCCCACTAGTTTGTGGATGATATGCCGAACTGTGGAGCAGCTTAGTACCCAGGGACTTATGAAGTTCTTCCTAGAATTTGGATACAAATTGGGATCCACGATCCGACACTATGGTCTTCGGAACACCATGCAGACTGAGAATGCGGGCAATGTATAATTCCGCATAGGTAAGAACCGGGTAATATGTCTTGACTGGCAGAAAGTGAGCAATTTTTGTGAGCCGATCAACAATAACCCAGATAGAGTCATACCCTTTTGCGGTCCTGGGTAATCCCACAATAAAGTCCATACTTATGTCTTCCCATTTCCATGTTGGGATCGGCAAATATTGTAATGGACCAGCAGTTTTCATGTGTATGGCTTTGACACGTCTGCAAGTGTCACACTTAGCCACATAGCGTGCTATTTCAATTTTCATCTTCGTCCACCAGTAGTGCTGTTTTAGATCATGATACATCTTAGTGCTACCCGGATGGATAGAATAGCGATTAAGATGCGCTTCATCTAAGATTTGCTGGCGGAGTTCTTCATTCTTTGGCACTACTATACGGTTATTGAACCATATCACACCTTGATCGTCTTCTTCAAAACATCTGGCTGTTCCAGCCCTCATCTCCTCCCGTATGTGCTTCATACCTTCATTATCCTTCTGAGCATCAATTATCTTTTGCAAGAGAACTGACTCCAACTTTAGCTGATTCAGAGCTCCTTGTTGGACCATCCCCAGGTTTAGCTTTTCCATCTCTTGACATAAGGTATTGTCAGAGGTCTTCATCATAAGACAGTGACAGGAAACCTTACGGCTAAGTGTGTCTGCCACCACATTGGCCTTGCCTAGGTGATAATGAATTTCCAGTTCATAGTCCTTAATAAGCTCAAGCCATCGCCTTTGTCTCATATTCAATTCTGACTGGGTGAAGATATACTTCAAGCTTTTATGATCTGTATAAATATGACAGATATTACCCAGTAGATAATGACGCCAGATCTTCAGGGCATGAACCACAGCAGCTAGCTCCAGATCATGAGTTGGATAGTGTTCCTTATGTCAGCGCAACTGCCTGGAAGCATATGCAATTACTCGGCCCTCTTGCATTAATACACAGCCGAGTCCACTGCCTGATGCATCACAATATACATCGAAGGGTTTGTTGATGTCCGGTTGAGCCAATACCGGAGCAGTGGTTAATAATGTCTTCAATTGTTCAAAGGCTTCATCACAAATGGAAGACCAATTAAATTTACTATCATTTTTCAATAAACTTGTGATTGGCTTCACAAGCTTAGAAAAATCTAGTATGAATCTGCGATAATACCCAGCTAGTCCAAGAAAACTCCGGACTTGATGAACAGTGGTCGGGGGTTTCCACTCCAGAATATCCTTGACTTTGCTAGGATCCACCGCAATTCCTTTGGCAGATAACACGTGCCCCAAAAATTGAATTTCCTCCAGCCAGAATGCGCACTTGCTGAACTTAGCATATAACTGATGTTCCCTCAGGCGCGTCAATACAATCCGCAAATGCTGAGCATGCTCCTCTTCATTTTTAGAATATATCAAGATATCGTCGATGAAGACCACCACGAACTTGTCCAACTCGGGCATAAACACCGAGTTCATCAAATAAGTGAAATGGGCAGGAGCATTTGTTAGTCCGAAGGACATTACCAAATATTCAAATAAACCATACCGCGTAGTAAACGCGGTCTTCGGTATATCCTCGGGACGAATACGGATTTGGTGATAGCCCGAGCTGAGATCAATTTTGGAGAATACCCTCGCCCCGGTCAGTTGATCAAATAAGATGTCAATCCTCGGGAGACGGTACTTCTTCTTGATAGTGACCTCGTTTAGGGGTCGATAATCCACGCACATTCGTAAGGTCTGATCCTTCTTCTTAACAAAAATGGTGGGACAACCCCATGGTGACGAGCTTGGCCGGATAAATCCTTTATTCAGCAGATCTTGTAATTGAATCTTCAATTCTGCCAACTCATTAGGAGGCATACGGTACGATCTTCGGGAAACGGGAGCCGTACCGGGCTTTAACTCAATTACAAATTCTACATCTCTCTCAGGTGGTAGTCCAGACAAATCTTCCGGAAATACATCTGGAAACTCATATACTACCGGAATATCCTTGATCTCCGGTACAATGGCTTCATATATTCTACCAGAAGCTTTGGCTGGATTGGTTACGGGGATGGACAAAAGAATCTCTTCTTGATTATAACTCAACCTGATGGTTCTTAGCTCAGTGTTGAGAATTGCCTTATATTGGGTTAACCAATTCATTCCCAAAATTACATCTATATCCTGGCCTCTTAAAACAATCATGTTAGCAGGAAAGTTCCGTCCGGCCATTGTTACTGGCACTTGATAGGCCACTTCTCTAGTAAAAATTTGTCCCCCAGGTGAATGGATTTTAAAACCCTCTTTTGATTCATGGCATGAAATGTGATGTTGCTCCACAAATTTCTTGCTAATAAATGTATGCAAAGCACCAGAATCAAAAAGAATAATTGCTGGGTGACTGGCCACGAGAAACGTACCCATCATCACTGGTTCACGTTCTGGTGTAGCGGCCACTTGAGTATAATATACCCGCCCCGTCTTCTTTGTATTCTTCCCCACATTATTTCCCTTAGGCTGAGCTGATTTCCCAGATCCTTGCTGATTACTGACCTGATTTTGCTTGGGATATGGGCAATCTTTGATAAAATGCCCAGACTTGCCACAATTGAAACATCCGGTTGAAGAGCTGGGCAAAGCAGGGAATCGAGTGCCCGGGGCACCCGGCTGATTTGGGGTAGTGGGGGCATTGTTGGGGCGAATGATGATTGGCTGCTTGAAAGGGAATGAGGGTGGTCGAGAAAAAGAACGATTTTGGCTAGAAGGTCGGATCACAAACCGTTGCCTCTTTGCCTGGCCCTGATTAGGCTTCTCACCTCCAAATCCCTTTTTTCCCAGAACCTGCATATTTTGCTTCAACAGATAGGGCTGTGCTGACAGCCTTTCCATATGTGAGATCTATGCAGGTTGCCATCTTTCTCTGCAGTCGATCATTCAGACCTCTCATAAAGCAGTTCTTCTTTTTCAGGTCCGTATTCACCTGATCGATTGCATATTGTGACAGATGATTAAACTTATTGAGATACTGGTTAACAGTATCCCCTCCTTGTTTAAGCTTCATGAACTCTTCTTGTTTCATATGTAGAACACCTTCTAGAATATAATGCTCGCGGAAGGCCACCTTGAATTCTTCCCATGTTACTTGATGATTAGCAGGTTGGACAACCACGAAATTTCCCCACCAGGTGCTGGCAGGGCCGCGCAGTTGTTGCGATGCGAACAACGGCTTCTGTGTCTCTGAATAGCGGAGAAGACCAAATTTTTGTTCAATAACCCGTATCCACTCATCAGCTTCCAAAGGGTCCTCAGCCTTGACAAATAGTGGTGGACGGGTTTCAGAGAAATCCAGATATGTGGTTTCACGGGGGCCCTGTTGATAACCCCTTCCACCCTGCTGCTGGAATTGTTGGCCCGCCATTTCTCTCAGGAAGCGGGTATTGTCTGCAGTTGCGTTCACCAAGGCGGCAATCGCCTCGGCCAATGTGGGAGGAACCGAAGGTGGGTTTGGGGTAACATCCCTCCCCCCAAAAGTTCCTGCTGCATCCTGTCCTCGAGTCCTGGTAGGCATCTGAGGCAAAGAACATTAGAAATAAATATAATATGCCAGAGAAACCTTCCATTTTACATTACCATCAAGAGTAATGATACAGACTCGATATTATACAACAGGATACATTACTCAACACAATACACTACCTATTGTACAATAGTACAACCTACAATACATTACTTTTATTTCTATTACTGCACCACTATTCCTACTTCTGGTTGCTCTTGGCAGCTTCATCGTCGGGTGTGGGAGACCATTCATCGACCAGCCTCATAGAAGGAGGGGGCTGAAAATGGTCTAACTCACCACCAAGCGCGTGTCCCATCACATGCGAGGGTCTGGCTTCCGACTCAACAGGATTTGTGGGCTCACTGGGATGCAGTTGCGAATACAATACATGAACTTCCTCATGTAAGGTATTGCAATATGTCTGCAGGTCTTCAACGGCCAAGTTGAGCTTGGTTATACGGGCCTAAGCCTTTGCCTCTTTGGCCCATGCAAGCGAACGAGATTGAACCACCCAGTCGAGTGCCAAATCCCGGTCTGCAAGCTAATCTTGCAGATGGCGAACATCTCTTCTTAACTCATTTATGCGGTCGCCATCTACGACCCATATATCTGTCCTGCGGCGGAGTTCCACTTGGAGCCGACTTACTTCAGCTTCAAGATCCCCTATAGGATCATTGCTTCCACTACTACTGTCCACATCTCGTGGGGCAAGTTGATGTCGAGGTACACCAATAGGCCCAGTATGCTTTCGCGCAGTTTTCCGTGTACGCGGCGACATTTTCTAAGGGGGAAAATTTATTAGTACAATTCTTAGCATGATGCATGAATAATTACAGAATCAACCTTAGTTGATTCAACCTTCTATACATTGCACTCTTCCTATCTGGTCTTTGAAATAAACTCTTCAGAGATGCTTAGGTAAGTAGAGAAGAAATTTTCTAGATGAGTTTAAGAAAATCTTTTTGAAGATGCTACATAGTATCTGCCAAGAAGGGCTACGCTCCGATACCAGCTGTGACGGAACCTCCCAAGTCATTAGGCCCACCTACAGTTGTCCTTGTCCAATAGACCTCAGACAACCCTGTAGATGTTCCTAAATCACTTGACAAGTTCGGTATCTTTTCTCTTACCTTACCAGGAACGTTTCACCCGTCTGACAGACAATATGTTCATCGGAGGTGCGGAAATGCGGAAGTGATTACATAAACTTACATTTATTTTAAAAAGTAAAGGTAAGTTATTTATTACAGACCAGAGAGTGCTGAAAAGTATTATTACAATACCTGGGAGGCAAAAACTCCTCCCATTAAGTTCTTTACATAAAAGTTTTTAAGGAGGACCTGGTCCTCCCGCAGCTTCATTCTTGATTGTCTTCATTTTTCACCACCTTGGTACAAAAACAACAAAAGTTTGTTGTCTCCTCACCTAAAAACAACGGGGGAATAAACCCTGAGTATGGAATTACTCAGCAAGTCTTACCCGACTAAAGAAAAGACTCTCAAGGGTATGCTGGTTATGTGGGAGTCAAGGTAAGGCCTTTCAATAATCAAAGACTCTGTTTGCAGAATTGCTTACTAAAGTGGATCCTTAAAATCCAATTTTATTGTCAGGTTAAGTAAGATTTCCTGCAGCTAGAGTTCTTTCTACCCTAGTTCAATCACTTGACCTGCACTAACCAATTTCTTATCAACCCTTCATCTTTACTGGATTGCTACGTGTAAGTCGGTGACCAAGTCTTCATAACCGCGAAGGTACGGCGATCCGAATCGATTATACTCAGCTGAGGATCTCCGATCACACGACATATGTAGCACTTAACCCTTGCATATGTCAACCCGCCACCGAGTTTCTTAAGACCAGATCAGGTTCACGCAAACCGAGAGCACAGATACACCACCGTTCAGCCTCTTGCCACGGAGGGTACATGCTACTCTCGCCACCGCTCCACGCCCATTTCGTGTTATCTTATTCTGGCCTTGGTCTGCCCGAGGCAAGGCTTACCCATGACAAGGCATGTGACCAGTTAAAGGGTCCTCGGTCATCAAGCCTACATCGAGACGGTCCTTAATCGACTCAGACGGAGATACTACACCGAGACTCTCTTCTCGTGCAAGTCACCCGCCCGGTCTCAGCTTAATCATTTAAAACCCAAAGCTTGGTACCTGGAAGAGGTACATCTTTTCCGATGTTGAACCCATCAAGGCCTTCGACAGATTCACCATCAAGTTTTATTTTTGAAAACATCCCACCCACTTTTGCCACATCATATTTTGTAAAAACAAAACATTTTGTTTTTCTAAAGCAAGGCTAAGCATCAAAATCCTTTGTAAATGGGTGATCAAGGAAGGTAATCAAGTTCAAGGAAGGTAATGCAGGAATTGTTTTAGCAATCAACTCCTATTACCTAATGCATCAAGCAAGTGAGAAAGATTTTAAAAACATCAAGGGAGGTGGCAAATGCACCGGGGCTTGCCTTCGTTTATGGGTGAGTCAGGCTCAGATCCACAAATATCAAAGTAGAAACAGTTCTCAGCCTGTGTTTCCAAAGGTGGTGGTACTTGCTCTTCAGTGGCTTCCACTTCTTCCTCGTGTTCTAATCATAACCATATTTATGTATAAGAATGAATGCCATGTAATGCTCATGAGGGTGCAAAGATAGTATAAACTTATTATCTAAGTCTTGAATACAACTTTCCTTCACGGAACTCCGAGAACTTAGGGTTTCCGGAGTCAGTAAAGGAGTTCACTAGGCAGGGGGGTGTTTTGGGGTTTAGTGATCAAACAAGGTCCAAATCAATTCAAACTCTACCCAAGGCTTCTAAATAATGAGGGGAGTTCATATAAAAATTTTGAACATTTTTGGGATTACCATTTATCTTTTAAAAATCCAGAACTACTATCTAAAACTATTTTAAATACCTTAAAATTCCTGATTTAACCCTAAAATCATGAAACTATTTTTATTAAATTCTAGGGAAAATAAGGAGTCTAGGAAAATTAGTTTCATAATTTTACCATTTTTCTACATTTTTCCAGGGATTTCTGAAGTTCTCTTGAAAAAGAAAAAGAAAAATGCTTAACAGTGTTGGGCTTAAACTGGCCCGAGCAGCCCAACTCCACAGGAAACGCGCGCTCGCGCCCGCGCGCGATGGTAGTTTTGCACAGGGGTCCTCGGAGTTTTGGGTAACTAGAAATAAGTTCCTTTACTGTTTTTATGTGTCACTGACGGTTTACAGAAACACCCTCCAACTTCTATTCCTTTACGCGACATGACCCCGACGGCGTTCACGCGCTGAGGAGCTCCGGCGAGCATCCATACCGGCCGAATGGGGCTATTGCTGGCACTCCCGAGCGGCGGACATCACATCGGACCTACCCTGAGCTTTTTCCCCAACCCAATTGCACCTAAGTCCAACTAAGGAGCTCTGGCCACGGTGACCGAGAGTATGGTGGCTAATGTGTTGTGTTCCCTGCGATCAGAGGCGGTTTGGTTCGATTAAAGGGGTCGGGGAGCATCACCAACATGTAAAGATGCTAGAACAAGAACGAGAAGGGAATGAGCAGACCTGGGAAGGCTGGCCGTGGTGAGATTAGTTCACGATGGCGGAAACCCGAATTGGGGAGAACTGGAAATTCGCGCGTGCTGGTGGATAATTGAGGGTGGGAGCGGGTGCTATAGCTTGGTGATTACATGGCGCAACTGACCTAGCCCTCAATTTATAGGCTCCGGGGGCGGTGGCCTGGGAATTTTGGATGGCGCGGTGGCGGTCGGAGAGTGAAAAGAGTGCTGGCGTGCGTGAGTGCGTGTCTCCGGTCGTGGCGAGGTCACCAGCGACGATGGGACGGCTATAAGGAGTCACGACGACGCGGTAGAGAGACTCAGACATGCGGCGGACACGGAGATGGCACAACGGTGGCGGGCGGCTTTATCTACGGTGAGCAAGGGGGACTGAATGGCGGCTAGTCGGAGTGGCTTCCTAGTCACCGGCGGTGAAGATATTTTGACCCCGCGACATTATCGACTTACCCCGAGCGCGAATCATGATGCCAGCGACGCGAATCACGGCGGGGAGGTCACCGGCGGTGGGATTCGATCGCTGCGTTCGATCTGATCTGTTTGGTTACTGTACCATGGTGAACACCTCATCAGAGCAGCCTATCAGCCAAACTTGGAGCATCATTTTCTCTTAATTTCTAATGACAACACTAGTCAAGCTCTGCAGCAAAAGTGTAGAGCACTACTCCATCTACAACTTTGTAATATGATGATGCCACAAAAACCCATTGGATCATGCTTGAATTTAAGCTTGAAGTTGATGGCATCAATCTGTTAGTCTGATTTTCAGACTTAATCAGCCTGACAGCCCATCTTTGGTTGAGATTTTCTCCAAATTTCTCATAAGAACATGGCTTGCACTCTTAGGCAAAGTTGTCCTCCTATAATTGGGCTACAATTTTGATGTGGTGACCTAGGGCAAAAACCCTAGAATTTGAAAGATACAAGGCTCCAAAGTTGAGCCAATATCACTGAAAATCAGACTAGACTATAAAGGCTTAAGAGGTGAGTTTTGCAAATTAGCCCAAAACTTAGGGTTTAACTTGCAAATCTCCTCAAATGTGAACCAAATGACTTTATAGGTTTAAACATACTAGTTTTTACACTTTAGTCCAAATGTGCATCAATTTTGCACATAGGTCCCTAGGGTTTGATTTTTGGGTTTTCCAGGGTTCCAATTAGGGTTTCTGGTATCCCAAGGGTATAAATGTGATTCCACTTTGTTTTTGGGGACATTCTATGACTCTTCCCCTAAAGCCTTTAGGTTTTCTCATCTTGGGTTAAGTTTTGCCCCTTTGAGCCTTATTTAGGGTTAGGTTCCCTATCCAGGGTCCTATTCGCAAAACACTAAAAACAATACACTTGTTTGAAATTTTTACCTAGTGAATGCACTCTAGGTGTGTCAAACATATGCAATGCCAATGTTTATGATGTCATGCTCAAGTTTTAGTTACAGTAACACCAGGGGTGTTACAGTGAATAGTCGTATGAACGAACGATGAATGATGAATAGGAACTATGAACGAACGGACGAACGATCGAATGATCGGACGAACGAATGATCGGAATTTCGGCAGCATAACGGCAGAACAAAGATTATCTGGAAGAACGATGAATAGGGACCATGAACGAACGATGAACGATGAATAGGAACTATGAACGAACGATGAACGATCGAATGATCGAACGAACAAACGATCGGAATGTCGGCAGCATAACGGTAGGAAAAAGATTATTTGGACGAACAAACGGACGAACGATCGAATGATCGGACGAACGGACGAACGAACCATGAATGATCGGACGAACAAACTAAGAACAGGGGACGAACGATCGAAGAACGATCGAACGATCCTTGTGCTAGTGTGTGCTTGTGTGGAACATGGAGTGGGTGTGTGTGGGGGGGGGAAGAGAGTTGCCATGAAATGGCTTGGGGTGGGATGAGAGGAGGCCCTTGCCCCTCTATTTATAGCCATGGTGGGGGATTAGGGGGGAGGGATGAGAGGATTAGTGGGAGGATGAGAGGATTAGTGGGAGATTAGCATGTATTTGTCTTGTATAAGTGAGATTAGCTTGTAGAGCTCACCGTATGACACTGGAGGCATACGTATACGTATGAGCATGAGGAAAGTTATGAAGAAAATATTTATAGGGACTTGAAAAATGATTCTGAAGGTATTTCTCAAGAGGAAAATATCTGGAGATATATCGGTGGAATATTTGGGCAGTGTTGGGGCCATGCTTCGTTGCGCCGAAGGTCTTACGGGAAGAAGCAGCTTCGGCTGAAGTTGTCCCCAGAAGATGGCCGAAGGTTCCTTTTCGTGAAGCTTCGGCATTACAAACCGACATAGAGATAGAATGACCTTTTAATCCATAAAGGTCTGAGTCAATGATTGTAAACTTTTATGAGGGGCATAATTGTAATTCGTCACAGGCTGTGTCCTGTGTCTGTAAATAGATGAACAGTACCCCGTACTGTTCACGCTGACTGGTATTCACTCGCGTGTTACGCTTGGTCTTTTGCCTTCTGTCGAGCTGAAGGTAAAAATGTAACTCAATATTATTTAAGTACATTCATGATCATATGATTAAATGATATTAATGATGACACGAGATTATTCATGTTATTTCTCATGTTTCGTATGTTTCTCTTTCCACTGAGATATATCGTAATGCCGAAGGTACGTCCTTCATAACCTTCGTCTGAAGATCATTATATCCCAAGGGAGATAATGCTCTGAAGGACGAAGGACATTAATCATTAACCTTTTTTGTGTTGCCTTGTTCTTAATTCATAGCACTTGAGAACAAGTCCCCAACATTGGCGCCCACCTCCGGTGAACTCACTTCCACTTTTCTGAGCTGATGGCTTCGTTCAACAATCAAGCTGAAGCTGCTTCGGCTTCGAAGCTGGTGCTCCCGATAACAGGCGGTTCTTGCTCAGAGCCGGCTAACAAGAAGCAAAAGAAGGAGGCTCAGAGAAGGGTGCAGCATGTTGGAGTACAGGGACCCTTCATCAAGTCAAAATGGTCCCACATTCCAATCACTTTCTCTCAGGAAGACCTTCAGCTTAAGGATTATCCTCACAATGATGCCATGGTTATCTCTTGCGTGATCAAAGGATTTCTGGTCCACAATGTCTTAGTTGATACAGGCAGTGCAGCTGATATTATATTTGCTAAGGCCTTCAGACAAATGCAAGAGCCCGAAGACAAGGTCCATGATGCTACACACCCTCTTTGTGGCTTCGGAGGACGGCAGATTGCAGCACTTGGGAAGATTACCATGCCAGTAACCTTCGGATTTGTTAATAACACAAGGACTGAGCAAATTGTGTTTGATATTGTTGACATGGAGTATCCTTACAATGCTATCATTGGTCGCGGTACTCTCAATGCCTTCGAAGCAATTCTTCACCCAGCTTACCTCTGCATGAAGATACCTTCGGACCAAGGACCTATTGCTATTCATGGAAGCCAGGAAGCTGCTAGAAGGGCCGAAGGAAGCTGGACTGACTCCAAAGCAATCCATAACATAGATGGAGCTGAAGCTTGTGAGCAGTACAAATTCAGAAGGGAGAAAGCAGCTTCAGCAGATCAGCCGAAGCCCATGCTATTGTGTGAGGATATAGCAGAGCAGAAAGTGCTGTTGGGCTCGCAATTATCTGAAGACCAGGAGAAAACCTTGATAAGGTTTTTGTTCAACAACAAAGACGTTTTTGCATGGTCAGCTAATGATCTCTGTGGAGTAAATCGGGATGTTATTGAACATTCGCTTAATGTTGACCCATCCTTCAGACCCCGAAAGCAGAGGCTTTAGAAAATGTCTGATGACAAGGCCGAAGGGGCTCGCAATGAAGTAAAAAGACTCCTCAGTGCAGGAGTTATCAGAGAAGTAAAGAATCCAGAGTGGCTAGCTAACACTGTTATGGTGAAGAAGGCCAATGGCAAGTGGAGAATGTGTATCGATTTCACAGATCTCAACAAGGCTTGTCCGAAGGACGAATTCCCGCTGCCAAGGATAGACTCTTTAGTCAATGCAGCAGCTTCTTCAGAGCTCATGAGTCTCCTAGACTGCTACTCAGGCTATCATCAAATCTGGATGAAGAAGGAAGATGAGCCGAAGACTAGCTTCATAACCCCAAGTGGTACATATTGCTATCTTCGGATGCCTGAGGGGCTCAAAAATGCTGGAGGGAGTTTCAGCAGAATGACTGTGAAGGTTCTCCAGTCTCAGATAGGCAGAAATGTGTTGACCTATGTTGATGACATTATTGTAAAAAGCACGAAGCAGGAAAATCATATTGCTGATTTGCAGGAGACCTTCGCCAGTTTCAGACAAGCTGGTTTGAAGCTGAATCCAGAAAAATGTGTCTTCGGAGTGAAGAAGGGGAAATTTCTCGGATGCTTGGTTTCAACAAAGGGAATTGAAGCTAATCCAAATAAAATCGAAGCTATACTTCGAATGGAGCCACCAACAACAAGAAAAGGGGCCCAAAGATTGACAGGAAGGCTGGCATCTCTCAACAGATTCATATCCAAATCAGCAGAAAGAAATTTACCATTCTTCGAGGTGCTGAAGTCAGCTGAAGTCTTTCAATGGGGCCCAAGTCAACAAAAAGCCTTCGAAGAGCTGAAGCAATACTTGATAGATCTAACAACATTAACTCCACCAACGCCAGGGGCTCCTTTGTTGTTATATGTGGCAGCTTCGCACTCGGCAGTAAGTGCAGCACTTGTTCAGGAGAAGCTTGATGGACAAATCAAGAAGCAGGTTCCAGTGTATTTTGTATCTGAAGTCCTTAGTGTATCAAAGAAAAATTATACGGAGCTGGAGAAGGTATTATATGCCGTTTTAATGGCATCCAGGAAGCTTCGGCATTATTTTCAGGCATACAATATTATTGTTCCTTCTTCGCAGCCGTTGAAGGATATCATGAGAAATAGAGAAGCTACTGGACGGATTGGAAAATGGGCTGCAGAGCTCAATGAATTTTACATTGATTATGTGCATAGATCCTTGATCCAGTCTCAAGCATTGGCAGATTTCATTGCCGACTGGACGCCAGGGGCTCAGGATGAAGAAGCAAATAAAGATGCCGAAGTGTGGACAGTGTTTTGTGATGGCTCTTGGGGAACCTTCGGAGCAGGTGCAGCTGCTGTGTTGGTCTCACCATCCAAGGTTAAAACTTGTTATGCGGCAAGACTTGACTTCAGCTGTACAAACAATATTACTGAGTACGAAGCCCTGCTCCTGGGCCTTCGGAAATTAAAGGCAATGGGAATCAGAAGGGCGATTCTTAAAACTGATTCCCAGGTTGTTTCGGGTCATATTGACAAAAGTTGCAAGGCTAAAGATCCGAAGCTTGAAAAATATCTAGACACGGTTCGAAGGATCGAAGCCTCCTTCGAAGGATTTTCTGTCAAGAATATCCCTCGAGGACAAAATGAGCATGCTGATTTGCTAGCCAAGTCTGCGGCACAGGGGCTGCCGTTACCTTCGGATGTGTTCTTCGAAACAATAAAGGCACCTTCAGTGGAGCTCCTTGAAAGAGCAGTCCTCAACATATCTCCTGTTTTCAGCGAAGATTGGAGAACTGAAATCATTTCTTACCTTCAGGGTAAGTTCCTTTCAGATGACGAAGCTTATAATAAAAGGATAGAGGCAAGAGCTCGTCCGTATGTCATGATAGAAGGGGAGTTATACAAACATGGAGTTTGCGCTCCGCTGCTCAAGTGCTTATCTAGAACCGAAGGTATAGAGTTGATGAAAGAAATACATGCAGGCCTGTGTGGATCCCACATCGGATCTAGGCCGTTACTTGGAAAAGTTTTCCGCCAAGGATTTTATTGGCCGAAGGCAGCTTCGGATGCAGCGGAGTTAGTTCAAAAGTGCGAAGGTTGTCAGAAATGTGCAAGAGATCAAAAGCAACCTTCGTCTTTGACACAGCTGATACAACCCATCTGGCCATTGCAAAGGTGGGGCCTTGACTTGTTAGGTCCATTACCACCGGCTCAAGGGAATCTAAAATATGTTATAGTGGCTGTGGAGTATTTTTCTAAATGGATTGAGGCGAAGCCATTAGCCACAATAACTTCGGCCACTGTCCAAAAGTTTTTCTGGCAGAATATTGTCTGTCGCTTCGGAGTACCGAAGGCCATCACTGTAGATAATGGAACGCAGTTCGACTCCGAAGCTTTCAAAAATTTCTGTGATCAAATTGGAACGAAGATCCATTTTGCATCAGTCAGGCATCCGGAGTCGAATGGGCTCGTTGAAAGGGCCAACGGCATTATAATGACAGGAATAATGAAGTTAATCTTCAATCAACCCAGGGGAAAGTGGCCAGATCAGTTAACCAAAGTGGTGTGGAGCCACAATACAACAACATCAAGGTCTACAGGCTTTACTCCATTCAAGTTATTGTTCGGTGACGAAGCAATAACTCCGGAAGAAGCTAAAGCTGGATCAATAAGAGTAGTAGCTTCGGCAGAACCAGGTCCTGAAGATGCCTGTCTTGTGGAAAAAGATGCTTTAGAAGGGATCAGGCTTCAAGCTGTGGAGAATATCAATAAATACCAGGCTGAAACAATCAAATGGCGAGATAGAAAGGTCCGGCTAAAAAATATTGAGCCGGGACACTTAGTGCTTCGGAGAGTGGCCAACCCAGACACAGTGGGCAAGTTACAGTTGAAATGGGAAGGACCTTTCTTAGTAGTATCTTCGTCAAGGCCTGGTTCGTACAGATTAAAGGACATGGACGGCAACGAAATTCCAAGATCTTGGAATGCGGATGAGCTTCGGCGATATTATGTATAACTTGATGTAACTTTTTATGTTTTTCTTTTCTTTTTCATGGCACCCTTTTCCTTTCTAAAGGGGGAGAAAGGTTTTTAATGGGGCCATCATATGTAATTTCCTTTTTAGTTTTATAAGAGCAAAATCCCCCAAAGAATGTAAATGTAAAAGCTGAGAACGCACCATCGAGTGCCGAAACTGAAAAGGCGAAGAAGCTCAAAAGACGTTCCTAAGGGAATGCAGAGCTTACAGCGAAAAGTCAACACTGATTCCACCGAAAGTAAAAGGCGAAGAAGCTCAAAAGACGTTCCTAAGGGAATGCAGAGCTTACAGCGAAAAGTCAACGCTGATTCCGCCGAAAGTAAAAGGCGAAGAAGCTCAAAAGACGTTCCTAAGGGAATGCAGAGCTAATGTGTGGTTTTTTCTAAGGAAATAATGGCTGAGGGTATGGCTTCGGACATGTGTTTGGACATTCATTCGCACATCACATGGCATCATAGCATTCGCATTCATAAACATTCATTCATGGCATACGTGGTTGTTTCGGCAAAAAAGAAGAAGCGATCTTTTATGCTTCGTTGTGTACAAAAAAGAGAGGTTTCGGCAAAAAAGAAGCGATCTTTTATGCTTCGTTGTGTACGAAAAGAAGGGAAGGTGTTTTTTCGCTTTCAGCTCAAAATATTACTTTCGTCCACATCAAAGCACCTCAATGGAAGGGTAAGGATATATTACAAGGTATGAACAAAGTTCATTAAGAACAGTTTAGCTGTATTTACAAAAGTTGTTACAAAAGTCTCTTGAGTTTTTCTAGTCTACTCCTACTAATCTTCGTCAGGCTTCCGCTTCGGCGGCATATTCTTTAAGTATCACCTTCAGCTTCGTCATCCTACATGAATCAAGGTATTGCGAGTAAAAATCAAGTGTGAAGGAGAAGGTAAGCGCAAGGTATAATTTCTTACCGGTTCAAGATGACTTCGAGCTTCGTCTCCAGCCTTCTCTCGCCCGCCTTTTGTCCATATCATTTTTATAAATCTGTTTGATATGCTTCGGGCGAGGTCAGGAATATCGTCTAAAATTGATGGAGACAGAGTGAAATTCGGCCTGTTGACGATTTTTCCATGATCACAGCCGGCCTTCAGGAACGCTGCAGCTGTGCCCCGAGAAGCTACCCAGGCACAGAAGTCACCGTGCCCGGCTATAACTTCGTCCAGCTCATCAATTTCAGCTTCAATATGTTCGAAGGCTCTGGGCAAATTTTCAGCTGCAGGGTTGAACTTTCCACTGCTGGCTCCAACTGAGTGAAAGATCTTCTTTAATTGTTGGATACAGTTGTTACTAAATTTCAAGCACTTGTCTTGAAGGCTTGTTAATGATTTCTTCAAGTCTGAGTTGGTCTGGACTTCGGCTTCAAGTTTCGAATTAAGCTCTAGCCTCTCTTGTTCAAATTGTTTTGATTGGCAGAGAAGCTTCGAATTCAATTCTGCTGCTCTAGCTTCAGTCTCTGCCAGCAAGCCTTCGGTTGATTGGAGTTCGAAGTCTTTCTTTTCAATAATAGCTGATTGTTCTTTTATCTTGCTCTCTAAATTTTCAATTATAGCTTCGTGTTTTTTATCTTCTAAATCTTGCTGCATCTTCAAAGCTTTGCTTAGTAGCATGCTCTGCAAATAAACAACCTTCGTTAGGGATATTTCCATTATTAAAAAACAATAGAAGTCAGAGAGAAAGTTGTTTACCTTGAAATTGGAATAAAATAAGCTGCCGACGATATGTTGTCGTCGGTAGCGGCTGATATCTGTTTCTAGCTTCGGAAAACCGATACTCTTTGATAGAGTACCGATGACCTTAGCTCCAGTTTGGTCTCGGATGCAGCCTAATTTTTCATCATCGACACCTCCGAAAAGAAGAGCTCCTGGCCTATATCCGCAAGATTTGGCATAGTCTTTAAGCTCTTCTATTTCGGCCTTCGACAGTTTTTGCCCAACTAAATTTTGAAATATGTAGGCTTCGTCTTCCGAAGTATCTTCGGCTATTTCTTTTCCCTTTCCAGGCACTGTGGCCGTGGATTCTTCAGCAGCAGTGGCAGCTTCTTCTGCGGCCATGTCTAGTAAAATTTTGTCGATGTCTTCAATGGTAGTTTCTAAGTTCAAATCTTCGGCTGAAGCGGCTTCGGTAGCCGCGACCTCCGAAGGTGCGACTTCGGCATTTGTTGTGCCCTCAACAGCTGGTGTTTTCCGAATTGACGCCCTCGGCGGCGTCTTGTCGATAACTTCGGTCACTGCAATAATCCTTTGCCTCTTTGTTTTGGATATCTTCGTTTTTTCCGGCTCCTCCACCTTTCGAAAAAGCTTCGTCAGTTGGGGCCCTAATGGACTTAGCTTCGCGGGCAGAGGTTCAGTCATTACCTTTAAGATTTCCTCCACGTCGCTAGTAGAAGGTGGTGCAGGAGTCCCCTCTTCATCGGATAATTTTCGCTTTGGAGTTGATATTTTTCTCTTCTTTGGAATTTTCTTCTCTTTTGCTGGTCCTTCTTCATCTTTGTTCAAACTTTCGGCCACTCTTTTTCTTTTTTGGCCCTCAGCACCCTTGTTCAACCGTCCATAGTCAGGGTACTCGAAACCCAGGGCATCAAACACTCGGTTCAGCCTTCGCTTCGGACGGGTGCCGAAGGCCGCCGTCATCAGTTGATCTTCTTTTTTGGAATAATTCCCAAGAATTTCATTGCACATTACCTCAACTGTGTCCAGCCACTCTTTGCAAGGTTTTTTAAAGTATTTCTTGAATTTGAAATGGTAAGGAAGCCGGACAAGTTCCCCCTTCTTCTTCTCCCCCTCTAGCTTTGGCATTTCCCATTCTTTTAGAGTAGGGAAAACCCTGAACGCCAAGAATTCTTGAACCAGATCCCTGGTACCGATATGATCTGAAATAATTTCAAACTCACCCAGTGCAGCCCAGGTGGGACCTTCTAATGTCATGTGGCATCGCGGCCTTGTCTCTCCGAAGATTAATTCAAGTGGGCTTTGTACCAATTTCTCTTCATCTTCGTCAACCTTCACATAAAACCACTCAGATTTCCAGCCTGCTGGCCATTTGCTTCGGTAGCTGATAACAGGAAACTTTGTTGTCTTCCGGTAGGCAAAATTGTAGCAACCAAAGTTATCATGTAATCCATCTTTTCTGGCCTTCGTTTGGTAATGTAACTCATGAACTCGACAAAAACTATCGGCAAACGGTTCCACAGCCTGGCTTCAGAGGGCCCAGATGTAAACATTAAGCCTAACGATAGCGTTAGGAGTCAATTGATGAAAGTAAATACCAAACTTCTTCAATACATCTGCAATAATTCCGTGAAGGGGGAATCTCAGCCCAGCCTTTAAAAAGCTCTTGAAAATAACTATCTCGTCCTTCTCTGGCTTCGGGGTAGTCTCTTCTCCCCCGAAGCGAAGTAGTTTCTTCTGATTTTCACTGAAATAACCAGATTTTACCATCTTCGAGAGATCAGCCTTTGAAATGGTCGACTTTCCGAAGTCTAAGTGGCTGGGCTTGCTGGGCATGGCAATGCGATAGTCATCTTCAGGATCAGTTTCTTCAATGTTCTCTTCTTCTCCTTCGGCAGTTGTCGGGTCTGCTTCGGCGGCGGGGGTTTCTTCTGCGGTTACTAGTCCGGATCGTTGCATTGCTTCGGAGATGGGAACAGTCTCCGAACCTTCAGCTTCGTTCCCTTCACGCTCAACCCTGGCAGTGGATCGCACTCTGGCCATTTGATTCTGAGTTCCGGGAAATTGAATACTTTTTTCTTTCTTTTTCTCCCGAAGCCTTTCTTTCTGACGAAGCAGACTTCGAGATAGACCTTCGTTCGATGCTGAGAATCAAGCTTCGGCTACAGTTAAAAATTTTGGCAGCAAAACAGTGCAAATAGCAATGAATGCTGTGGTAACTTCACACCTACCCGTCTGTTTATATAGTGCTGCAGGTAAGAAGGCGAAGCGCCAGGATTTTTACACCAGGCGGGCAGTCACTTGCACTCGCTGCGCGGTGGACCGCAAAGATCAAACAGTAACTCTGCAAGGTGGGCCTGGCACGCGCTCGGAAACTGGATCGTTTCTCGGCAACGAGCTCAGGGAAGGTGTTTTTGGACCTTCGGCTTCCCGAAGCTTGAGAGGCCTTTTTTCACGGATCAAGCTCGTTACGAAAAACGATCTAGCACCGCGAAAGGGGCTACTGTTGGGGCCATGCTTCGTTGCGCCGAAGGTCTTACGGGAAGAAGCAGCTTCGGCTGAAGTTGTCCCCAGAAGATGGCCGAAGGTTCCTTTTCGTGAAGCTTCGGCATTACAAACCGACATAGAGATAGAATGACCTTTTAATCCATAAAGGTCTGAGTCAATGATTGTAAACTTTTATGAGGGGCATAATTGTAATTCGTCACAGGCTGTGTCCTGTGTCTATAAATAGATGAACAGTACCCCGTACTGTTCACGCTGACTGGTATTCACTCGCGCGTTACGCTTGGTCTTTTGCCTTCTGTCGAGCTGAAGGTAAAAATGTAACTCAATATTATTTAAGTACGTTCATGATCATATGATTAAATGATATTAATGATGACACGAGATTATTCATGTTATTTCTCATGTTTTGTATGTTTCTCTTTCCACTGAGATATATCGTAATGCCGAAGGTACGTCCTTCATAACCTTCGTCTGAAGATCATTATATCCCAAGGGAGATAATGCTCTGAAGGACGAAGGACATTAATCATTAACCTTTTTTGTGTTGCCTTGTTCTTAATTCATAGCACTTGAGAACAAGTCCCCAACAGGCAGTATTTCTGGAAAGAACTTGAAGGGGATCACTAGGGAAATATCTGGGCAGTATTTCTGGAAACAATTTGGGGGAATCACTGGGAAATATTTGTAGGATATTTGAGGAGGATTTTGGAGAGAATATAGACCACTATAATTTATTTATTGATATCAACTCGCAAACAAACATTTTGAAATGAAATTTGAAATTCATTTTGAATTTAGAGCGAGTTTGAGAAAAATTCAAGATTTGAATTTTTGGGATGCTACAAATCTACCCCAGTTAAAAGGAATCTCGTCCTCGAGATTCAGCTTAGAAGGGTTATGGGTATAGCTTTACTTCAGCTACATATCTTCACTTTGCAACTCTTCGAGGAGATGGAACTTCAACAAAATCTGGCCCTTGCGGAGCATCCGGTTGCCGATTGCAAACGCTGATTCTGGCTACTCAAAGGTCATCTTCATTCTTCTAGCTTTCGCTTGGCAGCTAGCTTATTGAGGAAGCAAAGATGCCAACACACAAACCTTTCTCTTGCGAACTCCCACATGGATTCCTTCCTTGATTGTTCTTCTGGTGCTTCATCAACAAAACTTGGGTGACCACTTCTCATCCAGAAACTTATATACTTGGATAATCTGGTACTCCACTAGCTTGTTGCAGGCCTTCTTCTTTTTCCATAGCAGGAACCTTGCTGGAACACTACCCCACTTAAAAAGAATGAGGATAAAACTCTTGAATCTTGGGGATTTGAACTCCTTGAAGTACCTCATAACAAGGGTGTTACAGGGCCTTCTTCTGCTATTGCTGCTTGAGCAGGCTACGGAGAGATGACTGGCACAGGGTTGATTCTGGGAGAACCTTCTTCTTATCTTCTCTTCACTATCTTCTTTTCTCTTCTCACTTTTCAATTTTCATTGCCTCTTTCTTTCTCTTTGCTCTTCCCACTGGAGGATTCTATCAAAGAGTATTACTATCATACACTGGAGGAAACCAAAGACTATGAACCATGTACAACAGTCTTCAACCCAAGAATCACCAAGCATTGTGATCTTAGGGGCGAGGGAGTGGAAAAATGTAGTTGCTTGCGATTTGGCAGAGGGGATTTTATCAGGTGGGTGTGTGCTTTGCTTTGAGCGAGATGGGAGTTGAGGGAGCTGGTGGGGGGGTTTATAGGCGAGCGGGGGTGCTCGGGGGGTGTGGAGTGGTAGTGATGGAGCAGGTGACACGAGGCAGCAAACGCAACATGGGGAGGGGGGCCTATTGCCGGCGACGATGGCGGTGGGTGCGCTGCAAAAGGGGCGTGGGTGGTGGTGGGGGTGCGCATGGAGGCGGGCACGCGTGCGGGGGGCACGGGTGAGTGGTGGGGTCAATGACCCTGATGTTTGTGGTCTCTGGTTCCAAGAATCTTTGCCTCTCTGTATGGTAATAACTCCTTTTGTCCTCTTTTCCTGTTTACTTTGACTTAGGGGCAGTGCTTTGATTCTCACGGTCGGTCCTTTTGACTAAGCGACTGGATAGGTTCCTCTGTAGCTTATTCCATGCTTCAAGGGTAAGCTTCCCGGTATCTTCTTGGGTAAGGCACTTTTCTCTTGAGATGGGTTAAGATGAGAATGGAAGCATAAGGTGAGGATTAGATCTAATTTGTGATCTATGTTTTTAGAGAAAACCTTTCTTAAAAAAGAAAGAAAACACACAAGCTCGACAATGATAAGCATAAACAAATTAAATGTTTTGAATAAGGGAAGAATAGAGTTTTTCCAAAGCACGAACTACTCAGATTCGGGGGCTAAGCATAACTACTATTGATCGACTCCTGAATTGAGAACTATGCTAACCAGGACTTATGAGCACTAACGTTAAAGCATCACATAACTCAAAAGGGGAGAATACATCAAGCGAAATTCATTTTGAAATGCCCTAGGGGGCCACACAATTAGAGTTTTGCAAAACACGAGTCTACACGATTACCTCTCATACATGCAAGGCTCTAGCCAAAGTGAAGAAAAATTTCACTACCCAATGCATGCAGAGGACTGGGCATAACTAACTTCAGATCTAGTAGCTTCTCTTCTGGCAACGCTGGCGCACAACTTCAATCTGAGATATCTCCTAGATGGGTTAAGAGGGAGCTAATGTTGATGACTTCTTCTGGCGGCAACTGAGATGGCAAGACAGAGTTGAACTCTTCTTCAAGCTGGACTAGCTCTTGTAGCTCCTCAGAGGGCGGCGGTGCTGGTGGGGTGCTTGCAACTTCTTCTTTGATCTCACGGGACGGTGCTGGAATCTTCTTCATGGTGAGGGGCTCAAACAACTCTGGCGGGGGATCTTGGGAGGACTTGGGGTGCTCTTGCTTATCCATAGCCTGAGGGAAGACTAGAATTCCTTCCAAGACTATGGCTCCTTCTGGGAGTTCCCAAGCCTTCTTATCTCCTCTGATAGAGACCGGGTGACCTTCAAGAATCTGGGGGTCTTCAGCTCTGATGGGTTGAATAGGGTTGGATGAAGCGGGCTCTTGGATCCGCAGGGCTCTACGTTGGTTATGGGTTACCAAGTAGGCCTCCATCAACTTCTGGACGTGCTCATCCTTGGCTTGCTTTAGGGCTTCAACAGCAATGGCTTCACGACTTTCCAAGGCAGCTACACGGGCTTGGGCTGTGGTGAGATCCACATGGAGTTGACGGTTGCGCTTCTCTGCATCTTCTGCTCGGGCAATCATCTGACGGTGGTGCCAAGCCAAGAAATCATACTGGGCATCTAGGGTGAGCAGGTATGCGGTGAGGTACATGACTGTGAGGTCGTCCTCAAGCAACTGCTGACCTTCCAATGCATGCATCCTGGCCATCCAAACGGGACGGTTTCTCTGAAAGGGCGGAAAGAATCTGAGCGGGGTGTCGGCCACTTCTTCTTCATAGATCTGACACAGGGTCCTTAATGCCTTGCGAGCGACGACTTGGCAGGTGTCTTTGAATCTGTGCCCAGCAGCAGTGACACTCCATTCCACATGGTGCGGACTAGATCCAATGTATACAGTCACGACACACTTCTCTGTGCCATGCTCGACGAATTCATGACCATCATACTCTGGCTGGCTCCTGATTCTGAGGCGGACTGTGCATGCTCTCAGCAACTTGGGGAAACCATCTTCATTCTGGCAAAAGCTGGTTTGGCAACGGACCACCATCTGACTTCTGAGAGAAGGAAAGGGGGAAAACATTTTTGAAATGAAGGGATGAGAGCAAGAATTTTTTTAAGAAAATAGTTTTGACTCAAAAACTTTTTGGATCAGGCTAAGGGTTACGTCCTGCAGCCAACCTAACAGCTCTGATACCACCTGAAGCGTCCCGATCCTCTGGGACTCAAATGTGATACAATTACTAGTCCCAGGAGGCTAGTAAACATATTTATACATCAGATGATTCCAGATCTGCTTAAACGAGACAAACCTACAAAGGTGGCAAACAACTTTAAGAGTTGGTCTACAACTCGGGACATATCATCAGAGTGGGGCTGAAGCAGCCCGATATACGCAGTGAAGCAATTCAGCGGTCCAACAGCCGCAGGCAAGGTTGGGAACAGTCGTAACTCTTACCCGATCTCCTTTTTCTGAAAAAACAACAAATAAGCAAGGGTGAGTACAAACGTACTCAGCAGCCCACCTTCACCTGCAGAATGGGGAAATCAGATATAATGCATGGAATATGTGGAGCTCAGGATATTTTGCAGAAACAGCAATATTTTATGCAGAGTTGTTTTGAAAAACATTTTGTATTTTTGCAATGCGCATCCACTCCAAAAAGGAGCAGGAAGTTTTTCAGTATTATAACAAAATCCCCTAGACTAAACCATCCAGGTATCTCAGCAGTTCCCACTGGTTTTCATTTTCAAAAACAGCTACTGGACTTCCCGTCCACCATAGCTCACGGCTCAACCGCCAGACCTTTTAAAAACCACTTTTCTCAAACGCGCCCTTTTTTTTAAAACAAAACATTAATTGCCATACCATACCAGACTCGTCCATTCCTGTGGACACAGACTATTCGAATAGGTTTGAACTCTGCGCAGAGGGGTACACTTTACCCACTAGTTCGGCTCTGCGATCCCATGGCCAATGAGACCCGAATCCGACTCTCTTTCTTTCCCCGCACGCCCTAACCTTAACGGTTATACCGGAAGGAGTCAGGCCACCGCCATGCCCAAACCGGACAAAACATTCCCCCTCCTTATCCTCCCGATGCTCCCCAGCCTTCATAACCCTAGGATTTGAACCGTACGAGTTTAGATTGAGTGACTGCCCACACAGTCTCGAGTGGTTGTACTTATCATGAGTATAGGTAGTGAAGGATGACAAACCGGTCCTTATATGAGGGGACAATCCTTCTGCTCACGCCTAAACCAGCTGAGCCATCACCTTAGGCCCTCCCCTAAACCAGGGAGTCCCTAATCATCCCTACTCAAAGGTGATAAGGGTGAAAACCCTTCATCATACACATTTTGAAAAGCATTTTCTTTTGAAAACTCACACCTTTCCTCAAATCATTTGTAACAAATATATCAGGGATTGATTGTGGCAAGCGGCTGGGTGGCCATAATAACTTGTCTTAAAATCATATCATGCATAAAATAATAGGCTGAGGGTTGTGGTTGTAAAACATAGGTAATTTATGCATCAAAGGGATCCAGTGAGCTTGTCGTGCTTATCCAGCGAAGGGGGAAGGAGAGCTCGCGGAACTGGCTTCTAGCTCCACCGCCTGGCGTAGACTTGCAGATCTGGCCTCCACGAGACGGCACGAACGCTCCGATAACTATACAACATGAACAAGCAAACATACAAACAAGCAAGTATACTAACAAATATTTAGTATAGTGGTCAGAATAGCGATATATGGATGGGTAGAGTCTTGAGTAGAATCTGTGTCATGTGGTGTTGTGATATTACTAGAGGTGGAGCGGAGGTGCTTACCAGGAGGGTGGACTGGAGGCGAAGCGACACTATGCGTGTAGCCGGCAGAGCAGAGTAACTGAGTGGGTGGGGTGTTTGCCTTGGCTGAGGGTATTGAGTGTGTGTGGAGAGGGAGAGGGTAGCTGGGTGTATTTATAGCTGGGTGTATGTGGTGTAGCACAGTGAAGTTCACCGTTGGTGAAAATAGTGATGAATGAATCGTCTGACTTAGTATGAACAGGAGAGTTATAGGCAGAATATGGGACAAGAGTATTTTGGGAGTTTTCTAGAATATGGACCATGCTTAAGGGATGACATGGTTGGATAGGGAATAGTTTGATAAGAATTTAGAAACAAGAATTATTAGAATCTGAGTTTGGAAGCCTGGTTCAAAAGAATCTCAAAGTTAAGCGTGTTCAACTTGGAGAAACCTGGGATGGGTGACCAGATGGGAAGTTCCCTACTGGAAGGAAAATCACAGTCACCGGAGTTCGTATGACTGGAATATGGGTCTGGCTGGTCTTAGGTGGACTGGACAGCATGATGTATGAGTAGTTGAAATTTGGGGTGATCGGCTAATCGATGAATAGTAACGATGAATAGTGATGACGAAAAGTTACTAGATATCATCGATGAGTAGTAACGATGATGAATAGTAACAAAGATGAATAGTAACACTGAATAGTAATGATGGTGAATAGTGTCAGTGAATAGTAATGATGAATAGTAATGTTGAATAGTGATGGTGAATAGTCGTATGAACGAACGATGAACGATGAATAGGAACTATGAACGAACGGACGAATGATCGAATGATCGGACGAACGAACGATCAGAATTTTGGCAGCATAACGGCAGAACAAAGATTATCTAGAAGAACGATGAATAGGGACCATGAATGAACGATGAACGATGAATAGGAACTATGAACGAACGATGAACGATCGAATGATCGAACGAACGAACGATAGGAATTTCGGCAGCATAACGGTAGGAAAAAGATTATTTGGACGAACGAACGGACGAACGATCGAATGATCGGACGAACGGACGAACGAACCATGAACGATCGGACGGACGAACAAACGAACAAACTAAGAACAGGGGACGAACGATCGAAGAACGATCGAACGATCCTTGTGCTAGTGTGTGCTTGTGTGGAACATGGAGTGGGTGTGTGTGGGGGGAGGAGAGTTGCCATGAAATGGCTTAGGGTGGGATGAGAGGAGGCCCTTGCCCCTCTATTTATAGCCATGGTGGGGGGATTAGGGGGGAGGGATGAGAGGATTAGTGGGAGGATGAGAGGATTAGTGGGAGATTAGCATGTATTTGTCTTGTATAAGTGAGATTAGCTTGTAGAGCTCACCGTATGACACTGGAGTCATACGTATACGTATGAGCATGAGGAAAGTTATGAAGAAAATATTTATAGGGACTTGAAAAATGATTCTGAAGGTATTTCTCAAGAGGAAAATATCTGGAGATATATCGGTGGAATATTTGGGCAGTATTTCTGGAAAGAACTTGAAGGGGATCACTAGGGAAATATCTGGGCAGTATTTCTGGAAACAATATGGGGGGAATCACTGGGGAAATATTTGTAGGATATTTGAGGAGGATTTTGGAGAGAATATAGACCACTATATTTTATTTATTGATATCAACTCGCAAACAAACATTTTGAAATGAAATTTGAAATTCATTTTGAATTTAGAGCGAGTTTGAGAAAAATTCAAGATTTGAATTTTTGGGATGCTACAAGCAGGAACCTCCAGTGGGAGGGAAGCAACCCCAAATCCACCCCTATTACCACCAACGTTAGCCGAGGCTATCGCTGCCTTGGTTAACGCTACGGCCGACAACACCCGCTTTCTGCGGGAAATGGTAGGGCAACAAATGCAGCAACAAGGCGGGCGGGCGTATCCGCAAGGACCTCGCGAAACATCATACCTGGATTTCTCAGAGACACGCCCTCCATTGTTTGTCAAGGCAATAGATCCTCTGGAAGCGGATGAATGGATCCGCGTTATCGAGCAGAAGTTTGGGCTTCTCCGATGTACGGAGATTCAAAAGCCCCTATTCGCAGCACAACAATTGTGTGGCCCTGCCAGCTGGTCATCAAATAACTTGGGATGAGTTCAAATTGGCTTTCCGCGAGCACTATATACCTGAAGGGGTGCTCCACATGAAGCAGGAAGAGTTCATGAAGTTGAACAAGGTGGGGATACTGTCACTCAGTATCTCAATAAATTCAACCACTTATCCCAATATGCTATCGATCAAGTCAACACGGATTTAAAGAAGAGGAATTGCTTCATGAGAGGCCTAAATGACCGAATGCAAAGGAAGATGGCCACCTGCATTGATCTTTCCTACGGAAGGGCTGTCAGTACTGCACTGGCAGTCGAGGCTAAATATGTAGGTTCCGGAAAATCCAAGGGTTACGGAGGCGATAGACCCAGTCAAGGGTCTGAGAAAAGGCAAAGGTTGGTAATCCGACCTTTCAATCCTAATCGATCTTCCCCACATCCACCCTCCTACCCTTTTAGGCAACCGGTCTTCATTCGCCCCGCCACTGCCCCCACTCCAACAAATCAGCCGGGTGCCCCTGGCACTCGTTTCCCTGCCCTCCCTAGCTCTTCAACTGGCCATTTCAATTGTGGAAAGTCCAGACACTTTATCAAGGACTGTCCATACCAGAAGCAGAATCGCTCAAGTAATCAGCAGAGATCTGGGAATTCCGTGCAAGGAAAGGGAAATGCGGCAAACAATACTGCGGGCAAAAACACAAGGAAAACAGGGCGAATTTATTATACTCAAGTGGCCACAATACCGAACGGCGAACCGGTTATGATGGGTACGTTTCTAGTGGCCAATCACACTGCAATTATTCTTTTTGATTCTAGCGCTTCGCATACTTTCATAAGCAAGAAGTTTGTGGAGCAACATTGCATTCCATACCCTAAATCAAGGGAAGGGTTTAAAATTCATTCGTCTGGGGGACAATATTTACTAAAGAAGTGGCTTACCAAGTGCCCGTAACATTGGCTGAACAGGACTTTCCTACTAATATGATTGTTCTGAAAGGCCAAGACATAGATGTAATTCTAGGCATGAATTGGTTGGCCCAACATAAAGCTATTCTCAATACTGAATTGAGAACTACCAAATTGAGTTATGGCCGAGAAGAGGTTCTCTTGACCATCCCTATAGCCATTCCAGCTAAACCATTTGGCAGAGTATATGCAGCTATCATACCGGAGATCCAAGATATTCCGGTAGTATGTGAGTTCCTAGATGTTTTTCCAGAAGATTTGCCTAAATTGCCTCCAGAAAGAGATGTAGAATTTGTGATTGAGTTGAAGCCCGGTACGGCTCCTATTTCTAGAAGGTCATACCGAATGCCTCCAAATGAACTGGCAGAGCTCAAGACCCAATTACAAGATCTACTGGAGAAGGGATTCATCCGGCCAAGTTCATCGCCATGGGGTTGTCCAGCCATCTTTGTTAAGAAAAAGGACCAAACACTGCGGATGTGTGTGGATTATAGACCCTTTAATGAGGTTACTATAAAAAATAAGTACCGTCTTCCACGGATTGACATTCTATTTGATCAACTAACTGGAGCAAGGGTTTTCTCCAAGATTGACCTCAGATCGGGCTATCATCAGATCCGTATCCGACCCGAGGATATACCGAAGACCGCATTCACTACGCGGTATGGTTTATTTGAATATTTGGTTATGTCTTTCGGACTAACAAATGCTCCTGCCCACTTCACCTATCTTATGAACTCGGTATTCATGCCCGAGCTGGATAAATTTGTGGTGGTATTCATTGATGATATCTTAATATACTCCAAAAATGGAAGGGAGCATGCTCGGCATTTACGGATTGTGTTAACGCGCTTGAGAGAGCACCAATTATATGCTAAGTTCAGTAAGTGCACGTTCTGGCTAGAAGAGATCCAATTTCTGGGACATGTATTATCTGCCAAAGGGATTGCGGTGGATCCTAGCAAAGTCAAGGATATTTTGGAGTGGAAACCCCCAACCACTGTACATCAAGTTTGAAGTTTCCTTGGGCTAGCTAGTTATTACCGTCGATTCATTCCAGATTTTTCTAAGCTTGTGAAACCAATCACATGTTTATTGAAGAATGATACTAAATTTATTTGGTCTTCAAAGTGTAATGAAGCCTTTGAACAATTGAAGGTATTATTAACCACTGCTCCGGTATTGGCTCAACCGGATATTGAAAAGCCCTTTGATGTGTATTGTGACGCATCTGGCAGTGGTCTCGGCTGTGTATTAATGCAAGAAGGCCAAGTGATAGCTTATGCTTCAAGGCAGTTACGCCGGCATGAGGAACATTATCCAACTCATGATCTGGAGTTAGCTACGGTGGTTCATGCCCTAAAAATCTGGCGTCATTATCTACTGGGGAACATCTGTCACATTTATACAAATCATAAAAGTTTGAAGTACCTATTCACCCAGTCAGAGTTGAACATGAGACAGAGGCGATGGCTCGAGCTTATTAAGGACTATGAAGTGGAAATTCACTACCACCCAGGCAAGGCCAATGTAGTGGCAGATGCACTCGGCCGCAAGGCTTCCTGTCACTGTCTTACCTTGAAGATCTCTGGCGTTACACTATGCCAGGATATGGAGAAGTTAAACCTGGGAATGATCCAACATGGAACCATAAATCAATTAAAGCTTGAGTCAGTCCTTTTACAACGGATAATGGATGCTCAAAAGGATAATGAGGGTATGAAGCACATCCGTGAGAAAATAGAGGCCGGAAAAGCCAAGTGCTTTAGAAAAGACGATCAAGGCATTGTATGGTTCAACAACCGCATAGTTGTGCCAAAGAATGAAAAAAATCCACCAACAAATTTTGGATGAAGTACATCTTAGTCGCTATTCTATTCATCCCGGAAGCACTAAGATGTATCACGATCTAAAACAGCATTATTGGTGGACAAAGATGAAAATCGAGATTGCACGCTATGTGGCAAAATGTGACACTTGTAGGCGTGTCAAAGCCATACATATGAAGACTGCTGGTCCATTACAATCTCTACCAATACCAACATGGAAATGGGAAGATATTAGCATGGACTTTGTTGTGGGATTAGCCAGAACAGCAAAAGGCTTTGATTCCATTTGGGTTATCATTGATCGACTCATGAAGATCGCCCACTTCCTTCCAGTCAAAGTAAAATATCCAGTAATTGCATATGCAGAACTGTACATTGCTCATATTCTCAGTTTGCCCGGTGTTCCGAAGACCATAGTGTCGGATCGTGGACCTCAATTCGTATCCAAATTTTGGGAAGAACTTCACAAATCCTTGGTACCAAGTTGCTCTATAGTTCGGCCTATCATCTTCGAACAAGTGGTCAAACTGAGAGGGTCAATCAAATACTTGAAGATATGCTATGAGCTTGTGTTCTAGAATTCCCACAGAAATGGGATGATTGTTTACCATTAGCGGAGTTCTCATACAATAATAGCTATTAAGAAAGCATTAAGATGGCACCCTTCGAAGCTTTGTATGGCCGACGATGTCGTACTCCGTTAAACTGGTCTGAACCAGGTGAAAGAAGTTTCTTCAGGCCAGATATGGTAAAGGAGACCGAAGAAAAAGTTCGGTGAATAATTCATAATATGAAGAAAGCTCAAGCTCGACAGAAGAGTTATGCAGATAAACGATGGATGCCCTTGTACTTTCTAGTTGGAGATTATGTCTACCTGAAAGTTTCACTAATGAAGGGGGTAACACGTTTCGGGGTAAAAGGGAAACTTGCACCCTGGTACATTGGTCCTTTCCCTATACTTGAACAATGTGGACCAGTGGCGTACCGACTTCAATTACCTGAAACATTGTCTGCTGTACATAATGTGTTCCACGTGTCTCAGTTGAAGAAGTGTCTTCGGGTTCTCGATCGAACCATTGAAGTGATGAATGTTGCCCTAGAACCAGACTTGACATACTTAGAGCATCCTATTCGAGTCTTGGATCAAAAGGACAGAATTACCCGAAGAAGAACTCCCAAATTTTACAAGATACAGTGGAACCAGCATTCAGAAGATCAGGCTACATGGGAAACTCGGGACTTTTTAGAAAAGAATTTCCCAGGCTTTTTAGCCTCATGTAATTTGTAAAGTATATACAATTGTTGTAATAAAGGAGTGAGTCCCAAACCACCCTTGCCTCGTACCAAGAATAAGGAAATAAAAGTGTGAAGCATTTCCTTTTCCATTACTTACCCTAGGACTTTTAATCTCGGGATGAGATTCTTTTATGGGGGGAAGGATGTAACACCCCTGGTGTTACTATCACTAAAATTTGAGCATAACATAATAAGCAATGGCATTCCATGTGTTTGTCACACCTTGAATGCATTCACTAGGCAAAAATTTCAAACAAGTTGTATTGTGATGACATTTTGTGGATAAAACCCTAGAGTAGGGTACTTAACCCTAAATTGGACTTAATAGAGCAAATAAAGCTTAAATAGGGGAAAACTTCAAAACTTGTCGAGGACCATAATTAGGGGTACCCCCAAGACTCCTAATCTCAGTTGGTAACCCCCATCAGCACAAAGCTGCAAAGGCCTGATGGGTGCGATTAAGTCAAGGCTCGGTCCACTCAAGGGACACGATCCTGCCTCGCCCGAGCCCAGCCTCGGGCAAGGGCAGCCGACCCCGAAGGATTCACGCCTCGCCCGAGGCACCCCCTCAAGCAACGGATACACCTTCGGCTCGCCCGAGGCCCAGTCTTCGCCAAGAAGCAACCTTGGCCAGATCGCCACGCTGATCGACCGTATCGCAGAAGCATTTAATGCAAAGATGGCCTGACACCTTATCCTGACACCTTATCCTGACACCTTATCCTGACGCGCGCCCCTCAGTCGACAGAGCCGAAGTGACCGCAGTCACTTCGCCGCTCCACTGACCGACCTGACAAGAGGACAACGCCGCCTGCGTCGCTCCGACTACTGTGCCGCTCAACAGAGTGAGGCTGACAGCAGCCGAGTCCGGCTTCGGGCGCCATAGGAAACTCCGCCTCGCCCGACCTAGGGCTCGGACTCGGCCTCGGCCACGGAAGACGACGAACTCCGCCTCGCCCGACCCCAGGGCTCGGACTCAGCCTCGGCCCCAGAAGACGACGAACTCCGCCTCACCCGACCCCAGGGCTCGGACTCGGAAGACGACGAACTCCGCCTCACCCGACCTGGGGCTCAGATTCGACCTCGACCTCGGAAGATAGACTCGACCTCGGCCTCGGAGGAGCCTCCGCCTCGCCCAACCCAGGGCTTGGACCGACCACGTCACAGGGGGGGCATCATTACCCTACCCCTAGCTAGCTCAGGCTATGGAGAACAAGACCGGCGTCCCATCCGGCTCGCCCCGGTAAACAAGTAATGATGGCGCCCCGCGTGCCCCATGACGATGGTGGCTCTCAACCCCTTACGGAAGCAAGGAGACGTCAGCAAGGACTCGACAGCCCCAATAGCTGTCCTTCCGCAAGGCTCCAGCGCTCCTCCGACGGCCACGACATCACATGAACAGGGTGCCAAAACCTCTTTGGCTGCCACGACGGCATGTACTTAGGGCGCTAGCTCCTCTCTGCTAGACACGTTAGCACACTGCTACATCTCCTATTGTACACCTGGGACCTCTCCTTACGCCTATAAAAGGAAGGCCTAGGGCACTCGTACAGGAAGGTTGGCCGCACGGGAGAACGGGCCGACGCATAAGGCTCTCGCTCTCTCTCTCTCTCCCACGCGGACGCTTGTAACCTCCTACTGCAAGCGCATCCATCTGCCCTGGGCGTAGGACAACACGAAGGCTGCGGTTTCCCCTCACTGTTCTCCCCCTTTGTGTCCCGTCTCGCGCCGACCCATCTGGGCTAGGACACGCAGCGACAATTTACTCGTCGGTCCAGGGACCCCTCGGGTCGAAACACCGACAGTTGGCACGCCAGGTAGGGGCCTGCAGCGTGTTGACGAACAGCTTCCCGTCAAGCTCCAGATGTGAAACACCTCTGGTGTTACTGTAACTAAAACTTGTGCATGACATCATAAACATTGGCATTGCATATGTTTGACACACCTAGAGTGCATTCACTAGGTAAAAATTTCAAACAAGTGTATTGTTTTTGGTATTTTGTAAATAGACCCCTGGTTAAAGAATTTGACCCTGAATAGGGATTAATGGGGCAAAGCTTAACCCAAATAAAGAAAACCTAAAGATTTTAGGGGAATAGTCATAAAATGATCCCAAGACTTAAGTGGAGTTACATTTAGACCCCTAGGATACCAAAAATCTCAATTTGGACCCTAGAAAGCCCTAAGTCCAAACCCTAGGGACCTAAGTGCAAAATTAGTCCACTTTTGGACTAAAGTGCAAAAATCAAGTCAAATGAGTATCTTAAGTTATTTGGGTCACTCATATGTGAATTTGCAATCCAAAACTTAAGATTTGGACTTAAGTGCAAAAGAGCCACACTTAACCCTTTTGGGTTAAGTCTGCATTTCAGTGATATTGACTCAACTTTGGAGCCTTGTATCTTTCGGAATATAGGATTTTTGCCCTAAGTCACCACATCAAAATTGTAGCCCAATTAAAGGTGAACAACTTTGCTTAAGAGTGGGAGCATTGTTGTTAAGGAAAAATTGGAAATAATCAAGCCTAAAGATAGGTTGTCAGGCTGATTCAGTCTGGAATTCAGAGTAACAGTGTAATGGGATGAACTTTGAGCTCGATTTTGAATGGGATCCAGTGACTTTTTGTGGGAGCATATTGTATCAAAGTTATAGATGAATTATAGCTCTACAACTTTGCTGCAGAAAGTTGGTATAGGTTTCACATAAAAATTGGAGAAAAATGACCCTGAAGTTGCTCTGTCAGCTGCTCTGATGAAGTGTTCCCCATGGTACAGTACACCACTGAAACAGATCAGCTCGCCAGCCAGCCCACCGCCGATGACCAATCCCGCCGTGATTCGTGCCGTTGCCGGCCCAGCTTGTGCTCGGGATGGGCAGATAAGGACACACGGAAAAAGGTCCTCGTCGGCGGTGAGCTGGGGATCACTCCGGTGACTCCCCGTGGTTCTCTCTTCCTCTTTACGGCTGGAATAGATGTGCTCGCCGGTAACCGCCGCCTCCCGGCCGTGCGCCGCGTGGCTTAGCCTTTCCACCGCATCGCCGTAAGCCTTAGCGACTCCCCGTTGATCGCTGGAGCAACTGCCACGCCTCTGGACACGTATTTACTGCGCCCAGGATTCTTCCTCATCTCCGGCCGCCCCCGCTATTCGCTCAAATTAAGCGCCACCGCCCCGGGGATCTATAAATTGACCCTGCAGTGAGCTTCACAACATCATCGCGCACCCAGCCACCACGTATTGCTAGCAATTGTTCACCCGAGCTCGCAAATTTCGAATTCGCCCCAAATTCACTTTCCGCCACCGTAGAATCAAGTTCACCGTGACCAGCCCTTTTCAGGTTAGCTCATTGCTCTCTCTCCCTTGTTTAAGCATTCTCACCTGTCTACGATGCTTGCTGACCCGTCCAATTAGACTAGGGGTCCACTGATCGTCGGGAACGCATGGATCTTTGGTTCATCCGCGCGCTCATCGTGGCCAGACCACCTTAGTTCACCATTTGTGCACTTAAGTTGGGGAAATCCTCTCTGGGTCTTGAATTGGGTTTAATCCGAAGCTGGGCACCAGTCTTAGCTCCCTCCGGCCGGTCTAGCTCGTCGGAGTTGAGCTCTCCGTGCCGAGCGCCGTCGTGGACCAGTCGGGGTAGAGAAATAGAACATCAGGGATCTCAGTGCAAGTTGTCAGTGACTGATTTAAATAGTAACTGAACTCGTTCCCTGTTAGCCGAAAACTCGAGGGTCTTTATGCAAAGTTGCCAAGGCGCGGGCGCACGTGCGTGTTTTCCTCTGATGTTGGGCTGTCCGGGCTGAAAACGGCCCAGGAACTATTCATTCTTTATCTTTTTCTTTTTCCAGCAGAACTCCAACAATTATAGAAAATTGTAGAAAAATCCTAAAATTGTGAAACCAATTTTCCTAGACTTCTTATTTTCCCTAGAATTTAACAAAAATAGTTTCATGATTCTTAGTTTAAACAGGGAATTTTAGAGCATTTTAAGTAGTTTAAAGGAGTAGTTCTAGATTTTTAAAAGATAAATGGTAATCCCAAAAATGTTCAAAATTTTTATATGAGTTCCTTATATTATTTAGGAGCCTTGGGTAGAATTTGGATTGATTTGGACTTTGTTTGATACTTAGAACCCAAAACCAAACCCCCCTGCCCTATGAACTCCTTTACCGACTCCGGAAACCCTAAGTTCTCGGAGTTTCGTAAAGGAGAGTTGTATTCAAGACTTAGATAATAAATCTTTATTATCTTTGCACTCTCATGAGCATCACATGGCATTCATTCTTATATATATATATATATATATATATATATATATATATATATATATATATATATATATATATATATATATATATATATATATATATATATATATATGGTTATGTTAGAACGCGAAGAAGAAGTGGAAGTCACCGAAGAAAGGACACCACCACCCTCGGATTCTCAAGCAGGCAACTGCTTCTACTTTGATATTTGTGGATCCGAGCCAGACTCACCTGTTAACGAAGGCAAGCCCTAGTGCATTTGCCACCTCCTTGATGTTTTAAATTCTTTCTCACCTGCTTGATGCATTAGGTGATAGGAGTTGTTTGATTAAACAATTCTTGCATTACCTTCCTTGATCTTGATTACTCTCTTTGACACCCTGATTTATGAAAGCTATTTACTATGCTTAGTATTGCTTTAGAAAAACAAAATGTTTTGTTTTTACAAAATGTGATGTGGCAAAAGTGGGTGGAATGTTTTGAAAATAAAAACTTGATGGTGGATCCATCATGGCCGTGATGGGTTCAACATCGGAAAAGATGTACCTCTGCTAGGTACCAAGTTTTTGGGTAAATGATTAAGCTGAGACCGGGCGGGTGACTTGCACGAGAAAGAGAGTCTCGATGTAGTGTCTCCGTCTGAGTCGATTAAGGACCGTCTCGATGTAGGCTTGCTGACCGAGGACCCTTTAACTGGTCACATGCCTCGTCATGGGTAAGCCTTGCCTCGGGCAGACTAAGGCCAGAATAAGATAACATGAAATGGGCGTGGAGCGGTGGCGAGAGTAGCGTGTACCCTCCGTGGCAAGAGGCTGGACGGTGGTGTATCTGTGCTCTCGGTTTGCGTGAACCTGATCTGGTCTTAAGAACCCCGGTGGCGGGTTGACATATGCAAGGGTTAAGTGCTACATATGTCGTGTGATTGGAGATCCTCAGCTGAGTATAATCGATTCGGATCGCCGTACCTTCGTGGTTATGAAGACTTGGTCACTGCCCTATACGTAGCAATCCACTAAAGATAAAGGAATTGATGAGAAACTGGCTAGTTCAGGACAAGTGTTTGAACTAGGTTAGCAAGAACTCTAGCTGCAGGTAATTTATTTAACCTAATAATAAAATTGGATTTTTAAGGATCCACTCATAGTAAGCTTTTCCGCAAAACAGAGTCTTTGATTCTTGTTAAGCCTTACCTTGACTCCCTTATAACCAGCATACCCTTGAGAGTCTTTTCTTTAGTCGGGTAAGACTTGCTGAGTAATTCCATACTCAGGGTTTATTCCCTCGTTGTTTTTAGGTGAGGGAGCAGCAGATTTCTGTTGCTTTTGTACCAAGGTGGTTCCCCATGAAGATCAGGAATGAAGATGCGGGAGGACATGGTCCTCCATAAGAAACTTTTATGTATAGACTCTTATGGGAGGAGTTTTTGCCTCCCTTGGTTATGTAATAATACTACTCTGTACTCATTTATATTTCTGGTCTGTAATAAGTAACTTAATCTTACTTTTTAAATAAATGTAAGTTTATGTAATCACTTCCGCATTTTGATATCTCCGATGTTCTGTAATGTCTGCAAGACGGGTGAAACGTTCCTGGAAAGGTAAGGAAAGATACCGAACTTATCAAGTGATTCAGGAACATCTACGGGGTTGTCTGATGTCTGTTGGACAAGGACAACCGTAGGTGGGCCTAATGACTTGGAAGGTTCCGTCACAGCTGGTATCGGAGTGAAGCCCTTCTTTGCAGATATTATAAGGCATATTCAAAAGGATTTCAAAAGAAAGACTTACCTAAAAGGACTTCTTCCTTTCTTATCCCTTATATCTAAAGAATCTATGAAGACCAGGTAGGAAGAGTGCAATGTATAGAAGGGTGAATCAAGATTGATTCTGTAATTATTCATGCATCATGCTAAGAATTGTACTAATAAATTTTCCCCCTAGAAAAATGCCGCCGCGCACAAGAAAAACCGCGCGTAAGTCGACTGGACCAATTGGAGTACATCGACATCAACTTGCTCCGCGAGATGTGGATAGTAGTAGCGGAAGCAATGATCCTATAGGGGATCTGGAAGCGGAAGTAAGTAGGCTCCAAGCGGAACTCCGCCGCCGGACAGCTATATGGATCGGAGATGGTGACCGCATAAATGAGTTACGAAGAGACGTTCGCCATCTACAAGATCAGCTAGCGGATCGGGATTTGGCACTCGATTGGGTCGTTCAATCTCGTTCGTTGGCATGGGCCAAGGAGGCAAGGGCTCAGGCCCGTATAACTGAGCTCAACTTGGCTGTCGAAGACCTGCAGACATATTGCAATACATTACATGAGGAAGTTCATGTATTGTATTCGCAACTGCATCTCAGTGAGCCCATACATCCTGCTGAGTCGGAAGCTGGACCCTCCCACGTGATGGGACAAGCGCTTGGTGGTGAGCTAGACCTTTTTCAACCCCCTCCTTCTATGAGGCTGGTCGACGAATGGTCTCCCACACCCGACGATGAAGCTGCCAAGAGCAATCAGAAGTAGGAATAGTGATGTAGTAATAAAAATAAAAGTAGTGTATTGTAGGTTGTACTATTGTACAATAGGTAGTGTATTGTATGTTGAGTAATGTATCCTGTTGTAAGAAAAATCGAGTCTGTACATTACTCTGTTTGGTAATGTAAATTGGATGGTTTTGTCTTTGGCATATAATATTTGTTTTTTTCAAATGATTGTTGCCACAAATGTCGTCCAAAACTCGATCCCAGGATGCAGCAGGACCCTCTAGTGGGAGGGAATCTACACCAAATCCGCCTCCTGTTCCTCCCACTCTGGCCGAGGCGATTGCCGCCTTGGTAAATGCAACCACAGATAACACCCGCTTCTTGAGAGAAATGGCGGGTCAGTAGTTTCAACAGCAAGGCGGGCGGGGTTATCAACAGGGCCCCGCGAAACTTCTTATTTGGACTTCTCAGAGACTCGTCCACCCCTGTTTGTGAAGGCTGATGACCCGTTAGAAGCCGACGAATGGATACGGGTCATTGAACAAAAAATCGGACTTCTGCGTTGTTCAGAGACCCAGAAGCCGTTATTTGCAGCCCAACAACTACGTGGCCCTGCCAGCACTTGGTGGGGGAATTTCATGGCCGTTCAACCAGCCAATCATCAAATAACCTAGGAGGAATTCAAAGTGGCCTTCTGTGAGCATTATATTCCGGAAGGAGTTCTGCACATGAAGCAAGAAGAATTCATGAAGCTCAGACAGGGTGGAGATACCGTCAATCAATATCTCAACAAGTTCAATCACCTGTCTCAATATGCAATCGATCAAGTAAACTCGGACCTGAAAAAGAAGAATTGCTTTATGAGGGGTTTAAATGATCGACTGCAAAGAAAAATGGCAACCTGCATAGATCTCACATATGGGAAAGCTGTCAGTACAGCCTTGGCTGTGGAAGCAAAATATGCAGGAGCCGGAAAATCTAAGGGATTTGGAGGTGATAGGCCTAGTCAGGGCCCGATGAAGAGGCAACGGTTTATTCTCCGGTCTTCTAACCAGAATCGTTCAAGTACACCATCCTTCCCTTTCAAACAGCCAATAATTATTCGTCCCAATAAAGCTCCTACTGCCCCAAGTCAGCCGGGTGCCCCAGGCACTCGATTCCCTGCTTTGCCAAGTTCTTCAACTGGGTGTTTCAACTGTGGCAAGTCTGGGCATTTTATCAAAGATTGCCCCTATCCAAAGCAGAATCAGCAAGGATCAGGGAATTCAGCTCAAGGCAAGGGAAATACTTCGGGCAAGAACACCAAGAAGACGGGACGTATATACTATACACAAGTGGCCACTACACCGGACGGGGAGCCGGTAATGATGGGTACGTTCCTCGTGGCCAATCATCCTGCAATCATTCTCTTTGATTCTGGTGCTTCGCATACCTTCATTAGCAAGAAATTTGTGGAGCAACATCACATTTCATGTCATGAATCAAAAGAAGGATTTAAAATTCACTCACCTGGGGGACAGATTTTTACTAGAGAAGTGGCCTATCAAGTGCCCGTAACCTTGGCCGGACGGGATTTTCTTACTAATATGATCGTTCTAAAAGGCCAGGATATAGATGTTATTCTGGGTATGAATTGGTTGGCCAAGTATAAAGCAATCCTCAACGCTGATCAAAGAATTATCAGGTTGAGTTATAATCAAGAAGAAATTCTTATACATATCCCCATTCCAACCCAAGCTACTGGCAGAGTGTATGAAGCCATAGTACCGGAAATCAAGGATATTCTGGTAGTGTGTGAGTTTCCCGATGTCTTTCCCGAGGATTTGTCGGGATTGCCACCTGAACGGGATGTAGAATTTGTAATTGAGCTAAAGCCCGGTACGGCTCCTATTTCTCGAAGATTGTACCGTATGCCTCCAAATGAGTTGGCAGAACTGAAGATTCAATTACAAGATCTCTTAGAAAAAGGATTTATCCGGCCAAGCTCGTCACCTTGGGGTTGTCCAGTTATATTCGTCAAAAAGAAGGATCAAACCTTACGGATGTGCGTGGATTATTGGCCCCTGAATAAGGTCACGATCAAGAACAAGTACCCTCTTCCGAGGATTGACATCTTATTTGATCAACTAACCGGGGCGAGGGTATTCTCCAAAATTGATCTCAGGTCGGGCTATCATCAGATCCGTATTCGGCCCGAGGACATACCGAAGACCGCGTTCACTACGCGATATGGGTTATTTGAATATCTGGTAATGTCTTTCGGATTGACAAATACTCCTGCCCATTTCACTTATTTGATGAACTCGGTGTTTATGCCCGAGTTGGACAAGTTCGTGGTGGTCTTCATCGACGATATTTTGATATATTCCAAAAATGAAGAGGAGCATGCTCAACATTTACGGATTGTATTGACGCGCCTGAGGGAACATCAGCTATATGCCAAGTTCAGCAAATGCGCGTTTTGGCTGGAGGAAATTCAGTTTCTAGGACATGTTCTATCTGCCAGGGGAATTGCGGTAGATCCTAGCAAGGTCAAGGATATTCTGGAGTGGAAACCCCCGACCACTGTTCATCAAGTCCGGAGTTTTCTTGGACTAGCTGGGTATTATCGCAGATTCATACCAGATTTTTCTAAGCTTGTGAAACCAATCACAAGTTTATTGAAAAATGATTGTAAATTTAATTGGTCTTCCAAGTGTGAAGAAGCCTTTGAGAAATTGAAGACATTATTAACCACTGCTCCGGTATTGGCTCAACCGGACATCACCAAGCCTTTTGATGTATATTGTGATGCGTCAGGCAGTGGACTCGGCTGTGTATTGATGCAAGAAGGCAGAGTGATTGCATATGCTTCAAGGCAGTTGCGCCGACATGAGGAGCATTACCCAACTCATGATCTGGAGCTAGCTGCTGTGGTTCATGCCCTGAAAATCTGGCGTCATTATCTACTAGGAAATGTCTGTCACATTTACACAGACCATAAAAGCTTGAAGTATATCTTCACCCAGTCAGAATCGAATATGAGACAAAGGCGATGGCTTGAGCTTATTAAGGACTATGAATTGGAAATTCATTATCACCCAGGCAAAGCCAATGTTGTGGCAGATGCACTTAGCCGTAAGGTTTCCTGCCACTGTCTTATGATGAAGAACTCTAACAATACTTTGTGTCAAGAGATGGAAAAGCTAAACCTGGGGATGGTCCAACAAGGAACCCTAAGTCAGCTAAAGCTGGAGTCAGTTCTCTTGCAAAGGATAATTGATGCTCAGAAAAATAATGAGGGTATGAAACACATTCGGGAAAAGATGAGGGCTGGAACAGCCAAATGTTTCAAAGAGGATGAGCAAGGCATTGTATGGTTTAATAACCGTATAGTGGTGCCGAAAAATGAAGAGATCCGCCAACAAATTCTTGATGAAGCACATCTTAGTCGCTATTCTATTCATCCCGGAAGCACTAAGATGTACCAAGATCTGAAACAACATTATTGGTGGACAAAAATGAAGATCGAGATTGCACGCTATGTGGCTAGATGTGACACCTGTAGACGTGTCAAGGCCATACACTTGAAAACCGCTGGTCCATTACAATCTTTGCCAATCCCAACATGGAAATGGTAAGACATAAGTATGGACTTCATTGTGGGATTGCCCAGGACTGCCAAAGGGTATGATTCTATCTGGGTTATTGTTGATCGACTCACAAAAATTGCCCACTTCTTACCTGTTAAGGCAAAGTACTCTGTGGCTACTTATGCAGCATTATACATTGCCCGTATTCTCAGTTTGCATGGGATTCCAAAAACTATAGTGTCGGATCGAGGATCACAATTTGTATCCAAATTCTGGGAGGAACTTCATAAGTCCCTGGGTACTAAGCTGCTCCACAGTTCGGCATATCATCCCCAAACCAGTGGACAAACTGAGAGGATTAATCAAATACTCGAAGATATGCTGCGGGCATGTGTCCTGGATTTCTCACAGAAATGGGATGAATGTTTGCCCTTAGCGGAGTTTTCATATAATAATAGCTATCAAGAAAGTATCAAGATGGCACCTTGAAGCTTTATATGGACGACGATGTCGTACTCCGCTAAATTGGTCTGAACCTGGTGAAAGGTATTTCTTTAGGCCTGATATGGTAAAAGAAACTGAAGAAAAGGTTCAGAAAATAATTCATAATATGAAGAAAGCCCAAGCTCGTCAGAAGAGTTATGCAGACAAATGGCGAATGCCCTTGTATTTTCTTGAAGGAGACTATGTCTACCTGAAGGTTTCACCAATGAAGGGGGTATCCCGTTTCGGGGTTAAAGGGAAGCTTGCACCCAGGTATATTGGTCCATTCCTGATATTAGAAAGATATGGGCCAGTAGCATATCGACTTCAACTCCTCGAGACATTGTCTGCTATACATAATGTGTTCCACGTGTCTCAATTGAAGAAGTGTCTTTGGATTCCTGATCGAACCATTAAAGTGACAGATGTTGTCCTTGAACCAGACTTGACATATTTTGAGCACCCTATTCGAGTCTTGGATCAAAAGGACCGGGTTACCCGGAGAAAAACTCTCAAGTTCTATAAGATACAGTGGAACCAACATTCTGAAGAAGAGGCTACGTGGGAAACGCAAGACTTTTTAAATAAGAATTTCCCAGGCTTTCTAGCCTCATGTAATTTGTAAAGTAAATTTAGTTATTGTAATAAAGGAGTGAACCCCACACCACCCCTGCCTTGTACCAAATATAAGGAAATAAAAATGTGACACATTTCCTTTTCCATTACTCACCCTAGGACTTTAAATCTCGGGACGAGATTCTTTTATGGGGGGAAGGATGTAACACCTCTGGTGTTACTGTAACTAAAACTTGAGCATGACATCATAAACATTGGCATTGCATATGTTTGACACACCTAGAGTGCATTCACTAGGTAAAAATTTCAAACAAGTGTATTGTTTTTGGTATTTTGCAAATAGACCCCTGGTTAAGGAATTTGACCCTGAATAGGAATTAATGGGGCAAAGCTTAACCCAAATAAAGAAAACCTAAAGATTTTAGGGGAATAGTCATAAAATGATCCCAAGACTTAAGTGGAGTTACATTTAGACCCCTAGGATACCAAAAATCTCAATTTGGACCCTAAGAAGCCCTAAGTCCAAACCCTAGGGACCTAAGTGCAAAATTAGTCCACTTTTGGACTAAAGTGCAAAAATCAAATCAAATGAGTATCTTAAGTTATTTGGGTCACTCATATGTGAATTTGCAATCCAAAACTTAAGATTTGGACTTAAGTGCAAAAGAGCCACACTTAACCCTTTTGGGTTAAGTCTGCATTTCAGTGATATAAACTCAACTTTGGAGCCTTGTATCTTTCAGAATATAGGATTTTTGCCCTAAGTCACCACATCAAAATTGTAGCCCAATTAAAGGTGAACAACTTTGCTTAAGAGTGGGAGCATTGTTGTTAAGGAAAAATTGGAAATAATCAAGCCTAAAGATAGGTTGTCAGGCTGATTCAGTCTGGAATTCAGAGTAACAGTGTAATGGGATGAACTTTGAGCTCTATTTTGAATGGGATCTAGTGACTTTTTGTGGGAGCATATTGTATCAAAGTTATAGATGAATTATAGCTCTACAACTTTGCTGCAGAAAGTTGGTATAGGTTTCACATAAAAATTGGAGAAAAATGACCCTGAAGTTGCTTTGTCAGCTGCTCTGATGAAGTGTTCCCCATGGTACAGTACACCACTGAAACAGATCAGCTCGCCAGCCAGCCCACCGCCGATGACCAATCCCACCGTGATTCGTGTCGTTGCCGTCCCAGCTTGTGCTCGGGATGGGCAGATAAGGACACACGGAAAAAGGTCCTCGCCGGCGGTGAGCTGGGGATCACTCCGGTGACTCCCCGTGGTTCTCTCTTCCTCTTTACGGTTGGAATAGATGTGCTCGCCGGTAACCGCCGCCTCCCGGCCGTGCACCGTGTGGCTTAGCCTTTCCACCGCATCGCCGTAAGCCTTAGCGACTCCCCGTTGATCGCCGGAGCAACTGCCACGCCTCTGGACACGTATTTACTGCGCTCAGGATTCTTCCTCATCTCCGGCCGCCCCTGCTATTCGCTCAAATTAAGCGCCACCGCCCCGGGGATCTATAAATTGACCCCGCAGTGAGCTTCACAACATCATTGCGCACCCAGCCACCACGTATTGCTAGCAATTGTTCACCCGAGCTCGCGAATTTCGAATTCGCCCCAAATTCACTTTCCGCCACCGTAGAATCAAGTTCACCGCGGCCAGCCCTTTTCAGGTTAGCTCATTGCTCTCTCTCCCTCGTTTAAGCATTCTCACCTGTCTACGATGCTTGCTGACCCGTCCAATTAGACTAGGGGTCCACTGATCGTCGGGAACGCATGGATCTTTGGTTCATCCGCACGCTCATCGTGGCCAGACCACCTTAGTTCACCATTTGTGCACTTAAGTTGGGGAAAATCCTCTCTGGGTCTTGAATTGGGTTTAATCCGAAGTTGGGCACCGGTCTTAGCTCCCTCCGGCCGGTCTAGCTCGTCGAAGTTGAGCTCTCCATGCCGAGCGCCGTCGTGGACCAGTCGGGGTAGAGAAATAGAACATCAGGGATCTCAGTGCAAGTTGTCAGTGACTGATTTAAATAGTAACTGAACTCGTTCCCTGTTAGCCGAAAACTCGAGGGTCTTTGTGCAAAGTTGCCAAGGCGCGGGCGCGCGCGTGTTTTCCTCTGATGTTGGGCTGTCCGGGCTGAAAACGGCCCAGGAACTATTCATTCTTTATCTTTTTCTTTTTCTAGCAGAACTCCAACAATTATAGAAAATTGTAGAAAAATCCTAAAATTGTGAAACCAATTTTCCTAGACTTCTTATTTTCCCTAGAATTTAAAAAAAATAGTTTCATGATTCTTAGTTTAAACAGGGAATTTTAGAGCATTTTAAGTAGTTTAAAGGAGTAGTTCTAGATTTTTAAAAGATAAATGGTAATCCCAAAAATGTTCAAAATTTTTATATGAGTTCCTTATATTATTTAGGAGCCTTAGTTATAATTTGGATTGATTTGGACTTTGTTTGATACTTAGAACACAAAACCAAACCCCCCCTGCCCTATGAACTCCTTTACCGACTCCGGAAACCCTAAGTTCTCAGAGTTTCGTGAAGGAGAGTTGTATTCAAGACTTAGATAATAAATCTTTATTATCTTTGCACTCTCATGAGCATCACATGGCATTCATTCTTATATATATATGGTTATGTTAGAACGCGAAGAAGAAGTGGAAGTCACCGAAGAAAGGACACCACCACCCTCGGATTCTCAAGCAGGCAACTGCTTCTACTTTGATATTTGTGGATCCGAGCCAGACTTACCTGTTAACGAAGGCAAGCCCCAGTGCATTTGCCACCTCCTTGATGTTTTAAATTCTTTCTCACCTGCTTGATGCATTAGGTGATAGGAGTTGTTTGATTAAACAATTCTTGCATTACCTTCCTTGATCTTGATTACTCTCTTTGACACCCTGATTTATGAAAGCTATTTACTATGCTTAGTATTGCTTTAGAAAAACAAAATGTTTTGTTTTTACAAAATGTGATGTGGCAAAAGTGGGTGGAATGTTTTGAAAATAAAAACTTGATGGTGGATCCATCATGGCCGTGATGGGTTCAACATCGGAAAAGATGTACCTCTGCCAGGTACCAGGTTTTTGGGTAAATGATTAAGCTGAGACCGGGCGGGTGACTTGCACGAGAAACAGAGTCTCGGTGTAGTGTCTCCGTCTGAGTCGATTAAGGACCGTCTCGATGTAGGCTTGCTGACCGAGGACCCTTTAACTGGTCACATGCCTCGTTATGGGTAAGCCTTGCCTCGGGCAGACTAAGGCCAGAATAAGATAACACGAAATGGGCATGGAGCGGTGGCGAGAGTAGCGTGTACCCTCCGTGGCAAGAGGCTGGACGGTGGTGTATCTATGCTCTCGGTTTGCGTGAACCTGATCTAGTCTTAAGAACCCCGGTGGCGGGTTGACATATGCAAGGGTTAAGTGCTACATATGTCGTGTGATTGGAGATCCTCAGCTGAGTATAATCGATTCGGATCGCCGTACCTTCGCGGTTATGAAGACTTGGTCACTGCCCTATACGTAGCAATCCACTAAAGATAAAGGAATTGATGAGAAACTGGCTAGTTCAGGACAAGTGTTTGAACTAGGTTAGCAAGAACTCTAGCTGCAGGTAATTTATTTAACCTGATAATAAAATCGGATTTTTAAGGATCCACTCATAGTAAGCTTTTCCACAAAACAGAGTCTTTGATTCTTGTTAAGCCTTACCTTGACTCCCTTATAACCAGCATACCCTTGAGAGTCTTTTCTTTAGTCGGGTAAGACTTAGTGAGTAATTCCATACTCAGGGTTTATTCCCTCGTTGTTTTTAGGTGAGGGAGCAGCAGATTTCTGTTGCTTTTGTACCAAGGTGGTTCCCCATGAAGAAAATCAGGAATGAAGATGCGGGAGGACATGGTCCTCCATAAGAAAATTTTATGTATAGACTCTTATGGGAGGAGTTTTTGCCTCCCTTGGTTATGTAATAATACTACTCTGCACTCGTTTATATTTCTGGTCTGTAATAAGTAACTTAATCTTACTTTTTAAATAAATGTAAGTTTATGTAATCACTTCCACATTTCGATATCTCCGATGTTCTGTAATGTCTGCAAGACGGGTGAAACGTTCCTGGAAAGGTAAGGAAAGATACCGAACTTATCAAGTGATTCAGGAACATCTACGGGGTTGTCTGATGTCTGTTGGACAAGGACAACCGTAGGTGGGCCTAATGACTTGGAAGGTTCCGTCACAAGATGGGTAGTCTCCAGCAACCTTTCCAGCCCGGGACGGTGCTCCCCGGGAGTCTTGAGTTCATGTCCCTCGACGGCAGCTACGACATGATACTCCTTCCTCCGCCGCGCGACAGCGACAATGGCGGCCGACAACCCGCCCGCCGGCGGCGGAATTGACGACGTCTTCCCCACGTGGCGGAAGAACAACATTCGGGTTTGTCCCGTCGCCTCCTCCGTCGACAGAGCAGGAGGCGGGGCAACCAAGGCCAAGCAGGAGGCGGCACCTCGTCGGCTATCGAGCGAGTCGACGGCGCCGGTGCCCCAACGGGGGACACGTCGAGCGTCGCCCCCGCGTCTGAGACGAAGACGAGCGTTGTTTCCCCGCGACACGCCAACTCCAAGCGGACGGACGACGCCAGCACGCTCGCAAAGGACTTGTTGGGCGTCACCCTCGTACCCAAGACGACGGTGCAGTCTGCCCCTGACGCGACTTCGTCACCGCCCGTCGACCAGGAGGTACCGACCAATTCCCATCTCGTGCCTTTTGGATTCAGCCTCGACCCACCAAGCGGCTTCGCTTTGGTGGAAGCCTTCATAGAGGCATGTCCAAACCCTCTGGGGTACAGTATGCGGTCACCCTGGGACCGGCTGACAGCCGTCTCGACCTACGGGCCCTCGGATTCCGAGGAAGATGACGAGCTCGACTTCTGTTGGGATTTCTCCGGACTTGGTAACCCCAGTGCCCATGCGGGACTTCATGACCCCATGCGACTACTGCCTTTCCGACTGTTCCGACGGTAGCCGCAGCTTCGGCGACGAGGGCTGCGGCCCAAGTCGTGAATGTTTCCACGTCGATCTAGGGGGTCCCGGTGAAGGCAACCATCTTGGTATACCGGAAAACGGTGATCCCCCTAGGCCTGCGCCTCGCGTTGACATCCTTCGGGAGCTAGCTATGGTCCCAGTCCCTGCGGGGGGTCAGGACACATGGCTCAAGCAAATCCGCGAGATGCAGGCCAGGCTCGATGAGGGAGCAGGAACACTTGAGCCGTTCCGCCGGGACATCGGGCAGGAATGGGCAGGCCAAGCTCCGGCCGGAGAAGCGCGTCATCTACACCAGGGCATCCAGCATCGCATCACCGACGATGTCAGGGCGAGACCGCCACTGGCTTCCAGTGGGGTCGGCCAGAACCTGGCTGCAGCGACAATACTTCTCCGCGCGATGCCGGAGCCATCAACCACCGAGGGGCGGCGCATCCAGGGAGAGCTCAAGAATCTCCTGGAGGACGCTGCGGTCCGACGGGCCGAAAGCGCTGCCTCCCAAAGGCAGGGGTACCCCTCGGAGCATCGCGCCGTGACTTCCTAGTTCGTGCGGGAAGCCTTGGTCCACACCGGGCGCATGCGCAACACAGCGCCTGCGGCCCCGGGACGCCTCGGCAACGAGCACCATCACCGCAACCGTCGAACCCACCTCGACGAGAGGGTGCACCGAGGCTACCACCCCAGGCGTGGGGGACGCTACGACAGAGAGGAGGATCAGAGTCCCTCGCCCGAACCACCCGGTCCGCAAGCTTTCAGCCGGGCCATACGACGGGCGTCGTTCCCGACCCGGTTCCGAACCCCGACTACCATCACAAAGTATTCGGGGGAAACGAGGTCGGAACTGTGGCTCGCGGACTACCGGCTGGCCTGCCAACTGGGTGGAACGGACGACGACAAACTCATCATCCGCAACATCCCCCTGTTCCTCTCCGATACCGCTCGAGCCTGGTTGGAGCACCTGCCTCCGCGGCAGATCTCCAACTGGGACGACCTGGTCCAAGCATTCGCCGGCAACTTCCAGGGCACGTACGTGCGCCCTGGGAACTCCTGGGATCTCCGAAGCTGCCACCAGCAGCCGAGAGAGTCTCTCTGGGACTACATCCGGCGATTCTCGAAGCAGCGCACCGAGCTACCCAACGTCACCGACTCGGATGTCATCGGCACGTTCCTTGCCGGCACCACCTGCCGCAACCTGGTGAGCAAGCTGGGTCGCAAGACCCCCACTAGGGTGAGCGAGCTGATGGACATCGCCACCAAGTTCGCCTCTAGCCAGGAGGCGGTGGAGGCCATCTTCCGGAAAGACAAGCAGCCCCAGGGCCGCCAGCCGGAAGAGGCCCCCGAGGCGTCCGCTTAGGCGGCACCAAGAAGAAAGGCAAGAAGAAGTCGCAAGCGAAACACGACGCCGCCGACGCAGACCTTGTCGCCGTCGCTGAGTACAAGAACCCTCGGAAACCTCCCGGGGGCGCCAATCTCTTCGACAAGATGCTCAAGGAGTCGTGCCCCTATCATTAGGGGCCTGTCAAGCACACCCTTGAGGAGTGCGCCATGCTTCGGCGCCACTTTCACAAGGCTGGGCCACCTGCGGAAGGTGGCGGGCCCGCAACGACGATAACAAGGAGGATCACAAGGCAGGAGAGTTCCCCGAGGTCCACGACTGCTTCATGATCTACGGCGGGCGAGTAGCGAACGCCTCGGCTCGGCACCGCAAGCAAGAGCATCGGGAGGTCTGCTCGGTAAAGGTGGCGGCGCCAGTCTACCTAGACTAGTCCGACAAGCCCATCACCTTTGACCAGGGCGACCATCCCGACCGCGTGCCGAGCCCGGGGAAATACCCGCTCGTTGTCGACCCCGTCATCGGCAACGTTAGGCTCACCAAGGTCCTCATGGACGGAGACAGCAGCCTCAACATCATCTACGCCGAGACCCTCGGGCTCCTGCGGATCGATCTGTCCTCGGTCCGGGCAGGCGCGGCGCCTTTCCACGGGATCATCCTCGGGAAACGCGTCCAGCCCCTCGGACAACTCGACCTACCCGTCTGCTTCAGGACTCCCTCCAACTTCCGAAGGGAGACCCTCACGTTCGAGGTGGTCGGGTTCCGAGGAACTTACCACGCAGTGCTGGGGAGGCCATGCTATGCCAAGTTCATGGTCGTCCCCAACTACACCTACCTAAAGCTCAAGATACCGGGCCCCAACGGGGTCATCACCATCGGCCCCACGTACCAACATGCATACGAATGCGACGTGGAGTGCGTGGAGTACGCCGAGGCCCTCGCCGAATCCAAGGCCCTCATCGCCGACCTGGAGAGCCTCTCCAAGGAGGCGCCAGACGTGAAGCGCCATGCCGGCAATTTCGAGCCAGCAGAGACGGTCAAATTCGTCCCTCTCGACCCCAGCAACGACGTCTCCAAGCAGGTCCGGATCGGCTCCGAGCTTGATCCCAAATAGGAAGCAGTGCTCATCGACTTTCTCTGCGCAAACACCGACGTTTTCGCGTGGAGTCCCTCGGACATGCCTGGCATAACGAGGGAGGTCGCCGAGCACTCGCTGGATATCCAAGCCGGAGCCCGACCCGTGAAGCAGCCTCTGCGCCGGTTCGACGAAGAAAAGCGTAGAGCCATAGGCGAGGAGATCCATAAGCTGATGGCAGCAGGGTTCATCAAAGAGGTATTCCATCCCGAATGGCTTGCCAACCCTGTGCTTATGAGAAAGAAAGGAGGGAAATGGCGGATGTGTGTAGACTACACTGGTCTGAACAAAGCATGTCTGAAAGTTCCCTATCCTTTGCCTCGCATCGATCAAATCGTGGATTCCACTGCTAGGTGCGAAACCCTGTCTTTCCTCGATGCCTACTCAGGGTATCACCAAATCAGGATGAAAGAGTCCGACCAGCTCGCGACTTCTTTCATCACACCATTCGGCATGTACTGCTACGTTACTATGCCGTTTGGTTTGAGGAATGCGGGTGTGACATACCAAAGGTGCATGAACCACGTGTTCGGCCAACACATCGGTCGAACGGTCGAGGCTTACGTCGATGACATCGTAGTCAAGACGAGGAAAGCCTCCGACCTCCTTTCCGACCTTGAAACAACATTCCGGTGTCTCAAGGCAAAAGGCGTAAAACTCAATCCCAAGAAGTGCGTCTTCGGAGTACCCCGAGGCATGCTCTTGGGGTTCATCGTCTCTGAGCGGGGCATCGAGGCCAACCCGGAGAAAATCTCGGCCATCACCAACATGGGGCCCATCAAGTACTTGAAGGGCGTATAGAGGGTCATGGGATGCCTTGCGGCTCTGAGCCGCTTCATCTCGCGCCTCGGCGAAAGAGGCCTACCCCTGTACCGCCTCTTAAGAAAGGTTGAGTGCTTCACTTGGACCCCTGAAGCCGAGGAAGCCCTCGGGAACCTGAAGGCGCTCCTCACGAACGCGCCCATCTTGGTGCCCCCCCCGCTGTCGGAGAAGCCCTCTTGATCTACGTCGCCGCTACCACTCAGGTGGTCAGCGCTGCGATCGTGGTTGAGAGACAAGAAGAGGGGCATGCATTGCCCGTCCAGAGGCCGGTCTACTTCATCAGCGAGGTACTGTCCGAGACCAAGATCTGCTACCCACAAATTCAGAAGCTGCTGTACGCGGTGATTCTGACGCGGCGGAAGTTGCGACACTACTTCGAGTCTCATCCGGTGACTGTGGTGTCATCCTTCCCCCCTGGGGAAATCATCCAGTGCCGAGAGGCCTCGGGTAGGATTGCAAGGTGGGCGGTGGAAATCATGGGCGAGACAATCTCGTTCGCCCCTCGGAAGGCCATCAAGTCCCAAGTCTTGGCGGACTTTGTGGCTGAATGGGTCGACACCCAGCTTCCAGCGGCTCCGATCCAACCAGAACTCTGGACCATGTTTTTCGACGGGTCGCTGATGAAAACAGGAGCGGGCGCGGGCCTGCTCTTCATCTCACCCCTCGGGAAACACCCCCGCTACGTGTTGCGCCTCCATTTCCCGGCGTCCAACAACGTGGCCGAGTACGAGGCTCTGGTTAACGGGTTGCGCATCGCCATCAAGCTAGGGGTCCGACGCCTCGACGCTCGCGGTGAATCGCAGCTTGTCATCGACCAAGTTGTGGCGGAACTGCCCGAATTATTCCAACTTAAGTGCCCAAGCCCTGCCTTAGAGGCTAGACCACACTTAAATGGGAATAACCCGTCAATCCCTCGGATCTAGTCCGACACGGCCACTGACAGGATCAAGTACCACAATCTCACTCGATGGTGAGTCACAGAGCAAATACAATAAAGCATAAAACCATGCATGGAAGAGTGTTAAATTATTACATCATCATTGACATCATCGGAGTTTTTGCAAAAGTGACCATCATTGTTTTGAAGTGCAGCGGAAATAAACTAACGGTAAATAAATAGAGAGATGGGGAAGCCTGTCCCATCACTCCTCATGCTCCTCCTCGGCCGAGGCGGGGTCCCACTCGACAGTCCAACCCGGTGGCAGGGTGGATGGCCAAGTCACTCCAGCAGCCATTTCCTCCAGAGAACCTGTAAAAAATTGTGCCAGAAGCAAGGCTGAGTATACTAATACTCAGCTAGACTTACCCGGTGTGAGGAGTCTATACTCCTCTACCTCTAGACATGCAGCTGTTTGGCTGTGGGGTTTGGTTGCCAAAAGCACTAGCTGAGTTTCTAAATCAAGATTTTAACTTTGTCAAGATTAAGTGTGACTCTCTTAAGGCTAAAAGTGTACTATCTACTCATACATAGTAGCAAGCATTTTTAGCAATCAATATCTTGTATCATCTTATCACAGTTCCACTTGTTACTCAATGTAGCAGCATGGATCAAGCAGTCTCATTAGCTGCGAGAAGCAGACGATTCGAATCGAGTTTTTATCCTTGCAAGGTAAACTTAAACACACGACGTGGCGAGGCACTCCGTCCCCACACACATCAGCCGTCCCCATCGATTCCCTGGCAACAGATCAGGGCTCACCGCCTTGGCGTACAATGCCTCACTGACCCCGACTGGCCGTCGTGCAATGACCGCACTTGTACCCACCATAACCGGAATGGGAGACTACGTCTCAGGTCGCGTGAGGGGATATGTCTGTGGGCAGGTTCACTCAGGTACTAGGCTTACCGATTTACCATATTTCTTGGCATGTGCTTAGTACGTTCAAACGCTTGACTCACGGTACCACACCTTAATCCTTAATCAACTTTTTATCCCGTGAACAACCAATCCCCATGGATTGTTGCCCACAACCAACATCAATATGATAAGAAAGTGGATACAGCCAATTCCTGACCTCGCGCGAGTGCTAGAAAAATCACTCGACTTCTACCGAGATCCTAATTAATAAAGAAGCTACTCGACCTAGCATACTAGTATTCATCTCAATAGGATTCCTGAGATCATGCAACTAGGGTTCAAAACAACTCCTACACTTAAGTGCACAAACAATCCTACAATCATTAAGTGTAGTAAAATAGCATAAATAACAGGTTATGCATAAAATCGGGGCTTGCCTTCCAAAGCAGTGGCAGGCAGGTCCTCTGGTGCAGGCTCTGGTGCTGGATCTGGGGCAACCTCCTGGGCAGCTCCTTGCTCCGGCACGAGGATGTACTCTCCGTCAGCAAGATTACAGTCTATCAAAATGCAATGAACATGTATGTCATGATTATGCAAGATTTAAGAACATGAAGCTACAGAAACTAAGTTAAGAATTAACTTAGGGTTCCTTGGCTATGTGGGTCTCCTAGTGGTTTATATTTATCACTTTATATTTAAGTTTTTATTTGGGGTAAACAAGGAGAATTGGTATTGCATTGTATATTTCTAATTCAGGGAACAATTTACAAGGGTCTTAGGAGGATACTAATTTCCATTGTTCATTTTCCTCTCTTTAGTGTTCATTTATGAATTCTAGTGGGGTTTGAACTACCAAGGTGAATTAACTATTTTCAATAATTCTACAAAAATTACAGTGGCTTGCCCTTGGTCAATATGGCCTGTCTTAAGAATATGGGATTCAAAATAAAAAGGCTAGGCTGTCTACAAAAATAACAAAAAGTGGTGCAATTAAGCCACTTTGCACTACAAGTCCTCTATTAAAGTGGGTCCTGACCTAAGGGTTATTTTTGTTGGCCTCTAACAGTGATAATAAGCTCTTGTACCAAAAATGACAGAGAGCCACATGATGGTTATTTAATGGTGGATTTCTAAAGTTTGGTGCAAAAAGGGTGTTTAGAACTAACTTGTCATTTGAAAAATATCAAACAACAGATTTCAGATTTTTCCTAAGTTCTTATTATCAAAACATTAGTTATCCTAAGGTTTGGGGAGGTTTCACCTTAGGGTCATTTTTGTAGGGTTTTTCTAAGTTATCCTTATTTTATTAATTTAAAAGGTATCCTTCTTATTTTACACTACAACAGGGTATGATATATTTTTCCAGTGAAATACATTGACTAAGTATCTCAACAAAAATAGGGGTGCCCTCTGGTTTATTATTTATGTCACTTTTTCTATTTTTCTTAACCTTAAGCATATTATGGAATAAGGGGTAAAAACTAACTTAATGCAGTGGACAGAGGGGTTTAACATTTTTAACTAGGTCAGTAGGTAGATATAAACTTCTCCAAATTTTTCTAACCCTAGTTAAATAGTACAACCATTTTTCTTGCTATTATTAAGCTTTTGGTCCAAACTATAATTAAATCAGAACCTTATATTTTTCTATAGTACCTATGGGGTTTTATATTTTTCTTGGATAGGTTACATTATTTAGAGTCTGGCAAAATTGGTTTGACCAAATTTGGATAAACCAAACAGAAGTTATGGGTTTTTAAAGTTTCTGTTTGAATTTAAATCAGGTTTTAATAAGGTTTTTCTGAAAAAGCAGTTTGCGCCGAGGTCCCTGGGTTTAAACCGAATCAAACCTCGCAGATCTACCCTCGCGCCACTATTCCCCTGAGTCTCTGACATTTCACTTAACCCCCTGGCTTTCTCTCCCTCTCACCCGCGGTCCTTCCCCCAACTGAAACAGTAGCCGCGGAGGAGAAAAGGATGGCACGGCTTACCGGCGGCGAGGGAGGTCCGGCGAGGTGGTCAGTGACGTTTGGGAGGTCGCGACGGTCACGTCGATGTGCGGGTCGTCGCCGGAGGTGGTCGGAGCTACCTTGGCCACGAACACAGGCGGCGGGGGTCGTCGGCGGCGCCTGCTCCGGCCAAACCACGGCGGTATAGTTCAATTAGGGTGCACGAGGAGCTTCACGGGGTGACACAGAGGCCATGCGCGCATTGAATTGGAAAACGGTGCAGGGGCTTACCCGGTCCACGTGCGCCGGCGGGTTCTTGAACTCCGGTGAGCACGATTTGGCTACTCCGGTGACGCGGGTCCTCGGGTCAAGCTTGAGCAAGTCTCACGGCCTCACCAGGAAGCTGTCTGGGGGCTTGGATCGAACGGAGGAGGACGGGAGAGGGGTTGGCCACGGTGGTTGCTCTCGGGCGGCACTGGCGGGTCGCGGGGAGGTCGCCGGAGGCAATGGCTGGCTCGGGCAAGTCAGGCGAGGTACGAAGGAGGCAATGGGGAAGGCAGCCGAGCACTGGGGCGGGTTTTATAGCCGTGGCGCGGGCGTGGTCACGGGCGGCCGCGGGCGCACGGGGGTTCGCGCAATGGCGTGCTCTGAGCACGCTCCCGGATGCCAGCTCGCGTCGAACACGTGGAAGGTTGCTTCTGCCAAGGTTCAACGGCCGATTTGAGCGCCATAGCGTGCGTATCTTGGCAAAGTCACTGTGTACGGTCACTTCTCTGCTCCAAATCCTATCCTTTTGCTGTGAGTTCCAAGTCGAGATATGGTCAGGGCAGGGAGATAGAGAGGGAAGAAGTTTGCTGTGTCAGCTGGGTCCAAACCGAGACAAAAGGGGTGTCAAGTCATGTCTAGCGCCCTAGGGTAGGTGTCATCTCTTGCCAGGGTGTTCTAGGGTTAATTTGGTGCCATTTTGTCAATTGGGTCGACAGGTTTTGAAAAGGGGATCAAGGTGAACATGTGGAGTCTTTGCTCAAGGGTTAGGTTCTATACTTAGGCAAAATCTGAATTTCTCCCTTGTGTCCAACCTCTGGTGATCTTTTTAGGACTTTTCTGAAAACTTTTTGGGGGTACTTCCTTACTATTAATTGTAGGTTATTAAGTATATTACAACTTTTATATTTGGCCCAACCCATGATCATGATGTTTACATGATCTTTTGATCATGGCTTCAATTAGGGTTCTTATTGCCTATGGAGGTTTTGCTCTAGGGTTTTGGGAGATCCCCACTTAGATGTGCATGATAAGCTAGGGCAGGACATCCAAGGTGGGTTACACTTGCTTAGGACCTAGAATTCCAAGTTTGGTATATTTTGCCCACTTAAATCTTCATGTGATAATGGGTAAACAGTGGTAACCCTGGGGTGAACACCCTGAGTAACACCTAGGGTGTTACAGCCCTCCCCCCTTAAAGGAATCTCGTCCCGAGATTTCAGGTAGAGTCCCTTGGAGGGATGCTTGAAGGTGTGTTGGTGCTACTTTCCCCTTATACTCAGGTTTCACCTTTTAACTGCTCTTCGAATGTCATCCTCTTTGCAACTTCAGAAGGAAGCCCTTCTTAAGTTAAATCCACAACTTAGACTATCCTTGTTATCTAAGTTTTTCTTATAATTGACTTCAAAGGGCAGGTGGGGGTGGGGTTTTTGGGGTTACGTACCGACTCCTTTGGGCAGAAAGTCGGGGAAGCGAGAGCGTAGAAAATCCTCCGTCTCCCATGTAGCTTCTTCTGCTGAATGATGACTCCACTGAACCTTATACATTTTGATTGATCTTGCCCGAGTGGTTCTCTCCTTTTGATCCAGTACCTTGATGGGGTACTCTTGGTAGGACAAGTCTGGTTCTATTTCAATGTCTGGTTCTGGTAGCACTTCAGTGGGTAAGCGAACACATTTCCGCAGCTAAGATACATGGAACACATTGTGAATTGCTGACATACAGGGTGGCAATTCCACTTGGTAAGCTACGGGTCCGCAACTTGCCTTGATCTTATAGGGTCCAATGTAACGAGGGGCTAATTTGCCCTTGATCCCGAATCTCTGGACACCCTTGGTTGGTGATATCTTAAGATAGACATGATCTCCCACCTCAAACTGTAGAGGCTTCCGCCTCTTGTCATGATAACTCTTTTGCCTGGCCTGAGCAGCTTCTAAGTTCTTTTTGATAATTCTAACCTTTGCCTCTGCTTCAAGCACAAAATCTGGCCCAAAAACTTCCCTTTCTCCCGCTTGAGACCAATTTAGCGGGGTTCTGCATCTTCTCCCATACAAGGCCTCAAAAGGTGCCATCTTTAGACTGGACTGATAGCTGTTATTGTAAGAAAACTCCGCCAAAGACAGACACTTGTCCCAATCCTTTTCATAATGTAGTGCACATGCTCTTAACATATCTTCTAAAATCTGGTTCACCCTTTCTGTTTGACCATCTGTTTGGGGGTGGTATGCTGAGCTTCGTATGACCTGGGTTCCAAGTGATTCCTGTAATTGCTCCCAAAATCGTGCCACAAAAGGTGCTCCTCGGTCGGAGACTATAGTCCTTGGTATCCCATGCAGACGAACTATCTGGTCGATGTATATCTCCGCATACTTCTCCGCCCGGTGGGTGGTGTGCACTGGCAAGAAATGAGCAGTCTTGGTCAATCTGTCCACAATAACCCATATAGAATCATGGTGCCTAGAGGTATTGGGTAATCCTACTATGAAGTCCATGCAAATGTCCTCCCATTTCCAAGATGGTATGGGAAGGGGTTGCAAAGGGCCTGCGGCCTTCAAATGACTAGCTTTTACTCTCTGGCAAGTGTCACACTCGGAGATGTACTTGGCAATTTCCCTCTTCATTCTGGTCCACCAATATAACGATCTGAGGTCATGGTACATCTTGTTGCTACCAGGGTGTATGGAAAATTTGGAAAGGTGAGCTTCATCCAGTATCTTCTTTCTGAGCTCAGGGTCCTTGGGAACAACCAATCGATCTCCAAACCATAAAATTCCCTTGCTGTCCTGACGGAAACACTTGTATTTTTCTGCCTTTTGCTTGAGCATATCTTTGATAACCTGAACACCCTTATCCCCAACCTGTGCCCTGGCTATCTGTTCTTGCAATGTGGGCTCCACCGAGATATAGCTTAGGTCGCCCGAGGAAACAACTTCCAGGTTCAGCTTGCACAACTCATCACACAGGGTGGTGACTTTTGCATCCATGTTCATGCAATTGCACTGGGCCTTTCTACTCAAAGCATCAGCCACAACATTGGCCTTGCTAGGGTGGTAATGTACTTCCAAATCATAATCCTTGATTAACTCTAACCATCTCCTTTGCCTCATGTTCAGGTCTGCCTGAGTGAAGATGTATTTGAGACTCTTGTGATCAGTGTAAATGTTACAGTGAGCTCCCATCAAGTAGTGTCTCCATAACTTGAGGGCATGAACTACTGCCGCCAACTCCAGATCATGTGTCGGGTAGTTCTGCTCATGGGGTCTGAGAGCTCGGGAAGCATAAGCAATAACTCGATTATCTTGCATCAAGACACAACCTAATCCGGTACTAGAAGCATCACAATAAACTTCAAATGGCTTGGTATTGTCTGGTTGGGCTAGCACCGGGGCTGTTGTCAAATGTTGCCTCAAGGTATGAAAAGCATCTTCACACTTTTGGCTCCACTCAAATCTGACTCCCTTCTTCAACAATTCAGTCATTGGCTTGGCAATTCTGGAGAAATCCGGAATAAATCGTCGGTAATACCCTGCCAATCCCAGAAAACTCCGAATCTGTCTCACTGTAGTCGGAGGTTTCCAGTCCATCACTTCTTGCACTTTCTCAGGGTCAACTGATATCCCATTCTGAGAAATTTTGTGACCCAAGAATTTAATCTCCTTCAGCCAGAACTCACACTTAGACAACTTAGCATACAGCTGATGGTCACGGAGTCTCTGAAGTACAGTATGCAGATGTTTAGTGTGCTCAGCTTCATTCTTGGAATAAACCAGAATGTCATCGATGAAAACGACCATGAACTTGTCTAACTCTGGCATGAATACTGAGTTCATCAAGTACATAAAGTAAGCCGGGGCATTGGTCAGCCCAAAAGACATCACCAAAAACTCATAGAGCCCATATCTGGTAGAGAAAGCCGTCTTGGGAATGTCACTGGCACGGATCTTAATCTGATGGTAGCCTGAGCGAAGGTCTATCTTGGAGAATACCTTGGCTCCCACCAACTGATCAAACAGAACATCAATGCGGGGTAACAGGTATTTGTTCTTGATAGTCACCGCATTGAGAGGGCGGTAGTCAACACACATCCTCAAACTCTCATCCTTTTTCTTCACGAATAAGGCGGGACATCCCCATGGTGAAGTACTTGGACGAATAAACCCCTTGTCCAACAATTCTTGCAATTGTTTCTTCAATTCTGCCAATTCCGCGGGAGGCATCCTATAGGGTCTCTTGGAGATAGGAGCAGTCCCGGGTTGCAATTCGATGGCAAACTCAATATCTCGATCAGGTGGCATCCCTGGCAATTCATCCGGAAACACATCCGGGTAGTCACAGACCACTGGGATCTTTTCCACTGGGGATTCTACCATAACAAAGGCACAAGATCGGGTACAACCTTGATCGGGCAAATATAATGTGGTTTCACCACAGGTTGGTGAGTGCACTTCGATGGCCCTAGCTGCAATGTCAATCACTACCTGATGTTTGGTCAACCAATCAGTCCCCAATATGATATCCACACTATCCAGTCCCAAGATAAGAAGGTTGGTTTTAATTATCAAACTACCAAACTTTAGAGGCACATTCTTGTTGATTTGATAAGTGGCAACTCTGCCTCCGGGTGTTGAAATTGTAATGCCCCCATCGGTATGGTGAAAGGGCAACTGGCATTTGGCACTAAACTTGGCACTGATAAAACTATGTGAAGCACCGGAATCAAAAAGAATAATAGCGGGAAAATTCAAAACTGTAAAGATACCAGTCATGACGGGTGCTCCCTCTGGAATGTCTGCCATGGTAGTGAAGTTCAGCTTGCCCTGCCTCACTTGCACCTTCTGTCTCTTGCCTTGGTTCTGATTGACATTCTGCCCCTGCCTCTGCTGGTTTCTGGGGCAATTCTTGGCATAATGCCCAGTGCTGCCACAAGTGAAGCACCTGTTGTCATTGGCCTGACGGTACTGCTGCTGCTGCTGGTTGCTCCTCTGAGCGGGAAATTGGGTGCGGTTGGGTGCCTGCTGCTGCTGTGGTGGTCTGATCACCCATCTCCCTTGCTACTGCTGAGGTCCCTTGCTCTGCGTGTCAGACACAATCCTGAAGCGTTGTGGCTGAGTTGAGGGTCCTGCCACAGGGGTCTTCCTCTTCTTCTCTGCCTGTCGAGCTAAGATGCAGTCCTCCTGGGAGATAGCCATGTTGACCAACTCATTGTAACTGTTGGCCCTGACGGTGTTGAGACGGTCACGGAGCTTGGTGCTGAGCCCCCGTCTGAACCTGTCTCGCTTCTTCTCATCCGTGTCTGCATGGTATCCAGCATACTGGCACAAATCATTAAAGGCCTGGGCATATTGCAACACTGTCCTGTTGCCCTGAGTGAGTGCCAGAAACTCATTGAGCTTCCGGTCCATGATGCCAGCGGGGATGTGGTGTCCTCTAAAAGCTGCCTTGAACTCCCTCCATTCCACCTCTCTACCTTCTGGCTGCATGGCAAGAAAATGGTCCCACCAAGTCCTTGCGGGTCCGCGAAGCTGCTGGGTGGCGAACCTGACCTTGGCGACCTCTGAGCAAGCTCCATGGAGCAGTGGGAATTTGGATTCCACCACCCTCAACCACACATCTGCATCAAGCGGGTCCTCCGCCCTGGTAAACAATGGGGGCTGAGTACTGAGAAACTCCTGGTAGGTGGCAGCGACGGGGTGACGCTGATGGTCTCCACCATAATGCTGAGGTGGTGGCTGACGCTGAGCTAGCTGTCTCAGGATCTCATTCTGCTGGGCCATGAGCTCCTGCAGAGTGGGAGGCGGTGGCGGTGGAGGAACGTGCTCATTCTGGCCACGGCGCGCTCTCCCAGCCATCTGAAAAATCACATGGTTGCTTAAATACACATCTCCAAGTTTAAGGTTTAAACACGGTAGGGGAGTTGTAGCAATTTAATAGATCCCGACATAAACCAAAAGCATAAACTTTCCGTTCAAATTTAAACTGCCATTAATCATCCCCGAACCTCCAAAAGAGTTTAACATGGTTACAACAATGATCCAAAAGACTCAACTCTACCTAGCCTAGTACCCTAAGGGTGCAAAAGCTAAGCTAGCGGCAAGGAGTCCAACTATTTCCAACCTCTAGTATTATCCCTGGCATCTAGTGAGCGAACGAGGCAACGCTTGACTCGGGGGAAGGTGGTCTCCCTGAGCCAGCGGTGTCTACACTGGAAGCAGGCTCCTCCCCTCCCTCGATGTCAACATCCTCGTCAGCCTCCTCATCATGGATCTCTTGGTGATGCATGTCTAGGTGCTCATTTGCTTCTGCTAGCTGCTGCTGAGTGTTGAGGAGCTGATCTTAGAGAACCTCGATGGTGTTCTCCCGGGTGCCCACTAGCTCCTCCAACTCATGAATCTCATCAGACAGCTGCTCCACTTGCAAATCTTTTTCCACCAGCTCCTGGGACAGGTCCACCACGAGCTCCTCCCTGTTGTCCAGGGTGATCTTGGTTGCCTCTAGTAGTGCCATCAAATGAGACATGGCCTCCCCACGCATCACTTGCAGACGATACAGAGCGTTCATGCATCGTACCGACAAGTGAGCGGTGTGGCCTGGGTAGAGAGCCCAGATGTCCTTGGCATGCTCCACCCGATCCTTCCACATCGGGTCGTCCTCCTTTTCCGCGGGGAACAACCCAATGGGGTGGGTAGCCAGCTCCAAGGGATGAAATCCGCAGAAAGTAGTCAATCCATGCAGAGCGATTGCCTCGATCGTGTCCTCCGCTCGGTATCCGAAAGACTCGGAGTCCAAGGAGCGCCAGCCTGGCTGCAGGGAATGAGGCTCCAAGGTCATCCTCACCCTACAGCGAGGCACCCGGTGCTTCTCGAACTGCTGCACTGCGTACTGAGGGGGTGTCAAGTATCCCGCCCCCTGAAGTACTTCCCACAAGATGCGGGGAAAGCCCTCTCGTGCAAGTCCGTCTGTGTGGGTCAGTGCATTTCCGTCATCGGAGGATCCGTGGGAAGTCATCTGTGTACGGTTAAGCGTAAGTGAAAGAAAAAGAATTACAAAAAGAACAAGGAAAATAAAACTCAGTCTGTCTCTAGTTAAAAGAAAAAGGCACTGGGGACCTAGCTGGTTGTTATCTTGTTTTTAAGTCTTTTTACTCAGTTACCCATTTGCTTAATTATGAATGCATGCATGCTCGTCCTGAACGACCTCTCCAGAAGATAAAAGGAATAGGGAAGAACTCCCATCCTTTAAAAGTGGCCTATAGGGCCTAGTCACTTAGCCACCTAGCTACCCTTCTATTATCCTAAGGCTTCACGTCCTAGGTCTATCCTGCTCGTCCTATGATCTATCCAACATTGTTTCTATCAAATTTTACTTTAGAAAAGGGATGGCATTTATGGTTTATTGATTCCTCTGTGGTGGTACAAGCTCCGATACCAGCTGTGGCGGAACTGCCCGAATTATTCTAACTTAAGTGCCCAAGCCCTGCCTTAGAGGCTAGACCACACTTAAATGGGAATAACCCGTCAATCCCTCGGATCTAGTCCGACACGGCCACTGACAGGATCAAGTACCACAATCTCACTCGATGGTGAGTCACAGAGCAAATACAATAAAGCATAAAACCATGCATGGAAGAGTGTTAAATTATTACATCATCATTGACATCATCGGAGTTTTTGCAAAAGTGACCATCATTGTTTTGAAGTGCAGCGGAAATAAACTAACGGTAAATAAATAGAGAGATGGGGAAGCCTGTCCCATCACTCCTCATGCTCCTCCTCGGCCGAGGCGGGGTCCCACTCGACAGTCCAACCCGGTGGCAGGGTGGATGGCCAAGTCACTCCAGCAGCCATTTCCTCCAGAGAACCTGTAAAAAATTGTGCCAGAAGCAAGGCTGAGTATACTAATACTCAGCTAGACTTACCCGGTGTGAGGAGTCTATACTCCTCTACCTCTAGACATGCAGCTGTTTGGCTGTGGGGTTTGGTTGCCAAAAGCACTAGCTGAGTTTCTAAATCAAGATTTTAACTTTGTCAAGATTAAGTGTGACTCTCTTAAGGCTAAAAGTGTACTATCTACTCATACATAGTAGCAAGCATTTTTAGCAATCAATATCTTGTATCATCTTATCACAGTTCCACTTGTTACTCAATGTAGCAGCATGGATCAAGCAGTCTCATTAGCTGCGAGAAGCAGACGATTCGAATCGAGTTTTTATCCTTGCAAGGTAAACTTAAACACACGACGTGGCGAGGCACTCCGTCCCCACACACATCAGCCGTCCCCATCGATTCCCTGGCAACAGATCAGGGCTCACCGCCTTGGCGTACAATGCCTCACTGACCCCGACTGGCCGTCGTGCAATGACCGCACTTGTACCCACCATAACCGGAATGGGAGACTACGTCTCAGGTCGCGTGAGGGGATATGTCTGTGGGCAGGTTCACTCAGGTACTAGGCTTACCGATTTACCATATTTCTTGGCATGTGCTTAGTACGTTCAAACGCTTGACTCACGGTACCACACCTTAATCCTTAATCAACTTTTTATCCCGTGAACAACCAATCCCCATGGATTGTTGCCCACAACCAACATCAATATGATAAGAAAGTGGATACAGCCAATTCCTGACCTCGCGCGAGTGCTAGAAAAATCACTCGACTTCTATCGAGATCCTAATTAATAAAGCAGCTACTCGACCTAGCATACTAGTATTCATCTCAATAGGATTCCTGAGATCATGCAACTAGGGTTCAAAACAACTCCTACACTTAAGTGCACAAACAATCCTACAATCATTAAGTGTAGTAAAATAGCATAAATAACAGGTTATGCATAAAATCGGGGCTTGCCTTCCAAAGCAGTGGCAGGCAGGTCCTCTGGTGCAGGCTCTGGTGCTGGATCTGGGGCAACCTCCTGGGCAGCTCCTTGCTCCGGCACGAGGATGTACTCTCCGTCAGCAAGATTACAGTCTATCAAAATGCAATGAACATGTATGTCATGATTATGCAAGATTTAAGAACATGAAGCTACAGAAACTAAGTTAAGAATTAACTTAGGGTTCCTTGGCTATGTGGGTCTCCTAGTGGTTTATATTTATCACTTTATATTTAAGTTTTTATTTGGGGTAAACAAGGAGAATTGGTATTGCATTGTATATTTCTAATTCAGGGAACAATTTACAAGGGTCTTAGGAGGATACTAATTTCCATTGTTCATTTTCCTCTCTTTAGTGTTCATTTATGAATTCTAGTGGGGTTTGAACTACCAAGGTGAATTAACTATTTTCAATAATTCTACAAAAATTACAGTGGCTTGCCCTTGGTCAATATGGCCTGTCTTAAGAATATGGGATTCAAAATAAAAAGGCTAGGTTGTCTACAAAAATAACAAAAAGTGGTGCAATTAAGCCACTTTGCACTACAAGTCCTCTATTAAAGTGGGTCCTGACCTAAGGGTTATTTTTGTTGGCCTCTAACAGTGATAATAAGCTCTTGTACCAAAAATGACAGAGAGCCACATGATGGTTATTTAATGGTGGATTTCTAAAGTTTGGTGCAAAAAAGGTGTTTAGAACTAACTTGTCATTTGAAAAATATCAAACAACAGATTTCAGATTTTTCCTAAGTTCTTATTATCAAAACATTAGTTATCCTAAGGTTTGGGGAGGTTTCACCTTAGGGTCATTTTTGTAGGGTTTTTCTAAGTTATCCTTATTTTATTAATTTAAAAGGTATCCTTCTTATTTTACACTACAACAGGGTATGATATATTTTTCCAGTGAAATACATTGACTAAGTATCTCAACAAAAATAGAGGTGCCCTCTGGTTTATTATTTATGTCACTTTTTCTATTTTTCTTAACCTTAAGCATATTATGGAATAAGGGGTAAAAACTAACTTAATGCAGTGGACAGAGGGGTTTAACATTTTTAACTAGGTCAGTAGGTAGATATAAACTTCTCCAAATTTTTCTAACCCTAGTTAAATAGTACAACCATTTTTCTTGCTATTATTAAGCTTTTGGTCCAAACTATAATTAAATCAGAACCTTATATTTTTCTATAGTACCTATGGGGTTTTATATTTTTCTTGGATAGGTTACATTATTTAGAGTCTGGCAAAATTGGTTTGACCAAATTTGGATAAACCAAACAGAAGTTATGGGTTTTTAAAGTTTCTGTTTGAATTTAAATCAGGTTTTAATAAGGTTTTTCTGAAAAAGCAGTTTGCGCCGAGGTCCCTGGGTTTAAACCGAATCAAACCTCGCAGATCTACCCTCGCGCCACTATTCCCCTGAGTCTCTGACATTTCACTTAACCCCCTGGCTTTCTCTCCCTCTCACCCGCGGTCCTTCCCCCAACTGAAACAGTAGCCGCGGAGGAGAAAAGGATGGCGCGGCTTACCGGCGGCGAGGGAGGTCCGGCGAGGTGGTCAGTGACGTTTGGGAGGTCGTGACGGTCACGTCGATGTGCGGGTCGTCGCCGGAGGTGGTCGGAGCTACCTTGGCCACGAACACAGGCGGCGGGGATCGTCGGCGGCGCCTGCTCCGGCCAAACCACGGCGGTATAGTTCAATTAGGGTGCACGAGGAGCTTCACGGGGTGACACAGAGGCCATGCACGCATTGAATTGAAAAACGGTGCAGGGGCTTACCCGGTCCACGTGCGCCGGCGGGTTCTTGAACTCCGGTGAGCACGATTTGGCTACTCCGGTGACGCGGGTCCTCGGGTCAAGCTTGAGCAAGTCTCACGGCCTCACCAGGAAGCTGTCTGGGGGCTTGGATCGAACGGAGGAGGACGGGAGAGGGGTTGGCCACGGTGGTTGCTCTCGGGCGGCACTGGCGGGTCGCGGGGAGGTCGCCGGAGGCAATGGCTGGCTCGGGCAAGTCAGGCGAGGTACGGAGGAGGCAATGGGGAAGGCAGCCGAGCACTAGGGCGGGTTTTATAGCCATGGCGCGGGCATGGTCACGGGCGGCCGCGGGCGCGTGGGGGTTCGCGCACGAGCGTGCTCTGAGCGCGCTCCCGGATGCCAGCTCGCGTCGAACACGTGGAAGGTTGCTTCTGCCAAGGTTCAACGGCCGATTTGAGCGCCATAGCGTGCGTATCTTGGCAAAGTCACTGTGTACGGTCACTTCTCTGCTCCAAATCCTATCCTTTTGCTGTGAGTTCCAAGTCGAGATATGGTCAGGGCAGGGAGATAGAGAGGGAAGAAGTTTGCTGTGTCAGCTGGGTCCAAACCGAGACAAAAGGGGTGTCAAGTCGTGTCTAGCGCCCTAGGGTAGGTGTCATCTCTTGCCAGGGTGTTCTAGGGTTAATTTGGCGCCATTTTGTCAATTGGGTCGACAGGTTTTGAAAAGGGGATCAAGGTGAACATGTGGAGTCTTTGCTCAAGGGTTAGGTTCTATACTTAGGCAAAATCTGAATTTCTCCCTTGTGTCCAACCTCTGGTGATCTTTTTAGGACTTTTCTGAAAACTTTTTGGGGGTACTTCCTTACTATTAATTGTAGGTTATTAAGTATATTACAACTTTTATATTTGGCCCAACCCATGATCATGATGTTTACATGATCTTTTGATCATGGCTTCAATTAGGGTTCTTATTGCCTATGGAGGTTTTGCTCTAGGGTTTTGGGAGATCCCCACTTAGATGTGCATGATAAGCTAGGGCAGGACATCCAAGGTGGGTTACACTTGCTTAGGACCTAGAATTCCAAGTTTGGTATACTTTGCCCACTTAAATCTTCATGTGATAATGGGTAAACAGTGGTAACCCTGGGGTGAACACCCTGAGTAACACCTAGGGTGTTACAGCCCTCCCCCTTAAAGGAATCTCGTCCCGAGATTTCAGGTAGAGTCCCTTGGAGGGATGCTTGAAGGTGTGTTCGTGCTACTTTCCCCTTATACTCAGGTTTCACCTTTTAACTGCTCTTCGAATGTCATCCTCTTTGCAACTTCATAAGGAAGCCCTTCTTAAGTTAAATCCACAACTTAGACTATCCTTGTTATCTAAGTTTTTCTTATAATTGACTTCAAAGGGCAGGTGGGGGTGGGGTTTTTGGGGTTACGTACCGACTCCTTTGGGCAGAAAGTCGGGGAAGCGAGAGCGTAGAAAATCCTCCGTCTCCCATGTAGCTTCTTCTGCTGAATGATGACTCCACTGAACCTTATACATTTTGATTGATCTTGCCCGAGTGGTTCTCTCCTTTTGATCCAGTACCTTGACGGGGTACTCTTGGTAGGACAAGTCTGGTTCTATTTCAATGTCTGGTTCTGGTAGCACTTCAGTGGGTAAGCGAACACATTTCCGCAGCTGAGATACATGGAACACATTGTGAATTGCTGACATACAGGGTGGCAATTCCACTTGGTAAGCTACGGGTCCGCAACTTGCCTTGATCGGGCACGCTGCTCCGAGGATGCGGTTTGGGCCACGGCTAGGTCTACCGCAAGGGCTCCGGCCCGAGCAGATGCCTCGGCTAACTGGACTCCAAGAGCCTCAGCCCGGCTTTCAGCCTCGGCGGCCCGGCCCCGAGATTGGTCCCGCTCGCCGATGACCTGGCCAAGCTCCAACTGCTGCCGCTGCGCCTCTCCGTGTGCCGCTGCTGCCTCTGCTCCCAGATCGACACAGAGCAACCGAAGGTCCGCCACCTTGACGCTCCGTTGGGAGAGGCGCTCGGTAGCCCCGACAAGCGTGGTCCTCAGGGACCGCAGCGAACCCCAGACATCGGTCTCGCGGCGGATGAACGACGACTTGGCGGCGCTCAGATCTGTCAGATCCTGAGGAAAGGAAGCGGGGCGTCACGAAGAATGCCTTGGTCACGTGAAAGGTATGCTTAAAATCATTACCTGGAGGATCTTGGGAACGTCCCTGCAAAGGACCTCCAAGGTCGACCGAAGCGACCCCACCGTTGCCTCGACACACTCATGAAGCCCGTCCCAAGACTGCTCCTCTCGCTCATCGTCAAGAACGAAGAGGGGATCCGAAGCCCCACTGGTCCAGAACCGGAGCGACTGACGCCGCCCGTCGAGACTGTGCCGCGCGGGGACGAGGTTGCCGCTCCCTAGGATGGGTCACGGTTCTGCGCCCCCCCCCCTCCTCCGAGGCATCAAGTAGCGACGCCTCGGCCATCTCAGCGTCGGCGGCGACGGGTGGCTCCATGGCCAGAACGGCCACCACCTCGACAGAAGCCAGTGCCAGCGCCGGCAACGCGTCTGGTGGGCTCGAGGCCGCAGCCGCGCCAGCAGTCTCCCTCGGCACGACGGCCGCCTCGATGGAGGAGTCGGCCTCGGGAGCTCGCCCCGCGGCAACTTGTGCCGACTGAACCCCCTGCTTGGGGGCACCTTGTGTAGAGGCCAGCCGGCCGCCGAGGCCTAGTGCGGCACTAGCTGCAGAAGCTGGCGCTGTCTTAAGGGCTTTTCGGGGAGCCAGACCGGTCGAACCGTGCCTCCGTTTGCTGGGAAGAAAGGGAAAAAGCAGGATCAGGACACACGAAGAAGGCGCCAGAACAGAAGTATCCTCAGATACTTACCCACTCCGGGCCACGACCAATCGTGCCTGCGGGGAGGCCCCTCGAGCCTTGGCCCCTGAAAGTCGCCTAGAGGGGGGGTGAATAGGGCGAAACTGAAAATCACAAAAATAATCACAACTACAAGCCGGGTTAGCGTTAGAAATATAATAGAGTCCGCGAGAGAGGGCGCAAAACAAATCGCAAGCGAATAATAAAGTGAGACACGCGGATTTGTTTTACCGAGGTTCGGTTCTCTCAAACCTACTCCCCGTTGAGGAGGCCACAAAGGCCGGGTCTCTTTCAACCCTTCCCTCTCTCAAACGGTCCCTCGGACCGAGTGAGCTTCTCTTTCTCAAATCACTTGGGAATCAAACTTCCCGCAAGGACCACCACACAATTGGTGTTTCTTGCCTCAATTACAAGTGAGTGTTTGATCACAAGAAAGAAAGCCAAAGAAAAAAAAAGGCGATCCAAGCGCAAGAGCTCAAATGAACACTACAAATCACTCTCTCTAGTCACTAGGGCTTTGTATGGAGTTGGGAGAGGATTTGATCTCTTTTGGTGTGCTTTGCAATGAATGCTAGCTCTTGTATAGTGGTTGGAAGTTGGAAAACTTGGATGCAATGAATGGTGGGGTGGTTGGGGTATTTATAGCCCCAACCACCAAACTTGACCGTTGGTGGAGGCTGTCTGTCGTATGGTGCACCGGACAGTCCGGTGCACACCGGACATGTCCGGTGCCCCCGCCACGTCATCAATGCCGTTGGATTCTGACCGTTGGAGCTTCTGACTTCTGGGCCCGCCTGGATGTCCGGTGCACACCGGACATCACCTGTTCATTGTCCGGTGCGCCAGTATGGGCGCGCCTGACTTCTGCGCGCGCAGAGCGCGCATTAAATGCGACGCAGGTAGCCGTTGGCGCCGAAATAGCCGTTGCTCCGTGGTTACACCGGACAGTCCGGTGCACACCGGACATGTCCGGTGAATTATAGCGGAGCGGCTGCTGCGCGAACCCGAGGCTGGCGAGTTGAGGAGGCCGCGCTTCCTTGGAGCACCGGACAGTCCGGTGAATTATACCGAAGCGGCCTGAGAAATTCCCGAAGGTGGCGAGTTCGAGTTGGAGTCCTCTGGTGCACCGGACACTGTCCGGTGGCGCACCGGACACTGTCCGGTGTACACCGGACAGTCCGGTGCCTCCAGACCAGAGGTGCCTTCGGTTGCCTCTTTGCTCCTTTGTTGAATCCAAAACTTGATCTTTTTATTGGCTGAGTGTGAACCTTTTGCACCTGTATAACTTATACACTAGAGCAAACTAGTTAGTCCAATATTTGTGTTGGGCAATTCAACCACCAAAATTATTTTAGGGACTAGGTGTAAGTCTAATTCCCTTTCAATCTCCCCCTTTTTGGTGATTGATGCCAACACAAACCAAAGCAAATATAGAAGTGCATAATTGAACTAGTTTGCATAATGTAAGTGCAAAGGTTGCTTGGAATTGAGCCAATATAAAAACTTACATGATGCGCATGGATTGTTTTCTTTATTTTTGACATATTGGACCACATTTGCACCAAAAGTTTTGTTTTTGTAAACTCTTTTGTAAATTCTTTTCAAAGTCCTTTTGCAAGATAGTCAAAGGTAAATGAATAAGATTTTGCAAGACATTTTCAAGTTTTGAAATTTTCTTCCTTTGTTCAAAATGCCTTCCCTTTGACTAAACAAAACTCCCCCTCAAATAAAGTCTCCTCTTAGTGTTCAAGAGGGTTTTAAGACAACAAATTTGAAAATACTACTTACTCCCCCTTTAGAACACAAAGAGATACCAATTTTGAAATTTACCAATTGAGAATCATCAATTTTAAAATTAGGGTGGTGGTGCGGTCCATTTGCTTTGGGCTCATATTTTCTCCCCCTTTGGCATGAATCGCCAAAAACGGATACTTTGAGTGAGATATAAGCCCTTATAAGTACTTTCTCCTCCTTTGGTCATAAAATAAATGAGTGAAGATTATACCAATGTTGGAGAGTGATGCGGAGCTACGGCGAAGGATGAGTAGTAGAGCGGAGTGGAAGCCTTTATCTTCGTCGAAGACTCCAATTCCCTTTCAATATACCTACGACTTGGTTTGGAATATACTTGAAAACACATTAGTCATAGTATATAAAAGAGACATGATCAAAGGTATTATTATGAGCTATGTGTGGAAGATTAGCAAAAGAAATTCCTTGAATCAAGAATATTAAGCTCATGCCTAAGTCTGGTAAAAGATTGTTCATCAAGTGGCTTGGTAAAGATATCGGCTAATTGATCTTTAGTGTTAATGTATGAAATCTCGATATCCCCTTTTTGTTGGTGATCCCGAAGAAAATGATACCGAATGGCTATGTGTTTAGTGCGGCTATGCTCAACGGGATTATCCGCCATGCGGATTGCACTCTCATTATCACATAGAAGAGGAACTTTGGTTAATTTGTAACCGTAGTCCCGCAGGGTTTGCCTCATCCAAAGCAATTGCGCGCAACAATGGCCTGCGGCAATATACTCGGCTTCGGCGGTAGAAAGAGCGACCGAATTTTGCTTCTTTGAAGCCCAAGACACCAAGGATCTTCCCAAGAACTGGCAAGTCCCCGATGTGCTCTTTCTATTAATCTTACACCCCGCCCAATCGGCATCCGAATAACCAATCAAATCAAAAGTGGATCCCCGAGGGTACCAAAGCCCAAACTTAGGAGTATAAGCCAAATATCTCAAGATTCGTTTTACGGCCGTAAGGTGTGATTCCTTAGGGTCGGCTTGGAATCTTGCACACATGCATATGGAAAGCATAATGTCCAGTCGAGATGCACATAAATAAAGCAATGAACCAATCATCGACCGGTATACCTTTTGATCCACGGACTTACCTCCCGTGTCGAGGTCGAGATGCCCATTTGTTCCCATGGGAGTCTTGATGGGCTTGGCATCCTTCATTCCAAACTTGCTTAGAATGTCTTGAGTATACTTTGTTTGGCAAATGAATGTGCCCTCTTGGAGTTGTTTGACTTGAAATCCTAGAAAATACTTCAACTCCCCCATCATAGACATCTCGAATTTCTGTGTCATGATCCTACTAAATTCTTCACATGTAGATTTGTTAGTAGACCCAAATATAATATCATCAACATAAATTTGGCATACGAACAAATCATTGTCAAGAGTTTTAGTGAATAAAGTAGGATCGGCTTTGCCGACTTTGAAGCCATTTGCAATAAGGAAATCTCTAAGGCATTCATACCATGCTCTTGGGGCTTGCTTGAGCCCATAAAGCGCCTTAGAGAGCCTATAAACATGGTTAGGGTACTCACTGTCTTCAAAGCCGGGAGGTTGCTCAACATAGACCTCCTCCTTGATTGGTCCATTGAGGAAGGCACTCTTCACGTCCATTTGATAAAGCTTGAAGCCATGGTAAGTAGCATAGGCCAATAATATGCGAATTGACTCAAGCCTAGCTACGGGTGCATAGGTTTCACCAAAATCCAAACCTTCGACTTGTGAATACCCCTTGGCCACGAGTCGAGCTTTGTTCCTTGTCACCACACCATGCTCGTCTTGCTTGTTGCGGAAAACCCACTTGGTTCCTACAACATTTTGATTAGGACGTGGAACTAAATGCCATACCTCATTCCTTGTGAAATTGTTGAGCTCCTCTTGCATCGCCATCACCCAATCGGAATCTTGAAGTGCTTCCTCTACCCTGTGTGGCTCAATAGAGGAAACAAAAGAGTAATGTTCACAAAAATGTGCAACACGAGATCGAGTAGTTACCCCCTTATGAATGTCGCCGAGGATGGTGTCAACGGGGTGATCTCGTTGTATTGCTTGGTGGACTCTTGGGTGTGGCGGTCTTGGGTGTTCATCCTCCTTGTCTTCATCATTTGCATCTCCCCCTTGATCGTTGTCGTCATTTTGAGGTGCCTCATCTTCTTGATCTTCTTGTTCAACATCTTGAGCTTCATCCTCAATTTGAGTTGGTGGAGATGCTTGCATGGAGGAGGATGGTTGATCTTGTGCATGTGGAGGCTCTTCGGATTCCTTAGGACACACATCCCCAATGGACATGTTCCTTAGCGCTATGCATGGAGCCTGTTCTTCACCTATCTCATCAAGATCAACTTGCTCTACTTGAGAGCCGTTAGTCTCATCAAACACAACGTCACAAGAAACTTCAACAAGTCCTGAGGACTTGTTAAAGACTCTATATGCCCTTGTGTTTGAGTCATATCCTAGTAAAAAGCCTTCTACAGTTTTAGGAGCAAATTTAGATTTTCTACCTCTTTTAACAAGAATAAAACATTTGCTACCAAAAACTCTAAAATATGAAATATTTGGCTTTTTACCGGTTAGGAGTTCATAGGATGTCTTCTTGAGGATTCAATGAAGATATAACCGGTTGATGGCGTAGCAAGCGGTGTTAACCGCTTCGGCCCAAAACCGATCCGGTGTCTTGTACTCATCAAGCATGGTTCTTGCCATGTCCAATAGAGTTCGATTCTTCCTCTCCTCTACACCATTTTGTTGTGGAGTGTAGGGAGAAGAGAACTCATGCTTGATGCCCTCCTCCTCAAGGAAGCCTTCAATTTGAGAGTTCTTGAACTCCGTTCCATTGTCGCTTCTAATTTTCTTGATCCTTAAGCCGAAATCATTTTGAGCCCGTCTCAAGAATCCCTTTATGGTCTCTTGGGTATGAGATTTGTCCTGCAAAAAGAACACCCAAGTGAAGCGAGAATAATCATCCACAATAACTAGACAGTACTTACTCCCGCCGATGCTTATATAAGCGATCGGGCCGAATAGGTCCATGTGTAGGAGCTCCGGTGGCCTGTCGCTAGTCATGATGTTCTTGTGTGGATGATGAGTACCAACTTGCTTCCCGGCTTGGCATGCGCTACAAATCCTATCTTTCTCAAAATGAACATTTGTTAGTCCTAAAATGTGCTCTCCCTTTAGAAGCTTATGAAGATTCTTCATTCCAACATGGGCTAGTCGGCGGTGCCAGAGCCAACCCAAGTTAGTCTTAGCAACCAAGCAAGTGTCGAGTTCAGCTCTATCAAAATCTACCAAGTATAGCTGACCCTCTAACACTCCCTTAAATGCTATTGAATCATCACTTCTTCTAAAGACAGTAACACATATATCAGTAAATAGACAGTTGTAGCCCATTTGACATAATTGGGATACGGAAAGCAAATTGTAATCTAAAGAATCTACAAGAAAAACATTGGAAATAGTATGGTCAGGTGATATAGCAATTTTACCCAATCCTTTGACCAAACCTTGATTTCCATCCCCGAATGTGATAGCTCGTTGGGGATCTTGGTTTTTCTCATATGAGGAGAACATCTTTTTCTCCCCTGTCATGTGGTTTGTGCACCCGCTGTCGAGTATCCAACTTGAGCCCCCGGATGCATAAACCTACAAAACAATTTTAGTTCTTGACTTTAGGTACCCAAACGGTTTTGGGTCCTTTGGCATTAGAAACAAGAACTTTGGGTACCCAAACACAAGTCTTGGAGCCCTTGTGTTTGCCCCCAACAATCTTGGCAACTACCTTGCCGGATTTGCTAGTAAGCACATAAGATGCATCAAAAGTTTTGAATGAAATAGCATGATCATTTGATGCATTAGGAGTTTTCTTTCTAGGCAACTTGGCACGGGTTGGTTGCCTAGAGCTAGATGTCTCACCCTTATATATAAAAGCATGGTTAGGGCCAGAGTGAGACTTCCTAGAATGATTTTTCCTAATTTTGCTCTCAGGATAACCGGCAGGGTACAAAATGTAACCCCCGTTATCCTGAGGCATGGGAGCCTTGCCCTTAACAAAGTTAGACAAGTTCTTAGGAGGGGCATTAAGTTTGACATTGTCTCCCATTTGGTAGCCAATGCCATCCTTGATGCCAGGGCGTCTCCCATTATAGAGCATACTTCTAGCAAATTTAAACTTTTCATTTTCTAAGTTATGCTCGGCAATTTTAGCGTCTAATAATGCTATATGATCATTTTGTTGTTTAATTAAAGCCATGTGATCATGAATAGCATTGATATCAACATCTCTACATCTAGTACAAATAGAAATATGCTCAACATTAGATGTAGAGGGTTTGCAAGATTTTAGTTCAATAACCTTAGCATGTAATAAATCATTTTTAGTTCTAAGGTCGGAAATAGTAGCTTTGCAAACATCAAAATCCTTAGCCTTAGCAAGCAATTTTTCATTCTCAATCTTAAGGCTAGCAAGAGACTCATTCAATTCCTTAATCTTAGCAAGCAAATCATCATTATTTCTAAGATTGGGAATTGAATCAATGCAAACATGAGAATCAACCTTAGCAATTAAATTAGCATTTTCATTTCTAAGGTTGGCAATAGTGTCATGGCAAGTGCTTAGCTCACTAGATAATTTGTTACATTTTTCTATCTCTAGAGCATAAGCATTTTTAACCTTAACATGTTTCTTGTTTTCCTTGATTAGGAAGTCCTCTTGGGAGTCCAAGAGATCATCCTTTTCATGGATGGCACCTATTAGCTCATTTAATTTTTCCTTTTGTTCCATGTTAAGGTTGGCAAAAAGGATACGCAAATTATCTTCCTCACCACTAGCATTATCATCACTAGAAGATTCATATTTAGTGGAGGAGTTAGATTTAACCTTCTTCCTTTTGCCGTCCTTTGCCATGAGGCACTTGTGGCCGACGTTGGGGAATAGAAGTCCCTTGGTGACGGCGATGTTGGCGGCGTCCTCGTCGAAGGAGGACTCGGTGGAGCTCTCGTCGGAGTCCCATTCCCGGCAAACATGGGCATCGCCGCCCTTCTTCTTGTAGTACTTCTTCTTTTCTCTTCTCTTTCCCTTCTTGTCGTCACCCCTGTCACTGTCACTAGACATAGGACATTTTGCAATAAAATGACCGAGCTTACCACACTTGTAGCAAACCTTCTTGGAACGGGATTTGTAATCCTTCCCCTTCCGTTGCTTGAGAATTTGCCAAAAGCTTTTGATGATTAAGGCCATCTCCTCATTGTCGAGCTTGGAGGCGTCAATTGGTTGTCTACTTGGTGTAGACTCCTCCTTCTTCTCCTCCGTTGCTTTGAAGGCCACCGGTTGCGCCTCGGATGTGGAAGGTTCATCAAGCTCGTTGATCTTCTTTGAGCCCTTAATCATGCATTCAAAGCTCACAAAATTCCCGATAACTTCCTCGGGGGTCATTAGTGGATATCTAGGATTACCACGAATTAATTGAACTTGAGTGGGGTTAAGGAAAATAAGAGCTCTTAAAATAACCTTAACCACCTCGTGGTCATCCCACTTTTTGCTCCCGAGGTTGCGCACTTGGTTCACCAAGGTCTTGAGCCGATTGTACATATCTTGTGGCTCCTCCCCTTGGCGAAGATGGAAGCGACCGAGCTCCCCCTCGATCGTTTCCCGCTTGGTGATCTTGGTGAGTTCATCACCCTCGTGCGCCGTCTTGAGTAGGTCCCAAATCTCCTTTGCGTTCTTCAACCCTTGCACTTTGTTGTATTCCTCCTTGCTTAGAGAGGCGAGGAGAATGGTTGCGGCTTGGGAGTTGAAGTGCTCGATTTGGGCCACTTCGTCCGTGTCATAATCCTCATCCCCTATTGATGGTACCTGTGCTCCAAACTCAACAACATTCCATATACTTTTGTGGAGTGAGGTTAGATGAAATTTCATTAAATCACTCCACCTAGCATAATCTTCGCCGTCAAAAGTTGGCGGTTTGCCTAATGGAACGGAAAGTAATGGAGTATGTCTAGATGTATGGGGATAGTGTAAGGGGATCTTACTAAACTTCTTGCGCTCTTGGCGCTTAGAAGTTACGGACGGTGCATCGGAGTCGGAGGTGGATGTTGATGAAGTGTCGGTCTCGTAGTAGACCACCTTCCTCATCCTCTTGTCGCCTTTCCGATGCGACTTGTGAGAAGAAGATTTTTCCTTCTTCTCTTTGTGGTGAGAAGAGGAAGATCTTTTCTCCTTCCGTTTGGAGGAGCCCTTCTTCTTCTCCCTCCTCTTGGTGCGGGACTCTTCCGATGAAGTGCTCCCTTGGCTTGCAGTGGGCTTGTCGCCGGTCTCCATCTCCCTCTTGGTGTGATCTCCCGACATCACTTCGAGCGGTTAGGCTCTAATGAAGCACCGAGCTCTGATACCAATTGAAAGTCGCCTAGAGGGGGGGTGAATAGGGCGAAACTGAAAATCACAAAAATAATCACAACTACAAGTCGGGTTAGCGTTAGAAATATAATAGAGTCCGCGAGAGAGGGCGCAAAACAAATCGCAAGCGAATAATAAAGTGAGACACGCGGATTTGTTTTACCGAGGTTCGGTTCTCTCAAACCTACTCCCCGTTGAGGAGGCCACAAAGGCCGGGTCTCTTTCAACCCTTCCCTCTCTCAAACGGTCCCTCGGACCGAGTGAGCTTCTCTTTCTCAAATCACTTGGGAATCAAACTTCCCGCAAGGACCACCACACAATTGGTGTTTCTTGCCTCAATTACAAGTGAGCGTTTGATCACAAGAAAGAAAGCCAAAGAAAAAAAAGGCGATCCAAGCGCAAGAGCTCAAATGAACACTACAAATCACTCTATCTAGTCACTAGGGCTTTGTATGGAGTTGGGAGAGGATTTGATCTCTTTTGGTGTGCTTTGCAATGAATGCTAGCTCTTGTATAGTGGTTGGAAGTTGGAAAACTTGGATGCAATGAATGGTGGGGTGGTTGGGGTATTTATAGCCCCAACCACCAAACTTGACCGTTGGTGGAGGCTGTCTGTCGTATGGTGCACCGGACAGTCCGGTGCACACCGGACATGTCCGGTGCCCCCGCCACGTCATCAATGCCGTTGGATTCTGACCGTTGGAGCTTCTGACTTCTGGGCCCGCCTGGATGTCCGGTGCACACCGGACATCACCTGTTCATTGTCCGGTGCGCCAGTATGGCGCGCCTGACTTCTGCGCGCGCAGAGCGCGCATTAAATGCGACGCAGGTAGCCGTTGGCGCCGAAATAGTCGTTGCTCCGTGGTTACACCGGACAGTCCGGTGCACACCGGACATGTCCGGTGAATTATAGCGGAGCGGCTGCTGCGCGAACCCGAGGCTGGCGAGTTGAGGAGGCCGCGCTTCCTTGGAGCACCGGACACTGTCCGGTGTACACCGGACAGTCCGGTGAATTATACCGAAGCAGCCTGAGAAATTCCCGAAGGTGGCGAGTTCGAGTTGGAGTCCTCTGGTGCACCGGACACTGTCCGGTGGCGCACCGGACACTGTCCGGTGTACACCGGACAGTCCGGTGCCTCCAGACCAGAGGTGCCTTCGGTTGCCTCTTTGCTCCTTTGTTGAATCCAAAACTTGATCTTTTTATTGGCTGAGTGTGAACCTTTTGCACCTGTATAACTTATACACTAGAGCAAACTAGTTAGTCCAATATTTGTGTTGGGCAATTCAACCACCAAAATTATTTTAGGGACTAGGTGTAAGTCTAATTCCCTTTCAGCCCCCACGGGCACCGCCGAGGTTTGCCCCGCTACCGGCTTCGGGACCATCCCTGCCTCGGGCACCCAGGGCACCGAAGGGACGGTCCGCCTAGGTGCGGACATAGCAACCCGAGGATCGGCCTCCTCTGCTGCCGGCACGGACAACGGCTCTAGGGGCATAGGCGGGACGGCCTGACTCCCTGGGGTCACCTCAGCTACCTAGGCCAAGGGGTCAAAACCCCCCTCGGCCTGCCCCTGTTCTTCGGGTCGGGACCCTGATGCCCCCGCCTCGGATACCGACAACACCGGCCCACTCGGGGGCTGGCTCGACGACCCCTGGCCCAGCCTCAGATCTGGGTTGAGGCCAAGGCGGGCGGCCATGTCGTCGTCTTCATCATCATCGTCGTCATCATCATCAGGTGTCTCCGGCGACAACTCCCTCGGGAGCCCGTCCCTCTCCTACCGTCGACGACGCTTCTCCAAGGCGTCCCGAGCCCGCATCCGCTCGCGGGCCCGAGCCTTCTTCGTGTCCTTCTTCTCCTTCTTCCTCTCTGCAGCAACCCTCCGTGCGGCTCGGTCCACCGCGTCCTCCGGGACCGGTGGCAGGGAAGGCTTGTGAGACCCCAGCTCCTGGAGACGAACGAAAGGTCTCGGCTGAGAGGACCAGGGGCAATCCGACACAAGAAAGAAGGAGGAGCGGACACTCACCAGGGACATGCACCCGCACTCGGGACGCATCGGAAGCTGGGTGAGGGCGCCAACGTCTAGCTTCCCTACCGTACCGGCCACCCGCCTGTGGAGGTCATCGGCGGAGAGGGGGACCGAGGACATCTACGAACCCTCCAAGCCGACCCCCGGCGTCATCTCCGAAAGTAGAAGTCGTCGCTCTGTTAAGGGGAGCACCCTCTGGCGATGGATGGCGGCAACCACCCTCGCAGCGGTGAGCCCTCCCTTTCGCAGCTTCTCCAAGGCCTCCAGAAGGGGCTGAAGATTCTTCTGCCTCTCGCGCGAGGCCCCATAGCGCCAATGGCTGCCGGCAGCGGTCACCACTCGTTGAGAAAACAACGGGAGCCTCCCATCATCATTCTGGAGGTAAAACCACCTGTGCTGCCACCCCTTATTCGAAGACGCAAGGATGGCGGGGATGTACTACTGCGCACGCGCTTGCCTCAACTGGAGGATGCAGCCACCAGCCCGCACCGCCATGCGGACCCTCTTCTCCCCCGTCGCCAAGGCAAAAGGCTCCGTGGAGAAGAGATGAGTCCACAGATCCCAGTGGGGGGCAACCCCCAAAAATCCTTCGCAAACCGCCGCGAAGATGGCCGCTTGCGCAATGGAGTTAGGGCTAAGGTTGTGCAGCTCCACCCCATAGTGATGCAGGAGCGCCCGCATAAAACAGCTTGCTGGCACACCAAACCCCCGCTCATGGAAGGAGACGAAACTCAGCACATACCCCGACGGCGGGTTCGGGTCAGCCCCGCTCGGAGGGACCATCCACTCCGGTCGCAGGACATCAGAAAGGGGGCGGAGCAAGCCATCGGCAATAAGGGCCTCCAGGTCGTCCACCATGACAGTGGAAGAAGGCCATGGGTCGCACGGCGGAACGATGGTTACCCGGTCGGCCATCGCCAAGCGAAGGAGGTGGCGGTGGGGCGGACAAGGTGCGGGGTTTTCTTTCTCTGGCTATTCCCTCAGGTTGTGGAAACCTAAGCAGAGGCGAGTAGCAGAGTAAAGAACCACCACCAGACCCTCCTCCGAATATATAAAGACCCGGGCAAGACCTGTTCAACGCTCCGCCCGAACCCGCCGCGAAACCCAAAACTCGAAGGCAAAATGCCTGTTCCTCGAACGGCTCGCGCACGCACAACGACTGCCCCGTGAACCACTCATCCTGTCGCATTAACTCTACGGCAGGACAGGCGGCACCTTTGGCAGGTGAAGCAGGCGACGCTTCGCTTCCGCCGTAATGACCGCGTCAAAAAAGGTGCGCCACGTCGATTCGATTTCGTATCTTTTCCCTTTTTCTCTTTCTCTCTCTTACGGCAGGGACCAGGAAAGGGGATACACCGAAAGGGATCCTTCTCTGCAAAGGAAACGGGCCCCGAGCCCCCACTACTGATCAGAAGTTCGAAGGTTGGCCCCTCGGAAGGGTTCAACAGCCGCCTCAGAGCACTCGGGCTCCACGCCCACTACTGGTTAGAGGTTCGACGACTGGCCCCTCGGAAGGGTTCAACGGCTGCCTCAGGCTACTCGGGCTCCGCGCCCACTACTGATCAGGGGTTCGTAGGCTGGCCCCCAAAGGGTTCGACAGCCGCCTCAGACGCAGAGCGAGGGATGACCCTGGGTACGTTCGATACATAACCAAGGCTCGGGCTACGCTCCCGAGGTACCCTAGGACATTTCCGAGACCGACGGGAACGATTTTGTAATGGAATCCCACCAGAGGGAGGCATCGAGCCCTCAGACCCCGTCAAAAGGGGACCGGGTCCGGCAAATCACCTGCAGGTACTTTTGGAGTGCGCCTCCGGGCCACTAGCCGACCCCTAACGGATGGGGCACGAGCGTCCACTCGGATCACCTGTTAGCAACTCACTGGAGACATCATGTTCGGCGCCCTCCGAGGGCAACATGGCGCTTTCCCCCCCCCCCTCCTCCTTGCGGAAAGGCGATGCAGGGGCGTATGTAAAAAAGTCGAGTCTGTCCTTGATCGTCCTCTCGCTCTGTGCAGAGGCTCGGGGGCTGCTCTCGCAAACCCGGCTCCAGCCAAACCATTGACAACGTCAACATACCAGCCCGAGGACTTGGGACTCGACTGTGCACCTGGGCTACGGCCAGCTCGCATGAGGGAACAACCAGACCGCCCGAAGCATCACGAAACGCATTAAGACCTCGAAGGAGTCTAACCACTCCTCCGAGGCCTCGGGGGCTACACCCGGCGGGTGCGCTCGCGCGCACCCACCGGAACGAAACGCAACCGAGAAAGGCCAGTCCCCTTGCAAAAAAAGTGCGACAAAAGCCTCCAAGCGAGTATTAACACTCCCTTTGAGGCTCGGGGGCTACTATCGGGGACCATAATTAGGGGTACCCCCAAAACTCCTAATCTCAGCTGGTAACCCCCATCAGCACAAAGCTGCAAAGGCCTGATGGGTGCGATTAAGTCAAGGCTCGGTCCACTCAAGGGACACGATCCTGCCTCGCCCGAGCCCAGCCTCGGGCAAGGGCAGCCGACCCCGAAGGATTCACGCCTCGCCCAAGGCACCCCCTCAAGCAACGGATACACCTTCGGCTCGCCCGAGGCCCAATCTTCGCCAAGAAGCAACCTTGGTCAGATCGCCACGCCGACAGACCGTATCGCAGAAGCATTTAATGCAAAGATGGCCTGACACCTTATCCTGACGCGCGCCCCTCAGTCGACAGAGCCGAAGTGACCGCAGTCACTTCGCCGCTCCACTGACCAACCTGACAAGAGGACAGCGCCGCCTGCGTCGCTCCGACTACTGTGCTGCTCGACAGAGTGAGGCTGACAGCAGCCGAGTCCGGCTTCGGGCGCCATAGGAAACTTTGCCTCGCCCGACCCCAGGGCTCGGACTCGGCCTCGGCCCCGGAAGACGATGAACTCCGCCTCGCCCGACCCCAGGGCTCGGACTCGGCCTCGGCCCCAGAAGACGACGAACTCTGCCTCACCCGACCCCAGGGCTAGGACTCGGAAGACGACGAACTCCGCCTCACCCGACCTGGGGCTCGGACTCGACCTCGACCTCGGAAGACAGACTCAACCTCGGCCTCGGAGGAGCCTCCGCCTCGCCCGACCCAAGGCTTGGACCGACCACATCACAGGGGGGGCCATCATTACCCTACCCCTAGCTAGCTCAGGCTACGGGGAACAAGACCGGCATCCCATCCGGCTCGCCCCGGTAAACAAGTAACGATGGTGCCCCGCGTGTCCCATGACGACGGCGGCTCTCAACCCCTTACGGAAGCAAGGAGACGTCAGCAAGGACTCGACAGCCCCGACAGCTGTCCTTCCGCAAGGCTCCAGCGCTCCTCCGATGGCCACGACATCACATGAACAGGGTGCCAAAACCTCTCCGGCTGCCACGACGGCATGTACTTAGGGCGCTAGCTCCTCTCTGCTAGACACGTTAGCACACAGCTACATCTCCTATTGTACACCTGGGTCCTCTCCTTACGCCTATAAAAGGAAGGCCTAGGGCACTCGTACAGGAAGGTTGGCCGCGCGGGAAACGGGCCGACGCATAAGGATCTCGCTCTCTCTCTCTCCCACGCGGACGCTTGTAACCCCCTACTGCAAGCGCATCCATCCGCCCTGGGCGCAGGACAACATGAAGGCCGCGGTTTCCCCTCACTGTTCTCCCCCCTTTGTGTCCCGTCTCGCGCCGACCCATCTGGGCTGGGACACGCAGCGACAATTTACTCGTCAGTCCAGGGACCCCCTGGGGTCGAAACGCCGACAAAACTCGATTAAAATAGTCATAAAAAGTTGCCATGGATGAACTTATGGGATATCCAAACCCTAGAAGTATCAAAAACTCCAAATAGAACCCTGGAAAACCCTAGACTTAAACCCTAGGGGGTTAAGTGCAAAATTAGTGCACTTTTTTACTAAAGTGCAAAAACCATGAAAGTAAGGCACCTTAAGTCATATGGTTCACATGGGTGTGGATTTGCAACCTAAACCTTGAGTTTTGGACCTATTTGCAAAAAGGCCCTATTTGAGCTCTATTGGTTAAGTCTGAAAATAGTATAGGAGGGCTGACTTTTGGGCTCTGTAGATCCAAAACTATTGAGAATTTGCCTAGGGTCACCACATAAAATCTATAGAGCTATGTTAGGAGAACAACTTTGTTTAAAGGGTTTAACATTGTTGTTATGAAAAGTTTGAAGAAAAATGTGCCCAAAGTCATGCTGTCAGACTGCTAGAGTCTGAAATTCTGGCTGGTAGTGGAACTGCATGAACTTGGGGCTCGAATTTAAGCATGATCCAATGAGAATTTTACTAGGGATGCTATAATAAAGATGAAGATGGTTTATAGGTCTACAACTTTGGTACAGAAAGATGATGATGTTGCCATGGAAAATTTGGAGAAAACCTACCCTAAACATCGGCTGTCAGGCTGACTGAAAGAGCTTTCAATGGTACAGTAATTGGATCAGGCCGCCAGCTCAGTACCTCACCGCTGGCGACTATGCGCCCGGATTCATACTCGCCGCGATGATTCGTGCTTGGCTCGGTTAATTAAGCGCTGTGGGTAGGTAAATATCATCGGATGGATGAACATTGAGCCCTGTTCACTCCGGCCATCGTGTCCCGCCACGGTCGATCGTAGTGGCATCACCGGAATTCGCCATTATCCGACCAGACCATGCAGTTTGAGGGGTTAACATGTCACTATGAAGCAGTATGACAAGTCCAACCATCGCCGGTGAGCTTGCCACGGTTGTGGCCACGAATCACCACGCCAGTAACTCAGTCCCTACCTCCGACCGCCGTGCGTCTTCATCCGATTCCTTGGCCGCCGCTCACGGACTCTATAAATTGAGCGGACCATGAGTTCCATAGGATAATTACGCATCCAAAGCACCAACTATTGCCTCCAATCATCCACCAGAGACCGCGAATTTCTTACTTCCCCCAATCGTGTTCCTGTCACCGCCGAAACACCCTCATCGTGGCCAGCTTGCCTCAGGTTCGTTCAAGTGCTCTGGTTGTTTGTTCTAGCATCCTTAGGTCCTCCTCAAGCTTCACGACTCCTTTGATTGAACTAGACTGCCCTGGATTGCCGTGAACGCTCGTGTTCTTCTGTTGCCCATACGGTCACCGTGGCCAGAGCAAACCGGGTAACCATTTATGAAATTAAGTGAGGGGAAACCAATGGTAGGGCTTGAATTTGGTGTTTGTCACTCGGAAGCACCAGTCTTTGCATAATCCGACCAGTCTAACCTCGTCGGTGTTCGGACCTCCGCCATGCGACGTCGTGGACGTGACGCTGTAAAGAATTAGAAATTCAAGGGCCTAACTGCGAATGTCAGTGACTCAATTAAACAGTGCGCAGATTTCTTACGTAGTTGTTCCAAATCGGGGGGGTTTCTGCAAGACTGGAGATGCGGGCGCGCGAGCGCGCGTTTTCGCCGTGGTTGGGCCGACCTGGGCTAAGTTCGGTCCAGTACTATTCATCGTTTTTCTTTTTCCTTTTCTACCATAACTAAAACAATTCTAGAAAATTGTAGAAAAATGACAAAATTACCAAACCAATTTTGCTAGATCTCTAATTTCTTATAGTATTTAATAAAAATAATTAGTTTATTTTTAGTCCAAATAGAAAATTATAGAGTATTTAAAACAACCTAAGAAACCTAATAAATCCAAAATTCACTAAATTTTTAGGATAAAATTTAAATAATATATAGAAACCTTGGGTAGAGTTTGGTATGATTTGGGCCATGTTTGATACTTAGAACCCAAAACCCTAACCCCCTGCCCTATGAACTTCACTATTGACTCCGGAAACCCTAAGTTCTCAGAGATCCACGAAGGAAAATTGTATTCAAGACTTTAGATAATAAACTTTTATTATCTTTGCACTCTCATAAGCATTACATGGGCATTCATTATTATGTATGGTTATATTTAGAAAACGAAGAAGGAATAGAAGTTGAAGAAGAGAAGACTTCACCACCACCACCTGAGGAACATCAGACAGGCAACTGTTTCTATTTTGATATCTGCGGAACTAAGCTTGATTCACCAATAACACAAGGCAAGCCCTCGTGCATTTGCCACCCCCTTGTTCCTTTTAAAATCTTTCTCACTTACTTGATGCATTAGGATAGGAGTTGTGTGCTAAACTATTGCTGCATCTCCTTCCTTGGATTATTTCCTAAATCCCTATTTTACAAAAGGTTTTCCTTATGCTTAGCCTTGCTTTAGAAAAACAAAATGTTTTGTTTTCTCAAAAGATGATGTTGCAAAGTGGGTGGGATGTTTTCAAAAATAAAACTTGATGGTAGATCCATCATGGCCATGATGGATTCAACATCAGAAAAGATGTACCTCTGCCAGGTACCAAATTTTGGGTTTGAAATGATTAAGCTGAGACCGGGCGGGTGACTTGCACGAGAAGAGAGTCTCGATGTAGTTTCTCCGTCTGAGTCGATTAAGGACCGTGCCGATGTAGGCTCGATGACCGAGGACCCTTTAACTGGTCACATGCCTCGTCATGGGTAAGCTTTGCCTTGGCAGACTAATACCAGAATAAGATACCACACAATGGGAGTGGAGAGATGGCGAGAGTAGCGTGTACCCTCCGTGGCAAGAGGCTAGACGGTGGTGTATCTGTGCTCTTGGTTGGCGTGAACCTGATCTGGTCTTAAGAACCCCAGTGGTGAGTTGACATATACAAGGGTTAAGTGCTACATATGTCGTGTGATTGGAGATCCTCAGCTGAGTATAATCAATTCGGATCGCCGTACCTTCGTGGTTATGAAGACTTGGTCACTGCCCTATACGTAGAAATCTAGTGAACTAAAGGGATGATGAAAAGACGGCTAATATAGGCTAAGTGCTTGAACTAGGGTAGAAAGAACTCTAGATGCAGGTAACTTACTTAACCTAACAAGTAAAAATGGATTTTAAGGGTCCACTCTTAGTAAGCATTTCTGCAAACAGAGTCATTGATTATTGATAAGCCTTACCTTGACTCCCTCTAGCCAGCATACCCTTGAGAGTCTTTTATTTAGTCGGGTAAGACTTGCTGAGTAATTCCATACTCAGGGCTTTATCCCATGTTGTTTTAGGTGAAGAAGCGGCAAACTTTTGCTGCTTTTATTCAAAGGTGGTGCCCAAGGAGGAAAACCAGGAGTAAAGCTGTGGGAGGAAAGGATCCTCCATAAAACTTTTGTTTAATACTTATCGGGAGGGGTTTTTGCCTCCCATGGTTTGTAATAATAATACTCCGCACTCATATATATTATGTTCTGGTCTGTAACTATATAACTCTGTCTTACTTTTCAATAAAGGTAAGTTAATGTAACTGCTTTCGCATTTTCGTATCTCTGATGCTTGTAATGTCTGTGTGACGGGTGAAAGTGAAACGTTCTTGGGAAAGGTAAGAAAAACAGATACCGAACTTGTCAAGTGATTCAGAGGCACCTGCAGGGTTGTCTGAGGTCCGTTGGACAAGGACAACTATAGGTGGGCCTAATGACTTGGGAGGTTCCGTCACACTAAAGGGGGGTGAATAGGAAAAATAAAAATAACACTTAAAAAACTAGAAATTCTTACTCTACTCGAAGACTGGATCGCAGTGGAATAAAAGACCCTTCGAGTAGGTCGCAATGGAATTGAAGTTCCTGTCTCAAATTACCCTGTACTTCAAAGACAACTTGTACCATAGATAAGTATTGAAGTGCAAGTATAAAAAGCAATTAAGACAGAGAGACAACACACAACACAGAGCAGAGCTCATAGACACAGGGATTTATCCCGAGGTTCGGCCATGCCTGAAATGCTTGCCAAGTCCTCGTTGGAGTTAGACACACCTTGGCTTGGAGTCTATTTCAACTTCTTCCTCTGTTTGCTCAGATCTATCAATGTGACTGATAGAGCCTTCCACTATATTGATGATGGTTACAATGATGACGCATCTGCTTAAAGTCTTCTTAACAGCACTCCGGTAGAGTAACAACGCTCAAGATATTGCTCTTGCTCTCAGCAGCACCTTCCCTCTCTCTAAAGGCTTATAACTGTGCCTCTACATAAACTAGAGAGATACACAAGAGAGGGAGAGAAAGAATTGATCACAATGATGTATGGAATTGTTGGCTGCACTTGTACTCTTGTTGTAGGCACCTAGGGGTCCCTTTTATAGTTCCAAGGGGCCTAGGAGCCGTTGGAGCTTCATTTGGAAGCTCCCAGCCTTCCCTGTCTGCTGGTGCACTAGACCACCAGACATCGCATAGTAACGGTCGCATGCAGATTTGATTGGTAGTTTCCTTCTTTGAAAGGGCTAGCCGTTAGTGCACCAGACAGGTTACTATTCGCTGTCATGTGCACCGTACATGTTACTATTGAAAGGGAAATAGGGTCAAACCTTTTCCTATATGAATTTTGGTGGTTGAATTGCCCAACACAAATTATTGAACTAACTTCTACATGTGTTAAAGGTTCAACACAAAACAATAAAAGGTCCAAGAAAGGGTTCAAATAAAAAGAGCAAAAGACAACCGAAGGCTGCCCTGGTCTGGCGCACCGGACTGTCCGGTGTGCCACCGGACAGTGTCCGGTGCACCAGGGAGGATCAACTCAAACTTACCAGCTTTGGGAATTTGGGGAAGCCGCTTCGCTATAATTCACCGGACTGTCCGGTGTAACACTGGACTGTCCGGTGTGCCAGCGGAGCAACGGCTACTTCGCGCCAACGGTCGTCTGCAAAGGAATAGTGAAACGCTACAGTGCGCGCCTGCGCGTGTAGAAGTCAGAGCTGGCGTCAGAAGGCGCACCGGACTGTCCGGTGGCCCCACTTGTCAGAGCTCCAACGGTCGAACCCTAACGGTTGGGTGATGTGGCTGGCGCACCGGACTGTCCGGTGCACCATACGACAGCAGCCCCTCCGAATGACCACTTTGGTGGTTGGGGCTATAAATACCCCCAACCACCACACTTCAAGGCATCCAAGTTTTTATCCATTGCATTCAATACAAGAGCTCTAGACTTCACTCCAAGACACAAACAAAGAGATCAAATCCTCTCTCAAGTCCAAAAATCATTCCAATCAAATAGTGACTAGTGAGAGAGACAATTGTGTTCATTTGAGTTCTTGCGCTTGGATCGCTTTTCTTCTTCTTTCTTTCTTGTTCTCAACTCAATTGTAATCAAGGCAAGAGACACCAATTGTGTGGTGGTCCTTGTAGGGACTTAGTGTCCCAATTGATTGAGAAGAGAAGCTCACTCGGTCTAGGTGACCGTTTGAGAGAGGGAAAGGGTTGAAAGAGACCCGGTCTTTGTGACCACCTCAACGGGGAGTAGGTTTGCAAAAACCGAACCTTGGTAAAACAAATCACCGCGTCTCACTCTTCATTTGCTTGTGATTTGTTTTCGCCCTCTCTTTCGGACTCGATTATATTTCTAAGGCTAACCCCGGCTTGTAGTTGTGCTTAAGTTTATAATTTTCAGATTTCGCCTATTCACGCCCCCTCTAGGCAACTTTCAACTATTCACTGCCCTGTGCGCCGAACATGTTACTATTCATTGTCCTATGCGCAATCCAACAACACGCTAAGTGTTTTTCCCTCCATTCTTTCTCCATTTGACTTCAAACTTTTGGGAGCATTTTCTTAAGACTAAGACAAACACATTTAGAGTATACACCAATTGACTTAGTCCTAGAAAGATACCTCTTTCCCATTCTTCTCCCAGCGTTTCTGTTTATCCTCAAACAGAGCTCAGAATGACACTTTCTCTACAAAAACATTAGAGAGCAAACCAAAGTACCAAACATGTAGTAAAAGGTGTATGTAACATAGTTGAACACTCAAACCTTACATACTTAACCTTTTTCATCGTTTTACCCATTTTTGCCTCTTTGAGGTCGATGTTGGACTCTAAACCATCAAGTCAATTTGACTTGATCTAGATTGACATATATGAGCTCCAACATCCTGCAAAGGTCACATATAACATATCATATGAACAAACCAAACTAAAGGTCAAAGTGAACTTAGCTCTTTTGGGCTGCTTCCAGGTTCTGGCTTTGACATTACTCCTCCTTTTAGTGACCTTGTTCACTTCTTGAGCTTCATCTTGAGCCTTGTGACTTACACCATATAACCATAGTATCACCTCATTGGTTATAAGTCACGTTCTTAAGTCATGATCCTCGGTGCACTATATCTGTTCTCAACTCGTTCAACCTTGACTTTGCAAGTCTTCTTCTTCACACTTGGCTTTGGGTTCCTCAGTCTCTTTGAACTTCTCCCATGCACACTGTATCTCGAAGCTCTTCTTGCCTCCTTCATTGGCTTGATCAGTTGTCTATAAGTTACGCACACCGAGTCTCACTTAAGCAATGTACATCTTACTTGTGATGTCCATTATCCATAAACATTCTAGTCTTTGGACCATCACACTTGTTCACTTGTGTTGAACCATGTAAGCTTTGCACTAAACACATGTTCAACACTTAGCACACATGTTAGTCTTTTAATTGGGTTGTCACCCAAACCACCAAAACCCACAAGAGAGCCTTCAAAAAGACCTCCAGATTTCTTCGCTTTTTTGCATTTACTGCCAAAGGGGGAGAAATTAATGGGCCAAAGGAAAAGGACCACACCACCACCCTGTTTCTTGAAAACTTTTTGTCTTCCAAATTTATACTACTGCATTTGCAAAAACCCTCTTGAGTGTTGACAGCTAAGAGGAGAAAAACTATTTGTGCCAAAGGGAGAACTTATTTATGGGGAGCTTTTATTAGGCCAAAGGAAAAGCATTTTAAAAAGGGGATAATCATTCAAACTAAGAAATGCTTTTGAAAATCCTATTTTTACACCTTAGGTCAACTACAAATGAATTTGAAAAGATCTTACCAAAATATTTGCAAAAACGAACTAAGTGGTGCAAATATGGTCCAAAATTTTAACTATGTCAAAAACATACATATATACTTAGAACTGCTTTCACTTCAGCAACTTATGCACTCTTATCAATTTGCAAAGTAGTTACATTTCTCCACTTTATATTTGCTTTGATTTGCGTTGGCATCAATCACCAAAAAGGGGAGATTGAAATGGAAATGGTCTTTACCATTTTCTCTAATGGGACGTTTGGATCTATTCATTTTTGAGAAATTGGAATTTACTTAATAAAGTAACCTATTTGGCTTGGAATTTAACATTCTACCACTTTCTAAAGTTCGGATACAAGCATATCTCAAATTCATAGGGTAGAGGATGGGAAATGATTTTATGTATCAGTAGAATATGTTTCCACTCTACAACTTATAGGACGTTCTTCTGCTCACTCATCTATAGTAAAAATATAGCACATAGATATCTTCGACATCTTGCTAATAATATTATACAAATATATTTTGCATAAAACCATATTGGCTTAATTGTATATGCCTAAATTACTAATATTAGAATGGAATTCAATTCCAAGGAACCAAACGATGTGTAATTGATTTTGGTGCTTGATGACCATCACAACCTTATGGACTTACTAGTTTTTCTAGTTGATTGATTCACATGTGCATAAGTCCATCCATCTCAAAGTTAAGTCGATTGTCCGGAATAACATAGATTATTCTGGACAGGAGAGTTTTTTTGGAAAAATTCCTGCGTGTACCGTCAGGGCTCTTTCGGCGGACCATCCGCAACATCTCGGACAGGAACTGTGTAAATTTCAACACTTATACTACGGACTGTTCGAAGGAGAGAAGAGCACCATCCGGGACTAAGTGTGGATCGTCCGTCCCTCAGGAACGGACCGTCCGCCAGTTGAAAACCAGAAAAACTCGAAGGTGCAGGGTTCGCTAAAAACCATTTTTGGTGTCCCCGCGGACTGTTCAAGGTGCACGACTAGACCATCTGCGATTGCCTTATTTAACATCTGGCGAAGCATTTAATACACTTATAGCCGTTGATATAGTCGTTACTGCTGATCGTTGCTATTTCAGTCGTTGATGTGTAGGGGCAGACCGTCTGAGCCAAGGGCGCGTGTAATACCCCATGTGTTTATATTCTGCTTGACAACGAGTATGGATTTAATCACGTAATATCAGTGGATAAAATGGACACTGAATTTTAATCATTTGTGTCAATCACGATTTTCATATCGTATCTGTCTCCGTCTACCTAAGCCATTTAAAAAAATTAGAGAAATTTGGACTTTAAAATATTTCAAGACATTGAGTCTATACTGTTCAGATCAATCGAGTACGTGAATATGATTTCAAAAAAGTTCAATTTTATAAATTCGACCATGATCCCTATCCAAGAAAAACAAGGCGTAGAGTTATAAATTGAGTTGCTCTCTAGCCGAATGTTCAGATAGCGGCGAAATTCGTTTTGGTTCAACTAAATCGAAATGTCAAGTTTCATGTTGCTTGAATTGTTTGAGAAGCGAATGATTTTATAATTTTGGATCATGCTCATTACCCAAAAATCATGCACACGATTAATAGGAGAATATTCTCCGGTGTGTTGTCCTCAGTAAAGAAATCAAAGGGGTTCTGATGTCAGACATATGTTCGTCTGGTTTCAACTGGATCAAATTCCGTTTGGATATTAGAGCCGATATTGAGTATTCGTAATTAATCTGTTTCATTGTCTATAGCTGTGCAACTTTGTCTGATCCCGAGAATATCTACCATGGTAAGAGCAGTCCAAAAACATCAAATTTGGTATTGTTTTGTTGGTCTGTTTGCATCTCGTTTGGATTTGAATCCCAGATTTCATATGTGTTTTCTTGTGTTAGAAATTGAAGGAGAAAAATCTGAATTTTTATTCTCTTCCTAGGCTGCCACCTCCTCCCCACGTTGTCTTCTTTCATTCTCCTAGCCGACCAAAGCTTGGAGGATTTATCCTTTACTTGTTTATCTTCCTCTGTTTCTTATCTCAAGATATTATCAATTGTACTCTCCTCGCGTACAATTCCTAGGATATTTCTCCATGTCTGTCCAGCCACCGCACAAGCGCCTAGAATATTATTCAACGTATATTTCTCAGCGCTTCATCCTTATCCCTGCTGCTGCTTGTGTTTCTCTAGTGGCACACAATATCCTAGAAGCTGCCAGCCTCTACTCCCTCACATCTTCTACCCTCTGCACTCAAACCCAGCGCTCGGCTCCCTGTGTTTCTGCCTCACGTTGGCTGCTTGTTAGTGCTGCTGGTTCTTGCCATCAGCTGAGTTCACCGGACGCCGCAGCACATGTTCTCTGCTCGGCTTCTGTTCCTCCAGTGCGCGAAGCTCTCTGCTCGCCTAGTCTGTGCGTCGCGGTTTCCCTAGCTTCCTCTTCCATGGCCGGCTGCCGCTTCCTGGTCGGCGCGCTGCTTTGAGTTTGTCGAGCTCCCTCGGCGTCGCTCCCATGCCCGTGGTCGCGCACAGTCACCCAGCTCGGCCTCTGCTCTGTCCCTGCTGCTGCGCGCGTGCTCGTCGGTGTTCCCAGATCGTCCGACCGGAGTTTTCCTACGCGCGCCGTTTTCCCCAGCTCGGATTTCGTCAGCCGCCATTCTCTAGCCCATGTGTCGGTCGGCGTTGGGGAGTTTTGGTTTGGTTGGCTCATCGTTGACCTCGCCAGTGTCGTCGAACCGTCGACCCCCTTCCTCAGTCGTATCGGGTTTCCATGCCGGTTGTTGTCGTTCGTCGTCACGTCGTGTGTGCAGCAACGTCGCTAATTCCTCCATGATGCTTGTCGACGAACTTCGCTCCATCGATTCCTCGTCTTCAGTTCGGCTCACGTATGCACGCCGAACGCGTTCGCCGCTTGACCCTGTGTCGCTAGAGCTCGTGACCTCGCTGTCGTCAGAGTCCTCCCTGGATTCGTGTCCTCGCTAGAGCTCGTGCTAACCTGCTCGACCACACCTCGCCAGCTCGCTCCAGACTCGATTCTCGCTCTAGTTCGTCGTTTCCCCTTCCTTGCCGTGGAAGCTGGCCATTGCTGCTCGGTTTCTCTGGTGCGCGCGATTTGCCAGCCAGATTCCCTCACCAGTGGTCTCCTGGCCGCGTGTTCTAGCCGTCAACCTCGCTTGGCCCTGTATCGATAGGCTAGTCAACCATGGTCGCTGCCGCGCGTGCTTGTCCCTAATGCACATCACGTGGTATTTGGATCTCGCCGATTGACTCCCGCCTTACGCCATGCTGTGTGCCGGCGTTCCCTCGCGGCAGACCACGCCGTCGTCTAACCTTGTTCGCTTCGCGGCATCACCATCGTCATCTACCAACTCCATCACTGGTTGTTCCTAGTATTTTTCCCCAACACCGAGTCTCTCTGACCTTGCTGCTCGTCAATGCAATTTGTGTGTGTGGGTGAAGAAAGCAAGGCCCGTGTGCATCGCTCACCAAGTGCTTGGCCAAAAACTTCAATCAAAGGTCATCATCGTTCATGTAATGATCGAGTCAAATTGCAATATGGTGAGTTGATTCGCTATTTCTATTATTAGTTCGATGATTGGATTAGCTAGATTTATTAGTCATGATGATTCTCATGTTTAGCAGACGTGCTGTGTGATGAGCTCCATATTCTTACTATTTTAGGTATGCTACTCTGTTGCGTCGTTCCTAAATAAATTGGAAGCGAGTAACATTAGCAAGCCAATTTTAGTCGAAATACGAGAAACCCCCATGATAAAGTCAATGATTTTATCTGGTAGTTATTGTATTCTATGTTTAGTAATAGACTGAGTGTCATGGATGAATGTTGATTGCTACCAGAATAATTTAAATGAATAGCATCGACAAGTCTGTTACGGTTAAAATATGAGAATTTCATGATAAAGGGTCTACAATAATGTTTTAAGTCATTAGGCCTTAAAATTATGGTCTTATAAAGATCTACAGTCCTTGATAATACTCTACTTACGAGACTACGGAATAGTAATTTTAAAGCTAATGGTAAAGCTACTAATTGTTATTCTAAGTCCGAGGTATACTAGATTAATTAACCTAAGTATTGTTAGTCTTTGATATTAGGTGTTAGCTAAGAAAAATATAAAATTCATGCTTATTGTGTTGTTCGTGATGTTTGAGTTCAATTTGGTTAAGCTAGGAAGGCACGGCTATTGCACTTAGTCGTATGTCGATAACTAGTGTTTCCGTATAAAATTATACAACGCCTCGTCACTAGGTGTTTAATTCGCTATCGCGTAGCACTATTAAGTTTGTAATATTCTTGTCTATATGCATTCATGTGCATAATGCATTTCATTCAGGTACGTTAATTAATCGCGTGATGCGGAAGATGATCCAAGTCGACCCCAAGCGTGGGCTAATCCGCATGGTGATGCTGATGGACGAACCTGCCTGATCAAGTGCCAAGACAAAGGATGGTCGTCAAGCAGACGTCGCCTAACAAACACTAACATAGTGTTATCCAGGCAAGCCCCGGTGCATGCAACCCCTTTCTTATGTTTTTAAAAGATTTTTATACACTTTAAGTCTAGTGAAATGTGTATTAAGTTTATAGAAGTTGCTTGGAAACCATTGGATGCATTGTCTACCTTGATATCCATACCTTTATAGATACTTTTGATGAAGTATCAAAATATGATTTACAAAATTACTTAGCCTTGCTTAGAGGTAAATCTTGTGGATAGAGGTTGTCCTTTGCGTTAATGCCTAACTCAGGAGTTATCCTGAGGAAGGATGGCTTATGCCTGCAAGAATATTTTTATTGGAAGCAATGGTGGGATCTTACTGCAAAGTTCCCTATAATGCTCTTTTCATCCTAAGGAACACAAACAATCCTAAGGATGGAAGGACTTAAATCAGGACTTGGGCTAGGAACAGGTGATGTTCTACCTAGGTTGATTAAGGATTATACTGAATGTAGACTTGATGATCGAGGACCTTTTAACCGGTCACATGCCTCGCCATGGGTAAGCTTTGCCTTGGGCAGACTAATACCAGAATAAGACAACACGCAATGGGAGTGGAGAGATGGCGAGAGTAGCGTATACCCTCCGTGGCAAGAGGCTGGATGGTGGTGTATCTGTGCTCTCGGTTGGCGTGAACCTGATCTAGTCTTAAGAACTCCGGTGACGAGTTGACATATGCAAGGGTTAAGTGCTACATATGTCGTATGATTGGAGATCCCCAGCTGGGTATTAATCGATTCGGATCGCCGTTACTTCTCGGACATGAAGACTTGGTCACTACCCTGCAATCTAAGTCATGGATGGAATCTTAATGAGCAAAAATCATGTTGGATTGATTAATGTGATGGTGAAATTAGACTAGATTCAAACAAGGTCTATTAATACTTAATCTAGCATTAAAATGTTGAAAGTAAGGACTCACTTTAGTAAGCTATTTCTGCAAAAGTATCTAAGTTGATTCTTGCTAAAGCCTTTTCCTTGATTCCTATTTAACCAGCATATCCTTGAGAGTCTTTTCTTTAGTCGGGTAAGTCTTGCTGAGTAATTCCATACTCAGGGTTTTATTCCCTGTTATTTTTCAGGTTATAGTTTTGTGCTGCTGATGATGGTGTTAAGCGCCAGTGGGCTCGGCCTTCTTATAAGTCTAAGTAACTCTTCTATACTTCTTATTGAGGATAGTCACTTGAGCTAGCATATATTTCAAAATTACAAATAATTTATAACTGTTCAAAGTTATTTCTTTGAATCACTTTTGTAATCACTCCAATCATGTACAAAGTAAAATTTTTGTAACTTGTAAAATTTGGTAATAAGATTTCCGTTGCAAACTGTTGGTGTGTGTGATTTGTGTTTACTTAATCTCGTGGTTCTGGTTGTAAGTGGTTTATTCGAGGTCCTTGGGGCACTCGAACAGATCCTGTTGAGTTATCTGGTGCACATGCATAGCAGTCTAAGGTCTTTGAGACAAGGACAGGTGCATGTGGGCTCGATAACTTGGGAGGTTCTGCCACAGTGCGGACCGTCCGCGTGTGGTAGGAAAGTTGGCAACGATTATATGATGGTTGATGGTTATAAATACAACCCTAGCCACCTTCATTGAATTTACCTAAGCCTCTACAACTCCCATTCATTGCTAAAAGCAAGTTCTTCACTTTATCCATACTCAAAGCATCAAAGTCCTCTGCAAGTGTCATAATTGTGTTTGAGAATCATTAGTGATTAGTACTTTAGAGAGACTCAAGAGAGTGTGACATTGTGATTTTGTTGTTGCTCTTTTAGCTTGGTTTTGTGACCGTGCTTTCTTCATCTCCTTATAGACTCTCATTGACTTGTAAAGCTAGCAAGAGACACCTAAGTGTGTGGTGATCATTGCAGGGTCTAAGTGACCTTCAGGATTAAGGAGAAGCACTCAACCGGTCTAAATGACCGTTTGAGAGAGGGAAAGAGTTGAAAATGACCCGGCCTATAAGGAGAAGCACTCAACCGGTCTAAATGACCGTTTGAAAGAGGGAAAGGGTTGAAAATAATCCGGCCTACGTGGCCTACTCAACGGTGAGTAGGTTCTTTGGAACCGAATCTCAGGAAACAAATCTCCGTGTTTATTTGTGTTGATCATTACTTTACGATTTCATCGTTCCTCTTCCCTCTCTCTAAAGTCTAAAGTTCTCTTACTTACCATTTTAAGTTACCTTCCAAAGTTATCCGTATTGATTGAACAACTCGTGGTAAGAAGAACTCTATTCCGCACTCCGATTATATTCATATTCGTTCTAACACTAAGCTCGGGCGAAGATTGTGTTTAAAGTTTATAATTTTCAGGTTTTGCCTCTAGGCGACTTTCAATATTATTTTATTTTGTACTCGTTAATACAAGTGAAGTCAAGTTAAATTATTTTGCTCTATTGTGTTACACTTGTAAGTTATTGCTATGAAATGATGAATTGTCATGCATGTTAAAACCTTAAAGACGTATATATAATATTACTGTAAGATTATGATGTATTTGTTACGTTGATTTGATCACTTGAAATGGTTAGATGTATTGATATTCGTGATTTTAATTTGCGGTTTCTAGTCGTTACCGATATGTTATTATATCGTTTACTGTCATCCTATTACGTCTGGTTTTATTTTTCTGACCGAAGATTACGTTGCCGTTTCTGATTTTAAATTAAAAATATGAATTTGAAAGTGGTTAGATGGTTTCCTGACCGTCTATTTTGATCCCTAGCAAGGTGTACACATCCCACGTGTGAAGTTTCAGACCCGGTCACCGAGAAGCGGCTAATGGGGAATGATCCCAGCTCAGTTCTTGTTTAGTAGTGCATGTCCCTCTCTAGACTCTTCTGTCCAAATCCAATAATGACATTTTTTACAAATTAAAATACTCTTTGCTTCTCTAGCAAACTACGCGTTCGGGCGTGGCATCTACGGATAGTGGCATCTAGCAATAGTCAAATTTGATCACAAAAAACAAGTACTGAGCTCTTCACCATCGTAGTCTAGGCCAAGATGTCAAACAAGATAAATCCTATATAATAGTATCCTGTTCCATCATTATATCAAACTAACAGTTTTGTTTTTTTTATCATCTCGTGACATTACCCAGTTGACCAAATGGTTCATTTTGAAAAGAGGAGCATTTGCCGTTTCTTGCCTTGCAAAAGGCACGCAGTTTCCTGTTTGACCTGCATCCATATGTGCCAAGCATAAAAGCCTGATGTATTGAGTGTATTGGTACTTGGTAGTAAGGTACTACCTTCCTGATTAACATCATGTACTTCTGCGTGTTTGGTTTCCTAAAGAGGCACATCATCAAGCAAATAGGTGATATGATGCTTTATGTCTTATTCTTACATGCATCTCAGTTTCATGGTTTCTTTAGTCTTGTTTCTTTCTCTCTGTCTTTTTTATTTGTTTTTTTATGAAGTTATGTTCCAAAATTGACAAAAGGAATAGCTCATACACACTTGATAATATGCTTTCTTCTTTTTATCAGCATATTTCTCAATCCATTCTAACGTTGTCACTTCCAAAATCCTGCTGTCGCTCAGGTTATGAAACCTGCACGTTGATATTTCTTCCTTCCATTGAAGCAGATGTTTAGATGTACCTATCATTGTTTAACTTACATGGAATGCTATGTAGGTTTGTTGAATGCTCCGAACAAAAAGGACTATGAGCCTGTTTGGTTTCCTACTTAAGACGCTACAATTTGTCTAACCATAGTCACTTGAATTGAAGAACTAAGATTTTAGACACGTTGTGGCGTTTTAGACAGCAAAGCAGACGGTCCCTATGTTTGTCACTTCGTTAACTCTTCACCAAATTGCAGGCGCACAGAGGATGCGGAAACCGTTTCAGATTGTTGGAGAAGATAGATCAACAGCAGCTGCAGACGACTACATATATGAAGATGATTCTGTGAAAAGATCAATCTTGAGCTCACCATTAGTTGAGTTCAGCAGTGTTTATTCAGCAACAAACAATTTCAGCGAAAAGCTTGGCGAAGGTGGATTTGGCCCAGTTTTCAAGGTGGAGCTAGTATTGGATAAATCATACACTTCCTCCAACTGTTATGATATGGTCATCAAGTGTCCAATTAGTTCCGTTCACGTGGATAACCATAGTGGATACTTGATTCTATCTCCAGGGGATACTACCTGACGGCCAAGAGATCGCTATTAAGAGGCTATCTAAGACCTCCACGCAGGGACTGGAGGAGTTCAAGAACGAGGTGACGGTGCTATCCAAGCTGCAGCACCGGAACTTGGTGAGGCTTTTCGGTTGTTGTGTTCATGGAGAGGAGAAGATGATGGTGTACGAATACATGCCCAACAAGAGTCTCGACTCATTTATTTTCAGTAAGTTTTCAGCTACCTGCAGCCCTGATTCTATACAGATACTCTATACAGTGAGCCAGCAAACGAAAATTTTCCTACGGACAGTTAACACTTCCTATCGAAATTTCCAGACGAAAGTAAGAGGCTCGTGTTAGGCTGGAGACTGCGATACAAGATCATTCAGGGAATCGGGAGAGGGTTACTGTACCTCCACCAGGATTCCAGGCTGAAAATTATTCACAGGGATCTCAAGGCGAGCAACGTTCTACTAGACGATGATTTCAGCCCCAAGATCTCGGACTTTGGCATGGCTAGGATTTTCGGTGAACACCAGCTTCAAGACCTTACCCGTCGAATCGTCGGAACCTAGTAAGGCTAGCTGTTTATCTCTCTCTTTGTCTCGCTGCAGTAGTATACAGTATAACACATCACCTGATGACGACAAGCTAACGCGATAGAATCTGTGGAACGCAGTGGCTACATCTCCCCGGAGTACGCAATGGAGGGCAAATTCTCTGACAAATCTGACGTCTTCAGTTTCGGCGTGCTGGTCCTAGAGATCGTGAGTGGCCGCAGGAACAGCTCCCTCGTCGACGATGAGTGGTCAATGAACCTCTTGGGCTATGTAAGATGACACGTACTGTCTCCTCCTCTACTCAGCATATACTTCTTTTCTGTTCAGAAACGAATGAATATAATAATGTTCCAGGCATGGACCCTGTGGAAGGAAGGCAGCGTCTCGGAGCTCGTCGACCCGCTCATGGGAGCAACGTACGCTTACGATGAAGCCTGCAGATGCGTTCAGGTGGGTCTCCTGTGCGTGCAGGAGGTACCGGCCGAGAGGCCAGCCATGCCCCTGGTGCTCAGGATGCTGAGTGGTGACGCCGCGATCCCGTCTCCGAAGCAAGCTGCGTTTTTCGTTGGGAGGGCACCTCGTCTTCCTCCTGCGGATGACAGTAGTAATACTGAATCGGGGAATCAATTGACGTGCACGGATCTTCAGGGCAGATAGTCTCAGGCTGCACAAGCTTATTCACGCTGTATGTAGTAGCCGTACGTGGACATGGCCTTGTGTTACAGATTATATTGCTGCTAGTGCTCGTGTTGTAATTTTGCTGTATATCGTACCCGCATGTGTGTTGTTTGACACTGTAAATTGTAAATGTGATGCTAGAACTGTTCTTCCTCATCTTTCTCGAATCAAGTGGCACGGCTAGCCTAAAGGTTACATAGACGTGTTGGATGCTTATTTTGTTGAATTAATGTGGGACTGATCCAAATTAATATTTAATAATATATAGTCAATGCTAAAGGGCTACTTTAATGCTACGGTGTACTATTATTTTAGTATCATACCGGAAGTTTAGGGGAAAATTCAATCAACTTAAAAAGGTAGACCATTGGTACATCTATTGAGAAGCTGCTAAAAGTATGCGCGCGCCGTGGTTGGACCGGGCCATGGTGCATCTAACAGTTGCGCATTCTGCCTGGAGTGATGATCATCCATTATTGTCTTCTGTTACTACATCGAACATACAAACGAGATGTCTTATGTAAATAGAGCCACTGATGCCTTGAACATCGGTCTCTCCGCAGGGTACACTCTGTTTTTATTATTTGTGCATATTTTACTGTTGTTTACTGCTTATGTGAGTAGTGATACACATGTGCAGATACAGGTGGTCACATACATCACTGTGATTTTCTGGATTAAATTAAAACTGAAAATATCTATTTTTCTAACATCTTTGCCAAGTGTAAACATGAAGATGGAGAGCTATTCTCCGACGAGAAATTTTCCGTTGTCATTCCGGTGCTCATGCACCTTGGAGAGGAGAGGATGGCTATCTACTGCTATTTGGTCCAATCAAGCCCACGGCAAACGCGGGCCTTGTCAGTACGTAATCTCGGGACGACAATTCGGTCATGGTCGATTCGGTCATGGTCGCTTGTCGGTGACACCTCGATCGCTCGCTGCCTCAGTAATAAATTCACCAAACGAAACGAGTGAAGAAGGTGGACTCCCCAGTCCCTCCCCACTAGTTGTAGTCTGTCAGTCTCCCAAGCAGCTGTCGCCTGTTAATAGTCGGTGCTGCTACGAGCAAACGTTTAGCAACTAGTCTGAAGAGTCTCTCTCCAGGGTTTGCTTTCAGACGCGATGTGAGGCATGCAGCGTATAAACTTGACCATGTGGCATAGCTAGCAGTGGATACGCAAGAGACCACTTGTTAACCCACATCACCGTTCATATTTTGGTTGTGTTTCTTTCATACAATAACAAAACTTGAGATTGTGTGTGCTAGGATGATCTAGCCGTGTACACCTTCTAGAGCGCTTATTAGAAACATACGTGCAGTTTGTATATATAATTAAATTGTTCTATCTTAATTGTAACGATACATATTTTTTATTCTAGAATGTTGGCGCTGCCTTCTGGAATGCGTAGCTCGACGGTGATCGGTAACATAGGAATCGTGTATATACAATCTTGCAGTCCCCTCTTCCAATTGGCCTAGACTTACAATATTGCTTTTCAATTTTGGAATAAAGTAGACTTCAGTGAGTACATCGTGACAGGTAATCCATTGCCGAAACGCACCGTGTCACGCATAGATTTGTCGAGTGATGCGACTTCCTTGAGGCACCCCGTCGTGTGATTGCTAACACCCGTATCAAGGACCCAAACATCATTGCCTTCGTCGCGATCGACATGTATCACCTTCTTCTCATTAAGACACACAACTTGATCATCCATGTGCACCCTAGATGTCACAACGTCGCACGACCTCCTCTTGATGTGCACGACGTTAACTGTGGAAAACAGGAGCGCGCAACTGTTCTGGCTCTGCCTGCACATGACGTGCCTCTTCCTTGTGCTCCATCTTGGGTCGCTTGCAATCTTGCTTCCAGTAGTGACCATAGATACCACAATTACAACATATTCCCTTCCGCCTTGGTGTTCCCTCGGACGTTAGCTTTACGACAGGATCCTTCTTGTCGTTGCGCCAGTTGCCCTTCGACTTGGCTAGGTTGGAGCCGCCTTGTCTCTTGCTTTCGCCTATTGAGTATGACTCAGGGGTGAGTCGATGCTGCCGGTACTTTGACAACCACTTGTCCTCTAACAGCATGAGACGCCCCGTCTTCTCAATGATGGAGTCCATCTCGAATCAATTTTCAGCAGCCTTCAGCCCATTCGACCAAGTCTTCCATCGTAAATGTATTTAGATCGAGTAGCATCTCAATTGAGACCTCAATCTGGGAGTAGGGCTTCGGGAGCACACATAACATCTTCTTCACAACACGAGAGTCAGTGATAGATTCCTCGAGCCCACGCAGGTCCTCGGACAGTGCATTGATATGCAACGGGAAGTCATCTACGAGCTCAACGTCCTTAAAGGAGATATTCGCAAACTCCTGCAACAGGCTACCTTTACGTAATCAGTCCCCACATGCATGATTTTTACCGCCTCCCATGCCTCCTTAATTGTCTTCTTACTCCCTAGCTTCGCCCTCCGCTCCCTTGGCACAGAACACAGGAGAGTGCCTAATGCTTGCCAATCATGAGCGCGCTTCACGCCATCGCCGCTAGGCTCGATGATGTCTCATATCTCTATGGCTTCGTAGTTGCACTGCATCAGCATGGCCCACTTCGAATAATTGGAGTGGGTGAGTATCAGCCACATGAGCGAACTCTCTCGCACGCACGCACGCTGCGGTGCTTGACGACATGTTGTCGCCCATCTCCGTCGCTGCTGATCTTGTGCGCGGGATCATAGAGTTGTCGTAGTATACACTGAGCTCTGATACTAGTTGTTGGCGTCGACTGCCGGAATGCGTAGCTCGACGTCGATCGTCAACATAAGAATCGTGTCTACGACGTCGCAGAATCCTCCAACACACACGAACACAAAAGAATGGCGTTGCTAAGAGTTACGCCTTTTTTGTTTCATTTGTTCCTCTTATATACTGGTGTTTACACGATCTGAGCCACACGATCCTCTGCCTTGCATGCTCACGCTGCATCGTGCCCGCCTAAAGCATCGAGGATGTTTCATGCACGATATGGTGATGATCACTCCTGGCCGCACCGGCCGTGAACGCAGCACGGTTCTGGCTTCAACACGGCTCGTTCTCGCACACAATTAGCTAAAATTAGTTAAGCAAACATGCAATACCAAATTAGATGAATGTGAATGCAAATAATGCACGGGATTAACTAATAGAGAAAAAATAAACAGGGAAAGAACTGCTGATGCCTGATATGCTATACAACAACAACACTACTCTTTTGTAAAAGTTCCCATGAACATGAACTTTTTCTAATATTCCAGCAACATACATGAATCCGCTAGTACATATATACTTTTGCTGCTGTTTCCTGCAACTGTAATGCTCGTAATTGTGTACCACTAACCAATACCGTGACAGATCCAACTCCAAGATAGATGGAGTCGTCGTGGGCTTCCTTCGTAGTCTACGTAAGATAGATGGAGTCGCCGTGTGCTCCAGACGACGCGTCCTGCGTCGCGAGAGGAGTCGCGGCGGCAGCGGCACTGCGGTGCGAACGGAGCTGCGAGCTGCTGCTGCCGTTCGCCGTCAGCATCGCGACTACTTCAGCCATGGATGGCCTGTCAGCGGGCGACTGCTGCACGCAGAGAAGGCCGACCCGAACGCACCTCTCCAGCCGAAGGAGGATCTCTGGCCCCGGTTGGCCCACGGCTGGATCCAGAAGGTCCTCCTTGATCTTATTCTGGCTCCAAGATTCCCGTGCCTACAGAAGATGCAGCGAAAATAGCGTGCTTCAATTCATGGACAAAAGGGGTCACCTAGCTCTAGCTTCTTGCACAAACTCCCGGCCGGTGGAGTATAGCTGTTTGCTCACATCGGAAACGAGCGTCTGGTTGCTGCTGTTCCTTTGGCCACTGACGATCTCGATCAGGACGACTCCAAAGCTATACACGTCGCACTTCAGCGTCAGGCTCGGCCCTCGAGCCGTGTACTCTGGAGCCCTGTATCCCCTTTAGGCAGTACAAACAGTTCAACAAGTTCTTAATCTAACCAAACACACACACACACACACACAGTTCAGCAAGTTGACGAGGAGGTCAGGTTTCAGCCATACTCTGTCTGTACCAGTGTCGGATTCGTCTGGCCATCGACGAACACTTTGGCGGTGCCAAAATCTGCAATTTTGGCTCTCCAGTTTCCGTCCAAGAGCACGTTGGACGGTTTCAGATCCCTGTGTATCACCACCTTGCTTAGTCCATGCAGATAAGCAACGCCTCTGGCGACTCCTACGATGATCTCCAGCCTCCGCTCCCAGTTCAACACAGCGCGTTGGTTGGCGTCTCTTGCTGTCAGTCACACAGAGAACAAGTGAGAGCTCTGAAGTAGCAGAAGAACATATATTATGGGATCATCTCATCTGTACAGATGTCAATAATCTGCGCGTTATTATTATTATTATAAATCTAAAGCAAGTACCGAATATGTATAGGTTCAAGCTCCTGTTCTCCATGTACTCGTAGACCAGTATCCGCTCATTTCCGTCCTTGCAGTAAGCAAGGAGACGAGCGAGGTTCTCGTGCTTGAGCTCTGACATCACTTCCACTTCTCTCATGAAAGTCTCACCACCTCCATCGGTAAGGTAAGATTGTGTGAGCCTCTTCACGGCAAACTTGGTACCATCAGCTAAATTGCCCTGGTAATTGCATAGTTATGTTATTAGTTGCGCACGTCCAACGGTAAATACACTACTTCCAGCGCAAAGCAGCTGGTATGATGTGACTATGAAATACGCCTACATTTAGTCAAAGATGAAATTTTTTTAGAGTTCCGTCCTTCAAGATGAAAGCTGATGCTTTGATTACTCATCTTTGTTACGTGAGCAATGACCATATTAGAATACCAACTATCGGAAGTATTCTACTTGTCAAGATACATAGCGAGAAGTTCATTTATTTTGAGATAGACGAAGTATGCCATCATAGCGTTTGATGAAATATACTAACACGAACCTCAAAAACGGTGCTGAATCCTCCACGCCCAATGACATTGTCTGCAGAGAAATCATTTGTAGCCCTCCTCAAACTAGACAGGTCAACAGAAGGGACTGACGGAGGTCTGCGCAGTTCAGTAGAAGGGACACTCGGAGAGGCACTATGAACAGCTGGAAAGCTCAGCACAAGCGTTAGCATGCATGGTGTGTTGCCCGCTGTTGGCAACCTGAAATGCTCGAAGTGAAGTGGGGTGTGGGGAAGAACAGAAAATTGGGTCAGTAATTTTACCTGGGATTATAGGTCGCCGGCGCCTCCTAATCACAATTACGACCGACAGAACAATAAGAACCACGGCGACGGCAGCTGCGGAAGCACCAACAACTGGTGCGGTACGAAACGGCCGTTGCGGCGACGGCCCCGCCGCCGCCGGCAGCTCGGACCTGGCCAGCCTCAGGTAGAGATCTTGCCCTTTGTCCACGTATCGGAGGTCGATGATGTCATCCGTCCACATCACGCAGCCGCTACGGACGTCGCCGCCGCGGATATCTGCGGCGGCGTAGGCCAAGCACGAGCAGTTGGCGAGGCACCTCGCCGCGCAGTCCTCCACCGTCATGGTCATGTCCACCGTCGCGTTGTGTGTGTCCGGTAGCTTCACTCCGCGGACCAACAGGAAACCGTCTGTCGTCGTCGTCGTCCCACTCCCGTTATTGGCACAGTCCAGCTTCACGTTCCGCTTGCATCCGCCCGAGGTGTCCCTCAAGGACCACGCGGGCGGCGACGCCGGGCTGAACCCCGTGAGGCAGGTGCAGAACCACGTCGACGCCGCGCCGGCGTCGCACAGCCCGAACGCCCCGCACTTGCCGTAGGCGTCGCAGACGTCCCTGGGGCCCTGGAAGAAGGTCTGCCACGTCCGGGCGCCCGCGTCCCACACCAGGCGCTTGGCCACGCCGGCGTCGGTCAGCACGACACGGGTCAATGCGGCGCCGGGGTTGGAGGTGTAGCCGTAGGATACGGATACCTCCGCTGGGCTTGTCGTCACCTGGTACCAGATCAAGTTCCTGTACGCCGACACCTCCGGGACGCCGCTGAACCACCGGCCGTTCCACGGGCCGGTGCGGTAGGTCCTGACGTTGCCCTCCCACACCACAAGCTCGGGCAGCCCGCTGGTGTCCAGCGCGCGGCGGTAGGCCCCCGGCGACGGGTCGTCGTCCGAGCGCCACGACGTGAGGTACCACTCGGCGCCGGTCCACTTGTTCTTGCCCAGCTTCATGCCGGACAGCAGGGTGTTCGACGGGTGATCGAACGATTGCCACAGGATGGCGTCGCTGCTGCTGCTGCTGCCTCCGTCGCGGACGACGAGGTTGCCGGAGTTGAGGAGCTGCGCCTCCGCTGGTGACGATGAGCTGGTGGAGTTCGACGACCATATGGTCTGGCCAGAGCCGTCTAGAAGCAGAAGGCTTCCCGTGTCTCTGACGACCAGCACGCCGGAGTTGCCATTCACAGGGCGGCCACCGTTCGCCACCCAGCAGACGGCGACACTGGACGCCGAGAACCAGATGCCGAGGTATCTCTTGGTCGACGCCCCGGGAGAGAAGAATCCCAAGGTGAACGTCCCGTCGGCTGAGACGAGCGTCTCGCCGTCGGTGATGTTGCGGCCCTTGCCGAGCGTGTCAGACTCAGGTACGTCGGCGGCGATGGCTATGGGACGAAGTATCATAAACGAGAGGAGGAGAAGGTGGACGAATATTGTATCCATGATGATTGGGGATTCTGGGTTTAGCCCTTGCGCGCGTCCAGGCGCTGATAAGATAGGAGACTTCGAAGCATCACCATCTCGGATAGATTAAAGCCCCACCTAGCGGCCAAATGTTTTTTCTTTCTTTTTTTTTTTGGTTAATGTTTGTAATTTCGTATGAACAGAAAGTAACATGCACTTCGCTCAATTCGGTAGACATCAGCTAGGTCAAAGTTTGACCTTGTCAAGTTTGATTTCTAGTGTATTGTGTAAGAGGAGAAGACCCTAGAACTTTGGATATTACAATTACAATTCATAAATGCCACTTGCATTTTCACTGCCGGACTACTTGCAGGTCTTTGTAGGCAACCTGTTTGTGTTATATTCTGCATTTCTATGCTACACGCCCGTTCAAATAACATAAACTAGATCAGTGATTGAGATAAATAGGATGAATGGATGAAAGTCAACTTCCGTGGTTGGGGTTTCTTGCTTCTCATATTTAATTTCAAGTTGTTTTTGGGAGACGTGGTGACATATCCCACGAAGAAGCTCACCATCACCGATGATTGTTAATATAGTGATGTCCTGATTGTACGTCCCCCTAATTAAACTCATCGCTGAATTTCGAAAACATCTTCAAACAACAAACATAACTCATCCCTCAACTTTTAAAACCGGTAAGATACCCCCTGTGACCATTTTAGAATGGTTTCTTGAGTAGTTTTCCTGGTGGGATCCACTGGTTAGGTGGTCTCTCTCTTACTTTTAAACTGAAAAGTCACTTTTTCAGTCGGACGAATAAAATAACTTGCATAGCTTGACTTGATCTATACTAGTCCTGGACGATGACATAGTTTATATCAAAGCTATATACCTCAATGAAATCTATAACCTTATGGTTGAAAACCCTTTTATTGATAGGTCCAAATATTCACTGCATGTTCTCTACTTATTAATTTCACTTTTTAAAATTTTTAAAATGGCCTCGAGTACAGAAACGCTTTATGCCAAATTTGTAGTGCTAAGAGAGATACGACACTTTATACTTGAATTTTATTTTATTTGAAATCATTTAGGAGCTCAAATATTCAATAAAAGATTGCATGACTTCAAAAGTTCAATACATGTGGAGCCCGCAAGCCACATAAATCCCTAAACAATTAAAACAACCGTCAAATCAAGTCTGAATTATTGTAGAAGTAAATTGAAATCTCTTTTTTTTTTCCTCACCAAACAGAAGAGTGATATATAGACTACATCATAATAGTTAAACTACTCTATATTCTTCTCTCAGGATCGCTTAGTCAACCTTAAGAACGAGGTTACAAAGATACACAAGTCAAACTGCATTCAAATTTCCAATCTGATCGAGTAGTTTGGAGAAGACATATAAACTCAAGAAAACGACCTTGAAATTTTGTAAAATTCTTATGTTCTGTTATGTGCGACATATCCTCGTATAGGGAATAGGAGGCTAAATCATGAGTAAAGATCTGATTTATAAGAAGCAGATCTTCATATTGCACGAAGACAAGCTTTCATGATCTTTCTCGACTGAGAATTCGATTAAGTTTTTTATGAATATAATACTATGGGGGCAGCCTTTTTAAATGAAAGAATCCTTTTAATATTTTGTAAGGCCATTTGATAGTCTAAATCTAAATACCAAAATAATAAATGTCAATTGTTGGTGTAGATAGAAGAATTCGCCGAGGCTTGGCTTTCATGAGAAGCGGAACTGATGTTAGAACTAAGGCGCATATGGGAATCTTATTCGGCTCCTTGCTTATCTCCATCTCCACGGAGAATTAGGCCTCTTTTAGATCAAAGGATAATTTCCTAGATCCTATGTTTTTCGTTTTTTAACCAATTATTGTGAATTTTAGAGAGTAACTAAATCAATAAATTTGGCTAATCTATTGCTAAGTAAATAAACGTTTGTTTCAGGTATTACAATGAAAGTTGGTTTGGTTGAGGTGTTTTAGTAGTGATAGAGGCTGGTCAAGCACATTTATATTAAGCACACGTACAGCCCACGAAACAGCCCCAATCGGCCCAGCCCACGATGTAACCCTAGTCCCTAGATGTTTAAGGAGCAGCTGTGTTGCCGCATTCACATACCTATCCCTGTTGGTCGCCCCTCCTGGAGCTCGCCGCCGCCACCCTCTCGCTTTATTTTCCCGACCACAACGCCACCGCCCGACGCAAAGTTGCCGCTCCCTGAGTCTCGACAGCCGGTGAGCAGCCTCCTCCTCCACCATCGGTCTCCTCCTCTGTCGAGCTCCTGTGTCGGGTACCTCCCTGACTGCCTGAGTCGCCTCCACCAGTTCACCGGCGTTCGTGTCGCAGCGAGTCAGTCCACCGGTGTTCCCCAGGCAGCCGGCCAGCGGCGGACGCTTTCAGGCGTCGAGCTTCTGCTCCTTCGGCGTTCAGGCATCGGGCGCGTCCAAGTGTGGTGGCTTAGCGGCGGGCGACCTCCTTCTCCAACGTCGAGCTCTTGTTGTAGTCTAAGGGTTAGTTTGGGAATCCCATTTTTCCAAGGGATTTTGATTTTCCCAAGGAAAATTAGTTCATATTCTCTTGAAAAAATAGGAATCCCAAGTTCCCAAACTAACCCTAAGCGGGGAATTCACGGGGATTTTTTTCCGTTAGGGCCCATATACCCGAACGGGGAAAAACCTTCCCCACTGGGGACGGGGAACGGGGAAAAACCGGTGTCGCGGGGACGGGGACGGGGGCACTTCCCCGCCGGGGAATGAACCCGTTACATCCATCTATCTAGCACTATTGTCACGTTCTTTTGTACTGATGACAAGGTTAGGTTTAAATGATGCTATCTGGAAAAACTTGAACTGTATATCCTAGTTCCTAATTACCTATCATGAATCACCAACATTATATAATTTTTTGTCATTTGTGAACAATCCAATTTGAGGTGAACCCTGCATTTGGATCTGATCTAATTACAAGTGTATACATTTATTATACTAACCTCGACTGTTTGAAAAAAATTGGGTACTACAATTAGTGAGGATGGAGATGTAAGTTTGGGAGGCCAGATAGTACCAAAGAAGGACACTTTCTGTTATTTGGGATCGATACTTCGGAGAGATGGTGATATTGATGAAGATGTTAGCCATAGAATCAAATCGGGGTGGATGAAATGGCGTCAAGCATCCGAAGTCCTATGCGACAAGAGAGTGCCACAGAAGCTGAAAGGCAAGTTCTACATGACAGGGATTAGGTCTGCTATGTTATATGGGGCTGAATGTTGGTCTACTAAGAAACGACATATCCAACAACTAAGTGTCGTAGAGATGCGTTGGATATGTGGGCACACAAGATTGGATCGAGTGAGAAACGATGACATATGTGATCGGATAGGAGTAGCGCTAATTGAAGAAAAAGCTTATTCAACACCGGTTGAGATGGTTTGGGCATGTCCACCGGAGACCCTAGAGGTACCGATGCATAGAGGCATCATAAGATGAAACAGTAATGTGAAGAGAGGTAGAGATCGACCAAACTTGACATGGGAGGAGGCAATCAAAAAGGACTTGAAGGAATGGAATATCCCAATGGAGTTGTGTTTGGATAGAAGTGCTTGGAAATAAGCTATCCACGTGCTTGAACCGTGATCAGGCATTTTTTTCCTTTTAGTGCTCTCAAAAGCTTTTCCCTCTCCCTTCTCTCTCTTTCCCCTTTTGGTGACATCTTGTTGGGTTTCAACTCTAGCCTACCCCAACTTGCTTGGGACTAAAAGACTATGTTGTTGATGTGTATCCCCATGTCGTCCGCCCCTGCTAGCTGGACTCCATCTTCTGTTTCATAGTCACTCGTTTTGTAGAGTATTTTTTAAGAATTGATTCATTGTGATACTCTCTTCAAATTTGTACTCAAATTATTTTACTCTTGTGTCAGTGATGCCTGCAGTTTAATGCAGTTTCCGCTCCTGTTTTTATTGTTAATTATTGCTCATTCTAGGTGTACTCTTTGCAGAGCAAGCCTTCTAGAAGTTAAGGAAGCAGCAGAACCATGGCATCCCGTTTCTGGGGACAGGTACTTGCTTTCTCTTGCGTAATGGTACCAGCGTGCCAGTATGTTTGTTATGTGCATACTGAAGTAATTGAAGCAATTGCTGTTGATGCAAGAATCTAACACTTGCCTGGTCCTTTGCAACTTCAGGGGGACAGTGAGTCTGAGGAGGAGGAGGTGGAAGAAGTTGAGTCAGAACAGGGCAGTGATAGTGATGATGATGGAGGTCGAGGTGGTGCGGGACGCGGTGCCCAAAACCGATATTTGAAGAATCAAGAAGATGACAGCGATGAGTCTGATACAGGTCACCGTGTGATCCGCTCCCTGAGGGACAAGCGCAACGAGGAGATGAGATCTATTGTTGATCAGATGCGTAATGCAATGAAGATCAATGACTGGGTGAGCTTGCAGGAGAGTTTTGAGAAGCTTAACAAACATCTTGAGAAGGTTGTTCGTGTCAATGAATCTACTGAGGTACCAAAAATGTATATCAAAGCTCTTGTGTTGCTGGAGGACTTCCTTGCTGAAGCCCTTGCAAACAAGGAGGCCAAGAAGAAGATGAGCAGCAGCAATTCGAAGGCATTCAATGCGATGAGGCAAAAACTCAAGAAGAACAATAAGCAGTATGAAGAGCAGATCCAGAAGTGCAGGGAGCATCCAGAGAGTTTTGAAGATGAAGCTGCAGATGATAAAGATACGGATGATGACGATGTTGATGAAAGTGATGCAGAGATTGAAGATCCTGATAAAATTGCTATGTCAGAATCAGAAGAGGAACAAGATGAAGAGGATGATGACAAGGATGGTTGGGAACAGAAAAGGAGTAAGAAGGATAAGTTGATGGATAAGCAGTTCTTGAAAGATCCAAGTGAAATCACATGGGATATTGTCGATAAGAAACTCAAAGAGATTATAGCATCTAGGGGAAAGAAAGGTACTGGAAGGATCGAGCGTGTTGAGCAGTTAACATTTTTGACCCGTGTGGCCAAAACACCAGCTCAGAAGCTTGAAATCCTCTTCCATGTGATTTCTGCGCAGTTTGATGTTAACCCTAGTCTACTTGGGCATATGCCAGTCAATGTGTGGAAGAAGTGTGTCAATAATATGCTTCTTGTGCTTGATATACTCCAGCAGTATCCTAACATTGTAGTAGACACCTCGTTTGAGCCTGATGAGAATGAAACTCAAAAGGGTGCAGACTACAATGGAACAATACATGTTGTCGGTGACCTGGTTGCATTCCTTGAGAGACTGGACTCTGAATTTTTGAAGACCTTACAGTGCACAGATCCGTACACAAAAGATTATGTTCAGAGGCTCAGAGAGGAACCCCTGTTTCTGGTTGTCGCACAGAACGTCCAAGATTATCTTGAAAGGGTTGGAAACTTCAAAGCTGCTGCCAAGGTTGCACTGCGCCGTGTTGAACTAGTTTACTACAAGCCCCAAGAAGTGTACGATGCAATGAGAAAACTCGCAGAGCAGCCTGAGGACTGTGTGGACGATGATGATGCAGAGGCTGGTGATGAACATAAAGCAGTAGATGACAATAGAGGACCATCACCATTTGTTGTGATTCCAGAGGCTGTGCACAGGAAGCCTACTTTTCCAGAAAGTGGTAGAACTTTGATGGATGGATTGATGTTCTTAATTTACAAGTATGGAGATGAAAGGACCAAAGCCCGTGCAATGCTGTGTGACATATATCACCATGCGATCTCTGATGAGTTTTCAGTGGCTCGCGACTTGCTTTTAATGAGTCATTTGCAAGATGGTATTCAGCTCATGGACATATCATCGCAGATTTTATTCAATAGAGTCATGGCCCAGTTAGGGCTGTGTGCTTTCAGGGCTGGTTTGATAAATGAAGCCCATGGTTGCTTGACTGAGCTATATTCTACTGGGAGGGTGAAAGAATTGCTTGCACAAGGTGTGCAACAAAGCCGATACCATGAAAAAACTCCTGAACAGGTAAAATAAAACCCCTATGCAACTCATCCTGTTTTTCTTGTAAATGCTGTTTTCATAGCCCTTAACCCTAATCACACAAGCAAGACCCTTGTTTGAAAATTTCATGTGAAATTGATAATATTCACACAGTAATATCTCCTGCTTGCATCTGTTAATTATTTATGTTTCTGTTGCTTTTTGAATATGATATATAACGCTTTATCCTGTTGTATGCAGTAATTCTGACCCAAATCACAAATCTTGACTTTTTTGTATATTGAGCTGTATTTATTTTCGTTATGCAGATGTAGTTCTTTTATGCTACTTGTAGTTAATCTTGTTTTTATTAATAGTAGAGCTCACCACATATAAATTTATATTGTAAAAAATGGACAGACCCATTGATGGCATGAGTGGGGTCTGGGGAAGGAATAACCGAGGCAAGCCTTACCCCTGCATTTTGCTCAGAGGCTGCGTTGAATACAGGGCCTTTGGCTCAGTGAAAAGTCTTCCCACCACTGCGCCAAGCCTGTCCTTATAATCATCCATGCTGTTCGCTGCAGCTAGTTTGCAGCTGGCTGTTGTTCATACAGCGGCATGCCGTTCGCTTGAGCTTAAGCTAGAAAGTAGCAGCCAGCCGTGGTAAAGCCAGCCGAACAAGATCTTTTCCTTATATAAAACTACTACAATTGTAGTCTATAATTTAAAGATTATACAATACATATAATTTTATATATTATATATTCTTTTAATTGTAGACTACAATTAGGGTAGTTTTATACAAGGAAAAGATCAAAAGATGATTCTTTTCCTTTTGGTTATATCAGTGCTAATGCAGTCCCTATCACTGCAGGAAAGACTTGAGAGGAGAAGACAAATGCCTTACCATATGCATATAAACCTGGAGCTTTTGGAAGCCACACACTTGATCTGTGCGATGCTGATTGAAGTCCCCAATATGGCTGCCAGCACCTATGACAAGCGGAGACCTATGAGCAAAACATTCCGAAGGCTTCTTGAAGTGAGTGAAAGGCAGACATTTGTTGGGCCGCCCGAGAATGTGAGGGACCATGTAATGGCTGCCACAAGAGCCCTCAACAAGGGTGATCACCAAAAGGCTTTCAGTGTCATAAATTCGTTGGAGATTTGGAAGCTTTTGAGGAACAGAGAGCATGTCCTTGAGATGTTGAAGCTTAAGATCAAGGAGGAAGCTCTTAGAACCTATCTCTTTTCATACTCGTCTTCGTACGAGTCCTTAAGCCTTAACCAGCTCACTACCATGTTTGATCTCAGCGAGCAGCATGCCCACAGCATTGTTAGCAAGATGATGATGCATGAAGAGCTTCATGCTAGCTGGGACCAGCCAACAAAGTGCATCGTATTCCATAGTGTGGACCAAACTAGGCTTCAGGGGCTACTCTTCCAGATGGCAGATAAGCTCTCGGTCCTGGTGGAGATCAATGAGAGGGCATACGAGGCAAGAACTGGTGGTGCTCTCGAGGGGGTACCGCCCAGGCGCAGGGGCGAGGGTCAGGATAATATGGGAAAGTGGCAGGATAACTTTGTCTCGTCACAGGGGCGGCAGGGTGGTGGCAACAGGTTTGGATACTCCGGCAGAGGTGCAATATCTGGTCAAAGTGGTGGTGGACACCAGAGGGACAGGGGCAATCATGGTTACCGCGGGGGCTATGGTGGCGTTTCAAGGTTTCAGGATGCAAGGGGTCGCAACCAGTCTAATCCATCAGCCAGAGGTGGTGATGGTGGTGCACGCATGGTGAACCTGAACAGGGTTGGTAGAGTTTAGAAGTGATAATTTTCAGCTCAAGTAATCCTGAAATTCTCCTAAAAGCCAAGTTCTGAATCACTGCATTTTACATAGTTTCCTGTTCTGGGCTGAGTCATCTACCTGTTTCCTACATTTCGTTGTAGCCTTTTAAATTAAGGGGCTAAGAAATTGAACTAAGAGTTTGGTACTGTTTTGTGGGAGTGTGACGATGTATTCGCTCCAATATTTGATATCTATCCCTGACACTTGCTATAAACTGTACTTTTCTTTGTGTTATGTGGTGTTCATTGGGTTATGAAAAAGAAAAAGGCATGTCGAAGAGAGAAGATCGTTATTCTATTCGCGTTCGGTAAGGTAAGATTGTGTGAGCCTATCTCTTTTTCCATCGGTAAGGTAAGATTGTGTGAGCCTCTCCCTGGTACCATCAGCTAAATTCCCCTGGTAATTGCACAGCGCAAAGCAGGTGTGATGTGACTATGAGATACGCCTACATTTAGTCAAAGATGAAAAATTTTCAGAGTTCAGTCCTTCAAGATGAAAGCTGATGCTTTGATTATTTATCTTTGTCACATGAGCAATGGTACTAGTATACCAACTATCGGAAGCATTCTACTCGCTCCGTCCTAAAATAAATGTAGACTGGCACTTGTCTAGATACGTAGCGAGAAGTTGATTTATTTTTAGATAGATGAAGTATGTCATCAAAGCGTTTGATAAAATACACTAACACGAACCTCAAATACGGTGCTGAACAAAGTAGACAGTTCAACAGAAGCAACTGATGGAGGTCTGCGCAGTTCAGTAGAAGAGGCACTTGCCGTCTGTCATCGTCGTCGTCGTCCCACTCCCGTTATTGGCACTGTCCAGCTTCACGTTCCGCTTGCATCCGCCTGAGGCAGGTGCAGAAGGACGTCGACGCCGCGCCGGCGTCGCAGACGTCCCTGGTGCCCTGGAAGAAGGTCTGCCACGTACGTCCGGGCGCCCGCGTCCCACACCAGGCACTTGGCCACGCCGGCGTCGATCAGCATGACACGAGTCAATGCGGCGCCGGGGTTGGGGGTGTAGCCGTAGGAGGATACGTCCGCTGGATGAGTCAAAGCAGCGCTCGCTCGACAGCTCGTCGTCATCAGCCAGAGCCAGCGCCTTGGGTCGTCAACGCTAGAGATGGCAACGGGTACAAACCCGCTGGTTTTTGCCGTCCCAAACCCGTACCCGTGAAAAAATATCTATGCCCATTAAAAAACCCGTACCCATGACGGGTTTGAGATTTTGCCCAAACCCGTACCCATCGGTGTAACACCCCTGGTGTAACTATAACTAAAACTTGAGCATGGCATCATGAGCATGGGCATTGCATATGTTTGACACACCTAGAGTGCATTCACTAGGCAAAAATTTCAAACAAGTTGTATTGTTTTACTGTTTTACAAATAGGACCCTGGTTTAAGGACTTAACCCTAAATAGTGGTTAAAGGGGTAAAACTTAACCCAAGTTGAGAAAAACCTTAGGGCTTGTGAGAAAAGTCATAAAATGTCCCCAAAAACAAAGTTGAGTCACATTTATACCCCTGGGGTATCAAAGATCTCAAATAGAACCCTGGAAAACCCAAAGTCCAAACCCTAGGGACCTATGTGCAAAGTTGATGCACAATTGGACTAAAGTGTAAAAACTAGTATGTTTTAAACCATAAAGTCATTTGGTCCACATTTGAGGAGATTTACAAGCAAAACCCTTGGTTTTGGACTTATTTGCAAAATGGACCCTATTGAGTTCTAAACTAAGTCTGAAATTTCAAAGTTTTGGCCCAACTTTGGGGCTTTGTAACTTTCAAAGCATAGGGTTTTTGCCCTAGGTCACCACATCAAAATTGTAGCCCAATTATAGGAGAACAACTTTGCTAAAGGGTGCAAGCATAGCTGTTATGAGAAATTTGCAGAAAAACCCAGTCCAAAACTGGCTGTCAGACTGTTGAAGCTGAATTTCAGAATTTCAGTGTTATGAGGTGAACTTTGAGCTCAAATCCAAGTATGATCCAGTGCTCAAATGTGATCAAGTCCTATAGTTAAATTGTAGCTGGTTCATAACTCTACAACTTTGGTACAGACCGATAACAAAGTTGCTATACAAAATTAAAACTTATGGGCTCTGCAAACTCCCCTGTCAGGCTGGCTGAATGTAATCTCCCATGGTACAGTAGACCTGTGGGGATCAGATTGACAGCTCGGCTCACCGCCGATGACCTCCGTCGTGATCCGTGCCGACCGGCGTCAAGATTCATGCCCAGGTAAGGGGATAACGTCGCGGGGTCAAAAGATCGTCGTCGCCGGTGAGCTGGAGGCCACCCCGACCAACCGTAGTACTCCTTCCCTTGCTCCTCGCCGTGGATAAAGCTCTCACCGTCGTCAAGTCTTCGCCGTTGCCCGCCGCGTGGCTCTATCTTTCCACCTCGTCGTCGTGACACCTTAACGCCGTCCCATCGCCGCCGGTGAGCCTGCCACGACCGAGGACACGCAGCCACACGCACTAGTGCTATCTTCTACCTCTGACCGCCGCACATCACCACCCAAAATTCACGAGCCACCGCCCCGGAGCCTATAAATTGTGGGCAGGGCTAGTTGCGCCATGAACTTGTGAAGCTCTAGCACCCGTTCCCACACTCAATCGTCCCACCGCTCGCCCGAATTTCTAATTGCCCCCAAATCGGTTCTCCGCCGCTGTGAATCGAGCTCACCGCGGCCAGCCTTCTCCAGGTCCGCTCATCCTCTTCTCATCCCTGTTCTAGCATCCTTACATGTTGGTGATGCTCCCCGACCATTTTAATTGAACCAAACCGCCTAGGATCGCCGAGAACACGATCCCCAAGCCGCCGTGCTCTCGGTCACCGTGGCCAGAGCTCCTTAGTTGGTCTTAGACGCAATTAGGTTGGGGGAAACGATTTTGGTAGCCCCGATTTCATGTCTGTTGCTCGGAGGGTCTTATCGTCGCCCCGTTTGGCCGGTACAGTGGCTCACCGGAGCGCAACCGCGCTCACCGCCGTCGGGGACTTCCCTCTGCAAAGAATTAGAACTGCAGGGGCCTCCCTGTAATCTGTTAGTGACTGGTTCAAATAGTGACCGAACCCAACTCCCATTAGCCCAAAACCCCGAGGACCTCCGCGCAAGTCTGCCCCGCGGGCGCGGGCGCACTCCCGTTTTCTCTGTTGGCTGGGCCGTATGGGCTACTTCTGGCCCAGCACTATTCATTCCCTTCTTCTTTTCTTTTTACTCCAGAGCCAAAACAATTTTAGAAAATTGTAGAAAAATGATAAAATTGTGAAACCAATTTTCCTAGATTTGTTATTTTCCATAGTATTTAATAAAAATAGTTTTATGATTTTTGGATTAAATAGGGAATTTTAGGATATTTAAAATAGCCTAAACTATTGATTCTGGATTTTTAGAAAATAATTGGTAAGTCCAAAAATGCCCAAACTTTTTATGGGCACTTAAACCAATATTTAGAAGCCTTGGGTAGAATTTGGGTTGATTTGGACCTTGTTTGATCACTAAACCCAAAACCACCCCCCCCCCCTGCTCCATGAACTTCTTTACTGACTCCGGAAACCCTAGGTTCTCGGAGTACCGTGAAGGAAAGTTGTATTCAAGACATAACTAATAAGTTTATGCTATCTTTGCATCCTCATGAGCATTCCATGACATCCATTCTTATGCATGTATATGGTTATATTAGAGCAAGAAGAAGAAGAAGTTCTTGAAGAAGGGATACCACTCACCTCTGATCCTCAGGCAGACAACTGCTTCTATTTTGATATCTGTGGATCCGAGCCAGACACATCTGATAACAAAGGCAAGCCCCGGTGCATTTGCCACCTCCCTTGATGTTTCTTTAAAATCTTTATCACTTGTTTGATGCATTAGGTGATAGGAGTTGATTGATTAAACAATTCCTGCATTACTTTCCTTGATTTTGATTATCCTCCTTGAAATCCTGTTTTTACAAAAAGGTTTTACTTTGCTTAGTATTGCTTTAGAAAAACAAAAGGATTTGTTTTACAAAAGATGTTTGGCAAAGTGGGAGGGATGTTTTCAAAAACAAAATTTGATGGTGGATCCATCAAGGCCTTGATGGGTCCAACATCGGAAAAGATGTACCTCTGTCAGGTACCAAGTTTTTGGGATGAAATGATTAAGCTGAGACCGGGCGGGTGACTTGCACGAGAAGAGAGTCTCGGTGTAGTGTCTCCGTCTGAGTCGATTAAGGACCTTGTCGATGTAGGCCTGCTGACCGAGGACCCTTTAACTGGTCACATGCCTCGTCATGGGTAAGCCTTGCCTCGGGTAGACTAAGGCCGGAATAAGATAACACGAAATGGGAGTGGAGCGGTGGCGGGAGTAGCGTGTACCCTCCGTGGCAAGAGGCTGGACGGTGGTGTATCTGTGCTCTCGGTTTGCGTGAACCTGATCCGGTCTTAAGAACCCCGGTGGCGGGTTGACATATGCAAGGGTTAAGTGCTACATATGTCGTGTGATTGGAGATCCTCAGCTGAGTATAATCGATTCGGATCGCCGTACCTCCGCGGTTATGGAGACTTGGCCACTGACTTACACGTAGCATTCCACTAAAGATGATGGATTTTTGGTTAAGAAATTGGCTAGTGCAGGACCAGTGATTGAACTAGGGTAGAAAGAACTCTAGTGCAGGTAATTTTACCTAACTTGACAAATAAAATTGGATTTTTAAGGATCCACTTTAGTAAGCATTTCTGCGAAACAGAGTCTTTGACTATTGAGAAGCCTTACCTTGACTCCCATATATCCAGCATACCCTTGAGAGTCTTTTCCTTAGTCGGGTAAGACTTGCTGAGTAATTCCATACTCAGGGTTTATCCCTTTGTTGTTTTTAGGTGGGGAAGTAGCAGACTTCTGCTGCTTCTGTGCTAAGGTGGTTCCCAACGAAGAGAAACAGGACTGATGTGCGGGAGGACTCGGTCCTCCATCTTAAGATCTTTTGTTTATAGACTTTCGGGAGAAGTTTGTGTCTCCCTGGTTTGTATAATTATTACTTTTATGCACTCACTTCTAGAACTGGTCTGTAATAACTTAACTTGAGCTTACTTTTGGAAATAAATGTAATTTTATTCGCTTCCGCATATCTTTATCTCCGATGATCTGTAATGTCTGCAAGACGGGTGAAACGTTCCTGGTAAGGTAAGGAAAGATACCGAGCTTGTCAAGTAACTTAGGAGCATCTACAGGGTGTCTGATGTCTGTTAGACAAGGACAACTGTAGGTGGGCCTGATTACTTGGGAGGTTCCGTCACAGCTGGTATCGGAGCGTAGCCCTTCTTTGCAGATATTCCAGGGCATCTTCAAAAGATTTTCAAAAGTCTTACCTAAAGAATCTTTTCTCTTCTTACCTAAGTATTCTGAAGAGTTTATATTAAAGACCAGATAGGAAGAGTGCAATGTATAGAAGGTTGAATCAACCAAGGTTGATTCTGTACTTACTCATGCATCATGCTAAGAATTATACTAATAAATTTCCCCTTTAGAAAATGCCGCCGCGCACAAGAAAGACCGCGCGTAAGTCGACTGGACCGCTTGGAGTGCCTCGACATCAGCTTGCTCCGCGAGATGTAGATAGTAGTAGCGGGAGCAATGATCCTATAGGGGATCTAGAAGCAGAAGTAAGCAGGCTCCAACTGGAACTCCGCCGCAGGACAGCTATATGGATTGGAGATGGTGACCGTATAAATGAGTTACGAGCAGACGTTCGCCATCTACAAGACCAGCTGGCCGATCGGGATTTGGCACTCGATTGGGCTGTTCAATCTCGTTCATTGGCATGGGCCAAGGAGGCAAGGGCTCAGGCCCGAGTTAGAGAACTCAGCTCAGCTGTGGACGACCTGCAGGTGTACTGCAATACACTCCATGAAGAAGTCCATGTGCTCTACTCGCAACTACACCCTAATGAGCCTACACCCCCTTCTGAGGCGGAAGCCGGACCTTCTCACGTCGCGGGACGCGCGTTGGGTGGGGAATTAGACCTGTATGAACCCCCTCCTTCTTTGAGGTTGGTTGACGTCTGGACTCCCACTCCTGATGAGGAAGCCGCCAAAAGCGATGGAAAACAGGACTAGTGGTGTAATAAGAGTAGAGTAGTGTATTGTAGGGAGTAGTGTTATATTAGAGTAGTGTATTGTAGGGTGTACGGTTGTATAATAGGTTAAACTTTTGTAAAATGGGTAATGTATCCTGTTGTGTAATGTCGAGTCTGTACCATTACTTTTTACAGTAATGTAAAACGGAAGGTTTTCTTTGGCACATTATGTTTATTCAAATGTTTTTGCCTCAGATGCCGACCCGTACTCGAGGACAGGATGCAACTGGAACATCCGGGGGTGGGGATGCTACCCCGAATCCACCTCCCGTTCCACCCATGCTTGCCGAGGCAATCGCTGCCTTGGTAAATGCTACAGCCGACAATACCCGCTTCCTGAGGGAGATGGCGGGTCAGCAACAGCTTCAGCAACAAGCAGGAAGAGGATTTCAACAGGGTCCCCGTGAGACCACTTATCTGGATTTTTCTGAGACTCGTCCGCCTCTCTTCGTCAAAGCAGAAGATCCGCTCGAAGCCGACGAATGGATAAGGGTCATTGAACAGAAATTTGGCCTTCTACGTTGTTCAGAAACCCAGAAGCCACTATTTGCGGCTCAGCAACTTCGAGGCCCTGCCAGCACTTGGTGGGGGAATTTTGTGGCCATCCAACCGGATAATCATCAAATTACATGGAACGAGTTCAAAGCAGCATTCCGCGAGCATTATATTCCTGAGGGGGTGCTGCACATGAAGCAAGAAGAGTTCATGAAATTGAAACAAGGGGGAGATACTGTGAACCAGTACCTCAACAAGTTCAATCACCTGTCCCAGTACGCAATTGATCAGGTGAACACAGATTTGAAAAAGAAGAATTGTTTTATGAGAGGTCTGAACGACCGGATGCAGCGAAAGATGGCTGCCTGTATTGATCTTACTTATGGAAAGGCTGTCAGCACAGCCTTATCTGTGGAGGCCAAATATGCAAATTCTGGGAAAAGTAAGGGATTCAGTGGTGATCGGCCTAGTCAGGGCCCGGTAAAGAGGCAACGGTTTATTCTCCGGTCCTCTAACCAGAATCGTTCAAGTGCACCATCTTTCCCTTTCAAGCAGCCCATAATTATTCGTCCCAACAAAACTCCCACTGTCCAAAGTCAGCCGGGTGCCCCAGGCACTCGATTCCCTGCACTGCCAAGTTCTTCAACTGGATGTTTTAACTGTGGCAAATCTGGACATTTTATTAAAGATTGTCCCTATCCTCGGCAAAATCAGGCTAATAATCAGCAAGGATCGGAAAGTTCAGCTCCAGGCAAGGGAAGTACTTCGGGAAAGAATACCAAGAAAACAGGGCGAGTATATTATACACAAGTGGCTACCACACCGGAGGGAGAGCCGGTGATGATGGGTACGTTCCCTGTGGCCAGCCACCCTGCAATAATTCTTTTTGATTCTGGTGCTTCGCATACCTTCATTAGCAAGACATTTGTGGAGCAACATCACATTACATGTCATGAATCAAAAGAGGGTTTTAAAATTCATTCACCTGGGGGATACATTTTTACTAAAGAAGTGGCCTATGGAGTGCCAGTAACTATGGCCGGACGGAACTTTCCTGCTAATATGATTGTTCTAAGAGGCCAGGATATAGATGTAATTTTGGGGATGAATTGGTTAACCCAACACAAGGCAGTACTCAACACTGAACTCAGAACCGTCAGGTTGAGTTATAATCAAGAAGAAATTCTCTTATCTCTCCCCAAGACCAATCCAGCCAAAGCTTCTGGTAGAATCTTTGAAGCCATTATACCGGAGATCAAGAACATTCCGGTAGTATGTGAGTTTCCAGATGTGTTTCCGGAAGATTTGCCTGGACTGCCCCCTGAAAGAGATGTTGAATTCGTAATTGAGCTAAAACCCGGTACGGCTCCCATTTCCCGAAGTTCGTACCGTATGCCCCCTAATGAGTTAGCAGAATTGAAGATTCAATTGCAAGATCTGCTGAATAAAGGATTTATCCGGCCAAGCTCGTCCCCGTGGGGTTGTCCCGCCATCTTTGTGAAGAAGAAGGATCAAACCTTGCGCATGTGCGTGGACTATCGGCCCCTGAATGAGGTCACCATTAAGAATAAGTACCCTCTTCCAAGGATCGATATCTTATTTGATCAACTGACTGGGGCGAGGGTGTTTTCCAAAATTGATCTCAGGTCGGGCTATCATCAGATCCGTATTCGGCCCGAGGATATACCGAAGACCGCATTTACTACGCGGTATGGATTGTTCGAATATCTAGTAATGTCTTTCGGGCTCACAAATGCTCCTGCCCACTTCACCTATTTAATGAACTCGGTGTTCATGCCCGAGTTAGACAAGTTTGTGGTGGTCTTCATCGATGATATTTTGATATATTCTAAAAATGAAGAGGAGCATGCTCAGCACTTACGGATTGTATTGACGCGCCTGAGGGAACATCAGCTATATGCCAAGTTCAGCAAGTGCGCGTTCTGGCTGGAAGAAATTCAATTTCTGGGGCACGTGTTATCAGCCAAAGGAATTGCGGTAGATCCTAGCAAGGTCAAGGATATTCTGGAGTGGAAACCTCCAACAACTGTTCACCAAGTCCGGAGTTTTCTTGGACTAGCTGGATATTATCGCAGATTCATACCTGATTTCTCTAAGCTTGTGAAGCCAATCACAAGTTTATTGAAGAATGATACTAAGTTCAATTGGTCTTCTAAATGTAATGAAGCCTTTGAGGAATTGAAGACATTATTGACCACTGCTCCGGTATTGGCTCAACCGGACATCACTAAACCTTTTGATGTATACTGTGATGCGTCAGGCAGTGGACTCGGCTGTGTGCTAATGCAAGAAGGCCGAGTAATTGCGTATGCTTCAAGGCAGTTATGCCGTCACGAAGAGCATTATCCAACACATGATTTAGAGCTAGCTGCTGTGGTTCATGCCCTGAAAATATGGCGTCACTATCTGCTGGGAAATATCTGTCACATATATACTGATCATAAGAGTTTGAAGTATATATTTACCCAGTCAGAGTTAAATATGAGGCAAAGGCGATGGCTTGAGCTCATTAAAGATTATGAACTGGAAATCCATTATCACCCAGGCAAGGCCAATGTGGTGGCAGATGCATTGAGTCGCAAGACTTCCTGCCACTGTCTTATGGTAAAGACCTCCGAAAACACTTTGTGTCAAGAAATGGAAAAGTTAAACCTGGGGATAATCCAGCAAGGGACTCTGAATCAACTAAAGCTTGAGTCAACCATTTTGCAAAGGATAATTGATGCTCAAAAGGATAATCTGGGCATGGAGCACATACGCGAAAAGATAAGGGCTGGAACAGCCCAATGTTTCAAAGAAGATGATCAAGGTGTGTTATGGTTTAATAACCGCATAGTAGTGCCGAAGAATGAAGAACTCCGCCAGCAAATCTTAGATGAGGCGCATCTTAGTCGCTATTCTATTCATCCAGGAAGCACTAAGATGTATCATGATCTGAAGCAACATTACTGGTGGACAAAGATGAAGATTGAAATTGCACGCTATGTGGCTAGGTGTGACACTTGCAGACGTGTCAAAGCCATACACATGAAAACTGCTGGTCCATTGCAATCTTTGCCAACCCCAACATGGAAATGGGAAGACATCAGCATGGACTTCATTGTGGGATTGCCCAGGACCGCAAAAGGGTACGACTCTATCTGGGTGATTGTTGATCGACTTACAAAGGTTGCTCATTTTCTGTCGGTCAAGACAAATTCCCCGGTTACTGTCTACGCCCAATTGTACATTGCTCGTATTCTTAGTCTGCATGGTGTCCCAAAGACCATAGTGTCGGATCGTGGACCTCAATTTGTAGCCAAGTTTTGGGAAGCACTTCACAAATCTTTGGGTACTAAGTTACTCCACAGTTCGGCCTACCATCCCCAAACCAGTGGACAGACTGAGAGAGTGAACCAAATACTTGAAGATATGTTGCGGGCATGTGTCCTGGATTTCTCGCAAAAATGGGATGAGTGTTTGCCCTTAGCGGAGTTTTCATATAATAACAGTTACCAGGAAAGCATCAAGATGGCACCTTTTGAAGTTTTGTATGGGCGACGGTGTCGAACTCCGTTAAATTGGTCTGAACCTGGAGAAAGGTATTTCTTTAGGCCTGATATGGTGAAAGAGGTCGAAGAAAAGGTTCAGAAAATAGTTCATAATATGAAGAAGGCACAGGCTCGTCAGAAAAGTTATGCAGACAAACGGCGAATGCCCTTATACTTCTTAGAGGGAGACTACGTCTACTTAAAGGTTTCACCAATGAAAGGCGTATCGCGTTTTGGGATTAAAGGAAAACTTGCACCCAGATACATTGGTCCATTCCTGGTGCTTGAACAATGTGGCCCAGTAGCGTACCGACTCCAACTACCCGAAACATTGTCTGCCGTGCATAATGTGTTCCACGTGTCACAATTGAAGAAGTGTCTTCGGGTTCCCGATCGAACCGTTGAAGTGACTGATGTTGTCCTGGAACCAGATTTAACGTACTCGGAACATCCCATTCGAGTTCTGGATCAAAAGGACAGGGTTACCCGGAGAAAGACTCTCAAGTTTTATAAGGTACAGTGGAACCAGCATTCGGAAGATGAGGCTACATGGGAAACCCAAGACTTCTTAGATAAGAATTTCCCAGGCTTTCTAGCCTCTTGTAAATTGTAAAGTTTGTATAGCTGTGTAATAAAGGAATGAACCCCCACACCACCCCTGCCTTGTACCAGAAATCAGGAAATAAAAACATGACACATTTCCTTTTCCATTACTCACCCTAGGACTTTAAATCTCGGGACGAGATTCTTTTATGGGGGGAAGGATGTAACACCCCTGGTGTTACTATAACTAAAACTTGATCATGGCATCATGAGCATGGGCATTGCATATGTTTGACACACCTAGAGTGCATTCACTAGGCAAAAATTTCAAACAAGTTGTATTGTTTTACTGTTTTACAAATAGGACCCTGGTTTAAGGACTTAACCCTAAATAGTGGTTAAAGGGGTAAAACTTAACCCAAGTTGAGAAAAACCTTAGGGCTTGTGAGAAAAGTCATAAAATGTCCCCAAAAACAAAGTTGAGTCACATTTATACCCCTGGGGTATCAAAGATCTCAAATAGAACCCTGGAAAACCCAAAGTCCAAACCCTAGGGACCTATGTGCAAAGTTGATGCACAATTGGACTAAAGTGTAAAAACTAGTATGTTTTAAACCATAAAGTCATTTGGTCCACATTTGAGGAGATTTACAAGCAAAACCCTTGGTTTTGGACTTATTTGCAAAATGGACCCTATTGAGTTCTAAACTAAGTCTGAAATTTCAAAGTTTTGGCCCAACTTTGGGGCTTTGTAACTTTCAAAGCATAGGGTTTTTGCCCTAGGTCACCACATCAAAATTGTAGCCCAATTATAGGAGAACAACTTTGCTAAAGGGTGCAAGCATAGTTGTTATGAGAAATTTGCAGAAAAACCCAGTCCAAAACTGGCTGTCAGACTGTTGAAGCTGAATTTCAGAATTTCAGTGTTATGAGGTGAACTTTGAGCTCAAATCCAAGTATGATCCAGTGCTCAAATGTGATCAAGTCCTATAGTTAAATTGTAGCTGGTTCATAACTCTACAACTTTGGTACAGACCGATAACAAAGTTGCTATACAAAATTAAAACTTATGGGCTCTGCAAACTCCCCTGTCAGGCTGGCTGAATGTAATCTCCCATGGTACAGTAGACCTGTGGGGATCAGATTGACAGCTCGGCTCACCGCCGATGACCTCCGTCGTGATCCGTGCCGACCGGCGTCAAGATTCATGCCCGGGTAAGGGGATAACGTCGCGGGGTCAAAAGATCGTCGTCGCCGGTGAGCTGGAGGCCACCCCGACCAACCGTAGTACTCCTTCCCTTGCTCCTCGCCGTGGATAAAGCTCTCACCGTCGTCAAGTCTTCGCCGTTGCCCGCCGCGTGGCTCTATCTTTCCACCTCGTCGTCGTGACTCCTTAACGCCGTCCCATCGCCGCCGGTGAGCCTGCCACGACCGAGGACACGCAGCCACACGCACTAGTGCTATCTTCTACCTCTGACCGCCGCACATCACCACCCAAAATTCACGAGCCACCGCCCCGGAGCCTATAAATTGTGGGCAGGGCTAGTTGCGCCATGAACTTGTGAAGCTCTAGCACCCGTTCCCACACTCAATCGTCCCACCGCTCGCCCGAATTTCTAATTGCCCCCAAATCGGTTCTCCGCCGCTGTGAATCGAGCTCACCGCGGCCAGCCTTCTCCAGGTCCGCTCATCCTCTTCTCATCCCTGTTCTAGCATCCTTACATGTTGGTGATGCTCCCCGACCATTTTAATTGAACCAAACCGCCTAGGATCGCCGAGAACACGATCCCCAAGCCGCCGTGCTCTCGGTCACCGTGGCCAGAGCTCCTTAGTTGGTCTTAGACGCAATTAGGTTGGGGGAAACGATTTTGGTAGCCCCGATTTCATGTCTGTTGCTCGGAGGGTCTTATCGTCGCCCCGTTTGGCCGGTACAGTGGCTCACCGGAGCGCAACCGCGCTCACCGCCGTCGGGGACTTCCCTCTGCAAAGAATTAGAACTGCAGGGGCCTCCCTGTAATCTGTCAGTGACTGGTTCAAATAGTGACCGAACCCAACTCCCATTAGCCCAAAACCCCGAGGACCTCCGCGCAAGTCTGCCCCGCGGGCGCGGGCGCACTCCCGTTTTCTCTGTTGGCTGGGCCGTATGGGCTACTTCTGGCCCAGCACTATTCATTCCCTTCTTCTTTTCTTTTTACTCCAGAGCCAAAACAATTTTAGAAAATTGTAGAAAAATGATAAAATTGTGAAACCAATTTTCCTAGATTTGTTATTTTCCATAGTATTTAATAAAAATAGTTTTATGATTTTTGGATTAAATAGGGAATTTTAGGATATTTAAAATAGCCTAAACTATTGATTCTGGATTTTTAGAAAATAATTGGTAAGTCCAAAAATGCCCAAACTTTTTATGGGCACTTAAACCAATATTTAGAAGCCTTGGGTAGAATTTGGGTTGATTTGGACCTTGTTTGATCACTAAACCCAAAACCACCCCCCCTGCTCCATGAACTCCTTTACTGACTCCGGAAACCCTAGGTTCTCGGAGTACCGTGAAGGAAAGTTGTATTCAAGACATAACTAATAAGTTTATGCTATCTTTGCATCCTCATGAGCATTCCATGACATCCATTCTTATGCATGTATATGGTTATATTAGAGCAAGAAGAAGAAGAAGTTCTTGAAGAAGGGATACCACCCACCTCTGATCCTCAGGCAGACAACTGCTTCTATTTTGATATCTGTGGATCCGAGCCAGACACATCTGATAACAAAGGCAAGCCCCGGTGCATTTGCCACCTCCCTTGATGTTTCTTTAAAATCTTTATCACTTGTTTGATGCATTAGGTGATAGGAGTTGATTGATTAAACAATTCCTGCATTACTTTCCTTGATTTTGATTATCCTTCTTGAAATCCTGTTTTTACAAAAAGGTTTTACTTTGCTTAGTATTGCTTTAGAAAAACAAAAGGATTTGTTTTACAAAAGATGTTTGGCAAAGTGGGAGGGATGTTTTCAAAAACAAAATTTGATGGTGGATCCATCAAGGCCTTGATGGGTCCAACATCGGAAAAGATGTACCTCTGTCAGGTACCAAGTTTTTGGGATGAAATGATTAAGCTGAGACCGGGCGGGTGACTTGCACGAGAAGAGAGTCTCGGTGTAGTGTCTCCGTCTGAGTCGATTAAGGACCTTGTCGATGTAGGCCTGCTGACCGAGGACCCTTTAACTGGTCACATGCCTCGTCATGGGTAAGCCTTGCCTCGGGTAGACTAAGGCCGGAATAAGATAACACGAAATGGGAGTGGAGCGGTGGCGGGAGTAGCGTGTACCCTCCGTGGCAAGAGGCTGGACGGTGGTGTATCTGTGCTCTCGGTTTGCGTGAACCTGATCCGGTCTTAAGAACCCCGGTGGCGGGTTGACATATGCAAGGGTTAAGTGCTACATATGTCGTGTGATTGGAGATCCTCAGCTGAGTATAATCGATTCGGATCGCCGTACCTCCGCGGTTATGGAGACTTGGCCACTGACTTACACGTAGCATTCCACTAAAGATGATGGATTTTTGGTTAAGAAATTGGCTAGTGCAGGACCAGTGATTGAACTAGGGTAGAAAGAACTCTAGTGCAGGTAATTTTACCTAACTTGACAAATAAAATTGGATTTTTAAGGATCCACTTTAGTAAGCATTTCTGCGAAACAGAGTCTTTGACTATTGAGAAGCCTTACCTTGACTCCCATATATCCAGCATACCCTTGAGAGTCTTTTCCTTAGTCGGGTAAGACTTGCTGAGTAATTCCATACTCAGGGTTTATCCCTTTGTTGTTTTTAGGTGGGGAAGTAGCAGACTTCTGCTGCTTCTGTGCTAAGGTGGTTCCCAACGAAGAGAAACAGGACTGATGTGCGGGAGGACTCGGTCCTCCATCTTAAGATCTTTTGTTTATAGACTTTCGGGAGAAGTTTGTGTCTCCCTGGTTTGTATAATTATTACTTTTATGCACTCACTTCTAGAACTGGTCTGTAATAACTTAACTTGAGCTTACTTTTGGAAATAAATGTAATTTTATTCGCTTCCGCATATCTTTATCTCCGATGATCTGTAATGTCTGCAAGACGGGTGAAACGTTCCTGGTAAGGTAAGGAAAGATACCGAGCTTGTCAAGTAACTTAGGAGCATCTACAGGGTGTCTGATGTCTGTTAGACAAGGACAACTGTAGGTGGGCCTGATTACTTGGGAGGTTCCGTCACAATCGGGTTAGCGGGTACCCATGGGTTACCCGCGGGTTTCATCTCCAATATACTTGTTCTTCTCATAATCTATAAGTATCGTAATGATTAATGATATCATGATCCAAAATTTATGTAATGAACAACGAGTTCATGATTTGGTATAAAAATTATTAGTAGAGAGAATGAAATACAAATAATAAGTTGTATAATTAAGTGACCTTACACTAAGTTATCCATCCACCACATATATAACATTAGTAAAAACTATAATAGCGAGCAAGCAACACTCTCACTGACTATTGATACATTCACCAATTGATAAAAACTATGAAGTAAATAAGGAATAACAAGTTTATTGTTCGTTTATAAAATAAAATGACAATATGCACTAGGTTTGGTCGGGTTTAAAAAACCCACGGGTTCACGGGTTTGGGTACTATAGGAACAAACCTGTACCCATAAACCCGCCGGGTATAGATTTATGCCCATTAACAAACCCATGGGTATGAAAATTGACCCAAACCCGTACCCTAATAGGGTAAAAACCCATCGGGTTTCGGGTACCCATTGCCATCTCTAGTCAACGCCCGCTGCTGAATTGGTCCGTCCCCGTGCTGCATAGGCGCATAGCAAAAGAGGCGACGACGCTGACGGCTGATGCCGTCGCCATGGTCCGCACCAGCTGCCTTGCTGCCCGACGCAGGGCGTCAGTTATTTCGAACCGTCGCTGTTGCCGTGACCTGTCCTGCTTCAGAATCACTCAAGCTTGGACGAATCGTCGGAGCAAGGGAACTGATCTGACGAGCTAGCGAGCCCGGCAAGGTCAAAGTTTAATTAAAGTGCTTGTCCTTGCCGTTCCACGTTGTTCTCTAGAGACTGGCTAGAGTGACGCAGTGGCTGCAAATGGGCCGGTTGCGCATGTCTTGCCGATCGATCAGACACACACACACACACACACAAAATGACTCAAAAGTCAGCAGCCCCGCCAACCACCGGGAAAGGAAGACGTCACTGCAAAATCCTACGATCGTATCGTATTGGTTTTTATCGATTCTAGCAGATTTTTACCCGGCCTGTTGCACCGTCATGAGGTAATAAAGTATACGTCGTCCTCGTCTTGCATGTTCACCAGGACTTTGTAGCCGTCCAGGCCACTGGGCCAGCATCAGTTCAGACGGAGAGTACAGAACAATGGAGAAGAGAAGACCCAACGCATTCAGTGAAGATGCAGCTAACCCAGTCTGTCTGTTTTTTTTTTTTTGACTGTCGGGAAGAGAGTATCCCCACCTAAATTTTATTGAATCCGATGTACCAAAGCCGCACCGTAACCGTCTCGTTTTTTTAAAACTATACCTTTGCATCATATCGTCATGTTCCAACTTCACTCTACAATCTAAAACAATGACTATATAGGTGAATTGTTGGACACGATCAAAAGAGGTAAAACTTTAAGGGCTAGTTTGGGAGCCACAAAACTGAAGGGATTAAAGGGGTTAGAATCCTTTTTTATTCACAATTAAATAAGAAGGAGATTCTAGCTCTTCTAATCACCTCCAGTTTTGTAGCTTCTAAACTAGTCCTAACTAACATCGTGAAAGACTATAGTTAAAAACAGCTGGTCCGGTGCTCGCACAATTCAGTAAATACTTCAGCAACACAGATTACAAACAGGAGTGATGGATGTGGCATCCTTATGTATACCAGTGGCAGCATGAGTCACGTATCATCCGTGAGCTAGCATAGTGCCATATATAGGGTGCGAGTGCGACAGGAGACAGCGATGTATGATAGGCGGTATTTGATTTTAGGGAAGGGATATTTGAATTCACTAAAACTAATAGTTAGTTGACTAAAAAATTACTAGTGAAATTAGCTAGCTAACTATTAACTAGGGTGTTTGGATGTCTCCAACTAATTTTAGCCACTAACTATTATCTCTAGTGCATTCAAACATCCCTTAAATTTGATAGGAGAACATTCATTTTAGATAATGGATATTTCTACCAAAAAATATCTGATGAGCTCATCTATATTCTCTAATCTGTGTCACTAGTAAATAATTAAGAATTGCCAGCATGTTATATTATTATTTAGTAATTATAATATCAAAACTAACTTTGATAAGTGCTAATATGCCAGTTAGTGTATAATCTGCATGCTAACTAAAATAAATACTAATTAATATATTTTATTTATTGTTATGACAAAATTAGTGTTGGTGTATAACTATTTAATATATACTTAGTTGTTAATTATAAAAATAATAATTAATTATCCTCACCCCTATAAGTACGACCTTGTAAATTTGTGCAGGCTGTTAAATTGGCTAACAAATTAGGGGCACGAACAATTTTTGTATGGAGTTTATGCATAGATATGCAACCATTCGGAAGCGCCAATACTGTGTCCGATATTTAATATATAACGCTGTCCAGTGACACCAGGAGCTTTATTTGCACAAATTGGAGATTCTAGCATCGTCTATCATGGAGTCACCAACCAACAGATTTCTGAATCTTCCCGCCATGATTTTCCCCGTGCTCTTGCTTTTTCTCAGAGGCTCGGCCACTGGCATCGCATCTGACACGCTCAGCAGCGATGGCAACATCACCGACGGCGAGACGTTGGTCTCATCCGGCAGCTCATTCACCCTGGGCTTCTTCTCCCCGACCGGCGCGTCAGCCAAGAGGTACCTTGGCATCTGGTTCACCGCGTCCCCGGATGCCGTCTGTTGGGTCGCCAACCGTGACGCCCCCATTAGCAACACCTCAGGAGTAGGAGTACTGGCAGTCGGCAGCACCGGGAGCCTTCGCCTTCTCGACGGCTCCGGCCAGACCGTGTGGTCTTCCAACACGACGAGTTCCGCTCCTGCCGTGGCGCAGCTACTTGAGTCCGGCAACCTAGTCGTGCGACAGCTGAGCAGCGGCAACGTGCTCTGGCAGTCGTTCGACCACCCGTCGAACACCTTGCTCGCCGGCATGAGACTCGGCAAGGACCCGAAGACTGGCGCGGAGTGGTCGCTCACGTCGTGGCGCGCGCCGAACGACCCGACGACCGGGGACTGCCGGCGTGTGATGGACACGAGGGGCCTCCCGGACTGCGTCTCCTGGCAAGGCAACACCAAGAAGTACCGGACGGGGCCCTGGAACGGGCTGTGGTTCAGCGGCGTCCCGGAGATGGCGTCCTACTCGACTCTGTTCTCCAACCAGGTCATCGTCCACCCCGACGAGATCGCGTACGTCTTCAACACCTCGGCCGACGCGCCCTTCTCCCGCCTCGTGCTGAACGAGGTCGGCGTGCTGCAGCGCCTAGCGTGGGACCCCGCCAGCCGGGTCTGGAACGTCTTCGCGCAGGCGCCCAGGGACGTCTGCGACGACTACGCCATGTGCGGCGCGTTCGGCCTGTGCAACGTGAACACGGCGTCCACGCTGTTCTGCAGCTGCGTAGCGGGGTTCAGCCCCGTGAACCCCACGCAGTGGTCCATGAGGGAGTCCGGAGGCGGGTGCCGGAGGAACGTGCCGCTGGAGTGCGGTAACGGGACGACGACGGACGGGTTCAAGGTAGTGCAGGGAGTGAAGCTCCCCGACACGGACAACACGACGGCGGACATGGGCGCGACGCTGGAGCAGTGCAGGGAGAGGTGCCTCGCCAACTGCTCGTGCGTGGCCTATGCCGCCGCCGACATCCGAGGAGGCGGTGATGGCAGTGGCTGTGTCATGTGGACGAATAACATTGTTGACGTCCGGTACGTAGACAAGGGGCAAAATCTCTATCTGAGGTTGGCCAAGTCTGAATTAGGTAAGCTCCAAATACCCAGCCATTCTCTTTCTTGTTCTTAAGAAGCATCATCTGTGCACTTTGTGCAGCTAGCAGGAAGAGAATGGTTGCGACAAAAATCGTGCTTCCGGTTATGGCATCTCTGCTTGCACTTGTGGCTGCTGCCGTGTATCTCGTTTGGAAATTCAGGCTGAGAGGTAGAGCCACTTTCGCATGTCAGAATTCAATATTCCTGCAGGATGCTCTAACAGGTAGGGGTACTAGCAAAGGATACATACTGATCGTTGTTTCTGTTAGCCCAACGTCGAAAAAAGGATATCCAGAAGAAATCCATGGTTGGATACTTGACCACGTCACACGAACTTGGTGATGAAAATCTAGAGCTTCCATTTGTTAGCTTTGAAGATATTGTTACTGCAACAGACAACTTCTCTGAAGACAACACGCTTGGTCAAGGTGGATTTGGGAAGGTTTACAAGGTGATAATTTATTTTTTGAACAATACTAGTATGAATTTTTTTTTGCTACTTCTTCAATTTACTAATGGTGAAATCGTGCAGGGTATGCTGGGCGAGAAGAAAGAAGTTGCAATCAAAAGGCTCGGTCAGGGTTCTGGGCAAGGTGCAGAGGAGTTCAGAAATGAAGTAGTTCTGATTGCCAAATTGCAGCACAGAAACCTCGTCAGACTTCTTGGTTGCTGCATTTGTGGGGATGAGAAATTGCTGATTTACGAATATTTGCCAAACAAAAGCTTGGATTCATTCATTTTTGGTATGTTGATTTGTTTTTTATTTTCACAAAAGGAGAGAGTAGTCATAGTTACCATGAAAATAATATACCATTGCAGATGCTGCTAGAAAAAAGCTCCTTGATTGGCCAACAAGGTTCAAGATAATCAAGGGAATATCTAGAGGGCTCCTTTACCTACACGAGGATTCAAGGTTGACGATAGTTCACAGAGATCTCAAACCAAGCAACATATTGTTGGATGCGGGTATGAACCCTAAGATATCAGATTTCGGTATGGCAAGAATCTTTGGAGGAAACCAACACGAGGCAAATACTAATCGAGTTGTTGGGACATAGTGAGTAGTCTACGCCTCAGATTTTAGACTAACTCTTTGTTTTCTTGCACTTTAATAATAACCTTGTTACTTACTGCTAACAATCATTAAACAGCGGTTACATGTCTCCTGAATATGCTATGGATGGCGCCTTTTCTGTCAAGTCTGACACATACAGCTTCGGTGTCATACTCTTGGAGATTATAAGTGGTTTCAAGATTAGTTTGAACCACATCACGGATTTCCCAAATCTATTAGCTTATGTAAGAATGGTGGCATTTTTTTTTTTTTTTTTTTTGCAATGCAGCAAAAAGGTACTTATTAATGTTCTATGAAATTGATTCCATTGATTCAGGCATGGAGCTTATGGAATGAAGGAAAGGCAATGAATTTAGTGGACTCATCCCTTGTCAAGAGTTGTTTACCAAATGAAGCTTTAAGGTGTATCCACATAGGACTCCTATGTGTACAGGACAATCCAAATAGCAGGCCGCTCATGTCATCAGTGGTCTTCATGTTGGAGAATGAAACCACAACACTTTCAGTTCCAAAACAGCCTGTATTTTTTTCACAAAGGTATTCTGAAGCCCAGGAAACAGGAGAAAACACTAGTAGCTCTATGAATAACATGAGCATGACAATGTTATCAGAGGGGCGGTAGGTGGTTAGGTTATGCAATGTTTGTTTGTGTAAATAATTTCCTGTACCGACCTGTAACATATTAGTACTCCCCGGTTCTAATAAGTTTGACCGGCTCGTCTTATTCAAAAAATTCATAATTATTATTAATATTTTAGTGTGATATCATTTAACATATAACATGCTTTAAGTATGACTTTGAATGTTTCATTTTTTTGCAAAAAAAAAGAGAATAAAATGAGCCGGTCAAACTTGGTAAAAAAAAGTTAAACGAATTATAAATTAGAATGAAGGGAGTGTTAGTGTATATGGTTAGGCCAATATACCAGGCCTATGTAAGACTATATTGCTACCCTCTAGGGTTAGTCCATGAATTCAATCCACTGTTTCTAACATGGTATCTACGAGCTAGGGTTTCCTCTCCCTGCAGGCGCCGCCCCCCCTGTTCCTCCCTTCTTGCAGGCGCCGCCGCCCCTGCTCCGGCGCCGCCGCCCCTGCTCCGGCGCCGCCGCCCCCCTGCCCGCGGCCCTGCTGCGCGCCGCGGCCCCTCCTCCCTGCGCGCGTGCGCCTCCTCTCCCCGCGCCGCGCGCGTCACCCCCGCGTCTTCTCCTTGCGCGTGCGTGCCTCCTCTCCCCGCGCCGCGCGTGCCACTCCCGCCCCTGCGTGCCGTGCCGCACCGTCGTCCGCCGCGCCGTCGTCCCCGTGCTCGGGCGGGCCGCGTCTCCAGTGGGTGCGCCGTCGCTCCCTCCAGCGGGTGCGCCGCTGCTCCCTGCTCGCGCCGTCATCTCCTCCGCGCGCCGTCGTTCCCTCCGCGCGCCGTGCCTCTTCCCAGTCCGCGTGTGCGCGCCGTCGTCTGTGCTGCGGCGAGCTGCAACCGCGCCGTCGTCCCGTGCACTGTGCACTAGTCACCGTGTCTGCAGCCCCGCCTACTCCCATGGCTGGCGAGCAGCGGCCACTCTCACCCTCCGCCTTCCCTCCCCTCCGGGCCGCCTCCCCTGGCAGGCACGCCGACGCCGGGGGTTCTGTTACAAGGGCTTGGGGTGAGAGCACCTAGAGGGGGGTGAATAGGTGATCCTATAAAAACTTAAACTCAAAGCCACAAACTTGATTAAATGTTAGCGCAATGAAGCCAAGTGGCTAGAGATGAGTTCTTGAAAAACACAATAACCACAAAGAGATCAACACAGAGAGGCACAGTGGTTTATCTCGTGGTTCGGCCAAGTCCAACACTTCCCTACTCCACGTTGTGGCGTCCCAATGGACGAGGGTTGCACTCAACCCCTTTCAAGCAGTCCAAAGACCCACTTGAATACCACGGTGTTTTGCTTTTGTTTCACTATATCCCACTTGCGAGGAATCTCCACAACTTGGAGCCTCTCGCCCTTACAATTTAATTATCATAAAGAATCACGGAAGTAAGGATGGGATGAGCAACAAACACAAGACACAAAATCAGAGCAACAATACGCACACAAGTCACAACACGAGCTGTCAACACAACTCGAAGAGTTCTCTACTCAAATGGAGCTCTAGTTGCTATCACAAAGAATCGAATGCGCGGAAATGAAGTCTTGGTGCTTAGGAATGCTCAAGGGATGCTTGGTGTACTCCTCCATGCGCCTAGGGAACCCTTTTATAGCCCCAAGGCAGCTAGGAGCCGTTGAGAGCAATCCAGGAAGGCAATTCTTGCCTTCTGTCGACTGGCGCACCGGACAGTCCGGTGCACCACCGGACACTGTCCGGTGTGGATTTCTTTCCTATTCTGGCGCAGCCGACCGTTGGAGACTTGGGGGCGTTGGCGCACCGGACACTGTCCGGTGCACACCGGACAGGCCGGTGCCCCCATCTGACCGTTGGCTCGGCCACGCGTCACGCGCGGATTGCGCGGCCGACCGTTGGCGCGCCCGACCGTTGGCTCACCGGACAGTCCGGTGACTCACCTGATAGTCCGGTGAATTATAGCCGTACGCTGTTGACTCGGTTCCCGAGAGCGGCGACTTCGCCGCAGCCGACTCACCGGACACTGTCCGGTGCACCACCGGACAGTCCGGTGATTTATAGCCGTACGCCACCGTCGAGACCCGAGAGCAGCCAGTTGATCAGACGCCAGCCTGGCGCACCGAACACTGTCTGGTGCACCACCGGACAGTCCGGTGCACCCAGACTGAGCAGAGTCTTGGCTGCTCGAGCCAAGTCTTTTCCAATTGTATTTTCTCTGATTCTAGCACTTAGAAAAATATGTTAGTACACAAAAACCAATGTACTAAGTCTAGAATCATACCTTTGTGTTGACTTTGCACTTCTTCCACCATTTGGCATAGTTTCACATTAAACCATTTGTGTTGACACATGATCACCAAAATACTTAGAAATGGCCCAAGGTGTCACACCCAGCTTTAAGGAACAAAGCCAGGTGCATCTCATACATGCGCCAAGAAGACAACATATATAATAACAGAGTGTATAGAGATAAATGTCACAATATAATCAGAGTACTTAATACATAGCGGAAGTCTTACAAAATAAAAGATAAATATAACAGGATCTACAATCCATCCTTGGCGCGAGAAAGTCAACTGGGAGACGACGACCTAGACCTCTCACGAACACAGAGCAACATCCACCATGCGTCTCATCTAGTGGTACCTGTTCTTGACCTGTGGGGGGGTGTGAGACAACAAGGGTGAGCTCACACATGATCATAGCTCAACAAGTTGTGGGGAACCAGTGGACATGAACTCACAAAGGTGGGAGTTCATGTGATGTGTACGGCTAATCAATGACAGGGGTTAAAGCTGAGCATTGCTTTTATAGGTTGGTCAAAATTTTATTAGCAATTACTAAGTGTAAGTGAATACCAAACCATAATAAAATAATAGAATAAAATTAATAATAAACCCATGCAAATGCATATGACAAATTAAGTTTAGGTTCCATAATTTAATCATCGGAGAGTCCTGAGCCGCTCATGACCGTGAGCTCGGCTAGTATACCAGTTTTACACTCTGCAGAGGTTGTACCCTTTACCCACAAGTCGTGTTTCCCATGTCGCCAGGGTTAGCTAGGCCCTTATACACTACCAAGGTGAATGGCTAGGGATCCACTATGAGGCCTTTACAAAGTTCCACTAGCTTCCGAAAACCCGCTACAGTTTATGGGAAGAGCACTTGCAAGAATCCCCCGTCTGACCGCCATCGCAGCAAAATCAACCCGAGAACCTCCTTGCATGCAACTCCCCTACTGCCCTTGCTCCTTTCGGGTAAGGTAGTCTTCCACTAGCTTTCCTAATTAGTTAGCCAAGGGGTCCCATTCCTCCCTTGTGGTGGCACGTGTTTCTCAAGTTAAGCTCCATGTTCCAATTAACAATAATATAATGATCTTGACATGAACATAAATAAATAACATAATAACCGGAACATGGATATAATAAATGATTATCCCAAAACCATATAAAGCAATAGCAAAAACTACCCATGTGATTCAGGGGTAAACAAGGTAATGAGATAAACAATCTAGGGTGACCTATTGGGTCCCATCAAAATTAAACCTATGCATGGTAAATGATTATAAAGAACATTATTGGGTAACAAAAGTGAATCAAGGGCACAACTTGCCTGGCACTTGAGATTCCAGGTACCACTTGCTTTTCAGATGACACGTGTCCTCGCGCTAGTCGTAGCAATACAAACAAACATGGTATAGATAAAATTAACATCACACCAAACATAAGTACAAACTGAGTAATAATGATCTACGCGAAGCTACGAGATCGCGGGATCGAGAATTACTAAGATCGGAGTTACGATTAAGGAGTTATGATTTATGGAAGATAAATGTGTTTTAAATATTAAACTATAATATAAATTGGTTAATATACATCGTATGAGAAAATATACTCCTAATAATTAAGTAAACTTTAATCCAGATTATAATTTATTTAGAAATCATATTATAATAAAATTATAATTATAGATATGTCGTCCTTGGATGAGAAGAGTTAGTCTACTTAACCATAGGTTAAATAAAATCTAAGTATAAAAGTACTTGATATGCTATAAATAATGTTAGTACTGCTTAGAAAATATTTTTATGAAACCAACGCAATTTGAATGGACTAAAACGGAGTTAAAATGAATTAGTTATGGAATAAACAAGTTTCTATATATTTTTAACACTTATTTTATGAATTTCTGGAATTTATGGACTACGGATACAAATACCAGAGAGCTCGGGGTTATTTCTATAAATTCTAGGGCCTTGGTTGCAAGGGTTTCTCTACAGTCGAGGACGGCGGGTTAATTGTGACAAAGGGCAGGGGCTCTTTAACAAATTGCGCACGGCTGAAGGGGGTACCATTTGATCTACACCCTTGGATCAAAACAGGCGGCTGAGATTAGATTACCTCCTCCCCAAACCGGTACGCAATCGCAGCCACCCGATCATCAGCCTATGGCCAAGATTCAATGAACCGAAGCGGTATTCATATTCTAATCCGAGCCGCTCGTTAGAAGATCCACGGTGCCCGCGAATTGTAATACACAATCTAATCCTAGTCGTTTGTCAACGATCCGACAGCCCAGGATGGTCACCAATCCCCCCCTGGCGGCCAAGAATGGCGACGCCCACACAGAATGCGGTGGCGGCATCGCCGGAGCACAGGCGACACAAGGCCCAGGCGCACTAACTCAAGTCTGGCTGGGTGCTACGCGTAGAGGGTGTGAGGGCGAGTTCGTTGGTGCCACCAATCCCACGAATCGGCCATGGCTAGAGCCTGCTCGCGACAACGCACCATCCGCGACGAAAATGGACACCGACGGAAATTCCCGGTGTACCACGACCCTATCCCGATTCATCATGTGTAATGGGCAGAGGGACGGAACGAACAAGTGATGCATGGGTGTCTTACTGGCGCTAGAGTACTAGGCATGCTTGCCCAAGACGATAGGCGGTGGTCGGGTCCGTCCGCCCATGGCAAGGGTCCCCAGCGCCCAGAAGCTTCCTTCGCGCACGCCCCAGAGAAGATCCCGAGCGACGCCCAAAGCCTAGGCGAGGTCGCATCCGCGGTCAACGTTGCCGGCTACACGATTCTTCTACCCCCCGGTGGCGAACACCATACAGTGCAGAAGTCGCGGCCACCGGTTCTCTGCATAATCTGAGGTGGGGTTGGCTTTCGAGATGTCCAGCGGGCGTTGGGGTAAGGCGGCCAGGCACCCAGCACGATGAGCTGCAGGATGAGGGTGCACCAAGGGGAGGGCGCGAGGTCTAAATATCATGGCCCACGCGGCCTAAGGAATCAGAGCCGACCAACGAACCCCCCTACGGATACGGAGAGAAGACGCCGCACGCAGAGTTAGTTTCAGGGGAGAAGATTTAGCTGACAAAATGGCCCACACGTCATTGACCCAAGCCACCACCACCCAACGGTGGAGACTGCTCAGAGGGCCCAGTCGCCAGCGCCGTGGGGAAGGCTGGGTAGCGGCCACGCGGGGTGAGAATCAGAAATGGGCTGGCCCAAGCTAGAAATTCGGCCAGAGAAGCTTCTCTTTTTTTTCTTTTGCCCCTTTCTTTTCCCCAATTTTACAGGGATTCAAATAGAATTAAATAATCCACTGAATTCAAATCTTTGTTGTGAATTTGTAACTTAGGTCAAATATTCAAATCAATGATGTTAGTATGAGAAGGAACACTTATGTATATTTTCTTGATAGTGAATATAGGGTTTCCTTTCCTTTTTCCATTCCACCTGATTTCATAATTTGAATTCCAAAATTTGTTATGAGTTTTCCCATTTATTCTAAATATGCAAATTCAAATACTGGTCTAAATTAGTTTCTTTATCTGTATATTTACTTTCTCTATATCTTATAGTATTTTCCTTCTCTTCTCAAATTATAGGATTTCCTTTAGAATTCAAATTCCAATTTGGGTACCAACATATTTCTTTTTACATTATTTTTTTCTATTGTCATAAAATGCACACGAAATAAAATCCAGCATGATGCACAATTTAATAGTATATCTTTTTATTAATTATTTGTTTTTGAATATGGTGTTCACAGGTGATGATGCCTAAAGGTCAAACTCGCATAAGGAGAAATTGTTTCTCTATTTATATTATTTCTAACAAATTATAAATTGGGTATTACACAAGGGCACATTTCCCTTTCAATCTTCCCCTTTTTGGTGATTTATGCCAACACAACAAAAAGCAACTAAAGGAAGTGCAACAACAATGCAAATGAGAACACAAATTTGTTTTGATTCAAATTTGGCATATTTGGATCATTCTTTGCCACCACTTGGTTTGTTTTTGCAAATCAAACTCAATTTCCTATCTCTAAGTCAAAATCACTTGTTGAGGCATAGAGAGAAGTATTCCAAGAGAAATTGATCAAGAATTCAAAAACTCCCCCTTTTTTCCCATAATCAAGCATTCTCCCCACAAGAGACAGACTTTTAGCACTAAGAGACAATAAGAGTATTTTGACAAAACAAAACTCTACTCTACTATTTTCACTACTCTACTATTTTCGAAATTCTCAAGTGGTAGCTGATCCATTTCTTGCTTTGGCCTTATTTTCTCCCCCTTTGGCATCAAGCACCAAAACGGGATCAATCTTGGCCCTTAAACCCCATTGCCTCACCAAAATCTTCAAATAAGAGTAAAAAGGCAATAAGGGTATTGAGATGAACTTGGAGTAAGTTACCCTCTCATCGGAGTGCAGTGGAAATCTTGCATGGTCCAAGTTCACCTTTCACTTTCAATCCACTTTTGAGACTAAATCAAGCAAGCTCAAACACATGGTTAGTCTCAAAGGGTCAAGTTGTAGCACATCTCCCCCTAAATATGTGCATCACTCGCAACTGGACTTGTGAGGTCCGGGGAGTGTTTGTATAGCTTGAGCACCATAAATAAACAACACTATGCATAAGAGAACATGATCAAGAGCATAAACACATGTATGCCAAATCAATCCAAGTTCCGCGAATCTAGGACATTTAGCTCACTACGCAGCCTGCAAAAGGTCTTCTCATCTAAGGGCTTGGTAAAGATATCGGCTAGCTGGTTCTCGGTGCTAACATAAAACACTTCGATATCTCCCTTTTGCTGGTGGTCTCTCAAAAAGTGATACCGGATGTCAATGTGCTTTGTGCGGCTGTGCTCAACAGGATTGTCCGCCATGCGGATAGCACTCTCATTGTCACATAGGAGTGGGACTTTGCTCAGATTGTAGCCAAAGTCCCGGAGGGTTTGCCTCATCCAAAGTAGTTGCGCGCAACACTGTCCTGCGGCAACGTACTCGGCCTCAGCGGTGGATAGGGCAACAGAGGTTTGTTTCTTAGAACCCCACGACACCAGGGACCTTCCTAGGAATTGGCACGTCCCTGATGTACTCTTCCTATCGACCTTACATCCAGCATAATCGAAGTCTGAATATCCAATTAGGTCAAAGGTAGACCCCTTTGGATACCAGATCCCGAAGCAAGGCGTAGCGACTAAATATCTAAGAATTCGCTTCACGACCACTAAGTGACACTCCCTTGGATCGGATTGAAATCTAGCACACATGCATACACTAAGCATAATATCCGGTCTACTAGCACATAAATAAAGCAAGGAACCTATCATGGACCGGTATGCTTTTTGATCAACGGACTTACCTCCTTTGTTGAGGTCGACGTGTCCGTCAGTTCCCATTGGAGTCTTTGCGGGCTTGGCGTCCTTCATCCCAAATCGCTTGAGCAAGTCTTGCGTATACTTCGTTTGGGAGATGAAAGTGCCGTCCTTGAGTTGCTTCACTTGGAACCCAAGGAAGTAGTTCAACTCGCCCATCATCGACATCTCAAACTTTTGAGTCATCACCCTGCTAAACTCTTCACAAGACTGTTGGTTAGTAGAACCAAATATTATGTCATCGACATAAATTTGGCACATAAATAAGTCACCATCACATGTCTTAGTGAAAAGAGTTGGATCGGCTTTCCCAACCTTGAAAGCATTAGCAATTAAAAAGTCTCTAAGGCATTCATACCATGCTCTTGGGGCTTGCTTAAGTCCATAGAGCACCTTAGAGAGCTTACACACGTGGTCGGGGTACCGTTCATCCTCAAAGCCAGGGGGTTGCTCCACGTACACCTCCTCCTTGATTGGCCTGTTGAGAAAAGCACTCTTAACATCCATTTGGTACAACCTGAAAGAATGGTGAGCAGCTGTAGAGCCCAAAATTGGTAGGAGAAAAATAATAATAATGATGAAATAAATAAATAAATAAATATATTTAAGATAGTGTTTTAGGATTATTTTTTTGGAAGCCTTTTTTGTTTAGATAAAATACTAATTCAATTAATTAACTAATTAATCAAAGTATATTTTGCATTCATGCTGAAATTTTGAGTGTACATCTAACTGAATTTGAAATCTTAAACTAAATTTGAGTTTGAACTTGAAACTAGAGGATAGTTTGAAACCTCAAAGAATAAATTGAGGAAAATATTATCTCCTTCATGAACTATATATTTCTAAAACATTCTTTAGAAATATTAGAATTAAGGTAGTCTTTGATGAATATTATACTTTACTTTCTCTTAAAATAATTGGGTTATTTATATAAACCTCTAAAACTAGCCGCACCTTTAAAAAAATATGCTTAAGAGGAAATATATGTATGTTGCATTTGCCTAAACGAATGAATAAATAATATAAATAGAATGAATAACCTTAAGCCATGATGGAATTTATTGACTATGCACTCTAATTAAATTGAGAATTCAAATTATATTTGAATTTGTTTTGAATTAGCAAACAAAATAGAAAACAGGAAAAGGAAAAGATCAAACCTGTTAGCTTCTTGGGCCGAATCTGCACTCCTCGGCCCAGTTCCCTCAACCCAACACGACTGCACCCCCTTCCTCTTTTCTCTGGGTCGATGACGCGTGGGCCCGCCCAACCAGTCACCTTGTGCGCGCCCCAAACCAGCTCACGTCGTTGCCTTGTGGGTCCCGTATGACAGGCTTCCCTTCATCCCTATCCAAGCGCGACGAGAACAACAGAGGCGCGCTTAATGCGCGGAATCCAGTGCCAGAATCGCGAAGCACGGGGAAATCTCGGAGTTGTTGCGACCACTTGGACCCTCCCCACTGTGTATAAATACCGACGCGCATCCTCGCCCTCTCGCCGTGTCGAACCAGCGCCAATAGTGAACTCGCGATTAGGAGAGAGAGATGAGCTTGTGCCGCTGTCGTCGTTCTTGCTGGTGAGCATCAATGGGTCCTCGGTGGGTGTCTCTGAAGAATCATGGAGATGCAAGGAAGCTGCCCCTACTACTAATTTGGCAATTGGACGACCGATGCTCTGGCAATTTCTTGCTGTCGCACCAGTTTTGCCGTGGATCCACCCTGGGCCGTGGTCGAGGAATTCCGTGCTGTAATTGCCGGTCAGCTTCTCTCCCACAGATTCACATTCTCGTATGGTACGCGTAGCATCATTCTGGTTGGAGGATTGGGCCCCAGAGTACGGGATCCGCCTGCTCCGGCCATGACGTGCTGCTGTGTTGTCCTTGTGCGCCGCCATGGGGATAACGGAGGGGGAGAACGGGAGAAGACCGTGTCGCGGCCGTTAGATGCGAAAGTCACGGTTTAGATTAGATCTCCCCGTAATGTGTTAAGCACCGTGGGATTCGAATCCAATGAATCTCGTGACGTACCGGTTTGCGGTAGATCTGGTCCGTGCGATCTTGATCCGACGTATGTGGATCGATCTCAGCTACTTAAGACCTAGGCTGTTGATCTCACATCTTGTGGTTGCGGCTGGATACCGGTTGGCGGATAGGCCGATCTAATCAGGACGCTCCGTAGTCGATCTGACGGCCCAAATAGCCCGATACCCCTTCGCCCTGGCCTATTTGCTAAAGAACCCCCGGTGAATAGGTGAATCAACCCGCCGTCCACCTAGGTTATATCCTGTGTCTTGGGATTATTACACCGAGACCCATGCACTTCATAGATTTTAGGGCGCAATCCAGGGAAATAGAAAATTAGGGAAATTGATTTATAAAATGAATTTCTTATATAAAAACAATTCCAGAATTTTGTGAAATCCATAGGAAATTCATACTAAGTCCAAATGAGTCCATTTCAATTCCTATAACTTTGTAAGATTATTGTTTATCAATTAGTACCACTGTTTTGACATGAAAGTCACATTAAAATTTATATCCCATTTAATCTTGTACAAAACACATGGAATCTTCATAAAATCATAACTCCTCCGTTTTAACTCCGATTTGATCCGTTCAAGTTGCGTTAGTCTCGTAGCAACACGTAGATTATTATTATTCAGTTTGTTCTTATATTTGGTGTGATGTTAATTTTATATATACCGTGTTTGTCTGTATTGCTACGACTAGCGCGAGGACACGTGTCATCTGAAAAGCAAGTTGGTACCTGGAATCTCAAGTGTCAGGCAAGTTGTGCCCTTGATCACTTCTTTTTACCCACTCATGTTCTAATTAATCATGATGATCTGCATAGGTTAATTTTGTTGGGACCCAATAGGATACCCTAGTTTGTCTATCTTTATACCTTGTTTACCACTGAACTTTCTGGGTAGTACTTGCTAGTGCTATATGTGGTTTTGGGTATGGAGATACACTATTCATGATTACACTTTTGTTATCAGTTGTTATTTATTGTTCATGATAAGATCATTATGTTAATTGGAACATGGAGCGACCACCCGGGAAAACAGTGCTACCACAAGGGTTTAATGGGACGCCCTTGGCCGATTAATTAGGAAAGCTAGTGGAAGACTACCTTACCCGAAAGGGGCAAGGGCAGTAGGGGAGTGGTCAGTGTAGGGAGGCCCTCGGGAGGATTTTGCTGCGATGGCAGTCCTGCAAGGGATTCCTGCTAGGGAGGCCCTCGGGAGGATTTTGCTGCGATGGCGGTCCTGCAAGGGATTCCTGCATTGGAACTTCCTATAAACTGTAGCGGGTTTTCTGAAGCTAGTGGAACTTTGTAAAGGCCTCGTAGTGTTACCCTGCCTCGCCTCCTCGGTAGAGGTGTATGGGATTGGCCGTCTCTTGGCAGATGGGTAACACGACTTGTGGGTAAAGATGCGCAACCTCTGCAGAGTGTAAAACTGGTATACTAGCCGTGCTCACGGTCATGAGCAGCTCGGACCCTCACATGATTAATTTATGGAACTAAATTCAATTTGTCATATGCATTGCATCGCAGGTGATGATGTTACTTTTGTTCTACTATTTAATTGGGTTGGTATTTACTTATACTTAGTAATTGCTAATAAAATTTTGACCAACTTTAAAAGCAATGCTCAGCTCTAACCATCCTCTTTGGTAAGCCTTACACTTCACGTGAGCTCCCACCTTTGGCGAGTTCATGCACATTATTCCCCACAACTTGTTGAGCGATGAACGTATGTGAGCTCACTCTTGCTGTCTCACACCCCCCACAGGTCAAGAACAGGTACCACAGGATGAGGCGCATGGAGGATGCTGCGAAGTGTTCGTGAGTGGTCTAGGCCGTCGTCTCCCAGTCAACTTTGGGTTGCTGGACCGTTGTCTCCTTATAATGTAATTATTTATTTTATATAGAACTTCTGTTATGTAGTAAAGATGTGACATTCGATCCTGTGCCACTATACATCATATGTGTGAGACTTGGTCCCAGCATACCTGGTGTTTATGTTCGCGCCCGGGTCTTGGTGCCCCTAAAACCCGGGTGTGACAGAAGTGGTATCAGAGGAATGTTGACTGTAGGACGAAACCTAGATAGAACTGGACAACCCATATTTACCTACCTTTGCTACTCTGATTCTTTCTAAACTTTTCTTAATCTTTTCTCATCTATTTCCGCTTACTCTGATTATTCTTACCTTTTCATTCGAAAGACAAATGTGGATTTCACACTTTGAAATCCCGTACTTAATGTGACTTTTAGGAATAGGAGACCTAATCTTAGGAACAAAAACAAAACTATTTTTTTATATCTATGAACTTGAATGTTTGTTCTTATGATACTTGTTTGATTTGGATCTTTGATTGAGTGTGATGAGTTATGGAGTAATATCCACAATTACATCTACATATAGGAATAAAAAAATACTGTTAAAAAAATAAACTAGATTATCCCTCAATAAAGTATCTAACCTAAACAATATCGATCTCATCTTAAAAGATTTTATCCTACACTCATAGATCCATCTCATCCCAAAAGATCCTAACTTATCCTAACATATCTAGCGTAATGGATCCATCTTATCTTAAAAGGTACTCTATTACCTTTATAGATTCATCTTATCTTAATAGATCTAACTGACCTCAAAAGATTCTACCTTAGTCTTATGGATTCATCTTACCCCAATAAGCATATTTATCCCGCACTAGTGTAACAACCATGATCTAATCCAAAGTAATTAGATATTATCTAGTCTAACCTAATTATATTGATCTAATCTAGACTCTATCTAATCTAATATGATCTAATCTAATGTGAGTTACTTAATGGATTGGTTAATACAGGTGAAATACACTAGACCCTACTCCTATGATAATGATTTAATCCAAAATTGGTGTCATAGACCAACTCGGCCATATACCACTATTTGACCTACATAATCCGTATAGGTCAACATAAATTAAAAACGCCCGAGATTTTGAACTATCTTAGAAAACCTATCCTACCCACATGGCCACATCTATCTACTTGTCCATAAACTCAGATGATAACTCCAAGATTAAAGACCGAAGATGATCAACCGCATCAAGGAAGGATAAGCAACAACTCAAGTCTTCAGAGGGCACAACGGAATCACCAGATGAGTCAAGATCCACCATCCATCATGAAATCTTTATTTGCCCTAATCCTTATTACCGAAACATTCTCTACTTCTGCCTAATATCTAAACATAGTATACCCATGTGTTCCTAATCATTTCCTTATTTAAATGACTTAAAAAAATATATGTATAGAAAACATTTGTGCTTAAAACCATTTGAAAAAAAAACTCGAAGCTAAACTGCAACCAAACATTTGACTTTCTATATCCCTTTTCTTACAAATCTCGAGGACGAGATTTCTTTTAAGGGGGTAGGATTTGTAGAGCCCAAAATTGGTAGGAGAAAAATAATAATAATGATGAAATAAATAAATAAATATATTTAAGATAGTGTTTTAGGATTATTTTTTTTGGAAGCCTTTTTGTTTAGATAAAATACTAATTCAATTAATTAACTAATTAATCAAAGTATATTTTGCATTCATGCTGAAATTTTGAGTGTACATCTAACTGAATTTGAAATCTTAAACTAAATTTGAGTTTGAACTTGAAACTAGAGGATAGTTTGAAACCTCAAAGAATAAATTGAGGAAAATATTATCTCCTTCATGAACTATATATTTCTAAAACATTCTTTAGAAATATTAGAATTAAGGTAGTCTTTGATGAATATTATACTTTACTTTCTCTTAAAATAATTGGGTTATTTATATAAACCTCTAAAACTAGCCGCACCTTTAAAAAATATGCTTAAGAGGAAATATATGTATGTTGCATTTGCCTAAACGAATGAATAAATAATATAAATAGAATGAATAACCTTAAGCCATGATGGAATTTATTGACTATGCACTCTAATTAAATTGAGAATTCAAATTATATTTGAATTTGTTTTGAATTAGCAAACAAAATAGAAAACAGGAAAAGGAAAAGATCAAACCTGTTAGCTTCTTGGGCCGAATCTGCACTCCTCGGCCCAGTTCCCTCAGACCAACACGACTGCGCCCCCTTCCTCTTTTCTCTGGGTCGATGACGCGTGGGCCCGCCCAACCAGTCACCTTGTGCGCGCCCCAAACTAGCTCACGTCGTTGCCTTGTGGGTCCCGTATGACAGGCTTCCCTTCATCCCTATCCAAGCGCGACGAGAACAACAGAGGCGCGCTTAATGCGCGGAATCCAGTGCCAGAATCGCGAAGCACGGGGAAATCTCGGAGTTGTTGCGACCACTTGGACCCTCCCCACTGTGTATAAATACCGACGCGCATCCTCGCCCTCTCGCTGTGTCGAACCAGCGCCAACAGTGAACTCGCGATTGGGAGAGAGAGATGAGCTTGTGCCGCTGTCGTCGTTCTTGCTGGTGAGCATCAATGGTCCTCGGTGGGTGTCTCTGAAGAATCATGGAGATGCAAGGAAGCTGCCCCTACTACTAATTTGGCAATTGGACGACGATGCTCTGACAATTTCTTGCTGTCGCACCAGTTTTGCCGTGGATCCACCCTGGGCCGTGGTCGAGGAATTCCGTGCTGTAATTGCCGGTCAGCTTCTCTCCCACAGATTCACATTCTCGTATGGTACGCGTAGCATCATTCTGGTTGGAGGATTGGGCCCCAGAGTACGGGATCCGCCTGCTCCGGCCATGACGTGCTGCTGTGTTGTCCTTGTGCGCCGCCATGGGGATAACGGAGGGGGAGAACGGGAGAAGACCGTGTCGCGGCCGTTAGATGTGAAAGTCACGGTTTAGATTAGATCTCCCCGTAATGTGTTAAGCACCGTGGGATTCGAATCCAATGAATCTCGTGACGTACCGGTTTGCGGTAGATCTGGTCCGTGCGATCTTGATCCGACGTATGTGGATCGATCTCAGCTACTTAAGACCTAGGCCGTTGATCTCACATCTTGTGGTTGCGGCTGGATACCGGTTGGCGGATAGGCCGATCTAATCAGGACGCTCCGTAGTCGATCTGACGGCCCAAATAGCCCGATACCCCTTCGCCCTGGCCTATTTGCTAAAGAACCCCCGGTGAATAGGTGAATCAACCCGCCGTCCACCTAGGTTATATCCTATGTCTTGGGATTATTACACCGAGACCCATGCACTTCATAGATTTTAGGGCGCAATCCAGGGAAATAGAAAATTAGGGAAATTGATTTATAAAATGAATTTCTTATATAAAAACAATTCCAGAATTTTGTGAAATCCATAGGAAATTCATACTAAGTCCAAATGAGTCCATTTCAATTCCTATAACTTTGTAAGATTATTGTTTATCAATTAGTACCACTGTTTTGACATGAAAGTCACATTAAAATTTATATCCCATTTAATCTTGTACAAAACACATGGAATCTTCATAAAATCATAACTCCTCCGTTTTAACTCCGATTTGATCCGTTCAAGTTGCGTTAGTCTCGTAGCAACACGTAGATTATTATTATTCAGTTTGTTCTTATATTTGGTGTGATGTTAATTTTATATATACCGTGTTTGTCTATATTGCTACGACTAGCGCGAGGACACGTGTCATCTGAAAAGCAAGTTGGTACCTGGAATCTCAAGTGTCAGGCAAGTTGTGCCCTTGATCACTTCTTTTTACCCACTCATGTTCTAATTAATCATGATGATCTGCATAGGTTAATTTTGTTGGGACCCAATAGGATACCCTAGTTTGTCTATCTTTATACCTTGTTTACCACTGAACTTTCTGGGTAGTACTTGCTAGTGCTATATGTGGTTTTGGGTATGGAGATACACTATTCATGATTACACTTTTGTTATCAGTTGTTATTTATTGTTCATGATAAGATCATTATGTTAATTGGAACATGGAGCGACCACCCGGGAAAACAGTGCTACCACAAGGGTTTAATGGGACGCCCTTGGCCGATTAATTAGGAAAGCTAGTGGAAGACTACCTTACCCGAAAGGGGCAAGGGCAGTAGGGGAGTGGTCAGTGTAGGGAGGCCCTCGGGAGGATTTTGCTGCGATGGCAGTCCTGCAAGGGATTCCTGCTAGGGAGGCCCTCAGGAGGATTTTGCTGCGATGGCGGTCCTGCAAGGGATTCCTGCATTGGAACTTCCTATAAACTGTAGCGGGTTTTCTGAAGCTAGTGGAACTTTGTAAAGGCCTCGTAGTGTTACCCTGCCTCGCCTCCTCGGTAGAGGTGTATGGGATTGGCCGTCTCTTGGCAGATGGGTAACACGACTTGTGGGTAAAGATGCGCAACCTCTGCAGAGTGTAAAACTGGTATACTAGCCGTGCTCACGGTCATGAGCAGCTCGGACCCTCACATGATTAATTTATGGAACTAAATTCAATTTGTCATATGCATTGCATCGCAGGTGATGATGTTACTTTTGTTCTACTATTTAATTGGGTTGGTATTTACTTATACTTAGTAATTGCTAATAAAATTTTGACCAACTTTAAAAGCAATGCTCAGCTCTAACCATCCTCTTTGGTAAGCCTTACACTTCACGTGAGCTCCCACCTTTGGCGAGTTCATGCACATTATTCCCCACAACTTGTTGAGCGATGAACGTATGTGAGCTCACTCTTGCTGTCTCACACCCCCCACAGGTCAAGAACAGGTACCACAGGATGAGGCGCATGGAGGATGCTGCGAAGTGTTCGTGAGTGGTCTAGGCCGTCGTCTCCCAGTCAACTTTGGGTTGCTGGACCGTTGTCTCCTTATAATGTAATTATTTATTTTATATAGAACTTCTGTTATGTAGTAAAGATGTGACATTCGATCCTGTGCCACTATACATCATATGTGTGAGACTTGGTCCCAGCATACCTGGTGTTTATGTTCGCGCCCGGGTCTTGGTGCCCCTAAAACCCGGGTGTGACAGCAGCATAGGCTAACAAAATACGAATCGACTCTAGCCTAGCCATAGGAGCAAAAGTCTCCTCAAAGTCCAAACCTGCGACTTGGGCATAACCTTTTGCCACAAGTCGAGCCTTGTTCCTCGTCACCACCCCGTGCTCGTCCTGTTTTTTGCGGAACACCCACTTGGTTCCCAAAACATTTTGCTTGGGACGCGACACCAGTGTCCAAACTTCATTACGCTTGAAGTTGTTGAGCTCTTCCTACATGGCCAACACCCAGTCCGGATCTAGCAAGGCCTCTTCTACCCTGAAAGGCTCAATAGAAGAGACAAAAGAGTAATGCTCACAGAAATTAGCTAAACTAGAGCGAGTGGTTACTCCCTTGCTAATGTCACCCAAAATCTGGTCGACGGTGTTGGGGACTTGTTCTCAAGTGCTTCGGAATTAAGAACAAGGCAACACAAAAAAGGTTAATGATTAATGCCCTTCGTCCTTCAGAGCATTATCTCCCTTGGGACATAATGATCTTCAGACGAAGGTTATGAAGGACATACCTTCGGCATTACAATATATCTCAATAGAAGGAGAAACATATGAAACATGAGAAATAACATGAATAATCTCGTGTCATTGTTAATATCATTTAATCATATAATCATGAATGTACTTGAACAATATTGAATTACATTTTTACCTTCGGCTCGACAGAAGGCAAAAGTCCAAGCGTGACGCACGAGTGAATACAAGTCAGCGTGAACAGTACGGGGGTACTGTTCATCTATTTATAGACACAGGTCACAGCCTGTGGCGAATTACAATTATGCCCCTCATAAAATTTTACAATCATTGACTCAGACCTTTATGGATTAAAAGGTCATTCTATCTCTATGTCGGTTTGTAATGCCGAAGCTTCATGAAAAGGAACCTTCGGTCATCTCCTGGGGACAACTTCAGCCGAAGCTGCTTCTTCCCGTAAGACCTTCGGCGCAACGAAGCATGGCCCCAACAGTAGCCCCTTTCACGGTGCTAGATCGTTTTTCGTAACGAGCTTGATCCGTGAAAAAAGCCTCTCAAGCTTCGGGAAGCCGAAGGTCCAAAAAACACCTTCCCTGAGCTCGTTGCCGGGAAACGATCCAGTTTCTGAGCGCGTGCCAGGCCCACCTTGCAGAGTTACTGTTTGGTCTCTGCGGTCCACCGCGCAGCGAGTGCAAGTGACTGCCCGCCTGGTGTAAAAATCCTGGCGCTTCGCCTTCTTACCTGCAGCACTATATAAACAGACGAGTAGGTGTGAAGTTACCACAGCATTCATTGCTATTTGCACTGTTTTGCTGCCAAAATTTTTAACTGTAGCCGAAGCTTGATTCCCAGAATCGAACGAAGGTCTATCTCGAAGTCTGCTTCGTCAGAAAGAAATGCTTCGGGAGAAAAAGAAAAAGAAAAAAGTATTCAATTTCCCCAAACTCAAAATCAAATGGCTAGAGTGCGATCCACTGCCAGGGTTGAGCGTGAAGGAGACGAAGCTGAAGGTTCAGAGACTGTTCCTATCTCCGAAGCAATGCAACGATCCGGACTAGTAACTGCGGAAGAAATGCCCGCTGCTGAAAAAACCATGGCCACAGTGCCTGGAAAGGGAAAGGAAATAGCCGAAGATACTTCGGAGGACGAAGCTTACTTATTTCAAAATTTAATTGGGCAAGAACTGTCGAAGGCCGAAATAGAAGAGCTTAAGGACTATGCCAAATCTTGCGGATACAAGCCAGGAGCTCTTCTATTCGGAGGCATTGACGATGAGAAATTGGGCTGCATCCGGGATCAAACTGGGGCTAACGTCATCGGTACTCTATCAAAGATTATCGGTTTTCCGAAGCTAGAAACAGATATCAGCCGCTACCGACGACAACATTTCGTCGGCAGCTTATTTTATTCCAATTTCAAGGTAAACAACTTTTCTCTGAGTTATATTGTTTTTAATAATGGAAATATTCCTAACGAAGGTTGCTTGTGTGCAGAGCATGCTACTAAGCAAAGCTTTGAAGATGCAGCAAGATCTAGAGGACAAGAAACACGAAGCTATAATCGAAAATCTAGAGAGCAAGATAAAAGAGCAATCAGCTATTATTGAAAAGAAAGACTTTGAACTCCAAACAACTGAAGGCTTGTTGGCAGAGACTGAAGCTAAAGTATCAGAATTGAATTCGAAGCTTATCTGCCAATCAAAACAATTTGAACAAGAGAAGCTAGAGCTTAATTCAAAACTTGAGGCCGAAGTCCAAATCAACTCAGATTTGAAGAAATCATTAACAAGCCTTCAAGACAAATGCTTGAAATTTAGTAACAGCTGTATTCAACAATTAAAGAAGATCTTTTACTCAGTTGGAGCCAGCAGTGGAAAGTTCACCCCTGCAGCTGAAAATTTGCCAAGAGCCTTCGAACATATTGAAGCTGAAATTGAAGAGCTTGACGAAGTTATAGCCGGGCACGGTGACTTCTGTGCCTGGGTAGCTTCTCGAGGCACTGCTGCAGCGTTCCTGAAGGCCGGCTGTGAGCATGGAAAAATCGTCAACAGACCGAATTTCACTCTGTCTCCATCAATTCTAGACGATATTCCTGACCTCGCCCGAAGCATTTCAAACAGATTTATAAAAATGATATGGACAAAAGGCGGGCGGGAGAAGGCTGGAGACGAAGCTCGAAGTCATCTTGAACCAGTAAGAAATCCTACCTTGTGCTTACCTTCTCCTTCACACCTGATTTTTACTCACAATACCTTGATTCATGTAGGATGACGAAGCTGAAGGTGATGATTAAAAAATATGCCGCCGAAGCTGAAGCTCGGTGAAGATCAGTAGGAGTACTTTGTAGAAAAAACTCAGTAGACTTGTGCAACAACTTTTGTAAATACAGCTGAACTGTTCTTAATGAATTTTGTCCATACCTTGTAATATATCCTTACCCTTCTTTTGAGGTGCTTTGATGTGGACGAAATTAGTATTTTGAGCTGAAGGCGAAAAAACACCTTCCCTTCTTTTCGTACACAACGAAGCATAAAAGACCGCTTCTTCTTTTTTGCCGAAACCTCTCTTTTTTTATACACAACGAAGCATAAAAGACCGCTTCTTCTTTTTTGCCGAAACAACCACGTATGCCATGAATGAATGTTTATGAATGAGAATGCTATGATGCCATGTGATGTGCGAATGAATGTTCAAACACATGTCCGAAGCCATACCCTCAGCCATTATTTCCTTAGAAACAACCACACATTAGCTCTGCATTCCCTTAGGAACGTCTTTTGAGCTTCTTCGCCTTTTACTTTCGGCGGAATCAGCGTTGACTTTTCGTTGTAAGCTCTGCATTCCCTTAGGAACGTCTTTTGAGCTTCTTCGCCTTTTACTTTCGGCGGAATCAGCGTTGACTTTTCGCTGTAAGCTCTGCATTCCCTTAGGAACGTCTTTTGAGCTTCTTCGCCTTTTACTTTCGGCGGAATCAGCGTTGACTTTTCGCTGTAAGCTCTGCATTCCCTTAGGAACGTCTTTTGAGCTTCTTCGCCTTTTACTTTCGGCGGAATCAGCGTTGACTTTTCGCTGTAAGCTCTGCATTCCCTTAGGAACGTCTTTTGAGCTTCTTCGCTTTTTCAGTTTCGGCACTCGATGGTGCGTTCTCAGCTTTTACATTTACATTCTTTGGGGGATTTTGCTCTTATAAAACTAAAAAGGAAATTACATATGATGGCCCCATTAAAAACCTTTCTCCCCCTTTAGAAAGGAAAAGGGTGCCATGAAAAAGAAAAGAAAAAACATAAAAAGTTACATCAAGTTATACATAATATCGCCGAAGCTCATCCGCATTCCAAGACCTTGGAATTTCGTTGCCGTCCATGTCCTTTAATCTGTACGAACCAGGCCTTGACGAAGATACTACTAAGAAAGGTCCTTCCCATTTCAACTGTAACTTGCCCACTGTGTCTGGGTTAGCCACTCTCCGAAGCACCAAGTGTCCCGGCTCAATATTTTTTAGCCGGACCTTTCTATCTCGCCATTTGACTGTTTCAGCTTGGTATTTATTGATATTCTCCACAGCTTGAAGCCTGATCCCTTCTAAAGCATCTTTTTCCACAAAACAGGCATCTTCAGGACCTGGTTCTGCCGAAGCTACTACTCTTATTGATCCAGCTTTAGCTTCTTCCGGAGTTATTGCTTCGTCACCGAACAATAACTTGAATGGAGTAAAGCCTGTAGACCTTGATGTTGTTGTATTGTGGCTCCACACCACTTTGGTTAACTGATCTGGCCACTTTCCCCTGGGTTGATTGAAGATTAACTTCATTATTCCTGTCATTATAATGCCATTGGCCCTTTCAACGAGCCCATTCGACTCCGGATGCCTGACTGATGCAAAATGGATCTTCGTTCCAATTTGATCACAGAAATTTCTGAAAGCTTCGGAGTCGAACTGCGTTCCATTATCTACAGTGATGGCCTTCGGTACCCCGAAGCGACAGACAATATTCTACCAGAAAAACTTTTGGACAGTGGCCGAAGTTATTGTGGCTAGTGGCTTCGCCTCAATCCATTTAGAAAAATACTCCACAGCCACTATAACATATTTTAGATTCCCTTGAGCCGGTGGTAATGGACCTAACAAGTCAAGGCCCCACCTTTGCAATGGCCAGATGGGTTGTATCAGCTGTGTCAAAGACGAAGGTTGCTTTTGATCTCTTGCACATTTCTGACAACCTTCGCACTTTTGAACTAACTCCGCTGCATCCGAAGCTGCCTTCGGCCAATAAAACCCTTGGCGGAAAACTTTTCCAAGTAACGGCCTAGATCCGATGTGGGATCCACACAGGCCTGCATGTATTTCTTTCATCAACTCTATACCTTCGATTCTAGATAAGCACTTGAGCAGCGGAGCGCAAACTCCATGTTTGTATAACTCCCCTTCTATCATGACATACGGACGAGCTCTTGCCTCTATCCTTTTATTATAAGCTTCATCATCTGAAAGGAACTTACCCTGAAGGTAAGAGATGATTTCAGTTCTCCAATCTTCGCTGTAAACAGGAGATATGTTGAGGACTGCTCTTTCAAGGAGCTCCACTGAAGGTGCCTTTATTGTTTCGAAGAACACATCCGAAGGTAACGGCAGCCCCTGTGCTGCAGACTTGGCTAGCAAATCAGCATGCTCATTTTGTCCTCGAGGGATATTCTTGACAGAAAATCCTTCGAAGGAGGCTTCGATCCTTCGGACCGTGTCTAGATATTTTTCAAGCTTCGGATCTTTAGCCTTGCAACTTTTGTCAATATGACCCGAAACAACCTGGGAATCAGTTTTAAGAATCGCCCTTCTGATTCCCATTGCCTTTAATTTCCGAAGGCCCAGGAGCAAAGCTTCGTACTCAGTAATATTGTTTGTACAGCTGAAATCAAGTCTTGCTGCATAACAAGTTTTAACCTTGGATGGTGAGACCAACACAGCAGCCGCACCTGCTCCGAAGGTTCCCCAAGAGCCATCACAAAACACTGTCCACACTTCGGCATCTTTATTTGCTTCTTCATCCTGAGCCCCTGGCGTCCAGTCGGCAATGAAATCTGCCAATGCTTGAGACTAGATCGAGGATCTATGCACATAATCAATGTAAAATTCATTGAGCTCTGCAGCCCATTTTCCAATCCGTCCAGTAGCTTCTCTATTTCTCATGATATCCTTCAACGGCTGCGAAGAAGGAACAATAATATTGTATGCCTGAAAATAATGCCGAAGCTTCCTGGATGCCATTAAAACGGCATATAATACCTTCTCCAGCTCCGTATAATTTTTCTTTGATACACTAAGGACTTCAGATACAAAATATACTGGAACCTGCTTCTTGACTTGTCCATCAAGCTTCTCCTGGACAAGTGCTGCACTTACTGCCGAGTGCGAAGCTGCCACATATAACAACAAAGGAGCCCCTGGCGTTGGTGGAGTTAATGTTGTTAGATCTATCAAATATTGCTTCAGCTCTTCGAAGGCTTTTTGTTGACTTGGGCCCCATTGAAAGACTTCAGCTGACTTCAGCACCTCGAAGAATGGTAAATTTCTTTCTGCTGATCTGGATATGAATCTGTTGAGAGATGCCAGCCTTCCTGTCAATCTTTGGGCCCCCTTTCTTGTAGTTGGTGGCTCCATTCGAAGTATAGCTTCGATTTTATTTGGATTAGCTTCAATTCCCTTTGTTGAAACCAAGCATCCGAGAAATTTCCCCTTCTTTACTCCGAAGACACATTTTTCTGGATTCAGCTTCAAACCAGCTTGTCTGAAACTGGCGAAGGTCTCCTGCAAATCAGCAATATGATTTTCCTGCTTCGTGCTTTTTACAATGATGTCATCGACATAAGTCAACACATTTCTGCCTATCTGAGACTGGAGGACCTTCGCAGTCATTCTGCTGAAACTTCCTCCAGCATTTTTGAGCCCCTCAGGCATCCGAAGATAGCAATATGTGCCACTCGGGGTTATGAAGCTAGTCTTCGGCTCATCTTCCTTCTTCATCCAGATTTGATGATAGCCTGAATAGCAGTCCAGGAGACTCATGAGCTCTGAAGAAGCTGCTGCATCGACTAAAGAGTCTATCCTTGGCAGCGGGAATTCGTCCTTCGGACAAGCCTTGTTGAGATTTGTGAAATCGATACACATTCTCCACTTGCCATTAGCCTTCTTCACCATAACAGTGTTAGCTAGCCACTCTGGATACTTTACTTCTCTGATAACTCCTGCACTGAGGAGTCTTTTTACTTCATTGCGAGCCCCTTCGGCCTTGTCATCAGACATTTTCCGAAGCCTCTGCTTTCGGGGTCTGAAGGATGGGTCAACATTGAGCGAATGTTCAATAACATCCCGATTTACTCCACAGAGATCATTAGCTGACCATGCAAAAACATCTTTGTTGTTGAACAAAAACCTTATCAAGGTTTTCTCCTGGTCTTCAGATAATTGCGAGCCCAACAACACCTTCTGCTCTGCTATATCCTCACACAATAGCATGGGCTTCGGCTGATCTGCTGAAGCTGCTTTCTCCCTTCTGAATTTGTACTGTTCACAAGCTTCAGCTCCATCTATGTTATGGATTGCTTTGGAGTCAGTCCAGCTTCCTTCGGCCCTTCTAGCAGCTTCCTGGCTTCCATGAATAGCAATAGGCCCTTGATCCGAAGGTATCTTCATGCAGAGGTAAGCTGGGTGAAGAATTGCTTCGAAGGCATTGAGAGTACCGCGACCAATGATAGCATTGTAAGGATACTCCATGTCAACAATATCAAACACAATTTGCTCAGTCCTTGTGTTATTAACAAATCCGAAGGTTACTGGCATGGTAATCTTCCCAAGTGCTGCAATCCGCCGTCCTCCGAAGCCACAAAGAGGGTGCGTAGCATCATGGACCTTGTCTTCAGGCTCTTGCATTTGTCTGAAGGCCTTAGCAAATATAATATCAGCTGCACTGCCTGTATCAACTAAGACATTGTGGACCAGAAATCCTTTGATCACACAAGAGATAACCATGGCATCATTGTGAGGATAATCCTTAAGCTGAAGGTCTTCCTGAGAGAAAGTGATTGGAATGTGAGACCATTTTGACTTGATGAAGGGTCCCTGTACTGCAACATGCTGCACCCTTCTCTGAGCCTCCTTCTTTTGCTTCTTGTTAGCCGGCTCTGAGCAAGAACCGCCTGTTATCGGGAGCACCAGCTTCGAAGCCGAAGCAGCTTCAGCTTGATTGTTGAACGAAGCCATCAGCTCAGAAAAGTGGAAGTGAATTCACCGGAGGTGGGCGCCAATGTTGGGGACTTGTTCTCAAGTGCTTCGGAATTAAGAACAAGGCAACACAAAAAAGGTTAATGATTAATGCCCTTCGTCCTTCAGAGCATTATCTCCCTTGGGACATAATGATCTTCAGACGAAGGTTATGAAGGACATACCTTCGGCATTACAATATATCTCAATAGAAGGAGAAACATATGAAACATGAGAAATAACATGAATAATCTCGTGTCATTGTTAATATCATTTAATCATATAATCATGAATGTACTTGAACAATATTGAATTACATTTTTACCTTCGGCTCGACAGAAGACAAAAGTCCAAGCGTGACGTGCGAGTGAATACAAGTCAGCGTGAACAGTACGGGGGTACTGTTCATCTATTTATAGACACAGGTCACAGCCTGTGGCGAATTACAATTATGCCCCTCATAAAATTTTACAATCATTGACTCAGACCTTTATGGATTAAAAGGTCATTCTATCTCTATGTCGGTTTGTAATGCCGAAGCTTCATGAAAAGGAACCTTCGGTCATCTCCTGGGGACAACTTCAGCCGAAGCTGCTTCTTCCCGTAAGACCTTCGGCGCAACGAAGCATGGCCCCAACAGACTGGATGGTTCCTTTGAATCATCGCTCGAACTTGAGTTGGAGGGGCCTGTGGTGCTTCTTCCTCTTCAACTTGGACATCCTGTGCTCCCCCTTGATCACACGCCTCTTCTTGAGGAACCTGTTCATCATCTTGAGTTGGGGGGTGCACCATCGTTGAGGAAGAAGGTTGATCTTGCTCCTTGAGTTCCTGCGGTCGCACGTCTCCAATCACCATGGTACGAATCGCGTCCGTTGGAACATCATCCTCATCTACATCATCAAGCTCAACTTGCTCTCTTGGAGAGCCATTAGTCTCATCAAATACAACGTCGCTAGAGACTTCAACCAAACCCGATGATTTGTTGAAGACTCTATATGCCTTTGTATTGAGTCATAATCTAACAAAAACCCTTCTACAGCTTTCGGAGCAAATTTTGAATTTCTACCTTTCTTCACCAGAATGTAGCATTTACTCCCAAAAACTCGAAAATACGAAACGTTGGGTTTGTTACTGGTTAGAAGCTCGTATGATGTCTTCTTGAGGAGGCGATGGAGATAGACTCGGTTTATGGCGTGGCAAGCCGTGTTCACAGCTTCCGACCAAAACCGTTCGGGCGTCTTGAATTCTCCAAGCATTGTCCTCGCCATGTCTATGAGCGTCCGGTTCTTCCTCTCTACCACACCATTTTGCTGTGGTGTGTAAGGAGCGGAGAACTCGTGCTTGATTCCTTCCTCCTCAAGGTACTCCTCCACTTGAAGGTTCTTGAAATCGGACCCGTTGTCGCTCCTTATCTTCTTCACCTTGAGCTCAAACTCATTTTGAGCTCTCCTTAGGAAGCGCTTGAGGGTCCCTTGGGTTTCAGATTTATCCTGCAAAAAGAATACCCAAGTGAAGCAGGAAAAATCATCAACAATTACTAAACCATACTTACTTCCCCCGATGCTGAGTTAGGCGACGGGTCCGAAGAGGTCCATATGCAGCAGCTCCAGGGGTCTTGATGTAGTCATCACGTTCTTGATGTGATGAGCACTTCCCACTTGTTTACCTACTTGACAAGCTGCACAAGGTCTTTCTTTTTTGAAATGCACATTTGTTAGACCTAATACATGTTCTCCCTTTAGAAGTTTGTGAAGGTTCTTCATCCCCACATGTGCTAGACGACGATGCCACAGCCAGCCCATGCTAGTCTTAGCAATTAAGCATGCATCTAGACCGGCCTCCTCCTTTGCAAAATCAACTAAATAGAGTTTGCCGTCTAGTACACCCTTAAAAGCTAATGAACCATCACTCCTTCTAAAGACAGACACATCTACATTTGTGAATAAGCAATTATATCCCATATTACATAATTGACTAACCGACAAAAGATTATAACCTAGCGACTCTACTAAAAATACATTGGAGATAGAGTGCTCATTTGAGATGGCAATCTTGCCTAAGCCTTTAACCTTGCCTTGATTCCCGTCACCAAATATGATTGAATCTTGGGAATCTTTATTCTTGACGTAGGAGGTGAACATCTTCTTCTCCCCCGTCATGTGGTTTGTGCATCCGCTGTCGATAATCCAGCTTGATCCCCCGGATGCATAAACCTGCAAGGCAAATTAGGCTTGGGTCTTAGGTACCCAACTCTTGTTGGGTCCTACAAGGTTAGTGACAATAGTCTTAGGAACCCAAATGCAAGTTTTATCTCCCTTACATTTGGCTCCCACCTTTTTAGCAATCATCTTTTTATTTTTACATGAAAGAATAAACTTAGCATTGCAAGCATGAAAGACAGTGGTATATCCATTATATACTTTTCTAGGAGCATGAGACATAACATTCTTCCTAGATCTACCATTAAAGTTTGAACTCGAAGCAATCATGGCATGAGAGTCGAATGCATTACAACTCCTATCATAATGAACATTTCTAGCCATATTTCTACCATGCATATAGGAACTAGAAGCAGTCATAGCATGAGAATCATAAGAATAATTCCTACAAACATTTCTAGAGAATTTCCTATCGCTATACATGAAAGCATGGTTCTTTTTAGCACTATTAGTCATTGGAGCCTTCCCTTTCTCCTTGGCGGAGATGGGAGCCTTATGCCTTGTTAAGTTCTTGGCTTCCTTCTTAAAGCCAAGCCCATCCTTAATTGAGGGGTGTCTACCAATAGTGTAGGCATCCCTTGCAAATTTTAATTTATCAAATTCATTTTTGCTAGTCTTAAGTTGAGCATTAAGACTAGCCACTTCATCATTTAATTTAGAAATGGAAACTAGGTGTTCACTACAAGCATCAACGTTAAAATCTTTACACCTATTGCAAATCACAACATGTTCTACACAAGAGGTTGATTTATTAGCTATTTATAACTTAGCACTCAAGTCATCATTAATACTTTTTAAGTTAGAGATAGATTCATGGCATGTAGACAATTCATATGAAAGCACTTCATTTCTTTTAACTTCTAGAGCAAGAGAATTTTGCGCACTAACAAATTTATCATGCTCTTCATATAAAAGGTCCTCTTGCTTTTCTAACAATCTATTCTTCTCATTCAAAGCATCAATTAATTCATTGATTTTATCAATTTTGGTTCTATCTAAACCTTTGAATAAACATGCATAGTCTATTTCATCATCACTAGATTCATCATCACTTGAAGAAGCGTAAGTACTAGTATTACGAGTGCTTACCTTCTTTTCCCTTGCCATGAGGCAGGTGTGATGCTCGTTGGGGAAGAGGGATGATTTGTTGAAGGCGGTGGCGGCGAGTCCTTCGTCGTCGGAGTCGGACGAGGAACAATCTGAGTCCCACTCTTTCCCAAGGTGTGCCTCGCCTTTAGCCTTCTTGTAAGTCTTTTTCTTTTCCCTCTTCTTTTCTTGATCCTGGTCACTATCATTATCGGGACAATTAGCAATAAAGTGACCAACCTTACCGCACTTGAAGCAGGAGCGCTTTCCCTTCGTCTTGTTCTTTTTGGGATGCTCCTTGCGACCCTTTAGCGCCGTCTTGAAGCGCTTGATGATGAGGGTCATTTCTTCCTCATTGAGCCCCGCCGCCTCAACTTGCGCCACCTTGCTAGGTAGCGCCTCCTTGCTACTTGTTGCCTTGAGAGCAATGGCTTGAGCCTCATGAGTTGGACCATTCAACGCCTCATCGACGTATCTTGCCTCCTTGATCATCATCCGCCCGCTTACGAACTTTCCAAGTATTTCTTCGGGCGACATCTTGGTGTACCTAGGATTTTCACGAATATTGTTTACAAGATGTGGATCAAGGACAGTGAAAGACCTTAGCATTAGGCGGACGACATCGTGGTCCGTCCATCGCGTGCTTCCATAGTTCCTTATTTTGTTGACGAGGGTCTTGAGCCTGTTGTATGTTTGGGTTGGCTCCTCTCCCCTGATCATTGCGAATCTCCCAAGTTCACCCTCCACCAACTCCATCTTGGTGAGCATGGTGACGTCATTTCCCTCATGAGAGATCCTGAGGGTGTCCCAAATCTGCTTGGCGTTATCCAAGCCGCTCACCTTATGGTATTCATCCCTGCACAATGACGCTAAAAGAACAGTAGTAGCTTGTGCATTTCTATGAATTTGTTCATTGATGAACATGGGACTATCCGTACTATCAAAGTGCATTCCATTTTCTACTATCTCCCATATACTTGGATGGAGAGAGAACAAGTGGCTACACATTTTGTGACTCCAAAATCCGTAGTCCTCTCCATCAAAGTGAGGGGGTTTACCGAGGGGAATGGAAAGCAAATGAGCATTGGAACTTTGCGGAATACGAGAATAATCAAATGAAAAGTTTGAATTAACCGTCTTCCTTTTCTCGTAGTCGTTGTCGTTGTCGTCCTTTTGGGAAGAAGAAGACTCGTCGCTGTCGTCGTAGTAGACGATCTTCTTGATACGCCTCTTCTTCTTCCCGTCCTTCTTCTTTTGACTTGAGCCCGAGTCAGTGGGCTTGTCGTCTTTCGGCTCATTGATGAAGGACTCCTTCTCCTTGTCGTTGATCACTATTCCCTTTCCCTTAGGATCCATCCCTTCGGGCGATTAGTCCCTTTCTTGAAGAGAACAACTCCGATACCAATTGAGAGCACCTAGAGGTTGGGGGTGAATAGGTGATCCTGTAAAAACTTAAACTCAAAGGCACAAACTTGATTAAGTGTTAGCGCAATGAAGCCAAGTGGCTAGAGATGAGTTCTTGCAAAACACAATAACCACAAAGAGATCAACACAGAGAGGCACAGTGGTTTATCCCGTGGTTCGGCCAAGTCCAACACTTGCCTACTCCACGTTGTGGCGTCCCAACAGACGAGGGTTGCACTCAACCCCTTTCAAGCGGTCCAAAGACCCACTTGAATACCACGGTGTTTTGCTTTTGTTTCACTATATCCCGCTTGCGAGGAATCTCCACAACTTGGAGCCTCTCGCCCTTACAATTTGATTATCACAAAGAATCACGGAAGTAAGGATGGGATGAGCAACACACACAAGACACAAAATCAGAGCAACAATACGCACACAAGTCACAACACGAGCTCTCAACACAACTCAAAGAGTTCTCTACTCAAATGGAGCTCTAGTTGCTATCACAAAGAATCGAATGCGCGGAAATGAAGTCTTGGTGCTTAGGAATGCTCAAGGGATGCTTGGTGTACTCCTCCATGCGCCTAGGGGTCCCTTTTATAGCCCCAAGGCAGCTAGGAGCCATTGAGAGCAATCCAGGAAGGCAATTCTTGCCTTCTGTCGACTGGCGCACCGGACAGTCCGGTGCACCACCGGACACTGTCCGGTGCGGATTTCTTTCCTATTCTGGCGCAGTCGACCGTTGGAGACTTGGGGGCGTTGGCGCACTGGACACTGTCCGGTGCACACCGGATAGTCCGGTGCCCCCATCCGACCGTTGGCTCGGCCACGCGTCACGCGCGGATTGCGCGGCCGACCGTTGGCTCGCCCGACCGTTGGCTCACCGGACAGTCCGGTGACTCACCGGACAGTCCGGTGAATTATAGTCGTACGCTGTTGACTCGGTTCCCGAGAGCGGCGACTTCGCCGCAGCCAACTCACCGGACACTGTCCGGTGCACTACCGGACAGTCCGGTGATTTATAGCCGTACGCCACCGTCGAGACCCGAGAGCAGCCAGTTGATCAGACGCCAGCCTGGCGCACCGGACACCGTTGAGAGCACCTAGAGGGGGGGTGAATAGGTGATCCTGGAAAATTTGAAACTTAGTGCCACAAAAACTTGATTAGGAGTTAGCACCAATAAGGCCAAGTGGCTAGAGAGGAGTCTTAGCAAAAACACAATAACCACAAAGAGATCAACACAGAGATGGCACAGTGGTTTATCCCATGGTTTGGCCAAGTCCAACGCTTGCCTACTCCACGTTGTGGCGTCCCAACGGACGAGGGTTGCAATCAACCCCTCTCAAGCGGTCCAAAGACCCACTTGAATACCACGGTGTTTTGCTTTGCTTTACTATATCCCGCTCGCGAGGAGTCTCCACAACTTGGAGCCTCTCGCCCTTACACTTTGATGTTCACAAAGAAGCACGGAGTAAGGGAGGGATGAGCAACGCACACAAGACACAAAAATCACAGCAAATACGCACACACAAGACCCAGACTTGAGCTCAAAAGAATATCACGAGGTTCTCACTAGAACGGAGCTCAAATCACTAGGAATGTCGAACAAGTGCGCAAGAATGAAGTGTGAGTGATCAACAATGCTCAAAGGATGCTTGGTGTCTTCCTCCATGCGCCTAGGGGTCCCTTTTATAGCCCCAAGGCAGCTAGGAGCCGTTGAGAGCATTCTAGGAAGGCAATTCTTGCCTTCAGTAGCCTGGCGCACCGGACAGTCCGGTGCACCACCGGACACTGTCCGGTGCAGATTTCTTTCCTTATTTGGCGAAGCCGACCGTTGCAGATTCAAAGCCGTTGGCGCACCGGACAGTCCGGTGCCCCCTTGTGACTGTTGGCTCTGCCACGCGTCACGCGCGGAATCCTCGGCCGACCGTTGGCCCGGCTGACCGTTGGCTCACCGGACAGTCCGGTGCACCACCGGACAATCCGGTTATTTATAGCCGTACGCCGTTAATTGCTTCCCGAGAGCGATGACTTCGCCTGTGAATGGCTCACCGGACAGTCCGGTGCACCACCGGACAGTCCGGTGATTTATAGCCGTACGCTGTTGATCGCCTCCCGAGAGCAGCCAGTTGACAGTCGCCAGCCTGGCGCACCGGACATTGTCCGGTGCACCACCGGACAGTCCGGTGCACCCAGACTGCGCAGAGTCTTGGCTGTACAGCCAAATCTTTTCCAAATTGATTTCTCCTGTTTCCAGCACTTAGACACAAAACATTAGTTCTTAAAACAATGTATCAAGTCTAGAAACATACCTTTACTCTTGATTTGCACTTTGTCCATCACTTGGCATAGATTGACACTTAAGCACTTGTGTTGGACACTAAATCACCAAAATACTTAGAAATGGCCCAAAGGCACATTTCCCTTTCAACCGTCCGGTGCACCACCGGACAGTCCGGTGCACCCAAACTGAGCAGAGTCTTGGCTGCTCGAGCCAAGTCTTTTCCAATTGTATTTTCTCTGATTCTAGCACTTAGACAAATATGTTAGTACACAAAAACAATGTACTAAGTCTAGAATCATATCTTTGTGTTGACTTTGCACTTCTTCCACCATTTGGCATAGTTTCACATTAAACCATTTGTGTTGGCACATGATCACCAAAATACTTAGAAATGGCCCAAGGGCACATTTCCCTTTCAGGGGGTTACCGACGTGGGGGGCGGGGCCCCGCGACGCCAGTGGGATCCTCCTCACAGCTGCGGGCACTGCCGCGGCCCTTGCTGCTGTGGCGGATGTGGTTCCCGCAGGGGTTGCCAGTCCGGCGGACCCTCCTCTGCCAATTCTCCCGTCGCCTGTCGTCGATCCATCTCCGGTCGTTGATCCACCGCCTCCACCGGTTGCCCACCAGGGATACACCGTCGCCGCCCTCACTGCTGCCCGTGCGGAACACGCGGCGCGACAGACCCATTTGCGGGAAGCGGCCCTCGTGTGGGAGCGCGAGCGCGAGGCCGCCGCCGCTATCGCGGCTCAGATTGCCGCGGCGAAACATCTCCTTGCCTCGCCTGCGGCCCACGACGGCGGCACCACCTCCTCTGACACCATGGGCGGCGTGTACGGCATCCCGACCGCACCGCCTGTCAGAACCGAGCCCCGCACCATCCCCACGGTGCTTTGGCATGACCCGGCTGATCCGCTTGTGGCTCAGCTCCACCTTCAGGCTGGGAGTGTCCAAAACATTCGCCTCATGGTTCCTGTCGTCCTAGAGCCAGTGTCGCCGTTCTACGCACGCTGGCGGGACTTACTCCTCCTCACCCTTCACCGCTACGCTCTGAATGACCACGTCCTCTGCGACCCCACCGGCGTGGCGCCGACTGCCGCGTGGGTGCGCCTCGACAACATCGTGCTTACCTGGATCGTGGAGACGATCTCCAGTGACCTCCATAGCCTCCTCCGAAACCTACCTCACGCTCGGGCTGTTTGGCTTGCCATCGAGGGCCAGTTCCTGGGCAACGCCGAGGCCCGGGCCCTCCGTCTTGACGCAGCCTTCCGCACCTTCGTCCAGGGGGACCTCACCGTCAGTGAGTACTGCCGCAAGATGAAGGCCATGGCGGACTCCCTTAGTGAAAGTCGCCTAGAGGGGGGGTGAATAGGGCGAAACTGAAATTTACAAATATAAACACAACTACGAGACGGGTTAGCGTTAGAAATAATAATGAGTCCGAGAGAGAGGGTGCAAAACAAATCGCAAGCGAATAAGGAGTGTGACACGTGGATTTGTTTTACCAAGGTTCGGTTCTTGCAAACCTACTCCCCGTTGAGGTGGTCACAAAGACCGGGTCTCTTTCAACCCTTTCCCTCTCTCAAACGGTCCCTCGGACCGAGTGAGCTTTCTCTTCTCAAATGTTTGGAACACAAAGTTCCCACAAGGACCACCACACGATTGGTGTCTCTTGCCTCAATTACAAGTGAGTTTGATCGCAATGAAGAATCAAAGAAGGAAGAAAGCAATCCAAGCGCAAGAGCTCGAAAGAACACAAGCAAATCTCTCTCACTAATCACTAGGGCGTTGTGTGGAGTTTGGAGAGGATTTGATCACTTTGGTGTGTCTAGAATTGAATGCTAGAGCTCTTGTAAGTAGTTGAAGTGGGAAAACTTGGATACTTTGAATGGTGGGTGGTTGGGGGTATTTATAGCCCCAACCACCAAACTAGCCGTTTGGTGGGGTGACTGTCGTATGGTGCACCGGACATGTCCGGTGCACCAGCCACGTCACCAAAGCCGTTGGGTTCCGACCGTTGGAGCTCTGTCTTCTGGGCCCGCCTGGATGTCCGGTGGCGCACCGGACATGTACTGTAGAGTGTCCGGTGCGCCAGTATGGGCGTTCCTGACTTCTGCGCCCGCTGGCGCGCAATAAATGCGCTGCAGGTAGCCGTTGGCGCCGTCGTAGCCGTTGCCCCGCAGTTACACCGGACAGTCCGGTGTACACCGGACATGTCCGGTGAATTATAGCGGAGCAGCCGAAGTGAATTCCCGAAAGTGGCGAGTTCAGAGCCGCGCCTCCTTGGAGCACCGGACACTGTCCGGTGTACACCGGACAGTCCGGTGAATTATAGCGCGCCGGCTCTGAGAATTCCCGAAGGTGAAGAGTTTGAAGTTAATCTTCCCTGGTGCACCGGACACTGTCCGGTGCACACCGGACACTCCGGTGCGCCCAGCCAGGGTGCCTTCGGTTGTCCCTTTGCTCCTTTGTTTGAACCCCTTTTCTTGGTCTTTTTATTGGCTTATGGTGAACATTTTGTACCTGTAGAACTTATAAACTTGGGCAAACTAGTTAGTCCAATTATTTGTGTTGGGCAATTCAACCACCAAAATTAGTATAGGAAATAGGTGTAAGCCTAATTCCCTTTCAATCTCCCCCTTTTTGGTGATTGATGCCAACACAAACCAAAGCAAGTATAGAAGTGCATAATTGAACTAGTTTGCAAAATGTAAGTGCAAAGGTTACTTAGAATTGAGCCAATAAATATCACTTACTAGATATGCATGGATTGTTTATTTATTTTTTTAACATTTTGGACCACGCTTGCACCACATGTTTTGTTTTTGCAAATCCTTTTTAAAGTTCTTTTGCAAAAAGTCAAAGGTAAATGAATAAGATTTTTGCGAAGCATTTTCAAGATTTGAAATTTTGTCCTCTTGTTTCAAATGCTTTTCCTTTGACTAAACAAAACTCCCCCTCAAATAAATTCTCCTCTTAGTGTTTAAGAGGGTTTTAAGATATCAAATTTGAAAGGAGCTACTTTCTCCCCTTTTTAGAACACAAAGAGATACTGTTTTGAAATTTACCATTTGAAAATTAGAGTGGTGGTGCGGTCCTTTTGCTTTGGGCTCATACTTTCTCCCCCTTTGGCATGAATCGCCAAAAACGGATACTTTGAGTGAGATATAAGCCCTTTGCTAACTACTTTCTCCCCCTTTGGCAAATAAAACATAAGAGTGAAGATTATACCAAAGACAGAGAGCGATGCGGAGCGACGACGAAGGATGAGTAATAGAGTGGAGTGGAAGCCTTGTCTTCGTCGAAGACTCCAATTCCCTTTCAATATACCTATGACTTGGTTTGAAATCCACTTGAAAACACATTAGTCATAGCATATACCAAAGAGACATGATCAAAGGTATACTTAATAGCTATGTGTGCAAATTAGCAAAAGAAATTTCTAGAATCAAGAATATTGAGCTCATGCCTAAGTTTGGTAAAAGTTTGTTCATCTAGAGGCTTGGTAAAGATATCGGCTAATTGATCTTTAGTGTTAATGTATGAAATCTCGATATCCCCCTTTTGTTGGTGATCCCGAAGAAAATGATACCGAATGGCTATGTGTTTAGTGCGGCTATGCTCAACGGGATTATCCGCCATGCGGATTGCACTCTCATTATCACATAGAAGAGGAACTTTGGTTAATTTGTAACCATAGTCCCGCAGGGTTTGCCTCATCCAAAGCAATTGCGCGCAACAATGGCCTGCGGCAATGTACTCGGCTTCGGCGGTAGAAAGAGCGACCGAATTTTGCTTCTTTAAAGCCCAAGACACCAAGGATCTTCCCAAGAACTGACAAGTCCCCGATGTGCTCTTTCTATTAATCTTACACCCCGCCCAATCGGCATCCGAATAACTAATCAAATCAAATGTGGATCCCCGAGGGTACCAAAGCCCAAACTTAGGAGTATAAGCCAAATATCTCAAGATTCGTTTTACGGCCGTAAGGTGTGATTCCTTAGGGTCGGCTTGAAATCTTGCACACATGCAAACAGAAAGCATAATGTCCGGTCGAGATGCACATAAATAAAGCAATGAACCAATCATCGACCGGTATACCTTTTGATCGACGGATTTACCTCCCGTGTCGAGGTCGAGATGCCCATTGGTTCCCATGGGTGTCTTGATGGGCTTGACATCCTTCATTCCAAACTTGGTTAGAATGTCTTGAGTGTACTTCGTTTGGCTAATGAAGGTGCCCTCTTGGAGTTGCTTGACTTGGAATCCTAGAAAATACTTCAACTCCCCCATCATCGACATCTCGAATTTCTGTGTCATGATCCTACTAAATTCTTCACATGTAGATTCGTTAGTAGACCCAAATATGATATCATCAACATAAATTTGGCATACAAACAAATCATTGTCAAGAGTTTTAGTGAATAAAGTAGGATCGGCCTTGCCGACTTTGAAGCCATTTGCAATAAGGAAATCTCTTAGGCATTCATACCATGCTCTTGGGGCTTGCTTGAGCCCATAAAGCGCCTTAGAGAGCCTATAGACATGGTTAGGATACTCACTGTCTTCAAAGCCGGGAGGTTGCTCAACATAGACCTCTTCCTTGATTGGTCCGTTGAGGAAGGCACTCTTCACGTCCATTTGATAAAGCTTGAAGCCATGGTAAGTAGCATAGGCTAATAATATGCGAATGGACTCAAGCCTAGCTACGGGTGCATAGGTTTCACCAAAATCCAAACCTTCGACTTGTGAATACCCCTTGGCCACGAGTCGAGCTTTGTTCCTTGTCACCACACCATGCTCGTCTTGCTTGTTGCGGAAGACCCACTTGGTTCCTACAACATTTTGGTTAGGACGTGGAACTAAATGCCATACCTCGTTCCTAGTGAAGTTGTTGAGCTCCTCTTGCATCGCCATCACCCAATCTGAATCTTGGAGTGCTTCCTCTACCCTGTGTGGCTCAATAGAGGAAACAAAAGAGTAATGCTCACAAAAATGTGCAACACGAGATCGAGTGGTTACCCCCTTATGAATGTCGCCGAGGATGGTGTCGACGGGGTGATCTCGTTGTATTGCTTGGTGGACTCTTGGGTGTGGCGGCCTTGGTTCTTCATCCTCCTTGTCTTGATTGTTTGCATCTCCCCCTTGATCATTGCCGTCATCTTGAGGTGGCTCATCTCTTTGATCTTCTCCTTCATCATTTTGAGTCTCGTCCTCATTTTAGGTTGGTGGAGATGCTTGCGTGGAGGAGGATGGTTGATCTTGTGCATTTGGAGGCTCTTTGGATTCCTTAGGGCACACATCCCCAATGGACATGTTCCTTAGCGCGATGCACGGAGCCTGTTCTTCACCTAACTCATCAAGATCAACTTGCTCTACTTGAGAGCCGTTAGTTTCATCAAACACAACGTCACAAGAAACTTCAACAAGTCCTGAGGACTTGTTAAAGACTCTATATGCCCTTGTGTTTGAGTCATATCCTAGTAAAAAGCCTTCTACAGTTTTAGGAGCAAATTTAGATTTTCTACCTCTCTTAACAAGAATAAAGCATTTGCTACCAAAAACTCTAAAATATGAAATATTGGGCTTTTTACCGGTTAGGAGTTCATAGGATGTCTTCTTGAGGATTCGGTGTAGATATAACCAGTTGATGGCGTAGCAAGCGGTGTTGACCGCCTCGGCCCAAAACCGATCCGGTGTCTTGTACTCATCAAGCATGGTTCTTGCCATGTCCAATAGAGTTCGATTCTTCCTCTCCACTACACCATTTTGTTGTGGGGTGTAGGGAGAAGAGAACTCATGCTTGATGCCCTCTTCCTCAAGAAAGCCTTCAATTTGAGAGTTCTTGAACTCCGTCCCGTTGTCGCTTCTAATTTTCTTGATCCTTAAGCCGAACTCATTTTGAGCCCGTCTCAAGAATCCCTTTAAGGTCTCTTAGGTATGAGATTTTTCCTGCAAAAAGAATACCCAAGTGAAGCGAGAATAATCATCCACAATAACTAGACAGTACTTACTCCCGCCGATGCTTATGTAAGCGATCGGGCCGAATAGGTCCATGTGTAGGAGCTCCAGTGGCCTGTCACTTGTCATGATGTTCTTGTGTGGATGATGAGTGCCAACTTGCTTCCTGGCTTGGCATGCGCTACAAATCCTGTCTTTCTCAAAATGAACATTTGTTAGTCCTAAAATGTGTTCTCCCTTTAGAAGCTTATGAAAATTCTTCATTCCAACATGGGCTAGTCGACAGTGCCAGAGCCAACCCATGTTAGTCTTAACAATTAAGCAAGTGTCGAGTTCAGCTCTAACAAAATCTACCAAGTATAGCTGACCCTCTAACACTCCCTTAAATGCTATTGAATCATCACTTCTTCTAAAGACAGTGACACCTACATCAGTAAATAGACAGTTGTAGCCCATTTGACATAATTGAGATACGGAAAGCAAATTGTAATCCAGTGAATCAACAAGAAAAACATTGGAAATGGAATGGTCAGGAGATATAGCTATTTTTTCCAAACCTTTGACCAAACCTTGGTTTCCATCCCCGAATGTGATAGCTCTTTGGGGATCTTGGTTTTTCTCGTAGGAGGAGAACATTTTCTTCTCCCCAGTCATGTGGTTTGTGCACCCGCTGTCGATGATCCAACTTGAGCCCCCGGATGCATAAACCTACAAAACAAGTTTAGTTCTTGACTTTAGGTACCCAAACGGATTTGGGTCCTTTGGCATTAGAAACAAGAACTTTGGGTACCCAAACACAAGTCTTGGAGCCCTTGTGTTTGTCCCCAACAAACTTGGCAACTACCTTGCCGGATTTGTTAGTAAGCACATATGATGCATCAAAAGTTTTGAATGAAATGTCATGATCATTTAATGCATTAGGAGTTTTCTTCTTAGGCAACTTAGCACGGGTTGGTTGCCTAGAGCTAGACGTCTCACCCTTATACATAAAAGCATGGTTAGGGCCAGAGTGAGACTTCCTAGAATGAATTCTCCTAATTTTGCTCTCGGGATAACCGGCAGGGTACAAAATGTAACCTTCGTTATCCTGAGGCATGGGAGCCTTGCCCTTAACAAAGTTAGACAAATTTTTAGGAGGGGCACTAAGTTTGACATTGTCTCCCCTTTGGAAGCCAATGCCATCCTTGATGCCAGGGCGTCTCCCGTTATAGAGCATACTTCTAGCAAATTTAAACTTTTCATTCTCTAAGTTATGCTCGACAATTTTAGCATCTAATAATGCTATATGATCATTTTGTTGTTTAATTAAAGCCATGTGATCATGAATAGCATCAATATCTCTACATCTAGCACAAATAGACACATGCTCAATAGTAGATGTAGAGGGTTTGCAAGAATTAAGTTCAACAATCTTAGCACGCAAAATATCATTGTTATCTCTAAGATTGGAAATTGTAACATTGCAAACATCTAATTCTTTAGCCTTAGCAAACAATTTCTCATTCTCATCTCTAAGGCTAGCAAGAGAAATATTCAACTCATCAATCCTAGCAAGTAAATCGACATTATCATCTCTAGGATTGGAAGTTGAAACATTACAAACATGAGAATCAACCTTAGCAATTAATTTAGCATTTTCATTTCTAAGGTTGGCAATAGTGTCATGGCAAGCGCTTAGCTCACTAGATAGTTTTTGACATTTTTCTATTTCTAGAGCATAAGCATTTTTAACCTTAACATGTTTCTTGTTTTCCTTAATTAGGAAGTCCTCTTGGGAATCCAAAAGGTCATCCTTTTCATGAATAGCACTAATTAATTCATTTAATTTTTTCCTTTTGTTCCATGTTAAGGTTGGCAAAAAGGGTACGCAAGTTATCCTCCTCATCACTAGCATTTTCATCACTAGAAGACTCATATCTAGTGAAGGATTTAGATTTAACCTTCTTCTTTTTGCCGTCTTTTGCCATGAGGCACTTGTGGCCGATGTTGGGGAAGAGGAGTCCCTTGGTGACAGCGATGTTGGCGGCGTCCTCGTCGTCGGAGGAGGAGTCGGTGGAGCTCTCGTCGGAGTCCCACTCGCGGCACACGTGGGCATCGCCGCCCCTCTTCTTGTGGTACCTCTTCTTTTCTCTCCTCTTGCCCTTCTTGTCGTTATCCCTGTCACTGTCACTTGATAGCGGACATTTAGCAATAAAGTGATCGGGCTTACCACACTTGTAGCAAACCTTCTTGGAACGGGATTTGTAATCCTTCCCCTTCCGTTGCTTGAGGATTTGGCGAAAGCTTTTGATGATTAAAGCCATCTCTTCATTGTCGAGCTTGGAGGCGTCAATTGGTTGTCTACTCGGTGTAGACTCCTCCTTCTTCTCCTCCGTCGCCTTAAATGCCACCGGTTGTGCTTCGGACGTGGAGGGTTCATCAAGCTCGTTGATCTTCTTTGAGCCTTTAATCATACATTCAAAGCTCACAAAATTCCCGATTACTTCCTCGGGAGTCATTAGTGTGTATCTTGGGTTGCCACGAATTAATTGTACTTGAGTAGGGTTAAGGAAAATAAGTGATCTTAAAATAATCTTAACCACCTCGTGGTCATCCCATTTCTTGCTCCCGAGGTTGCGCACTTGGTTCACCAAGGTTTTGAGCCGGTTGTACATATCTTGTGGCTCCTCCCCTTGGCGAAGACGGAAGCGACCGAGCTCCCCCTCGATCGTTTCCCGCTTGGTGATCTTGGTGAGTTCATCACCTTCGTGCGCGGTCTTGAGTAGGTCCCAAATCTCCTTCGCACTCTTCAACCCTTGCACCTTGTTATATTCCTCTCTACTTAGAGAGGCGAGGAGTATGGTTGTGGCTTGGGAGTTGAAGTGCTCGATTTGGGCCACTTCGTCCGTATCATAGTCTTCATCCCCTACGGATGGTACCTGTACACCAAACTCAACAACATCCCATATACTTTTGTGGAGTGAGGTTAGGTGATATCGCATCATATCACTCCACCTAGCATAATCTTCACCATCAAATGTTGGTGGTTTGCCTAAAGGGACGAAAAGTAAAGGTGTATGTTTAAAAATGCGGGGGTAGCGTAGGGGAATCTTACTATACTTCTTGCGCTCTTGGCGCTTAGAAGTTACGGACGGCGCATCGGAGCCGGAGGTCGACGTTGATGAAGTATCGGTCTCGTAGTATACCACCTTCCTCATCCTCTTGTGCTTGTCGCCTTTCCGATGCGACTTGTGGGAAGAAGATTTCTCCTTCTTCACTTTGTGGTGTGAAGAAGATCTTTTCTCCTTCCCTTTGGAGGAGTCATTCTTCTTCTCCTTCCTCTTGGTGCGGGACTCTTCTGATGAAGTGCTCCCGTGACTCGTAGTCGGCTTGTCGCCGGTCTCCATCTCCCTCTTGGTGTGATCTCCCGACATCACTTCGAGCGGTTAGGCTCTAATGAAGCACCGGGCTCTAATACCAATTGAAAGTCGCCTAGAGGGGGGTGAATAGGGCGAAACTGAAATTTACAAATATAAACACAACTACGAGATGGGTTAGCGTTAGAAATAATAATGAGTCCGAGAGAGAGGGTGCAAAACAAATCGCAAGCGAATAAGGAGTGTGACACGTGGATTTGTTTTACCGAGGTTCGGTTCTCGCAAACCTACTCCCCGTTGAGGTGGTCACAAAGACCGGGTCTCTTTCAACCCTTTCCCTCTCTCAAACGGTCCCACGGACCGAGTGAGCTTTCTCTTCTCAAATGTTTGGAACAGAAAGTTCCCACAAGGACCACCACACGATTGGTGTCTCTTGCCTCAATTACAAGTGAGTTTGATCGCAATGAAGAATCAAAGAAGGAAGAAAGCAATCCAAGCGCAAGAGCTCGAAAGAACACAAGCAAATCTCTCTCACTAATCACTAGGGCGTTGTGTGGAGTTTGGAGAGGATTTGATCACTTTGGTGTGTCTAGAATTGAATGCTAGAGCTCTTGTAAGTAGTTGAAGTGGGAAAACTTGGATACTTTGAATGGTGGGCGGTTGGGGGTATTTATAGCCCCAACCACCAAACTAGCCGTTTGGTGGGGTGACTGTCATATGGTGCACCAGACAGTCCGGTGCACACCGGACATGTCCGGTGTGCCAGCCACGTCACCAAAGCCGTTGGGTTCCGACCGTTGGAGCTCTGTCTTCTGGGCCCGCCTGGATGTCCGGTGGCGCACCGGACATGTACTGTAGAGTGTCCGGTGCGCCAGTATGGGCGTTCCTGACTTCTGCGCCCGCTGGCGTGCAATAAATGCGCTGCAGGTAGCCGTTGGTGCCGTCGTAGCCGTTGCCCCGCAGTTACACCGGACAGTCCGGTGTACACCGGACATGTCCGGTGAATTATAGCGGAGCAGCCGAAGTGAATTCCCGAGACTGGCGAGTTCAGAGCCGCGCCTCCTTGGAGCACCGGACACTGTCCGGTGTACACCGGACAGTCCGGTGAATTATAGCGCGCCGGCTCTGAGAATTCCCGAAGGTGAAGAGTTTGAAGTTAATCTTCCCTGGTGCACCGGACACTGTCCGGTGCACACCGGACAGTCCGGTGCGCCCAGCCAGGGTGCCTTCGGTTGTCCCTTTGCTCCTTTGTTTGAACCCCTTTTCTTGGTCTTTTTATTGGCTTATGGTGAACCTTTTGTACCTGTAGAACTTATAAACTTGGGCAAACTAGTTAGTCCAATTATTTGTGTTGGGCAATTCAACCACCAAAATTAGTATAGGAAATAGGTGTAAGCCTAATTCCCTTTCACTTAGCGATCTGGGCTGCCCCGTGGAGGACCGCAACCTAGTCCTCAACATCCTTCGCGGCCTCAGTGATCGCTACACCCACCTCCGGTCGTTGATCATGCGCCAGCGCCCCTTCCCTACTTTCCTCCAGGTCCGCGACGACCTCGCCTTGGAGGAGATCACTCTGGGTGCTCAGGCTGCATCGATCTCCGGCCCAGGGTCCTCGTCCTCCTCGACAGCACTGGCGGCCTTCACCCCGACCCGTCCTTCTACTCCGCCACAGTCTGTCCTTGGCCATCGTCCTCCCGGGCCGAGCATGGGCGGCGGGGGTCGGGGTGGCGGAGGTGGTGGTCGTCGCTGCCGTGGTGGCCGTGGTGGCGGCGGCGGCGGTGGTTCCGGCGGCGGTGCCCGTGGCAACGCACCAGTCTCAGGACCCCAGCAGGGTGCACCTTGGCCCACTTTTCACCACCCGTGGTCCGGGCGCATCTCCATGTGGCCGTTCCAGGGGCCAGGTTCTGCGGCTCGTCCCCCGGCGGCCATGTTCGCTGGTGCACCGCCGGGATTCACCTTGCCGCCGGGGTTCGCATTCGCCTCTCTGTCGCCCTGGACATCGTCGCCTACCACTTCGTCGTGGACCACTCCGTCGGACCCTCCTCCATCTGGGCTGATTGGTTGGGACGCGGCCGCCCTGGCTGCCTTCTAGACTCCCACTCTGACTCCGTCGATGGGTCCTGAGTGGATTGCGGACACCGGTGCTACCTACCACACCACTCCTGACCCCGGTATACTCACCTCTGTTCGCCCTCCTTCTTCCTCTCTTCCTTCGTCCATCATGGTGGCGAATGGCACGTGTCTTCCTATCACATCTGTGGGTGCTGCCGGCCCTCCTGGCTTTTTTTGCATTCCCGATGTTCTTGTTGCTCCTTCGTTGGTCCACAATCTTCTGTCTATTCGTTGTTTTACTGCTGATAATTCTTGTTCTGTCGAGTTTGACTCTTTTGGTCTTACTGTGAAGGACTCGGCAACTCGGCGCCCCTCCTCAGATGTGATAGCACCGGCCCCCTCTACACCCTTCGGCTTCCGCACGCCCCATCTTCCTCATCTTCGTCACCTGACCAAGCTGTTGTTTTTGCTGCCACAACATCTCCTACCACCTGGCATCGTCGCCTTGGTCACCCCGGACGCGATGTCTTGATGCAGCTTACTCGTAGTGCCACTATCCCCTGTACTAGATCACATGATGAGCATCTTTGTCATGTGTGCCAGTTAGGCCGCCATGTTCGTCTTCCTTTTTCTTCTTCCTCCTCGCATGCTACTCATGCCTTTGATCTTGTACACTGCGATTTGTGGACGTCACCTATTACCAGTACGTCTGGCTACAAATACTATCTTGTGGTGCTTGATGATTTTTCTCATTATGTGTGGACTTTTCCTTTGCGTGCTAAGTCTGAGACTTTCCCCGCACTACGTCACTTCTTCGCCTGGGTGTCCACTCAGTTTGGCCTCACCATTAAAGTCGTTCAGTGTGACAATGGTCGGGAGTTCGATAACTCCACCTCCCGCGACTTCTTTCTCTCCCACGGGATGCAGTTGCGGATGTCTTGCCCGTATACCTCCCCCCAGAACGGCAAGGCTAAGCGCATGATCCGCACGACCAACGACACCATCCGCACTCTTCTTCTCCAGGCGCACCTACCGGCCCGTTTCTGGGCCGAGGCCCTCCACACCTCTACCTACCTCCTCAACCGACTCCCTTCCACTGCGTGCCCGGCCCCCACTCCTCACCAGGCACTCTTTGGTTCCCCTCCGCACTATGACCACCTCCGTGTCTTCGGGTGTGCCTGCTACCCAAACACCGCTACCACTGCTCCTCACAAGCTAGCACCTCGTTCCACCCTGTGTGTGTTTCTCGGGTACTCCCCGGACCACAAGGGCTACCGCTGCTTTGACCTCTCCTCTCGCTGGGTCCTCATCTCTCGCCATGTGGTGTTTGATGAGTCCGCCTTTCCCTACTCCTCCACCACCACTCCACCCTCCTATGACCCTGCCCTTGACCCCTTCACTCTCTTTCCGACTGACGCGGTGGTCGAGCCTCCTCCACTTCCTCTCTTTGCAGGTACTCGCTCACCGCCTGTCGGTCCTCCTTCCGGCCCGGTGCCTTGCCCGGGTCCAGTGTTGTCGCCTACGGTGGTGTCGCCTCTCCGCGGAGCCCCGTCTCCGATCGCCCCCGGGACGAGCGGGGGTGGTGGGACCACACCGCCTACGGGGCCGCCGGGAGCAACCCCTCTGACTCGCTTCGCCCAACCGGTGCGGGTCTACCAGCGCCGACTACTGCCGCTGGGGTTCGCACCTCCACCACCGCCGTCGCCGTCGCTGCCTCCGCCACCGCCCCCACCGGTGCCTCCTCCTCCGGCAGCCATGCCGGTGGCCCAGTCCCCGCCAGGGACACCTACACCTCCACCGCAGCCACCCGCGGCACGTGTCGAGACGCCGGTGTACCATCCACCACTCCTTCATCGCGACCCACGGCACGTCCACCCAATGGTGACGCGGCACGCGGCTAGTACCCTGTCGCCCCGGGTCCTGGCTGCTACGACCGGTGACTCACAAGTTTCTCCGGTACCCACCTCCGTCCGCACCGCCCTACTAGACCCCCACTGGCGTCGGGCGATGGAGGAGGAGTACGCGGCGCTAGTCGCCAACCAGACGTGGGATCTGGTGCCCCGTCCGCCCGGCGCCAACGTCGTCACCGGCAAGTGGATTTGGACGCACAAGCGGCGGGCTGATGGTACCCTAGAGTGGTACAAGGCTCGCTGGGTCCTTCGGGGCTTCACTCAGCGCCCTGGAGTCGACTACGATGAGACCTTCAGCCCGGTTGTGAAGCCGGCCACCGTCCGTACGGTGCTCTCACTGGCCCTTGCTCGCTCCTGGCCAGTTCACCAGCTCGACGTCAAGAACGCTTTCCTGCACGACACCCTCACCGAGACCGTTTACTGCTGTCAGCCGGTGGGGTTCGTGGACTCCTCACACCCTGACATGGTCTGTCGACTCAACAGGTCCCTCTACGGCCTCAAGCAGGCCCCCCTCGGGCGTGGCACTCCAGACTGGCTACATTCCTGGTGACCCTGGGTTTCGTGGAGGCCAGATCAGACACGTCCCTGTTCGTCCACCATCATGGAGCAGAGACTGCCTACTTGCTTCTCTACGTGGATGACATTGTACTCACTGCCTCCAGTCAGTCACTTCTTCGCCGCCTTGTCGACGCGCTTCAGTGGGAGTTTCCGGTCAAGGATCTGGGCGTGCTTCACCATTTCCTGGGGGTCACTGCTGAGGCTTGTCCCTTTGGACTCCTACTTCACCAGCGGCAGTACACTCTTGACATTCTAGAGCGGGCCAAGATGATTGACTGTAAGCCCTGCTCTACCCCAGTCGACACGCAGGCGAAGCTCTCTGAGGCCCAGGGTGACCTAGTCGCGGACCCCTCCGGGTACCGGAGTCTTGCTGGCGCCCTTCAGTACCTCACCTTCACCAGGCCGGACATCTCCTACGCTGTGCAGCAGGTCTGTCTCCATATGCATGACCCCCGGGAGCCCCACCTCGTGGCTCTCAAGCGCCTCCTCCGCTACCTCCGGGGCACCGTCAACTATGGACTGCTTCTTCACCGGTCTACCTCCTCCGACCTGGTCGTCTACACCGATGCTGACTGGGCAGGGTGCCCAGACACTCGGTGCTCCACCTCCGGCTACGCCATCTTCTTAGGTGGCAACCTGGTGTCCTGGTCGTCGAAGCGCCAGCCGGTCGTCTCCCGCTCGAGTGCCGAGGCGGAGTACCGTGCCATGGCCAACGGCGTGGCGAAGGCTGCCTGGCTCCGGCAGCTCCTCGCCGAGCTTCACAGTCCACTCTCCAGGAGCACGTTGGTCTACTGCGACAACGTCAGCGCGGTCTACCTCTCCACCAACCCGGTGCAGCACGAGCGGACCAAGCATGTCGAGATCGATCTACACTTCGTCCGCGATTATGTCGCCGCCGGTGCTGTTCGGGTCCTCCACGTCCCGACCACCTCCCAATTTGCTGATATCTTCACCAAGGGTCTTCCGTCCTCGACCTTCGCTGAGTTTCGCTCCAGCCTCAACATCAGTAATGGCAAGTTGCGGCTGTGGGGGATCCTATGGTGTAATGTACATCTGTGTAATGCTCGTCTCGTCTTTCCTTTTGAGTCCAGTCAGTGAACTCAGTTGCGTCGGAAGTTTAGACTGCGGGGGAGTGTTAGTGTATATGGTTAGGCCTATGTACCAGGCCCATGTAAGACTATATTGCTACCCTCTAGGGTTAGCCCATGAATTCAATCCACCGATTCTAACAGAGAGTATTTTACATTTTTAAATATTTTTTATTGTGGAGATACTTAGTTTACATATTTCTTTTTCCCTTTTTATTCTAAAGTTGCTTCTTTTATCTTTGGCAGTTGTTTTTTTAATAACTATACTGGTTTTATTGTGTGTCCTTATTTTATGAAACTTTATATTTTTTAAAAGAGTTTTACCTCAACTTTTAAGAAAGCAAAGTGATACAGAAATCCGTTACAAGCTACAAATGTCTAGCCACAAGAAAACACAAACACATCAGATCAACCCAAAAGCATAAATTGATAGAAAAAGATAGACAATTCACTTATTTCCAAGATACTATATTTCTGCATCAAAGATAGTGCAACATAGATCACATAAATTGGGACTCTAGGAAAACGTCTCTCAATCACCATCTTATTTTTGGTCATCTATATAGTACACACAAAACATGCAAAACAATCTAGCCGATAAAGACCCTTACCCTAGAGCCAATAACTGTTGAAATCCATCAAAGAATGTGAACACATGGCAGAGCTATGCCAATTTGTGTATGATGAATGATTTACATAAGTGTGAGAGGTTTGAGGCTTTCCCGATTGAGTCATATTTTATATGTACTTGATTATGCTAATGGCAACTAGAGGTGTTTTATTGAGTGCGTTGTGCAACATATTTATTGGCTTGTGGTACGTAGGTGGAGAGCTTAGAGATGATTGATTTGAAAGTGGAAATAAAGTAGGGTATGTGTCGATAGACCACAAGCGGTGAAGGAGGAATGTCGAGGCTTCACTTAAGAGACTAGAGAAATCGAAGGACTAAATGTGATGGCTGGCATCTGGAGACATCAACAAGTGCAATAGTACATAGGGGAGTAGATCGTGTTGACCAGATCAAGACAACGGCTGATCGAGTCAAGTGGAGGCGCTGGAGGACTTGATAATCGAACGATCAATGACTGACAATGATATACATCGAGAACATGGAGGGAGTGTATTGAATATGCTAATTATGAGGGGTTTTGCTGGTTTGAGATTTAAAACCATAGAGCAAACAAATTCTTGGGTCTAGACCTCAAAATCCAGCTGGTATTCTAGCGGTAGTGTGAGAAGGCACATGGCGTCATCACAAATCTTGCATAAAGTGAAGCAAAGTCATATAAAGCTCACGACCATCGGACACATAGATCTTGAGTTGGACTATTTTGCCTCTGGTGAAGTGATTCAACTAAAATATCTAAGTGAGTATTGGAAGTGAGTACTAAATAATTAGAGAACCGTTCTTTATTTAATTTCTCACTAAAATTTTGGGTATTTAAGAAACCGACACCGGTTTTTAGAGAGAATCCGCACGCATACATTTTTTAGATGATGGTTTGGATGAGATCATTCCTATACAAATAGGAATATTTGTAACAGGCACGACGAAACATTATGTCTGTGAAGTCACAGCTGCTACGTCAGGAGATGTGGCTCGGTAACGATGACATGAGGTGTGTCCCCTTCTTCGTGGACCGGATTGCTTGGGAGGCTAGGCGCTTTGCTGAGGCAGGGCAGAGAATCAAGTTTGGAAGTCCCGTTGGTGAAAATCAGAGCTGCCTCGTGTGGGGTCTCTCAATGCTTGGCAACGGCGACGCACCACGGTCTTACTCCTATGCTAGTTTTTGGGTATAGACATTGTTGGTTTTCTCCTTTGGCCTTGTGTCGCCCGTTTTGAAGAGTCAGAGCTGCTCGTTCTTTGTGTTGAGCTCGACAACGATAACCCTATATGGGCTTTATGTGTGGGGCTACCGTTGTCTAGGTTGCTTGTACACACTGTATAGTTTTTAGGCTCAATTTTCCTTAAAATTAGATCAATTTCTTCTCAATTGAGAAGCACACCTCTTGCTATTAGTCTGTTACCTTAAAAAAACACAGCGGCTGTGAGCAGCAGTTTTCCTTTGCACGCATGGGGGTGCTGCCACGTAGCAAGAGTGTTTTGCTCATCATTGCTTTGGTCAAGATCCTTCCTCCTTGGCTATTTTGTGTCTTAATCCACCAAGTCATAATGTGGACTAATCTTGGTTCTTGGCTTGGTCAATTTTATTCTGAAATACAAACTTTGGCATCTTGTCTATCCCCTGCATGCCACGTATCCTCCCTTTTCTCTTCTTCTAGTAATAAAAACCTTGGGTGCTCTACTGTATTAAATACCGGGCATTGTTCATAATGTATTGTTAAATATTTTAGACCATTACACGGCATTGACGTTTTGCATTTTCATCAAATTTGTCAGACTACACCCGGTGAACTTACGACTCCACCTTGTCCATGTGTACAATCTCTGATCTATATCTTGGTGCCATTTTCGTGGTCCCTGATCTATACTCGTCAGTGATGAGCATAACCATAGAATGGATATGACCAGCACTACCATTTCCATCCTCCTGCTCCTCCTGGTGATCCGTGTCTGCAAATCCGATGACCAGCTGGCAAGCGCAAGGCCACTTTCACCCGGCGACCTGCTCATCTCCAAAGGCGGCGTCTTTGCCCTCGGTTTCTTCTCCCCGTCCGGCTCCAACACCAGCACGAGCCTGTACGTTGCGATCTGGTTCCACGGCATCCCCGAGCGCAGCCGCACCGTCGTGTGGGTCGCCAACCGCGACAGCCCAGCCACCACATCGTCGTCCCCGACGCTCGCCATCAGCAACAGCTTTGACCTCGTGCTGTCGGACTCCCAGGGCCGCACGCTCTGGAGGACGCAGAACGCCGCCGCCGCGGCCGTCCACGACAGCGGCACTCCCCTGGCCGTGCTGCTCGACACGGGCAACCTGCAACTCCAGCTGCCCAACGGTACGGTCATATGGCAGAGCTTCGACCACCCGACTGACACCATTCTCCCAGGCATGCGGTTCCTGATGATCCACGGGGCTCGCCCCGCCGCGCGCCTGGTCTCTTGGAGAGGCCCCGCCGACCCGTCCACCGGAGCCTTCTCGTTCGGCCTCGACCCCGTCTCCAAACTCCAGCTGATGGTCTGGCACGGGGCCGAGCCGTACTGCCGCATCAGCGTGTGGAACGGCGTGTCGGTGTCAGGCGGCATGTACACCGGCTCACCTAGCTCCATCGTGTACCAGACCATCGTCAACACCGGCGACGAGTTCTACCTCGCGTACACCGTCTCCGACGGCTCGCCGTACTTCCGTATCATGCTCGACCACACCGGCACGATGAAGCTCCTGAGCTGGGACACCAACTCGTCGTCCTGGACGCTCATCTCCGAGCGCCCCACCGGTGGCTACGGCCTCTATGGCTCCTGTGGCCCCAACGCCTACTGCGACTTCACCGGGGCTGCCCCGGCGTGCCAGTGCCTCGAGGGCTTCGAGCCCGTCGCCGCCGATCTCAACTCTTCAAAAGGATGCCGGAGAACGGAGCCTCTGCAGTGCAGCAAGGCAAGTCACTTCGTGGCCTTGCCCGGGATGAGAGTTCCTGACAAGTTCGTGCTCCTCCGGAACAGAAGCTTTGAGCAGTGCGCGGCTGAGTGCAGCAAGAACTGCTCCTGCACCGCCTATGCTTACGCCAACTTGAGCAGCAGCGGTGCCATGGAAGACCAGTCAAGGTGCTTGGTTTGGACCGGGGAGCTTGTCGACACATGGAAAAGCATCAACTATGGCGAGAAGCTGTACCTCCGGCTTGCCAGCCCTCCTGGTACGCACCGTTTCATCCTGTGCTGTTCAGATTTGTTGAGCAGAGGAACAGTTCCTCCAATGTTGGCACAGATATTCATCTAGCAACGAAGCAGAAGACACCATAATGAGAAATGTACACTCAGAATTGAATTTTCATTGATTTGATTTAAAGAACACAAGCATTTTAAGTCTAATAAAACTGAATGACATTAGAGCATTTCTAGAAGATAACATTACAACTCCCCCAATGGCTCGTAGAGTGATAATGGGGCTCTGATTTTCCTACTTCGAATGGGTCTGTTTACTTCACTTATCACTAGAATGAAATGACATCTGAAATAAAAACAAACAACGACAGATATAGCTCTTCTAGTTAATTAATTACTCAGTACATTCTAACAAGTTTCACTTTGGCAGTTAAAACCAAGAGCAATATAGTAAAGATTGTAGTCCCGGTTGTAGCATGCCTGCTGCTACCCACATGCATAGCCCTTGTCTTCCTATGCAAATTCAAAGGTACAACATTAAGCGGCTTGTTTTCAACGTGTAATGTGATTGTGTATATGAAAAGAAAAGTATCAATGTCCCACCAGCAGGGAAATGGCAAAAGAAGGGAATTCAGAAGAAAGTGATGTTAGGATACTTGAGCACCTCCAATAGACTCGGAGACAAAAATGATGAATTTCCATTTGTTAGCTTCAATGACATTGTTGCCGCAACCGATAATTTCTCTGACTGCAATATGCTTGGAAGAGGAGGCTTTGGCAAAGTTTACAAGGTAATGACAGATTTAACATAATATGCATTAAAGAATTTCTAAAGCAGAAGAAAGAATTTTGGATTTCATCGTTTTCAACATCAGAAGGATGCAATCATGCAGGGAATATTGGAAGATGGCAAGGAAGTTGCTGTCAAAAGGCTTAGTCAAGGTTCTGGGCAAGGTATTGATGAATTCAGAAACGAGGTAGTCCTACTCGTCAAACTACAGCACAGGAATCTAGTCAGACTGCTTGGTTGCTGTATTCATGAAGAAGAGAAGTTACTGATCTACGAATACTTGCCTAACAAAAGCCTAGATGCCTTCCTCTTTGGTATGCAGACTCTAGATTACATATTGAAGTTCTTACATTGACAAAAAGGATATGGGTCATGACTAACAACAGTTTGGTTTTAAACTGTCTTCTTGGCAGATACTTCAAGAACACGTGTACTTGATTGGCCAACACGGTTCAACATAATTAAAGGCATAGCCAGGGGCATTCTATATCTCCACCAAGATTCAAGATTAACAATAATTCATAGAGATCTTAAAGCAAGTAACATCTTGTTAGACACAGAAATGAGTCCCAAAATATCAGATTTCGGTATGGCAAGAATCTTCGGGGGAAACCAGCAACTAGCAAACACTACACGTGTTGTTGGGACATAGTGAGTAATTCATGTACTGGTCAATGCTTGATAATGCAACTATTATACTTTAATTTAACTCAAACTGTTGAAATTGTTTAAGCAGCGGTTATATGTCTCCTGAATATGTGACAAGTGGTGCCTTTTCTGTCAAGTCAGACACATATAGCTTTGGTGTTCTTCTCTTGGAGATTGTAAGTGGTTTGAAGATTATCTCAACTCAATTTATAATGGACTTCCCAAACCTTATAGCTTATGTAAGTAGCGTGGGATTCTCAAGTTTTCAATAAACATAAACAAAAAAATATTAATTTGATAGAAAAAAGATTTACATTTTTCCAGACATGGAAGTTATGGGAAGAGGGAAATGCAACGAAATTGGTGGACTCATTGGTTGCTGAAAGTTGTCCACTCCATGAAGCTTTTAGGTGTATTCATGTAGGACTTTTGTGTGTCCAAGACAATCCAAATGCAAGGCCACTCATGTCAACAGTTGTGTTTATGTTGGAGAATGAAACCACATTGCTTCCAGCACCAAAGGAGCCTGTATATTTTTCACCAAGGAATAATGAAACTGAAGAAACAAGAAGAAACATAGAAGGTTTTCTGAATATGTCGTGTATCACAACACTGGAAGGCCGCTAGATGTTCACACTTCTACCATGTACATGTTCAAGCCTTTTATTAACCATGTACTGTAGGGTAGGTGAATTTCAGCATAGCTGGTCGTAATATATACGAAATTACAGTCTTCAAAAGGGATATATGTGAACTTACTGTACTGAACACACTGAATTGAAGCTTGTGGCTTGGAAAAAAATGTAAATAATCTAGAGGTTTGAGAATTATATGGTCAAGTGTCATAACAAAGAATGCAATCAAATTTCACATGACATTGCTTTAATCTTCAGTTGCTCTAATGCCAAAAGGTGAAGGGTGCTTAATCTTTCAGTGCAGTACCTCATATGGATTATTCGTAGATTTTTTTCATAAGATGTTATATTTTTCTATAAAGCTAGTAAACTTGAGGGGTTCTTTTTCCATTAGGCCGGTGGTCATTGGAGACTAGGAAACAGCCAAAGTTAAATGAATAAACTGTAGCAAGTTCAGAGTTGTTTTCAGCATTGTGTAACATACCTCATATGTGGGGTTTTATTCAATTTTTTTCGAAACATGCTATTTGCATAAGATGAGCAAATAATAAGTACACAGCTGATTGCAGCTGGTAACCGGCAAATAGTTTTCTTGGCCAGGTTTACCATGCCAGAAATTTAGATGATTTATCTCCAACACTAGCTGCAAGTGAAATTTAGGTTATTCAGCAAATCGCCACTGACAGGCAGAGCTCACACATTCTGCAAAAGCTTCGGATCACTCCTCTGAATATGTAGCACGCCAGGTACAGATTCATCAACGTATGGACACCACGGCACTAGAATTAGAAGCGAGAGCGAGTCAGCGAGACACCCGGGGTACCTGGCGAAGACGGCGGCCATGGGACACGGGTGCCGAACTGTGGCGGCGCGAGGCGTCAAGGGTCCGTCTAGCGATACTACGGAAGAAGGGCGGTGGCGGCGTGGTTACGGTTCCTCCGCCTCAGCTGTCAGCCTCCGCAGTTCCGCACCGCTGAACTTCTGAAGTCCTTGAACGACACCGATTAGGTGGGCCAGGAAGGACCTCTTCCTTTCGAGCGGCCCAGTCCATCGGCGCTCCCACGATGCCCATGCCGCCATGCTCAGGAACTTTTCATAGCCGAATCTTGGCTCGAGCGAACCGTTTCGGCTGTGGCGCGTAAGCAGGGGGTTTCGCTGCTTTATTATAAGGTTCCGCTCCATTAAAAACCTAAATGATCGGTGTTTTGAATATTATATGGGCATTTCATGACACTCACACGACCGAAACCACTTTTACACATAAAACTTGCGTAGATTGTCCATACTCCAGCTGTGATCTGGCTGTATACTTGTTTGGATGGTTAGCTTATAGGCGTACGGTGAAGTCTTCTTAGAGATGATGTACGACCCTTTTTATTTATGTTCGAGATTGCCTCTTGCTTGCATCCGAGGTGACCGTATAGGGACCCGGCCGCCTTCGTCGAATTCTTTGATTTTGACATACTTTTCTCTCCATGTCTTGGTTGCTTCTTGGTATCTAACAAGTGTGCTAACGACTTCAGCCATGTACACTTGGAGACTTGAATTTTAATTCTTGTGGCGTCATTGTCTCAGCACCGAGTTTTGAATTTTAATGCTTGAAGGGTGTGAATCATGTGCATCTGGTTTCTGTTGTATTTAGGCCCCATATGACTTCGGGTAGTTGGTCAAGTCATTTACCCTTAGTGTCATCATGTAGCCCTTCTTGACTGTTATAAAGATTATTTCCCATTCGTGCTTTCTACTATTTATAGAGGATCATTTCACTAGTCTAAATTATCCTTAGATATATAGAGCTTATCCACTTAGCTGGGACCGAAATGGACCAACTCCTGAGATTTTGATCTGACGGCCACACGCTTCACACGAAGTTGCTTCGTCTCGACGCACTCTTCGCGATGATGTCACGTGCCGCCTCCAATTACTGTCGAAACAACACCACCGAGTTTTGAAGCCCAAACTCAACAAAAACTAGAAGTTGGGTGGTTTTGAGACTCAACCACCGAAATCGCAGTGAGTAGCCGCTTGCGCGTTCCCCACGTCCTAGACATGTGTCCTGCCAGTCTTCGACCACGCCGGCGACACGATCCTTTCTTCCACGTCCTCGCATTCGTGCGTGTCTCAAGTGTCATCCACCATGGCTAGTCGCCCCGCTTCTCTGGCCCCTCAGTCAAGTCCCAGTGCTAGTCCTACGTCGCTCCTGGACCATCGCCACGAACCTACATGACCTTCATCTCGTCGTCGACCACCATCACACACACACACACAAGCCTGCAGTCATGGTGGCACAACACGAGCTCTTATAGTCTAGTTAGTCCAAGACTCACACCAAAGCACTATCCGTTAACAATCACTCATCATTAACCCGAATCACAAGGGATAAGTCAATATTTTGTTCGCAGGCAGGCTTTGGCTCCGCTAAAAATGGCTCCAACCACGTCTTCTCTGTAGGAGTAGCTCATCTATAGGAGTCGCTGTTTTTGCAAATTGTTTGGAGGAAATGGCTCCTCTGATATTTTTTTTATTTTGTGTATGAGTCAAAATGTTTACAACGCCATTGTTAGACATTTGCACGAACACCCTGTGCACCTAGTATTTGAAGCGCCCGCGAGGAACACTACACCGGCAACACTACGTGTGTTAGGAATATTTGCACGAACGCTCGCGCGCTCGTGGTGCACACCACGTGCCGCCTACGTGCTCGCGCTACCACCTCCTGCGCTTGCCGCGCTACACGCTCGTGCTACCACCCGCCCCCACCACCCACACGCCAAGCTTGGGCATGTTTGGTTCAGCTTTTTTCTGACCAGCTTTTCTGAGAATCTAGCTGTGGGGAGAATCTGGCTGTGTAGAGAATCTGAATATCATTAGGATTACGTGCGGAGGAAGATAAAGTTGTCCATGGGGCTCAGGATCTATAAATTGACAGATTACTACTATTGCGACGACTCAACCGATTATATGTTTATGTTGATTTTGAATGGTTTTTACCCAAACGAATTTTATAGAAGCTGGCTGAAAAGCTGAGTGTTTGGCAGTCCGCGACAGCTTTTGGCGGCCAGAAGCTGCGAAAAGCCGAAACAAACAGGGGCCATGTCCTACCGTCAGACATGCGCCGAGATCACACCTATTTGTTGGTCAAGCACCAACACCAGGCGAGAGAAGGGCATCATGAAGCCGCTCGAAGCCACATTTTTGGGCTCCAGCTCCCGACACCGAAAGTGACTCCTGCTCTCGGCACTGAGCCGTTTTCGGCGTGCCGTTTGGGAGGGCTCTAGCGAGGAGCCGGAGCCGAAGCCGAAGCCGCCGGAGAGCCCTCCCAAATGGGACATAAGTACGGTTCCATTTCTATACAGTAAGGAGGCCAGTGTCCCAATAACTATGTAATTACATTTCTAAAAATATAGCCTACTCCTAGTTGTACTCGAACTCTTGTCTCAATATACCAAGGGCAGCTCCAAATGGTAGTACCCTTGAAGAAGTTGTCAAACTATTGAGGGTGCGGAGTGCCCTAACAAACAAATCACTTACCGTTACCGTCCCTCCAGCACTGAGACGCTCGTGCTATTCATGGAGCTGTTTGTGTTTTCTCCTATCGCTTGGGCTTCTAAATACCATTGCGAGAAGCATAGGGGCTGCTTTGGGATCGAAAGCAACGTGGTTTCGTTCTCCAGCATGAACACAACTGTTGACATGAGTGGCCTACTGTTTGGATTGTCTTGCACACACAAGAGTCCTATGTGTATGCACCTCAGAGCTTCACTTGCCGAACAACTTTCAAGCAGGGATGAGTCCACCAAATCCATTGCTCTGCCACCATTCCATAGGCTCCATGCCTGGACCAATTCAAGAAAATCCGTAGAATATCGGCATGTTTTGTTTGAATTACAAAAAAAAGTTTGAAGAATGCCAGCATACTTACATAGGCTAATAGGCTAGGGAAGCTCGTGGAGTGGGTGGAAGTGATCTTCAGACCACTTACGATCTCCAACAGTATGACACCGAGGCTGTATGTATCAGACATGACTGAAAAAGCTCCATCCATTGCGTATTCAGGAGACATGTAACCACTGCATAGAAATTTAAAAACAATTAGCAGTGTGTATTGAAAAAAAACTGGATAGGTATAGAAAAAACAAGAGCCCTGGATGATTTACTTACTACGTCCCAACAACTCGGTTGGTGTTTGCTTCCTGTTGGTTCCCTCCGAAGATTCTTGCGATACCAAAATCTGAAATCTTAGGGTTCATATCCGCGTCCAACAATATGTTGCTTGTCTTGAGATCTCGGTGCACGATTGTCAGTCTCGAATCCTGGTGCAGGTAAAGGACTCCCCTTGATATCCCTTTGATTATCCTGAACCTTGTCGGCCAATCAAGAGCGTTCTTTCTTGCAGCATCTATATACAAACAATGGTATTATAAGCAAGTAAATTATAGTAGTAGTAGCTACGGCTAAAATACAACTAGTTTGTACATACCGAAGATGAAGGAATCCAAGCTTTTGTTTGGTAAATATTCGTAAACGAGCAGCTTCTCATCTCCATGGATGCAGCAACCAAGGAGCCTGACAAGGTTCCTGTGCTGCAATTTCGCAATCAGAACTACTTCATTTCTGAATTCGTCTATGCCTTGTCCAGAGCCCTGGCTGAGCCTTTTGATTGCAACCACTGTGTTTTCGCCCAGAATACCCTGCATGGTTTCACTTCACCGTCACTGAACTGAACAAGCAGCCTTATAATTTCCATGCTGTCACGGTTTAAAAAAATATTTGTTTTATTATTACCTTATAAACTTTCCCAAAGCCTCCTTCCCCGAGCATATTCTCTTCAGCAAAATTATTTGTTGCAGAAACAATATCTCCAAAGGTGAAAAACGGCAGGTCGAGATTTTCGTCGCCAAGGGTATTTATCTCGTCCAAGTGTCCTATGGTCTTCTGCTGCTGGATATCCATGCTTCCACGTTTGCCTAACAGAAATATTAGTGTTGATGTTCAGAATGAATTACCATTGACTTTCAAGTAGTGAAGTGACTATGGTTCTACCTCTAAGCTTGCGCTTGCGCCATATCCAAACAAGGAGCATCCCCATGAGCGCAAGCAGACATGCCGTAACTAGTGGCAAGATTATTATTACCACATTCCTCTTCTTCTCAACTGCAGAAACATGCATGCTGCACCATGAGAGCATATATATATATATATATATATATATATATATATATATATATATATATATATATATATAGATGATAAAACTTGCCCATGATTCATTTCAGACCGGGATATGTATGTATCTCTGCGGCTGTACTCACCTAATTCAGACTTTGCCAACCTCAGGTAGATATCCTGGCCTTTGCCTACGTAACGAACATCCACGATTGCGTCCGTCCACATGACGCAGCCATGGCCACCGCCTCCTCCTCGGATGTCAGCGGCGGCGTAGGCCACGCACGAGCAGTTGGCAAGGCACCTCGCCCTGCACTGCTCCAGCGTCGCGCCCATGTCCACCGTCGCGTTGTCCGTGTCGGGGAGCTTCACTGCCCGCACCATCTTGAACCCGTCCGTCGTCGTCCCGTTGCCGCACTCCAGCGGCACGTTCCTCCGGCACCCGCCACGGGTCTCCCTCATGGACCACTGCGAGGGGTTCACGGGGCTGAACCCCACGGCGCAGCTGCAGAACAGCGTGGACCCCGACTTCACGTCGCACAGGCCGAACGCGCCGCACTTGGCGTAGTTGTCGCAGACGTCCCTCGGCGCCTGCGTGAAGACGTTCCACACCCGGCTGACCGGGTCCCACCCCAGCTGCTGCACCATGCCGACCTCGTTCAGCACGAGGCGGCAGAAGGGCGCGCCGGCCGCGGTGTTGAAGACGTACGCGATCTCATCGGGGCGGACGACGAGCTGGGTGGAGTACATGTCCTTGTACGACGCCGTCTCGGGGATGCCACTGAACCACAGCCCGTTCCAGGGCCCCGTTCGGTACTTCTTGACGCTGCCCTTCCACGAGACGGAGTCCAGGAGGCCGCCCCTGGTGTCCAGCACACGACGGTAGGCCCCCGGCGTCGGGTCGTTCGACGCACGCCACGACGTGAGGAACCACTCGGCGCCAGTCCGCGGGTCCTTACCGAATCTCATGCCGGCGAGCAAGGTGTTCGACGGGTGGTCGAATGACTGCCAAAGCACGTCGCGGCCGCTCTGGTCGCGCACCACTAGGTTGCCGGACTCGAGCAGCTGCGCCTGCGCCACGACAGGCGGAGCAGAAGAACTCGTCGTGTCGACGGAAGACCACGCGGTGCGGCCAGAGCCGTCGAGAAGGCGAAGGCTCCCGGTGCTGCCGATGACCAGTACACCTCCTGAGGTGTTGCTGAGGAACGTTTCACGGTTGGCCACCCAACAGATGGCCTCCGGCGACGCTGTGAACCAGATGCCGAGGTATCTCTTGGTTGGCACCCCGGTCGGGGAGAAGAAACCAAGGGTGAAGGACCCGCCGGCCGAGACCAGCGTTGCACCGTCGGTGATGTTGCTGCCGCTGTCCAGTGTGTCAGACGCGGTGACGGCGGCGGATGTTGTGAGGCAAAGGATAATGGGGAAGATCGTCAGGGCAGTAAGGCACAAAAGTCGCGTCATTCCGGTCGCCCCTAGAAACTGACTTGATGAGGTTTGTTGCAGTAGCTATTGGCTCATGGAATGTCAGATATATAGGGAGATAAAGAGGTGCACCACCTTAATACACATGTAACATGTATTGAAGTGAATACGAGAGTATCCAAACATGAGCTAAGTCGATTATCGGTTCTGGTTTATATTGACTATGTGCAACATGTTCTCCTAGCTTATGATACGCAGGTATAAAGCACAACTGCACAAAGACGTTGGGTAATGCAATTGGTAAACCATCTGTAGATCAGTCCGATCACTTATGTAGTTATGTGACAACTGATAATGTGGCTACTAGCCGCCCAATCTGCTGTTGCACTGCTTACTTGAGGCAGAGGAGACGGACACGAGCCGCTGCTGTTGTCGATCTGAAGTTACACTGAACAGCTAGATGATAATCGAAGCACAAACACAGTCGCAGAGGAACGCAGAGCTGTCAAAGGATTCAGATCACAGCAAAATACTAGCTAGTACTCCAGTTGATGAGAACAGAGAAACTGTTGTTGATCTGACAGTAGTAGGCTGCTATTGCTCTGAACTAGACATGACGCATGACTTGGAATTCGAGCAACAGTTCCGACAAGAGAAAAGTGAACACCAGGCTATGATGCGCCCGTCGCTTGCCACCGATCGGCGTCGACTCCATTGACGACAGTCCTTCATCAATCGATCGTACGTAGTAGCTGCTGTGCTTCGCGCCATGCCGTATATGATGTCCTCTCGCCGCTTGTCATCTTCATTGGCTCGCGGTCACAGTCATCCCCAGTGATACTATCGGCATTGCAGCAACTTGGTGTACTTGAGGAAGTAGCTACATCGTTGCTATCTCGAACGAGCCTCACGATCAAGGCTCAAGCTCCAGTGCTCCACCACCCATAGGCATGCAAGAACATTTGTGAGGGGAAAAAAGACGGATCAACAACATGTGTTCTCAGTTCTCACCATGGATGATCAGCTCATCCGTCGACACGTGTGGGAGCAGGGAGCTCATCATGCTGCTCTGACTGGATTGGTACATACGATGAATCTCCCGTTTGATGGATTGGACAGCATCGATCTAGGCCCGCTAATAGGCTGAACTGTACACTTTTACTAGGGTTTATGGGTGGATATTGATAAAGATGTTTGTTTGGGTGGGTGAGAATGAGTTTTAGAGTTAAACGGGGCGGGTTAGTGCATGTTTGCTGAGAAGAGGGTTTGAATGGCTTTTCAGAAACACTCAACACTCTTCGCTCTATGCTAGACAAGTAAGTGGGTCCAACTTTTAACCTATGCTCCATGTGTGGATTTTAAAATATTTCATACAATTTAATGGATTGTCAAACAAAGCCATTTTTAAGAAATCATGGTTAATTTTATGAAAATTTTAAGATGTGAATGCGAGGTTTTAATTTTAAGGTCGTGCTTTTAAAGTAGGGTCGTGAATCTAGCTACACTGTTACACATAAATTAGCAGATTATCATTCTTACTCGTTCCAAAAAAAGCAATTAGTTTTGTGGAAATTTTAGTGCTCTTTGGAATGCAGGAATTTTGGAGGAATTATATATGAATTTCACATAAATCAGTTTATTTTCACAGGAAAAAACGAAGGAAACAGAGAAAATCGTAACTAATGTATGAACACGATGTTTTAACTTTAAGCTCTGGTTTCTAATGTGGGACCCATACATGGATCTAACTACATCGTTACACACATTAGCATATTATCACTCTTGCTTATTTTCAAAAAATCAATTATTTTGTGAAAATTTGAAGGTGTGAACACAATGTTTTATGTTTAAGATCTAGCTTCTAGGCAGGCCAGTCGTTGAGGGAGGCGCGAGGGGGCCAGTCGACCTAGACCCCACTTCTGAGAGGGTCCACCCTAGTGCTATGAAAATGTTTGAGTCAATATATTTGTTATTTATTGGATATTATTTAAAATATCAGTAACTGTGCTATCGACTGGGAAAAAACTTTTTAAAACAAAAAATATCAAAAAAAATTAACGTCTATAATGCCTCAAGAAAGGTTGAATGGGTAACAACTTTTTATGTATTGAGAAGAAATTGTTTGTTGATATTAAAATTGAAGCTATTATAGATGATTTTGCATCTAGAAATGTTAGAAGGCATTTTAAAGTGATCTTTACAATATTATAAATGAAGACTTCTATTTTAATTAGCTACATCGTTACACATAAATTAATCGATTTTTATTCTTATTTGTTTCCAAAAAATAATTAATTTTGTAAAAATAAAATTAAGGTATGAATATGATGTTTTTATTTTAATGTCCAGCTTATAAGGTAGGACTAGACATAAATCTAGCTATATTGTTACACACAAATTAGCAGATTATCATTCTTACCCGTTTCCAAAAAAAGATTTAAACTATGAAAATTTTAAGGTCCAAACACAGTAGTGAATCCACTATAGTGAACATGAATCTTGCATGGGTTTTTTTATGGGTTTAGGTAATGGGTTTAACCCACTAACTATGGGCGGGTTGGGTTGGCTTGAGTTATTTAGTTAAATTTATTGGGACGAGTTGGATTGAAGAAAGTGACTCATTTAAAGGGTGTTTGAGACTACTCTAGGTTAGCTAATGAGCTGTTCCACCAACTCTACCAAATTTTATGAAGCTAGAGTGGTCCTAAACACCCTCTTACATTGGCTTAGGATAGGGCTAGGTGGAGCTCGTGCATATTGATTTAGTCCACTTTTTCAATGCAAAATGAACCATAGGCTTAGTTTTTTTTCTGTGTTGGTAATGTTGACTTTATAATTGATTTCATGTCATGTGTGTATAGATTATAGATTACAGTTTCACATGCGAAACAATTTGACCTAATGCTTTGTGAAATGTCTGTCTTGATTTTTTTAGATAATGGAACAAAATCTGGTTTTCGCCTCTTTTGAGGGTAGGACAAGTTCACACACCATATAACAACTCTAACTGCTCGCAAAAGAAGGCCAAAACCGTTAGCCTAAAAGACTTAAACGCTCCCTTACTCCTCATGATTGAGCATACTCTTAAAAAAGGAAAACGATTCAATACAACACAATCCTATTAGAAAACCTCCAACCGCAATAAGCAAAAACTGCATGGCCACCATCTCCAGATGTCGACAAGCTTTTCGTAACAAATCCACTGCATCTTCACTTCTTTGCAGCTGCGTCCATAATCTAGGCCAATGAGTTAATCTGAATAGAACATGCAAATAAGTAAATATTTGTGCTTTATTAAATACTAAGTCATTTTTACTTATCCAAATAGGTGAAAGTGCATTCATCCCTTTTGTGAGTTTTGGTGATTTGGATAACAACACATTTAAAGGTCTAACGAGTTTGCTAAGTGTTGAACAGGAAATTCAGTATGATGAACATACTTGAATAGTGTATAATGATTAGTGAACGAAGGTTCAACACGAGGTTAAATAACCAATGAGACAATGCAAATAGATATTATATGATCTCTATATTGGTTTGAATATATGGGCAAGACCCGAGAAATCACTACATACATATGATCAAAATAGAGGATGAAGTGATTAAGAGGATAGGTCAAGCCAAAGTGAATAAGATATGAGGAATCGTGAATTGGCTTGACCATATTACTATCAGTCCATATATGCTTCTATGAGAATCAAACTAGAGCTTGATTGATCTTAACGGTTATATCTAGAAGACATTCAAGCAAGGTTCACAATATTGAAGAAATGATTCTCTCAATGGATGATCAATATGATGTGACTCAAGAATGGCTTGATAGGGTGAAGATAGCAAGGAAAGGGCTTCGAGGAACTAAGCGAAGGTGAAGGCCAAGCGACGGCTTGTGGACCGAGGTACCATGGCTAAGGTGAAGAAGAGAGTACTTGCACTAAGTCGATGAACTAATCAGCTATGAAGAGTTATAACATGTTGATGCATCAGTACAGTGACTTGAAGCCATGATTTAAACTCACATATGGTGCAAGTCACATGGTTTGATTTATGTTTGCTTCAAAAGGTGAGACAAAGATGTTTGTGATCCTTATGAAGCAACGCCATGGAGAAATCACACATGAGACACCAATGACTCAAGGAGTTTACTTAATTATATTTTATTTAACTTGAGTATAGGAATCGTCGTACTATAAAGAGGGATCCAAAAAGAAGGTAGGTGTTTGCCAAAGCTCAAGCCTCTATATTCAAAAGCTATTTTTTGAAAACCAAAAATCTCTTTAAAATTCTATGGTTGACCGTGGTTAGGTTTGAGAAACCTAGAGTGTTCTTGTTGAAAAGCAGCTGAACTTCTTAAACTGCAGCTGAGCTTTTCAGCTGAGCTGAGCTTCTTCAGCTGCAGCTGAGCTTTTTAGCTGAGCTGAACTTCAGCTGAGTTGAGCTTTCTCAGCTCCAACTGAATTTCAACTTCAACTGGGGTCCAGGCAGGTTCAACCGGGGTCCAGGGCAAGTTCAACCGGGGTCCAGAGAGGTTCAACCGGTGTCCAGGGAAAGTTCAGCTGGGATATTTTCCCCGGACCTCACTGGTCAAAACCGGTTGAACCGGTCCTAGGGGAGGTTCAACCGGTGTCAGGGTCACCTGACCGGCCTGACCTCCTGACTGGCAGACTGACTGCCAGTCTGACCCCCAGGCGGTTGAACCGGCCCTAGGGGCGATTCAACCGGTGTCAGGACCTGTTTTTGCAGTCTGACTTGCAGTCTGCCAGTCTGACTGGCAGACTGTCTGTCAGCCTGCCCCAGGCGGTTGAACCGGTCTTAGGGGCGGTTCAACCGGTCTTGGTCAACTTGACCAGTCTGTAGGTCAGTCTGCTAGTCAGTCTAACAGTCAGACTGGCAGACAGTCTGCCTTGTAGGAAACGGGTGACGCCTAAGAGGGGGGGTGAATTAGGACTTCTAAAACTTTTACTTAACTAGGCCACAATTAAATCCCTAGAGCAAAACCTATGCAAATAATCAAAACTAGAATGTGCAACCTAGGTTTTGTCTAAGTGTTGCTATCTCTACCGCAAAGGCTATGTTTCAATCTACACTAAAAAGGTATGACTACAAGGTTGAAACTTAAATGCTTAATATAAATGCGGAATGTAAAGAGCTAAGTAGAGAAGCAAACTCTCGTGGATGACGCCGGTATTTTTACCGAGGTATCCGGAACCACGCAAGGTCCTGACTAATCCTCGTTGGTGCCCCTACGCAAAGGGAAGCCCACGCGAGGGCCAAGCACCACGGTCGAGTAACTCCGTAGAGAGCCGCGGGCCTTCTCCACGCGCAAGTGGTGCTCCGCTTCCGGCTCCTCTCGGACGCTCCCCGCCGTCTCCACTATCGAGCTTCCGGCCGAAACGCCGCGGGCCTCGTTCCCTCCGGTACACGGTGGCGGCCGTGACACAAACACGGTTGTCACGGCCTCGCAAGACTCTCGCCCCACTCGGTACAATTACAATGACTCACGCAAGAGCCGAGGGGTTGTGTGGTTTTACAAAACTCACTCAACTAACTAGGGTTCACCTAGAGCAAGCGCTAAAGCGGTCTAACTAACCTAAGCACTTCACAAAGTACCTACGCTAATCACCGAGTGATTCTATTAAGCACTTGGGTGTTTGAGCTCTTGGAAATGTGCACTATATGCCTTGGTATGTTGCTTGGGCTCCCACACTTGAGAATGGCCGGTTGGAGTGGTATTTATAGCCTCCACACCCCAAACTAGCCGTTGGACAGAAAGCAGCAACTTTCTTTCGTCGGGTGCACCGGACAGTCCGGTGCACCACCGGACACTGCACAGTAGATGTCCGGTGCACGCCACGTCAGCCGACCGTTGGCGCCTGTAGCAGTCGACCGTTGGATTCGACCGTTGCCGTCTGCCCATGGAACACTGGACAGTCCGGTGCACACCGGACAGACCGGTGCTACAGCCAGAGAGCGCCTGTGTGTGGCCTCCCTGCGCAGACTGTCCGGTGCCTCACCGGACAGTCCGGTGCACACCGGACATCAATGTCCGGTGCGCCACCAGGCGCTGGCTGACAGCCCTCATCTTGGATTTCTTCGCTGATTTCTTCGGGCTTCTTTGTTCTTGAGTATTGGACTCCTATGTATCTTTTTATGTCTTCTTTTGAGGTGTTGCATCCTCATTGCCTTGGTCCAATTCTCTTCGCATCCTGTGAACTACAATCACAAACACTAGAAAACTTATTAGTTCACGGATTGTGTTGTTCATCAAACACCAAAACTCAATTAGCCAAATGGCCCGGGGTCCATTTTCCTTACAATCTCCCCCTTTTTGGTGATTGATGACAACACAACCAAAGCAAGCAAATAATACAAGTATTTGAGTGAAAATATGCAATCTACTTGCTAAGATGCATGATTGTCCCCATAATGTGAAATTATGGACTTAAGCCTCCCCCTAACTCCATAATTCACTTACTTCTTATTTTTGGACCAAATAACCAAAACCACTTGAAAAGCCATTTGAAGATATAAAATTTTAAATTGGTGTGGTGTTTGGTGTTTGATATAGTTTCCATTGCTTTGGTCCCTAAACTTCTCCCCCTTTGGCATCAACCACCGAAAAGGAAGACATTAAAAGCATGTAGGAAGTAAATAAAAGCTTGCCCTCAATCAAGAATTGTATCAAATGATATCACTAGAAGAATATTAAAACAAACCATATGAATGATACCAGTTGAAAGGAATTCCCCCTAAGTGAGTGTTCTCTTTAGAAATAAGTTTTCTCCCCCTTTTTAGAGATGAAGAAATACTCCCCCTGACAGAGATCCTCTACTTAGGAAAAAGCAGGTGAAAATTAGAGGTGCAAGACATGATTTGAAATGACTAACTTCCCTTATGCATAGGTAACAGAATATGAGTTAACTACTTATGCATTTTTAGCAACATGGAAGCATATGATATGAAATATAGTCTAATCAAATATTGGAGAAGACATGTAAATAATACTGAATGTAGTCTCAAAAGATACCAATTGAAGATCAATGGCGAGCTTGAGAGACATGAGAGTTCTTGGAGATTTTGCAGTGGAAGATTGTTGTCTTTCTCCGGGGACTTCATTTTCCTTACAATGAGACTATCACATGAAATAGACTTGAAAAGGTGTTAGTCTCAAAGTGTTAGATTATAGAGTAACCTCCCCCTAAAGGTGTGCATACAAGTTTTGAATGCTTGTAGGAGACATGCACTTTGATTTGATATCAAGAGGGGCAAATTATCCATAATCCTAACTTTGGCACATATAGGCTAAATGATACAACTTGTAGAAATCAAAATTTTCAATTGATGCATCATTTACTATGGTGTGATATAAAAGCTATGTGCCGAGCTTAAATAAACATTTTAAGCCATGTAGGTTTGCTCAAGTATATGAATTAAAAACAAGCAATCCTACCATATGATTTACCTAATATGCATGATTTTAAACAAAAGTACATAACAAATGTAATACTAGACAAGAAAGGTAAACTAGATAAAAGGTAAATAGATACGCATATCTAAAAACGAAGAATACAATAAAACTAGTTACCTTAGTCATGGGTGGGAAATTTGGGTCCAAAATTTTCACTAACCCACTTGGCAATGAACTTGATCCAATATGATGTATCCCATGATATACATCCCAATTTAGCCAAGTCTCCAAATTTCCCGATGACCTTTGGTCCACTCACTTCCCTTTCGGGATCCAAACCTTCTTGGTGCTTTTCATGGTTGAAATTATTTCCTTTGGCACCCAGATGCGTTTGGCCCCCTTTCCTTTGTTGGCTTGCTTGTTGGCCTTGATTGCTATCACCTTTCCATTCTTCTTCTTTTTGATTAAGTATGGTGTAGCAGTCTTTTTATCCACCTTTTTGATGTAGGTGTTGGAGATTTTGCTTGATGGCTTTTGCTTGAGCTTTTGCCTTTGTTTATCCCCGGTCATCGCCTTGCATTGGAAAGACTTGTGGCCTTCCATGTGGCATAGCCTACAAATCACAGTTTCTCCCTCTACAGGCTTGTTCACTCCCGCAGTGGTGTTATCCTGTGGAGGTCGGATTTGTTTGGCTTTGCCTTTCTTGTCATACAAAGTCTTGCCAAGGCGAGCCACTTCTTGCTTTAATTGTTCATTTTCCTTTGCAACCTCATCCGAACATGTCTCTACAACACTATTCTCAACAACGACTTGGTTGCAGGGGTTAGAATCATCAATTAAATCAAAGCAGGAAGTAGAAGCATCTTTCTTAATTATTTCAGGTATTTCAACTAAAGATGCTTCTGGGGTGCTACCAATGTTTTCAAGCTTAGTAGTTAGCTCATTATTGTGTATGCTAAGAATTTCCATTTTTTCTAGCAAATTTTCAATAGCTTCTTGGGAGCTAGCTAACTTAGCCTTAAGTTTTTCATTCTTTTTAATAAGGCTATCATCGGTAGCAGTGGATGGAGCACTAGATTCTAATAGCTCAATTTTAGTTGATAGCTCACTATTTAAGTTTGCAAAAGTTTCAAATTTTTCTAGCAAACATTTGTAATCATTTTGAGAGCTAACCAACTTATTTTTCAAAGTTTTAAGTTGAGCTTTTTGCTTAGTGCAGACATCCTGGAAAAATTCTACGGCTTCCGCAAGCTCATCTAGAGAGGGCTTTCCCTCACCTTCATCATCACTACTATTTTCATCACTAGAGGATGGAATGCTTTTGTTACCTCTTGCCATAAGGCATTTGTGTGATGACCGTGATGAGCGTGATGAGGACCGGTGGCTGCGCGTCCTTGGAGGTTCATCTTCACTTGAAGAATCATCCCAAGTTCTAACACTTGTTAGCGCCTTGCCTTTGCTCCTCTCCTTTTTGGGTTTGGCCATATTTGGACAGTTGTCTCTGAAGTGGCCCTTCGCCCCACATGCGAAGCATCCTCTCTTCCTTTGCTTTTTCCTGTCAATATTAAAGAGAAGATCCTCGACCTACAGGGGCACACCCATTAGGTTAATCTTGCGAATCATCCTCATTTTCTTTCCGACGCGTCGGATTGTTTCTTCGTCCTCGGAGGATGATGTGCATGGTTGATTATCTTCATCATCATCACTTTCTTCTTCTTCCTCTTCTTCACTTGAGGAACTTGGAGTGGGAGCCTTCTTTTTGCCCTTCCTTTCATCACATGCAAAAGCATATGGCCTTGAGGAAGTTGGCTCCTCTTCCCGACTCATTTTTCGCGACATCTCAAAAGCCACGATTTTCCCAATCACGATGGTCGGGGTCATGTTGCTTAAGTCCTCCATGTTGTGAAGGATGGTGATGATGCTCCCATATCTTTGTTGAGGTAGCAGGGAGATAATCTTCCTCACAATGTCCGCATCACCTAGCTTATTAATGCCAATAGAATTGAGCTCATTGATTATTAAATTCAAACGAGAATACATGTCTCTAACAAGCTCATCATCTTTCATAGCAAAAGAATTATACTCATTTAAGACTAGGCAATGTTTTTGCTCACGGACATTGGATGTGCCGTCATGGAGCTCATGCAATTTTAGCCAAATCTCATTAGCAGTTTTCAAGGTAAATACTTGATTAAAAATATCCATGCTAAGAGATTCATACAAGCAATTTTTTGGCTCTAGCATTTAAATGGATTTCTTTTTCCTCACTCGTGGTGGGTTTCTCGGGATTCTTGAGGGGTTTCATCCCGTCACGAGTGACTCTCCAAACACCTAGATCAACGGCCTCTAGGTAACAAGCCATTCTAGCACTATAATATGGGAAGTTAGTGCCGTCGAAGTGTGGTGGCCTATGGGTATCCATCCCTTCCTCTAAAACGCGTCGGCTCTTTTAGCGGTGAAGCTAAAGCGTTTCAAATGAGCCAAACCAGGCTCTGATACCACTTGTAGGAAACGGGTGACGCCTAAGAGGGGGTGAATTAGGACTTCTAAAACTTTTACTTAACTAGGCCACAATTAAATCCCTAGAGCAAAACCTATGCAAATAATCAAAACTAGAATGTGCAACCTAGGTTTTGTCTAAGTGTTGCTATCTCTACCGCAAAGGCTAAGTTTCAATCTACACTAAAAAGGTATGACTACAAGGTTGAAACTTAAATGCTTAATATAAATGCGGAATGTAAAGAGCTAAGTAGAGAAGCAAACTCTCGTGGATGACGCCGGTATTTTTACGAGGTATCTAGAACCACGCAAGGTCCCGACTAATCCTCGTTGGTGCCCCTACGCAAAGGGAAGCCCACGCGAGGGCCAAGCACCATGGTCGAGTAACTCCGTAGAGAGCCGTGGGCCTTCTCCACGCGCAAGTGGTGCTCCGCTTCCGGCTCCTCTCGGACGCTCCCCGCCGTCTCCACTATCGAGCTTCCGGCCGAAACGCCGCGGGCCTCGTTCCCTCCGGTACACGGTGGCGGCCGTGACACAAACACGGTTGTCACGGTCTCGTAAGACTCTCGCCCCACTCGGTACAATTACAATGACTCACGCAAGAGCCGAGGGGTTGTGTGGTTTTACAAAACTCACTCAACTAACTAGGGTTCACCTAGAGCAAGCGCTAAAGCGGTCTAACTAACCTAAGCACTTCGCAAAGTACCTACGCTAATCACCGAGTGATTCTATTAAGCACTTGGGTGTTTGAGCTCTTGGAAATGTGCACTATATGCCTTGGTATGTTGCTTGGGCTCCCACACTTGAGAATGGCCGGTTGGAGTGGTATTTATAGCCTCCACACCCCAAACTAGCCGTTGGACAGAAAGCAACAACTTTCTGTCGTCGGGTGCACCGGACAGTCCGGTGCACCACCGGACACTGCACAGTAGATGTCCGGTGCACGCCACGTCAGCCGACCGTTGGCGCCTGTAGCAGTCGACCGTTGGATTCGACCGTTGCCGTCTGCCCATGGAACACTGGACAGTCCGGTGCACACCGGACAGACCGGTGCTACAGCCAGAGAGCGCCTGTGTGTGGCCTCCCTGCGCAGACTGTCCGGTGCCTCACCAGACAGTCCGGTGCACACCGGACATCAATGTCCGGTGCGCCACCAGGCGCTGGCTGACAGCCCTCATCTTGGATTTCTTCGCTGATTTCTTCGGGCTTCTTTGTTCTTGAGTATTGGACTCCTATGTATCTTTTTATGTCTTCTTTTGAGGTGTTGCATCCTCATTGCCTTGGTCCAATTCTCTTCGCATCCTGTGAACTACAATCACAAACACTAGAAAACTTATTAGTTCACGGATTGTGTTGTTCATCAAACACCAAAACTCAATTAGCCAAATGGCCCGGGGTCCATTTTCCTTACATGCTTGACCTGCCAGGGGCGTTTCAACCGCCCTAGGGGGTGGTTCAACCGGTCTCAGACAGAAAAATCTGCCCAACGGCTAGTTTTGAGCTCCACCTATATATACTCACTCCTACCTCTCTCCCCACACATAAGAGCACGACCCAAACCCCATTTCTAACTTGAAGAATACCTCCCACTCTCTCTCGCACATCTCTTGCCTCTCCCATTTCAAATCTTTGGAGAGAAATCTTTGAGTGAGTTTGAGAGCTACTGTTTTTGTGCTTCATCTCCAAATCTCTCTTGCTCTTCTTCATTCGAGCTTTGGTACTACATCGAGTTCTTTGTGGATTCATTACTCTTGGAGCTTCTAGCTCCTAGACGACTAGGTGTCTCTTGTGAGTCTCCAAATCTTGTGGAAGATCATAAGAAAGTTTGTATTACCCGCTCGTTTGAGCAAAGATTAGTGTGTGAGCTTGACCTTTGTGGTCGGCAAAGGGAGGATTAGGGTTGAAAGAGACCCGGCTCTTTGTGGGCGCCTCAACGAGGAAGTAGGGCACCTTGGTGGTGTGACCGAACCTCGGGATAAATCTTGTGTCTCTTGTGTTCTTGTTCATTGTGCTTATTCGTGTTCTCCGTTCTCTCACCGTTGTGTGGAAGATTTGTTTATATATTTTTGGTGTGTGGATTTTGAGAAGTGCCCTTCTCAGATCTACTACTTTGAACCCTATGGATCAACTAGAACATCTCATTTCCAAAGTTAACTAGGTGAATTTCGAGATCAATTCAGTTTTACCCAGTTTGCTTCTAGTTTTTGTTAAAAAAGTTTTAACTTGCCTATTCACCCCCCTCTAGGCAACTTTCAATTAGTATCAGAACCTAATCCTCGTTCTAACGCTTAACCGCGTGAGGAAAAGATCATGTCGGGGGGACTAAGAAACGAAAGTAGTTCTAAGCTTGAAAAAGTTGAGGTTGCCTCAACTTCATCTTTTGGTGCAGATGTTGATCCTAGGGCAATAGATCTTGCCATGAGAATCGCCGAAAGGATGTTCCTCAAAATGAAGGAAGATGAGGCGAAGAACAAAATTGAAGAAGAAAATGATCGATGGAGACCAAACGATGAATCCACCTCTTCACAAGGTTCGTCTTTCAAATCCACTTCTCATATGTGCTTTATTGCTAATGGGAATGATAGTGAAAGCGAAAGAGAGGATGAGGAGGAGCAAGAAAGTGATAATGAAGATGAGGATGATCTTCAACAATTCTTCGCTCAGCTAAGCAAGAAACATCGGATGAGCTTGCTCAAACTCATGAAAAGAGCGGAAGAACAAAAAGAAATGCTTCATAAGCAAGAAGACTTCCTCATCAGAAAAATCGAAGACTTAGAGAAGTTGACCAAAGAGCATGAGAAGCTAAAGTGCTCTCATGATGATTTGGTCCAAAGGTATGAATACATTTCAATTGAGCAAATTAAAGTTGTTAATCATTCATCATATATTGCTCGATTAGAAAATAAAAATGCTATGTTCAAGAACACGATAGAAAGGCTAAATATTGAAAATCTAGCTTTGCAAGAAAAACATGATATGCTTGTGTGCTCTCATAATAAATTTATGGATTCACATATCATGTTAGAAATGGCTCATGAGGTTGTGTTAACTAATTTTAAATCATACCAACCTCACATATGCACATGTACTCAAGTAGAAACTATATTATCATGTGCTAACAAATGTTGCTCTCAAGAAAACCAATCTTCCATTGAGCTAGAAATTTCAGGAATTAGTGATATTTCTATCACACAAGAAAATAAAGAGCTCAAGGAAGAAGTTGGAAGGCTAAGAAGGAGCTTAACTATTTTGAAGGGAAAGTGTCATGCTCAACCTTCTCAAAATAATCGTGATAATATGGTGAAAAAGCTTGAGAAGGGGACAACCGTAGCATGCACAAAACCCCTTCAAAAGAATACCAAGCTTTCCAAGAAGGACATGAGCAAGACTCAAGGTGAGAAAATTAATGCTCATATTATTTGCTCTAACAATGTACCTATGTGCTTCAACAAAGAAAGATCAAAGAGAAGCGATAGGAGGTGCTATGTATGCAAGGAGAAGGGCCATGAAATTGATTCATGCCCCCACATGAAGAATCAAGACCTTGCACGATCAAGAAAGATGACCATAAAAAAGGATGAAAGCAAAAGGCAAATGCATTGCAAGGACAAGCATCGCATTTGCTACAATTGCCGTGAAAAAGGTCATCTATTCAAGGTTTGTCCCATGAGTGAGTATCCTAAGCCTACCATGTCAATTCATTCATATTCACTTAGGAGGCCCAAAAATGACACTTGTGCTAGAAAGGTAAGTAGTTCACCTAAAACTAGCACAAAGGCCATTTGGGTGCCTAAGTATTTATTAGCTAACCTTGGTGGACCCATCCAAAAATGGGTGCCAAAATGTACTTAATAAGTTTTGCAGGTACCTAGAGATGATATGAAGCTTTGGGGTGCTTGAGCGGTTTAACTCAATTCTTATCTTAAGCTATCAATCTTACATTACCTATCCTTTAAGATTGACCCAAAGATGAATTGAGTTGTTATATCACTAACTTTATATTCATCTCTAACAAGAACTTGTGTTGTAGGGAATAAGGATTAATTTTTGTAGGAATCAAGCAAAAGGCCTACAACTATAGGTTATCCAAAGGATGGTAACAATTAATTCTTAAGTGCACATTGCTTTTAATTGGTATATTCCTTTGTGTCTTTTGTATCCACATAGGAAAAATGAAGCACTTGAGAATGAACTTAATAGATTTTACCTTGCCTTGGAAAAGATCCAATTATATGGTAGATTGCAAGTTTATATGTTTAAATCGTGACAATCTACATGCTTTAAATTGGTTGTATGTGTCTTGTGGCATATTTCAAATTGATTATGGTATTATTGCCATGACCTAGACATAAAGAGGATTATCCCATGTTCTTAAATGAATAGAGTGCTAAGTAAGAAATTCGAATTCTTAAAGCACTTACCAAAAGGGAAATTCTCTATATGACTAGAGTTGTGAGACTAATGTTTTTATCTAAGTGATTTATGTAGTTTCACAACATGAGAATGTGTTTCCCAAATGGAGTGTGCCATTCAACATTCAAAGAAGATTGAACCAATACTATGTGAAGTATTCATTCTTGTTTAAATTGGTTTTGAGTCTTCTACATTAATCACTCACCATGCTATGAATTAAACTTGCCATGTAAAACTTAATTAAATAATCACACTACTTTCATCTTTTTTACAATTGATGTTATGCATGATGCTTGTAAGGGTAATTTAGTTCATATCATGAGGTTTCCTTGTTTTAGTAACCTTCCTGTCATTCATATACTAGAGGTTGCTAAATAGGAAACTATTGCTTGTGTTACTAATACAATCTCTTTTAAGATATTTCGTGGAAATTCATAAGTAGAGATTGTGCTCTTTCAATTGATAAAATCACAAGCTTTAAAGGTTAATCTTCACCTAAAAGAAAGATTAGGAATGCTCAAGGCAAAGGTATGGAACAAATTGCTTCAATTGGTAGTTGATCAATAATAGTTCCTTCCAAGTGGCATTCTTTCAATTGGTAATAATCTATTTTATGGAAAGAAATGTCAATATGAAGGTTAAATTCCTTTTGGCTTAAATTTGTAAATTGGTGCATATTATTAATTCACTCATCCATGTGCATTAATTTAAAAGGAATTTAATTTATGCTTTTATGCATCATAAATGATGATTTATTTGACATTCATATATAAATATCATCATTCATTAAATACTTCATTATACTACTAATACCTCTTTTCAAAGTGTTTTTTTACTAGTTTTAAAAGGAAAGAGATAACAAGCTAAAGAAGGAAGTCTCCACAATTGAAGAAAAGAAAAATACTTAGATGACACCATCTCATATAGTAAGATCTTTCAATTGATATAACAAATGGTACATTCTATATGGTGGTAAGTATTCTTAGGCATAAGTTAATTCATTGCAAATTTTTCATGCCTTGACCAATATATGTAATGTACTCCTCTTGAGAATCTTCATTGAATTGAAAGTGCATTTGATAAGTCATTCAAATACTTGATGCACATATCTAGTGGGAGCACATTATATATATCTTGTGTCGTAGAGAATAAGTTTCCCTTGAGTAAGCTATACTAAGACAATCCAAAATGGTAAATTTGTATCTCATTCATATGGATTGTAATCTTTGTTTTCTAAATAGCTACTCTTGATGCAGTTTAAAATTCCCTTATCGTTAAATCTAAAAGTGCATAAGAATCTTTTTGTTGATATTCATGACATACATATGCACTAACATGGATATGATTTTTAAACTGTAAAAGGTACAATTAGTGATCCATTCTCTCTAAAATTTGGAAACCCGTATTTTCATATCTTAGAAATCTACTTAAATCGGTATCCATATGCTTCACATTGAATTGGATCACTAAGTTGTAAATTCCATGCATAACTTGTCTTCATGTTATGAATGCTTGTGTGACTAACCTTGATAAGCTAGGTGCACCCAAGGTCAAGCTAGGTTCATCATCGAGAAGGCAACACAACAATGTATCAAGAAAAGGAGAAAAGGCTCCTATTCTTAACTCTTGCTTTTATCTGTGTGATTAAATATTGACTTGAAACCATGTAAGATGGTTGTCAAGTATATGTGGGTGCCTACACAAAGAGAAAGGCCACAATAAGGATTGTGATCACTCCTTCAATGGATCAAGTTGGGTGCTCGATAATGGATGTATAAATCATATTTGGAGATAGTAGCAAGGGTGGTAACAACTGAATCTCAAGTGCATATTATTTTCAAATCTTATATCTTTTGTGACTTTTGTAGCCACTAAGGAAGAAGAAGCACTTGAGGATACACATCAGTTGTTGATTATGAAATAAAGGTCTAATTGGAAGATAAATGAATATTATCATATGGTCAACAAATCCAAAACTATGTGATGTACTCTCTCTCTCTAGTTAATTTGGATTTGATTCTTCGATATTAGACACTCACCATAATATGGATTAAGTCAGCCCTTTAGACTTTATTGAATAACCATGCATATTATCCATATCATTCAAAATATATTGTGCTTAAGGGCTCAAGGGAAATTTAGTCCATATTATGAGGTTTTTCTGTTTTTAGCAACACGCTTGTCTTTCGCATATAAAGGGTTGCTAAATAAGAAACTAATGCTTGTGCTACTAATGCCATCTCTTGTGTTGAGTTTATCCATAGAAAATCTATGTTAAGAGATGGTACTTGTTTTAAATTGGATAAATCACAAGCTTAAAGGATACTATTCAACTAAAGTAAGATGAAGTTGATAAGAGGCCAAGGTATGAAAACTTCCTCTCCTTCAGTTGTTTTAGTATTCTATCCTTAGTGGGATGTACCATAGTATAGGTTAATTTCCTTGCATTATAAAATGTTCAATAGTGCATATAACTTTGACATCAACTATATGTGTGCACTAATTTAAAGGAATTTAATCTATCCTTTTGGGTTTCAAGAATGATGATTCATTCTCCATCCACATATAAGGATTATCATTTGTGAAACCCTCCCTTGTGTTTCTAATGCTCTCTTTTCTAAGTGTTTCAATAAGGTCCTTCCAAGTGCTTTCAAGATGGATTCAAAATCTACGGATATAAGAGTCTTGGTTGTTTCAATCATTGAGTTTCAATTGATCTCATATCAAAAATGATCGAATCAAGAAAAGATGAAAGAAGTTCAAGATCACTTGGTTGGATGAAATCGTAAAGAGAAAAGAGATCACAGTGATTCAAGAAGGGAGTTACATTTGTTGTCAACCAAATAATGAAGATGCAATGACATATTTATATGATATCCTTCATTATGAGGTTTGAGGTTCATATTAGCATGCTCTACCCTTCAAGATTTCAATTGATATACTTTTAGTTCTTAAACTTTTAATTGGTATAATTTTCATCATCTATGTAAAGCATGTTATGTTAAACCAAGATATAGTGCAAACATCTCCTTTAACCTCGTATTGTTGATGTGCATAAGTGTACTTTGTGTACTCTTGCATGCACAAATTGATGGAGAGTTTAGCCTATATCTTGTGAGACTAATGATTTCTTTCAAGTTCATGTTGTGTAGTCTCACACCTTGGAGAACATCAAATGAGGATGAGTGGTTCCAAGGAAATGATCAAATATTTACCACATGTCACCCCATGAATTAGTTCTATTGGGGAACGATATGTGTTCTCTAGCATAAATTCAATTGTTTCAAATATATTATGCCTTGACCAAGATATATGATGAACTCCTCTAAGAATCTTAATTGAATCAAGTGCATGTTACAAGTAATTCGAGTACTTGATGCATACATTTAGGGGGAGCTCATTCTATATCTTGTGTCCTTAAAGACTAACATTTTCTTTTAGTGAATTTGTGTAGTTCTTTGAAGAGAATGAGTTTCTCTTGATCGTTTAAAGAGGATAAGTTTCTCTTTGAAATGTCAAGCCTATCAAAAGCTAAGATGGAAATTCATGATTATAATGGAGACCATGTGGCGTAGAACAAAGGTGTGTCACTCCATGAACTATTGTATTACATTTGTGTATCTAGGCTCTTACATGCTAGTGTGTGCATGTATATGCAATATCTTAAGTCACATCATAAGGTTGCACTTGTGGTCATGATTAAAGAATCTCTAGATATTTGATTAATACCTCTTGTGGTGATATCATAAGTTAGTCTTAAGTCATCTTAGTGAGGTATGAGTCAAACATGCTAACTTCTCAAGAATCTTGGCTTAAAATATTGCATATCATGTCTATTAGTATACCTTTTGATTATGAGCAATTCCTTCAATTGGTGCAATTTCATATTTTCATACTTTATTTGTACCAAGGTTCAAATTGTAGAACTTAATCCCCTGGCCTCATAAGTCCAAGTGCATAAGCTAAACAAGTATTCATCACTTGTATGCACACATTTAGGGGGAGAATGGTTTATAATTTGAATCTTTGAGACTAACTTCATTTTCAAGTCTATTATGTGTGTAGTCTCAAATTAAAAAGGAAACTTCGGGCAAAAACAATCGCTTCCACTGCAAATTTTTGATGGGTATCAAAGATTCTTTGCGCCAATAAATGTATCTTTTATACATTTCATAAGAGAATGAGTTTCTCTTGTATATGCTACTCTAATGTCATCTAAAATTGGTAAATATGTATCATATCCTTTTGGATTGCAAATGTCTAAAGTAGCATAGCTTATAAGTTCTCCTTTCTAGAACTTAATTGATTAAATAGTGCACATGTTCCTTATTGTATGATTATATTCAATTGGTGTTTTTCAATTGATATTTTTAGTACATGATCACTAGTTGTAGAATCCATACTTGTGCAATTGTCATGTTGCCTCGTGTTGTGATAAGAAAAGGCTAGATGACATCTAGCCTCCAGGTATCAAGCTTCACCTTCAATTTAGTATGACAATCTTCATTTAATATCTTGGACCTATATCACAATTATGCCAACAAGAGCTTGCAAATGAATTATAAATCCAACACAAGTTTGGAACTCCCCTTGAAAAGGTAAAAATGCAAAGGTACATCACTTCATGTCACTTCTCCATTACCTTTGTGCCATCTAAGGACCCTTTACATAATAGTGTGTTCCCATCTTGCTTAATCATAATTTCTACCCTTTATATTCTTTGTATCCTTTTTGGAGATTTATGACAAAGGGGAGAAATTTTGCATTAAATCTTACCTTTAGTCTTATGTAACTAAGTGTTAGAAGACTTTTAAGAAGGGGAGATATAATTAACAAAAAGGGGGAATCATAAGAAAAACATAAGATGTAGAAAATTGATGAGTGCATACTATGTCATGAGCATCACGTTTATTTTATGACACACTGCACCTCATGAATAGTATAATATAAGTTGTCTCCATACTTTGACCCAAATATGTGCTTTTGGCATTTGAGTACAAAAGTGTTATTTTCTGAAATGCACATATTTAGGGGGAGGAAACTATATCATAGGATTCAAAATCGTATTTATCAAATCTTATGTAAGCTTTAAATGTGTTGTCATCAATCACCAAAAAGGGGGAGATTGAAAGTGCATTCATCCCTTTTGTGAGTTTTGGTGATTTGGATAACAACACATTTAAAGGTCTAACGAGTTTGCTAAGTGTTGAACAGGAAATTCAGTATGATGAACATACTTGAATAGTGTATAATGATCAGTGAACGAAGGTTCAACACGAGGTTAAATAACCAATGAGACAATGCAAATGGATATTATATGATCTCTATATTGGTTTGAATATATGGGCAAGACCCGAGAAATCACTACATACATATGATCAAAATAGAGGATGAAGTGATTAAGAGGATAGGTCAAGCCAAAGTGAATAAGATATGAGGAATCGTGAATTGGCTTGACCATATTACTATCAGTCCATATATGCTTCTATGAGAATCAAACTAGAGCTTGATTGATCTTAACGGTTATATCTAGAAGACATTCAAGCAAGGTTCACAATATTGAAGAAATGATTCTCTCAATGGATGATCAATATGATGTGACTCAAGAATGGCTTGATATGGTGAAGATAGCAAGGAAAGGGCTTCGAGGAACTAAGCGAAGGTGAAGGCCAAGCGACGGCTTGTGGACCGAGGTACCATGGCTAAGGTGAAGAAGAGAGTACTTGCACTAAGTCGATGAACTAATCAGCTATGAAGAGTTATAACATGTTGATGCATCAGTACAGTGACTTGAAGCCATGATTTGAACTCACATATGGTGATATGGTACAAGTCACATGGTTTGATTTATGTTTGCTTCAAAAGGTGAGACAAAGATGTTTGTGATCCTTATGAAGCAACGCCATGGAGAAATCACACATGAGACACCAATGACTCAAGGAGTTTACTTAATTATATTTTATTTAACTTGAGTATAGGAATCGTCGTACTATAAAGAGGGATCCAAAAAGAAGGTAGGTGTTTGCCAAAGCTCAAGCCTCTATATTCAAAAGCTATTTTTTGAAAACCAAAAATCTCTTTAAAATTCTATGGTTGACCGTGGTTAGGTTTGAGAAACCTAGAGTGTTCTTGTTGAAAAGCAGCTGAACTTCTTAAACTGCAGCTGAGCTTTTCAGCTGAGCTGAACTTCAGCTGAGCTGAGCTTCTTCAGCTGCAGCTGAGCTTTTTAGCTGAGCTGAACTTCAGCTGAGTTGAGCTTTCTCAACTCCAACTGAATTTCAACTTCAACTGGGGTCCAGGCAGGTTCAATCGGGGTCCAGGGCAAGTTCAACCAGGGTCCAGAGAGGTTCAACCGGTGTCCAGGGAAAGTTCAGCTGGGGTATTTTCCCCGGACCTCACTGGTCAAAACCGGTTGAACCGGTCCTAGGGGAGGTTCAACCGGTGTCAGGGTCACCTGACTGATCTGACCTCCTGACTGGCAGACTGACTGCCAGTCTGACCCCCAGGCGGTTGAACCGGCCCTAGGGGCGGTTCAACCGGTGTCAGGACCTGTTTTTGCAGTCTGACTTGCAGTCTGCCAGTCTGACTGGCAGACTGTCTGTCAGCCTGCCCCAGGCGGTTGAACCGGTCTTAGGGGCGGTTCAACCGGTCTTGGTCAACTTGACCAGTCTGCAGGTCAGTCTGCTAGTCAGTCTGACAGTCAGACTGGCAGACAGTCTGCCTGACCTACCAGGGGCGGTTCAACCGCCCTAGGGGGTGGTTCAACCGGTCTCAGACAGAAAAATCTGCCCAACGGCTAGTTTTGAGCTCCACCTATATATACTCACTCCTACCTCTCTCCCCACACATAAGAGCACGACCCAAACCCCATTTCTAACTTGAAGAACACCTCCCACTCTCTCTCGCACATCTCTTGCCTCTCCCATTTCAAATCTTTGGAGAGAAATCTTTGAGTGAGTTTGAGAGCTACTGTTTTTGTGCTTCATCTCCAAATCTCTCTTGCTCTTCTTCATTCGAGCTTTGGTACTACATCGAGTTCTTTGTGGATTCATTACTCTTGGAGCTTCTAGCTCCTAGACGACTAGGTGTCTCTTGTGAGTCTCCAAATCTTGTGGAAGACCATAAGAAAGTTTGTATTACCCGCTCGTTTGAGCAAAGATTAGTGTGTGAGCTTGACCTTTGTGGTCGGCAAAGGGAGGATTAGGGTTGAAAGAGACCCGGCTCTTTGTGGGCGCCTCAACGAGGAAGTAGGGCACCTTGGTGGTGTGACCGAACCTCGGGATAAATCTTGTGTCTCTTGTGTTCTTGTTCATTGTGCTTATTCGTGTTCTCCGTTCTCTCACCATTGTGTGGAAGATTTGTTTATATATTTTTGGTGTGTGGATTTCGAGAAGTGCCCTTCTCAGATCTACTACTTTGAACCCTGTGGATCAACTAGAACATCTCATTTCCAAAGTTAACTAGGTGAATTTCGAGATCAATTCAGTTTTACCCAGTTTGCTTCTAGTTTTCGTTGAAAAAGTTTTAACTTGCCTATTCACCCCCCTCTAGGCAACTTTCAATAGGCCAGCATGGTGCCGAGACACCTGTAATAATGAGATTCTTAGTATTTAAATCTACCCCCACCAACCAGCTCCCAAATAAATTTTGTCAGATCTAGGACCCAGAAAACCAAAACAGATTGATTTGGTTCAACTTTTTTCTGACCAGCTTTTCTGAGAATCTGGTTGTGGTTAGAATCTGGCTGTGTAGAGAATCTAAGTATTATTAGGATTACGTGCTAAGGAAGATAAACTTGTCCATAGGACTCAGGATCTAGAAAGTGACGGATTACTACTATTACAACAACTCAACCGATTATGTGTTTATGTTGATTTTGAATGGTTTTTCTCTAAACAAATTTTATAGAAGCTGGCTAAAAAGTTGAGCGTTTGGTTCAGCTTCTAGCTTCTGGCGGCCAGAAGCCCCCTAGAAGCTGAACCAAACAGGGGCACATGTGTGTCTTGATAGGGAGTTCCCAAATAGAAATGTCTGTCTTGATAGGGAGCTAGTCAGCAACTTTTATCAATCATGGGAGGACAGCCCAGATATTAGCTTTGTCATGACGAAGGTACGGTGCTACGTCATTTCAGTTCTGCTAATATCGCTAACCAAATATAAATCGAGTTGTTCGTTGCATGAAGAGCAGCGATGGAGAATTATGTGCTTGTGGGGATGTTGTTACATGAACTTACCAACGGTTGCAGGGAGGAGAGAGGTTGTAGTCCCCCAAGCGTGTCGTGGCGCACGGTCTCACCGGCATGGCGTGAGCGTGAGACATCGTCAGCAGCGAGGCGGCGGCATTCAACGGTTGCAGGGACAACCGAGGAGAGAGGCCGCAGTTGCCCAAGCGCTCCATTCCATGGCGCAGGGCCTCGTCGCACGGCGTGCTAGCGCGACGACAACAGCAGCGGCAGCAAGGCGCGACATGGAAAATAACAGCGACCGATGATGGATACGGAGACATGGGTACTTTAGTCCAGCCACCATTATCGATCTCAGCTTTTGGATGTGTTTGGAACCAAAATGAGCGGCGGATGGTCTGCGGTCCGGATGGTTCGCGCCTGTGGGCCGAACGGTTTGCGCAAGCGTAGAACAGATTAGGGTTCCGAGTTTTTTGTTATGTTTGTTGGCGAGAATTTCGGAATAAGCTCGGAAATTAGTTTGTAAAGAGTCCAGCCCTCCTCCTCCTCTATAAATAGAGAGGTATACGGCCGATTTGTAATCATCAATCGAATCAAAACACTTCTATTTCGCATTTATTTCCTAGGAATAGTTCTAGTTTAGCCTTCCGATCCCCAAATTCTTCGCCTCTATTCGACTCTACGTTGATTAGAGGAGTCTAGATCGGTCTGTCCGAGCCTAGACAACTCCTAGGATCTCTCCTCCCCGACGGGGTCCCTCCCGGGAGCGAGATCCAGACGCCGCCGGCGATCTTCCGCCGCCCCTGCGCACGCGCGGACCGTCCGGCTCCAGGGCGCGGACCGTCCGGCCGTCAGGCAGGAACCCTAGCCCCAGCGCCAGGTCGTGGACCGTCCGGCCCCTGGCCATGGACCGTTCGTGCCTGTTCAGAGAGCACCGCCACGGTTCTTGTTGAGTGTTTGGCGCTCCAAAAAGGCGTCAACATACTTTTTGGCGACTCCGCTGGGGACAACAAATACAGACTCATCAAATCGACCCTCAATGGCTGGTTCAAAGGATAGCTCTGAAGTTTCCACCAGCAATATCATCACACCGACATGGGAAACCTTGTCGACTGAAGAACAGCTCCTGTTCGAGGAGCACCAGGAGTAGCTGATCCAAGAAGCAAAGGCGAAGTTCCTGACCGACTTCAAAGTGGACAGGAACAACAAAGTCGTTCGGCAACGGGCGACAGATCTGGCTTCGCTCCGACCTACTACGATTACCCCCAATATAAGTAGCACCAACGAACTCCAATCTCTTAAAGCTTACATAGACGAACAGCGAGAACAGTTACAACGTATCGTAGGGGATATACAAAATGATCATAAAAGGCTAGTGCGTGTGCTTGATAAGTCTACTATGGCAAATCTTCCTTCGCACGAGGTTGAATTGAGGGAATACACACATAATTCATCGGCTACAGGTTGTCACGACCAGTACAACCCCTTTATGGGATGCCGATGGACATGTACCCTAGGCAACGACAACCTCCCACGCACATCGGCGATAAATTTGCCGATCTGCGCATGTCCAGACCGTCCGCACGTAGGCGCGGACCGTCCGGGCCAGCGGCGGCCGATCCCATTTTTAGAAGTGAATTACCGAGACCTGCACCCAAGCCGCCACATGTCGTGCAAACCCTAGATAGCCCATTCGGACCATCTGCGTATGGCGCCAGATAGTCCGAATATAATGTCGGACGGTCCGGCCACATGGCCGGACAGTCCGCGCACGGGGCCGGACGGTCCGCGTATTTAACCGGACGGTCTGGCACAGAGTTTTTTAAGGAGGATGGATATCCAACTCCGTATCCGTCCTAGCTAGACTCCCCATCTCACCATATGACACACCAGCACCATAATATAATCTATCAAACCCATGAGAATGAGTACTTTCCGGCCCCTAGAAGGCCAGAAAGGAATGGCCAGTCCTATGAACCTCATAGGGCATGCATTAACGCGCTGCAAAACCCAAACCAATGGGGAGGAAAACAACATACCAACATCCAAACAAACTCACCCATATTGGATCAAAGAGCCGGTGGTCTCCCACCGGCTGCCATCGATATAGTAAGGGAGGAAATAGCTGGGGCATTTTGAGATAAGCTCGAAGTTAGTATAGTCCCCAGGGGGCAGTCATATCAGAGACCTTATGATAGCCAGTTTGACCGGCTCCCATACCCACAAGGGACCAGAATACCTGAATTCGCAAAGTTTTCGGGTGACCAAGAAAGACCACGCGTGAGCACATAGACCAATTCTTAGCACAGTTAGGAGAATTGGCCGACACCGAAGCATTCCGTATATGTTTATTTTCATTATCTTTAACAGGAACTGCATTCACATGGTATGCCACGCTCCCTCCTAACTCCATTTTGTCGTGGGGAGATTTAGAACAAAAATTTCACGAACATTTCTTCTCTGGCGATTATGAGCTAGATTTAGTAGACTTAGTAGCCCTATGACAAGAAAAAAGATGAATCGGTTAGTGACTACATCCGGAGATCCCGGGATACGAGAAACCGATGCTTTCAAATTCATTTAACAGATAAACAACTGGCGGGAATAGCTTTTGATGGATTGCACTATTATTTAAAAGAGAAATTAGAAGGCATCCAGTTCTTTACGCTAGCACAATTACATCAGAGAGCTTCGGCTTGTGAAAGTCGAAGCAAAGAACTAGTCAAAACGATTCATCATAATGTCCATATAGTAGAACATAGTCAAAGTAGTTCGGACGGTGAACCAAAGGAAATTTACACTGCCGAAATAGTTTGGCCTGAGCAGGCCAAATCTTTGGCTTGCTCCTCCTTGCAGCCAGTTCAAAAGAAACGGCAGGAGGAGATTAAGTTTACATTTAATGTTGGCAGATGTGATAAGATATTCGATGAATTACTAAAAAATGGTAACATTAAGATTGATTATATCGTTCCACCTGCCGACGAACTAAAGCGTCGCGTATATTGCAAGTGGCACAACTCATTTTCCCATGCCACTAATGATTGTAATATGTTCCGACGATAAATCCAATCGGCCATTAATGAAGGACGATTGAAATTTCAGGAGGACACGGAGCCCTTTCCAATGAATATGATCGACTTCAATGGCAAAAAGGTCCTAATTTGGCCCAGCACAGCCGATAAGGGCAAAGACAAAGAAGTCATCATCGGCAACGCACGGAAGGCCGATGAAAACAACAAAATTGCTTGCAGGAAAGTGGTGGCCGAGAAGACTCCTAATGGAGGGGAGACACTGAAGGTGACCATCACAAACTCCGGCACTGGAGGGCAAGTGCAGACAAGAGGACATGTGCAAGAACCCATACTACGCATCGCGGACGGTCCGGTGCCCAGGCGCGGACGGTCCGTGACATCGCCAGACGGTCCGGAGCGTTCCAGCGGACGATCCGGCAACACCGAAGAACCAAGGCGACCACGTACCTTCAAACCACGATGACCAAAAATAGGTACGTGGAAAACTAACACGTTCAAGGCAACTGGTCGGTTGGTAAAATCTAGCCCGACCTTTGATCAATTATTGTCTAAATATATGAAAAAGAAGGCTGGCCCCAGCGACCAACCACCAAAGCGACCTCGCTTACCCACCCAGGTGCGACGGCAGGTTAGGTCGATTGGACCACCACACCAATCGGAAAGGACGGGAGGTCATAATGTTCAATTAAGACCTAACGTACCTGCATGGACACCTCCACCACCATATCCACCTATGCCATATCCATACACATACATACCTCCACCATATGTCCCAAATCAAATATGGGGCATGCCACCATACCCATTTGGGATGCCACAGTACCCCGCTTGGGGGCACCCCAAACATCTGTATTCAATAGGTTGACACCTCCAGTACAAGACCGATTGAGAGCCCCTCAATCTGATCCACGAGCATAGGCCCAGCAAGATTGTCGAACAACTCGGCCCCAAAGGCTGACTAATCCGGCAGGGGGGCATACAGCTACAACCTCCAACAGTACGAAAAAGGAGACGTCATTAAAATAGGAACGACAGATGTCGTCGTACAACAAAATAACGAAGGGCCGATGATTTTTGGTGAATCGGCCAACACAAATAAAAAAGGAGGTACGACTGTCAACAAAACAGCCGATCCAAAATACTCCATGCCCTGATGGTGCCCATCAGGATTGACACGATCACAAAAGCGAAAATTACAACGCCTTAGAGCAAAGGAGAATCAGGAGAAGGAGGCGGAAAAAATATTCAATGACAGACATCCGCAGTATCCACCACCACAAAAGAAATGGAGACCAAAGGCCATTGAGGAAAATCAAACAGCCACAGAGACAGAAAATAAAAGAATAACTGTGCAGCTCTTTGAAGGTATGGCAGACAGTCCGGCTATAAAGACCGGACCAACCGTACAGGGCGCGGACCGTCCGACCACTGAGGCCGACTCATCCGCAATACACCATGACACCTGCAACGACGTACCAACACCCATGGAGGAAGACGACCTGCAAGGAGAAGATCTGGTCGACTACGAAGCTACGCCAGAACACTTAGAAAATTAGGAAAGCAAGGTGACGAATTGGTCAGGACCAGTATGGCGCTTGGCGGTATTGAGACTAACAGTTCGATCAAAGCTAAAGGGGTCACGTCCGTTGAGTCAATCATCAGGACTAAGGCCACTGTGTATCATCCTAGTAAGTGTCAAGATGCCTAAGAAAACCGATGTGATCATATCGAGTTAGTTGCTTTTGGTTCGCTCAGCTCCACCAAAAGGCAGGGGGCATATGTTTGGAACCAAAATGAGTGGCGGACGGTCTGGCCCTGAGGCCGGATGATCCGCGGTCCGGACGGTCCGCGCCTGTGGGCCGGACGGTCCGCACAAGCGCAGAATAGATTAGGGTTTCGAGTTTTTTGCTATGTTTGTTAGCGTGAATTTCGGAATAAGCTTGGAAATTAGTTTGTAAAGGGTCCAGCCCCCTCCTCTATAAATAGAGAGGTATACGGCCGATTTGTAATCATCAATCGAATCAAAACACTTCTATTTTGCATTTATTTCCTAGGAGTAGTTCTAGTCTAGTTCTAGTTTAGCCTTCCGATCCCCAAATTCTTCGCCTCTATTCGACTCTACGTTGATTAGAGGAGTCTAGGTCGGCCTGCCTGAGCCTAGACAACTCCTAGGATCTCTCCTCCCCGACGGGGTCCCTCCTGGGAGCGAGATCCAAGCGCTGCCGGCGATCTTCCGCCGTCCCTGCGCACGCGTGGACCATCCGGCCCCAGGGCGCGGACCGTCCGGCCGTCAGGCAGGAACCCTAGCCCCTACGCCAGGTCGTGGACCGTCCGGCCCCTGGCCGTGGACCGTCCGTGCCTGACCAGAGAGCATCACCACAGTTCTTGTTGAGTGTTTGACGCTCCAAAAAGGCGTCAACAGGATGATACATGAACATAGACCATTTTAATATTTATTTCAAAGCCTGATCATGGGCTTGGGCTTGGTTTACAAAACAATCGCCCAAGTATCGTAAAGTTCCGCCGGAGACTGTAGCTTAGGACCACTTCCTCCTCTGGTCTATCTCTCGGCTGCCCCCTTCTCCAACCTCTGGTGCGGTGGTGCCCCAGAAGGCTGGAACCTCCCCATCAGAAAACGAGTATTTTGGCAAAATAGGTCACTCTAGGTTACCGCTCTGCGAAATAGACCATTTCGAAGCCGGGTCGTCAAAACGGGTCACTCAAACGTCGTTGCTCTTCAAAACAGGTCAGTAGGGCTTTTGGCGTTTCTGCAGGTGGGCCCGCGTCTTTATATGCCGCTTTTGCCCTTACGCCTGAACGCAACGTCGTCTCCTCTGACTTCTTCACACGCAGCCTTCTCCTCCTCCTCTGTCCAAGCGGCGAGGCCTCCCAAGCAACATCCTGAGGCGGCCATGGGCTGACTCAGAGAAACGACCTAATCCTGAATCCGATCGCATTCAGGGAATGTCTTTCGGCCTCCCGCTAATTCCATGGCATAATCATGCTTTTTCGCATTAGCAGCTCGCTTTCGTAGTGGGCGGCGAGGTGACGCTTGCTTGCGCGTTGGGCGGTGACTCATGCCACCGTCCTAAACTCACACTATAAAACCCATGCGCTGAGAGTTACCCTTGACATCGTCTCTGTTCTTGGCGACCGCATTGGCACATACACATACAGGTATAGTCCTAGTTCTATCTCAGGTAGGACTTCTTCTCTCCCACGCCTCTATTACATTGGTCCTGCAACCGATGGTGATATGAAATGAATCTTACAGTCTGTTCGTGCATCAGAGAAAAAAACGTTGGCAAGCAAGCATGTAATATCTAGCCTTGTGTCTCACTGCCAGTTAAGTTTACGAAGAATGCTTGCAGTTGGCGTGAAAGGGAAATAGGGTCAAACCTTTTCCAATAAGAATTTTGGTGGTTGAATTGCCCAACACAAATTATTGGACTAACTAGTTTGCTTTAGAAAATATGTTCTATAGGTGCCAAAGGTTCACAACAAACCAATACAAGTCAAAAGAAAGGGTTCAAACAAAGGGAGCAAAGTTAAACCGAAGGCAGCCCTGGTCTGGCGCACCGGACAGTGTCCGGTGCACCAGGGAATCCAACTCCAAACTTACAAGCCACGAGAAGGCTCCATCGGGAGAGTCCCGCAACAAGGGGAAGGAGAAGGAATCCCCTTCACACAAGTCGCATCGGAGTGGCGAGAAGAAAAAGAAGATGAGGAAGGTGGTCTACTACGAGACCGACTCTTCATCGCCATCCACCTCCGGCTCCGACGTGCCGTCCATAACTTCTAAGCGCCATGAGCGCAAGAAGTTTAGTAAGATTCCCCTACACTACCCTCGAATTTCTAAACGTACTCCATTACTTTCTGTTCCATTAGGCAAACCACCGGTTTTTGACGGTGAAGATTATAACATGTGGAGTGACAAAATGGGGCATCACCTAACCTCACTCCACACTAGCATTTGGAACGTTGTTGAGTTTGGTGTACAGGTACCATCCGTAGGGGATAAGGACTACGATTTGGACGAAGTTGCCCAAATCCAGCACTTCAACTCCCAAGCCGCCGCTATACTCCTCGCCTCTCTAAGTTGAGAGGAGTATAACAAGGTGCAAGGGTTGAAGAGCGCCAAAGAGATTAGAGATGTACTCAAAACGGCGCACGAAGGAGATGAGGTGACCAAGATCACCAAAAGGGAGACGATCGAGGGGGAGCTCGGTCGATTCATGCTTCACCAAGGGGAGGAGCCACAAGCAATGTACAACTGGCTCAAGACCTTGGTGAACCAAGTGCGCAACCTCGGGAGCACCAAATGGGATGACCATGAGATGGTCAAGGTTATTCTAAGATCACTAGTTTTTCTTAATCCTACTCAAGTACAATTAATTCATGGCGACCCTAGATACAAAATAATGTCTCCCGAGGAAGTGATAGGTAAATTTGTGAGCTTTGAGCTAATGATCAAAGGCTCCAAAAAGATCATCGAGCAAGGCGCATCCTCCTCCGTACCCGAAGCACAACCCGTTGCATTCAAAGCTATAGAGGAGAAGAAAGAAGATTCTATTCCAAGTAGAATCCCCATCGACGCCTCCAAGCTCGACAATGAGGAGATGGCGCTTATTATCAAAAGCTTCCGTCAAATCCTCAAACAAAGGAAGGGGAAGGATTACAAGCCCCGTTCCAAGAAAGTGTGCTACAAATGTGGTAAGCTCGGTCATTTCATTGCTAAATGTCCATTATCTAGTGATAGTGACAGGGGCGACGATAAGAAAGGAAAAAGGAGAGAAAGAAGAGATACTACAAGAAGAAGGGCGGCGATGCCCATGTGTGCCGGGAGTGGGACTCCGACGAGAGCTCCACCGACTCCTCTTCCGACGAGGACGCCACCAACATCGCCATCAACAAAGGGCTCCTCTTCCCCAACGTCGGCCACAAGTGTCTCATGGCAAAGGACGGCAAAAAGAAGAAGGTGAAATCAAAATCCTCAACTAAATATGCAACATCTAGCGATGAGGCTAATTCTAGTGATAATGAGGATGACTTATTTACTCTTTTTGCCAACTTAAACATGCAACAAAAGGAAAAATTAAATGAACTAATTAGTGCTATTTATGATAAGGATGAACTCTTGGATAGCCAAGAGGACTTCCTAATTAAAGAAAACAAGAAGCATGTTAAGGTAAAAAATGCTTATGCTCTAGAAGTTGAAAAAAGTGAAAAATTAACTAGTGAGCTAAGCACTTGCCATGATATTATTTCCAACCTTAGAAATGAGAATGCCAATTTAATTACTAAGGTTGGGAAGCTTGATGATTGTGATGATTCAATTGTTAGTCTTAGAAATGATAATGCAAATTTAATTGCTAAGATTGATCAATTGAATACCTCTCTTGCTAGCCTTAGGAATGAGAATGAAAAATTGATTGCTAAGGCTAAGGAACTAGATGTTTGCAATGTTACTATTTCCAATCTTAGAGATGAGAATGATATTTTGCATGCTAAGATTGTTGAATTTAATACTTGTAAACCCTCTACATCTTCCGTTGAGCATGTTACTATTTGCACTAGATGTAGAGATATTAATGTTGATGCTATTCATGATCACCTAGCTTTAATTAAACAACAAAATGATCACATAGCTCAACTTAATGCCAAAATCAATGAGCATAACTTAGAAAATGAAAAATTTAAATTTGCTAGAAGCATGCTCTATAGTGGGAGGCGCCCTCGCATTAAGGATGGCATTGGCTTCCAACAGGGAGACAATGTCAAGCTTAATGCCCCACCTAAAAGATTGTCCAATTTTATTAAGGGCAAGGCTCCCATGGTTCAGGATAACGAGGGTTACATTTTATACCCTGCCGGTTATCCCGAACACAAAATTAGGAGAATTCACTCTAGGAAGTCTCACTCTGGCCCTAATCATGCTTTTATGTATAAGAGTGAGGCATCTAGCTCTAGGCAATCAACCCATGCTAAATTGCCTAATAAGAAAACTCCTAAGGCATCAAATGATCATAATATTTCATTCAAAACTTTTGATGCTTCCTATGTGCTTACTAACAAATCCGACAAGGTAGTTGCCAAATATGTTGGGGGCAAACACAAGGGATCAAAGGCTTGTGTTTGGGTACCCAAAGTTCTTGTATCTAATGTCAAAGGACCCAAAACTGTTTGGGTACCTAAAATCAAGAACTAAATTTGTTTTGTAGGTTTATGCATCCGGGGGCTCAAGTTGGATCACCGATAGCGGGTGCACAAACCATATGACTGGGGAGAAAAGAATGTTCTCCTCCTACGAGAAAAACCAAGATCCCCAATGAGCTATCACATTCGGGGATGGAAATCAAGGTTTGGTCAAAGGATTGGGTAAAATTGCTATATCACCTGACCATTCTATTTCCAATGTTTTTCTTGTAGACTCTTTAGATTACAACTTGCTTTTCGTATCTCAATTATGTAAAATGGGCTACAACTGTCTTTTTACGGATACAGGTGTCACTGTCTTTAGAAGAAGTGATGATTCAGTAGCTTTTAAGGGAGTATTAGAGGGTCAGCTATACTTAGTTGATTTCAATAGAGCTGAACTCGATACTTGCTTAATCGCTAAGACTAATATGGGTTGGCTCTGACATTGCCGACTAGCCCATGTTGGAATGAAGAATCTTCACAAGCTTCTAAAGGGAGAGCACATTTTGGGACTAACGAATGTGCATTTTGAGAAAGACAGGATTTGTAGCGCATGCCAAGCAGGGAAGCAAGTTGGTGTTCATCATCCACATAAGAACATCATGACGACAGGACACTGGTACTACTCCACATGGATTTATTCGGCCCGATAGCTTGCATAAGCATCGGCGGGAGTAAGTACTGTCTAGTTATTGTGGATGACTATTCTCGCTTCACTTGGGTATTCTTCTTACAGGATAAATCTCAAACCCAACAGACCTTAAAGGGATTCTTGAGACGGGCTCAAAATGAGTTCGGCTTGAGGATCAAGAAAATTAGAAGCGACAATGGAAAGGAGTTCAAGAACTCTCAAATCGAAGGCTTCCTTGAGGAGGAGGGCATCAAGCATGAGTTCTCTTCTCCCTACACGCCACAACAAAATGGTGTAGTGGAAAGAAAGAATAGAACTCTATTGGACATGGCAAGAACTATGCTTGATGAGTACAAGACTTCGGATCGGTTTTGGGCCGAGGCGGTCAACACTGCCTGCTACGCCATCAACCGGTTGTATCTACACCGAATCCTCAAGAAGACATCCTACGACTCCTCACCGGTAAAAAGCCAAATGTTTCATATTTTAGAGTCTTTGGTAGCAAATGCTTCATTCTTGTTAAAAGAGGTAGAAAATCCAAATTTGCTCCTAAGGCTGTAGAAGGCTTTTTACTAGGATATGATTCAAACACAGGGGCATATAGAGTCTTTAATAAGTCCACTGGACTAGTTGAAGTTTCTTGTGACATTGTGTTTGATGAGACTAATGGCTCCCAAGTGGAGCAAGTTGATCTTGATGAACTAGATGATGAAGAGGCTCCATGCGTCGCGCTAAGGAACATGTCCATTGGGGATGTGTGTCCTAAGGAATCCGAAGAGCCCACTCAAGCACAAGATCAACCATCCTCCTCCATGCAAGTATCTCCACCAACTCAAGATGAGGATGAGGCTCAAGATGATGAAGGAGAAGATCAAGAAGATGAGCCACCTCAAGACGACGACAATGATCAAGGGGGAGATGCAAATGATCAAGACAAGGAGGACGAGCAAAATCCAAGGCCACCACACCCAAGACTCCACCAAGCAATCCAACGAGATCACCCCGTGAACACCATCCTCGGCAACATTCATAAGGGGGTAACTACTCGATCTCGTGTTGCTCATTTCTGTGAACATTACTCTTTTGTTTTCCTCTATAGAGCCACACAGGGTAGAGGAAGCACTTCAAGATTCGGATTGGGTGTTGGCGATGCAAGAGGAGCTCAACAATTTCAAAAGGAATGAGGTATGACATTTAGTTCCACGTCCTAGCCAAAATGTTGTAGGAACCAAGTGGGTCTTCCGCAACAAACAAGATGAGCATGGTGTGGTGACAAGGAACAAGGAACGACTTGTGGCCAAAGGGTATTCACAAGTCGAAGGTTTGGATTTCGGTGAAACCTATGCACCCGTAGCTAGGCTTGAGTCAATTCGAATATTACTTGCCTATGCTACTCACCATGACTTTAAGCTCTACCAAATGGACGTGAAGAGTGCCTTCCTCAATGGACCTATTAAGGAAGAGGTCTATGTTGAGCAACCTCCCGGCTTTGAAGATAGTGAGTATCCTAACCATGTTTACAAACTCTCTAAGGCGCTTTATAGGCTCAAGCAAGCCCCGAGAGCATGGTATGAATGCCTAAGAGATTTTCTTATCACTAATGGCTTCAAAGTCGGAAAGGTCGATCCTACTTTATTCACTAAAACCATTGAGAATGATTTATTTGTATGCCAAATTTATGTTGATGATATCATATTTGGGTCTACTAACAAATCTATTTGTGAAGAATTTAGTAGGATCATGATTCAAAAATTCGAGATGTCTATGATGGGGGAGTTGAAGTATTTTCTAGGCTTTCAAGTGAAGCAACTCCAAGAAAGCACCTTCATTAGCCAAACGAAGTACATTCAAGATATTCTTACCAAGTTTGGAATGAAGGATGCCAAGCCCATCAAGACACCCATGGGAACCAATGGGCATCTCGACCTCGACACGAGAGGTAAATCCGTAGATCAAAAGGTATACCGGTCGATGATAGGTTCTTTACTCTATTTATGTGCTTCTCGACCGGACATTATGCTTTTCGTATGCATGTGTGCAAGGTTCCAAGCCGACCCTAAGGAAGTTCACCTTAGGGCCGTGAAGCGAATCTTGAGATATTTAGTTCAAACACCTAAGTTTGGTCTTTGGTACCCCAAGGGATCCTCATTTGATTTATTAGGATATTCCGATGCTGATTGGGCAGGGTGTAAGATTAATAGGAAGAGCACATCAGGGACTTGTCAATTTCTGGGAAGATCTCTGGTGTCTTGGGCTTCAAAGAAATAAAACTCAGTAGCTCTTTCTACCGCCGAAGCCGAGTACATTGCCGCAGGCCATTGTTGCGCGCAATTGCTTTGGATGAGGCAAACCCTTAGGGACTATGGCTACAAGTTTAGCAAAGTCTCTCTCCTATGTGACAATGAGAGTGCAATCCGCATGGTGGATAATCCCGTTGAACACAGCCGCACTAAGCACATAGCCATTCAGTATCACTTTCTGAGAGATCACCAACAAAAGGGGGATATCGAGATAGCCTATATAAACACCAAAGATCAATTGACCGATATCTTTACCAAGCCTTTAGATGAGCAATCTTTTACCAAACTTAGGAATGAGCTAAATATTCTTGATTCTAGGAATTTTGATTGATTTCTTGCACACATAGCTCATTTATATACATTTGATCATATCTCTTTATGTCTATGACTAATGTATTTTCAAGTATCATCTTATGCTTAGTCATAGGTATTGAAAAGGAAATGAAATATTCGGCAAAGAAGGCGCTTCCACTCAACTCCAATTATGTTTGCCGATACTCCGATTCGTTCTCCACTTTGGTATAATCTTCACTCATATATTTGTGTTTGCCAAAAGGGGAGAAAATTTGTTGAAAGGGCTTATATTTCACTCACAAGTATCCGTTTTTGGCGATTCATGCCAAAGGGGGAGAAAGTATGAGCCCAAAGCAAAAGGACCGCACCACCACCGATTTTTTTTTAAAAAAATGAAGTTTTTCAAATTGATATCTTATTGTGTTCAAAAGGGGGAGAAAGTAGTATCTTCAAAAATTGCAAAACCCTCTTGAACACTAAGAGGAGAATTTTATTTAGGGGGAGTTTTGTTTTAGTCAAAGGAAAAACATTTTGAGACAGGGGGAGAAAATTTCAAATCTTGAAAATGCTTTCTTCAATCTTATTCATATACCTTTGACTATTTGCAAAGTGGTTTTGAAAAGAATTTCACAAAGGATTTGCAAAAACAAAACTCGTGGTGCAAATGTGGTCCAAAATTTTAATAAAGAAGAAAACCATCCAAGCACATCTATTGAGATAAGTATATTGGTTTCAACTCCAAGCAACCTTTGCACTTATATTATGCAAACTAGTTCAATTATGCACTTTTATATTTGCTTTGGTTTGTGTTGGCATCAATCACCAAAAAGGGGAGATTGAAAGGGAAATAGGGTCAAACCTTTTCCAATAAGAATTTTGGTGGTTGAATTGCCCAACACAAATTATTGGACTAACTAGTTTGCTCTAGAAAATATGTTCTACAGGTGCCAAAGGTTCACAACAAACCAATACAAGTCAAAAGAAAGGGTTCAAACAAAGGGAGCATAGTTAAACCGAAGGCAGCCCTGGTCTGGCGCACCGGACAGTGCCTGATGCACCAGGGAATCCAACTCCAAACTTGCCAGTCTTGGGAATTCTGGGAGCCGCTCCGCTATAATTCACCGGACTGTCCGGTGCACCACCGGACTGTCCGGTGTGCCAGCGGAGCAACGGCTACTTCGCGCCAACGGTCGTCTGCAAATCGCATTCAATGCGCTACAGTGCGCGCCAGAGTCAGAGCAGCGCCAGAAGGCGCACCGGACAGTGTACAGTGACTGTCCGGTGCACCACCGGACTGTCCGGTGACCCAGAAGACAGAAGCTCCAACAGTCGAACCCTAACGGTCGGGTGACGTGGCTGGCGCACCGGACAGTGTCCGGTGTCGCACTGGACTGTCCGGTGCGCCATTCGACAACAGCCTCCACCAAACGGCTAGTTTGGTGGTTGGGGCTATAAATACCCCAACCACCCCACCATTCATTGCATCCAAGTTTTTAGACTTTCTACACTTTACAAGAGCTATAGCATTCAATACAAGACACACCAAAGAGATCAAATCCTCTCCCAAGCCCAAAGATCACTCCCAATCAAATAGTGGCTAATGAGAGAGTGACTTGTGTTCATTTGAGCTCTTGCGCTTGGATTGCTTCTTTTCTTTCTCATTCTTTCTTGTGATCAACTCAATTGTAACCGAGGCAAGAGACACCAATTGTGTGGTGGTCCTTGCGGGGACTTAGTGTCCCGTTTGATTGAGAAGAGAAGCTCATTCGGTCTAAGTGACCGTTTGAGAGAGGGAAAGGGTTGAAAGAGACCCGGTCTTTGTGACCACCTCAACGGGGAGTAGGTTTGCAAGAACAGAACCTCGGTAAAACAAATCACCGTGTCACACTCTTTATTTGCTTGTGATTTGTTTTCGCCCTCTCTCTCGGACTTGATTTTAATTCTAATGCTAACCCTGGCTTGTAGTTGTGCTTAAACTTTGTAAATTTCAGATTCGCCCTATTCACCCCCTCTAGGCGACTTTCAGGGCGCGGTATGTCTGTGAATTAAAACCTGATCGATCGATAGACATGCTGACGGTCCGCATCGCCCCGTGGCGGCGGCTCGCGCTCCTCGCCCTGCTGCCGCACCTGTTCCTCAGCGCCACCGCTGTCGTTGCGAGGCAGTGCCTGTGGCCGGGTCAGGCGTCCGACGACGCCGGGTGCCTCAGCTGACGCGTCATGGTGGAGGCCAACAACGCCTACGGGTGGCGCACGGTGCCCCCGCAGTGCGTCGGGTACGTCAGCGGGTACATGACCCAGGGCCAGTACCAGCGGGACGTGGTCGGCGTGGCGGAGCAGGCGAGCGCCTACGCCGACAGGATGGCCGCCGACGCCGCCGGCCTCGACACCTGGGTCTTCGACATCGACGATACCTGCCTCTCCAACCTGCTCTACTACGGGGCCAAGCAGTTCGGGTACGCGTCCGCATGTCGCGGCATGGCTGCGACCTTGATCGATCCACCACTGCTAGCTATATAGCTCTCCTCTCTCCATGTTGTTCCTCACCTGTGGTTCTGGGCGTCTCGTCTCTTCCAGTGCGTACCCGACATGCGGCGACTGGTGGACGACGTGCCTAATTGTCGTTTCGTCTCCGACGACCGCCGCTTGGGAGGCCTCACCGCTTGGACAGAGGAGGAGAAGGCTGCGTGCGAAGAAGACAAAGGAGACGGCGTTGCGTTCAGGCGTAAGGGCAAAAGCGGCACATAAAGACGCGGGCCCACCTGCAGAAACGTCAAAAGCCCTGCTGACCTGTTTTGAAGAGCAACGACGTTTGAGTGACCCGTTTTGACGACCCGGCCTCGAAACGGTCTATTTCACAGAGCGGCATCATAGAGTGATCTATTTTGCCAAATTCCTCATCAGAAAACGGAGCTTTCTTCTTAGACCAACTCCAGCAGACGGAGTCTCCGTATCCCTAAAACGCGCGGCCAACAGGTTCTCTCTCCTCTCCGTATCCGTCTCCGTTTCCAGCAGACTCCGTATTTACACTTCGCATGCAGTCTATGACACGTGGGGCCCGCGAGCAGCCGCGCGCGCGAGCAGAGAGCTGCGGAGAGGAGAGATAATGCGTGGAAATGGGGAGTCAGGGTACACGGCGTCCATTTTGCGGAGACGGATGCAGAGCCTGCTGGAGAGCGAAATAGTGCCTCAGACCGTGTAAAATGCGGATGCGGAGTGGGATGGGGAGTGTTGCTGGAGTTGGTCTTAGCCAACCGTGCCTTCTCTATCTCACCCCCATTGTCCCTGGTCGGTGCACTCCTCCCCCAATTCCCATCCAAGTCTTTCTGCAGATTTCCCTTCTGATTAAGACTGAGATTGCCATGTAGTATCCACATTCTGCGCCGGAGAAATCTTGCCGTTAAGGCTTCATATGCATCCATCCCCCAGTGAAAACCATCTGAAAGCATGGCCAGATGAAACCTTGGGCATCCGAAACACTAGCCATGAGCAAACTGAAGCAGAAAAATCACCAATGGCGAACACAAAACCTAACTGAAGTCAGCCACCAACACTCAACAAGCCTCCCCAATCCCCCTCCACCAAAGAGCAGTACCAAACTGCTGGGAGCCAAGCTCTGAGTCAGGCTCAGGCCCCTGTCGAAACGCCGGAAAAAAAAACAGCAGACCGCCTCACCGAGACCACTCCACTCCGCCGAGGACGGTCAAAATGTTGCGAAATGCATCTGGATCGGTGGATCCGTCTCTCCTGGTTTTCTGGAACTCACCCCACCGATCCTCACCCCCGCGGCCGCCGTATCGCCTCTCCTCTCTCTCAGCTCCCTGTTCTTTCGGAAGGTTCTTGAAAGATCCTTTAATTCTCGAGCTTGTTTATCCGGGAACAGAACTACTTATTACTACATGACACATCCAAAGCTTCTGCTCTCTCTGTAGGGTATGCAGACAAACTCCTCTTCAATAATTCCTTCGATCTCTATGAAATTTCTGTATGATTCATGTGAAATTTGTGCGTTCCAACCAGGGAACGAAGGATGTTAAAACCAATGCTTGGTGTTTCCTGAGGTTCGGTGAAACCTCGCAGATGGGAAAGTACGTTGGGTTCATCGGCGAAAATCTCTCTCTCCCTCCGTCTTCAGTCAACCAGGTACACGCACCATCCCTTGCCTAGCTTCGCATCCTTCCTTCCACAACCTGCTACTGGCTGTGCTGTTTACTTTGTTTACTGCGACCGCAACATGATGTGAATCATGATCGTCGGGAGTGGCTTGAGCGACGGGCCGCCCGGCTCGCTGCAGACTGCAGCCAGCTCCTCCCGCGCTGCATCACTGGACAGGAGAACCTCCAAGAAAAGAAGCCACCGTTTCTGACCGTCGAAGTAGTCTGAGATCATTTCACTGTTGCTTGGATGTGCTGTCCCCGTCGGCGCTTTGTTATTAGTTGTCTGTGAGTTATTTACAGACTTTGGCATCATCCTGCTACTGTAGCCCCGTTCCATCCACCCATCAAAGTGATGAAAGCTAAATTTCGATTTGATGGGTTGAAAAACAGGTCCAGTCATTACTACGAAGTTTTCCTTTTGAAAAAGAAGTATTCTAAATTCCACACGTCCAGTCCAAGTGTTCTTCATCGTCATCTACACACACGGTATTTCCTTCACATTGTGCTTCCATTCCAAGCAGCCTCGAATGGCAACCAGCAAGAAAGGCATGATGGCTATGGTGTATATTCGTTCTGCCTTCATCCTCATATTCTTGAGTTCACCCTGTCAATCCAACGACCAGCTGACTCAAACAAAGCCACTCTTGCTCGAAGACACGCTCATCTCGGAGGGCGGGGACTTTGCTCTTGGCTTCTTTTCCCCTACCAATTCCAGCAAGAAGCTATACATAGGAATTTGGTACCACCGCGTCACAGAACGCACAGTGGTATGGGTCGCCAACCGTGACAATCCAATCACCACACCTTCAGCCATGCTCGCCATCACCGACAACTTAGAGCTAGTGTTATCAGACTCCCAAGGACACACTCTTTGGATGGCAACAGGAAACACAAGTGGAGATGCTGGAGGAGCTGCTTCTGCGGTGCTTCTCAACTCTGGGAACTTTGTCCTTCGGTTGCCGAACGGCACGGAGGTATGGCAAAGCTTCGATCACCCGACCGATACAATTCTTCCAACCATGAGGATCCTCCTAAGCTTCAAGACACAACCGGCAACACGTTTGATTGCTTGGAAGGGCCCTGACGATCCGTCAACTGGGGATATTTCTTCTGGCATGGATTCAACGAACCTTCAGCTGTTCATTTGGAAAGGGGCGCTGCCATACTACCGTTACCCTGTTGTTAATGATATGGCAGTCGGCGGTGCTATGTACCAGCAGAGCAATGGAAACGCCGATATCATGTATGAAACGAGGGTGAATGCAGGGGATGCGTTGTATTATATGTACACAGTCTCGTCTGGTTCACCCTACACACGCTTTTCATTTGACTACACAGGCAAAGGGAGGTTACTGAGCTGGAACAGCACCACATCGTCATGGACAGTCATTATCGAGCATCCTCATAGCTGTGATCTCTATGCTTCTTGTGGTCCATTCAGCTACTGTGACCAAATGGGGCCACTACCGACGACATGCCAATGCCCTGATGGGTTTGAGCTCCTCAACAGTCTAAATTTCTCTAGAGGATGCCAGAGAAAGGAAGAGCTGAAATGCGGAGCGGGGAACTATTTCATGGCCATGTCTAGTATGAAGCTTCCTGACAAGTTCTTGCACATTAAGAATAGAACCTTTGACCAGTGTGCTGACGAGTGCACTAGAAACTGCTCCTGTATGGCATACGCCTACGCCAACCTAAGCAGCATTGGTGCTGTGGGTGACACATCAAGGTGTTTGGTTTGGAACGGGGATCTCATCGACATGGAGAAGAACAGCTTTTCAGAGGTCTTGTACATCCGGCTTGGTGGATCTGGTACGTGCATCCGAACACCTCATCCTTCTTTCGTCAAAGGTGACAGTGTGACACTAGTGCTCAACATGATAAGGTGTCATGCCATCACCACCATAAGGCCTATTTTTAAGATTGCCATCACCATCATAAGGCCTATTTTTAAGATAGATCGACTAATCACATGAGGATTGCTCCAAAACAGTTTAGGACTGCTTGGTTCATATTTGTGCAAGCCCACATGGAATTTAATGCTTCAATTAGTTTTGGCATCAAATAAACCATCACAGCCTATCATACTTCTTCCTTTGTTGGTTTAACATATATATAGCCTGCCTTAGACCTTAATGTCATGATACCAAATGCCCAGTTAGGTACATCCGCGAGGAAACTGTTTAAGTGCTAATCGGGTTATTATAAACACTACTTACATGCCCATCTTTTACTTCTTTTTGGAGGTAGATCATCTGATGCCGGATGTCGTTTTCTGGGTAATTCTCGTGTGTTGCTCTCCAACACACACACACTTTATATATGCACTTTGCACAAAGGACCCTTACAAATGTTCTAATTTCAACAACACTCCCCCTCAAGATGGGCAAAAGATATCAACCATGCCCATCTTGTTACATATTGACTCGTTCTCACTTGGGCCTAAACCTTTCGTGAGGCAATCAGCTAATTGATTACAAGAATTGATGTGCTCTAATCTTAAAATCCCACTATCTATCTTCTCCTTGATAAAGAACTTGTCAATCTCCACATGCTTAGTGCGCTCAAACTGAACTCAATTGTTTGCAATATATATTGCAGCAACATTATCACAGTGGAGTCTCATAGTTCTATTCCTCAACACTTTCAACTCCCCTAATAGACGCTTCAGCCACATCATCTCACATATGCTTAATGCCATTGCCCTATATTCAGCTTCTGCAGTTGACCTAGCCACCACTGCTTGCTTCTTGCTTCGCCATGAGACAAAATTACCTCCAACAAACACACAATATCCAGATGTAGATCTTCGATCATCTCTACTACTTGCCCAATCGGCATCACAATACCATTTCAAGTTCATGTGCTTGTTCCTTTTAAACCACAATCCTCTCCCAGGAGTTCCCTTCAAGTATCTCAAGATGCGATAAACAACATCCATATGTCTTGTCCTAGGATCATGCATATACCTGCTCACCACACTTACTACATAGCATATATCAGGTCTTGTGTGGCACAAGTAGATCAACCGCCCAACCAATCTTTGATATGCCTCTCTGTTGACAGGATCTCCTAACTCATCATGGATCTGGTGATTTTTATCAATAGGAGAGCAACATGGACGACACCCCAACATTCCAGTTTCTGTCAACAAGTCGAGGACATACTTTCGTTGGGAAAGAACAATTCCCTTCGATGATCGAGCAATTTCAGTTCCAAGGAAATACCGAAGTTGTCCCAGATCTTTTATCTCAAAAGCTTTCCCTAGCTTCTCCTTCAACTGCTTGATCTCTTCCACATCATCTCCAGTGATCACGATATCATCAACATAAACAACCAATATAGTGGTAGATGAACCCTTGTGCTTGAAGAAGACTGTATGGCCAGCATTACATTGAGAATATCCCATACCACAAACAACACGTCTAAATATGTCGAACCATGCATGTGGTGACTGCTTCAAGCCATAGAGCGACTTCCTAAGTTTGCACACTTTCCCAACAGTCTGATCATTCTCAAACCTAGGTGGAATTTCCATATAGACCTCTTCCTGTAAATCACCATGAAGAAATGCATTTTTCACATCTAGTTGGTGAAGGGGCCATCCAAAATTAGTGCACATGAGATCAAAGTTCTAATAGTGCCCATCTTTGCCACGGGTGCAAAGGTCTCATCATAGTCAATCCCATATATTTGACTGTATCCTTTTGCAACCAGTCTTGCTTTGTACCTGTCTATCTTTCCTTCAGGGGTCTGTTTTACAGTGAAGATCCACTTACATCCCACATACTTCTTCCCTTCTGGGAGCAGAGCAAGTTCCCATGTTTTGTTCCTCATGAGAGCATGTAATTCTTCTTCCATAGCCTCCTTCCATCTTGGATTCTGTTTTGCACATCTCCAGTCTTTCGGAATGGACACAGTCTGCAGGGATGCAATGAAGGTTCTATATGCAGGCGACACACGACAGTATGGCATGTAGTTAGCTATATCATACTCAAAGCCAAAGCGAGATGGAGGTTTGCCAGCATTGATTCTATGATCCCTATGTTGTGCAAGGGGTAAATCAACACATTCAAGAGAAGGAGCAGTATTACCCATTTTAGGTAGAGGCGAGGAGCTTGATGGAGAGAGACCTGAGGAGAGATCTAGGACTGGAGATGCAGGTGATTGAGGCTCTGGCTGCATGAATTGCTCCCCCTGATTTTTATACCGCCTTCTTTGATACACTATTACTTGTTTCTCATTAGTCTTCATACCATCTATTCTCACTTCTTTATCTTGATTCCCTCCTGTGTAGTCTCTTGGACAAGGAATTGTCCCAACGACTACCACTTCATTGTCATCATGAACATCATTCCTTTCCTCGGAACCATTAGTCTTTGAAATAGTCTCATCCACAAGAGGTACCAGTGTTGTTGGAATTCTTCCAACAACTGTCTTTTCTTGTTGTTGGCGTTTCGGACCCGAGGGACCCTCAACCGAGCCGACCAGTGAATTTATCGCTGCGTGCCCCTGCCCAGATGGGTTGGCGCAAGATGGAACACAAGAGGAAATGTATTATCTCGCACCGGGGGATGCTCGTAGTAGGGGTTACAAGCGTCGCGAGAGAGAGAGAGCATGTTCGTTTGCTCGTCCCCCCCAAAGGTCCTGGACCTCCCTTTTATAGATGCAAGGAGAGGGTCCAGATGTACAATGGGGGGGTGTAGCTATGCGCTAACGTGTCTGGCAGAGAAGTGCCTGAGCCCTGTGTACATGCCAACGTGGCTGTCGGAGAAGTGCTTGAGCCCTGTGTACGCGATAACGTGGCCGTCGGAGAAGTGCTTGAGCCCTGTGTACATGATAACATGGCCGTCGGAGAAGTGCCTGAGCCCTGTGGAAGCACAGCTGACGGTGCGGCTGGGATCCTGCTGACGTCTCCTTGCTTCCGTAGGGGGCTGAGAACCACCAACGTCATGGACGCACGCGGGGAACCATCATTACCTGTTACCGGGGTGAGCCAGATGGGACGCCGGTCTTGTTCCCTCGTAGCCTGAGCTAGCTAGGGGTAGGGTAATGTTGTATCCCCCGTGGCGCGGTCGATCCGAGCCCAAGGTCGGGCGAGGCGGAGACTTCTCCTGAGGCCGAGGCCGGGGTCGGGCGAGGACGCGATTCCTCCCGAGGCCGAGGCCGAGTCCTGGGGTCGGGCGAGCGGAGACCTCCTCCCGAGGCCGAGGCCTAAGGTCGGGCGAGGCGGAGCTTGCTGTTGCGCCCGAGGCTGAACTCGGCTATTGCCAGTCTTACCCCGGTGGGTGGCACAACAGTCGGAGCGGGGCGAACGACGCTGTTTTTCTGTCAGGTCGGTCAGTGAAAGGGCGAAGTGACTGCGGTCATTTCGACCTTGCCGACTGAGGCGCGCGTGTCAGGATAAGGTGTCAAGCGATCCCCGCATTAAATGTGCATGCGATACGATCGGTTGGTGAGGCGATTTGGCCAAGGTTGCTTCACAACAAAGCCTGCCCGAGCTGGGCTTCGCGCGAGTCGAGGGTGCGCCCACCGCCTGAGGAGGTCCTCGGGCGAGGCGTGAATTCGTCCGGGACTACTGTTCCCGCCCGAGGTCGGGCTCGGGCGAGGCGAGATTGCGTCCCTTGGTAGACGAGGCCTTGACCTGAACCGTGCCCATCAGTCTTTGCGGTTTGTGCTGAGGGTGGTTACCAGCTGTGTTTAGGAGTGTTGGGGCTACCCCTAATTATGGTACCCGACAGTAGCCCCCGAGCCTCGAAGGGAGTGTTGGTACTCGCTTGGAGGCTTTGCCGCATTTTTTGTGAGGGGACCGGCCTTTCTCGGTTACATTTTGTTCCGGTGGGTGCGCGCGAGCGCACCCGCCGAGTGTAGCCCCCGAGGCCTCGGAGGAGTGGTTTGACTCCTCTGAGGTCTTAATGCTTTTCGTAATGCCTCAGCCGGCCTGGTTGTTCCCTCATGCGGCCTTGCCGTAGCCCGGGTGCATGGTCAGGTTCCGAGTTTTTAGGCTGGTTTGTTGACGCTGTCAACAGTTTGGCCGTAGCCGGGTTGCGAGAGCAGCCCTCGAGCCTCTGCACGGAGCGAGAGGACGATCAAGGACTGTCTCGACTTTTATTATACGCCCCTTCGTCGCCTTTCCGCAAGGAGGAAGGGGGGGAAAGCGCCATGTTGCCCTCGGAGGGCGCCGAACATGGTGTTTCCAGTGAGTTGCTAACGGGTGATCCGAGTGGACGCCCGTGCCCCGTTCGATAAGGGTCGGCTAGTGGCCCAGAGGCGCGCTCCAAAAGTACCTGCAGGTGATATGCCGGACCCGGACCCATTCGATAGGGTCCGAGGGCTCGATGCCTCCCTCCGGTGGGATTCCGTTACAAAATCGTTCCTGCTGATCTCGGAAATGTCCTAGGGTACCTCGGGAGCGTAGCCCGAGCCTCGGCCATGTAACGGACGTACCCAGGGTCATCCTTGACTCTGCGTGCTCTGGGGCGGCTGTCGAACCCTTCCGAGGGGCCAGCCTTCGAACCCCTGATCAGTAAAGGGCGCAGAGCCCGTGTGCTCTGGGGCGGCTGTCGAACCCTTTTGAGGGGCCAGCCTTCGAACCCCCTGATCAGTAGGAGGGCTCGGGGGCCTGTTTCCTTCGCTGAGAAGGATACTTTTCGAAATATCCCCTTTCCCGGTCCCTGTAGCAAGAGAGAGAAAGAGGAAGAGGAAAAGGATATGAATTTAAATAGTGTGGCGCACCTTTTTTGACGCGGTCATCATGGCGGAGGTGAAACGACGCCCGCTTCGCCTGCCAAAGGTGTCGCTTGACCTGCCGAGGAGTTAATGCGACGGGACGGGCGACTCGCGGGGCGGCCGCGTGCGCGAGTCGTTCGAGGAACGGAACACGGGCGCGTCGTCTTCATGCCGTGGGAGAGGGCTCTCCTGCCGCTTCAGGAGGGAACGCGAGCCTGCAGGCGATTTGACCGCTGCTTCCGCTCGTCTGTTGCCGCAATTATTGCCGGCCCACTTTTGGCCATATCAACCGCCGTGCCTATCCCTGCGGCTGACTGACCCATGATCGTTGCACTTAATTGGTACTGTTGGGTCACGCGCAGGGCTGCCCCGAGTTGCGGCACTGGTTCCGCAGTCGAGAAGACGCGGCATTGGCGCAAGTGGCGGTGCGGTTTTTTGCACGTAGTAACCGGCGCGCCGGTTACATGACATGTGGGCCTGGGCCTCCATGCTGGACCGCCAGATGCGACGAAGCCGAAAGGGTGCATAATCGTGGTGCGGTTGCACGCCACTTGCATGGCGGTCCGCCCTTTTGATCGCTGGTTTCGGCGAGGATGGAGGAGTGCTTATAACCGCGGGGCGGTTACATACTTCGCGTGCGGCGGTTCGCCTTCTTCGCGTTTCGGGTCAGCCCACATGACGTGTGGGACCCAGCCCCCGCGTCGGAGGGTGAGAACCCTGGAGCACGTCGGTGGAGACTTCGCCCGTGACGCTTGAGGATGCGAGTGGGGAGAGCCGCCTTTAAAAAGGGATCGATCCCCGGGTAGTAGCCATGCCTTCGCTCTCCCCTCATGCATCGCGGCCTTCCACCTTTCGAGCCCCCAGATGGGGAGCACCCGCGTTGCCCTCCTCTTGCTGTTGTTGGAGGAGCACGACCTCGCGGGGGTTGGCGCTCTTCAGCCATCGCTCGGCTTCAAGGATTTTCATCATGCAGCCCGGCTGTAGTCCCTCACCAATGGCCATCCGTAGGGATGACCACCAGCCTTGTGATGGGGAGAAGCAAGCCGGGCTGCGGCCTCTGCCCCGCCCTCAGCTTCAAGGATGTTCATCATCCGGGCTGAGGAGGAGGGCGCACCGAGTTGGGGCCTGCCTCCGCGTAGGCCGGCGACCCGCTTCTTTCTCCGGCATTCGAGGGAGAAGGGCATCCTCCAGCTCTGCGGAGGAGGCGTCCTCCAGCCATGCGGGGGAAGGCGAACTGCTGCTGCCCGGCCAGGGTGCAGCAGTCCGTCCTCCATCCGAGCGACGGTCGTGCCGTGCGTAGGCCGCTGCTGTCGCCGGTGCTGAAGCGGCGGCCGCCGCTGGAGAGGCTTCCCACCGCAGCGGTGGTTGCTTCCGCCGACGAGACCGTCAGTGCCACCTGCGCTCGGGGCCTCCGACTCTTTGGTCTTAATGGCTGGTTCTCGTCCCCGTGAGGGACGCGAACGAGGGCCTTTCAGCAGTAGCGTTTGCCCTGAGGCCATCGCTGCTGCTGTCTAGCCGCCCGAGACGGAGGTCGTTGTCGCGCTGCTGGTGCAGTGGTCGCCGGCGAGCCACCTGGAGTTTGTTATCCCACAGGTCTTCCGGTGTGGAGGTTGTTCATATCTGCGGGAGTGGAACCGGAGTCCCGTTTGTAATGGTACCCTGGGTATGGGTGTTTGTTCTTTGCGGTTGCTGAGGCCTAAACATTTGGGTATTTGAGCGTGAAGTCGTGTTTCTTCCTCATTTCGAGCACTAGGACTTGCCTGTCGGCTAGCGGAACCGCTTAACCGAGCGTGAGTTGCCTTGCGCGGAAGGTGACGAGTGAGGTATCCGTATCCCGGAGGCGTAGGAGTCCCTCGGCTCAATCGGCCTTGCCGCTCAAGGCCTCTCTCGCTCAGCTTTAGGACCTTCGGCCACTCTGCGATGAGCTGAAGCCGGAGGCAGCGGTGTCGGCGTGGACAGAGGCGGAGTCGGCTCGAAAAGAGGCTTCGTCGGCCTGGGAGCATGTGGCTTCCCAGGCCGAGGAGGTGCAGCAACGGCGGCTGGAGCTTGGCCAGGTCGTCCGCGAGCGGGACCAATCCCGGAGTCACGCCGCCGAGGCCGTGAGCCGGGCTGAGGTCCTCGGGGGACAGTTGGCTGAGGCTACGGAGCGGCTAGTCGGGGTGTCTGCTCGGGCCAGAACCCTTGCGGAGAGCCTAGTCGTGAGGGCCCAAGCGCGGTGCTGGCGTCCTCCTTCGAGGTGGAGATCCTTCCGCCCGTGTCGCCGTCTGAGGCTGGGCCAGGTTCCGCCGAGGGTGGAAATGTCGCCGAGGGTGCTGCTGCTCCCCCTACCTATGTCTGAACCTGCAGGAACAATTTGTCTGTAGTATGCGTATGTTTTTTGCGGCCGCTGAGGCCTAAACATCTTATTGTCGTGTTATAAAGTTGTGTTTCCTTTCCTCTTGTTTTGAGTATCAGGACTTGTTCGTCGGTAGCAGAATCACTTATCCGAGTGAGAGTTACTTTTTGCGGAAGGTGATGAGTGAGGTATCCGTATCCCGGAGGCGTAGGAGTCCCTCGGCTCGGTCGGCCTTGCCGCTTACGTGCACTCTCACTCGTTTGCAGGATTCTGTTATCGATATAGTCGAGAAGGCACGAAAGTCATTTTCTACCCGAGCGTTAGGACTTGTTCGGTAGCAGGATCGCTTATCCGAGCATGAGTTACTTTTCGCGGAAGGTGATGAGTGAGGTATCCGTATCCCGGAGGCGTAGGAGTCCCTCGACTCGGTCGGCCTTGCCGTTTACGTGTACTCTCGTCGTTTTTAGGATCCCGTTATCGATATAGTCGAAAGCACGAAAGTCGTTTTCTACCCGAGCGTTTAGGACTTGTTCGATAGCAGAACCGCTTATCCGAGCGTGAGTTACTTTTCGCGGAAGGTGATGAGTGAGGTATCCGTATCCCGGAGGCGTAGGAGTCCCTCGGCTCGGTCGACCTTGCCGCTCAAGGTCCCTCTTGTCGTTTTCAGGGTTCCGTTATCGATATAATCGAAAGTCGTTTTGGTAGAAAACTTTTCCTTTGGTAGAAAACTTTTCCGAGTAAAATTTTGACGCAGGGGGGTTCCCCCCTTCTAGCCCCCGAGGGAGGGTCGGGCTTTGCCGAGGCAAGGCTGATCCTTCCTTGACGGTTAGACTTTATTTACGTATGTAAAGAAAACGAAGGATATGAACGACTTGAAACATCTTAAGGGTAGAAGCGACGTAGCTGTTGGATGTTCCAAGCGTTGCTGTAGACCTCGCCTTGATCGTTGGCCAGCTTGTATGTCCCGGGCTTCAAAATCTTGGCGATGATGAACGGCCCTTCCCAGGGAGGAGTGAGCTTGTGGCGTCCTCGGGCGTCTTGCCGCAGCCGAAGTACCAAGTCTCCCACCTGGAAGCCTCGGGGCCGAACCATTCGGGCGTGGTAGCATCGCAGAAACTGCTGATGCCGCGCCGATTGTAGTAAGGCCACGTCCCGAGCTTCTTCGAGCTGGTCCAGTGAATCTTCTCGGCTGGTCTGGTTGCTTCGGTCGTCGTACGCCTTCGTCCTCGGGGAACCGTATTCTAAGTCCGTGGGTAGGACGGCCTCGGCCCCATAGACTAGAAAGAACGGCGAGAAACCCGTGGCTCGGCTTGGCGTCGTCCTCAGACTCCAGACCACCGAGGGTAGCTCTTTCATCCACCGCTTGCCAAACTTGTTGAGGTCGTTGTAGATCCTCGGTTTAAGTCCCTGCAAAATCATACCGTTGGCACGCTCCACCTGCCCATTCGTCATGGGGTGAGCTACGGCGGTCCAGTCCACACGGATGTGGTGGTCCTCGCAGAAATCCAGGAACCTCTTCCCAGTGAACTGCGTGCCATTGTCGGTGATGATGGAGTTCGGGACCCCAAAGCGATGGATGATGTTCGTGAAGAACGCCACCGCCTGCTTGGACCTGATGCTGGTTAAGGGTCGGACCTCGATCCACTTGGAGAATTTGTCGATGGCGACCAGCAGGTGCGAGAAGCCCCCGGGTGCCTTTTGCAAGGGACCAACGAGGTTCAGACCCCACACGGCAAACGACCAGGTGATGGGTATTGTCTGCAGGGCCTGAGCGGGCAGGTGCGTCTGTCTCGCGTAGAATTGACACCCTTGGCAGGAGCGTACAATCCTAGTGGCATCGGCCACCGCGGTTGGCCAGTAGAAACCTTGTCGGAAAGCGTTTTCGACGAGGGCTCGAGGTGCTGCATGGTGACCGCAAGCCCCCGAGTGTATTTCTTGCAACAGCTCCTGTCCTTGGGCGACGGATATGCATCGTTGGAGAATGCCCGAGGGGCTGCGGTGGTAGAGCTCCTTTTCATCACCCAATAGGACGAACGACTTGGCGCGCCGCGCCAGTCGCCGAGCTTCGGCCTTGTCGAGGGGCATCTCTCCTCGGAGGAGATATTCTAGGAACGGGGCCTGCCAGTTCGGGTTAGGCGTGACCCCATTCCGCTCTCCCTCGACGCGCAGGGCCTCACCCTCGGCGGCCGAGGGTTCCTCGGGCTGGGCCAAGGCCTCCTCGGGCTCGGGCGTGTCATCGATCTTGACGGAGGGTTGATGTACGTCTCTGGAGAAGACGTCCGGGGGAACCGTCGTCCGCCCCGAGGCTATTTTACCCAGCTCATCCGCAGTCTTGTTGTACCTCCGAGCAACATGGTTGAGCTCCAGCCCGTAGAACTTGTCTTCCAGGCGCCGAACTTCGTCGCAGTAGGCCTCCATCTTCCGGTCGCGGCAGTGGGAGTTCTTTCTTCATGACTTGGTCAATGACAAGCTGCGAGTCGCCACGAGCGTCGAGGCGCCGAACCCCTAGCTCGACGGCGATGCGCAGCCCGTTAACCAAAGCCTCATACTCGGCCACGTTGTTTGACGCCGGAAAATGGAGGCGTATCACGTAGCGAAGATGCCTTCCGAGGGGTGAAACGAAGAGCAGGCCAACGCCTGCTCCGGTTTTCATAAGCGACCTGTCGAAGTACATGGTCCAAAGTTCGGCTTGGATCGGAGCTGTCGGCAATTGGGTGTCGACCCATTCAGCCAGGAAATCCGCCAAGGCTTGAGATTTTATGGCCTTCCGAGGAGCGAACGAGAGTGTTTCGCCCATGAGCTCCATTGCCCACTTTGCTATCCTACCCGAGGCCTCTCGGCACTGGATGATCTCCCCCAGGGGGAAGGATGACACCACAGTCACCGGATGAGACTCGAAGTAGTGTCGCAATTTTCGCCGCGTCAGAATTACTGCGTACAACAGCTTCTGAATTTGCGGGTAGCGGATCATGGTCTCGGATAGCACTTCGCTGATGAAGTAGACCGGCCTCTGGACGAGCAGTGCATGTCCTTCTTCTCGTCTGTCGACTACGATCGCGGCGCTGACCACCTGAGTGGTTGCGGCTACGTAGATCAAGAGGGCTTCTCCCGCAGCGGGGGGCACCAAGATGGGCGCATTGGTAAGGAGTGCCTTAAGGTTTCCAAGGGCTTCTTCGGTCTCGGGGGTCCAAGTGAAGCGCTCGGCCTTCCTTAAGAGGCGGTACAAGGGCAATCCTTTCTCGCCGAGGCGCGAGGTGAAGCGGCTCAGAGCCGCAAGGCATCCCATGATCCTCTGTACTCCTTTCAAATCTTTGATCGGTCCCATGTTGGTGATGGCCGCGATTTTCTCCGGGTTGGCCTCGATGCCCCACTCGGAGACGATGAACCCCAGGAGCATGCCTCGGGGGACTCCGAAGACACACTTCTCGGGATTGAGTTTCATGCCTTTCGCTCTCAGACACTTGAATGTCGTTTCAAGGTCAGAGAGAAGGTCAGAGGCTTTTGTCTTCTTGACAACGATGTCATCGACGTAAGCCTCGACCGTTCGGCCGATGTGCTCTCCGAACACGTGGTTCATGCACCTTTGGTATGTCGTACCTGCATTCCTCAAGCCAAATGGCATAGTAATATAACAATACATGCCAAAAGGTGTGATGAAAGAAGTCGCGAGCTGGTCGGACTCTTTCATCTTGATTTGGTGATAACCTGAATAGGCGTCGAGGAATGACAGGGTTTCACACCCAGCAGTGGAGTCCACAATTTGATCGATGCGAGGCAGAGGGTAGGGAACCTTCGGACATGCTTTATTCAACCCAGTGTAGTCGACGCACATCCTCCATTTCTCACCTTTCTTTTTCACAAGCACAGGGTTAGCTAACCATTCGGGATGGAATACCTCTTTGATGAACCCTGCGGCCATTAGCTTGTGGATCTCCTCGCCTATGGCTCTGCGCTTCTCTTCGTCAAAGCGGCGTAGGTGCTGCTTCACGGGTCGGGCTCCAGCTCGGATATCCAGCGAGTGCTCGGCGACATCCCTCGGTATGCCCGGCATGTCCGAGGGACTCCACGCAAAAATTTCGGCATTTGCGCGGAGAAAGTCGACGAGCACTGCTTCCTATTTGGGGTCGAGCTCGGAGCCGATCCTGACTTGCTTGCAGGCGTCATTGCTGGGGTCGAGAGGGACGGACTTAACCGCCTCAGCCGGTTCGAAGTTGCCAGCATGGCGCTTCGCATCTGGCGCCTCCTTGGAGAGGCATTCCAGGTCGGCGATGAGGGCCTCGGACTCGACGATGGCCTCGGCGTACTCCACGCATTCCACGTCGCATTCGTACGCGTGGCGGTACGTGGATCCAACGGTGATGTCTCCGTTGGGGCCTGGCATCTTGAGCTTGAGGTACGTGTAGTTGGGGACGACCATGAACTTGGCGTAGCACGACCTTCCCAACATCACGTGGTAGGTCCCTCGGAACCCGACCACCTCGAACGTGAGGGTTTCCTTCGAAAGTTGGAGGGATTTCCGAAGCAGACGGGCAAATCGAGTTGTCCAAGGGGCAGGACGCGCTTTCCGGGGACGATCCCGTGAAAGGGTGCCGCACCGGCCTGGATCGTGGACAGATTGATCCCCAAGAGCCCGAGGGTCTCGGCGTAGATGATGTTGAGGCTGCTGCCTCCGTCCATGAGGACCTTGGTGAGCCTGGCGTTGCCGATGACGGGGTCGACAACGAGCGGGTACCTTCCTGGGCTCGGCACGCAGTCGGGGTGGTCGCCTTAGTCGAAGGTGATGGGTTTGTCGGACCAGTCTAGGTAGACTGGCGCCGCCACCTTCACCGAGCAGACCTCCCGGCGCTTCCGTGGGTTCCTGTGCTTGGCAGCAGCGACAAGATCTGCGTCAGCGGCGTCGCGCTTCGCTTTTGACTTCTTCTTGGCCTTCTTCTTCGTGCCACGCTGGGCGGACGCCTCGGTGATGTCTTCCTTCTGTCTTCCTTGAGGCTCCTTGTCCTTCCGGAAGATGGCTTCGACCACCTCCTGACCAGAGGCGAACTTGGTGGCGATGTCCATCAATTCGCTCGCCTTGGTGGGGGAGTCTTGCGCCCCAGTTTGCTCACCAGGTCTCGGCAAGTGGTGCTGGCGAGGAACGCCCGATGACATCCGAGTCGGTGATGTTGAGCAACTCGGTGCGCTGCTTCGAAAACCGCCGGATGTACTCTCGCAGGGATTCCCCTGGCTGCTGGCGGCAACTTCGGAGATCCCAGGAGTTCCCAGGGCGTACGTACGTACCTTGGAAGTTTCCAGCGAAGGCCTTGACCAGGTCGTCCCAGTTGGAGATCTGCGCAGGAGGCAGATGCTCCAGCCAGGCCCTGGCGGCGTCGGAGAGGAACAGGGGGAGGTTGCGGATGATGAGGTTGTCGTCGTCCGTTCCTCCCAGCTGGCATGCCAGCCGGTAGTCCGCAAGCCACAACTCCGGCCTTGTTTCCCCCGAGTACTTGGTGATGGTAGTCGAGGCCCGGAACCGGGCCGGGAACGGCGCCCGTCGTATGGCCCGGCTGAAGGCTCGCGGACCTGGTGGTTCGGGCGAGGGGCTCCGGTCCTCCTCACTGTCGTAGCGTCCTCCACGCCTGGGGTGGTAGCCTCGGCGCACCTTCTCTTCGAGGCGGGCTCGACGGTCGCGGCGGTGGTGCTCGTCGCCGAGGTGATCCGGGGCTGCAGGCGTTCCGTCCCGCGTGTGCTTGGTGCGGACCGAGGCCTCCCGCATGAGTCGGGAAGTCATTGCGCGATGCTCCGAGGGGCACCCTTGCCTTCGGGAGGCAGAGCTTTCGGCCCGTCGGACCACTGCGTCTTCCAGGAGACCCTTGCGTTCGCCCTGGATACGTCGCCCCTCGGTGGTGGATGGCTCCGGCATTGCTCGGAGTAGCATTGCCGCTGCAGCAAGATTCTGGCCGACCCCGCTGGAGGCCAGGGGCAGCCTTGCCCTGCATCGTCAACGATACGGCGTTGGACGTCCCAGGCCCGATGACGCGCCTCTCCGATGAGTGCTCGGCCTGCCCTCTCCTGCTCGATGTTTTGCCGGAGCTGCACAAGTTGCCCTGCTTCCTCGTCGAGCTTGGCCTGCATCTCGCGGATTTGCTCGAGCTGTGTGTCCTGACCCCTCGCAGGGACTGGGACCACAGCTAGCTCCCGCTGGATGTCAACGCGAGACGCAGGCCCAGGGGGATCGTCATCCTTCGGCATACCCGAGGTGGTTGCTTTCGTCGTGATCCTCCAGATCGACGTGGAAACATTCGCGACTTGGGCCACAACCCTCGTCGTCAAGGCTGTGGCCATCGTCAGATCAACCAGAGAGGCAGTAGTCACATGCGGTCATGAAGTCTCGCATGGCACTGGGATCATGGAGCCCGGAGAAATCCCAACCGGAGTCGGGATCGTCTTCTTTCTCGGAACCCGGGGGCCCGTACGTTGAGACGACCGTCAGTCGGTCCCAGGTTGACCACATATGGTATCCCGGGAGGTCAGGATATGCCCTAGCGAAAGCGCTCACCGAAGCGGGGTCGCTTGGTGGATCGAAGCTGAATTTAAAAGGGATAGGGTGGAAAACGAACGGTACCTCTTGATCGATGGACGGTGGTGAAGTCGCGTCGGGGGCAGAATGCACCGTCATCTCAGGTACGAGGCTAACGCCCAGCAAGTCTTTCGCGAGAGTGCTGGCGTTATCAGTCCGCTTGGGGTTGGCACGTCGCGGGGAAACGACATCCGTCTTTGTCTCAGGTGCGAGGACAACACCCGACATGTCCCCCGCTGGGGTGCAGGCGTCGTCGACTCGCTCTAGACCGACAGCCGACGAGGTGCCGCCTCCTGCCTGGCCACGGTTGCCCCGTCTCCTCCTGCGGCGAGGAGGGTGGCGGGGCAAACCCGGATGCTGCTCTTCCGCCACAGGGGGAAGACGTCGTCGAGTTCACCGCCGCCGGGCGAGCTGACGACCGTCGTTGTTGTCGTGCTGCAAGGGGAGGAGTATCATGTCGTAGCTGCCGTCGAGGGACATGAACTCGAGACTCCCGAAGCGGAGCACCGTCCCGGGCTGAAGAGGTTGCTGAAGACTACCCATCTGGAACTCAACGGGAAGGTGTGTTAACACGCATCATTCCCCTACCTGGCGCGCCAACTGTCGGCGTTTCGGACCTGGGGGACCCTCAACCGAGCCGACCAGTGAATTTATCGCTGCGTGCCCCTGCCCAGATGGGTTGGCGCAAGATGGAACACAAGGGGAATGTATTATCTCGCACCGGGGGATGCTCGTAGTAGGGGTTACAAGCGTCGCGAGAGAGAGCCTGTTTGTTTGCTCGTCCCCCGCGCGACCCCCCCCCCCCCCCCCCCCCCCGCAGGAAGGCCCCTGGACCTCCCTTTTATGGATGCAAGGAGAGGGTCCAGATGTACAATGGGGGGTGTAGCTATGCGCTAACGTGTGTGGCAGAGAAGTGCCTGAGCCCTGTGTACATGCAACGTGGCTGTCGCAGAAGTGCTTGAGCCCTGTGTACGCGATAACGTGGCCGTCGGAGAAGTGCTTGAGTCATGTGTACACAATAACGTGGCCGTCGGAGAAGTGCTTGAGCCCTGTGGAAGCACAGCTGGCGGTGCGGCTGGGATCCTGCTGACGTTTCCTTGCTTCCGTAGGGGACTGAGAACCACCGACGTCATGGACGCACGCGGGGAACTATCATTACTTGTTACCGGGGTGAGCCAGATGGGACGCCGGTCTTGTTCCCTCGTAGCCTGAGCTAGCTAGGGGTAGGGTAATGATGTATCCCCCGTGGCGCGGTCGATCCGAGCCCAAGGTCAGGCGAGGCGGAGACTTCTCCTGAGGCCGAGGCCGGGGTCGGGCGAGGACGCGATTCCTCCCGAGGCCGAGTCCTGGGGTCGGGCGAGGCGGAGACCTCCTCCCGAGGCCGAGGCCTAAGGTCGGGCGAGGCGGAGCTTCCTGTTGCACCCGAGGCTGAACTCGGCTGTTGTCAGTCTTACCCCGGTGGGTGGCACAGCAGTCGGAGCGGGGCGAGCGGCGTTGTTTTCCTGTCAGGTCGGTCAGTGAAAGGGCGAAGTGACTGCGGTCACTTCGACCTTGCCGACTGAGGCACGCGTGTCAGGATAAGGTGTCAAGCGATCCCCGCATTAAATGTGCATGCGATACGGTCGGTTGGTGAGGCGATTTGGCCAAGGTTGCTTCACAACGAAGCCTGCCCGAGCTGGGCTTCGGGCGAGTCGAGGGTGCGCCCACCGCCTAAGGAGGTCCTCGGGCGAGGCGTGAATTCGTCCGGGACTACTGTTCCCGCCCGAGGCTGGGCTTGGGCGAGACGAGATTGCGTCCCTTGGTAGACGAGGCCTTGACCTGAACCGTGCCCATCAGTCTTTGCGGTTTGTGCTGAGGGTGGTTACCAGCTGTGTTTAGGAGTGTTGGGGGTACCCCTAATTACGGTACCCGACACTTGTGTACTATTCTCTCCTTTAGAGTCACTTCCACCCTCTCTACAATCACTTTCATTGACTGAAGAGAACTCATCAAGGAAGTGATCAAGATCACACTTGTTTGAATAGTATGGTTCAAACTCACGAAAAGTCACATCTATGCTTACAAATAACCTTCTTCTAATAGGGTCCCAACACTTGTATCCCTTTTGTGTAGATGCATAACCAACAAATACACACTTAACAACTTGAGGATCCAATTTACCCACTGAAGGTCGATGGTCGTGCACAAAGCAAACACAACCAAAAACTCTAGGTGGGACTTTAAACTCTCGTTGTTTCAATAGGAGTTCAGCAGGTGATCTCATACCCAAAACCCTAGATGGCATGCGATTGATCAGATATGTAGCTTTCATCACTGCCTCACTCCAGAGATACTTAGACACATTCATTTGAAACATCAGGGACCTTGCCACTTCTAACAGGTGTCGATTCTTCCTCTTGGCCACACCATTCTAAGAAGGTGTATCCAGGACATGTGGTTTGATGAATAATGCCTTGATCTAAAATGAATGAGATAAACTCATTGTTCGCATACTCAGTTCCATTATCAGTGCGAAGGATTTGAATCTTGACATTAAATTGATTAGTGACCAGTTTGTAAAAATCCTTGAAACATCGAAAAACCTCATTCTTGTGCTTCAGCATATATATCCATGTCATGCGAGAATAGCAATCAATAAATGTGACAAACCATTTAAAACCACTCAGATGTAATCGAGCAAGAACCCCAAACATCAGAATGTATTAACATAAATGGATCACTGCTACGAAGTCCAATACTAGGGTAAGTAGATCTGGTATGCTTGGCAAGCTCACATGCATCACACACAAGAGTTCCTTTCTTCATTCCCTTAAGGGCTTGTTTGGGACCAAGTGAAATGAAGAGAATTGAGGGGGCTATAATCCCTTGTTATTCAAAATTGAATAGCAAGGGATTATAGCCCCTAATTCTCTTTGTTCCACTTACTCCCAAACAAGCCCTAAAGGAATCAGGGTACAATTTACTCAAGCTCTCAAAAGATACATGTCCTAATCGATGATGTAGCAGCATGATTTCCCTTTTATTTCCTTCTGTTGTTGCTGACAAAGCTTGCTCCTCTTGACTGATGAACCATAGCCCATTACGCCTGACTCCAGTCCCAATCCTCTTCCCAGTTCTCTTCTCCTGAAAAACACATGATTGTTCATCAAATTTAGCTAGACACTTAAACTGATCAATGATTGAGCTGACAGAAAGGAGATTGACGGGGAATGATGGGACATGCAAAACTAATGATAGACTAATGGATGGTGTAGACTCTATAGACCCTACACCAGAATGAGTTGGGAGGTACCATCAGCAATTTGGACAGTTTCAGGATGAATAGAATGAGAGTATGTTTTAAAAGAATCAATTAGTCCTGTGACATGTCTAGATGCTCCTGAATCTATTATCCAATCTCTATGACTTCTACATGAAGATGCAAGGGCTTGTGCTTGAGTACCTGCGCCCGAATGGGCGTAGTTGGCAAAGTTACCGAAGTGTTGGGTGGATGTAGTTGCCACAGAACCAAGAGGAGTGTTGGTTGGACACTCAGATTCTTTGCCCTTATGCCATTCTTCCCACCGTTTAGCTTGTTCCCCAGTCAGGGTGATTAAGGGGGTGTCTTCAGTAACCGCTACATTGACACGAGAGCCACCACGACCTCTACCCCTGGCACGGCCACCACGCCCCCTTCCATAACCTCCACGACCTCTTCCATAGGTACTACAAGTGGCTCCACGAGTTCCACCACCTCGTTCACCACTGCCACGAGGATGAGGACAATTGTAGCTCAAGTGTCCCTTCTCACCACAATTATAGCAGTCTCTATCATCAGTTGCGGTGTAGGCTGATTTCGCAGGATCATTAGTTGTCATTACCCGGAGCCTGCTTTCCTCATTAATCATTGCTGACACAGCTTCATCCATGGTAGGAAGACTTTCTTGGTGACAAAAGGCATCTCTCCTGCTCTCAAACTCCGGGTCCAAATTCTTTAGAAAGTGAGTTACTCTCCTGACCTCTACCCACTTGTGGACAACCTGTGCATCCTGAGGACAAACCATTTGCAGAGGAGCGTAGTGATCTAGTTCTCCTCACAAGTACTGAATTTCACTAGCATATTTTTCCACTGGTCTCCCTGTCTGTTTCACTGCATCTGCCTTACTTTGGATCTCCATCATCATCATCACATTCCCCTTTCTCGAATACATATTGCTCAAGGTCTTCCAAATTTGTGCAATAGTGCACATGGCTTCGACCATCTTACTTACAGACGAAGACATGGATGCTAACAACCACACCACAATAACTGAGTTGGTGGTATACCAAACCCTCCATTCAGGGCTGAGCCTATCAACAGGTTCAACACAACCCTCTTCTAAATAGTGCTCCACTCATTTACCTTCTAAGAGCACTCACACTCTCCTAGACCAACTCAAGTAATTCTTGCTTCCTTCTAGCTTCACATCATTTGGAACAAGTTCCAATTTTAATTCAGATGAGATAGGCAAAGCCTTGGGGCCAATCATACCTAGTCCCATGAGTTTCTGAATCATACTCCTCATCTCATTTCTCATCTCACGTTTTGTGATTAGTGGATCCTCTTCTTTCTTGTCACCATGAATCATTGTCCTTTTTTCAGTCTCTTCCTCCAACCTTTTTGCTTCAGTCTCCTCTGAAATCATCATCATCGCTGCTTGCAAACACTAAGACGAACCAGGCTTCCTTCCCCTCTCTCAATTAATATGCAGTACCTCCAACCTCACTAGTCGTAGCAACAGCCCGCTCTCTTCGTAATCACCGCCCCCAGACTCATCTGCTGGACTGCCGCTCGGTGGGGCAACACATCTTGGACGGCGGATCTCAAGAGGGCAAGGGAGCAAGCCTTCCTGTGAGACATCGACCTGCTGCTGGGCACGACCTGCTGCTGCCCCTCTTCTCCCGCGCCGCACAAGACTGGTGGCAGCAGCACGCGCCACGATCCTCCTCGACCCTCCGGCCTCTCCTCCCCTTCCTGCACCTGCAGAGAGCGTCGCAAGCTAGCTGCAGAGGAGCGAGACAGCAGGAGGAGGACGAAAGGAAGAAGAGAAGGCGAGCGGCCGAATCCTCCCTCGACCACCACGCGCGCTCTGCCCTTCCCCGCCATCGATCTGCCACCTCCGAGCCTTTCCGCCGATGCCGGATCTGCCGGCCACGTGATGCGCGACTCAGGCGGCGACCAGAGTGTCACGGCCGATACTTAAGCACAACCACGACGGAGGAGACAGGAGGCGGAATGTGGGTGTGTGGTGTATGTAATGTTTGAATTGATTGTAACTGAGTTGGGAGTGGGCCGCGACGGCGGGTGTGAGTGGGCCGGACCGTTTTGGACGCCTATATAGGCTGCCGGGATGTAACAACGAAGGACATCGAAAAAATAATAGAAACCTTTCCAGAATACTGTCATCCTTGTCATCCTGAGTCTTTCTCAGGTACGGCAACGAGCTCACGTCCCGACGACGATCGCCGGTGGCCAGGGGCGTGACAAGTGGTATCAAAGCTCGTCTATCTTTGGGCCCATTTTGGACAGCGAGTTCGCAGATCCCATCGATCGAGTTGGCAAACAGGAGGCAAAGGCGGACGACGGATCTCGATTTGGGTTGCGCAGCAAGTTTGCGTGTAAAATTCCTTGATCAATCCAGTGGACCATTTCCGGCGGCGGGCAGAGCGGGACGCGCTCCCTCGGCGACGCTCTGTGTTGACGTTGACTCCACCTCGAAGACCAGGGTCTTCACGCACAGGTTCATTCGTCGACCCTCAACGTTCGGCGACGCGTCTTCGTTGCTCGGCGACTTTCGTCGGGTGGTCGGCTTGGTGTTTCTGGCAGCGCAACGGAAGCGTGGTGTGGCAGGAGAAACAGTGCCTGCAACCTGTTCGACGAATTGCCTAGGTGTCGTTCACTTGGCTGGGTCTTCGGCGCGGGCTTCATTCTCCATCGACGACTCGTGGCGTCGACAGCGCATCCTCAACGTTCATCGATCTCTGGTGGACGTCCGGTCGGTGGTGTAGGCTGCAGCGACCAGTGAAGTCGACGGTGTGGGCGCAACTTCAGTTCTCGGCCATGGTGACATTTGAACAGAAGGGTGTTGAGCGGTGGGAGAAGAGGATGGAGATGTTGGATCGGTTGGGAAGTAGACTGGAGGTGATGGAGGCAGATCAACTTCGACTCAAGGAGCAGGCGGATCGTGCAGCCGCAGCGGCGAGAAAGGTGGAGGCGATGTTGTCGAAAAAAGATGAAGGGGACACTGGAGTGGTTCAACGCTACCACAGGTTCCGGATTCGTCACTTCAGTCGACCATGGCGAGTTCCTGTATTTTCTACAACCGTCCCTCAAGTCCCATGAGCTCTCAGGTGACCAGAACCTTAAGATCGGTGAGGCAGTCGAGTTCGGCATCATGGGGGACAGGTATGGCTGTCTCAGGGCCTTTGACATTACACCTCTTGGAGGTGGCGTGCTCTCTGGTGGTTTTGACATCTATGCCAGTTGGAACAACAACCTGGGTTGGGTTGTTGAGAACAGCGGCGATGACCATAGTGGCCACAGCTGCGGTCCAGTGCTGCTTGAAAGTATGGACCCTCCGGTATTTGATGAAATGTCTCACCCCTGTAGTGAGGTGGGTGATGCCGTTCCGATGTTCCCTGAAGGTTTAGATTCTTCGGTGTTCGATGAAATGCCGATGGAGTGTGTGATCTGGGATAAGGAATCTGGGCATGAAAGTGGGGTGAATCTGGAAGGGAAGGGTGACCAGGCGCACATCAATTGCGAGCAGGATGTTGTACATGATGCTCTTTGGATGTTGGTTGGAATGTCCCATCAGGCTAGTATACAACCGGTGTTCAATGTAGTGGGTCTTACGGCAGCATGGGATGAGGAGATGCAATCTAAAACTCACATGCATGAAGGTTTACTGAAGCAGCTTGCTCAAGGTGGAGAAGATTTAGAAGAATCAGCTAGCAAGGGTGCTCATGTTGAAGGTGAAGCTAGTTGGCCTGACCCACCGAGTGAGGCAACTGAGGTGATTAAGAATGGTGGAAGCATGGAGGATTTTCTTCCTGCTAGCGCTTGCAGTGTGCTTGGGGGAAGACTGGAGAAGGAACAGAATGCTGAAGGTCGGGTCGCTGTTAGTAAAGTGAAGGAGTTGGTAGAAGGCTTCTCTAGTGGTAGTGTCTCTCGAGACTTTATCAGTAGCAGGGTTGGGCAGATGATATTTGATGAATCTGAAGGGTTGTTGATGAGTGGTCCATATGGAGATTCTGTTCAATACAAGAATGGTGAACCCACAAAACAGTTTGCTGAGTGCGATGGTGTGGGAATCCTCTCTAACTCAAGTATGATAGTTATACACCGAGTCTCAGTCTTTATTACATCATCTGTTGGCATTGGAAACAAGATTCCAGCAGCATTACTGTACAACGTTCGTGATCACTATGGCAGGCAGAACAAAGGCAGCGTGCAACTTGGAATAACTGGATTGACACAATGGTGGCTCAATGCTTTTAGCTCAGGAAACAGTGGTATGGCAGTTCAGTCACAGCCAAACATTCAAAGGAACTCCATGAACAAATTAAGGGGATTATCGATTAGAATGGTGTACGATAAAGGCAAGGAGAATATAGTGGCTGATACATTTTCACAAGGGGGTTCAATTATGGCTACGTATGGTGACCTTGCTGTTCAAATAGATATACCTAAATCTGTTGTGACTAATTCATATGCTCTGGATATGTTGCCAATAGTGACCATCCACAGTCCACATGGGGCTGTGTACTCAGTTCAGTGGGGCAAAGTTAAAAGGCTCCATCAGTTTGGGAAGCAGTGTTTAGTTTCTGAGCAAGCGAAAGAAGAGCAACAGCTATTTGTTGGGTTCTGGCATTTGTTTTCAGTGCTACAGGGGATTTGGGAGGGCCTAAAGTCAGATTTTCTTGAGGATTTTCTCATACCTGAAGGCTGTGATTTTATTATGCTGCTTCAGTGTGTTGCCCAGGATCATCTCCCACGGTGGAAAACCTTGCTGCCATTTGTTGAACTGTGGTACCGCCCTGATAAGAATGCTAGCAGCCCAGAAGCATCAGAACTCTTCAAAGAAGTTGCATATTCTTATAACATCTTGTCAGATCCAGAGAAACAAAGGCAGTATGATAATGCTGATTTTGAGGCATTAGAAAATGAAGGAGTGGATATGGAAATTGAATTGTCCAATCTTGGAACTGTGAACATGTTTGCAGCATTTTTTTTGCAAACTTGGCGTTCCTCTGAAGACCATAATATTTTGTACTGTGCTGGAAAAGGCCATGAATGGTACAGTTACTGTGAGACCACTCCCTGTTGGAACATCAGCTATGGGAAAGGTTGATAAGCAATGTGCTCATTTTTTTTGGCGTACCAATAAATGAAGAACAAGCACGTTCTGGAAGGAAGATAGTCAAAAGACTGGCAAGCTAACATCGGCACGCATGTATTTCTTGCATATTCAGGGATGGTTGTTTGGACTAAAAAAAAGAAATGGCTAGGGCTCAACGGCACTACAATGCAGCAAAGGCTTATTTCTTTTCTATTGCCTTGCTTGGGGACAAGCAAGTTTTGGCGAGGAGGCATATGTCACGGCCGATACCTAAGCACAACCACGACGGAGGAGACAGGAGGCGGAATGTGGGTGTGTGGCTTATGTAATGTTTGAATTGATTGTAACTGAGTTGGGAGTGGGCCGCGACGGTGGGTGTGAGTGGGCCGGACCGTTTTGGACGCCTATATAGGCTGCCGGGATGTAACAACGAAGGACATCGAAAAAATAATAGAAACCTTTCCAGAATACTGTCATCCTTGTCATCCTGAGTCTTTCTCAGGTACGGCAACGAGCTCACGTCCCGACGACGATCGCCGGTGGCCAGGGGCGTGACACAGAGCCTACGGGCAGCGGCGGCGCCAAAACCTAGCTCAGGATACCATGTCGTTTCCTGGGTAATTCTCGTGTGTTGCTCTCCAACACACACACACTTTATATATGCACTTTGCACAAAGGACCCTTACAAATGTTCTAATTTCAACAACACGGAATAGTTTTACTTTTATGTTTTTCTCTTTTCTTTTCATGCTTTGTATATCTATACTCTTACTTCCTTTAATGATGCAATTTCAGTAGGGGCGCTTCCCCTCCTGGTGCATGTATAAAAAAGGTATCCATAGGTCATGGAAAACCTTATAAAGTAAGCTCACATTGCAACCAACGCTTGTTGCAGTATATTCTGACAGGATACATTTCTGTGTATAGTTCGAAGGAAGAGCAGTTTGCTGAAAATTTTACTCCCAATTATACTGTGTGTGCTGCTACTCATGCTTGGAGCCCTTGTCTGGACATGTAAAAGCAGAGGTACAAAGGAAAAAGAACCATCATTTTAAAAAAACAGTGTTATTATGCCAATGTTGAAGGGGAAAAAGATTCGTTGATGTTTTTACTTGCAGGCAAACGGCAAAAGAAGAGAGTTCAAAAGAGAAGGATGCTAGAATACTTGAGTTCTACTGATGACGCTGGGGACAAGAACATAAACTTCCCATTTATTAGCTTTGAAAACATTGTCACAGCAACAGATAATTTCTCTGAATCTAATTTGCTTGGGAAAGGAGGTTTTGGCAAAGTGTACAAGGTACTTGTAAAAAAGTTTGGGATTACCTTGGAACTTACATTGCTGCAAAAAATATGAATATGGATTATGGAATCATGTAGGGAATGTTGGAAGGCACAAAGGAAGTAGCTGTCAAGAGACTTAGCACGGGTTCCGGCCAAGGCAAGGAGGAGTTCAAAAATGAAGTAGTCTTAATTGCAAAGTTGCAGCACAAGAACCTAGTTAAGCTTCTCGGTTGTTGTATTCATGAAGATGAGAAGCTGTTAGTTTATGAGTACTTACCCAACAAAAGCTTGGATTACTTCCTCTTTGGTATTTTGAAATTCCAGTTTTTGATACTGTTAATGATGTCCAACAAATAAATGTCCTATGTGCCTGCTAATATGCCCTGTTTTATTTTATTCTTATTAGCTTCTGCAAGAAAATCAATGCTTCAGTGGCCAACAAGGTTCAAGATAATCCAGGGGGTTGCTAGAGGAATTATGTATCTCCATCATGACTCAAGATTAACTGTAATTCATCGAGATCTAAAAGCAAGCAACATCTTGCTAGATAAGGAGATGAACCCGAAGATATCAGATTTCGGCATGGCTAGGATATTCTCTGGTGATCAGCTCCAAGCAAATACTAACCGAGTTGTAGGGACATAGTAAGTAACTATTGCAGTGCCAACTCTACAGATAGAATTGATTTATTTTATAGTTTTAAAAAAATATGCAATCTTTTTTGGTCAAATGTTTTGCACAGTGGCTACATGTCTCCTGAATATGCAATGAAAGGTGCATTTTCAGTTAAGTCTGACACCTACAGCTTTGGTGTTCTTATATTGGAGATTATAAGTGGATTAAAGATAAGCTCACCATATCTTATCATGGATTTTTCTAACCTTATAACATTTGTAAGTATTGGGAGACGCTCAGAATTTAGAAATATCCACAGGAAAACAGCATGCAAGCTTAATGTGCGATTGTGTCATGTTGCAGGCATGGAACATGTGGAAAGATGGGAAACCAGAAGATTTTCTTGACTCATCTGTAACGGAGAGTTGCTCCCTCGATGAAGTTTCACGATGCATCCATATAGGACTCCTGTGCGCTGAAGACGATCCGAGTTGCAGGCCACTCATGTCAACAGTTGTGTCCATGCTGGAGAACAAAGCAACACCACTTCCAACACCGAAGCAACCTAAAGATTTTGCACTTCGGGACTACAATCCTGGAAACGAAGGTGTCCACAGGGAATTGTCCGTAAATGATACAAGTCTCACTATGGTGGAGGGCCGTTAGATTATTGTTTTTGATACTACGATGGGGGAGCACATAGCCCACCAGAAATATTCATTGGAGACTAGACGTTTAGTCCCTATTTTGTTTATGGGTATTTCTGTTTAGACAAATTTAGTATTAATTTAATCTAGAAAATTTATTATGCAAGAACAATCTATTGGAAAGGTAAAGTTTATTGTGCAATTTATCAATTTAGGTTTAGATTCAGTATCAATTGGAAAGGTAAAGTTTATTATGCAATTTATAACAGAGTACTTATATTTTCATGTATGTGCATTTATAGTATAGTTTTTAGCATGGCTTTTAAAATGGTATGATAGCTTGAATTAAAAACTTGTCATGGTTAAACTTTCTTTTTACTTTCATTTTGGATAAAATATGTTAACCATGAATTATCAAAGTTATATGTTATTGAAGGAAAAAAAACATGTGCATGATCAAGAAAATATGCATTGCCGTGCTTCTTTTTTTTCAAGACTGCTTATGATCCTATAATTATTTTAAGCTTCTGTAATAATTCACCTCTTGCTTGTCTTTAAGATCCTATAATATTTCAATAGAAAATTAGAGGGGAAAAAATGGAAAGAAGAGTCTAAGCTAATCAGCGATGAGAGACAGAAGAGACTAGCATATTTTACTATCCGCATGTCCATTCACGGGCATGGTCGCATCTCGTATCGAACCAATCTGAACCAAAATTTCGTTTTTTTTTTTGTTTTTTACATTTGAAAATTTCGTTATTTAGTATCATAGTCGGTTTTCACTATATACTGAACCAAAATAAAAAAAAACCGAATACCAAACTTTATGAATTCAAAATTTTGACTCTTTGATTATGTGAACTAAACATGCGATGCAATTAAATTGTTATTCATTTATTTGTATGCAATTAAATTGTTATTCATTTATTTGTATGTGATGTATGATATATTGTGAAATATTTATACCTATATAATATTAATTTTTTTTAAAAAAAAAATTGTGTGTAATATGTTGTCTTGTAACTTTCTTGAGTATAGTTTAGTATTCGGTTTTTACCGAAAACCCGAAGTAAAAAAGAAACCGAATTTATTGGTTTTTTTATTTTCTAGAAAACTGATCGGTTGAAAACCAAAGTTTTTTAAAACAAAAAACCGAACCTAAGTTTAAAAAAAATAATTCCCAGCCCTACTTGTTCCATGATCGAGGAGCCCCTATTTTAACTTTTTACTGAAAATATTGTTTTGAAAAGGAAATAAAATCGTCGATGGTGCAACTGGAGCGCCCTGTGTGTGCTGTAGGCTGTAGCTTTCGCATACAGCTGCTCACATGCTTTGGCCTCCAGGGCAGTGCAGCGCATGCCTGGACTGAATAGACAGCAGGTGCCTGCTGGCTGCTGCCTGCCTTCACAGTGGTAACAACGCTTGCATTTCACTTGTGGTCAATGAATTAGCACCTGGCTGCTAAGCTGGATTGCCGTGGGTCACGGGGTCAGTGGTCACAGCTCACTGTCCGAGACAGTAACTGAAACCAGGTTGAGACAGTAACCATTGCCGTCGCCAGTGGGGAGGCTAGCTAGTCACGGGCTCCACCGACGACGACAGCTAGCCCGTCACGTCAGACGACCTAGCTCGCTTCGCTTTTCAGAAGAATCAAAACGAGGACTGGTGTTTTGTTTTATATCTTGTATTATTAGTACCACAAATAATTGCATAGCACGTAGGTTGGTGACCTAGACTTTTCAGCGAGCGTGACGAATTCGTATGAGTCCAGCGGAGACGCTGACGGTCTCCTGCATGGTGCCGGCGGAGCGGATATATTGGTCGTCCGCTATGGTGGAAAACAAGCACTGTGGGTCCATGAACTGAAAAATACAGCCTTCAGTTTTGAAGCTTCCCTGTCTCCCAATTCATTTACGTACATACTTACTACCACTGAAATCGAAGAGTGACACCTCATTCTCATTGTTTGTAGACGCAAACATTACAAATCGGCCTTGAAGAAGTGAGAACATAGCTCAGTTACATGTTCAAGATATATAATTCAGAGGGCTCTAGCACAATACATACTACAAGTATATAGGATGAACTATATGATGAATATGTATAGAGCATAACTATACTAGTTGCCCACATATATATAGCATGAACTAGAAACATATATATATAGCACATCGATCAGACGATATCTACTCCAGTTCTACTTTCCGTTTTCATCTGCCACCTGGATGCATGAGCTGCGAGAAGACGCTGCTCGGGGTCAGCTCGTCCGACTCCACGCTGGCGAGGCTCCGTCCCATCATGCTCAAAGTCGTCGTCGACGACGTGGTGGTGGTCGTGGTCGTACTGTCCGTCGGCGGCTCGTCCGAGTGAAGCCTGGAGACGATAAGCGGCGACGACCTGTTCGAGGACGACGCCGTCGTTCCGTCGGTGACCACGACGCTGCCGCTGTCCTCCGCGCTCCCCTGCAGCTGCAGCGCGAACTCGAGGTTCCAGAGCACGTCGGCCATGGACGGCCTGTCGACGCTGCGGTCCGCCACGCACTTCTCCGCGGTCTCCGCGAACTTGAGGAAGCACTGCGGGGAGACCTGCCCCTGCAGGTGCGGGTCGATGATCTGCCCGAGCACGCCCTTCCTCTGGCAGTGCAGCGCCCAGTCGGCCAGGCTCACCTGCTCCTTGGGGAGCGAGGGGCTCAGGGCGGGCCGCGCGCACAGGACCTCCAACAGCACGACCCCGAACGAGTAGACGTCCGACTTCTCCGTCAGCTGCTGCCGCCGGAAGTACTCCGGGTCGAGGTACCCGAAGCTGCCCTTCACCACCGTGCTCACGTGGGTGTTGTCGACGTTGGGACCCGTCTTGGACAGCCCGAAGTCCGAAACCTTGGCGACCAGCTTGTCGTCCAGCAGGATGTTGGTGGTCTTCACGTCCCTGTGTATGATGGTGTGCTTCGCGCCTGTGTGCAGGTAGTGCAGCCCCCGCGCCGCGCCGATGCATATCTCCAGCCGCTTCTTCCAGGACAGCGCCGCCCTCTTGGTGTTGTACAGGTGCTCCCTCAGAGTCCCGTTCGCCATGTAGTCGTACACTAGAATCAGCTCATTCATGTCGTCGCAGTACCCGATCAGCGACACGAGGTGCCGGTGCCGGAGCTTCGACAGCATCTCGATCTCCGTCTGGAACTCGTGGACGCCCTGCTCAGACGTCGGGTTCCCGCGCTTGATCGCCACCATCGTGCCACTGTCTATCTCTCCAAGGTACACGTTTCCAAAGCCGCCTTTACCGAGGAGCGAGGCTTGGTCGAAGTTCTTGGTGGCCGCCTGGATCTCGCCAAACGAGAAATGGCGGCAGAGGTTGGATGGCAACGTTGATGTACGGCTCCCTGTGGTCGCTGTCTTCCCTGAGGTGTTCGACCGTGACTTGCTGTAGTCAGTGAGAGGAGTCCAGTGGCCATCATCGGGTTTCCTAGACTCCTTATTTGCTGCCTCCTTTCTTCTGCAGACGATGCACGCACCAAAGGCAGCAATGAGTAGCACAGCAAAACCACCAACAGCTCCACCAATGGCTGCCGGTGCCGGCGCAGCACCTTTCCTTCTCACACTAGGCTCCCCATTCCCGTTGTTAGGCTGAACAGATGGAAGGGGAGGGTTGAGCCCATTAAGACTGTTGTTTCCGTAATTCTGCAGCTTGAAGACCTCCAGGCCGTTGAGTATTGCGTCGAAGTACTCGGGCCTCGTCGTAAGATCCGGGTGGAGGGCAACCCATAGGTACGTCTGACCAGAACCAGCCGTGACGGTGACGTAGTCCGTGTACACCGTCCTGCCGATTCCTCCGCTGAACGCGATGACATCCATCTCCTGCTGCGCTGTCTGGTTGTTGATGTAGATGAAGAACGACCTCTGGTTGACCTTTGTGATCGGATACTGGATCTCACAGAAATGGAACCTCAGGAGGTAGTAGAACCCGGCATCAACGGGTAGAATCCATGTGAGATTGTAGTTCAGGTTGATCTGGGCATTTGGTCCCATAGAGCGAGCAGTTGCATAGACATCAACCGGTGCAGTGTAGTTTGGCACAGTGGGTGTGTAACTGATGGTAAGATTGTTGTCTTTCCCAAAAGCCACCCCAAAACCAGCAGCATATATGTAAGGGACGTCAGTATCCCATGAACGATAGAAGTCAGTATCTCCTCCTGGTGAGATGGTCTGGCCTCCAACGTTAAGCCGGTACATTGTTTCGAACCCCGTTCCAGCAAGAATAGGGAACGGATCCGGGTTGCCCCCATTGGATAGTGTTGGTGTCGGTGTCGTGAAGAGGTCAGGCGTGGGCACGATCTCGATCCCGTTGATGAACGCGTACGAGCCATTGTGGTGTGTGGATGGAGAGAAAGTGAGGTCTAGGCTGCCTTCAGTGACGTTTACGGAGTACTCACGGACAAAGAAGGCAACACCAAGTGATAGAGAGGTTTGGGAGGCGTTGAAGCTCTGTAAAAGGGTCAGGTTGGCTGCTGTGACGCCGAAGTAAGCATCTGCAGGAGCATGGTTACCACCATAGATGGTGGGATAGAAGTAGAGGCGCACGAACATGCGGCCAGGAGTAACAGGAAAGGAGTAGGTGTAGTTTGAGGTGAAGATGCGAGCAGTCATGTAAGGCGTAGGGGATGGCAGTGAAGGGTCCTGGGATGAAGCAGTGGCTGCGACTCCATTCAGTGAAGGCGCGAACTTGGAGCTGGCGTCGCTGTCCCAACTCCGGCCATCAGCGTCTGTGCTCGTCGAGCTTGATGCCCCACAGTCCAAGCGTATCTGGCCAGAGCCGGTGGCGCTGCTGCCAACCGCAGCGGCGGATGAGAAGATGCAGAGCAGTGTGAGGCATCCGAGGATGCCTGACGAGGCTGGGTGTGCCATCTGGTTGTTGGTACAGCAGCTTTGCTACGAGAGAAGATGGCTGCCTGGCTCTAGGAACATCTCCGGCTTAGCAGAACATTGGGTCTTTTCTGATTTCTCTCTGTGGTTTTGGGGCAAGAAAGAATCTGGCAAATTGCTGGGTGGTCGGGACAGCAGTCTTTCAGTCTTGGTTCTTCACTGAAAAAGGCATATGCACAGATCCTGCCGTAAGAACAGAGAAGAAATCCAAGTTAGTTCCTATCCTCCAGAGAAAATGATCAAACTAAAGATGGACAGCTATAGACTGACTCAGGGCGGATATGTAAACCCTGACACCTCAGAAGGAAATATAACACATGTACTGGAATGACTAGGAGAAATAACACTAATAATCCTTCCAAGATACGTAATTATCAGGTACCATTTATTTCCTCGCGACTCGCAAAAGTAAGATAGTAAAGTAGCAACATTTTGTGTCAGGAGGAAGTAGTAATAAATTTGCAGAAGAAAAAGAAAGAAATCAGAGCAAGGGGGAGAAAAGAGCAGCAACTACAGCTCCACCAGATCGATCACTTGCTCCGACGAAAGAAAGAAAGAAAGGGCTAAATTAAGCCGTTCAGGTATACAAGGTGCATAAAGCCTAGCGCTATATCAGCCGCGGATTAGAATTTTGTTTTTGCCTAAAGTAAGACCACGTACCTCTGCATAAACAGTAACCTAAATCCCGAACTAAAAAAAATAACCGGACACCGCAAGATCCGTAGAGACAAGTAACCCAAGTCTGGGGATCCCCCCCCGCCCACGGGCCACGGGGCCGAATATGGCGGCAAGGAAGGAACTTGTGGAAACCTTGAAATCCAAGAGCAGCAGCACAGAGCCCGGGCAAAGAGAGCAGGACCGAGAAATAGGGAGGAACACGAGGAGATAGAACCAGTTACCTAGCCAATACGCAGGCAGGACGGACGCTTGCAGCAAGCTTGAGAAGTGGTGGAGGGCGGCCGAACCAGCGGGGTGAGCAAGCTGCCGCTGCCGCTGCGTGTTTGGTGGCGAGACGAGTGTGAGGCGACGAGGAAGGAAGGAATTGAGCGAATGTTTGGCTCGCTCGTAGTGCTAGATAGATATTATATAATATAATGGGGTTTGGGCGTTCGGCACTTTGTGCGCGTGGGAGTTGATTGCTAGTGGGAAAAATGTTGATAGAAAGAAAGAAAGAAAGAGTGGAGGCCAGCAGTCCGGGCTGCCGGGGACAACGGGCAACGACCGTGGAGCCAGTTTGGCTTGGTCTCGCTTGGCAAAGAAAAAAAAAAATCGTGATGGTGCAGGGGTGAATGGAGAAGAGGGGGAAAAAACGGGGTTTCGGCATCGCGCTTCACACAATCAAACAGCATAGCAAAGGCGCAATAGCTAGACAGGTGATACAATCTTACAAGCAAGACACACAAATGATAGTAAGAGAAACTTTTTTTTTTAAAAAAAACATCATTTTTCAAAACAATTCTCTCACCTCTCCTTGATTTTTTTTTTAAAATCCTCCCACGTCTATTTATATGTGTCTTGGTTGCACCAATACGTTGTCTTCTTATTTTGCCACCGTTAGAGTTGCTATAATATCTGTGTCGGTCAAGTTTCCAGGTTTAACTAAATTTATAGAAAATGTTAGCAATATTTGTATTTCTTAATAAGTTTATCATCAAAATAAACTTTAAAATCTCTCAAATGATATTATTATATACTATAAATATTAATATCTTTTATATATCTAACCAAAATTAGATATAGTTGACTTCTCCAACAGCGATAACAATAGCTATTCTGGAACGAACGAGGGAAGTACGTCTAGAATTCTAGATATACTGTAAAATAAATATATATAGGAAAAAATCAATGTGTCTTATATTGAAACTTAGAGAGTATATATGTAAGCGTAAAGCACATTTTCGGTCCTTAAATTTGTAGTGTTGTGTCAGTCCGGTTCATAAACTTTTAAAGTGTGTCTATTAAAATACTAATCATTATTTTGGATCACAATTAAATCTAAAAGATGCCATACCCGGATTTAAGGGACAAAGCCGGGTGTATCTTATATATGCGCCAAAGATGACAAGTTGACAACACATATAATAACAGAGTGTATAGAAATAAATGTCACAATATAATCAGAATATTTATTATATAGCGTAAGTCTTACAAAATAAAAGATAAATATGGATCGAACTAAAGTCCATCCTTGGCGCCAATAAGTCAACTAGGAGATGCCACCTAGATCAAATCGAATTCCTCGTTGTGTGGCTCTTCTTGAACCACCTGATCTCCTCTTGAACCACCTGATATTCTCCTGGGAGATGTGAGACAGCAAGGGTGAGCTCACACATGTTCATCGCTCAACAAGTTGTGGGGAATAATTGTAAAGCCCAAAATTGGTAGAAAAAAAAATGATGATGAGGAGTTCTTTACTAAAACACAAATAAACCATTGCCTCATATTGGACTTTTGGTTTGTGCATTTAAAACAATAATAATATTAATAGAAATACATTAATGTTCACATTTGGATTTAAGCCCTAATTTGCAAATTAGAATTTGGAGAAGGAGGAGGATTATACAAAGTAGAGGAAAATAAATGTATGAAAGAATATATTTTGTCCCCACTAATATTTTAATTTAAGAACTTAACTCAGTTAAGAAGCTCACAAACAAGTTTGAATTCAAATTAATATTAAAAACTTGAATTTGTGAAAGAGGGGAGAAAGGAAATTTTGATAAAGTTATTCTTTTCTTCCATATTTACACAATATAGAGAATAATAAATAAATAATTTCAGTGCAGGCAATAGAATAATTAGAATTTGATTTGATGTTTGAAATCTGGAAATTAAAAACCATAATTTGAATTTAGTTTGAGTTTTGATTTGGAAATAAAACAGAAAATAAAAAGAAAATAGAAAAGAAAACACAAGAAGCCACTTGGGCCGATTCCCTCTGCCGCGGCCCAAATTCCTTTCCATTCCTGGCCTGCTCTCTCGCGCCCACTATGCATGTGCGGCTGACTGTGGGACCGCTTGGTCGGCAAGCCCCGCGCGCGCCTGAGCCAAATGCCTCACTGGATCATGGACCCGCCCCGTCAGCCACTCCCTTCGCCGCTGGAGACTGTCTCGTGGGGCCCAATCATCAGTTCCTTCACCCCATCTCTATCGCGAAGCTCGTAACAGAAATCGCCGCGTTCCCTGGGTGTATCGCGGGAGGCCGGTGCGACCTCGCCGGAATCCTCGGGTGGCTTCGGACCCTTGGGGGAGTATAAAAATGCTCCCACCGACCCTGCCTTGCTTCCATCCTTCGAAGCCGAGAACCCATCTAGATCGAGCAGAGAGAAAAGAGAAGTCGCGAGGTAGAAGAAGGGTGCCGCCGTGGGTGATTCTCGCCGTGGCTGTCGGTCCGGCCAAGGGGACCCACTCGGGGGAAAGCGCGGAGCTCAAGAAGGTTGTGTGGGGGATCCGTGGACGAAATAGACCACCGAGCTCACCGGAATTCCTCACCGACGTTCGTGCGCCGCCGCGGGTCCGCTCTTCTCCGTGGCCAGCGTCCTCCATTGCCCTCCAGCTGTGGTGAGTGTCTCCATCATATTCGAATTCCCCTTCTCGTTGCGAATCGTGGCCCTAATTTGTGTAGGGAGCATCGTGGCCCCGATCCGTCGTGCTCCGACGAGGTTCCGCCGTGTTGGGGCGGCGGCGCGGCCGTGTTTGGGGACGGGGAGAGAAGACGTGCTCGCCGCCGTCAGATTCTCTTTGGACGGCGCAGATTAGAGTAATCAGCGTACCGCTTCGGGTGGGATCGTGCGCCGTCCGATCTTGATCGGTCGGTAGCAAATCAATATGGAGTATTTAAATCTGAGACGTAGATGTTCTATTGTGCGGTGCGGATTGAGTACCGTTTCGCTCGGTGGATCGATCTAATCGGGGCCGTTCATTTGCGATCGGGCGATCAGAAACCTTTCATACCCCTTCGCGAGTTAGATTAGCAAAAGAGCCCCTCGGTTTTGTTATAATAAACCCGCCATCCTAGTGACTGTGCGCTGTGTCTTAGAAAATTTTACCCGAGCCCCCTACGCTTTGCAGTAATTAAGGCCCAGTCCAGAACTCGTTTAAATTGAATAAATAAAATAGAAAATAGATTTTTAATATGAAAATAATTGCTAGAACTTAGATAATTCATAGAAAATTTATTTTAGCTCCAAATGGAACCATTCCAGTTTCTAAAATTTTGTAATAATATTCTTCATCATTTAGTGTCTCTGTTTTGACATGAACTCTGTCAGAAAATTTATTTATCATTTAATCATATTTTAATCACATTAAACCTTTAAAAATTCATAACTTAAAATCTATAACTCCAAAATTAATGATTCCTGTTCCTATGATCTTATTTTAATATGTATATTAATAATGTGTATTTTGTTCTTATGTTTGGTGTAATGTTAATTTTGCCTATACCATGTTTGTTTGAATTGCTACGACTAGCAGTGAGGTCACAAGTCACCTGAAGATCATCCTGGTACCTGGAATCTCAAGACCCAGGCAAGTTGTGCCCTTGATCACTTCTTTTTACCCAGCCATGTTCTGATTAATCATAATGATCTGCATAGGTTAATTTTGATGGGACCCAATAGGTTACCCTAGTTTGATTATCTTTATACCTTGTTTACCACTGAACCTTTTTGGGTAGTACTTGCTAGTGCTTTATGTGGTTTTGGGTATGAAGATACAATATTCATGATCATACTTTTATTATCAGTTGTTATTTACTGTTCATGTTAAGATCATTATGTTAATTGGAACATGGAGAACCACCCGGGAAAACAGTGCTACCACAAGGGAGGAATGGGACCCCTTGGCTGATTAATTAGGAAAGCTAGTGGAAGACTACCTTACCCGAAAGGGGCAAGGGCAGTAGGGGAGTGGTCAGTGTAGGGAGGCCCTCGGGAGGATTTTGCTGCGATGGCGGTCCTGCAAGGGATTCCTGCATTGGAACTTCCTATAAACTGTAGCGGGTTTTCGGAAGCTAGTGGAACTTTGTAAAGGCCTCGTAGTGGATCCCTAGCCATTCACCTCGGAAGTGTCTAAGGGCCTTGCAAACCCTGGCGACATGGGATACACGACTTGTGGGTAAAGATGCGCAACCTCTGCAGAGTGTAAAACTGGTATACTAGCCGTGCTCACGGTCATGAGCAGCTCGGACACTCACATGATTAAATTATGGAACTTAAACTCAATTTGTCATATGCATTGCATCGCAGGTGGTGTTGTTACTTCTGTTCTACCATTTAATTGGGTTGGTATTTACTTATACTTAGTAATTGCTAATAAAATTTTGACCAACTTTAAAAGCAATGCTCAGCTTCAAACCATCTCCTTTGGTAAGCCTTACACTTCACGTGAGCTCCCACCTTTGGCGAGTTCATGCACATTATTCCCCACAACTTGTTGAGCGATGAACGTATGTGAGCTCACTCTTGCTGTCTCACACACCCCACAGGTCAAGGACAGGTACCGCAGGATGAAGCGCTTGGAGGATGCTGCGGTGTGTTCGTGAGAGGTCTAGGCCGTCGTCTCCCAGTCAACTTTGGGTTGCTGGACCGTTGTCTCCTTATAATGTAATTATTTATTTTGTATAGAACTCCTGTTATATATAAAGATGTGACATTCGATCCTGTGCCACTATACATCATATGTGTGAGACTTGGTCCCAGCATACCTGGTGTTTATGTTCGCGCCCGGGTTTTGGACCCCTAAAATCCGGGTGTGACAGAAGTGGTATCAGAGGAATGTTGACTGTAGGACGAAACCTAGATAGAACTGGACAACCATTCTTTACTTATGCTACTCTGATTCTTTCTAAACTTTTCTTAATCTTTTCTCATCTAATTCCGCTTTACTCTGATTATTCTTATCTTTTCTTTCTAAAGACAAATGTGGATTTCACACTTTGAAATCCTGTGACTGAAGTGACCTTTAGGAATAGGAGACCTAATCTTAGGAACAAAAACAAAACTATTTTTTTTATATATATCTATGCACTTGAATGTTTGTTCTTATGATACTTGCCTGATTTGGATCTTTGATTGAGTGTGATGAGTTGTGGAGTAATGTCCACAATTACATCTACATATACGTATAGGCATAAATATAAATAAATAAATCATAAGATGACTATACAAACTAAGAATGTCCCCCATTAAAAGTATACCTAGCCTAATAGCTCCATCTTGTCTTGAAAGATTCTTTCTTATCTTAATAGACTCATCTTATCTTGAAAAGATTTTATCTTATCCTAATAGATCTAACTGACCTCAAAAGATTTTACCTTGCCCTAATTAGCATATTGATCCCACTCTAGAATAACGACCATGTGATAATCCAAAATTTACTTAGATCTTAACCGGTCTAATCTAGTGATATCCAACCTAAACTCGATTTTACCTAATCTATTATGATCTAATCCAGAGTAAGTTACTTAATGTTGGTACAAGAGATAAAATCCATACCCCTCATGCACTTAAAAATAAATTAGTGCCTTAAACCCACTCAGCCACATGCATAAGATCTGATCTAACCAATAGAGCCATGATGAATGGTATAACCTTTCTATTCCCACCTAACAACAAACAAACTTGTAGCCTACATTTTGTAGTCTATCTCACCCATACATATCCCTCATCTTGACAGATTCTATCCTACCCTTGGATAATCACCTTATACAACTGGTTACCCCAATCTGGACGTAAAACAAAGATTAAGCCCTACTAAAGAATCTTCAGATTATAACCAGCTACTAGCTTATTCATTCCGCTTATTGAATAATTTCCTTTGCAAAACTATTACCATATGCTTCTAACTTTCATGGTCAATACCAGGAAAGGAAAGATTATCACGTAACAGCAAACAGAAATGAATCCTCCAAATCCTCCACCTGTTGAAATCGATCAAGTGGTTGCTGCCCAAAGACTGGTAATACAACAATTAACAGACCTGGTGACCGAGATGCAAAATCAGATAAGACAAGAACGCGAGGAAATACGTCAGGTCCGCCAAGAATAAGGCAAGCACGGTTGGAGAGACAACAACAACAACAACCTCCACCACCACCACCAGCTCCACCAAGCTACATAGATATAAATTATGATGATTTGTAAGATCTAGATGTTACTTTAGTTAGTAGATGATATGATATTATTTTAGAAGGAACAATAAGGTCTATTGACCCTATGTTTTGTTAAAGAATTATACCTCATGCTGAGATTTCTTTGTTTGTGCATATGTTCCGAGAACAATATGAGTATACATCCCTTTTCTTACAAATCTCGAGGACGAGATTATTTTTAAGGGGGGTAGGATTTGTAAAGCCCAAAATTGGTAGAAAAAAAATGATGATGAGGAGTTCTTTACTAAAACACAAATAAACCATTGCCTCATATTGGACTTTTGGTTTGTGCATTTAAAACAATAATAATATTAATAGAAATACATTAATGTTCACATTTGGATTTAAGCCCTAATTTGCAAATTAGAATTTGGAGAAGGAGGAGGATTATACAAAGTAGAGGAAAATAAATGTATGAAAGAATATATTTTGTCCCCACTAATATTTTAATTTAAGAACTTAACTCAGTTAAGAAGCTCACAAACAAGTTTGAATTCAAATTAATATTAAAAACTTGAATTTGTGAAAGAGGGGAGAAAGGAAATTTTGATAAAGTTATTCTTTTCTTCCATATTTACACAATATAGAGAATAATAAATAAATAATTTCAGTGCAGGCAATAGAATAATTAGAATTTGATTTGATGTTTGAAATCTGGAAATTAAAAACCATAATTTGAATTTAGTTTGAGTTTTGATTTGGAAATAAAACAGAAAATAAAAAGAAAATAGAAAAGAAAACACAAGAAGCCACTTGGGCCGATTCCCTCTGCCGCGGCCCAAATTCCTTTCCATTCCTGGCCTGCTCTCTCGCGCCCACTATGCATGTGCGGCTGACTGTGGGACCGCTTGGTCGGCAAGCCCCCCGCGTGCCTGAGCCAAATGCCTCACTGGATCGTGGACCCGCCCCGTCAGCCACTCCCTTCGCCGCTGGAGACTGTCTCGTGGGGCCCAATCGTCAGTTCCTTCACCCCATCTCTATCGCGAAGCTCGTAACAGAAATCGCCGCGTTCCCTGGGTGTATCGCGGGAGGCCGGTGCGACCTCGCCGGAATCCTCGGGTGGCTTCGGACCCTTGGGGGAGTATAAAAATGCTCCCACCGACCCTGCCTTGCTTCCATCCTTCGAAGCCGAGAACCCATCTAGATCGAGCAGAGAGAAAAGAGAAGTCGCGAGGTAGAAGAAGGGTGCCGCCGTGGGTGATTCTCGCCGTGGCTGTCGGTCCGGCCAAGGGGACCCACTCGGGGGAAAGCGCGGAGCTCAAGAAGGTTGTGTGGGGGATCCGTGGACGAAATAGACCACCGAGCTCACCGGAATTCCTCACCGACGTTCGTGCGCCGCCGCGGGTCCGCTCTTCTCCGTGGCCAGCGTCCTCCATTGCCCTCCAGCTGTGGTGAGTGTCTCCATCATATTCGAATTCCCCTTCTCGTTGCGAATCGTGGCCCTAATTTGTGTAGGGAGCATCGTGGCCCCGATCCGTCGTGCTCCGACGAGGTTCCGCCGTGTTGGGGCGGCGGCGCGGCCGTGTTTGGGGACGGGGAGAGAAGACGTGCTCGCCGCCGTCAGATTCTCTTTGGACGGCGCAGATTAGAGTAATCAGCGTACCGCTTCGGGTGGGATCGTGCGCCGTCCGATCTTGATCGGTCGGTAGCAAATCAATATGGAGTATTTAAATCTGAGACGTAGATGTTCTATTGTGCGGTGCGGATTGAGTACCGTTTCGCTCGGTGGATCGATCTAATCGGGGCCGTTCATTTGCGATCGGGCGATCAGAAACCTTTCATACCCCTTCGCGAGTTAGATTAGCAAAAGAGCCCCTCGGTTTTGTTATAATAAACCCGCCATCCTAGTGACTGTGCGCTGTGTCTTAGAAAATTTTACCCGAGCCCCCTACGCTTTGCAGTAATTAAGGCCCAGTCCAGAACTCGTTTAAATTGAATAAATAAAATAGAAAATAGATTTTTAATATGAAAATAATTGCTAGAACTTAGATAATTCATAGAAAATTTATTTTAGCTCCAAATGGAACCATTCCAGTTTCTAAAATTTTGTAATAATATTCTTCATCATTTAGTGTCTCTGTTTTGACATGAACTCTGTCAGAAAATTTATTTATCATTTAATCATATTTTAATCACATTAAACCTTTGAAAATTCATAACTTAAAATCTATAACTCCAAAATTAATGATTCCTGTTCCTATGATCTTATTTTAATATGTATATTAATAATGTGTATTTTGTTCTTATGTTTGGTGTAATGTTAATTTTGCCTATACCATGTTTGTTTGAATTGCTACGACTAGCAGTGAGGTCACAAGTCACCTGAAGATCATCCTGGTACCTGGAATCTCAAGACCCAGGCAAGTTGTGCCCTTGATCACTTCTTTTTACCCAGCCATGTTCTGATTAATCATAATGATCTGCATAGGTTAATTTTGATGGGACCCAATAGGTTACCCTAGTTTGATTATCTTTATACCTTGTTTACCACTGAACCTTTTTGGGTAGTACTTGCTAGTGCTTTATGTGGTTTTGGGTATGAAGATACAATATTCATGATCATACTTTTATTATCAGTTGTTATTTACTGTTCATGTTAAGATCATTATGTTAATTGGAACATGGAGAACCACCCGGGAAAACAGTGCTACCACAAGGGAGGAATGGGACCCCTTGGCTGATTAATTAGGAAAGCTAGTGGAAGACTACCTTACCCGAAAGGGGCAAGGGCAGTAGGGGAGTGGTCAGTGTAGGGAGGCCCTCGGGAGGATTTTGCTGCGATGGCGGTCCTGCAAGGGATTCCTGCATTGGAACTTCCTATAAACTGTAGCGGGTTTTCGGAAGCTAGTGGAACTTTGTAAAGGCCTCGTAGTGGATCCCTAGCCATTCACCTCGGAAGTGTCTAAGGGCCTTGCAAACCCTGGCGACATGGGATACACGACTTGTGGGTAAAGATGCGCAACCTCTGCAGAGTGTAAAACTGGTATACTAGCCGTGCTCACGGTCATGAGCAGCTCGGACACTCACATGATTAAATTATGGAACTTAAACTCAATTTGTCATATGCATTGCATCGCAGGTGGTGTTGTTACTTCTGTTCTACCATTTAATTGGGTTGGTATTTACTTATACTTAGTAATTGCTAATAAAATTTTGACCAACTTTAAAAGCAATGCTCAGCTTCAAACCATCTCCTTTGGTAAGCCTTACACTTCACGTGAGCTCCCACCTTTGGCGAGTTCATGCACATTATTCCCCACAACTTGTTGAGCGATGAACGTATGTGAGCTCACTCTTGCTGTCTCACACACCCCACAGGTCAAGGACAGGTACCGCAGGATGAAGCGCTTGGAGGATGCTGCGGTGTGTTCGTGAGAGGTCTAGGCCGTCGTCTCCCAGTCAACTTTGGGTTGCTGGACCGTTGTCTCCTTATAATGTAATTATTTATTTTGTATAGAACTCCTGTTATATATAAAGATGTGACATTCGATCCTGTGCCACTATACATCATATGTGTGAGACTTGGTCCCAGCATACCTGGTGTTTATGTTCGCGCCCGGGTTTTGGACCCCTAAAATCCGGGTGTGACAATAATGTGGCATGAACTCACCAAAGGTGGGAGTTCATGTGAAGTGTAAGGTAGATCAACAAAATAAAGGTGAAGTTGAGTATTGCTTTTATAATTTGGTCAAAATTTTATTAGCAGTTAATAGATGTAAGTAAATACCAAACCATAACAAATAATAATAGAACAAAATTAATAATAAACTCATGCAAATGCAAATGATAAATTGAATTTAAGTTCTATAATTTAATCATGCGAGAGTCCTGAGCTGCTCTTGACCGTGAGCTTGGCTAGTATACCAGTTTTACACTTTGCAGAGGTTGTACCCTTTACCCACAAGTCGTGTTTCCCATGTCGCCAGGGTTAGCTAGATCCTTAGACACTACCGAGGTAAATTGCTAGGGATCCACTATGAGACCTTTACAAAGTTCCACTAGCTTCCGAAAACCCGCTACAGTTTTGTTGGCGTTCCGAGACCGGGAGGTCCCTGAGCCGACGAGTGAATGTCGCCGCGTGCCCCAGCCCAGATGGGTCGAGCGCGAGGGCGAGCGCGAAGGGGGAGAGCGAGGCGGCCGGAGACCGGCGTGAGAGAGGTGGGAATCCCGCGGCCTTCGTGTTCGTCCCGCGCCCAGGTCGGGTGCGCTTGCAGTAGGGGGTTACAAGCGTCCACGCGGGGGAGGGAGCGAGCGGCTCCGGGCGAGCGCGTGTCTCGTCCTCGTCCCCGCGCGGCCAACCTTCTCTAAGAGGGCCCTGGTCCTCCCTTTTATAGGCGCAAGGAGAGGATCCAGGTGTACAATGGGGGGTGTAGCAGAGTGCTACGTGTCTTGCGGAGGAGAGCTAGCGCCCTAGGTACATGCCGTTGTGGCAGCCGGAGAGATATTGGCACCCAGCTGGTGTGATGTCGTGGCCGTCGGAGGAGCGATGGAACTTGGCGGAGGGACAGCTGTCGGAGCGGTTGAGTCCTTGCTGACGTCCTCTTGCTTCCGTAAGGGGGCTGAGAGCCGCCGTCGTCACAGAGCATGCGGGGCGCCATCATTGCCTATCTGGCGGAGCGAGCCAGATGGGACGCCAGTTGTCGGCGTTCCGAGACCGGGGGGCCCGCGAGCCGACGAGTGAGAGTGCCGCGTGCCCCAGCCCAGATGGGTCGAGCGCGTGGGCGAGCGCGAAGGGGGGAGAGAGAGAGAGCGAGAGCGAGGTGGCCGGAGCCGGGTCGTGAGGGAGTCGGAGATCCCGCGGCCTTCGTGTTCGTCCCGCGCCCAGGTCGGGTGCGCTTGCAGTAGGGGGTTACAAGCGTCCGCGCGGGTGAAGGGAGCGAGCGGCCCCAAGAGAGCGCCTGCCCCTGCCCTTCGTCCCCGCGAGGCCAACCTTCTCTAAGAAGGCCCTGGTCCTTCCTTTTATAGGCGTAAGGAGAGGATCCAGGTGTACAGATGGGGGTGTAGCAAGGTGCTACGTGTCTAGCGAGGGAGAGCTAGTGCCCTAAGTACATGCCAAGGTGGCAGCCGGAGAGATCTTGGCACCCGGCTAGTGTGGCGTCGTGGCTGTCGGAGAAGCAATGGAGCTTGGCGGAGGGACAGCTGTCGGAGTGGTTGGGCCCTTGCTGACGTCCTCCTGCTTTCGTAAGAGAGCTGGGAGCCGCCGTCGTCATGGGTCCAGCGGGGTGCCATCATTGCCTATCTGGCAGAGCTAGCCAGATGGGACGTCGGTCCTGCTCCCTGCGGCCTGAGTCGGCTCGGGGTAGGGTGATGATGGCGCTTCCTGTTGACGTGGCGGACTCGTGCCCTAGGTCGGGCAACGTGGAGGCTCCTCCGAAACCGAGGTCGAGTCTGTCCTGCATGGCCGAGGCCGAGCCCGAGCTCCTGGGTCGGGCGAGGCGGAGGTCGTTCGGCAGAGGCCAGGGCGGAGTCCGAGCCCTGGGTCGGGCGAGGCGGAGTTTGTCGTCTTCTGGGGCCTTAGCCCGAGTCCGAGCCCTGGGTCGGGCGGAGCGGAGTTCGCCGTCTTCCGGGGCCTTAGCCCGAGTCCGAGCCCTGGTTCGGGCGGAGCGGAGTTCGCCGTCTTCCGGGGCCTTAGCCCGAGTCCGAGCCCTGGGTCGGGCGGAGCGGAGTTCGCCGTCTTCCGGGACCTTAGCCCGAGTCCGAGCCCTGGTTCGGGCGGAGCGGAGTTCGCCGTCTTCGGGGCCTTAGCCCGAGTCCGAGCCCTGGGTCGGGCGGAGCGGAGTTTCCTCTGGCGCTTTTGGCCAAGCCTGGCTGCCCGTCAGTCTTACTCTTTGCGTTAAAGGCCCCAGTGACTTGGTCGGTCGGCGCGGTGATTTAGTCAGGGTTACTTCTTATCGAAGGCAAGGCCTCGGGCGAGCCGGAGATGCGTCTGCCGTGAAAGAGCAGGCCTCGGGCGAGACGGAATCATCTCAGGGTCGGCTGCCCTTGCCCGAGGCTAGGCTCGGGTGTGGCGTGATCGAGTCGCTCGTATGGACTGATCCCTGACTTAATCAAACCCATCAGGCCTCTGCAGCTTTATGCTGATGGGGGTTACCAGCTGAGAATTAGGCGTCTTGAGGGTACCCCTAATTATGGTCCCCGACAGTAGCCCCCGAGCCTCGAAGGGAGTGTTAACACTCGCTTGGAGGCTTTTCGTCGCACTTTTTTGCAAGGGGACCAGCCTTTCTCGGTTGTACTTTGTTTCGGTGGGTGCGCGCGAGCGCACCCGCCGGGTGTAGCCCCCGAGGCCTCGGAGGAGTGGTTTCACTCCTCCGAGGTCTTAATGCCTTGCGTAATGCTTCGGCTGGTCTGGCGGTTCCCTCATGCGAACAGGCCGTAGCCCAGATGCTCTGTCGGGGCCCAAGTTCTCGGGCTGGTATGTTGACGCTGTCAACGGTTCGGCCGGAGCCGGGTTTGCGAGAGCAGCCCCCGAGCCTCCGCACAGAGCGAGAGGACGATCAGGGACAGACTCGGCTTTTTTATATACGCCCCTACGTCGTCTTTCCGCAAGGAGGAGGGGGGGAGAGCGCCATGTTACCCTCGATGGGCACCGAACATGGTGTCTCCGGTGAGCTGCAATCGGGTAATCCGAGTGGACGTCCGTGCCCCGTTCGTTGGGGGTCGGCTAGGGGCCCGGAGGCACGCCCAAAAGTACCTGCGGGTGATCTGCCGGACCCGGTCCCCTGGCGACGGGGTCCGAGGGCTCGTTGCCTCCCTCCGATGGGATTCCGTTACAGAGTCGTTCCCGCTGGTCTCGGAAATGTCCTAGGGTACTGTAACACCCGGATTTTAGGGATCCAAAACCCGGGGTTAACATAAACACCAGGTATGCTGGGACCAAGTCTCATACATATGATGTATAGTGGCACAGGATCGAATGTCACAACTTTATATATAGCAGGAGTTCTATACAAAATAAATAATTACATTATGAGGAGACAACGGTCCAGCAACCCAAAGTTGACTGGGAGACGACGACCTAGAACTCTCACGAACTCATCGCAGCATCCTCCATGAGCATCATCCTGCAGTACCTGCTCTTGACCTGTGGTGTATGTGAGACAGCAAGAGTGAGCTCACATACGTTCATCGCTCAACAAGTTGTGGGGAATAATGTGCATGAACTCGCCAAAGGTGGGAGCTCACGTGAAGTGTAAGGCTTACCAAAGAAGATGGTTAGAGCTGAGCATTGCTTTTACAGTTGGTCAAAATTTTATTAGCAGTTACTAAGTATAAGTAAATACCAAACCCAATTAAGTAATAGAACAAAAGTAACAACTTCACCCGCGATGCAATGCATATGACAAATTGAATTTAGTTCCATAAATTAATCATGTGAGGGTCCGAGCTGCTCATGACCGTGAGCACGGCTAGTATACCAGTTTTACACTCTGCAGAGGTTGCGCATCTTTACCCACAAGTCGTGTATCCCATGTCGCCAGGGTTTGCAAAGCCCTTAGACACTTCCGAGGTGAATGGCTAGGGATCCACTACGAGGCCTTTACAAAGTTCCACTAGCTTCCGAAAACCCGCTACAGTTTATAGGAAGATCCAGTGCAGGAATCCCTTGCAGGACCGCCATCGCAGCAAAATCCTCCCGAGGGCCTCCCTACACTGACCTCTCCCCTACTGCCCTTGCCCCTTTCGGGTAAGGTAGTCTTCCACTAGCTTTCCTAATTAATCAGCCAAGGGCATCCCATACTACCCTTGTGGTAGCACTGTTTTCCCGGGTGGTCGCTCCATGTTCCAATTAACATAATGATCTTAACATGAACATTAAATAACAACTGATAACAAAAAGTGTAATCCTGAATAATGTATCTCCATACCCAAAACTACATATAGCACTAGCAAGTACTACCCAGAAAGATCAGTGGTAAACAAGGTATAAAGATAGACAAACTAGGGTAACCTATTGGGTCCCATCAAAATTAACCTATGCAGATCATTATGATTAATCAGAACATGAGTGGGTGAAAAGAAGTGATCAAGGGCACAACTTGCCTGGGCCTTGAGAATCCAGGTACCAGGATGATCTTCAGAGGACTCGTGACCTCACTGCTAGTCGTAGTAATACAAACAAACAGTGTAGGCAAAATTAACATTACACCAAACATATATGCCAAAATACATATTAATAATCTACATATTAGAATAAGATCACAGGAAAAAGAATTATTAATTTTGGAGTTATAGATTTTAAGTTATGAATTTTCTAATGTTTTATGTGATTAAAATATGATTAAATGATAAGTAAATTTTCTGACAGAGTTCATGTCAAAACAGAGACACTAAATGATAGAGAATATTATTACAAAATTTTAGAAACTGGAATGGGTCAATTTGGAGCTAAAATGAATTTGTTATGAATTAATGAAGTTTCTGGATTTATTTTAACACTAAAAATCATTTTCTAAATCATTTTCTATGATTTTCTTATTCACTGGACTGGGCCTCAATAACAGAAAAGTGCAGGGGCCTTCTCGAAAGAATCCCCAGACTCAGGCTACACCCGCATAGGACGGCGGGTTGATTTCTATGAAGCCGAGGGGTTCATTTAAAATGTTGCCATCCGAAGAGGTATCGAGCGTTTCTGACCGCCCGATCTAAAATCAGGGGCACGGATTAGATCCAGGTGAGTTATCCCCCGCGCTCATCCCTAGCCGTCGGATCTAGATTTCACGGCCCTGGTTTAAAATAAGCGCGCCCTGATCGCATCCGTCCGAGACCAGTCGAACGGCCCAGATGGCTTCAGCGAAGGGGACGCCCAATTCTAATCATCCCCGTCCAACTCTCATCCGACGGCGCAAGTGTATCCACCTCCCTCGACCTATCCTAACCGTTCCCTAGCCGATCGACGGCTAAAACATCATCCCCACCGACAGGACAACGAGACGGCGGCGCCGCCCAGGGCATGCGGCGGAAGCACGCCGGCGCGCACGCGATTTGACGCACCAGTGCCCCAAGCCCAAAATTGACGGGTTCTACTCGTAAAGGAGATCAAGGCGAACTGGATGGAGTGCTTCTTACCGTGGATTGGTGACCGGTTGTTGCTGGCCACGGCGAAGGGCGGGTTGGCGGCAAGGAGGTTGCTCCGACGAGCAATTCGTGACCGCCAGGGGACTTGCTTCGCCCAAGAGGCCCCAAGCCAGCATCAGCAGTCGCCCAAGATCACCCCTATGCCCGGCGACGGTCGATTCGTTGCCCTTGTAAGCTCTAAGCCGGCGGCGGCGCTGCTTTCTCTCGCTATTTGCCGCCACGGATCCTAGCGCCAGCGCTCTACTGGTTGTTCGACGGGGAGAGGCCCGGGCTGCGACCCGGATTTTATAGCGCAGCGATCGTGTGGGTTCCGAACTCCGCGCCGATTTGGGGGGGAATGCCGGTCGGAGGCGCGCGAGCTACGCGCGTTGTTAGTTGCGCACGCCCAGCGGGGAAGACGACTCAGGGAAGCCGGGCCCATGAGGCAGTGAGACCCGACGTGAAGGACCAAGGCGATGCGGGGCAGACATCCCGGGCCCGCCAGGCAGAGACTGCGGGTAGGGGAGCGCGGCCGAGTATCACGCCTGGTGAGTGGGTCCCGCGGGTCAGAGAGCGGGCGCGAGTTATGGCCGAATACACAGGGGTCGCTGTCCAGTGGGGTCCCGGTGTCAGCGTGCGTGGAGCGCACAGTTGGGCCGCGCGGAGGCCGATTGGTTAGATGGGCCAAATCGAGGTAGCCGGCCCAGTTCAGTATTTTATCTTTTTCTTTTTATTTTCTGTTTTCTTTTCTTTATTTTCAAATCCAATTTGAATTCAAACTTAAATTCAAATTTCAATGGCTCATCATTTCAATTTATTTTTGTGAAGTTAGGGATATTAATTCTGAATATACTTGTTTATATATATATTATTTATATTTTTGTTTTATATCCCCTCTCTTTCTCTTATTTTCTATTTTCTATTCCAAATTCAAATTTATACTTCTATTTTGGTTTTTCAGATTTTTCAAATGTATCAATTGAAATCCAAAGGTGAATATAATCCATATTATTTTAATATTACTAATTTAAGTTTTATTCTTCTTGTTTATTTATTTCCCAGTGATACTTTGTTCAGATTTCTTCTACCAATTCCAAATTCAGAATTTGGGTGTTACAAATCCTACCCCCCTTAAAAATAATCTCGCCCTCGAGATTTGTAAGAAAAGGGATGTATACTCATATTGTTCTCGGAACATATGCACAAACAAAGAAATCTCAGCATGAGGTATAATTCTTTAACAAAACATAGGGTCAATAGACCTTATTATTCCCTCTAGAATAATATCATATCACCTACTAATTATAGTAACATCTAGACCTTACAAATCATCATAATTTATATCTATGTAACTTGGTGAAGCTGGTGGTGGTGGAGGTTGTTGTTGTTGTTGTCTCTCCAACCGTGCTTGCCTTATTTCTTGGCGGGCCTGACGTATTTCCTCGCGTTGTTGTCTTATCTGATTCTGCATCTCGGTCACCATGTCTGTTAACTGTTGTATTACCAGTCTTTGGGTAGCAACCACTTGATCGATCTCAACAGGTGGAGGATTTGGAGGATTCATTTCTGTTTGTTGTTACGTGATATCTTTCCTTTCCTGGTATTGACCATGAAAGTTAGAAGCATGTGGCAATAGTTTTGCAAGGGAAATTATTTAATAAGCGGAATAAGCTAGTAGCTGGTTATAATCTGAAGATTCTTTAGTAGGTCTTAATCTTTGTTTTATGTCCAGATTGGGGTAACCAATCATATAAGGTGAATATCCAAGGTAAGATGGAATCTGTCAAGATGAGATGTATATATGGGTGAGATAGATTACAAGATGTAGGTTAAAAGTTTGTTTGTTATTAGGTGGGAATAGAAAGGTTATACTATTCATCATGGTTCTATGGGTTGGGTTAGCTCATGGTTGAATTGATCCAATGTGCTAAGTTAAGTTAATACATGGCTAGTAGGGTCTAATCCATGTTACAAGTATTAACTAACCTGTTTGAGTGGGTCACATTGGGTTAGTTCAAATTAGATGGCAACTAGATTAGTTTAGCATAACTAGATAAGACCTAATTAATTTTAGAGTAGTTTAGGTTGAATGGGGTCTAGGTATGACCAGATTAATCTAGATAAGATCTAAAATATAGTTATGTGACTGGTTTAGTCTAGATAAGATCCAATTAATTGGGTTTAAATCATGGTTGTTATTCTAGAGTGGGGTCAATATGCTAATTAGGGCAAGATAAATCCATAAGGATAAGGTAGAGTCTTTTAGGGTCAGTTATTTCTATCAAGATGGGATAAGTAAAGTGGTTAGGATAAGATGAATCCTTCAAGGTAAGATAAATCCATTAAGAGAGAACCTCTTAAGATAAGATGGATCTAGATACATTAGGAGAAGTTAAGACCTTTTTGAGATAAGATAGATCTATGAGTGTAGGATAGAATTTCTTTAAGATGAGATGAATCTATTAAGATAGGGGAGAATCTTTTAAGATAAGATGAATTGGTTAGAATGAGATCTTTTTAGGATAAGATAAATCTCTTAAGCTAGATATGTTCCAATGGGGATAATCTAGGTTGTCTAGTTATTTTATAAATATATTTTAATACCTATGTGCATATGCAGATGCAATTGTGGACATTACTCCACAACTCATCACACTCAAACAAAGATCCAAATCAGACAGATATCATAAGAACAAACACTCAAGTGCATAGATAAAAAAAATAGTTTTTTTTTTTGTTCCTATGAGTAGGTCTCCTATTCCTAAAGGTCACTTTAGGCATAGGATTTCAGAGTGTGAAATCCACATTTGTCTTTTAGAAGGAAAAAGGTAAGAATAATCAGAGTAAAGCGGAAATAGATGAGAAAAGATTAGGATAAGTTTAGAAAAGAATCAGAGTAGCAGAGGTAAGTAGACAAGGGTTGTCCAGTTCTATCTAGGTTTCGTCCTACAGTCAACATTCCTCTGATACCACTTCTGTAACACCCGGATTTTAGGGATCCAAAACCCGGGGTTAACATAAACACCAGGTATGCTGGGACCAAGTCTCATACATATGATGTATAGTGGCACAGGATCGAATGTCACAACTTTATATATAGCAGGAGTTCTATACAAAATAAATAATTACATTATGAGGAGACAACGGTCCAGCAACCCAAAGTTGACTGGGAGACGACGACCTAGAACTCTCACGAACTCATCGCAGCATCCTCCATGAGCATCATCCTGCAGTACCTGCTCTTGACCTGTGGTGTATGTGAGACAGCAAGAGTGAGCTCACATACGTTCATCGCTCAACAAGTTGTGGGGAATAATGTGCATGAACTCGCCAAAGGTGGGAGCTCACGTGAAGTGTAAGGCTTACCAAAGAAGATGGTTAGAGCTGAGCATTGCTTTTACAGTTGGTCAAAATTTTATTAGCAGTTACTAAGTATAAGTAAATACCAAACCCAATTAAGTAATAGAACAAAAGTAACAACTTCACCCGCGATGCAATGCATATGACAAATTGAATTTAGTTCCATAAATTAATCATGTGAGGGTCCGAGCTGCTCATGACCGTGAGCACGGCTAGTATACCAGTTTTACACTCTGCAGAGGTTGCGCATCTTTACCCACAAGTCGTGTATCCCATGTCGCCAGGGTTTGCAAAGCCCTTAGACACTTCCGAGGTGAATGGCTAGGGATCCACTACGAGGCCTTTACAAAGTTCCACTAGCTTCCGAAAACCCGCTACAGTTTATAGGAAGATCCAGTGCAGGAATCCCTTGCAGGACCGCCATCACAGCAAAATCCTCCCGAGGGCCTCCCTACACTGACCTCTCCCCTACTGCCCTTGCCCCTTTCGGGTAAGGTAGTCTTCCACTAGCTTTCCTAATTAATCAGCCAAGGGCATCCCATACTACCCTTGTGGTAGCACTGTTTTCCCGGGTGGTCGCTCCATGTTCCAATTAACATAATGATCTTAACATGAACATTAAATAACAACTGATAACAAAAAGTGTAATCCTGAATAATGTATCTCCATACCCAAAACTACATATAGCACTAGCAAGTACTACCCAGAAAGATCAGTGGTAAACAAGGTATAAAGATAGACAAACTAGGGTAACCTATTGGGTCCCATCAAAATTAACCTATGCAGATCATTATGATTAATCAGAACATGAGTGGGTGAAAAGAAGTGATCAAGGGCACAACTTGCCTGGGCCTTGAGAATCCAGGTACCAGGATGATCTTCAGAGGACTCGTGACCTCACTGCTAGTCGTAGTAATACAAACAAACAGTGTAGGCAAAATTAACATTACACCAAACATATATGCCAAAATACATATTAATAATCTACATATTAGAATAAGATCACAGGAAAAAGAATTATTAATTTTGGAGTTATAGATTTTAAGTTATGAATTTTCTAATGTTTTATGTGATTAAAATATGATTAAATGATAAGTAAATTTTCTGACAGAGTTCATGTCAAAACAGAGACACTAAATGATAGAGAATATTATTACAAAATTTTAGAAACTGGAATGGGTCAATTTGGAGCTAAAATGAATTTGTTATGAATTAATGAAGTTTCTGGATTTATTTTAACACTAAAAATCATTTTCTAAATCATTTTCTATGATTTTCTTATTCACTGGACTGGGCCTCAATAACAGAAAAGTGCAGGGGCCTTCTCGAAAGAATCCCCAGACTCAGGCTACACCCGCACAGGACGGCGGGTTGATTTCTATGAAGCCGAGGGGTTCATTTAAAATGTTGCCATCCAAAGAGGTATCGAGCGTTTCTGACCGCCCGATCTAAAATCAGGGGCACGGATTAGATCCAGGTGAGTTATCCCCCGCGCTCATCCCTAGCCGTCGGATCTAGATTTCACGGCCCTGGTTTAAAATAAGCGCGCCCTGATCGCATCCGTCCGAGACCAGTCGAACGGCCCAGATGGCTTCAGCGAAGGGGACGCCCAATTCTAATCATCCCCGTCCAACTCTCATCCGACGGCGCAAGTGTATCCACCTCCCTCGACCTATCCTAACCGTTCCCTAGCCGATCGACGGCTAAAACGTCATCCCCACCGACAGGACAACGAGACGGCGGCGCCGCCCAGGGCATGCGGCGGAAGCACGCCGGCGCGCACGCGATTTGACGCACCAGTGCCCCAAGCCCAAAATTGACGGGTTCTACTCGTAAAGGAGATCAAGGCGAACTGGATGGAGTGCTTCTTACCGTGGATTGGTGACCGGTTGTTGCTGGCCACGGCGAAGGGCGGGTTGGCGGCAAGGAGGTTGCTCCGACGAGCAATTCGTGACCGCCAGGGGACTTGCTTCGCCCAAGAGGCCCCAAGCCAGCATCAGCAGTCGCCCAAGATCACCCCTATGCCCGGCGACGGTCGATTCGTTGCCCTTGTAAGCTCTAAGCCGGCGGCGGCGCTGCTTTCTCTCGCTATTTGCCGCCACGGATCCTAGCGCCAGCGCTCTACTGGTTGTTCGACGGGGAGAGGCCCGGGCTGCGACCCGGATTTTATAGCGCAGCGATCGTGTGGGTTCCGAACTCCGCGCCGATTTGGGGGGGAATGCCGGTCGGAGGCGCGCGAGCTACGCGCGTTGTTAGTTGCGCACGCCCAGCGGGGAAGACGACTCAGGGAAGCCGGGCCCATGAGGCAGTGAGACCCGACGTGAAGGACCAAGGCGATGCGGGGCAGACATCCCGGGCCCGCCAGGCAGAGACTGCGGGTAGGGGAGCGCGGCCGAGTATCACGCCTGGTGAGTGGGTCCCGCGGGTCAGAGAGCGGGCGCGAGTTATGGCCGAATACACAGGGGTCGCTGTCCAGTGGGGTCCCGGTGTCAGCGTGCGTGGAGCGCACAGTTGGGCCGCGCGGAGGCCGATTGGTTAGATGGGCCAAATCGAGGTAGCCGGCCCAGTTCAGTATTTTATCTTTTTCTTTTTATTTTCTGTTTTCTTTTCTTTATTTTCAAATCCAATTTGAATTCAAACTTAAATTCAAATTTCAATGGCTCATCATTTCAATTTATTTTTATGAAGTTAGGGATATTAATTCTGAATATACTTGTTTATATATATATTATTTATATTTTTGTTTTATATCCCCTCTCTTTCTCTTATTTTCTATTTTCTATTCCAAATTCAAATTTATACTTCTATTTTGGTTTTTCAGATTTTTCAAATGTATCAATTGAAATCCAAAGGTGAATATAATCCATATTATTTTAATATTACTAATTTAAGTTTTATTCTTCTTGTTTATTTATTTCCCAGTGATACTTTGTTCAGATTTCTTCTACCAATTCCAAATTCAGAATTTGGGTGTTACAGGTACCTCGGGAGCGCAGCCCGAGCCTTGGTTATGTATCGAACGTACCCCTGGTCATCCCTCGCTCGGTGTCTGAGGCGACTGTGAACCCTTCGGGGGGCCAGCCTTCGAACCCCTGATCAGTAAGGGGCGCGGAGCCCGAGTAGCCTGAGGCGGTCGTGGGACCTTTCGGGGGGCCGACCTTCGAACCCCTGACCAGTAGTGGGTGTCGGGCCCACGCGATCTGAGGCGGCTGTTGAACCCTTCGGGGGGCCAGCCTTCGAACCCCTGATCAGTAAGGAGGATCGGAGCCTAGTTCCTTCACGGGGAAGGATCCCTTTAGGGGTATTCCCTTTCCCGGTCCCTGTTGCAAGAGATAGAGAAAGAGGAAAAAGGGAAAAAGGTACGAAATTGAGCGACGTGGCGTACCTCTTTTGGGTGTGGTCGTTTCGGTGAAGGCGAAGCGTTGCCAGCTGCTCCTGCCAGAAACGTCGCCTGTCCAGCCGTGGAGTTAATGCGCAGGGGCGAGTAGTTGGCGAGGCTGCCGTTGCGCGTGCGCGAGCCGTTCGAGGAACGGGTCACGGGCGTGTCGTCTTCACACCGTGAGAGAGGGGGTTCTCTTGCTGCCTCCAGATGGGACGTGAGCCTGGCTGATGGCGTGATCGCTGCTCTTGCGCGCCTGCCACTGTCATTACTGCCGGCCCACTTTTGACCGCGTTTGACCGCTGCGTCAAGCTGGCGCAGCTGGGCCGCGCGTTGGGGCGCCTCGGGTCGTGGTATTGGTTCCGCAACCGAGGAGGTGCGGTGGTGGCGCAAGTGGCATAGTGGCTTACATGCAGCATCCGGCGCGCCAGTTGCGCGACGCGTGGGCTTGAGCCTCCGCACTGGCCTGTCAGGAGTCGGAGAGGCGCGTCCACTTGGCGCGGCTGCATGTCGCCCGCATGGCTGCCCACCCCCTTCGCCCGTTGGTCTGGGCAAAGGTGGAGGGTCACTTATAACCGCTGGGTGGTTGTGCGCGTCGCGCGCGGCGGTTCGGCTTCTTCTGCTCGGAGCCGGTCTGTATGACAGGCGGGTCCCAGCCCCCGCGTCGCAGGGGAGGATTTTGGAGGCGTGTTGGAGAAGACTTAGCCCGCGACGGTTGGGGGCGCGAGCACAGAGAGTTGCCTTTAAAAGGAGGGCGACCCCTTTCGTAAGGCGACCATGTCTTCTTCCTCCCTTATGCATCGTGTCTTTCCGCCTTTCAAGCCCCCGGATGGGGGAAACCGCCGTCTCCGTGCCTCATCGTCGGGGGACACCACTCCGTAGGAGCGGGTACCTTTCGGCCATCGTTCGGCTTCAAGGATTTTCATCACACAGCCCAGTGACTCCCCTCCGCTGGTGATCACCCAAGACGGTGGCCTCCAGCTCCCGAATGGGGAGGGGCAAACCGGGCTGTGGTCCCGGCCTCGCCCTCAGTGTTGAGGGTGTTCGTCATCCTCGCCGGGGCGGGGAGCGAGGCGAGCCGGGGCCCCACCTCCTACGCGGGTCGGCGGGCCACCTCATTTTCCAGCTTCTGGTGGTGGCAATCGCCTTTTAGCCCCACGGCGGAGACATCCTCCAGCCATGCCGGGGAAGGAGAACTGTTGCTGCCCAGCTAGGATGCAACATTCCGTCTTCCTCCTCGCATTCGCGGCGAGGACGGCTGCGAGGATCTGCCGGGGTGCTTAGGGGCGTCCCGCGTTTGCTGGTGATTCACCCAGAGCTTGTCGCTCCTCGGGCTTCCCTGGCGGGGAGGTTGTCCGTACCCGCGGGGGCGGAACCGGAGTTCCGTTTGTAATGGCACTTCGAGTGCCGGGTTGTTTGTTCATCTCGGCTTTCGGGGCCTGAACATGTATGTAACGCCGGCACGGAGCCGTGTTTTTTCCTCATTTTCGAGCACTAAGATTCGTCTGCTGATTATCTGAACCGCTTCACCAAGCATGAGTCGCCCCGTGTCAAGGTGACGAGTGAGGTATCCGTATCCCGGAGGCGTAGGAGTCCCTCAGCTCGGTCGGCCCTGTTGTTCGAGGCTCCTCTAGCTTAGTTAAAGAGACCCCTCGGCCGCTCTACGACGAGCCGAGGCCGGGGGTAGCGATATCAGCATGAGCAGAGGCAGAGTTGGCTCAGAAATGAAACCTGGTTGGCCGGAGCCTAGCCGGGTTGTCCGTTGGCAGGATCGACACCGGAGTCGGTCAGCCGAGGCTTCGGACCGGGCTGGTGACCTCGGAAGGTGGTCGGCCGAGGCCCTGGAGGTGGCCGGCCGAGCCGCCCGCTTGGGCCGGATCCGAAGAAGTCCCTGACGGCGATCGCTCGGGCGTGGTGATGACGTCGTCCTTCGGAGCGGAGGCCTTCGGACCGCGTCGCCGTCCGAGGCTAGGTCGGGCCTCGCCGAAGATGCCGTCGATGCCGAGGGCGTCGCCGCCCCCTTCCAGCGTCAAGACCCGAGCCTGCAGGGTCAACTTGTCTTGTAGTGCGTGCTTTGTGTGGCCGTCGAGGCCAGAACACACACCCTTGCTGTGTTGTAAAGCCGCGTCTCTTTTCCTCTTGTTCCAAGCATCTGGACTTTTTGTCGGTAACAGGGATGTTTGTGCGAGCGAAAGTTGCTTCTCGCGGAAGGTGAGGAGTGAGGTATCTGTATCCCGGAGGCGTGGGAGTCCCTCGGCTCGGTCGGCCTTTCCGCTTACGCGCACTTTTACTCGTCCATGAGGCCCTATCACCGACTCAGTCGAGAAAACTTGAAGAATCGCTTCGACAGAAGAGCTTCCGAACGTAGAGACTTGTTCGATCCGCGGAGTCACCTTATCCGAACGCGAGTTACTTATCGCAGAAGGTGATGAGTGAGGTATCCGTATCCCGGAGGCGTAGGAGTCCCTCGGCTCGGTCAGCCTTGACTGCTTACGTGCACCCTGTCGTTTCCAGGACCCACTTTTCGAAGTAGTCAAAAAGCACGAAAGATATTCTGATAAAAGAGATTTTCTGTTTGAGGAAAATTTTGACGCAGAGGGGGTTTCCCCCCTTTTAGCCCCCGAGGGAGGGTCGGGCTTTGCCGAGGCGAGGCCGACCCTTCCTTGTTGACTAAACTTTGCGTGGGTGCGAGGTATATGAATAACTTGGAAACATCTCAAGGGTAGAAGCGACGTAGCTGTTGGATGTTCCAAGCGTTGCCGTAGACCTCGCCTTGACTGTTGGCCAGCTTGTACGTTCCGGGCTTCAGAACTTTGGCGATGACGAACGGCCCCTCCCAGGGGGGCGTGAGCTTGTGCCTCCCTCGGGTGTCTTGCCGCAGCCGAAGCACCAGATCGCCCACCTGGAGATCTCGGGGTCGGACTCCTCGGGCGTGGTAGCGTCGCAGGGACTGCTGATACCGTGCCGAGTGTAGTAAGGCCCTGTCCCGAGCCTCGTCCAGCTGGTCCAGCGAGTCTTCTCGGCTAGCTTCGTTGCTCTCATCGTCGTAGGCCCTCGTCCTCGGGGAGCCGTATTCCAGGTCCGTGGGCAAGACGGCCTCGGCCCCGTAGACCAGGAAGAACGGCGTGAAACCCGTGGCTCGGCTCGGCGTCGTCCTCAGGCTCCAGACCACCGAGGGGAGTTCCTTCATCCACCGCTTGCCGAACTTGTTGAGGTCGTTGTAAATCCGAGGCTTGAGCCCTTGTAGGATCATGCCGTTGGCACGTTCCACTTGCCCATTCGACATGGGATGAGCTACGGCGGCCCAGTCCACCCGGATGTTGTGATCCTCGCAAAAATCCAAGAATTTTTTGCCGGTGAACTGGGTGCCGTTGTCGGTGATGATGGAGTTCGGGACCCCGAAGCGATGGATGATGTTGGTGAAGAACGCCACCGCCTGCTCGGATCTGATGCTGTTCAGGGGTCGGACCTCGATCCACTTGGAGAATTTGTCGACAGCGACCAGCAGGTGCGTGTAGCCCCCGGGCGCCTTCTGCAGAGGGCCGACGAGGTCCAGACCCCACACAGCGAAGGGCCAGGTGATGGGTATCGTCTGCAGAGCCTGAGCGGGCAGGTGGGTCTGCTTCGCATAGAATTGGCACCCTTCGCAGGCGCGGACAATTCTAGTGGCGTCAGCCACCGCCGTCGGCCAATAGAAGCCTTGGCGGAAAGCGTTCCCGACGAGGGTTCGAGGTGCTGCATGATGGCCGCAAGCCCCCGAGTGTATTTCCTGCAGGAGTTCCTGACCCTCGGCGATGGAGATGCATCGCTGGAGGATGCCCGAGGGGCTACGGTGGTAGAGCTCCTGCTCATCGCCCAGCAAGACGAACGACTTGGCGCGTCGCGCTACTCGCCGAGCCTCGGCTCGGTCGAGGGGCAGTTCTCCTTGGCGGAGATATTGCAGGTACGGGGTTTGCCAATCTTGATCAGGCATGACCCCGCTCTGCTCCTCCTCGATGCGTAGTGCTTCGCCCTCGGGCTCCGAGGGTTCCTCGGGTTGAGCCGAGGATGGCTCGGGCTGGGCCGAGGTCACCTCGGACGGGGCCAAGGGCACCTCGGGCTCGGGCGCGTCGCCTATCTTGACGGAGGGTTGGTGCAGATCCCGGGAGAAGACGTCCGGGGGAACCGTCGTTCGCCCCGAGGCTATCTTCGCCAGCTCATCCGCAGTCTCGTTGTAGCGCCGGGCGATGTGGTTAAGCTGGAGCCCGTAGAACTTGTCTTCCAGGCGTCGAACCTCCTCACAGTAGGCCTCCATCTTCGGATCGCGGCAGTGGGAGTTCTTCATGACTTGGTCGATGACGAGCTGCGAGTCGCCGCGTGCGTCGAGGCGTCGGACCCCTAGCTCGATGGCGATTCACAATCCGTTGACCAGAGCCTCGTACTCAGCCACATTGTTGGACGCCGGGAAATGGAGGCGGAGCACGTAGCGCAGGTGCTTCCCGAGGGGCGAGACGAAGAGCAGGCCCGCGCCGGCTCCCGTCTTCATCAGCGACCCGTCGAAAAACATGGTCCAGAGCTCTGGTTGGATCGGAGCCGTTGGCAACTAGGTATCGACCCATTCGGCTACGAAATCCGCCAGTACCTGGGACTTGATGGCCTTCCGAGGGGCAAACGAGATTGCCTCGCCCATGATTTCCACCGCCCACTTTGCGATCCGTCCCGAGGCTTCTCGGCACTGGATGATCTCCCCGAGGGGGAAGGATGACACCACAGTCACCGGATGAGACTCGAAGTAATGTCGCAGCTTTCGCCTCGTCAGGATCACTGCATACAGCAGCTTCTGGACTTGTGGGTAGCGGATCTTGGTCTCGGACAGTACCTCGCTGACGAAGTAAACTGGCCTCTGAATGGGCAAAGCATGCCCCTCTTCCTGCCTTTCGACTACGATCGCGGCGCTGACCACCTGAGTGGTAGCGGCGACGTAGACCAGGAGGACTTCTCCATCAGCTGGGGGTACCAAGACGGGCGCCTGGGTGAGGAGCGCCTTTAGGTTTTCGAGAGCTTCCTCGGCCTCGGGAGTCCAAGTGAAGCACTCGGCTTTCCTTAAGAGACGGTACAGGGGCAGGCCTCTTTCGCCGAGGCGCGAGATGAAACGGCTCAAGGCCGCGAGACATCCCATGACCCTCTGTATGCCTTTTAAGTCCTTGATGGGCCCCATGTTTGTGATGGCTGCGATCTTCTCCGGGTTGGCTTCGATGCCCCGCTCGGAGACGATGAATCCCAAGAGCATGCCTCGGGGCACCCCGAAGACGCACTTCTCGGGATTGAGCTTGACGCCCTTCGCCTTGAGACACCGGAATGTCAGTTCGAGGTCGGAGAGAAGGTCGGAGGCTTTCTTCGTCTTGACTATGATGTCATCGACGTAGGCCTCGACCGTGCGACCGATGTGTTCGCCGAACACATGGTTCATGCACCGCCGGTACGTTGCACCCGCGTTCCTCAAACCGAACGGCATGGTGACATAACAGTACATGCCGAAGGGCGTGATGAAAGAAGTTGCGAGCTGGTCGGACTCTTTCATCTTGATCTGATGATACCCTGAGTAGGCATCGAGGAAAGACAAGGTTTCGCACCCTGCAGTGGAGTCCACGATCTGATCGATGCGAGGTAGAGGGTAGGGGACCTTCGGACATGCTTTGTTGAGACCAGTGTAGTCTACACACATCCGCCATTTCCCCCCTTTCTTCCTCACAAGTACAGGGTTGGCAAGCCATTCGGGATGGAATACCTCTTTGATGAACCCTGCCGCCATCAGCTTGTGGATCTCCTCGCCTATCACCCTACGCCTTTCCTCGTCGAATCGGCGCAGAGGCTGTCTGACCGGCCGGGCCCCGGCCCGAATATCCAGCGAGTGCTCGGCGACATCCCTCGGTATGCCGGGCATGTCCGAGGGACTCCACGCAAAGATGTCGGCGTTTGCGCGGAGAAAGTCGACGAGCACTGCTTCCTATTTGGGGTCGAGCCCGGAACCGATTCGGATCTGCTTGGATGTGTCGCCACTGGGGTCGAGAGGGACGGCCTTGACCGTCTCCGCTGGCTCGAAGTTGCCGGCGTGTCGCTTCACGTCTGGCACCTCTCGGGTGAGGCTTTCCAGGTCGGCGATGAGGGCCTCGGACTCGGCGAGGGCCTCGGCGTACTCCACGCACTCCACATCGCATTCGAACGCGTGTTTGTACGTGGGGCCGACGGTGATGACCCCGTTGGGGCCCGGCATCTTGAGCTTCAGGTAGGTGTAGTTGGGGATGGCCATGAACTTCGCGTAGCATGGTCTTCCCAGCACTGCGTGGTAGGTTCCTCGGAACCCGACCACCTCGAACGTCAAAGTCTCCCTTCGGAAGTTGGAGGGTGTTCCGAAGCAGATAGGAAGGTCAAGCTGTCCGAGGGGCTGGACGCGCTTCCCAGGAATGATCCCGTGGAAGGGCGCAGCGCCGGCTCGGACGGACGACAGGTCGACGCGCAGGAGCCTGAGGGTCTCGGCGTAGATGATATTGAGGCAGCTGCCCCCATCCATCAGGACCTTGGTGAGCCTGACGTCGCCGATGACGGGGTCGACGACGAGCGGGTACTTCCCCGGGCTCGGCACGTGGTCGAGGTGGTCGTCCCGGTCGAAGGTGATGGGCTTGTCGGACCAGTCTAGGTAGATAGGTGCCGCCACCTTCACCGAGCAGACCTCCCGACGTTCTTGCTTACGATGCCGAGCCGAGGCGTTCGCCGCATGCCCTCCGTAGATCATGAAGCAGTCGCGGACCTCGGGGAACTCTCCCGCTTGGCGATCTTCCCTTTTGTCGTCGTCGCGGGCCCTGCCACCCTCCGCGGGTGGCCCGGCCCGGTGGAAGTGGCGCCGAAGCATGACGCACTCTTCGAGGGTGTGCTTGACGGGCCCCTGATGGTAGGGGCACGTCTCCTTGAGTGCCTTGTCGAAGAGGTTAGCACCTCCAGGGGGCTTCCGAGGGTTCTTATGCTCGGTGGCGGCGACAAGGTCTGCGTCGGGAGCGTCGCGTTTCGCTTGCGACTTCCTCCTGCCTTTCTTCTTGGCGCCACGCGGAGCAGACGCCTCGGGAGCATCTTCCGACGGGCGGCCCTGAGGCTGCTTGTCCTTTCGGAAGATGGCCTCGACCGCCTCCTGACCAGAGGCGAACTTGGTGGCGATGTCCATCAGCTCGCTCGCCCTAGTGGGGGTCTTGCGACCCAACTTGCTCACCAGGTCACGGCAGGTGGTGCCAGCAAGGAACGCGCCGATGACATCGGAGTCGGTGATGTTGGGCAGCTCGGTGCGCTGCTTCGAGAATCGCCGGATGTAGTCCCGAAGAGACTCTCCCGGCTGCTGCCGGCAGCTTCGGAGGTCCCAGGAATTCCCGGGGCGCACATACGTGCCCTGGAAGTTGCCGGCGAAAGCCTGGACCAGATCCTCCCAGTTGGAAATCTGCCCCGGAGGCAGGTGCTCCAACCAAGCGCGAGCAGTGTCGGAGAGGAACAGGGGGAGGTTGCGGATGATGAGGTTATCGTCGTCCGTCCCACCCAGTTGACAGGCCAGGCGGTAGTCCGCGAGCCACAATTCTGGCCTCGTTTCCCCCCGAGTACTTTGTGATAGTAGTCGGGGGTCGGAATCGGGGCGGAAATGGCGCCCGCCGAATGGCCCGGCTGAAGACCTGCGGACCGGGTGGTTCGGGCGAGGGACTCCGATCCTCCCCGCTGTCGTAGCGTCCCCCACGCCTGGGGTGATAACCTCGGCGCACCCTTTCGTCGAGGCGTGCCCGACGGTCGCGATGAGGGTGCTCGTCGCCGAGGTGGCCCGGGGCCGCAGGCGCGGTGTTGCGCGTGCGCCCGGTGTAAACCGAGGCTTCCCGCATGAGTCGGGGAGTCGCGGCACGAGGTTCCGAGGGGTACCCCTGCCTTCGGGAGGCAGAGCTCTCGGCCCGCCGGGCCGCAGCGCCTTCCAGGAGATGCTTGAGCTCTCCCTGGATTCGCCGACCCTCGGTGGTTGATGACTCCGGCATCGCGCGGAGGAGCATCGCCGCGGCTGCCAGGTCCTGACCAGTCCCGCCGGATGCGGGTGGCGGCCTGTCCCTGGCCTCGTGGGCGATGCGGTGCTGGAGACCCTGGGGCAGGTGACGTATTTCTCCGGCCGGGGGCTGGCTTGCCCATACCTGCCCGACGTTCCGGCGGATTGCCTCGAGCGCTCCTGCTCCCTCATCGAGCCCGGCCTGCGCCCCGCGGACTTGCTCGAGCTGTGGGTCGTGACCCCCCGCCGGAACGGGGACCACAGCTAGCTCCCACGGGATGTCGGCGCGAGGCGCTGGCCTAGGGGGATCACCATCCTCCGGCATGCTGAGACAGCTGCCTCCGGAGGGATCCCCTAGCTCGACGTGGAAACATTCGCGGCTCGGGCCGCAGTCCTTGTCGTCAAGGCTACGGCTGCCGTCGGAACAGTCGGAGAGGCAGTAGTCGCATGCGGTCATGAAGTCCCGCATGGCACTGGGGTTGCCAGATCCGGAGAAATCCCAGCAGATGCTGGGGTCGTCATCTTCCTCGGACCCAGAGGGTCCATAGGTCGAGACGCCCGTCAATCGGTCCCAGGGCGACCGCACACGAAACCCCAGAGGGGTTGCACTCGCCTCAACGTGAGTGTCCGCCAAAGCGAGGCCGCCAGGCGGGTTGAGGTCGAGTCGAAACGACGAAAGATGGGAATCAGTCGGTACCTTTTTGTCGACGAGGAGCGACGAAGTCACGTTGGGGACTGATCGCGCCGTCGTCTTAGGTACGAGAGCGACGTCCTGCAGGCCCTTCGTGAGCGTGCTGGCGTCGTCCATCTGCTCGGGGTCGACGTGTTGCGGGGGGATGGCGCTCGCCTTCGCCTCGAACGCGAGGGTGACGCCTAGCGTGTCCTCCATTGGGGCACTGGGGATGTCGATTTGCTCGACAGCCGTCGGAGCGCAGCCTCCCGCTCGGCCCCGGTTGCCCCGCCTCCTCCTCCGATGGCGGGGGAGAGGACGGGGCAAGCCCGAAAGTTGTCCTTCCCCCACGCGGGAAAGACGTCGTCGATTCCGCCGCCGGCGGGCGGGCTGTCGACCGCCATCGTCGCTGCCGCGCGGCGGTGGAAGGAGTACCATGTCGTAGCCGCTGTCGAGAGACATGAACTCGAGGCTCCCGAAACGGAGCACCGTCCCGGGTTGGAGAGGTCGTTGGAGACTGCCCATCTGGAGCTTGACGGGAAACTGCTCGTCAACACGCAGCAGGCCCCTACCTGGCGCGCCAACTGTCGGCATTCCGAGACCGGGGGGCCCCCGAGCCGACGAGTGAGAGTGCCGCGTGCCCCAGCCCAGATGGGTCGAGCGCGTGGGCGAGCGCGAAGGGGGGAGAGAGAGAGAGCGAGAGCGAGGTGGCCGGAGCCGGGTCGTGAGGGAGTCGGAGATCCCGCGGCCTTCGTGTTCGTCCCGCGCCCAGGTCGGGTGCGCTTGCAGTAGGGGGTTACAAGCGTCCGCGCGGGTGAAGGGAGCGAGCGGCCCCAAGAGAGCGCCTGCCCCTGCCCTTCGTCCCCGCGAGGCCAACCTTCTCTAAGAAGGCCCTGGTCCTTCCTTTTATAGGCGTAAGGAGAGGATCCAGGTGTACAGATGGGGGTGTAGCAAGGTGCTACGTGTCTAGCGAGGGAGAGCTAGTGCCCTAAGTACATGCCAAGGTGGCAGCCGGAGAGATCTTGGCACCCGGCTAGTGTGGCGTCGTGGCTGTCAGAGAAGCAATGGAGCTTGGCGGAGGGACAGCTGTCGGAGTGGTTGGGCCCTTGCTGACGTCCTCCTGCTTTCGTAAGAGAGCTGGGAGCCGCCGTCGTCATGGGTCCAGCGGGGTGCCATCATTGCCTATCTGGCAGAGCTAGCCAGATGGGACGTCGGTCCTGCTCCCTGCGGCCTGAGTCGGCTCGGGGTAGGGTGATGATGGCGCTTCCTGTTGACGTGGCGGACTCGTGCCCTAGGTCGGGCAACGTGGAGGCTCCTCCGAAACCGAGGTCGAGTCTGTCCTGCATGGCCGAGGCCGAGCCCGAGCTCCTGGGTTGGGCGAGGCGGAGGTCGTTCGGCAGAGGCCAGGGCGGAGTCCGAGCCCTGGGTCGGGCGAGGCGGAGTTCGTCGTCTTCCGGGGCCTTAGCCTGAGTCCGAGCCCTGGGTCGGGCGGAGCGGAGTTCACCGTCTTCCGGGGCCTTAGCCCGAGTCCGAGCCCTGGTTCGGGCGGAGCGGAGTTCGCCGTCTTCCGGGGCCTTAGCCCGAGTCCGAGCCCTGGGTCGGGCGGAGCGGAGTTCGCTGTCTTCCGGGACCTTAGCCCGAGTCTGAGCCCTGGTTCGGGCGGAGCGGAGTTCGCCGTCTTCGGGGCCTTAGCCCGAGTCCGAGCCCTGGGTCGGGCGGAGCGGAGTTTCCTCTAGCGCTTTTGGCCAAGCCTGGCTGCCCGTCAGTCTTACTCTTTGCGTTAAAGGCCCCAGTGACTTGGTCGGTCGGCGCGGTGATTTAGTCAGGGTTACTTGTTATCGAAGGCAAGGCCTCGGGCGAGCCGGAGATGCGTCTGCCGTGAAAGAGGAGGCCTCGGGCGAGACGGAATCATCTCAGGGTCGGCTGCCCTTGCCCGAGGCTAGGCTCGGGTGTGGCGTGATCGAGTCGCTCGTATGGACTGATCCCTGACTTAATCAAACCCATCAGGCCTCTGCAGCTTTATGCTGATGGGGGTTACCAGCTGAGAATTAGGCGTCTTGAGGGTACCCCTAATTATGGTCCCCGACACCAGTCTTGTTCCCTGCGGCCCGAGTCAGCTCGGGGTAGGGTGATGATGGCGCCTCCTGTTGACGTGGCTGGTCTGCGCCCTAGGTTGGGCGACATGGAAGCTCCTCCGAAGCCGAGGTCGAGTCCGAGCCCCCGGGTCGGGCGAGGCGGAGATTGCCGGCTGGTGCCGGGGCGGAGTCCGAGCCCTGGGGTCGGGCGAAGCGGAGTTCGTTGTCTTCTGGGGCCGAGCCCAAGTCCGAGCCCTGGGTCGGGCGAGGCGGAGATCGTCGTCTTCTGGGGCCGAGCCCAAGTCCGAGCCCTGGGTCGGGCGAGGTGGAGATCGTCGTCTTCTGGGGCCGAGCCCAAGTCCGAGCCCTGGGTCGGGCGAGGCGGAGATCGTCGTCTTCTGGGACTTAGCCCGAGTCCGAGCCCTGGGTCGGGCGGAGTTCGCCGTCTTCCGGGACTTAGCCCGAGTCCGAGCCCTGGGGTCGGGCGAAGCGAAGCTTCCTATGGAGCCTTCGGCAGGGCCTGACTGCCTGTCAGTCTCACTCTGTCAAGTGGCACCGCAGTCGGAGTGGCGCAGGCGGCGCTGTCCTTCTGTCAGGCCGGGCAGTGGAGCGACGAAGTGATGGCGGTCACTTCGGCTCTGCCGGCTGGGGGGCACGCGTCAGGATAAGGGTGTCAGGCCACCTTTGCATTAAATGCTCCTGCGACTTGGTCGGTTGGTGCGGCGATTTGGTCAGGGTTGCTTCTTAGCGAAGACAGGGCCTCGGGCGAGCCGGGAACACATTCGCCGCTGAAGGGGGGCCTCGGGCGAGACGGAGATCCTCCGGGGTCGGCTGCCCTTGTCCGAGGCTAGGCTCGGGCGAGGCGTGATCGAGTCCCTCGAATGGACTGATCCCTGACTTATTCGCACCCATCAGGCCTTTGCAGCTTTGTGCTGATGGGGGTTACCAGCTGAGAATTAGGAGCCTTGAGGGTACCCCTAATTATGGTCCCCGACAGTAGCCCCCGAGCCTCGAAGGGAGTGTTTGCACTCGCTTGGAGGCTTTCGTCGCACTTTTTTGCAAGGGGACCAGCCTTTCTCGGTTGCGTTTTGTTCCGGTGGGTGCGCGCGAGCGCACCCGCCGGGTGTAGCCCCTGAGGCCTCGGAGGAGTGGTTTCACTCCTTCGAGGTCTTAATGCCTCGCGTAATGCTTCGGCTGGTCTGGTCGTTCCCTCATGCGAGCTGGTCGTAGCCCAGGTGTACGGTCGGGTCCCAAGTTCTCGGGCTGGTATGTTGACGCTGTCAACGGTTCGGCCGGAGCCGGGTTTGCGAGAGCAGCCCTCGAGCCTCTGCACAGGGCGAGAGGGCGATCAGGGATAGACTCGGCTTTTTTACATACGCCCCTGCGTCGCCTTTCCGCAAGGAGAAGGGGGGGGGGAAAGCGCGATGTTGCCCTCGATGGGCGCCGAACATGGTGTCTCCGTTGAGCTGCAAGCGGGTGATCCGAGTGGACGTCCGTGCCCCGTTCGTTAGGGGTCGGCTAGGGGCCCAGAGGCACGCCCAAAAGTACCTGCGGGTGATCTGCCAGACCCGGTCCCCTGGTGATGGGGTCTGAGGGCTCGATGCCTCCCTCTGATGGGATTCTGTTACAAGATCGTTCCCGCTGGTCTCGGAAATGTCCTAGGGTACCTCGGGAGCGCAGCCCGAGCCTTGGTTATGTATCAAACGTACCCATGGTCATCTCACGCTCGGCGTCTGAGGCAGCTGTGAACCCTTCGGGGGCCAGCCTTCGAACCCCTGATCAGTAATGGGCGCGGAGCCCGAGTAGCCTGAGGCGGCCGTGGAACCCTTTCGAGGGGCCGGCCTTCGAACCTCTGACCAGTAGTGGGTGTAGGGCCCACGCGATCTGAGGCGGCTGTCGAACCCTTCCGGGGGGCCAGCCTTCGAACCTCTGATCAGTAGGGGGGCTCGGAGCTTGGTTCCTTCTCGGGGAAGGATCCTTTTCGGGGTATCCCCCTTTCCCGGTCCCTGTTGCAAGAGAGAGAAAGAGGAAAAACGGAAAAGGATTCGAAATCGAACGATGCGGCGTACCTTTTTTTTGACGCGGTCATTACGGCGAAGGCAAAGCGTCGCTCGCTTCTCCTGCCAGAGGCGCCGCGTGTCCCGCCGCGGAGTTGATGCAACGGGGCGAGTAGTTCGCAGGGTAGCCGTTGCGCGTGCGTGAGCCGTTCGAGGAATGGGTCACGGGCGCGTTGTCTTCACGCCGTGAGAGAGGGTTCTCTCGCTGCCCCCGGATGGGATGTAAGCTTGGCTGATGACGTGACCGCTGCTCCTGCCTGCCTGCCACCGCCATTACTGTCGGCCCGTCTTCGGCCGTATTGACCGTCGCGCCAGGCTGGAGCCGCTGGGTCGTACGCTGGGTGGCCTCAAGTCGCGGTATTGGTTCCGCAGTCGAGGAGGCGCGGTGGTGGCGCAGGTGGCGGTGCAGTTACTCACACGTAGCAACCGGCGCATCGGTTGCATGACGCGTGGGCCTGGGCCTCCATGCCGGGCGTGTTGGGAGTCGGAGAAGTGCGCCCACTTGGCGCGGTTGCATGCCGCCTGCACGGCTGCCCGCCCTTTCGCCCGTTGGTCTGGGCAAAAGTGGAGAGTCGCTTGTAACCGTTGGGCGGTTGTACGCACCGCGCACGGCGGTTTGGCCTCTTCTGCTCTGAGCCGGCTTGCATGACGCGTGGGACCCAGCCCCCGTGCCGTAGGGGAGGTCCTTGGAGTGTCTTGGAGAAGACTCAGCCCGTGACGGCTGGGGACGCAAGTAGGGAGAACCGCCTTTAAAAGGAGGGTGACCCCCTTGGAAGGCGACCATGTCTTCGCGCTCCCTTATGCATCGTGTCTTTCCACCTTCCAAGCCCCCAGATGGGGGAGATCCGCCGTCTTTCCGCCTCGTCGTTGGGGGAACGCAACTCCGTGGGAGTTGGCACCTTTCAGCCATCGTTCGGCTTCAAGGATTTTCGTCGTGCAGCCCGGCTGCACCCCCCCACCGGCGGTCACCCCAGACGGTGACCACCAGCCCCTGGGTGGGGAGAAGCAAGCCGGGCTGCGATCTTGGTCCCACCCTCAGCTTCAAGGATGTTCATCATCCTTGCTGGGGTGGAGGCCGGGCTGAGCCGGAGCTCTACCTCCCGCGCGGGTTCGTGGGTCACCCTCTCCTGCGGCGTTCGAGGGAGAGGGCGCTCGCTGGCCCTGCGGGCGGGTCGGACTTCGACAACGCGGGGCCGGTCGACGGCAGGCATCGTCAGCCCCAGCGCGTCGGGCTCGTCGGGTTGGCCCCCGGTGCCCCCTCCCGCCGGAAGGCGGCTGCCGCGCCATGTGCACGGGAGGACCGCCCAAGATGCCGTGCGCTGCTAGGGCGGCGTTCGTGTTCTGGGGCAGTCCTGCCTTTGCACCGGTACTGCGCCTCCGCGGGGAGGTCGGTGCCCTGCTCATCCGGGAGGATCCGAGTGGGGATCTGCCGGCGGGCTGACGGCCCCTGTCGTCGGTGCCGAGGCGGAGGCTGCTCGAGAAGTCCCCGTCGCCGACGGGATCACCGCCACCATCCGCGCTCTGGGCCTCCGGCTCTTTGTACTTGTCCTCGCCCCTCGAGCGTCGGCATGGGCGAGGGCAAGGTTGCAGCAGCGTTCGCCCTGAGGCCATCGCCACTGCAGTTTGGCCACCCGTAGAGGGGGTCGTTGTCGCTGCTGCTGGAGCGGGCGAAGGCGAGCCGTCCGTCGGTCTTCTGTTGCTCCGCAGGCCTCTCCCCCGTCGAGTGGGGTTGTTCATACCTGCGGAGGTGGAACCGGAGTTCCGTTTGTAATGGCACCTTGGATGCCATTGTTTTTGTTCATTGTGGCTGTCGGGGCCTGAACATGTATGTATTTTCGGCATGGAGCCGTGTTTTTTCCTCCTTTTCGAGCACTAAGACTCGCCCGTTGGTTGTCTGAACCGCTTCACCAAGCGTGAGTCGCCCCGTGTAAAGGTGACGAGTGAGGTATCTGTATCCCGGAGGCGTGGGAATCCCTCAGCTCGGTCGGCCTTGTTGTCCGAGGCTTCTCTAGCTCGATTAAAGGAACCCCTCGGCCGCTCTTCGATGAGCCGAGGCCAGGGGTAGCGGCGTCAACATGAACAGAGGCAGAGTTGGCTCAAAAAGAAAACCTGGTTGGCCTGAGCCTGGCCGGGTCGTCCGTTAGCGGGACCGACGCCGGAGTTGACCAGCCGAGGCCTCGGGTCAGGCTGACGTCCTTGGAGGGCAGCTGGCCGAGGCCCCGGGGTGACCGGCCGAGCCGCCTGCTCGGGCCGGATTCCCGAGAAGACCCTGGTAGCGATGGCCCGGGCGTGGCGATGACGTCGTCCTTCAGAGTGGAGATCCTCGGACCGCGTCGCCGTCCGAGGCTAGGTCGGACCTCGCCGAAGGTGTTGTCGATGCCGAGGGTGCTGCTGCTCCCTTTAGCCGCAAAGATCCGAGCCTGCAGGATCGGATTGTCTTGTAGCGTGTGTTTCCTGCGGCCGCCGAGGCCAAAACACACCCTCGCCGTGTTGTAAAGCTGCGTCTCTTTTCCTCTTGTTTCGAGTGTCTGCGACTTTTTTATCGGTAACAGGAATGTTTGTGCGAGCGAGAGTTGCTTCTCGCGGAAGGTGATGAGTGAGGTATCCATATCCCGGAGGCATAGGAGTCCCTCGGCTCGGTCGGCCTTGCCGCTTACGCGTACTCCATCGTTTTCAAGATCCACTTTCGAAGTAGTCAAACAGCCCGAAAGACCTTCTGGCAGAAGAGATCTTTTTTCGAGGAAAATTTCGACGCAGAGGGGGTTCCCCCCCTTTTAGCCCCCGAGGGAGGGTCGAGCTTTGCCGAGGCGAGGCCGACCCTTCCTTGATGACTAAACTTTGCGTGGGTGCGGGGTATATGATCAACTTGAAAACATCTTAAGGGTAGAAGCGACGTAGCTGTTGGATGTTCCAGGCGTTGCCGTAGACCTTGCCTTGACTGTTGGCCAGCTTGTACGTTCCAGGCTTCAGAACTTTGGCGATGACAAACGGCCCCTCCCAGGGAGGCGTGAGCTTGTGCCGCCCTCGGGCGTCTTGTCGCAGCTGAAGCACCAGGTCGCCCACCTGGAGGTCTCGGGACCGGACCCCTCGGGCGTGGTAGCGTCGCAGGGACTGCTGGTACCGCGCCGAGTGTAGCAAGGCCTTGTCCCGAGCCTCCTCCAGCTGGTCCAGCGAGTCTTCTCGGCTAACTTGGTTGCTTTGGTCGGTGTAGGCCCTCGTCCTCGGGGAACCATATTCTAAGTCTGTGGGCAAGATGGCTTCGGCCCCATAGACTAGAAAGAACGACGTGAAGCCCGTGGCTCGGCTCGGCGTTGTCCTCAGACTCTAGACCACCGAGGGGAGTTCCTTCATCCACCGCTTGCCGAACTTGTTGAGGTCGTTGTAGATCCGAGGCTTGAGCCCTTGTAGAATCATGCCATTGGCACGCTCTACCTGCCCATTCGTCATGGGATGAGCCACGGCGGCCCAGTCCACCCGGATGTGGTGATCCTCGCAGAAGTCCAGGAACTTTCTGCCAGTGAACTGGGTGCCGTTGTCGGTGATGATGGAGTTCGGGACCCCGAAGCGATGGATGATGTTGGTGAAGAATGCCACTGCCTGCTCGGACCTGATGCTGTTTAGGGGTCGGACCTCGATCCACTTGGAGAACTTGTCGATGGCGACCAGCAGGTGCGTGTAGCCCCCGGGCGCCTTCTGCAAGGGGCCGATAAGATCCAGACCCCACACGGCAAAAGGCCAGGTGATGGGTATCGTCTGTAGAGCCTGGGCGGGCAGGTGGGTCTGCCTCGCGTAGAACTGACACCCTTCGCAGGTGCGGACAATTCTAGTGGCGTCGGCCACCGCCGTCGGCCAGTAGAAGCCTTGCCGGAAAGCATTCCCGACAAGGGCTCGAGGCGCTGCGTGATGGCCGCAAGCCCCCGAGTGTATCTCTCGCAGGAGTTCCTGACCTTCGGCGATGGAGATGCATCGCTAGAGGATGCCGGAGGGGCTGCGGTGGTAGAGCTCCTTTCCATCTCCCAGCAAGACGAACGACTTGGCGCGCCGCGCCAATCGCCGAGCCTCGGCTCGGTCGAGGGGTAGCTCTCCTCGGTGGAGATATTGCAGGTACGGGGTCTGCCAGTTTCGATTAGGCGTGACCCCGCTTCGCTCCTCCTCGACGCGCAGTGCCTCACCCTCGGGGGCCGAGGGTACCTCGGGCTGAACCGAGGGCGCCTCGGGCCGAGCCGAGGGTGCCTCGGGATGAGCCGAGGGTGCCTCGGACTGAGCCGAGGGTGCCTCGGACTGAGCCGAGGGCGCCTCGGGTTGAGCCGAGGGTACCTCGGACTGAGCCGAGGGTACCTCGGGCTCGGACGTGTCGTCGATCTTGACGGAGGGTTGATGCAGGTCTCGTGTGAAGACGTCCGGGGGAACCGTTGTTCGCCCCGAGGCTATTTTAGCCAGCTCGTCCGCAGTCTCGTTGTAGCGTCGGGCGATGTGGTTGAGCTCGAGCCTGTAGAACTTGTCTTCCAGGCGCCGAACCTCATCGCAGTAGGCCTCCATCTTCGGCTCGCGGCAATGGGAGTTCTTCATGACTTGGTCGATGACGAGCTGCGAGTCACCGCGAGCATCGAGGCGTCGGACCCCTAGCTCGATGGCGATCTGCAACCCGTTGACCAGAGCCTCATACTCGGCCACATTGTTGGACGCCAGGAAGTGGAGGCGTAGCACGTAGCGTAGATGCCTTCCGAGGGGTGAGATGAAGAGTATGCCTGCGCCGGCTCCTGTCTTCATCAGCGACCCGTCGACGGACATGGTCCAGAGCTCTGGTTGGATCGGAGCCGTCGGTAGCTGGGTGTCGACCCATCCAGCCATGAAGTCCGCCAAGACCTGGGACTTGATGGCCTTCCGGGGAGCGAACGAGATTGTCTCGCCCATGATTTCCACCGCCCACTTTGCAATCCTACCCGAGGCCTCTCGGCACTGGATGATCTCTCCCAGGGGGAAGGATGACACCACAGTTACCGGATGAGACTCGAAGTAGTGTCACAACTTCCACCGCGTTAGGATCACCGCGTACAGCAGCTTCTGAACTTGTGGGTAGCGGATCTTGGTTTCGGGCAGTACCTCGCTGATGAAGTAGACTGGCCTCTGAACGGGCAATGCATGTCCCTCTTCTTGCCTCTCGACCACAATCGCGGCGCTAACCACCTGAGTGGTCGCGGCGACGTAGACCAGGAGGGCTTCTCCGGCAGCTGGGGGCACCAAGATAGGCGCCTTTGTGAGGAGCGCCTTCAGGTTCCCAAGGGCTTCCTCGGCTTCAGGGGTCCAAGTGAAGCACTCGGCCTTCCTCAAGAGGCGGTATAGAGGTAGACCTCTTTCGCCGAGGCGTGAGATGAAGCGGCTCAGAGCCGCGAGACATCCCATGACTCCTTGTACGCCTTTCAAGTCCTTGATGGGCCCCATGCTGGTGATGGCTGCGATCTTCTCCGGGTTGGCTTCGATGCCCCGCTCAGAGACGATGAACCCCAAGAGCATGCCTCGAGGCACCCCGAAGACACACTTCTCGGGATTTAGCTTGACGCCTTTCGCCTTGAGACATCGGAATGTCACTTCAAGGTCGGAAAGGAGGTCGGAGGCTTTCCTTGTCTTGACTACGATGTCATCGACGTAGGCCTCGACCGTGCGGCCGATGTGTTCGCCGAACACATGGTTCATGCACCGCTGGTACGTCGCGCCCGCATTCCTCAAGCCGAACGGCATGGTGACATAGCAGTACATGCCGAAGGGTGTGATGAAAGAAGTCGCGAGCTGGTCGGACTCTTTCATCCTGATTTGATGATACCCTGAGTAGGCATCGAGGAAAGACAGGGTTTTGCACCCAGCAGTGGAATCCACGATTTGGTCGATGCGAGGCAGAGGGTAGGGAACCTTCGGACATGCTTTGTTGAGACCAGTGTAGTCTACACACATCCGCCATTTCCCCCCTTTCTTTCTCACAAGCACAGGGTTGGCAAGCCATTCGGGATGGAATACCTCTTTGATGAACCCTGCCGCCATTAGCTTGTGGATCTCCTCGCCTATGGCTCTGCGCTTCTCTTCGTCGAATCGGCGCAGAGGCTGCTTGACGGGTCGGGCTCCGGCTCGGATGTCTAGCGAGTGCTCGGCGACATCCCTCGGTATGCTGGGCATGTCCGAGGGACTCCACGCGAAGACGTCGGCGTTCGCGCGGAGAAAGTCAACGAGCACTGCTTCCTATTTGGGATCGAGCCCGGAGCCGATCCGGATCTGCTTGGAGGCGTCGCCGCTGGGGTCGAGGGGGACGGACTTAACCGTCTCCACTGGCTCAAAGTTGCCGGCGTGACGCTTCACGTCTGGCACTTCCTTAGAGAGGCTCTCTAGGTCGGCGATGAGGGCCTCAGACTCGGCGAGGGCCTCGGCGTACTCCACGCACTCCACGTCGCATTCGAACGCGTGTTTGTACATGGGGCCGACGGTGATGACCCCGTTGGGGCCCGGCATCTTGAGCTTCAGGTAGGTGTAGTTGGGGACGACCATGAACTTCGCGTAGCATGGCCTCCCCAGTACCGCGTGGTAGGTTCCTCGGAACCCGACCACCTCGAACGTCAGGGTCTCCCTTCGGAAGTTGGAGGGTGTTCCGAAGCAGACGGGAAGGTCGAGTTGTCCGAGGGGCTGGACGCGCTTCCCGGGAATGATCCCATGGAAGGGCGCAGCGCCTGCTCGGACGGAGGACAGATCGACGCGCAGGAGTCCGAGGGTTTCGGCGTAGATGATGTTGAGGCTGCTGCCTCCATCCATGAGGACCTTGGTGAGCCTGACATCGCCGATGACGGGGTCGACGACGAGCGGGTATTTCCCCAGGCTCGGCACATGGTCGGGGTGATCGTCTCGGTCGAAGGTGATGGGCTTGTCGGACCAGTCTAGATAGACTGGCGCCGCCACCTTCACCGAGCAGACCTCCCGACGCTCTTGCTTGCGGTGCCGAGCCGAGGCATTCGCCGCTTGCCCACCATAGATCATGAAGCAGTCGCGGACCTCGGGGAACTCTCCTGCCTGGTGATCTTCCTTCTTGTCATCGTCGCGGGCCTTGCCACCCTCCGCGGGTGGCCCGGCCCTGTGGAAGTGACGCCGAAGCATGACGCACTCCTCAAGGGTGTGCTTGACGGGCCCCTGGTGATAGGGGCACGGCTCCTTGAGCATCTTGTCGAAGAGGTTGGCACCTCCGGGGGGTTTCCGAGGGTTCTTGTACTCGGCGGTGGCGACAAGGTCCGCGTTGGCGGCGTCGTGTTTCGCTTGCGACTTCTTCTTGCCCTTCTTCTTGGCGCCGCGCTGAGTTGACGCCTCGGGAGTATCTTCCGATGGGCGGCCCTGGGGCTGCTTGTCCTTCCGGAACATAGCCTCGACCGCCTCCTGGCCGGAGGCGAACTTGGTGGCGATGTCCATCAGCTCGCTCGCCCTGGTGGGGGTCTTGCGACCTAGCTTGCTCACCAGGTCGCGGCAGGTGGTGCCAGCGAGGAACGCGCCGATGACATCCGAGTCGGTGATGTTGGGCAGCTCGGTGCGCTGCTTCGAGAATCGCCGGATGTAGTCTCGGAGAGACTCTCCCGGCTGCTGTCGGCAGCTTCGGAGGTCCCAGGAATTCCTGGGGCGCACGTAAGTGCCCTGGAAATTGCCGGCGAAAGCTTGGACTAGGTCGTCCCAGTTGGAGATCTGCCCCGGAGGCAGGTGCTCCAACCAGGCGCGAGCGGTGTCGGAGAGGAACAGGGGGAGGTTGCGGATGATGAGGTTGTCATCGTCCGTTCCACCCAGTTGGCAGGCCAGACGGTAGTCCGCGAGCCACAGTTCCAGTCTCGTCTCCCCCGAGTACTTTGTGACAGTAGTCGGGGGTCGGAACCGGGTCGGGAACGGCGCCCGTCGTATGGCCCGGCTGAAGGTCTGCGGACCGGGTGGTTCGGGCGAGGGACTCCGATCCTCCCCGCTGTCGTAGCGTCCCCCACGCCTGGGGTGGTAGCCTCGGCGCACCCTCTCGTCGAGGTGGGCCCGACGGTCGCGGTGATGGTGCTCGTTGCCGAGGCGACCTGGGGCCGCAGGCGCTGTGTTGCGCGTGCGCCCGGTGTAGACCGAGGCTTCCCGCATGAATCGGGAAGTCGCGACATGAGGTTCCGAGGGGTACCCCTGCCTTCGGGAGGCAGAGCTCTCGGCCCATCGGACCGCGGTGCCTTCCAGGAGATTCTTGAGCTCTCCCTGGATTCGCTGCCCCTCGGTGGTTGATGGCTCCGGCATCTCGCGGAGAAGCATCGCTGCTGCAGCCAGGTTCCGGCCGACCCCACTAGATGCGGGTGGTGGCTTGACCCTGACGTCATCGTTGATGCGGTGCTGGAAGCCCCGGGGTAGATGACGTATTTCCCCGGCCGGGGGTTGGCCCGCCCATGCCTTCCCGACGTCCCGACGGATCGGCTCAAGCGCTCCTGCTCCCTCGTCGAGCCTGTCCTGCACCCCGCGGATTTGCTCGAGCTCTGGGTCATGGCCCCTCGCCTGAACGGGGACCACAGCTAGCTCCCGTGGGATGTCAACGCGAGGCACTGGCCTAGGGAGGTCACCGTCCTCCAGCATGCCGAGATGGTTGCCTTCGGAGGGACCCTCTAGATCGACGTGGAAGCATTCGCGACTTGGGCCACAGTCCTCGTCGCCGAGACTACGGCTACCGTCGGAACAGTCAGAAAGGCAGTAGTCACATGCGGTCATAAAGTCCCGCATGGCACTGGGGTTGCCAAGTCCGGAGAAATCCCAACAGATGCTGGGTTCGTCGTCTTCCTCAGACCCAGAAGGCCCGTAGGTCGAGACGTCCGTCAGCCGGTCCCAAGGTGACCGCGTACGAAACCCCAGAGGGTTTGGACTTGCCTCTACGAGAGCACCCACCAAAGTGAAGCCGCTAGGCGGGTCGAGGCTGAATCCAAAAGACGTGGGATGGGAATCGGTCGGTACCTTTTGGTTGACGAGCGGCGATGAGGTCACGTCGGGGACTGACTGCACCGTCGTCTCAGGTACGAGGGTGACGTCCAGCAAGCTTTTCGCGAGCGTGCTGGCGTCATCCGCTTGCTCGGGATTGGCATGTCGCGGGGAGACGGCGCTCGCCTTCGTCTCAAACGCGAGGTCGACGCCCGGTGCGCCCCCCGTTGGGGCGCTGGGGCCATCGACTCGCTCGACAGCCGACGAGGCGCTGTCTCCTGCTTGGCCTTGGTTGCCCCGCCTCCTCCTCCGTCGGCGGGGGAGAGGACGAGGTGAGCTCGAAGGTTGTTCTTCCACCACGCGGGGAAGACGTCGTCGATTCCGCCGCCGGCGGGCGGGCTGTCGGCCGCCACTGTCGTTGTCGCGCGGCGGTGGAAGGAGTATCATGTCGTAGCTGCCGTCGAGGGACATGAACTCAAGACTCCCGAAATGGAGCATCGTCCTGGGTTGGAGAGGTTGCTGGAGACTGCCCATCTGGAGCTTGACAGGAAGTTGTTCGTGAACACGCAGCAGGCCCCTACCTGGCGCGCCAACTGTCGGTGTTCCGAGACCGGGGGGTCCCTGAGCCGACGAGTGAATGTCGCCGCGTGCCCCAGCCCAGATGGGTCGAGCGCGAGGGCGAGCGCGAAGGGGGGAGAGCGAGGCGGCCGAAGACCGGCGTGAGAGAGGTGGGAATCCCGCGGCCTTCGTGTTCGTCCCGCGCCCAGGTCGGGTGCGCTTGCAGTAGGGGGTTACAAGCTTCCACGCGGGGGAGGGAGCGAGCGGCTCCGGGCGAGCGCGTGTCTCGTCCTCGTCCCCGCGCGGCCAACCTTCTCTAAGAGGGCCCTGGTCCTCCCTTTTATAGGCGCAAGGAGAGGATCCAGGTGTACAATGGGGGGTGTAGCAGAGTGCTACGTGTCTAGCGGAGGAGAGCTAGCGCCCTAGGTACATGCCGTTGTGGCAACCGGAGAGATCTTGGCACCCAGCTGGTGTGATGTCGTGGCCGTCGGAGGAGCGATGGAGCTTGGCGGAGGGACAGCTGTCGGAGCGGTTGAGTCCTTGCTGACGTCCTCTTGCTTCCGTAAGGGGGCTGAGAGCCGCCGTCGTCACAGAGCATGCGGGGCGCCATTATTGCCTATCTAGCGGAGCGAGCCAGATGGGACGCCGGTCTTGTTCCCTGCGGCCCGAGTCAGCTCGGGGTAGGGTGATGATGGCGCCTCCTGTTGACGTGGCTGGTCTGCGCCCTAGGTTGGGCGACGTGGAAGCTCCTCCGAAGCCGAGGTCAAGTCCGAGCCCCCGGGTCGGGCGAGGCGGAGATTGTCGGCTGGTGCCGGGGCGGAGTCCGAGCCCTGGGGTCGGGCGAAGCGGAGTTTGTCGTCTTCTGGGGCCGAGCCCAAGTCCGAGCCCTGGGTCGGGAGAGGCGGAGATCGTCGTCTTCTGGGGCCGAGCCCAAGTCCGAGCCCTGGGTCGGGCGAGGCGGAGATCGTCGTCTTCTGGGGCCGAGCCCAAGTCCGAGCCCTGGGTCGGGCGAGGCGGAGATCGTCGTCTTCTGGGACTTAGCCCAAGTCCGAGCCCTGGGTCGGGCGGAGTTCGCCGTCTTTCGGGACTTAGCCCGAGTCCGAGCCCTGGGGTCGGGCGAAGCGGAGCTTCCTATGGAGCCTTCAGCAGGGCCTGACTGCCTGTCAGTCTCACTCTGTCAAGTGGCACCGCAATCGGAGTGGCGCAGGCGGCGCTGTCCTTCTGTCAGGCCGGGCAGTGGAGCGGCGAAGTGACGACAGTCACTTCGGCTCTGCCGGCTGGGGGGCGCGCGTCAGGATAAGGGTGTCAGGCCACCTTTGCATTAAATGCTCCCGCGACTTGGTCGGTTGGTGCGGCGATTTGGTTAGGGTTGCTTCTTAGCGAAGACAGGGCCTCGGGCGAGCCGGGAACACATTCGCCGCTGAAGGGGGGCCTTGGGCGAGACGGAGATCCTCCGGGGTCGGCTGCCCTTGTCCGAGGCTAGGCTCAGGCGAGGCGTGATCGAGTTCCTCGAATGGACTGATCCCTGACTTATTCGCACCCATCAGGCCTTTGCAGCTTTGTGCTGATGGGGGTTACCAGCTGAGAATTAGGAGCCTTGAGGGTACCCCTAATTATTGTCCCCGACAAGTTTATAGGAAGAGCACTTGCAAGAATCTCCCGTCTGACCGCCATCGCAGCAAAATCAACCCGAGAACCTCCTTGCATGCAACTCCTCTACTGCCCTTGCCCCATTCGGGTAAGGTAGTCTTCCACTAGCTTTCCTAATTAGTTAGCCAAGAGGTCCTATTCCTCCCATGTGGTGGCACATGTTTCTCAAGTTAAGCTCCATGTTCCAATTAACAATAATATAATAATCTTGACATGAACATAAATAAAATAACAAAATAACTAGAACATGGATATAATGAAATATTAACCCAAAACCATGTAAAGCAATAGCATAACTACCTAAGTGATTCAGGGGTAAACAAGGTAAAAAGGTAATCAGACTAGGGTGACCTATTGGGTCCCATCAAAATTAAACCTATGCATTGAATAATGATAATAAAGAATATTATTGGGTAACAAAAGTGGATCAAGGGCACAACTTGACTGACACTTGAGATTCCAGTTACCAGGGTGATTCTTCAGATCCTCGTTACCTCACTGCTAGTTGTAGCAATACAAACAAACATGGTATAGACAAAATTAACATCACACCAGACATAAGTACAAACTGAATAATAATGACCTACGCGTCGCTACGAGATCGCGGGATCGGGAACTATTAAGATCGGAGTCGTGGTCATCAAGTTATGATGTGATTAAATGATTAAAACTAGGTTCTATTTTATAATTCCAGAGAAAAGATAACCAAAAATAGTAATTAATTCAACTTTAATCTAAATTATAAATTGACCCTAGATCATATTTTAGTAGATTATAATAATAAGTAGATTAACAAGACTAACCAACATAGATTAAATAAAGACCTAATTATAAAAGAATGAGATATGGTATAATAAGTGTTGTTATTGCATAGTAAATATTTATACGAGACTAACGCAACTTGAACGGATCAAATCAGAGTTAAAACGGAGGAGTTCTGAATTTCCTAAAGATTTTATGTATTCGATATGAGATTAATTAAGAAATACATTTTAATATGGTTTTCATGTTAAAACAGAAACACTAAGTGATAAACAACAATATTACAAAATTATAAGAACTGGAATGGATTAAAAAGGAGCTAGTATGAATTTTCTATGAATTAAATGGGTTTCTAGAATTATTAATTTATTTTCTCTGCTCCTTGGACTTCGCGCACAAAAACAGAGAAGCTCGGGGTTAGACTATAAAATGTCCCAGACTCAGAGGTATCCCACGAGGACGGTGGGTTATTTATGTGAAAGCCAAAGGGTTCTTTAGTAAAACGTACCCGCGAAGGGTATCGACGTATCAGGGCCGTCCAGATCGGATCGCACAGCACGGATTAAATCGCGCACCTGCGATCCCGCGCGCAATCGAGAGCCCTCCGATGCAACACCAACGCACCGGATCTAAAATCCTCAGATCTATTTCCACTCGTACGATTTTTATCCAACGACGTAGATCTAACCTACTCCAGCTAGAAGACTGGTTCTATCCAGAGCCGTTGCTTGGCTGATCTACGGTCCACATGCTTTCTCCTACCACACAGCGCTCTAGTCGCGACACGGCGGAGGGAACAGAGCTTCGCCACAAGCGCTCGCCGACGGTGTGCATAAGCGCCGAGAGGGATGCACCAAACCACAACCGAACTAGCGCTAGAGGTATTACGGAGCAGCGCGAGAAGGCGGAGGTAGAGTTTACCGTGGATTAAGAGGCCGAGGAGGGTTGGTCGCGGCGCACCGAAGGCTCGCCGAGTCCGCCTGTTTCCGGCGAACAATTCGCCGCACTAGTGTCGATTTCCCGTTCGGATTCCTCGCGCGCTGGCAACGACGGACCCCCCTGGTGTGCACCCGTACGCACAACGAAGGCAATTCAGCGGCGTGCAAAAGGGATGGCACGCGGCGGATCTCTCCCGCGCTGTTTACCAATGGCGAGTACAGCGCAGGTGCAGATGGCACCGTCAGCGCTGAAAGGGAAATAGGCTTACACCTTTTCCTAATTGATTTTGGTGGTTGAATTGCCCAACACAAATAATTGGACTAACTAGTTTGCTCTAGATTATAGGTTTTACAGGTGCCAAAGATTCACAACAAACCAATAAAAAGACCAAGAAAGGGTTCAAACATAGAGAGCAAAAGACAACCGAAGTGTGCCCTGGTCTGGCGCACCGGACTGTCCGGTGTACCAGGGAACTCAGCTCCAAACTCGTCACCTTCAGGAAAATCAGAGGGCGCTCCGCTATAATTCACCGCACCATCTGGTGAAGCACCGGACAGTGTCCGGTGGCGCACCGGACTGTCCGGTGTGCCAGCGGAGCAACGGCTACTACAGCGCCAACGGTAACCTGCAACGCATTCAATGCGCTACAGTGCGCACCAGAGTCAGAGCAGCGCCAGAAGGCGCACCGGACAGTCTACAGTGCTTGTCCAGTGCACCACCGGACAGCCAGAAGACCCCACCTGTCAGAGCTCCAACGGTCGAACCCTAACGGTCGGGTGACGTGGCTGGCGCACCGGACTGTCCGGTGCGCCCGTCGACAGCAGCCTCCACCAAACGGCTAGTTTGGTGGTTGGGGCTATAAATACCCCAACCACCCCACCATTCATTGCATCCAAGTTTTCCACCTTACAAGAGCTATAGCATTCAATTCTAGACATAACCAAAGAGATCAAATCCTCTCCCAAGTCCGGAATCACTCCAAATCAAATAGTGACTAGAGAGAGTGACGCTTGTATTCATTTGAGCTCTTGCGCTTGGATTGCTTCTTTTCTTTCTCATTCTTTCTTGTGATTCACTCAATTGTAACCGAGGCAAGAGACACCAATTGTGTGGTGGTCCTTGCGGGGACTTAGTGTCCCGTGTGATTGAGAAGAGAAGCTCACTCGGTCTAAGTGACCGTTTGAGAGAGGGAAAGGGTTGAAAGAGACCCGGTCTTTGTGACCACCTCAACGGGGAGTAGGTTTGCAAGAACCGAACCTCGGTAAAACAAATCCTTGTGTCTCACTCTTTATTTGCTTGCGATTTGTTTTTCACCCTCTCTCTCAGACTCACTTATATTTCTAACGCTAACCCGGCTTATAGTTGTGATTAAGTTTACAAATTTCAGATTCGCCCTATTCACCCCCCCCCCTCTAGGCGACTTTCAATTGGTATCAGAGCCCAGTGCTTCATTAGAGCCTAACCGCTCGAAGTGATGTCGGGAGATCACGCCAAGAAGGAGATGGTGACCGGCGACAAGCCCGCCACAAGCCACGGGAAGGCTCCATCGGGAGAGTCCCACAACAAGGGGAAGGATAAGGAATCCTCCTCACAAAAGTCGCATCGAAGTGGCGACAAGAAAAAGAAGATGAGGAAAGTTGTCTACTATGAGACCGATTCTTCATCGCCATCCACCTCCGGCTCCGACGCGTCGTCCATAACTTCTAAGCGCTATGAGCGCAAGAAGTATAGTAAGATTCCCCTACGCTACCCTCATATTTCAAAGCGTACTCCTTTACTTTCCGTTCCACTAGGCAAACCACCAGTTTTTGACGGTGAAGATTATAATATGTGGAGTGACAAAATGAGGCATCATCTAACCTCACTCCGCACTAGCATTTGGAACGTTGTTGAGTTTGGTGTACAAGTACCATCCGTAGGGGATGAGGACTACGATTCGGACGAAGTGGCCCAAATTCAACACTTCAACTCCCAAGCCACTACTATACTCCTCGCATCTCTAAGTCGAGAGGAGTAGAATAAGGTGCAAGGGTTGAAGAGTGCAAAGGAAATTTGGGACGTGCTCAAGACCGCTCACGAAGGAGACGAGGTGACCAAGATCACCAAGCGGGAGACGATCGAGAGGGAGCTCGGTCGCTTCATGCTTCACCAAGGAGAGGATCCGCAAGCCATGTACAACCGCTTGAAGACCTTGGTGAACCAAGTGCGCAACCTTGGGAGCACCAAATGGGATGACCATGAGATGGTAAAGGTTATTCTAAGATCCCTCGTTTTCTTAACCCTACGCAAATTCAATTAATTCGAGGTGATCCTAGATACACGCTAATGTCTCCCGAGGAGGTTATAGGGAAGTTTGTGAGCTTTGAGCTAATGATCAAAGGCTCAAAGAAAATAATCGAGCAAGGCACCTCCTCCACGCCCGAGGCACAACCCGTCGCATTCAAGGCAACGAAGGAGAAGAAGGAAGAGTCTACATCAAGTAGGCTCCCCATCGACGCCTCAAAGCTCGACAATGAGGAGATGACTTTAATCATCAAAAGCTTTCGACAAATCCTCAAGCAAAGGAGGGGGAAGGACTACAAGCCCCGCTCCAAGAAGGTTTGCTACAAGTGTGGTAAGCCCGGTCACTTTATAGCAAAATGTCCTATTTCTAGTGACAGTGACAGGGGCGACGACAAGAAGGGGAGAAGAAAGGAGAAGAAGAGATACTACAAGAAGAAGGGTGGCGATGCCCATGTTTGCCGGGAATGGGACTTCGATGAGAGCTCCACCGACTCCTCCTCCGACGAGGACGCCGCCAACATCGCCGTCAACAAGGGACTCCTCTTCCCCAACGTCGGCCACAAGTGCCTCATGGCAAAGGACGACAAAAAGAAGAAGGTTAAATCTAAATCCTCCACTAAATATGCCACATCTAGTGACGAGGCTAATTCTAGTGATGATGAGGATGATTTATTTACTCTTTTTGCCAATCTTAACACGCAACAAAAAGAGAAGTTAAATGAATTGATTAGCACCATTCATGATAAGGATGAACTCTTGGACTCCCAAGAGGACTTCCTAATTAAGGAAAATAAGAAGCATGTTAAGGTTAAAAATGCTTATGCTCTAGAGGTAGAAAAATGTGAAAAATTATCTAGTGAGATAAGCACTTGTCATGATTTGATTGCCAACCTTAGGAATGAGAATGCTAAATTAATTGCTAAGGTTGATTCAAATGTTTGTGATGATTCATATGCCAATCTTAGAAATGATCATGCTATTTCTATTGCTAAGATTGAAAAATTAAATGTCTCTCTTGCTAGCCTTAGAAATGAAAATGAAAAATTAATTGCTAAGGCTAATGAATTAAATGTTTGCAATGCTTCTATTTCTAATCTTAGAGATGAAAATGTCATATTACATGCTAAGATTGTTGAATTAAATTCTTGCAAACCATCTACATCTACCATTGAGCATGTTTCTATTTGCACTAGATGTAGAGATGTTGACATCGATGCTATTCATGATCATGTGGCCTTAATTAAACAACAAAATGATCATATAGCAAAATTAGATGCTAAAATTGCCGAGCATGAGCTAGATAATGAAAATTTTAAATTTGCTCGTAGTATGCTTTATAGTGGGAGACGCCCTGGCATCAAGGATGGCATTGGCTTCCAAAAGGGAAACAATGTCAAACTTAATGCCCCTCCTACAAAATTATCTAACTTTGTTAAGGGCAAGGTGTGGCGGAACTGCCCGAATTATTCCAACTTAAGTGCCTAAGTCCGACCTTAGAGGCTAGACCACACTTAAATGGGAATAACCGTCAATCCCTCAGATCTAGTCCGACATGGCCACTGACAGGATCAAGTACCACAGTCTCACTCGATGGTGAGTCACAGAGCAAATACAATAAAGCATAAAACCAGGCATGGAAGAGTATTAAATTATTACATCACCATTGTCACCATCGGAGTTTTCGCAAAAGTAACCATCATTGTTTTTGAAGTGCAGCGGAAATAAACTAACGATAAATAAATGGAGAGATGGGGAAGCCTATCCCATCACTCCTCATGCTCCTCCTCAGCCGAGGCGGGGTCCCACTCAACAGTCCAACCCGGTGGTAAGGTGGACGGCCAAGTCACTCCAGCAACCATGTCCTCCAGAGAACCTGTAAAAAATTATGCCACAAGCAAGGCTGAGTATACTAATACTCAGCTAGACTTACCCGGTGTGAGGAGTCTATACTCCTCTACCTCTAGACATGCAGCTGTTTGGCTGTGGGGTTTGGTTGCCAAAAGCACTAGCTGAGTTTCTAAATCAAGATTTTAACTTAATCAAAATTAAGTGTGACTCTCTTAAGGCTAAAAGTGTACTATCTATTCATACATAGTAGCAAGCATTATTAGCAATCAACAGTTTGTATCATCTCAACCAGTTCCACTTGTTACTCAATGTAGCAGCATGGATCAAGCAGTCTCATTAGCTGCGAGAAGCAGACGATTCGAATCGAGTTTTTATCCTTGCAAGGTAAACCTAAACACACGACATGGCGAGTCACTCCGTCCCCACGCATATCAACCGTCCCCATCGATTCCCTGGCAACAGATCAGGTCTCACCGCCTTGGCGTACAATGCCTCACTGACCCCGACTGGCCGTCGTGCAGTGACAGCACTTGTACCCACCATAACCGGAATGGGAGACTACGTCTCAGGTCGCGTGAGGGGGTATGTCCACTGGCAGGTTCAATCAGGTACTAGGTTTACCGATTTACCATATTTCTCGGTATGTGCTTAGTACATTCAAACGCTTGACTCACGGTACCACACCTTAATCCTTAATCAACTTTTTATCCCGTGAACAACCAATCCCCATGGATTGTTGCCCACAAACCAACCTCAAAATGATAAGAAGGTGGATACAGCCAATTCCTGACCTCGCGCGAGTGCTAGAAAAATCACTCGACTTCTACCGAGATCCTAATTAATAAAGCAACTACTCGACCTAGCATACTAGTATTCATCTCAATAGGATTCCTGAGATCATGCAACTAGGGTTTCAAACAATTCCTACACTTAAGTGCACAAACAATCCTACAAACATTAAGTGTAGTAAAGTAGCATAAATAACAGGTTATGCATAAAACCGGGGCTTGCCTTCCAAAGCAGTGGCAGGCAGGTCCTCTGGTGCAGGCTCTGGTGCTGGGTCGGGGGCAACCTCCTGGGTAGCTCCTTGCTCCGGCACGAGGACGTACTCTCCGTCAGCAAGATTACAGTCTATCGAAATGCAATGAACATGTATGTCATGATTATGCAAGATTTAAGAACATTAAACCACTAAAATTAGGTCAAGAATTAACTTAGGGTTCCTTGGCTACGTGGGTCTTTTAGTGGTATTTATAGACTTATTACCCTTTTAGGTTTAGGTTTTCTTTTAAAATAACATATTGGGTTTGTATTGCCTTTATAGATTTCAGTGGATAATTATAAAGGTCTTAAGAGGACATTAAATTCCATCATCCATTTTCCTTTCTTAATTTTCCATCTAGGGTTTCTAGTAGGGGTTTTGAACTATAACAGTAGTTTAAAAACTTCCAAAAATTGTGTAAGAATTACAGTGGGTTGTCACTGGCTATTCTAGCTTGTTTTAATAATTTGAGGCCTAAGGTACAAAAGCTAGGCTTTAAACAAAAATAACAATAGTTAGGCAAAATGGGCCATTTTACACTACAAGTTCTTTATTAAAATGGTTTCTGACCCAATGGTTATTTTTGCTGGCCTCTAGTAGTGATAAAAAGCTCTTGTACCAAAAATGGCAGAGAGCAACATGGTGGTTAATTAATGATGGGTTTGTGAAGTTTGGGGCACAAAGGGTGATTAGAACTAACTTGTTATTTGAAAAATATCAAACAACAGATTTCAGATTTTTCTTAAGTTCTTATTATCCAAACATTTGTTATCCTAAGGTTTGGGGAGGTTTCACCTTAGGGGTATTTTTGTAGGGTTTTTCTAAGTTATCCCTATTTTCTTCATTTAAAAGGTATCTTGCTTATCTTACACTACAACAGGGTATGATACATTTTTCCAGTGAACTACATTGACTAAGTATCTCAACAAAAATAGGTGTGCTCTCTGGTTCATCATTTATATCACTTTTTCTATTTTCCTTAAACTTAAGCATTTTATAGAATAAGGGGTTAAAGCTATCTTAATGTAATGGACAGAGAGGTTAAACATTTTTAACTAGGTCAGTGGGTAGATATAAACTTCTCCAAATTTTTCTAACCCTAGTTAAATAGTGCAACCATTTTTCTTGCTATTATTAAGCTTTTGGCCAAAACTGAAAATAAATCAGAACCTTATATTTTTCTCTAGTTCATATGGGGTTTTATATTTTTCTTAGACAGGTTACATTATTTAGAGTCTGGCAAAATTGGTTTGACTAAATTTGGATAATCCAAATAGAAGTTATGGGTTTTTAAAGTTTCTGTTTGAATTTAAAACAGATTTTATTAAAGCTTTACTGGAAAAACAGTTTGCGCCGAGACCCCTGGGGTTAAACTGATTCAAATCTCGCAGATCTACCCTCAGGCCACTATTCACCTGAGTCTGCGACTTTTCACTTAACCCCCCCGGGGTTTTCTCCCTCACACCCGCGGTCCCTCCCCTAAACAGAACAGTAGCCGTAGGAAAGAAAGGACAGCGCGGCTTACCGGCGGCGAGGGAGGTCCGGCGAGGTGGTCAGGGATGTTCAGGAGGTCGCGACAGTCACGCCGAGGTGCGGGTCGTCGCCGGAGGTGGTCGGAGTCGCCCGGTCCACGAGCGCAGGCGGGTGTGCTCGTCGGCGGCGAGTGTACCGGCCAAACTACGGCGAGCTGGTCCAATCCAAGGGCACGGTGAGCTTCACGGGGTGACGTAGTGAACGTGTGCACAAAGAATCGAAGAATGGCTGAGTGGATTACCCGGGCCACGTACTCCGGCGAGGTTTAGTGCTCCGGTGACCTTGGGCCGGCCTCTCTGGCGAAGCAAACCCCGATTCCTCGCTCGGGGAGCCTCACGGAGGGGCGCACAGTCTTCTCCGAGGGCTGGACGGGGCTGGAAATGGCTGGGCGGGCCGGTCTACGGTGGCAGGGGGACGGGGTGGCCGCGGACAAGCTGCGCACTGGCCAACGGCGGTGAACCAAGCTCCGGCGAGGGTCGGGTGGGTGCGGAAGGGTACGGTCGAAGCTTGGGAGGGTTTTATAGGCGCGGGCGCGGACCAGGGCGCTGGCTTGACCGTTTGGCGCGACGCGGGCACGCGGGGCGCGCGTCGAACACGTGGCGCGTTGCTTCTGCCCGTGTTCTTCGCTCTGCTGAGCGGCCAAGCGTACGAATCTTGCCATGTCGCCTGTGGGAGATCTCTTCCCTGCACCTAGAGCTACCTAGTTCATGTGAGTTCCAAGGGAGGATACGCCCTAGGTCAGGAGATAAACAGGCGCCAAGTTTGGTTTGTCTCACTGCCCACACCGCGACAAAACCGATGTCAAAACCTGTCAAACGTCCAAGTCTCGGTTTCCACTTTTTCCAGGGGGTTCCTTAGATAATTTGGCTCCTTTTTGCTATTTAGACCCTAGGGTTTTGGTGCTATTAGCTAGGTGAACACGACTGATCTTTAATCTAGGGTTAAATCTACACTTAGAGAGAAATGGAGAGCTCTAGCTCTCTCTCTACTTGGAGATTTGATTTAGGGTTTCTCCAGGGATCTTTTTGCAACATTACCCTCCCCTAATTGATGGTTATCAAGTTGCTTAGGGTTTTGCTAAGGATCACTTGTGTTTTGCACATTGTTCACACACTCTCCCCTCCCTTTTTTTTAACCAAGATTTAGAAGATAGGGTTTAGGAGGGCCTAGGGTTCTTTTTCCCTTCTATCCAAGTAAAAAGTGTGCAAGGGTTTGATTAATACTTCTTAGGCCATTTATAACTTGATCAACTCAAAAACTCCAAGGTTCTTATATGCTCCCCTCAGTCTCTACTACTTGTGATCACAGCCTTTTTAGTGCCAAGATGGGCTCTAGCCAAGGTAACACCTGGGGTGTTACAGCCCTCCCCCCTTAAAGGAATCTCGTCCCGAGATTTCAGGTAGAGTCCCTTGGAGGGATGCTTTGAAGGTGTGCTGGTGCCACTTTCCCCTTAAACTCAAGTTCCACTTTCCTAACTGCTCTTCGAATGTCATCCTCTTTGCAACTTCAGAAGGAAGCCCTTCTTAAGTTAAGTCCATAACTTAGACTATCCTTGTTATCTAAGTTTTTCTTATAATTGACTTCAAAGGGCAGGCGGGGGTGGGGTTTTGGGGTTACATACCGATTCCCTTGGGCAGAAAGTCGGGGAAGCGAGAGCGTAGAAACTCCTCCGTCTCCCATGTAGCTTCTTCTGCTGAATGATGACTCCACTGAACCTTATACATTTTGACTGACCTTGCCCGAGTTGATCTTTCCTTCTGATCCAATACCTTGATGGGGTACTCTTGGTAGGACAAGTCTGGTTCTATCTCAATGTCTGGTTCTTGTAGCACTTCAGTGGGTAGACGAACACACTTCCGCAGCTGAGATACATGGAACACATTGTGGACTGCTGACAAATGGGGTGGTAATTCCAATTGGTAGGCTACGGGTCCACAACTTTCCTTGATCTTATATGGTCCAATGTAGCGAGGGGCCAACTTGCCCTTGATCCCAAATCTCTGGACACCCTTGGTTGGTGATACCTTAAGATAGACATGATCTCCCACTGCAAACTGTAGAGGCTTCCGCCTCTCGTCATGATAACTCTTTTGCCTGGCCTGAGCAGCTTCCAAGTTCTTCCTAATGACTCTAACCTTTCTCTCTGCTTCAATTACCAAATCTGGCCCAAATATTTCCCTTTCTCCTGCTTGAGACCAATTCAGCGGGGTTCTGCATCTTCTCCCATACAAAGCCTCAAAAGGTGCCATTTTCAGACTGGACTGATAGCTGTTATTGTAAGAAAACTCTGCCAAGGAAAGACACTTATCCCAATCCTTCCCATAATGCAGTGCACAAGCCCTCAACATATCTTCTAAAATCTGGTTCACCCTTTCTGTTTGGCCATCTGTTTGAGGGTGATACGCTGAGCTTCGGATTACGTGGGTCCCAAGTGATTCTTGTAATTGCTCCCAAAAGCGTGCCACAAAAGGTGCTCCTCGGTCAGAGACTATGGTCCTTGGTATCCCATGCAGACGAACTATCTGGTCGATGTAAATTTCCGCATACTTCTCCGTCCGGTGGGTGGTGTGCACTGGCAAGAAATGAGCAGTCTTGGTCAATCTGTCCACAATGACCCATATGGAATCATGGTGCCTGGAGGTATTGGGTAATCCCACTATGAAGTCCATGCAAACGTCCTCCCATTTCCAAGATGGTATGGGAAGGGGTTGCAAAGGGCCTGCTGATTTCAGATGACTAGCTTTTACCCTCTGACAAGTGTCACATTCTGAAACGTACTTGGCAATTTCCCTCTTCATCCTGGTCCACCAATAAAGAGGCCTGAGATCATGGTACATCTTGTTGCTACCCGGGTGCATGGAAAACTTGGATAGGTGAGCTTCATCCAATATCTTCTTTCTGAGCTCAGGGTTCTTGGGAACAACCAATCGATCTTCAAACCATAAAGTTCCCTTGCTATCCTGACGGAAACACTTGTATTTCTCGGCCTTCAGCTTGATCATTTCCTTAATAACCTGAACTCCCTTATCCCCAAACTGTGCCTGAGCTATTTGTTCTTGCAATGTGGGCTCCACTGCAATATATTTCAATTTACCGGAAGGAACAACTTCCAGGTTCAGCTTGCACAACTCATCACACAAGGTGGTAACTCTTGCATCCATGTTCATGCAATTACATGGGGCCTTTCGGCTCAAGGCATCTGCCACAACATTTGCCTTGCCAGGATGGTAATGCACCTCCAAATCATAGTCCTTGATTAATTCCAACCATCTTCTCTGCCTCATGTTCAGATCTGCCTGAGTGAAAATGTACTTGAGGCTCTTGTGATCAGTGTAAATGTTACAGTGAGCTCCCATCAAGTAGTGTCTCCATATCTTGAGGGCATGAACTACTGCTGCCAACTCCAGATCATGTGTCGGGTAGTTCTGCTCATGGGGTCTGAGGGCTCGGGAAGCATAAGCAATCACTCTGTTCTCTTGCATCAACACACAACCCAATCCTGTACCAGAAGCATCACAATAAACTTCAAATGGCTTGGCATTGTCGGGTTGGGCTAGCACTGGGGCTGTTGTCAAATGTTGCCTCAAGGTATGAAAAGCATCTTCACATTTTTGGCTCCACTCAAATTTGGCTCCCTTCTTCAACAGCTCAGTCATTGGCTTGGCAATTCTGGAGAAATCCGGAATAAATCGTCGGTAGTACCCTGCCAATCCCAGAAAACTCCGAATCTGTCTCACTGTAGCCGGAGGTTTCCAGTCCATCACTTCTTGCACTTTCTCAGGGTCAACTGATATCCCATCCTGAGAGATTGTGTGACCCAAGAATTTTATCTCCTTCAACCAGAACTCACACTTGGACAACTTAGCATACAACTGATCGTCACGAAGTCTCTGAAGCACGATATGCAGATGTTTGGTGTGCTCAGCCTCATTCTTGGAATAAACCAGAATGTCATCAATGAAAACAACCACGAACTTATCCAATTCTGGCATGAATACTGAGTTCATCAAGTACATGAAATAAGCCGGGGCATTGGTCAACCCAAAAGACATCACCAAAAACTCATACAGCCCATATCTAGTAGAGAAGGCCGTCTTGGGAATATCACTGGCACGGATCTTGATCTGATGGTAGCCTGAGCGAAGGTCTATCTTGGAGAATACCTTGGCTCCTACCAACTGATCAAACAGAACATCAATGCGGGGTAACGGGTACTTGTTCTTGATAGTCACCGCATTGAGAGGGCGGTAATCAACACACATCCTCAAACTCTCATCCTTTTTCTTCACAAATAAAGCTGGGCATCCCCAAGGTGAAGTACTTGGACGAATAAACCCCTTATCCAATAATTCTTGCAGTTGCTTCTTCAATTCTGCCAACTCCGCGGGAGGCATCCTATAAGGTCTCTTGGAGATAGGAGCGGTCCCGGGTTGCAGTTCAATGGCAAACTCAATACCTCTGTCAGGTGGCATTCCTGGCAATTCATCCGGAAAAACATCGGGGTAGTCGCAGACTACTGGGATCTGCCTTACTGGGGATTCTGCCATAACAAAGGCACAAGACCGGGTACCACCCGGGTTGGGTAAATACAGAACAGTCTCGCCATAAACAGGGGAATGAATTTCAATGGCTCTGGCTGCAATGTCCAATATTGCCTGATGTTTGGTCAACCAATCAGTTCCCAAGATGATATCCACACTATCCAGTCCCAAAATAAGAAGGTCAGTTTTAATTATCAAACTACCAAACTTTAGAGGTACCTTCATGCTGATTTGGTTAGTGGCAATCCTGCCTCCTGGGGTTGAAATGGTAATAGCCCCGTGGGTGTGGTGAAAAGGCAACTGGCACTTGACACTAAATTTGGCACTGACAAAACTATGCGATGCACCAGAATCAAAAAGAACAGTAGCAGGAAAATTTAAAACTGTAAAGATACCAGTCATGACGGGTGCCCCCTCCGGAATGTCAGCCATTGTAGTGAAGTTCAGCTTGCCCTGCCTCACTTGCACTTTCTGCCTCTTTCCTTGGTTCTGATTAACATTCGGCCCCTGCCTCTGCTGATTCTTGGGGCAATTCTTGGCATAATGCCGAGTGCTGCCACAAGTGAAACACCTGTTATCATTGGCCTGGCGGTACTGCTGCTGCTGATTGTTCCTCTGAGCTGGAAACTGGGCGCGGTTGGGTGCCTGCTGCTGCTGCTGCGGTGGCCTGATCACCCACCTCCCTTGCTGCTGCTGAGGTCCCCTGCTCTGTGAGTCAGACACAATCCTGAAGCGCTGTGGCTGAGACGAGGGTCCTGCCACAGGGGTCTTCCTCTTCTTCTCCGCCTGCCGAGCCAAGATGCAGTCCTCCTGGGAGATAGCCATGTTAACCAACTCATTGTAACTGTTGGCCCTGACGATGTTGAGACGGTCACGGAGCTTGGTGCTGAGCCCCCTCCTGAACCTGTCTCGCTTCTTCTCATCCGTATCTGCATGATATCCAGCATACTGACACAAATCATTGAAGGCCTGGGCATATTGCAACACTGTCCTGCTGCCCTGAGTGAGTGCCAGAAACTCATTGAGCTTCCGGTCCATGATGCCAGCGGGAATATGATGCCCTCTGAAAGCGGCCTTGAACTCCCTCCACTCCACCTCTCTACCATCTGGCTGCATAGCAAGAAAATGGTCCCACCAAGTCCTTGCGGGTCCGCGAAGCTGCTGGGTGGCGAACCTGACCTTGGTGACCTCTGAGCAAGCTCCATGGAGCAGTGGGAACTTGGATTCTACCACCCTCAACCACACATCTGCATCAAGTGGGTCCTCCGTCCTGGTAAACAATGGTGGCTGGGTGCTGAGAAACTCCTGGTAAGTAGCAGCGACGGGGTGACGCTGATGGTCTCCACCATAATGCTGAGGTGGTGGCTGACGCTGAGCTAGCTGCCTCAGAATCTCATTCTGCTGGGCCATGAGCTCCTACAGAGTGGGAGGCGGTGGCGGTGGAGGAACGTGCTCATTCTGACCACGACGCGCTCTCCCAGCCATCTGAAAAAGTCACATGGTTGCTCAATAACACATCTCCAAGCTTAAGGTTCGAACATGGCAGGGGAGTCAAAGTAATTTGATAGATTCCAAATAAAACAAACGAAAACATAATCCTTCCGTCCAAATTTAAATTACCATTAATCATCCCTAAACATCCAAAAGAGTTTTAACACTGGTTACATCAAGGATCAAAAGACTCAACTCTACCTAGCCTAGTACCCTAAGGGTGCAAAAGCTAAGCTAGCGGCGAGGAGTCCCACTATCATCAACTTCTAGTATTAGCCGGGCATCTAGTGAGCGAACGAGGCAACGCTAGACTCGGGGGAAGGTGGTCTCCCTGAGCCAGCGGTGTCTACACTGGAGGCAGGCTCATCTCCTCCCTCAATGTCAACGTCCTCGTCAGCCTCCGCATCATGGATCTCTTGGTGATGCATGTCCAGATGCGCATTAGCCTCTGCTAGCTGCTGCTGGGTGTTGAGGAGCTGATCCTCGAGGACCTCGATGGTATTCTCCCTGGTGCCAACTAGCTCCTCCAACTCATGAATCTCGTCAGTCAGCTGCTCCACCTGTAAATCTTTCTCCACCAGCTCCTGGGATAAATCCACCACGAGCTCCTCCCTGTTGTCCAGGGTGATCTTGGTGGCCTCCAGTAATGCCATCAGGTGGGACATGGCCTCCCCACGCATCACTTGCAGACGATACAAAGCGTTCATGCATCGTACAGACAAGTGAGCGGTGTGGCCTGGGTAGAGAGCCCAGATGTCCTTGGCATGCTCCACCCGGTCCTTCCACATCGGGTCGTCCTCCTTTTCCGCAGGGAACAACCCAATGGGGTGAGTAGCCAGCTCCAAGGGGTGAAATCCACAGAAGGTGGTCAGTCCATGCAGAGCGATAGCCTCAATAGTGTCCTCAGCCCGGTATCCGTAGGACTCGGAGTCCAGTGAACGCCAGCCTGGCTGCAGGGGATGAGGCTCCAAAGTCATCCTCACCCGACAGCGAGGTACCCGGTGCTTCTCGAACTGCTGCACCGCGTACTGAGGGGGTGTCAAATATCCTGCCCCCTGAAGTACTTCCCACAAGATGCGGGGAAAACCCTCTCGTGCAAGTCCGTCAGTGTGGGTCAGTGCATCTCCATCCTCGGAGGATCCGTGGGAAGTCATCTGTGCACGGTTAAGCGTAAGTAAAGAAAAAGAAGTACAAAAAGAACAAGGAAAAACAAAACTCAGCCTGCCTCTAGTTAGAAGAAAAAGGTATTGGGGACCTAGTTGGCTGCTATCTCATTTTTAAGTCCTTTTACTTAGTTATTCATTTACTTAATTAAGAATGCATGCATGCTCGTCCTGAACGACCTCACAAGAAAAATAAAAGGAACAGGGAAGAACTCCCATCCTGTAAAAGTGGCCTGTAGGGCCTAGTTAATTAGCCACCTAGCTACCCTTCTACCTTCCTAAGGCTTCACGTCCTAGGTCTATCCTGCTCGCCCTACTATCTATCCAACATTGTTTCTATCAAGTTTTACTTTAGAAAAGGGATGGTATTCATGTTTTATTGATTCCTCTGTGGTGGTACAAGCTCCGATACCAGCTGTGGCGGAACTGCCCGAATTATTCCAACTTAAGTGCCTAAGTCCGACCTTAGAGGCTAGACCACACTTAAATGGGAATAACCGTCAATCCCTCGGATCTAGTCCGACACGGCCACTGACAGGATCAAGTACCACAGTCTCACTCGATGGTGAGTCACAGAGCAAATACAATAAAGCATAAAACCAGGCATGGAAGAGTATTAAATTATTACATCACCATTGTCACCATCGGAGTTTTCGCAAAAGTAATCATCATTGTTTTTGAAGTGCAGCGGAAATAAACTAACGATAAATAAATGGAGAGATGGGGAAGCCTATCCCATCACTCCTCATGCTCCTCCTCAGCCGAGGCGGGGTCCCACTCAACAGTCCAACCCGGTGGTAAGGTGGACGGCCAAGTCACTCCAGCAACCATGTCCTCCAGAGAACCTGTAAAAAATTATGCCACAAGCAAGGCTGAGTATACTAATACTCAGCTAGACTTACCCGGTGTGAGGAGTCTATACTCCTCTACCTCTAGACATGCAGCTGTTTGGCTGTGGGGTTTGGTTGCCAAAAGCACTAGCTGAGTTTCTAAATCAAGATTTTAACTTAATCAAAATTAAGTGTGACTCTCTTAAGGCTAAAAGTGTACTATCTATTCATACATAGTAGCAAGCATTATTAGCAATCAACAGTTTGTATCATCTCAACCAGTTCCACTTGTTACTCAATGTAGCAGCATGGATCAAGCAGTCTCATTAGCTGCGAGAAGCAGACGATTCGAATCGAGTTTTTATCCTTGCAAGGTAAACCTAAACACACGACATGGCGAGTCACTCCGTCCCCACGCATATCAACCGTCCCCATCGATTCCCTGGCAACAGATCAGGTCTCACCGCCTTGGCATACAATGCCTCACTGACCCCGACTGGCCGTCGTGCAGTGACAGCACTTGTACCCACCATAACCGGAATGGGAGACTACGTCTCAGGTCGCGTGAGGGGGTATGTCCACTGGCAGGTTCAATCAGGTACTAGGTTTACCGATTTACCATATTTCTCGGTATGTGCTTAGTACATTCAAACGCTTGACTCACGGTACCACACCTTAATCCTTAATCAACTTTTTATCCCGTGAACAACCAATCCCCATGGATTGTTGCCCACAAACCAACCTCAAAATGATAAGAAGGTGGATACAGCCAATTCCTGACCTCGCGCGAGTGCTAGAAAAATCACTCGACTTCTACCGAGATCCTAATTAATAAAGCAACTACTCGACCTAGCATACTAGTATTCATCTCAATAGGATTCCTGAGATCATGCAACTAGGGTTTCAAACAATTCCTACACTTAAGTGCACAAACAATCCTACAAACATTAAGTGTAGTAAAGTAGCATAAATAACAGGTTATGCATAAAACCGGGGCTTGCCTTCCAAAGCAGTGGCAGGCAGGTCCTCTGGTGCAGGCTCTGGTGCTGGGTCGGGGGCAACCTCCTGGGTAGCTCCTTGCTCCGGCACGAGGACGTACTCTCCGTCAGCAAGATTACAGTCTATCGAAATGCAATGAACATGTATGTCATGATTATGCAAGATTTAAGAACATTAAACCACTAAAATTAGGTCAAGAATTAACTTAGGGTTCCTTGGCTACGTGGGTCTTTTAGTGGTATTTATAGACTTATTACCCTTTTAGGTTTAGGTTTTCTTTTAAAATAACATATTGGGTTTGTATTGCCTTTATAGATTTCAGTGGATAATTATAAAGGTCTTAAGAGGACATTAAATTCCATCATCCATTTTCCTTTCTTAATTTTCCATCTAGGGTTTCTAGTAGGGGTTTTGAACTATAACAGTAGTTTAAAAACTTCCAAAAATTGTGTAAGAATTACAGTGGGTTGTCACTGGCTATTCTAGCTTGTTTTAATAATTTGAGGCCTAAGGTACAAAAGCTAGGCTTTAAACAAAAATAACAATAGTTAGGCAAAATGGGCCATTTTACACTACAAGTTCTTTATTAAAATGGTTTCTGACCCAATGGTTATTTTTGCTGGCCTCTAGTAGTGATAAAAAGCTCTTGTACCAAAAATGGCAGAGAGCAACATGGTGGTTAATTAATGATGGGTTTGTGAAGTTTGGGGCACAAAGGGTGATTAGAACTAACTTGTTATTTGAAAAATATCAAACAACAGATTTCAGATTTTTCTTAAGTTCTTATTATCCAAACATTTGTTATCCTAAGGTTTGGGGAGGTTTCACCTTAGGGGTATTTTTGTAGGGTTTTTCTAAGTTATCCCTATTTTCTTCATTTAAAAGGTATCTTGCTTATCTTACACTACAACAGGGTATGATACATTTTTCCAGTGAACTACATTGACTAAGTATCTCAACAAAAATAGGTGTGCTCTCTGGTTCATCATTTATATCACTTTTTCTATTTTCCTTAAACTTAAGCATTTTATAGAATAAGGGGTTAAAGCTATCTTAATGTAATGGACAGAGAGGTTAAACATTTTTAACTAGGTCAGTGGGTAGATATAAACTTCTCCAAATTTTTCTAACCCTAGTTAAATAGTGCAACCATTTTTCTTGCTATTATTAAGCTTTTGGCCAAAACTGAAAATAAATCAGAACCTTATATTTTTCTCTAGTTCATATGGGGTTTTATATTTTTCTTAGACAGGTTACATTATTTAGAGTCTGGCAAAATTGGTTTGACTAAATTTGGATAATCCAAATAGAAGTTATGGGTTTTTAAAGTTTCTGTTTGAATTTAAAACAGATTTTATTAAAGCTTTACTGGAAAAACAGTTTGCGCCGAGACCCCTGGGGTTAAACTGATTCAAATCTCGCAGATCTACCCTCAGGCCACTATTCACCTGAGTCTGCGACTTTTCACTTAACCCCCCCGGGGTTTTCTCCCTCACACCCGCGGTCCCTCCCCTAAACAGAACAGTAGCCGTAGGAAAGAAAGGACGGCGCGGCTTACCGGCGGCGAGGGAGGTCCGGCGAGGTGGTCAGGGATGTTCAGGAGGTCGCGACAGTCACGCCGAGGTGCGGGTCGTCGCCGGAGGTGGTCGGAGTCGCCCGGTCCACGAGCGCAGGCGGGTGTGCTCGTCGGCGGCGAGTGTACCGGCCAAACTACGGCGAGCTGGTCCAATCCAAGGGCACGGTGAGCTTCACGGGGTGACGTAGTGAACGTGTGCACAAAGAATCGAAGAATGGCTGAGTGGATTACCCGGGCCACGTACTCCGGCGAGGTTTAGTGCTCCGGTGACCTTGGGCCGGCCTCTCTGGCGAAGCAAACCCCGATTCCTCGCTCGGGGAGCCTCACGGAGGGGCGCACAGTCTTCTCCGAGGGCTGGACGGGGCTGGAAATGGCTGGGCGGGCCGGTCTACGGTGGCAGGGGGACGGGGTGGCCGCGGACAAGCTGCGCACTGGCCAACGGCGGTGAACCAAGCTCCGGCGAGGGTCGGGTGGGTGCGGAAGGGTACGGTCGAAGCTTGGGAGGGTTTTATAGGCGCGGGCGCGGACCAGGGCGCTGGCTTGACCGTTTGGCGCGACGCGGGCACGCGGGGCGCGCGCGCGGGCGTGCTCTGGCGAGCTCAGAGCGCGTCGAACACGTGGCGCGTTGCTTCTGCCCGTGTTCTTCGCTCTGCTGAGCGGCCAAGCGTACGAATCTTGCCATGTCGCCTGTGGGAGATCTCTTCCCTGCACCTAGAGCTACCTAGTTCATGTGAGTTCCAAGGGAGGATACGCCCTAGGTCAGGAGATAAACAGGCGCCAAGTTTGGTTTGTCTCACTGCCCACACCGCGACAAAACCGATGTCAAAACCTGTCAAACGTCCAAGTCTCGGTTTCCACTTTTTCTAGGGGGTTCCTTAGATAATTTGGCTCCTTTTGCTATTTAGACCCTAGGGTTTTGGTGCTATTAGCTAGGTGAACACGACTGATCTTTAATCTAGGGTTAAATCTACACTTAGAGAGAAATGGAGAGCTCTAGCTCTCTCTCTACTTGGAGATTTGATTTAGGGTTTCTCCAGGGATCTTTTTGCAACATTACCCTCCCCTAATTGATGGTTATCAAGTTGCTTAGGGTTTTGCTAAGGATCACTTGTGTTTTGCACATTGTTCACACACTCTCCCCTCCCTTTTTTTTTAACCAAGATTTAGAAGATAGGGTTTAGGAGGGCCTAGGGTTCTTTTTCCCTTCTATCCAAGTAAAAAGTGTGCAAGGGTTTGATTAATACTTCTTAGGCCATTTATAACTTGATCAACTCAAAAACTCCAAGGTTCTTATATGCTCCCCTCAGTCTCTACTACTTGTGATCACAGCCTTTTTAGTGCCAAGATGGGCTCTAGCCAAGGTAACACCTGGGGTGTTACACAAGGCTCCCATGCCTCAGGATAACGAGGGTTACATTTTGTACCCTGCCGGTTATCCCGAGCATAAGATTAGGAGAATTCATTCTAGGAAGTCTCACTCTAGCCCTAATCATGCTTTTATGTATAAGGGTGAGACATCTAGTTCTAGGCAATCAACTTGTGCTAAATTGCCTAAGAAGAAAACTCCTAGTGCATCAAATGAACCTAGCATTTCATTTAAAACCTTTGATGTATCTTATGTTTTGACTAACAAATCCGGCAAAGTAGTTGCCTAGTATGTTGGGGACAAACACAAGGGTTCAAAGACTTGTGTTTGGGTACCCAAAGTTCTTGTATCTAATGTCAAAGGACCCAAAACTGTTTGGGTACCTAAAATCAAGAACTAAATTTGTTTTGTAGGTTTATGCATCCGAGGGCTCAAGTTGGATCATCGATAGCGGGTGCACAAACCACATGACTGGGGAGAAAAGAATGTTCTCCTCCTACGAGAAAAACCAAGATCCCCATCGAGCTATCACATTCGGGGATGGAAATCAAGGTTTGGTCAAAGGATTGGGTAAAATTGCTATATCACCTGACCATTCTATTTCCAATGTTTTTCTTGTAGATTCTTTAGATTACAACTTGCTTTCTGTTTCCCAATTATGTAAAATGGGCTACAACTGTCTTTTTACAGATACTGGTGTTACTGCCTTTAGAAGAAGTGATGATTTAGTAGCTTTTAAGGGAGTATTAGAGGGTCAGCTATACTTAGTTGATTTCAATAGAGCTGAACTCGATACTTGCTTAATTGCTAAGACTAACATGGGTTGGCTCTGGCATCGCCGACTAGCCCATGTTGGGATGAAGAATCTTCACAAGCTTCTAAAGGGAGAGCACATTTTGGGACTAACAAATGTGCATTTTGAGAAAGACAGGATTTGTAGCGCATGCCAAGCAGGGAAGCAAGTTGGTGCTCATCATCCACATAAGAACATCTTGACGACCGACAGGCCACTCGAGCTCCTCCACATGGACCTATTCGGCCCGATCGCTTACATAAGCATCGGCGGGAGTAAGTACTGTCTAGTTATTGTGGATGACTATTCTCGCTTCACTTGGGTATTCTTTTTACAGGAAAAATCTCAAACCCAAGAGACCTTAAAGGGATTCTTGAGATGGGCTCAAAATGAGTTCGGCTTGAGGATCAAGAAAATTAGAAGCGATAATGGGACGGAGTTCAAGAACTCCCAAATAGAAGGCTTCCTTGAGGAGGAGGGCATCAAGCATGAGTTCTCTTCTCCCTACACGCCACAACAAAATGGTGTAGTGGAGAGGAAGAATAGAACTCTATTGGACATGGCAAGAACCATGCTTGATGAGTACAAGACTTCGGATCGGTTTTGGGCCGAGGCGGTCAACACCGCTTGCTACGCCATCAACCGGTTGTATCTACACCGAATCCTCAAGAAGACATCTTACGAACTCCTCACCGGTAAAAAGCCAAATGTTTCATATTTTAGAGTCTTTGGTAGCAAATGTTTTATACTTGTTAAAAGAGGTAGAAAGTCCAAATTTGCTCCTAAGGCTGTAGAAGGCTTTTTACTAGGATATGATTCAAACACAAGGGCATATAGAGTCTTTAACAAGTCCACTGGACTAGTTGAAGTTTCTTGTGACATTGTATTTGATGAGACTAACGGCTCTCAAGTAGAGCAAGTTGATCTTGATGAATTAGATGATGAAGAGGCTCCATGCGTCGCACTAAGGAACATGTCCATTGGGGATGTGTGTCCTAAGGAATCCGAAGAGCCCATTCACGCACAAGATCAACCATCCTCCTCCATGCAAGCATCTCCACCAACTCAAGATGAGGATGAGGCTCAAGATGATGAAGAGGAAGATCAAGAAGATGAGCCACCTCAAGACAACGGCAATGATCAAGGGGGAGATGCAATTGATCAAGACAAGGAGGATGAGCAAGTTCCAAGGCCGCCACACCCAAGAGTCCACCAAGCAATCCAACGAGATCACCCTGTGAACACCATCCTCGACGACATCCATAAGGGGGTAACCACTAGATCACATGTTGCACATTTTTGTGAGCATTACTCTTTTGTTTCCTCTATTGAGCCACATAGGGTAGAGGAAGCACTTCAAGATTCGGATTGGGTGATGGCGATGCAAGAGGAGCTCAACAACTTCACGAGGAATGAGGTATGACATTTAGTTCCACGTCCTAACCAAAATGTTGTAGGAACCAAGTGGGTCTTCCGCAACAAACAAGATGAGCATGGTGTGGTGACAAGGAACAAAGCCCGACTTGTGGCCAAGGGATATTCCCAAGTCGAAGGTTTGGATCTCGGTGAAACCTATGCACCCGTAGCTAGGCTTGAGTCAATTCGCATTTTACTGGCCTATGCTACTTACCATGGCTTCAAGCTTTATCAAATGGACGTGAAAAGTGCCTTCCTCAATGGACCAATCAAGGAAGAGGTCTATGTTGAGCAACCTCCCGGCTTTGAAGACAGTGAGTATCCTAACCATGTTTATAGACTCTCTAAGGCGCTTTATGGGCTCAAGCAAGCCCCAAGAGGCCAGGAGCATGGTATGAATGCCTAAGAGATTTTCTTATTGCTAATGGATTCAAAGTCGGAAAAGCCGATCCTACACTCTTTACTAAAACACTTGCAAATGATTTGTTTGTATGTCAAATTTATGTTGATGATATTATATTTGGTTCTACTAACGAATCTACATGTGAAGAGTTTAGTAGGATCATGACACAAAAATTCGAGATGTCTATGATGGGGGAGTTGAAGTATTTTCTAGGATTTCAAGTGAAGCAACTCCAAGAGGGCACCTTCATTAGCCAAACGAAGTACATTCAAGACATTCTAACCAAGTTTGGGATGAAGGACGCCAAGCCCATCAAGACACCCATGGGAACTAATGGGCATCTCGACCTCGACACGGGAGGTAAATCCGTAGATGAAAAGGTATACCGGTCGATGATAGGTTCCTTACTCTATTTATGTGCTTCACGACCGGATATTATGCTTTCCGTATGTATGTGTGCAAGATTCCAAGCCGATCCTAAGGAAGTTTACCTTAGAGCCGTAAAACGAATCTTGAGATATTTAGTTTATACTCCTAAGTTTGGCCTTTGGTACTCCAGGGGATCCACATTTGATTTAATTGGTTATTCCGATGCCGATTGGGCAGGGTGCAAAATTAATAGAAAGAGCACATGAGGGACTTGCCAGTTCTTGGGAAGATCTCTGGTGTCTTGGCTTCAAAGAAGCAAAATTCTGTGGCTCTTTCAACCGCCGAAGCCGAGTATATTGCCGCAGGCCATTGTTGCGCGTAATTTCTTTGGATGAGGCAAACCCTTAGGGACTATGGTTACAAATTAACCAAAGTTCCTCTTCTATGTGATAATGAGAGTGCAATCCGCATGGCGGATAATCCCGTTGTGCATAGCCGCACTAAACACATAGCCATTCGGTATCATTTTCTAAGGGATCACCAACAAATGGGGGATATCGAGATTGCATATGTTAGCACCAAAGAACAATTAGCCGATATCTTTTCCAAGCCATTAGATGAACAAACTTTTACCAAACTTAGGCATGAGCTAAATATTCTTGATTCTAGAAATTTTTATTGATGTTCTGCACATATAGCTCATATGTATACCTTTGATCATCTCTTTCATGCGCTATGACTAATGTGTTCTTTCAAGTCCATTTCATGCTAAGTCATAGATTGAAAGGGAAAAGGAGTCTTCGGTGAAGATAAGGCTTCCACTCCGCTCCATCGAATCATTCATCCTTCGCCGTCGCTCCACACTAACCCTCCAACTTTGGTATAATCTTCACTCCTTTACTTCCATCCAAAGGGGGAGAGAGTAGTTTTAAAAGGGCTTATATTTCACTCTAGCATCCGTTTTTGGTGATTCATGCCAAAGGGGGAGAGAGTATTAGCCCAAAGCAAAAGGACCGACCGCACCACCACCAATTTCAAAAATGTAGTCTTTTAATTGGTGTTAAAAGAAGTTTTTCAATTAGTATCTTATTTTGATATAATTTTAAATTGGTATACCCTCTTCAAAATTAATATCTAAAACCCTCTTGAACACTAAGAGGGGGATTTCATTAAGGGGGAGTTTTGTTTAGTCAAAGAAAAAGCATTTGAAACAGGGGGAGAAAATTTCAAAACTTGAAAATGCTTCTCAAAATCTTATTCATTTAACTTTGACTATTTGCAAAAGAACTTTGAAAAGAATTTGCAAAACATTCTGCAAAACAAAACATGTGGTGCAAGCGTGGTCCAAAATGTTAATAAGAAGAAAAGCCATCCATGCACATCTAGTAAGTAATATTTATTGGTTTCATTCCAAGCAACCTTTGCACTTACATTATTCAAACTAGTTCAATTCTGCACTTCCATATTTGCTTTGGTTTGTGTTGGCATCAATCACCAAAAAGGGGGAGATTGAAAGGAAAATAGGCTTACACCTTTTCCTAATTGATTTTGGTGGTTGAATTGTCCAACACAAATAATTGGACTAACTAGTTTGCTCTAGATTATAAGTTTTACAGGTGCCAAAGATTCACAACAAACCAATAAAAAGACCAAGAAAGGGTTCAAACATAGAGAGCAAAAGACAACCGAAGCGTGCCCTGGTCTGGCGCACCGGACTGTCCGGTGTGCCACCGGATAGTGTCCGGTGTACCAGGGAACTCAGCTCCAAACTCGTCACCTTCGGGAAAATCAGAGGGCGCTCCGCTATAATTCACCGGACCGTCCGGTGAAGCACTGGACAGTGTCCGGTGGCGCACCGGACTGTCCGGTGTGCCAGTGGAGCAACGACTACTACAGCGCCAACGGTAACCTGCAACGCATTCAATGCGCTACAGTGCGCGCCAGAAGGCGCACCGGATAGTCTACAGTGCTTGTCCGGTGCACTACTGGACAGCCAGAAGACCCCACCTGTCAGAGCTCCAACGGTCGAACCCAAACAGCCGGGTGACGTGGCTGGCGCACTGGACAGTGTCCGGTGGCGCACCGGACTGTCTGGTGCACCCGTCGACAGCAGCCTCCACCAAACGGCTAGTTTGGTGGTTGGGGCTATAAATACCCCAACCACCCCACCATTCATTGCATCCAAGTTTTCCACCTTCCAACACCTTACAAGAGCTATAGCATTCAATTCTAGACACAACCAAAGAGATCAAATCCTCTCCCAAGTTCGGAATCACTCCAAATCAAATAGTGACTAGAGAGAGTGACACTTGTGTTCATTTGAGCTCTTGCGCTTGGATTGCTTCTTTTCTTTCTCATTCTTTCTTGTGATTCACTCAATTGTAACCGAGGCAAGAGACACCAATTGTGTGGTGGTCCTTGCGGGGACTTAGTGTCCCGTGTGATTGAGAAGAGAAGCTCACTCGGTCTAAGTGACCGTTTGAGAGAGGGAAAGGGTTGAAAGAGACCCGGTCTTTGTGACCACCTCAACGGGGAGTAGGTTTGCAAGAACCGAACCTCGGTAAAACAAATCCTTGTGTCTCACCCTTTATTTGCTTGCGATTTGTTTTTCACCCTCTCTCTCGGACTCGCTTATATTTCTAACGCTAACCCGACTTGTAGTTGTGATTAAGTTTATAAATTTGAGATTCGCCCTATTCGCCCCCCCCCCTCTAGGCGACTTTCAAGCGCGCATAGGAGGCGGGGACGAGAACGGCGTCCAGGGGCGGCCGCGAGCTGAGAGGAAGAATCTTTGGCGGGGAGAGATCGCGTCAGGTCTCCACGGCGGAGGCGGCAACACGCCAGGTTGCCGACGGGAGATCCTGGAGTGGGATTTCTGTGTCACGACCCAAGGAAGGAAGAGGTCGCGAGGGCACACCGGACCGAGGCCGCGGCGAGGCCGTAGGTACCCGCGACCTGGGCAAGAACCAGAGGCTGGAGGGAGGAGAGAGGTTTGCGCCGAGGAGATAGCAGGGAGGCGCGATTGCTTGACACCACGCTGGGATGGACCACGGGGCGGTCGCGGAGCTAGCATATATACCCGAGGGAAACCTACAAAGGTCGATTGCCGCAGTGGAGTTGTTGCCGGGAATGGTGGAGGCAGCCTAGGATCTCGGCAATGCTGGTGCGGTTCTGTTGCGAGTTCAATGGTGAGCGAAGGACGGGGATTCCGTTGGCCGAGCCTGCGCGCTGATTGAGGTATGGGCGGACTCAATCGCGCAAGATGGGGTAGAAGATGAGCCCGACAGAGGGGGCCCACACGGCGTTGTCCAGCTGAGATGGTGAATAATGGGGAGGAGGCAGCTGACGTGTTGGGCCCAATAGTCATTCACAGGCGAGGAGAGAAGCCGGCTCGCTAGTGGACCAGTTGGTGGCCAAGTTGGGCTGGCTGAGGAGGAAAATGGCCCAAGCGCGCTGGTTCATTCTCTTTTTTATGTATTTATTTTCTATCTTGGGATTTCAAATTTAAACTCCTCCCTACATTTAAATATCGAGAATTTGAATTCCATTTTATGTTGGGGATTTCACATAGTAATTGAGCATATAAAAGTACTAACATGAAGGAATATATTTATTCATGTATATTTTTCTTTGCATATTCTTTCCCCTTTTTATTTCATTATCTTTTTCCTTATTTCTCTTTCTCATTTGAATTTCAATTTTGAATTTGAATCTTGTTATGAGCTTCACCTTTGAGTCAATTATACAAATTCAAAACCAGTTTAGGAATCATTTATCTTTATTTACTTATTTTTCTCTACATAATATTTATTTTCTGCTCTTTTCTAATTTCTAGAATTTCTTTTAGATGACAAATTCCACTTTGGACTTTAATATATTTCTTGTCACATTATTTTTATATTGTCACAAAATGCGCACAAAATAAAATCCCAGCATGATGCATAATTTGGTGGCATATCTTTTATTAATTATTTGTTTTTTAAATATGGTTTTCACATGTGATGATAAATAGATACAACACACACATAAATAAAGGAAATAATTTTTTCCCTTTTTATATTATCTCTTACAAATTGGGTATTACAAATCCTACCCCCTTAACAGAAATCTCATCCTCGAGATTTGTAAGAAAAGGGGTATAGAATGATTGGTTTTTTCAGCTTTTAGTCTATAATTGGTTCAAAAATCTAGAGTCTCATTTTTTTAGTAGTGGTTGATTGGGAGAACATAGGTATCCCGCTACATATTATGTAGGTTATAAGTTGGACAAGTTGAGGTAAGAAAGATTATGGCAAGGAGAGGACTTCATCCAACATGTTTAAGTCTTGATTCATCTTGGGATTCGCTTTGACTATTATATTCTTCCTTATCGATGTTGATCTTTTCCTTCTCCGATATTGGTCTCATTGCTTTAGGGTTAGTGGATATCATCGGAGTTGGGGGAATATGGTTAAGATAGATATGCATGAGATAGACTACATGACATAGGTCAAAAATTTGTTTGAGGTTAGGTGGGGATAGATAAATTATACCATCCGCCATGACTATGGGTTGGGTTAGCTCTTATGCTCATGGTTGAGTTGATCTAATGTGCTAAGTTAAGTTAACACTTGGCTAGAAGGGTCCAAGGACCACTAATCTGTTTAAGCAGACCACATTGGATTAGATCACATTAAATTCTATACTCCTATTTAAGAATACCATTTAGTTAAGCATATCAAGCTGAGTTTACCTTTAGGAAATTCCAATATATATATATATTTCTAAGTGGAATTTCCAATTAGTATTTTTTATATGCCTAAAATTTTCATGCATTAACAGGTGTGGCATAGAAAACAAGGATACCTCGTGTTTTAGCTATTGGGTGAGTGTTGAGAATGAGAAGATTTGGGGATAGAAGAAAGTTTGGTAGGAGATATTTTTTTATTCCGGGTGGTGGATCTTGATTCATTTGAAGATCTATTTATACTCATATCCCTCATTGTCGAGGTTAACTTCCTTCTTGGGTCTAATTTAGGGACCATCGGTTGTGGTGTTAGATGCTTTTATCTGAGTTGGGATAACAATTGTGGGTACATGGGGTAGGTAGATTGAACAGAGTTTTACTTTGCTTTTGGGATAAACGGGTTGAGCAACCTATAACATAGGCGAGGTCGTGGTTTTACGGACGAGTGGGTCAAAGATACCAATTTAGGTTTAAAACCCATTTATAAGAATATGGTTTAGTTAATACTTGAGGTAGATCAGAATTTTCCGTTTAAATTAAAACAGAGGAGTTATGCAACCATCGGATGGTTAAGGTAGTTGCATAAGGCCGAGTTGGTCGGTTATTCTTAATTTAGTGTCGAGTGAATCACGTTAGAACGGGTGGATGGTGTCTAATCCATGTTACAAGTATTAACTAACCTGTTTGAGTGGGTCACATTGGGTTAGTTCAGATTAGATGGGAACTAGATTAGTTTAGCATAACTAGATTTTACTAAATAAGACCTAATTAATTTTGGATCAGTTTAGGTTGAATAGGGTCTAGGCATGACCAGATCAATCTAGATAAGATCTAGTTACTTTATTTTGGAATAGATCATGTTTGTTACACTATTATGAAATAAGCAAGGTGGTTGGGGATAAGCATGCTTATTAGGACAAAATGAGTCTCCAAGAATAATATAGAATCCTTTGAGATTAGTGAGATCTATTAGGATAGGATATAATCTTTTCAAGATAAGATGAATCTATTAAGATAGGGGAGTATCTTTTAAGATAAGATGGATCTATTAAGATAAGAGAGCGTCTTTTAAGATAAGAGAGATCTATATGAAATCGATACACTTTAATGAAGGATAATCTAAGTTGTTAGCGTCTTTTAAGATAAGAGAGATCTATATGAAATCGATACACTTTAATGAAGGATAATCTAAGTTGTTTAGTTATCTTATGAATTCTATTTATGCCTATATGTTTATGTAGATGTAATTATGGACATTACCCCACAACTCATCACACTCAATCAAAGATCCAAATCAAAAGAACAAACACTCAAGCGTATAGATACCTATAAAAATAGTTTTATTTTGCTCCTAAGAGTAGGTCTCCTATTCCTAAAGGTCACTTTAGGCACATGATTTCAAAGTGTAAAATCCACATTTGTCTTTAGAAGGAAAAGGTAAGAATTGTCAGAGTATAGCGGAAATAGCTGAGAAAAGATTAAGATAAGTTTAGAAAAATTCAGAGTAGCAAAGGTAAGGTTAATCAGAGTAGAACAATAGAAGGTGAGATAGGATCAAGAAAAGTATAGAAAGAATCAGAGTAAGGTAAGTAGGTAATGGCTGTCCAGTTTTATCTAGGTTTCGTCCTACAGTCAACATTCCTCTGATACCACTTTTGTAACACCCGGGCTTTAAGGGACAAAGCCGGGTGCATCTCATACATGCGCCAAAGAAGACAACATATATAATAACAGAGTGTATAGAGATAAATGTCACAAAATAATTAGTGTATTTATTACATAGCGGAAGTCTTACAAAAATAAAAGATAATCATGGATCGAACTAAAATCCATCCTTAGCGTCAGAAAGTCAACTGGGAGACGATGACCTAGACCTCTCAGGAAACACAGCGCAACATCCACCATGCGCCTCATCCCGTGGTACCTATTCTTGACCTATGGGGGGTGTGAGACAGCAAGGGTGAGCTTACACATGTTCATCGCTTAACAAAATGTGGAGAATAATATGGCATGAACTCACCAAAGATGAGAGTTCATGTGAAGTGTAAGGCTGATCAACAAAATAAAGGTTGAAGCTGAGCATTGCTTTTATAAGTTGGTTAAAATTTTATTAGCAGTTACTAGATGTAAGTAAATACCAAACCATAATAAATAATAATAGAACAAAATTAATAATAAACTCATACAAATGCAAATGACAAATTGAATTTAAGTTCTATAATTTAATCATGCGAGAGTCCTGAGCTGCTCTTGACCGTGAGCTCGGCTAGTATACCAGTTTTACACTCTGCAGAGGTTGTACCCTTTACCCACAAGTCATATTTCCCATGTCGCCAGGGTTAGCTAGACCCTTAGACACTACCGAGGTGAATGGCTAGGGATCCACTACGAGGCCTTTACAAAGTTCCACTGGCTTCCGAAAACCCGCTACAGTTTATGGGAAGAGCACTTGCAAGAATCCCTCGTTTGATCGCCATCGCAACAAAATTAACCCGAGAACCTCCTTGCATGCAACTCCCCTACTGCCCTTGCCCCTTTCGGGTAAGGTAGTCTTCCACTAGCTTTCCTAATTAGTTAGCCAAGGGGTCTCATTCCTCCCTTGTGGTGGCACGTGTTTCTCAAGTTAAGTTCCATGTTCCAATTAACAATAATATAATGATCTTAACATGAACATAAATAGAATAACAAAATAACTGGAACATGGATATAATGAAATATTAACCCAAAACCATGTAAAGAAATAGCATAACTAACCAAGTGATTCAGGGGTAAACAAGGTAAAAAGGTAATCAGACTAGGGTGACCTATTGGGTCCCATCAAAATAAACCTATGCATTAAATAATGATAATAAAGAATATTATTGGGTAACAAAAGTGGATCAAGGGCACAACTTGCCTGACACTTGAGATTCCAGCTACCAGGGTGATTCTTCAGATCCTCGTTACCTCACTGCTAGTCGTAGCAATAAAAACAAACATGGTATAGACAAAATTAACATCACACCAGACATAAGTACAAATTGAATAATAATGACCTACGCGTCGCTACGAGATCGTGGGATCGAGAACTATTAAGATCGGAGTCGTGGTCATCAAGTTATGATGTGATTAAATGATTAAAACTAGGTTCTATTTTATAATTCTAGAGACAAGATAACCAAAAATAGTAATTAATTCAACTTTAGTCTAAATTATAAATTGACCCTGGATCATATTTTAGTAGATTATAATGATAAGTAGATTAACAAGACTAACCAACATAGGTTAAATAAAGACCTAATTATAAAAGAATGAGACATGATATAATAAGTGTTGTTATTGCATAGTAAATATTTATACGAGACTAACGCAACTTGAACGGATCAAATCAGAGTTAAAACGGAGGAGTTATGAATTTCCTAAAGATTTTATGTATTTGATATGAGATTAATTCAGAAATACATTTTAATATGGTTTTCACGTCAAAACAGAGACACTAAGTGATAAACAACAATATTACAAAATTATAAGAACTAGAATGGATTAAAAAGGAGCTAGTATGAATTTTCTATGAATTAAATGGGTTTCTAGAATTATTTATTTATTTTCTCTGCTTCGTGGACTTCGCGCACAAAAACAGAGAAGCTCGAGGGTTAGACTATAAAATGTCCCAGACTCAGAGGTATCCCACGAGGACGACATGTTATTTATGTGAAAGCCGAAGGGTTCTTTAGTAAAACGTACCCGCGAAGGGGTATCGACGTATCAGGGTCGTCCAGATCAGATCGCACAACATGGATTAAATCGCGCACCTGCGATCCCGCGCGCAATCGAGAGCCCTCCGATGCAACACCAACGCACCGGATCTACAATCCTCAGATCTATTTCCACCCGTACGATTTTTATCCAACGGCGTAGATCTAACCTACTCCAGCCGAAACACCGGTTCTATCCAGAGCTGTTGCTTGGCTGATCTACGGTCCACATGCTTTCTCCTACCACACAGCGCTCTAGTCGTGGCACGACGGAGGGAACAGAGCTTCGCCACAAGCACTCGCCGACGGTGTGCATAAGCGCGAGAGGGATGCACCAAACCACAACCGGACTAGTGCTAGAGGTATTACGGAGCAGCGCGAGAAGGCGGAGGTAGAGTTTATCGTGGATTAAGAGGCCGAGGAGGGTTGGCCGCGGCGCACCGAAGGCTCACCGAGTCCGCCTGTTTCCGGCGAGCAATTCATCGTATACCAGTGTCGATTTCCCATTCGGATTCCTCACGCGCTGGTAACGACGGACCCCCCTGGTGTGCACCCGTACGCACAACGAAGGCAATTCAGTGGCGTGCAAAAGGGATGGCACGTGGCGGATCTCTCCCGCGCTGTTTACCAATGGCGAGTACAGCGCAGGTGCAGATGGCACCGTCAGCGCGCATAGGAGGCGGGGACGAGAACGGCGTCCAGGGGCGACCGCGAGCTGAGGAAGAGACTTTGGTGGGGAGAGACCGCGTTGGGTCTCCACGGCGGTGGAGGCAACACGCCAGGTTGCCAACGGGAGATCCAAGAGTGGGATTTCTGTGTCACGGCCCAAGGAAGGAAGAGGTCGCGAGGGCACGCCGGATCGAGGCCGCGGTGAGGCCGTAGGTACCCGCGACCTAGGCGAGAACCAGAGGCTAGAGGGAGGAGAGAGGTTTGCATCGAGGAGATAGCAGGGAGGCGCGATTGCTTGACGCCACGCTGGGATGGACCACGAGGCGGTCGCGGAGCTAGCATATATACCCGAGGGAAACCTGCAAAGGTCGGTTGCCGCGGTGGAGTTGTTGCTGGGAATGGTGGAGGCATCCCAGGATCTCGGCAATGCTGGTGCGGTTCTATTGCGAGTTCAATGGTGAGCGAAGGACGGGGATTCCGTTGGCCGAGCCTGCACGCTGATTGAGGGATGGGCGGACTCAGTCGCGCAAGATGGGGAAGAAGATGAGCCTGACAGAGGGGGCCCACACGGCGGTGTCCAGCTGATATGGTGAATAATGGGGAGGAGGCAGCTGACGTGTTGGGCCCAATAGTCATTCACAAGCGAGGAGACAAGCAGGCTCGCCAGTGGGTCGGTTGGTGGCCAAGTTGGGCTGGCTGAGGAGGAAAATGGCCCAAGTGCGCTGGTTCATTCTCTTTTTTTATTTATTTATTTTCTATCTTAGGATTTCAAATTTAAACTCCTCCCTAAATTTAAATATCGAGAATTTGAATTCCATTTTATGTTGGGGATTTCACACAGTAATTGAGCACATAAAAGTACTAACATGAAGGAATATATTTATTTATGTATATTTTTCTTTGCATATTCTTTTCCCTTTTTATTTCATTCTCTTTTTCCTTATTTCTCTTTCTCATTTGAATTTCAAATTTGAATTTGAATCTTGTTATGAGCTTCACCTTTGAGTCAATTATATAAATTCAAAACTTACTTTAGGAATCATTTATCTTTATTTGCTTATTTTTCTCTACATAATATTTATTTTCCGCTCTTTTCTAATTTCTAGAATTTCTTTTAGATGGTAAATTCCACTTTGGACTTTAATATATTTCTTGTCACATTATTTTTATATTGTCACAAAATGCGCATAAAATAAAATCCCAGCATGATGCATAATTTGGTGGCATATCTTTTATTAATTATTTGTTTTTTAATATGGTTTTCACATGTGATGATAAATAGATACAACACACACATATAAAACAAAGGAAATAATTTTTTTCTTTTTTATATTATCTCTTATAAATTGGGTATTACATATCTTGGCCCTGGTGGATGATAATATCCTGGTGCAAGACTTAATAGAACTAATGAAATATTTATACTAATAAGGTACATCTTCTTTATAGAAGATTGTCTCGAAAGAACCTCTAAGTTAAATGTGTTTGGCCTAGAAAAACCTTGAAATGAATGACCGAACGGAAAGTCTTCCTAGACAAGGGCGAAGCGCTCGGTATGGCCAGGTATGGCGTGGGCCATACCTTGGCCCAACCCATTGGTAGACTAGAAGCTTGCTTCTATGTCGTCGGACGTTGTTGTTCCAGCTCTCGCCCCCTCTCCATCTCTGCTCATTTCTCCGCTCGTAGCTCTCTCACCCTAGCTTAGTGCTCCGCCCTCTCTCCAGTCTCCAACTCCCATGCCATGTGACGACGTGTGTCACTCTGTGCCGTGCGGGCGCTAGCCGTGGGCCACAACCTCCTCGGTGTCCTTACATTCGCGCGTCGCGCGCCATGCGGGGGACCTCCGCTCTCCCTCTTCAATAGGCAGTAGTCTGCAACGTCCAGTCCCCTTCATCCGGCCATACCTTGTTTTTTTGCATGTGCTCCGCCACTGTTCCTAGGTGCACACAGGTGAAGACAAAGTGTGCACAAAAGACTCGTGTTGGTCTATGGGGAATGATCTGTTGGGGCGAAGGCAAAGACGCCACCCTTCGCTCGAGGCCTTCGCTGCAGTCGCTGGTCCGACGGAGACAAAACGGGCAGGGACACCCTTCGCTTGATACGGCGCCAGACGAAGGCCTGCGACGTCGTCATCCCACCGTGCGGCCTCGTCCAGCTCAGAGGCCCACGTGTGATCCGGTCCATTGTAACGGGCCCCGCGTGGCCGCTGCGTGTTACGGGCCTAATTTACAAAGGCATTCCTGTAATTACAGTCTGTAACCCTGCTTTATGGGAATATTCTGGGGATAACCTAGGTATCCGAGGGCACATGTGTCCTTAACACAAGGCGCTGGGCGCTCAGACACCTATAAATACCCCCGCACAGTGCCCGTGAGGGGGCAGATTAACAGAGCTATTGCCATCTTGCGCGAGAACCCTGTTGACGTCATTGTTCACCCTTGTTGGATCCCCTTGCAACTGAGAGCAAGTTCCAACATTTGGCGCCCACCGTTCGTGCTACGAGAAAACCACCCGCGATGGCACCCAAGAGAGCTAACCCGAAGGCTGACGAGGCTGCGAAGGCAGCACTGCTTGCCGCAAGAAAGGGCAAGGCCCTCACCCTCACCCAATCCACCCACCAAGAGGCCACTGAAGACGACGTTCCCCGCACCTGCGAAGACGACACTCTCCGCACCTGCGGCCCTGAAGGACAATCGCAGCCACCCTCAGGCTTCGCCCCACTGGAGGGCGCGGACCTCACTGAGGACGGTGAAGTCCTCGGCGTCTCAGCGGAAGAACAGCTACAGCTGCGCGCCCTGCGCCTCAAGAACCGCAATCTCCAGAGGCAGAAAGAGATACTGGAGGCCAAGCGCCAGCGCGTGTCTGCACTAGCCAAAGTGCGGCAAATGATACGCGACGAAGAGCAGAAGGCCCAGGACCTCGAGCGAGAGATCGCGCTGATGCAGCGCGAAGGCCACCTTGGCCTACAGCACGGGCCACCCCTCCAGCAGCGCGCACAACTGGAAGACACGCGCGAAGGCCACCTCGGCCTGCAGCATGGGCCACCCCTGCAACACCGCGCGCAACCGGAAGACCCGCGTTTCCCCCAGCGCGACCACACCTTCCCGCACGCCGCGCCATTCCAAGGGGTCAACTATCTCGACAAGCGAAGTCCCCTGGCGCCACACCTACAAGTGACGCCTTAGCCAGCTAACTTCCGGGCAGGGACCTATCCCAAGTACAACGGCAGCACCGACCCGGCACAATACATAATGAGTTATCAGGTCACCATTGCATCTTCCGGAGGGGACGACGCCACAATGGCGAAGTCTTTCATCATCGCCCTAGAGGGCCCAGCTCTCACCTGGTTCACCAGGTTGCCTCCGCTATCCATCGATTCCTGGAGAAGCCTCCGGGACAAGTTCCTGCTCAACTTCCAAGGGTACCGCCCAGACACCAACGCCTTTGCCGAACTCTTGCTCTGCAAGCAGCTGGAAAAGGAGACTCTGCGGGAGTATTACCGCAAATTTTTAACACTCAAGTCACAGCTGCCCTCAGTCGATAACCAGATCGCCATCCACTACGCTATCAGTGGCCTTCGCGCCGGCGTCCTTTACAGCCACTGCATCAGAGATCCGCCCAAGAACCTCCAGGAATTATATTAGCTGTTTGAAAAGTACGCCAAATCCGAAGAGCTCCACCAGCGCAAGGTTGAGTCCCAAAGGAAGCCAAAAGATGCTCCACAGTCCAGCCGCATGTGGACGAGGACTCCGCAGCCGGACTCCGGTCGAGACGGCCGCAATCAACAGCAAGTGCATAACATCGCCAGCCAGCACCCCGCTGCTGACGCCCCTCGTCGCCAGGAGTATCCCCCCCAGGGCCGCGGAAATGGAACTCACGGTAGGGGTCGGGGGCGTGCGCAGCCGCCTCGCCGATTCTACTGCCTCTTCCACGGCGAAGACTACGCCCACCAAACCAAAGACTGCCCAGAAACGAAGGCCACCAGAGACAGGATGGCACGGGCGCAACCAGCCGACAACCCCAGAGTTGTCGCACACACTTACCAGCAACCCCCTCCACCATATATCCACGCCCCCACCCCGCATCCACCGCACCACGCTTACCAACACCTTCAGGAAGTACAAATCGTACCTCCCCCACCCCCACCACCACAACAGCAACATCAAAACATCCCCCATGCTCCAAAGCAGGAAGACTTCGCCGATCAGCCATATCGCGGAGTCATTCACATGATAACTGGGGGGTCCAGCACCGACTTCGACACAAAGCGGCAGAAGCGGGACCACTACCGCAGCATCAACCACGTCGCCGTCACCGGCCCAGTCGTGCATGTAGGAAACGGGTGACGCCTAAGAGGGGGGGGGGGTGAATTAGGACTTCTAAAACTTTTACTAAACTAGGCCACAATTAAATCCCTAGAGCAAAACCTATGCAAATAATCAAAACTAGAATGTGCAAACTAGGTTTTGTCTAAGTGTTGCTATCTCTACCGCAAAAGGCTAAGTTTCAATCTATACTAAATAAGTATGACTACAAGATTGAAACTTAAATGCTTAATATAAATGCGGAATGTAAAGAGCTAAGTAGAGAAGCAAACTCTCGTGGATGACGCCGGTATTTTTACCGAGGTATCCGGAACCACGCAAGGTCCCGACTAATCCTCGTTGGTGCCCCTACGCAAAGGGAAGCCCACGCGAGGGCCAAGCACCACGGTCGAGTAACTCCGTAGAGAGCCGCGGGCCTTCTCCACGCGCAAGTGGTGCTCCGCTTCCGGCTCCTCTCGGACGCTCCCCGCCGTCTCCACTATCGAGCTTCCGGCCGAAACGCCGCGGGCCTCGTTCCCTCCGGTACACGGTGGCGGCCGTGACACAAACGCGGTTGTCACGGTCTCGCAAGACTCTCGCCCCACTCGGTACAATTACAATGACTCACGCAAGAGCCGAGGGGTTGTGTGGTTTTACAAAACTCACTCAACTAACTAGGATTCACCTAGAGCAAGCGCTAAAGCAGTCTAACTAACCTAAGCACTTCGCAAAGCACCTACGCTAATCACCGAGTGATTCTATTAAGCACTTGGGTGTTTGAGCTATTAGAAATGTGCACTATATGCCTTGGTATGTTGCTTGGGCTCTCACACATGAGAATGGCCGGTTGGGGTGGTATTTATAGCCTCCAAGCCCCCAACTAGCCGTTGGACAGAAAGCAGCAGCTTTCTGTCGTCGGGTGCACCGGACAGTCCGGTGCACACCGGACATCTACTGTTCAGTGTCCGGTGCTTGCCACGTCAGCCGACCGTTGGCGCCTGTAGCAGTCGACCGTTGGATCCGACCGTTGGATTCGACCGTTGCCGTCTGCCCGTTGGCACACCGGACAGTCCGGTGCACACCGGACAGTCCGGTGCTACAGCCAGAGAGCGCCTGTCTGCGGCCTCTCTGCGCAGACTGTCCAGTGCCTCACCGGACAGTCCGGTGCACACCGGACACCGATGTCCGGTGCGCCACCAGGCGCTGGCTGACAGCCCTTCTTGGATTTCTTCGCTGATTTCTTCGGGCTTCTTTGTTCTTGAGTATTGGACTCCTATGCATCTTTTTATGTCTTCTTTTGAGGTGTTGCATCCTCATTGCCTTGGTCCAATTCTCTTCGCATCCTGTGAACTACAAACACAAACACTAGAAAACTTATTAGTTCACGGATTGTGTTGTTCATCAAACACCAAAACTCAATTAGCCAAATGGCCCGGGGTCCATTTTCCTTACAATCTCCCCCTTTTTGGTGATTGATGACAACACAACCAAAGCAAGCAAATGATACAAGTATTTGAATGAAAAAGTGCAATCTACTTGCTAAGATGCATGAATGTCCCCACAATGTGAAATTATGGACTTAAGCCTCCCCCTAACTCCATAATTCACTTACTTCCTATTTTTGGACCAAATAACCAAAACCACTTGAAAAGCCATTTGTAGATATAAAATTTTAAATTGGTGGTGTTTGGTGTTTGATATAGTTTTCATTGCTTTGGTCCCTAAATTTCTCCCCCTTTGGCATCAACCACCGAAAAGGAAGACATTAAAAGCATGTAGGAAGTAAATAACAGCTTGCCCTCAACAAGAATTGAATCAAATGATATCACTAGAAGGATATTAAATTAAACTATGTGAATGATACCACTTGAAGGAGTCCTCAAAAGATTACTCCCCCTAAATGAGTATTCTCTTTTAGAAAGAGTTTTTCTCCCCCTTTAGAGATGAAGAAATACTCCCCCTGACAGAGATCCTCTACTTAGGAAAAAGCATGTCAAAATTAGAGGTGCAAGACATGATTTGAAAAGACTAACTTCCCTTATGCATAGGTAACAGAATATTAGTTAACTACTTATGCATTTTTGGCAACACGGAAGCATATGATATGAAATATAGTCTAATCAAATATTGGAGAAGACATGTAAATGATACTGAATGTAGTCTCAAAAGATACCAAATGGAGATCAATGGCGAGCTTGAGAGACATGAGAGTTCTTGGAGATTTTGCAGTGGAAGATTGTTGTCTTTCTCCGGGGACCTTATTTTCCTTACAATGAGACTACCACATGAAATAGACTTGAAAAGATGTTAGTCTCAAAGTGTTAGATTATAGAGTAACCTCCCCCTAAAGGTGTGCATACAAGTTTTGAATACTTGTAGGAGACATGCACTTTGATTTGATATCAAAAAGGGGCAAATTATCCATAATCCAAACTTTGGCACATATAAGTTAAATGATACACTTTGTAGAAATCAAAATTTTCAATTGATGCATCATTTACTATGGAGTGATATAAAAGCTATGTGTCGTGCTTTAACTAAACATTTTAAGCCATATAGGTTTGCTTAAGTATATGAATTTAAAAACAAGCAATCCTACCATATGATTTACCTAGTATGCATGATTTTAAACAAAAGTACATAACAAATGTAATACTAGGCAAGAAAGGTAAACTAGATACAAGGTAAATAGATACGCATATCTAAAAACGAGAAATACAATAAAACTAGTTACCTTAGTCATGGGTGGGAAATTTGGGTCCAAAATTTTCACTAACCCACTTGGCAATAAACTTGATCCAATATGATGTATCCCATGATATACATCCCAATTTAGCCAAGTCTCCAAATTTCCCGAAGACCTTCAGTCCACTCACTTCCCTTTCGGGATCCAAACCTTCTTGGTGCTTTTCATGGTTGAAATTATCTCCTTTGGCACCCAGATGCGTTTGGCCCCCTTTCCTTTGTTGGCTTGCTTGTTGGCCTTGATTGCTATCACCTTTCCGTTCTTTTTCTTCTTGATCAAATATGGTGTAGCATCCTTTTTGTTCACCTTTTTGATGTAGGTGTTGGAGATTTTGCTTGATGGCTTTTGCTTGAGCTTTTGCCTTTGTTTATCCCCGGTCATCGCCTTGCATTGGAAAGACTTGTGGCCTTCCTTGTGGCATAGCCTACAAATCACAGTTTCTCCCTCTACAGGCTTGTTCACTCCCGCAGTGGTGTTATCCTGTGGAGGTCGGAGTTGTTTGGCTTTGCCTTTCTTGTCATACAAAGCCTTGCCAAGGCGAGCCACTTCTTGCTTTAATTGTTCATTTTCCTTTGCAACCTCATCCGTGCATGTCTCTACAACAATATTCTCAACAACGACTTGGTTGCAGGGGTTAGAATCATCAATTAAATCAAAGCAGGAAGTAGAAGCATCTTTCTTAATTATTTCAGATATTTCAACTAAAGATGCTGCAGGGGTGCTACCAATGTTTTCTAGCTTAGTAGTTAGCTCATTATTGTGTATGCTAAGAATTTCCATTTTCTCTAGCAAATTTTCAATAGCTTCTTGGGAGCTAGCTAACTTAGCCTTAAGTTTTTCATTCCTTTTAATGAGGCTATCATCGGTAGCAGTGGATGGAGCACTAGATTCTAATAGCTCAATTTTAGTTGATAGCTCACTATTTAAGTTTGCAAAAGTTTCAAATTTTTCTAGCAAACCTTTGTAATCATTTTGAGAGCTAACCAACTTATTTTTCAAAGTTTTAAGTTGAGCTTTTTGCTTAGTGCAAACATCCTGGAAAAAATTAACGGCTTCCGCAAGTTCTTCTAGAGAGGCCTTTCCCTCACCTTCATCATCACTACTACTTTCATCACTAGAGGATGGAATGCTTTTGTTACCTCTTGCCATAAGGCATTTGTGTGATGACCGTGATGATCGTGACGAGGACCGGTGGCTGCGCATCCTTGGAGGTTCATCTTCACTTGAAGAATCATCCCAAGTTCTAACACTTGTTAGCGCCTGGCCTTTGCTCCTCTCCTTTTTGGGCTTGGCCATATTTGGACAGTTGTCCCTGAAGTGGCCCTTCTCCCCACATGCGAAGCATCCTCTCTTCCTTTGCTTTTTCCTGTCAATGTTAAAGAGAAGATCCTCGACCTGCAGGGGCACACCCATTAGATTAATCTTGCGGATCATCCTCATTACCTTTCCGACACGTCGGATTGTTTCTTCGTCCTCGGAGGATGATGTGCATGGTTGATTATCTTCATCATCATCACTTCCTTCTTCTTCCTCTTCTTCACTTGAGGAACTTAGAGTGGGAGCCTTCTTTTTGCCCTTCCTTTCATCACATGCAAAAGCATATGGTCTTGAGGAAGTTGGCTCCTCTCCCCGACTCATTTTTCGCGACATCTCAAAAGCCGCGATTTTCCCAATCACGATGGTCGGGGTCATGTTGCTCAAGTCCTCCATGTTGTGAAGGATGGTGATGATGCTCCCATATCTTTGTTGTGGTAGCAGGGAGATAATCTTCCTCACAATGTCCGCATCACCTAGCTTATTAATGCCAATCGAATTGAGCTCATTGATAATTAGATTCAAACGAGAATACATGTCTCTAACAAGCTCATCATCTTTCATAGCAAAAGAATTATACTCATTTAAGACTAGGCAATGTTTTTGCTCACGGACATTGGATGTGCCGTCATGGAGCTCATGCAATTTTAGCCAAATCTCATTAGCAGTTTTCAGGGTAAATACTTGATTGAAAATATCCATGCTAAGAGATTCATACAAGCAATTTTTGGCTCTAGCATTTAAATGGATTTCTTTTTCCTCACTCGTGGTGGGTTTCTCGGGATTCTTGAGGGGTTTCATCCCGTCACGAGTGACTCTCCAAACACCTAGATCAACGGCCTCTAGGTAACAAGCCATTCTAGCACTATAATATGGGAAGTTAGTGCCGTCAAAGTGTGGTGGCCTATGGGTATCCATCCCTTCCTCTAAAAAGCGTCGGCTCTTTTAGCGGTGAAGCTAAAGCGTTTCAAATGAGCCAAACCGGGCTCTAATACCACTTGTAGGAAATGGGTGACGCCTAAGAGGGGGGGGGTGAATTAGGACTTCTAAAACTTTTACTAAACTAGGCCACAATTAAATCCCTAGAGCAAAACCTATGCAAATAATCAAAACTAGAATGTGCAAACTAGGTTTTGTCTAAGTGTTGCTATCTCTACCGCAAAAGGCTAAGTTTCAATCTATACTAAATAAGTATGACTACAAGATTGAAACTTAAATGCTTAATATAAATGCGGAATGTAAAGAGCTAAGTAGAGAAGCAAACTCTCGTGGATGACGCCGGTATTTTTACCGAGGTATCCGGAACCACGCAAGGTCCCGACTAATCCTCGTTGGTGCCCCTACGCAAAGGGAAGCCCACGCGAGGGCCAAGCACCACGGTCGAGTAACTCCGTAGAGAGCCGCGGGCCTTCTCCACGCGCAAGTGGTGCTCCGCTTCCGGCTCCTCTCGGACGCTCCCCGCCGTCTCCACTATCGAGCTTCCGGCCGAAACGCCGCGGGCCTCGTTCCCTCTGGTACACGGTGGCGGCCGTGACACAAACGCGGTTGTCACGGTCTCGCAAGACTCTCGCCCCACTCGGTACAATTACAATGACTCACGCAAGAGCCGAGGGGTTGTGTGGTTTTACAAAACTCACTCAACTAACTAGGATTCACCTAGAGCAAGCGCTAAAGCAGTCTAACTAACCTAAGCACTTTGCAAAGCACCTACGCTAATCACCGAGTGATTCTATTAAGCACTTGGGTGTTTGAGCTCTTAGAAATGTGCACTATATGCCTTGGTATGTTGCTTGGGCTCTCACACATGAGAATGGCCGGTTGGGGTGGTATTTATAGCCTCCAAGCCCCCAACTAGCCGTTGGACAGAAAGCAGCAGCTTTCTGTCGTCGGGTGCACCGGACAGTCCGGTGCACACCGGACATCTACTGTTCAGTGTCCGGTGCTTGCCACGTCAGCCGACCGTTGGCGCCTGTAGCAGTCGACCGTTGGATCCGACCGTTGGATTCGACCGTTGCTGTCTGCCCGTTGGCACACCGGACAGTCCGGTGCACACCGGACAGTCCGGTGCTACAGCCAGAGAGCGCCTGTCTGCGGCCTCTCTGCGCAGACTGTCCAGTGCCTCACCGGACAGTCCGGTGCACACCGGACACCGATGTCCGGTGCGCCACCAGGCGCTGGCTGACAGCCCTTCTTGGATTTCTTCGCTGATTTCTTCGGGCTTCTTTGTTCTTGAGTATTGGACTCCTATGCATCTTTTTATGTCTTCTTTTGAGGTGTTGCATCCTCATTGCCTTGGTCCAATTCTCTTCGCATCCTGTGAACTACAAACACAAACACTAGAAAACTTATTAGTTCACGGATTGTGTTGTTCATCAAACACCAAAACTCAATTAGCCAAATGGCCCGGGGTCCATTTTCCTTACAGTGCAGACAAAGTGGTCCCACATACCGCTAACCTTCGACGCACGAGACGTCGACCTGCGCAGCGCCCCCCACTGCGACGCCATGGTTATCAATTGCAGCGTGGCAGGCTGGGACCTGCACAAAGTCCTAGTTGACAATGGCAGTCAGGCGGACATCATCTTCCTCCACGCCTTCGATCGCATGGGCATAAGCCACAGCCTGCTCAAGCCTTCGGACAACCCGTTGTATGGCTTCGGCGGCAAGGGCACCTTTCCTGTCGGCAAAATAGAGCTGCCTCTCTCCTTCGGTGTAGCACCCAATGCCCGAAGTGAGCAAGTAACCTTTGATATCGTGGATATGGTATATCCATACAATGCCATCATGGGTCGGGGCTCCATCAATAAGTTCGAAGCAGCCATTCACGGACTGTACCTATGTATGAAGATACCAGGTCCGTTAGGTGTCATTACGGTCCACGGCAATCAACAGACTGCGTGCAACATAGAGCGGGACTTCGTGCCCGGTCAGAGAAACGTGCACTGCCTCACGGCCCAGCGCGAGGTCCCCGCGCCCGCCAGCCCAACCAATAAGCAGCACGACAAGGCACAGCTGCAGAGCAACGACGGGACCAAGACTATCCCCCTCGACCAGGCCACGCCCAAGTAGACAGTCACCATCAGCGAAGACCTCACTTCGCATGAAGAGGAGAAGCTCCTCTGCTGCCTATCCAAGAACAAAGATGTCTTCGCCTGGTCAGCCCTCGATCTGGTCGGGGTCAGCCGTTCCATAATTCAGCACAGCTTGGGAATCGACCCTTCGGTAAGGCCGAAAAAACAGCGGCTTCGCAAGATGTCCGACGAGAAGACAGAGGCCGCCAAGGCAGAAGTGCACCGCCTCCTGGAAGCCAAATTTATCGAGCCGGTGGCTTACCCCACATGGCTCTCCAATGTCGTGATGGTACAGAAAAAGAGCGGGAAGTGGCGAATGTGCATCGACTTCACCAGTCTCAATAAAGCCTGCCCAAAGGACAATTTCCCGTTGCCGCGGATCGACAAAATAGTCGATAGCGCGGCCGGATGCGAAGTCATGTCCCTCCTCGACTGCTTCTCCGGCTACCACCAGATATACATGAAGGAGGAAGACAAGGCTAGCACCAGCTTTATAACACCCTTCGGCACATATTGCTTCATCAGAATGCCGGAGGGACTCAAGAACGCCGGGTCCACCTTCTCCAGGCTTACCAAAACAGTGCTCGAAGGGCAAGTTGGCAGAAATATATTCACATATGTGGACGACATCGTCGTCGCCAGCAAGAGCAAGGAGGACCATCTCGCCGACCTCGCCGAGACATTCGCGAACATGCGAGACGCACAACTCCGCCTAAACCCGGAAAAGTACGTCTTCGGCGTTCGCCAAGGCAAAATATTGGTCTACCTGGTATCACACCGCGGTATCGAGGCCAACCCAACCAAGATTCAGGCCATCATAAACATGACGCCTCCGCAGTCCGCCAGAGACGTCCAGCGCCTGACAGGCAGATTGGCCGCTCTCAACAGATTCATCTCCAGGTCCACCGAGCGAAGTCTTCCCTTCCTCAAAACACTCCATGGTGCAAAAGACTTCGCCTGGGGACCAGAGCAGGCGGCGGCCTTCACCTCATTAAAACAGTACCTGATAGAGTTGGCCGTCCTTACAAGCCCCGACTCCTCGCTCCCCCTGTTGCTCTACGTCGCGGCTTCACCACATGCGGTCAGCGCGGCACTAGTGCAAGAGTAGAAACTTAAGGGCGTGGTCAGACAGTGCCCCGTTTACTATGTCTCCGAAGTGCTGACACCGTCCAAGTGCAACATGACAGAGCTGGAGAAGATTGCCTACGCAGTCGTCATGTCTTCGCGCAAATTGCGCCATTACTTCGAGGCATTCAAGGTCCGAGTCACCTCAGACAGGGGACTCGGCGAATTGTTCAGAAACCCGGAGGCATCGGCGAGGATTGCCAAGTGGGCGGCCGAACTCTCCGGCTACCACATCAGCTTCGAGCCCAGGACAGCCATCAAGTCACAAGTCCTGGCAGACTTCGTCGTCGACTGGACTGGGCCAACAACGTAGCCAGACCCGTCCGCAGAGAAGGTTTGGACGATCCATTGCGACGGCGCATGGTGCCATGCGGGGGCAGGTGCCGCTGCAGTCATCACCTCACCAGTCGGGGTCAAGCACATATATGCAGCACGCCTCAGCTTCGCTCTGGAATCCGACAGATGCACAAATAATATAGCAGAATACGAAGCAGTCATCCTCGGCCTCCGCAAGCTAAGGGCCCTCGGAGTCACCACCTGCATCATCAAAACAGACTCCAAGGTAGTTGCCGGCCAAGTCGAGAAAGACTATGCAGCAAAGGACCCCGCGCTCATGCAGTACCTCGCGGCCATCCGAAGTCTCGAGAGACAATTCAAGGGATTCACCTTGCAGCATGTGGATGGGGCCAAGAATGAAGAGGCTGACGCATTGGCCAAGGCCGCCGCCAGGGGCGAATCCTTGCCCTCCGACGTGTTCTTTCATGTCATCGGCACGCCAGCCGTCCGGAGCCCCGAAGGGCTCCAAATAACCACTGACAGTGAGGGCCACCGCATAGTCAACCTGATCATGACCGAAGACTGGCGGGCACCAATAACCCTGTTCCTATAGGGGTACTATCATCCAGCCGACATCAGTGAGGCCAAGCGCCTCAGACATCGAAGCCGAGACTTCGCACTGATTGAAGGCCAACTCTACAAAAAAGGGGTCAGTCAGCCAATGCTTAAGTGTGTCACCGAAACCGAAGGCATCCAGATCCTACGCGAAGTCCACAGTGGCACGTGCGGCTCACACGCAGGGCCAAGGGCCCTAGCTGCTAAGGTGATCCGCCAAGGCTTTTACTGGCTCGCAATGATCTGCGCCGCAAATAGGGTCACAAGGTCCTGCGAAGCCTGCCAGAAGTTTTCTCCTCGGTCAGGCAGCCCCTCGCAGTATACAAAGTTGATCGCCCACACATGGCCTCTCCAGCGCTGGGGCCTGGACATTGTCGGGCCCCTGCCCACCGCTCAGGGGAACCTTAAGTTCGCCTTCGTCGCTGTCGAGTACTTCACCAAATGGATCGAGGCAAGGGCTGTTTCCACAATAACATCAAAAACTGCCCAAAGGTTCTTTTGGCAAAACATTGTTTGCCGCTTCGGAGTACCGTCCGAACTAACAGTTGACAACGGCAAGCAGTTTGACAGCCAAGACTTCAAGGACTTTTGCTTCTCCATTGGCACCAAGCTTGCCTTCGCCTCAGTCTATCATCCGCAGTCCAACGGAGTTGTGGAACGCGCCAATGGAAAAATCTTCACAGCTGTCAAAAAGATGCTCCTCGATGAAAAAAGGGAAGATGGACCGATTTGTTACCCGAGGCGGTCTGGGCACTAAACACGACTGAGTGCAGGGCGACCGGGTTTACTCCTTTCCGCCTTCTATACGGATCGGAGGCCATGACCCCACAAGAAATAAAACATGGGTCCCCGCGAACAGTTCCGTCAGCCGTCCCCGACGTGGACGAGCCAACTTCAAAGGATCTCATTGACGGAGACCGAGTCTTCGCTCTACAGGCCCTAAACAAATACCAAGCCCAGACAAAAGCATGACGCGACCACGCAGTCATCCCGAGGGAATTTAGCGAAGGGGACCTCGTACTCGTCCGAACAACTCGGACAGAGTCCAGGGGCAAGCTGGAGCCCAAATGGGAGGGCCCCTTTATAGTCAAGACGAAATCTTTCCCCAGCGCGTACAGGCTCACAACGCCAAACGGCGAAGACCTGGAGCACTCCTAGAACATCGACAACCTCCACAAATTTTTTGTCTGACTCATCAGGGCTGATTCGCCCTTGTAATTTGCAAAAACAATCTTATTATGGTCCGCACTCTTTTCCTCCCGGGGGGTGAGGTTTTTAACGAGGCGGAGCCATGTAATATATGTCTGAAAAATCCCCCGCAAAAACATGCGTCGAAAAAAGACCGCGACGACGGTCTTCGACATTCAACCAATACGAGGTCACCACGAGGCTCAGCGCTAACCACCCTCGCGTGCAATAAAACCGCGCAGAAGTCGCCTAAGGGTGCAGCCGGACTAGCACAACAAGTGCGAAAAACCGAAGTCTACCGCGAAGACTATCCGTGCAGAAGTCGCCTAAGGGTGCAGCCGGACTAGCACAACAAGTGCGAAAAACCGAAGCCTACCGCGAAGACTATCCGTGCAGAAGTCGCCTGAGGGTGCAGCCGGACTAGCACAACAAGTGCGAAAAACCGAAGTCTACCGCGAAGACTATCCGTGCAGAAGTCGCCTGAGGGTGCAGCTGGACTAGCACAACAAGTGCGAAAAACCGAAGTCTACCGCGAAGACTATCCGTGCAGAAGTCGCCTAAGGGTGCCGCTGGACTAGCACAACAAGTGCCAAAAACCTAAGTATACCACGAAGACTATCCGTGCAGAAGTCGCCTAAGGGTGCAGCCGGACTAGCACAACAAGTGCGAAAAACCTCAGTCTACCGCGAAGACTATACGTGCATAAGTCGCCTAAGGGTGCAGCCGGACCAGCACAGCATAACAAAACACACCAGACCAAGTACATAACGCCTTCGCAAGCATAGCTAAGTGTGCGGGGGCACACAACCTCATCACACAAGCCTTTACACATGTACAAGCGAGGGCACCACACTCTACATCGGCTCAACCTTAGGAATAATTCCCATCTCCCTATAATTAAATAACATTATCCTAAGCTCCTCACCCGCAAAAAGACTTCGCAATTCCCCCTCACCTGTACTCACGGCGGCTGGCAAAGACAACAGTTCCTGCCGGCCAGCCCTACTCACATGAAGCCGATCTCCCTCCGCCCCACTCACTCTACGCTTCGCAACCGCCCTTCGCCGCCGGTGCCCGGTGCTCGGACCAGGCACATCTTCTGTGTCCGCAGCGTGCGGCGAAGCTTCCGCCGCTGCCACATCCAAGGTCGCAAAATAGTCCAAGTCCTCTTCCGTCGACTCCTCAGTCCACTCAACCGAGCTCCCAGAGTCAACAAAATCAGAAAACTCAGTTGCAGACCCATCACATTTATTACCACCATCCACGGTCGAAGCCGCCAAAAAATTAATAGTGGCGGTTGCGTGCGCAGGCCCAAAATCTTGAACCTGCGCAGCAACCAAAATTCAGCAACATATCCAAAATTCCCTAACTATCCACACCCACTACGCCACCTGCGAAGACCCAGCCGTTGTGGGAGCCTCCGCCGTTGCCTCCGCTGTCGCCTCCGCCGCCACCGTCGCAGGATCTTCAGCCCTCGGCGCAGCGGCTGCGGGGGCATCAGGCGCGCCTTCGGCGGTCTCTGGGGGCAGGTCTCCGCCGGCCGCAGCAGATGCGGGGGCATCCGGAGCGCCTTCCGCAGTCTCTAGGGGCGCCTCCAGGGCGGCCCCGGACACGGCCTTCGCCGGGATCGGCTCCGGGTCAGGCAGCGCGCTGTTCAACGCCCCGAAGTTATCCACCCTCTCGCCACACGCCGCCTAAGACACAGCACACAAATTCAGCAAACCCACACATAGCCCACATCCAGCAAACGCCAAACAAACGCCAAACGTTACCTGAGCCCTCGCCGTCTCGGCCCGCTCCCTAACCACCTCGCGACCGTGCGGACCCCACATCCGGTCGTAGATGGCTCCGGCGGATTCCTTCACTATGGGGTCCTCAACCTTGTAGATATCTCGCTCAAAGTCTTCATCAGCTTGGTCGAAGACCTCGAAGTGCCGGCACCCTTTGCGGGAGAGCGCGTTCATCGTCCCCTCGCAGGTGACCAGGGAGGCATACGACATGAACCCCTCCACAATAGTGGGGAGCGCCTGCAACTCCTCCTGTACCCACTCCAGGCAGCGAAGTCCGGGCTCTCGGTCTGGCACTTCGAAGTCACCGGTCCACGCGCCCAGCTCATGGTACGAATCCATAAGCTGTTTGCGTGTCCGCTCGGCCTCCGCGCGCGTCGCGGCCTCGGCCCTCTCCACGCGGCTCTCCAGGGCAATGAGCCGCTCCTGCAGCTGCTCGGCGCGCTCCCTGGCCAGATTGCCCTCCGCCCGCGCCAGATTGGCCTCCACCTGCGCAGCCTGCGCCTTGGCGAGGGCCTCGTTGGTCTCCCTCCTCTCCCCCGCCAATTGGCGCCGGAGGTCAGCCTTCTCCCCCTCCAGCGCGGCCACCTTGTCCGCCAGCTTGCGGCACTTACTGTCGGCGGCCGATTTTTCACGGACGGCGTCCGCATGTTGCGTCCGAAGTCTCTCGACTTCGGCAGACACAACTGCCGTGAGGGCCCCCGACGCTGTGCAGTTGGCGAAGTCAGCCACCTGCAGAACACACGTAAGACCGCGGCCCCAAGAAAAAAAAAGCAACGGACTCTAGCTCAACGGACCTGACTTAATGCCTCCATCACCTCCTTCAGCCGGCGGGACGCAGCGCCCGCCTCATCCCTGACGGCCGCGAGTGCCAATATCTCGCCTCCGGCACTAAGAGCACCGCCCCTCGCCTTCGGCACTACGGCAGCCGCCATGGTCGCCGCGGCAGGCGCAGCAAAAGCAAGCTGGCCTTCGTCCGACCCTGCGACGTATCAATGAATTAAAAAAAACGAGCCAACGGCTTACCACCAAGATAGTCGTCCACACTAATATCGGTGGCGAAGTCGGCGACGCGCTTGCCCGACGACGGCAACTCTCGGGCCGCCTTCGCGACCTCCGACACCCTGCTGGACGGCGGCACAGCCTTCGTCGATTTGGAACCACCGGTGCCTGCCGCTGCCTCCGGCGCCTTGCTAAATACAGGGCCGCCCGACTTCGTCGCCAGCGGCGGCTTGCCTCCGCCAGGGGCCACAGCCTTCGCAGCCCCCCGCTGCCTCTTCGGCCTGGCTTCATGAAGCCTGACAACCGCCTGGCGCTTTTGTGTAGCTCCCTGGTGATCCTTGTCCATCACTGCCGACACAATAGCAGCAATATTCCGCCCGTAAGGAAACACTTTCCATTCACGAACCATGCGAGATGTAAAAAAGTCTTCGCCGGCCGCGCGGGGGATAGGAACATTCCTAGGCCACCAACCCCCGGTAACCCTCAGCATCCGCGCCGAAGACTCCCGGAGCTCGGGCGAAGACATCCTTCCCCCCGGGGTCGCGCAAGTCCTCATCAACTCTCTAGCAAAACCATCGGAAACCCCAAGTCCTCCCATAGCAGTACCTAATTTCCTCTTTTTAGAATATGGGGCGGCCGCCGACGCAGGGTCGTCTCCAGTCTCCACCACCAGCTTCTTCCCACGGCGGTCCACATCATCTTGGCTGGGGTAGCCGCCGCCATACGGTAGTTGATTCAATTCAAAAACTCTGTTCAAACGGTCATTCGACCCGCGGATATCCTAGCTACGCTGGCGCTCTGTCCTCGGCACGTACCGACCAACGAGCCGCACCGCCCCATCCTCCGCCTCACGCACAAAGGTGGCCGGATCGCGGCTTTGCAGATTCAGCGCGAAGGCAGGACTTCGCACCATCTTCCCACCATGGGAAGGCATCTGGCGAGGGCACACTTCGCCCAACGCCCAGCCATGCGCCAAGGGCCATACCCCGTACGCCACAAATTCTTCAACCAAATCGCGCCCACTGCTCAGGCCGGCGGCGCACCGAAGGGCCCCTTCGTCCGCATCCCCCTCCGCCACCTCAAAGGACGGGTATGCTGAGTAAAAATGTGAACACATCTCGGACACGGGGAGCCCCTCATGGTCTTCGACGGTACCCTCAGCGACGTTAAACCAAAACTCATTCCAGTTGCCCCACTTGTTGCGGGCGCAAGGAACCAACTCGACTACCTGCATCGTGGTCTTGCCGGTCTTCGGCGTAAACGTACAAGACCCAAACTGGGCAACTTCATCTCCAATCATCCTCTTCTGCCAATGCAGGCAATAGTACTTCGCAAAGACTTCGACTGATGGCTGTCCGCCGTACGAAGTCGTCGCCCAGACATACTTCGACAGATCCACCACGGCATTCGGAGTCAGCTGATGTATCTGAACGTTAAACCTGCGCAGGACTTCGCCAACAAATCGGTGCGCAGGCAGACGGAGACCGGCGGCGAAAAATGCCTCGAACACAACCAACTCGCCCTCCGGCTCGGGGACTACCTCCGTCCCCGGGACACGAGCAACTCCGCCGCCTAAGTAACCCAGCCGCTGCATATCTTGCACGCGGACCGACGACATCCGCGACACGCCAAAATCCACAGAATCGCCGGCGCGCAACTCCTCCACCACCAAACTACTCGGCGTCTCCTCAGACGAGGCGTCGGCCGGCGGCGAGGCGTCGGCCGGCGGTGTAGCGGCAGCAGAAGAAGAGGAGGTCGGCATCGCTACGTACCGTCGGCGGCGGCGGGCGGTCTGCTTCACTCGAGCCAGATCTCCGGTGAACAAAAGCAAGGCGGGCAGACGAGCAGCAAGACGGTGGAAAAGGCGGCTAGGGTTTGCACGGATCGCGGAAAGTGAAGTTCAAAAAGCGCCGACCCCCGCCCCCTTTTATAGACAGGGCGCGGCTCTTCGGGAAACCCGCAATCCAACAGGGCGCGGCGCTTCGGGAAACCCGCAATCCAACAGTACGGCGTCAATCAACGGTCATGTCAAAAACCCCCACGGAACCACTTCGAGCGAGGGCAGCGTCTCCGCCATCTAGTGACGTCTTCGGCACCAGGTGACTTTGTCGAACTGGTCCCTCGGAGGGCAAATGTTGGGGCGAAGGCAAAGACGCCACCCTTCGCTCGAGGCCTTCGCTGCAGTCGCTGGTCCGACGGAGACAAAACGGGCAGGGACACCCTTCGCTTGATACGGCGCCAGACGAAGGCCTGCGACGTCGTCATCCCACCGTGCGGCCTCGTCCAGCTCAGAGGCCCACGTGTGATCCGACCCATTGTAACGGGCCCCGCGTGGCCGCTGCGTGTTACGGGCCTAATTTACAAAGGCATTCCTGTAATTACAGTCTGTAACCCTGCTTTATGGGAATATTCTGGGGATAACCTGGGTATCCGAGGGCACATGCGTCCTTAACACAAGGCGCTGGGCGCTCAGACACTTATAAATACCCCCGCACAGTGACGGTGAGGGGGCGGATTAACAGAGCTATTGCCATCTTGCGCGAGAACCCTGTTGACGTCATTGTTCACCCTTGTTGGATCCCCTTGCAACTGAGAGCAAGTTCCAACATGATCTATGGTTCTAGTGGACTGTTAGGAGTCAGTATCGTCAGTCCGGAAGTGGACATGGTGTTACAAATAATATTAGAACGGACCCTCGTGGTTTCACAGGCGTGTATGGCTAGGGGTTCGGCATATAGCGTATGATACATGTGAGTCTAGAGTGGTCATATGACATGGCATATGATGACACTAGACACGCAGATGTGACTAAGAGGAGAGGTTCCTAGCTTGTGGTTTCATCTTGGGCCGGCGAAGGCGAAGCTCGAGCAGGCTGGGCGGTGCCTCCGCCACTGCTGTTGGGCACGATCTACATCCACGCTGGCTACAGCGAGGCCGGCGCGCACAAGCGGCTGGGTCTCTGCACGTCGGTGCTCCGGCCGCCGCCTGCTCGGATCCGCCGCCATCCTGACGTAACTTTTGGTGGCGGAGATCAGGAACTCAGGATGCGATTTTTGCTGTTTTTTTAGCCACTCGTGTGCCGCTCCCGTGTACGTCTTCAAGCTGGACTCAAGGCTTCAAGCTGTTGGTACTCATGCTACAGGTTGCTGATTCCCGCGGCCATCTGCTGCTGCTGCAACGGGAAAAAATGAATCAGGAACAGAGATCGAGGCCTCCAGGGACTGTTTCAGCTTGAGGTTGGTCACGCCGTCGAGGTTCATGATCTCTAAGTAGTAGATGGTGTCGTCGTAGCTGGAGTAAACCAGAGCACGAGCGCTAGGCTTCTCACAAGGTGGCAGCTCTCGCCGCCGTCTTCAAAGAAGGGAAAAGAGGAGGAAAAAAGACATGCCGTAGGGTTCTATATTTATCTGATAAAAAATGTAAAATATGGCACAATTATAGCTGTTTTTATGGGTTAAGCCCTATATTTCAATTAAAGAAAATCTTATGAGCGATAAAATCTCGGTAATTGGTAGTCATGTTTTTCGCGAGGCTAAATCAAATATATTTATCATTAGAATTCTAATTTTGCGCAAGAAAGTGTGATATTCTTACAATGTGCAGGGAACGACCACGTAACGAGATCGCGAGGAAAGTGTGATATATTTATCAAGATGTGGCGATTTATCGGGCACATGGATCGATTTTTTTTTTTATAATGTACCTCGCAATTTTCTAGGTGCTTTCCGATCAATCTAACAGACCGACGAAATCGAGAACTGACGGCCGGTATTTACTGAAGCAATGGAAACAACACAAGAATTGCCTGGCAATGGAATGGCGTGAGTGCGTGACTTGTGGACACGGGGTGCTGATCCTATTTACGCGGCCACGATAACCGTATCGACACGTGTACCACGGTTTTAGGCTCGTTATGTATAACTACTGTCTCAGCCGTGCCGTGCATGCCGAGCGCGTGGTTTGTTTATTGGCCCAAACAGGCAAATTAACACTATCACATCCCTTTAGAAAGTGAACGACGACTTAGCGATAGCACAAATTAAACCAAGTTCCAAACACACTCACACACACCATATATGGCATAAATAAGTTTAAACCTAGCTACCTGCTAATGTTTATCTTGCTAGCTAGCTAACTAATATCCCTAGGGCGCCGCAATGCATGGGGCGCGAGGGGATAACCCGATCACGAGAAGAACTTGTAGGTGGAGGCGTTGACGACGATCGACCGGAGGCCACCAATGGGCGCAAGCACCGTCAGGAGCACGCCGACTATGATGCAGAACTGCAGGCCATATCGAAGCAGATTATTAACACTATGCACATATCAACGCTTCACCAAATTGCAGATGGAATAATAGATAATAATGCGCCATCTACATTAATTGTAGAGGTAAAACAACAACGACGACAAGAAGAATAGATTTGACTCACCCAGTTGATGAACCAAGAGAGGCTAAACATCTTTGGCTTCTTAATCTTCAACCACAGAATGCACGGAAGCTGTTTGGTCATGAAGTGCTTAGTTAGGAATTAGGATGGGCTGAAATAAAGAAAACCAGATGCTGAATTCTAAAGGACAGATGATCTCTCACGTAGTAGGTTGTCGGCGCAAATGCGAAGCCACCAAAGAACCCTAGCAGCCCCCCGAAGAACGGCACGGCGATGCCAACCAGAGCTGTCAGCACTGCACGCACGACAAAAGATGCATATGTAATCAGATCAGTTCAATGCGTACGTACGTTGAATTAATGTGTATATATATATATACAAGTACTTACCAACATAGAGCGAGCGCGCTATCAAACGGAGAGGCATGCCTGGCTTGAACCGGAGTTTCTTCACCAGGAACGTCTCGAGCATGTCGAACACGGGCATGGCGTAGATCTGCACTAATGATATGTTAGTGTGTGCGCGCGTAGCCGTACGTCACCAATAATAACGACGCAGCAATACGCGCGCGGGAGGTTATTTGGGACCTGGTAGCTGCCGATGACGTGCACGACGACGAAGATGTTGGCGGCGGCGATGAGCCAGCGTGGCTTCTCGAGGGTGATGAGGATGTTGTCGTCGACGGCGTTGCCGAAGACGTAGTAGCCGACGAACGCCACCGGGAGGTAGCAGATGGCGACGACGAGGTAGGCGAGGACGACGCCCTGCCACATGGGCTTCTTGGACGGCTTGTCCGGCGTGGACGGGATGGTGGCCTGGATCTCCAGCACCACGTTGTGCCCCGCGTACGCGAACGCCACGTCCCCCAGCGCGCTCAGGAAGTTGAACGTCTGCCCCGTCGTCGTCGACGCCTTCATGCTGTAGTCCACGGCCGAGTGCCGCCCCTTGTGCGCCGACGCCGCCCATGCAATCGTCGAGTAGCTGCATTATTGCGATATGCGTTGTTGCGTTGCATGCATAGAATCATTCAATCCATCATGCATGATCCGATCCAAGCGATCAATAATCCATCGATCATCAGAGCGAGTAATTAGTAGTAATGACAGACGGCAATAATATATAGATCGATCCTATTCCTTACGTGAGCGACATGACTGCGGCGGCGAGGGAGACGAGCGTGATGGAGTTGAAGTTGGGCAGCTGCGAGAGCAGCAGGTGGATGGCGGCGAAGACCATGATCCACGAGCTGGTGCGGAGCGGCTTGCAGTCCGGGCAGGCGACGGTGTAGCACTTCTCGAACGACTTGCCGCCGGTGACCATGTAGACGATGCAGACGCCGATCTCGACGATGAGCTGCTGCGGGACGACGATCCAGAGGCCCAGCTTGTCGCCGAACGCGTGCTGGCCCAGCTCGTGGTAGCGGTCGAAACGCTTCCCGGGGACGCACTCGTGCATCTCGACCATCTGCCACAGCGTGTACAGGGTGATCACCCAAGACAGGACCATGGCGACCACGCCGGGACCCCTGCACGCATGCAGATCAATATATCCATCGATCAGTTAAATCGATCGATCGCGACAGATGCAATGCAAGGCACAATATTGCATGCCGATCGAGGCGAGGACAACAATTAAGACCAGATCAGATGGATGCCACGTACCAGCCGAGCTCGGACATTGCGTAGGGCAGGCTGAGGACGCCGGCGCCGACCATGGCCGTGACGTTGTGGAAGGCGGAGTACCACCATTTGGCGTTCCTGGACGAGGTGATGGGCAGCCAGTCGTCGATGGCTTTCTCCTTCTCCGTCGACGTCATGCTGGAGGGCGTCGCCATCTCGGTCGCCCGGCCGATGGAGACGTATGCCGAGGGATCGGAGGAGATGGCGGCCAGGTAGTTTGCCGCAGGAAAAGCTGGATATTTTGGAGTAGCCCGGGGCGAGATCGATGGATAGATAGATAGATATATATATATACACACATCCCGTTGCCCCGCTCGCGAGATCCGGAAACTGTTACCTTTCTGTTTCTTATTGGGCCATTGACTAGTATTTTATTCATAAGAACTCGGCCCTTGGAGAGCCCTACCAACAAACAAACCCGTGTTTGACGGACCACCCACCGGCCGCACGCGCGTTTGGATTAAGGATTCGGTCGACACACATTACCATGGATTTTCCTGACCGGCCTTATCTCATATCTAAGTATCGAAATGCATAGAGTTCAGAACTATGCATTTTATTTCTGTTCACGCCTGGAACTTATGGAAAGATGGAGAAGTAGAGAAACTAGTGGGCTCTTCAACTATGGAGAGATGCTGCCCTGAAGAAGCTTCACGATGCGTCCATATAGGCCTCTTGTGTGTTCAACAAAGTCCAAGCTGCAGGCCCTTTCATGTCAGCAGGTGTGACCAGTACCAATGCAACCTGTGTATTTTGCACTTTGGGATGGTGAGCCTTTTTTTTTACAGAAAGGGGATTCCCCTATTTCATTAAGAAATAGGAACACAGTTTAACAGAGTTCAAAAGAAAAAAAAACTACTTATTACAATACTTAGCTCATCAAGCTAAAAGAGCAGACGCTAGCCATCCAGACAATATATGGATCACTACAGTTTCCAACTACCAAGCAGATCACACAGCCACACTGCAATCGCTTACGAGAACACGAACCAGTACCAACAGGTTTTGGTAAGGACGACAACTTTACAAGACCACTGCAACCAGACAAAATCCAAACATGGTAAAGAACAGAATCTAGAAACAAAAGGGCTTCCGTTAGCCAGCCAGACCACACAACCAAAAAAACATCGTGCTCGACGTTAGTTGCAAAGTCTCTTATCCACCGGCGCCCAACCAAATTTCCTGTTGAAGATCTCTTTAACCATTCTTCTGAGAAGGGAGCTTCCTTCCAGCAGCATCTTTCTTGATGTTTCTTTCTGGAGAATCGCCCAAGCATCCAACCAGGAGCAGCACATAAGCACAAGGTTAGCAGCATTTAAAGGAGAGATGTTGTTGAAACAGCAATCATTTCTAGATTTCCACAAAGACCAAAGCACTGCACTGCATCCAACAGTGATCATATTTCTTTCATATCTTTTGAAGTTACATAACCACATCCCAAACATATCATTAGCACTCTTGGGAAAGGATAAAGACGCTAAACCATCTGAATAATTTTCCAAGTGAAAGAGGCCACCTGACAATTGTAAAAGATATGATTGGTTGTTTCAAGACAACCACACCACTCACAATTTACATTACCTTGCCAATTTTTTTACTCAGATTTTCTTTGGATAAGATTTTATCTTTTAAAACCAACCAAAGGAAAACTTTTATTCTCTGTGGAATTTTTGCCTTCCAGATGAACCAATATGGATCTCTGTTCGTATTTTTTTAAAGTTTCTATATAACGACTTCACTGAAAACCCTTTCTTATCAAGCAACCAAGAAGGCTTATCATTTCTGTCCCTAAGACAGTATCCTGCACAGTCATTTTTTAAATCTTCCAAAAGATTGGCCCCAACTCCAAATAATCTTCTTCTAAAGATTAAGGAGTTGCAGTTATCTCTTATGACCCAATTCACATTTATCTCTTTATTAAGAGATAACTCAAATAATCTTTTATATTTCATGGATAAAGGTTCATCACCGCACCACTTATCCTTCCAAAAACTAGTAGAATAACCATTTCCAATTTCCATTTTTCTGTTGTTACAATATTCCTCTTTACTATCCATGATGCCTCGCTAGAATTGAGAGTCTCCTTGTTTCTTTTTCAAAACACATAAGGGTTTGCCTTTCATGTATTTTTTCTTAACAATTGTTTGCCAAAGACCCTCTTCCTTCTCAAGTTTCCATAACCATTTGGTCAACAAGCTGATATTCATCCATCTTAGATTTAAAATCCCAAGCCCCCCTTATCTTTATCCGTGCAGACAGTATCCCACTTCACCAAGTGGTATTTTTTTTTATTGTTTCCACTATACCACAATAGTCTTTTTCTACAAATGTCCATTTTCTTCAAAACAGAGGAGGGAGCCAGATAGAGAGAAAGCATATAAAGGGGGATGTTAGACAAACTACTATTAATTAGAGTTAATCTCCCCCCGAGACTCAGATACCTTCCTTGCCAAACTCCCAATTTTTTTTTCAAATTTCTCTTCAGTTTTAGCCCACTGAGAATTACTCAGTGTTTTATGGTCAATAGGAACACCAAGGTAGCAAATGGGAAGATTTTTAATGGGACATGTAAAAATCTCAGCATAAGCATCTTTGTTATTGTTAGCATTACCAAAACAATAAACCTCACTTTTTTGAAAATTGATTTTAAGGCCAGACATTTTTTCAAACAAAATCAGGATAAATTTTAGATTTCTTGCAAATTCGAGGTTATCCTGAATCAAAAGAATTGTATCATCAGCATATTGAAGATAAGCACATCCATTGTTTATAATATGAGGAATTAATCCAGCAATAAGCTTCATCTCTTGTGCTTTTTCAATAAGGTAGTGTTTGGTTGAGGAGTCAAGTAGAACAGAGCCGTTCCATCCCTGATTCTAGGAACGGAGCCACTCTGTTCTGTGTTTGGTAATCTGGAACGGAGCGGCTCTGTGTTTTGTTTGGTTGCAGAGTGAACGGAACGGAGCGTGACTGTGCGAGCGGGATTGGAACGGAGCGGCTCCGTCCGGTTGATTTTTTGGAGCGGAATGGTTCCGGATCTGAGGAGAATATTCCCTAATTGGAGCCATTCCGTTCTAGTTACTTTGTAACCAAACAACAACAAGACTGGGACAGAACGGCTCCGTTCTACTTAGCTCTTCAACCAAACGCTACCTAAGGCACGCAAGACCATCCACTGCAATGTTAAAAAGTAAAGGGGAAAAGGGGTCACCCTGCCTGACCCCTTTATGAGTAGGGAAGTAAGGACCAATCATACCATTAGTTCTAATGGCAACCTTTCCAGCTTTCACTGTTTTCATCACCCAATCACTCTACTTATCTCCAAAGCCTTTTTGTTGGAGCATGTTATACAATAATTGCCAATTAACTTTGTCATAAGCCTTCTCAAAGTCAATTTTGAGAATAATCCCATTCTGCCTTTTCTTTTTAACTTCATGGATTATTTCATGCAGAGCAACAACACAATCCAAAATATATTTCCCTTTAATAAAACCATATTGATTCTCACTAATGATCTTGTTAATGCAAGTAGATAACCTATTAATCAGAGTTTTGGTGATGATTTTATAACAAACGTTTAAAAGATAAATTGGTCTAAATTTTTTCATTTCCATAGCATTATCCACTTTAGGGATTAAGGTAATCAATCCATAATTAAGTCTTTCGATATCCAAAGTTCCTTTGCTAAAATCATCACACATGTTCCAAAAATCATTTTTAATAATATCCCAGAAATCCTGAAAAAATTCTGCAGGAAGACCGTCAGGACTTATGGCACTATTATGCTTAAGATCAGAAACAACCTTAAAAATCTCTTCATAGCTAAAAGGAGCAGTAAGGAATTCCCTGTCTTCCTCATTAAGCTTCCGCATATTCATACCATTCATATGAATGGTTGAGATATTTGAAGGGCCGAAAAGGTCTCTATAATAGTCAGTGGCTAACTTATTAATCTCCTCTTCATTATCAACAAGACTCCCATTATCTTTATATCTTCATTTGCCTCCAATCTGGTGCTCTTCCTAGTTCCTTCCATTGGATCAGCTCCTTTTCCTTTGTTCTTCTTGTTTTTTCTTCTATGTTCATGACCTGTTTGTCTGGGTCCTCCTTTTCAGAAATCATCTCATCCTGAAAGTTAGTGACATCCATACTCATGTCTTTGACTAACACATCCAGTTCCTGTGAACTGAGTAAGTCATCTTCACTTTCATTAAATTCCACATCTCCTTCAGCCCCTTCTTTTTCACCAGAGTCTTTTATCATCTCTGACAATTTGCCAGTTTTATCAGATTTGATCAAGCTCCCAATCATCTTAGAAATCGACCCAGAATGATATTCAATAGCCATATCATTTTCTTCTGTCTCAAAATCCTCATTTTTTGCTCTTTTTCCACTTTTCTCCATTACATTTTTTTCTAGATATTTGGACATCAACAGAAGCTCTTTTTCCCAAACTAATAGAGTCATCATTCCACCCTTCTGCATCAATATTCTCTACTTTAAAGAATATGTCATACAGATAAGGTTTAACTCCCACTTCTATGACTTCTGGTATCATATCAATGCTTTTGACATGAACTTTAAATCTGACCATATCTTTAGATTCAAGGGAATTCAGGTCAATTTCCTCAACAGCCCCAATAGTTAAGCCAAGTTCACATATAGCCTGATAGTTTAGCAGTTCTTCAGGAACATTTTCAGCAACCACCCAAGTGGTGTGAAGTCTAGATTTGGCTTTAGCTTGAGAAGACCAAGGAATAACACTGATTTTAACCCCAGATATTTTCATCTTTAATTCAGGAAAGTTAACAACCTCATCTAATCTTTTCTGCGAGGGGAACTGCATTAAAAAGCCAGATGGACATTTGGTAGCCTTCTAGGTTCTACCCCAAGGAAAGTGGAAACTAAAATCCTTTTCCAAGTCTTCACATCGAACCTCTCCCTCAATGACTTTAACCAGACCTAAAAAACTTTTTCTAGGTTTCTTGGCAGCATTTTTAGCAAACTGAGAAGCATAAAATCCTAAACCATCAGCCGCCATACCCACAATAGGCATGGCAGGTTTGCTTTGTTTAGGCCAAACACATTTAGCAGTAACATGTGTTTCCTTCCTGCAAATCTCACACCAGAGAGGTTTGAAGCACTCTCTAGCGTGATGACCCTCATCCCCACATTTCTGGCAAAAAACTCGGCGACCTAGATCCAGATCCATAGTAATAACAGGAGTCAGATGATTCATGTTACCTGGATCAACGCCTTCCCCGATGATGTAATCTGCACATCTTGCTTTGTCTCGGTCTTCATTTGAGGAGGTCTCAGACGCCAGCTAAGGTTACGGTGTCTTCCCCACGGAGGCGAGTTTTGTCTCTGCGGCTTAGGGATTTGGCGATCCCATTTCGCGTTCTTCCCTTTTGGATCCATTGCAACCGAGTTTCTAGGGATTTGGGAACCAATCCCTACTCTCGGCCACGGATCGGAAGAGGGAGGAGAACGAAAATGGATAGATCTCCACCCCCCCGCAGAAGCTAGTTTTCGCTTTGGTAGGCAGCCGCCAAAGCGCGGAGAGGAAAGCAGCGAGGTGAGGAAGGGGGCGAGCTCCAACTAAGTCATCAGGAAACCCTAGCGAAGATTTCTGCGAAACCGACCTAGAGGAGGGGGAGGAATACGACGAGAGAGAGGATGTGTTACCTACGTGAGACGAGGATAAAGCCAAGCCGACCGGGCTGCCTTCTCTCTCGGCGCGTTTTCCTCGCCCAGCCTGGATCGTCTCAACTCCAGAAGTCCAACCTCGCCATCTACCCACGCACGGAACGGCCCATCCCTGTACATACCTGGGCTTGCAGCCTTTCGCCTTTTGGAAAGAGGGAGAGGACAGCTTCCCATCGATGGAGATTGTCTTGTGGAAAGGTTGGATGGGAGGAGGCCGACCAGGAGAGGGGAGAGGAGAGAAACGAGCCATCTCCTACTGCCTGCGACGTCGTTTTTCTGTGCTCGGGATGGTGAGCCTAGAGGAGCCAGTGACAACATGCATTGTATGTGCATGACATTATAGCCTCACGGTGCTAGAAGGCCGTTAGATCTTAGATGTACAATGGCAACTTATTCTCTGCGTGTATTTTAGCGATTTGCAGGTGTAAAACAAATCTTTTCTTAACTGTAGATGGACTAGAGAACTCCAGCAATAGGTGTCTGTTCTGTCTGTGAGCTCATTACATAGAAAACACCTAGTTCAGGTACAGTGTATGCGAGAATGAAATAGTTGCGAGTGATGCATCAAGAATCGATGGTATATTTCGACCTGCATGACATTGGTTTTTTCTTCAGTTGTTCTGTTCTTCTGGTACGCACCAGACTCTGAGTTTTGTCATTGCGTTTTTATCCAATTGCTCAGTGTTCTGTTACGCACCAGACTCTGAGTTTTGTTTTGTTTTTTATAATCCTAAGATTATCCTGCGAACAAGTTCGTATATTTTTCAATAACACTAGTTAAATTGCATGCGTTGTCATAGTGCCACAAGGTTCAGCTTATTTGGTTATCTCTGTCTCTGCGTCTGCGGCCTAGAATTGTAAACGCAATTTCAGACGAAACTGTAACGTGTTCAGAGTTTTCAGCATTTGTTGGAAAACTACAAGCGAATCAGGGGGACCCGCCCGTACAAATTAACCGGTTTCACTGCAAAAGCTTAGAACAGAGAGCCAAGGCACTTGCAGTACCTGGCCTCAGATGGGATACCTTCGGCGGCAAGCGCCCGTCAAGGCGTACGAGGACGACGACTCTTGACTCTCTTCCTGACCTCCTTCCCATAGCTGGCGGCGCTGCTGCGGCTCGTCCGTTTCAGCCCCAGAACCTCCGGTCCTCCACCGCCAGTCCGCCACAGCCAACCGCCGCCACCATAACGCCGGCCGGAACCTCCGGAGACGCAACTGCAGTGGGCCACTGACGTGTGGGGCCGACCAGCGGTGGACGCGGACCATAGAGACGGCACCTAGCCCATAACGTACTCCAGCCCAAAAGGAAGGCGATCGCGTGCCTTCCTTCAAAGCCTAATAGGCCCGACGCTCACGGTAGCTTCCTCCCGGATCAGCGTAAGCCCATTGTGGACCCAGCGCAGCCTGCAGCCCATCGATGATTCCGCAGCCCAGCTAATCCCAAACACCGTCGAGCGGACCTCGGAAGGGAACGGCCGGAGTCGCCGGCACCCGCGCTTCGCAGCCCGTCGGTCATGCCGCCGCCGCAGCCACTGCGTGCCTTATCTTCCTTCCCTTTACCTCGCCGCCATCCTACCCATCCCCCCGCCACTATAACCGGTTGCGCCTCTGCTTCCGACCGCCTACCATTCGCAATGCCCTCCGGCCCGGATGTAAGGTTCGTAGTCGGAAACCGTCGGAAACCCTTGGACCATTTGCCACCGGCCCAATGATATCGACCTGCCCCGGCCGCGGCAAGATATCATCCATTGGGAGTTCGAAACTCCATGTGACGGTAACCAGCCAACCTGTCGGCATCTCCCTCTTGTCAATTCACCGTGTCCCGCCGCCATTTGAGTCCGGAGTTCCTATCTACTTGATTTCTCTGCATTTCCTTCTAGTAGGAAGTATCATTCTAGATTGGCGCGTCACTAGCACGTTGACCCATATGTCAGTGTTGTTCTTGGTATGCAATTCTCCTCAGTAGACCAGTTGCAATGCTGAATAATCCACGGTTGTACTAGCTGACACCTTCGACATATATATATATATATATATGTATATATATTTCCAGCGAGGCCTCTGATTTTGGTCATCCAATCTTCCAACAGCTCATGCCGATATCCGAAGTCTCCAGAGTTAGACATTTCATGTATATATCCCTTCATCCTCAGTTTGCGCCTGAATTCTCAGCTTCACCAAACAACTGATGACTCCTGTAGTCTAATTTTTTCTGTCCACTAAGCTGGATTAGTCCTCCAATCTCATTCAAATTTCTCAACAGACAAGAAAAGCAAATCGGAGTACTCGACCCATTCCCTACCCCTTCGAGTTCAAATATCTGAGAGGTCATGGGTCTTAGCTACCATTGTGCTATTTCCTTGCTGTCTCCTCCACAGCCTTATACCAACCTACCAACAAGGTCTAATCGCCATGGCTTACCTTTATCTACCTGTTTTAATCTTCCAGTTCATGGTTTGTTTTTGCCAATCCGTTGACAGGCTAACACCTGCAAAGCCGCTCTTGCATGGTGATGTTCTCATATCAAATGGTGGTGTCTTTGCTCTTGGCTTCTTCTCCCTGAAAAACTCAACTTCGAGCTCATATGTCGGCATATGGTACAACAACATCCCTGGGCGCACATATGTGTGGATTGCCAACCGTGACAACCCAATTACCACCAATGCGCCCGGGAAGCTAGTTTTTACCAACAGTTCTGACCTTGTCTTGTTAGACTCCACAGGCCACACTATCTGGATGACAAAAAACAACATCACTGCAGGAGAAGGTGGAACTGCTGCCATCCTGCTCGACTCGGGGAACTTTGTTGTCCAATCACAAAATGGCACTGACATATGGGAGAGCTTCCATTATCCGACCGACACCATGGTCCCTGATGTAAGTTTTTCATTGAGCTCGTCTGATGTTGCTAAGCGCCTTGTTGCCTGGAAGGGGCCTGATGATCCATCCAGCAGCAACTTTTCCATGGGTGGCGACTCAAGCTCAGATCTCCAGATTGTTACTTGGAATGGGACACGGCCATATTGGCAGAGAGCCGCATGGGGTGGTGAAGTGACATTCGGCACATTTGAGGGCAACACCAGCTTCATGGTGTACGAAACAATAGTTGACACAGGGGATGGATACTACATGAAACTCACTGTCTCTGAAGGGTCACCAAGTATACGCTTAACTCTGGATTACACGGGCATGGTAACTTTCCAAAGATGGAACGTCAACACATCCTCATGGGCAGTTTTCGGACAATTCCCAAGTACAGCGTGTGCACATTATGCCTTCTGTGGCCCGTTTGCCTACTGTGATGGCACTGAGTCTGTTCCTACTTGCAAGTGCCTTGATGGGTTTGAGGCGAATGGTCTTGATTTTTCCCAAGGATGTCGGAGAAGGGAGGAGCTGAAATGTGGTGGCGGAGATAAATTCTTAACCTTGCCATCTATGAAGACTCCTGACAAGTTCTTGTACATCAAGAACAGAAGTTTTGACCAATGCACTGCAGAGTGCAGTAACAACTGCTCATGCACAGCGTATGCTTATGCTAACCTGCAAAATGTTGACACAACGCATGACACGACAAGGTGCTTGGTCTGGATGGGGGAGCTTATCGATGCAGAGAAACTTAGTAACACATTTGGTGAGAACCTATATTTCCGGGTCCCCACCTCACCAGGTATTATTTTAACTTTCCTCGCGCTCGTGTTGACCTGTTCATGGACATTTTAATAGGTATGCTAGTACAATTAAAGCATGGGTCTGACATTTTCTGTCGTCTGATGCTGGCTCAATTGTAGGCAAGACCTCAAAACCATAAACTGTGCTCCCTTGCTGGAGTGACAATTTGTATGAGTTGTACACTTTAAAAACTCCATGCTAGCCACAGTTTTAACTTCTGCTATTGCATATATGTTCAACCTTTTCACAGCCTTGCTAGGCGTCACCAGCTGAGTTCTGCCTGCCTTCCACACAAAAACTGTAATGTTCTGTGATACTGTGATTCTACTTCTTAAGAACCACTTATATGTCATTCATGTCTTCAGAGCTTAAGGATTTTACCAGTTCATCTTGTAAAGCTTTAAATGCTCATGTTACCAAGATGTCTTGCTCACAGAAGAACCATTTGTCTAATGTTAGGTACTTAGGTGTGGTCAGAATGAAATGTTTTTCATGGTTTATAAGACATTTACTTCTAAGAAATGTGTGGCAATATATTGAAACAGTGTTTTCTCTTTGTGGATCACATTTATGCAGTAAGCAAGAAGAAGAGCACTGTACTAAAGATTGTACCCGTGGCTACGGGTACTTTTCTTCTTTTAATCACATGCATATGGCTTGTATGCAAGTCAAGAGGTAGGGTATTGCTTTACTTTTCAAAATGTAGAGTTGATTAGGTACTTCAAGAAACAATACTAATTTGAAGGTGTTCGTTTCTGCCAGGGAAACACCAAAGAAGGAATTCTCAGAACAATTTACTATGCCTGAATGCTTCCAGCGAACTTGGGACTGAAAATCTAGATCTTCCATCAGTTAGCTTTGAAGACATCATCACTGCAACAAATAATTTCTCTGAGCACAAGTTGCTCGGGGAAGGTGGTTTTGGAAAAGTTTACAAGGTAATGAAAAAGTTCATCTAGTGTGGTTCACTAGAAGAATATTTTGTGTCGTGTAATTCAATCATTTCAATGGTGCACCCATATAGGGAGTGTTGGAAGGTGGCAAGGAAGTTGCTATCAAAAGGCTTAGCAAGGGTTCTGTTCAAGGGATCCAGGAGTTTATAAACGAAGTTGTTCTGATTGCCAAACTGCAGCACAGAAACTTAGTCAGACTTCTTGGTTTCTGCATTCATGAAGATGAGAAGTTACTTATCTATGAGTACTTACCTAACAAAAGCTTAGATGCTTTCCTTTTTGGTATGTTCTGACTAATGTTTGCATACTGTAAAACAATTTGTATCAAGTGTATCATGGTGGCTGACACCTGACAGTTTGTTCACAAAAATCTTTGAAGATGCTACAAGACAATCTTTGATTGATTGGCCAGTCCGGTTCAAAATAATTAAAGGGGTTGCAAGAGGAATTCTCTATCTTCACCAAGATTCTAGACTAACAATAATTCATAGAGATCTCAAAGCAAGCAACATCTTGTTGGACACAGATATGTGTCCCAAGATATCAGATTTTGGTACAGCCAGGATTTTTAGTGGAAGCGAACAACAAGTAAATACAACACGAGTTGCTGGAACATAGTAAGTAATTCATTCACAGCTGATGCTTAACATGGTGAAGTATTACAGTTTTACTAATTGGATTTGACGATTTGTGCATTCCATTGTTTTTTTTCTCGAAAACGCGCAGGAGAGCTGCGCCGTGCATTCCATTGTTTTGTTCTAATGTCTCCTGGATCAATGGAATGTTCCTTTCCTATCAAGTTCGACACCTATAGCTTTGGTGTTTTACTAATGGAGTACACCAAAGATATAGGTTTAAACTGTTAAATATCTGTAGTTGAACTAATTCAAACCGTACATTCCATTTATTTCTGAAATGTTTCAAACAGCGGTCACATGTCTCCTGAGTATGCTATGGAAGGCTCATTCTCTGTTAAGTCTGACACCTATGCTTTTGGTGTTCTGCTACTGGAGATTGTAAGCGGCTTAAAGATCAGCTCATCCCTAATGAACTTTCCAAGCCTCATTGCTTATGTACGTACAGAGGGAATGCTTGCTTTTTGACCATGCCAAACACTTTTAGCGACTTGATCAGAACCTAATTTCATTGGTTCAGGCATGGAGCTTGTGGAAAGATGGAAATGCATTGGAATTGGTTGACTCGTCAATTTCTGTGAGTTATTCACTTCAGGAACTTGTACGGTGTGTTCAGTTAGGACTTTTGTGCGTCCAAGACCCTCCAAATGCAAGGCCACTCATGTCATCCATCGTGTTCATGCTGGAGAATGAGACATCGCCACTTCCCACACCAGAAGAACCTCTATATTTTACAGTTAGGAATTACGGAACTGATCGATCAAATGAATACATGCAGAGGTCTTTGAATAACGTGAGTATCACAACTCTAGAGGCGCGTTAGACATTTCGCTTCATCGTTCCTTAAATTGTAGACATGTTTAATCTGTGTTATTGTACATTTACACTAGCCGTACATATTTGTACACAAAAGTGTTCCATTAAATACGTTGTATTTTCCAACAGCGATTTGTGTTATAAAAAATATTCTCCATATTGTCAGTTTGTCACTAATCTGTGCACCTTTTTTCCGTTTGTCAAATGGAATATTTTTGAAGAAAAAAAAATTGTGAAGTGGAATATGATTACCTGATTTTGCGCGCATGTGAAGTCACAGCCTCTGCAGCTGGTGCAGATTTTTTGTTCCCTCTGGATTTTGATTTGCAAGCAGTGGACAACTGGACACCCGTTTTAGGCCAAAAATGCATCTTATTATCAAGAACTGAGCATTTTATTGCTTATATATATACTAGGTGAATGCCCGTGCGTTGCAACGGAATCGTATAATGACACGATAATCTTGGTTTCCATGACACCAATAAATCTAGGTCGTGGATCCTGATCATATTCTAGTTGCAAGACAATCTATCATGTCATACATGCAGTATAGTTTAACACAGGATGAGATATTATATATACTTGTACTCCAACATTGTATCATGTATGCAATACAGCTTTCTTCAACATAACAATTGTGTTTCTCTACAGCTTTTCTCTTCTCCGCATACTCTTCACACTGTTCATCCATCCTACCTTTAACGTCACTCCTTGGATGCTACCACCAGCAGCCCCAGTGCATCAATTAGCAGATACTGCACCAACAAACGACAACAGTCAACCAAAAACACACCAGTAACAGACCCTCCTATTACTTGTAACAAACTCAGCCCAACACAAAAGCACTGGCCATTTGTTTAACACTCCATTTGTTCAACCACTATGTGCCTAATAAAACAGAATGCTCATACCTTGAGGACTGGTTTCTCCGTCATGACGATTGTAAGCCACCCAGCATAAGGCAGATAGCTGCTCAAGTGTTAACATTAAATAACATGGAACAAGAGTCAGATGGAGTAAACAATCGTTAATCATCAGTCATGACAGTGAATGTAATGTATTCCCTCAAGAGTCAAGTGGGAAGAAAAACTCACCCAACAGCCCGTCCAATGATGTGCTGTCGCTGCAGCCAAAGCTGCCCATGTGCGTACAGGACTCGGTCATCCCCGGGATTATTGTCACCTGATGAGACACAGTTAGTTTATTTCTGTTCTTGAAAATGCTCATGAAGCAAAATAAAGCAGCTGTAAAAAAATATGGCTACCTTTCGTGAGAATGTTAGAGTCCACCGTATCATGGCGCTCATGTGGGATTAGAAAAGTTCTGAATGAAGTGAAGAGAAAACCGAGCAGGCTGATCGGAAGGAACTTGATATTAATATATACAACAATTGATCATGATATTATCAAGGTGTTGTTTCTATGTGTTAATATCTTCTGGATCCAGAAATGTAAATCAGTTGAAGAGTGTGCTAAAGGTATCTGTAAAATTTACATTAGCATATAACAAAATCAGGTCATTTGAGACTTAAACACTTATGCTACCTCCTTTCATATATCGCTTCATTGGATTTATTATGGCAAAAATAAAATGAAGGTAGAAGACAAATTGTTACATGGAAACAGGATGATAAAGAATTTGCACAAGCAACCGCTAATGATAAGAAGAGCTATGAGTACTCCAACTTGAGCTTTGAAATGCATAATAGAATATAATCGAAGATGTCAAATTGATAACCTTTCCCTTGTTTTATGGCTTCTTCACTGTCACACGTATCCCAACTATTTCTGTCAAAAATCTTCCCACTTGAAACAGCTTCAGCTAGAGCGGTCTTTATGGCATCAGCATGAGCAGATTTATCCACTGAACTTTCACTGAGATGTAATGGTGAAACAGGCCCTGCTGATCAGAGTTGGTCATCATATTTATGCTGTTTGATAATGGATAGTGGATGCATTACGGAACAGCAGCAATCTGGATTTAGTGTGCAAACCCCAGATTTAATACCTTCATCTTCATCGAGCATAGCACCGTAAGGTGTCTTAGGCTCAGTGATCTTCTCTCTTTCTGGTTTGTTTGACTCAATGTCATTTAAATTCTCCTCATTCCATTTGACATGGCCCCTGGAACACATCAACTGTGGTATTTTTGCAGGGCAAACCATTATGTCAGAAAAAGAAGTTGAGACAGCACCACTAACCTTGCCTTCTTGGGTTCTCTAGCTTTCATTGTGTCCTGACAAATGCACGGCAGCTCAAGAAACACAGCCTCAGAATCTGCAATGGGTTACCAGGAAAACATCGTGCAAAGGGAAGTCAGTATAATGTATCACAGGCACCTTGGGATGATCAAAACCCTATACATCACTATTTACCGAAACCTACATAACTCCACAAGCCCACATCAACCGACAAATACTAAAATCATTTGTTGAACAGAACATGAAGGTTGAACTGTGAACTCTTAGCTGAAGCAGTCGCTGTTAAATCGAAACAAAAAATTAACCGTGTAAAACACTGCAGTGTTGTGTTTCCTGTCCGACCTTTTGAGGTTTGTTAAGACTGGGTGTCTGAGCCTTTGTGTTTTGTTAAGACTGGGATGTGTCATGTATTTCAGAAATTGGGATTTTTATGAGATGTACCCGCGAAATCCCTGTCTGTTTCGATTTTCAGATATTGGTTTTGATTTATGGGATACAAACAGGCCCTTGAATTATGGGTAGTAACCCTCAGGCCTCAGCGAGTTCGATATAGCCCGGCAACAAGAGGATCCTAGGCATGCCAGCAACGCAGACCAGATCCTGGGCGTGCCAGTAACCGGATACACACACAAATCACAGCAACCTAAACCGTGCTTTTCCCCAGTAATTAGTAATTACAGCCAGTTCAATTCACTCGAGAGCAGTAGATTTCGAGGTAGGAAAGGAAACCCAAGGAAGGAAGAAGCTTCAGTTCATATCTTGCTGTGAGCAGCAGCGACTTTGGGCCTGGAGGCCGTCATCCACTGCCTCCCGATGGCCACCAGCTCGCCGGATTCCTTCTTCCGGATCTCCACCGCCACCGCCGTCATCTGCACTTTCTGCTCCACCACCCGACCATCCATCTCCACTTCATCCTAGACGCACAACATTTAAGTGTGGTTCATAACCCTTCTTTGCTCCAACGTAAGCAAACTTTGGTTGCCCTGCTGTTACCCCCATTACCCAGAAAGCAGTAACAGTGTTGCTTCTAGGAAACAAAAGCTTCAAAAATAAGCATGCCCTCTACTTCCCAGATAGAATAGAATGGACCTGAGACCTTTCTTCCTTGTGCTGAAGAATGTGCATCTAATGCTAACTGTGTGCCCGAGGAATTAAAGAGGCTATTACTTGAAAGACCAGGCTCACCAAACTGGACCCGATTTCTGTGAAAGGCTACATCGACGATATGGCGAGGAGACAAGCCTCCGGAGGAGAGGAACAGGGATGCTTACATCGAATCGCTACAAGCAGGTTGTTGCCGCCGGCGACGAAACTTCAAGATGCTCAGAAAGGTGCAGAAGTGACTTCTGAGCGCTACTTTTCACACTGGAAAAAAGAAAGAAATTATAAGCCTTACCTAATTTCTCTTTGTCACTATAAATAAGGATTAGGCAGAAAAATAAGATTTGCACAGGTTGCCACAAAAAAAGGCTTCACAATCTTTGTGTTTTGCTGATTTATGTATTGAATAATGAATACTAAGGTCTGAAATGAAACTCAAACAAAAAACTGAGCTGATCTATCAAGTTATGAATGCTAAGGTTGAAAATGAAACTAAACCAAACTACTGACCTGATCTATCAAGTTATTAATACTAAGGTTCAAAATGAAACCCAAACAAACTACTGAGCTAGTTGCTGCTGCACTTGTTGCTGTTGCAGTATAAATCTAAGTCTGTTTGGCTGTCCGCACAAGCCATATTCAGGCACTCGTAGTGCAATTCACACTTGTTGCTGCTGTAGTATAAATCTAAAAATTCTCACAAAGCTTAAACTTCACCTCTATCAGCTCTCACATGCTTATTGGTTATTATTGCCCACTGTCACAAAAGATGAACTAAAGTTGAGAATGGATACAAAACATCCACCGAGAAGTGAAACAGAGAAACAGTTCAAAGGGGAGCCAAATTGCATTACGGAACAGAAAAGACCACAGGCTGTGACTTACCCTGAGAGCCATATTTTTCAGCTTGTTCATGGCCGAGAACTGCTTCATGCGAGAAAGAACAGCCGAGTCCAGCGGCTTGTCAGGAGCCAAACCACCAACCTGGACCCAAGGATGCCCTAGAAGAGGATAACAAACAACAGCTTCAGCGGAAAAAAACACAGGCAGAAATTGGGAAGCAATGTGACTGATGGTAATTAAGTTAGGAAACTCACGTAGAACATCATGAGCGGTCAGTCTCTACCTCGGGTCCCTGATGAGCATTCTCCTCACAAGATCCTTGGCGCCTTCGGAGACGCTGGGCCATGGCTCCACGTCGAAGTCGAGCCTCCCGTGCAAAACCTCTTCGAATATGCCCTGCTCGTTCTCTGCTCCACGAACAAGTGAAGAAGTGCGTGCGTGGTCAGTACAAGAGATCGGCCATGGAATTTTACATGATAATGTCGTATCAGTCTCGTCGATCAATGCACTGCTGAAAGGTGTGCCACACTTCACCTGCCCAGAATGGCGGCAATGCAAACAAGCACCAGGTAATCAGGACAGAGCAGCCAGTTTTGAGCGGCTGGATTCTCCTGCAGGAACAGTGTTCAGTTCATCCTTTCTTTTTCATTTTTGCATGAATCTGTAACGCGTCCTCGCTGCATCAGCCAAATGGCGGCCATCCAGCAGCTATTCACTGGGCGCATGGTGGTGAGTACAAACGCACAAGACGACTTACCCTGAGAGCCATATTTTTCAGCTTGTTCATGGCCGAGAACTGCTTCATGCGAGAAAGATCAGCCGAGTCCAGCGGCTTGTCAGGAGCCAAACCACCAACCTGGACCCAATGATCACACCGGCGCTCCAGACACAGCAGGATGTAGACGATCAATGCATTGCTGAAAGGTGTTTCCATGTACAGATACAAATATGGTCCCATGTAAATGCACTGTAAGATTAGGCATAAAATTTAACAGATGAACTCGTAGTGAGTAAATAACAGTACCAACTTGCACATCAGAAGCCCCGCGAGCACAGAAGTGTATAGAACATATGAATCTGCTAGCAAGTATTCCTTAAGAAGTATTTCTGCTTTATACTTATAGGCCTTAGCTGCCATGATTGGGTCAACAGGAAAATCCATAATCTGATCCATCAAGTCAACAGTCAGATTGTTGAACAGAGTGGTTCCATTCCCCACAATCCATAAGCAATGCCTACAACAAATTGTTAAAAATTAAATAGTTTTATTATCATGCACCAGATAAAAGATTATGAAGTAATTGAAGTGAAATTTAAATGCTCGGCGCAGAACTTACTTGGCCCTTGTTAACAATATATAGTATAGATATGTGCTCGTGCGTTGCGATGGAAGTAAAAGATTTGTATGAAACATTGATACGGAACGACAAAAATCACTATAATATGCAAAATATGCGTGGAAAACATTATCAATATCACACAAATTAATTCTAAAAAGTTAATTTAGAATTTTTAATTACAGACAAATATGTCGACAACTAATCAGCTAATCCTTTTTAGCGATATCGATGAGTCTCTGTTGTATGTTTGCAGGGATGGCATATCGGCACGAATTGTCCTCATAACTTAACAGATCAATCACAAAGTTCCTTCGAAGAGTCTTTGCATCCTACAGACAAAGACATAAGAGAACAAAACATATTATCTTGTAGAACGAGTTAGCTAGAATGTAAGTTTTGAACATAAAACGAACGTGCTACACTCACCCCAACAAATTTCAGTCGTCTGTTATTCCCCCACATGGCCATAGCTTGTAGAACGAGGTAGCTGGTATTAAACCTATAGAATAATATTTGGGCAACTATGTTTTACATAATGAATATCATAGAAAAAATTTAAACTGCTGAGAAGGTGGTACGAAGAAAATACCCTCTTAAGTCAATTGGAACACCAGTCTGAATTGTATGTTCCCACTTAAAGATATCCTCCGCCCATGCAGAACGTTTCTTGCTGTAAGCAATCTTATATTTTTTTGAGGCCATGATAATCGCTTCCGCGAACCTCTTGTATGGCATGTGTTTACACCAATCTTGAGTCGGTGTAAAATCAATAAAAGTCACATGCTTTTTAACATGATCTATTATGAAAAGGGCGTAACATCCATTGAATTTCCATGGCATGAGAACCTGCAAAATATCAGTCATTAGGATCCTACAACAGAAGTGTCCTTTATAAATACATTCGAAATGAACACATACTTACATATCTACAACCCGTGATATAATAATTCATTGATGGCCAACAATCGAGTGTTTTGGCTAACTCTTCTGTTGTAGGATCCTGATGGTACGTTGGAAGTTTACCAAAACCAACCATTCTCTGGACAGTATATATACATGTACACATGATGATTAGATGTAGATACTATATATTAATACATTAATGATTGGAAACAAACTTACCCAAAAACGCATGTCCATATAATGCTTTCTATTATTTATGATTTCTTCTTTCGGTCTACGTGACTCTTTATTGGCAAGCAGCCGAACAGCCATATCAAAACATCTTAGAATCATATCTTGAGTTGTCGTTAATATGTTTTGCAGGTCTTTGACAGATATTTCTATCTTAAAAGGATTGAAACTTCGCACCCATGTTCTCCTGTAATGTAGCATGATGAAACTCTATATCAAGAATCTAAGTAGTCGATATACATAAAATAAATAAATCAATGAGCACTTACTCTAGTGTCGTATCGTCTTCTATTGCCATGATATAATCACATAAAACATCTATTGAATCGGCTTTGGTCACTGGCATGTCCTTTGTGGAAAGACCAACCATTAAAAAGTCATTGGTGCAACCATCGTTAGAGACTTTTACATGAGCTCTTTTATCCCAATCATCAACAAACCACCTTTGCAAGTCTGCTTGAGTAATAGGGCCTTCCTCATCTTCAAACACTACTTCGCTATCATCAAGCACGTGGAGTAGTTTCCTCTTATTAGAATCTGTTGGGTTTTCTAATATCTCAACATCAGATGGGCTTCCAGAGTCAACTTCTTTTTCATTTTTGTATAACAGACACCCCCTTCTCTTATTCAGGTCTGAAGATAGTAATATAGCAGCCATTTTTTCCCTAAAGTGTGACATGTCATCCTACAAATAAGAAACAATTATTTAGCATTATATATGTAACACCGACTGTAGATGTCCATATATGTCATAGTAGTAATAATATACCTGGGTAAAACTGTCAGACAGTTCATCCCCTGTCCAGTATTCGATATAGTTCAAAAGAAAGAGGCCACATGAAGAGCTACAATATACATTAATACCAACATAAACATTAGTATGAATGAAGAAATTGGTAAAGAAGATCTTAGGACGTACCTATCTGTCTGCTTTGCATATCCCATGTCTATTTCTCTGAGCGGCCAAGAAGCAACTTGGAGGTCTGGCCACCTGTGGTCTTTTAACTCCTTACGTTGAGATATCATTTCTATTTGTCTTTGCAGTGCTTTAATCTTTATATATGGTAAAATAAAATTAGAGATTGAGATAAGTTAATATTGAATTCATAATTGTTTAGTTTGTGCATACTCACAGAGTCAGTGAGGTCTTTGCGGTCTTGTGAAGTACCAAGTGAATCGAGCACTTGTATCTCCATATTTCTTGCATGGATCACAGCAAGATACCAATGCGTCTCTCGGATGTTTATCGGAATAAACACCTACAAAACAATTATAAATACTTGCATAAGAATAAAATACATATAAACACTAACTGTTCATATTGCAAACTCATATGTACCATGTCATGGTCTAGGTAAAGTAACACCCTTCGTTCAGCGCTACATATGTGTGTCATGTCTTTAATTGGATATAGCTCCTCTGTTTTAATTTCAAGATCACCATCTCGCTTCAGGAAATTGAACTGGAAAGCATTTTCTATGTGAACGCGACCTCCAGATCGACACTTTAGATGCTTTTGAGCTTTTATCAAATTTATGTAACAGTCTATAACCTGCAAGTGTGTAAGTTGTGGTTAAAAATACCAGGATGAGTAAAAAAACTTATACATAACAACGTTGCCAAATATAAAAACTAAGCATGCATTACCTCGTCACCTAAATATGCGCTCGGCTGAAATAAACACTCCATCCACTTCCTTTCAACAAAGGCATCATCAATAAGAACGACTTCTACCCTTGGTTCACAAGGGATTTCCTTGATAAAATCGATGAGAGCAAGATCACCTTGCGTGCAAATATAGTCTAGGAGCAACTAGTCATGAGATAAAACTAAAATTAGTTATTACAAAAAAAACAAATTGATCCATACAGAACTATGAAAATTTTAATACCTTCTCGAACTATTGCGGTTGCCACCGATTTTTTTGGCTTGTTATGAGACAAGCCTACAAATAGAGATTTCATTCTCGCGGGACAAAAACCTACATTCATAACAAATTGTTAGATGCATAAAAATTATTATTGCTAATTTCACAAATGATCCAAAACTCAACAATACTTTAAGATAGTATGCATGCTCTAATAATACACAAACATGTGCGTCTCTAATAAAAACAATTGTAGCATGCAAACATGACTTGATAATACACCAGACCAATCAAACATAAGACAAACATCATCCTATTAGTTTGTTAGCTGAACATGCAACTCTTACCATGGGTCTAATTTGTTAGGACCTCTTTGTAGACGATGTTCTTGGTATATGTCCCACAATCTACGGTGGGGGTTTTCTTTACACCCTTCCTTGACTTTTTCCTCCCATCGACAGCTGGGATGACAAGAATCTTTATGTTCGATCGGGCCGTCGCTCTAGATAGAGCAACATATAGTTGGCCATGAGAGAACACTGGTTCAGGCAAGTATACACCAACATTGGGAATAGTCTGACCCTGTGCTTTGTTAACCGTCATTGCAAAGCTAAGCCGTACAGGAAACTGCTTTCTTTTGAACTGGAAAGGGAACATCTCTTCATCGGAGGGACACAACGGTATACACGGTAGGAAAATCCGTTTTCCAACGTGTTGACCCAGTACAATCTCTGCGTCAATGCTATTTCTTTGGAAGCCACGAACGACCAGCCTGGTGCCATTGCAAAGTCCATTTGCAGGGTCTATATTCCGGAGCAATATAACAGGACATCCAATCTTGAGCTTCAAAACATGAGGTGGTAGCCCATTAGGCGTCAATGTGTTTAGGAACTCGGGTGGGTAGTAGTTGTGGGGATCATCCATGGCGCTATCGAAACTATGATACACCATATGCTCCCCTTGAAAACGATCAATCATCTTAACATTTATCATATCAACCCAGTCGTTCCGTGTTGACAGTATCGCCCTTGAAGTGATGTAGGTGGAATCAGACATATTTTCGTTGAGATTTGGGAAAGCAAAGTCTATTAGGTTGTCAAGATCGTTGTCACTCCCACTGTAAGGCACACACACATCATCAGGAAGACGAATGTCGCCGTCACTATTTGTTTCCTCAGTTCCACCGCCTACGCGCAGCAAAAACTCCGCAAACCAAGGGTCGTTTTTTGCTCTCATGTTGCTAATAAGCTTTAAGTGGGACATGGACTCCCATAGGTAAGACATTCGTAGCGAAGACGCGACCACTTGAGCCCTTGACCCTTTACGAATAACAGGCAAGACCTGTCTGAAATCTCCACCAAAGACAATGGTTTTACCACCAAATGGCAGTGCGGGGCGACCCATTATATCGCGCATGCTATTGTCCAGTGCCTCCACGGCTTGTCTCTTAGTCATAGAAGCCTCGTCCCAGATAATGAGAGATGCTTTTCGTAGCAACTCTGCTGTTCCACTCTGCTTCGTGAAGCTACATACAGCGCCATCGTCAATAGTGAGTGGTATCTTGAAGCGTGAATGGGCGGTTCTTCCTCCAGGCATTATGGAAGCCGCAACGCCAGATGTAGCTGTTGCCACTGCAATCTTGCCCTGGTTGCGTAGCGTCGCGAGCAGCACTCTGTATAGATAAGTCTTCCCGGTGCCACCAGGTCCATCCACAAAGAATAATCCGCCCTGATCGGTGTCAACGACAGACATAATCTTATCATAGGTGGCCCTCTGTTCCTCGTTAAGAGAGTCTTTAAGAGCCACATCTTCCACTGTCGGTTGGATACTTTCCTCCTCGTAAACCTCCCTAGCAGTACCAATAGCATCGTCATACGCGTCGATCATAGGAGGTAGAGGGAATGTCTTTATGTCCTTTCCCATTGACTGCAGCATGTTCCTAATGTCAATCAATACCATCTGCTCAACATGAGTTTTGTTCTGACTCTTGTGTTGATAGTCCTCGGACATAGAATCTTTGTGTTTCTGCCAGAGTACAGCCACATCGCTTGGCTCACAGTACACCAGTATTGTGGCAAAAAGTCGTCGCAGCGACGATGGCATCTGGAAAAGAGCACGTTCAGTGAGACACTCATCCAGTGTGTTGTCCGACTCAAGTAGTCCCCTTCTCTCTGCTGCCTCACGAAAAGTCGGTAGGGTGACACCATCAACTGTCCTTAGATCCACATAGGAGGCGGCGCCAGTCACGTGGTTTAGGAGAACACGAAGATAGTAGCGCTCCCCCTCAGCCGGATGAGCAGAGACTATCCTACCGACTTGTCCACCTGTATCTCGTTTCCTCCGTTGCCATACTTTTCCCTTACCACTCTGCCAAGTGTACCACTCAGGGAAGTCACGATATAGGATGCCACGAGCCTCCTCGTGTAGCCTATTCGCCTCAAAATATGATGTGAGCATCGACCTATCAACACCTGGACGGTTGACGACTCGCTCGACCATTTGCCGCTCGTGAAACGCCACCATGTGCATGTTTGGAAGATGGAGTTGAAGCTGCATAACAGGTGGAGATATCTGACTAAGCTCAAAGCCGTATATCCTCCACAAGGCTTCCGGAGGAGTCACCCACCTTGCATCTCTATACTGCTTGATCTCATCAACATCATCATCTGCCTTGCTCGCATCTCTCATAACAACAGACGCACGATCATGGCCTTTGTATATGTATTTGAACAGGTATTTAACAGCCTTGATGCTCCCACATGCCTCAACATTGATGTGGCAGTTGAAGAGACGAAGGAGGTATGGGTTATAAGGGACAACCCATCTATTGTCCAGTTCGCACCCTCGGACCTTTTCTTTACGGTCATCGTCACGACGTCTATAAATAGGGTATGAATCCTTCCCTTGCAAGGTTGTGTCACTGAAAGGCCGAGGGTAATGATTCTTGCACGATTTATGACCCTTAGTGCATGGGCAGTTAGGGTTTAGCGACCCACACGGGCCATGCATCATATGCTTGATAACCATCTTTCGTAGTTCAGGGTACTTGTTGCTTGGGATCTCGGCTGAGATCAAAAGGTCGTACTGCTCAGGACATGTGAGCTTGTACTTCCTCTGCATTATGAGTAGAAAATGGGCATGCGGCAAACCCCGCTTCTGAAACTCCACGACATAGACGTAGGCTCGGACCTTACCAAGAATATCCTGTTTAGTCAGCCGATGCTTTAACTCTTGTAGCTTCGCATGAAAGACACGCACTACAAGATCCGGACAATCTTGCGGTGTCTGCCCAGGGAGAAGCTCCCTCCTTATCTCATCCCAGTTAGGGTTACATGTCATGGTAAGAAATATGTCTGGTTTACCAAACTTCCGCACCAGAGCCATAGCATCCATATACCGACGTCTCATGTCACGAGGACCACCAATAAACGACGTCGACAGCACAGTTCGCTTGCCAACCTTCTCTCCTCTAATATCTCCATCTAGCATGCTATCCACCAAGCCCTGGTACAGGTCTGCCCTTAACCGATCCTGATTCTTGCGTATGTAATCTAAACGAGAGTTCTCAATCTTTATGTACGTGTCGACCGCGAACTGCTGAAAAAGCCGCTTTCCATGAAGTATAGGATTGAATACCCCGGGGCGAATCTGGAATTTGTAGCAGTAGTAGTCACGTACAGACACACATAAATGGCTAGGAGATTCTGCATACGCAAGGATTATAAAATGAGTGATGATAAAAAATAGTTAATAATGCGCAAATATTTCAAAATATAAACAAACAACTAACCCGCATCTTCATCATTTGCATTACTTGCCCTATGTGTCGCACGGTATGCATCCACTTCGTCCATGGATACTCCAACCTTTGGGATATTTGCGTGCCAGCCAAGTTCACCTCTAGGGAAGAACAATGGATATGATAGTGCATCGTAGCATCCATGGTATGAGCGGATGCAGTGGCTTGAACTGTCCTTCCCATGGAGCATAACACTCTTGCTGAACTGGCCTCGCCCTTCGCTCCCTTCGATCCAGACAGCGGCCACCTCCGAAGTGAGAGGTGTGTTATATGTCTTCTGGTTCAACGTCTGGTCTAGGTTCAACGCGATACGATAGTCATCAAGGTTCTCAACGTGACCCATGGTCCTAAGGTGCTCGGAGTACGGGTTTCCACGTAGTATGTCGACTATCTGTCGACTAACCTCTTTGTCTTTCTGTTGATGCTCTTCGCGACACTTACGGTACCGATGCTCGAGAGTGGGATCATCATCATAAAAGTAAAGCTCAAGGTGTTTATGCTTTGCCCCACCATCCCTACCAAATGACTTGATATTGTGGTACATCATGCCCTGTGCTCGGAACGTGTATATACCAGAATCCCTTACATTAGTTGTCATACTATCGAGGCAACAGTATAGGGAAGTGAAAGAGAAATGGCCATTAAAAAACCTAATGTTATCACGAAAGTGCCTAGCATCAGAGTCTGCACTATCCCACAACCTCTTGAGTTGGGGAGGGGTCTCCAGTGGGGCTAGCTCAACCTTCCCACCACGACAACAAAAACCAGGTGTCTCATACTCAAACTTCTTCGCGGTGCAATAACCGCAATTGGGAACAGTCTTGAGCATATGTGTTTCTTCAGGAATGTTGTTGTACACCTTGTCGTACGGGTCAGAAACATCAGTGGCAGTCGATTCATCTTGACTAACATCGACCTCTATATCCTCATCGGTATCCTCATCCGATATTTTTTGGAAACAATGAGTAAGACATATGTATTTATATTAGCATTTGTATCATAAAAAGATTGAAATTAGTACATTGCCCAGCGAATAGGTATCGCTCATTCTCATCAGCATCGTCTTCAAATACGACACCGTCATCGTCATCAACTGGAACGTGAAAATACAAGCCACATAAAATACAAGGGCATTCAGGATAACAGGGTGGGGAAAATATGTAACCTGAATAAAGATTCTTAACAATTACCATTGGAAATGACCCTTGGCTTTGACTGGGTATGATCCACCCCACTTCCTTGTTCGGTCATACTTGCACTCTCATTTGTTGCCACGATAGCATCATGGCATTGATTCCTACATTGTACTGATGGAAACACACGTTTAGTCGGACTACACGCCAACAAGGGTCATGCTGCATCCATTTAAGATAGGATAGTAATCATTGTTTTCAAGTCATCCGATCAATCGATAGTGGTCACGATTAATCGTCCAAGTCGATCAGCCAAAATGACCGACAACTCGTCCGACTTGAAAACAATGATAGTAATTACCATTGTTGTTGATCTTTGCAGTCATATGGGGTTGTGTCCGATCATCCCCTTCCCCAGCGTCACCCATAGTATCCTCAGTAGCAGTAGCCTTGTTCCTTGAAATGGATGCTTCAAATTGCCGGTTTCGACGGGCTAAGATAGCTTGTCTTTCACCACGTGGCACATGTTGTTTATGTCTTAGTGGTCTAGTAGACATATGAAGTGAATCGGCATCCTCAGTATGTGTTGAAGCTGGCAGGAACGGGTTACTGGCGATTTCAGGGATAACCCAGTCGCAGGGGGTAATTGTGGATCCATCAGGTTCAATTGCATTTGTTGCAGGGTGTACAACCTCAGGGGTATATGTTGGGGACTCCATGGCGATGGACTCCTGACTCAATGTGTCAGCCAACAATGCTCTACGTTTTCTTATGTACTCTATCTTTGACCCTTTCCGCTTTGGTGTATTATTATACAACCTAACGCGTTCACGCCTAAACTCCCTCTCGGTGGGAGTTAAGTTTTTGTACCGCTCTCTAAAGTAGGCGGCCCTTTCCAAATTATGGTTAGGCGTTGTACCAACAGTTTCTTGCACACCACCTAGAATAAGGCATGTATACGTTAAACCGCCTGAAATCAGCTATTTTGCAAAATTAGTTGAGTGAACAGTCATGTACCTGGTGTCAGTAGGTCTCTAGTTGTGAAAACATCATCTGCCTTGAATGTCTCGTTCCTATGCAACCAATCGCTATCATCATCTTGACCTGTTTCATCACCTCCTAACACAGTGGACATCATATGTTGTCCCTTGTTTTGTTGTCGCGCATCACGATGCTTCTTATTCAACTCGTTCCTTTGGTCTACTGACATTTTTGCACGTCTTTCTCTATGCCTTTGCCTTTCTCGTTCGTTAAAATTATTGGCCGGTGAAGTGTTATTATTTGGAACTGCCAAATCAACAGTGGCAAAATGATTTTCATGGCTACAAATCTCCCTAGCAGAAAACGATGGGTGAAAAAAATTGTGATTGGTATACCCGTTGTAGCTTGTGTTGCGAAGTTTGTGAAATCAATTGTGCTACATCCATCTGAAAGACTAACTATGAAACACAATGAAAACCAAAACTAAGATTAATAGATATTCACTAATCCACAAGAGGATCTATTAAAATAATTGTTACAATGATCATATACCTGAACCAAGATGATCATATACCTCTGGCTGTATAGGAGGTCCTTTATTTCGTTGGCTTACTTCACGACGCTTTCTACTTTTCTCGTTTTTTTGTTCAACGGTCATCGCGGCATATCTTTCCCTTTCCCTTTGCCTCTTACGTTCCTTAGCATCGACAATTGGACCAAGCGATTTTGATCCATTTTCATCAGCTACAATATAACCTTGTGTATTAGTGTTCCCCTACATACTACGTTTCAAACGTTAATCGACACGCGTGTAATAACCTTTACCTATAGTAATGGTGTTTGAGATGTTTGTCAATGGTGTGCGACCATCATTATGTTCCATCTGATCTGTTTCTATTGGTTGTCCGTTCTCCATAAAGAAACCCTATTATGGACAGTGGAACGTTTCTTCTAGTTCAAACTATCCTAAGTTTGATTAATATCTGTATCACATGAGAGAGATAAATTATGAAACTACATTTGATAATGGTATTTACTCAAGCATAGGGCAATCAAAAATTGTGATTCAACAATGTCCAAATATCCAACATGTGCAAAAAGTACTAAACACACGGTCCAACAAACACATGATAATATTAGAAAAGGATGCAGTTGGAGCTAGTATACCCGCTAATGAAGAAGCAAATTCCACAAAAGAGACAGTCGATGAGCAACTCATGAATTCACTCATACCCTCAAGAGACAGTCGATGAGCAACTCGAGTAGATCCTCCTTGAAAGAAGATGCAAATGCCATTGATGAACAAAATCATCGTGAAGGGAAAACATATGGTAGAAGAAGGTTCAGTGGAAAGAACCATGTAGAATATGACAAAGACGGCTACCCTGCAGATTGGACTCAACGAAGACACGGAGAAGGAACTGTCGTGCTGATCGGAAGGTGCACTCAGAGATAAAGTGTGATGATTCTGAGGGACTGTGTTCAGATTCCGAAGTTGAAAATGATGTGGAAATTCAGTCTGTGGAAAGGCCATTGCCTCCTAAGAGTGAGCTGTTTTCAGGAAACCGTCACTTTGAAGACGAAGAGCCTGATCAAGATTTCCCTGAATTGCCGAAGACAAACCTTCATTCTCGTGTTCATCCAAATATGCCTCTTGACTATGAAACTCTCACTGGACGCTAGGCTCTCAAATGATTATTTGAACTGTTCGCGTATATAAAGGTTGGTTGAAATGATAAGTTGAACTGTTTCTACGATCTGCTCAAGTCTAGCAGTCTTGTTGCGTATGAAGCAACACCTCACGCTAGACATTTTTGTTACTTTAGATCTACGTTTTATAGAGCTTTAATTTGAACATTTCTCGTCCGATTTGAAGCTCGTGATGCTCCCAAGGGGTGTTATGAATTGGTTCCAGGCTCAACTCCACAGGAGCTTCTTCATGTAGTTTCACCATCTGGCGATGCTAAGTAAGTTTGCACTAATTTTTACGGGAATTCTATTTTTCGCACAAAATATTTATTAATCATGGGAACAAAAAAATCCACAAAATATCTCTTATTAAACCCATGTCATAGGTATTACAAACAAAATTCATAGACATAAAAGTTTGCCTCATGTTGCTTTTGGTTGATCAATAACAGTACGACACGTATTCTATCATTATACAATCACAGGAGGCCTAAACATAGACCCAATTATTGCTCTTTGTGAATTTGTAGAATCTATCTACGCCTTTGTTCTTCAAGGAATGTAACAGCAAACTGACGGTTGTTCAGCGCCACCAAAGCTTGTTGAATTGCTGCAATGAATGCCACAATTAATCACATCTACACGTAGTTCATGATATAATGAGAACAATCACTATTTAAATGTAAATATTTTTTTAGAATATACTTACGTCCAAAATGATGGGTGTTGTGATGGAACGGATTGAAGTGTATTGCGGTATGATCCGAAGACTCGAGGCAATCTAGAATTACACATTTAAATATCCTTTACGAATCATTATAAAGCAAAACTTAGTGACAGAAGTTTTTGAAAGGCGTAAGATATGTTGTACCTTGTCTTCTGAACCGTCTAAACATAGTCCCAATTATTATGCCATAATCCTCCTTAGCCAACGCCCAGCGGAGTGCATTTTTGTTTAGTAGGTCACCCCAAACCTTAATGATATGTAAATACCCTCTACGACATTGATTTTGGTAAGAATAGGTTAGTAATTGATTTTGGTAGAATTGAATATATATATATATTGTGCCAGGAATATACACTCTACGGAATATACCTAGCATCCATTATAACAATCTTTCTGAAAGGGCCCCACATTGTGCGATGAATTGTATCCAAGTGGACTACAATAGCCATAATGTCTACAAAAATAACAATTTATAAATGGATTAATACTGAAGGTTGTGTAAACGATATTTTAATAATATTAAGAGATCGATATATTCTTACCGACTAAAGTCCTGTTTGGCAACTCGGCAATATCAGCAAGGTTCAAGAGTATTCGTTTTGGGAATGGCGCCATTTGAATTGGAACAGTGTATGGCTCCACAATAGTTTGTTGGTCAAGACACAATTCCATGGGACCATTTAGATGACGAAAATTAAATTCACCCGGATGAAGACTGAACTTTACATTATGCATCTCGTAAACATGCTTTTCATGGAGCAAATTGTCGAAATGTTTGACTGTCTCATACATATATGTTATGGCCTCGATCTTGGCTCCCTAATAGTATTTCAGTAGGAGAAGAGGCGATGGTATGAAGATCGTGTAACTTTGAAAATGAAACTTAAAGAATTGTTGGCTTACATTGATGTCAGAAAAAATGAAATGTTGTCTGTCACGGAAACGTGGTTCCTTCGGGAATTTAACTTCTACCCGAGCGACAATACTGTATTTCCGCGGTAGCCCATAAAAATCTTCTTCACGGTAGTCGTCGAACAACCTGAAGCTATATTAAACATACGACTAAATAACGGTCATAACTTTGATAGACAAATTGTGTGTAAATATATTTATATATAATAACTTACATAGGCATCCGTTTTAGGCGGTCCATTGCGGCTCTATCGCGGTTCAATACGACCGGTTCCATCAAAACCTTGTTGCATTAAAATTTAAAAATTTAAATAGAACACATGTCATACTTTCGCGGTTCAATATTCTGGTAAAAATATTATAACTAATATGACACTTGTTCTTTGGGACTTGATGTTTATGTTGAGTGTTGTGTGCTTCACCGTCGCAGGTGAGTGCCCGTGCGTTGCAACGGAAACACATAATGCCACGGTAGTGATTTTCTTGTTCTTTTGTGCTCAAGGCATACCATACTTCTGTTCTCATGAATATGTCGCGTTTAAGTTGAAAATTCTATCAGTCAAGGTAGCTAACCTGGGGGCTGGAGAACAGCATGTGCAGTAAAATGAATGACATGTTTAGTTTCCAGGTTACCTTAATTAAAGAAGAAATGATGTATTCATAGACTTCCTTTTAAGGAACGTTGCATCTTTTTTCAGTGAAGCATTTTTTTTTCTGGACCTATGCTGTAGTTAGCAGAACATGTGAGCTCCCGTTTTCTTCAGTTCTGTGTTTGTTCTGACTAACGATTTGTATTCAATGTTTTTTCTGTCTTTCCTAAAGCACAAGTCACCGATCTGAAAGGCCTCACAGCCAATCTAATTCTTATGCAGCTAAAGTCACCGAACTGGATAAAGGAAAAAAATGACCTGCACAAACCTCCAAGTCCAATCTGCCTAATATTAAAAGATCTAAGAAAGAAGGGTCCCAAGTTCCTTCTAGGAAATAGGATACTGGTGGTAGGATGGCAAAGAAAAATCGTCCGTGGCAAGATAAGAGCATTTGTACTGGCCACAACAATTTTCTATGCAAAGACAATCGGGAGAAGCACAGTCATATTTGCTGCATAAGAAAATTGTTGTGATGTTCCTTAACAATAGGGAGAAGCACAGTCAATTTTCCAAAAAAAGGATACTGGTTGTGATGTTCCTTAACAGTGAATGCCCGCAAGAAGCCTTGGAAGCTGTGTCTACTCGAACTGTGTGACCTCAGACATTTATTCACAGAGAGATATGAGAGTTCTGTCCAGCCTTTTGTTAATTATGAGGTGCTGAAATGCTTTTTCTTTTCTTAATTTTTATGTGCAACAGTTTGTTCTGAACCTCCAGTATAAATCATTTACTGATGAAGAGAAGTTGCGAGTAATGAAACGTGTTGCTGAAGAATTCTCAATTCCATTTGATAGCAGGGCACTACAATGGAAGATAACTTGTGGCTCTCAAAATAAAAATGTAAGGTTTATTTCTTTCTGTAATTGACAAGGAGGATGCAAGCAGATCATTTGCTAGAGTTAAACTCCATCAGCAGTCAACTAAGAGAAGTCAATGTTGTGAGGAGGAGCAGGTACGGAAGGAAGGACGTATGCTTCATTACTTATGTTTTGTTCACTGCTACACATTTTCATGTAATTTTAAATAATATTTGGTAATAAATAACAAAAAAACATTGTAATGCAAGCAGATCATTTTTATGTTTTCGTTGAGCAAGCCAAAGTAATTGCCTGCCCGTGCATCAGAGAAATTCTTGGTAGGTGCGATGAAGAAGGCCATGCTGTCAGCACTCAAGTCTGGGTATGTGATGAAGATGCTGAAAACAACATTGCCATCAGCACTCAACTTTACCATCAGGTGATTTGCGGAAGTGCAAAGGGCTGGGGTAGAATGCGTGACCGTTGGTAATTGCAGTTCTATTGGTCATAGGATACAATTTGTGACCGTTAAGAAATAGGATACAATAAGGTACATCTTGAACAATAAAATGAGGATTTGCGTTCAAGTCTCAAGGAAATAGGATACAGTAAGGGACATCTTGAACAAGAAAATGAGTTGTGTCAATGATAAGTTGCACTAAGAAGCTAAGAGATAAGGAAGAAGAATGAAACATTATAAGAAGCTAAGAGATAAGGAAGAAGAATGAAAAATTATAAGAACACGTACACACTGATAACAGCAAAAACTTGTCTAGATATTGACAAGCCTAAACAGAGCTCATCTTTTTAATCAATTTCTTGAGACTGGAAACAAAAGCTTAAAACTTCATTTTTGTAACCTACGACTCTCTACAATGTTTAGTTGCAGATCTGAGTATATTAGTGTTACATGTTTTTGCAAGAGTAAAGTATGCATCAGTTTAGTGCCAAGAGTAAAGTAATTTCCCATCACACCCAAATGCCAGAACGTTGCATCCCCATCATACCCAAATGCCAGAAGGTAAATGCCAAGAGTAAACTAATTGCTCATTGCCTATGTCAGTGACAAATTGCTCATTGCCTATCCCAGATCGAAGAACTAAGTTAATCTCCCATGCACAAACAGCAAGCAAAGCCTTAGAGCAGCATCGATGAACTAAGTTAATTGAGGAATAACAAGTGTTGGGCGTAACAAGTGTTGCCCGCAAAAAACCTTTGTAAAGCAGACCATTTCCTTAACCAACCATAACCATTGTAAAGTTTAACCGTGAGGAATAACAAGTTGCTGGGCGTACCTGGCAGACCATTCCCTGGCAGAGCGCTCGTCCCTGGCAGAGCGCAGGTAGATTATGGCAGAGCGACGGGGAAAGATATTTTGGTTGTTGTGGCGTGCCTGCATGTTATATGAAAGCTTGAGAGAAAATCGCAATCAGAGAGCGGGAGCAGGGAATCAGTCGAACCTGGAGGCTGCAATTCCGTCGATTTGGAGGCTGCAATTCCGTTGTTGTGGCGTTCCCGCTGTCACCTCCTTCCATGTAGAGCGCGAGCGCGGATCGAGGCCGCCGTCCGCGAGCAGTGATTCCGTCGATTTGGGGATCCCATAGAGCGACTTCCATAGAACGCGAGAGATTTGGGGATCGAGAGAGACGGCGGGGTAAACGGCCGCGGGGCCTTCCATGTATGCGGCGGCGGCTCACCTTCCATACAGCGCGAGCGCGGATCGAGGCCGCCGTCCGCGAGCAGTGATTCCGTCGATTTGGGGATCCCATAGAGCGACTTCCATAGAACGCGAGAGATTTGGGGATCGAGAGAGACGGCGGGGTAAACGGCCGCGGGGCCTTCCATGTATGCGGCGGCGGCTCACCTTCCATACAGCGCGAGCGCGGATCGAGGCCGCCGTTCCCGAGCAGGGACGAGCGCGAGGGAGTTGGGGATGCATGGTTTCACCTTCCATAGAGCGACTTCCATAGAGCAGGGACGAGCGCGAGAGAGACGGCGGGGCTGCGGGGGCGCGGGGCTGCGGGGCTGCGGGAACGCTGGAACGCTGGGACGAGCGCGGCAGGGGCGTTAGATGCGGATTGGACGCTCTGGATGCGGCAGAACCGTGCACCACGGTTGGCTGTGAACGCCTACATTAGGTGCTTAATTAGTAGTAGAGATTTTTCTTTTATCCTAGTCTCCAGACAGTTTATTTGCCTGTTGTGCACGTTTTTTTTCCTTTGATGCTGAGTGCCCCCTGACTTGACTTGTGGTACAGAAACTTTTGGAATGATCTAACTTCCTGCCTGAACGTGTCAAGTCAGAAAATGAGAGCTCTTCAATCTTCATAATCTTCACGTTTTGAGAAATGTAAAAAGGTTATTCCAATTGACCTTACCTGTGCAGCAGGATTCATCCCTCTTTATCCCCTGAAGTTCCAGAAACAATATTCAACTCTTCATTCTTAGCATCTGCTTTACCTTTCTCTCTATTCAGACAATAAATCGCACTACGAAACTAGATTTTGTAATGCTACGAAGAGCAAGCAATTATCCGCTAAAATCATTGGTTCGTTTGCGGGTTTGGGGTGTACTTACTACTCATTCCGTTTCTTTTTAGTTATCGCTGGATAGTTTAATTTTGCACTATCTAGCGACAACTAAAACGAAACGGAGAGAGTAGTTACTTTAGCCGTGTTTTCGATGCTCTGCTCGTGCTCTACGAAAACACTTTGAGATGTGTCTGGCTGACGGTCTCCTAAATGATTTCTTTGATGATCGATTTGATCAGAAATTCTTCGTTTTTTTTTTGTTGAAAAGATGATCTCAAACGGATTCTCCTTTCCAACTGTCATGTCTTGTTGGTGTCGATGTCGATGGTGCCGTCGAGCAAGGGTCTTGCAGCAAGACTGGGTGGGGTTGAACTGTTCTTGCATGCTTGCAATGTGAGTTCACCAATTATTGCGTTTACCATTTCACGAGCTTAAAGCGTCAAACCGCATGTTAGCGCACTTTCCAAGTCTCATGCAGGTGACAGCAGCAGTGAAGTAAGACAAGCCAAAAGTCATCTCAGTTTTCCATCTTCCAAGGGAAAAAAAAAAGACTGCAGAGTTTATCTAGAACACAGCGTTGCTCGGTTGCTCCCATTTTAATGCTCATCCAAACCTAGTTTTGGCGTACAATCAATGAATCAACACGTACTCGTCCATCAGCGTATTAGATTTTTTTTATGTTCTATAGACTCCACTTTTAGTGCCTCATAACAAATTCTGTCTATAAACCTATGGATAGTTCACCATTTTTCCCGTTTAGAGTCATCTTAGCGCAGAAATAGACGACACAGTGTTCAAGGTCTTTATTCATATAAAAAAATGAACATTGTACCAGCAATTTTGATTTTAGCACCAAAATTTCGATAACTCGATAAGCTATACCATGTTCATGCCAAATTTATCTATGTTCAAGCTTGTACGGAAGGAAAAAAAATATGACTTTTCAATACGTGCTTTGCAGTCTCTCGCCACTTCTCTCTACTTACGCTTCCTTCAGCAGCCCGCACACCGTGGCACTGCAGCAGCGACGTTGATAGAATGGAAGGCTTTAGATATTAGTTCTTGCAGTGCTTTGTCAACTCGCCTTGTCATGCCGTTAGTTCTTGCACTTCTTTTGTCAACTCGCTTCGTCACGCCGCCGTGCGAGACCGAAAATCTGAGCTTCAACGAACAACAAGTCAACAGCTGATGGCGCTATCGTATCGTCAGAAATTTTTTTGTCAGAACAGACAAGACAAGAACCACATTTCAGTTAAGAGTGGCAGAAAAGTCTGAGAACTCGCCATCTTCTAATCATCTGAGTTGAATTGTCTGAGGGATAGATCATCCAGTGAGCTGCTCATATCTCCTTGCCGTGTTCTCCACAACCTTATACTACCAACGGGCATGGCTTACCTTTACCTGCCTGTTTTCATATTCTTGCTGTCCATGGCTTGTTCATGCCAATCCGACGACAGGCTAACACCTGCAAAGCCACTCCTGCCGGGCGACATGTTGATCTCAGATGGTGGAGTCTTTGCTCTCGGCTTCTTCTCCCTGACAAACTCAAGTTCGAGTTCATATGTCGGCATATGGTACAACAACATCCCTGAGCGCACATACGTGTGGATCGCCAACCGCGACAACCCAATCACTACAGATGTGCCAGGGACGAAGCTAGTTCTTACCAACAGTTCTGACCTTGTCTTGTTAGACTCCACAGGCCACACTATCTGGATGACGAGAAGCAGCATCAGTGCAGGAGGCGGTGGAACTGCTGCCGTCGTCCTGCTCGACTCGGGGAACTTGGTTATCCAGTCGATAGATGGTACTGCCATATGGGAGAGCTTTGATCACCTGACCGACACCGTCATCCCTGGTGTAAGTTTATCGTTGAGCTCGTCTGATGCTGCTGCTAAGCGCCTTGTTGCCTGGAAGGGGCCTGATGATCCATCCAGCGGCAACTTCTCCATGGGTGGCGACTCAAGCTCAGATCTCCAGATTGTCACTTGGAATGGGACGAGGCCATTCTGGCGGAGAGCTGCGTGGGGTGGTGAGGTGACATTCGGCACATTCGAGGACAACACCAGCTTCACGATGTACGAAACAATAACAGGCGGCACAGGGGATGACTACTACATCAAACTCACCGTCTCTGATGGCGCACCGATCATACGCGTAAGCCTGGATTACACGGGCTTGTTTACCTACCGAAGATGGAACCTCAAAACATCCTCTTGGACAGTCTTTGTACAATTCCCCAGTTCAGCCTGTGACCGTTATGCCTTCTGTGGCCCGTTCGCCTACTGTGATAGCACTGAGACTGTTCCGTCTTGCAAGTGCCTTGATGGGTTTGAGCCCATTGGTCTTGATTTTTCCCAAGGATGTCGGAGAAAGGAGGAGCTCAAATGTGGTGATGGAGATACATTCTTAACCTTGCCCACCATGAAGACTCCTGACAAGTTCTTATACATCAAGAATAGAAGCTTTGACCAATGCACTGCAGAGTGCAGGGACAACTGCTCCTGCACAGCGTATGCTTATGATAACCTGCAAAATGTTGACACCACGATTGACACGACAAGGTGCTTGGTCTGGATGGGGGAGCTTATCGATGCTGAGAAGTTCGGTAACACATTTGGTGAGAACCTGTATCTCCGGGTCTCCAGCTCACCAGGTATTGTTTTAACTTCCCTCATGCACGTATTGACCTATTCATGGACATTTTACTAGGTATGCTAGTACAGTTAAAGCAGGGGTCAGTGGCAGTTTCTGTCGTTTGATGCTGGCTCAATTGGGCTCAACTGTAAGCAAGACCACCAAGGCATCAATTGTGCTCCCTTTCCTGCAGTGGCAATTTGTATGAAGTTATGAACTAACCACAGTTTTTACTTTTATTTGCTACTGCATATATAATCAACCTTGTCGCAGCCTTGCTCTGCATCACCAGCTGAGTTCTGCCTGCCATCCACGGAAAAGATGTCATCTTCTGTTATCTTGTGTTTCTACTTCTCCAGAACCATGTCGTATCTCATCAAGTGCTAAGGGCGTAACAATTTCACTAGTTCATCTAGTAAGGGCTAGTTTGAAACCCCATTTTCCCCAAGGGATTTCTATTTTCCCATGGGAAATTAGTTCATTTTCTCTTGAGAAAATGAAAATCGGAAAATGTAGTTCCCAAACTAGCCCTAAAGCTTTAAATGCTCATGTAACCGAAATGTCTTTTACTCACACAAGCACCATTTTTTTTAAAAAAAATAATCGTAAATGACCACAAAGCAATTACAGTTTGTCAAACGTTGACAATAATGTAAGGTATGGTTAGAATGAAATGTTTTCCGTGGTTAATAAGACATTTACTTCTAAGAAATGTGTGGAAATATATTGAAAGTGTTTCCTCTTTGTGGACCAAATTTGTGCAGTAAACAAGATGAAGAACACTGTACTAAAGATTGTACTGCCGGCTATGATTACTTTTCTTCTTTTAACCACATGCATATGGCTTCTATGCAAGTTAAGAGGTAGGATACTGATTTACTTTCCAAAATGTAGAGTTGGTTAGGTAGTCGATGAAACAATATTAATATGAAGGTGTTCGTTTCTGCTAGGGAAACACCAAACAGGGAATGTTCAGAACAATCTACTATGCTTGAATCCTCCCAACGAATTTGGGAATGAAAATCTAGATTTTCCATCATTCAGCTTTGAAGACATCATCATTGCAACAAACAATTTCTCTGATTATAAGTTGCTTGGGGAAGGTGGTTTTGGAAAAGTTTACAAGGTAATGAAAAAGTTCATCTTGTGGTTTAGCAGAAGAATATTTTGTATTGTTGTGTAGTTCGATGACAAACTAATGCACTCATGTAGGGAGTGTTGGAAGGTGGCAAGGAAGTCGCTGTCAAAAGGCTTAGTAAGGGTTCTGTGCAAGGGATTCAGGAGTTTAGAAATGAAGTTGTTCTGATTGCCAAACTGCAGCACAGAAACTTAGTCAGACTCCTTGGTTTCTGCATTCATGAAGACGAGAAGTTACTTATCTATGAGTACTTACCTAACAAAAGCTTAGATGCTTTCCTTTTTGGTATGTTCTGACTTCTGTTCGCATACTGCAAAATATTTTATATGGAGTGTATTCAGGGTGGTTGATAGTGTGTCCTTGCTTATTCACAATTTTTTTTAAGATGCTACAAGAAAATCATTGCTTGATTGGCCAGCCCGGTTCAAGATAATTAAAGGGGTGGCAAGAGGGATTCTTTATCTCCACCAAGATTCTAGACTAACAATAATTCATAGAGATCTCAAAGCAAGCAACATCTTGTTGGACACAGATATGTGTCCCAAGATATCAGATTTTGGTATGGCCAGGATATTTGGTGGAAGCGAACGACAAGTAAACACAACACGAGTTGCTGGTACATAGTAAGCAATTCATTCACAGCTGATGCTTAACATGGTGAAATATTACTGTTTTACTAATTCAGTTTGTGCATTCTATTATTTTGAAATGATTCAGACAACACTTTAATGTCTCCTGAATATGCAAGGGAAGGTGTTTTACACCTATAAATTCGTGCATTCCAAGCGACAATGCTTTAATGTTCCTTTCCTATCAAGTTTGACACTTATTGCTTTGGTGTTTTACTAATGGAGGACACCAAAGTTATAGGTTTAAGCTGGTAAACATCTATAGTTGAACTAATTTAAACCGTGCATTCCATTTATTTCTCAAATGTTTCAAACAGCGGCTACATGTCTCCTGAGTATGCTCTGCAAGGCTCATTCTCTGTTAAGTCTGACACCTATGCTTTTGGTGTTCTACTACTGGAGATTGTAAGCAGCTTAAAGATCAGCTCATCCCTAATAAACTTTCCAAACCTCATTGCTTATGTAAGTACAGAGGAATGCTTCGTCTTCGGATAACCCAAACACTTTTAGTGACTTGATCGGAACCTAATTTCATTGGTTCAGGCATGGAGCTTATGGAAAGATGGAAATGCATGGGAATTGGTGGACTCATCAATTTCTGTGAGTTGTTCACTTCAGGAACTGGTACGATGTATTCAGTTAGGCCTTCTGTGCGTCCAAGACCATCCAAATGCGAGGCCACTCATGTCTTCCATCGTGTTCATGCTGGAGAATGAAACGGCCCCACTTCCTACCCCAAGAGAACCTCTATATTTTACAGTTCGGAACTACGAAACTGATCGATCAAATGAATCCGTGCAAAGATATCTGAATAACATGAGTATCACAACTCTAGAGGCGCGTTAGATTTTTAGTTTCATCGTTACTTAAATTTGTAAAACTTCTTCTTGTCTGTGCTAGCGTACAATTACACTAGCCATTCGTGCTTGTACATGAAAGTGTTCCAATAAGTATGTTGTATTTTCCATCAGCGATTTGTGTTAAAACAATATTGTCCAGGTTGTCACTGATTTGCACATCTGTTTTCGCTTGTCAAATGGGAAACGGCTATCTGATTATGTGCGTGTGTGTCACTCTAGCCTCTGCCTCTGCAGTATGGCGAGGATTTTTTGTGGAAATGAGCAACAGGCAAACACTACTCAAGTCATTGGAACATAGTAAGTAATTAGTCCACAAGCCAAAGTTTAACATGGTAAGTATATATGTGTAGTTTAACTAATTCAAACTGTACATTCCATTTCTGTTCTTCTCGGAAATGGTTCAAATAGTGGTTACATGTCTCCTGAATATGCTATGGAAGGCTCATTCTCTGTCAAGTCTGACACCTATAGCTTTGGTGTTCTACTACTGGAGATTGTAAGCGGCTTAAAGATTGGCTCACCCCATCTGATAATGGACTATCCAAACCTCATTGCTTATTTAAGTACAAAGGAATTCCTGACTATTGAATAGCTCAAAAACACTTTTGGTGACTTGACCAGAACTTAGTTTCATTGGTTCAGGCATGGAGCTTATGGGAAGGTGGAAATGCAAAGGAATTGGACTCGTCGGTTCTGGAGAGTTGTCCACTTCAAAAACACTTTTGTTGTACGATGTACCCACTTGGGTCTTTTATGCGTCCAAGACAGTCCAAATACGAGGCCGCTCATGTCATCCATTGTGTTCATGCTAGAAAATGAAACAGTCCCGGTTCCTACCCCAAAGAAACATGTATATTTTACTAGGAATTATGAAACTGATCAGTCATGTTGAATAATTAGACAAATTCCAAATTAAATTCCGAATATAAATCATGACCAAATCAGAAGAACTGAAATAAAAGCCAAATCAGATGATGCGTACTGATTAGACTTACTGATAGTTAGCGCGCGCCGGAATCAGCAGGGTCGACGATGTCGAAGTAGCGAATCAACAGGGTCGACGAGGTCAGAAGATCACGAGCAGTCGCGTGAAGACGCTTGCCAAAAACCTTATTCGCCCTCTCCCGGTGTAGGATCTAGAAGACGAAGGGTTCCGGAGACCTGCTCTCCTGATCGCAGATGCACCTCTGCGGTCGGGACGAAGGGAACTAAAAGGCGGCTCAGCTATGAAGAGAGGCGAAAGCGAAACTGAGATGATCTGTAGGCTGGCTGCCGGGCTCCTTTTATAGGGCCGAGTCCGCGACCCCCGAGCTTATCCGCCCACGAAAATCTCGCAATCAGTTGAGATTTTATAGCGATCGGTTAGGATAAGCGTAACAGCCAAGTAACCAAAAAATCAAACGACAAAAGGAAGCCGCGCCCCTGCAAGGCGAGGGGCCGGATTTCGGCGGACCATTCACGCGCATGTCGTGCGCCCGCGCCCTTCGCCCCGCCCCGGCCCGGCCAGGCCAGGCTAGGCGAGCGAGCGCGCGCGTGTGGCTCTCCACACTCTCTCCTCTCATCCATGACTTGGTGAGTGAGTGTGGCTTCCATATTTAAGCTAGCTCTACTCCACTAGAACTAGCAATATGATGCTATTGGTTCCACCAATTCCCTAGCCATCCACTTGTATGGGCTTTTGAGATTTTCCTAGGATTTATTAGAATTTCTTAACTGGGCCAAGCCCATAAATCCTAACAATCCACCACCAGATCTCAAATGCCCATCTGCAGTTTTCGCCACTGTTCACTACTGTTTAATATACTAGTTTTTCAGCAGAGACTGTTAAGTTGAACTTCCGCCTAGAACTCCAAGCTACACCAACGCACAACTTGGACAATGAACTATGCCTTGAATTGCAAGTTTTGCGTGAATGGGTTTCATTTGAAGTCATGACCAGTACTTGGCTACCAGTAGTCCCCTTCTCGGGTGGAGCATATACGTCGTACTCCAAGGTCTCTTCATGAGTTTACTAGAGATCACCCAAATCTCATAGACTGCGTGTCACACCCGGGTTTCGGGGCACCAAGACCCGGGCGCGAACATAATCACCAGGTGTGCTGGGACCAAGTCTCACACATATGATGAATCATGGCACAGGATCGAAGGTCACATCTTTACTATATAATAGGAGTTCTATACAAAATAAATAATTACATTATAAGGAGACAACGGTCCAGCAATTCAAAGTTGACTGGGAGACGACGACTTAGACCTCTCACGAACTCGTCACAGCATCCTCCATGCGCCTCATCCTGTGGTACCTGTTCTTGACCTGTGGGGGGTGTGAGACAGCAAGAGTGAGCTCACATACGTTCATCGCTCAACAAGTCGTGGGGAATAATGTGCATGAACTCGCCAAAGGTGGGAGCTCACGTGAAGTGTAAGGCTTACCAAAGAGGATGGTTAGAGCTGAGCATTGCTTTTAAAGTTGGTCAAAATTTTATTAGCAGTTACTAAGTATAAGTAAATACCAACCCAATTAAGAAAAGTAATAACATCACCTGCGATGCAATGCATATGACAAATTGAATTTAGTTCCATAAATTAATCATGTGAGTGTCCGAGCTGCTCATGACCGTGAGCACAGCTAGTATACCAGTTTTACACTCTGCAGAGTTTGCGCATCTTTACCCACAAGTCATGTTACCCATCTGCCAAGAGACGGCCAATCCCATACACCTCTACCGAGGAGGCGAGGCAGGGTAACATTACGAGGCCTTTACAAAGTTCCACTAGCTTCAGAAAACCCGCTACAGTTTATAGGAAGCTCCAGTGCAGGAGTCCCTCGCATGACCGCCATCGCAGCAAAATCATCCCGAGGGCCTCCCTACACTGACCACTCCCCTACTGCTCTTGCCCCTTTCAGGTAAGGTAATCATCCACTAGCTTTCCTAGTTAATCAGCCAAGGGCGTCCATAAACCCTTGTGGTAGCACTATTTTCCCGGGTGGTTCTCCATGTTCCAATTAACATAATGATCTTATCATGAACAGTAAATAACAACTGATAACAAAAGTGGAATCATGAATAATATATCTCCATACCCAAAACCACATATAGCACTTGCAAGTACTACCCAGAAAGTTCAGTGGTAAACAAGGTATAAAGATAGACAAATTAGGGTATCTTATTGGGTCCCATCAAAATTAACCTATGCAGATCATTATGATTAATTAGAACATGAGTGGGTAAAAAGAAGTGATCAAGGGCACAACTTGCCTGGGACTTGAGATTCCAGGTACCAAGATGATCATCAGGTGACTCGTGACCTCGCGCTAATCGTAGCAATACATACAAACATGGTATATGCAAAATAAACATCACACCAAACATAAGAACAAACTACGTAATAATACTCTACGCGTCGCTACGAGATCGGGGGATCGAGAACCACTAAATTCGGGGTTACGGTTATGAAGTTATGAATTTCTGAAATTATTAAGCACTTAAATAGATTAATTCAAATGAATAATTTTAATTCAAGTTTCATGGCTAAACAGTGTTACTAGTTGATAGACAATATTAAAACAAAATTAATGCCACTAGAATGAATTAATTTAGAGTTAAAATGAATTTAATATGAATTATACAAGTTTCTAGAATTATTTTTGTATTGAAAATCAAATTCTAAATTCTTTTATCTGTTTTTCCTTAAGCTCTGGACCGCAAATCAAATTCTATAAAGTGCAAGGGCTAAACTACAAACTTTCCCAGACTCAGTGAACAACCCAAGTGGACGACTGGTTAATTCACCGAAACCCGAGGGGCTCTTTTAGAAAATGGCTGCGGCGAAGGGGTATGGGCTGATTTCGGCCGTTGGATTAGAGATCACTGGTTGTGAGTATATGTCGTAGGGTATTCATTGCCGACCCTTGGATTAGGAATCGATGGTAGTGATTTAAAATAGTGGTGACTCGATTTGGATCATGGATTCGAAGATCAACGACTGCCATTTAGTGGGGACGAAAGGGTATGATGTTCTAATCCTAGCCGTCAACACAAAGATCTACGATCCAACCTCTTTCTTCTCCAGTCAGCCCCAGGGCGGCGGTGCCCAAGCTAACCCGGTGGCAACCTTGCCGGCGCGGGACGACCACGGGATTTCGTGCCTCATCCAACCCCCGAACGGCGCGAGACGAAGAGGAGGCCATGGAGGTCATGGTAAGACGCATCTCACCGAGGATTAGCATGTTGACGAAGTTGTCCACGCACCATGGCGGATCCGCGATGGAGCTTGCACGACGGCGAGCAACTCCTCGCCATCCCGTCAGTCATTGATCTTGGTGCCACAACGAACAGGACCCAAAGCATCCGGCAAGCACACAGATCAGTCTTTTGTGCCCCGAGCGGCCATCTATACTTGAATCAATGGCGGCGACATGTCCACCCCACGCCACGACAGTTCTGGCCGTGAGGTGCACTCTGTATATTTTTAGGGGAGGCGGTCGTGGAGATAAGGTGAAGGGTAGCGCCGCCAGAGGTCAGATTTATACCCAGCACGGGCCATCGAGCGCGCGGAAATCGGAACCGAGGCGAAGCGGCCGGCGCGCAATTCCGTTCCGAGTCCGAGGGGTTGAGGACGCATCTGACACCGGGACCCACCAGGCAGTGAGACAAGCCGCGCCAACAGGAAGCGCGAGCACGGGCGGAATCAAGCCCAAGGCCGACCGGTGGGTCCCACCCCGCCAATGACACACGCGCGGATTGGGCTGGTTGAAGGAGGAAAGGGAGTGGGCCGCCAGGGAGGTTTCAGCCCAAGTGCTTTTGTTCTTTTTTATTTCCTGTTTTGTTTCCAAATCAAAAATTCAAACTAAATTCGAATTCTGGTTTTAATCTCTAGGTTTCAAACATCAAAACAAATTCTCAAATAAAGTTCTAGTAGGAAGAATTATAGGTACTCATACATATTTTTCCTTGTATATTCTCTTTTCTTATTTCTCTTTCTATTCTCAAGTTCTATTTTCAAACTTAAACTTGTTTTCACACTTTTGAGTACAAAACAAGAACCTCAGTGTTAGATGCCTATTTCTGTATTTATTTATTTGTTATTTGATTACCTTAATTCATATTAATTGAATATGCACAAAGAAGAAAACCTAATAAATCTCCGAAGGCTCCACAATTCCAAATCACTTTTATATCAATATATGCATTTTTTATATTATACCAATTTTAGGGCTTTACAAATCCTACCCCCTTAACAGAAATCTCGTCCCCGAGATTTGTAAGAAAAGGATATAGGAAGAGTAGTTTGCAATTTAGCTTTCAGTTTCTAATTATTTCAAAAATCAAGAGTTTTTTTGAGTGAATAGGAAAGCATGGGTATCCATATGTATAGTCATTTTATTATGTAGGAGAAAGATGGGTTGGTTAGGGCAAGAATATCCTGGTGTAAGAAGGTTTATGGTGAGAAATAACTCCTTGTTGGGTGGTAATGCATCTGAAGATCGAGTTTGACTTCTCTCCTTCCTTGATGAGGTTGATCTTGTCCTTTTCCAGTCTTGCTCTTTGGTGTCTCCATCCGGGTTTGGGATAAGAGGCTAAGATAGATATGTTATGTAGGTCAAGTTGTTGGGTATGGCCGAGTTGATCTAGGTCACGAGTTTAAGCTTAAGTGGATTTGGAGTATGGCTTAATCCGTTGTACCAGCATTAAGTAACTTACTCTAGATTAGATCATAATAGATTAGATAGAATCTAGATTAGGTTGGTACGACTAGATTAAACTAGTTAAGATCTCATTATTTTGGATTAGGTCCTGGTGGTTATTTTAGGATCAGATAAATATAGTGTTTAGGATAAAACGAATCTTTCATGATAAGATGAATCTATTAGGATAAGAGAGAGTCTTTTAAGATAAGATGAATTGGTTAGAATGGGATCTTTTAGGATAAGATAAATCTCTGAAGCTAGATGTATTCCAATGGGGATAATCTAGGTTGTCTAGTTATTTTATAAATATATATTTTTTATACCTATGTGTATATTCAGATGCAATTGTGGATATTACTCCACAACCCATCACATTCAATCAAAGATCCAAATCATACAAGTATCATAAGAACAATCAATCAAGTGTATAGATACCTAAAAAATAGTTTTATTTTTGTTCCTAAGAGTAGGTCTCCTATTCCTAAAGATCACTTTAGGCACAGGATTTCAAAGTGTGAAATCCAAGTTTGTCTTTAGAAGGAAAAGGTAAGGATAATCAGAGTAAAGCGGAAATAGATGAGAAAAGATTAAGAAAAGTTCAGAAAAGAATCAGAGTAGCAAAGGTAAGTAAATATTGGTTGTCCAGTTCTATCTAGGTTTCGTCCTACAGTCAACATTCCTCTGATACCACTTCTGTCACACCCGGGTTTCGGGGCACCAAGACCCGGGCGCGAACATAATCACCAGGTGTGCTGGGACCAAGTCTCACACATATGATGAATCATGGCACAGGATCGAAGGTCACATCTTTACTATATAATAGGAGTTCTATACAAAATAAATAATTACATTATAAGGAGACAACGGTCCAGCAACCCAAAGTTGACTGGGAGACGATGACCTAGACCTCTCACGAACTCGTCACAGCATCCTCCATGCGCCTCATCCTGTGGTACCTGTTCTTGACCTGTGGGGGGTGTGAGACAACAAGAGTGAGCTCACATACGTTCATCGCTCAACAAGTCGTGGGGAATAATGTGCATGAACTCGCCAAAGGTGGGAGCTCACGTGAAGTGTAAGGCTTACCAAAGAGGATGGTTAGAGTTGAGCATTGCTTTTAAAGTTGGTCAAAATTTTATTAGCAGTTACTAAGTATAAGTAAATACCAACCCAATTAAGAAAAGTAATAACATCACCTGCGATGCAATGCATATGACAAATTGAATTTAGTTCCATAAATTAATCATGTGAGTGTCCGAGCTGCTCATGACCGTGAGCACGGCTAGTATACCAGTTTTACACTCTGCAGAGTTTGCGCATCTTTACCCACAAGTCATGTTACCCATCTGCCAAGAGACGACCAATCCCATACACCTCTACCGAGGAGGCGAGGCAGGGTAACATTACGAGGCCTTTACAAAGTTCCACTAGCTTCAGAAAACCCGCTACAGTTTATAGGAAGCTCCAGTGCAGGAGTCCCTCGCATGACCGTCATCGCAGCAAAATCATCCCAAGGGCCTCCCTACACTGACCACTCCCCTACTGCCCTTGCCCCTTTCAGGTAAGGTAATCATTCACTAGCTTTCCTAGTTAATCAGCCAAGGGCGTCCATAAACCCTTGTGGTAGCACTATTTTCCCGGGTGGTTCTCCATGTTCCAATTAACATAATGATCTTATCATGAACAGTAAATAACAACTGATATCAAAAGTGGAATCATGAATAATGTATCTCCATACCCAAAACCACATATAGCACTAGCAAGTACTACCTAGAAAGTTCAGTGGTAAACAAGGTATAAAGATAGACAAATTAGGGTATCTTATTGGGTCCCATCAAAATTAACCTATGCAGATCATTATGATTAATTAGAACATGATTGGGTAAAAAGAAGTGATCAAGGGCACAACTTGCCTGGGACTTGAGATTCCAGGTACCAAGATGATCTTCAGGTGACTCGTGACCTCGCGCTAATCGTAGCAATACATACAAACATGGTATATGCAAAATAAACATCACATCAAACATAAGAACAAACTATGTAATAATACTCTACGCGTCGCTACGAGATCGGGGGATCGAGAACCACTAAATTCGGGGTTACGGTTATGAAGTTATGAATTTCTGAAATTATTAAGCACTTAAATAGATTAATTCAAATGAATAATTTTAATTCAAGTTTCATGGCTAAACAGTGTTACTAGTTGATAGACAATATTAAAACAAAATTAATGCCACTGGAATGAATTAATTTAGAGTTAAAATGAATTTAATATGAATTATACAAGTTTCTAGAATTATTTTTGTATTGAAAATCAAATTCTAAATTCTTTTATCTGTTTTTCCTTAAGCTCTGGACCGCAAATCAAATTCTATAAAGTGCAAGGGCTAAACTACAAACTTTCCCAGACTCAGTGAACAACCCAAGTGGACGGAGGGTTAATTCATCGAAACCCGAGGGGCTCTTTTAGAAAATGGCCGCGGCGAAGGGGTATGGGCTAATTTCGGCCGTTGGATTAGAGATCACTGGTTGTGAGTATATGTCGTAGGGTATTCATTGCCGACCCTTGGATTAGGAATCGATGGTAGTGATTTAAAATAGTGGTGACTCGATTTGGATCATGGATTCGAAGATCAACGACTGCCATTTAGTGGGGACGAAAGGGTATGATGTTCTAATCCTAGCCGTCAACACAAAGATCTACGATCCAACCTCTTTCTTCTCTAGTGTGCCCCAGGGCGGCGGTGCCCAAGCTAACCCGGTGGCAACCTTGCCGGCGCGGGACGACCACGGGATTTCGTGCCCCATCCAACCCCCGAACGGCGCGAGACGAAGAGGAGGCCATGGAGGTCATGGTAAGACGCATCTCACCGAGGATTAGCATGTTGACGAAGTTGTCCACGCACCATGGCGGATCCGCGATGAAGCTTGCACGACGGCGATCAACTCCTCGCCATCCCATCAGTCATTGATCCCGGTGCCACAACGAACAGGACCCAAAGCATCCGGCAAGCACACAGATCAGTCTTTTGTGCCCCGAGCGGCCATCTATACTTGAATCAATGGCGGCGACATGTCCACCCCACGCCACGACAGTTCTGGCCGTGAGGTGCACTCTGTATATTTTTAGGGGAGGCGGTCGTGGAGATAAGGTGAAGGGTAGCGCCGCCAGAGGTCAGATTTATACCCAGCACGGGCCATCGAGCGCGCGGAAATCGGAACCGAGGCGAAGCGGTCGGCGCGCAATTTCGTTCCGAGTCCGAGGGGTTGAGGACTCATCTGACACCGGGACCCACCAGGCAGTGATACAAGCCACGCCAACAGGAAGCGCGAGCACGAGCGGAATCAAGCCCAAGGCCGACCGGTGGGTCCCACCCCGCCAGTGACACACGCGCGGATTGGGCTGGTTGAAGGAGGAAAGGGAGTGGGCCGCCAGGGAGGTTTCAGCCCAAGTGCTTTTGTTCTTTTTTTATTTCCTGTTTTGTTTCCAAATCAAAAATTCAAACTAAATTCGAATTCTGGTTTTAATCTCTAGGTTTCAAACATCAAAACAAATTCTCAAATAAAGTTCTAGTAGGAAGAATTATAGGTACTCATACATATTTTTCCTTGTATATTCTCTTTTCTTATTTCTCTTTCTATTCTCAAGTTCTATTTTCAAACTTAAACTTGTTTTCACACTTTTGAGTACAAAACAAGAACCTCAGTGTTAGATGCCTATTTCCGTATTTATTTATTTGTTATTTGATTACCTTAATTCATATTAATTGAATATGCACAAAGAAGAAAACCTAATAAATCTCCGAAGGCTCCACAATTCCAAATCACTTTTATATCAATATATGCATTTTTTATATTATACCAATTTTAGGGCTTTACACTGCGACGTTAGACAGTCTAACTCATATAGGTGTGTTCTTTCAAAGAATATTCTGCAGGACAACATCTTCGCTAATACAAGCCAACAGAACACATTAAGGCACAAAGCCAACCTGCCTTACAGCATTTGAGAGTATTGCATCTTTACTTAGAGAGGGTTAAAGGTTACTCTCCTCAGTTCACCAATGGCTTGTTCTTCCCAGGACCTAATTCACGGGATCTCCAATCACATAGACTGGGTTTCCACCATGGCAACTTTATTCGGGTCTCATACCCATCTCTCTCGATGCGATTTCTATCACATTACGTGGTAGTCCCTTGGTAAAAGGATCTGCCAGATTTTTATCTGTTGAAATATAAGTCACACTTATAACTCCGGAGTTTCTCAACTTTCTGACAGACTTCAAACGTCTTTTGACATGTCTTGATGACTTTCCATTATCCTTAGAACTCGTCACTTTAGCAATCACTGTCTGATTGTCACAGTTCATAAGGATAGCTGGAATTGGTTTCTCAACCACCGGCAAGTCCATCAAGAGTTCACGCAACCATTCTGCCTCAACGGTTGCTGTGTCAAGTGCAGCTAGCTCGGCTTCCATGGTTAACCTCGTCAAAATGGTATGCTTGCATGACCTCCATGATACCGCACCTCCACCAATAGTAAAGACATAACCACTGGTGGCATAAAGCTCGTCTGCATCAGATATCCAGTTCGAATCACTATATCCTTCAAGTACTGCATGCTGATCAGAATAGTGAATTCCATAACTCATTGTACCTTGCAGGTAGCGCATAACCCGCTCAAGTGCATGCCAATGATCAGTCCCGGGGTTTGACATGAACCTACTCAATTTGCTCACAGCAAACGAGATATCGGGCCTTGTTGCACCAGCAAGATACATGAGTGAACCGACAATCTGAGAGTATCTCAATTGGTCTAAACCAATTCTCTTGTTCTTTCGCAGTGTCACACTAGGATCATAAGGTGTTGGAGAAGGTTTGCACTCAGAGAAGCCAAATCGCTTCAAAACCTTTTCAACATAGTGAGATTGCGAGAGAGTAATCCCACCATCTGCCTTAATCAGCTTGATGTTTAGAATCACATCAGCTTCTCCCAGATCTTTCATATCAAAACTCTTTGATAGAAAAGACTTGACTTCATTGATCACATCAATGTTCGTGCCAAATATCAATATATCATCAACATATAAGCACAATATAACTCCTTCGCCCCCACCACAGCGATAATATACACACCTGTCTGCCTCATTAATGGCAAAGCCTGCAGACGTTAGAGTCGTGTCAAACTTCTCATGCCACTGCTTTGGTGCTTGCTTCAGACCATACAAAGATTTCAATAACTTGCACACCTTGCTTTCTTGACCCTTTACTACAAATCCATCAGGCTGTTCCATATAGATTTCCTCGTCTAGCTCTCCATTAAGAAAAGCTGTCTTTACATCCATCTAATGAACAAGGAGACCATACGAGGCAGCCAAAGAAAGTAGTACTCGAATAGTGGTCATTCTAGCAACAGGTGAGTAAGTATCAAAGAAGTCTTCTCCTTCTTTCTGAGTATAGCCTTTAGCCACAAGCCTAGCCTTGTACCTTTCAATTGTACCATTAGGCTTGAGCTTCTTTTTAAACACCCACTTACAACCCACATGTTTGCATCCATAGGGTCGCTCAGTGACTTCCCACGTACCATTTGAAAGAATGGAGTCCATCTCATTATGAACTGCTTCTTTCCAATCATCTGCATCTGGAGATGCAAATGCTTCTGCAATGGTAGTAGGAGTATCGTCCACAAGGTACACAATGAAATCATCACCAAAGGATTTTTCAACCCTTTGTCTCTTGCTCCTTTTAGGAGCATCATTGTCATCCTCCTCTAGGACAATTTCATGTGGCTGTTCAAAACTCTCAATAGGTGTACTATGTTCAGGAGTTATCTCAGAAGAGTATCTAGAATTGCTATGAATGTCTTTCATTGGAAATATATGTTCAAAGAAAGTAGCATCACGTGATTCCATAATAGTATCAACATACACATCAGGAACTTCAGATTTAACTACTAAAAATCTATATGCTATGCTACACGAAGCATATCCAAGAAAGACACAATCCACTGTCCTTGGACCAAGCTTGCACTTTTTATTAATTGGTACATTGACTTTCACCATGCACCCCCAAGTGCGCAAGTATGAAAGTGATGGTTTTCTCCCAACCCACTTCTCATAAGGGGTTTTATCTTCTTTGCCCATAGGAATTTTATTCAGAACATGACATGAAGTCAGGACTGCCTCCCCCCACCATGCCTTAGATAAACCACAAGTGTCTAACATGGCATTCACCAGGTCAGTCAACGTACGGTTTTTCCTTTCAGCAATCCCGTTTGACTCGGGTGAATAGGGAGGAGTCCTCGTGAAGATCTTCCTTCCCCCCTTGTGTCTTACCAAGGACTGAGTTCCCACTTGTGGCAAAAAAAAGTATACCATCCCACCCGGCCTCCCCCCGGGGGGTTAAGGTGAATAATGCCATGTTCTGCACAGAAATCGTCAAAGACTTTGGGAAAGAACTCGCCACCACGATCTGATCTAAGACATTTGATCTTTCTCTCTAGTTGGTTTTCAACTTCAGCCTTATAGATTTTAAAGTAGTCTAAAGCCTCATCTTTAGTTTTTAGCAAGTATACATAGCAAAATCTAGTCGCATCATCAATCAATGTCATGAAGTATCTCTTACCACCTTTTGTCAACACACCATTCATCTCACAAAGATCAGAATGTATGAGTTCTAGCGGTGCCAGGTGTCTCTCCTCAGCAGCCTTATGAGGCTTTCGAGGTTGCTTCGACTGCACACAACTATGGCACTTAGAACCTTTGACTATGGTGATATTCGGAATTAAACTCATGGTTGCAAGCCGAGACATAGAGCCAAAATTAATATGACACAAACGAGAATGCCAAATACTCGCAAGATCATCAATATTAGCACAAATATGGTTCACAGACTTATTATTGAAATCTAACAAAGAAAAGCGGAACAAGCCTCCGCAATCATAGCCTTTACCAATAAATTGTCCAGACTTGGACACAACTAATTTATTGGACTCCAAAACTACCGTGAACCCATCTCTACATAGAAGGGTTCCGCTAACGAGATTCTTGTGTATAGAAGGGACATGATGCACGTTCTTCAGCTGCATGATCTTTCCCGAAGTAAACTTCAGATCCACCGTGCCAGTGCCATGAACAGAAGCATGTGACCCATTCCCCATTAGCACGGAAGAATACCGGGCGCCCTGATAAGAAGAGAACAAGTTAATGTCAGAACACACATGAACATTAGCACCAGTATCAAGCCGCCAGCTAGGTGATTGAAATACTGAGAAGATGAAAGGTAAATTACCATACCCTTTGTCTTCCTCATTGCTAGCGACCACTGTGTTGACATTGCCCTTTTTGCCACGGCGATCCGCTCGATCGGGACAATCCTTGGCAAAATGACCCGCCTCGCCACATGCGAAACATGTCAATTCAGCCTTGTTCTTCTTCTTTTTGAAGTTGGTAGTTTTGTTGGGCTTGTTAGATTTTGGCTTTCCTTTCCCCTTGTTGTGGTTCCTTTGAACCATGTTGGCGCTGGAGTGGCCCTCGCCTTCTTTAGATCCCATGTCCTTAGCCCGAGCTTTCTCCTCAACATCCAGAGACGCTATCAGATTTTCAACTGATATCTCCTGTCTCTTATGTTTCAGAGATGTGGCGAAGTTCCTCCATGTAGAAGGCAACTTTGCAATAATGCACCTAGCCACAAATCAGTCAGGAAGGACTATCTTAAGGTGGTCGAGCTCCTTGGCTATACACTGTATTTCATGAGCTTGCTCTACAATAGAGCGATTATCAACCATCTTATAATCATGAAAGCTCTCCATGATATACAGGTCACTGCCAGCATCTGATGCACCATACTTAGTAGTAAGTGCATCCTGAAAGGGAAATGTGCCCTTGGGCCATTTCTAAGTATTTTGGTGATTGAGTGCCAACACAAGTGCTTAAATGTGAATTTATGTCCATGGATGAACAAAGTGCAAATCATGAAGTAAAGGTATGTTTCTAAGCCTTAGTACATTGGTTTTGTGTACTAATATACTTGTCTAAGTGTTAGAAACAGAAAGAAGAAGAAAAGAAGAAAGGTGCAAAAGACTTGGCTGTGTACAGCCAAGACTCAGCTCGGTCTGGCACACCGGACTGTCCGGTGGTGCACCGGACAGTATCCGGTGCGCCAGGCTGACTCGGCGTGAAGAGGCCGCTCTCGGGAATTCGCCGACGGCGTACGGCTAAAATTCACCGGACTGTCCGGTGTGCACTGGACTGTCCGGTGAGCCAACGGTCGGCCGGGCCAACGGTCGGCCGCGCAATCTGCGCGGGACACGTGGCCGAGCCAACGGCTAGAAGACGGCACCGGACTGTCCGGTGTGCACCAGACATGTCCGGTGCTCCAACGGCTCCAAGTCTGCCAACGGTCGGCTTCGCTATTTAAGGAAGGAAATCGGGCACCGGACAGTGTCCGGTGTGCACCGGACTGTCCGGTGCCCCCGACGACAGAAGGCAAGATTGGCCTTCCAGATTTGCTCTCAACGGCTCCTAGCTGCCTTGGGGCTATAAAAGGGACCCCTAGGCGCATGGAGGAGGAGACCCAAGCAACCTTAGAGCATTCTTGATCATCCACACTCAGTCTTTGCGCATTCGTTTGTCATTCTCAGTGATTCGAGCTCCGTTCTAGTGAGAACTTTGAGATAGTCTTTTGAGCTCGATTCTTGGCCGTGTGTGTGCGCATTTTGCTGTGGATTTGTGTGTGTTGCTTTCATCCCTTACTCCGTATTTCTTGTAAATCTCAAGTGTAAGGGCGAGAGGCTCCAAGTTGTGGAGGTTCCTCGCAAACGGGATATTGAAAGGCAAAGCAAAACACCGTGGTATTCAAGTTGGTCTTTGGACCGCTTGAGAGGGGTTGATTGCAACCCTCGTCCGTTGGGACGCCACAACGTGGAGTAGGCAAGCGTTGGTCTTGGCCGAACCACGGGATAAACCACTGTGTCATCTCTGTGTTTGATCTCTTGTGGTATTGTGTTTTGTTGAGACTCCTCTCTAGCCACTTGGTGATTATTGTACTAACACTTAACAAGTTTTTGTGGCTTAAGTTTTAAAGTTTCACAGGATCACCTATTCACCCCCCCTCTAGGTGCTCTCAATTGGTATCAGAGCCGTTCTCTTCACAAAGGGACTAATCGCCCGAAGAGATGGATCCTAAGGGGAAGGGTATCGTGATCAACGACAAAGAGAAGGAATCCTTCATCAACGAGCCGAAGGACGACAAGCCTACCGACTCCGGCTCGGGTCATAGACGGAAGGAAGGGAAGAAGAAGAAGACAAGGCGCATCAAGGAGATCGTCTACTACGACGACAACGATGAATCTACTTCTTCCCAAAAGGACGATGACCACAACGACTACGAGAGAAGGAAACCGGTTAATTCGAACTTTTCTTTTGACTACTCTCGTATTCCGCAAAGTTCAAATTCACATTTGCTCTCCATTCCACTCGGCAAGCCCCCACACTTTGATGGAGAGGACTACGGATTTTGGAGCCACAAAATGCGTAGTCACCTATTCTCTCTCCATCCTAGTATATGGGAGATTGTAGAGAGTGGAATGCACTTTGATAGTTCAGATAGTCCCATGTTCATTAATGAACAAATTCATAAGAATGCACAAGCTACTACTGTTCTTCTAGCTTCCTTGTGCAGGGATGAATACCATAAAGTGAGCGGCTTGGATAACGCCAAGCAGATCTGGGACACCCTCAAGATTTCTCATGAGGGGAACGACGTCACCTTGCTCACCAAGATGGAGTTGGTGGAGGGCGAGCTTGGACGGTTCGCGATGATAAGGGGCGAGGAGCCAACACAAACATACAACCGGCTCAAGACCCTTATCAACAAGATAAGGAGCTACGGAAGCTCGCGATGGACGGACCACGACGTCGTCCGACTGATGCTAAGGTCCTTTACCGTTCTTGATCCTCATTTGGTGAATAATATTCGTGAAAATCCTAGGTACACCAAAATGTCGCCCGAGGAAGTCCTAGGAAAATTTGTCAGCGGGCGAATGATGATCAAGGAGGCAAGGTACGTGGACGACGCCTTGAATGGACCGATCAACGAGCCGCAACCCCTTGCTCTCAAGGCAACAAGAAGCAAGGAGGCGCTACCTAGTAAGGTGGCACAAATTGAGGCAGCCGGACTTAATGATGAAGAGATGGCCCTCATCATCAAAAGATTCAAGACGGCGCTTAAAGGTCGCAAGGGACAGCCAAGCAAGACCAAAGCCAAGGGGAAGCGCTCATGCTTCAAATGCGGTAAGCTTGGTCATTTTATTGCTAACTGTCCCGACAATGATAGTGAACAGGACCAAGGGAGCAAGAGGGAGAAGAAGAAGGCATACAAGAAGGCAAAGGGCGAGGCACATCTAGGCAAGGAGTGGGATTCGGATTGCTCCTCCTCCGACTCCGACAATGAAGGACTCGCCGCCACCGCCTTCAACAAGTCATCCCTCTTCCCAAACGAGCGTCACACTTGCCTCATGGCAAGAGAGAAGAAAGTAAGCACTCATGATACTAGTACTTATGCTTCTTCAAGTGAGGATGAGTCTAGTGATGATGATGAGATAGATTACTCATACTTATTCAAGGGATTAGATAGATCTAAAATTAATAAGATTAATGAGTTGATTGATGCCTTGAATGACAAGAATAGATTACTAGAAAAACAAGAGGATCTTTTATATGAGGAGCATGATAAATTTGTTAGTGCACAAAAATCTCTTGCTCTTGAAATTAAAAGGAATGAAATGCTCTCTAGTGAATTATCTTCTTGTCATGAAACCATTGCTACTTTAAAAAGTGTTAATGTTGACTTAAATGCTAAACTAGAAGTAGCTAGTAAATCTAATTCTTGTGTAGAATTTGTTGAAACTTGTAATAGGTGTAAAGATTTCGATGTTGATGCTTGTAATGATCATTTAGTGTCAATTTCCAAATTAAATGAGGAATTGGCTAGTCTTAATGCCCAACTTAAGATTAGCAAGAATGAATTTGACAAGCTAAAATTTGCAAGGGATGCCTACACAATTGGTAGACACCCCTCCATTAAGGATGGACTTGGCTACAAGAGGGAAGCCAAGGACTTGACAAGCCATAAGGCTCCTATCTCCGCCAAGGAGAAAGGGAAGGCTCCTATGGCTAGTAATGCTAAAAAGAACCATGCTTTTATGTATCATGATAGGATACAAACTAGAAATGCTTATAGGAGTTATAATGCTTATGATGATTTTGATTCTCATGCCATGTTTGCTTCTAGTTCTTCCTATATGCATGGTAGAGATATGTCTAGGAGAAATGCTATTCATCATGTGCCTAGAAAGAATATTATTCATGCTCCTAGGAAAGTAATGAATGAACCTTCTACAATTTATCGTGCTTTAAATGCGTCCTTTGCTATTTGTAGAAAGGATAGGAAAATAGTTGCTAGGAAGTTAGGGGCAAAATGCAAGGGAGACAAAACTTGCATTTGGGTCCCTAAGGATATTTGTACTAACCTTGTAGGACCCAACATGAGTTGGGTACCTAAGACCCAAGCCTAATTTTGCCTTGCAGGTTTATGCATCCGGGGGTTCAAGCTGGATCATCGACAGCGGATGCACAAACCATATGACGGGGGAGAAGAAGATGTTCACCTCCTACGTCAAAAACAAAGATTCCCAAGATTCAATAATATTCGGTGATGGGAATCAAGGCAAGGTAAAAGGGTTAGGTAAAATTGCAATCTCAAATGAGCACTCTATATCTAATGTGTTTTTAGTAGAGTCTCTTGGATATAATTTACTATCTGTTAGTCAATTATGCAATATGGGATATAACTGCTTATTTACAAATGTAGATGTGTCTGTCTTTAGAAGATGTGATGGTTCACTAGCTTTTAAGGGTGTACTAGACGGCAAACTTTACTTAGTTGATTTTGCAAAAGAAGAGGCCGGCCTAGATGCATGCTTAATGGATAAGACTTGCATGGGCTGGTTGTGGCATCGCCGCTTAGCACATGTGGGGATGAAGAACCTCCACAAGCTTCTAAAGGGAGAACACGTGATAGGTCTAACCAATGTTCATTTCGAAAAAGATAGACCTTGTGCAGCTTGTCAAGCAGGTAAACAAGTGGGAGGAACACATCACAGCAAGAATGTGATGACCACGTGAAGACCTCTGGAGCTGCTGCATATGGACCTCTTCGGACCCATCGCCTATCTAAGCATAGGAGGAAGTAAGTATGGTTTAGTTATTGTTGATGACTTTTCCCGCTTCACTTGGGTGTTCTTTTTGCAGGATAAGTCTGAAACCCAAGGGACCCTCAAGCGCTTCCTAAGGAGAGCCCAAAATGAGTTTGAGCTCAAGGTGAAGAAGATAAGGAGCGACAACGGGTCCGAATTCAAGAACCTTCAAGTGGAGGAGTTTCTTGAGGAGGAGGGGATCAAGCACGAGTTCTCCACTCCCTACACACCTCAGCAAAATGGTGTGGTAGAGAGGAAGAACAGGACGCTCATAGATATGGCGAGGACTATGCTTGGAGAATTCAAGACCCCCGAGTGCTTTTGGTCAGAAGCCGTGAACACGGCTTGCCACGCCATCAACAGGCTCTACCTTCACCGCCTCCTCAAGAAGACGTCGTATGAGCTACTAACCGGTAACAAACCCAATGTATCTTACTTTCGTGTATTTGGGAGCAGGTGCTACATTCTAGTGAAGAAGGGTAGAAATTCTAAATTTGCTCCCAAAGCTGTAGAAGGGTTTTTATTAGGTTATGATTCAAATACGAAGGCGTATAGGGTCTTCAACAAATCATCGGGTTTGGTTGAAGTCTCTAGCGATGTTGTATTTGATGAGACTAATGGCTCTCCAAGAGAGCAAGTTGTTGATTGTGATGATGTAGATGAAGAAGATGTTCCGACGGCCGCTATACGAACCATGGCTATTGGAGAAGTGCGGCCACAGGAACAAGATGAACGAGATCAACCTTCTTCCTCAACAACGGTGCATCCCCCAACTCAAGATGATGAACAGGTTCATCAAAAGGAGGCGTGTGATCAAGGGGGAGCACAAGATGATCAAGTAATGGAGGAAGGAGCGCAACCGGCACCTCCAACCCAAGTTCGAGCGGTGATTCAAAGGGATCATCCCGTCGACCAAATTTTGGGTGACATTAGCAAGGGAGTAACTACTCGATCTCGATTAGTTAATTTTTGTGAGCATTACTCCTTTGTCTCTTCTATTGAGCCTTTCAGGGTAGAGGAGGCCTTGCTAGATCCGGATTGGGTATTGGCCATGCAGGAGGAACTCAACAACTTCAAGCGCAATGAAGTTTGGACACTGGTGCCTCGTCCCAAGCAAAATGTTGTGGGAACCAAGTGGGTGTTCCGCAACAAACAGGACGAGCACGGGGTGGTGACGAGGAACAAGGCTCGACTTGTGGCAAAAGGTTATGCCCAAGTCGCAGGTTTGGACTTTGAGGAGACGTTTGCTCCTGTGGCTAGGCTAGAATCAATTCGTATCTTGCTAGCATATGCCGCTCACCATTCTTTCAGGTTGTACCAAATGGATGTGAAGAGCGCTTTCCTCAACGGGCCGATCAAGGAGGAGGTGTACGTGGAGCAACCCCCTGGCTTTGAGGATGAACGGTACCCCGACCACGTGTGTAAGCTCTCTAAGGCGCTCTATGGACTTAAGCAAGCCCCAAGATCATGGTATGAATGCCTTAGAGACTTTTTAATTGCTAATGCTTTCAAGGTTGGGAAAGCCGATCCAACTCTTTTTACTAAGACTTGCGATGGTGATCTTTTTGTATGCCAAATTTATGTCGATGACATAATATTTGGTTCTACTAATCAAAAGTCTTGTGAAGAGTTTAGCAGGGTGATGACGCAGAAATTCGAGATGTCGATGATGGGCGAGTTGAACTACTTCCTTGGGTTCCAAGTGAAGCAACTCAAGGATGGCACTTTCATCTCCCAAACGAAGTACACACAAGATTTGCTAAAGAGGTTTGGGATGAAGGACGCCAAGCCCGCAAAGACGCCGATGGGAACCGACGGACACACCGACCTCAACAAAGGAGGTAAGTCCGTTGATCAAAAAGCATACCGGTCCATGATAGGTTTTTTGCTTTATTTATGTGCTAGTAGACCGGATATTATGCTTAGTGTATGCATGTGTGCTAGATTTCAATCTGATCCGAAGGAGTGTCACTTAGTGGCTGTGAAGCGAATTCTTCGATATTTAGTCGCTACGCCTTGCTTCGGGATCTGGTATCCAAAGGGGTCTAACTTTGACTTGATTGGGTACTCAGATTCCGACTATGCTGGATGTAAGGTCGATAGGAAGAGTACATCAGGGACGTGCCAATTCTTAGGAAGGTCCCTGGTGTCATGGAACTCTAAGAAACAAACCTCCGTTGCCCTATCCACCGCTGAGGCCGAGTATGTTGCAGCAGGACAGTGTTGCGCGCAACTACTTTGGATGAGGCAAACCCTCAGGGACTTTGGCTACAATCTGAGCAAAGTCCCACTCCTATGTGATAATGAGAGTGCTATCCGAATAGCGGAAAATCCTGTTGAGCACAGCCGCACAAAGCACATTGACATCCGACATCACTTTTTGAGAGACCACCAGCAAAAGGGAGATATCGAAGTGTTTCATGTTAGCACCGAGAACCAGCTAGCCGATATCTTTACCAAGCCTCTAGATGAGAAGACCTTTTGCAGGCTGCGTAGTGAGCTCAATATCTTAGATTCGCGGAACTTGGATTGAAATGTAGCATACATGTGTTTATGCCTTTGATCATGTTCATTCTGCATTTTGTTGCTTATTATGGTGCTCAAGTTGTACAAACACTCCCTGGACCTCACAAGTCCGTTGCAAAGTGATGCACATGTTTAGGGGGAGATGTGTTACAACTTGACCCTTTGAGACTAACCATATGCTTGAGTTTGCTTGATTTAGTCTCGAAGGAGAATTGAAAGGGAAAAGGTGGACTTGGACCATGAAAGACTTCCACTGCACTCCGATGAGAGGGTAACTTATTCCAAGTCCATCTCATGAACTCTTATTGCCATTTGCTCTAAATTGAAGATTTTGGTGAGGCAATGGGGTTAAAGGGCCAAGATTGATCCCGTTTTGGTGCTTGATGCCAAAGGGGGAGAAAATAAAGGCCAAAGCAATAAATGGATCAGCTACCACTTGAGAAATTTGAAAATAGTAGAGTAGAGCTTTTGGTTTGTCAAAACTCTTTTATTGTCTCTTTTGTCAAAAGTTGGCTTCTTGTGGGGAGAAGTAGTAATTATGGGAAAAAGGGGGAGTTTTTGAAATCTTTGATCAATCTCTTTTGGAATGACTCTCTTTATGCTTCAACATGTGTGTTTGACTTAGAGATAGAGATTTGAGTTTGATTTGCAAAAACAAACCAAGTGGTGGCAAAGGATGATCCATATATGCCAAAATTGAATCAAAATAAATTTGAGTTTTATTTGGAGTGAGTTTGCACTTGTTCTAGTTGCTTTATGTTGTGTTGGCATAAATCACCAAAAAGGGGGAGATTGAAAGGGAAATGTGCCCTTGGGCCATTTCTAAGTATTTTGGTGATTGAGTGCCAACACAAGTGCTTAAATGTGAATTTATGTCCATGGATGAACAAAGTGCAAATCATGAAGTAAAGGTATGTTTCTAAGCCTTAGTACATTGGTTTTGTGTACTAATATACTTGTCTAAGTGTTAGAAACAGAAAGAAGAAGAAAAGAAGAAAGGTGCAAAAGACTTGGCTGTGTACAGCCAAGACTCAGCTCGGTCTGGCACACCGGACTGTCCGGTGGTGCACCGGACAGTGTCCGGTGCGCCAGGCTGACTCGGCGTGAAGAGGCCGCTCTCGGGAATTCGCCGACGGCGTACGGCTAAAATTCACCGGACTCGGCGTGAAGAGACCGCTTGAGAGGGGTTGATTGCAACCCTCGTCCGTTGGGACGCCACAACGTGGAGTAGGCAAGCGTTGGTCTTGGCCGAACCACGGGATAAACCACTGTGTCATCTCTGTGTTTGATCTCTTGTGGTATTGTGTTTTGTTGAGACTCCTCTCTAGCCACTTGGTGATTATTGTACTAACACTTAACAAGTTTTTGTGGCTTAAGTTTTAAAGTTTCACAGGATCACCTATTCACCCCCCCTCTAGGTGCTCTCACATCCCACAACTCTTTTTCGTCTGTGTACTGAATATTCGCATCAACTAGACGGTCAACAAGGGCGCTAAGAACGGCTCCCGTAAAGATAGTATTGGCATGGTCGTACTCTTTCTCCTGTTCAGGAGTCAGTGGACCCTCAGGTCTGCCTTTACTAACATGGAAGACATTCATAGCAGTAAGCCAGAGCGTGGCCTTGACTTGCCATCTCTTAAAGTGCATACCATTAAACTTTTCTGGCTTCAGCGCGTCGGCAAAAGCAGCCATAGAAAAACTAGGAAATTGTCTACAATAAGGTTTTTGGATTGTTGAATAATTAGACAAATTCCAAATTAAATTCCGAATATAAATCATAACCAAATCAGAAGAACTGAAATAAAAGCCAAATCAGATGATGCGTACTGATTAGACTTACTGATAGTTGGCGCGCGCCGGAATCAGCAGGGTCGACGATGTCGAAGTAGCGAATCAACAGGGTCGACGAGGTCAGAAGATCACGAGCAGTCGCGTGAAGACGCTTCCCAAAAACCTTATCCGCCCTCTCCCGGTGCAGGATCTAGAAGACGAAGGGTTCCGGAGACCTGCTCTCCTGATCGCAGATGCACCTCTGCGGTCGGGATGAAGGGAACTAAAAGGCGGCTCAGCTATGAAGAGAGGCAAAAGCGAAACTGAGATGATCTGGAGGCTGGCTGCCGGGCTCCTTTTATAGGGCCGAGTCCGCGACCCCCGAGCTTATCCGCCCACGAAAATCTCGCAATCAGTTGAGATTTTATAGCGATCGGTTAGGATAAGCGTAACAGCCAAGTAACCAAAAAATCAAACGGCAAAAGGAAGCCGCGCCCCTGCAAGGCGAGGGGCCGGATTTCGGCGGACCATTCACGCGCATGTCGTGCGCTCGCGCCCTTCGCCCCGCCCCGCCCCGCCCCGCCCCGCCCCGCCCCGGCCAGGCCAGGCGAGGCGAGCGAGCGCGCGCGCGTGTGGCTCTCCACACTCTCTCCTCTCATCCATGACTTGGTGAGTGAGTGTGGCTTCCATATTTAAGCTAGCTCTACTCCACTAGAACTAGCAATATGGTGCTATTGGTTCCACCAATTCCCTAGCCATCCACTTGTATGGGCTTTTGAGATTTTCCTAGGATTTATTAGAATTTCTTAACTGGGCCAAGCCCATAAATCCTAACAAGTCAAAACAATACATGCGAAGATCGCTGAATAACATGAGTATCACAACTCTAGAGGGCGTTAAATGTTTAGTTTCATTGTTCGCTATTTTGGTAAACTTTTGTTTAATGTGTGCCATTAAACAATTACATTAGGTTTGTATTAATACAATTACACTAGTCGTTCAGGTTTGTACATAGAAAATTGTTGTTTTTCTGAGATAATTTCTGCGTGCTCCCTAACCAGCACACACACTCACTTTATATCTCCATTATGCATAAAGGACCCTTACAAATATTCTAATTCCAACAACACTCACCCTCAAGATGGGCAAAAGATATCAACCATGCCCTTCTTGTTACATATTGACTCGTTCTCACTTGGGCCTAAACCTTTCGTAAGGCAATTAGCTTATTGATTACAAGAATTGATATGCTCTAATCTTAATACCCACTATCTATCTTCTCCTTGATAAAGAACTTGTCAATCTCCATATGCTTAGTGCGCTCAAACTGAACTGGATTGTTTGCAATATTTATTGCAGCAACATTGTCACAGTGGAGTCTCATAGTTCCATTCCTCAACACTTTCAACTCCCCTAATAGACGCTTCAGCCACATCATCTCACATATGCTTAATGCCATTGCCCTATATTCAGCTTCTGCAGTTGATCTAGCCACCACTACTTGCTTCTTGCTTCGCCATGAGACAAGATTACCTCCAACAAACACATAATATCCAGTTGTAGATCTTCTGTCATCTCTACTACTTGCCCAATCGACATCACAATACCTTCCAAGTTCATGTGCTTGTTCCTTTTAAACCACAATCCTTTCCCAGGAGTTCCCTTCAAGTATCTCAAGATGCGATAAAAAACATCCATATGTCCTGTCCTAGGATCATGCATATACCTGCTCACCACACATACTGCATAGCATATATTAGGTCTTGTGTGGCATAAATAGATCAATCGCCCAACCAATCTTTGATATGTCTCTCTATTGACAAGATCCCCTAACTCAGCATGGATTTGGTGATTTTTATCAATAGGAGAGCAACATGGATGACACCCCGACATTCCAGTTTTTGTCAACAAGTCGAGGGCATACTTTCATTAGGAGAGAACAATTCCCTTCGATGATCGAGCAATTTCAATTCCAAGGAAATACCGAAGTAGTCCCATATCCTTTATCTCAAATGCTTTCCCTAGCTTCTCCTTCAACCACTTGATCTCTTCCACATCATCTCCAGTGATCACAATATCATCAACATAAATAGCCAATATAGTGATAGATGAACCTTTGTGCTTGAAGAAGACTGTATGGTCAGCATTACATTGGGAATACCCCATACCACAAACAACACGTCTAAACCTGTCGAACCATGCACGTGGTGACTGCTTCAGACCATAGAGTGACTTCTTAATTTTGCAAATTTTCCCAACAGTCTATTCATTCGCAAACCCAGGTGGAATTTCCATATAGACCTCTTCTTGTAAGTCACCATGAAGAAATGCATTTTTCATATCTAGTTGATGAAGGGACCATCCAAAATTAGCTGCACATGAGATCAAAGTTCTAACAATGCCCATCTTTGCCACGGGAGCAAAAGTCTCATCATAGTCAATCCCATATGTTTGGCTGTATCCTTTTGCAACCAGTCTTGCTTTGTACCTGTCTATCTTTCCCTGAGGGGTCTGTTTTACAGTGAAGATCCACTTAAAGCCCACAACCTTCTTCCCTTCTAGGAGCAGAGCAAGTTCCCATGTTTTGTTCCTCATGAGAGCATGTAATTCTTCTTCCATAGCCTCCTTCCACCTTGGATTCTGTTTTGTACATCTCCAATCTTTCGGGATGGACACACCCTGCAGGGATGTGATGAAGGTTCTATATGCAGGCGACACGTGACTCTATGACATGTAGTTAGCTATATCGTACTCAAAACCAAAGCGAGATGGAGGTTTGCCAGCATTGATTCTATGATCCCTACGTTGTGCAAGGGGTAAATCAACATGTTCAGGAGAAGGAGTAGTATTACCCATTTTAGGTAGAGGCGAGGAGCTGATGGAGAGAGACCTGAGGAGAGATCTAGGACTGGAGATGCAGGTGATTGAGGCTCTGGCTGCATGAATTGCTCCCCCTGATTTTTATACCGCCTTCTTTGGTACACTATTACTTGTTTCTCATTAGTATTCATATCATCTATCCTTACTTCTTTATCTTGATTCCCTCCTGTGTAGTCTTTGGGACATGGAATTGTCCCAACGACTACAACTTCATTGTCATCACGAACCCCATTCCTTTCCTTGGAACCATTAGTCTCATCCGCAATAGATGGGATTCTTCCAACAATTGCCTCTTCTTGTGTACTATTCTCTCCTTCTTTAGAGTTACTTCCACCCCCTCTACAATCACTTTCATTGACTGAAGAGAACTCATCAAAAAAGTGATCAAGATCACACTTGTTTGAATAGTATGGTTCAAATTCACGGAAAGTCACATCCATGCTTACAAATAACCTTCTCCTAATAGGGTCCCAACACTTGTATCCCTTTTGTGTAGATGCATAACCAACAAAAACACACTTAACGGCTTGAGGATCCAATTTACCCACTGAAGGTCGATGGTCGTGCACAAAGAAAACACAACCAAAAACTCTATGTGGGACTTTAAACTCTCGTTGTTCCAATAGGAGTTCAGCAGGCATCTCATACCCAGTACCCTCGATGGCATGCTATTGATCAGGTATGCAGCTGTCATCACTGCCTCACTCCAGAGATACTTAGGTACATTCATGTGAAACATCAGAGACCTTGCCACTTCTAACAGGTGTCGATTCTTCCTCTCGGCCACACCATTCTAAGAAGGTGTACCAGGACATGTGGTTTGATGAACAATCCCTCTAAAATGAATGAGATAAACTCATTGTTCACATACTCAGTTCCATTATCAGTGCGAATGATTTGAATCTTGGCATTTAATTGATTAGTGACCAGTTTGTAGAAATCCTTGAAACATCGAAGTACCTCATTCTTGTGCTTCAACATATATATCCATGTCATGCGAGAATAACAATCAATAAATGTGACAAACCATTTAAAACCACTCACAGATGTAATTGAGAAAGGACCCCAAACATCAGAATGTATTAACATAAATGGATCACTACTACGAAGTCCAATAATAGGGTAAGTAGATCTGGTGTACTTGGCAAGCTCACATGCATCACACACAAGAGTTCCTTTCTCCATTCCCTTAAAGGATTCAGGGTAAAATTTACTCAAGCTCTCAAAAGGTACATGTCCTAATCGACGATGTAGCAACATGATTTCCCTTTTATCTCCTTTCGTTGTTGCTGACAAAGCTTGCTCCTCTTGACTGATGAACCATAGCCCATTACGCCTGACTACAGTCCCAATCCTCTTCCCAGTTCTCTTCTCCTGAAAAACACATGATTGTTCATCAAATATAGCTAGACACTTGAACTGATCAATGATTGAGCTGACAAAAAGGAGATTGACTGTAAATGATGGGACATGCAAAACTGATGATAGATTAATGGATGGTGTACACTCTATAGACCCTACACCATGAATGAGTTGGGAGGTACCATCAGCAATTTGGACAGTTTCAGGGTGAATAGAATGAGAGTATGTTTTAAAAGAATCAATTAGTCATGTGACATGTCTACATGCTCCTAAATTTATTATCCAATCTCTATGACTTCTACATGAAGATGCAAGGGCTTGTGCCTGAGTACCAGCGCCTAAATGGGCGTAGTTGTTAAAGTTACCGAAGTGCTGGGTGGATGTAGTTGCCACAGAACCAAGAGGAGTGCTGGTTGGACACTTAGATTCTTTTCCCTTATGCCATTCTTCCCATCGTTTAGCTTGTTCCCTAGTCAGGGTGATTGAGGGGGTGTCTTCAGTGAATGCAACATTAACACGAGGGCCACGACGACCTCTACCCCTGGCACGACCAGCACTCCCCCTTCCATAGCTCCACGACCTCTTCCATAGGTACTACGAGTGGCTCCACGAGTTCCACCACCTCGTTCACCACTGCCACGAGGATGAGGACAATTGTAACTCAAGTGTCCCTTCTCACCACAATTATAACAGTCTCTATCACCAGTTGCGGTGTAGGCTGATTTCACAGGATCATTAGCTGTCATTACCTGAAGCCTGCTTTCCTCATTAATCATTACTGACACAGCCTCATCCATGGTAGGAAGACTCTCTAGGTGACAAAAAGCATCTCTCCTACTCTCAAACTCTGAATCCAAATTCTTTAGAAAGTGAGTCACTCTCCTGTCCTCTACCCACTTGTGGACAACCTATGCATCCTGAGGACAAACCATTTGCAGAGGAGCGTAGTGATCTAGTTCTCCCCACAAGTACTGAAGTTCACTAACATATTGTTCCACTGGTCTCCTTTTCTGTTTCACTGCATCTGCCTTACTTTGGATTTCCATCATCATCATCACATTCCCTTTCTTGAATACATATTGCTCAAGGTCTTCCAAATTTGTGCAACAGTGCACATGGCTTCAACCATCTTACTTACAGACGAAGACATGGATGCTAACAACCACACCATAATAATCGAGTTGGTGGTATACCAAACCCTCCATTCAGGGTTGAGCCTATCAACAAGTTCAACACAACCCTCTTCCAAATAGTGCTCCACTCCTTTACCTCCTAAGAGCACTCGCATTCTCCTAGACCAACTCAAGTAATTCTTGCTTCCTTCTAGCTTCATATCATTTGGAACGAGTTCCAACTTTAATTCGGATGAGATAGGCAAAGTCTTAGGGCCAATCATACCTAGCCCCATGAGTTCTTGAATCATACTCCTCATCTCATTTCTCATCTCACTTTTTGTGATTAGTGGATCCTCTTCTTTCTTGTCACCACAAATCATTGCGCTTTTTTCAGCCTCTTCCTCCAACCTTCTTGCTTCAGCCTCCTCTGGACTCATCATCATCAATGCCTCTTCTTCCACCACCAGCTGAACGAACACACACTGCAGGGATGCCTCTTCGTTTCGCCAGGAACGAGTAGGCATAGCAGCTCAGGAAACAACATCCAGCCGACTAATCCCGCAACAACTCGCCCTCTTCTACACCAGCGGCTCGCCCTCTTCTACCAGGAATTAACTCGCCCCTCTACCCCACTGGCTCCTCTGTAGAAATAAAACATTATCACACTACAACTTGTTTATTTCCACCCGTTGCTTTGCTTCCAAGTCCACTTTATGCACTTGTATTTTTAAGATTTTCTAACATGCATTTTCCAGGGACCCATGGCGGAGCATTGGGTGGAACGTCAATAGTCCTCCAAACATGCAGCAGATCACCCCATGAGCTGAAATATGGTGATGGGGATAATTTTTTGACCTTGCCTAGCATGAAGACTCAATGCACTGCAGAGTGCAGGGACAACTGTTCATGCACAACGTATGCTTATTGAAAGTCGCCTAGAGGGGGGGGGGGTGAATAGGGCGAATCTGAAATTTACAAAGTTAATCAAAACTACAAGCCGGGTTAGCGTTAGAAATATAATTGAGTCCGCGAGAGAGGATGCAAAACAAATCGCAAGCGAATAAAGAGTGAGACACGCAGATTTGTTTTACCGAGGTTCGGTTCTCGCAAACCTACTCCCTGTTGAGGAGGCCACAAAGGCCGGGTCTTTTTCAACCCCTTCCCTCTCTCAAACGGTCCCTCGGACCGAGTGAGCTTTCTCTTCTCAAATCAACCGGGAACAAAACTTCCCCGCAAGGACCACCACACAATTGGTGTCTCTTGCCTCGATTACAAGTGAGTATTGATCTCAAGAAAGAATGAGAAAGAAGAAAGCAATCCAAGCGCGCAAGAGCTCAAAAGAACACGACAAATCACTCTCACTAGTCACTAAAGCTTTTGTGGAATTGGAAGAGGATTTGATCACTTGGGTGTGTCTTGTATTGAATGCCTAGCTCTTGTAAGTGGTTGGAAGTGTGAAAACTTGGATATCTTGAATGTGAGGTGGTTGGGGGTATTTATAACCCCAACCACCAAACTAGCCATTTGGTGGAGGCTGTCTGTCGCATGGTGCACCGGACAGTCCGGTGCACACCGGACAGTGTCCGATGCGCCAGCCACGTCACCAGGCCATTGGGTTCCGAGCGTTGGAGCTCTGACTGCTGGGCCCGCCTGGATGTCCGGTGGCGCACCGGACATGTACTGTAGAGTGTCGGGTGCGCCACTACGCGCGTGCCTGACTTCTGCGCGCTCTGGCGCGCATTAATTGCTTCTGCAGGTGACCGTTGGCGCGAAGTAGTCGTTGCTCCGCTGGCTCACCGGACAGTCCGGTGTACACCGGACATGTCCGGTGAATTATAGCGGAGCGGATTCCCGAAGCTGGCGAGTTCAGAGTCGCTCTTCCTTGGAGCACCGGACACTGTCCAGAGTACACCAGACAGGCCGGTGAATTATAGCGGAGCACCTCTGAGTTTTCTCAAAGGTGAGGAGTTCAGCGTGAAGTCCCCTGGTGCACCGGACACAGTCCGGTGGTGCACCGGACAGTCCGGTGCGCCAGACCAGGGCACACTTCGGTTGTCCCTTGCTCCCTTTATTGAACCCAATTCTTGGTCTTTTTATTGGCTAAGTGTGAACCTTTGGCACCTGTATAACTTATACACTAGAGCAAACTAGTTAGTCCAATTTATTTGTGTTGGGCAATTCAACCACCAAAATCATTTAGGAAATAGGTGTAAGCCTAATTCCCTTTCAATCTCCCCCTTTTTGGTGATTGATGCCAACACAAACCAAAGCAAATATGGAAGTGCATAATTGAACTAGTTTGCATAATGTTAGTGCAAAGGTTGCTTGGAATTGAGCCAATAAAACTACTCATAAGATATGCAAGGATTGTTTCTTTATTTTTAATATTTTGGACCACGCTTGCACCACATGTTTTGTTTTTGCAAATTCTTTTGTAAATCCTTTTCAAAGTTCTTTTGCAAATAGTCAAAGGTAAATAATAAGATTTTGCGAAGCATTTTCAAGATTTGAAATTTTCTCCCCCTATTTCAAATGCTTTTCCTTTAACTAAACAAAACTCCCCCTTAATGAAATCCTCCTCTTAGTGTTCAAGAGGGTTTTAAGATATCAATTTTGAAAATTCTACTGTCTCCCCCTTTTGAACATAATAAGATACCAAATTGAAATTTCCAATTGAAAATCATTTTTAAAATTAGGTGGTGGTGCGGTCCTTTTGCTTTGGGCTCATGCTCTCTCCCCCTTTGGCATATATCGCCAAAAACGGAATCATTAGAGCCCTTTTAACTACTTTCTCCCCTTTGGTAAATAAAATATGAGTGAAGATTATACCAAAGACGGAGTCCTTTTGCTTTGGACTCAGGCTCTCTCCCCCAAGGATGGAGAGTTGCCCGGAGCGACGGCGAAGGATGAGTTACGGAGTGGAAGCCTTTGTCTTCGCCGAAGACTCCAATTCCCTTTCAATATACCTATGACTTGGTTTGAAATAGACTTGAAAACACATTAGTCATAGCATATGAAAGAGACATGATCAAAGGTATATGAATGAGCTATGTGTGCAAATCAACAAAAGAAGTTCCTAGAATCAAGAATATTTAGCTCATGCCTAAGTTTGTTAAAAGTTTGTTCATCTAGTGGCTTGGTAAAGATATCAGCTAATTGATCTTTAGTAATAATGTATGAAATCTCGATATCTCCCTTTTGTTGGTGATCCATTAAGAAGTGATACCGAATGGCTATGTGTTTAGTGCGGCTATGCTCAACGGGATTATCCGCCATGCGGATTGCACTCTCATTATCACATAGAAGAGGAACTTTGGTTAATTTATAACCATAGTCCCTAAGGGTTTGCCTCATCCAAAGTAGTTGCGCGCAACAATGGCCTGCAGCAATGTACTCGGCTTCGGCGGTAGAAAGAGCTACGGAATTTTGCTTCTTTGAAGCCCAAGACACCAAGGATCTTCCCAAGAACTGGCAAGTCCCCGATGTGCTCTTTCTATTAATCTTACACCCCGCCCAATCGGCATCCGAATAACCAATCAAATCAAAAGTGGATCCCCTAGGATACCAAAGCCCAAACTTAGGAGTATAAACTAAATATCTCAAGATTCGTTTTACGGCCGTAAGGTGAGCTTCCTTAGGGTCGGCTTGGAATCTTGCACACATGCATACGGAAAGCATAATATCCGGTCGAGATGCACATAAATAGAGTAAAGAGCCAATCATCGATCGGTATACCTTTTGATCCACGGACTTACCTTCCGTGTCGAGGTCGAGATGCCCATTGGTTCCCATGGGTGTCTTGATGGGTTTGGCATCCTTCATCCCAAACTTGCTTAGAATATCTTGAGTATACTTCGTTTGGCTTAGGAAGGTGCCCTCTTGGAGTTGCTTCACTTGAAATCCCAAGAAGTACTTCAACTCCCCCATCATAGACATCTCGAATTTTTGTGTCATGATCCTACTAAATTCTTCACATGTAGACTCATTAGTAGACCCAAATATAATATCATCAACATAAATTTGGCATACAAACAAGTCATTTTCAAGAGTTTTAGTGAAGAGTGTAGGATCGGCTTTTCCGACTTTGAATCCATTAGTGATAAGAAAATCTCTAAGGCATTCATACCATGCTCTTGGGGCTTGCTTTAGCCCATAAAGCGCCTTAGAGAGTTTATAAACATGGTTAGGGTGCTCACTATCTTCAAAGCCGGGAGGTTGCTCAACGTAGACCTCTTCCTTGATTGGTCCGTTGAGGAAGGCAACTTTCACGTCCATTTGATAAAGCTTAAAGCCATGGTAAGTAGCATAGGCAAGTAATATGCGAATTGACTCAAGCCTAGCTACGGGTGCATAGGTTTCACCGAAATCCAAACCTTCGACTTGTGAATACCCCTTGGCCACGAGTCGAGCTTTGTTCCTTGTCACCACACCATGCTCGTCTTGCTTGTTGCGGAAGACCCATTTGGTTCCTACAACATTTTGATTAGGACGTGGAACCAAATGCCATACCTCATTCCTAGTGAAGTTGTTGAGCTCATCTTGCATCGCCACCACCCAATCCAAATCTTGAAGTGCTTCCTCTACCCTGTGTGGCTCAATAGAGGAAACAAAAGAGTAATGCTCACAAAAATGTGCAACACGAGATCTAGTGGTTACCCCCTTATGGATGTCGCCGAGGATGGTGTCGACGGGGTGATCTCGTTGGATTGCTTGGTGGACTCTTGGGTGTGGCGGCCTTGGTTCTTCATCCTCCTTGTCTTGATCATGTGCATCTCCCCCTTGATCATTGCCTTCATCTTGAGGTGGCTCATTTGCTTGATCTTCTCCTTCATCAACTTGAGCCTCATCCTCATTTTGAGTTGGTGGAGATGCTTGCGTGGAGGAGGATGGTTGATCTTGTGCATTTGGAGGCTCTTCGGATTCCTTAGGACACACATCCCCAATGGATATGTTCCTTAGCGCGATGCATGGAGCCTCTTCATCACCTATCTCATCAAGATCAACTTGCTCTACTTGAGAACCGTTAGTCTCATCAAACACAACGTCACAAGAAACTTCAACTTGTCCAGAGGACTTGTTAAAGACTCTATATGCCCTTGTGTTTGAATCATATCCTAGTAAAAAGCCTTCTACAGTCTTAGGAGCAAATTTAGATTTTCTACCTCTTTTAACAAGTATAAAGCATTTGCTACCAAAGACTCTAAAATATGAAATATTGGGCTTTTTACCGGTTAGGAGTTCGTATGATGTCTTCTTGAGGATTCGGTGTAGATATAACCGGTTGATGGCGTAGCAGGCGGTGTTGACCGCCTCGGCCCAAAACCGATCCGAAGTCTTGTACTCATCAAGCATGGTTCTTTCCATGTCCAATAGAGTTATATTCTTCCTCTCCACTACACCATTTTGTTGTGGAGTGTAGGGAGAAGAGAACTCATGCTTGATGCCCTCCTCCTCAAGGAAGCCTTTGATTTGTGAGTTCTTGAACTCCGTCCCGTTGTCGCTTCTTATTTTCTTGATCCTTAAGCCGAACTCGTTTTGAGCTCGTCTCAAGAATCCCTTTAAGGTCTCTTGGGTATGAGATTTTTCCTGCAAAAAGAACACCCAAGTGAAGCGAGAATAATCATCCACAATAACTAGACAGTACTTACTCCCGCCGATGCTTATGTAAGCTATCGGGTCGAATAGGTCCATGTGTAGGAGTTCCAACGGCCTGTCAGTTGTCATGATGTTCTTATGTGGATGATGAGCACCAACTTGCTTTCCTGCTTGGCATGCGCTACAAATCCTGTCTTTCTCAAAATGAACATTTGTTAATCCTAAAATGTGCTCTCCCTTTAGAAGCTTGTGAAGATTCTTCATCCCAACATGGGCTAGTCGGCGGTGCCAGAGCCAACCCATGTTAGTCTTAGAAATTAAGCAAGTGTCGAGTTCAGCTCTATCAAAATCTACTAAGTATAGCTGACCCTCTAACACTCCCTTAAATGCTACTGAATCATCACTTCTTCTAAAGACAGTGACACCTACATCAGTAAATAGACAGTTGTACCCCATTTGACATAATTGAGAAACGGAAAGCAAATTGTAATCTAAAGAATCTACAAGAAAAACATTGGAAATGGAATGGTCAGGTGATATAGCAATTTTACCCAATCCTTTGACCAAACCTTGGTTTCCATCCCCGAATGTGATAGCTCGTTGGGGATCTTGGTTTTTCTCATAGGAGGAGAACATTTTCTTCTCCCCTGTCATGTGGTTTGTGCACCCGCTGTCGATGATCCAACTTGAGCCCCCGGATGCATAAACCTACAAAACATGTTTAGTTCTTGACTTTAGGTACCCAAATGGTTTTGGGTCCTTTGGCATTAGATACAAGAACTTTGGGTACCCAAACACAAGTTTTTGACCCCTTGTGCTTGCCCCCAACATATTTGGCAACTACTTTGCCGGATTTGTTAGTTAACACATAAGATGCATCAAAAGTTTTAAATGAAATGTCATGTTCATTTGATGCACTAGGAGTTTTCCTTTTAGGCAACTTAGCACGGGTTGGTTGCCTAGAACTAGATGTCTCACCCTTATACATATATGCATGGTTAGGGCCAGAGTGAGACTTCCTAGAATGAATTCTCCTAATTTTGCTCTCAGGATAACCGGTAGGGTACAAAATGTAACCCTCGTTATCCTGAGGCATGGGAGTCTTACCCTTAACAAAGTTGGACAATTTCTTACGAGGGGCATTAAGTTTGACATTACCTCCCTGTTGGAAACCAATGCCGTCCTTAATGCCAGGGCGTTTGTGGCGGAACTGCCCGAATTATTCCAATTTAAGTGCCCAAGTCCGACCTTAGAGGCTAGACCACACTTAAATGGGAATAACCCGTCAATCCCTCGGATCTAGTCCGACACGGCCACTGACAGGATCAAGTACCACAGTCTCACTCGATGGTGAGTCACAGAGCAAATACAATAAAGCATAAAACCATGCATGGAAGAGTATTAAATTATTACATCACCATGGTCATTATCGGAGTTTTTCGCAAAAGTAACCATCATTGTTTTGAAGTGCAGCGGAAAAATAAACTAACGACAAATAAATGGAGAGATGGGGAAGCCTGTCCCATCACTCCTCATGATCCTCCTCAGCCGAGGCAGGATCCCACTCGACGGTCCAACCCGGTGGCAGGGTGGATGGCCAAGTCACTCCAGCAACCATGTCCTCCAGAGAACCTGTAAAATTATGCCACAAGCAAGGCTGAGTATACTAATACTCAGCTAGACTTACCCGGTGTGAGGAGTCTATACTCCTCTACCTCTAGACATGCAGCTGTTTGGCTGTGGGGTTTGGTTGCCAAAAGCACTAGCTGAGTTTCTAAATCAAGATTTTAACTTAATCAAAATTAAGTGTGACTCTCTTAAGGCTAAAAGTGTACTATCTATTCATACATAGTAGCAAGCATTATTAGCAATCAACAGTTTGTATCATCTCAACCAGTTCCACTTGTTACTCAATGTAGCAGCATGGATCAAGCAGTCTCATTAGCTGCGAGAAGCAGACGATTCGAATCGAGTTTTTATCCTTGCAAGGTAAACCTAAACACACGACATGCAGGGGCACTCCGTCCCCACACATATCAACCGTCCCCATCGATTCCCTGGCAACAGATCAGGTCTCACCGCCTTGGCGTACAATGCCCCACTGACCCCGACTGGCCGTCGTGCAGTGGCCGCACTTGTACCCACCATAACCGGAATGGGAGACTACGTCTCAGGTCGCGTGAGGGGGTATGTCTGCGGGCAGGTTCACTCAGGTACTAGGCTTACCGATTTACCATATTTCTCGGTATATGTTTAGTACGTTCAAACGCTTGACTCACGGTACCACACCTTAATCCTTAATCAACTTTTTATCCCGTGAACAACCAATCCCCATGGATTGTTGCCCACAACCAACATCAATATGATAGGAAAGTAGATACAGCCAATTTCCTGACCTCGCGCGAGTGCTAGAAAAATCACTCGACTTCTACCGAGATCCTACTTAATAAAGCAGCTACTCGACTTAGCATACTAGTATTCATCTCAATAGGATTTCTAAGATCATGCAACTAAGGTTTCAAACAATTCCTACACCTAAGTGCACAAACAATCCTACAATCATTAAGTGAAGTAAAATAGCATAAATAACAGGTTATGCATAGAACCGGGGCTTGCCTTCCAAAGCAGTGGCAGGCAGGTCCTCTGGTGCAGGCTCTGGTGCTGGGTCGGGAGCAACCTCCTGGGCAGCTCCTTGCTCCGGCACGAGGACGTACTCTCCGTCAGCAAGATTACAGTCTATCGAAATGCAATGAACATGTATGTCATGATTATGCAAGTTTTAAGAACATTAAGCTACAGTATTTAAATCAAGAATTAACTCAGGGTTTCTTGGCTACGAGGGTCTTCTAGTGGTATACATAGACTTATCACTCTTTTAGGTTTAGGCTTTCTTTTTAAAATAACAAATTGGATTTGTATTGCTTTTATAGATTTTAGTGGACAATTATAAGGGTCTTAGGAGGACATTAAATTCCATTGTTCATTTTCCTCTCTTTGGTGCTCATTTATGAATTCTAGTGGGGTTTGAACTACCAAGGTGAATTAACTATTTTCAATAATTCCACAAAAATTATAGTGGCTTGCCCTTGGTCAATAGGGCCTGCCTTAGGAATATGGGATTCAAAATAAAAAGGCTAGGCTGTCTACAAAAATAACAAAAAGTGGGGCAATTAAGCCACTTTGCACTACAAGTCCTTTATTAAAAAGGATTCTGACCTAATGGTTATTTTTGCTGGCCTCTATCAGTGATAATAAGCTCTTGTACCAAAAATGGCAGAGAGCAACATGAGGGTTAATTAATGATGGATTTTTAAAGTTTGGTGCAAAAAGAGTGATTAGAACTAACTTGTTATTTGAAAAATATCAAACAACAGATTTCAGATTTTTCTTAAGTTCTTATTATCAACACATTAGTTGTCCTAAGGTTTGGGGAGGTTTCACCTTAGGGGTATTTTTGTAGGGTTTTTCTAAGTTATCCCTATTTTCTTCATTTAAAAGGTATCTTGCTTATTTTACACTACAACAGGGTATGATACATTTTTCCAGTGAACTACATTGACTAAGTATCTCAACAAAAATAGGTGTGCTCTCTGGTTCACCATTTATATCACCTTTTCTATTTTTCTTAAACTTAAGCATATTATAGAATAAGGGGTTAAAACTATCTTAATGTAATGGACAGAGAGGTTTAACATTTTTAACCAGGTCAGTGGGTAGATATAAACTTCTCCAAATTTTTCTAACCCTAGTTAAATAGTGCAACTATTTTTCTTGCTATTATTAAGCTTTTGGCCAAAACTGAAAATAAATCAGAACCTTATATTTTTCTCTAGTTCATATGGGGTTTTATATTTTTCTTAGACAGGTTACACTATTTAGAGTCTGGCAAAATTGGTTTGACTAAATTTGGACGATTTAAACAGAGGTTATGCATTTTCAAAGTTGCTGTCCAATTTAAAAAAGATTTAATTAAGGTTTTCTGGAAAAACCAGTTTGCACCGAGACCCCTAGGGTTAAACTGATTCAACTCTCACAGATCTACCCTCGGACCACTATTCATGTGAGTCTTGGGCTTTACACTTAACCCCCCAGGGTTTTCTTCCTCACACCCGCGGTCCTTCTCCTAAACAGAACAGTCGCCGTAGGAAAGAAAGGACGGCGCGGCTTACCGGCGGCGAGGGAGGTCCAGCGAAGGGTGGGGTCGGCTCGGGGAGGCTCTGGCGGTCACGTCGAGGTACGGCTCGTCGTCGGAGATGGCCGGAATCGCCCGGTCCACGAGCGCAGGCGGATGTGCTCGTCGGCGGCGAGTGTACCGGCCAAACTACGGCGATCTGGTTCAATCCGACGACACGGTGAGCATCACGGGGTCACGCAGCGACTATGTGCACAAGGAATCGAAGAGTGGTGGAGTGGTTTACCCGGTCCACGAACTCCGGCGAGGTTAAGCGCTCCGGCGAGTGCGGACTGGCTTCTCCGGCGAAGGAAACTCCGATTCCTTGCTCGGGGAGTCTCACAGAGGGGTGCACAAGCCTCTCCGATGGCTGGACGGGTCTGGAAATGGCTGGGCGGGTCGGTCTACGGTGGCAGGGGGACTGGGTGGCCGCGGACAGCTGCGCACGGGCCAACGACGGCGAACCAAGCTCCGGCGAGGGTCCGATGGGTGCGGACGGGTATGGTCGAAGCTTGGGAGGGTTTTATAGGCGCGGGCGCGGACCCGGGCGCTGGCTTGCCCGTTTGGCGCGACGCGGGCACGAGGGGCGCGCGCGGGCGTGCTCTGGCGAGCTCAGAGCGCGTCGAACACGTGGCGCGTTGCTTCTGCCCGTGTTCTTCGCTCTGCTGAGCGGCCAAGCGTACGAATCTTGCCATGTCGCCTGTGGAAGATCTCTTCCCTGCACCTAGAGCTACCTAGTTCATGTGAGTTCCAAGGGAGGATACGCCCTAGGTTAGGAGATAGACAGGCGCCAAGTTTGGTTTGTCTCACTGCCCACACCGCGACAAAACCGATGTCAAAGCTTGTCAAACGTCCAAGTCTCGGTTTCAAATTTTTCCAGGGGGTGCCTTAAGTAGTATAGCACATTTTTGGTATAGAACTCAAGTGGTTTTGGCGCCATTTTCAAAGTGAACACGGCTGGTCTTTGAATTAGGGCTAAAATGTGACTTAGAGAAAAAATAGAGAGCTCTAGCTCTCTCTCTCCACTTGGAGATTTGAATTGGGGTTTCTCCAGGGGCCTCTTTGCAATATTTCCCCCTCTCCATTGATGGTTATAATGTTGCTTAGGGTTTGGGTGAAAGTTACACATGCTTTACCCACTTGATCACTCTCTTCCCCCCCCTTACCTAGGTTTTTGGAAGGTAGGGCTTTGGAGAGAGCTAGGGTTCTTCCCCCCTACTGTCCAAGGTAGTAAGTGTGCAAGGATTTAGGGTAAAGTTTCTTATGTCATGGGCAACTTGATTAGCACCTGAGCCCCAAAGTTCTTATGTGCTGCCCTAAGCCTTTATCTTTTGTGATCACAGCTTCTAGTGCCAAAGTGGCTCTAGCCAGGGTAACACCTGGGTGTTACAGCCCTCCCCCCTTAAAGGAATCTCGTCCCGAGATTCAGGTAGAGTTCCTTGGAGGGGTGCTTGAAGGGGTGATGGTGGCGTTTCTCCTTTACACAAGTTTCTCTTGTTAACTGCTCTTCGAATGTCATCCTCTTTGCAACTTCAGAAGGAAGCCCTTCTTAAGTTAAATCCAGAACTTAGACTATCCTTGTTATCTAAGTTTTTCTTACAATTGTATTCAAAGGGCAGGTGGGGGGTGGGGTTTCGGGGTTACGTACCGGCTTCTTTGGGTAGAAAGTCGGGGAAGCGAGAGCGTAGAAAATCCTCCGTCTCCCATGTAGCTTCTTCTGCTGAATGATGACTCCACTGAACCTTATACATTTTGATTGACCTTGCCCGAGTTGATCTTTCCTTCTGATCCAATACCTTGACGGGGTACTCTTGGTAGGACAAGTCTGGTTCTATCTCAATGTCTGGTTCTGGTAGCACTTCAGTGGGTAGACGAACACATTTCCGCAGCTGAGATACATGGAACACATTGTGAACTGCTGACATGTGGGGTGGTAATTCCAATTGGTAGGCTACAGGTCCACAACTTTCCTTGATCTTATAAGGTCCAATGTAGCGAGGGGCCAACTTGCCCTTGATCCCAAATCTCTGGATACCCTTGGTTGGTGATACCTTAAGATAGACATGATCTCCCACCTCAAACTGCAGTGGCTTCCGCCTCTGGTCATGATAACTCTTTTGCCTGGCCTGAGCAGCTTCTAAGTTCTTCCTGATGACTCTAACTCTTTCCTCGGCTTCAATTACCAAATCTGGCCCAAATATTTCCCTTTCTCCTGCTTGAGACCAATTTAGCGGGGTTCTGCATCTTCTCCCATACAAAGCCTCGAAAGGTGCCATTTTCAGACTAGACTGATAGCTGTTATTGTAAGAAAACTCTGCCAAGGACAGACACTTGTCCCAGTCCTTTCCATAGTGTAGTGCACATGCTCTCAACATGTCTTCCAAAACCTGATTTACCCTTTCTGTCTGACCATCTGTTTGAGGGTGATATGCTGAGCTTCGGATTACATGGGTCCCAAGTGATTCCTGTAATTGCTCCCAAAATCGTGCCACAAAAGGTGCTCCTCGGTCAGAGACTATGGTCCTTGGTATCCCATGCAGACGAACTATCTGGTCGATGTAAATTTCCGCATACTTCTCCGTTCGGTGGGTAGTGTGCACTGGCAAGAAATGAGCCGTCTTGGTCAATCTGTCCACAATAACCCATATGGAATCATGGTGCCGGGAGGTATTGGGTAATCCCACTATGAAGTCCATGCAAATGTCTTCCCATTTCCAAGATGGTATGGGAAGGGGTTGCAAAGGGCCTGCTGCTTTCAGATGACTAGCTTTTACCCTCTGACAAGTGTCACATTCTGAAACGTATTTGGCAATTTCCCTCTTCATCCTGGTCCACCAATAAAGAGGCCTGAGATCATGGTACATTTTGTTGCTACCCGGGTGCATGGAGAACTTGGAAAGGTGAGCTTCATCCAATATCTTCCTTCTGAGCTCTGGATTCTTGGGAACAACCAATCGATCTTCGAACCATAAAATTCCCTTGCTGTCCTGACGGAAACACTTGTATTTCTCGGCCTTTTGCTTGATCATATCCTTGATGATCTGAACACCCTTATCCCCAAACTGTGCCTGAGCTATTTGTTCTTGCAATGTGGGCTCCACTGCAATATACCTTAATTCACCGGAAGGAACAACTTCCAGATTCAGCTTGCACAACTCATCACACAAGGTGGTGATTCTTGCATCCATGCTCATGCAATTACATTGGGCCTTTCGGCTCAAAGCATCTGCCACAACATTGGCCTTGCCAGGATGGTAATGCACCTCCAAATCATAGTCCTTGATTAATTCCAACCATCTCCTCTGCCTCATGTTCAGATCTGCCTGAGTGAAAATGTACTTGAGGCTCTTGTGATCAGTGTAAATGTTACAGTGAGCTCCCATCAAGTAGTGTCTCCATATCTTGAGAGCATGAACTACTGCTGCCAACTCCAAATCATGTGTCGGGTAGTTCTGCTCATGAGGTCTGAGGGCTCGGGAAGCATACGCAATGACTCTGTTCTCTTGCATCAACACACAACCCAATCCGGTACCAGAAGCATCACAATAAACCTCAAATGGCTTGGTGTTGTCGGGTTGGGCTAGCACTGGAGCTGTTGTCAAATGTTGCCTCAGGGTGTGAAAAGCATCCTCACATTTTTGGCTCCACACAAATTTGGCTCCCTTCTTCAACAGTTCAGTCATTGGCTTGGCAATTCTAGAGAAATCCGGAATGAATCGTCGGTAATATCCTGCCAATCCCAGAAAACTCCTAATCTGCCTCACTGTAGTCGGGGGTTTCCAGTCCATCACTTCTTGCACCTTCTCGGGATCAACTGATATCCCATCCTGAGAAATTGTGTGACCCAAGAATTTTATTTCTTTCAGCCAGAACTCACACTTGGATAACTTAGCATATAACTGATGGTCGCGAAGTCTCTGAAGCACAACATGCAGATGTTTAGTGTGCTCGGCCTCATTTTTGGAATAAACCAGAATGTCATCAATGAAGACAACCACAAACTTGTCCAGCTCTGGCATGAATACTGAGTTCATCAAATACATGAAATAAGCCGGGGCATTGGTCAGCCCGAAGGACATTACCAAAAACTCATAGAGCCCATATCTGGTAGAGAAAGCCGTCTTGGGAATGTCACTGGCACGGATCTTGATCTGATGGTATCCTGAGCGAAGGTCTATCTTGGAGAATACCTTGGCTCCTACCAACTGATCAAATAGAACATCAATGCGGGGTAACGGGTACTTGTTCTTAATAGTCACCGCATTGAGAGGGCGGTAATCAACACACATCCTCAAACTCTCATCCTTCTTCTTTACGAACAAGGCGGGACATCCCCATGGTGAAGTGCTTGGTCGAATAAATCCCTTGTCCAACAATTCTTGTAGTTGCTTCTTCAATTCTGCTAACTCTGCGGGAGGCATCCTATAAGGTCTCTTGGAGATAGGAGCAGTCCCGGGTTGCAATTCAATGGCGAACTCAATATCTCTGTCAGGTGGCATTCCTGGCAATTCCTCCGGAAAGACATCGGGGTAGTCGCAGACTACTGGGATCTGCCTTACTGAAGACTCTGCCATAACAAGGGCATAAGACTGGGTACCACCCTGGTTGGGTAAATACAAAACAGTCTCGCCATAAACAAGGGAATGAATTTCAATGGCTCTGGCTGCAATATCCAATATTGCCTGATGTTTGGCCAACCAATCAGTTCCCAAGATGATATCCACACTATCCAGCCCCAAAATAAGAAGGTCAGTTTTAATTATCAAACTACCAAACTTTAGAGGTACCTTCATGCTGATTTGGTTAGTGGCAATCCTGCCTCCTGGGGTTGAAATGGTAATAGCCCCGTGGGTGTGGCAAAAAGGCAACTGGCACTTGACACTAAATTTGGCACTGACAAAACTATGCGATGCACCAGAATCAAAAAGAACAGTAGCAGGAAAATTTAAAACTGTAAAGATACCAGTCATGACGGGTGCTCCCTCTGGAATGTCAGCCATTGTAGTGAAGTTCAGCTTGCCCTGCCTCACTTGCACTTTTTGCCTCTTTCCCTGGTTCTGGTTAACATTCTGCCCCTGCCTCTGCTGATTCTTGGGGCAATTCTTGGCATAGTGCCCAGTACTGCCACAAGTGAAACACCGGTTATCATTAGCCTGGCGGTACTGCTGCTGCTGATTGTTCCTCTGAGCTGGGAATTGGGCACGGTTGGGTGCCTGCTGCTGCTGCTGCTGCTGTGGTGGCCTGATCACCCACCTTCCCTGCTGCTGCTAAGGTCCCCTGCTCTGGGAGTCAGACACAATCCTGAAGCGCTGTGGCTGAGACGAGGGTCCTGCCACAGGGGTCTTCCTCTTCTTCTCCGCCTGCCGAGCCACGATGCAGTCTTCCTGGGAGATAGCCATGTTGACCAACTCATTGTAGCTGTTGGCCCTGACGATGTTGAGACGGTCACGGAGCTTGGTGCTGAGCCCCCTCCTGAACCTGTCTCGCTTCTTCTCATCCGTATCTGCATGATATCCGGCATACTGACACAAATCATTGAAGGCCTGGGCATATTGCAACACTGTCCTGCTGCCCTGAGTGAGTGCCAGAAACTCATTGAGCTTCCGGTCCATGATGCCAGCGGGAATATGATGCCCTCTGAAAGCGGCCTTGAACTCCCTCCACTCCACCTCTCTACCATCTGGCTGCATAGCCAGAAAATGGTCCCACCAAGTTCTTGCGGGTCCGCGAAGCTGCTGGGTGGCGAACCTAACCTTGGTGACCTCTGAGCAAGCCCCATGGAGCAATGGGAACTTGGATTCTACCACCCTCAACCACACATCTGCATCTAGTGGGTCCTCCGACCTGGTAAACAATGGTGGCTGGGTGCTGAGAAACTCCTGGTAAGTAGCAGCGACGGGGTGACGCTGATGGTCTCCACCAAAATGCTGAGGTGGCGGCTGACGCTGAGCTAGCTGCCTCAGAATCTCATTCTGCTGGGCCATGAGCTCCTGCAGAGTGGGAGGCGGTGGCGGTGGAGGAACGTGCTCATTCTGACCACGGCGTGCTCTCCCAGCCATCTGAAAAAGTCACATGGTTGCTTAATAACACATCTCCAAGCTTAAGGTTCGAACATGGTAGGGGAGTCAAAATAATTTGATAGATTCCAATAAAACAACGAAAACATGATCCTTCCATCCAAATTTAAATTACCATCAGTCATCCCTAAACATCCAAAAGAGTTTTACTACTGGTTACATCAAGGATCAAAAGACTCAACTCTACCTAGCCTAGTACCCTAAGGGTGCAAAAGCTAAGCTAGCGGCGAGGAGTCCAACTATCACCAACTTCTAGTACTAGTCTGGCATCTATTGAGCGAACGAGGCGACGCTAGACTCGGGGGAAGGTGGTCTCCCTGAGCCAGCGGTGTCTACACTGGAGGCCGACTCGTCTCCTCCCTCGATGTCAACGTCCTCGTCAGCCTCCGCATCATGGATCTCTTGGTGATGCATGTCCAGATGCGCATTAGCCTCTGCTAACTGCTGCTGAGTGTTGAGGAGCTGATCCTCGAGGACCTCGATGGTATTCTCCCTGGTGCCCACTAGCTCCTCCAACTCATGAATCTCGTCAGTCAGCTGCTCCACCTGTAGATCTTTCTCCACCAGCTCCTGTGATAAGTCCACCACGAGCTCCTCCCTGTTATCCAGGGTGATCTTGGTGGCCTCCAGTAATGCCATCAGGTGGGACATGGCCTCCCCACGCATCACTTGCAGACGATACAGAGCATTCATGCATCGTACCGACAAGTGAGCGGTGTGGCCCGGGTAGAGAGCCCAGATGTCCTTGGCATGCTCCACCCGATCCTTCCACATCGGGTCGTCCTCCTTTTCCGCAGGGAACAACCCAATGGGGTGGGTAGCCAGCTCCAAGGGATGGAATCCGCAAAAGGTGGTCAGTCCATGCAGAGCGATAGCCTCAATAGTGTCCTCAGTCCGGTATCCATAGGACTCGGAGTCCAGTGAACGCCAGCCTGGCTGCAAGGGATGAGGCTCCAAGGTCATCCTCACCCGACAGCGAGGTACCCGGTGCTTCTCGAACTGCTGCACCGTGTACTGAGGGGGTGTCGAATATCCTGCCCCCTGAAGCACCTCCCACAAGATGCGGGGAAAACCCTCTCGTGCGAGTCCGTCAGTGTGGGTCAGTGCATCTCCATCCTCGGAGGATCCGTGGGAAGTCATCTGTGCACGGTTAAGCGTAAGTAAAGAAAAAGAATTACAAAAGAACAAAGAAAATAAAACTCAGCCTGCCTCTAACTAAAAGAAAAAAAAAGCACTGGGGCCCTAGTTGGCTGCTGTCTTATTTTTAATCCCTTTCACTTGGTTATTCATTTGCTTAATTAAGAATGCATGCATGCACGTCCTGATCGACCTCACAAGAAAAATAAAAGGAATAGGGAAGAATTCCCAGTCTGTAAAAGTGGCCTGATAGGGCCTAATCACTTAGCCACCTAGCTACCCCTCTATTATCCTAAGGCTTCACGTCCTAGGTCTATCCTGCTCGCCCTACTATCTATCCAACATTGTTTCTATCAAGTTTTACTTTTAGAAAAGGGATGGTATTCATGTTTTATTGATTCCTCTGTGGTGGTACAAGCTTCGATACCAGCTGTGGCGGAACTGCCCGAATTATTCCAATTTAAGTGCCCAAGTCCGACCTTAGAGGCTAGACCACACTTAAATGGGAATAACCCGTCAATCCCTCGGATCTAGTCCGACACGGCCACTGACAGGATCAAGTACCACAGTCTCACTCGATGGTGAGTCACAGAGCAAATACAATAAAGCATAAAACCATGCATGGAAGAGTATTAAATTATTACATCACCATGGTCATTATCGGAGTTTTTCGCAAAAGTAACCATCATTGTTTTGAAGTGCAGCGGAAAAATAAACTAACGACAAATAAATGGAGAGATGGGGAAGCCTGTCCCATCACTCCTCATGATCCTCCTCAGCCGAGGCAGGATCCCACTCGACGGTCCAACCCGGTGGCAGGGTGGATGGCCAAGTCACTCCAGCAACCATGTCCTCCAGAGAACCTGTAAAATTATGCCACAAGCAAGGCTGAGTATACTAATACTCAGCTAGACTTACCCGGTGTGAGGAGTCTATACTCCTCTACCTCTAGACATGCAGCTGTTTGGCTGTGGGGTTTGGTTGCCAAAAGCACTAGCTGAGTTTCTAAATCAAGATTTTAACTTAATCAAAATTAAGTGTGACTCTCTTAAGGCTAAAAGTGTACTATCTATTCATACATAGTAGCAAGCATTATTAGCAATCAACAGTTTGTATCATCTCAACCAGTTCCACTTGTTACTCAATGTAGCAGCATGGATCAAGCAGTCTCATTAGCTGCGAGAAGCAGACGATTCGAATCGAGTTTTTATCCTTGCAAGGTAAACCTAAACACACGACATGCAGGGGCACTCCGTCCCCACACATATCAACCGTCCCCATCGATTCCCTGGCAACAGATCAGGTCTCACCGCCTTGGCGTACAATGCCCCACTGACCCCGACTGGCCGTCGTGCAGTGGCCGCACTTGTACCCACCATAACCGGAATGGGAGACTACATCTCAGGTCGCGTGAGGGGGTATGTCTGCGGGCAGGTTCACTCAGGTACTAGGCTTACCGATTTACCATATTTCTCGGTATATGTTTAGTACGTTCAAACGCTTGACTCACGGTACCACACCTTAATCCTTAATCAACTTTTTATCCCGTGAACAACCAATCCCCATGGATTGTTGCCCACAACCAACATCAATATGATAGGAAAGTAGATACAACCAATTTCCTGACCTCGCGCGAGTGCTAGAAAAATCACTCGACTTCTACCGAGATCCTACTTAATAAAGCAGCTACTCGACTTAGCATACTAGTATTCATCTCAATAGGATTTCTAAGATCATGCAACTAAGGTTTCAAACAATTCCTACACCTAAGTGCACAAACAATCCTACAATCATTAAGTGAAGTAAAATAGCATAAATAACAGGTTATGCATAGAACCGGGGCTTGCCTTCCAAAGCAGTGGCAGGCAGGTCCTCTGGTGCAGGCTCTGGTGCTGGGTCGGGGGCAACCTCCTGGGCAGCTCCTTGCTCCGGCACGAGGACGTACTCTCCGTCAGCAAGATTACAGTCTATCGAAATGCAATGAACATGTATGTCATGATTATGCAAGTTTTAAGAACATTAAGCTACAGTATTTAAATCAAGAATTAACTCAGGGTTTCTTGGCTACGAGGGTCTTCTAGTGGTATACATAGACTTATCACTCTTTTAGGTTTAGGCTTTCTTTTTAAAATAACAAATTGGATTTGTATTGCTTTTATAGATTTTAGTGGACAATTATAAGGGTCTTAGGAGGACATTAAATTCCATTGTTCATTTTCCTCTCTTTGGTGCTCATTTATGAATTCTAGTGGGGTTTGAACTACCAAGGTGAATTAACTATTTTCAATAATTCCACAAAAATTATAGTGGCTTGCCCTTGGTCAATAGGGCCTGCCTTAGGAATATGGGATTCAAAATAAAAAGGCTAGGCTGTCTACAAAAATAACAAAAAGTGGGGCAATTAAGCCACTTTGCACTACAAGTCCTTTATTAAAAAGGATTCTGACCTAATGGTTATTTTTGCTGGCCTCTATCAGTGATAATAAGCTCTTGTACCAAAAATGGCAGAGAGCAACATGAGGGTTAATTAATGATGGATTTTTAAAGTTTGGTGCAAAAAGAGTGATTAGAACTAACTTGTTATTTGAAAAATATCAAACAACAGATTTCAGATTTTTCTTAAGTTCTTATTATCAACACATTAGTTGTCCTAAGGTTTGGGGAGGTTTCACCTTAGGGGTATTTTTGTAGGGTTTTTCTAAGTTATCCCTATTTTCTTCATTTAAAAGGTATCTTGCTTATTTTACACTACAACAGGGTATGATACATTTTTCCAGTGAACTACATTGACTAAGTATCTCAACAAAAATAGGTGTGCTCTCTGGTTCACCATTTATATCACCTTTTCTATTTTTCTTAAACTTAAGCATATTATAGAATAAGGGGTTAAAACTATCTTAATGTAATGGACAGAGAGGTTTAACATTTTTAACCAGGTCAGTGGGTAGATATAAACTTCTCCAAATTTTTCTAACCCTAGTTAAATAGTGCAACTATTTTTCTTGCTATTATTAAGCTTTTGGCCAAAACTGAAAATAAATCAGAACCTTATATTTTTCTCTAGTTCATATGGGGTTTTATATTTTTCTTAGACAGGATACACTATTTAGAGTCTGGCAAAATTGGTTTGACTAAATTTGGACGATTTAAACAGAGGTTATGCATTTTCAAAGTTGCTGTCCAATTTAAAAAAGATTTAATTAAGGTTTTCTGGAAAAACCAGTTTGCACCGAGACCCCTAGGGTTAAACTGATTCAACTCTCACAGATCTACCCTCGGACCACTATTCATGTGAGTCTTGGGCTTTACACTTAACCCCCCAGGGTTTTCTTCCTCACACCCGCGGTCCTTCTCCTAAACAGAACAGTCGCCGTAGGAAAGAAAGGACGGCGCGGCTTACCGGCGGCGAGGGAGGTCCGGCGAAGGGTGGGGTCGGCTCGGGGAGGCTCTGGCGGTCACGTCGAGGTACGGCTCGTCGTCGGAGATGGCCGGAATCGCCCGGTCCACGAGCGCAGGCGGATGTGCTCGTCGGCGGCGAGTGTACCGGCCAAACTACGGCGATCTGGTTCAATCCGACGGCACGGTGAGCATCACGGGGTCACGCAGCGACTATGTGCACAAGGAATCGAAGAGTGGTGGAGTGGTTTACCCGGTCCACGAACTCCGGCGAGGTTAAGCGCTCCGGCGAGTGCGGACTGGCTTCTCCGGCGAAGGAAACTCCGATTCCTTGCTCGGGGAGTCTCACAGAGGGGTGCACAAGCCTCTCCGATGGCTGGACGGGTCTGGAAATGGCTGGGCGGGTCGGTCTACGGTGGCAGGGGGACTGGGTGGCCGCGGACAGCTGCGCACGGGCCAACAACGGCGAACCAAGCTCCGGCGAGGGTCGGATGGGTGCGGACGGGTATGGTCGAAGCTTGGGAGGGTTTTATAGGCGCGGGCGCGGACCCGGGCGCTGGCTTGCCCGTTTGGCGCGACGCGGGCACGAGGGGCGCGCGCGGGCGTGCTCTGGCGAGCTCAGAGCGCGTCGAACACGTGGCGCGTTGCTTCTGCCCGTGTTCTTCGCTCTGCTGAGCGGCCAAGCGTACGAATCTTGCCATGTCGCCTGTGGAAGATCTCTTCCCTGCACCTAGAGCTACCTAGTTCATGTGAGTTCCAAGGGAGGATACGCCCTAGGTTAGGAGATAGACAGGCGCCAAGTTTGGTTTGTCTCACTGCCCACACCGCGACAAAACCGATGTCAAAGCTTGTCAAACGTCCAAGTCTCGGTTTCAAATTTTTCCAGGGGGTGCCTTAAGTAGTATAGCACATTTTTGGTATAGAACTCAAGTGGTTTTGGCGCCATTTTCAAAGTGAACACGGCTGGTCTTTGAATTAGGGCTAAAATGTGACTTAGAGAAAAAATAGAGAGCTCTAGCTCTCTCTCTCCACTTGGAGATTTGAATTGGGGTTTCTCCAGGGGCCTCTTTGCAATATTTCCCCCTCTCCATTGATGGTTATAATGTTGCTTAGGGTTTGGGTGAAAGTTACACATGCTTTACCCACTTGATCACTCTCTTCCCCCCCCTTACCTAGGTTTTTGGAAGGTAGGGCTTTGGAGAGAGCTAGGGTTCTTCCCCCCTACTGTCCAAGGTAGTAAGTGTGCAAGGATTTAGGGTAAAGTTTCTTATGTCATGGGCAACTTGATTAGCACCTGAGCCCCAAAGTTCTTATGTGCTGCCCTAAGCCTTTATCTTTTGTGATCACAGCTTCTAGTGCCAAAGTGGCTCTAGCCAGGGTAACACCTGGGTGTTACAGCGTCTCCCTCTATAAAGCATGCTTCTAGCAAATTTAAACTTTTTGTTTTCTAAGTCATGCTCGGCAATTTTAGCATCTAACTTTGCTATATGATCATTTTGTTGTTTAATTAAAGCCATGTGATCATGAATAACATCAATATTAACATCTCTACATCTAGTGCAAATAGTAGTGTGTTCAACGATAGATGTAGAGGGTTTGCAAGAATTAAATTCAACAATCTTAGCACGCAATATATCATTTTTATCTCTAAGATCGGAAATAGTAACATTGCAAACATCAAGTTCTTTAGCCTTAGCAAGCATTTTTTTCATTTTAATTCCTAAGCTAGCAAGAGAAATGTTCAATTCTTCTATTTTAGCAAGCAACTCAACATTATCATTTGGAATTGAAACATTACAAACATTTGAATCAACCTTAGCTAACAAATTAACATTTTCATTTCTAAGGTTGTCAATGGTCTCATGGCAAGTGCTTAGCTCACTAGATAATTTTTCGCACTTTTCAACTTCTAGAGCATAAGCATTTTTAACCTTAACATGCTTCTTGTTTTCTTTAATAAGAAAGTCCTCTTGGGAATCCAAGAGATCATCCTTTTCATGGATAGCACTAATCAATTCATTTAACTTTTTCTTTTGTTGCATGTTTAAGTTGGCAAAAAGTGTATGCAAATTATCTTCCTCATCACTAGCATTATCATCGCTAGAAGACTCATATCTAGTGGAGGATTTGGATTTAACCTTCTTCTTTTTGCCGTCCTTTGCCATGAGGCACTTGTGGCCGACGTTGGGGAAGAGAAGTCCCTTGGTGACGGCGATGTTGGCGGCGTCCTCGTCGTCGGAGGAGTCGTTAGAGCTTTCGTCGGAGTCCCACTCGCGACAAACATGGGCATCGCCGCGCTTCTTCTTGTAGTACCTCTTCTTCTCCTTTCTTCTCCCCTTATTGTCGTCGCCCCTGTCACTGTCACTAGATATAGGACATTTTGCAATAAAATGACCGGGCTTACCACATTTGTACCACACTTTCTTGGAGCAGGGTTTGTAGTCCTTCCCCCTCCTTTGTTTGAGGATTTGGCGGAAGCTCTTGATGACGAGCGCCATTTCCTCGTTGTCGAGCTTTGAGGCGTCGATTGGTTATCTACTCGGTGTAGTCTCCTCCTTCTTCTCCTCTGTCGCCTTAAATGCGACCGGTTGTGCTTCGGACGTGGAGGGACCGTCAAGCTCGTTGATCTTCCGTGAGCCCTTGATCATAAACTCAAAGCTCACAAAATTCCCGATTACTTCCTCGGGAGTCATTAATGTATATCTAGGATTGCCGCGAATTAATTGTACTTGAGTAGGGTTAAGGAAAATAAGTGATCTTAGAATAACCTTAACCACCTCGTGGTCATCCCATTTCTTGCTCCCGAGGTTGCGCACTTGATTCACCAAGGTTTTGAGCCGGTTGTACCTTGTTGTACTCCTCTCTACTTAGAGAGGCGAGGAGTATGGTTGTAGCTTGGGAGTTGAAGTGCTCGATTTGGGCCACTTCGTCCTCATCATAATCCTCATCCCCTACGGATGGTACCTGTGCTCCAAACTCAACAACATTCCATATACTTTTGTGGAGTGAGGTTAGATGAAATTTCATTAAATCACTCCACCTAGCATAATCTTCACCGTCAAAGGTTGGCGGTTTGCCTAATGGAACAGAAAGTAATGGAGTATGTCTAGAAGTGCGAGGGTAGTGTAAGGAGATCTTACTAAACTTCTTGCGCTCATGGCGCTTAGAAGTAATGGACGGCGCGTCGGAGCCAGAGGTAGATGGCGATGAGGTGTCGGTCTCGTAGTAGACCACCTTCCTCATTTTCTTTTTCTTGTCCCCACTCCGATGCGACTTGTGGGAAGAAGCTTTCTTCTCCTTCCCCTTCCCCTTGTTGCGGGACTCTCCCGATGAAGCCTTCCCATGGCTTGTAGTGGGCTTGTCGCCGGTCTACATCTCCTTCTTGGCGTGTTCTTGAAAGGGAATTAGGCTTACACCTAGTTCCTAAATAATTTTGGTGGTTGAATTGCCCAACACAAATATTGGACTAACTAGTTTGCTCTAGTGCATAAGTTATACAGGTGCAAAAGGTTCACATTTAGCCAATAAAAAGACCAAGTGTTGGATTCAACAAAGGAGCAACAAGGCAACCGAGGGCACCTCTGGCTGGAGGCACCGGACTGTCTGGTGTGCACCGGACATGTCCGGTGCGGCCAGAGGACTTCGACTCAAACTCTTCGCCCTCGGGATTTCTCGGAAGCCGGCGCGCTAAAATTCACCGGACTGTCCGGTGTGCACCGGACATGTCCGGTGCTCCAAGGTAGCGCGGTCTCCGGAACTCGCCAGCCTCGGGTTCGCGCGGCAGCCGCTTCGCTAAAATTCACCGGACTGTCCGGTGTGCACCGGACTGTCCGGTGTGCCAGCGGAGCAACGGCTCCCTGCGGCGCCAACGGCTCCCTGCGGAGCATTTAATGCGCGCGCAGCGCGCGCAGACGTCAGGATCGCCCATACCGGTGCACCGGACATCAAACAGTACATGTCCGGTGTGCACCGGACACCCAGGAGGGCCCAGAAGTCAGAAGCTCCAACGGTCAGAATCCAACGGCAATGGTGACGTGGCAGGGGCACCGGACTGTCCGGTGTGCACCGGACTGTCCGGTGCGCCATCGAACAGAGGTCTCCAGCCAACGGTCAAGTTTGGTGGTTGGGGCTATAAATACCCCAACCACCCCACATTCATTGCCATCCAAGTTTTCCACTTCTCAACTACTACAAGAGCTCTAGCATTCAATTCTAGACACACCAAATAGATCAAGTCCTCTCCAATTTCCACACAACTCCATAGTGACTAGAGAGAGTGATTTGCTTGTGTTCTTTCGAGCTCTTGCGCTTGGATCGCATTCTTTTCTTTCTCACTTGTTCTTGTGATCAATCTCAATTGTAACCAAGGCAAGAGGCACCAATTGTGTGGTGGCCCTTGCGGGGAAGCTTTGCTCCCGTTTGATTGAGAAGAAGAGAAAGCTCACTCGATCCGTGGGATCGTTTGAAAGAGGGAAGGGTTGAAAGAGACCCGGCCTTTGTGGCCTCCTCAACGGGGAGTAGGTTTGCGAGAACCGAACCTCGGTAAAACAAATCCTCGTGTCACACTCTTATTTACTTGCGATTTGTTTTGCGCCCTCTCTCGCGGACTCGTTTCTTTATTACTAACGCTAACCCAACTTGTAGTTGTGATTATTTTTGTAAATTTCAGTTTCGCCCTATTCACCCCCCCTCTAGGCGATTATCAATTGGTATCAGAGCCCGGTGCTTCATTAGAGCCTAACCGCGCGAAGTGATGTCGGGAGATCACACCAAGAGGGAGATGGACACCGGCGATAACAAGCCCACTACAAGCCAAGGGAGCACTTCATCGGAAGAGTCCCGCACCAAGAGAAGAGAGAAGAAGAAGAACTCCTCCAAGCGGAAGGAGAAAAGATCTTCCTCTTCTCACCACAAGGAGAAGAAGGAAAAATCTTCTTCTCACAAGCCGCATCGGAGTGGGGACAAGCACAAGAGGATGAGGAAGGTGGTCTACTACGAGACCGACACTTCATCGACATCTACCTCCGGCTCCGACGCGGCGTCCGTCACTTCTAAACGCCAAGAGCGTAAGAAGTATAGTAAGATCCCCCTACGCTACCCTCGCATTCCTAAACATACACCTTTACTATCCGTCCCATTAGGCAAACCACCAACTTTTAATGGTGAAGATTATGCTATGTGGAGTAATTTGATGCGATTTCATCTAACCTCTCTCCACAAAAGATTATGGGATGTTGTTGAGTATGGTGTACAGGTACCATCCGTAGGGGATGAGGACTATGACACGGACGAAGTAGCCCAAATCGAGCACTTCAACTCTCAAGCCACAACCATCCTCCTTGCCTCTCTAAGCAAGGAGGAATACAACAAAGTACAAGGGTTGAAGAACGCCAAGGAGATTTGGGACCTACTCAAGACGGCGCACGAGGGTGATGAACTCACCAAAATCACCAAGCGGGAAACGATCGAGGGGGAGCTCGGTCGCTTCCGTCTTTGCCAAGGGGAGGAGCCACAAGACATGTACAACCGGCTCAAGACCTTGGTGAACCAAGTGCGCAACCTCGGGAGCGCTAAGTGGGATGACCACGAGGTGGTTAAGGTTATTCTAAGAGCACTTATTTTCCTTAACCCCACACAAGTTCAATTAATTCGTGGCAATCCTAGATATCCACTAATGACCCCCGAGGAAGTTATCGGGAATTTTGTGAGTTTTGAATGCATGATTAAGGGCTCCAAGAAGATCAACGAGCTTGACGAGCCTTCCACATCCGAGGCGCAACCGGTGGCCTTCAAGGCAACGGAGGAGAAGAAGGAGGAGTCTACACCAAGTAGACAACCGATTGACGCCTCCAAGCTCGACAATGAGGAGATGGCCCTAATCATCAAAAGCTTTCGGCAAATCCTCAAGCAACGGAAGGGGAAGGACTACAAATCCCGTTCCAAGAAGGTTTGCTACAAGTGTGGTAAGCCCGGTCACTTTATTGCTAAATGTCCATTATCAAGTGATAGTGACAGGGGCGACGACAAGAAGGGCAAGAGGAAGGAGAAGAAGAAGTACTACAAGAAGAAGGGCGGCGATGCCCATGTTTGTCGGGAGTGGGACTCCGACGAAAGCTCTAGCGACTCCTCCGACGACGAGGACGCCGCCAACATCGCCGTCACCAAGGGCCTCCTCTTCCCAAACGTCGGCCACAAGTGCCTCATGGCCAAGGACGGCAAAAAGAAGGTAAAATCAAAGTCCTCCACTAAATATGAAACATCTAGTGATGAGGATGATGATAAAAATGAGGAGGATAATTTGCGTATTCTTTTTGCCAACCTTAACATGGAACAAAAAGAAAAATTAAATGAGCTAATTAGTGCCATCCATGAAAAGGATGATCTCTTGGACTCCCAAGAGGACTTCCTAATCAAGGAAAACAAGAAACATGTTAAGGTTAAAAATGCTTATGCTCTAGAAGTTGAAAAATGTAACAAATTATCTAGTGAGCTAAGCACATGCCATGACACTATTGCCAACCTTAGAGGTGAAAATGTTAAATTAATTGCTAAGGTTGATTCTCATGTTTGCATTGATCCTAGAAATAATAATGTTGATTTGCTTGCTAGGATTGATGAGTTGAATGTTTCCATTGCTAGCCTTAGAAATGAAAATGAGAAATTAATTGCTAAGGCTAAGGATTTTGATGTTTGCAATACTACCATTTCCGACCTTAGAACTAAAAATGATATGTTGCATGCTAAGGTTGTTGAACTTAAATCTTGCAAACCCTCTACATCAAATGTTGAGCATGTTTCCATTTGTACTAGATGTAGAGATATTAATGTTGATGCTATCCATGATCACCTAGCCTTAATTAAAAAACAAAATGATCACATAGCACAACTTAATGCTAAAATTAGAGAGCATGACTTAGAAAATGAAAAATTTAAATTGGCTAGAAGCATGCTCTATAATGGGAGACGCCCTGGCATTAAAGATGGCATTGGCTTCCAAAGGGGAGACAATGTCAAAATTAATGCCCCTCCAAAGAACTTATCTAACTTTGTTAAGGGCAAGGCTCCCATGCCTCAGGATAACGAGGGTTACATTTTGTACCCTGCCGGCTATCCTGAGAGCAAGATTAAGAAAATTCATTCTAGGAAGTCTCACTCTGGCCCTAATCATGCTTTTATGTATAAGGGTGAGACATCTAGATCTAGGCAACCAACCCATGCCAAGTTGCCTAGAAAGAAAACTACTAGTGCATCAAATGATCATGCCATTTCATTTAAAACTTTTGATGCATCTTATGTTTTGACTAGCAAATCCGGCAAGGTAGTTGCCAAAATTGTTGGGGGCAAACACAAGGGCTCCAAGACTTGTGTTTGGGTACCCAAAGTTCTTGTATCTAATGCCAAAGGACCCAAAACCGTTTGGGTACCTAAAACAAAGAACTAAACTTGTTTTGTAGGTTTATGCATCCGGGGGCTCAAGTTGGATACTCGACAGCGGGTGCACGAACCACATGACAGGGGAGAAAAGAATGTTCTCCTCATATGAGAAAAACCAAGATCCCCAACGAGCTATCACATTCGGGGATGGAAATCAAGGTTTGGTCAAAGGTTTGGGTAAAATTGCTATTTCTCCTGACCATACTATTTCCAATGTTTTTCTTGTAGATTCTCTAGATTACAATTTGCTTTCCGTATCCCAATTATGTCAAATGGGCTACAACTGTCTTTTCACTGATATAGGTGTTACTGTCTTTAGAAGAAGTGATGATTCAGTAGCATTTAAGGGAGTGTTAGAGGGTCAGCTATACTTAGTAGATTTTAATAGAGCTGAACTCGACACTTGCTTGATTGCTAAGACTAACTTGGGTTGGCTCTGGCACCGCCGACTAGCCCATGTTGGAATGAAGAATCTTCACAAGCTTTTAAAGGGAGAACACATTTTGGGACTAACCGATGTTCATTTTGAGAAAGACAGGATTTGTAGCGCATGCCAAGCCGGGAAGCAAGTTGGCATACATCATCCACACAAAAACATCATGACTACCGACAGGCCACTGGAGCTTCTACACATGGATTTATTCGGCCCGATCGCTTACATAAGCATCGGCGGTAGTAAGTATTGTCTTGTAATTGTGGATGACTATTCTCGCTTCACTTGGGTATTCTTTTTGCAGGAAAAATCACAAACCCAAGAGACCTTAAAAGGATTCTTGAGACGAGCTCAAAATGAGTTCGGCTTAAGGATCAAGAAAATTAGAAGCGACAATGGGACGGAGTTCAAGAACGCTCAAATTGAAGGTTTCCTTGAGGAGGAGGGCATCAAGCATGAGTTCTCTTCTCCCTACACTCCACAACAAAATGGTGTAGTGGAGAGGAAGAATCGAACTCTATTGGACATGGCAAGAACCATGCTTGATGAGTACAAGACACCGGATCGGTTTTGGGCCGAGGCGGTCAACACCGCCTGCTACGCCATCAACCGGTTATATCTTCATCGAATCCTCAAGAAGACATCTTATGAACTCCTAACCGGTAAAAAGCCCAATATTTCATATTTTAGAGTTTTTGGTAGCAAATGTTTTATTCTTGTCAAAAGAGGTAGAAAATCTAAATTTGCTCCCAAAACTGTAGAAGGCTTTTTACTAGGATATGACTCAAACACAAGGGCATATAGAGTCTTTAACAAGTCCTCAGGACTTGTTGAAGTTTCTTGTGACGTTGTGTTTGATGAGACTAACGGCTCTCAAGTAGAGCAAGTTGATCTTGATGAAACAGGTGAAGAACAGGCTCCATGCATAGCGCTAAGGAACATGTCCATTGGGGATGTGTGTCCTAAGGAATCCGAAGAGCCTTCAAATGCACAAGATCAACCATCCTCCTCCATGCAAGCATCTCCACCGACTCAAGTTGAGGATGAGGCTCAAGATGTTGAACAAGAAGATCAAGAAAACGAGTCACCTCAAAATGACGGCATCAATCAAGGGGGAGATGCAAATGATGAAGACAAGGAGGATGAACAACCAAGGCCGCCACACCCAAGAGTCCACCAAGCAATCCAACGAGATCACCCCGTCGACACCATCCTCGGCGATATTCATAAGGGGGTAACTACTCGATCTCGTGTTGCTCATTTTTGTGAACATTACTCCTTTGTTTCCTCTATTGAGCCACACAGGGTAGAGGAAGCTCTTCAAGATTCGGATTGGGTGATGGCGATGCAAGAGGAGCTCAACAATTTCATGAGGAATGAGGTATGGCACTTAGTTCCACGTCCTAACCAAAATGTTGTAGGAACCAAGTGGGTCTTCCGCAACAAGCAAGACGAGCATGGTGTGGTGACAAGGAACAAAGCTCGACTCGTGGCCAAGGGGTATTCACAAGTCGAAGGTTTGGATTTTGGTGAAACCTATGCACCCGTAGCTAGGCTTGAGTCAATTCGCATATTATTAGCCTATGCTACTTACCATGGCTTCAAGCTTTACCAAATGGACGTGAAGAGTGCCTTCCTCAATGGACCAATCAAGGAAGAGGTCTATGTTGAGCAACCTCCCGGCTTTGAAGACAGTGAGTATCCTAATCATGTTTATAGGCTCTCTAAGGCGCTTTATGGGCTCAAGCAAGCCCCAAGAGCATGGTATGAATGCCTTAGAGATTTTCTTATTGCAAATGGCTTCAAAGTCGGCAAGGCCGATCCTACTTTATTTACTAAAACTCTTGACAATGATTTGTTTGTATGCCAAATTTATGTTGATGATATCATATTTGGGTCTACTAACAAATCTACATGTGAAGAATTTAGTAGGATCATGACACAAAAATTCGAGATGTCAATGATGGGGGAGTTGAAGTATTTCCTAGGATTCCAAGTCAAGCAACTCCAAGAAGGCACCTTCATAAGCCAAACAAAGTATACTCAAGACATTCTAAGCAAGTTTGGAATGAAGGATGCCAAGCCCATCAAGACACCCATGGGAACAAATGGGCATCTCGACCTCGACAAGGGAGGTAAGTCCGTGGATCAAAAGGTATACCGGTCGATGATTGGTTCATTGCTTTATTTATGTGCATCTCGACCGGACATTATGCTTTCTGTTTGCATGTGTGCAAGATTCCAAGCCGACCCTAATGAATCACACCTTACGGCCGTGAAACGAATCTTGAGATATTTGGCTTTTACTCCTAAGTTTGGGCTTTGGTACCCTCGGGGATCCACTTTTGATTTGATTGGGTATTCGGATGCCGATTGGGCGGGGTGTAGAATTAATAGGAAGAGCACATCGGGGACTTGCCAGTTCTTGGGAAGATCCTTGGTGTCTTGGGCTTCAAAGAAGCAAAATTCGGTCGCTCTTTCTACCGCCGAAGCCGAGTACATTACCGCAGGTCATTGTTGCGCGCAATTGCTTTGGATGAGGCAAACCCTGCGGGACTACGGTTACAAATTAACCAAAGTCCCTTTGCTATGTGATAATGAGAGTGCAATCAAAATGGCTGACAATCCTGTCGAGCATAGCCGCACTAAACACATAGCCATTCGGTATCATTTTCTTCGGGATCACCAACAAAAGGGGGATATCGAGATTTCATACATTAATACTAAAGATCAATTAGCCGATATCTTCACCAAGCCACTTGATGAACAATCTTTTACCCGACTTAGGCATGAGCTCAATATTCTTGATTCCAGGAACTTCTTTTGCTAGTCTTGCACACATAGCTCATAGATATACCTTTGATCATGTCTCTTTTATATATGCTATGACTAATGTGTTTTCAAGTGTATTTCAAACCAAGTCATAGGTATATTGAAAGGGAATTGGAGTCTTCGGCAAAGACAAGGCTTCCACTCCACTCTACTACTCATTCTTCGCCGTCGCTCCACATCATCTCTCCAACCTTGGTATAATCCTCACTCATTCATTTCATGACCAAAGGGGGAGAAAGTACTTCATTGGGCTCTAATGATTCCGTTTTTGGCGATTCATGCCAAAGGGGGAGAAAATATGAGCCCCAAAGCAAAAGGACCTCACCACCACCTAATTTTATAAATTTGATGATTTTAAATTGAAAATTTCAAAATTGGTATCTCTTTGTGTTCAAAAGGGGGAGCAACTAGTGTTTTCAAAATTGATATCTTAAAACCCTCTTGAACACTAAGAGGAGACTTTATTTGAGGGGGAGTTTTGTTTAGTCAAAGGAAAAGCATTTGAACAAAGGAAGAAAATCTCAAAACTTGAAAATGCTTTGCAATATCTTATTCATTTACCTTTGACTATCTTGCAAAATGACTTTGAAAAGAATTTTCAAAAAGAGTTTGCAAAAACAAAACTTATGGTGCAAATGTGGTCCAATATGTCAAAAACAAAGAAAACAATCCATGCGCATCATATAAGTATATATTGGCTCAATTCCAAGCAACCTTTGCACTTACTTTATGTAAACTAGTTCAATTATGCACTTCCATATTTGCTTTGGTTTGTGTTGGCATCAATCACCAAAAAGGGGGAGATTGAAAGGGAATTAGGCTTACACCTAGTTCCTAAATAATTTTGGTGGTTGAATTGCCCAACACAAATATTGGACTAACTAGTTTGCTCTAGTGCATAAGTTATACAGGTGCAAAAGGTTCACATTTAGCCAATAAAAAGACCAAGTGTTGGATTCAACAAAGGAGCAACAAGGCAACCGAGGGCACCTCTGGCTGGAGGCACCGGACTGTCTGGTGTGCACCGGACATGTCCGGTGCGGCCAGAGGACTTCGACTCAAACTCTTCGCCCTCGGGATTTCTCGGAAGCCGGCGCGCTAAAATTCACCGGACTGTCCGGTGTGCACCGGACATGTCCGGTGCTCCAAGGTAGCGCGGTCTCCGGAACTCGCCAGCCTCGGGTTCGCGCGGCAGCCGCTCCGCTAAAATTCACCGGACTGTCCGGTGTGCACCGGACTGTCCGGTGTGCCAGCGGAGCAACGGCTCCCTGCGGCGCCAACGGCTCCCTACGGAGCATTTAATGCGCGCGCAGCGCACGCAGACGTCAGGATCGCCCATACCGGTGCACCGGACATCAAACAGTACATGTCCGGTGTGCACCGGACACCCAGGAGGGCCCAGAAGTCAGAAGCTCCAACGGTCAGAATCCAACGGCAATGGTGACGTGGCAGGGGCACCGGACTGTCCGGTGTGCACCGGACTGTCCGGTGCGCCATCGAACAGAGGTCTCCAGCCAACGGTCAAGTTTGGTGGTTGGGGCTATAAATACCCCAACCACCCCACATTCATTGCCATCCAAGTTTTCCACTTCTCAACTACTACAAGAGCTCTAGCATTCAATTCTAGACACACCAAATAGATCAAGTCCTCTCCAATTTCCACACAACTCCATAGTGACTAGAGAGAGTGATTTGCTTGTGTTCTTTCGAGCTCTTGCGCTTGGATCGCATTCTTTTCTTTCTCACTTGTTCTTGTGATCAATCTCAATTGTAACCAAGGCAAGAGGCACCAATTGTGTGGTGGCCCTTGCGGGGAAGCTTTGCTCCCGTTTGATTGAGAAGAAGAGAAAGCTCACTCGATTCGTGGGATCGTTTGAAAGAGGGAAGGGTTGAAAGAGACCCGGCCTTTGTGGCCTCCTCAACGGGGAGTAGGTTTGCGAGAACCGAACCTCGGTAAAACAAATCCTCGTGTCACACTCTTATTTACTTGCGATTTGTTTTGCGCCCTCTCTCGCGGACTCGTTTCTTTATTACTAACGCTAACCCAACTTGTAGTTGTGATTATTTTTGTAAATTTCAGTTTCGCCCTATTCACCCCCCCTCTAGGCGATTATCAGTTCTCCCGACATCACTTCGAGCGGTTAGGCTCTAATGAAGCACCGGGCTTTTATACCAATTGAAAGTCGCCTAGAGGGGGGTGAATAGGGCGAAACTGAAATTTACAAAGTTAATCAAAACTACAAGCCGGGTTAGCGTTAGAAATATAATTGAGTCCGCGAGAGAGGATGCAAAACAAATCACAAGCGAATAAAGAGTGAGACACGCGGATTTGTTTTACCGAGGTTCGGTTCTCACAAACCTACTCCCCGTTGAGGAGGCCATAAAGGCCGGGTCTTTTTCAACCCCTTTCTGTGGGGGATGGATATCCCCTGGGTCCAAATGAGACGTATTATCTACATGGGCCAACAGACCGACTCGGGCCCAAGGCCAATGGGCTAAACAAACTTGGCGCACAAAACAAGGACTCTATTGTAATCTAAACCGTCTAGGAGATATATAAGGAAACTGACTTGTAACCCAAGCCACGCCGGATTATATAAGGCGAGCTAGGGATCCCTCCCAAGGCAGATTTTAGAGGGATCTGATCTCATACACACCCCCCGCTCTCTCATCAAACACCCAAACCCTAGCCCTCATTGTAACCTCTAGATATCAAAGCAATACAACCCGCTGCAAACAGGATGTAGGGTATTACGCATCCCGCGGCCCGAACCTGTATAAATCTTGTGTTTTGTCGTGCCTCGAAGCGAACCATCGAACTACAGTTGATGTTGCTAACTCACAAAAGCATCACGTGGTACACCCCGTGGTGCACTGTCGATCTAAAACTTCGACAGCTGTCGCCCACCGTGGGGCAGGCGACACCGACATTAGCTAGCTCCATGGCCATCAACTCTGCCAACATCATCAACATTAGGAGATTAAAAAATTAGGGTTTCAGTCCCTGTTGATATCACCATCGCCGACGATGTTCATCGCATCGCCGCCATCCGCGCGTGTTCTACATATTTGCTGCTACTCCCGAGGCAGCGGGATACATCTGTTCTTCCTGGCGCTTGGGTTTGACGCCTATCCTGCAGAAAAGATCCATCTGCTCCTGTCCTCCTGTTAAATGCCGATCTGAAGTCCTTCTTGGAAGTGCTGCCATAGTCCGAGTCGTTTCTTTACTCAAAGAAAAATACCAGAGATAAAGAAGAAGCAGCATGTCTTCCGCATCGGACTTGGATCAAACCAGCCGTCACTCAGATCTGGTCCAAATTACTCGGCAACATACAGAGCTAAGTTTCTCTAATATCTATTTTGTGCATTTATTTAATTACTAGGTATATGCCCGTGCGTTGCTACGGAATCAATATGATAAAATCCATAGATATGTAAAAACACTAATTGTTATTCTATATTCTTGCTAGCATCACTCATATTGGATGTTTACATACTTAGAAGATATAACAAAGTGTCCGTTCATTGCTATAGAGATGAGTGTGAATGTGGTTTCAAGGAAACAATCATACAATGCAATACTTAAATAGAAAATAACAATTAAAAATCTACACCAAAACATAATGTAAAGATAAATAATGTATGAAACACGCCATCATGGAATAACATCTTTACTCTTTGACTCTTTGTTGATGGTTCCAAGTGCAGAAGTAGAACCTACTGAAAAATTTAAACACGTAAATACAAGAAATATGTAAATAAGGTAATGTAAAGTAATTTTGAGAATAAGAAATAGGCACATGAAGAACAAGATTGTACGTACAATTCAACTTATCTACAATTCAACTTATCGTCTAGTTCCAAGCTAAAAGTGCAGATGTCATCTTATGTTTACACTTGCACAGAGGTGGGAGGAGCTGCAGTGCTTCATCTCACCTTACACACCAGAATAAGACATACCAGAAGAAATAATAACCACCGGGCAAGCAATTAATTAAGTAGAACACTGAGTCATCATCTTCATTCATTCGCTTTCTAAGAATAGGCTTCAAGAATTTGTTCTAGGATTATAACGGATGTTTTCATGAATTCATACGATCAATGGAACCAGTTGCTGTTAAACCAGTGCTTATAACAAATAGCAGAACCAATAGAATTAGCCAGCTTGAGGGAAGAATCATTGCAAAAAAATATAGTCTAAGTATTTCTTGACAATATTCAGATGATTTTATCATACCCAAATATGAGAAAAAGAACTTCCAGATGACACTCCCATTGCGCCTGCAAGTCACAATCTGCAATGCATGGATTTTGATACTATGATATGCACATAAGTAGATGAATACTACTGCAAGTATTGACTTAAAATATCCAGATTTAGTAGATGAATTTGTTTTAGATGACACTTCCATTGCACCTGCAAGAACTTGCAATTCATGGATTTTTATACTACGATCTGCACATAAGCAGATGAGCCAAAGTATGTGTTTTCTGTGCTCGATTTACCAGTTTAATTGCCTCCAGTAGCATCTTCCTGAGCTAGGACATAAAATAGTTCGCATGTTTTAAACACGGTAATTGGCACTAAGATATAGTCATCTTCAGAGAGAAATGAGCTTTTGTCTCGAAGCAATTCAGCACGAAATATTTACTTCTAACATGGAAAATGCTACGCAATGCTAGAACGGAGAGCAGGGATATTGGCATCTCACCGATGCTGTTGGTTCCACCAGTGACCAGAACCAGCTTCCCCTAAGGCATGATACACTTGATCCACCTACAAAGAGCAAGATTACAGGAAGTGAAAAAACATGGTAATCATGTTTAGCTCAAGAAATCTGTGGTTAATCACCATTCATGATTTATGAGGACATGCATTTCCTTACTGCCCATGAGCTGCAAGCAAAAGCATTATTTTCCCCAAAAAACATACAGCCTATTCCTGTAGACTCTTTATTGCTGTGCTCAAAACCTTGGAATAGCAATACATTCTTCTCAATATATACTTGCAAAATCTGTAACATCTGCAAGAAGATAGAAACTATCATATTACTACCTATAATCTAATGATAGCATGATGATCCCAGAAAATGCAGTAAAGGGAGAATGGCATGTGCTCATACAAAAGAAACTGAAAAAATGGCAACAGGAAATTAGGAACAATATGCAGGCATAATCATGGCATCACACACAAGATATCACAAGCAGATCCGGGTTATAAATCAAAACCTACTCATATCGTCCTGAAATTCATGTCTCAAACTGATCAGGCATTCAAGTGTTGCATACAGTGAAAAACTGAAGAGTGGAGGGTTATGCAGTATAATGATCTTTAGTTATCATATATTCATGAAGGTACAATACCCGCAATAGCAAGAGCTGCTCTTAAGTTTGCCTATGTCTTCGTGCGATGATTTTGGCGTGTGACGCTTTCTGTTCTTGAATTTGAGCCCCGTTTCATATTCTCACTCTCTGTCTGAAGAACGCCAGCAGACTCGTCCAATTTCATTCACGATTCATCCAACGAATATGAAATAATCAGCGAGCAAGGCAACAATAGCAACTAACCACTCTGTTTTCAGATCTGAGTTTCAATAAAGAAGGCGAGAGGCGAAGACCTGCATAGGAGTGCATGTATTCATTTTTTTTTCAATGTAATTGTAATGTACTATTATTGCCTAAAAAATTGTAATGTACTATTGTACTAATTAAATCCTTGGTATGAAAATCACGCTCTTGTTGATGTCTTGGTGATAAGGACCGTGGTAGAAACGTGGAAAATACCTTACCGAATAAATATGATGCCAGCACGTTGAACGACTGAGATGGCCCGTTGAAATCGAACCCAGACCTTCCGGGCATCGTCGTTTCAGCAACGAAGTATGACTGATGAGAGTTCACAACAGAAGACACTATCATTCAATGAACCTCATAGTATTATCATATTCTAATGGGTTCCATTTCCACACATGCACAAATTTCTTTAACCAATGGTTGAAAAGCGACCACATATCAGAACAATTACCTCCACTTCTCTGATCTTGTACTCTGCCTCGCGCTTCAGTACGCGAAACGGAACTGTCTCGAGATCAGGCACTGCAAAAAAAGTACATGAATCTAACTCAGAAATCGTGGCCTAAAATCCTGAGGATTCTACGATTTGGGGGTACAAGCTGCTGCCATTCATTTATTACCGACCGGACATGAGGGCCTCCTCGAGGGTGCGGGGCTCGAAGCGGCCGAACGGGAAGGCATACTTGGCGGCCTCATCGGCGAGCTCAGCGAGGCAGAGAGCGCATGCGAGGCCAAGGCTCCGCTCCGCTCACACGGGTGCCCGCGGCCACGACGACCGTCCACGGCGAGCGGACATCTCGGGGAGGCTGGCCTGGGGCTCGAAGCGGCCGTGGGGAAGTGGAGCACAGCGGCGACGACACCATTTGATTTCCTCGCAGCTGGATCATGGACTGGGAGCTCGAGGCCTCCTGCACGAGCAGCGACGGCGGGATTCAGAGTCAACCGCAAAAACCCCAAACCCTAACAAATCTTCGCACGGTGCCTTTCACCGCCCCCATGGGTGGGGGAGGGGACAAGTCGCAGGGGCAGGGGCGTGCTCTTGCAGCTGAACTCTACCTCGCGGGGATGGTACTGGTACTTACTGTGCACGGTGGCGATGGGGTCCATGGGCCGACACGACAGCAATGGTAGGTACATCGTTAGCGCCTGGTTCTGCTCCCGCTCTCGCGCAGCGAGGCGGCGGCGACGCTTGCTGTTGGAGAGGAGGCGGTGGACCGGTTGAGATAATGGCGACGACGAGATTTGCAGGGGCGGGGGAGGCAAGATTCACGGAGACAAGGGCAGGCGAGACTCGAGGTAGGGGGAGGCATCGCGGCTGATGAGGAGGCGCGACCTCCATTGATGCGATGCGAGATTTCAGGGCGGGGCGGGGCGGGGCGGAGGGGCGCGGACGCGCGTGGCAGAACCGTGCACCACCCACCCACTACGCCTACAATAGCCTCTTAATGAGCAGTAGAGATTATTGTCTTTTCAAAAAATCTGTTTCCTACATCTTCTCTTGTTTAGTCCCGTAGAAGAGATACATGGGACAATTTTACAAAATACTTCGGTTGATTAAATATATATTCTGTATATTTTGCATCATGCTACATAATATTCGCATTGTCTATTTTGTAGTCCGCTGGAGGGTTTTATATTTCTACCAGCCCGAAATTCAAGGGCTGCATTAACTCCCAAACGCTCGGACGTCCTCGCCGACTAAACGTCCTCGCCGACTAATTCATCAACTCGGGGGGCTGTTCGCTCAACTTCTAGTCTCCGGGCTACTGATATGCTGAATTATTTCTGAATCATCTAGCCATTGGATTCCAATTATATTATTTCTGAAGTATTCGAGTTATTGGATCAATCAGATTATTCATGGATCACTCGGATTGTCTATATTATTTCTAGATCACTCGGGATTTCGGATCATTTCTGGATTATTTATACTGGATCATTATTCCTGGATCATTCATATTACTTCGTCATCATTATTTTTGGGTCAGTTATACGGATCAATCGGATTATTCATGGATCACTCGGATTATCTATATTATTTCTAGATCACTCGGGATGTCAGATCACTCAGCTTATTTCTAGATCAATTGAATTATTTTGGGATTACTCGGGCATTGGATCACTCGTATTGTCTTTGGATCACCCGACTACGGATATATTCATATTATTTTTGGATTACCCAAAACTCCAGATCACTCAGCTTATTTCTAGATCATCGACATTACTCGAATCACCTCTGAATTACTCACATTGTTTCAGATCATTCATATTAATTTCAGGATCATTATTTATAGATTATTCCTGTTATTTCAGGATCACTGAGGGTTTCATATTACTCAAATTATTTCTAGACATTCAAACTGTGCATTACGTACCTCGGCGTACTCAGATCATCTCTGCATCCTTATGTAACTGGCGTCATGAACCCTATATGACCACGGTTAAAACGAGGCAATCGGTCTGGCCCGCCGGTGCTACATGCCTCACTTGACTCATGGGGTGAACTCAGGCCCTACCTCGTGAGGCAATCGGCTTGAGTCGTGTCGCTGACTCAAGTTTGGTGCTACATGCCCACGCAAAATCTCGACAGGGTAACTCTAGACCCTTCATACATGCAGTCGGCCTGGCCCGCCGACGCTACATGCATGTCGCTTACTCAGTGAAGGGTGCCTCTCTCTCCTTTCCCACGGGTGTTACCTGCCCTCACGTCCTCATAAATTCACGTTCTCAAGGTGCAGACTCAGATGTCGGATTTCCATAGCAGCCGACTCGCGGGCTATCCTAAGACATCCTCGTTAGCTCGAGGGCTGGGTCGTCGCCCGCCCTGCCGACTCGCTACTTCGACAGCTCAAGGGCTGGGTCGTCGCCCGCCTCGCCGACTCGCTACTTCGACAGCTCGAGGGCTGGGCCGTTGTCCGCCTCGCCGACCCACTACTTCGACAGCTCGAGGGCTGGGTCGTCGCCCGCCTCGCCGACTCGCTACTTCGACAGCTCGGGGGCTGGGTCGTCGCCCGCCTCGCCGACTCGCTACTTCGACAGCTCGAGGGTTGGGTCGTTGTCCGCCTCGCCGACCCGCTACTTCGACAGCTCGAGGGCTGGGTCGTCGCCCGCCTCGCCGACTCGTTACTTCGACAGCTCGGGGGCTAGGTCGTCGCCCGCCTCGCCGACTCGCTACTTCGACAGCTCGAGGGCTGGGCCGTTGTCCGCCTCGCCGACTCGCTACTTCGACAGCTCGAGGGCTGGGTCGTCGTCCGCCTCGCCGACTCGCTACTTCGACAGCTCGAGGGCTGGGTCATCGCCCGCCTCGCCGACTCGCTACTTCGACAGCTCGAGGGCTGGGTCGTCGCCCGCCTCGTCGACTCGCTACTTCGACAGCTCGGGGGCTGGGTCGTCGCCCGCCTCGCCGACTCGCTACTTCGACAGCTCGAGGGCTGGGTCGTTGTCCGCCTCGCCGACTTGCTACTTCGACAGCTCGAGGGCTGGGCCGTTGTCCGCCTCGCCGACTCGCTACTTCGACAGCTCGAGGGCTGGGTCGTCGCCAGCCTCGCCGAGTCCCTACTTCGACAGCTCGAGGGCTGGGTCGTTGTCCACCTCGCCGACTCGCTACTTCGACAGCTCGAGGGCTGGGTCGTTGTCCGCCTCGCCGACTTGCTACTTCGACAGCTCGAGGGCTGGGTCGTCGCCCGCCTCGCCGACTCGCTACTTCGACAGCTCGAGGGCTGGGTCGTTGCCCGCCTCGCCGAGTCACTACTTCGACAGCTCGAGGGCTAGGCCATTGCTTGCCTCGTCGACTCACTACTTCACCAGCTCGAAGGCTAGGCCATCGCCCGCCTCGCCGACACGCTGCTTCGCCGGTTTGGGAGCTGGGCCATCGCCTCCCTCGCCGACTCGCTACTTTGCCGACTCGAGGGCTGGGCTATCGCCCGCCTCGTCGATTCGCTGCTTCGTCAACTCCGAGAGGCCACGCCACCGCCTCATCAGCTCAGGGTTGCGTTACGACACACCTCGCCGACCACTTCGTCAGCTCGGGTGCTGCTTTCCACCTCACCAAGACCACTCAAAGGAGTAAGTTGCTTGATCCTCGAATGGAGGATACCATCAGAAAAACTTTTGAAGACTACAAGGAAAAATCTTCAGAAAGCAGAATTTGGATCTTCAAGCTGATTGTTTCTCAAGTCAACTTGAAGCTCGAGGGCTTGTGGGGGATGGATATCCCCTGGGTCCAAATGAGACGTATTATCTACATGGGCCAACAGACCGACTCGGGCCCAAGGCCAATGGGCTAAACAAACTTGGCACACAAAACAAGGACTCTATTGTAATCTAAACCGTCTAGGAGATATATAAGGAAACTGACTTGTAACCCAAGCCACGCCGGATTATATAAGGCGAGCTAGGGATCCCTCCCAAGGCAGATTTTAGAGGGATCTGATCTCATACACGCCCCCGCTCTCTCATCAAACACCCAAACCCTAGCCCTCATTGTAACCTCTAGATATCAAAGCAATACAACCCGCTGCAAACAGGATGTAGGGTATTACGCATCCCGCGGCCCGAACCTGTATAAATCTTGTGTTTTGTCGTGCCTCGAAGCGAACCATCGAACTATAGTTGATGTTGCCAACTCACAAAAGCATCAGGTGGTACACCCCATGGTGCACTGTCGATCTAAAACTTCGACACTTTCCTCTCTCAAACGGTCCCTCGGACCGAGTGAGCTTTCTCTTCTCAAATCAACCGGGAACAAAACTTCCCCGCAAGGACCACCACACAATTGGTGTCTCTTGCCTCGATTACAAGTGAGTATTGATCTCAAGAAAGAATGAGAAAGAAGAAAGCAATCCAAGCGCAAGAGCAAAAAAGAACACGACAAATCACTCTCACTAGTCACTAAAGCTTTTGTGGAATTGGGAGAGGATTTGATCACTTGCGTGTGTCTTGTATTGAATGCCTAGCTCTTGTAAGTGGTTGGAAGTGTGAAAACTTGGATATCTTGAATGTGAGGTGGTTGGGGGTATTTATAACCCCAACCACCAAACTAGCCGTTTGGTGGAGGATGTCTGTCGCATGGTGCACCGGACAGTCCGGTGCGCCAACCACGTCATCAGGCCGTTGGGTTCCGACCGTTGGAGCTCTGACTACTGGGCCCGCCTGGATGTCCGGTGGCGCACCGGACATGTACTGTAGAGTGTCCGGTGCGCCACTTCGCGCGTGCCTGACTTCTGCACGCTCTGGCGCGCATTAATTTCTTCTGCAGGTGACCATTGGCGCGAAGTAGTCGTTGCTCCGCTGGCTCACCGGACAGTCCGGTGTACACCGGACATGTCCGGTGAATTATAGCGGAGCGGATTCCCGAAGCTGGCGAGTTCAGAGTCGCTCTTCCTTGGAGCACCGGACAGTCCGGTGAATTATAGCGGAGCGCCTCTGAGTTTTCTCGAAGGTGAGGAGTTCAACGTGAAGTCCCCTGGTGCACCGGACACTGTCCGGTGGCACACCGGACAGTCCGGTGCGCCAGACCAGGGCACACTTCGGTTGTCCCTTGCTCCCTTTGTTGAACCCAATTCTTGGTCTTTTTATTGGCTAAGTGTGAACCTTTGGCACCTGTATAACTTATACACTAGAGCAAACTAGTTAGTCCAATTTATTTGTGTTGGGCAATTCAACCACCAAAATCATTTAGGAAATAGGTGTAAGCCTAATTCCCTTTCACTTATGCTAACCTGCAAAATGTTGACAAGGTGCTTGACACGACAAGGTGCTTGGTCTGGATGGGGGAACTTGTCGATATGGATAAGTTTAATAACGATTTTGGTGAGAACCTATATCTTCGGTGTCCCAGCTCACATGGTATATACTTTTCCTTGTGCACTTATTCGTTTTATAGTCTCGTCATTGTTCGTGATGGGTTGCCAATTCACATTTGGACTACTAAGTATATTAGTGCTACTAAATCATGCTGCAGGGACACTTGCCTGTAATTGATGCCTCAATCGGTCTCAATTCAAGGCAAGACCATCTGGGCATCCAATGTGTGGTGATAGATTTTTGGCAGTGTTATTCTCTTTGTGGACTACATTTGTGCAGTTAGTAAGAAGAGTACTGCATTGAAGATAGTATTCCCGGTTATGGCTAGTTTGCTTCTTCTAATAACATACACATGGCTTGTATTCAAGCCAAAAGGTAGGACACTACTTCATTTTTCAGAGTGCAGTGTTAATGAGGTACTCATAAAAAATGATACTGATATCAATATGTTCATTCCTGCCAGGCAAACACACAAGCAAGAAAAGTCAGTTTAGAGTGAAATAGTCGGATGCTTCCAACAGGTTTGAGAACGAAAACTTGGAATTTCCATCAATTGCCTTAGAAGACATCATCGTTGTGACAAACAACTTCTTTGATTTTAACATGCTTGGAAAAGGTGGATTCGGAAAAGTTTACAAGGTAATTAGAAGTTTTAGCTTGATAATTTCAGTAGAAGAAATATTGTAGCAGTTATCTGGTTAAATTGACAAATGGTTACGTCATCTAGGCGATGTTGGAGAGTTGTCCAGCGGTACGATGTATTCACTTGGGTCTTTTATGCGTGCAAGACAGTCCATATGCGAGGCCACTCATGCCATCGTTGTGTTCATGCTAGCAAATGAAACAGCCCCACTTCCTACCCCAAAGAACCTGTATATTTTACTACTAGGAATTATGAAACTGATCAGTCAAGTCAGTACACGCGCGAAGATCGTTGAATAACATGAGCACCACAATTCTACAGGGCCGTTAAATGTTTAGTTTCATTGTTCGTTATTTTGGCAAACTTCTTTAATGTGTGTCGTTGTACAATTACACTAGCCGTTTAGGTTTGTACATATAAAACATTCCATTGAATATGTTGTACACCATCGGTGGATTATATTAATATATTCTCGAGACTGTAAAGTTCACTAGTTTTTACATGTTTCCGCATGTCAAATGGAATGGCTATCTGCTTCTTGGATTTAATTATCTGCAATCAATGAGAGCTAGATTTAGGTAGAAATAAACTAATTTCTCCCTCGATTCCCTTCAATCCCGAAGGGGCAAACTAGCCTAAGTGTGGAACCCTAAATTGATGGCTCCTATCACAAGAAAAGCTAGTGAAAATTTATTCATTCTCTCTGAATATGCAAGCAGCCATTATCGTTTTTACCGCTACACATCTTATTAGGAAGAAATGACCATTGACGTACAATTCTTTTATCATAATATCGATTACACCATTTTCGATAAAAAAATAACAAAACAAAGGTACTAAACAATAATACCTAAAAAGCTATTTGTTGAATTCCTGATTCAGCTTCATAAGATTGGGTGTTATCCAAGTGGGACAGGGCCAGTTGGACCAAATTTGAGAGACAATTTCCTTGTTGACACTATTTTCCAAGTCCATAACTCCCATATCACGTATGCAATTTTTAAATAAAACAGTCACTTCTTTAAAATCGTCAGTGAAGTATGCATGATTTGACTTGAGTTCTGGATGTAGTTGAGCACTAAGGCAAAGTGAATCGTTGTGGCCAAGAAATAAAACACTATCACACTGCAACCTGTTTATTTCCACCCGTTGCTTTGCTTCCAAGTCCACTTTATGCACTTGTATTTTTAAGGTTTCGAACAAGCATTTTCCAGGGACCCACGGCGGAGCATTGGGTGGAACGCCAACAGTCCTCCAAACATGCAGCAGATCACCCCATGGAGCCTGAATAATGTACATGTTTTCACATACAGGATACTTCAGCTCTTTCATAATTACTGTCATTTTAACAGGGGACGCGGTAAAATCAAACGCATCAATTTCTCCAGAGTAATTCACTGTATACAAAAGACCATCCACATATGTGCAGTCTTTATATTGGCTACCTTGTCCAACCCAGGTCCACTTGTCATCTCCCGGTCGTGCAAACGAAAGCCGTGAATATGGCTCGTGAATAAGAACCACGATGTAGCTTCCAGTGGTGGATGGATCGGGAAACACAAATGCCTTGAAGTAGAGCTCATCGCGCAGATCGCCGAGATCAAACAGGTCTGGTGGTGTCTCATATGACAACTCGTACATATGGATAGTACCTGATGCATCAAAGATGGGCTTCACATGCTCTATGGTAATCACAGAGGGAAGTGCAACCTGTTCTCCAGTTATGGGATTCACAAGATGCAGCTCAGACCTCTCATCTGCAGTAATCAACCAACCGTTGGAGGACCCGATCAATAATCTACTGCGGATGGGTGGCTCCGGTAGAGTTAACTTGTAGGACCTATTTTCCTTGAGGCTGTATAGAAACCCTACGTTGCTACCGGCAGATTCACAAGTGTAGAACAAGCATGGTGTCTGGGGTTGCTTGTATTGCCTCAGGTCGAGCAGGCATTTGTAGGTAGCATGCCATGACGAGCAAACCGAGCCTGCTCGAATGAGGTCAGGGACCTCAAGTGTACCAAAGATGTCCATCAACACATCCTGTGGCAGCTCTGGCAATGCAGCAGCATCCAATTCTATCACACCTTCCTTTCGGAATTTCTTCAGCAAAATACCAGGAAAACCGAGCAGCTTAGGCAAGATTCTCGAGAGTAGTAGACTCCACATCTGTTTTGGTTGCATAGTCACTGCACCACACAACCTGCTAGCCTTGCTAAAGGTCGTCATTGGAGGAGCAAATCTACAAAATTCACTCTTGGAACGTGAACAGGAATAGTACTGACGCAAAGCTGCAAATCTGGATGGAGGATAATACTTACAAAATTCACGTTCCTAATTCCAGGAAGTCGAGATCGATCAAAAAGGTTCTGCAAACACCAAACGGAAAATTAGCATTCACCGGCGGGGTTTCGTGGTTGATCGCAGAGGAAAGTATAGCGAAGGGGACATAGGGGAGCCTAAGTTTCGGTCGTCCGTTCCTCTTTATAGATTGGAGGCTCTTTTATTTTCTCAACGAACTAACAAGGGATAAAACCTTCATGATTTTCTCAACAACCAAGCAAATAACTGAATCAATCTATTAAACTGAGCAACTAACTTAATCAATTCTGCTAAACGGACTAACCTTCAGCGGTTCAGCCCTATCCCTACGGTTTACATCATCCAAGTTGGCTGGTATAATAATAGATTCTAATCCTAGCCACTAGTTCCAGCGACCTTCTCCCACCTCCACGACGGCCAGCAATGCGCGGCCGCCCTTAGCCCACAGCGGCGCCCACCAGCGATTTGCGACCCGACGCTCTCGCGCTCTAAATCTTCGCCCGAAAGGTGATACAATGTAGGAACGAACAGAGACGAACATGTACTCACCGTGAATCCTGTGGCGCCGCGACCTGACCACGTCAATTAGCAGATCGGCGGCTGTTTCCAACTCCGGTCTGCAATTCGTCGCACACCGGCCACCCTTAGCACGCTACGAAGATCGCACTCCCCCGCTTTTCGTGGACTAAGTGCCGATGAACAGCGATGCCGACGATGGCGAGTCTGCGCTGCGATCCAATCGTTCCTGGGCAACACAACGACTAGCAGCTAGCTTATATACCCATGGAGGGCAGAGTCCGTGTGGGAGGCGCTAGGGTCAGGCCCTGCATGAAGATCAGCAACGGTTTCCCCGTAATCCTGGAAGCAGAGTCCGCGGTGAACTCGTGTGGACGAAGCTATCAATTTGGTTTGGTGAGCCACGTCCCCGGCCGGATCCGCGGGGGGACGGCGCTTTCGTCCCCAGCCTCACGAGATCGGGAAGGGATTCCCGCACCCGCACCCACTCTTGTGAACCTCGCCGCCGTCTCCTCTGCCTTCATGACCCCGCCGCCGCCCGTCCCCTGCTCTTCCTCGCGCACCCACCGTCGCCTGTCCCCTCCTCTTCCTTGCGCACCCGCCGTCGCCGCCTCCTACTCACCCTCGCGCATTTGAGGCCAGCTGCGGGACGAGGTCGGACGGCGGAGACGAGGTCGAGGTCTGCGGCCTCCTCAGCTTGCGCAAGGCGGCCTCCTCGGCGACTCGTGCACGGCGGGGCAGCTGCGGACGAGGTCGGACTGCAGGGACAAGCTCGCTGCTGCCTCCTCAGCTGCTTCTCGTGAGTACTTCTTTTTCTTTCATTCTTGCCTTCGCATCCACCACCCGCGCCTCGCTGCAGGTTAGTCGTGCGCCATGGTTTGTTGCATGAACCCCAGAAGAAGGCCGTGAACAGCAACACGTACACCTTCACGGCCACCATCTTCCCTATACGCTGGTTTGAGTGAAAAGGATAATTGATTTTGCAGCGTGCTATGCTAGCTTGGAACCGAGAGATGAATGACGAATGTTTGCTACTGAGGGAATTAGCTAGTTTAATGTTTGTAGCAAGGCCGAGGAGCTGGCATTGTAAGTAGGGTAGAATGTTGAGCTACATGTGAAGTTCTAGTCTGAATCTCAAGAACTTCTTTTGCCTTTGTTTGCAACCTTGTAGTATGCGAGGATTGATGATTCAGATTTTATGTAGTTAACATTCTTACCTTTTTGCTGACGGGTGTGCGGTTTGGAAGTTATTGAAACATTTTAGATTTTTCTATAGGAAGTTATCGAAACATTTTAGATTTTTCTGTAGCTAATATTCTTACCTTTGGTTCAGACTTTTTTTTTTCTAACACACATCTCTGACATTCTAGATTTTTCTATAGGAAGTAATTGGACATAAATGTTACTGAACAGAGCTAATGGACAGAGTTTCTGAAACATTGTGAACAGAGCTACTGCAGTTGGTGTAGTTTACGTTTAGCATATCTAGGATAGATTACAACAATTTTATTTCTTCTTTGTCCTCCTCATCAGATTTTCTTCCATGAACAAGCATTTTATCAGTTGGTAGCATCTTTCTATTCATTTATCAATCGTATCTATCTTATCACTAGCCGTGCAGAGTACAAGGCTGAGCACACCACAGTTCATGATCTAATCATTTCATGTGAAGAAACTACATCATAGCTATATTATTCTATTTAGAACATAGTTACCTGGATGTGTCGCTAGGTTGACCACCCAGTGTTGTGTTATTTGTAACTAGTGTATCTAGCTAACATATTTTCTTGCAATGGTTTATATGTTATTATTACCAGATCCTAAGTAATTCGCCAGATCCGTCACATGGTGACTGTATGTTTTGGATCTGGCAAATTATCTGGGATCTGGTAATAATAGCATATAAGCCTAGCATTATTGTCGGTTTTAAGAAAAGCCCAGCATCATCAACATAGATACTAGTACTAACCACTTGCATGACAAATTTTGTAGAAGGACAACTAATATCACTTACCGACACCTCATCGTTCCGACAACCTTCGACGCCTCACTCTGATACTGCCTCCTTAGCTTGCCTTTTATTCTTTCATTCTTGCCTTGCTGATTTTTGTTCTCTTTTGTGCGCGTCATTTCCTATATATTAAAGCAGGTGCAAAACGGCAACGACGAGCCTATCCACGTTGTCAAAAAAAACACACACCGTCCGATCGGCAATCATCGCTTGATCTCTCCTGTCTCGCTCTACCCTTCCCTCCGTCTCAGGATACTTCCCCTGTCTCTGGATCAATGTTCAAAAAAGCGTGCTTAAGCGCCGGCCTAATCGTGATTAGGCGCTAAGCGATGCCTTAGCGCGGCGCTTATGCCATAGGTGTTGTTTTCCGCAGTGGGCGCGCGTAGGCGACGCCTAATTTGCGCTCTACGCGCTAAAGCGGAAAAACGCGCGTGGAAGCGGGACTGGGCGCATGGAAAAGCGCATGAAAGTTTAAAAGGCACGCGGGAGGTGGGAGCTGCTACTGCACGTGAGAGAAGGGAAACGGGGCGAGAGCTGTTGCGTAGGAGAGGAGGGAAACGACGGGAAAGAAAGAGCTTGTGGAAGCTGCTGCTGTCGCTGCCGGTCAGGCCCTCTTCCCCGTCGCCGCCTGTCCGTTTGTCCTCTTTGGCTCTTCCTGTCTTCCCCAATCGCCGCCCACCAGGGTCAGTGACGTCATAGTTCTGTTGCTCTTCCAGTCTTCCAGTCTCCCCTTTTGCTATTTATCTGTTGCTCCTCCATCTCCTCTGTTCTATTCTATGTTTAAGACAGATGCTTTGACTTGAAAGCTTAATTAGTACATGCACATGCTTTGTATAAGATGCCTTCATCTGAGCCTAGCTAAAACTTCTGATTCCTAGCTAAAACTGTTTTTCTGTTGCAACTATATATATATATTATATTGTATATTCCTATAAACGCTTAAGCACGATTAATCTACGTTTAAGCTCTCTAGTCGCTAAGCAGTGGCCTAACGCCTAGCGCTTAATATAAGCTTGCTCTGGATACTTCCGTTTGATACGACACTTGGCGGGTGGACGTCTCCCCTCGCTTCTTTACCCTTCTGCCTCATCTTTTTCCTACTCGCTCCCTCCGCGTCGTCCTTCTCCCGGCGCGGGAGCAAAGCCCACCGACGTCCGCTAAGTCATGGCACCATCGTCGTCGGGAGCAGCGACTGTGGTTCCTCAGTGTCCCTGCTCCCCTGCGCTTTGTCCCAGGGTTGTGTGGTGGGTAAGGAGAAAAGGTACCAGTGGAAGATGGCGCTGCCGCAACGACGAAGATGGGAGCGGTCAGCCATGGAGTGGGATGTGCAAAGGCGGAGGTGACATAACCAGAGCAGAAGATGTTGAACGGCTTCTTTTCCATCCCATTTCCCTTCGTTTGCCTACTCCCTTCCACCGCATACGGATAGGCCCTCAAGGTGATTTTCTTCTTCTCCCCATACCAAATCCTAGGTCCTAAAGCATCTACAGGGGAACGATAGTACGATCAGCTGGACAAGGTCATAGGTCACGTCTAGCTTCGACGGATTAGATGAGGAAGCCGCAGCAGACCTTGGCCTGAACATGATGTCTGATCTGAAACTCGCGCTTAGGAGTGAAAAACTAAAGCAAGCTGCCAGTTGAATGTAACCCGCAGAACCACAAAATGCGGCAACATTTGTGGATAGACTTCAGATCGAGACTTCAAAGGTTTTTTGTTTCATAGAGCTGGGACAAACATCATAATATTTGATTGGCTACTCAGTTACTAAAAAATATGCATGCTAACTTGACCGTTGAGACAGAAACTTCTGTTTTTGGTAATGAAGGCATTCATCGTGTCGTTCTTTGTGCAGAATTTAATCTTCACCATTCGTATGGGCTGTAGGACACTAGGTCTGTAGCAAAAATATGTATGAAATTAGATACTATATATGCCATGATCTTTCACCGATTGTAGAACCATGAAGGGATACAATATATAAGCTAAAATTTCAGAAAATGCTACATCTACGGTTGCCAAGGAATTCTAGGTACATCAACCTTTTGAATAGTATGGGTCCTTGCACGCTAATGCGGCGATGGTTGTGGTGGCTGTGACTGCAAGCTGAAGGACTCCATGTCGCACATACACATGCGGGGCACGGGACTTTGCTAGGAGTGGGAGTGATTTCATGGCCAGCGACAGTCAACAGAGGTAATGTTTCTGTAACAATTTTTTATAAGACAATTTTTATAGCATTATAAATCAGCGTTAGCGTTGCAGTAACATTATGTGCTTATAACTTGTCATTAGCCATAAAGCTTACGTTTTTGCTGTTCAGTCTATGCTAGCCTTCTGGAAGGGCAACAAGTTTAATGATTGCATTTCATTCATTCTTTATCAAATAGGTAATGCATGGTGTGGATTGTGACATAATGTGGCTCCAACGGGATTTGTACATCTACACATGCAATCTTTTTTGATACATGACATATATTTTTAAATTAGGGCCAATAATACCAGGCTTCAAGGTTCTTATGGATGGAGAGAAGATACCAAAATATAAACTGGAGGTTGAAGCCACTATCTGATGAAATGATCAAGTGTTGCGCATATAAATCATGTTTTGATTTTTTCCCCATTGTGTTTGGTTTTGGATATTTTTTTGTTTGCTATTATTCTTTATTGTCAGACTATAGGTCAAGGCCACTTCCTGATGAAATGATCAAGTGTTTCACATATAAACCCTATTCTAAAATTCTTCTCTATTGTGTTTGGTGTTGGATATAATTTTTTTTTGTTTGCTCCTTTTTTATTCCTACCTTGCCATCAACTATATGTAAGTGATTTTACTTCTGCCCATGTACGCTAGAGAACATACACACTGTCTGTTGTACATAGAGATGGCAATGGGTAAAAACCCGCTGGGTATTACTTGCCCAAACTCATACCCGCGAAGAAAAAATACGTCCGCTAAAAAACTCATACCCATGTGGGTTTCAGGTACCCAACGGGTTTCCCATACCCACTAACATCAACATAAAAAATAATTCATCATGTAAATAACAATCAATACATTAATAAGCTAGCATAAAAGGAACAAGTGATAACTAATTTTATCTTAAAATTTGTTACATGAAGTTTATTTCAATTAGAACATATTCAATTAATAATATTATGAGACATATTTATAAGGAATGTTGATTTTAAGGCGGGTTTTAAAAACCCATGGGTTTGCGGGTATGGGTAGTGAAAGAACAAACCCATGCCCACGTACCCGTTAGGTTTCCATTTGAACCCATAAACAAACCCATGGGTACAGAAATTGACCCAAACCCATACCCTAATAGAGCAAAAACCCACCGGGTTTCGGGTAGCGGGTACCCATTGCCATCTCTAGTTGTACATATATGACTTAATGAGACAGAGACTACCGAGGGAGTCAACATTTGAAAATGATCTTCTAGAGGTACAAAAATTTGTAGTTTTATGTGCATATCAAGTTACTGAACTATATTATTACAGGTTGCAAGAACATGAACTGGATGCAAAGCAGCTAGCTCTTGTTGCTGTAAGAACATACTTTATGAACTCTCATGAACGTTATGTATTCAGAGGCTGTTTGGTAGCACACCTAAGCCGCCACGTCGCGCCACAGTTTTGCCGCCGCAGGTGTGGCGGCCGATTCGGACGCCGCGGCTTAGGCTTAGGCATGGCGCCCGACGTCACACACCAAACTAGCCTTCAATATCTCTAGAATCCAATGTGGCATTTTCTTGGGTTTTAGATACCATACCATACTATTGTTTGTTCATATATATGTTTTTAATCACCGATGGACTTCATAACTTTTTGGACATTTTGACCTTTGTAAAGTTATGTTAAAACATCTTATTGCATTCAATTTCTTATCAAAAGTAAAACAGATGCCTACAGATGTTGGAAATTTGAAAAAGATTGTGAAATCAAAATATCCATATGTCAGCAATCTTTGGTAATCGCTTACACAGTCCGAAGCTTGCTTGAGTATTCTTATGCCTTTAAAGGACTGGCTGGGGAACTAAGAAGGAACGACTAGAACAGGCTTGTTAGGATGAACTTATGTTATTCCACTCTTTGAATTCTTAAGGAATGTGCTGAGTTTACTCTGCAATTTGATTAAGTTTGGCCTTGCACTTATGTGTTTATGTGCTCCATAATGACTGTTTCTCGTGTGCATATGATCACGATACATTATCTAATCCAGGATGCTCATAAAAAATGGTCCACACTGCTCCTTGGCACGGGCCTCGGATGTGCCATGCCGCGGTGTCGGACCCTGGGAAGCAGGAGCACCGGCGGCGGCGGCGCCGTGGCAACAGAGCAGACGTAGGCAGGGGTGGGAGATGTTGGCCATGGTGACTGGGCTCGCCAAGGTGGTTGCCGTGACGGCTCCGGCGCCGGCTAAGGGACCCGGTGGCTCCGGACGTGGTGGCTGTACCTTGAGATGCAGCGGCACGCCAAGCTGTTGTCGTCCCGCTTCATGCTCCACATTAAGACAAAGTCGCCATCGCTGTTACCAGCTGCATGCCATTTTTAGGTACTACGGTAGTAGGCAGCAGCAGCAGCAGCAAAACATAGCATACTCCATTGGTGCATGAATAAATATGCATGCTTTTTTTGCTCTCTTTTTTTCTCATGCGTGCATTGCTCTGTATTTTGTACGTATTATTTCATACTCTTTCCTTGGTACGTTATTTAGAAGAAATATGTCACATCCCTGCTAATTCCTTGGTACGTTATTTAGAAGAAATATGTCACATTATTGATTGGTAAGCCTATCCCTGACGTCTTTAATCTATAGTCTCAAAGAAGGTGGAAATGACAACATCCATGCATATATATCGAATCATTAAGAAAAGTTTATCAACAAGTTAGCATTCTTGCCATTTTGCAGTCTTTAATACTACAACTTTAGAAAACCACTCTTTTGTCATTTGTACAGTACATATTACTTGGTGTATTTTTTTCTTACCTTACTTCCAAAATAAAAAATTGCAGGTGCATTGACATGTTCAAACCTCAAGAACAAAAAAATTCTGTTGAAGTACAGGAAAGAACATTTTGCAGAAAGGAAACTTATCCCCATGGAAAGAAGGTGCATTGGAAAGTGCCCTTTAACTCCAGAAGAGGTACTAAATCTCCTTACAAACATGAATGCATATATTCCTTGAGCATGATTAGATTTGTGTGTAATCAAAAGTCAATGCTGTATTAATTTCCACGGTTACCTAAACATCATATACCAATTTTGTATTCGTAACATTAAATGAATCCTTTTGATCGATATAAAAATAGTAGGGAGAAAATTTGAAACATATATATGTAGTAGGAAAATTTAGAAAGAATTTTTGAGACTTCAACTACTCGAGGGGCCATGGCTACTGCTGCCGCAACCCCTCCATGGGCCTCCTTAGGCCCTGACACTACACCCCTCCTGGACAAGCAGCTCGTCCTCGAGCTGCAGCATGACGGGTGCTCAAAGACCGAGTCTACTTGACCCAAAACCAGACACCTACAAGACAAGTCTTTTACATTTTGGTTTATCTTATTATTCCGAATCTGAATTTTTTTGACCCCATAAGATAAGGCGGACACCCATCCTTACATTGGACTTGCACGCGTGCAGCCACCTGGATCCCATGGACGGCATCTGGACGAAAGGGGAGCACATGGACGAGCACCTGAAGTAGGTCGCAGCAATAACCAGCGGAGGCGCCCTCGTGGCGGCCGGTAGCGGAATGTGGTGGCACTAAATAGTGCGCCCTTGCCGATGACGAGGCGAGTGCCTTCCCTACCGCCGCTGTCGTAGAGTTGAAGTTCGTCGCCCGCGGGACACGTACCATGCTCGTACTTGGAGATAGCGGCCCGGTGCCGCTGCTGATGGCCGTCCAACAGGGCGAGGTCGCGCCCCCGTGTGCCTAGGTCAACCGTCACCAAGGCTGCCTCGAGCATCTGCCGGCGCATCTCCCGCACTCTCCGTCGTGCAAGGAAGCCACGAGCAACAGCTTGTATGCCCACAGCCGTCGACGTCTGGAGCCGTGCGGACAACGCCAGCTGGTGCTGCTCATGTTGCACTGTTGCCTTTATTTGCAGCAGCCCTTGCTCAACCTTCTGGAACGTGGCTTGCATCTTTGCGAGATCAGCCCTTATGTTGGTCCACAAGTCCCCCATCGATGGAGCTAGTGATTGCTGAGCCGTGGTAGCCCCTAGTGGTGTCGTCCATGGGGACGGAGATGCCGTTAACGAAGATGATGTGACAAAATTTGGCGTTGTCCCTGGGGATGGGCACGCCGGCGTACAGGATGTGGTGACAAAATTGGCAGGCGATGCTGCCCATGGAGATAGGGACGCCTGTTGCCAGGATGGCGTGACGAAGCTGGCATGCGGCGCAACCCATGGAGATGGGGACGTCGGTTGCCAGGACGGCGTGACGAAGGTGACATGCGGCACAGTCCATGGAGATGGGGACGCCGGTTGCCAGGATGACGCCGCGAAATTGGTAGCAGAAGCCATGGGATCAGATCGAAACCCAAGCTATCTGATACCAGATGTTATGGTCGCTAGATCGGTGAGGGATTGGAGAGGGGTATCGATGGGTAGGAACGTCGGCTGGGGGCCTCTACACACGGCCGAGCAAGAGGAGGGTTTCTCCCTTCTAATTCTTGCCTGCTTTATTTCTCATCCATTGATTACATAAATAGGCCGGCTGGCCGCCCCTATCTAGCTATAGATCCTTATCTCCTTAAAACTCTCCTAAAAACTCTCAACAAACTACTAACTGATAACCTTCCTAGATAATCTCAACTAATCTTCTAATCTTATCTCTAACTATCCTTATCTAATCCCCCTTGGAGGGTCCATGGCTACTGCTGCCGCAGCCCCTCCATGGGCCTCCTTAGGCCCTAACAGTTAATATACTCTGTTTTGGCTTTGTTTGTGCTGGTACCTTCATATCTTGCTCTCAGCAGAAAAAACATAGAGAAAAGCACAAACGCTTAATTATGTTTAATATGCAGTATCCTTCCAACATTGATGAGCTTGACATCATTGACAGTTTCTGCAACAATTTGTTTAACTGTCAACATATATGCAATATAGTTAAATGTTATTCTTCACTGGAGTTATTATGCTTCTTTCCTACATAAATTTTCTCTCATACTATATTTAGAAAAACGAAAATATGCTCTGGAGTGATAACAACAACTTCAGGTTTACTATTTTTAGTGTTTTGCCCAAAGAATCATTTTGTTTTATTTTCTTCACACAAATTCCTAAATTATCGAATAGCCACCATACGCTGAAAAAAATGATGACTCATATCTTATTACATACTCCCTCCATCTCAAAATATAATTCGTTTTAGACTAATCATACATTCATCAAGTAATATATGAATGTATTTTGCATATATGTCTATATTCATTATCATTAAATGAATGTGGACGGAAAAATGAGCTAGAAAGAATTATATTTTGGAACAGATGGAGTGTTTCCTATATTGCATATGTATATTTTTTTTTCTCGAACACGCAGGAGAGCTGCGTATCATTTCATTAAAAGAAGGATGATAATTACAATGACCTAAACACCACTCACACAAACACACACAAACAACACTAGCAATAACCACCTTCTAACCGGGGTTGAACTCAAAAGCTAGGTCCGAAAGACGGGTCAAGCCTTTGGCCCCCGCAAAACACCACATATTGAACTCATCACTGGCTGAGGTAAGCAATCTAGCTATAGAAGGCTGAGCACCATTGAAAACACAGTCATTACGGTCTCCAAATAGTCCAAGCCCCAAGAATCACCAAAGAGTTAAGGCCATCTCTAAGGTCCTTAGGAGTAACCTCAGTCGATCTACTCCACCAAGCTTCAAAATTGATATCTTCCATCCCGGGGGAGAGTGCGGACAGGCCGACACGTTGGAGAAGAAGATACCAAAATTGCCTCGCGAGGACACAAGAAGCAAGCAAGTGATGAATAGACTCTCCTTCCTCGTCACATAAGGGGCAAGAACTAGGATGGGGAAGACCCCTCTTAGCGAGCCGGTCAGCCGTCCAACATTTATTATGTAGGACCAACCAGAGGAAAAACTGACACTTCGGCGGCGCCCAGGTGCTCCACACTCTTTCAAAGCCCGCCATGGAGGTAGAACCACAGAACATTATCTCATAAGCAGATTTGGCCGAATAGATACCATTGGAAGAGAACCTCCAATAATGTTTATCTAGAACTCCCGGTTGAAGATCAACATCAGCCACAACATCTGCCAGCAAAATGAAATCAGCAATGACCTCCCAAGATACCACTCCCCTTAAATCCCCAATCCATGATGAGCTACACAGAGCATCAGCCACTGTCCTTCGCTTCACCAGCCTTTTAGGAACCAAACTAAAAACATGAGGGGCCAAGTCTGCAATCCTCTGACCCAGGATCCATCTGTCATGCCAAAAAAGAGTGGACTGCCCATCACCCACTATGGAGGCCATTGCCAAAGAGCACAAGCTATCCAAGAACCAGTTTGAATGGAATGGCAAATCAGTCCAAGGTTTGGAAGAATCAGTTTTTTGGAGCCAAATCCATCTAACACGAAGGGCCCTATTTAAGCATTGGAGATCAAAAATACCAAGCCCCCTAACTCTTTTGGGCGTGTGACCTTGCCCCAGGCCACCATACAATGACCACCATTAGCCTCTTTACGTCCTCGCCACAAGAACCCACGACGGATTTTATCAATTGCTTTAATAGCCCACTTAGGCAAATCCAGAGCCATCATTTGATAAATAACAGTAGCAGTGAGCACAAATTGCACCTGGGTAGCTCTGCCAGCACGGATCATCAGGTCAGCTTTCCAAGCCGGTAAGAGATCAGCCACCTTGTCAATAAGAGGCTGAAGCTGAGCTTTAGATAACTTCTTCAGGGAGAGAGGGAGACCCAAGTATTTAATTGGAAAAGTCTCAAATCTGCAGGGAAGGAGCTACTGGACCAAATTCAAATCAGCATGTGTGCAACGGATGGGTACAATACTGCTCTTTGCCATATTAGTTCTCAACCCTGAATCATCCCCAAACAGATCCAAAATCCTCACGGCAGTGTTTAAGTCCCTAGGCTCTAGTTTTAGGAAGAGAGCCACGTCGTCTGCATAGAGCGAGATCTGGTGCTGAAAAGAATTAGAAGAAATAGGCTGCAACAACCCATGCTCCTCAGCCTTGATAAACAACAAAGTGAGGACATCCATAACAATTATAAAAAGTAGCGGAGACAAGGGGTCACCTTGCCGCAAGCCCCTTCTATGTGAAATGAACCTTCCAGGCACCCCATTGAGCAGGATCTGGGTGGAAGAGGTCATAAGAAAACCACTTATCACATCCCTCCACACTGGACCAAAGCCTAATTTTTCCAGAACCTCAAGAAGGAAAGGCCAAGAGACCGAGTCGAAGGCCTTGGAAATGTCCAGCTTCAAAAGAATTCTGGGCTGATTTTTAGCATGGAGAAATCTCGCCGTCTGCTGGACAAGCATAAAATTGTCTTGTATGAAGCGACCTTTGATGAAGGCGCTTTGTGCTTTAGAGATCAGCCCCTCCATATGACACCTCAACCTATTTGCAAGAACCTTAGTCACCAGCTTGGCGAAACTGTGGATCAAACTAATGGGTCTGAAATCCTTGGCAGCAATAGCATCATTATGTTTTGGTAGCAGGGTAATGAAAGTTGTGTTAAGGAATCTGAAATTCCTGAAGTCTCTCCCCCAAATAGTTGAAACAGCTGCCATAATGTCATTTTTTATAATAGGCCAGCAACTTTTATAAAACTGCCCGGTGAACCCATCGGGGCCAGGAGCCTTGTCCGCGGGGAGTTGCTTGATAGTGTTCAAGATCTCCTCCTCAGTAATTAAAAAACTCAAGAGCCTGAAGGTCATGTTGCTGCAGTCCCAAGGCATCAAGGTTGATAGTTTGGTTTCTCTGCACTTCACTTCCTATTAGATTCATATAGAAATCCCAGAAAACCCCAGCCTTCCCATCATGGGAGGTGAACAGCTGGTCTCCATCCTGAATTGCAGTAATAAAGTTCTTCCTCTTGCGAAATCTTGAGCAAGCATGAAATAACTTGGTGTTGGCATCGCCGTCCTTGAGCCAAGACAGCCGAGATCTGGTCCTAGCCACCGTCCTGAGCAGGGAAGCAAGGAACAAGCAATGTTTCTTCAATTGCTGTAGCAGCCAGCGTTCAAGATCAGAGAGAGGTCTACCATCCCTTGCTGATTCTAGCTGCAACATCACTTCTCTAGCTAACTCGAGCTGTAACTTGAAGTTGCCCACTTTTTTGTCACTCCATCGTTGTAGCCCCTTGGCTGTAGCCTTGAACTTGAGGGAGAGAGATTTAAGAGGGCAAGCATTATTCTGTACAGAGTGCCAAGCATTAGAAACTGCATCATGAAAGCCCTCAAATCTTGTCCAAAAGGACTCAAAGTGAAATCTCCTCTTGCCCCGAAGATTATCCTTCAATCCAAGAAGGAGAGGACAATGATCAGAGCCCTCGGAAGCAGAACATTGGAGTAAGAAATCTAGGAATTTCTGCTCCCACTCCACGGAACAGAAGACTCTGTCTAGTCGTACCAACACATCATGTGCCCCTGACCAGGTGAATTTCCTTCCATGTAGATCGATGTCTTTGATTCCTAAATCCTGAATACATCTCCTGAATCTCCCCATCATGAATCGATTGAGATTAGGATTATTTTTGTCTTCATCTCTATAAATCAAGTTGAAGTCTCCACCAACAATCCAAGGTCCAGCGCAATTAGCTCTAATAAGACGCAGTTCTTACATGAACATGAGCTTCCTATCGTTACTCTGGGGCCCGTACACACAGGTCAACCACCACCAATCGTTGGACAGAATTTGACAGAGACACTGAAGACATCAACCCGGGAGTCGACAATAGCTCCCAATTTAGATCTCCAGGCCAGCAGTACACCACCGCTAGCACCAACAGAATTAAGAGTCACGAAATTGTTGTCGAAGTCAGGACCCAATAACGAGAGAACAAGGCGACAGCTACAGCTCTGCATCTTGGTTTCTTGTAAACAAATTATGTCTGCACGGACCGACTCTACTAGACTCCTTACAGAATCTTGCCTCGCGATGGAGTTTAAGTCGTGGACATTCCAGAACAGAATTATGGAAGGATCCATTAGTAAACACTTAGAAGACAACACACATCCACCAAATTAGCAGACCATGGTGGCCGCTCCACCCAAGTCATCTGGGACTGCCCAACCGAAAAGTGCTGCAAGGGCTTGAACCTGTGGATAGGAAAGAGGATGGCAGAACAGCTTGGCATAAGTCTCCAGATCCTCACGGTTGAGCTGATTCGTGTCTGAAGTATTATGGATAGCCTTCATCACCAAAATCTTGGCCCTGGGGATCTATGGAATGTGCTCAGCGCCTAGACCAGCCACCCGTCGACTACGACGGAGTCCCTGCGAAGGGGTGGCAGGTTTTCTCCTCTTCTTAGCTTTTGGAGTAGGAAGTAAACAACCAATTTTCTTGGACACCATCTCAAAGAACTGTTGTTTGGAAGGAGATTCGTCCTCTGGTGCGTCAACCTGTCCAACTGAATCATGTTGTCTTCTTCTACTGTAGACTTTAAGTGATGTCCCGTAAACATTTGGATGCAATCTGCAGCTCTGGGCCATGGGAGAGTTTAAGTTAGCTGATTCTAGCGGCTCACTTAACTCCAGCGACCTGGGAGAAATGGGTGGGAGGGTGGAGAAGTGAGTTGCTACCTGACACTAGGGCGAGACAGGCCTATCAGTTTCCAGCGGCCCAACAGAATGTTGGGGGGAAATTAATGTGACCTGCCCCAGTGGCCCTACGTCAGAGTGGGTCACCGGACCCAGAGTGCCCTCTTCCTGCTGCATAGGCCCATTAGATTTCAGCGGATCAGCAGATTGTTGGGGGGAAAGTAATGCACCTGCTCCAGCTGCCCATCCTTAGAGTGAGTCTCTTCGAGTCTGCCATCCTGAAAACTGTCCTGCTCCAGCTGCCCATCCTCAGAGTGAGTCTCTTCGAGTCTGCAATCCCGTAAACTGTCCAGCATAATTGTTTCCTTGGAAACCACTCCAGCAGTCTATTCAATAGCCCCAACAAGCAGTTCCAGGCTGGATCCGCCCAGCAAACAATTCCTATGCATGCACGGATCAGATGCTGTCCCCAAAGCAGACTCCACAGAGCTGTGCATCTTCAAGGATGGTTCTCTAGCTTCTCGTTGACCTCCTTCCATACGTCGAGAAGGCAGTTGCGGGCCCAAACGAGAATGGACTGAGCGCCGCCCACCAGCACTATGCCTTGAACGTCTCGGTGGCGACCCAGGGAAGGAGGGATCACCGTCACCATCAGGGGGGTCGCTGTCGCTCAGCGGAGTGGGAATAACAATAGCTTTTTCCGAGGCATCGACAGGAGTGACCATCAGGCTGATCTTGTAGGACAGACAACGCTTTTCTCCTGCCGCAGGCCCTGGCTCCGAAATGATGAGAGTCATGTCACGATGTAGATTCCTCGGATCCAGACACCACGCCTTCAACATGAAGGACGATAGGTCAGTCTTCAATGCTGTTGCTGGGTGCAACCCGGAAATGATGCTCGAATCTCGCAGCAGAAAAATCTGCTGTAGATTGAGACCATGCATGGGCCGGAATGCCCCTGATCTCCACATTAATCAAGGTCGGGAGCGAAGTCGCAGCCGCATTTGCACAACGCGTCCACCTCTTAAACACAAGGTCAAACTGTGGTCCTCTGAAAATATTTCCATCATTGAATACCCTTGAAGCTGTTCGTTCATCCGACAAGAACAGAATGAAATCCTCGGGCATTGCCTGGTGAATGGACATTGCACCCACATCGACGTTAAAACTTCGAGCAACTTCATTGATGATCTCAGCCCCTAGGACCTCTGGCCTAGTACCAACTATTGTGACAAACAGTGCCTTCCGCAAAGCTGCGTCCTCACGCGCCATCTCCGCCGAGAATTCCAGCACACATAAAGGAGAGAACAGAGGCCTGCCTTGCTGATCATATTTCTTCTCTATCGTTGTAATCTCCTCCAAAGCTGTCAGAGCAACAGCATCGTCGGAAGATACAGAAGTTGGTGATAACTGTTGCATTGCCGCCCCCTGACATCGCTTCGCCCGACGTCTCTTCCTCTTTCTGCGATGAACTGGTGGAACAGCCTCCCCGGAGCCCGACGCCAACAGCAGGGGTGAATGATATTCATCCCCGGTGGCCGACTGCAACGGAGAGATTCGCTTCCACACTGATTCCTTGTGCTTGGACATCTGGAAATCGCCTCCTTGAGAACTAGATCCTTGCATCCTTGTTAAGCGCTGCCACACCGGTACGCGGGAACTTTGACGCGCACGGTGCGACCTCGCTGTCTTCTCCGTATTCTTCTGGTACGAGCACGCAGAAGCCCGGTGGCCGAGACCGTGGCACACCAAACAGCGTGTAGGTCGTCTACAGGCAGCAACAAAGTGGGAGGGAGACAGACAATTGAAGCATCTACCTCGGAGATCCTTTGGGGACCATCGACGAGGATTAGATGCAGCACGTTTAGCTCTCCTATGCACCACCTCCTGCCATTCACCTTCAGATTGAGAAGGGAGCACTAGCGTTCCAGACTGCCCTGTTGAACGCCTGTAGCCCGCCTTCTCTGCCGGTATGAAACGGTGGGCAACCTTCAGTGGAGAAGAAGAAACATCCACAATCGGTGGAGAAGGTTCTGGTCTCCCACTAAGGATGAGCACAACATCCTTATAGGATCGGAATATTGTCCCAGAGCCACCAGAACTCGAAGGGGCAGGGCTGGCGTCCTTCCACCTTTGAGACTTTGCCCGCCCACCCTGGGAAGCCAAAACGGTGTGCACTGAAGAGCCAGAAGCCGAAAGGGATGGGAGGTTTTAGGAGGTGGTCGCCGGTTTCGTGATGAAGTCTGGCGAGATGGGGTGGTGGTGGTGGTCGTTGGCGTCCTGGGTGGAGGTGGCTAGGCTGGGGAGGGGAGACGAGGGGCTAGGCGTGGGAGACGAGGGGTTGGGCGTGGGAGACGAGGGGCTGGGGGCTGGACGCGAGGTGGGAGACGAGGGGCTCATCCCGCCAGCCGTAACAAGTTCGCATATGTATATATAAAAGGACATATCAACAACCAACATCATGTGATTTTAGTGACCTTTTAAATACATGTATGTACAGCTCACCCATTGCTATTTAACGCTTGCAGGAAACTCCCACTGATAAAGAGAAAGAGAAAGCTTCCTCTTCAATCTCCTCCAAAGAGTTAAGCTTCTACATAGGTTCCTCATATCCATCAAGCATGTTAACTGTACGTGCATATATTTTTACACACCACATATTTGTACTTCACTACATAATGATTGACAAGATTATTAAAATCCGACCTTTCATTTAATAGGTTCAAACAAGGATCATTCATACCACAGACCAAAAAGACCAAGAATGATTTATGCAACCACATGAAGCTAACTGAGATTCAACCATTGCATACATTGCACCACCTTTTGTTATTGATCCTTCCCTTTTGTAACTAAATATAATGCTCGCAAGTATAAATAACCCTTCCTATGTGGTACTAAACACCAAGATCAGTTTATGTGATGTAGGACCAGTTTTCCTATGTGGTACTAAACACCAGGATCAGTTTATGTGATGTAGGATCATTTTTCCTATGTGGTACTAAACACCAGTATCAGATTATGTGATGTAGGATCAGTTTATGTGGCCAGCTCATATCTATTTTGACATGAAAACTATGTACGTTATCAGTTTGTAACTAAGTACAATGCAAACCTCCAGATCGAACTAACTACTTATTAAAGACATTTCATACTTACTGTTCCTTTTTAATTTTGGTAAAGGTCATATAACCCGGCGTGCGCTAGGCGCGCGTCAACTACTAGTAGGTTTACACACACGAAGAGCTTGGAAGTAACAAAGTGAGTATTCTTCTTGTTTCTTCTTTACAACCATATTATCACAGCAAGAACATAGGACATTTAACAAGTTCTTTTTAGGAATGATTGCATATTGTATTAGTAAGATTTAACTGATGCATATTGCATTACCAGCAGCCACTGCTTTGACCAAAACTATGCATGCATATTACCACTCTTCTTGTTTATTCTTGCTTAATTTCTTGCTCAAAGTTACTACTGTCTACAGTTTCTTGGTGTTCAATTAAGCATTGTATCATATCTGCTTATGAGCTTTTGGTGTCTTGATGATGACCATGATAAGACATTCCACAAACCCTTATCACTTTGCATGCTCTAATTTAGTTACCTTGTTTTGTTTCTATATAATCATGACTAACTAATTTCTGATTTGGTTAGCTATATATGTGTTTCTGTAGCTGTTGCAAGGAGACAAGGGATGGAGCTCTCCGGTACTAAATAGAAGCTATTCAAAGGAAAGTCAAGATGATCATAATAATTGTTGTGTTATTGTTTTGGGCAAGCCAAGTACTATTTTTTTGTTATGAGTATGTGAAACATATGTTAAATTTGTGAAACATATGTTAACATTTTGGACATGCCAAGTACTTACTGTAAACAAGTGTTTGATTTTGCTATTCACAATTATTACTGCATCTGTTAAAAGGCATGCCTGTGCGGGGGCTCATCATTGGCTGCCAAAAGGCAGCAGGGTAGGGCAGCCCCGTCGGTAGGGAACTTCTAGGAATCTAGTTGGCAGGGATCATCCCTCCCTAGACGATGACCCCCTTGGGTTCCCTGGCCCTGTCTACCAAAGGAGGCCCGCCTTAGGGTTCGTTTGGGAGCCTTAAATCCGGCGAGGTTTCTGACCAAAACACGGGTTGCCCAGCTCCCGGGTGTGGAAACACCGGTGTGGCTACGCCTGCATTTGGAAGCCCATTGAACGGGGAATGTCTAACCTGGTTCGGGCTAGTTTTGGCGGGGAGAAAAAACACGCCTATGAAGGTCGGGCACGCAGCACCTCCCGTCTCCCGAGTCCCGACTCAAACTCTTCAGTCTTTGCATCTGCTTACCTCTCTTTCTCCATTCAGAAAATATATTTTCCATTCTAAGAATAAAAAATAATTGCAGTATGAAACTAGCTGTAATACTATGAAGTAGCTGCTAAAATCACTGGTTCGTTTGCAGGTTTGGAGCTTTATCTTTGATGTGTTTTCAAAGCTCTGCTCGTCCTCTACGAAAACATTGAGATGTGTGTTGTTCACGATTGACTAATTGATTTCTCTAATGCCCAATTTGATCAGAAATTCTTGTGGTGCCGTGCAAGTCCAGAGTTTCCTATTCATTTGATTCCCGTGCATTGCCAGCTGAAAGTCGCCTAGAGGGGGGTGAATAGGGCGAATCTGAATTACAAACTTAAACACAACTACAAGCCGGGTTAGCGTTAGAAATAAGAACGAGTTCGAGAGAGAGGGTGCAAAACAAATCGTGAGCGAATAAGAAGTGAGACACAAGGATTTGTTTTACCGAGGTTCGGTTCTCGCAAACCTACTCCCCGTTGAGGTGGTCACAAAGACCGTGTCTCTTTCAACCCTTTCCCTCTCTCAAACGGACCCTCGGACCGAGTGAGCTTCTCTTCTCAATCAAACGGGAACCAAACTTCCCCGCAAGGACCACCACACAATTGGTGTCTCTTGCCTCGGTTACAATTGAGTTAATCGCAAGAAAGAATGAGAAAGAAGCAATCCAAGCGCAAGAGCTCAAATGAACACAACAAATCACTCTCTCTAATCACTAAAGCTTTGTGTGGAGTTTGGAGAGGATTTGATCTCTTTGGTGTGTCTTGTATTGAATGCTAGAGCTCTTGTAAGTAGTTGGAAGGTGGAAAACTTGGATGACTTGAATGTGGGGGTGGTTGGGGTATTTATAGCCCCTACCACCAAACTTGACCGTTGGTGGAGGCTGCTGTCGACGGGCGCACCGGACAGTCCGGTGCGCCACCGGACACTGTCCGGTGCGCCAGCCACGTCACTTGGTCGTTGGGTTCTGACCGTTGGAGCTCTGACTTGTGGGACCGCCTGGCTGTCCGGTGGTGCACCGGACAGGCCCTGTAGGCTGTCCGGTGTGCCACCCGCGCGTGCTCTGCTCCTCTGCGCGCTCAGGCGCGCATTTAATGCGTTGCAGTCGACCGTTGTGCGCGAAGTAGCCGTTGCTCCGCTGTCACACCGGAAAATCCGGTGTGCACCGGACATTGTCCGGTGACTCACCGGACAGTCCGGTGAATTATAGCGGAGCGGATTCCCGAAGCTGGCGAGTTCAGAGTTGCTCTCCCTTGGGGCACCGGACACTGTCCAGTGGTGCACTGGACAGTCCGGTGAATTATAGCGGAGCTCCTCTGAAAATTCCCGAAGGTGAAGAGTTGGGTGTCGAATTCCCTGGTGCACCGGACACTGTCCGGTGGCACACCGGACAGTCCGGTGCGCCAGACCAGGGTGCACTTCGGTTGTCCCTTGCTCTCTTTGTTAGAACCCTTTTCTTGGTCTTTTTATTGGCTTATTGTGAACCTTTGACACCTGTAAAACTTATAGACTAGAGCAAACTAGTTAGTCCAATTATTTGTGTTGGGCAATTCAACCACCAAAATCTATTAGGAAATAGGTGTAACCCTAATTCCCTTTCAATCTCCCCCTTTTTGGTGATTGATGCCAACACAAACCAAAGCAAGTATAGAAGTGCATAATTGAACTAGTTTGCATAATTGTAAGTGCAAAGGTTACTTAGAATTGAGCCAATATAAATACTCATAAGATATGCATGGATTGTTTCTTTATTTTACATATTTTGGACCACGCTTGCACCACATGTTTTGTTTTTTGCAAATTCTTTTGTAAATTCTTTTCAAAGTCCTTTTGCAAATAGTCAAAGGTAAATGAGTAAGATTTTGAGAAGCATTTTCAAGATTTTAAATTTTCTCCCCCTGTTTCAAATGCTTTTCCTTTGACTTAAACAAAACTCCCCCTTAATGAAATCCTCCTCTTAGTGTTCAAGAGGGTTTTGATATTAATTTTGAAGAGGGTATACCAATTTGAAATTATATCACAAATAAGATACCAATTTGAAAATACTTCTTTAAAACCAAATTGAAAGACTAAAATTTTTGAAATTGGTGGTGGTGCGGTCCTTTTGCTTTGGGCTCATGCTCTCTCCCCCTTTGGCATAAATCGCCAAAAACGGATACTTGAGTGAAATATAAGCCCTTTGAAAACTACTTTCTCCCCCTTTGGTCATAAATAAATGAGTGAAGATTATACCACAGTTGGAGAGTTGTTTGGAGCAACGGCGAAGGATGAGTTATGGAGTGGAGTGGAAGCCTTTGTCTTCGCCGAAGACTCCAATTCCCTTTCAATATACCTATGACTTGGTTTGAAATTCACTTGAAAACACATTAGTCATAGCATATAAAAGAGACATGATCAAAGGTATATTTATGAGCTATGTATGCAAGACATCAAAAGAAATTCCTAGAATCAAGAATATTTAGCTCATGCCTAAGTTTGTTAAAAGTTTGTTCATCTAGTGGCTTGGTAAAGATATCGGCTAATTGTTCCTTAGTGTTAATATATGCAATCTCGATATCTCCCTTTTGTTGGTGATCCCTTAAGAAATGATACTGAATGGCTATTTGTTTAGTGCGGCTGTGCTCAACGGGATTATCCGCCATGCGGATAGCACTCTCATTATCACATAGAAGCGGAACTTAGGTTAATTTGTAACCATAGTCCCTAAGGGTTTGCCTCATCCAAAGTAATTGCGCGCAACAATGTCCTGCGGCAATATACTCGGCTTCGGCGGTAGAAAGAGCTACGGAATTTTGCTTCTTTGAAGCCCAAGACACCAAGGATCTTCCCAAGAACTGGCAAGTCCCCGATGTGCTCTTTCTATTAATCTTACACCCCACCCAATCGGCATCCGAATAACCAATTAAATCAAATGTGGATCCCCGAGGGTACCAAAGCCCAGACTTAGGAGTATGAACTAAATATCTCAAGATTCGTTTTACGGCCGTAAGGTGAGCTTCCTTAGGGTCGGCTTGGAATCTTGCACACATGCATACGGAAAGCATAATGTCCGGTCGAGATGCACATAAATAGAGTAAAGAGCCTATCATCGACCGGTATACCTTTTGATCGACGGATTTACCTCCCGTGTCGAGGTCGAGATGCCCATTGGTTCCCATGGGAGTCTTGATGGGCTTGTCATCCTTCATTCTAAACTTGGTTAGAATGTCTTGAATATACTTCGTTTGGCTAATGAAGGTGCCCTCTTGGAGTTGCTTCACTTGAAATCCTAAGAAGTACTTCAACTCCCCCATCATCGACATCTCGAATTTCTTTGTCATGATCCTACTAAATTCCTCACATGTAGATTCGTTAGTAGACCCAAATATAATGTCATCAACATAAATTTGGCATACAAACAAATCATTGTCAAGAGTTTTAGTGAATAGAGTAGGATCGGCCTTTCCGACTTTGAAGCCATTAGTGATAAGGAAATCTCTTAGGCATTCATACCATGCTCTTGGGGCTTGCTTTAGCCCATAAAGCGCCTTAGAGAGTTTGTAAACATGGTTAGGATACTCACTATCTTCAAAGTTGGGAGGTTGCTCAACATAGACCTCTTCCTTGATCGGTCCATTGAGGAAGGCACTTTTCACGTCCATTTGGTAAAGCTTAAAGCCATGGTAAGTAGCATAGGCAAGTAATATGCGAATTGATTCAAGCCTAGCTACGGGTGCATAGGTTTCACCGAAATCCAAACCTTCGACTTGTGAATATCCCTTGGCCACAAGTCGGGCTTTGTTCCTTGTCACCACACCATGCTCATCTTGCTTGTTGCGGAAGACCCACTTGGTTCCTACAACATTTTGGTTAGGACGTGGAACTAAATGCCATACCTCATTCCTTGTGAAGTTGTTGAGCTCCTCTTGCATCGCCACCACCCAATCCGAATCTTGAAGTGCTTCCTCTACCCTGTGTGGCTCAATAGAGGAAACAAAAGAGTAATGCTCACAGAAATGTGCAACACGAGATCTAGTGGTTACCCCCTTATGAATGTCGCCGAGGATGGTGTCGACGGGGTGATCTCGTTGGATTGCCTGGTGGACTCTTGGGTGTGGCGGCCTTGGTTCTTCATCCTCCTTGTCTTGATCATTTGCATCTCCCCCTTGATCGTTGTCGTCATCTTGAGGTGGCTCATCTTTTTGATCTTCTCCTTCATCAATTTGAGCCTCATCCTCATTTTGAGTTGGTGGAGATGCTTGCGTGGAGGAGGATGGTTGATCTTGTGCATTTGGAGGCTCTTCGGATTCCTTAGGACACACATCCCCAATAGACATGTTCCTTAGCGCGATGCACGGAGCCTCTTCATCACCTATTTCATCAAGATCAACTTGCTCTACTTGAGAGCCGTTAGTTTCATCAAACACAATGTCACAAGAAACTTCAACTAGTCCTAAAGACTTGTTAAAGACTCTATATGCCCTTGTGTTTGAGTCATATCCTAGTAAAAAGCCTTCTACAATCTTAGGAGCAAATTTAGATTTTCTACCTCTTTTAACAAGAATAAAGCATTTGCTACCAAAGACTCTAAAGTATGAAATATTGGGCTTTTTACCGGTTAGGAGTTCGTATGATGTCTTCTTGAGGATTCGGTGTAGATACAACCGGTTGATAGCGTAGCAGGCGGTGTTGACCGCCTCGGCCCAAAACCGATCCGAAGTCTTGTACTCATTAAGCATGGTCCTCGCCATGTCCAATAGAGTTCTATTCTTTCTCTCCACTACACCATTTTGTTGTGGCGTGTAGGGAGAAGAGAACTCATGCTTGATTCCCTCCTCCTCAAGGAAGCCTTCGATTTGTGAGTTCTTGAACTCCGTCCCGTTGTCGCTTCTTATTTTCTTGATCCTTAAGCCGAACTCATTTTGAGCCCGTCTCAAGAATCCCTTTAAGGTCTCTTGGGTTTGAGATTTTTCCTGCAAAAAGAATACCCAAGTGAAGCGAGAATAATCATCCACAATAACTAGACAGTACTTACTCCCGCCGATGCTTATGTAAGCTATCGGGCCGAATAGGTCTATGTGTAGGAGCTCGAGTGGCCTGTCAGTCGTCATGATGTTCTTGTGTGGATGATGAACACTAACTTGCTTCCCTGCTTGGCATGCGCTACAAATCCTGTCTTTCTCAAAATGAACATTTGATAATCCTATAATGTGCTCTCCCTTTAGAAGCTTATGAAGATTCTTCGTCCCAACATGGGCTAGTCAGCGGTGCCAGAGCCAACCCATGTTAGTCTTAGCAATTAAGCAAGTGTCGAGTTCAGCTCTATCAAAATCTACCAAGTATAGCTGACCCTCTAACACTCCCTTAAACGCTATTGAATCATCACTTCTTCTAAAGACAGTGACACCTACATCAGTAAAAAGACAGTTGTAGCCCATTTGACATAATTGCGAAACGGAAAGCAAATTGTAGTCTAAAGAATCTACAAGAAAAACATTGGAAATGGAATGGTCAGGTGAAATAGCAATTTTACCCAAACCTTTGACCAAACCTTGGTTTCCATCCCCGAATGTGATAGCTCGTTGGGGATCTTGGTTTTTCTCATAGGAGGAGAACATCTTCTTCTCCCGTGTCATATGGTTTGTGCACCCGCTATCGATGATCCAGCTTGAGCCCCCGGATGCATAAACCTACAAAACAAGTTTAGTTCTTGATTTTAGGTACCCAAACAGTTTTGGGTCCTTTGGCATTAGATACAAGAACTTTGGGTACCCAAACACAAGTCTTTGGCCCCTTGTGCTTGCCCCCAACATACTTGGCAACTACCTTGCCGGATTTGTTAGTTAAAACATAAGATGCATCAAAAGTTTTAAATGAAATGTCATGATCATTTGATGCAGCAGGAGTTTTCTTCTTAGGCAATTTTGCATGGGTTGATTGCCTAGAACTAGATGTCTCACCCTTATACATAAAAGCATGATTAGGGCTAGAGTGAGACTTCCTAGAATGAATTCTCCTAATTTTGCTCTCGGGATAGCCGGCAGGGTACAAAATGTAACCCTCGTTATCCTGAGGCATGGGAGCCTTGCCCTTAACAAAATTGGACAATCTTTTAGGTGGGGCATTAAGTTTGACATTGTCCCCCTTTTGGAAGCCAATGCCATCCTTGATGCCAGGGCGTCTCCCACTATAAAGCATGCATCTAGCAAATTTAAATTTTTCGTTTTCTAAGTCATGCTCGGCAATTTTTGCATCTAATTTTGCTATATGATCATTTTGTTGTTTAATTAAAGCCATGTGATCATGAATAGCATCAATGTTAATGTCTCTATATCTAGTACAAATGGAAGTATGCTCAACGGTAGATGTAGATGGTTTGCAAGATTTTAATTCTACAACCTTAGCATGCAATATATCATTTTCACTTCTAATGTTGGAAATAGTAACATTGCAAACATCAAAATCTTTAGCCTTAGCAATCAATTTTTCATTTTCATTTCTAAGGCTAGCAAGAGAGATATTCAATTCTTCAATCTTAGCAAGCAAATCAATATTTTCATCTCTAAGATTGGGAAATGAAACATTACAAATATTAGAATCAACCTTAGCAATTAAACTAGCATTCTCATTTCTAAGGTTGGTGATAACATCATGGCATGTGCTTAGCTCACTAGATAATTTTTCACACTTTTCTACTTCTAGAGCATAAGCATTTTTAACCTTAACATGCTTCTTATTTTCCTTAATTAGGAAGTCCTCTTGAGAGTCCAAGAGGTCATCCTTCTCATGGATAGCACTAATTAATTCATTTAGTTTCTCCTTTTGTTGCATGTTGAGGTTGGCAAAAAGGGTGCAAAAATTATCCTCTTCATCACTAACATTTTCCTCATCACTAGAGGTTTCATATTTAGTGGAAGATTTTGATTTTACCTTCTTCCTTTTGCCGTCCTCTGCCATGAGGCACTTGTGGCCGACGTTGGGGAAGAGAAGTCCCTTGGTGACGGCGATGTTGGCGGCGTCCTCGTCGGAGGATGAGTCGGTGGAGCTCTCGTCGGAGTCCCACTCCCGGCAGACATGGGCATCGCCGCCCTTCTTCTTGTAATATCTCTTCTTCTCCTTTCTTCTCCCCTTCTTGTCGTCGCCCCTGTCACTATCACTTGATAATGGACATTTAGCAATGAAATGACCGGGCTTACCACACTTGTAGCATACTTTCTTAGAGCGGGGCTTGTAATCCTTCCCCCTCCTTTGTTTGAGGATTTGGCGGAAGCTCTTGATGATGAGCGCCATTTCCTCGTTGTCGAGCTTGGAGGCGTCGATGGGTGTTCGACTTGGAGTAGATTCCTCCTTCTTTTCTTCCGTCGCCTTGAATGCGACCGGTTGTGCTTCGGACGTGGAGGGGCCATCAAGCTCGTTGATTTTCTTTGAGCCTTTGATCATTAGCTCAAAGCTTACAAAATTCCCTATTACTTCCTCGGGAGTCATTAGTGTATATCTAGGATTACCACGAATTAATTGAACTTGAGTAGGGTTAAGGAAAACAAGTGATCTAAGAATAACCTTAACCATCTCATGGTCATCCCATTTTTTACTCCCGAGGTTGCGCACTTGGTTCACCAAGGTCTTGAGCCGGTTGTACATTTCTTGTGGCTCCTCCCCTTGGCGAAGCCGGAAGCGACCAAGCTCCCCCTCGATTGTCTCCCGCTTGGTGATCTTGGTTATCTCGTCTCCTTCGTGCGCGGTCTTTAGTACGTCCCAAATCTCCTTAGCACTCTTCAACCCTTGCACCTTATTATACTCCTCTCGACTTAGAGAGGCAAGGAGTATAATTGTGGCTTGTGAGTTGAAGTGTTGGATTTGGCCCACTTTGTCCTCATCATAATCCTCATCCCCTACGGATGGTACCTGTACACCAAACTCAACAACATCCCATATACTTTTGTGGAGTGAGGTTAGGTGATATCGCATCATATCACTCCACCTAGCATAATCTTCACCATCAAACGTTGGTGGTTTGCCCAATGGGACGGAAAGTAATGGTGTATGTTTAGGAATGCGAGGGTAGCGTAGGGGGATCTTACTGAACTTCTTGCGCTCATGACGCTTAGAAGTTACGGACGGCGTGTCGGAGCCGGAGGTGGATGGCGACGAGGAGTCGGTCTCGTAGTAGACCACCTTCCTCATCTTCTTCTTCTTGTCACCGCTCCGACGCGACTTGTGTGAAGGGGATTCTTTTTCCTTCTCCTTCCCTTTGTTGTAGGACTCTCCCGATGGAGCCTTCCCGTGGCTTGTAATGGGCTTCTCGCCGGTCCCCATCTCTTTCTTGGCGTGATCTCCCGACATCACTTCGAGCGGTTAGGCTCTAATGAAGCACCGGGCTCTGATACCAATTGAAAGTTGCCTAGAGGGGGGTGAATAGGGCGAATCTGAAATTTACAAACTTAAACACAACTACAAGCCGGGTTAGTGTTAGAAATAAGAACGAGTCCGAGAGAGAGGGCGCAAAACAAATCGTGAGCGAATAAGAAGTGAGACACAAGGATTTGTTTTACCGAGGTTCGGTTCTCACAAACCTACTCCCCGTTGAGGTGGTCACAAAGACCGGGTCTCTTTCAACCCTTTCCCTCTCTCAAACGGTCCCTCGGACCGAGTGAGCTTCTCTTCTCAATCAAACGGGAACCAAACTTCCCGCAAGGACCACCACACAATTGGTGTCTCTTGCCTCGGTTACAATTGAGTTAATCGCAAGAAAGAATGAGAAAGAAGCAATCCAAGCGCAAGAGCTCAAATGAACACAACAAATCACTCTCTCTAATCACTAAAGCTTTGTGTGGAGTTTGGAGAGGATTTGATCTCTTTGGTGTGTCTTGTATTGAATGCTAGAGCTCTTGTAAGTAGTTGGAAGGTGGAAAATTTGGATGACTTGAATGTGGGGGTGGTTGGGGTATTCATAGCCCTAACCACCAAACTTGACCGTTGGTGGAGGCTGCTGTCGACGGGCGCACCGGACAGTCCACGTCACTTGGCCGTTGGGTTCCGACCATTGGAGCTCTGACTTGTGGGCCCGCCTAGCTGTCCGGTGGTGCACCGGACAGGCCCTGTAGGCTGTCCGGTGTGCCACCCGCGCGTGCTCTGCTCCTCTGTGCGCGCAGGCGCGCATTTAATGCGTTGCAGTCGACCGTTGCGCGCGAAGTAGCTGTTGCTCCGCTGTCACACCGGACAGTCCGGTATGCACCGGACATTGTCCGGTGACTCACCGGACAGTCCGGTGAATTATAGCGGAGCGGATTCCCGAAGCTGGCGAGTTTAGAGTTGCTCTCCCTTGGGGCACCGGACACTGTCCGGTGAATTATAGCGGAGCTCCTCTGAAAATTCCCGAAGGTGAAGAGTTGGGTGTCGAATTCCTTGGTGCACCGGACAGTCCGGTGCGCCAGACCAGGGTGCACTTCGGTTGTCCCTTGCTCTCTTTGTTTGAACCCTTTTCTTGGTCTTTTTATTGGCTTATTGTGAACCTTTGACACCTGTAAAACTTATAGACTAGAGCAAACTAGTTAGTCTAATTATTTGTGTTGGGCAATTCAACCACCAAAATCAATTAGGAAATAGGTGTAACCCTAATTCCCTTTCACCCGCTAGCCGGAAGTATCTTTCTTTGTAGATTGATGTGGTACTAGTACTAGACTAGTAGCACGATCTGTCGCAATGCTGAATAATCCATAAGCCAATGCTTTTCTTGGTGTGCTGAATAATCCAGTGATGGCTGTGCTGGAATGACAGGTTTGACCTATGGGGCAGCGAGTGTCAGCATCAGCTACTTGTCCACACACATCTTGGGATTTGTTTGGTGCATCGAATCTCCAAATTTGATGGTCATGCTATTAGCCTATGTTTCTACATACGACAGCTTCATCAGTGGTCCAGATTATTCCTCCTTTCCCATCTAATAAATTTGACAACTGACAAGAGCAGCATCTGAGTTGGAGGGATAGAAAAATCTCAGCATCTGCGCCATTTTCTACTACTTATCCTTGGGGTTGAACTGTCTAACGGTTCTACCATTGTGCTATCTCCTTTGTTTGTCTTCTCCACAACCATATATACACCAACTTGCCAAGGAAGGCTTCATGGCCATGGCTTACCTCCCCGTTTTCGTCTTCCTGTTCATGGTTGTCTTATGCCAATCCGATGACAGGCTAACACCTGCAAAGCCACTCTTGCCCAACGAGGTGCTCATCTCAGGCGGTGGTGTCTTTGCTCTTGGCTTCTTCTCCCTGAAGAACTCTTCAAGGTCCTATGTCGGCATATGGTACAACAACATTCCCGAGCGCACATACGTGTGGATTGCCAACCGCGACAACCCAATTACCACCAATGTCAATGTGCCTGGGAAGCTAGTTTTTACCAACAGTTCTGACCTTGTCTTGTTAGACTCCACAGGCCGCACCATCTGGACGACGACAAACAACTATACCGCAGGAGGAGGCGGTGAAACTGCTTCCATCCTGCTCGACTCGGGGAACTTGGTTATCCGGTTGCCAAATGGCACCGACATATGGGAGAGCTTCAGTTACCCGACTGACACAATTGTCCCCAATGTAAATTTTTCACTGAACGTAGCTTCCAGCGCTACGCTCCTTGTTGCCTGGAAGGGGCCTGATGACCCATCCAGTAGTGATTTCTCCATGGGTGGCGACCCTAGCTCAGGTCTCCAGATTATCGTTTGGAATGGGACACAGGCACACAGCCATACTGGAGAAGAGCCGCATGGGGTGGTGAACTGGTGCACGGCATATTCCAAAACAACACAAGCTTCATGGTGTACCAGACAGTTGTCGATACAGGAGACGGGTATTACATGCAAATGACTGTGCCTGATGGCTCACCTAGCATACGCTTAACTTTGGATTACACAGGCATGTCCACTTTCCGAAGATGGAACAACAACACGTCTTCGTGGAAAATCTTTAGCCAATTCCCCTATCCATCATGTGACAGGTATGCCTCTTGTGGCCCCTTTGGCTACTGCGATGACACAGTACCTGTTCCAGCATGCAAGTGCCTTGATGGTTTTGAGCCCAATGGTCTTGATTCTTCCAAAGGATGTCGGAGAAAGGATGAGCTGAAATGTGGTGACGGAGATAGTTTCTTCACCTTGCCCAGCATGAAGACTCCTGACAAGTTCTTATACATCAAGAACAGAAGCCTTGACCAATGCGCTGCAGAGTGCAGGGACAACTGCTCATGCACAGCGTATGCTTATGCTAACCTGCAAAATGTTGACACCAAGATTGACACGACAAGGTGCTTGGTCTGGATGGGGGAGCTTATCGATGCTGAGAAGTTCGGTAACACATTTGGTGAGATCCTATATCTTCGACGTCCCAGCTCACCTGGTATATACTTTTCCTTCTGCACTTATTCATTTTGTAGTCTCATCATTGTTCGTGATGGGTTGCCAATTCACATATGGATTACTAAGTATACTAGTGCTACTAAATCATGCTGCAGTGACACTTGCCTGTAATTGATGCTGCCTCAATCGGTCTCAATTCTAGGCAAGACCATCCAATGTGTGGTGATAGATTTTTGACAGTGTTATTCTCTTTGTGGACTACATTTGTGCAGTTAGTAAGAATAAGAAGAGTACCACATTGAAGATTGTACTCCCGGTTATGGCTGGTTTGATTCTTCTAATAACATGCACATGGCTTGTATTCAAGCCAAAAGGTAGGACACTACATTTTTCAGAGTGCAGTGTTAATGAGGTACTCATAAAAACGAGACTGATATCAATGTGTCCGTTCCTGCCAGACAAACACAAAAGCAAGAAAAGTCAGTACACACTGCAACACTCGGTTGCTTCCAACAGGTTTGAGAACGAAAATTTGGAATTTTCATCAATTGCCTTAGAAGACATCATCATTGCGACAAACAACTTCTCTGATTTTAACATGCTTGGAAAAGGTGGATTCGGAAAAGTTTACAAGGTAAATAGAAGTTTTAGCTTGATAGTTTCAATAGAAGAAATATTGTAGCACTTATCTGGATAAATCGACAAACGGTTTCCTCATCTAGGCAATGTTGGAAGGTGGCAAGGAAGTAGCTGTCAAAAGGCTCAGTAAAGGCTCTACACAGGGGGTCGAGGAATTTAGAAATGAAGTAGTTCTGATTGCTAAACTGCAGCACAGAAACTTAGTTAGACTTCTTGGTTGCTGCATTCATAAAGATGAGAAGTTACTGATATATGAATACTTACCAAACAAAAGCTTGGACGCCTTCCTTTTTGGTACGTTCTGACTTCATTTCACATATTACGAAACAATTTTAGACTAACTGAAATAGTGACTCACAATACATTCATGAAGATGCTACAAGGAAATCTGTGCTTGATTGGCCATCCCGTTTCAAAATAATTAAAGGTGTAGCACGAGGACTTCTTTATCTCCACCAGGATTCAAGATTAACGATAATTCATAGAGATCTCAAAGCAAGCAACATCTTGTTAGATACAGAAATGAGTCCCAAGATATCGGATTTCGGTATGGCGAGGATTTTTGGTGGAAATGAGCAACATGCAAACACTACTCGAGTTGTTGGAACATAGTAAGTAATTCGTCCACAAGCCAAAGTTTAACATGGTAAATATATATGTGTAGTTTAACTAATTCAAACTGTACATTCCATTTCTTTTCTTCTTGGAAATGGTTCAAACAGTGGTTACATGTCTCCTGAATATGCTATGGAAGGCTCATTCTCTGTCAAGTCTGACACCTATAGCTTTGGTGTTCTACTACTGGAGATTGTAAGCGGCTTAAAGATTGGCTCACCCCATCTGATAATGGACTATCCAAACCTCATTGCTTATGTAAGTACAAAGGAATTCCGGACTATTGAACAGCTCAAAAACACTTTTGGTGACTTGACCAGAACTTAGTTTCATTGGTTCAGGCATGGAGCTTATGGGAAGGTGGAAATGCAAGGGAATTGGTGGACTCGTCGGTTCTGGTGAGTTGTCCACTTCAGGAAGCTGTACGATGCATCCACTTGGGTCTTTTATGTGTCCAAGACAGTCCAAATGCGAGGCCGCTCATGTCATCCATTGTGTTCATGCTAGAAAATGAAACAGCCCCGCTTCCTACCCCAAAAAAACCTGTATATTTTACTACTAGGAATTATGAAACTAATCAGTCAGATCAATACATGCGAAGATCGCTGAATAACATGAGTATCACAACTCTAGAGGGGCGTTAAATGTTTAGTTTCATTGTTCGCTATTTTGGTAAACTTTTGTTTAATGTGTGCCATTAAACAATTACATTAGGTTTGTATTAATACAATTACACTAGCCGTTCAGGTTTGTACATAGAAAATGTTCCATTAAATCTGTTGTACACCATCGGTTCGGTGGGTTGTATTGATATATTCTTGAGACTGTAAAGTTCACTAGTTTTTACAACTGGTTCCGCATGTCAAATGGAACGGTTATCTATCTGATCATGTGTGCATAACTCAGTAGTCCTCTCATGTTGCTTTACCTGTAAGAATTTCCTGCTTCTTGGATTTATCTGGCAGTCAATGAGTGTGAAACCTTGAACCGATGGCTCCTATCACAAGAAAAGCTGGTGAAAATTTATTCGTTCTCTCTGAATCTGCAAGCAACCATCATCGTTTTTACTGCTACACAGGTTATTACGAAGAAATGACCATTGTATGTTCTTTTATCATAATATTGATTACACAGTTTCCATAAAAAACAACAAAACAAAGGTACTCAATAATACCTAAAAGGCTATTTTCTGAATGCCAGATTGAGCTTCATAAGATTGGGTGTTATCCAAGTAGGACAGGGCCAGTTGAACCAAATTTGAGACACAGTTTCCTTCTTGACACTATTTTCAAAGTCTATAACTCCCATATCATGTGTGTGTGGTTTAACTAATTCAAGCTGTACATTCTATTTCTTTTCTTATCTGAAATGGTTCACCGTGTGTTGAGCGCCATAATGAGCGAGCGGACGGTCCGGCCCTGAGGCCGGACGGTCCGGCCCTGAGGCCGGACGGTCCACGCCTATGGGCCGGACGGTCCGCGCGTGCGCAGAACAGATTAGGGTTCCGAGTTTTGTGCTACGGTTGTTAGCTATATTCGTGGAATTAGCTCGGAATCAGTTGTGTAAAGGGTCCAGCCCCCCTCCTCTATAAATAGAGAGGTCTACGGCCGATTTGTGAGAATCAATCGAATCAATACAACTTCTATTTCGCATTTTATCCTAGGAGTAGTTCTAGTCTAGTTTAGGTTTAGTCTTCCAATCCCCAAATTCTCCGCCTCTCCTCGACTCTACGTCGATTAGAGGAGTCTAGGTCGGTCTGCCTGAGCCTAGACATATCCTAGAATCTCTCCTCCCCGACGGGGTCCCTCCCGGGAGCGAGATCCAGGCGCCGCCGGCGATCATCCGCCGCCCCTGCGCACGCGCGGACCGTCCGGCCCTAGGGCGCGGACCGTCCGACCGTCAGGCAGGGAACCCGGGCTCCTGCACCAGGTCGCGGACCGTCCGGCTCTGTGCCGCAGACCGTCTGCGCCTGACCAGAGAGCACCGTCGCCTCGCGCCAGGCCGCGGACCGTCCGGTCCCTGCGCGCGGACCGTCCGCCCCTATGCAGAGAGCACCGCCGCTGGTTCTCTTGAAGTGATTGGCGCCTCCAAAAAGGTGTCAACATACTTTTGGCGACTCCGCTGGGGAAAACAAATATAGACGCATCAAATCGGCCCTCAATGGCTGGTTCAAGAGATAGCTCTGATATTTCCCCAAGCAACATCATAGAGCCGACTTGGGAGACCTTGCCGGCTGACGAACAGCTCCAATTCGAGGAGCACAAGGAGCGTATGATCCAGGAGGCAAAAGCAAAATTCTTGGCCGACTTCAAAGTGGACAGAAACAACAAGGTCGTCCGACATCGGGCGACGAATCCGGCTTCGCTCCAACCCACACCAGATATCCCCAATGTAAGTAATACCAACGAGCTACAATCTCTTAGAAATTATGTAGAAGAGCAACGTGAACAAATGCAGAACATCATAGGGGGTATGCAAAGCGATTTTAAGAGACTAGTACGCGCATTTGATAAATCTAATATCGCAAATTTTCCTTCACACGAGGTTGAGTTAGGGGGTAACACACGTAATACATCGGCTACAGGTTGTCACGACCAGTCACAACCCCTTTATGGGATGCCGATGGACACATACCCTGAGCAACCGCAAATCGGCAGCAAATCAGCCGATCTGCACATGCCCGGACCGTCCGCACGTGAGCGCGGACCGTCCAGGCCAGCAACAGTCGGGCCTATTTTTAATGAATTACCTAGATATGCGCCCGAGCCACCACACACGGCACAAAATCTAAACTACCCAGTCGGACCGTCCGCATATAACGACGGACGGTCCGCGTATAATCACGGACGGTCCGGGCCAATGTCCGGACAGTCCGCGCATGAACTTTTTGAGGAGGATTGTTACGTGAATCCTCACCCGTCCCAGCAACATTTCCCATCGCGCTATGCAATGCAACAACCCATTAATTCGAGATCTAGAGCCCAGGAAAACTTTTCGGCCCCACCTAGAAGGCCGGAAAGGAACGATCAAACATATGAACCATATAGGGCAAGTGGCAATGCGCCACGTAGCTCAAACCAATGGGGGGAAAGACAACATGCTAACATCCAGCCAACCCCACCTATGTTTGACCAGAGAGCCGGAGGTCTCGCACCGGCTGCCATTGATATAGTAAGGGAAGAAATAGCCGGGGCGTTCTGAGATAAGATCGGAGTAAGCATGGTCCCTGGGGGGCAATCATATCGGAAACCTTATGACAACCGATTTGATCACCACCCATACCCACAGGGAACCAGGATACCCGATTTCACAAAATTTTCGGGTGATCAAGGAAAAAACACACGTGAACACATAGGCCAATTTTTAGCACAATTAGGAGAGTTGGCCGACACAGAGGCATTTCGCATACGTTTATTTTCATTATCTTTAACAGGAACTGTGTTTGCATGGTACGCCACTTTATCTCCTAATTCCATTTCATCATGGGGGGATTTAGAACAAAAATTTCATGATCATTTTTTCTCCGGTGACTATAAGTTGGATTTGGTAGATTTAGTGTCATTACGACAAGCAAAAGATGAATCGGTTAATGATTACATCAAGAGATTCCGAGATACAAGAAACCGATGCTTCCAAATTCATTTAACAGAAAAACAGCTAGCAGGATTAGCCTTTAATGGTTTACGATATTATTTAAAAGAAAGATTAGAAGGCATCCAATTTTTTACACTAGCACAGTTACACTAGAGAGCTTTGGCTTGTGAAAACCGAAGCAAAGAAACTACTAAAGCAATTCATCATAACGTACATATAGTAGAGTGCGATCAAAGTAGTTCAGATGACGAGTCAGCGGAAATATATGCTGCTGAAATGGTTTGGCCAAAGCAGGCCAAATCTTCGGCTTGTGCTTCCTTACAGCTGGTTCAAAAGAAACGGCAAGAGGAGGTAAAGTTTACATTTAATGTTGGTAAATGTGATAAAATATTTGATGAGTTACTTAAAAATGGCAATATTAAAATAAATCACACTGTTCCATCCGCCGACGAGCTAAAACGTCGTGCATACTGCAAGTGGCATAACTCATTTTCTCATGCCACTAATGATTGTAATGTATTCCGTCGACAGATTCAATCGGCCATTAACGAAGGACGATTGAAATTTTAGGAAATGCAGGTGGACACGGAGCCCTTTCCGATGAACATGATCGACTTTGAGGGCAAGAAAGTCCTGACTCGGCCAAACGCAGCCGATGAAGGCAAAGGCAAAAAGATAATCATCGGCAATGCAGGAGAGGCCGGTGGGAATATTAAAATTTCTTGCAGGAAAGTGGTGGCCGAGAAGACTCCTGATGGAGGGGAGACCCTGAAAGTGACCATCACAGCCTCCAGTACTGGGGGCAAACACAGACAGGGAGACAGGCGCGAGAACCCGTTCTACGCATCGCGGACGGTCCGCCATCTAGACGCGGACGGTCCGATACCCCGCCGGACGGTCCAGAGAACTCCAGCGGACGGTCCGGCCATGCTCAAGACTCACAACGGCCACGTACTTTCAAACCACGACGACCAGAGATAGGTACGTGGAAAACAAATACATTCAAAGCAGCTGGTCGGTTGGTCAAAGCCGGCCCAACTTTTGATCAATTATTGTCTAAATACGTAAAAAAGAAGGCCGGCCCCAGTGACCGGCCAGCAAAGCGACCCCGCTCACCCATTCATGAGCAGCGTCAGGTAAGGCCGATTGGACCACCTCACCAATCGGAAGAAATGAAAGGTCATACTGTGCAACTGAGACCTAACATACCTGCATGGACACCTCCACCTTATCCGCCTATGTCATATCCATATCCATATTTACCTCCACCATATGTCCCAAATCAAATGTGGGGCATGCCACCATATCCATTTGGGATGCCACAGTATCCCGCCTGGGGGGCACCCCAAACATCTGTTTTTGACAGGTTAGCGCCACCAGTACAAGACCGATTAAGCACTGCTCAATCCGGTCATCAGGCACACACCCAACAGGATTGCCGGACCACTCGGCCTCCAAGGCTGACCAATCCGGCAGCGGGGCATATGCCTGCGGCAAATAAAAGAACGACAAAAAAGGACGTCATCAAAATAGGTACTACAGATGTTGTCATACAGGAAGATAATAAAGGGCTGATGATTTTTGGTGAATCGGCCAACACAACCAAAAAAGAAGATACGGCTACCATCAAAACAGCCGATCCAAAATACTCCATGCCTCGATGGTGCCCAGCGGGATTGACACGGTGAAAGGGAATTAGGCTTACACCTAGTCCCCAATTAATTTTGGTGGTTGAATTGCCCAACATAAATAATTGGACTAACTAGTTTGCCCAAGTTTACAAGTTCTACAGGTACCAAAGGTTCACCATAAGCCAATAAAAAGACCAAGAAAAGGGGTTCAAACAAGGAGTAAAGGGTCAACCGAAGGCACCCTGGTCTGGCGCACCGGACTGTCCGGTGTGCCACCGGACAGTGTCCGGTGCACCAGGGGAGATCGACTGCAAACTCTTCACCTTCGGGAATTCTCGGAGCCGGCGCGCTATAATTCACCGGACTGTCCGGTGTACACCGGACAGTGTCCGGTGCTCCAAGAGAACGCGCCTCCGAACTCGCCACTCTCGGGAATTCAGAACGGCTGCTCCGCTATAATTCACCGGATATGTCCGGTGTACACCGGACTGTCCGGTGTAACTGCGGGGCAACGACTACTTCGCGCCAACGGTCACCTGCAACAGCAATTAATGCGCGCCAGAGCGCGCAGAAGTCAGGCACGCGCGTAGTGGCGCATCGGACACCCTACAGTTGATGTCCGGTGCGCCACCGGACATCCAGGCGGGCCCAGAAGACAGAGCTCCAACGGTCGGAACCCAACGGCTTTGGTGACGTGGCTGTCGCACCGAACATGTCCGGTGTGCACCGGACTGTCCGGTGCACCATACGACAGACAGCCTCCACCAAACGGCTAGTTTGGTGGTTGGGGCTATAAATACCCCCAACCACCCCACATTCAAGTTATCCCAAGTTTTCCCACTTCAACTGCTTACAAGAGCTCTAGCATTCAATTCTAGACACACCAAAGTGATCAAATCCTCTCCAAATTCGACACAACGCCCTAGTGATTAGTGAGAGAGATTTGCTTGTGTTCTTTCGAGCTCTTGTGCTTGGATTGCTTTCTTCCTTCTTTGATTCTTCATTGCGATCAAACTCACTTGTAATTAAGGCAAGAGACACCAATCTTGTGGTGGTCCTTGTGGGAACTTTGTGTTCCAAGTGTTTGAGAAGAAAAGCTCACTCGGTCCGAGGGACCGTTTGAGAGAGGGTAAGGGTTGAAAGAGACCCGGCCTTTGTGGCCTCCTCAACGGGGAGTAGGTTTGCAAGAACCAAACCTCGGTAAAACAAATCCGCGTGTCACACTGTTCATTCGCTTGTGATTTGTTTTGCGCCCTCTCTCTCGGACTCATTATTATTTCTAACGCTAACCCGTCTCATAGTTGTGTTTATATTTGTAAATTTTAGTTTCGCCCTATTCACCCCCCCTCTAGGCGACTTTCAATTGGTATCAAAGCCCGGTGCTTCATTAGAGCCTAACCGCTCGAAGTGATGTCGGGAGATCACGCCAAGAAGGAGATGGAGACCGGCGACAAGCCAACTACGAGTCACGGGAGCACTTCATCGGAAGAGTCCCGCACCAAGAGGAAGAAGAAGAAGAAGGACTCCTCCAAAGGGAAGAAGTCTTCTTCACACTCCAAAGGGAAGGAGAAGAAATCCTCTTCTCACCACAAAGAGAAGAAGGAGAAATCTTCTTCCCACAAGCCGCATCGGAGTGGGGACAAGAAGAAGAGGATGAGGAAGGTGGTCTACTATGAGACCGATTCTTCATCAACATCCACCTCCGGCTCCGACGCGGCATCCGTCACTTCTAAGCGCCAAGAGCGTAAGAAGTATAGTAAGATCCCCCTACGTTACCCTCGCATTCCTAAACATACACCTTTACTTTCCGTCCCATTAGGCAAACCACCAACATTTGATGGTGAAGATTATGCTATGTGGAGTGATTTAATGCGATTTCATCTAACCTCACTCCACAAAAGTATATGGGATGTTGTTGAGTTTGGTGTACAGGCACCAACCGTAGGGGATGAAGACTATGATGAGGACGAGGTGGCCCAAATCGAGCACTTCAACTCTCAAGCTACAACCATACTCCTCGCCTCTCTAAGTAAGGAGGAATACAACAAGGTGCAAGGGTTGAAGAATGCAAAGGAGATTTGGGATCTACTCAAGACCGCGCACGAAGGTGATGAACTCACCAAGATCACCAAGCGGGAAACGATCGAGGGGGAGCTCGGTCGCTTCCGTCTTCGCTAAGGAGAGGAGCCACAAGATATGTACAACCGGCTCAAAACCTTGGTGAACCAAGTGCGCAACCTCGGGAGCAAGAAGTGGGATGACCACGAGGTGGTTAAGGTTATTTTAAGATCACTTATTTTCCTTAACCCTACTCAAGTACAATTAATTCGTGGTAACCCAAGATATACACTAATGACTCCTGAGGAAGTAATCGGGAATTTTGTGAGCTTTGAATGTATGATTAAAGGCTCAAAGAAGATCAACGAGCTTGATGAACCCTCCACGTCCGAAGCACAACCGGTGGCATTTAAGGCGACAAAGGAGAAGAAGGAGGAGTCTACACCGAGTAGACAACCAATTGACGCCTCCAAGCTCAACAATGAGGAGATGGCTTTAATCATCAAAAGCTTTCGCCAAATCCTCAAGCAACGGAAGGGGAAAGACTACAAACCCCGCTCCAAGAAAGTGTGCTACAAATGTGGTAAGTCCGGTCATTTCATTGCAAAATATCCTATATCTAGTGACAGTGACAGGGGCGACGACAAGAAGGGAAAGAGGAGAGAAAAGAAGAGGTACTACAAAAAGAAGGGCGACGATGCCCATGTTTGCCAGGAGTGGGACTCGGATGAGAGCTCCACCGACTCCTCCTCCGACGAGGACGCCGCCAACATCGCTGTCACCAAGGGACTCCTCTTCCCCAACGTCGGCCACAAGTGCCTCATGGCAAAGGACGGAAAAAGGAAGAAGGTTAAATCTAAATCCTCTACTAAATATGAATCCTCTAGTGATGATAATGCTAGTGATGAGGAAAATAATTTGCGTACCCTTTTTGCCGACCTAAACATGCAACAAAAGGAAAAACTAAATGAGCTAATTAGTGCCATCCATGAAAAGGATGATCTCTTGGACTCCCAAGAGGACTTCCTAATCAAGGAAAATAAAAAGCATGTTAAGGTTAAGAATGCTTATGCTCTTGAGGTAGAAAAATGTGAGAAATTATCTAGTGAGCTAAGCACATGCCATGACACTATTGCCAACCTTAGAAATGAAAATGCTAAATTAATTACTAAGGTTGATTCTCATGTTTGTATTGATTCAACTTCCAATCCTAGAAATGATAATGTTGATTTAATTGCTAGGATTGATGAGTTGAATGTCTCTATTGCTAGCCTTAGAAATGAGAATGAGAAATTGATTGCTAAGGCTAAAGAATTAGATGTTTGCAATGTTACAATTTCCAATCTTAGAGATAACAATGATATTTTGCGTGCTAAGATTGTTGAACTTAATTCTTGCAAACCCTCTACATCTACTATTGAGCATGTGTCTATTTGTACTAGATGTAGAGATATTGATGTTGATGCTATTCATGATCACATGGTCTTAATTAAACAACAAAATGATCATATAGCAAAATTAGATGCTAAAATTGCCGAGCATAACTTAGAAAATGAAAAGTTTAAATTTGCTAGAAGTATGCTCTATAATGGGAGACGCCCTGGCATCAAGGATGGCATTGGCTTCCAAAGGGGAGACAATGTCAAACTTAATGCCTCTCCTAAAAATTTGTCTAACTTTGTTAAGGGCAAGGCTCCCATGCCTCAGGATAACGAGGGTTACATTTTGTACCCTGCCGGTTATCCCGAGAGCAAAATTAGGAGAATTCATTCTAGGAAGTCTCACTCTGGCCCTAACCATGCTTTTATGTATAAGGGTGAGACATCTATCTCTAGGCAACCAACCCGTGCAAAGTTGCCTAGAAAGAAAACTCCTAGTGCATCAAATGATCATGGCATTTCATTTAAGACTTTTGATGCATCTTATGTTTTGACTAACAAATCCGGCAAGGTAGTTGCCAAGTTTGTTAGGGGCAAACACAAGGGCTCTAAGACTTGTGTTTGGGTACCCAAAGTTCTTGTTTCTAATGCCAAAGGACCCAAAACCGTTTGGGTACCTAAAGTCAAGAACTAAACTTGTTTTGTAGGTTTATGCATCCGGGGGCTCAAGTTGGATCATCGATAGCGGGTGGACAAACCACATGACAGGGGAGAAGAAGATGTTCTCCTCCTATGAGAAAAACCAAGATCCCCAACGAGCTATCACATTCGGGGATGGAAACCAAGGTTTGGTCAAAGGTTTGGGTAAAATAGCTATATCTCCTGACCATTCCATTTCCAATGTTTTTCTTGTTGATTCATTAGATTATAATTTGCTTTCCGTATCTCAATTATGTCAAATGGGCTACAACTGTCTATTTACTGATGTAGGTGTTACTGTCTTTAGAAGAAGTGATGATTCAATAGCATTTAAGGGAGTGTTAGAGGGTCAGCTATACTTGGTAGATTTTGATAGAGCTGAACTCGACACTTGCTTAATTGCTAAGACTAACATGGGTTGGCTCTGGCACCGCCGACTAGCTCATGTTGGAATGAAGAATCTTCATAAGCTTCTAAAGGGAGAGCACATTTTAGGACTAACAAATGTTCATTTTGAGAAAGACAGGATTTGTAGCGCATGCCAAGCCGGGAAGCAAGTTGGCACACATCATCCACACAAAAACATCATGACAAGTGACAGGCCACTGGAGCTCCTACACATGGATCTATTTGGCCCGATCGCTTACATAAGCATCGGCGGGAGTAAGTACTGTCTAGTTATTGTGGATGATTATTCTCGCTTCACTTGGGTGTTCTTTTTGCAGGAAAAATCCCATACCCAAGAAACCTTAAAGGGATTCTTGAGACGGGCTCAAAATGAGTTCGGCTTAAGGATCAAGAAAATTAGAAGCGACAACGGGACGGAGTTCAAGAACTCACAAATAGAAGGCTTCCTTGAGGAGGAGGGCATCAAGCATGAGTTCTCTTCTCCCTACACCCCACAACAAAATGGTGTAGTGGAGAGGAAGAATCGAACTCTATTGGACATGGCAAGAACCATGCTTGATGAGTACAAGACACCGGATCGGTTTTGGGCCGAGGCGGTCAACACCGCTTGCTACGCCATCAACCGGTTATATCTACACCGAATCCTCAAGAAGACATCCTATGAACTCCTAACCAGTAAAAAGCCAAATATTTCATATTTTAGAGTTTTTGGTAGCAAATGTTTTATTCTTGTCAAAAGAGGTAGAAAATCTAAATTTGCTCCTAAAACTGTAGAAGGCTTTTTACTAGGATATGACTCAAACACAAGGGCATATAGAGTCTTTAACAAGTCCTCAGGACTTGTTGAAGTTTCTTGTGACGTTGTGTTTGATGAGACTAACGGCTCTCAAGTAGAGCAAGTTGATCTTGATGAGATAGGTGAAGAACAAGCTCCATGCATCGCGCTAAGGAACATGTCCATTGGGGATGTGTGTCCTACGGAATCCGAAGAGCCTCCACATGCACAAGATCAACCATCCTCCTCCACGCAAGCATCTCCACCAACCCAAAATGAGGACGAGGCTCAAGTTGATAAAGAGGTAGAACAAAATGATGAGCCACCTCAAGATGACGGCAATGATCAAGGGGGAGATGCAAATGATGAAGACAAGGAGGATGAAGAACCAAGGCCGCCACACCCAAGAGTCCACCAAGCAATACAACGAGATCACCCCGTCGACACCATCCTCGGCGACATTCATAAGGGGGTAACCACTCGATCTCGTGTTGCACGTTTTTGTGAGCATTACTCTTTTGTTTCCTCTATTGAGCCACACAGGGTAGAGGAAGCACTTCAATATTCGGATTGGGTGATGGCGATGCAAGAGGAGCTCAACAATTTCACAAGGAACGAGGTATGGCATTTAGTTCCACGTCCTAACCAAAATGTTGTAGGAACCAAGTGGGTTTTCCGCAACAAGCAAGACGAGCATGGTGTGGTGACAAGGAACAAAGCTCGACTCGTGGCCAAGGGGTATTCACAAGTCGAAGGTTTGGATTTTGGTGAAACCTATGCACCCGTAGCTAGGCTTGAGTCCATTCGCATATTATTAGCCTATGCTACTTACCATGGCTTCAAGCTTTATCAAATGGACGTGAAGAGTGCCTTCCTCAATGGACCAATAAAGGAGGAGGTCTATGTTGAGCAACCTCCCGGCTTTGAAGATAGTGAATACCCTAACCATGTCTATAGGCTCTCTAAGGCGCTTTATGGGCTCAAGCAAGCCCCAAGAGCATGGTATGAATGCCTAAGAGATTTCCTTATTGCTAATGGCTTCAAAGTCGGTAAGGCCGATCCTACTTTATTCACTAAAACTCTTGACAATGATTTGTTTGTATGCCAAATTTATGTTGATGATATCATATTTGGGTCTACTAACGAAACTACATGTGAAGAATTTAGTAGGATCATGACACAGAAATTCGAGATGTCTATGATGGGGGAGTTGAAGTATTTTCTAGGATTTCAAGTCAAGCAACTCCAAGAGGGCACCTTCATTTGCCAAACAAAGTACACTCAAGACATTCTAACCAAGTTTGGAATGAAGGATGCCAAGCCCATCAAGACACCCATGGGAACAAATGGGCATCTCGACCTCGACACGGGAGGTAAGTCCGTGGATCAAAAGGTATACCGGTCGATGATAGGTTCATTACTCTATTTATGTGCATCTCGACCGGACATTATGCTTTCCGTATGCATGTGTGCAAGATTCCAAGCCGACCCTAAGGAATCACACCTTACGGCCGTAAAACGAATTTTGAGATATTTGGCTTATACTCCTAAGTTTGGGCTTTGGTACCCTTGGGGATCCACATTTGATTTGATTGGTTATTCGGATGCCGATTGGGCGGGGTGCAAAATTAATAGAAAGAGCACATTAGGGACTTGCCAGTTCTTGGGAAGATCCTTGGTGTCTTGGGCTTCAAAGAAGCAAAACTCGGTCGCTCTTTCTACCGCCGAAGCCGAGTATATTGTCGCAGGCCATTGTTGCGCGCAATTGCTTTGGATGAGGCAAACCCTGCGGGACTATGGTTACAAATTAACCAAAGTTCCTCTTCTATGTGATAATGAGAGTGCAATCCGCATGGCGGATAATCCCGTTGAGCATAGCCGCACTAAACACATAGCCATTCGGTATCATTTTCTTAGGGATCACCAACAAAAGGGGGATATCGAGATTTCATACATTAACACTAAAGATCAATTAGCCGATATCTTTACCAAGCCTCTTGATGAACAAACTTTTACCAAACTTAGGCATGAGCTCAATATTCTTGATTCTAGGAATTTCTTTTGCTAATTTGCACACATAGCTCATGAATATACCTTTGATCATGTCTCTTTTATATATGCTATGACTAATGTGTTTCCGAGTGTATTTCAAACCAAGTCATAGGTATATTGAAAGGGAATTGGAGTCTTTGGCAAAGACAAAGGCTTCCACTCCACTCTACTACTCATCCTTCGCCGTCGCTCCGTTTCTCTCTCCGTCTTTGGTATAATCTTCACTTGTATGTTTTATTTGCCAAAGGGGAGAATGTAGTTAGCCAAGGGCTTATATCTCACTCAAAGTATCCGTTTTTGGCGATTCATGCCAAAGGGGGAGAAAGTATGAGCCCAAAGCAAAAGGACCGCACCACCACCCTAATTTTAAAATTGATGATTCTCAATTGGTAAATTTCAAATTGGTATCTCTTTGTGTTCTAAAGGGGGAGAAAGTAGTATTTTCAAAATTGATATCTTAAAACCCTCTTGAACACTAAGAGGAGAATTTATTTGAGGGGGAGTTTTGTTTAGTCAAAGGAAAAACATTTGAAACAAGGGGAGAAAATTTCAAACTTGAAAATGCTTTGCAAAAATCTTATTCATCTACCTTTGACTATGTTGCAAAAGGACTTTGAAAAGGATTTACAAAAAGAATTTGCAAAAACAAAACATGTGGTGCAAGCGTGGTCCAAAATGTTAAAAATGAAGAAACAATCCATGCATATCTAGTAAGTAACATTTATTGGCTCAATTCCAAGCAACCTTTGCACTTATATTATGCAAACTAGTTCAATTATGCACTTTTATATTTGCTTTGGTTTGTGTTGGCATCAATCACCAAAAAGGGGGAGATTGAAAGGGAATTAGGCTTACACCTAGTCCCTAATTAATTTTGGTGGTTGAATTGCCCAACACAAATAATTGGACTAACTAGTTTGCCCAAGTTTACAAGTTCTACAGGTACCAAAGGTTCACCATAAGCCAATAAAAAGACCAAGAAAAGGGGTTCAAACAAGGAGCAAAGGGTCAACCGAAGGCACCCTGGTCTGGCGCACCGGACTGTCCGGTGTGCCACCGGACAGTGTCCGGTGCACCAGGGGAGATCGACTGCAAACTCTTCACCTTCGGGAATTCTCGGAGCCGGCGCGCTATAATTCACCGGACTGTCCGGTGTACACCGGACAGTGTCCGGTGCTCCAAGAGAACGCGCCTCCGAACTCGCCACTCTCAGGAATTCAGAACGGCTGCTCCGCTATAATTCACCGGACATGTCCGGTGTACACCGGACTGTCCGATGTAACTGCGGGGCAACGGCTACTTCTCGCCAACGGTCACCTGCAATAGCAATTAATGCGCGCCAGAGCGCGCAGAAGTCAGGCACGCACGTAGTGGCGCACCGGACACCCTACAGTTGATGTCCGGTGCGCCACCGGACATCCAGGTGGGCCCAGAAGACAGAGCTCCAACGGTCGGAACCCAACGGCTTTGGTGACATGGCTGTCGCACCGGACATGTCCGGTGTGCACCGGACTGTCCGGTGCACCATACGATAGACAGCCTCCACCAAACGGCTAGTTTGGTGGTTGGGGCTATAAATACCCCCAACCACCCCACATTCAAGTTATCCCAAGTTTTCCCACTTCAACTGCTTACAAGAGCTCTAGCATTCAATTCTAGACACACCAAAGTGATCAAATCCTCTCCAAATTCGACACAACGCCCTAGTGATTAGTGAGAGAGATTTGCTTGTGTTCTTTCGAGCTCTTGCGCTTGGATTGCTTTCTTCCTTCTTTGATTCTTCATTGCGATCAAACTCACTTGTAATTAAGGCAAGAGACACCAATCTTATGGTGGTCCTTGTGGGAACTTTGTGTTCCAAGTGTTTGAGAAGAAAAGCTCACTCGGTCCGAGGGACCGTTTGAGAGAGGGTAAGGGTTGAAAGAGACCCGGCCTTTGTGGCCTCCTCAACGGGGAGTAGGTTTGCAAGAACCAAACCTCGGTAAAACAAATCCGCGTGTCACACTGTTCATTCGCTTGTGATTTGTACATCAAATGTTAATACAATGGGTAGGCGATGATATAGAACAGGTACATGCTGATGTATCGGCTTGCATCGCTGTGGCTGATGCCCCTGTACTATGGACTTATGAGATTGCTACATGTCTCACAGGGGTAGATTTTTTTGATTATCAGTTCATAAGTATAGATAAGAAAGGTTTCATTCCTGTAATGCTAGAGCCGATGGAGAATCGGCTAAATCCTAAATAAAGTTTAAATGATGAATACACACAAAGTTCATGAGTCGTTGATCACGGACAATTCGGCTCTCAAAGCCGGATGGTCTGGTCTTTCACAAAACAGTTCGAACTTTAAGACCGAACATCTACCACAGCGAAAAGACAGTATTACGGATGATCCGGTCCCCGAGATCGGAAAGTCCGCCATCACACAAAGATCATCTGATTCCTCTGTGGGGGACATGATAGAGGAATTCAGAGATCTTGATAAACTAGGACAGGGGTTTACATCGACCGATCCTTTGGAGGAGATTGACATAGGAGATGGTAAAACTCCAAGGCCGACTTTTGTAAACAAGACCCTGGAGACCGATTCTAGAAATGAGATGATCGGTCTATTGAAGGAATATTCAGATTGTTTTGCTTGGAATTACACTGAAATGCCTGGACTAAGCCGAGAGATTGTCGAACATCGGCTGCCTATTAAGTCTCGTTTCAGACCTTTCAAGCAGAAAGCTAGAACATTTCGTCCAGATCTTCTCCCACGAATAAAGGACAAAATCCACCGGCTGCTAGAAGCTAATTTTATTAGACCTTGCAGATACGCAGAGTGGATCTCCAATATTGTGCCGGTAGAGAAGAAGGAGTCAGGTAAGCTTAGGGTATGCATTGATTTTCGCAATTTAAATAGAGCAACTCCTAAAGATGAATATCCCATGCCCATAGCCGACACATTAATCAATAATGCATCAGGAAATAGAATTATTAGCTTTCTTGATGGTAATGCTGGATATAACCAGATTTTTATGGCTGAAGAGGATGCGTCTAAAATGGCCTTTATATGTCCAGGCTTCATTGGTTTATTTGAATGGGTTGTCATGACATTCGGTCTTAAAAATGCTGGTGCTACTTATCAGAGGGCTATGAATCTGATCTTCCATGAGTTGTTAGGAAACACTGTGGAAGTCTACATTGATGATATTGTAGTCAAATCGGCTGAGTTTAGTCCTCATATAGCTAATTTGCGCAAAGCCTTTGATAAAATGCGTCGGTATGGTTTGAAAATGAACCCACGTAAATGTGCTTTTGGAGTGTCGGCTGGTAAGTTTTTAGGATTTGTCATCCATGAACATGGTATAGAAATAGACCCTGACCGAATCAAGTCTATTCGGAATGTGGGACCTCCGACTTGTAAGGTCGAAGTGCAGAAGTTTCTCGGCAAGGTAAATTATTTACGAAGGTTTATTTCTAACCTAGCCGGGAAGATTGATGCCTTCACCCCTATCCTTCGGCTTAAGAATGATGCCGAATTCACTTGGGGGGCAGAGCAGCAGGAAGCATTTGATCTCATTAAAAAATACTTGTCTTCGGCTCCCGTGTTAAAAGCACCACAAGTAGGAGCACCATTCAGATTATACATTGCAGCTGAAGACAAGGTTATTGGGGCTGTTCTGACACAAGAAACTGAGGGGAGGGAGCATGTGGTGACATATCTAAGCCGAAGGTTGGTGGATGCTGAAACAAGGTACACTTTTATTGAAAAGTTATGCTTATGCTTGTTTTATGCATGCACCAAATGTAGATGTTATTTACTGTCTAGTCATTGCACTGTTTCTGGTCAAGCCGATGTGATCAAATACATGTTGCATAACCCAATTATGAGTGGTAGGATTGGTAAGTGGGCTTATGCACTCATAGAATATGACTTGGCCTATAACCATTGAAATCTATGAAAGGCCAAGTCGTAGCGGATTTCATTGTAGAACATCGGGTTAATGATATTCATGAACTAGACATGTCATACCTCACTATTACTCCTTGGACTTTATATTTTGATGGATCGGTTTGCAATGAAGGGCAAGGAATTGGCATTGTGCTTGTTTCACCAAGTAATGTCTCCTTTGACTTCTCTAGCCGATTGAAAACTTATTGCACTAATAATCAAGCTGAATATGAGGCCCTCCTATTCGGCTTAGAACTTTTAAATGGTATGGGAGTAAAACATGTGAAGGTATTTGGTGATTCTCAGCTGGTTGTCCAACAAGTGTTAGAAGAATATCAATGTTTTGATGGTACTCTAAATAGTTACCTTGAGAAATGTTGGAGCATAATCCATTCTTTTTACGAATTCAGTATTCGACATATTTCTAGAGTTGAGAATCATAGAGCTAACGATTTGGCACAAGATGCATCAGTGTCACACCCGGTTTTAAAGGACAAAGCCAGGTGCATCTCATACATGCGCCAAGAAGACAACATATATAATAACAGAGTGTATAGAGATAAATGTCATAAAACATCAGAGTATTTATTACATAGCGGAAGACTTATTACAAAATAAAATAATAAATATAAAACGAACTAAGGATCGTCGGCGCCAATGTCGACTGGGAAACGCCACCTAGATCAGATCGAACTCCTCAGTGTTAGGCGGCTCCTCCTGAACCACCTGCTCTTCTCCTGTGGGGGGGGGGTGTGAGACAGCAAGGGTGAGCTCACACATGATCATAGCTCAACAAGTTGTGGGGAACCAGTGGACACAAACTCACAAAGGTGTGAGTTCATGTGATGTGTAAGGCTAATCAATGATAGGGGTTAAAGTTGAGCATTGCTTTTAAGTAGTTGGTCAAAATTTTATTAGCAATTACTAAGTGTAAGTAAATACCAAACCATAAATAAAGTAAATGAACAAAATAAATAATATACCCATGCAATGCAAATGACAAAATTGAATTTAAGTTCCATAATTTAAACATCAGAGAGTCCTGAGCTGCTCGTGACCGTGAGCTCGGCTAGTATACCAGTTTTACACTCTGCAGAGGTTGTACCCTTTACCCACAAGTCATGTTACCCATCTGCCAAGGGGTCGCGAATCCCATACACCTCTACCTAGGAAGCGCGGCAGGGCAACACTACGAGGCCTTTACAAAGTTCCACTAGCTTCCGAAAACCCGCTACAGTTTATAGGAAGTTCCAATGCAGGGTTCCTGGCTGACCGCCATCGCAGCAAAATCAACCAGGGACCTCCCTACACTGACCACTCCCCTACTGCCCTTGCCCCTTTCGGGTAAGGTAGTCTTCCACTAGCTTTCCTAATTAGTCAGCCAAGGGCGTCCCATTAAACCCTTGTGGTGGCACGTGGTTCTCAAGTTAAGCTCTATGTTCCAATTAACATTAATGATCTCAACATGAACATAAATAGAATAACAAAAAGAATTGGAACATAGAGGTAATAAATGATTATCCCAAAACCATGTAAAGCAATAGCAAACTACCCAGTGATTCAGGGGTAAACAAGGTAATGAGATAAACAAATCTAGGGTGACCTATCGGGTCCCATCAAAATTAACCTATGCATGGATAAATGATATTAAAGAACATTATTGGGTAAAAAGTGGTCAAGGGCACAACTTGCCTTCAATGAGCTCCTGCTCAGCTACTTCAACCTGCTGCTCACCAGGATCCTCGGTCACGGGCTCTTCTACTCGCCACAATACAAACAAGCACAGTGTATATAGAGAAATTAACATTACACCAAACATATAAATAAAATACACAATAATAATCTACATATTAAAATAAAATCCTAGGAACAGGAATCATCATTTTTGGAGTTATAGAATTTAAGTTATGGATTTTCAAAGGGTTTATGTGTTTTAAATAAGATTAAGTGTGAGATTAATTTTCTTACTGTTGTCATGGTAAAACAGAGACACTAAGTGGTCGAGAATAAAATTACAAAATTTTAGGAACTGGAATGAAGTGATTTGGAGTTAGTATGAATTTTCTATGAATTATTGAAGTTCTAGCTATTATTTTTCTATTAAAAATCTATTTAATAATCATTTTTCCTGATTTTATTATGTTCTGGACTGGGCCTCATTTAAACAGGAACAAAGGGGGCTCGGCGTAAAATTTCTAAGACACGGTGAATACCACTCTCTGGACGGCGGGTTCTAATCTCTAAAACTATAAGGTTTCTTTTGCAAAAGGCGCAATCGAAGGGGTATTCTCCAATTTCAGTCGTTCGATCAGAAACGGCTGGCTCCGATTAGATCCGCGATAAGCACGAATTGGTATACCACGAGAGCCCCTGGATCCGGATCCGATGCTCAGGATTTAACCCAGCGAATCGGTACGCGCAGATCTGATCTAGACCGCACATTTCTAATCCGACGTCCAGGCACATTCTCCCTAACCCAGCCGCGCTCCGGCGACGGAGCTCAGCCCCCGCGGTGGCCGGTCCGCCGGCGAGCACGAAATCCGGTGCTAACCGCCCCCATATAGAAATTGATTGCTACTACACCGAGAGGGGAAGATGGCGAAACTGCAGAAAGGGGTCTCACCGGCGATTTTGGAGCAGCGACACCCGACCACGGAAGAGCTTGGTTCCACGGCGGACCAGTCTTCGGTGAGCAATCGCCGCGGCTTGGGACGAGCTTCCTTCACACGGACTCCACGATCAGCTTCCCCGGACTCAGGCGCACGTCGTCGGCCACTCACCGAGGCTGAAACTCTAGCGCGAGTGAGGGTTCACCGGTGGCGGCAACTCTCCCCTTCGGATTCTCCCCAATGGCGGCGAGGCTACAGGTGTGTGCAAAGGCGGAATGGAGAAGAGGACCGCGGCCGGGGCTCCCATAAGTAGACCGGTGGGGTATTCGGTTGGCTCGGTCCGCAATCGCCGGAGGGATCCGCCGCGCGATCCGCGCGGGCTGTTTGCGCACGGACGAGATGACTGGTGGGGCCATGGGCGCAGTGACACTTCAATCCCGCACCCACGTGAGCAACGACTGACGAGCGGCCCCAAATGTAAGCGAACACAGGTAGCCCCCCAGAGACTGTCGTCACGGCCCCGCGTGTCATTGACGTTGGCTCGAGCGAGTGGAATATAGAGGCTGGGCGCGGGTGACTGACCTGCGGGTCCCGCCTGTCGGCGCGGGTTGGCTGGAAGAGTGGGCTGCACTGGGTTAATGGGCCGAATTGGCGCCAGAGGCCCAGGTAAACTCCATTATCTTTTTCTTTTTATGTTTTATTTCTTATTTTCCCCATTATTTCACCAATTCAAATTTAAATCCTAATTTGAATTCAAACTTGTTTGTGAGCTTCTTAACTGAGTTAAATACTTAAATTAAAATATTAGTGGGGACAAAATGTATCCTTTCATACATTTATTTTCCTCTATTTTGTATAACCTCCTCCTTCTCTCTTTTCTTAATTCTAGGATTATTTAGGATTTAAATCCCCATTTGGATATTCACCTATTTCTTTTTGCATTATTAAAATATTGTCACAAAAATGCACACACAAATAAAATATTCAGCATGATGCAATGATTTAGTAGCATCTCTCTTTATTAATTGTTTTTGGACATGGTGTTCACATATGATGATGCATAAAGATCAAACTCACATAAAGAGAAATTGTTCCTCTACTGGTATTATTCCTAGCAATTACAAAGTGGGTGTCACAAATCCTACCCCCCTTAAAAATAATCTCGTCCTCGAGATTTAAGAAGAACGAGGGAAAAGGTGGGGAAAATCTATGCGAAGCTCTTCTTCTCTTTCCCAAGTTGCTTCATCTTCACCGTGGTGACTCCATTGGACTTTGCACATCTTTATCACCTTATTTCTTGTAACTCGAATCAAGGTATCCAAAATCTTGATCGGGTACTCCGTGTAAGTCAAATCACCTTGAACACTGAGCTCTTCCATCGGTAACTGTTCCTCAGGGACACGGAGACACTTCTTAAGTTGAGACACGTGGAACACATTATGCACATCCGATAGAGTAGCAGGTAACTCGAGTTGGTATGCCATCTCCCCAACTCTTCTAAAGATCAAGAATGGTCCAATATAGCGAGGGGACAATTTGCCCTTGACTTTGAATCTCCTCATTCCACGCAGTGGTGACACCTTGAGGTACACATAATCTCCTTCTTCAAATTCCAGTGGCCTCCTTCTATTATCAGCATAACTCTTTTGCCTGGTTTGAGCCACTCTCAAATTCTCTCGAATTATACGAACTTGTCCTTCTGCTTCTTGAATCAATTCAGGCCCAAAGAACTGTCTCTCTCCAGTCTGATCCCAATACAAAGGAGTCCTGCACTTTCTCCCATATAAAGCTTCAAAAGGTGACATCTTCAGACTGGCCTGATAACTATTGTTATATGAGAACTCAGCATATGGTAGACTTTTATCCCAACTTCCTCCATGCTGAAGGGCACATGCTCTCAACATATCCTCCAATACTTGATTAGTCCTTTCAGTCTGTCCATCAGTCTGAGGGTGATAAGCTGTACTAAAATTCAACTTTGTACTCATGTTCTCATGAAAGCTTCTCCAAAATCTTGAGGTAAACTGCGAACCTCGATCAGACACGATCTTCTTTGGTACTCCATGTAAACACACAATCCGAGCCATATATAACTCTGCTAGCTGAGAACCTTTATAAGTAGTCTTGACAGGAATAAAGTGAGCCACTTTAGTCAATCTATCCACAATCACCCATATAGCATCATATCCTTTCTGGGTGCGAGGCAATCCAGTAATAAAATCCATACCAATCTCTTCCCATTTCCACTCGGGTATCTTCAGTGGATGCAATAGTCCAGCTGGCCTCTGATGTTCAGCCTTAACTCTTTGACATACATCGCACATAGCCACATGTGCAGCCACATCTCTTTTCAATCCATACCACCAATACTTCCGCTTTAAATCCTGGTACATCTTAGTACTACCAGGATGAATAGAATAATCCGAATCATGGGCTTCTTTTAAAATAGTCTCTCGAAGGCTTTTAATATCAGGAACACACATCCTGTCCTTGAACCATATAGTGCCCTGCTCATCTTCCGTGAATTCCGGAACTCGACCTTCAGTAATCAGATCCTTAATCTCTTTTATTTTAGCATCACCAATTTGTCCTTTGCGGATCTCTTGCTCCAAAGTGGGTTCCACATCAATAGTAACTCCCTCAGTATGAGCGACTATCCCCAGGTTAAGTCTCCTGAAGTCCTCAACAATCTCATCGGGTAGCTGGGCAACAATAGCTGAATGAACATGCTCTTTGCGACTCAAGGCATCTGCAACCAAATTTGCCTTGCCCGGGTGATAGTGAATCTCCAAATCATAATCCTTAATAAGCTCCAACCAACGGCGTTGCCTAAGGTTGAGATCCTTCTGAGTGAATATATACTTCAAACTCTTATGATCCGTGTACACTTGGCACTTGGTCCCCATGATATAATGTCTCCAAATCTTAAGTGCATGCACAACGGCTGCCAATTCCAAGTCATGAGTGGGGTAGTTCAATTCATGTTTCCGCAACTGACGAGAAGCATAAGCAATCACATGTCCTTCCTACATGAGCACACATCCTAAGCCTTGGCCACATGCATCACAATAGATATCAAATCCTTTCTGTAGGTCTGGCATAACTAATACGGGTGGCGACATCAATCTTTTCTTCAATTGATCAAAACTATCTTGACACTTCTCATCCCACTTAAATTCTCTTTCTTTCTCCAAAAGTGAAGTCATCGGCTTAGCAATCTTAGAAAATCCTTCAATAAATCTCCGATAATAGCCTGCTAATCCCAAGAAACTTTGAATCTCAGTCACTGTAGTGGGTACTCTCCACTCCATTATCTCCTTAACCTTAGCAGGATCCACTGAAATTCCTCCATTAGAAATAATATGCCCAAGAAATGGCACCTTGCCAATCCAAAACTCGCATTTGCTATACTTGGCATAGAGTTGATTATCTCGTATCTTCTGTAGCACCAATCTCAGATGTTCCTCATGATCACTATCACTCTTGTAAATAATAAAAATATCGTCGATGAAAACCACGACGAATCTGTCCAAATCATGCACACCTTATTCTTCAGATCCATAAAATAGGTTGGTGCATTAGTTAGTCCAAATGACATAACGGTGAACTCATATAAACCATATCGAGTCGAGAAATTCGTCTTGGGAATATCCGATGGCCTAATCTTCATTTGGTGATAACCCGATTGAAGATCAATCTTCGAAAATACCCTTGCACCTCTCATCTGACCAAATAAATCCTTAATGCGAGGTAACGGGTACTTTTTCTTCACAGTGACATCATTAAGAGTCCTATAATCCACACACATCCGCTGCGATCCATCCTTGTTCTGTACAAACAAGACCGGTGCTCCCCACGGTGAGGAACTCGGACGAATGTACCCAGCCTCTTGTAACTCAGTTAACTGCTTCTTTAGTTCCTTCAACTCCTCTACGGACATCCTATATGGCCGTTTAGAAATAGGGGCGGTTCCAGGTAAGAGATCAATAACAAACTCAACTTCTCTATCAGGTGGCATCCCTGGTAACTCCTTTGGAAAGACATCCGGAAAATCTCTAACCACCCGGATGTTGTCACCAACAAACTCCTCCGGTATAAAGAACATTGCACGCATGGGTGAGGAGGTTACTGCAATATTAACTTGAAAGCTTTCTCCTTTAGTGGTAGTGAGTTCTACGGTACCTCTACCGCATGCTATAATGGACTTTGCCTTTCTCAACCACGACATACCAAGGATCACGTCTATAGTGCTCTCTTCTAACACTATAGGGGGTATCTCATCGGGGTTAGAAATACAGGGTAAGAAAGGAAGAATTATAGACAAGGCGAGTAATTACGAGGCATGTTATTTTGGGAGATTTATTAGCTAAGTAGATTAGTGTTTTATCCACTAAAGCTAATACATTACCTTATAGTGGTACATGCTAAGATGCCCAACTATAATGTTTCAATCAATCAAAGAAGCAAATCAATCATTTATCATCAGAACAATCAACCAACATTTTTTTAAATAGAGGAAATAGTTTTAATTTCGTCTTAGGTTCCCTATCTCTTAAGAAGATCATAGTGGCAGGATTCCAGGGTGTGAAATCCATCTTGTCTTAGAGTAGTAAAGGTAAGAATAATCAGAGTAGAGTAGCAAAAGGTGAGACAAGTTCAAGATAAGGTAAGTATGGAATGAATCAGAGTAAGATAAGTAGATAAGGGTTTGTCCGTTTCTATCTAGGTTTCGTCCTACAGTCAACATTTCCTCTGATACCACTTCTGTCACACCCGGTTTTAAAGGACAAAGCCAGGTGCATCTCATACATGCGCCAAGAAGACAACATATATAATAACAGAGTGTATAGAGATAAATGTCATAAAACATCAGAGTATTTATTACATAGCGGAAGACTTATTACAAAATAAAATAATAAATATAAAACGAACTAAGGATCGTCGGCGCCAATGTCGACTGGGAAACGCCACCTAGATCAGATCGAACTCCTCAGTGTTAGGCGGCTCCTCCTGAACCACCTGCTCTTCTCCTGTGGGGGGGGGTGTGAGACAGCAAGGGTGAGCTCACACATGATCATAGCTCAACAATTTGTGGGGAACCAGTGGACACAAACTCACAAAGGTGTGAGTTCATGTGATGTGTAAGGCTAATCAATGATAGGGGTTAAAGCTGAGCATTGCTTTTAAGTAGTTGGTCAAAATTTTATTAGCAATTACTAAGTGTAAGTAAATACCAAACCATAAATAAAGTAAATGAACAAAATAAATAATATACCCATGCAATGCAAATGACAAAATTGAATTTAAGTTCCATAATTTAAACATCAGAGAGTCCTGAGCTGCTCGTGACCGTGAGCTCGGCTAGTATACCAGTTTTACACTCTGCAGAGGTTGTACCCTTTACCCACAAGTCATGTTACCCATCTGCCAAGGGGTCGCGAATCCCATACACCTCTACCTAGGAAGCGCGGCAGGGCAACACTACGAGGCCTTTACAAAGTTCCACTAGCTTCCGAAAACCCGCTACAGTTTATAGGAAGTTCCAATGCAGGGTTCCTGGCTGACCGCCATCGCAGCAAAATCAACCAGGGACCTCCCTACACTGACCACTCCCCTACTGCCCTTGCCCCTTTTGGGTAAGGTAGTCTTCCACTAGCTTTCCTAATTAGTCAGCCAAGGGCGTCCCATTAAACCCTTGTGGTGGCACGTGGTTCTCAAGTTAAGCTCTATGTTCCAATTAACATTAATGATCTCAACATGAACATAAATAGAATAACAAAAAGAATTGGAACATAGAGGTAATAAATGATTATCCCAAAACCATGTAAAGCAATAGCAAACTACCCAGTGATTCAGGGGTAAACAAGGTAATGAGATAAACAAATCTAGGGTGACCTATCGGGTCCCATAAAAATTAACCTATGCATGGATAAATGATATTAAAGAACATTATTGGGTAAAAAGTGGTCAAGGGCACAACTTGCCTTCAATGAGCTCCTACTCAGCTACTTCAACCTGCTGCTCACCAGGATCCTCGGTCACGGGCTCTACTACTCGCCACAATACAAACAAGCACATTGTATATAGAGAAATTAACATTACACCAAACATATAAATAAAATACACAATAATAATCTACATATTAAAATAAAATCCTAGGAACAGGAATCATCATTTTTGGAGTTATAGAATTTAAGTTATGGATTTTCAAAGGTTTTATGTGTTTTAAATAAGATTAAGTGTGAGATTAATTTTCTTACTGTTGTCATGGTAAAACAGTGACACTAAGTGGTAGAGAATAAAATTACAAAATTTTAGGAACTGGAATGAAGTGATTTGGAGTTAGTATGAATTTTCTATGAATTATTGAAGTTCTAGCTATTATTTTTCTATTAAAAATCTATTTAATAATCATTTTTCCTGATTTTATTATGTTCTGGACTGGGCCTCATTTAAACAGGAACAAAGGGGGCTCGGCGTAAAATTTCTAAGACACGGTGAATACCACTCTCTGGACGGCGGGTTCTAATCTCTAAAACTATAAGGTTTCTTTTGCAAAAGGCGCAATCGAAGGGGTATTCTCCAATTTCAGTCGTTCGATCAGAAACGGCTGGCTCCGATTAGATCCGCGATAAGCACGAATTGGTATACCACGAGAGCCCCTGGATCCGGATCCGATGCTCAGGATTTAACCCAGCGAATCGGTACGCGCAGATCTGATCTAGACCGCACGTTTCTAATCCGACGTCCAGGCACATTCTCCCTAACCCAGCCGTGCTCCGGCGACGGAGCTCAGCCCCCGCGGTGGCCGGTCCGCCGGCGAGCACGAAATCCGGTGCTAACCGCCCCCATATAGAAATTGATTGCTACTACACCGAGAGGGGAAGATGGCGAAACTGCAGAAAGGGGTCTCACCGGCGATTTTGGAGCAGCAACACCCGACCACGGAAGAGCTTGGTTCCGCGGTGGACCAGTCTTCGGTGAGCAATCGCCGCGGCTTGGGACGAGCTTCCTTCACACGGACTCCACGATCAGCTTCCCCGGACTCAGGCGCACGTCGTCGGCCACTCACCGAGGCTGAAACTCTAGCGCGAGTGAGGGTTCACCGGCGGCGGCAACTCTCCCCTTCGGATTCTCCCCAATGGCGGCGAGGCTACAGGTGTGTGCAAAGGCGGAATGGAGAAGAGGACCGCGGCCGGGGCTCCCATAAGTAGACCGGTGGGGTATTCGGTTGGCTCGGTCCGCAATCGCAGGAGGGATCCGCCGCGCAATCCGCGCGGGCTGTTTGCGCACGGACGAGATGACTGGTGGGGCCATGGGCGCAGTGACACTTCAATCCCGCACCCACATGAGCAACGACTGACGAGCGGCCCCAAATGTAAGCGAACACAGGTAGCCCCCCAGAGACTGTCGTCACGGCCCCACGTGTCATTGACGTTGGCTCGAGCGAGTGGAATATAGAGGCTGGGCGTGGGTGACTGACCTGCGGGTCCCACCTGTCGGCGCGGGTTGGCTGGAAGAGTGGGCTGCACTGGGTTAATGGGCCGAATTGGCGCCAGAGGCCCAGGTAAACTCCATTATCTTTTTCTTTTTATGTTTTATTTCTTATTTTCCCCATTATTTCACCAATTCAAATTTAAATCCTAATTTGAATTCAAACTTGTTTGTGAGCTTCTTAACTGAGTTAAATACTTAAATTAAAATATTAGTGGGGACAAAATGTATCCTTTCATACATTTATTTTCCTCTATTTTGTATAACCTCCTCCTTCTCTCTTTTCTTAATTCTAGGATTATTTAGGATTTAAATCCCCATTTGGATATTCACCTATTTCTTTTTGCATTATTAAAATATTGTCACAAAAATGCACACACAAATAAAATATTCAGCATGATGCAATGATTTAGTAGCATCTCTCTTTATTAATTGTTTTTGGACATGGTGTTCACATATGATGATGCATAAAGATCAAACTCACATAAAGAGAAATTGTTCCTCTACTGGTATTATTCCTAGCAATTACAAAGTGGGTGTCACAATCAGGTTATCGGATAAAGAGAGGGAAATTTCACAAAACTGAAAATCTGATAACCAGTGCAGAGCCAAATTCCCAGGTCGCGGACCGTCCGCGTGATGACGCCGAACCGTCCGGGGTTACCAGAAATGTTCTCTTAATCGATTCGACTGACAATGAAGCCGATGCAAGTGATTGGAGGACACCTATACTTAATTATTTACGAAATCCCAATATCAGGACAGATAAGAACATTCGGTGAACAGCTTTCAAGTATGTTTTGATGAGTGATGAACTTTACCACCGAACGGTAGGGGTGGGCACTTTTTTACCATAAACCGAAAACCGAACCGAACCGTACCGAACCGAACCGAAATTTCGGTTTTTTCGGTAGTTCGGTTCGGTTTCGGTTTTTGTATCTCAAAAGTTCGGTTTTCGGTATCGTAATCGATTTTCACCGTATACCAAACCGAAATACCAAAAAACCAAATTACCTATCTTTATCAATTCTAAAATTTGGCTATTCGATTATGTGAACTAAATGTGTGAAACAATTAAATTGTTATTCATTTATTTATATGTGATGTATGATGCATCTCTAAATATTTGTACATATATAATTTTTACTTTTTAAAATTATGTACAATCTACCATATAAACTTTTTATATGTGTTGTCGTGAGTATAAGTTTGGTATTCGGTTTTTATCGAAAAACCGAAGTAAAAAACTGAAACCGAACTTCTCGGTTTTCATTTTCAAGAAAACCGATCGGTTTCTAATGTCTAGAAAACCGAAGTTTTTTAAAACCAAAAAACCGAACCGAAGTTTCAAAAAAAACCGAATGCCCAGCCCTACCGAACGGTCAATGACGTCCTGCTTAAGTGCTTGGGCCCAGATGATGCTATATTAGCCATGGCCGAAGTACATGAAGGAATTTGTGGTACTCATCAATCAGCTCCAAAGATGAAGTGGTTGTTGCGAAGGTCTGGTTTTTATTGGCCTAGTATGATAGTTGATTGTTTCAAGTACTACAAGGGTTGCCAAGTGTGTCAAAAATTCGGTGACCTACAGTTGGTCCCTGCAGCCGAATTACATCCTATCATCAAGCCTTGGCCGTTCAGAGGATGGGGATTAGACTTTATTGGAGAAATTCATCCTTCATCATCAAAGAGGCATCGGTTTGTGTTAGTTGCCACTGACTATTTCACCAAATGGACTGAAGCCGTTGCTCTAAAGAACATGACGCACAAGGAGGTAATTGAGTTCATAACTGAGCATATTATTCATAGATTCGGCATTCCCCAGACCTTGAGTACAGATCAAGGTACTTCTTTTATGTCAAAGGAGGTACGTGAATTTGCTGAATTATACAGAATTAAGCTGCTTAATTCGTCTCCATATTATGCTAAGGCCAATGGACAGGCCGAGTCTAGTAATAGGACATTGATTAATTTGATAAAAAAGAAGATATCTGATAATCCTAAACATTGGCATAAGATTTTGTCTGAAGATTTATGGGCTCATAGAATATCTAAACATAGGGCTACTAAAGTATCTCCTTTTGAGCTTGTCTATGGGCAGGAAACAGTGTTGCCTGTGGAAATAAGTTTGAATGCTGTCAGGTTCGCCAGACAAAATGATCTAACTGCTACTGATTATTATAATTCAATGATGGATAATATTGATGAGGTGACCGACAAGAGGATGATAGCTTTGGGAGCAATAGAAAAGGACAAGATCATGGTAGCCAGGGCCTACAACAAGAAGGTCAAAGCAAAATCATTTCAAGTAGGGGACCTGGTGTGGAAGACCATTCTGCCTCTAAGGAATAAAGACCGGAAGTTCGGGAAATGGTCGCCAAGCTGGGAGGGTCCTTATAAAGTAAAACAGGTGATGTCTGGCAACACCTATTTGCTACAAACATTACAAGGCAAGGATTTGCCTAAGGCTTTGAATGGGCGTTTCCTCAAACAGTACCATCCTAGTATGTGGCAAGATGCCTAAGAGAACTGATGTGATCACATCGAGTTAGTTGCTTTTGGTTTGCTCAGCTCTACCAAAAGGCAGGGGGCATATGTTGAGCGCCATAATGAGCCAGCGGACGGTCCGGCCCTGAGGCCGGACGGTCCGCGGTAAGGACGGTCCGCGCGTGCGCAAAACAGATTAGGGTTCCGAGTTTTGTGCTACGGTTGTTAGCTATATTCGCGGAATTAGCTCAGAATCAGTTGTGTAAAGGGTCCAGTCCCCTCCTCTATAAATAGAGAGGTCTACGGCCGATTTGTGAGAATCAATCGAATCAATACAACTTCTATTTCGCATTTTATCCTAGGAGTAGTTCTAGTCTAGTTTAGGTTTAGTCTTCCAATCCCCAAATTCTCCGCCTCTCCTCGACTCTACGTTGATTAGAGGAGTCTAGGTCGGTCTGCCTGAGCCTAGACAACTCCTAGGATCTCTCCTCCCTGACGGGGTCCCTCCCGGGAGCGAGATCCAGGCGCCGTCGGCGATCATCCGCCGCCCCTGCGCACACGTGGACCGTCCGGCCCTAGGGCGCGGACCGTCCGGCCATCAGGCAGGGAACCCGGGCTCCTGCACCAGGTCGCGGACCGTCCGGCCCTGTGCCGTGGACCGTCCGCGCCTGACCAGAGAGCACCGTCGCCTCGCGCCAGGCCGCGGACCGTCCGGTCCCTGCGCGCGGACCGTCCGCCCCTGTGCAGAGAGCACCGCCGCTGGTTCTCTTGAAGTGATTGGCGCCTCCAAAAAGGTGTCAACACCGTGCATACATGTCTCCTGAATATGCTATGGAAGGCTCATTCTCTGTGAAGTCTGACACCTATAGCTTTGGTGTTCTACTACTGGAGATTGTAATCAGCTTAAAGATTGGCTCACCCCATCTGATAATGGACCATCTAAACCTCATTACTTATGTAAGTACAGAGGAATTCCTGACTATTGAACAACTCAAAAACACTCTTTTGGTGACTTGACTAGAACTTTTTTTTGAAACAAACTTGACTAGAACTTAGTTTCATTGGTTCAGACGAGTTTATGGGAAGATGGAAATGCAAGGGAATTGGTGCACTCGTTGGTTTTGGAGAGTTGTCCAGCTGTATGATGTATTCACTTGGGTCTTTTATGCGTCCAAGACAGTCCAAATGCGAGGCCGCTCATGCCATCCGTTGTGTTCATGCTAGCAAATGAAATAGCCCCACTTCCTACCCCAAAGAAACTTATATATTTTACTACTAGGAATTATGAAACTGGTCAGTCAAGTCAATACACGCGCGAAGATCGCTGAATAACATGAGCATCACAATTCTAGAGGGGCGTTAAATGTTTAGTTTCATTGTTCGTTATTTTGGTAAACTTCTTTAATGTGTGCCGTTGTACAATTACACTAGCTGTTTAGGTTTATACATAGAAAACGTTCCATTGAATATGTTGTACACCATCGGTGGATTGTATTAATATATTCTCGAGACTGTAAAGTTCACTAGTTTTTACCTGTTTCCGCATGTCAAATGGAACGACTATCTACTCCTTGGATTTAATTATCTGGCAGTCAATGAGAGCTAGTTTAGAAACTCAAATCTCCTCCTGGATTGGAGGAGATTTAGGTAGAAATAAACTAATGTCTCCCTCGATTCCCATCAATCTCGAAGGGGCAAACTAGCCTAAGTGTGGAACCCTAAATCGTTCTCTCTGAATCTGCAAGCAACCATTATCGTTTTTACTGCTACACATCTTATTAGGAAGAAATGACCATTATATGGCATACAATTCTATCATAATATCGATTACACCATTTTCGATAAAAAATTAACAAAACAAATGTACTCAATAATAATACCTAAAAAGCTATCTGTTGAATGCCTGATTCAGCTTCATAAGATTGAGTGTTATCCAAGTGGGACAGGGCCAGTTGGACCAAATTTGAGAGACAATTTCCTTCTTGACACTATTTTCCAAGTCCATAACTCCCATATCACGCATGTCGTTTTTAATAAAACAGTCAATTCTTTATGATCGTCAGTGAAGTATGCATGATTTGACTTGTCCTGGATGTGCTTGAGCACTAAGGCAAAGTGAATCGTTGTGGCCAAGAAATAAAACACTATGACAATGCAACCTGTTTATTTCCACTCGTTGCTTTGCTTCCATGTCCACTTTATGCACTTGTATTTTTAAGGTTTCTGCCACTAATTTTTCAGGGACCCACGGCGGAGCATTGGGTGAACGTCAATAGTCCTCCAAACATGCAGCAAGTCACCCCATGGAGCCTGAATAATGTACATGGTTTCACATACAGGATACTTGAGCCTGTACATAATTACTATCATTTTAACAGGGGATGCGGTAAGATCAAACGCATCAATTTCTCCAAAGTAATTCACTGCATACAAAAGACCATCCACATATGTGTAGTCTTTATATTCGTGACCTTGTCCAACCTAGGTCCATTTGTCATCTCCCGGTCGTGCAAACGAAAGCTGTGAATATGGCTCGTGAATAAGAACCACGATGTAGCTTCCAGTGGTGGATGGATCAGGAAACACAAATGCCTTGAAGTAGAGCTCATCGCGCAGATCGCTGAGATCAAACAGCTCGGGTGGTGTCTCATATGGCAACTCGTACATATGGATCGTACCTGATGTCGGTGTTTTGGGTCCGACCGCACACCCGGGGTTGCCCCTCGAGGTGTTTTAGGAGTAGGAAGGTATCGACAACTGTAGCAAAATGGTTCGTGCCGATCGCACGAGAGTCGGTGGACAAGGTTTACAGGTTCGGGCCGCTTAGTGATGCGTAACACCCTACGTCCTGATGAGTATGCTTGGTGGGTATGATTACAAGAGAGCTCTCTGGATTAAGAATACAGAGAGTTGATGTGGGTGGCTAAGTAATGGGTCGATCGTTCTGAAGGGGTGCCCCCTAGGCCTTATATACTCGACCGTGGGGCAGCACACATGGATAAGATAACAACAAGTGGCTAAAAGATAGTGAACCTCTTGAGATTATCCTTTACGTAACCCTCGCCGACTTATCCTCACGTGGCTTCGTTGCATGGAGGCTCCAGCGCGGGAAAGTCGGATCTCCGTTGCGGCCACTCGCTCGACGCTATGGGCCGTCCGGGTTTGCACCAATCCGGCCTCACGTCGCTCTGCTTTGCTGGTTGTTTCTCCCCAGGCCCACGAAAGAATAACCTTACGATTTATTGGGCCCTCGGGCCTTTCGTGAGGTCCTTTACTCTTTCAGTGGACCCGGGGGATATCTATCCCCCACAAGCCCCCGATCTTTGGGTTAATTTAGAGGTAATCAACCCGAAGATCCCAGGTCCAGCTTGCAGGTGATTTGAAGAAAGATGGCTTCCTGTTGTTCTCTCCTGCTTCGATCACTTGTTGACCAAAACCTAGTTTCGTGCCTGTGCCTTAGAGATCGGCATTCCAATTTGTAGGATTCTGAACTTCATTGGGTGCACCGGAGGTGCACCCAATGGGTGTAGCCCCCGAGCTTCGAGTAGATTTTAGAAAATAATCTACTCGAAGGTCTTCAGTAGAGATTATTTCCATTTGTGTTCCTTCATTTCGGTTGAGGATTGGCTTTTTAATCTTGTCCCATGCTCTTAGAAATTGGCACTATCTCGGCTTAGAATGATAATCCATGGGGTGCACCGAAGGTGCACCCAATGGGTGTAGCCCCCGACCTTCAAGTGGATTTTTTGAGGATAATTCGCTTGAAGGTCTTCTTTTTACGTCCTTTTGCTGAAGATTACTCTTTCTGCTTATAAAAAAGTTGGCATGATGTCATCTGTGCTATGTCATCAATATTATGCTTCAGAGGTCAGCATGTATTTTGTCTTTTGTAGCCGAGTTTGCAATCCTTCCATATCTTGCTAGGTAGCGTAATTTATTTGCTCTGCGACTGATTGGACTTTTGATGGACGTTCTCTGTCTAGTCTTCAAGTCGTGTCTGTCGACCATATTTTGCACTCTGCTGGCTATACTTGGCTTCCCTCTAACTCTTGTTGATATCTCATTTTTGTCTTGAGGCATTCACTGCATGCTCTGCACAGATGTGACCATTTTGAAAAATATACTGACAATTCCTGGGCGTCCCCCCCCCAATGGGTGTGGGCAAGGGACGGCTTGGTACGCTGAGTGTTTTAGCCGGCTGCTTCTGAGTTGTAATGTGATGGGACGGCGAGTGTAATCATACCCTTTGCGCTGTTGACTGGAGTCCCAATGGGTGTAGTGCTGCATGAAACGGCGTCAGCCGCCTGACGTGTCTTCGGACGGGTGGGAGTGCATATTGAATGCTTTGCGACTGTTCAGTGACCGCGGTTGGAGGTGAGCGGTTGCCTTTCTCTTCTATAAATAACGCTGTTGCCCCTCTGGTTTCTTCACATCTCTTCGCTATTCCTTACTGCTTCCTTCTCTTCTTTCCCGCTTGCTTCCACCATGGGCAAAAACAACAAGCGCAAGCGCGAGCCGACTCCTCCATCGGAGGATTTCGGTGACTCGGAATACTCGGAGGAGGAGTTCTCCTCCGAGTCCGAGGGGTCTCCGGCTCCCGTCTCTCCCCCGGCGTCGTCCGATGACTCGGACGACTCCCAGGGGATAGCCGCGGAGGTCTGGACGTACATCCGGGCCGTCGAGCGCTCCGGGCTCGAGGGCTCGGATGAGTCGGAGTACTCCTCGGATGAGGAGGACTCGGACGACGGCGGCGAGGACGAGGACGACGACGACGACGGTGGCGACGGCAACGGCAGCGGCAGTGGCAGGGGCGGCGGCAACGGCAGCAGCAAGGGCAGCACCAAGGGCGGCAGCAGCAGGGGCAGCACCAAGGGCGGCGGCAGCAGGGGCAGCACCAAGGGCGGCGGCGGCGGCAGGGGCAGGGCCAGTGGCTAGATGCCACTGGTCTTTTTAGATATTAGTATAGATTAGAAATAGTATAGTGAAATAATGTAGTAGTATTAGTAATGTAGAGTAGTATAGTGTAGCGTAGTAGTAGTAGTAGCAGTAGGGAAGTATCAACTCATAATGAGTTGATTTGTAAGTATTGCCACTTCCCTTAATGAAGAATGACTTTGGTTTCCTCTTGATGACTCGTTTTGTTTGATTATAAATCTGATTCTTTTGAGACAATAGACGAACAACTTGATCATCATACTGACGCTTCCAGAAGTAGCCGCCAAGTAATATTGCAGTCTGTATCGACGTTTTTAGAAGTAACGCCGAGCGACTGAGCGCTATACCAGCGTCTTAGAGGCAATGCCGAGCGATTGAAGGTCGACGTCGGCATTTTAGAAGTAATGCCATGCGATTGAACATGAGACCGGTGTTTTAGAGGCAACGCCGAGTGATTGAAGGTCACCGTCGGCATTTTAGAAGTAATGCCGAGTGGTTCAGCTCGAGATCAGCGTTTTAGAGGCAACGCCGAGTGATTAAAGGTCGCCATCGGCATTTTAGAAGTAATGCCGAGCGATTGAGCTCGAGATCAGCGTTTTAGAGGCAACGCCGAGTGGTTAAAGGTCGTCGTCGGCATTTTAGAAGTAATGCCGAGCGATTGAGCTCGAGATCAGCGTTTTAGAGGCAACGCCGAGTGATTAAAGGTCGCCGTCGGCATTTTAGAAGTAATGCCGAGCGATTGAGCTCGAGATCAGCGTTTTAGAGGCAACGCCGAGTGATTAAAGGTCGTCGTCGGCATTTTAGAAGTAACGCCGAGCGATTGAACTCGAGATCAGCGTTTTAGAGGCAACGCCGAGTGATTAAAGGTCGTTGTCGGCATTTTAGAAGTAATGCCGAGCGATTGAGCTCGAGATCAGCGTTTTAGAGGCAACGCCGAGTGATTAAAGGTCGCCGTCGGCATTTTAGAAGTAATGCCGAGCGATTGAGCTCGAGATCGGCGTTTTAGAGGCAACACCGAGTGACTGGGTGGTGACGTCGGCATTTTAGAGGCAATGCCGAGTTATTTTGAGGATAATACCCGAGTGATGAGATGGCCCACCAGTTTTTGGAAATAACTGCCGAATGACCACGTGGCATGCTGGGATTTTGGAAATAACTGCCGGGTGATGACTGGGCACTTTTTGAAACGGTATCTGGTCCGAGAATATCCCATAAGAGCTGCACTTTTAGCCGCCTTTGCTTTCCGCGCCCTAGTTCTTGCATTCCCGCTTCCGAATCCTCTCTGCGCTCGCCTCCAATCTGCTAACTGGTAGAATCGAGATGGCTCCCAAGAGGAAAATCGCAAGCTCGTCCGCTGTGGTGATTCCTCCAATCGATCCCAACAGCCAGTTGCCTTTTGCAGGTAACCACATGTCTATCATCTCCGAAGCCGAACTCCTCCACCTCGTGTCCATCGGGGTTCTTCCTCCACGGGAACTCTGTTCTTGGCGGATTTGCCACGGGACTACGGTCCCGACAGAGGATACCCACGAGTCCGTGGTTTACGCTCCTTTTCTTCTTCGCAGCCTTGGCCTTCCTATTTCTCCCTTTTTCCGTGGTCTCCTTGATTTCTACCACATCAACCTAACCCATCTGAACCCTAACTCAATTCTGCAAATTTCCATCTTCGTCCACTTATGTGAAGCCTTTCTTGGCGTGCTGCCGCATTTTGGCCTGTGGAAACACCTGTATCATTGTCGCCCTGGGATGGCCGGGGGACAACATCAGTTGGTCGGGGGTGCCAGTTTGGAGATGCGCCGGGGACGGAAGACTGAATATCTTGAGATTCCCCTAAAAGACAGCATTAAGGGATGGCGTTTGGAGTGGTTTATAGTTGATAACTATGGAAATTCTCTCCCCCCCCGGTCGGGAAGACAGCCAGACGTTCGCACCCCAAGCTGGACCGAGTCTCCCACAGACGAGGAGGTAGCCGAAGCCAGTGTGCTACTAGCTGAAGTTGGACTATTGAAAGAGAGAGGTTTAACTGCTGAAGCTGTAGTTGCTGACTTCGTTTTCAAAAACATTCAGCCACTGAAAGATAGGGTCCACCCGGCTTATCTGTATCAAGGGCTAGCCGACTCAACTCAAGTTATCAACAAGAGAATCCCTTCTGCAGATTTGGTGAGCCGACTGGAGATGATTCTCAGGGGCAAAGTATCCAATGTTGGTGCTCCGGTGGCGTACTCGGCCTGGAATCTGCCTCCTGCCAAAGCCTTCACTCTTTTCGTGTCAAATCCACCTGCGACTGATGGCAATTTGGGCCTTAGAACGCGGCCCTCTGATGAAGAAGTCAATGCTTTGGTTGCCTCACTTGGGAAAATTCCTGATGATGAACGACAAGTCCATTTCGAGGTGCCTTTGGATCCTAATGATGCAGAAATGAATGCCATGCTTGATATGTTGGCTGAAGATTCTTCTGACGCTACTCCTGCTGAGACATTGGCAGTGGCGCCTCTCCCAGAGGTCGGTATAACCTTGGATGTTCAGAGACCTGTCCGTGTTCGCTCGAGGCATCCTTGCCGAACCAATCAAACTGATCTTTCTGTTGATGAGCAGAAAAAGAAAAAGATACGTATTCGGCGAGTATCTAGTTTGGATCATGGTGCTGGTCCCTCGGTTCCTGCTGCTGAGGAGTTTCCTGTGCCTGAATTTACTGATGCTGATCCCAATGGGTGTGGTATGTCTGTTGCTGATCCCAATGGGTGTACTCCATCCGTCGTTGATCCCAATGGGGGTGTTGCCTGTGTTGCTGATGAAGACGACAGAGAGGAAGAAAATGAGGTCCCTCTGACTCGGAAGAACAGTCGGCAATTCCTCGCCAGTGGGGAAAGTAGTGGAGTTCTTTCTCCTGCTTTATCTGCCCTCGTTGGTCTGCAAGAAATATCCCTGGCCGACTTTGATCAAACTCTTGAGGATATGGTCCTAGAGGACTTGTTATCAGGGCCAGTGGATGATGATGTAACGGAAGCTTGTGGTGCCGTGCCGGATGCTGGGTTGAGGTCATCCCATGCCTCGTCAACCATAGAGCGCGATCTCGAGGGTCGGGATGCTAACTTGGATTGTCCTGATTCCATGGAAGTAGCCGAGGGCCCGTCAACCTTAGAGGTGGTTACTGCGGAGAGTCTGGACTTCAAGAATGGTGCTGACACATGCCCAGCCCCCGAGGGTGTCGTCGGGGATGACTTAGCTCGGGCGAAGAGTGCGAGCCACTGCCCAGCCCCCGAGGGTGCTGCCGGGGATGATCCAGCTCAAGTGGGTAGTGCCAACTATGACCCAGCCCCCGAGGGTGCCCAAACAGGGTCTCCTTCCGGCACTTCCATGGACGTTCACGCGGGGTCACCTCCACACTCTGGCTGCATGGTGGTGGCCCAAACTTTGGACCAGGGCGTCGCTTTAGAGGGCAGCGTCCCCGCTGATCGGGTGTCCGGCTCTGTTGAAGGCGCTGAACTGATTCCCACCGTTCCGTTGCAAACTGCTTCGGGTGGTGACCTTGCGCCTGGTTATCAGCTGATTTCTCCTGATCTGGGGATCCCTTCATTCTTTTCCAACCTCCAGGTACTGTGTTGTTTTTTGGCTTGATTTTTACATTGCATGAACTTTTGCCATTATGCTCATCTGTTCTTCTCATCAGGTTTTGGTGGATGGGATGGCCAGCCAGCTGAGATTGCAGGGTGCTCCTGTCCCAGAAGTGGCTTCGTCTCTTTCGTGTTGGAATCCAGTGTCACTTCATCGTCGTGTATCCGAGTTGGAGGCAACTAACGCTGGTTAGTGCCCTTTTTCTTTTCTTCGCGTTTGTTGTGGACTGTTTTACCTTCTGACCTCGTTTTGTTTGGTTACCTCTTGCTAGGAATGACTCGACAGATTGCAATTCTTGAGGAAAAACATTCTCAAGATCAAGCTGAATTGGCTCAGCGATGCACTGATTTTGAGGAGAAGTACTCTCAAAGTCAGATTGAGCTGAGTCAGGTCTCTGCTGCCTTAGATGATGCCAATGCGTTGAGTTCTTCTCTGCATGCCCAGCTCGACTCTGAAAAGGTGATATACGAAACTGCGCTTTTGCCTTGCTGTGCTCCTATTACTTGCCTGGTTTTCTGAAGGAACTGACTTGTGTTTGTAGGAAGAAAAACGTATCCTTGCTGCTTCTCGTGATAATCTTGACAGGTTGTATCGAGATTCTAGCAATTCGCTGACCATCTTGGAAAGAAGTCATCGCTTCACCATGGAAGAATTAGACCTTCATCGTCGTAAGCTGCAAGAATCCATGGAGGAGGTAACCCGGCTTAAGCAGTTGATATCAGCGAAGGATGCTACTATCAAAGGGCTCCGGGCTTCCAAAAAATCCATTGCCCAGGAGTTAGAGAGTGCTCGACTGGCTGTTAAAACTGCTGAAGAAACTTCTGTTACTCTCAAGGCCCAACGCGACAAAGCCCTGGACAAGGCTATTCGGGCGGGACGAATCTTGATGAGGAGTCCCGGCGTGGTTGTTCCCGAAGATATAAGGGCTGACGTGAACGCTGCCCCTGATTCCTCGAGTCGCCCTTCTTCGTCGGTTGCTCCTGGAAAAGACATTGCAAAATAGAAAAAACATTTCGCGTGCTCCAAGCGCACGGTTTGCATGATCGAGTGTTTGTTAGAGGACACCAGTTTACCATTCGAATGACATAATTACTCTTTCACTGTATCAGAATTTATTAGTTAATGAGTTAGCAGTAATGATGCATGATGATTATGAAATTTGTTTGCGGGATATGGAAATCATCCCCTGAATTATATAGGCACGAGCATGTTGTAACGGTCTTAAGTTACCGCCAACTTAAGCCGATCGCTGCGTTCGTAGGGTATAGTGGTCACCCTGAGTTAAGTAAGCGCGAGCATGATACATCGCCTTAAGTCGTTGCCGACTTAAGTCGATTGCTCCGTTAGCAGGGCATAGTGGTCACCCCGAGTTAAGTAAGCGTGAGCATGTTGCACCGCCTTAAGTCGTTGCCGACTTAAGTCGATTGCTCCGTTAGCAGGGCATAGTGGTCACCCTGAGTTAAGTAAGCGTGAGCATGTTGCACCGCCTTAAGTCGTTGCCGACTTAAGTCGATTGCTCCGTTAGCAGGGCATAGTGGTCACCCTGAGTTAAGTAAGCGTGAGCATGTTGCACCGCCTTAAGTCGTTGCCGACTTAGGTCGATTGCTCCGTTAGCAGGGCATAGTGGTCACCCTGAGTTAAGTAAGAATGCAAGTCAATCGTAAATAAATTGAGTATCCTTGAGACCTTTTCTTTATTGATGACATATTTCCACTTTACAGAGTACATCACCGTTATCCCAGCAGTTTTGAGGTACAGCTAGGGATAAAACTTTCTCAGGTGTTCTATGTTCCAGGAGTTCCCAACTTCTGTGCCATCCATCTGAGTGAGGCGATATGATCCGGGCCGAGTGACTTCTGCTACTACGTAGGGTCCTTCCCATAAGGGTGATAACTTGTGTCGTCCTTCTCCCGTTAGAATTCGGCGAAGGACGAGCTCCCCTACTGAGAAAAATCGTTGCCGCACAGCCTTGTCGTGATAGCGCCTTAGAGTCTGCTGGTATCTTGCTGATTGGATTACTGCGTTTAACCGTTCTTCCTCGAGTACGTCTATGTCCTCCAGCCTGGTGGTCTCAGCTTCTGCTATGCTTTCAAAGATCAGCCTTGGCGCCCCAAACTTGAGATCAGCAGGCAGCACTGCCTCCGACCCATAGACCATGAAGAAAGGAGTGTTTCCATGCAAAGCTCGGCTAGGTTGTGTTCTTAGGCTCCAAACAACATAGGGTAATTCCCTTATCCACTTTCCTGCGAATTTTTCATTCTTATCGAAAATCTTTTTCCTGAGTGCATCCAATATCATCCCGTTGGCTCGCTCAACTTGCCCATTGGCTCTTGGATGGGCTACAGATGCATACTTGATCTGAATGCTCTTTTGCTCGCAGAAGTCAAAGAATTCTGAGCTCGTGAAGTTGGACCCTAAATCAGTTATGATGCTGTTTGGTATCCCGAATCTGAATATTATGTCTTGTATGAATTCCACAGCCTTAGCAGAGGTTAAGGAGGCAATGGGCTTGAATTCTATCCATTTAGTGAACTTGTCAATTGCTACCAATACATGAGTGTATCCCCCTTGAGCTTTCTTGAAAGGTCCAATCATATCCAGTCCCCAGCATGCGAAAGGCCAAGTTACTGGTATGGTCTGCAGTTGCTGTGCTGGCATGTGTTGTTGCTTTGACAAGTATTGGCAGGCCTCGCACCTTCGAACTAACTCGGCTGCATCGTTCTTTGCTGTTGGCCAATAAAATCCTGACCTGAAGACCTTCCCGACCAGTGTTCTGGAGGCTACGTGTATTCCACATTGTCCAGCATGGACCTCCTCCAGGAGTTGCCTTCCAGTAGATGGGAGGATGCATTTCATGAAGACGCCTGACGCACCCCTTCTGTATAATGTCCCTCCAATAAGTGTATAGTGAGCCGACTGTCTTGCAATGCGCTCTGCCGAATTCTTGTCGTCTGGTTCTTCTTCATTCCTTATGTACTTAATGATTGGCCTTCTCCAGTCATCAGGATCTGACTCGGGTTGATCTATGATGTTGCACTCTTCTATTTGATCCATTGAGATACTTGGCTGCAGAATTTCTTGCACGAAAACCCCGGGTGGAACCTGAGTTCGACTGGACCCTAGCTTGGACAGTACATCGGCTGCCGTGTTCCGATCTCTTTCCACATGATGAAATTCTAGACCCTCGAATTTATCCTCCATCTTTCGGACAGCAGTGCAGTATCTTCCCATCGAATCGTTTGAGCAATCCCATTCCTTATTTATCTGGCTGATGACTACCAGAGAGTCTCCGTATACCATCAATCTTTTGACGCCCAACGATATGGCAATGTTCAATCCATGGATCAAAGCTTCATACTCGGCTGCATTGTTGGAGGCCGGGAATAGCAACTGGAGGGCGTATTTGAGGTGTTCGCCTCCAGGTGCAGTGAAGAGAATCCCCGCTCCTGCTCCCTGCAGCTTTAGTGAGCCATCAAAATACATTCGCCATACTTCTGCAGTCTCCGGGTTGTCTGGTACTTGTTGTTCAGTCCACTCCGACACGAAATCAACCAGTGCTTGGGTTTTGATGGCAGTGCGAGGCCGGAACTCGATGTCATGAGATCCCAGCTCACAGGCCCACTTGGCTATTCGACCGATTGCTTCCTTGTTGTGAAGAATATCCCCTATTGGAAAACTTGTGACTACTATGACTTTGTGATCGTCAAAGTAGTGACGCAGCTTGCGGGCAGTTAGAAGTACTGCATACAATAGCTTCTGAACTTGAGGGTATTTTTTCTTTGAGGGGCCTAGGACTTCACTAATGAAGTAGACAGGATGTTGTATTGGGTAGGCATGTCCTTCTTCTACTCGCTCGACTACTAACGCGGTGCTTACCACGTGAGTCGTGCAAGAGATATATAGCAGCAAATCTTCAGCTGGTTGAGTTGACGTGGCTCGCCGAGGTGGTTTCAGTACTGGTGGCGTTGTCAAGAATTTTTTCAGAGCATCTAGAGCTTCTTGCGCTTCTGAAGTCCACTGGAATTTATCCACCTTCTTGAGTAACTTGTAAAACGGCAAACCTTTTTCTCCCAGCCTGGATATAAATCTGCTTAGAGCCGCCATGCATCCAGTAAGCCGTTGGACCTTCTTTTGCGATCGAGGTGCTTCCATCTTCATGATAGCTTCAATCTTATCTGGATTAGCTTCAATTCCTCGGTGGCTGACAATAAACCCGAGTAACTTTCTAGCTGGTACCCCAAAAACACATTTCTCAGGATTAAGCTTCCATCTATACCGCCTCAGACTGTTGAAAACCAGTTGCAAGTCTTCGATGAAATCTTTTGAGTCTTGTGTTTTGATTACCACATCATCCACATAGGCTTCCACACGCTTGCCCCAGTGATCGGCTAAGCATGTTTGAATGGCTCTCTGGTAAGTTGCTCCAGCGTTTTTGAGGCCAAACGGCATGGAGGTATAACAGAAAGCACCAAACGGAGTAATGAATGCCGTTTTTTTCTTCATCTTCCTTCGCCAGACTAATCTGATGGTATCCAGAATAGCAATCCAGGAAAGACAACATAGAACACCCAGCGGTGGAGTCCACCACCTGATCTATCCTCGGGAGCCCGAAAGGATCCTTCAGACAGTGTTTGTTGAGATCAGTATAATCAACACACATGCGCCAGTCCACTTTATTCTTTTTGAGTACAAGAACAGGATTGGCCAACCACTCGGGATGTAATACTTCTCTAATGAATCCAGCCGCGACCAGGCGAGCTAACTCGGCGCGAATGGCCTCTCTCTTATCAGGCGTGAAACGACGTAATTTTTGCCGAATCGGCCTTGCCTGGGGAAAAACCTTCAGTTTGTGCTCGGCCAGTTCTCTTGGGACTCCCGGCATATCCGCAGGTTGCCATGCGAATACATCTCGGTTATCTTGCAGAAACCGGACGAGCGCGCTTTCCTATTTGTCATCCAAACTGGAGCTGATGATGGCCGTCTTGCGCTCATCAGCGAACCCCAGGTTGATTCTCTTGGCTTCTTCAGTCGGCCGCATAGAGGTCGCGGTCTGAGCTTCATTCGCCGGTATTGCGAGGTCCTCCTCAGGCTTAGAGTTCGCCAAAGTAGAGGGAGCCGTCGACAGTTTGGCGGTGAGGGCTGCTTGAATAGCCACCCGGAAACACTCTGCGACGCCTTGGAAGTCGGCGCGCACAGTTATGATCCCTTGCGGTCCCGGCATCTTCAGTATCATGTAGGTGTAATGCGGAATGGCCATGAACTTGGCCAATCCCGGCCTCCCGATGATGGCGTTGTACCCGCAGTCGAAGTTCGCCACTTCAAACCTCAGGAACTCGGTTCTGTAGTTCTCCGGAGTTCCAAAGGTTACTGGCATGTAGATGTGGCCCAGCGGGTATTCCCCTTCCGTCGGCACGATGCCGAAGAAAGGAGTGTCCGACTCGTGGAGCTCTTTGAGGTGAACTCCCAAGCCTTGGAGTGTCCGGGGGAAGGTGACGTTGATGCTGCTCCCCCCGTCCACTAATACCTTCTTCACCCGGCTCTCTCGGATCACCGGGTCGACGAGAAGCGGGTATTTGCCCGGGTGGTCGAAGTTGAGCCATTGATCTGCCCGAGTGAAAGTGATCGGGTGCTCCGACCACCGGTATGGGGCGGGAGGGCCGATGGTCGCCACCAGTATCTGGCGATCGTTGAGCTTTTGCTGTCTTTTGCTCTCCTGCGATCCGTGTCCGCCGAAGATGACGTTGACCTCCCTGTCAACGCGTGGAAAAGCTCCTCCTCCTCCTCCCTCCTCCTGCCGATGGGGTTGTCGTGGTTCATCTGGTCCTCCCCTCGGCGGAGGAGGAGGTAGAGGTTGGAAGGGTCGGTCGTGTCCGACGGAGTGCTTGAAGTCTCGGCAGTTACGAAGAGTGTGGCGCATGTCCTTGTGGTACGGGCACTGGGCGTCGAGGATGTCGTCCAGCGTACGTTCGCCTCCACGAGGTCCTCCTCGAGCGCGAGAGGCAGGTGGTCCGGCAGCGTGCACTTCTTCGCGTGGCCTCTTCTCCCATCGCTTGTCGGGTTGCTGGTTCGCGTCGCGTCGTGGCGCTGCCGGTGCGGGCTTTGCTCCTCCGATGAGGTCCTGGGCTCGCTCGTCGGCGGTGATGTAGAGGTCGGCTTCCCGAAACAGCTCCTCGGAGGTAGTCGGCGCCTTCTGTAGTATGGCTCGGACAAAAGCCGAGTCATTGGATCCTCGGTAGAAGTCCTCGATCACGGCCACCTCCGTGACCTCGGGGATACGATTTCTCATGGTTTGAAATCTCTTGAGGTACGAACGGAGAGTCTCGTCCCCCCGGCGCTTGATAGATTTGAGGTCCCACGGTTGCGCCGGCTTGTCGGAGAGGGACTGGAAGTTGGCGGTGAAGCGTCGGCTGAAGTCGCCCCAGACGTCGATGCAGTGCCGGGGTAGATGTCGCAGCCATTGCAGCGCGTCTTGCCCGAGGACAATGGGTAAGTACGCGGTCATCACGTCTTCGGACGCCCCGGCAGCTCGAGCAGCGGTGGTGTAGACGGCTAGCCAACCCCATGGATCCTGCTTAGGTTCATATTTGTCAACATTGGATACCTTGAAATTGGGAGGCCATTGGATGGCCCTAAGGCGCGGAGTGAGGGCGGACACTCCGCACGTGTCCTCCTGTCGTCGGGGACGATGTCTGTCCCGGGGAGGGGAGTTGTGATTGTGATTCCTCGACCGTCCCCGGGTGGTTCCGCCAGTTGAAGCCGTTGCCGACTCAGTCCTGGTAGCTTGGCTCTGAGTTGGGATGCCATGATCCCTGTCGTACTCCTCCCGACGGCGAATCTCGTTCTCATGCCGCCGTTCGCGCGAAGCATTGATGGAGCTCCGCGCGTCTCGGCGATTGTTGATGGTGTGTCGTAGATCGTTCGGCGGGTGAGCAAGCGGTAGAAGGTGGTTGGCCGCCTGAGTAAGTAGTCGTCGGTAGCCATCGGCGTCAGGAGTCCGAGGAAGTCCTTCAGCTATCCGAGCCAGTACCCCTCCGACTTCGCTCGGCGTGTTCATGGCTCGGGCGAAGTCGGGGTTCAGGTTGCGCCCGAAGAATGGATTCTCTCGACGCTGTCTTGCATCCTGCTCAGCCTGTTCCTGAGCTCGTCGGCGATCGCGTCGTCGGGAGTTCCTTCGTTCTCTGAAGACGCGTTCTTCCAGAGTTTCTCCCACCTCCGAGACCTCGTCTCGCGAGACAGGTTGTTCTGGATTCCGCTCTCCGGCTGCGTGATGTCGTCGAACGTTCCTGCGCCGGTTTCTCCGTCGACGGGACTCTCGTTGGGGCGGTTCCTCCCCGGGTACAGTCGGCTCGTCGTCGGAGATGACGGGCGATTCCGCTCTTCCGATGAAGAGGATGTCGGGGTAGAACGGTGCTGCCGTCGTGGTGACCTTCTTTCGGAGAGCCGGAGGTTGCGCTTCTCCGATATTTTCGGAGTTCGTTGGAGGAGATTCCTTTTTCGGCGAATCCACGATACGGTGCAGAATTCCTTCTTCGTCTGCTACGAATGAGATTGTTCCGAAGCAGAACATAGATCCGGGACGTAGGGTGATCTTGCTGTAGAAAGAGATGGCCATTGATCTAGCTTGGATTGTCGACACACCCCCTACCTGGCGCGCCAGCTGTCGGTGTTTTGGGTCCGACCGCACACCCGGGGTTGCCCCTCGAGGTGTTTTAGGAGTAGGAAGGTATCGACAACTGTAGCAAAATGGTTCGTGCCGATCGCACGAGAGTCGGTGGACAAGGTTTACAGGTTCGGGCCGCTTAGTGATGCGTAACACCCTACGTCCTGATGAGTATGCTTGGTGGGTATGATTACAAGAGAGCTCTCTGGATTAAGAATACAGAGAGTTGATGTGGGTGGCTAAGTAATGGGTCGATCGTTCTGAAGGGGTGCCCCCTAGGCCTTATATACTCGACCGTGGGGCAGCACACATGGATAAGATAACAACAAGTGGCTAAAAGATAGTGAACCTCTTGAGATTATCCTTTACGTAACCCTCGCCGACTTATCCTCACGTGGCTTCGTTGCATGGAGGCTCCAGCGCGGGAAAGTCGGATCTCCATTGCGGCCACTCGCTCGACGCTATGGGCCGTCCGGGTTTGCACCAATCCGGCCTCACGTCGCTCTGCTTTGCTGGTTGTTTCTCCCCAGGCCCACGAAAGAATAACCTTACGATTTATTGGGCCCTCGGGCCTTTTGTGAGGTCCTTTACTCTTTCAGTGGACCCGGGGGATATCTATCCCCCACACCTGATGCATCAAAGATGGGCTTCACATGCTCTATGGTAATCACAGAGGGAAGTGCAACCTATTCTCCAGTTATGGGATTCACAAGGTGCAGCTCAGACCTCTCATCTGCAGTAATCAACCAACCATTGGAGGACCCGATCAGTAACGTACTGCGGATGGGTGGCTCCGGTAGAGTTAACTTGTAGGGCCTATTTTCCTTGAGCCTGTATAGATACCCTACATTGCTACCGGCAGATTCACAAGTGTAGAACAGGCATGGTGTCTGGGGTTGCTTGTATTGCCTCAGGTCGAGCAAGCATTTGTAGGTAGCATGCCATGACGAGCAAACCGATCCTGCTCGGATGAGGTCAGGGACCTCAAGTGTACCAAAGATGTCCATCAACACATCCTGTGGCAGCTCAGGCAATGCAGCAGCATCCAATTCCATCACACCTTCCTTTTGGAATTTCTTTAGCAAAATACCAGGAAGACCGAGCAGCTTAGGCAAGATTCTCGAGAGTAGTAGACTCCACAGCTGTTTTGGTTGCATAGTCACTGCACCACGTGACCTGCTAGCCTTGCTAAAGGTCGCCATTGGAGGAGCAGATCTGCAAAATTCACGCTTGGAACGTGAACAGGAATAGTACTGACGCAAAGCTGCAAATCTGGATGGAGGATAATACTTACAAAATTCACGTTCCTAATTCCAGGAAGTTGAGATCGATCAAAAAGGTTCTGCAAACACCAAACGGAAAATTAGCATTCACCGGCGAGGTTTCCTGGTTGATCGCAGATGAGAGTACAGCGAAGGGGATATAGGGGAGCCTAAGTTTCGGTCGTCCGTTCCTCTTTATAGATTAGAGCCTCCTTTATTTTCTCAACGAACTAATAAAGGATAAAACCTTCCTGATTTTCTCAACAACCAAGCAAATAACTGAATCAATCTAATAAACCGAGCAACTAACTTAATCAATTCTGCCAAACGGACTAACATTCAGCAGTTCAGCCTTATTCCTACGGTTTACATCATCCAAGTCACCTGGTATAATAGGTTCTAATCCTAGCCACCGGTTCCAGCGACCCTCTCCCACCTCCACGACAGCCAGCAACGCGCGGCCGCCCTTAGCTTTCATAATGAAGCCTGTTGCATAACTTCAGCCATTAATTCCGTTGAAGCTAATGTCATGGAATAGAATTCTTACCACTTTGTTGTAGCAATACAGAAATTTGATGAATGGATTCAACTAGTGCCATAGAATGGACCCAAAATCTATATTTTTTGTATCTAGTTAGTAACATGTATTGTCACATTGTGTCTCGGTGATCATGGTGTCTGTAACACCCTAAAATTCAATCTTGTGAAGACAAGGAAAAATTCTCAAAGATTTTAAATCAAAACACCTTTCCTTAAAGATAATCATAATTTAGAAGTTTCCACTCATGAATATGTTAAAAATACATAATTAAAGATACTTAGATAATCTAAATTGCCTTCAGGTTAGGATATATAAAAGAATTAGGATTAAACTATTTCTTAATATATATAGTCTACAATATAAATTTGATTTCCCTAGAAGTAATAAGGTAGGGATTATTCTACTATATGATTAAAAGCTTGTCTAAAAGAACTAAAATAAATAAAGAAATACATAAAATAGGTTTTTGCACATTATGCTGAAGTTCTATATGTGTATCCAAATTAAGTGTTTGAACTTTAAACTTGTGTTGATTTGAAATTCAAATGGAAAGGAAAATAGAAAATAGAAAATAAAAGGAGAAGGGAAGAACTAAGAAAAATACTACATAAAATAAAATAAAATCAGAATAAAAATTCTTCACACTTATATTATTAAATTATACTATTCAAACTGAGGACAAGTTATTCACAAAGGTTTGAATTTAAGTTTGAATTCAAATTGGATTTGAAAATGGAGAAAAGAAAATACAAAATAAAAAGAAAAAGAAGAAAGACCTTACCTGGGCCGGCTACCTGGAATTCGGCCCGTCTTCACACTCCAACCCGCGCGGCCCACTTCTCCCTTATGCGCACCCGTTCCTTTCACTTACGCGCGGGCCCTATTCCGTCAGTCGCTCACCGCGACCTGGCGCCGACAGCCCGGGCCCGCAAGCCAGCCCCTTCACTTACACGCGCCTCAACTCTCTCTATCGCTGACTTGTGGGCCACCCATGTCGGATCTATCCTCTCCCACCGTCAACTGACCGCGCGGAGCTCCTCGCGCATGTCGGAATCCGCTCTTCTCGGACGGACTCAACCACTGGCGCGCTTCTCGGGATTAGTTGCATCCGCCTCCGCGCTGACCTCGGGCGACCATAAATGGGGGAGCCGAGCTCTTCCCTTCCACCCTCTTCCCCCCCATAGCCAAGTAGGCCAGCCACCGACACCACCGGGATCCGCCCGCGTCGACCTGGTCGACGACTACCGCTCGGAGCCCACATAGTGGTCGTGGGTGTTCGGCATCGTGCGTGGTGCGTGTGTGTGCGGAGTATCGCTCCCAGGATCGAGCCGGGTGCGGGCAATTGCTCGCCGTGGTAAAAGCTCCGCCGTGAATCCGCCTCTCACCGTGGATAGTCTCCCTCGGACCGTCTCCTGCGCTGGTATGTCGTTCATCCCCTTTGTCGCACTTGTGGCATTGCGTAGGTCGACCTAATTAGAGAATTAGTGGCCCTAGCACTAGAATCGGGCGAACGCCGGCGAGACCGCCGCCGCGATCGCTGTTTTCGTCGTCGCCGAGACCGTAAGGAGGAAGGACGTAGGAGCGCCGTCCGATAACGATTGTATGGTCGAGATAGATCGCAGGGATACCCTTTCGGACTTTGATCGTGGACCGTTGGATGTGATCTGACGGACCCGATCCGATCTTGCTTTCATAAAATAACCACCGTCAGATTCGAATCCGATGGCGTGGATTGGATACCGGTTCGTTTAAAACGGCCTTCTAATCTTAGCCGTCGCGCGGTGATCCAACGGCCGAAAACCACTGATACCCTTTCGGATCGCCGACTTTGCAAATAGAACCCTCTGTTTTAGGGAAAACAACCCGCCGTCCTCGGCGTCTGTTGCCTGAGTCTAGGAATCTTTACCCGCAAGCCCCTGCACTTCTCTATATTAGTGTGCCCAGTCCAAGGACTTAAGAAATCAGATAAAAATGAATTAGAAAATGATTTTTATGCCAAAAATAAATGCTAGAACTTGTTTAAATCATAGAAAATCCATTTTTAGTCCAAATTAATCTATTCCACTTTCTAAAATTTTGTAATTTTATTCTCTACCACCTAGAACCTCTGTTTTGTCATGAAAACAATTAGAAATTTAATATCTCACTTAATCCATTTTTAAACACATAAAACCTTAGGAAATTTATAACTTGAATTCTATAACTCAAAAATTAGTAATTCTTTTTCCTGTGGTTTTATTTTAATGTGTAGATTATTATCATACAATTTGTTCTTATGTGTGGTGTAATGTTAATTTTGCCTATCACTGTTTGTTTGTATTACTACGACTAGTGCGAGGTCACGTGTCACCTGAAGAATCATCCTGGTACCTGGAATCTCAAGGCCCAGGCAAGTTGTGCCCTTGATCACTTCTTTTTACCCAGCCATGTTCTAATTAATCATAATGATCTGCATAGGTTAATTTGATGGGACCCAACAGGTTACCTAGTTTGATTATCTTTATACCTTGTTTACCACTGATCTTTCCGGGTAGTACTTGCTAGTGCTATATGTGGTTTTGGGTATGGAGATACACTATTCATGATTACACTTTTTGTTATCAGTTGTTATTTAAATGTTCATGTTAAGATTATTATGTTAATTGGAACATGGAGCGACCACCCGGGAAAACAGTGCTACCACAAGGGTGGAATGGGACGCCCCTGGCTGATTAATTAGGAAAGCTAGTGGAAGACTACCTTACCCGAAAGGGGCAAGGGCAGTAGGGGAGAGGTCAGTGTAGGGAGGCCCTCGGGAGGATTTTGCTGCGATGGCGGTCCTGCAAGGGATTCCTGCACTCGATCTTCCCATAAACTGTAGCGGGTTTTCGGAAGCTAGTGGAACTTTGTAAAGGCCTCGTAGTGTTACCCTGCCTCGCTTCCTTGGTAGAGGTGTATGGGATTCATGACCCCTTGGCAGATGGGTAACACGACTTGTGGGTAAAGATGCGCAACCTCTGCAGAGTGTAAAACTGGTATACTAGCCGTGCTCACGGTCATGAGCAGCTCGGACCCTCACATGATTAATTTATGGAACTAAATTCAATTTGTCATATGCATTGCATTGCAGGTGATGTTGTTACTTTTGTTCTCTTACTTAATTGGGCTGGTATTTACTTATACTTAGTAACTGCTAATAAAATTTTGACCAACTTTAAAAGCAATGCTCAGCTCTAACCATTTTCTTTGGTAAGCCTTACACTTCACGTGAGCTCCCACCTTTGGCGAGTTCATGCACATTATTCCCCACAACTTGTTGAGCGATGAACGTATGTGAGCTCACTCTTGCTGTCTCACATACACCACAGGTCAAGACCAGGTACTGCAGGATGATGCTCATGGAGGATGCTGTGATGAGTTCGTGAGAGGTCTAGGTCGTCGTCTCCCAGTCAACTTTTGGGTTGCTGGACCGTTGTCTCCTTATAATGTAATTATTTATTTTGTATAGAACTCCTGTTATATATAAAGTTGTGACATTCGATCCTGTGCCACTATACATCATATGTATGAGACTTGGTCCCAGCATACCTGGTGTTTATGTTAACCCCGGGTTTTGGACCCCTAAAATCCGGGTGTTATAGAAGTGGTATCAGAGGAATATTGACTGTAGGACGAAACCTAGATAGAACTGGACAAACCCTTACCTATTTACCTTACTCTGATTCTTTCTATACTTATCTTGATCATGTCTCACCTCATGCTGTTCTACTCTGATTGAACTTACCTTTGCTACTCTGATCCTTTTCTAAACTTTTCTTAATCTTTTCTCATCTATTTCCACGTTACTCTGATTACTCTTACCTTTTCTAAAGAACAAATGTGGATTTTACACTTTGAAATCCTGTGCCCAAAGTGACCTTTAGGAATAGGAGACCTAATCCTAGGAACAAAAACAAAACTATTTTTATAAGTGTCTATGTATTTGAATGTTTGTTCTTATGATATCTGTCTGATTTGGATCTTTGTTTGAGTGTGATGAGTTGTGGAGTAATGTCCGCAATTACATCTGCATATACACATAGGTATAAAAAAATATATTTATAAAATAACTAGACAACCTAGAGTATCCCCATTGGAACTTATCTAGCTTAAGAAATTTATCTTATCCTAAAAGATCTCATTCTAACCAATTCATCTTATCTTAAAAGGATTCTCCCTTATCTTAATAGACCCATCTCATCTTAAAAGATACTCATCTTATCTTAAAAAGATTTTATCTCATCTTAATAGATCTAACTGACCTCAAAAGATTTTATCTTATCTTTATGGATCCATCTTATCCTAATAAGCATACTTATCCACCCTAGTTTAACAACCATGATCTAATGCAAAATCAATTAGATCTTATCTAGTCAAACAAGTCACACCAATCTAACCTAGATCTGATCAAATCTAAAGTGACTTATCAAACATGTTAGATAACACTGATGAAATAATTTAGACTCTACCCCCATAGAACAGGACTTAACTTAGTTCACCCCGCACTAAATTAGGAATGACAGATCAACTTGGTTATATGCAACTACCTTAACCATCTGATAGTTGCATAACCTCTCAATTTTAACCTAGCAAGAGATTCTATCTTATCATAACATATCTAATTAATCTTAAAACATCCTAACATATCTTAATAATACATATTCTACCCTGTTGGACCTACCTAACCTAAACTAGTCTAATCTAGTCATATCCAATTTAATCTAGATCTTATCCTACCTAATGTGACCTGATCTAGTGTGGTCTAATGTTATCTAACTTAATGTGGTCCACTTAAACAGATTAATGACACTAGTAGAAGAGATTAGACCCCACTAGCCATGTATTAACTTAACTTAGCACATTGGATCAATTCAAACCATGAGCTAACCCCACCCATAGAGCCATGATGAATGGTATAACCTCTCTATTTTCACCTAATAACAAACAAACTTTTAACCTACATCTTGTAGTATATCTCACCTCTCATTTTGACAGATTCCATCCTACCCTTAGATATTCACCTTATATGATTGGTTACCCCAATCTGGACATAAAACAAAGATTAAGCCCCACCAAAGAATCTTTAGATTATAACCAGCTACTAGCTTATTCATTCCGCCTATTGAATAATTTCCTTTGCAAAACTATTACCATGTGCCTCTAATTTTCATGGTCAATACCAGGAAAGGAAAGATTATCACGCAACAACAAACAGAAAATGAACCCTCCAAATCCTCCACCTGTTGAGATCAATCAAGTGGTTGCTACCCAAAGACTGGTAATACAACAATTAACAGAACTGGTGACCGAGATGCAGAATCAGATAAGACAACAACGCGAGGAAATACGTCAGGCCCGCCAAGAAATAAGACAAGCACGGTTGGAGAGACAACAACAACAACCTCCACCACCACCACCAGCTTCACCAAGCTACATAGATATAAATTATGATGATTTGTAAGATCTAGGTGTTACTTTAGTTAGTAGATGATATGATAATATTTTAGAAGGAACAATAAGGTCTATTGACCCTATGTTTTGTTAAAGACTTATACCTCATGCTGAGATTTCTTTGTTGTGCATATGTTCCGAGAACAATATGAGTATACATCCCTTTTCTTACAAATCTCGAGGACGAGATTATTTTTAAGGGGGGTAGGATTTGTAACACCCTAAAATTCAATCTTGTGAAGACAAGGAAAAATTCTCAAAGATTTTAAATCAAAACACCTTTCCTTAAAGATAATCATAATTTAGAAGTTTCCACTCATGAATATGTTAAAAATACATAATTAAAGATACTTAGATAATCTAAATTGCCTTCAGGTTAGGATATATAAAAGAATTAGGATTAAACTATTTCTTAATATATATAGTCTACAATATAAATTTGATTTCCCTAGAAGTAATAAGGTAGGGATTATTCTACTATATGATTAAAAGCTTGTCTAAAAGAACTAAAATAAATAAAGAAATACATAAAATAGGTTTTTGCACATTATGCTGAAGTTCTATATGTGTATCCAAATTAAGTGTTTGAACTTTAAACTTGTGTTGATTTGAAATTCAAATGGAAAGGAAAATAGAAAATAGAAAATAAAAGGAGAAGGGAAGAACTAAGAAAAATACTACATAAAATAAAATAAAATCAGAATAAAAATTCTTCACACTTATATTATTAAATTATACTATTCAAACTGAGGACAAGTTATTCACAAAGGTTTGAATTTAAGTTTGAATTCAAATTGGATTTGAAAATGGAGAAAAGAAAATACAAAATAAAAAGAAAAAGAAGAAAGACCTTACCTGGGCCGGCTACCTGGAATTCGGCCCGTCTTCACACTCCAACCCGCGCGGCCCACTTCTCCCTTATGCGCACCCGTTCCTTTCACTTACGCGCGGGCCCTATTCCGTCAGTCGCTCACCGCGACCTGGCGCCGACAGCCCGGGCCCGCAAGCCAGCCCCTTCACTTACACGCGCCTCAACTCTCTCTATCGCTGACTTGTGGGCCACCCATGTCGGATCTATCCTCTCCCACCGTCAACTGACCGCGCGGAGCTCCTCGCGCATGTCGGAATCCACTCTTCTCGGACGGACTCAACCACTGGCGCGCTTCTCGGGATTAGTTGCATCCGCCTCCGCGCTGACCTCGGGCGACCATAAATGGGGGAGCCGAGCTCTTCCCTTCCACCCTCTTCCCCCCCATAGCCAAGTAGGCCAGCCACCGACACCACCGGGATCCGCCCGCGTCGACCTGGTCGACGACTACCGCTCGGAGCCCACATAGTGGTCGTGGGTGTTCGGCATCGTGCGTGGTGCGTGTGTGTGCGGAGTATCGCTCCCAGGATCGAGCCGGGTGCGGGCAATTGCTCGCCGTGGTAAAAGCTCCGCCGTGAATCCGCCTCTCACCGTGGATAGTCTCCCTCGGACCGTCTCCTGCGCTGGTATGTCGTTCATCCCCTTTGTCGCACTTGTGGCATTGCGTAGGTCGACCTAATTAGAGAATTAGTGGCCCTAGCACTAGAATCGGGCGAACGCCGGCGAGACCGCCGCCGCGGTCGCTGTTTTCGTCGTCGCCGAGACCGTAAGGAGGAAGGACGTAGGAGCGCCGTCCGATAACGATCGTATGGTCGAGATAGATCGCAGGGATACCCTTTCGGACTTTGATCGTGGACCGTTGGATGTGATCTGACGGACCCGATCCGATCTTGCTTTCATAAAATAACCACCGTCAGATTCGAATCCGATGGCGTGGATTGGATACCGGTTCGTTTAAAACGGCCTTCTAATCTTAGCCGTCGCGCGGTGATCCAACGGCCGAAAACCACTGATACCCTTTCGGATCGCCGACTTTGCAAATAGAACCCTCTGTTTTAGGGAAAACAACCCGCCGTCCTCGGCGTCTGTTGCCTGAGTCTAGGAATCTTTACCCGCAAGCCCCTGCACTTCTCTATATTAGTGTGCCCAGTCCAAGGACTTAAGAAATCAGATAAAAATGAATTAGAAAATGATTTTTATGCCAAAAATAAATGCTAGAACTTGTTTAAATCATAGAAAATCCATTTTTAGTCCAAATTAATCTATTCCACTTTCTAAAATTTTGTAATTTTATTCTCTACCACCTAGAACCTCTGTTTTGTCATGAAAACAATTAGAAATTTAATATCTCACTTAATCCATTTTTAAACACATAAAACCTTAGGAAATTTATAACTTGAATTCTATAACTCAAAAATTAGTAATTCTTTTTCCTGTGGTTTTATTTTAATGTGTAGATTATTATCATACAATTTGTTCTTATGTGTGGTGTAATGTTAATTTTGCCTATCACTGTTTGTTTGTATTACTACGACTAGTGCGAGGTCACGTGTCACCTGAAGAATCATCCTGGTACCTGGAATCTCAAGGCCCAGGCAAGTTGTGCCCTTGATCACTTCTTTTTACCCAGCCATGTTCTAATTAATCATAATGATCTGCATAGGTTAATTTGATGGGACCCAACAGGTTACCTAGTTTGATTATCTTTATACCTTGTTTACCACTGATCTTTCCGGGTAGTACTTGCTAGTGCTATATGTGGTTTTGGGTATGGAGATACACTATTCATGATTACACTTTTTGTTATCAGTTGTTATTTAAATGTTCATGTTAAGATCATTATGTTAATTGGAACATGGAGCGACCACCCGGGAAAACAGTGCTACCACAAGGGTGGAATGGGACGCCCTTGGCTGATTAATTAGGAAAGCTAGTGGAAGACTACCTTACCCGAAAGGGGCAAGGGCAGTAGGGGAGAGGTCAGTGTAGGGAGGCCCTCGGGAGGATTTTGCTGCGATGGCGGTCCTGCAAGGGATTCCTGCACTGGATCTTCCCATAAACTGTAGCGGGTTTTCGGAAGCTAGTGGAACTTTGTAAAGGCCTCGTAGTGTTACCCTGCCTCGCTTCCTTGGTAGAGGTGTATGGGATTCATGACCCCTTGGCAGATGGGTAACACGACTTGTGGGTAAAGATGCGCAACCTCTGCAGAGTGTAAAACTGGTATACTAGCCGTGCTCACGGTCATGAGCAGCTCGGACCCTCACATGATTAATTTATGGAACTAAATTCAATTTGTCATATGCATTGCATTGCAGGTGATGTTGTTACTTTTGTTCTCTTACTTAATTGGGCTGGTATTTACTTATACTTAGTAACTGCTAATAAAATTTTGACCAACTTTAAAAGCAATGCTCAGCTCTAACCATTTTCTTTGGTAAGCCTTACACTTCACGTGAGCTCCCACCTTTGGCGAGTTCATGCACATTATTCCCCACAACTTGTTGAGCGATGAACGTATGTGAGCTCACTCTTGCTGTCTCACATACACCACAGGTCAAGACCAGGTACTGCAGGATGATGCTCATGGAGGATGCTGTGATGAGTTCGTGAGAGGTCTAGGTCGTCGTCTCCCAGTCAACTTTTGGGTTGCTGGACCGTTGTCTCCTTATAATGTAATTATTTATTTTGTATAGAACTCCTGTTATATATAAAGTTGTGACATTCGATCCTGTGCCACTATACATCATATGTATGAGACTTGGTCCCAGCATACCTGGTGTTTATGTTAACCCCGGGTTTTGGACCCCTAAAATCCGGGTGTTACAGTGTCTGTCTCAGCTCTACAGACGACTTGGGATCTTGATATTTCCCTTTTTCACCTACTACTATGTTGCAATTTTGTTTACCAGTGCCACCATGCAAGTGTAGTATAGCAGCATTGTGCTAGTAGTATGTCTCTTTATAATACGGCAGCAGTGTCAAGTGTCAACCCATGGGGCAGTCCACAAGCAGGACAAATTAGCCAAATGATAGCAGGGGCAGCCAGACCAGTGGCGCAATCCCCATAGCGTGTCAGGGGACTACCCCGCCGGGTGGTAGCTTCCCGCTCCCGGGGTGGACTGCACATGCGGCGGAGCGGTGTCCGGTAGTTGGGCCGCGCGGGAGTAAATGCTAGGTGGGCCGGAAGGTGAGCTTTTTTCTCTTTTTCATTCCTATTTCTCTTTCTTTCTATTTCAATTCTCTATTTTAAATTTCAAATTCAAATTCAAATGGGTTTTATATTCTAATTAGGTCTTGTTTGGATCCTTGTGCCAAACAGTTTGCTGACTAATTTTAGCACCTTAATCTACAAACATATCGGCTAACAAATTAGCTAATTATTAGCCGGAGGGCTAGCAAACTGTTTGCCCATTAACCATTTGACTTTGCATAGATCGTATAAACAGAAAAAATACATATATTAGCCAAGTCTCCAAACGGGCTATCGTTCAGCCTCTATCCCTACGGCTTAGATCATCCAAGTTGAAACGACATAATAGGTTCTAATCCTAGCCACTGGTTCCACGACAGACGGTCCAGCGACCCTCTCCCACCTCACGACAGCCAGCAACAGCGGTCGCCCTTAGCCCACAGCGGCGCCTACTGGCGATTTGCGACCCAACACCCCCGCACTCTAAATCTTCGCTCAAAAGGTGAACACCATGTGGGAACAGAGACGAACCTGTGGAGAGGGTTCTCACCGCGAATCCTGTCGCGCCATGGCCTAACCACGTCAATTAGAGGATCGGGTGGCAGTCTCCAACTCCAGCTTGCAATTCATCGTGCACCGGCCACCCTTCTCGCTTAGCTATGCTCTGCGAACGTGCAACATGCTCCGAAGATCGGACTCCCCCACTTTTTGTGGACTAAGTGCCGATGAACAAATATCAGACCTAGACCCGCGTAGCGATAGTTCCGAGGCCGCCACATGTCCCGGAGGGGGATATGCTCAGGAGATGTGCCCACAAGTCCGGACTCCTTTAACGGGACTAATGACGTCAGATTCGTACCCGCGCAAGAGTAGGTCCAGGACTGCCACATGTCCGAGAGAGGAGACGCTCGAGAGGTGCGCCCATGAGCCCAGAGCCCTATTTGTGCCATTCCCGCGCTTCTTGACTCTCGGACCTCCTGCGAATAGGGCCTAGGTCTTCGATTCCTTTTGAGATTTCAATCCATTGCGTGATGCACCCAATGGGTGTATCCCCCGAGCTTCGAGCCGACTTGAGTAACAAACGACTTGAGGTCTCAGAAAAACTCACTTCACTGGATCATCCTGCTATCTTGACGTGTGGTTGTCCGGCTAATTGAAATCTAGTCGTCCTATTTATGCTTGAGGGAGGATCAACCGTTTGAGACCCGACCGACTGAAGCTTGATTCACTAAATGTGCTCATCAAAGGCTGTTGAGTATTGAGTTTGTCAACTGAAATTCAACCGATAGAGGTCTGGCTAAAAATTTTCGAAAAATCTGTAGTGGCACCCAATGGGTGTGTCCAGTGTCAGGTTTTGTTGTCTCTTCCATAATACAGTTTCTTGAGTGGACATAGAATAATGATGCGTGTTCGCCGCGTTATGCCAGGGATGTGTTGCTTCTTGTAAATCGGAACGACCCTTGGTTACTTGCGACTGCTTATATGGGTGGGAAGCTAAAGGGCACCCTCTCGTTTTTAAATAGTCTGATCAGCTGTTGTGTGCTTCTTCATTAATCTTCACCTCTATCTCCTTGCTCCCTTCCAAACCAGAGAAAACTCCATTCTTCTAGCACCATGGTCGGCAACAGGAAACGCAAGAGGGCACCCACACCTTCCTCTGAGTCCTTTGGTGACTTGGAGTACTTAGAGGAGGAGTACTTTGGCTCCGATGGTGGGACCTCCTTGATGCCTCCGCACGCCATCGAGCCCGTCGTCGAAGAATACCGACAACTCGATGGACCTCACCCCGAGCGAATGTGCCTTTATCAAGGCCATGGAGCGCCTAGGCCTCGCCGGCTCTAACTATGCGAAGGAGGAGGCATGCATGGACAATAGTAAGGGGAGGGTGAAAGTTTCCTTTGCCTAGGAACAAGATCTGGATGTCACCTAGAGGGGTGTGAATAGTCGAATAAAAAACTTAATCCAAAAAACTAGAAATTCTTACTCTACTCGAAATAGGGTTGCAGCGGAAAGTAGTCTAGTAGATCAGAACGCATCGGAGTACCAGTGTTTGTCTCTCAAATAAATCTGCACTTCAAGAACAATTTATACCAAAGATAAGCATAGAAATGCAAATCAAATCAACCAAAACAGAGAGACAGAGAACAACATAGAGCAAAGCACATAGGAGACACAAGGATTTATCTCGTGGTTCAGCTAAGCCTAAAATTCTTGCCTACCTCCACGTTGTGGTGTCCCAACGAACAAGGGTTGCACTCAACCCCTCTCAAGTGATCTAAATATCAAACTTGAGTGCCATGGTCTTCCTTATATCAAGCTCTATATCCTCGCAAGATCCCCACAAGTTGGAGTCTCTTGCACACGTACAAATGAATGGGAGTATCAACTCCAAATTAGCACCAAGAGAAAGAGGATAGAAACACAACACAAAAGCTCAAGAACACAACACAAATTCACTTTGAAGAATCGACACAAAAACTCGTAGATCTAGCGCTTGAATTTCTTTAGGATGTCTCACGGATGCGTAGAATTGAAGCGGTGGCTCTTTGGTGCTCTAGGGTTTCAGTTGTGTCGAAGAGGAAATCTTCGGCCGGATGGCGGAGTGCACCTGCCCTAAATCCTAAGATGAGGAGGGGCCTAAGCGTTTTGCTTGTTAGTTGGAAAATGGGAAGAAACACAAGAACACACAAGGATTTAGAGTGGTTCGGGCCGCCGGAGCGTAACACCCTACTCCACTATGTGATGTATTGCTTGAGAGCTTGTATGAACTTGTGATTGTCTAAGTGAGCCTAAGATTGGATGCCTTGTAACGTCGCATGCCTCCCCTTTTATAGCTGAAGGGGGGCATGCACAAAGGTACTGAGCCCCGACATGTGGGCCTAGGGACATAATGAATATAGCACTTGGAACTACAAATGTTCGCTGCTAGGGCAATCTTCTTGTGCCCTGACATCCGAGATCTGCGTATCCTCGGCATGCAGGGGAAGCTTCTTGTAGAAGGGATGATGAGCATGGTGCGCCGCACGGCCCGCGCATGGCCCGCCGCGCACAAAGATAAGCTTTTAGAACCAATGCAGCGACTCGAGGCACCCCGCGCATGGCCCAACAGTGACATTAAGTACGAAGGTCACGGGCCAGTCAACCGTGGGAATAGGCGTAGCAGTCGGCATGACCATAGGTGGGCCGGCAGTAATTGCGTCAACAGGCGCGCAGGAGCAGCAGGCCAACCGCTAATCAGACTCTGGCCCCACCTGCAGGCTCGCATCCTCCCCTGAGGCGGGCCTGGGGGCCACTATCGGTACCCTAAATCAGGGGTACCCTCTTCTACAATATGAAGACGCTGTACATGTACGATGTCTCCAGGCCACACGGAGAACGGCACCCAACCCCACCACATGGGCAGGCCTAAAGGCACCACGTGGCAAGGAAAGATGATACATCTCAGGATGCATCATTGGGTCCGGACCTCCACAGAGGAACACCGGACCCTTGTGCATACAAGTCTGAAGCTGCCAAGAAGGCATACCGGGTCCCTCAGGTGGGCCCCAGGACCCTCCGAGTAAGGTTCGGACCTTAGCAAGGTCCCGGGACAGGAAGGACCCCATCATGAGTAAGGGTCCGGTGCTGGCACGTGTCCAGGCCTTACCCTACGCTCCTCGCTCAGGCGGAGACCCACTGCTGTTGCGTGGCTTGTGGCCCGTGACATAAGCCAATGGGCCGAGCCTGGCGTGAGGCCCCTAAAGCCGCGCAGCCTCTGCATTTATTGCGGAGAGGACGCGCCGCCTGCCACCACGCTGACGGGCGATGTGCCCTCTCAGCATTTAATGTGTCCTATCCACTCCGCTGGCAGACGACGTCAGGGTCATCCAGCAGGCGGCGCGCTTGTCCAGTCTGTTGACAAACAGTGTGCCCGTGCCATGCGACGCACCATGCTCATCATCCCTTCTACAAGAAGCTTCCCCTGCACATCGAGGATACGCAGATCTTGGATGTCAGGGCACAAGAAGATTGTCCTAGCAGCGAACATTTGTAGCTTCAAGTGCTATATTCATTATGTCCCTAGGCCCACATGTTGGGGCTCAGTACCTTTGTGCATGCCCCCCTTCAGCTATAAAAGGGGAGGCATGCAACGTTACAAGGCATCCAATCTTGGGCTCACTCAGACACTCACAAGTTCATACAAGCTCTCAAGCAATACATCACACAGTGGAGTAGGGTGTTACGCTCCGGCGGCCCGAACCACTCTAAATCCTTGTGTGTTCTTGTGTTTCTTCCCATTTTCCAACTAACAAGCAAAACGCTTAGGCCCCTCCTCATCTTAGGATTTAGGGCGGGTGCACTCCGCCACCCAGCCGGAGATTTCCTCTCCGACAGATATCATCAACATAAATTTGGTGTCACACCTGGCTTTAAGGAACAAAGCCAGGTGCATCTCATACATGCGCCAAGAAGACAACATATATAATAACAGAGTGTATAGAGATAAATGTCACGATACATCAGAGTATTTATTACATAGCGGAAGTCTTATTACAAAATAAAAGAATAAATATAGAGCGAACTAAGGATCGTCGGCGCCAATGTCAACTGAGAAACGCCACCTAGATCAGATCAAACTCCTCGCCTTGTGGCTCCTCCTGAACCACCTGTTCTTCTCCTGTGGGGGGGTGTGAGATAGCAAGAGTGAGCTCACATACGTTCATAGCTCAACAAGTCGTGGGGAATAATGTGGCATGAACTCACCAAAGGTGGGAGTTCATGAAGTGTAAGGCTGATCAATGAAATAGAGGCTGAAGCTGAGCATTGCTTTTATAAGTTGGTCAAAATTTTATTAGCAATTACTAGGTGTAAGTAAATACCAAACCTTAATAATAATAAAGAAAAGTAATAGTAAAATAATCCCAAATGCGATGCAAATGTCAAATTAAATTTAAGTTCCATAAATTAATCATGTGAGGGTCCGAGCCGCTCATGACCGTGAGCATGGCTAGTATACTAGTTTTACACTCTACAGAGGTTGCGCATCTTTACCCATAAGTCATGTTACCCATCTGCCAAGAGATGGCCAATCTCATACACCTCTACCGAGAAGGCGAGGCAGGGTAACACTACGAGGCCTTTACAAAGTTCCACTAGCTTCAGAAATCCCGCTACAGTTTATAGAAAGCTCCAGTGCAGGAATCCCTCGCCTGACCGCCATCGCAGCAAAATCAACCCAAGGACCTCCCTACACCGACCACTCCCCTACTGCCCTTGCCCCTTTCAGGTAAGGAAGACTTCCACTAGCTTTCCTAGTTAATTAGCCAAGGGCGTCCCATTAAACCCTTGTGGTAGCACTGTTTTCCTGGGTGGTCGCTCTATGTTCCCATTAATTTAATGATCTTAACATGAACAGTAATAATAAAAGAGTAATCATGAATATTGTATCTCCATACCCAATCCACATAAAGCAATAGCAGGTACTACCCAAAAATATTCCAGTGGTGAACAAGGTATAAAGATAACCAAAACTGGAGTAACCTATTTGATCCCATCAAAGTTAACCTATGCAGATCATTAAAATTAATAAGAACATGGCTGGGAAAAGTAAGTGATCAAGGGCACAACTTGCCTTCAATGAGCTCCTGCTCAGCTACTTCTACCTGTTGAACCTCAGATTCCACAGTGGCTTGCTCGTCTACTCGCATCAACACAATACATACATAGTATAGCATAAATTAACATCACATCAAACAGACAAATAGAATATACAATAAAAATCTACTCATTAAAAATGAGATCATAGGAACTGGAATCGTTAAATTTGGAGTTATAGATTTCAAGTTATGAATTTCCTAAGATTTAATGTGCTTGAAATAGGATTAAATGATAGAGAATCTTATTACAAAATTTTAGAAATTGGAATGGCTCAATTTTTATTTAAAATGAATTAGATATGAATTTTCCAAGTTCTAGCAATTGTTTTTGTATTAAAATTGCATTTACTAATTCATTTACTTATTTAAATACGCTCTGGACTAGGCATTAATTTCCGAAAAAAGCCAGGGGGGTCGGGGAAAGATTCGCCAGACACAGGGCACAACTCCAGAGGATGGCGGGTTGAATCGCTAAAAGGTGAGGGGCTCTTTTACAATTTCGGCTCGGCGAAAGGGTACGGTGCGATCTGAGCCGTTGGATCGCAAGCCGAGCGCTCAGATTAGATTCACGAGTCAATGAACCGGTATAACCTACCATACGTTGGATTGAAGATCTACGGTTCGTATTACCCGTGCGCGCGCTCTAATCCAAGCCGTTAGATCTCATCATCCAACGATTTCGGTTTCATCATCCCGCTCTTCTAATCCTCACCGTCCATCGCATGATCAAGGGATGCCCTAGCGTCTTCTACCTCACCAGTTCTCTCCCTTCTCTCTTTTCTTTCTCTAGTCAACTCGCCGCGGCCGAGCGCCAAGGATCAGGCAGCAACGACCTGAGTCCACCAATCGAGTCCCCGTTATACGGTGCGAAAGGTTCTTTGCCTCCCACTCCCTGTCTAGCTCGGCACCTAGCCTTCATCTACAGACTGCTCGAGACTGCACGCCATCTAGTGGCAAGCCATCCCCTCGACAGCGCCTGGAGCGTTGTCCCACCGCATCCACGCCAGTGCCTATCACGCCACAGAGCCTATCACGCCACAGATAGGGGCCCAGAACATACCGACGTGGAGGAGGTGAAGACGGGACTGGCGCTCACAGTCCGAAGGTCCTCCACGATGGGAGCGCCGAGGCGTTTGTTCTCTCTCCTCTCTTTCTCTCGGCGGCTACCGTGATGGTTTCTAAACTATAGCGGCAGAGGTTAGGGCTCTATGGGAGGGGAGGAGAGGAGCGCCATGCGCGTGGCTTTATAGCCCGACAGGTCAGACGCGCCCGGCTCCGATCATGCGTCGAGGTCCCCCCGCGCAACCCGGACGAGATCCGCCTGGGTTTGTTACGCCCCCAGGAAGATCAACAGCGATAGAGGGGCCCACTGGTCAGCTGCGGAGTAGAGGAAGCGCATATGGGCGGACGACGTGCATGCGACTGGCAAATAGGCCCCATCCAACAGGTGATCGCGCGCAGGTGTAGTAGTTGGGCTGGCGCGCGGGTGGGAAGTTTTGGTGGGCTGAAATGGTGGTCAGTCAGCCCATGAAGTCCTTTATTCTCTTCTATTTTATTCTCTATCCTCTTTTCTCTATTTCCTAGTTCAATTTGATTTACAATTTTGAATTCAAACCCTGGGCAAATTTTATCCCCCAATCATATTGTGAAATGAAATATACCAATTTTTGAAATATAATTATTGGTATTAGTTATATCACCTTTCTCTCTTTCTTATTTTTAAACCGTATTTTCAAATTTAGGGTTTTAATTCCACTTCTAATGTCTATTATCTTATTATTTTTATCCTTATTATTCTATTTAATGCACAAGCATATAAAACTCCAACAAAATGCTCTTTCTTTTATTTTTATATCATTTGTTTTTAATTAAGCACTAATTATTATATGTGTGCTCTTTTTATGATGCAATATGACACACAAAATAAGGAGATCTCTCTATTATTCTTTGTATACAACTTTGAGTATTACAAATCCTACCCCCCTTAAAAATAATCTCGTCCTCGAGATTTAGGAAGATCTAGGGAAAAGGTGGGGAAAATCTATACGAAGCTCTTCTTCTCTTTCCCAAGTTGCTTCATCTTCACCGTGGTGGCTCCATTGCACTTTGCACGTCTTTATAACCTTATTCCTCGTGACCCGAGTCAATGTATCAAGAATCTTGATGGGGTACTCAGCATAAGTCAGATCATCTTGGACACTAAGGTCTTCCATTGGTAGCTGCTCTTCAGGTACCCTGAGACATTTCTTCAGCTGAGATACATGGAATACATCATGAACATCCGCAAGATGACCCGGTAACTCCAATTGATATGCCACCTCTCCCACTCGCTTTAAGATTAAGAAGGGTCCAATAAAGCGAGGGGACAACTTTCCTTTGACTTTAAATCTTCTCATACCCTGGAGTGGTGACACTTTCAAATAGACATAATCACCCTCCTTAAACTCTAGCAATCTTCTCCGGGTATCAGCATAGCTTTTCTGCCTTGACTGTGCAGTTCTCAAATTGTCCCTTATTTGTTGGACTTGCTCCTCTGCTTCTTGTATAATTTCAGGTCCAAACAACTGCCTTTCACCAGTTTGATCCCAATACAGTGGAGTCCTACACTTTCTGCCATACAAAGCCTCAAACGGTGACATCTTTAAACTGGCCTGATAGCTATTATTATATGAGAACTCCACATACGGTAGACTCTTATCCCAACTACCACCATGCTTAAGGGCACAAGCTCTTAACATATCTTCCAGTACTTGGTTGGTCCTCTCAGTCTGCCCACCAGTCTGGGGATGGTAAGCCGAACTAAAATTCAATCTTGTATCCAAGGACTCGTGCAACTTCTTCCAATACCGAGAGGTAAACTGTGATCCCTGGTCTGACACAATCTTCTTTGGCACACCATGTAAGCAGACAATCTGTGCCATGTACAACTCTGCCAACTTGGCTCCTGAATACGTGGTCTTCACTGGAATAAAGTGGGCTACTTTAGTTAGCCTGTCCACAATCACCCATATAGAATCATATCTAGCCGACGTGCGGGGTAATCCAACAATGAAGTCCATGCCAATCTCTTCCCATTTCCACTCAGGTATCTTCAGTGGATGCAGTAGTCCGGCTGGCCTCTGATGTTCAGCCTTAACTCTTTGGCACACATCGCACATAGCCACATGTGCAGCCACATCTCTCTTCAATCCATACCACCAATATTTTTGCTTCAAATCCTGATACATTTTAGTACTCCCAGGGTGGATAGAATAAACTGAATCATGTGCCTCCTTCAATATGGTTTCCCAAAGACTATCGATATCAGGAACACAAATTCGATCCTTGAACCATATTGTGCCTTGCTCATCCTCTATGAAATCCGGGCCTCTACCCTCTATTATCAAATCCTTGATCTCCTGGATTTTGGCATCACCAATCTGACCTTTACGAATTTCTTGCTCCAAGGTAGGTTCCAATTCAATGGTGACTCCTTCCGTATGTGTAACAATCCCCAGGTTGAGCCTCTCAAAATCTTTTGCTAGTTCATCGGGTAGCTGGACAACAAAAGCGGAGTGAACATGCTCCTTTCGACTCAAAGCATCTGCGACCAAATTTGCCTTGCCTGGGTGATAGTGAATCTCCAAATCATAATCCTTAATAAGCTCCAACCAACGGCGTTGCCTAAGGTTGAGATCCTTCTGAGTGAATATATACTTCAAACTCTTATGATCTGTGTATACTTGGCACTTAGTTCCCATAATGTAGTGTCTCCAAATCTTAAGTGCATGCACAACGGTTGCCAGCTCTAAATCATGAGTGGGGTAGTTCAATTCATGTTTCCGCAACTGACGAGATGCATAGGCGATCACATGTCCTTCTTGCATAAGCACACATCCCAATCCTTGGCCACATGCATCACAATAAATGTCAAATCCCTTCTGCAGATCTGGCATAACCAACACTGGTGGTGACATCAATCTCTCCTTCAATTGATCAAAGCTTTCTTGGCATTTCTCATTCCACTTGAATTCTCTTCCTTTCTCCAAAAGCGAGGTCATAGGCTTGGCAATCTTAGAGAACCCTTCAATAAATCTCCGATAATAGCCTGCAAGTCCCAAGAAACTCCGAATCTCAGTAACTGTAGTGGGCACTCTCCACTCCATTATCTCCTTCACTTTAGCAGGATCCACTACTATTCCTCCATTAGAAATAATATGTCCAAGGAATGGCACCCTGTCAATCCAAAACTCGCACTTGCTAAACTTGGCATAGAGTTGATTATCTCGTAGCTTCTGTAGCACCAACCTTAGATGTTCTTCATGATCATTTTCACTCTTAGAATAGATGAGAATATCGTCGATGAACACCACGACGAATCTGTCCAAATACTCCATAAACACCTTATTCATCAAACTCATAAAATAAGCTAGTGCATTGGTTAATCCAAAAGACATAACAGTGAACTCATATAATCCATATCGGGTTGAGAAAGTCGTCTTAGGAATATCTGATGGTCTAATCTTCATTTGATGGTATCCCGATCGGAGATCGATCTTCGAGAATACCCTAGCACCTCTCATCTGATCAAACAAATCCTCAATACGGGGTAATGGATACTTGTTCTTCACAGTAACATCATTAAGTGATCTATAGTCCACACACATCCGTTGTGAACCATCCTTCTTCTGTACAAATAGTACCGGTGCTCCCCAAGGTGAGGAACTCGGACGAATGTACCCTGCTTCCTGTAACTCAGTTAACTGCTTCTTAAGCTCCTTTAGTTCTTCTACAGCCATCTTGTATGGTCGTTTAGAAATAGGGGCAGTTCCAGGTAATAGATCAATGACAAACTCAACCTCCCTATCTGGTGGCATCCCTGGTAACTCCTCTGGAAAGACATCCGGAAAATCTCTAACCACCCGGATGTTGTCACCAACAAACTCCTCCGCTATAAAGTATATCGCCCGTTTGGAAGCGGTGGTTACTGCAATTTGAACTTGAAATGTTTCTCCTTTAGGGCTAGTGAGTTCTATAGTACCTCTACCACATGCTATAATGGCCTTTGCCTTCCTTAACCATGACATACCAAGGATCAGATCTATACTGCTGGCCTCTAATATTATAGCAGTAGCTCCAAATTCTCTTCCCATAATTGATAATGTCAATCTACGTGTCATTTGATTTGCCTCAATAGGCCCTTTAGGTGTGATCACTATCATTGGTTTTCTCATATTTAGCAGGGGTATCTCATTAGTGTTGGCATATCGAGCAGACATGAATGAATGTGTAGCACCAGAATCAAATAATATTGTTGCGGGAATTGCATTAATGTAAAACATACCGAGTACGATGTTAGCACCATCAGGAGTATCATCGACGCTGACTTGATTAACCCTGGCAATAGAATATCCCTTGCCAGGAGTCTGTTGCTTGTTCTTAGCTGGTGTACCAGAATTCCCCATCGGACAAGCATTAGCATAGTGCCCAATCTGACTGCACTTGAAGCATGTAGGGCCGGTCTTCTGTCTTGTAGGCCTCATCGGGGTGCCAGTGGGAGTAGCCTGACGAGTAGGAGGTGTCCGTGGAGACCCCTGTGGAGCATACTGAACTGGGCGTGGTCCTCCTGGTCGAGTCGGTGTACCCTGTGGTGAAATGTAGCAGGGACGAACACTGCTGCTACCCTGTCCCTATGAGATAGCCTTCCTCTTCAAATCACCCAGTTGAACACGCTTGTGTTCAATAGCAAGAGCCTTATCCAGTAGCCTCTGAAATGATGGAAAGGTGTGTGCAACCAGTGCATACTGCAAGGGTCCATTAAGTCCTTCAATAAAGTGCTCCTGCTTCCTCTCATCCTCAGCAACTTCCTACGGAGCATATCTCGACAACTGAATAAATTTATCTCTGTACTCGCTGACCGACATGTTGCCTTGCTTCAATGACAGAAACTCCTTCTTCTTGATCTTTATCAAACCAGCTGGAATATGGTAGTTCCTGAACTGTGTACTAAACTCTGCCCAAGTAATAGTGTCAGCAGCATCATGGGCAACAGTATAAGAATCCCACCAGTCAGCAGCAGGACCTGTCAGACGACCTGAGTCATAAAGAACTTTCTCCCGGTCTGAGCATTGGGTGATGTTGAGCATCTTCTCAATTGACTTCAACCAATCATCTGCATCAAGTGGATCTGGCGAACTGGCGAAGGTCGGTGGCTTATGACTCATAAATTCCCGGTGCTTATCACGAGGTGGAACTGGTGGTGGTGGTGGCAATGGTACTTGTTGCTGTTGCTGCTGTTGTTGAAGTTGTTGTTGCAGCTGCTGTTGCGCCCTTCTCTCCTGGCGTATCTCTTCTCTCTCCTGGCGCAACTCCTAGCGTATCTCTTCTCTTTCCTGACGCATCTCCTAGCGTTCTTGCTGCATCTGGGCACGCATATCAGCCATAGTGTCCGCCATTTGCTGCATCATCCTCATCTGAGTTGCAATTAGTGGGTCAACTCCGCCTGGTGGAGGATTAGGAAGATTCATCTCTACTGGCTGTGGCTGAGGTTGTCTATATATCCACCGAGTGTGTCGATTAGGAGGCAAATCAATTCCACCACCCCTCCTGGTATTGACCATCTGAGTTAGATACATATGGTAAGAGAGAGCAGTAGACAAGGCAGTAATTACGAATCATGTTACTTTGGGGGATTTATTAGCTAAGCAGTTTAACATTTTATCTACTATAGCTAGTTTATTACCTTATAGTGGTACATACTAAGATGTCCATATATAATATTTCAATCAATCAAAGAAGCAAATCAGACATTTATCATCAGAACAATCAAACAACATTTTAAATATAGAAAATAGTTTTGGTTTGGTCTTAGGCCTCCTATCTCTTAAGAATGTCATAGGGGTAGGGATTCCAAGGTGTGAAATCTGTCTTGTCTTAGAATAGAGAAGGTAAGAATGATTAGAGTAGAACAGTAGAAGGTGAGATAGGATCAAGGTAAGTGTAGAAAGAATCAGAGTAAGGTAAGTGAAAGGGAATTAGGCTTACACCTAGTCCCTAATTAATTTTGGTGGTTGAATTGCCCAACACAAATATTGGACTAACTAGTTTGCTCTAGTGTATAAGTTATACAGGTGCCAAAGGTTCACACTTAGCCAATAAAAAGACCAAGTATTGGGTTCAAACAAAGGAGCAAGGGACAAACGAAGGCACCTCTGGTCTGGCGCACCGGACTGTCCGGTGTGCCACCGGACATGTCCGGTGCACCAGAGGACGCCAATTCCAAACTCGTCACCTTCGGGAAATTCCAGAGGCAACTCCGCTATAATTCACCGGACTGTCCGGTGTACACCGGACATGTCCGGTGCTCCAAGGATGAGCGGCCTCGCGAACTCGGCAGCCTCGGGAATTCACTTCGGCTGCTTCGCTATAATTCACCGGACTGTCCGGTGTAACAGTGGGGCAACGGCTATTTCGGCGCCAACGGCTACCTGCGACGCATTAAATATGCGCGTTGCGCGCGCAGAGGTCAGGCACGCCCATGCTGGCGCACCGGACAATCTACAGTGCATGTCCGGTGCGCCACCGGACATCCAGGCGGGCCCAGAAGACAGAGCTCCAACGGTCGGAACCCAACGGCTTTGGTGACGTGGCTGTCGCACCGGACATGTCCGGTGTGCACCGGACTGTCCGGTGCGCCATCGAACAGACAGCCTCACCAAACGGCTAGTTTGGTGGTTGGGGCTATAAATACCCCCAACCACCCCACATTCAAGTCATCCAAGTTTTCCACTTCTCAACTACTTACAAGAGCTCTAGCATTCAATACTAGACACACCAAAGAGATCAAATCCTCTCCAAATTCCACACAATGCCCTAGTGATTAGAGAGAGAGATTTGCTTGTGTTCTTTCGAGCTCTTGCGCTTGGATTGCTTTCTTCTTTCTTGATTCTTTCATTGCGATCAAACTCACTTGTAATTAAGGCAAGAGACACTAATCTTGTGGTGGTCCTTGTGGGAACTTTGTGTTCCAAGTGATTGAGAAGAGAAAGCTCACTCAGTCTGAGGGACCATTTGAGAGAGGGTAAGGGTTGAAAGAGACCCGGCCTTTGTGGCCTCCTCAACGGGGAGTAGGTTTGCGAGAACCGAACCTCGGTAAAACAAATCCACGTGTCACACTTCTTATTCGCTTACGATTTGTTTTGCACCCTCTCTCGCGGACTCGATTATATTTCTAACGCTAACCTGGCTTGTAGTTGTGATTATTTTTGAGAATTTCAGTTTCGCCCTATTCACCCCCCCCCCTCTAGGCGACTTTCAATTGGTATCAAAGCCCGGTGCTTCATTAGAGCCTAACCGCTCGAAGTGATGTCGGGAGATCACACCAAGAGGGAGATGGAGACCGGCGACAAGCCCACTACAAGCCAAGGGAGCACTTCATCGGAAGAGTCCCGCACCAAGAGGAAGGAGAAGAAGAAGGACTCCTCCAAACGGAAGGAGAAAAGATCTTCTTCTTCTCACCACAAAGAGAAGAAGGAAAAATCTTCTTCCCACAAGTCGCATCGAAAAGGCGACAAACACAAGAGGATGAGGAAGGTGGTCTACTACGAGACCGACACGTCATCAACATCGACCTCCGACTCCGATGCGCCGTCCGTAACTTCTAAGCGCCAAGAGTGCAAGAAGTTTAGTAAGATCCCCTTACACTATCCTCGTACATCTAGACATACTCCATTACTTTCCGTTCCATTAGGCAAACCGCCAACCTTTAATGGCGAAGATTATGCTATGTGGAGTGATTTAATGAAATTTCATCTAACCTCACTCCACAAAAGTATATGGAATGTTGTTGAGTTTGGAGCACAGGTACCGTCCATAGTGGATGAAGATTATGACACGGACGAAGTGGCCCAAATCGAGCACTTCAACTCCCAAGCTACAACCATACTCCTCGCCTCTCTAAGCAAGGAGGAATACAACAAGGTGCAAGGGTTGAAGAATGCAAAGGAAATTTGGGACCTACTCAAGACCGCGCATGAAGGTGATGAACTCACCAAGATCACAAAGCGGGAAACGATCGAGGGGGAGCTCGGTCGTTTTCGTCTTCGCCAAGGAGAGGAGCCACAAGATATGTACAACTGGCTCAAAACCTTGGTGAACCAAGTGCGCAACCTCGGGAGCAAGAAATGGGATGACCACGAGGTGGTTAAGGTTATTTTGAGATCACTTATTTTCCTTAACCCCACTCAAGTTCAATTAATTCGTGGTAATCCTAGATACACACTAATGACTCCCGAGGAAGTAATCGGGAATTTTGTGAGCTTTGAATGTATGATCAAGGGCTCAAAGAAGATCAACGAGCTTGATGAACCCTCCACGTCCGAAGCACAACCCGTGGCATTCAAGGCAACGGAGGAGAAGAAGGAGGAGTCTACACCGAGTAGACAACCAATTGACGCCTCCAAGCTCGACAATGAGGAGATGGCTTTAATCATCAAAAGCTTTCGCCAAATCCTCAAGCAATGGAAGGGGAAGGACTACAAATCCCGTTCCAAGAAGGTTTGCTACAAGTGTGGTAAGCCTGGTCACTTTATTGCTAAATGTCCATTATCAAGTGACAGTGACAGGGATAACGACAAGAAGGGCAAGAAAAGAGAAAAGAAGAGGTACCACAAGAAGAGGGGCGGCGATGCCCACGTGTGCCGCGAGTGGAACTCCGACGGGAGCTCCACCGACTCCTCCTCCGACGACGAGGACGCCGCCAACATCGCCGTCACCAAGGGACTCCTCTTCCCCAACGTCGGCCACAAGTGCCTCATGGCAAAGGACGACAAAAGGAAGAAGGTTAAATCTAAATCCTCCACTAAATATGAGTCTTCTAGTGATGATAATGCTAGTGATGAGGAGGATAACTTGCGTACCCTTTTTGCCAACCTTAACATGGAACAAAAGGAAAAGTTGAATGAATTGATTAGTGCCATTCATGAAAAAGATGACCTTTTGGATTCCCAAGAGGATTTTCTAATTAAAGAAAATAAGAAACATGTTAAGGTTAAGAATGCTTATGCTCTAGAGGTAGAAAAATGTGAAAAATTGTCTAGTGAGCTAAGCACTTGCCATGAGACCATTAACAACCTTAGAAATGAAAATGCTAAATTAATTGCTAAGGTTGATTCTCATGTTTGTATTGATTCAACTTCCAATCCTAGAAATGATAATGTTGATTTACTTGCTAGGATTGATGAGTTGAATGTCTCTATTGCTTGCCTTAGAAATGAGAATGAGAAATTAATTGCTAAGGCTAAAGAATTAAATGTTTGCAATGTTACAATTTCCAATCTTAGAGATAACAACGATATTTTGCGTGCTAAGATTGTTGAACTTAATTCTTGCAAACCCTCTACATCTACTATTGAGCATGTGTCTATTTGTGATAGATGTAGAGATGTTGATATCAATGCTATTCATGATCACATGGCTTTAATTAAACAACAAAATGATCATATAGCATTATTAGATGCTAAAATTGCCGAGCATAACTTAGAAAATGAAAAGTTTAAATTTGCTAGAAGTATGCTCTATAATGGGAGACGCCATGGCATCAAGGATGGCATTGGCTTCCAAAGGGGAGACAATGTCAAACTTAATGCCCCTCCTAAAAATTTGTCTAACTTTGTTAAGGGCAAGGCTCTCATGCCTCAGGATAACGAGGGTTACATTTTGTACCCTGCCGGTTATCCCGAGAGCAAAATTAGGAGAACTCATTCTAGGAAGTCTCACTCTGGCCCTAACTATGCTTTTATGTATAAGGGTGAGACATCTAGCTCTAGGCAACCAACCCGTGCTAAGTTGCCTAGAAAGAAAACTCCTAATGCATCAAATGATCATGACATTTCATTTAAGACTTTTGATGCATCATATGTGCTTACTAACAAATCCGGCAAGGTAGTTGCCAAGTTTGTTGGGGGCAAACACAAGGGCTCCAAAACTTCTGTTTGGGTACCCAAAAATCTTGTTTCTAATGCCAAAGGACCCAAAACCGTTTGGGTACCTAAAGTCAAGAACTAAAATTGTTTTGTAGGTTTATGCATCCGGGGGCTCAAGTTGGATACTCGACAGCGGGTGCACAAACCACATGACAGGGGAGAAGAATATGTTCTCCTCATATGAGAAAAACCAAGATCCCCAACGAGCTATCACATTCGGGGATGGAAATCAAGGTTTGGTCAAAGGATTGGGTAAAATTGCTATATCACCTGACCATACTATTTCCAATGTTTTTCTTGTAGACTCTTTAGATTACAATTTGCTTTCTGTATCCCAATTATGTCAAATGGGCTACAACTGTCTTTTTACTGATATAGGTGTTACTGCCTTTAGAAGAAGTGATGATTCAATAGCATTCAAGGGAGTGTTAGAGGGTCAGCTATACTTGGTAGATTTTGATAGAGCTGAACTCGACACTTGCTTGGTTGCTAAGACTAACTTGGGTTGGCTCTGGCACCGCCGACTAGCCCATGTTGGAATGAAGAATCTTCATAAGCTTCTAAAGGGAGAACACATTTTAGGACTAACCAATGTTCATTTTGAGAAAGACAGGATTTGTAGCGCATGCCAAGCCGGGAAGCAAGTTGGCATTCATCATCCACACAAGAACATCATGACTAGTGACAGGCCACTGGAGCTCCTACACATGGACCTATTCGGCCCGATCGCTTACATAAGCATCGGCGGGAGTAAGTACTGTCTAGTTATTGTGGATGATTATTCTCGCTTCACTTGGGTGTTCTTTTTGCAGGAAAAATCTCATACCCAAGAGACCTTAAAGGGATTCTTGAGACGGGCTCAAAATGAGTTCGGCTTAAGGATCAAGAAAATTAGAAGCGACAACGGGACGGAGTTCAAGAACTCTCAAATTGAAGGCTTCCTTGAGGAGGAGGGCATCAAGCATGAGTTCTCTTCTCCCTACACGCCACAACAAAATGGTGTAGTGGAGAGGAAGAATCGAACTCTATTGGACATGGCAAGAACCATGCTTGATGAGTACAAGACACCAGATCAGTTTTGGGCCGAAGCAGTCAACACCGCCTGCTACGCCATCAACCGGTTATATCTACACCGAATCCTCAAGAAGACATCCTATGAACTCCTAACCGGTAAAAAGCCCAATATTTCATATTTTAGAGTTTTTCGTAGCAAATGCTTTATTCTTGTTAAAAGAGGTAGAAAATCTAAATTTGCTCCTAAAACTGTAGAAGGCCTTTTACTAGGATATGACTCAAACACAAGGGCATACAGAGTCTTTAACAAGTCCTCAGGACTTGTTGAAGTTTCTTGTGACGTTGTGTTTGATGAAACTAATGGCTCTCAAGTAGAGCAAGTTGATCTTGATGAGATAGGTGAAGAACAGGCTCCATGCATAGCGCTAAGGAACATGTCCATTGGGGATGTGTGTCCTAAGGAATCCGAAGAGCCTCCACATACACAAGATGAACCATCCTCCTCCACGCAAGCATCTCCACCAACTCAAGATGAGGACGAGGCTCAAGTTGATAAAGATGAAGAACACAATGATGAGCCACCTCAAGACGACAACAATGATCAAGGGGGAGACGCAAATGATGAAGACAAGGAGGATGAACAACCAAGGCCGCCACACCCAAGAGTCCACCAAGCAATCCAACGAGATCACCCCGTCGACACCATCCTCGGTGACATTCATAAGGGGGTAACTACTCGATCTCGTGTTGCACATTTTTGTGAGCATTACTCTTTTGTTTCCTCTATTGAGCCACACAGGGTAGAGGAAGCACTACAAGATTCGGATTGGGTGATGGCGATGCAAGAGGAGCTCAACAACTTCACAAGGAACGAGGTATGGCATTTAGTTCCACGTCCTAACCAAAATGTTGTAGGAACCAAGTGGGTCTTCCGCAACAAGCAAGACGAGCATGGCGTGGTGACTAGGAACAAAGCTCGACTTGTGGCCAAGGGATACTCCCAAGTCGAAGGTTTGGATTTCGGTGAAACCTATGCACCCGTAGCTAGGCTTGAGTCAATTCGCATATTATTAGCCTATGCTACTTACCATGGCTTCAAGCTTTATCAAATGGACGTGAAGAGTGCCTTCCTCAATGGACCAATCAAGGAGGAGGTCTACGTTGAGCAACCTCCCGGCTTTGAAGATAGTGAGTACCCTAACCATGTCTATAGGCTCTCTAAGGTGCTTTATGGGCTCAAGCAAGCCCCAAGAGCATGGTATGAATGCCTTAGAGATTTCCTTATTGCTAATGGCTTCAAAGTCGGCAAGGCCGATCCTACTTTGTTCACTAAAACTCTTGACAATGATTTGTTCGTATGCCAAATTTATGTTGATGATATCATATTTGGGTCTACTAACGAATCTACATGTGAAGAATTTAGTAGGATCATGACACAAAAATTCGAGATGTCTATGATGGGGGAGTTGAAGTATTTTCTAGGATTCCAAGTCAAGCAACTCCAAGAGGGCACCTTCACTAGCCAAATGAAGTATACTCAAGACATTCTAAGCAAGTTTGGAATGAAGGATGCCAAGCCCATCAAAACTCCCATGGGAACAAATGGGCATCTCGACCTCGACACGGGAGGTAAGTTCGTGGATCAAAAGGTATACCGGTCGATGATTGGTTCATTGCTTTATTTATGTGCATCTCGACCGGACATCATGCTTTTCGTATGCATGTGTGCAAGATTCCAATCCGACCCTAAGGAATCTCACCTTACGGCCGTAAAACGAATCTTGAGATATTTGGCTTATACTCCTAAGTTTGGGCTTTGGTACCCTCGGGGATCCACATTTGATTTGATTGGTTATTCGGATGCCGATTGGGCGGGGTGTAAGATTAATAGGAAGAGCACATCGGGGACTTGCCAGTTCTTGGGAAGATCCTTGGTATCTTGGGCTTCAAAGAAGCAAAATTCGGTTGCTCTTTCCACCGTCGAAGCCGAGTATATTGCCGCAGGCCATTGTTGCGCGCAATTGCTTTGGATGAGGCAAACCCTGCGGGACTACGGTTACAAACTAACCGAAGTTCCTCTTCTATGTGATAATGAGAGTGCAATCCGCATGGCGGATAATCCCGTTGAGCATAGCCGCACTAAACACATAGCCATTCGGTATCATTTTCTTCGGGATCACCAACAAAAGGGGGATATCGAGATTTCATACATTAACACTAAGAATCAATTAGCCGATATCTTTACCAAGCCTCTTGATGAACAAACTTTTACCAAACTTAGGCATGAGCTCAATATTCTTGATTCTAGGAACTTCTTTTGCTAATTTGCACACATAGCACACAAGTATACCTTGGATCATATCTCTTTTATATATGCTATGACTAATGTGTTTTCAAGTGTATTTCAAACCAAGTCATAGGTATATTGAAAGGGAATTGGAGTCTTCGATGAAGACAAAGGCTTCCACTCCACTCTACTACTCATCCTTCGCCGTCGCTCCGCATCACTCTCCGTCTTTGGTATAATCTTCACTCATATGTTTTATTTTGCCAAAGGAGAGAAAATAGTTAGGTAAGGGCCTATATTTCATTCCAAGTATCTGTTTTTGGCGATTCATGCTAAAGGGGGAGAAAGTATTGGCCCAAAGCAAAAGGACCGACCACCACCCTAATTTTAAAATTAATGGTTTTCAATTGGAAAATTTCAAATTGGTATCTCTTTATGTTCTAAAGGGGGAGCAAGTAGTATTTTCAAAACTTGATATCTTAAAACCCTCTTGAACACTAAGAGGAGAATTTATTTGAGGGGGAGTTTTGTTTAGTCAAAGGAAAAGCATTTGAAACAGGGGGAGAAAAATTCAAATCTTGAAAATGCTTTGCAAAATCTTGTTCATTTACCTTTGACTATTTTGCAAAAAGACTTTGAAACGGTTTTACAAAAGAATTTGCAAAAACAAAACATGTGGTGCAAGCGTGGTCCAATATATTAAAAATAAAGAAACAATCCATGCATATCTTGTAAGTATTTTTATTGGCTCAATTCCAAGCAACCTTTGCACTTACATTATGCAAACTAGTTCATTTATGCACTTTTATATTTGCTTTGGTTGGTGTTGGCATCAATCACCAAAAAGGGGGAGATTGAAAGGGAATTAGGCTTACACCTAGTCCCTAATTAATTTTGGTGGTTGAATTGCCCAACACAAATATTGGACTAACTAGTTTGCTCTAGTGTATAAGTTATACAGGTGCCAAAGGTTCACACTTAGCCAATAAAAAGACCAAGTATTGGGTTCAAACAAAGGAGCAAGGGACAACCGAAGGCACCTCTGGTCGGGCGCACCGGACTGTCCGGTGTGCCACCGGACATGTCCGGTGCACCAGAGGACGCCAATTCCAAACTCGTCACCTTCGGGAAATTCCAGAGGCAACTCCGCTATAATTCACCGGACTGTCCGGTGTACACCGGACATGTCCGGTGCTCCAAGGATGAGCGGCCTCGCGAACTCGGCAGCCTCGAGAATTCACTTCGGCTGCTTCGCTATAATTCACCGGACTGTCCGGTGTAACAGCGGGGCAACGGCTATTTCGGCGCCAACGGCTACCTGCGACGCATTAAATGCGTGCGCTGCGCGCACAGAGGTCAGGCACGCCCATGCTGGCGCACCGGACAATCTACAGTGCATGTCCGGTGCGCCACCGGACATCCAGGCGGGCCCAGAAGACAGAGCTCCAACGGTCGGAACCCAACGGCTTTAGTGACGTGGCTATCGCACCGGACATGTCCGGTGTGCACCGGACTGTCCGGTGCGCCATCGAACAGACAGCCTCACCAAACGGCTAGTTTGGTGGTTGGGGCTATAAATACCCCCAACCACCCCACATTCAAGTCATCCAAGTTTTCCACTTCTCAACTACTTACAAGAGCTCTAGCATTCAATACTAGACACACCAAAGAGATCAAATCCTCTCCAAATTCCACACAACGCCCTAGTGATTAGAGAGAGAGATTTGTTTGTGTTCTTTCGAGCTCTTGCGCTTGGATTGCTTTCTTCTTTCTTGATTCTTTCATTGCGATCAAACTCACTTGTAATTGAGGCAAGAGACACCAATCTTGTGGTGGTCCTTGTGGGAACTTTGTGTTCCAAGTGATTAAGAAGAGAAAGCTCACTCGGTCTGAGGGACCGTTTGAGAGAGGGTAAGGGTTGAAAGAGACCCGGCCTTTGTGGCCTCCTCAACGGGGAGTAGGTTTGCGAGAACCGAACCTCGGTAAAACAAATCCGCGTGTCACACTTCTTATTCGCTTACGATTTGTTTTGCACCCTCTCTCGCGGACTCGATTATATTTCTAACGCTAACCCGGCTTGTAGTTGTGATTATTTTTGAGAATTTCAGTTTCGCCCTATTCACCCCCCCCCCCCTCTAGGCGACTTTCAGTAAGTATAGAAGGATTTAGAATAAGGTAAGTAGGTAAGGGTTTGTCCATTTCTTTCTAGGTTTCGTCCTACAGTCAACATTTCCTCTGATACCACTTCTGTCACACCCGGCTTTAAGGAACAAAGCCAGGTGCATCTCATACATGCGCCAAGAAGACAACATATATAATAACAGACTGTATAGAGATAAATGTCATGATACATCAGAGTATTTATTACATAGCGGAAGTCTTATTACAAAATTAAAGAATAAATATAGAGCGAACTAAGGATCGTCGGCGCCAATGTCAACTGAGAAACGTCACCTAGATCAGATCAAACTCCTCGCCTTGTGGCTCCTCCTGAACCACCTGTTCTTCTCCTGTGGGGGTGTGAGACAGCTAGAGTGAGCTCACATACGTTCATAGCTCAACAAGTCGTGGGGAATAATGTGGCATGAACTCACCAAAGGTGGGAGTTCATGAAGTGTAAGGTTGATCAATGAAATAGAGGCTAAAGTTGAGCATTGCTTTTATAAGTTGGTCAAAATTTTATTAGCAATTACTAGGTGTAAGTAAATACCAAACCTTAATAATAATAAAGAAAAGTAATAGTAAAATAATCCCAAATGTGATGCAAATGTTAAATTAAATTTAAGTTCCATAAATTAATCATGTGAGGGTCCGAGCCGCTCATGACCGTGAGCACGGCTAGTATACTAGTTTTACACTCTGCAGAGGTTGCGCATCTTTACCCACAAGTCATGTTACCCATCTACCAAGAGACGGCCAATCCCATACACCTCTACCGAGGAGGTGAGGCAGGGTAACACTACGAGGCCTTTACAAAGTTCCACTAGCTTCAGAAATCCCGCTACAGTTTATAGGAAGCTCCAGTGCAGGAATCCCTCGCCTGACCACCATCGCAGCAAAATCAACCCAAGGGCCTCCCTACACTGACCACTCCCCTACTGCCCTTGCCCCTTTCGGGTAAGGAAGACCTCCACTAGCTTTCCTAGTTAATCAGCCAAGGGCGTCCCATTAAACCCTTGTGGTAGCACTGTTTTCCCGGGTGGTCGCTCCATGTTCCCATTAATTTAATGATCTTAACATGAACAGTAATAATAAAAGAGTAATCATGAATATTGTATCTCCATACCCAATCCACATAAAGCAATAGCAGGTACTACCCAAAAATATTCCAGTGGTGAACAAGGTATAAAGATAACCAAAACTGGGGTAACCTATTGGATCCCATCAAAGTTAACCTATGCAGATCATTAAAATTAATAAGAACATGGCTGGGAAAAGTAAGTGATCAAGGGCTTCAATGAGCTCCTGCTCAGCTACTTCTACCTGCTGAACCTCAGATTCCACAGTGGCTTGCTCGTCTACTCGCATCAACACAATACATACATAGCATAGCATAAATTAACATCACATCAAATAGACAAATAGAATATACAATAAAAATCTACTCATTAAAATGAGATCATAGGAACTAGAATCGTTAAATTTAGAGTTATAGATTTCAAGTTATGAATTTCCTAAGATTTAATGTGCTTGAAATAGGATTAAATGATAAATTAATTTTCTTATTGTTTTCATGTCAAAACAGAGACACTAAATGATAGAGAATCTTATTACAAAATTTTAGAAATTGGAATGGCTCAATTTGGATTTAAAATGAATTAGATATGAATTTTCCAAGTTCTAGCAATTGTTTTTGTATTAAAATTGCATTTACTAATTCATTTACTATTTTTAAATACGCTCTAGACTAGGCATTAATTTCCGAAAAAGTCAGGGGGTTCGGGGAAAGATTCGCCAGACACAGGGCACAGCTCCAGAGGATGGCGGGTTGAATCGCTAAAAGGTGAGGGGCTCTTTTACAATTTCGGCTCGGCGAAAGGGTACGGTGCGATCTGAGCCGTTGGATCGCAAGCCGAGCACTCAGATTAGATTCACGAGTCAATGAACCGGTATAACCTACCATACATTGGATTGAAGATCTATGGTCCATATTACCCGTGCGCGCGCTCTAATCCAAGCCGTTAGATCTCATCATCCAACGGTTCCGGTTTCATCATCCCGCTCTTCTAATCCTCACCGTCCATCGCATGATCAAGGGATGCCCTGGCGTCTTCTACCTCACCGGTTCTCTCCCTTCTCTCTTTTCTTTCTCCAGTCAACTCGCCGCGGCCGAGCGCCAAGGATCAGGCAGCGACGACCCGAGCCCACCAATTGAGTCCCCGTTATACGGCGCGGAATGTTCTTCCCCTCCCACTCCCTGTCTAGCTTGGCACCTAGCCTTCATCTACAAACTGCTCGAGACAGGGCACCATCCAGTGGCAAGCCATCCCCTCGACAGCGCCTAGAGCGTTGTCCCACCGCATCCACGCCAGTGCCTATCACGAGCCTATCACGCCACAGAGAGGGGCACGGAACATACCGACGCGGAGGAGGTGAAGACGGGACTGGCGCTCACAGTCCGAAGGTCCTCCACGATGGGAACGCCGAGGCGTTTGTTCTCTCTCCTCTCTTTCTCTCGGCGGCTGCCGTGATGGTTTCTAAACTATGGCGGCGGAGGTTAGGGCTCTATGGGAGGGGAGGAGAGGAGTGCCATGCGCGCGGCTTTATAGCCCAATAGGTCGGACGTGCCCGGCTCCGATCATGCGTCGAGGTCCCCCCCGCGCAACCCAGACGAGATCCGCCTGGGTTTGTTACGCCCCTAGGAAGATCAACAGTGATAGGAGGGCCCACTGGTCAGCTGCGGAGTAGCGGAAGCGCATATGGGCGGACGACGTGCATGCGACTGGCAAACGGGCCCCATCCAACAGGTGATCGCGTGCAAGTGTAGTAGTTGGGCTGGCGCGCGCGTGGGAAGTTTTGGTGGGCTGAAATGGTGGTCAGTCAGCCCATGAAGTCCTTTATTCTCTTCTATTTAATTCTCTATCTTCTTTTCTCTATTTCCTAGTTCAATTTGATTTACAATTTTGAATTCAAACCTTGGGCAAATTTTATCCCCCAATCATATTGTGAAATGAAATATCCCAATTTTTTAAATATAATTATTGGTATTAGTTATATCACCTTTCTCTCTTTCTTATTTTTAAACCCTATTTTCAAATTTAGGGTTTTAATTCCACTTCTAATGTCTATTATCTTATTATTTTTATCCTTATTATTCTATTTAATGCACAAGCATATAAAACTCCAACAAAATGCTCTTTCTTTTATTTTTATATCATTTGTTTTTAATTAAGCACTAATTATTATATGTGTGCTCTTTTTATGATGCAATTATGACACACAAAATAAGGAGATCTCTCTATTATTCTTTGTATACAACTTTGAGTATTACATTTGGCATACAAACAAATCATTTGCAATAGTTTTAGTAAAGACAGTAGGATCGGCTTTGCCGACTTTGAAGCCATTAGTGATAAGAAAATCTCTTAGGCATTCATACCATGATCTTGGGGCTTGCTTGAGCCCATAAAGTGCCTGTGAGAGTTTATACACATGGTTAGGGTACTCACTATCTTCGAAGCCGGGAGGTTGCTCAACATAGACCTCTTACTTGATTGGTCCATTGAGGAAGGCACTTTTCATGTCCATTTGATAAAGCTTAAAGCCATGGTAAGTCGCATAGGCAAGTAATATACGAATTGACTCAAGCCTAGCTACGAGTGCATAGGTTTCACCGAAATCCAAACCTTCGACTTGTGAATATCCCTTAGCCACAAGTCGGGCTTTGTTCCTTGTCACCACACCATGCTCATCTTGCTTGTTGCGGAATACCCACTTGGTTCCTACAACATTTTGGTTAGGACATGGAACTAAATGCCATACCTCATTCCTTATGAAGTTGTTGAGTTCCTCTTGCATTGCCAACACCCAATCCGAATCTCTTAATGCATCTTCCACCCTGTATGGCTCAATAGAAGACACAAAAGAGTAATGTTCACAAAAATGTGCGACTCGAGATCGAGTTGTTACCCCCTTATGAATATCGCCTAGGATGGAGTTCACGGGGTGATCTCTTTGAATCGCTTGGTGGACTCTTGGGTGAGGTGGTCTTGGACCCTATATTTCTTGATCATCTTCCTTGTCTTGATCATTATTATCTCCCCCTTGATTATTGTCCTCCTCTTGAGGTGGCTCATCTTCTCGATCTTCTTCTCCATTGTCTTGAGCCTGACCCTCATCTTGAGTTGGTGGAGATGCTTGATTTGAAGATGATGGTTGATCTTGTGCTTGCAGAGGCTCTTCGGATTCCTTAGGATACACATCCCCAATGGACATGTTCCATAACGCGACGCATGGAGCCTCTTCATCATCTAGTTCATCAAGATCAACTTGCTCTACTTGAGAGCCATTAGTCTCATCAAACACAATGTCACAACAAACTTCAACTAATCCAGTGGATTTGTTGAAGACTCTTTACGCCCTTGAGTTTGAGTCATAACCAAGTAAAAAGCCTTCTACAGCCTTAGGAGCAAATTTAGATTTTCTACCTCTTTTAACATGAATAAAACATTTGCTACCAAAGACTCTAAAATATGAAACATTGGGCTTTTTACCGGTGAGGAGTTCATATGATGTCTTCTTGAGGATTCGGTGAAGGTAGAGCCGGTTGATGGAGTAGCACGCGGTGTTAATCGCCTCAGCCCAAAACCGGTCCGGAGTCTTGTACTCATCAAGCATGGTCCTTATCAAGTCCAGTAGAGTTCTATTTTTCCTCTCCACTACACCATTTTGTTGAGGTTTGTAGGGAGAAGAGAACTCATGCTTGATGCCCTCTTCCTCAAGAAAGCCTTCAGTTTGAGAGTTGTTGAACTCCGTCCCATTATCGCTTCTTATTTTCTTGATCCTTAATTCGAACTCATTTTGAGCTCATATCAAGAATCCCTTTAAGTTTCTTGGGTTTGTGATTTTTCCTGCAAAAAGAACACCCAAGTGAATCGAGAATAATCATCCACAATTACAAGACAATACTTACTCCCGCTGATGCTTATGTAAGCGATTGGGCTAAATAAATTCATGTGGAGTAGCTCAAGCGGCCTGTCGGTCATCATGATGTTCTTGTGTGGATGGTGGGTACCAACTTGCTTCTCTGCTTGACATGCGCTACAAACCCTGTCTTTCTCAAAATGAACATTTGTTAGTCCCAAAATGTGTTCTCCCTTTAGAAGCTTGTGAAGATTCTTCATCCCAACATGGGCTAGTCGGCGATGCCAAAGCCAACCCATCTTAGTCTTAGCAATTAAGCAAGTATCGAGTTCAGCTCTATTAAAATCAACTAAGTATAGCTGACCCTCTAATACTCCTTTAAATGCTACTGAATCATCACTTCTTCTAAAGACAGTAACACCTAAATCCGTAAAAAGACAGTTGTAACCCATTTTGCATAATTGAGAAACAGAAAGCAAGTTATAATCTAAAGAATCTACAAGAAAAACATTGGAAATGGAATGGTCAGGTGATATAGCAATTTTACCATGTTCTTTGACCAAACCTTGATTTCCATCCCCGAATGTGATAGCTCTTTGGGGATCTTCGTTTTTCTCGTAGGAGGAGAACATCTTTTTCTCCCCTATCATGTGGTTTGTGCATCCGGTATCAATGATCCAACTTGAGCCCCCGGATGCATAAACCTACAAAACAAGTTTAGGCCTTGTTCTTAGGTACCCAAACGGTTTTGGGTCCTTTCACATTAGAAACAAGCACCTTGGGTACCCAAACACAAGTCTTGGAGCCCTTGTGTTTGCCCCCAACATATTTGGCAACTACTTTGCCTGATTTGTTAGTGAGTACATAAGAAGCATCAAAAGTTTTAAATGAAACACTAGGCTCATTTGATGCAGTAGGAGTTTTCTTTTTAGGCAAGTTAACATGGGTTGATTGCCTAGAGCTAGAAGCCTCATTCTTGTACATAAAAGCATGATGGGAAATAGAATGAGACTTCCTAGCATGAATTCTCCTAATTTTATGCTTAGGATAACCAACAGGATATAAAATGTAACCCTCGTTATCCTGTGCCATGGGAGTCTTGCCCTTAACAAAATTGGACAATCTCTTAGGGGCATTAAGCTTGACATTGTCTCCCTATTGGAAGCCAATGCCATCCTTAATGCCAGGGCATCTCCCATTATAGAGCATGCTTCTAGCAAATTTAAATTTTTCATTCTCTATCTCATGCTCATTAATTTTAGCAGTTAGTTGAGCTATGTGATCATTTTGTTTTTTAATTAAAGCTAGGTGATCATGAATAGCATCAACATTAATATCTCTACATCTAGTACAAATAGAAACATGATCAACACTAGATGTAGAAGGTTTGCAAGATTTTAATTCATCAATCTTAGCATGCAAAATGGCGTTCTCATTTCTAAGATTGGAAATAGAGATTGTCGGAGAGGAAATTCTCCATCTGGGTGGCGGAACGCACCCGCCCTAAATCCTAAGATGAGGAGGGGCCTAAGCGTTTTGCCTGCTAGATGGAATCGGGAAGAACACAAGAACACGCAAGAGTTTAGGGTGGTTCAGGCCGCCGGAGCGTAATACCCTACTCCACTGTGTGTTGTATTGAGCTTGAGAGCTTGTATGAACTTGTGAGTTTGAGAGTCTAAGTTGGGTCTGTGTGAGCTTAAGTCTGTCTGAGTCTAAGTGAGCGTGCCTTGTAACGTAGTGTGCCTTCCCTTTTATAGCTCAAGGGAGGCACATACAAGGGTACTGAGACCCGACATGTGGACCCAGGGGCAAAATGGAAGGAAGTAACTAATGCCTGTAACGCCAGGGTGATCTCCGAGCGCCATAATGTCCGTAGTGCATACAATATTGATATGTCGTGGCTGCTCCCTCGGTAACGCGCGAGTGATGATGAGCATAGTGTACGCCTCAGCACGCGCATACTGCCTGCCAACGGAATGGACAGGCACGCCGCCTGCAGGATGGCTTGGTCGCCGCCCGTCAGCGGAGTGGACAGGGCTCATTAAATGCTGAGGCGGCACATCGCCTGTCAGCGGAGTGGATAGGGCTCATTAAATGCCGAGGCGGCACATCACCTGCTAGTGGAATGGACAGGCGGCGTGCCATATCCGTAATAAATGCAGAGGCTACGCGGCCCAGAGGCCTTACGTCAGGCTCCGCCCGCTGGCTTACGTCACGGGCAGTGGGCCACGTGGCAGCATCGGGTCTTCGCCTGAGCGGGGAGCAGAAGCGTACACGGCATGGTCCGGGCACGTGTCGGCTCCGGACCCCCGCCTAGTCTTGATTAAGGTCTGGGTATCATTTGTCCCAGAATCCTAGGACCCTGCTGTGAGTGGTCCGGATTCCACACAGAGGGGTCCGGGACCCATCCCAGGGGTCCGGTTCGTGCCCGTGGAGGTCCTAGACCTTACCCGGGGGTCCGATCCGTATATACAGGGGTCCGACACTTTCCCATGGGGGTTCGGACCCACTGTTGATTCCTTGGAGTATATCATCTTCTCTGGCCACGTGGCGGCCCCGGAGCCGTCCACGTGGTGGGATGCGGTGATGTTTACCACGCGACTAGAGATAGCCGCGTGGGCACCGCATCTTCATACTGTAGTAAGGGGTACCCCTGTTTCAGGGTACCGACAGTGGCCCCCGGGCCCACCTCAGGGGAGGATACGAGCCTGCAGGTGGGGCCAAAGCTTGATCGGCGATTAACGCGCCGCTTCTGTGCGCTTGCTAACGTAATCACTGCCAGTCCGCCTTCGGTCATGCCAACTACCACGTCTGTCCCCACGGCTGACTGACCCGTGGCCCCCACGCCTGGTGGTTGCGCCGGGCCATGCGCGAGGTGCCTCAATACCGCTGCATTGATTTTGAAAAAATCACCTTCTCTGTCTTCTGTGGCGGCCCCGAGGAGTATGACCTATGGGCCTGGGCCCCCATGTCATAGACTGGGCCGTTGTTTTCGGCAGAGATGAAAAGACACACTACCGCGGGCGGTGGTTTGCTCCTCGCGTGGCGGTTCGCCTCCTCAGCACTCAGAGACCCGCACACCAGCTGTATGACTTGTGGACCCGGGCCCCCGTGTCATAGGCTGAGTTACTTTGGTGCGCGTCGGGCGAGATTTTCTGCGGCGTCTTGGGGCGCGAGCAAGGGAGTCTTCCTTGAAAAGGGATTCACCCCACGTGCAGCGGTTACGCTTTCGCATTTTCTCCCAACTGCTGCGCCCTTTCGCCTTTGAGCTCTCTGCACCCCTTTGCATTTGCGCTCCTCTGCTTTCCACCACCGTAGTCTCCATGGCCTCGCTAGTCCATCCCGAGCGCTTCCAGTCCGAGGTGGCACTCAACCTGGTGCGCAACCTGCTTGGATGGGGTGCGCCGACGTTCGCCGGAAGGATCCGCGCCAGCGCCTCTCCCCTCGGCGATCTCGCTACCGGGGAGTTCGTGCTCTTTGTCTCCTACCTCTCCTGCGGGTTGGCGCTGCCGATCTCGCCTTTCTTCCTGCTGCTGCTAGAGGAGCTCGGCCTCCAACTTCAGCACCTCACGCCCCACTCCATCCTCTAGGCGGCCATCTTTGCCCACCTATGCGACATGTTCGTGGGGGTGGCCCCCAACACCTCCCTCTTCCACCATTTCTTCGTGCTGGTGAAGTCTGGGAAGGCTAAGGACCACCTCGGCGCCTACTATTTCCAGACGAGGTCGGATTCAGCCGTGGCCTACATCCCCTCCCTTGGCGGCGTAAGGTGGGAGAACTGGCGCGGCGACTGGGTGATCGCTAGCGTGGAGGCCAACGACCGCCTCGCCCTGCCGAGCGACGGGCCAAGACTCGACCGAAAGCAGTGGAGGGCCAAGCCATCCCTGGCGCCGGAGTTCCAACTCGTACTAGACAGGATCAAGAGCTTGGCGGCGGGCGGCCTGACGTCGATGCACGTGGTCGGGGACTTCCTGAAGCGCCGGATCGCGCCGCTGCAGCAGAGGGCACGCCTGTGCTGCTGGTTCACCGGCTCAAACGACATCGACCGGGTGCACCGCGGGCCAGGGACCGACTTGTCCTGGGAGGAGCTGGAGGTTCTAGTGAAGGGGATTACTGGTGAGTCCTTCGTCCCTGAGTCCCTTATCCTCCCCGAGGGCATCTCTGCGCTCTGCGACGACGCAGGGTTGAGGACGGCGATTTTGGCCACGCTGCCGACCCTCGCCGAGAGTGGCGTGGCAGTTCGCCAGACCGGCGGCCAGGACCCCCACCATGGGATCCGAATCTCCGATGCGCCGGCTAGAGGCCCCTAGACTGCCGGCGTGGTTCCTAGCGCCCCCGCCAGAGCTTCCCGCGCATCCGCCGTGGCCCTCCGCCCCTTGGACAAGGGCAAAGGGGCTGCAAGCAGCACCTCCGCTCCAGGCGACGCCGAGGTGTCAGAGGCAGAGAGGCGACGCCGGCTGCGTCGCGCAGATGGATCATTTGTTTCGGACCCCCCCCCCATTGGGGCCAAGGAGGCCGGCTCCTAGAAGCGTCAGAGGACTGCTAGTGGGGCCGAGGAGACCGGCTCCTAGGCCTAGGGCATGCAGAGGCGCGTCAGTCCTCCACCACCACAACCATCGGGTCCGCCGCCACCATAACCACCAACATCGTCGGGCCCGCCGCCGCCAACAGCACCTGGGGATGATCTGCCCTAGGGGCACCAGCAACAGCAGCAACAACAACAGCAACAGCAGCAGCAGTAGAAGCAGCGGTCGCCCCGCTTCCAGGGTAGCTAGAAGGTCCAGGGCCCCAAGTGAGTGCAACCCCTTTCTTACATTAATCTGTTTATCGTGTCGACGGGTCTTAACCCATACTTTGCTTGTCAGGGCTTCCTCCCCCTCTGCTCCCAAGGTTGTGCCTCCCCCACCCCGGCTGCTGCCGCCGAGATGGCGCCACCGGGCCCCTAGGCTCCAGTCGGGGGTCCGGCAGCAGCGGCGCCTACACCAAGCGGTGCCGCAGCGGCGGAGGGGGTCCCCACTACTTCGACGGCTGCCACAGCCTCAACAACGGTGATGCCATCGAGTACACCATTGGCAGCGGCAGAGGAGGCCCTAGCTGCGCCCGCCCCCGCCATCGAGGTCGACGCAGGGGGCGCGTCCAGCTCCAACCCGCCAGCCACTCTGAAGGAGACGGAGGTGATTTTTGGGCGGCGGCTCCGGTCCGGCGCCAAGCCAGAAGCGGCGCCGATTCCCCTCCCCTGGGTGCTGTCTCACGCCCATCAGGCCCTCTAAGAGACTGAGGCGGCGATCCTGCGGGAGTGGGAGGCACTTGAGGCCGAACACCAGCGCATCAGTGACTGGCGTACCCAACTAGAGGAGCGCACCAAGGCAGCGTCCCGCCAGTTTGCCTCCGAGCGGTCCGAGCTTGAGCGGGACCACAAGGACTACAAGAAGGACCTCCAGAAGGTGTTCGCCCGGGAGCTGGAGGTGACCCAGAAGGAGAAGAAGCTGGCCAAGAAGGAGGAGCACCTGGACCAGAGGGAGGAGGTCGTCACGGAGCTCTGGGCCAAGCTGAATGCCTTCAACCAAATCCTGGAGGAGCAACGGGTCCAGCAGACCGTAGCAGTGGAGAGTCTGCAAAGGCTGCAGCGGGAGCTGGATGACAAGGCCAGTAGCCTTGCCCTAGCCAAGGAGAACTTCAAGGAGAAAGACGCTTCCCTAGATAAGCGAGCGACGAATCTCGCTTGGCGGGAGAAGGACCTCGCCTTCAGGGAGGAAATGTTTGAAAGGCAGGAGAAGCTGCTGGCTGATCATGAGCTGGAGGTGGAGGAGAAGGAGCAAGCGTTGGAGGAGCGGGTCCGCCAGTTCGAGGCGGCGCAGGCGGCACAGGCAGCACCGGGCCCCTAGGCGGTGGAGGCGATGCAGAAGACACTTGAAGATCTCTAGGCGAAGCAGCGCGTCGGGGTCCAGCGCATCGCCGCATGGGCCGGTGAGGCGAGCATGGCTCTGGTGCCGCTGGGGGTGAGCCCCATCCCGGTGTCAGAGTCACTGACGTCCATCTCCGACGCGCTCCCGTTGCTGGATTTCACCGTCGACCGCCTTCGACGCCTGGACCAGATCCTTGGCACCCGCCTGGAGGCCGAGGGCGGTAGGCTCTGCCGGGCGGTGATCGAGTACATCTTGACGTGCTTCTGGAGCCACGACCCGGCCATCTCCTTGGAGCCGGTGATCGCCGGTCCGATGGCTAATACCGAAGACGCCGCTCGAGAGGGCGTACAAGATACTGTGGAGGTGGTGGCTGAGCGCTTCCAGCGGGATCCTGCCGATGGTTAGTAGCTAGATCTGCAGAAACAGGGCAAGGGTTCCGCTGGGGTGCGGCTTGTAATATTTTCTGGTTTTTGTAAGATACTTTTGGGAAGTATTAATCTAACAGTGACAGAACTTATCTGTATGCTATTTGTCTTTGCTGTGTGCGTCGTTACCAACTTCTCCCTGGTACTTGGCCCCCTGGGATGTAGGCTCAACGTGTCAAGGCTAGATGCCAGTATACTTAAGAAAGAATTTGTGACCTAGCCCCCAGGAGGTAGTCTCGACTAGGACCTGGACCTGCACACAGCCTTAGCTAGGAAGCTTTAGTAGTGCACCCATAGGACCCACTTACTGGTATCTTTTATCCTTTGATTCACGCAACAGGACCTGCAGGATTTAGATCGGGAAGCCAATCCGTGTGTCCGGACCCCCTAGATCACAGCTCCGAATACTAGGGCACCCGTCGCAGAGTGGTGGAGCGTGCAGGCTTAGGGTACGGGACCAGGCTAAGCGGCTACACAGCTCCGGACCACCCCAGGGGACGTGTGTCCGTTCTCTAGGACCAGACCCCAGGTTGCTGTACCCACAGGACTATAGTTCCAAATACTAGGGTACCCGTCACAGAGTGGTGGAGCGTGTAGGCTTAGGGTGCGGAACCAAGCTAAACGGCTACATAGCTCCGGACCACCCCAGGAAACAAGTACCCGTTCTCTAGAACTGGCCCCCAGGCTGCCGGGCCCCCCTACCGAGGGATCCCAAACTGCAAGCCTGGCTACTCAATTCGGATGTCATTATACCAGCAAGGGTGGGAACTGTATGGGTGGGTTAGATAAAAATGATGCTCGTAAATTGAAGCAAAAATAAGACCATCACAAAAACAAATCTGGGGGCGAATATTTTCTTTATAACTTGATATTCATGAGTGTAGGCCAACAGACTGAGTTTATGAGGGCGGACCTCACTGGGCTGGCGTACATATATGTGCAACTTAGTTACAAAGGAAGAAAACTAAATCCCCAGGCTTGTTTCTATGGGAAAACTTACGAAGATGTTCTATGTTCCAGGGATTGGGAAGAGGCTCTCCTTCAGTTGTAGCAAGGCAGACACACCCGGGTCGGCATATTTTCGTCACCTTGAAGGGTCCTTCCCAGCTAGGGGAGAGTTTGTGGAGCCCTTCTCGGTTCAGTACTCGCCTTAGGACTAGGTCCCCAACCCCGAGCTTCCTACTATGCAGGAACTGTTGGTGGTAGCGCCTGAGCGCTTGGTTGTACCGTGCATTTCTGATTGCCGCTCGCCATCTGTGCTCGTTGATGAAGTCCACGTCCTCATGTTGTAGCTGTTCCTGCATAGACTCATTGAAAGCCTAGACCCGTGGGGAGCCCATAATGATTTCCGGGGGAAGGCAGGATTCGGCCCCGTAGACCAGGAAGAACGGGGTCTCCCCGGTAGCTCGGTTGGGTGTGGTCCGGTTCCCCCACGGCATGGATGGAAGCTCGTTGACCAAATTTGCACCATGCTTTTTCAAGCAGTCGTAGGTGTGTGTCTTGAGTCCCTTGAGGATCTTTGTGTTTGCCCTCTCCACTTGGTCGTTGCTCCTTGGATGAGCCACATATGCAAAGCAGAGCTAGGTGCCGATGTCCTTGCAATACTCCTGGAAGATCCGACTTGTAAACTGGGTCCCGTTGTCCATAATGATACGGCTTGGGACCCCAAATCTACAGACGATCGACTTGAGGAAAGTGACTGCAGCACCCTAGGTGATATTGACCACAGGGGTGGCCTCTAGCCACTTTGTGAACTTGTCGATGGCGACGAAGAGGAACCGGTACCCACCGACGGCCCTGGGTAATGGTCCCAGGATATCCACCACCCATACGGCGAATGGCCAGGAGGGTGGAATCATCTGCAGAGCCTAAGCTAGTGTGTGTATCTGCTTTGCGTGGAACTGGCATGCCTTGCAGGACTTTACCATCTCAGATGCATCCTGGAGAGCGGTTGGCCAGTAAAAGACATGCCGGAAGGCCTTACCGACCAGCGTGCGGGATGATGAATGACTTCCGCACTCTCCTCCATGGATCTCTGTGAGCAACTCACGGCCCTCCTCCTGGGTAATGCACCGCATGAGAATGTCGTTGGCGCCACGACGGTAGAGATCCCCTTCCACCACCACATAGCGTTTAGCCAACCGAACTATGCGCTCTACGGACACATGGTCTTCAGGAAGGATATTTTCCTTCAGGTAGTCCCGGATCTCAGAGATCCATGCATCAGGACCACTCTGAGATATTGGCTGTGGCGCTAAGGGACTGGTAGGATCCCCCATAGCACACACAGTCTTCGGTGGGTTCTGTAGATGGGACGCCATCAGGATCGCTAGCTTCGAGGTGCTAGTCTCGCCCCTTCGCCTAGTTCGGTCGGCTGGGCGGTGTGTCTCAGCAGCTATATTTCAAAGACGCCCTCGGGCATGGGTGCCCAAGTTGATGCCCTCACGGAGAGGTCATCTGTCGCCGAGTTGTCAGCCCGAGGAACGTGTTGCAGTTCTAGGGTGGTGAAGTCCTTTTCCAGCTTCCTCACGTGAAGTAGGTATGCTGCGAGCCTAGGCTCGTTGCAGCTACACTCCCCACGGACTTTCTTGGTGATCAGCTGGGAGCCCCCTTCACTAGGAGCTGGCGGATCCCTAGGGATAGGGCCGCCGACAAGCTGAAGATCAGTGCTTCGTACTCCGCCATGTTGTTGGTGGCCTTGAACTCAAGGTGCACCATGTAGTTCAGTTGATCTCCGCTTGGGTCGATGAGGACCACTCCAGCTCCGCCAACTTGCTGATGGGCGGATCCATCGAAGAAGAGCGTCCAGTGGGGCCCGGTGAAGACCGGACCCCTGGGCTCCACAGGTGTGGGGTCCGAATCGGTATCCGGACCCCCCAAGAGCGCTCGGGGGAGGCGTCCACTCCACGATGAAGTCAGCCAGGACCTGGCTCTTGACGGCGTGGCAAGGCTGGAAGTCCAGCTAGAACTCAGCGAGCTCTGTGGCCCACTTGGCGATGTTGCCTGTGGCGTTAGAGTTGTGGAGGATGGCCCTTAATGGAAAGGAGGTCATCACCACGACCCTGTGTGCCTGGAAATAGTGGCGCAGCTTCCTGGACGCAACAAGCACAGCATAGAGAAGTTTGTGCGTCTCAAGGTACCTGGTCTTCGCCTCGTGGAGGACCTCGCTGACGTAGTAGACCGGCCTCTAAATGGTCCGGACCCCGGTAGCCGGTCCTGAGTCCTCAGGTTCCTGGCCTTCTTGTGTCGTCCTTTCGACAACCAGCACCATGCTCACCGCTTCCGTAGCCGCCGTGATGTATAAATACAATGGCTCCCCGGGCTCTAGAGCTACCAGGATTGGTAGGGACACCAGGTGCTACTTCAGCTCTTGAAAGGCTTGTTCTGCCTCTTCGGTCTAAGAGAATGGACCGGACTTCCGCAATAGCTTGAAGAAGGGCAGCGCTCTCTCAGCCAGCCTTGAGATGAAGCGATTGAGGGTGGCTAATGACCCCGTAAGCTTCTGGACGTCCTTGATGTGTGTCGGAGGCCTCATTGCCTCAATTGCCCTGATTTTCTCCGGGTTTGCTTCAATGCCTCGGTACGAAACCAGGAACCCTAGCAACTTCCCTGCGGAGACACCAAAGACACACTTGTCCGGGTTCAGCTTTGTGCGGGTTGCCCGCAGCCTATCGAAGACCAGGGTAAAGTCTTCCACTAGGGTCGACCCTCTCTTGGTCTTGACTACGATGTCATCGACGTATACTTCCACCTTGTCCCTGATCAGGTCCCCGAAAGTCTTACTCATCGCCCGCACAAATGTTGGCAAGGTGTTTTTCACACGGTAAGGCATTACAACATAGCAGTAAAGCCCATCCACTGTTACAAAATCGGTATGCTTCCTATCTTCCCTAGACATCTGGATTTGATGGAAACCAGAATAAGCATCTAAGAAAGACAAAAGGTCGCACCCGGAGGTGGAATCCACAATTTGTTAAGGTTGGTGTAGTCGATGCACATCTAAAGCTTCCCATTCGCCTTGGGGACGATGACTAGGTTGGCCAGCCACACTGGGTTATGGACCTCTTCGATGAAGCCGGCGTCTAGCAGCTTCCGGACCTCCTTTCGGATGAAGTCGTGCCACTCGACGGACTGTCTGCGAGGCTTCTGACTCACCGGCTTGGCGTCAGGGTTGATCTTCAGATGGTGCCCGATCACCTCCCTGGGGATCCCAGGCATTTGCGACGGCTCCCACGCGAATACGTCGGCATTTGCCTCGAGGAAGGCGACGAGCGCGAGTTCCTATTTTTCCTCTAGATCACCCGCAATGCGAGTGGTCTGGGAGGAACCCACGCTGAGCTGGATGGCCTTGACGGGGACGTCGTCCGCTCCAGATGGCCGCACCTTCGGCACCTTGGTAGGCGCCTTGGTCTTGGAGGTCGAGGGGTTCCTCCCTCCGTCGTCCGGGTGAGCGGCTTCTGCCGCCAGGTCGTGCAGCTTTTCCACAGCCGCAAGCGCAGCGGCGCGGTCGCCTCGCACGGTGAGGACCCTGGCCGGAGACGGCATTTTGAGGACCAAATACCCGTAATGGGCAATGGCCATGAACCGGTACAGGGTCGGCCTGCCGATGATGGTGTTGAAGGGGAGGTTAACCTCCACGACGTCGAACTGGACGTTCTCCATGCAGAAGTTCTCCTCTGTCCCGAATGTTTCCGGGAGTGTGATGCTCCCAAGGGGATACACCAGTTGTGGGCCCACTTCAAATAATGGGCGAGAGGGTCCCAGCCGGGACCCTAGGATCTGCAGCTGCTTGAATGCAGCATGACTGATGACGTTGAGGCTGGCCCCTCCGTCAATCAGAACCTGGTGCAACCGCATGTTGGCGATGACAGGGGCGGTGATGAGCGGTAGTATACCGGCCCCAGCCATGTTGTCGGGGCAGTCGGATGCCCCAAAGGAGATGGTGGTGCTCCTCCATCGCTGATGTGGAGCAGCCTTCGGGACCCCTGGGACCGCCGAAAGGACCTCTCGGCGTAGGGACTTGATGTTCCTGCGGGAGGTGAGCTCCCAGCTCCCGTCGTACATGACGTACAACTTCTTGTGGCGGTCGTTGTCGTCACCGGAGTCAGAATCCCCAGTGAAGACATCCTTCAGGTCCCCCTCAGGTGATTGATACCCGAGGTCCCGTTCTCCCGCGGCCACATCACCGTCGTCGACCTTCTCCTTGCCAGGCCGGCGACGAGGCGGGGAGCCATCCTTGGACGTCTGCTCGCGCTGCTCACTGACGCGCTTCGCGAGCTTCATGATCTCGTGGCACTCCAAGGCGCTGTGGCGACTGTTGGGGTCCACAGGGCATGTGCCGCTGTTGCCTCCCTGTGGCCGGGGGGGCTTGTTGCGCTCGCTCCGGCCCCTAGTGGCAGCTGCGACGATCGGAGCGACAGAATGCGACTTCTCGTGGCTGTGGTTCTTCTTCTTCTTTTTACCGTCCCGAGCGACGGCACCCAAGCCACCCGTCTGGGCAACTCCGGGCTGTGGTGCCGAGTGCCATGCACGACCCTCGTCAGCTCTGTCACACTTGTCGGCCAGAGCGAAGAGCGTGGTGACAGTTTCCACGTCATGCGTGGCCAACTTCTCCATCATCTTTTCATCACGTACCCCATGGCGCAAAGCGGTGATGATGGAAGCATCAGAAATACGAGGTATAGTGCCTCGTACCTTGGTGAAGCGGGAGATAAACGCTCGAAGAGTTTCCTGGGCTCCTGCCTCACTGCATGGAGGTGGGCCTCCACGCCATGCTGCTGATAAGCGCTGGCGAAGTTCACTGTGAACCACGCGCAGAGCTCTTCCCAGGAGTAGATCGATCCTAGGGTGAGGTTCATGAGCCAAGTTCAGGCTGGCCCAGACAAGGCTACATGGAAGTATGTTGCCATTACGGTGGTGTCTCCACCTGCTGCCGTAATGGCGGTGACATAAACCTGCAAGAATTCCGACGGATTTGACGTACCGTCGTACTTCTCCGACAGGTGTGGCCGGAACTTGGATGGCCAAGTCGTCACGCGGAGATGATCCGCTAGTGCGGTGCAGCCCACGCCGGCCAATGGGACACCCGCCTGGATCCGGGCGCCCGTTGGAGTCTGCGGTGCAACCGCAGCGAAGTCGTAGTCTAGGTTGCGACCCTCGACGTTCTATCGGTGCTCACGCGCCCTCTCCAGAGAGACGCGGGCATCCTCGCTCGCACGCCTGCGGTTGAGTTCTGCCTGTAGGTCACTAGACCTCTCCAGAGAGACTGGAGCGTCCTCTCCCGCACGCCTGCGGTTGAGCTCCGCCCGCAGGCCCTCAGTCAGTGCGGCCCTCACTGAGGGGGAGCGCACTAACACCGACGCCTCATGTTGACGCCGGGATGACCGAGGCATGGGCCTGACTGAGCCAGAGTGCGCCATGCCGAGCAGACGGTCGACATCATCACGCCACTGCTTCATGGCCCCCGACGAGGCTGTGGAGCTAGGAGGGTGGCGCAGCAATTCCCTGGTCGCAGACAGCGCCCCAGGCGCAGCCCTAGACGCCCTGGATGCCTGCGCAGGAGTGTGCTGCCGCGCAGAGTGCACAGCAGCAGCACCAGGCGCAGGGCGGTTAGTGGCCGGCCCGCGGTGTGGAAGAGGCAGCCTCTTCCTCCACCATGAAGTCCTCGGGCATGAAATCATGGTGCTCGACGATGTGGACCATGGTGTAGAGCAGAAAAACAAGCAAAAACCTAATGCCAAGCCCCCTACTTGGCGTGCCAAATGTCGGAGAGGAAATTCTCCGGCCGGGTGGCGGAACGCACCCGCCCTAAATCCTAAGATGAGGAGGGGCCTAAGCGTTTTGCCTGCTAGATGGAATCAGGAAGAACACAAGAACACACAAGGGTTTAGAGTGGTTCAGGCCGCTGGAGCGTAATACCCTACTCCACTGTGTGTTGTATTGAGCTTGAGAGCTTGTATGAACTTGTGAGTTTGAGAGTCTAAGTTGGGTCTGTGTGAGGTTAAGTATGTCTGAGTCTAAGTGAGCGTGCCTTGTAACGTAGTGTGCCTTCCCTTTTATAGCTCAAGGGAGGCACATACAAGGGTACTGAGCCCCGACATGTGGACCCAGGGGCAAAATGGAAGGAAGTAACTAATGCCTGTAACGTCAGGGTGATCTCCGAGCGCCATAATATCTGTAGTGCATACAGTATTGATATGTCGCGGCTGCTCCCTCGGTAACGCGCGAGTGATGATGAGCATAGTGTACGCCACAGCACGGGCGTACTACCTGCCAACGGAATGGACAGGCACGCCGCCTGCAGGATGGCCTGGTCGTCACCCGTCAGCGGAGTGGACAGGGCTCATTAAATGCCGAGGCGGCACATCGCCTGCCAGCGGAGTGGACAAGGCTCATTAAATGCCGAGGCGGCACATCACCTGCCAGTGGAATGGACAGGCGGCGCGCCTTATCTGCAATAAATGCAGAGGCCACGCGGCCCAGAGGCCTTATGTCAGGCTCCGCCCGCTGTCTTACGTCACGGGTAGTGGGCCACATGGCAGCATCGGGTCTCCGCCTGAGCGGGGAGCAGAAGCGTACACTGCATGGTTCGGACACGTGTCGGCTCCGGACCCCCGCCTGGTCTTGATTAAGGTCTGGGTATTCTTTGTTCCAGAATCCCGAGACCCTGCTGTGAGTGGTCCGGACCCCACACAGAGGGGTCTGAGACCCATCCTAGGGGTCCGGTTCGTGCCCGTGGAGGTCCTGGACCTTACCCGGGGGTCCGGTCCGTATATACAGGGGTCCGGCACTTTCACATGGGGATCCGGACCCACTGTTGATACCTTGGAGTATATCATCTTCTCTGGCCACGTGGCGGCCCCGGAGCCGTCCACATGGTGGGATGCGGTGCTGTTTACCACGCGACTAGAGATAGCCGCGCGAGCACCGCATCTTCATACTGTAGTAAGGGGTACCCCTGTTTTCAGGGTACCGACAGAGATATTGCAAACATTTAAATCTTTAGCCTTGGAAATTAATTTGTCATTTTTAATTTTAAGGCTAGAAAGTGATTCATTCAATTTATCAATCTTAGCAATTAAACTAGCATTATCATTTTAAAGATTGACAAGAGAATCATCACAACCATTTAACTTATTAACCTTAGCAAGTAATTTGGCATTCTCAGTTCTAAGGTTAGAGACAGTGTCATGGCAAATGCTAAGCTCTTTAGACAAGTTTTCATTTTTCTCTACTTCCTGAGCATAAGCATTTTTAACTTTAACATGCTTTTTGTTTTCCTTAATAAGGAATTCCTCATCCTTCTCATGAATGGAACCTATCAATTCATTCAATTTTTCTTTTTGTTGCATGTTTAAGTTGACAAAAAGAGCAAGCAAATCATCTTCATCATCACTAGAGCTACCCTCATCACTAGATGTCGTATATTTAGTGGAGGCTCTATATTTTACCTTCTTCTTTTTGCCGTCCTTTGCCATGAGGCACTTGTGGCCGACGTTGGGGAAGAGGAGGCCCTTGTTGACGGTGATGTTGGCGGCGTCCTCGTCGGAGGAGGAGTCGGTGGTGCTTTCGTCGGAATCCCATTCTCGACACACGTGGGCATCGCCGCCCTTCTTCTTGTAATATCTTTTCTTCTCCTTCTTCTTCCCCCTCTTGTTGTTGTCCCTGTCACTATCACTAGATATAGGACATTTAGCAATGAAGTGACCAGGCTTACCACATTTGTAGCATACTTTCTTGGAGCGGGTTTGTAATCCTTCCCCCTCCTTTGATTGAGGATTTGGCGGAAGCTCTTGATGATGAGCGTCATTTCCTCGTTGTCGAGCTTGGAGGCATCGATGGGGAGCCTACTTGATGTATACTCTTCTTTCTTTTCTTCTGTCGTTTTGAATGCGACGGGTTGCACCTCGGGTGTGGAGGTGCCGCCTTGTTCGATGATTTGTTTGGAGCCTTTGATCATCAACTCAAAGCTCACAAACTTTCCTATAACCTCCTCGGGAGACATTAGCTTATATCTAGGATCACCACGAATTAATTAAACTTGTGTAGGATTACAAAAAACAAGTGATCTTAGAATAACCTTGACCATTTCATGGTCATCCTATTTGGTGCTCCCAAGGTTGCGCACTTGGTTGACCAAGGTTTTGAGCCGGTTGTACATTGCTTGTGGCTCCTCTCCTTGGTTGAGGATGAATCGACCGAGCTCCCCCTCGATCGTCTCTCGCTTGGTGATCTTGGTCACCTCATCCCCTTTATGTGCGGTCTTTAGCACATCCCAAATCTCCTTGGCACTTTTTAGCCCTTGCACCTTGTTATACTCTTCTCGACATAGAGAGGCGAGGAGTTTAGTAGTGGCTTGGGAGTCAAAGTGCCGGATTTGGGCGACTTCGTCCGAATCATATCATTCATCCCCCACGGATGGTACCTGTGCTCCAAACTCAACAATATCCCAAATGCTAGCGTGGAGTGAGGTTAGATGATGCCTCATTTTATCACACCACATACAATAATCTTCACCGTAAAAAATCGGTGGTTTGCCTAATGGGACGGAAAGTAAAGGAGTGTGTTTAGAAATACGAGGATAGCGTAGGGGGATCTTACTAAACTTTTTGCGCTCATGGCGCTTAGAAGTGATGGGCGGCGTGTCAGAGCCGAAGGTGGATGGCGACGAAGAATCGGTCTCGTAGTAGACCACTTTCTTCATTTTCTTCTTCTTGTCGCCACTCCGATGCGACTTGACGCGTGGAGGTGATTCATCCCTTCCTTTGGCGCCGGACTCGTTTGATGGAGCCTTCCCGTGGCTTGTGGCCGTTTCCATCTCCCTCTTTGTGGATCCTCCCGACATCACTTCGAGTTTTTAGACTCTAATGAAGTACCGGGCTCTGATACCAATTGAAAGTCGCCTAGAGGGATGAATAGGCGGAAACTGAAATTCACAAACTTTAAGCACAACTACTAGTCGGGGTTAGCGTTAGAAATAAATTCGAGTCCAAAAGAGAGGGCGAAAACAAATCAACCAAGAAATAAAGCGAGTGACATGGTGATTTGTTTTACCAAGGTTCGGTTCTTGCAATCCTAGTCCCCGTTGAGGTGGTCACAAGACCGGGTCTCTTTCAACCCTTTCCCTCTCTCAAACGGTCACTTAGACCGAGTGAGCTTTCTCCTTAATCAAACGGGTCACTCAGACCCTACAAGGACCATCACAACTTGGTGTCTCTTGCGTTGATTACAAATGTCTTGAGAACAAGAATGAGGAAGAAGAAAGCGATCCAAGAACAAGAGCTCAAAGAACACGAGCAAAACTCTCTCTCGAGTCACTAGATGTTTGGAGTGTATTTGGGACTTGGAGAGGCTTTGATTCTTTTGAATTGTGTCTTGTATTGATTGCACTAACTCTTGTATTGAATGAGATGTCTGAAAAACTTGGATGCTTGGAGTGGTGGTGGTTGGAAGTATTTATAGCCCCAACCACCAAACCAACCGTTGGGGAGGTTGTCTGTCGATGGGCGCAGCAGATAGTCCCGTGCGCCACCGGGCACTATCCGATGTGCCAGCCATGTCACCCAACCATTAGGGTTCTGACGGTTTCGACCGTTGGAGCTCTGACATCTTAGGGCACCGGACAGTCCGGTGCCGCACCGGACAACTACTGTTCAGTGTCCGGTGCGCTCTCACTCTGTCGCGCACTGTTGTGTGACACCCTAGGTGTCAATTTAGCATTATGTCGGGAGATTCATCCTAATCTTGGACGCTCGGTGAATTTTTCTATTTCTCGATCACGTTTGTCTCCATTTATCAAGTTACTTGTGAAGGTTTCACCGATTTCTGATTTTACTCGATCTCCAGAAGGCCAAAATTTGGAGCCTGTTAAAACTTTTGTATCTCGACATGAATGCAAACTCAAAAATCATTCTCGAATTATAGATCTCATCTGAAGCTCATTTAATCAAACTCTCGACGGCTGTTATTTGAACGGTGTCCGAATCCAATTTCTCGATGTCTGATCGATGTCCGACTATTTTAATCCGAGTTCGTACACTCAGACGGAATACTCAATATGTTGTCCTCTAATTAATTCTTACTCGACTCAGCCAAATATCTCATGTCCGAACGGAATTCAAAACCCCGTATCGACAGCAATTTTAAAATACCACGATTCGCCATTCTCCGACTAAAAATCCAAAGTCGATAAAAAGTTTGAGAGAAGCACTTGTCTCTAAAATAGTGCGCGACCAAAATTTCAAAGCGGAATCTCCAATGGGTTGTCCTCAAATAAATTCCTATCCGACTCGGCTTAATACCTCTGCATTTGATCCGAAATTCAAAAATCAACATCGGCAATGATTTTATTAACCCGGCCCAATTGATCTCGATCACGAATCCGAAACCAATCTGTCTCAATAAATAGGAGCTCTCTCCCTTGCAAATTGGAAATTTCCATTTCCACCCCCAGCCGCCAACATCTCTTCTCTTCCTCCTCTGCCGTTTTCCAGCCGCAGGCTCCACGCACGCCAGAGCTTGGCTCCTTGCCATGGCGCCCGACACCCATCCAGCAGGGCGTTCTTCCCTAGCCACCCCTTCGCTGCACCCCTCCTCCCTCAACGCCGGCGCTCCCTGTCTTCAATCCCTCGGCGCGCGCCCCTGCAAACCCCCATCCGGTCGATCCTCTCTGCTCGGCCTCCTAGCGCTCGGTACCATGAGCCCCTGCTCTTCTCCCATGGTGGCCGAACAGAGCTAGCTCCAGGGACGCCCCGGCACCGGATCTTCTCCCTGGGCACCCGGATGCGCGCACCCTTCTTTCCCTGGGCGCTCGGCTCCTCTAGTTGGATGGCTGGTCTTGGCGTCCGCTGCTGCCATGGGAGCCATGTCGAGCTCCCTGTTCTCCATGTCGTTGGGTTGCAGGAAGCTGCGCCCTTCATCTCCACAGCACAGCGCAGGGCGCCCCTGTGCTCCTCTCCTAGCTGCGAGCCCTCTGCCGACGCCCTACTCTCCTCCATGGCCGGCGCTCGAGCTCCACTCCTCCCCATGGCGCCACCCCCTGCAGCTTCCCCTTGCCGGCGCCCAACAGCAGCACAGTCCGCTCCCTATCCATGGATGCAGTAGCCCATCCTCCTTCTCCCAAGCCGCGGCAGCAGCTCCCATGGCGTCATATCCCAGCAGCTCGCCCCTCCCTGCCTCGGCTGCCCCCATGTGAACGCGCCCAGCCCTCTGTGATGCAATCCTCGTAGCCGAGTCTTCCATGCAGCCCCACAACATCGACGCATCGTAGGTGTTCGACAAAATTCCCGTGGGAAGCAGTGCGCTGCGCAGCCCCATCCGCGACGTCGTAAGTCCTCGGTGAGATTCCTCGCTGCCCTTACTGCTGTCATATTTTTTTTTTGTGCGCGGTAAAACTGTTGAACCACTGAGTGATGTTAATCGCAGCTAGACGTTGCCGCGGAGCCGCGCGCGATGCCTGTTCCGGTGAAGCCCCTAAACCGTGGACGCATGTGCAACCCGAATCCGAGTTTGACAGGTTGATAGATTTATGATTTACTATGGATGTGTTTCGATTGATGGCATGCATACAAATATGGTGTATATTGATGTTGAATATGTGTGGCTGCGATAGTTATTTTGTACGTCATAGGAATTGGTCGCGGATGTATTAATTGATTGTTAAAATGCTTCGTCGTGAAATAATGTGTTTGTGCGGCAAATTTAATGAAGCGTAAAGCATACTTGGTGGTTTCCGCAATCGGCTAATGAGTTAGTCTAAGATAATTATATTTTATGTTCATCGTTGGTGTAGGTTAGAGTAGATTGAAAGTATAAATTATGTGACACGTTATTGTTTGAAGATGAGATGTGCAAATAATCAGTTTGGTGTTTCACTCGTCTAGTCGATAGTTGTTATAAATATTTGCGCTAAAAATTGGTCATAAGAGTGCAGTGGGCATGTGGTGTTGGTTGGATGTGATAAGTAGATTAGAAGTGTGGGTTTGTCGAAGCACCGTGATGTCGAACGCGTATATCGAAGTGCATCGTAGGGGTAATTGCGTTAAGTTAATCGGTAGTGTCTCGAGTGCACGCCACAACATGGTTGTATGCGAGACAAGGTAATATAAGGTGTGCTCGACACGAATGTTCGGTCGATATAAGTAGAAATTGTTTTGGCTTAAATAGTGAGGTGGTGACATGACAAAGTAGTCATCGCTTTCGCTGCGTTTATAAGTCGAGTCATGTCGATGCGCATTATGTGTTCCTTAAATTGTGCTTCACATATAGTGTATGATTGTGTTTATGACTTGAATAGATGTCTTCGAGTGAACTAATAGGTTCCTAAGGAAATTAGGTGTAACGTGTTTATAGTGACGCTTTATCCCGAAAGGTGTTAAGTCGGCGCATAAATAAGAGATACATGTATTTTGTGTAGTGTGGATTGATTTTGAGTGCATGGTCGCAAGAAACGAATTAGTGCGCATATAGGCGAGAAATGAGTGGGATGAAATGGTGACATGCCTTCGTAGTCATCATGTCGTCTGTTGGTGACCTAACTGAATGTCGTAGAGAAAGGTCGATTACATGTGTGTTATTATTGTCACCTTGTGGTTCTGTATGAATTGCAAGGTGAAGTAGTAGGCTCTCTGTGTGATACTAGATGTCTAGGTAGACGTTCGTGAATTGTGGTGCTCGGACCGTCGAGATGAAGGTTAAGTCGGTCGATGCCGATTAAGTAGTTAAAATGATTAATGGAATAATCTTGGGGTTAAAACTAGAAACTAGTGTTCTCGCACCCGTTTGGGATGTTGTAGCCCAATTGCGCATGGTTATGATCACGGGTAAAAATTAGAAGTGCTCATGTCGTGTCTAAGCTAAAATGCAAACTAGTGGGTGAAAAGCGCTTCGATATACATATATGTCGGATTTGATGATTGTGGTGAATGCGTTGATTAGTTGGGTATGGTAGTTCTAGATCGTGAAATAACTTGTATACAAATTAGCAAGTCTACTTGTTAGTTCTCACTTGGTTAATTTAACTCTAACAATTGCCCAAGTGTTAGAATAATTCAAGTATCTATAACGCAACAATTCTTGAATGGTATATGAGCTGAAATTTACTAATTGTTGTTTTGGACTGCACACGCTGTTTTCGTTGTGCTGTATGTTTGATGAACTAAATTGTGTTTTCTGTAGATATGTGCTATAGAAAAGTGGTAGATAACTTTATTATCTTGCTGGTGTTAAAATTTGACAGCCATAGGTCTGACAGTTTGGGAGTTATGCTTTTTACAAATTCAGTAACTGAATCTGTCTAAATTCTGTACAGATTTCAGAAACTGTATTGTTTGTTCAATTTAATGTTACAATCTGTTCATGGTCATTATAAGAAAGTTGTAGGTGCTTTTCTTATCTTGCTTGTGTTAAAATTTCATAACCACAGGCCTAATAGTTTAAGAGTTATGAATTTTACAAACTGCTTGTTGTGTTCTGTCCTCTGTCAGAACAGATTTCGAAAACTGTAATGTTTGATTTGGTTAAAACTGGAATCACTTCTTGGTGATTATAAAAGTTATGTAGTGCTTTTTCTAAGCTTTCGAAAAAGTCTTGGTGTCATGTACGGCCACACATACACCAGGCGTAGGAGAGCCCGCGATGTGCGCCGAGCTGAGCAGGCAGCAAAGGCACATGCGCAGCAGGTGAGTGGCTAGGATGGAAAGTAGCCATCTGATTGATTGCGCATGCAGCAAACATAGAAGGCGACCGCCTGATTGATTGTGCATGCAGCAAACATAGAAGGAGATTGGCTAGGAGAGAAAGTAGCCAGCTGATTAGTATCCTTCCTATTTTAATTAGATCTTCAATCAAGGAGAACCTTCTCCATTTGTGTAAGCCGCCGGCTATATATAGCCATGTATGGTGGCACTTGAGAAGCAATCAAGAATTACCTATCAAGTCTCTTCCTCTCTTCTCTAAACCGGCGACCAGGAGAACTTCTCCTGTCGACGGGTAGCTCGGCGTGGGGGCATAACCCTGCCGGCAACCACGGATCAAGGCTACGATCTACGTAGCCGAGGTCCTCCTACCTTGGGCAATACCGCCCTTGACAACCTGGTACCACGAAGCCGACGATCCTCGACTTCTTCACAACCATCAACTTCCACCACCGCAGCCACTAAACAGCCCTCAACCCCACCCTCGCCCTCAGCCTCCACCACTTCCACCGGTCACTACAACACCATGTCGGAGCCCTCCATGGCCGACCTCATGGAGATGATGAAATCCTGGCATTCGGAGCTCAAGATGGAGATCAAGGAGATGAAGATCGAGATGGCTTCCTTGAAGGACAAGGCATCATCGTCATCTGGCGTGGGTGGCGGAAATCGCATGGAGCCTCCTCGTGAACCGGATCGGCCTCCCAGGTTCCAGAAGTGGGATTTTCCCCGTTTTGACGAGAAGTCTGACCCGCGCCTCTTCCTCAACAAATGTGAGTCATATTTTCGTCAGCAGCGTACCATGGCCGAGGAGCGCGTCGAGATGGCGTCATACAACCTCGAAGACGTCGCCCAGGAATGGTTCATGCAACTTCAGGAGGACGAAGGCACGCCGTCGTGGGGACGTTTCAAAGATCTCATTGATCTGCGATTCGGACCAGCGCTGCGCTCGGCGCCCCTCTTCGAGTTGACGGAGTGCCGACGCACGGGGACGGTGGAGGAATACTCCAACCGCTTCCAGAGCCTCCTCTTCCGGCTGGGCGGCTCGACGAAGCCCAGCGAGTCCAGCTCTTCACAGGAGGTCTGCTTCCATCCCTCAGCCATGCCGTCCGGCTTCACAACCCGGCGACGCTGACCGCGGCCATGAGCCTCGCTCGGCAAGTGGAGCTGATGGAGCTCGACAAGATGGCGGCAGCCCTGGCCAAGCCGGCGCCTCGCGCTCTACCGGCCGCCATTAAACCTCAGCAGGCGCCCCCACTCCTTGCGCTACCTGCACCATCGGCGGGTGCTGCGCCAGCCGCACGCGAGAGGCAACCGGGCCATCGTCTCTCCGTGGAAGAACAGCAGGAACGCCGTCGGCTCGGGTTGTGCTTCAACTGCGATGAGCAGTACTCCCGCGGCCACAATCGCACCTGTCGCCGCCTCTTCTACGTTGAAGGCATTGAACTGGAGATGGCAGTCGACGCCGCGGGCGATGCTGTCCCAACGGAGGAGGGCCCCATCTACTCCCTACATGCCGTGGCCGGAGTGCCAACCTTCGACACACTATAGGTCCGAGCGTTCCTCGGGACCGCCGTGCTGGTCGCCCTCCTCGACACGGGATCCACGCACAACTTCATTGGCGAGCGTGCAGCGTACCGCTCCGGGATGCACATCCAACCGCGCCCAAGGCTCACCGCCACCGTGGCTAACGGCGAGCGCGTCACGTGCCCGGGGGTCATCCGCAACGCGCCGATCAGGGTGCAGGGCGACACGTTCCACGTCGACCTCTTCGTCATGCCCTTGGCAGGTTTCGACCTCGTCCTCGGCACGCAGTGGTTGGGAACCCTCGGGCCCATCGTCTGGGACGTCGCCGCGCGGACTATGCAGTTCCAGCGTGAGGGACGCGCTGTCTGCTGGACCGGCCTCGCATCCTCGGTCAAGCTGGCCGTCCGCGCAGTCACGGCGCCACCGACGCCGACCCTACAACTCCAGCCAGTCCAGGAGCCCCTCCTCGATGCCCTTCTTCACTCCCTCAGCCACGTCTTCACCGAGCCACGCGGTCTTCCACCCAAGCGCTCCCGTGACCACCGCATCATCCTCAAACCGGGAGCGCTGCCTGTGGCGGTTCGCCCGTACCGATACCCGGCGGCACACAAAGATGAGCTCGAGCGGCAGTGCGCCGCCATGATCGAGCAAGGCATTGTCCGACGCAGCAACTCGGCGTTCTCCTCACCAGTACTTCTCGTCAAGAAGCCGGATGGCTCCTGGCGGTTCTGCGTCGACTACAGGGCGCTGAACGCGCTCACCGTCAAGGATGCGTTCCCGATTCCGGTGGTGGACGAGTTGCTGGACGAACTCCACGGCGCGAAGTTCTTCACCAAGCTCGACCTACGCTCGGGCTACCACCAGGTCCGGATGCATCCGGGGGACGTCCACATGACGGCCTTCCGCACCCACGACGGCCTCTACGAGTTCCTGGTGATGCCGTTCGGGCTGTGCAACGCCCCAGCGACGTTTCAGGCTTTGATGAATGACGTGCTGCGACCGTTTCTTCGTTGGTTTGTTCTTGTGTTCTTTGATGACATTTTGATCTACAATAAGAGCTGGGGAGAACACCTTCGACACCTCCGCGCCATCCTCGAGGAGCTCCAACGCCACCAGCTGTTCCTAAAACGCACCAAGTGTGCGTTCGGCGCGACGAAGGTCGGCTACCTTGGCCACGTCATCTCCGAGGCGGGCGTTGCCATGGATCCGGCCAAAGTCCAGGCCATCCGGGACTGGCCCACGCTGCGATCCGCACGGGCAGTACGGGGTTTCCTCGGACTGACGGGCTATTACCGGAAGTTCGTCCACCACTACGGTACCGTGGCAGCGCCATTGACGGCCTTGTTGAAGAAGGATGGATTCTCGTGGAGCGCAGGAGCCGCGGAGGCGTTTGTCGCCCTCAAGGACGCGGTCACCTCGGCCCCCGTCCTCACCATGCCGGACTTCTCCAAGCCATTCGTCGTTGAATGCGACGCATCGTCCCACGGTTTCGGCGTAGTGATGGTCCAGGAGGGCCACCCCATCGCGTTCTTCAGCCGGGCTATCGCACCCCGTCATCAAGCGCTGGCGGCTTACGAACGTGAGCTCATCGGCCTCGTCCTAGCGGTTCGACACTGGAGGTCGTACCTTTGCGGACGCCGGTTCATCGTCAAAACCGACCACTACAGCCTCAAGTACCTGTTGGACCAGCGGCTCGCGACGCTTCCGCAGCATCATTGGGTCGGCAAGCTCCTGGGCTTCGATTTCTCCGTCGAATATAAGCCGGGGTCAACCAATGTGGTGGCGGATGCCCTCTCTCGCCGCGACACGCCGGACAATGGGGCGCTGATGGCCCTCTCGGCACCGCGTTTCGACGTCCTGGACCGTCTTCGTCAGGCACAGCTCACCGATCCAGCACTCACTGCCATTCGTGACGAGGTGCAGGCCGGCACCAAGCGCGCGCCGTGGGAGGTGGTTGACGGGATGGTCCAGTACGCGGGCCGGCTCTACCTACCCCCTTCTTCACCGCTGCTCCGTGAACTGCTCGCAGCTGTGCATGCCGAGGGCCACGAAGGGGTCCAGCGCACGCTACACCGCCTTCGACGTGACTTCCATTTCCCTAACATGAAGCAGGTGGTCCAAGATTATGTCCAGGAGTGCCCTACCTGCCAGCGCCACAAGTCAGAGCACCTACACCCGGCCGGACTCCTCCTTCCCCTACCAATTCCGCAGGGAGTCTGGACGGATGTGGCGCTAGACTTTGTCGAAGCCCTGCCCCGAGTGCGCGGCAAGTCCGTCATCTTGACGGTGGTGGACAGATTCAGCAAGTACTGCCACATTATTCCACTGGCGCACCCCTACTCAGCAGAGTCCGTGGCTCAGGCATTCTTCGTAGAGATTGTACGCCTTCATGGGGTGCCGCAGTCCTTGGTGTCGGACCGCGACGTCGTGTTCACCTCCAAGTTCTGGAAGGAGATCATGCGGTTGATGGGGACCAGTCTCCACATGACGTCGGCTTTCCACCCTCAGTCGGACGGCCAGTCCGAGTCGGCGAACAGGGTAATCATCATGTACCTGCGGTGCCTAACGAGTGATCAGCCTCGCCAGTGGCTCCAATGGCTTCCGTGGGCGGAGTACGTCTTCAACACCGCCTACCAGAGCTCTCTCCGCGACACGCCTTTCAATATCGTCTACGGGCGTGAGCCTCCGTCCATCCGGTCCTATGAACCGGGGGACACACGTGTTGCGGCGGTGGCTAGAACCATGAAGGAGCGCGAAGAGTTCCTCGCTGATGTCCGCCATCGGCTGGAACAGGCACAGGCTGTCCAGAAGAAGTATTATGACCAGGGACACCGCGCCATCACGTATCAGGTGGGCGAATGGGTGCTGCTCCGTCTCCGACACCGCTCCCCTGCCTCCCTCGCCACTGACTCCACCGGCAAGCTGAAGCCCAGGTTCTATGGGCCCTACCGTGTGCTGGAACTCATCAACGAGGTCGCTGTCCGCCTCGAGCTTCCAGCCCGCGCTCGCATCCATGACATGTTTCATGTGGGCGTCCTCAAAAAGTATCACGGCACACCACCGCAGGTTACACCGCCACTACCCCCACTTCACCATGGGGCAGTCACCTTGGAGCCAGCTAGGGCCATCCGAACCCGGCTCAACCGCGGTGTACGCCAGGTGCTGGTGCAGTGGAAAGATCAGTCGCCTGCATCTGCGACTTGGGAGGACATGGACACTTTCACCGACAAATTCCCAAACTTTCAGCTCGAGGACGAGCTGCTTCTTGAGGAGCGGAGAGATGTCATGTACGGCCACACATACACCAGGCGTAGGAGAGCCCGCGATGTGCGCCGAGCTGAGCAGGCAGCAAAGGCACATGCGCAGCAGGTGAGTGGCTAGGATGGAAAGTAGCCATCTGATTGATTGCGCATGCAGCAAACATAGAAGGCGACCGCCTGATTGATTGTGCATGCAGCAAACATAGAAGGAGATTGGCTAGGAGAGAAAGTAGCCAGCTGATTAGTATCCTTCCTATTTTAATTAGATCTTCAATCAAGGAGAACCTTCTCCATTTGTGTAAGCCGCCGGCTATATATAGCCATGTATGGTGGCACTTGAGAAGCAATCAAGAATTACCTATCAAGTCTCTTCCTCTCTTCTCTAAACCGGCGACCAGGAGAACTTCTCCTGTCGACAGGTAGCTCGGCGTGGGGGCATAACCCTGCCGGCAACCACGGATCAAGGCTACGATCTACGTAGCCGAGGTCCTCCTACCTTGGGCAATACCGCCCTTGACACTTGGATCACTATTTTTGGTGATCTGAAGATTAAGTTATGGATGTTTAAAGTCTGAAGACTGAATCTGTCCAATTCTGGACAGCAAAGCCTTCTAGTGTATTTTCTCCTTAGTTAAATATTGAATCACCTTAAGATGTTTATAAATGATATGTAGACAATTTTATTACCTTTCCATAAAGTCTAGGATCACCTTGTTTGGATGCCTGAATCTTCAGTTATGGATTTTTAAAGTCACAGGTCTGAATCTGTCCAAATCTGGACAGCGTGGTTGTATTAGCACGTTTTAACCTTGTTAAGTGTTGAATCATGTTGAGGTAAAAATACCAAAGTTGTAGTTCACTTTTAAATCTTTCCAGAAAGTCTTAGTTTGCTATTTTTGGATGAATATTTGGAGAGTTATGATTAAAACGAGTGACTGCTGTATTGCTGTCAAAAAATTCTGCTAGTGCGCTTTTGATTGTTTAGTTCACCCTTGTCGCTAAAAATGTTTGGTTTGCTCTTAAGTAATGTAGACTTGCCATGATTAAGCTAGAGATGATATGTGTGTCTTGTTTTATATGTTCCTTTCTCTAGTGATTGCGATATAGGAGTTCCGTAGTTATTGATGTCTTTGTCCTCTGTTAAACTTGTGTTTGGGATGCTTTTGTGTGATCATTAGAAGAACTAAGGAAAAGCCGTGACGAACTTATAGACTTAACTAATATAAGGTTAGGTAACTAATGGATAGTTAAGTGAACATGGTAAATGTTTGTGCTCGTGATATCGTGTTTGTGTTGGGTAAATATAAGAAATATTTATCGTCTTTTAAGGATGTTAGTATTGAACGCCGATAACGTGTAGATAACTAATGCTAGCGTATGGTTGTTTATGATGTCTTACAATTTACTGTTAGTTCGCTACCCTGTATTTAAATGTCTTGTGATACATTTCATCATATTCATACATATGCATCTTGCATCTCATTTAGGACCGAGAGATGATGAGCGTGCACGTGATGTGGTGCCAACCACAAGATGCCGTTGGTGGATGACCTGAAGAATGATGGACATGACCAGTGGATGCTCGCCAAGCGAGTACCCCCCAGCAAACACTATCTAAGTGTCAAATTAAAGGCAAGCCCCGGTTTTATGCATAACCGTTTATGTATACTATTTTACTACACTTAATGTTTGTAGGCTTGTACTGTGCACTTAAGTGTAGGAGTTGTCTGAAACCCTAGTTGCATGAACTCAGGATTCCTTTTGAGATGGATACTAGTATGCTAGGTCGAGTAGCTGCTTTATTAATTAGGATCTTGGTAGAAGTCGAGTGATTTTTCTAGCACTCGCGCGAGGTCAGGAATTGGTTGTATCCACTTTGATAACAGAATGATGATGGTCCGTGGACACGGATCCATGGGGATGCGTGGTCTACGAGATAAAATTTGGAATAAGGATTAACGTGCGGATACCTGTGTCAAGCGTTTGAATGTACTAAGCACATACCGAGAAATATGGTAAATCGGTAAGCCTAGTACCTGATTGAACCTGCCAGTGGACTTTACCCCTCACGCGACCTGAGACGTGGTCTCCCATTCCGGTTATGGTGGGTACAAGTGCGGTCACTGCACGACGGCAGTCGGGGTCAGTGAGGCATTGTACGCCAAGGCGGTGAGCCCTGATCTGCTGCCAGGGAATCGACGGGGACGGTTGATGTGTGTGGGGACGGAGTGCCTCGCCATGTCGTGTGTTTAGGTTTACCTTGCAAGGATAAAACTCGATTCGAATCGTCTGCTTCTCGCAGCTAATGAGACTGCTTGATCCATTGTACTGCATTGAGTAACAAGTGGAAATATGATGAGCTGATATAAGATGTTGATTGCTAATAATATTTGCTACTATGTATGAGTAGATAGTACACATTTAGCCTTAAGAGAGTCACACTTGAATTGACAAAGTTAAAACTTGACTTAGAAACTCAGCTAGTGCTTTTGGCAACCAAACCCCACGGCCAAACAGCTACATGTCTAGAGGTAGAGGAGTAGACTCCTCACACCGGGTAAGTCTAGTTGAGTATTAGTATACTCAGCCTTGCTTGTGGCATAATTTTTGCAGGTACTCCTTAGGATGATTGGTTGATGGTGTGACTTGGCGTCCATCCCTGCCACCGGGATAGACGGTCGAGTGGGTTATTGCTTCCGCAGGAGAGGACCAGGAGGAGTAGTGTGGCCAGGCTTCGCCATGTTACTCGGTTCTTCTCCGTTAGTTATTTCCGCTGCATTAAAATTTATGGTTATTATTTCTGAAACTCCGATAATGTAATCACTATTGATACTTATTAAATTTGTGGTATTATGCTTTATTGTCTTTCTCTGTGCCTCACCTTCGAGTGAGCTAGTGATATTCGATCCTGGATAAGTGGCTTTATCGGACTAGATCCGAGGGACTGACGGGTTATTCCTATTTAAGTGTGTTGCTGCCCTTAAGGATGCGACTTGGGCACTTAAGCTGGAATAATTCGGGCGGTTCCGCCACAGCTGGTATCGGAGCGAATACCAGTACAGAGAAGCCAATAAGTCATGATTTCCAACCTTTTCTAAAAGTAAAACTTGCTAGAAACCAATGTTGGATAGATCGTCAGAATGATCAGGATAGACCTAGGACGTGAAGCCTTAGGAAATAGATGGGTAGCTAGATGGCTACATTTATATAGGCCATAAAGGCTACTACTACTACTATTAGGAAGGATGCTATAACAAGCACCCAAAAAAAAGTAGTTAGGTCTGAGAAGACGACTAGAATGAGCATGCATCATGATTGTCGCATTATAATTGTCTCTTGTGCACCAACCTACTTCTCTCACCTTTATTCCAATAATAAGAAATTGTGAATAATGTGCTGTATTCCTATGAATTGCAAAAAAAATGTCTTATCTGGTGTGTCATGATAGTCTTGACTAGGTTGTGTGGTGTGCTTCTCTTGTCTTGCTATCTAGGTGGCACTGTAATTGTTCAACCCTTTTTGCCAATAAAAATTGTTGCTTGTTTTGCCCATAAAAAGACCCCCATCCTAACAACCTTGAGTTTAGAAAGCGATACCTCCAAAAATAAAAAAAATAATGCTTGTGTTGGTATTTTCTTTCCCTTGAGTGTTTTACCCTTGAAGTTGCGCCTGCATAGCTTATAGAACCCCTAGCTGGACCGCTAGTTCAATCTAAAACTTCCTGGTGCATGTGGTTGTGTCAAAAAAAATTGTTGTTTGGTGTCTAGTTGCCCAAACCCTATCAAGACCATGTTTCTTTCCATAAAATCCTTGCTCCTAAAACTTCATAGCATTTATGTTGATCATCATAGCTGATCTTGTTTTCCTACCTCTCCTTTCACCTGGATCCGGTAATCCTTTTTCCTCGTGAATCATGTTGGCTTTATCATCCGAATCTCTGGATCCTTCATCAACTCTGCCCCATTATTTGGTTATCAGCTATAACCCGTTCTCAAGTATCAGATGTTGATCTTGCCTAAATCTCTTAATTCTGGTCATTCTCATAACCCCTTCTCCGAGGATCATGACACTTGTTTTATCAACTTATCTCTAAGCGGCATATCCATGTGGATTAATGAATGTTGCTGTTATCTTTGGATCTCTCATGTCTCTAAAAGCTTATCAATCTCGATCTCATGGTTGGTTCCTCCTCATATTAAATATCGTATCAATCTTTGGCTGATAATCCCCGTGATGATCATAAAATGGTTCTCTGAGTTGAAGAAAATTCTCATGTGATGCTCTTTTGTCAACAATCTTTGCTTCAACTCTGGTCACATTCTTGTTTTCTGAGCCATACTCTCATGGGCTCCATCTATTTATGGTATGTGGAATTCTCATTGGTTACGTTTATATGACTAACGACCGATGGTGCCGCGACGAAACTGAGAGCCTACTATGGTGCACACATGGCTGAGCTGCTCGGCACGCGCTGGTATCGCGGTTAATAGTCGTGATCCATTACGAGACTATATTGATGTGCTATCTTTTGTGGATATTCTCTCAAAGTGATCGCTGCATTTTGTCTCAATATGTCGCGATATTCTACCCAAATCTATCTTCAGTATCTTGTGAGATCCCATCTAATGAATTGGCATCTATCATCAGCCTGGGAGTTACATGCTTCTCCACCCTTAAAGATCCTCATTCGAATCTCGGGACGAGATTCTTTTAAGGGGGGAAGGCTGTGACACCCCAGGTGTCAATTTCGCATTATGTCGGGAGATTCATCCTAATCTTGGACGCTCGGTGAAATTTTCTATTTCTCGATCACGTTTGTCTCCATTTATCAAGTTACTTGTGAAGGTTTCACCGATTTCTGATTTTACTCGATCTCCAGAAGGCCAAATTTGGAGCCTGTTAAAACTTTTGTATCTCGACATGAATGCAAACTCAAAAATCATTATCGAATTATAGATCTCATCTGAAGCTCATTTAATCAAACTCTCGACGGTTGTTATTTGAACGGTGCCCGAATCCAATTTCTCGATGTCTGATCGATGTCCGACTATTTTAATCCGAGTTTGTACACTCAGACGGAATACTCAATATGTTGTCCTCTAATTAATTCTTACTCGACTCAGCCAAATATCTCATGTCCGAACGAAATTCAAAACCCCGTATCGACAGCAATTTTAAAATACCACGATTTGCCACTCTCCGACTAAAAATCCAAAGTCGATAAAAAGTTTGAGAGAAGCACTTGTCTCTAAAATAGTGCGCGACCAAAATTTCAAAGCGGAATCTCCAATGGGTTGTCCTCAAATAAATTCCTATCCGACTCGGCTTAATACCTTCTGCGTTTGATCCGAAATTCGAAAATCAACACCGGTAATGATTTTATTAACCCGACCCAATTGATCTCGATCACGAATCCGAAACCAATCTGTCTCAATTCATTTTGTTCCTTATTGGGTGCGAGGAATTAATTTTTTTTCTTTTCTGAGCGACGCTAAACAAACCAAATTTTTAGTACGGATAATCTGTCGTTCTGTCCGACCGAGCACCAGCTCGCTCTATTTTTACACAGAAGACTTCCGCGAGAGCATTTTTATTCCGAGAAATATTTTAGCGCAGCCCGATGAAGTGCTTTGGGCCGAATCCGGTCCAGCCCAGTTGGCCCACTAAGAAAACCCTAACCCTAGGACTTCCTCTATAAATAGGAGCTCTCTCCCTTGCAAATTGGAAATTTCAATTTCCACCCCCAGCCGCCAACATCTCTTCTCTTCCTCCTCTGCCGTTTTCCAGCCGCAGGCTCCACGCACGCCAGAGCTTGGCTCCTTGCCATGGCGCCCGACACCCATCCAGCAGGGCGTTCTTCCCCAGCCACCCCTTCGCTGCACCCCTCCTCCCTCAACGCCGGCGCTCCCTGTCTTCAATCCCTCGGCGCGTGCCCCTGCAAACCCCCAGCCGGTCGATCCTCTCTGCTCGGCCTCCTAGCGCTCGGTACCATGAGCCCCTGCTCTTCTCCCATGGTGGCCGAACAGAGCTAGCTCCAGGGACGCCCCGGCACCGGATCTTCTCCCTGGGCACCCGGATGCGCGCGCCCTTCTTTCCCTAGGCGCTCGGCTCCTCTAGTTGGATGGCTGGTCTTGGCGGCCACTGCTGCCATGGGAGCCATGTCGAGCTCCCTGTTCTCCATGTCGTTGGGTTGCAGGAAGCTGCGCCCTTCATCTCCACACCACAGCGCAGGGCGCCCCTGTGCTCCTCTCCTAGCTGCGATCCCTCTGCCGACGCCCTACTCTCCTCCATGGCCGGCGCTCGAGCTCCACTCCTCCCCATGGCGCCACCCCCTGCAGCATCCCCTTGTCGGCGCCCAACAGCAGCACAGTCCGCTCCCTATCCATGGATGCAGCAGCCCATCCTCCTTCCCTCAAGCCGCGGTAGCAGCTCCCATGGCGTCATATCCCAGCAGCTCGCCCCTCCCTGCCTCGGCTGCCCCCATGTGAACGCGCCCAGCCCTCTGCGATGCAATCCTCGTAGCCGAGTCTTCCATGCAGCCCCACAACATCGACGCGTCGTAGGTGTTCGACAAAATTCCCGTGGGAAGCAGTGCGCTGCGCAGCCCCATCCGCGACGTCGTAAGTCCTCGATGAGATTCCTCGCTGCCCTTACTGCTGTCATATTTTTTTTGTGTGCGGTAAAACTGTTGAACCACTGAGTGATGTTAATCGCAGCTAGACGTTGCCGCGGAGCCGCGCGCGATGCCTGTTCCGGTGAAGCCCCTAAACCGTGGACGCATGTGCAACCCGAATCCGAGTTTGACAGGTTGATAGATTTATGATTTACTATGGATGTGTTTCGATTGATGGCATGCATACAAATATGGTGTATATTGATGTTGAATATGTGTGGCTGCGATAGTTATTTTGTACGTCATAGGAATTGGTCGCGGATGTATTAATTGATTGTTAAAATGCTTCGTCGTGGAATAATGTGTTTGTGCGGCAAATTTAATGAAGCGTAAAGCATACTTGGTGGTTTCCACAATCGGCTAATGAGTTAGTCTAAGATAATTATATTTTATGTTCATCGTTGGTGTAGGTTAGAATAGATTGAAAGTATAAATTATGCGACACGTTATTGTTTGAAGATGAGATGTGCAAATAATCAGTTTGGTGTTTCACTCGTCTAGTCGATAGTTGTTATAAATATTTGTGCTAAAAATTGGTCATAAGAGTGCAGTGGGCATGTGGTGTTGGTTGGATGTGATAAGTAGATTAGAAGTGTGGATTTGTCGAAGCACCGTGATGTCGAACGCGTATATCGAAGTGCATCGTAGGGGTAATTGCGTTAAGTTAATCGGTAGTGTCTCGAGTGCACGCCACAACATGGTTGTATGCGAGACAAGGTAATATAAGGTGTGCTCGACACGAATGTTTGGTCGATATAAGTAGAAATTGTTTTGGCTTAAATAGTGAGGTGGTGACATGATAAAGTAGTCATCGCTTTCGCTGCGTTTATAAGTCGAGTCATGTCGATGCGCATTATGTGTTCCTTAAATTGTGCTTCACATATAGTGTATGATTGTGTTTATGACTTGAATAGATGTCTTCCAGTGAACTAATAGGTTCCTAAGGAAATTAGGTGTAAGGTGTTTATAGTGACGCTTTATCCCGAAAGGTGTTAAGTCGACGCATAAATAAGAGATACATGTATTTTGTGTAGTGTGGATTGATTTTGAGTGCATGGTCGCAAGAAACGAATTAGTGCGCATATAGGCGAGAAATGAGTGGGATGAAATGGTGACATGCCTTCGTAGTCATCATGTCGTCTGTTGGTGACCTAACTGAAGGTCGTAGAGAAAGGTCGATTACATGTGTGTTATTATTGTCACCTTGTGGTTCTGTATGAATTGCAAGGTGAAGTAGTAGGCTCTCTGTGTGATACTAGATGTCTAGGTAGACGTTCGTGAATTGTGGTGCTCGGACCGTCGAGATGAAGGTTAAGTCGGTCGATGCCGATTAAATAGTTAAAATGATTAATGGAATAATCTTGGGGTTAAAACTAGAAACTAGTGTTCTCGCACCCGTTTGGGATGTTGTAACCCAATTGCGCATGGTTATGATCACGGGTAAAAATTAGAAGTGCTCATGTGGTGTCTAAGCTAAAATGCGAACTAGTGGGTGAAAAGCGCTTCGATATACATATATGTCGGATTTGATGATTGTGGTGAATGCGTTGATTAGTTGGGTATGGTAGTTCTAGATCACAAAATAACTTGTATACAAATTAGCAAGTCTACTTGTTAGTTCTCACTTGGTTAATTTAACTCTAACAATTGCCCAAGTGTTAGAATAATTCAAGTATCTATAACGCAACAATTCTTGAATGGTATATGAGCTGAAATTTACTAATTGTTGTTTTGGACTGCACACGCTGTTTTCGTTGTGCTGTATGTTTGATGAACTAAATTGTGTTTTCTGTAGATATGTGCTATAGAAAAGTGGTAGATAACTTTATTATCTTGCTGGTGTTAAAATTTGACAGCCATAGGTCTGACAGTTTGGGAGTTATGCTTTTTACAAATTCAGTAACTGAATCTGTCCAAATTCTGTACAGATTTCAGAAACTGTATTGTTGGTTCAATTTAATGCTACAATCTGTTCATGGTCATTATAAGAAAGTTGTAGGTGCTTTTCTTATCTTGCTTGTGTTAAAATTTCATAACCACAGGCCTAATAGTTTAAGAGTTATGAATTTTACAAACTGCTTGCTGTGTTCTGTCCTCTGTCAGAACAGATTTCGAAAACTGTAATGTTTGATTTGATTAAAACTGGAATCACTTCTTGGTGATTATAAAAGTTATGTAGTGCTTTTTCTAAGATTTCGAAAAAGTCTTGGATCACTATTTTTGGTGATCTGAAGATTAAGTTATGGATGTTTAAAGTTTGAAGACTGAATCTGTCCAATTCTGGACAGTAAAGCCTTCTAGTGTATTTTCTCCTTAGTTAAATATTGAATCACCTTAAGATGTTTATAAATGATATGTAGACAATTTTATTACCTTTCCAGAAAGTCTAGGATCACCTTGTTTGGATGCCTGAATCTTCAATTATGGATTTTTAAAGTCACAGGTCTGAATCTGTCCAAATCTGGACAGCGCGGTTGTATTAGCACGTTTTAACCTTGTTAAGTGTTGAATCATGTTGAGGTAAAAGTACCAAAGTTGTAGTTCACTTTTAAATCTTTCCAGAAAGTCTTAGTTTGCTATTTTTGGATGAATATTTGGAGAGTTATGATTAAAACGAGTGACTGCTGTATTGCTGTCAAAAAATTCTGCTAGTGCGCTTTTGATTGTTTAGTTCACCCTTGTCACTAAAAATGTTTGGTTTGCTCTTAAGTAATGTAGACTTGCCATGATTAAGCTAGAGATGATATGTGTGTCTTGTTTTATATGTTCCTTTCTCTAGTGATTGCGATATAGGAGTTCCGTAGTTATTGATGTCTTTGTCCTCTGTTAAACTTGTGTTTGGGATGCTTTTGTGTGATCATTAGAAGAACTAAGGAAAAGCCGTGACGAACTTATAGACTTAACTAATATAAGGTTAGGTAACTAATGGATAGTTAAGTGAACATGGTAAATGTTTGTGCTCGTGATATCGTGTTTGTGTTGGGTAATATAAGAAATATTTATCGTCTTTTAAGGATGTTAGTATTGAACGCCGATAACGTGTAGATAACTAATGCTAGCGTATGGTTGTTTATGATGTCTTACAATTTACTGTTAGTTCGCTACCCTGTATTTGAATGTCTTGTGATACATTTCATCATATTCATACATATGCATCTTGCATCTCATTTAGGACCGAGAGATGATGAGCGTGCACGTGATGTGGTGCCAACCACAAGATGTCGTTGGTGGATGACCTGAAGAATGATGGACATGACCAGTGGATGCTCGCCAAGCGAGTATCCCCCAGCAAACACTATCTAAATGTTAAATTAAAGGCAAGCTCCTGTTTTATGCATAACCGTTTATGTATACTATTTTACTACACTTAATGTTTATAGGCTTGTACTGTGCACTTAAGTGTAGGAGTTGTCTAAAACCCTAGTTGCATGAACTCAGGATTCCTTTTGAGATGGATACTAGTATGCTAGGTCGAGTAGCTGCTTTATTAATTAGGATCTCGGTAGAAGTCGAGTGATTTTTCTAGCACTCGCGCGAGGTCAGGAATTAGTTGTATCCACTTTGATAACAGAATGGTGATGGTCTGTGGACACGGATCCATGGGGATGCGTGGTCTACGAGATAAAATTTGGAATAAGGATTAACGTGCGGATACCTGTGTCAAGCGTTTGAATGTACTAAGCACATACCGAGAAATATGGTAAATCGGTAAGCCTAGTACCTGATTGAACCTGCCAGTGGACTTTACCCCTCACGCGACCTGAGACGTGGTCTCCCATTCCGGTTATGGTGGGTACAAGTGCGGTCACTGCACGACGGCAGTCGGGGTCAGTGAGGCATTGTACGCCAAGGCGGTGAGCCCTGATCTGCTGCCAGCGAGTCGACGGGGACGGTTGATGTGTGTGGGGACGGAGTGCCTCGCCATGTTGTGTGTTTAGGTTTACCTTGCAAGGATAAAACTCGATTCGAATCGTCTGCTTCTCGCAACTAATGAGACTGCTTGATCCATTGTACTGCATTGAGTAACAAGTGGAAATATGATGAGCTGATATAAGATGTTGATTGCTAATAATATTTGCTACTATGTATGAGTAGATAGTACACATTTAGCCTTAAGAGAGTCACACTTGAATTGACAAAGTTAAAACTTGACTTAGAAACTCAGCTAGTGCTTTTGGCAACCAAACCCCACGGCCAAACAACTGCATGTCTAGAGGTAGAGGAGTAGACACCTCACACCGGGTAAGTCTAGCTGAGTATTAGTATACTCAGCCTTGCTTGTGGCATAATTTTTGCAGGTACTCCTTAGGATGATTGGTTGATGGTGTGACTTGGCCTCCATCCCTGCCACCGGGATAGACGGTCGAGTGGGTTATTGCTTCCGCAGGAGAGGACCAGGAGGAGTAGTGTGGCCAGGCTTCGCCATGTTACTCGGTTCTTCTCCGTTAGTTATTTCCGCTGCATTAAAATTTATGGTTATTATTTCTGAAACCCCGATAATGTAATCACTATTGATACTTATTAAATTTGTGGTATTATGCTTTATTGTCTTTCTCTGTGCCTCACCTTCGAGTGAGCTAGTGGTATTCGATCCTGGATAAGTGGCTTTATCGGACTAGATCCGAGGGACTGACGGGTTATTCCTGTTTAAGTGTGTTGCTACCCTTAAGGATGCGACTTGGGCACTTAAGCTGGAATAATTTGGGCGGTTCCGCCACAGCTGGTATCGGAGCGAATACCAGTACAGAGAAGCCAATAAGTCATGATTTCCAACCTTTTCTAAAAGTAAAACTTGCTAGAAACCAATGTTGGATAGATCGTCAGAATGATCAGGATAGACCTAGGACGTGAAGCCTTAGGAAATAGATGGGTAGCTAGGTGGCTACATTTATATAGGCCATAAAGGCTACTACTACTACTATTAGGAAGGATGCTATAACAAGCACCCAAAAAAAGTAGTTAGGTCTGAGAAGACGACTAGAATGAGCATGCATCATGATTGTCGCATTATAATTGTCTCTTGTGCACCAACCTACTTCTCTCACCTTTATTCCAATAATAAGAAATTGTGAATAATGTGCTGTATTCCTATGAATTGCAAAAAAATGTCTTATCTGGTGTGTCATGATAGTCTTGACTAGGTTGTGTGGTGTGCTTCTCTTGTCTTGCTATCTAGGTGGCACTGTAATTGTTCAACCCTTTTTGCCAATAAAAATTGTTGCTTGTTTTGCCCATAAAAAGACCCCATCCTAACAACCTTGAGTTTAGAAAGCGATACCTCCAAAAATAAAAAAATAATGCTTGTGTTGGTATTTTCTTGCCCTTGAGTGTTTTACCCTTGAAGTTGCACCTGCATAGCTTATAGAACCCCTAGCTGGACCACTAGTTCAATCTAAAACTTCCTGGTGCATGTGGTTGTGTCAAAAAAAATTGTTGTTTGGTGTCTAGTTGCCCAAACCCTATCAAGACCATGTTTCTTTCCATAAAATCCTTGCTCCTAAAACTTCATAGCATTTATGTTGATCATCATAGCTGATCTTGTTATCCTACCTCTCCTTTCACCTGGATCCGGTAATCCTTTTTCCTCGTGAATCATGTTGGCTTTATCATCCGAATCTCTGGATCCTTCATCAACTCTGCCCCATTATCTGGTTATCAGCTATAACCCGTTCTCAAGTATCAGATGTTGATCTTGCCTAAATCTCTTAATTCTGGTCATTCTCATAACCCCTTCTCCGAGGATCATGACGCATGTTTTATCAACTTATCTCTAAGTGGCATATCCATGTGGATTAATGAATGTTGCTGTTATCTTTGGATCTCTCATGTCTCTAAAAGCTTATCAATCTCGATCTCATGGTTGGTTCCTCCTCATATTAAATATCGTATCAATCTTTGGTTGATAATCCCCGTGATGATCATAAAATGGTTCTCTGAGTTGAAGAAAATTCTCATGTGATGCTCTTTTGTCAACAATCTTTGCTTCAACTCTGGTCACATTCTTGTTTTCTGAGCCATACTCTCATGGGCTCCATCTATTTATGGTATGTGGAATTCTCATTGGTTACGTTTGGTAATGGTGTTATGACTAACGACCGATGGTGCCGCGACGAAACCGAGAGCCTACTATGGTGCACACATGGCTGAGCTGCTCGGCACGCGCTGGTATCGCGGTTAATAGTCGTGATCCATTACGAGACTATATTGATGTGCTATCTTTTGTGGATATTCTCTCAAAGTGATCGCTGCATTTTGTCTCAATATGTCGCGATATTCTACCCAAATCTATCTTCAGTATCTTGTGAGATCCCATCTAATGAATTGGCATCTATCATCAGCCTGGGAGTTACATGCTTCTCCACCCTTAAAGATCCTCATTCGAATCTCGGGACGAGATTCTTTTAAGGGGGGAAGGCTGTGACACCCCAGGTGTCAATTTCGCATTATGTCGGGAGATTCATCCTAATCTTGGACGCTCGGTGAAATTTTCTATTTCTCGATCACGTTTGTCTCCATTTATCAAGTTACTTGTGAAGGTTTCACCGATTTCTGATTTTACTCGATCTCCAGAAGGCCAAAATTTGGAGCCTATTAAAACTTTTGTATCTCGACATGAATGTAAACTCAAAAATCATTCTCGAATTATAGATCTCATCTGAAGCTTATTTAATCAAACTCTCGACGTCTGTTATTTGAACGGTGCCCGAATCCAATTTCTCGATGTCTAATCGATGTCCGACTATTTTAATCCGAGTTCGTACACTCAGACGGAATACTCAATATGTTGTCCTCTAATTAATTCTTACTCGACTCAGCCAAATATCTCATGTCCGAACGGAATTCAAAACCCCGTATCGACAGCAATTTTAAAATACCACGATTCGCCATTCTCCGACTAAAAATCCAAAGTTGATAAAAAGTTTGAGAGAAGCACTTGTCTCTAAAATAGTGCGCGACCAAAATTTCAAAGCGGAATCTCCAATGGGTTGTCCTCAAATAAATTCCTATCCGACTCGGCTTAATACCTCTGCGTTTGATCTGAAATTCGAAAATCAACACCGGCAATGATTTTATTAACCCGACCCAATTGATCTCGATCACGAATCCGAAACCAATCTGTCTCAATTCATTTTGTTCCTAATTGGGTGCAAGGAATTATTTTTTTTTTCTTTTCCGAGCGACGCTAAACAAACCAAATTCTTAGTACGGATAATCTGTCGTTCTGTCCGACCGAGCACCAGCTCGCTCTGTTTTTACACAGAAGACTTCCGCGAGAGCATTTTTATTCCGAGAAATATTTTAGCGCAGCCCGATGAAGTGCTTTGGGCCGAATCCAGTCCAGCCCAGTTGGCCCACTAAGAAAACCCTAACCCTAGGACTTCCTCTATAAATAGGAGCTCTCTCCCTTGCAAATTGGAAATTTCCATTTCCACCCCCAGCCGCCAACATCTCTTCTCTTCCTCCTCTGCCGTTTTCCAGCCGCAGGCTCCACGCACGCCAGAGCTTGGCTCCTTGCCATGGCGCCCGACACCCATCCAGCAGGGCGTTCTTCCCCAGCCACCCCTTCGCTGCACCCCTCCTCCCTCAACGCCGGCGCTCCCTGTCTTCAATCCCTCGGCGCGCGCCCCTGCAAACCCCCAGCCGGTCGATCCTCTCTACTCGGCCTCCTAGCGCTCGGTACCATGAGCCCCTGCTCTTCTCCCATGGTGGCCGAACAGAGCTAGCTCCAGGGACGCCCCGGCACCGGATCTTCTCCCTGGGCACCCGGATGCGCGCGCCCTTCTTTCCCTAGGCGCTCGACTCCTCTAGTTGGATGGCTGGTCTTGGCGGCCACTGCTGCCATGGGAGCCATGTCGAGCTCCCTGTTCTCCATGTCGTTGGGTTGCAGGAAGCTGCGCCCTTCATCTCCACAGCACAGCGCAGGGCGCCCCTGTGCTCCTCTCCTAGCTGCGAGCCCTCTGCCGACGCCCTACTCTCCTCCATGGCCGGCGCTCGAGCTCCACTCCTCCCCATGGCGCCACCCCCTGCAGCTTCCCCTTGTCGGCGCCCAACAGCAGCACAGTCCGCTCCCTATCCATGGATGCAGCAGCCCATCCTCCTTCCCCCAAGCCGCGGCAGCAGCTCCCATGGCGTCATATCCCAGCAGCTCGCCCCTCCCTGCCTCGGCTGCCCCCATGTGAACGCGCCCAGCCCTCTGCGATGCAATCCTCGTAGCCGAGTCTTCCATGCAGCCCCACAACATCGACGCGTCGTAGGTGTTCGACTAAATTCCCGTGGGAAGCAGTGCGCTGCGCAGCCCCATCCGCGACGTCGTAAGTCCTCGGTGAGATTCCTCGCTGCCCTTACTGCTGTCATATTTTTTTTGTGCGCGGTAAAACTGTTGAACCACTGAGTGATGTTAATCGCAGCTAGACGTTGCCGCGGAGCCGCGCGCGATGCCTGTTCCAGTGAAGCCCCTAAACCGTGGACACATGTGCAACCCGAATCCGAGTTTGACAGGTTGATAGATTTATGATTTACTATGGATGTGTTTCGATTGATGGCATGCATACAAATATGGTGTATATTGATGTTGAATATGTGTGGCTGCGATAGTTATTTTGTACGTCATAGGAATTGGTCACGGATGTATTAATTGATTGTTAAAATGCTTCGTCGTGAAATAATGTGTTTGTGCGGCAAATTTAATGAAGCGTAAAGCATACTTGGTGGTTTCCGCAATCGGCTAATGAGTTAGTCTAAGATAATTATATTTTATGTTCATCGTTGGTGTAGGTTAGAGTAGATTGAAAGTATAAATTATGCGACACATTATTGTTTGAAGATGAGATGTGCAAATAATCAGTTTGGTGTTTCACTCGTCTAGTCGATAGTTGTTATAAATATTTGCGCTAAAAATTGGTCATAAGAGTGCAGTGGGCATGTGGTGTTGGTTGGATGTGATAAGTAGATTAGAAGTGTGGGTTTGTCGAAGCACCGTGATGTCGAACGCGTATATCGGAGTGCATCGTAGGGGTAATTGCGTTAAGTTAATCGGTAGTGTCTCGAGTGCACGCCACAACATGGTTTTATGCGAGACAAGGTAGTATAAGGTGTGCTCGACACGAATGTTCGGTCGATATAAGTAGAAATTGTTTTGGCTTAAATAGTGAGGTGGTGACATGACAAAGTAGTCATCGCTTTCGCTGCGTTTATAAGTCGAGTCATGTCGATGCACATTATGTGTTCCTTAAATTGTGCTTCACATATAGTGTATGATTGTGTTTATGACTTGAATAGATGTCTTCGAGTGAACTAATAGGTTCCTAAGGAAATTAGGTGTAAGGTGTTTATAGTGACGCTTTATCCCGAAAGGTGTTAAGTCGGCGCATAAATAAGAGATACATGTATTTTGTGTAGTGTGGATTGATTTTGAGTGCATGGTCGCAAGAAACGAATTAGTGCGCATATAGGCGAGAAATGAGTGGGATGAAATGGTGACATGCCTTCGTAGTCATCATGTCGTCTGTTGGTGACCTAACTGAAGGTCGTAGAGAAAGGTCGATTACATGTGTGTTATTATTGTCACCTTGTGGTTCTGTATGAATTGCAAGGTGAAGTAGTAGGCTCTCTGTGTGATACTAGATGTCTAGGTAGACGTTCGTGAATTGTGGTGCTCGGACCGTCGAGATGAAGGTTAAGTCGGTCGATGCCGATTAAGTAGTTAAAATGATTAATGGAATAATCTTGGGGTTAAAACTAGAAACTAGTGTTCTCGCACCCGTTTGGGATGTTGTAACCCAATTGCGCATGGTTATGATCACGGGTAAAAATTAGAAGTGCTCATGTGGTGTCTAAGACTGAGCGCAACGGTGAACGCTACCGCGCCCCCTCCCCTTCCATGTCGGCTGTAGGGGGCACCCTATGGCCGCAGCGGTGCCCCCTACAGCGCCCCCTACGTGTCGGTCCCCTTCTCTCTCCCCCAGATCTAGCGTGTCACTGTTCATCACCCTAAACACTGTGCTGTGGGTCCACGAGTAATTGTTAGTAGATAAAAAATTAATAGTTGGTATAGAAAATGATATTTTATAGTGGTAGTGGGGTATAGGGGGAGTATTTAGGGGGAACCGCTGCGGGAGATGAAAAAATAGGGGGAAAAGTGATATAGGGGGAAAAATTTAGAGGTAACGGTTGCGGATAGCCTAAGCTAAAATGCGAACTAGTGGGTGAAAAGCGCTTCGATATACATATATGTCGGATTTGATGATTGTGGTGAATGCGTTGATTAGTTGGGTATGGTAGTTCTAGATCGCGAAATAACTTGTATACAAATTAGCAAGTCTACTTGTTAGTTCTTACTTGGTTAATTTAACTCTATCAATTGCCCAAGTGTTAGAATAATTCAAGTATCTATAACGCAACAATTCTTGAATGGTATATGAGCTGAAATTTACTAATTGTTGTTTTGGACTGCACACGCTGTTTTCGTTGTGCTGTATGTTTGATGAACTAAATTGTGTTTTCTGTAGATATGTGCTATAGAAAAGTGGTAGATAACTTTATTATCTTGCTGGTGTTAAAATTTGACAGCCATAGGTCTGACAGTTTGGGAGTTATGCTTTTTACAAATTCAGTAACTGAATCTGTCCAAATTCTGTACAGATTTCAGAAACTGTATTGTTTGTTCAATTTAATGTTACAATCTGTTCATGGTCATTATAAGAAAGTTGTAGGTGCTTTTCTTATCTTGCTTGTGTTAAAATTTCATAACCACAGGCCTAATAGTTTAAGAGTTATGAATTTTACAAACCGCTTGCTGTGTTCTGTCCTCTGTCAGAACAGATTTCGAAAACTGTAATGTTTGATTTGATTAAAACTGGAATCACTTCTTGGTGATTATAAAAGTTATGTAGTGCTTTTTCTAAGCTTTCCAAAAAGTCTTGGATCACTATTTTTGGTGATCTGAAGATTAAGTTATGGATGTTTAAAGTCTGAAGACTGAATCTGTCCAATTCTGGACAGCAAAGCCTTCTAGTGTATTTTCTCCTTAGTTAAATATTGAATCACCTTAAGATGTTTATAAATGATATGTAGAAAATTTTATTACCTTTCCATAAAGTCTAGGATCACCTTGTTTGGATGCCTGAATCTTCAATTATGGATTTTTAAAGTCACAGGTCTGAATCTGTCCAAATCTGGACAGCGCGGTTGTATTAGCACGTTTTAACCTTGTTAAGTGTTGAATCATGTTGAGGTAAAAGTACCAAAGTTGTAGTTCACTTTTAAATCTTTCCAGAAAGTCTTAGTTTGCTATTTTTGGATGAATATTTGGAGAGTTATGATTAAAACGAGTGACTGCTGTATTGCTGTCAAAAAATTCTGCTAGTGCGCTTTTGATTGTTTAGTTCACCCTTGTCGCTAAAAATGTTTGGTTTGCTCTTAAGTAATGTAGACTTGCCATGATTAAGCTAGAGATGATATGTGTGTCTTGTTTTATATGTTCCTTTCTCTAGTGATTGCGATATAGGAGTTCCGTAGTTATTGATGTCTTTGTCCTCTGTTAAACTTGTGTTTGGGATGCTTTTGTGTGATCATTAGAAGAACTAAGGAAAAGCCGTGACGAACTTATAGACTTAACTAATATAAGGTTAGGTAACTAATGGATAGTTAAGTGAACATGGTAAATGTTTGTGCTCGTGATATCGTGTTTGTGTTGGGTAATATAAGAAATATTTATCGTCTTTTAAGGATGTTAGTATTGAACGCCGATAACGTGTAGATAACTAATGCTAGCGTATGGTTGTTTATGATGTCTTACAATTTACTGTTAGTTCGCTACCCTGTATTTGAATGTCTTGTGATACATTTCATCATATTCATACATATGCATCTTGCATCTCATTTAGGACCGAGAGATGATGAGCGTGCACGTGATGTGGTGCCAACCACAAGATACCGTTGGTGGATGACCTGAAGAATGATGGACATGACCAGTGGATGCTCGCCAAGCGAGTATCCCCCAGCAAACACTATCTAAGTGTTAAATTAAAGGCAAGCCCCGGTTTTATGCATAACCGTTTATGTATACTATTTTACTACACTTAATGTTTGTAGGCTTGTACTGTGCACTTAAGTGTAGGAGTTGTCTGAAACCCTAGTTGCATGAACTCAGGATTCCTTTTGAGATGGATACTAGTATGCTAGGTCGAGTAGCTGCTTTATTAATTAGGATCTCGGTAGAAGTCGAGTGATTTTTCTAGCACTCGCGCGAGGTCAGGAATTGGTTGTATCCACTTTGATAACAGAATGATGATGGTCTGTGGACACAGATCCATGGGGACGCGTGGTCTACGAGATAAAATTTGGAATAAGGATTAACGTGCGGATACCTGTGTCAAGCGTTTGAATGTACTAAGCACATACCGAGAAATATGGTAAATCGGTAAGCCTAGTACCTGATTGAACCTGCCAGTGGACTTTACCCCTCACGCGACCTGAGACGTGGTCTCCCATTCCGGTTATGGTGGGTACAAGTGCGGTCACTGCACGACGGCAGACGGGGTCAGTGAGGCATTGTACGCCAAGGCGGTGAGCCCTGATCTGCTGCCAGGGAATCGACGGGGACGGTTGATGTGTGTGGGGACGGAGTGCCTCGCCATGTCGTGTGTTTAGGTTTACCTTGCAAGGATAAAACTCAATTCGAATCGTATGCTTCTCGCAGCTAATGAGACTGCTTGATCCATTGTACTGCATTGAGTAACAAGTGGAAATATGATGAGCTGATATAAGATGTTGATTGCTAATAATATTTGCTACTATGTATGAGTAGATAGTACACATTTAGCCTTAAGAGAGTCACACTTGAATTGACAAAGTTAAAACTTGACTTAGAAACTCAGCTAGTGCTTTTGGCAACCAAACCCCACGGCCAAACAGCTGCATGTCTAGAGGTAGAGGAGTAGACTCCTCACACCGGGTATGTCTAGCTGAGTATTAGTATACTCAGCCTTGCTTGTGGCATAATTTTTGCAGGTACTCCTTAGGATGATTGGTTGATGGTGTGACTTGGCCTCCATCCCTGCCACCGGGATAGACGGTCGAGTGGGTTATTGCTTCCGCAGGAGAGGACCAGGAGGAGTAGTGTGGCCAGGCTTCGCCATGTTACTCGGTTCTTCTCCGTTAGTTATTTCCGCTGCATTAAAATTTATGGTTATTATTTCTGAAACTCCGATAATGTAATCACTATTGATACTTATTAAATTTTTGGTATTATGCTTTATTGTCTTTCTCTGTGCCTCACCTTTGAGTGAGCTAGTGGTATTCGATCCTGGATAAGTGGCTTTATCGGACTAGATCCGAGGGACTGACGGGTTATTCCTGTTTAAGTGTGTTGCTGCCCTTAAGGGTGCGACTTGGGCACTTAAGCTGGAATAATTCGGGCGGTTCCGCCACATGTTGTGTTTGCAGGCGACCGTTGGAGTTTACCGTTGCGCTCGATAGTCGTTGCTCTGCTGGCACAGTGGACAGTCGGTGACCCACCGAATAGTCCGGTGAATTATAGCGGACCGGCTCTCTAGAAACCCGAAGGTGAAGAGTTCAGCCCATGCGGTCCCTGGTGCACCGGACATAGTTCGGTGGCAAACCAGACAGTCCGGTGCGCCAGACCAGGGTTCTCTTCGGTTTCATTTGCTCCTTTCTTTTGAACCCTAACTTTAATCTTTTTATTGGTTTGTGTTGAATCTCTAGCACCTGTAGAATATATAATCTAGAGCAAACTAGTTAGTCCAATTATTTGTGTTGGGCATTCAACCACCAAAATCATTTAGGAAAAGGTTTGACCCTATTTCCCTTTCAATAGCCCCAATCACTAGAGAGAAATTAGGGACATAATCTTGAAACCAATCTGCCCAGAGCTGGTTGAACTACCCCGAAGACCAGTTGAACCTCTTTTGACCAAAGCCAGATCCAGTTCAAGTTACCAGTTCAACTTGCCGAATCCCGGTTGAACCTTGGTACAATGCTGGTTGAACATGCCCCGAAGACCGGTTGAACCTCTTTTGACTAGAGTCGAATCTAGTTCAAGTGACCAGTTCAACTTACCTGACCCCGATTGAACCTGGGTACAAGGCCAGTTGAACCAAGGTTTTCTTCATTTTGACTTGGACTTTTTTGAGAGCTTCCCTATGACTTAGATAAACATTGTTAGCACATAATCAAATGAACCAAGTGTTGGAAACTCACCTCCTTCTCAACTTTTAACAGCTTTTTGCTTCACCTCAAAATGAGCCCCAAATGACACTTTCTCTACAAACATGGTTAGAGAGCAAAACTAAAGTGCCATATGCACAGTAGAAGGTGTATGCAACTTAGGTAAATGCTCAAACCTTGCGTACTTAACTTTCTTCATCGTTTTGCCCTTTTTGACCTGTTTGAGGTCGGGGTTGGACCCCAAAACTCCAAGTCTCCACGACATGACCATTATAGATATCTATGAGCTCCAAGCTTCCAACACCCTGCAATGGTCACATAGAACATATCCAAACATAGGAACAACCTAAACTAAAGGTAAGAGTGAACTTAGCTCTTTTTGGGTTGCTTCCAGGTTTTGGCTTTGACACCTCTCCTCCTTCTAGTGACCTTGTCCCACTTCTTGAGCTTGGTCTTGAGCCTTATGACTTACACCATGTAATCATAGGTATTACCTTATTAATTATAAGTCATGTCCTTAGGTAGTGATTCTTGATGCACCATAGCTCTTTTCAACTCGATCAACCTTGACTTTGCAAGCCTTTTTCTTCACCCTGACTTTAGGTGCCTCGGCCTGCTTGACCTTCTCCCATGCACTCAGTACCTCAAAGTTCTTCTTGCCTCCATCCTTGGTTTGACCAATTGTCTCCAAGCTATGTACATCAAGTTCCACTTAGTCAATGTCCATCATTCACTTAGCTTGTGATGTCCATTATCCATAGTCATCTCAGCCTTTGGACCATTACATTTGATCTAATATGTTAAACCATATAAGCTTTGCACTAAACACCTGTTCAACACTTAACACACATATTAGTCCTTTAATTGTGTTGTCATCCAAACCACCAAAACACACAAGGGAGCTTTCAATCTCCCCCTTTTTGGTGATTGATGACAACACAATTAAAGCTTACACAGGATTTAAAATTGAAGCACAATTTTGAATTCTAAGCTATAGAGTGTTCTCCCTAAATATGTGCTTACATGAAAATCTCAACTTTGACCTCAAATGCCAAATTGCACATAATTAGGCTAAGTGTGAAGCATTACTACATCTTAGCATCCGCGGGGGTGCACAATGTTAAGAATCAAACCGTAATGTGTATGGCACTTAAATGCACACAATCAGAGTTAAACACCACATAGATACCAATTAAACAGATATAACATCAGGATATTAGTCTATCACTATTCACCATAGAGATATCAATCAAAACACCATATAAACAATCAACACATGAATATCTATCAACAAGATAAACAATGAACACCATAGATACCAATTGATCTTCAAATCAATATTAGCTAAAGGCGATGCTACATTAAGATGATACCAAAAGATCAAGCATCGACATTAGCATAAATAACACAATTATTGCATTATCATCAAATAATCAAGAATAAGACCATGATAAACAATAAGCACATGTTAAGCATTATCAACACTACTAAAGCATTCTCCCCCTTAAGTTAAAAAGGAACTAAAGGAAACCCCACCTTAACCAAGGTGAGCTCATCCTCATCACAAGGTTGAGCTTTGAGCCCTTTAGCACACAAAACACCTTCACCCTTAAGTTAAGCTTTCCTCTTAGGTCGAGGTAATCTTTAATGCACAATTCTTCCCTTTTGACATCAAACACCAAAACCACATTACACACAAGAACATAGGATGACGTCAAGGGACAACAGGGTATGAAGTAGGAAAATGCAGCACACTAACATAACTCCTCCTTCCATCTTAAAAATATGCAATACAAGCACCAAAGGGGATCAAGGTACAAATACTCAAAATAAGTGACAATACCTCCTTTTGTACCTTTGTGTCATTTAGCAAGTGACAGTGCCCGTTTATTGTACTGGTGGGTCCCTTTTCATTCGTTGAAAGGTTCCCACTTGAAGATTCCATTTCCAGGGAGCTTCTCCGTAGTTGTGCATGTTCCTTTATCCTGATATTTCCTTGTTGTTAAGACACTAAACTTAGAACAAGTTATAGCATTGTGGCACATGATAAACTCCTATTCTAGTGATCACCAAAAGGTTCCAATTAGAAAGCACTACCAAGACTTCTAATTGAAAGACTCCAATTGAAAATGGATTACCAATTGAGATATCACTACTATAGAGGAATACCCATGAAAGATACCAATTGAAAGATTACTACATAGGTGAAACACTACTAGACACCTCACAATCTAGTCAATCAAAAAATAAAACCATGATATTAATTGAAAATCATCTAGAATCACCAAATATCAAAGAAAAACATCAAATCCCAATAAGCAAGAACAATCTTTAAATATGCAATAACTCATAACTTAGATACCAATTACACGAATCTGTAGAGGTACCCAAGTCCAGATTGCTCCACAGCTTGCTCAGCTTCCTTCTTCCACCTTGAGATAATATAAGATCACTAAAGAACCAGTTAGTCTCAAAATACACAAGTTATGTGTGCTCCCCCTAAAAATGTGCATCAAGTATTTGAATGACTTGCACCTTGCACATTCTAGCATTTACAGAACTAGAGGGGTGCACCACATAACTTGGTCTAGGCATAATAATATCAAATGTATCACAACAAGATACTAATTGAAAAACGTCAGAATTCTCCCTATGCCTAGTGGAATCATAGAAAACATGCCTCAAGATATAAAGCACACCAGATAATCATCAAAATCATATACCAATTGAAATTATGGATCACACAAGCAAGAACACCATCTAAGCATGCGATTTCAATTGTAGGCATATCATGAAAAAATTACTTAGGCTACTAATTGAAAGGATCACCAATTCAAGACACAACACAACTAAGCCATGATTACTAGCAATTGAAAGGCAATGCCACAATTATGATCGCAATCGATGGAACTTCAAGGTATTTAATGAGTTTGTACAGTTACATACTCCATACCTTTGCCTTTTATGTGAATACTATGAGATCCACTCTTCTAGGCAATATGAAATGAGAGCACCACCTATTGATACCAACTGAGGGCTTCTTTTTGCTTGTTCATGCAACTCCTCCCTTAATATCCATCTTAGGGCTGGTATGATTCAAACACTTATTCTTCTTCATATTTTAGACCACATAACATAGATAGCAATTCTAATTTTGATAAACAATCATATAACAAAGACCGTTTTATTTCTAAGAATCGGTCTAGAGCTCAAAATAAGAAAAGAGTGGTCAAGCAAGTATATATTAAAAGGGAAAAATGAACTTGGACAAAGAGAGGGCTTCCACTACATTTCGGTATCAATGTATCTTGTCCCAAGTTCGTACTTGTTGGGGGCTTGTTCTCAAATGCTAAGAGTTAAGAACAAGGCAACACAGAAAATGTTAAGTGTTAAAGTCCTTCGTCCTCCACAACATTATATCCCTTCAGGATATAAAGAATTTCGGACGAAGGTTACGAAGGACGTACCTTCGTGAGCATAATAACGAGGGACGAAGTATTCATATAAATCATGAGGTATAAAATAAACATTTAAATGTTATCATAGAATCATCTCCATTTTTATTATCATGAACGAATATAAATGACTTCAAATTATAAATGTACCTTCGGTCCTGAAGAAGGCAAAAATACAAGTGTGATGCGAAGGCAAATGACAGGTTCGCGTGAACAGTACAGGGGTACTGTTCATCTATTTATAGACACAGGACGCAGCCTGTGACGAATTACAATTATGCCCCTTACAAAAGTTTACAACATTGACTCAGACCTCTATGGATAAAAAGGTCATTCTATCTCTATGTCGGTTTGTAACGCCGAAGCTCCATAAAAAGGGACCTTCGGCCATCTCCTGGGGACAACTTCAGCCGAAGCCGCTTCTTCATGTAAGACCTTCGGCGCAACGAAGCATGGCCCCAACAGTAGCCCCTTTCGCGGCGCTAGATCGTTTTTCGTAACGAGCTTGATCCGTGAAAAAAAGCCTCTTAAGCTTCGGGAAGCCGAAGGTCCAAAAAACACCTTCCCTGAGCTCGTTGCCGAGAAACGATTCAATTTCCGAGCTCGTGTCGGACCCACCTTGCAGAGTTACTGTTTGATCTTTGCGGTCCACTGCGCAGCAAGTACAAGTGACTGCCCGCCTGGTGTAAAAATCCTGCCGCTTCGCCTTCTTACCTGCAGCACTATATAAACAGACGAGTAGGTGTGAAGTTACCACAGCATTCATTGCTATTTGCACTGTTTTGCTGCCAAAATTTTTAACTATAGCCGAAGTGTTGGGGGCCTTCGTCCTCCGAAGGTCCTCAAAAACATGATTTGACAATATTTTCCAAGTGGATTATGTGAACAGGTATCTTCGGACTCAGAATTATGAACATAAAGCACGGTCAGGACGAAGCCTGAACCAGACGAAGGACGTGCTGATTACCAAGCTCTACGAAGGTGCACAGCCGAAGCTGTGTGCAAGGAAGCTTCGTCGCGATAGCGGAAAGGGGAACCGACTTAAAGATGAAAAGACTACGTGGGCCTTGACAGATTTCCATAAGTCATTAACAAATGTAATGGACATGGATGTAATTTTACGTGGGCTGCGTCCCGCGTCTATAAATAGATGAACAGTACTCCCGTACTGTTCACGCTGACTTGGCATTGGCATTTGCGTCACGCTTGTACTTTTTACCTTCTCTCAAAACCGAAGGTACATTTGTAATTTGTAATCATTTCTATTTCTCTGTGTTAATAAAATAGAAATGATTCTATGATTTACATTTCATGTTTTGTATGAATCCTTCGTTATTACTTGTTATATTTACGAAGGTATGTCTCTTGTGACCTTCGACCGGAACTCGTTATTCCCGAAGGGGAATAATGTTTGGTAGGACGAAGGGCCTTAACATTTAACACTTTTTATGTTGCCTTGTTCTTAATCCGAAGCATTTGAGAACAAGTCCCCAACATTGGCGCCCACCTCCGGTGAACTCACTTCCACTTCGAGTTTTTTGAACACCTTCGGAAGCTGTAGACCTTCGCTATGGCACCGAAGAAAGCTTCAGCGGCTGGGGCTGCAGCACTGCAACCGCTGGACCACAACCAGGAGACCGTCTCTCTTCGGGAGGCCCGAAGCCAGAAGAGAAAGGCCGTCAGCCCGACGCTTCAGGAGGAAGAGCTAGACCAAGAAATCACGGATATGGAGATCCTACATCAACAGGTGCAAAGGAAGAAGGAGAAGATGGCCCGGCCAGCTGAGTTGCAACGGCAGATAGACGAAGCCTCTGAGGAAGTCCGCCATCTTACCCATGATGAGCAAAACAGAAGGCCTCAGCAGAAAGAACTTCATCAGGAGGGTTTCGTCAACGAAGATGACTGGTATGACAATTTCCATCAGGGAAATTTTGTTTTCGATGATGCTTCTCCTTTGTCCGCTGAGCTGCAGGCTACACCTTGGCCTCCATCCTATAAGCCACCTCAGCTTCCCATGTTCGACGGCCACTCAGACCCGAAGCAGTTCTTGATGAGCTACGAAGCAACAGTGTCTTCGTATGGGGGCAATGCTGCAGTCATGGCGAAGTCTTTCGTCATGGCCGTCAGGAATGTTGCTCAGACCTGGTACTCCTCCCTTCGACCAGGAACGATCACCTCATGGCAGAAGCTGAAGGATATGTTGTTAACCAGCTTTCAAGGATTTCAGACGAAGCCGGTCACTGCTCAAGCCTTGTTCCAGTGCACTCAGGACCATGAAGAATACCTTCAGGCGTATGTCAGAAGGTTCTTGCGTTTGAGGGCGCAGGCTCCAACGGTGCCCAATGAAATTGTCATCGAAGCCATGATCAAGGGGCTTCGTCCTGGACCTGCAGCTCAATACTTTGCTAGGAAGCCTCCTCAGACTTTGGAGAAGCTGCTCCAAAAGATGGACGAGTACATTCGTGCTGATAATGACTTTCGCCAAAGAAGGGAGGAGGCCTTCAGATTTTCTGAGATGACCAGGGGCTTCGGGGGAAGATTCTATCCGAGGCATGTCAGGTCCATTCACAACTCCACTCAAAATGATGACAAGGGAAGTCAGCAGAACAGGCCGCAGTGCTCCTCACAGGCTTCGGGGCAGCAGCAAACTTTCTTTCGGCCACCAGCTCCAAGAGGCAGAGGCGCCAGGGGCTTCGGCGGGAGATTTGGAGATCAACCAAGGAGGACATTTTGCTTATTCTGTGGTGAGAACAAGGGCCATACCACCAGGATGTGCCATGTTACCATCCAGAAACAAAAGGAGCTAGCAGAAGCTGCAGCGCAACAGGGACAGCCGAAGCAGGTCATGCATACTGCTTCGTACCATCAGCCTTACATCCCGGAGTACGTGGGCAACCACCCTGCAGTCTCCGTAGCTTCGGCAAGTCAACCTCAAGCTTCATGGCAACAGCCCCCGCCTCCACCTCCGCTGCAACAAGGCCAGCAGCCAGAAGGGAGCCAATATGTTCCGCACCAAAGGGACCTCAGAGAGCAATCTGAAGCCCGTACAGTCAACAGTACTGTGCCGGAGTCGAAGCACATTTATTGACAAAATATCCTACTTTGATAGCAGTCTTTTTCCGTTTAAGTTCTGTTTTCGGTGTAATAAAGAACATTTCAGTTTTCATATAATAGTTTCGTGGTTGGTTATCAGAAAAACCTATCTTCTCTACAGGCTTAAGTTGCTGAAGCTTAAAAATTTGCGGTAACAAGGAGGACCTTCGGATTATTAAAAATCCTTCGAAGCAACAAAAAGTCGCTCTAAGGAGCGCAGAGCAAGTTGCCGAAGTTACAAAAAGTCGTTCCAAAGGGAGCGCAGTGTAAGTTTTTTGCTCCAAAGACGTTCCTAAGGGAATGCAGAGCATACAGCGAAAAGTCAACGCTGATATCGCCTAAGTAAAAGGCGAAGAAGCTCCAAAGACGTTCCTAAGGGAATGCAGAGCTTATACCGCCTAAGTAAAAGGCGAAGAAGCTCCAAAGACGTTCCTAAGGGAATGCAGAGCTTACGAATATATTTTGTGTGTATCTTCGGAACAAATGTCATTTGCATAACATAACATCATCACATCATTTTGCATAACATAAGCATCATACATCATGTTGCATTTGGCAAAAGAAGGGGACACAGTATCAATCTTCGAAAGGACGCTTTGAGAAAGTGGAAAATTGTGTAAAGTCACGAGGGAATACAATGATAATCTTCGGATTACAGCTTCGGAGAATATTTTTACGAAGCATGGACGAGCTTCATCAGAGCAATATCGAAATTGTATAGCTTCGGAGAATGGTTTCATGAAGTATGAACGTGTTTCATCAGAATAATTTTTAACGGAGAATGTCTTCTTCACGAAGCATGAAAAGAAGGGAAGGTGTTTTTTCGCCGAAGGCTCAAAAACGGTATGTATGTAGAGTTTCATGCATCGTAAAGAATTGAATAATGAAAAGAAACTTGTATATTACATTCAAATGTACAAAATGTTACATAGATCACACTTTAAATGTTTTTTCTAAATAGCATCTAGTCTTCTCTTAATACTGCTTCGGTGGCTTCATTTAGAAGTTGATCAACAACTTTGTCCATGATAGCTTCGGCCATCTGTTTAATTTCGTCATCCCCTTTTGTGTGGGGGTCGGCAGTCGATCCAACAGCTTCTGAGGGAAGAGAACATTTCTTCATTACTATTACAAACCGTGAGCAAAGTTTGAAATAAAAATTACAACACAATAAGAACGACTAATTAATACCTAATTGTCTTTCGGGCTCTGTACTTTTTTCAGCAGCCTCTGCCACTTTCCTAGCATCATGGATGCCTTTTTCGCTTCTTTGAATTATTTCTTGCGCCATTTCTCGGCCGCCATTATCCCAGATATCAGTGAAGAATTTACCGCCAACCATGCTTGCTTCGGTTGAGGGATCTTTGATGTCTTCAGGGGACAGGGCAGCTTCGGACTGAGCTAAGGATTTTATATGATCACAACCTTTCTTCTCCAAAACAGCAGCAACTCCCCTGGCGCCTGAAAAAGCGCAGATATCACCGCGGCTGCTCAGGATTTCTTCGAAGGCTTCTGCTTCGTGACTAATCCAGTCCAGTGGACCTTCGGGATTGCCTCTTGAAAAGTCCTCTTCACTAGAAAAGGCGCCAACGCTGGCGAAGCTGGATTTTATCTTTTTCACGCATTCTACAGATTTAACATAACATTTTCTCTGAGATGCACGAAGCTCTTTAACACTTAACTCTAATTTATTGACCATATGATCACTAAGTTCTCGTTTCGTTTCCTCAAGCACACGTTCTTCTTTGGCTCTAGCTAGCTGTTTCTGAAGATCTTTAATTTCACGCTTTTGGGCTTCGGCCTGGGCTTTTGAAGCAGCTTCGTCCTTCTTTACTTTATCTACCAGTGTAAGCAGAATTTTATCCTTTTCCAGAGCTTCGTTTCTCAGTTTGATAACTTCGGAGCGTAAATTGTTAAACGCAATGTCATAGCTTTCATCTTCGGCGCTTTTTTGGGCTCTTAATGCGTTGCTCAGAATCAAGCCCTATATGAAAAAGAATCCATATAAGAATAAAGGAATGAATTATGCATTAAAAAGTTTTTTCAAACGCTTAATTTCTATACCTTTAGGCTATTATATGCAAGACTGTCTGCGAGATCCTCTTTCGTCATGGCGCATAATCCAGCTTCGAGTTTCGGGAACCCCATGCTTCTAGCCATTTCCCGGCATACGGATAATTCCTTATTGTCTGGGAGACAGTACAGGAAATCATCTTCGTTTGTCCCATTGAATACTACTGCCCCCTTCAGATACTTCAACTCTCTAGCATAGTGATTCGCTTCATAGATTTCTTCTTCAGACAGTTTCTTCCCCGAAGCATGTCGCACGATGTAATCGCGTATGCTAGACGAAGCTTCGGGGGCGGCAGTATCAATTTCTTTAACCAAGACTGGTTCTGATATTTTCTCGGATTGTTCCTTGGTGGGCTCTGAAGGCCCAACTTCAGCTTCAGCTTGTTGTTTCGAAGCTTCAGTAGATGCTTCAGCAAGTTCAACAGACTCCTTTGTGGTTGTGCTTGAAGACTTAATCGTCTCCAAGACATCCAATACGTTCACCATTCTTTTTCTTCTTGGAGTCATCGATGGGCCCTTTTGATTTTTTGTTGTATCGACATTTGCTGAAGGACTTAAAATTTCTGATGTTTTTGGCCCTTCAGTCTTCGGTTTTTCTACTGCTGAAGGCGCTTCAATTTTCTCTACTATCTTCGGCGCTGGAGCTGGTTCTGTAGCTTCAGAGGCCAAAGAAACTTCACCAATGAATTCTGGCACTGTGGCCGGCTCAATAAAGCGTGTCCGATGGGTGAGCACCTTCATCTTTTTTCTTTGAGGCGCTGGCTCATTAGGGGCACTCGTGGTAGCTTCTGTCGCAGGAGAAGTATTTTTCCTTTTGCGACCCAATACCGGATAGTGATAGTCAGGGTACATAAACCCGACTGCGTCAAACACACGGTTGAGCCTTTTCTTCTTTCGGCCTCCGAAGGCTGCTGATAGCGCAGTATTTTCGGCCTTCGAATATGCCCCAAGTAGTTCATCACTTAATGTTTCAATGCTTTTCAGCCAGTCATCATCAGGTTCAACAAATTTATCTGCATATTTGAATGTGTATTTCAGTCTGACCAGTCCGCCTTCGTCGGACTCTTTAATGGTCTCCTTCGGCATTTCCCACTTTTCTGCAAGTGGCCATACCCTGAAGGCAATGTGCTCTTGGACCAAGTCCCTTGTCCCAATGAAAGAGCAGACTATGCCGAAGGCTCTTTGGCATTCCTCGGCTGCTTCGTCCATTTCAACCTTCGGCCTTCGAAGTCCGAAGCGTTGCCAGATGGGGCGCATAATGATACTCTTGACATTTTCTTGCGCTGTTAAGTCATTTTTTACATAGAACCATTCAGTCATCCAGGCTCCGGGTCATCTCTTCCGAAAGGTTGGCACAGGGCGGCTTGACCCGGAGCGGGCACCGAAGCTGTAACACCCAAAATTATTGTGATATTGTTCTTTTCCCCACGGCTTCGTCTCATATAACAGTTCATGAATGTTGCAAAAACTTTTAGCATTTGGTTCTAAACCTTGGCTTCTTGCAGCCCAGACAAACATCCCCATTCTTATGATAGCCTTAGGAGTAAGCTGATGAAGGTAGACTTGAAATGTTTTCAGTACCTCAATAACAAAGTTGCTCAGGGGGAATCGAAGCCCAGCCTTGAGAAAGCTTCGGAAGATTACAACTTCATCTTCTTCGGGGGTGGGAGAAGTCTTTTCTCCAGCGTCAGCCCTCACAATAGATATATCTCGAAAATACCGCCCCCTCATATTATCAATATGACTCTGCTTGATAGTGGTCTTCCCGAAAACCGTGTGACTTGGCCGCCATGGTCGATCTTCGGCCTCTTCTCCACCACTTTCTACATCATAGCTGTCGCTGTCATCAGTATCTTCGGACAAACCTTCGAGAATCTCTTTGGTGATTTTCTCTGTATTGGTCTCCGCCATCGCAATCAGGAACCCCAGATTCTTCTCTTCCTCGAGACTCAGCTTCGTATCAGCAGGAATCTTCTTACCTTCAGACATCTTCGGAAACGCTAAAAAACTGCTCTCGAGGCCGAAGCTTCAAAATCAAAAAGACCAGCAAATCTTAAAGCACAAGAGCTAAAAATTTAGTGGACCGAAGCAGATGGCAAGTGTGCGTACCAAATGAGTCCGCGATGTGATCTTATTTATACGCCCAGGGCGTTGAAAATTGAAAGACCCCGCTTGTCAGTGAATGTTGCTATTCTAGCAAAGGGAAGGTGTTTTTTCGGACCTTCGGCTCAAGGCCTTCATCCAAATCGCAATCTGAATTTAATATTAACAAATTAATATTGCGAGGGGCTACTGTTGGGGGCCTTCGTCCTCCGAAGGTCCTCAAAAACATGATTTGACAATATTTTCCAAGTGGATTATGTGAACAGGTATCTTCGGACTCAGAATTATGAACATAAAGCACGGTCAGGACGAAGCCTGAACCAGACGAAGGACGAGCTGATTACCAAGCTCTACGAAGGTGCACAGCCGAAGCTGTGTGCAAGGAAGCTTCGTCGCGATAGCGGAAAGGGGAACCGACTTAAAGATGAAAAGACTACGTGGGCCTTGACAGATTTCCATAAATCATTAACAAATGTAATGGACATGGATGTAATTTTACGTGGGCTGCGTCCCGCGTCTATAAATAGATGAACAGTACTCTCGTACTGTTCACGCTGACTTGGCATTGGCATTTGCGTCACGCTTGTACTTTTTACCTTCTCTCAAAACCGAAGGTACATTTGTAATTTGTAATCATTTCTATTTCTCTGTGTTAATAAAATAGAAATGATTCTATGATTTACATTTCATGTTTTGTATGAATCCTTCGTTATTACTTGTTATATTTACGAAGGTATGTCTCTTGTGACCTTCGTTCGGAACTCGTTATTCCCGAAGGGGAATAATGTTTGGTAGGACGAAGGGCCTTAACATTTAACACTTTTTATGTTGCCTTGTTCTTAATCCGAAGCATTTGAGAACAAGTCCCCAACACGAAGCTTGATTCTCAGAATCGAACGAAGGTCCATCTCGAAGTCTGCTTCGTGAGAAAGAAAAGCTTCGGGAGAAAAGGAAAAAGAAAAAAGTGTTTAGCTTCCCCAAACTTAGAATCAAATGGCCAGAGTGCGATCTACTGCCAGAGTTGAACGTAAAGGAGACGAAGCCGAAGGTTCGGAGACTGTGCCCATCTCCGAAGCAATGCAGCGCTCCGGACTGGTGACTGCGGAAGAAATGCCCGCTGCTGAAGCGGACCCGACAACTGCCGAAGGAGAAGAGGAGAACATTGAAGAAACTGATCCTGAAGATGACTATCGTATTGCCATGCCCAGCAAGCCCAGCCACCTAGATTTCGGAAAGTCGACTGTTTCAAAGGCTGATCTCGCCAAGATGGTGAAGGCAGGTTATTTCAGTGAAAATCAGAAGAAGCTACTTCGCTTCGGGGGAGAAGAAACTACCCCGAAGCCAGAGAAGGACGAGATTGTCATTTTCAAAAGCTTTTTAAAGGCTGGGCTGAGATTCCCTCTTCATGGAATTATTGGAGATGTATTGAAAAAATTTGGTATTTACTTTCATCAATTGACTCCTAACGCTATCGTTAGGCTTAATGTTTATATCTGGGCCCTCCGAAGCCAAGCAGTGGAGCCATTTGCCGACAGTTTCTGTCGAGTTCATGAGTTACATTATCAAACGAAGGCCAGAAAAGATGGATTACATGATAACTTCGGTTGCTACAATTTTGCCTACCGGAAAACAACAAAGTGCCCTGTTATTAGCTACCGAAGCAAATGGCCAGCAGGCTGGAAGTCTGAGTGGTTTTATGTGAAGGTTGACGAAGATGAAGAGAAATTGGTACGAAGCCCACTTGAGTTGATCTTCGGAGAAACAAGGCCACGGTGCCACATGAAATTGGAGGGTCCCACCTAGGCTGCACTAGGTGAGTTTGAAATTATTTCAGAGCATATCGGTACCAGGGATCTGGTTCAAGAATTCTTGGCGTTCAGAGTCTTCCCTACTCTGAAAGAATGGGAAATGCCAAAGCTAGAGGGGGAGAAGAAGGAGGGGGAACTTGTCCAGCTTCCTTATCACTTCAAATTCAAGAAATACTTTAAAAAGCCCTGCCAAGAGTGGCTGGACACAGTTGAGGTGATGTGCAATGAAATTCTTGGGAATTATTCCAAAAAAGAAGATCAACTGATGACCGCGGCCTTCGGCACCCGTCCGAAGCGAAGGCTGAACCGAGTGCTTGATGCCCTGGGCTTCGAGTACCCTGACTATGAACGGCTGAACAAGGGTGCTGAGGGCCAAAAGAGGAAAAGAGTGGCCGAAAATTTGAACAAGGATGAAGAAAAACCAGCAAAAGAGAAGAAAATTCCCAAGAAGAGAAAAATATCAACTCCAAAGCGAAAATTATCCGATGAAGAGGGGACCCCCGCTCCACCTTCTACCAACGACGTGGAGGAAATTCTAAAGGTAATGACTGAACCCATGCCCACGAAGCTAAGTCCATTAGGGCCTCAACTGACGAAGCTTTTTCGAAAGGTGGAGGAGCCAGAAAAAACGAAGATAACCAAAGCAAAAAGGCAAAGAATTATTGCAGTAACCGAAGTTATTGACAAGACGCCACCGAGGGCGTCAATTCAGAAAACGCCAGCTGTTGAGGGCACAGCAAATGTCGAAGTTGCACCTTCGGAGGTCGCGGCTACCGAAGCCGCTACAGCCGAAGATGTGAACTTAGAAACTACCATTGAAGACATCAACAAGATTTTGACAGACATGGCTGCAGAAGAAGCTGCCACCGCTGCTGAAGAAACCATGGCTACAGTGCCTGGGAAAGGGAAAGAAATAGTCGAAGACACTTCGGACGACGAAGCCTACACATTTCAAAATTTAATTGGGCAAAAACTGTCGAAGGCCGAAATAGAAGAGCTTAAGGAATATGCCAAATCTTGCGGATACAAGCCAGGAGCTCTTCTATTTGGAGGCATTGATGATGAAAAACTGGGCTGCATCCGGGATCCAACTGGAGCTAAGGTCATCGGTACTCTATCAAAGAGTATCGGTTTTCCGAAGCTAGAAACAGACATCAGCCGCTACCGACGACAACATATCGTCGGCAGCTTATTTTATTCCAATTTCAAGGTAAACAACTTTTCTCTGACTTCTATTGTTTTTAATAATGGAAATATTCCTAACAAAGGTTGTTTATTTGCAGAGCATGCTTCTAAGCAAAGCTTTGAGGATGCAGCAAGATCTAGAGGATAAAAAACACGAAGCTATAATCGAAAATCTAGAGAGCAAGATAAAAGAGCAAACAGCTATCCTTGAAAAGAAAGACTTTGAACTCCAATCGACTGAAGGCTTGCTGGCAGAGACCGAAGCTAAAGTATCAGAATTGAATTCGAAGCTTATCTGGCAATCAAAACAATTTGAACAAGAGAAGCTAGAGCTTAATTCAAAACTTGAAGCCGAAGTCCAAACCAACTCAGATTTGAAGACATCATTAACAAGCCTTCAGGATAAATGTTTGAAATTTAGTACCAGCTGCATTCAACAATTGAAGAAGATCTTTTACTCAGTTGGAGCCAGCAGTGGAAAGTTCACCCCTGCTGCTGAAAATTTGCCAAGAGCCTTTGATCATATTGAAGCTGAAATTGAAGAACTTGACGAAGTTATAGCCGGGCACGGTGACTTCTGTGCCTGGGTAGCTTCTCGAGGCACCGCTGCAGCGTTCCTGAAAGCCGGCTGTGAGCATGGAAAAGTCGTCAACAGGCCGAACTTCACTCTCTCTCCATCCATTCTAGATGATATTCCTGACCTCGCCCGAAGCATCTCAAATAGATTTATAAAAATGATATGGACAAAAGGCGGGCGAGAGAAAGCTGGAGACGAAGCTCGAAGTCATCTTGAACCAGTAAGAAATCATACTTTGTACTTACCTTCTCCTTCACACTTGATTTTTACTCACGATACCTTGATTCATGTAGGATGACGAAGCTGAAGATGATACTGTTGGGGCTATGCTTCGTTGCGCCGAAGGTCTTACGCGAGGAAGCAGCTTCGGCTGAAATTGTCCCCAGGAGATGGCCGAAGGTTCCTTTTTATGGAGCTTCGGCGTTATAAACCGACATAGAGATAGAATGACCTTTTTATCCATAGAGGTCTGAGTTAATGTTGTAAACTTTTGTAAGGGGCATAATTGTAATTCGTCACAGGCTGCGTCCTGTGTCTATAAATAGATGAATAGTACCCCTGTACTGTTCACGCGAACCTGTCATTTGCCTTCGCATCACACTTGTATTTTTTGCCTTCTTCAGGACCAAAGGTACATTTATAATTTGAAGTCATTTATATTTGTTCATGATAATAAAAATGGAGATGATTCTATGATAACATTTAAATGTTTATTTCATATCTCATGATTTATATGAATACTTCGTACCTCGTTATTATGCTTACGAAGGTACGTCCTTCGCAACCTTCGTCCGAAATGCTCTATATCCCGAAGGGATATGATGTTGTGGAGGACGAAGGACTTTAACACTTAACATTTTCTGTGTTGCCTTGTTCTTAATTCTCAGCATTTGAGAACAAGTTCCCAACATTGGCGCCCACCTCCGGTGAACTCACTTCCACTTTTCTGAGCTGATGGCTTCGTTCAACAATCAAGCTGGAGCTGCTTCGGCTTCGAAGCTGGTGCTCCCGATAACAGGCGGTTCTTGCTCAGAGCCGGCTAACAAGAAGCAGAAGAAGGAGGCTCAGAGAAGGGTGCAGCATGTTGGAGTGCAGGGACCCTTCATCAAGTCAAAATGGTCCCACATTCCAATTACTTTCTCTCAGGAAGACCTTCAGCTTAAGGATTATCCTCACAATGATGCCATGGTTATCTCCTGCGTGATCAAAGGATTTCTGGTCCACAATGTTCTAGTTGATACAGGCAGTGCAGCTGACATTATATTTGCTAAGGCCTTCAGACAAATGCAAGAGCCCGAAGACAAGATTCATGATGCCACGCACCCTCTTTGTGGCTTCGGAGGGCGGCAGATCGTAGCACTTGGGAAGATTACCATGCCGGTAACCTTCGGATTTGTTAACAACACAAGAACTGAGCAAATTGTGTTTGATATTGTTGACATGGAGTATCCTTACAATGCTATCATTGGCCGCGGCACTCTTAATGCCTTCGAAGCAATTCTCCACCCAGCTTATCTCTGCATGAAGATACCTTCGGACCAAGGGCCTATTGCTATTCATGGAAGCCAGGAAGCTGCTAGAAGGGCCGAAGGAAGCTGGACTGACTCCGAAGCAATCCATAACATAGATGGAGCTGAAGCTTGTGAGCAGTACAAATTCAGGAGGGAGAAGGCAGCTTCAGCAGATCAGCCGAAGCCCATGTTATTGTGTGAGGACATAGCAGAGCAGAAGGTGCTGTTGGGTTCGCAATTATCTGAAGACCAGGAGAAAACCTTGATAAGGTTTTTATTCAACAACAAAGATGTTTTTGCATGGTCAGCTAATGATCTCTGTGGAGTAAATCGGGATGTTATTGAACATTCGCTCAATATTGACCCATCCTTCAGACCCCGAAAGCAAAGGCTTCGGAAGATGTCGGATGACAAGGCCGAAGGGGCTCGCAATGAAGTAAAAAGACTCCTCAGTGCGGGAGTTATCAGAGAAGTAAAGTATCCAGAGTGGCTAGCTAACACTGTTATGGTGAAGAAGGCCAATGGCAAGTGGAGAATGTGTATCGATTTCACAGATCTCAACAAGGCTTGTCCGAAGGATGAATTCCCCCTGCCAAGGATAGACTCTTTAGTCGATGCAGCTGCTTCTTCAGAGCTCATGAGTCTCCTGGACTGCTACTCAGGCTATCATCAGATCTGGATGAAGAAGGAAGATGAGCCGAAGACTAGCTTCATAACTCCAAGTGGCACATATTGCTATCTTCGGATGCCTGAGGGGCTCAAAAATGCTGGAGGAAGTTTCAGCAGAATGACTGCGAAGGTCCTCCAGTCTCAGATTGGCAGAAATGTGTTGACTTATGTCGACGACATTATTGTAAAAAGCACGAAGCAGGAAAATCATATTGCTGATTTGCAGGAGACCTTCGCCAGTTTCAGGCAAGCTGGTCTGAAGCTAAATCCAGAAAAATGTGTCTTCGGGGTAAAGAAGGGGAAATTTCTTGGATGTTTGGTTTCAACGAAGGGAATCGAAGCTAATCCAAATAAAATCGAAGCTATACTTCGAATGGAGCCACCAACCACAAGAAAGGGGGCCCAAAGATTGACAGGAAGGCTGGCATCTCTTAACAGATTTATATCCAGATCAGCAGAAAGAAATTTACCCTTCTTCGAGGTGCTGAAGTCAGCTGAAGTCTTTCAATGGGGCCCAAGTCAGCAAAAAGCCTTCGAAGAGCTGAAGCAGTACTTGATAGATCTAACAACATTAACTCCACCAACGCCAGGGGCTCCTTTGTTGTTATATGTAGCAGCTTCGTACTCGGCAGTAAGTGCAGCACTTGTCCAGGAGAAGCTTGATGGACAAGTAAAGAAGCAAGTTCCAATATATTTTGTATCTGAAGTCCTTAGTGTATCAAAGAAAAATTATACAGAGCTGGAGAAGGTATTGTATGCCGTTTTAATGGCATCCAGGAAGCTTCGGCATTATTTTCAGGCATACAATATCATTGTTCCTTCTTCGCAGCCGTTGAAGGATATAATGAGAAATAGAGAAGCTACTGGACGGATTGGGAAATGGGCTGCAGAGCTCAATGAATTTTACATTGATTATGTGCATAGATCCTCGATCCAGTCTCAAGCATTGGCAGATTTCATTGCCGACTGGACGCCAGGAGCTCAGGATGAAGAAGCAAATAAAGATGCCGAAGTATGGACAGTGTTTTGTGATGGCTCTTGGGGAACCTTCGGAGCAGGTGCAGCTGCTGTGTTGGTCTCACCATCCAAGGTTAAAACTTGTTATGCAGCAAGACTTGATTTCAGCTGTACAAATAATATTACTGAGTACGAAGCCCTGCTTCTGGGTCTTCGGAAATTAAAGGCAATGGGAATCAGAAGGGCGATTCTTAAAACTGATTCCCAGGTTGTTTCGGGTCATATTGACAAAAGTTGCAAGGCTAAAGATCCGAAGCTTGAAAAATATCTAGACACGGTCCGAAGGATCAAAGCTTCCTTCGAAGGATTTTCTGTCAAGAATATCCCTCGGGGACAGAACGAGCATGCTGATTTGCTAGCCAAGTCTGCAGCACAGGGGCTGCCGTTACCTTCGGATGTGTTCTTCGAAACAATAAAGGCACCTTCAGTGGAGCTTCTCGAAAGAGCAGTCTTGAACATATCTCCTGTTTACAGCGAAGACTGGAGAACTGAAATCATCTCTTACCTTCAGGGTAATTTCCTATCAGATGACGAAGCTTATAATAAAAGGATAGAAGCAAGAGCTCGTCCGTATGTCATGATAGAAGGGGAGTTATACAAGCATGGAGTTTGCGCTCCGCTGCTCAAGTGCTTATCTAGAACCGAAGGTATAGAGTTGATGAAAGAAATACATGCAGGCCTGTGTGGATCCCACATTGGATCTAGGCCATTACTTGGAAAAGTCTTTCGCCAAGGGTTTTATTGGCCGAAGGCGGCTTCGGATGCAGCGGAGTTAGTTCAAAAGTGCGAAGGTTGTCAGAAATGTGCAAGAGATCAAAAGCAACCTTCGTCTTTGACACAGCTGATACAACCCATCTGGCCATTGCAAAGGTGGGGCCTTGACTTGTTGGGTCCATTACCACTGGCTCAAGGGAATCTAAAATATGTCATAGTGGCTGTGGAGTATTTTTTCAAGTGGATTGAGGCGAAGCCATTAGCCACAATAACTTCGGCCACTGTCCAAAAGTTTTTCTGGCAGAATATTGTCTGTCGCTTCGGGGTACCGAAGGCTATCACTGTAGATAATGGAACGCAGTTCGACTCCGAAGCTTTCAGAAATTTCTGTGATCAAATTGGAACGAAGATCCATTTTGCATCAGTCAGGCATCCGGAGTCGAATGGGCTTGTTGAAAGGGCCAACGGCATTATAATGACAGGAATAATGAAGTTAATCTTCAATCAACCCAGGGGAAAGTGGCCAGATCAGTTAATCAAAGTGGTATGGAGCCACAATACAACAACATCAAGGTCTACAGGCTTTACCCCATTCAAATTATTATTTGGTGACGAAGCAATAACTCCGGAAGAAGCTAAAGCTGGTTCAATAAGAGTAGTAGCTTCGGCAGAATCAAGTCCCGAAGATGCTTGTCTTGTGGAAAAAGATGCTTTAGAAGGGATCAGGCTTCAAGCCGTGGAAAATATTAATAAATATCAAGCTGAAACAGTCAAGTGGCGAGATAGAAAGGTCCGGCTAAAAAATATTGAGCCGGGACATTTGGTGCTTCGGAGAGTAGCCAACCCAGATACAGTAGGCAAGTTACAGTTGAAATGGGAAGGACCTTTCTTGGTGGTATCTTCGTCAAGGCCTGGTTCGTACAGATTGAAGGACATGGACGGCAACGAAATTCCAAGATCTTGGAATGCCGATGAGCTTCGGCGATATTATGTATAACTTGATGTAACTTTTTATGTTTTTTATTTTTCTTTTTCATGGCACCCTTTTCCTTTCTAAAGGGGGAGAAAGGTTTTTAATGGGGCCATCATATGTAATTTCCTTTTTAGTTTTATAAGAGCAAAATCCCCAAAAAATGTAAATGTAAAAACTGAGAACGCACCATCGAGTGCCGAAACTGAAAAGGTGAAGAAGCTCCAAAGACGTCCCTAAGGGGATGCAGAGCTCACAGCGAAAAGTCAACGCTGATTCCGCCGAAAGTAAAAGGCGAAGAAGCTCCAAAGACGTTCCTAAGGGAATGCAGAGCTTATACCGCCTAAGTAAAAGGCGAAGAAACTCCAAAGACGTTCCTAAGGGAATGCAGAGTTTATATCGTCTAAGTAAAAGGCGAAGAAGCTCCAAAGTCGTTCCTAAGGGAATGCAGAGCTGATGTGTGGTTGTTTCTAAGGAAATAATGGCTGAGAGTGTGGCTTCGGACATATGCTTTGGACATTCATTCGCACATTACATCAAAGCATTTGCATTCATAAGCATTCATTCATAGCATTTGTGTTCCTAAGTGGTCTTTTATGTTTCGTTATGTACAAAAAAGAAAAGCTTCAGCAAAAGGAAGAAGTGGTCTTTTATGTTTCGTTATGTACAAAAAAGAAAAGCTTCGGCAAAAGGAAGAAGTGGTCTTTTATGTTTCGTTATGTACAAAAAAGAAAAGCTTCGGCAAAAGGAAGAAGTGGCCTTTTATGTTTCGTTATGTACAAAAAAGAAAAGCTTCAGCAAAAGGAAGAAGTGGTCTTTTATGCTTCGTTGTGTACGAAAAGAAGGGAAGGTGTTTTTTCGCCTTCGGCTCAAAATACAGATTTCGTCCACATCAAAGCACCTCAATAAAAGGGTAAGAATATATTACAAGGTATGTACAAAGTTCCTTGAGAACAGTTTAATTGTATTTACAAAAAGTTGTTACAAATTCTCCTGAGTTTTTCCTAGCCTACTAATCTTCGTCAGGCTTCTGCTTCGGCGGCATATTCTTTAAGTATCACCTTCAGCTTCGTCATCCTACATGAATCAAGGAATCGCGAGTAAAAATCAAGTGTGAAGGAGAAGGTAAGTACGAAGTATGATTTCTTACTGGTTCAAGATGACTCCGAGCTTCGTCTCCAGCTTTCTCTCGCCCGCCTTTTGTCCATATCATTTTTATAAATCTATTGGAGATGCTTCGGGCAAGGTCAGGAATATCATCTAGAATGGATGGAGACAGGGTGAAGTTGGGCCTGTTGACGATTTTTCCATGCTCGCAGCCGGCCTTCAGGAATGCTGCAGCGGTACCCCGAGAAGCTACCCAGGCACAGAAGTCACCGTGCCCGGCTATAACTTCGTCAAGTTCTTCAATTTCAGCTTCAATATGATCGAAGGCTTTTGGTAAATTTTCATCCGAAGGGGTAAACTTCCCGCTGCTGGCTCCAACTGAGTAAAAGATCTTCTTTAATTGTTGGATACAATTGTTGCTAAATTTCAAGCATTTGTCTTGAAGGCTTGCTAATGATTTCTTCAAGTCTGAGTTGGTTTGGACTTCGGCTTCAAGTTTCGAATCAAGTTCTAGCTTCTCTTGTTCAAATTGTTTTGATTGGCAGAGAAGTTTCGAATTCAATTCTGCTACTTTGGCTTCAGTCTCTGCCAGCAAGCCTTCGGTTGACTGAAGTTCGAAGTCTTTCTTTTCAATAATAGCTGATTGTTCTTTTATCTTGCTCTCTAAATTTTCAATTATAGCTTCGTGCTTCTTATCTTCTACATCTTGCTGCATCCTCAAAGCTTTGCTTAGGAGCATGCTCTGCAAATAAACAACCTTCGTTAAAAAATATTGCCATTATTAAAAAACAATAGAATTCAGAGAAAAGTTGTTTACCTTGAAATTGGAATAAAATAAGCTTCCGACGATATGTTGTCGTCGGTAGCGGCTGATGTCTGTTTCTAGCTTCGGAAAATCGATACTCTTTGATAGAGTACCGATGACCTTAGCCCCAGTTGGATCCCGGATGCAGCCCAGTTTTTCATCATCAATGCCTCCAAATAGAAGAGCTCCTGGCTTGTATCCGCAAGATTTGGCGTATTCCTTAAGCTCTTCTATTTCGGCCTTCGACAGTTTTTGCCCAATTAAATGTTGAAATGAGTAGGCTTCGTCGTCCGAAGTGTCTTCGGCTATTTCTTTCCCTTTTCCTGGCACTGTGGCCATGGTTTCTTCAGCAGCGGTGGCAGCTTCTTCTGCAGCCATGTCTGTCAAAATTTTGTTGATGTCTTCAATAGTAGTTTCTAAGTTCACATCTTCGGTTGTAGCGGCTTCGGTAGCCGCGACCTCCGAAGGTGCAACTTCGACATTGGCTATGCCCTCAACAGCTGGCGATTTCTGAATTGTCGCCCTCGGTGGCGTCTTGTCAATAACTTCCGTTACGGCAATAATTCTTTGCCTTTTTGCTTTGGGTACCTTCGTTTTTTCCGGCTCCTCCACCTTTCGAAAAAGCTTTGTCAGTTGAGGCCTTAATGGACTTAGCTTCGTGGGCATGGGTTCAGTCATTACCTTTAGAATTTCCTCCACGTCGCTGGTAGAAGGTGGTGTGGGGGTCCCCTCTTCGTCGGATAGTTTTCGCTTTGGAGTTGATATTTTTCTTTTCTTGGGAATTTTCTTCTCTTTTGGTGGTTTTTCTTCATCCTTGCTTAAAGCTTCGGCCACTCTTTTCCTTTTCTGGCCCTCAGCACCCTTGTTCAGCTGTTCATAGTCAGGATACTCGAAGCCCAGGGCATCAAGCACACGGTTCAGCCTTCGCTTCGGACGGGTGCCGAAGGCCGCGGTCATCAGTTGATCTTCTTTTTTGGAATAGTTCCCAAGAATTTCGTTGCACATCACCTCAACTGTGTCCAGCCACTCTTGGCATGGTTTTTTAAAGTATTTCTTGAATTTGAAGTGATAAGGCAGCCGGACGAGTTCCCCCTTCTTCTTCTCCCCTTCCAGCTTGGGCATTTCCCATTCCTTCAGAGTAGGGAAGACTCTGAACGCCAAGAATTCTTGAACCAGATCCCTGGTACCAATATGCTCTGAAATAATTTCAAACTCACCCAGCGCAGCCCAGGTGGGACCCTCCAATGTCATTTGGCACCGTGGCCTTGTCTCTCCGAAGATTAAATCAAGTGGACTTTGTACCAATTTCTCTTCATCTTCGTCAACCTTCACATAAAACCATTCAGATTTCCAGCCTGCTGGCCATTTGCTTCGGTAGCTGATAACAGGACACTTTGTTGTTTTCCGGTAGGCAAAATTGTAGCAGCCGAAGTTATCATGTAGTCCATCTTTTCTGGCCTTTGTTTGATAATGTAACTCATGAACTCGACAGAAACTGTTGGCAAATGGCTCCACTGCTTGGCTTCGGAGGGCCCAGATATAAACATTAAGCCTAACGATAGCGTTAGGAGTCAATTGATGAAAGTAAATACCAAATTTTTTCAATACATCTCCAATAATTCCATGCAGAGGGAATCTTAGCCCAGCCTTTAAAAAGCTCTTGAAAATAACAATCTCGTCCTTCTCTGGCTTCGGGGTAGTTTCTTCTCCCCCGAAGCGAAGTAGCTTCTTCTGATTTTCGCTGAAATAACCTGCCTTCACCATCTTGGCGAGATCAGCCTTTGAAACAGTCGACTTTCCGAAGTCTAGGTGGCTGGGCTTGCTGGGCATGGCAATGCGGTAGTCATCTTCGGAGTCAGTTTCTTCAATGTTCTCTTCTCCTTCGGCAGTTGTCGGGTTTGCTTCGGCAGCGGGCATTTCTTCCGCAATCACCAGTCCGGAACGCTGCATTGCTTCGGAGATGGGCACAGTATTCGAACCTTCGGCTTCGTCTCCTTCACGTTCAACTCTGGCAGTAGATCGCACTCTGGCCATTTGATTCCGAGTTTGGGGAAGTTAAAACACTTTTTTCTTTTTTCCGAAGCTTTTCTTTCTGACGAAGCAGGCTTCGAGACAGACCTTCGTTCGATTCTGAGAATCAAGCTTCGGCTACAGTTAAAAATTTTGGCAGCAAAACAGTGCAAATAGCAATGAATGCTGTGGTAACTTCACACCTACTCGTCTGTTTATATAGTGCTGCAGGTAAGAAGGCGAAGCGGCAGGATTTTTACACGAGGCGGGCAGTAACTTGTACTCGCTGCGCGGTGGACCGCAAAGATCAAACAGTAGCTCTGCAAGGTGGGTCCGACACGAGCCCGGGAATTGAATCGTTTCTCGGCAACGAGCTCAGGGAAGGTGTTTTTTGGACCTTCGGCTTCCCGAAGCTTAAGAGGATTTTTTCACGGATCAAGCTCGTTACGAAAAACGATCTAGCGCCGCGAAAGGGGCTACTGTTGGGGCTATGCTTCGTTGCGCCGAAGGTCTTACGCGAGGAAGCAGCTTCGGCTGAAATTGTCCCCAGGAGATGGCCGAAGGTTCCTTTTTATGGAGCTTCGGCGTTATAAACCGACATAGAGATAGAATGACCTTTTTATCCATAGAGGTCTGAGTTAATGTTGTAAACTTTTGTAAGGGGCATAATTGTAATTCGTCACAGGCTGCGTCCTGTGTCTATAAATAGATGAATAGTACCCCTGTACTGTTCACGCGAACCTGTCATTTGCCTTCGCATCACACTTGTATTTTTTGCCTTCTTCAGGACCAAAGGTACATTTATAATTTGAAGTCATTTATATTTGTTCATGATAATAAAAATGGAGATGATTCTATGATAACATTTAAATGTTTATTTCATATCTCATGATTTATATGAATACTTCGTACCTCGTTATTATGCTTACGAAGGTACGTCCTTCGCAACCTTCGTCCGAAATGCTCTATATCCCGAAGGGATATGATGTTGTGGAGGACGAAGGACTTTAACACTTAACATTTTCTGTGTTGCCTTGTTCTTAATTCTCAGCATTTGAGAACAAGTTCCCAACAGATACTTAAAGAATATGCCGCCGAAGCGGGAGCCTGACGAAGATTAGTAGGAGTAGACTAGAAAAAACTCAGGAGAATTTGTAACGACTTTTTGTAAATACAATTAAACTGTTCTCAAGGAACTTTGTACATACCTTGCAATATATTCTTACCCTTCTATTGAGGCGCTTTGATGTGGACGAAATTAGTATTTTGAGCCGAAGGCGAAAAAACACCTTCCCTTCTTTTCGTACACAACGAAGCATAAAAGACCACTTCTTCTTTTTGCCGAAGCTTTTCTTTTTTGTACACAACGAAGCATAAAAGACCACTTCTTCTTTTTGCCGAAGCAACCACTTAGGAACACAAATGCTATGAATGAATGCTTATGAATGCAAATGCTATGATGTAATGTAATGTGCGAATGAATGTCCAAAGCATATGTCCGAAGCCACACTCTCAGCCATTATTTCCTTAGAAACAACCACACATCAGCTCTGCATTCCCTTAGGAACGACTTTGGAGCTTCTTCGCCTTTTACTTAGGCGGTATCAGCGTTGACTTTTCGCTGTAAGCTCTGCATCCCCTTAGGGACGTCTTTGGAGCTTCTTCGCCTTTTACTTTCGGCGGAATCAGCGTTGACTTTTCGCTGTGAGCTCTACATCCCCTTAGGGACGTCTTTGGAGCTTCTTCACCTTTTCAGTTTCGGCACTCGATGGTGCGTTCTCAGTTTTTACATTTACATTTTTTGGGGGATTTTGCTCTTATAAAACTAAAAAGGAAATTACACATGATGGCCCCATTAAAAACCTTTCTCCCCCTTTAGAAAGGAAAAGGGTGCCATGAAAAAGAAAAGAAAAACATAAAAAGTTACATCAAGTTATACATAATATCGCCGAAGCTCATCCGCATTCCAAGATCTTGGAATTTCGTTGCCATCCATGTCCTTCAATCTGTACGAACCAGGCCTTGACGAAGATACTACTAAGAAAGGTCCTTCCCATTTCAACTGTAGCTTGCCCACTGTGTCTGGGTTGGCTATTCTCCGAAGCACCAAGTGACCCGGCTCAATATTTTTTAACCGGACCTTTCTATCTCGCCACTTGACTGTTTCAGCTTGATATTTATTGATATTCTCCACGGCCTGAAGCCTGATCCCCTCTAAAGCATCTTTTTCCACAAGGCAAGCATCTTCGGGACCTGATTCTGCCGAAGCTACTACTCTTATTGATCCAGCTTTAGCTTCTTCCGGAGTTATTGCTTCATCACCGAATAATAATTTGAATGGGGTAAAGCCTGTAGACCTTGATGTTGTTGTATTGTGGCTCCACACCACTTTGATTAACTGATCTGGCCACTTTCCCCTGGGTTGATTGAAGATTAACTTCATTATTCCTGTCATTATAATGCCGTTGGCCCTTTCAACGAGCCCATTTGACTCCGGATGCCTGACTGATGCAAAATGGATCTTCGTTCCAATTTGATCACAGAAATTTCTGAAAGCTTCGGAGTCGAACTGCGTTCCATTATCTACAGTGATGGCCTTCGGTACCCCGAAACGACAGACAATATTCTGCCAGAAAAACTTTTGGACAGTAGCCGAAGTTATTGTGGCTAATGGCTTCGCCTCAATCCATTTAGAAAAATACTCCACAGCTACTATAACATATTTTAGATTCCCTTGGGCCGGTGGTAATGGACCCAACAAGTCAAGGCCCCACCTTTGCAATGGCCAGATGGGTTGTATCAGCTATGTTAAAGACGAAGGCTGCTTTTGATCTCTTGCACATTTCTGACAACCTTCGCACTTTTGAACTAACTCCGCTGCATCCGAAGCTGCCTTCGGCCAATAAAACCCTTGGCGGAAGACTTTTCCAAGTAACGGCCTAGATCCAATATGGGACCCACACAGGCCTGCATGTATTTCTTTCATCAACTCTATACCTTCGGTTCTAGATAGACATTTGAGCAGCGGAGCGCAAACTCCATGCTTGTATAACTCCCCTTCTATCATGACATACGGACGAGCTCTTGCCTCTATCCTTTTATTATAAGCTTCGTCATCTGATAGGAAGTTACCCTGAAGGTAAGAGATGATTTCAGTTCTCCAATCTTCGCTGTAAACAGGAGATATGTTGAGGACTGCTCTTTCGAGGAGCTCCACTGAAGGTGCCTTTATTGTTTCGAAGAACACATCCGAAGGTAACGGTAGCCCCTGTGCTGCAGACTTGGCTAGCAAATCAGCATGCTCATTTTGTCCTCGAGGGATATTCTTGACAGAAAATCCTTCGAAGGAGGCTTCGATCCTTCGGACCGTGTCTAGATATTTTTCAAGCTTCGGGTCTTTAGCCTTGCAACTTTTGTCAATATGACCCGAAACAACCTGGGAATCAGTTTTAAGAATCGCCCTTCTGATTCCCATTGCCTTTAATTTCCGAAGGCCCAGAAGCAGGGCTTCGTACTCAGTAATATTATTTGTACAGCTGAAATCAAGTCTTGCTGCATAACAAGTTTTAACCTTGGATGGTGAGACCAACACAGCGGCTGCACCTGCTCCGAAGGTTCCCCAAGAGCCATCACAAAATATTGTCCACACTTCGGCATCTTTATTTGCTTCTTCATCCTGAGCCCCTGGCGTCCAGTCGGCAATGAAATCTGCCAATGCTTGAGACTGGATTGAGGATCTATGCACATAATCAATGTAAAATTCATTGAGCTCTGCAGCCCATTTTCCAATCCATCCAGTAGCTTCTCTATTTCTCATTATATCCTTCAACGGCTGCGAAGAAGGAACAATAATATTGTATGCCTGAAAATAATGCCGAAGCTTCCTGGATGCCATTAAAACGGCATAAAATACCTTCTCCAGCTCTGTATAATTTTTCTTTGATACACTAAGGACTTCAGATACAAAATATACTGGAACCTGCTTCTTGACTTGTCCATCAAGCTTCTCCTGAACAAGTGCCACACTTACTGCTGAGTGCGAAGCTGCTACATATAACAATAAAGGAGCCCCTAGCGTTGGTGGAGTTAGTGTTGTTAGATCTATCAAGTATTGCTTCAGCTCTTCGAAGGCTTTTTGTTGACTTGGGCCCCATTGAAAGACTTCAGCTGACTTCAGCACCTCGAAGAATGGTAAATTTCTTTCTGCTGATCTGGATATGAATCTGTTGAGAGATGTCAGCCTTCCTGTCAATCTTTGGGCCCCCTTTCTTGTGGTTGGTGGCTCCATTCGAAGTATAGCTTCGATTTTATTTGGATTAGCTTCGATTCCCTTTGTTGAAACCAAGCATCCAAGAAATTTCCCCTTCTTTACCCCAAAGACACATTTTTCTGGATTCAGCTTCAAACCAGCTTGCCTGAAACTGGCGAAGGTCTCCTGCAAATCAGCAATATGATTTTCCTGCTTCGTGCTTTTTACAATAATGTCATCGACATAAGTCAACACATTTCTGCCAATCTGAGACTGGAGGACCTTCGCAGTCATTCTGCTGAAACTTCCTCCAGCATTTTTGAGCCCCTCAGGCATCCGAAGATAGCAATATGTGCCACTTGGAGTTATGAAGCTAGTCTTCGGCTCATCTTCCTTCTTCATCCAGATTTGATGATAGCCTGAGTAGCAGTCCAGGAGACTCATGAGTTCTGAAGAAGCTGCTGCATCGACTAAAGAGTCTATCCTTGGCAGCGGGAATTCGTCCTTCGGACAAGCCTTGTTGAGATCTGTGAAATCAATACACATTCTCCACTTGCCATTGGCCTTCTTCACCATAACAGTGTTAGCTAGCCACTCTGGATACTTTACTTCTCTGATAACTCCTGCACTGAGGAGTCTTTTTACTTCATTGCGAGCCCCTTCGGCCTTGTCATCCGACATCTTCCGAAGCCTCTGCTTTCGGGGTCTGAAGGATGGGTCAACATTGAGCGAATGTTCAATAACATCTCGGTTTACTCCACAGAGATCATTAGCTGACCATGCAAAAACATCTTTGTTGTTGAATAAAAACCTTATCAAGGTTTTCTCCTGGTCTTCAGATAATTGCGAGCCCAACAGTACCTTCTGCTCTGCTATGTCCTCACATAATAACATGGGCTTCGGCTGATCCGCTGAAGCTGCCTTCTCCCTCCTGAATTTGTACTGTTCACAAGCTTCAGCTCCATCTATGTTATGGATTGCTTTGGAGTTAATCCAGCTTCCATCGGCCCTTCTAGCAGCTTCCTGGCTTCCATGAATAGCAATAGGCCCTTGGTCCGAAGGTATCTTCATGCAGAGATAAGCTGGGTGAAGAATTGCTTCGAAGGCATTAAGAGTACCACGGCCAATGATAGCATTGTAAGGATACTCCATGTCAACAATATCAAACACAATTTGCTCAGTCCTTGTGTTGTTAACAAATCCGAAGGTTACCGGCATGGTAATCTTCCCAAGTGCTACAATCTGCCGCCCTCCGAAGCCACAAAGAGGGTGCGTAGCATCATGAATCTTGTCTTCGGGCTCTTGCATTTGTCTGAAGGCTTTAGCAAATATAATGTCAGCTGCACTGCCTGTATCAACTAGGACATTATGGACCAGAAATCCTTTGATCACGCAAGAGATAACCATGGCATCATTGTGAGGATAATCCTTAAGCTGAAGGTCTTCCTGAGAGAAAGTAATTGGAATGTGGGACCATTTTGACTTGATGAAGGGTCCCTGCACTCCAACATGCTGCACCCTTCTCTGAGCCTCCTTCTTCTGCTTCTTGTTAGCCGGCTCTGAGCAAGAACCGCCTGTTATCGGGAGCACCAGCTTCGAAGCCGAAGCAGCTCCAGCTTGATTGTTGAACGAAGCCATCAGCTCAGAAAAGTGGAAGTGAGTTCACCGGAGGTGGGCGCCAATGTTGGGGGCTTGTTCTCAAATGCTAAGAGTTAAGAACAAGGCAACACAGAAAATGTTAAGTGTTAAAGTCCTTCGTCCTCCACAACATTATATCCCTTCAGGATATAAAGAATTTCGGACGAAGGTTACGAAGGACGTACCTTCGTGAGCATAATAACGAGGGACGAAGTATTCATATAAATCATGAGGTATAAAATAAACATTTAAATGTTATCATAGAATCATCTCCATTTTTATTATCATGAACGAATATAAATGACTTCAAATTATAAATGTACCTTCGGTCCTGAAGAAGGCAAAAATACAAGTGTGATGCGAAGGCAAATGACAGGTTCGCGTGAACAGTACAGGGGTACTGTTCATCTATTTATAGACACAGGACGCAGCCTGTGACGAATTACAATTATGCCCCTTACAAAAGTTTACAACATTGACTCAGACCTCTATGGATAAAAAGGTCATTCTATCTCTATGTCGGTTTGTAACGCCGAAGCTCCATAAAAAGGGACCTTCGGCCATCTCCTGGGGACAACTTCAGCCGAAGCCGCTTCTTCATGTAAGACCTTCGGCGCAACGAAGCATGGCCCCAACAGTACTTATGTTCTCATTGCCTTTTACTCTTATTTGACATTTTGGTGAGGCAATGGAGTTAAAGGGCCAAAAGTTCTCTTGTTTTGGTGCTTAATGCCAAAGGGGGGAAAATTAAGGCCAAAGCAAATGGATCAGCCAACCACTTGTGAATTTCAAAAACTATAGAGTTAGAAAAGAAAATGTATCAGCCAACCACTTGTGAATTTCAAAAATTGTAGAGTTAGAATCTTTGTGTTTGATCAAAACCCTCTTATTGCAAAATTGTTCTCTTATGGGGGAGAATTTTCGTTATGGGAAAAGGGGAGTTTGTGGTATTTGATCAAATTTACTATTGAAAGATCTCTTGATTTGCCAAAACAAGTGTTTTGATATAGAGATAGGAAAAAGAATTTGTTTTGTGAAAATAAATCAAGTGGTGGCAAAAGTGATCCAAATATGCCAAATTCCTTGAAAATCTTATTGGTCTTCAGTTTGCCTTTTTGAGCTCTTCTAGATATGTTAGTTCGAAACGAGTTGTTTTTTAATGTGTTGGCATAAATCACAAAAAAAAGGGAGATTGAAAGAGAAATGTGTCCTTGGGTTATTTCTATATTGTTTTGGTGATTAGATGCACAACACACTAGGTGAGAACTAACAAATGTTAAGCAAAGATATATCTAGATGGATCAAAAGTAAAGGTAAGTTCTAGACACTTAGTAAATTGTTTTATGTGCTAAACATGCTTGTCTAAGTGCCAGGAACTCAATTAAGTTAAGTCCAAAGGAGCAAAAGAAGTTCAGCTGAAACAACCAGTGGAGCACCACCTGCGGGTGCACCGAACACTGTCCGGTGCACAGGCTGCTCGGCGATGAACTCACTGCTCTCGGGAATCACCGAGGGCGCTGCGACTAAAATTCACCGGACTGTCTGGTGAGCCAATAGCGCCACGCCAATGGTCGACAGCGCGATCAACGGGTGACGCGTGGCCAGAGTCAACGGTCACTAGGCCGCACCGGACTGTCCGGTGTGCCAAGGGGACCGAGGGCTCAATGGTTGGCTTCGCCAAAGAAGGAAAGAAATTGTGCACTGTTCATGTCCGGTGCGCCAACCGACAGAAGGCAAGAATTGTCTACCAAATGGAGATCCAACGGCTCCTAGATGTCTTAGGGCTATAAAAGGGACCCCTACGCACATGGAGCAATACACCAAGCCTCCATTGAACATCCTAAGACGCCTAGACTCCGCAAGCACGCATCTGGATCATTGTGATTGAGATTTGAGCACTTGTTGAGTTGTGAACTCGTTGCGCTGTGTTTGTGTGCTTGTCTCTTGACTTGTGTGTGTCGTTGCTGCGACTCTAGCTTTTGCATGTGTTTCTTCCCCTCCCTTACTCTTGTGGTTTTCATTGAGATTAATATTGTAAGGGTGAGAGACTCCAACTTGTGGAGATTCCTCACAAAGGGAACATCTATTATAAGTGTTGGGGACTTGTTCTCAAATGCTAAGAGTTAAGAACAAGGCAACATGAAAAGTGTTAAGTGTTAAAGTCCTTCGCCCTCCGAAACATTATGCTCCTTCGGGAAACAATGAGTTTCGGAGGGCGAAGGTCATAAGAAACATACCTTCGTAAACACAACAAGTAATGACGAAGGATTCATATAAAGCGTGAAATATAATACAAGCATCATCATAGAATCATTTCTATTTTATTAGCATGGAAAAATAGAAATGGTTTCAAATTACAAATGTACCTTCTGTCCTGAGAGAAGGTAAAGAAGTACAAGTGTGACGCAAAAGCAAATGCCAAGTCAGCGTGAACAGTACGGGAGTACTGTTCATCTATTTATAGATGCGGGACGCAGCCCACGTAAAATTACATTCATGTCCATTACATTTGCCAATGACTTATGGAAATTTGTCAAGGCTCAAGTAGTCTTTTCATCTTTAAGTCGGTTCCCCTTTCTGCTATCGCGACGAAGCTTCCCTGCGCACAGCTTCGGCTGTGGACCATCCTTCACGGAGCTGCTTGGTAACCAGTCCGTTCTCCATTTTGATCCCCCTTCGTCTGGTTCAGGCTTTGTCCTGACCGTACTTCATGTTCATAGTTCTGAATCCGAAGGTACCTGTTCACATAGTCCACTTGGAAAACATTGTCAAATTATGTTTTTGAGGACCTTCGGAGGACGAAGGCCCCCAACAGTAGCCCCTCGCAATATTAATTTGTTTATGATAAATTCAGATTGCGATATGGACGAAGGCCCTGAGCCGAAGGTCCGAAAAAACACCTTCCCTTTGCTAGAATAGCAACACTCACTGACAAGCGGGGTCTTTCAATTTTCACCGCCCCGGGGATATAAATAAGATCATACCGCAAACTTATTTGGTACGCACACTTGCCATCTGCTTCGGCCCACTACATTTTTAGCTCTTGTGCACTAAGATTTGCTGATCTTTTTGATTTTAAAGCTTCGGCCTTGGAAACAGTTTTTTAGCGCTTCCGAAGATGTCTGAAGGTAAGAAGATCCCTGCTGAGACGAAGCTGAGTCTTGACGAAGAGAAGAACCTGGGGTTCCTTATAGCGATGGCGGAGACCAATACAGAGAAAATCACCAAGGAAATTCTTGAAGGTTTGTCCGAAGATACTGACGACAGCGACAGTTTTGATGTAGAAAGTGGTGGGGAAGAGGCCGAAGATCGGCCATGGCGGCCAAGTCACACGGTTTTCGGGAAGACCACTATTAAGCAAAATCATATTGATAATATGAGGGGGCGGTATTTTCGAGATATATCTATTGTGAGGGTTGACGCTGGAGAAAAGACTTCTCCCACCCCCGAAGAAGATGAGGTCGTAATCTTCCGAAGCTTTCTCAAGGCTGGGCTTCGATTCCCCTTAAGCAACTTCGTTGTTGAAGTCCTGAAAACATTTCAAGTCTACCTTCATCAAATTACTCCCGAAGCCATCATAAGAATGGGGGTGTTTGTCTGGGCTGCGAGAAGCCAAGGTTTGGAACCAAACGCTAAAAGCTTCTGCAACATTCATGAGTTATTATATGAGACGAAGCCCTGGGGAAAAGAACAATATCACAACAACTTTGGGTGCTACAGCTTCGGTGCCCGCTCCGGGTCAAGCTGCCCTGTGCCGACCTTTCGGAAGAGGTGGCCCGGAGCCTGGATGACAGAGTGGTTCTATGTGAAGAATGATTTAACAGCGCAAGAAAATGTCAAGAGTATCATTATGCGCCCCATCTGGCAACGCTTCGGACTTCGAAGGCCGAAGGTTGAAATGGATGAAGCGGCCGAAGAATGCCAAAGAGCCTTCGGCGTAATCTGCTCTTTTATTGGGACAAGGGACTTGGTCCAAGAGCACATTGCCTTCAGGGTATGGCCCCTTGCAGAAAAGTGGGAAATGCCGAAGGAGACCATCAAAGAGTCCGACGAAGGCGGACTAGTCAGACTAAAATACACATTCAAATATGGGGATAAATTTGTTGAACCTGATGACGATTGGTTGAAAAGCATTGACACATTAAGTGACGAACTTCTTGGGACATATTCGAAGGCCGAGAACACTGCGTTATCAGCAGCCTTCGGAGGCCGAAAGAAGAAAAGGCTCAACCGTGTATTTGACGCAGTCGGGTTTATCTACCCTGACTATCACTATCCGGTTTTGGGTCGCAAAAGGAAAAATACTTCTCCTGCGACAGAAGCTACCACGAGTGCCACTAGTGAGCCAGCGCCTCAAAGGAAAAAGATGAAGGTGCTCACCCACCGAACGCGTTTTATTGAGCCGGCCACAGTGCCAGAATTTATTGGTGAAGTTTCTTTGGCCTCTGAAGCTACAGAACCAGCTCCAGTGCCGAAGATAGAAGAGAAAACTGAAGCGCCTTCAGTAGTAGAAAAACCGAAGATTGAAGGGCCAAAAACATCGGAAATTTTAAGTCCTTCAGCAAATGTCGAAACAGCAAAAAATCAAAAGGGCCCATTGGTGACCCCAAGAAGAAAAAGAATGGTGAACGTACTAGATGTCTTGGAGACAATTAAGTCTTCAAGCACAACCGCAAAGGAGTCTGTTGAACTCGCTGAAGCATCTACTGAAGCTTCGAAACAACAAGCTGAAGCTGAAGCTGGGCCTTCAGAGCCCACCAAGGAACAATCCGAGAAAATATCAGAACCAGCTTTGGTGGAAGAAATTGACACTGCCGCCCCCGAAGCTCCCTCCAGCATATGCGATTACATCGTGCGACATGCTTCGGGGAAGAAACTGTCTGAAGAAGAGACTTATGAAGCAAATTACTATGCTAGAGAGTTAAGGTATCCGAAGGGGGCAGTAGTGTTCAATGGGACAAATGAAGATGACTTCCTATACTGCCTCCCTGATAACAAAGAATTATCTGTCTGCCGGGAGATGGCTAGAAGTATGGGTTTCCCGAAGCTCGAAGCTGGATTATGCGCCATGACGAAAGAGGATCTCGCAGACAGTCTTGCGTACAATAGCCTAAAGGTATGGGAATTAAGCGCTTGAAAAAACTTTTTTTTTCTTTAATACGTAATTCATTCCTTTATTCTTATATGGATTCTTTTTCGTATAGGGCTTGATCCTAAGCAACGCATTAAGAGCCCAAAAGAGCGCCGAAGATGAAAGCTATGAGATTGCGTTCAACAATTTACGCTCCGAAGTTATTAAACTGAGAAACGAAGCTCTGGAAAAGGATAAAATTCTGCTTACACTGGTAGATAAGGTAAAGAAGGACGAAGCTGCTTCAAAAATCCAGGCCGAAACCCAAAAACGTGAAATTAAAGATCTTCAGAAACAGCTAGCTAGAGCTAAAGAGGAACGTGTGCTTGAGGAAACAAAACGAGAACTTAGTGATCATTTGGTCAATAATTTGGAGTTAAGTGTTAAGGAGCTTCGTGCATCTCAAAGGAAATGCTATGTTAAATCTGTAGAATGTGTCAAAAAGATAAAATCCAGCTTCGCCAGCGTTGGCGCCTTTTCTAGTGAAGAGAATTTTTCAAGAGGCAATCCCGAAGGTCCACTGGACTGGATCAGTCACGAAGCAGAAGCCTTCGAGGAAATCCTGAGCAGCCGCGGTGACATCTGCGCTTTTTCAGGCGCCAGAGGAGTTGCTGCTGTTTTGGAGAAGAAAGGTTGTGAACATATAAAATCCTTAGCTCATTCTGAAGCTGCCCTGTCCTCTGAAGACATCAAAGATCCCTCGACCGAAGCAAGCATGGTTGGCGGTAAATTTTTCACTGATATCTGGGACAACGGCGGCCGAGAAATGGCACAAGAAATTATACAAAGAAGTGAAAAAGGCATCCATGATGCTAGGAAAGTGGCAGAAGCTGCCGAAAGAAGTACAGAGCCCGGAGGGCAATTAGGTATTAATTAGTCGTTCTTATTGTGTTGCAATTTTTATTTCAAACTTTGCTCGCGATTTGTAATAGTAATGAAGAAATGTTCTCTTCCCTCAGAACCTGCTGGATCGTCTGCCGACCCTCACACAAAAGGGGATGACGAAATTAAACAAATGGCCGAAGCTATCATGGATAAAGTTGTTGATCAACTTCTAAATGAGGCCGCCGAAGCAGTATTAAGAGAAGACTAGATGCTATTTAGAAAAAACATTTAAAGTGTGATCTATGTAACATTTTGTACATTTGAATGTAATATACAAGTCTCTTTTCATTATTCAATTCTTTACGATGCATGAAACTCTACATACATACCATTTTTGAGCCTTCGGCGAAAAAACACCTTCCCTTCTTTTCATGCTTCGTGAAGAAGACATTCTCCGTTAAAATTATTCTGATGAATCACGTCCATGCTTCATGAAAACATTCTCCGAAGCTATACAATTTCGATATTGCTCTGATGAAGCTCGTCCATGCTTCGTAAAAATATTCTCCGAAGCTGTATTCCGAAGATTGTCATTGTATTCCCTCGTGACTTTACACAATTTTCACTTTCTCAAAGCGTCCTTTCGAAGGTTGATACTGTGTCCCCTTCTTTTGCCAAATGCAACATGATGTATGATGCTTATGCTATGCAAAATGATGTGATGATGTTATGTTATGCAAATGACATTTGTTCCGAAGATACACACAAAATATATTCGTAAGCTCTGCATTCCCTTAGGAACGTCTTTGGAGCTTCTTCGCCTTTTACTTAGACAGTATAAGCTCTGCATTCCCTTAGGAACGTCTTTGGAGCTTCTTCGCCTTTTACTTAGACGGTATAAGCTCTGCATTCCCTTAGGAACGTCTTTGGAGCTTCTTCGCCTTTTACTTAGGCGGTATCAGCGTTGACTTTTCGCTGTATGCTCTGCATTCCCTTAGGAACGTCTTTGGAGCAAAAAACTTACACTGCGCTCCCTTTGGAACGGCTTTTTGTAACTTCGGCAACTTACTCTGCGTTCCTTAGAACGACTTTTTGTTGCTTCGAAGGATTTTTAATAATTCGAAGGTCCTCCTTGTTACCGCAAATTTTTAAGCTTCAGCAACTTAAGCCTGTGGAGAAGATAGATTTTCCTCATAACCAACCACGAAACTGTTATATGAAAACTGAAATGTTCTTGATTACACAGAAAATAGAACTTAAACGGAAAATACTGCTATCAAAATAGGATATCTGTCAGTAAATGTGCTTCGACTCTGGCACAATACTATTGACTGTGCGAGCTTCAGATTGCTCTCTGAGATCCCTTTGGTGCGGAGCATATTGGCTCCCTTCTGGCTGTTGGCCTTGTTGCAGCGGAGGTGGAGGCGGGGGCTGTTGCCATGAAGCTTGAGGTTGACTTGCCGAAGCTACGGAAACTGCAGGGTGGTTGCCCACGTATTCCGGGATGTAAGGCTGATGGTACGAAGCAGTATGCATGACCTGCTTCGGCTGGCCCTGTTGCGCTGCAGCTTCTGCTAGCTCCTTTTGTTTCTGGATGGTGACATGGCACATCCTGGTGGTATGGCCCTTGTTTTCACCACAGAATAAGCAAAATATCCTCCTTGGTTGATCTCCAAATCTCCCGCCGAAGCCCCTGGCGCCTCTGCCTCTTGGAGCTGGTGGCCGGAAGAAAGTTTGCTGTTGCCCCGAAGCCTGTGAGGAGCACTGCGGCCTGTTCTGCTGACTCCCCTTGTCATCATTTTGAGTGGAGTTGTGGATGGACCTGACATGCCTCGGATAAAATCTTCCTCCGAAGCCCCTAGTCATCTCAGAAAATCTGAAGGCCTCCTCCCTTCTTTGGCGAAAGTCATTATCCGCACGAATGTACTCGTCCATCTTTTGGAGCAGCTTCTCCAGAGTCTGAGGAGGCTTCCTAGCAAAGTATTGTGCTGCAGGTCTAGGACGAAGCCCCTTGATCATGGCTTCGATGACAATTTCATTGGGCACGGTTGGTGCCTGCGCCCTCAAACGCAAGAACCTTCTGACATACGCCTGAAGGTATTCTTCGTGATCCTGAGTGCACTGGAACAAGGCTTGAGCAGTGACCGGCTTCGTCTAAAACCCTTGAAAGCTGGTTAACAACATATCCTTCAGCTTCTGCCATGAAGTGATCGTTCCTGGTCGAAGGGAGGAATACCAGGTCTGAGCAACACTCCTGACAGCCATAACAAAAGACTTTGCCATGACTGCAGCATTGCCACCATACGAAGACACTGTTGCTTCGTAGCTCATCAAGAACTGCTTCGGGTCTGAATGGCCGTCGAAGATGGGAAGTTGGGGTGGCTTATAGGTCGGAGGCCAAGGTGTAGCCTGCAGCTCAGCGGACAGAGGAGAAGCATCATCGAAAACAAAATTTCCCTGATGGAAATTGTCATACCAGTCATCTTCGTTGACGAAGCCCTCCTGATGAAGGTCTTTCTGCTGAGGCCTTCTGTTCTGCTCATCGTGAGTAAGATGGCGAACTTCCTCAGAGGGTTCGTCTATCTGCCTTTGCAACTCAGCTAGCCGGGCCATCTTCTCCTTCTTCCTCTGCACCTGTTGATGTAGCATCTCCATATCCCTGATTTCTTGGTCTAGCTCATCCTCCTGAAGCGTCGGGCTGACGGCCTTCCTCTTCTGGCTTCGGGCCTCCCGAAGAGAGACGGTCTCCTGGTTGTGGTCTAGCGGTTGCAGTGCTGCAGCCCCAGTCGCTGAAGCTTTCTTCGGCGCCATAGCGAAGGTCTATAGCTTCCGAAGGTGTTCAAAAAACTCGAAGTGGAAGTGAGTTCACCGGAGGTGGGCGCCAATGTTGGGGACTTGTTCTCAAATGCTAAGAGTTAAGAACAAGGCAACATGAAAAGTGTTAAGTGTTAAAGTCCTTCGCCCTCCGAAACATTATGCTCCTTCGGGAAACAATGAGTTTCGGAGGGCGAAGGTCATAAGAAACATACCTTCGTAAACACAACAAGTAATGACGAAGGATTCATATAAAGCGTGAAATATAATACAAGCATCATCATAGAATCATTTCTATTTTATTAGCATGGAAAAATAGAAATGGTTTCAAATTACAAATGTACCTTCTGTCCTGAGAGAAGGTAAAGAAGTACAAGTGTGACGCAAAAGCAAATGCCAAGTCAGCGTGAACAGTACGGGAGTACTGTTCATCTATTTATAGATGCGGGACGCAGCCCACGTAAAATTACATTCATGTCCATTACATTTGCCAATGACTTATGGAAATTTGTCAAGGCTCAAGTAGTCTTTTCATCTTTAAGTCGGTTCCCCTTTCTGCTATCGCGACGAAGCTTCCCTGCGCACAGCTTCGGCTGTGGACCATCCTTCACGGAGCTGCTTGGTAACCAGTCCGTTCTCCATTTTGATCCCCCTTCGTCTGGCTCAGGCTTTGTCCTGACCGTACTTCATGTTCATAGTTCTAAATCCGAAGGTACCTGTTCACATAGTCCACTTGGAAAACATTGTCAAATTATGTTTTTGAGGACCTTCGGAGGACGAAGGCCCCCAACAATAAGGAAGAAATCTGTGGTATTCAAGTGGATCATTGGATCGCTTGAAAGGGGTTGAGTGCAACCCTCGTCCATTGGGACACCACAACGTGGAAGTAGGCAAGTGTTCTACTTGGCCGAACCACGGGATAAAAATCGTTGAGTCACCTGTTGTTATTATTGTACGATTCTCTCTGCTTCTACTCACTTGATAATTGCTCTAAGTTTAATACTCACTTTGTGAAGAGCAATTAAGTGAAGAAGTCACCTCTCTCTCTCTCTGGTCACAACACCTTGGTTTTGATTTCACTAACATTTCATAAACCAAGTTTGTACCATTTAAAGTTGATTTATTCAGGATCGCCTATTCACCCCCCTCTAGGTGCTCTCAGGTACAACCAAGATCACCTAGTCGTCCTCCTCTAGGGATGTCATGGTGCTTTCTAGTCTATTCATCGCCCGATGTGTTTTCCTACTCAACTGTGGGGTTGTACGAGGATGAATCCATATTACTGGCCAAATATGTTTGATTATTCGGGCTGTGGGCACCACAAGTTTTTGCCTATTGACATGTTGATCAGGCAGACATGGCCGAAGAAGATGCAATCCTAAATGGCCTCTATGCATCAAATATTTATATTATCTGATCACAAGAGCTGATTACTTGCATCGACCTGAGTCCTTACTTCGAGAACAAAACAACGCATAAGATCTATTGTTTCCGAAGTGTGTTGGTGCTTTTAGTTTGCCAAGCTCCACCAAAAGGCAGGGGGCATGTGTTGAGCACCAAAAGTGGCAGACTGTTTGGCCCTTGGGCCCAGACAGTCCGTGCGCCCCGCGATCAGATTAACTCGGATGATTATACTTATCTCGTGCGTGGTTATCCATCTAATCACGTGGGATCTATTGGTTATCACCTAGGAACATGTCCAGACCTCCCCCTATAAATATAAAGGGTACGGCCGATTGAGAACCCTTGAACACATTCCAATCGAATCTATCTACTTTATACTTTTCCTGCCCTAGGAGTAGATGTAATGTAGCTTTAGTTGTAACCTTCTATATATCCACCTCCACCCCTATTCGACTCTACGTCGTCTAGACCGGCCTAGGGTGGTGAAAGGGAAATGTGCCCTTGGGCCATTTCTAAGTATTTTGGTGATTGAGTGCCAACACAAGTGTCTTTGTGTTAATCTATGTGAAATGGTGGACAAAATACAAATCATGTCAAAAGGTATGTTTCTAGACTTAGTACATTGTTTTATGGACTAATGTATTGTGTCTAAGTGCTGGAAACAGGAAAAATTGAATTGGAAATGAGATGGCTTTGTTCAGCCAAAGTCTGCTCAGTCTGGGTGCACCGGACTGTCCGGTGGTGCACCGGACAGTGTCCGGTGCACTAGACTGGCTCTGGCGAACAGGCTGCTCTTGGGACTTCGACGGCAGTGTACGACTAAAATTCACTGGTCTATCCGGTGGTGCACCGGACTGTCCAGTGAGCCGTTCACAGGCGAACTCGTCGCTCTCGGGAGATGATTAACGGCGTACGGCTAAAATTCACCGGTCTGTCCGGTGGTGCACCGGACTGTCCGGTGAGTCAACAGTCAGCCAGGGCAACGGTCGGCCGAGGATTCCGCGCGTGACGCGTGGCCGAGCCAACGGTCACATTGGTGCACCGGACTGTCCGGTGTGCACCGGACAGTGTCCGGTGCGCCAACGGCTCTCAGACTCCAACGGTCGGCTTCGCCAAATAAGGAAGGATATCTGCACCGGACAGTGTCCGGTGGTGCACCAGACTGTCTGGTGCGCCAGTCGACAGAAGGCAAGATCTGCCTTCCAGAATTGCTCTCAACGGCTCCTAGCTGCCTTGGGGCTATAAAAGGGACCCCTAGGCGCATGGAGGAGAAAACCAAGCATTCCTTGAGCAATCTTGATCACTCACACTTCATTCTTGCGCACTTATTCGACATTCTTGTGATTTGAGCTCCGTTCTAGTGTGCTAGTCTTTTGAGCTTAAGTCTGGGTCTTGTGTGTGTGCATTTGCTGTGATCTTAGTGTCTTGTGTGAGTTGCTAATCCCTCCCTTGCTCCGTGCTTCTTTGTGAACTTCAAGTGTAAGGGCGAGAGGCTCCAAGTTGTGGAGATTCCTCGCGAACGGGATTAAGAAAAGCAAGAGATAGCAACACTTAAGTTTCAATACCGGCGTCATCCTCGAGAGTTTGCTTCTCTACTTAGCTCTTTACATTCCGCATTTATATTAAGCATTTAAGTTTCAATCTTGTAGTCATACTTATCTAGTGTAGATTGAAACTTAGCCTTTGCGGTAGAGATAGCAACACTTAGACAAAACCTAGTTTGCACATTCTAGTTTTGATTATTTGCATAGGTTTTGCTCTAGGGATTTAATTGTGGCCTAGTTTAGTAAAAGTTTTAGAAGTCCTAATTCACCCCCCCCCTCTTAGGCGTCACCCGTTTCCTACAGTAAGTATGGTCTTGTTATAGTTGATGATTTTTCCCGCTTCACTTGGGTATTCTTTTTGCAGGATAAATCTGAAACCCAAGGGACCCTCAAGCGCTTCCTCAGGAGATCCCAAAATGAGTTTGAGCTCAAGGTGAAGAAGATAAGGAGCGACAACGGGTCCGAATTCAAGAATCTTCAATTGGAGGAGTTCCTTGAGGAGGAGGGGATCAAGCACGAGTTCTCCGCTCCCTACACACCTCAGTAAAATGGTGTGGTAGAGAGGAAGAACAGGACGCTCATTAATATGGCGAGGACTATGCTTGGAGAGTTCAAGACCCTCGAGCGTTTTTGGTCGGAAGCCATGAACACGGCTTGCCACGCCATCAACAGGGTCTATCTTCACCGCCTCCTCAAAAAGACTTCATATGAGCTGCTAACTGGTAATAAACCCAATGTGTCTTATTTTCGTGTATTTGGGAGCAAGTGTTATATTCTTGTGAAGAAAGGTAGAACTTCTAAATTTGCTCCCAAAGCTGTAGAAGGGTTTTTATTAGGTTATGACTCAAATACAAAGGCGTATAGGGTCTTCAACAAATCATCGTGTTTGGTTGAAGTCTCTAGCGATGTTGTATTTGATGAGACTAATGGCTCTCCAAGAGAGCAAGTTGTTGATCTTGATGATGTAGATGAAGAAGACGTTCCAACGGCCGCAATGCGCACCATGGCGATTGGAGATGTGAGGCCACTGGAACAAAAGGAGCAAGATCAACCTTCTTCCTCAACTATGGTGCATCCCTCAACCCAAGATGACGAACAGGTACCTCAAGTGGAGGCGCATGATCAAGGGGGAGCACAGGATGTTCAAGTTGAAGAGGAAGAAGCACCTCAGGCACCTCCAACCCAAGTTCGAGCGACGATTCAAAGGAATCATCCTGTTGACCAAATTTTGGGTGATATTAGCAAGGGAGTAACTACTCGTTCTAGATTAGTTAATTTTTGTGAGCATTGCTCCTTTGTCTCTTCTATTGAGCCTTTCAGGGTGGAAGAGGCCTTGCTAGATCCGGACTGGGTGTTGGCCATGCAGGAGGAACTCAACAACTTCAAGCGCAATGAAGTTTGGACACTGGTGCCTCGTCCCAAGCAAAACATTGTGGGAACCAAGTGGGTGTTCCGCAACAAACAGGACGAGCACGGGGTGGTGACGAGGAACAAGGCTCGACTTGTGGCAAAAGGTTATGCCCAAGTCGCAGGTTTGGACTTTGAGGAGACTTTTGCTCCTGTGGCTAGGCTAGAATCAATTCGTATTTTGCTAGCATATGCCGCTCACCATTCTTTCAGGTTGTACCAAATGGATGTGAAGAGCGCTTTCCTCAACGGGCCAATCAAGGAGGAGGTGTACGTGGAGCAACCCCCTGGCTTTGAGGATGAACGGTACCCCGACCACGTGTGTAAGCTCTCTAAGGCGCTCTATGGACTTAAGCAAGCCCCAAGAGCATGGTATGAATGCCTTAGAGACTTTTTAATTGCTAATGCTTTCAAGGTTGGGAAAGCCGATCCAACTCTTTTCACTAAGACTTGCGATGGTGATCTCTTTGTGTGCCAAATTTATGTTGATGACATAATATTTGGTTCTACTAACCAAAAGTCTTGTGAAGAGTTTAGCAGGGTGATGACGCAGAAATTCGAGATGTCGATGATGGGTGAGTTGAACTACTTCCTTGGATTCCAAGTGAAGCAACTCAAGGACGGCACTTTCATCTCCCAAACGAAGTACACGCAAGACTTGCTAAAGAGGTTTGGGATGAAGGACGCCAAGCCCGCAAAGACTCCGATGGGAACCGACGGACACACCGACCTCAACAAAGGAGGTAAGTCCGTTGATCAAAAGGCATACCGGTCTATGATAGGGTCTTTACTTTATTTGTGTGCTAGTAGACCGGATATTATGCTTAGCGTATGCATGTGTGCTAGATTTCAATCCGATCCTAAGGAGTGTCACTTAGTGGCTGTGAAGCGAGGTTCTACGATATTTAGTCGCTACGCCTTGCTTCGGGATCTGGTATCCAAAGGGGTCTAACTTTGACTTAATCGGATATTCAGATTCCGACTATGCTGGATGTAAGGTCGATAGGAAGAGTACATCGGGGACGTGCCAATTCTTAGGAAGGTCCCTAGTGTCGTGGAACTCTAAGAAACAAACTTCTGTTGCCCTATCCACCGCTGAGGCCGAGTACGTTGCCGCAGGACAGTGTTGTGCGCAACTACTTTGGATGAGGCAAACCCTCCGGGACTTTGGCTACAATCTAAGCAAAGTCCCACTCCTATGTGACAATGAGAGTGCTATCCGAATAGCGGAAAATCCTGTTGAGCACAGCCGCACAAAGCACATTGACATCCGGCATCACTTTTTGAGAGACCACCAGCAAAAGGGAGATATCGAAGTGTTTCATGTTAGCATCGAGAACCAGCTAGCCGATATCTTCACTAAGCCTTTAGATGAAAAGACCTTTTGCAGGCTGCGTAGTGAGCTAAATGTCCTAGATTCGCGGAACTTGGATTGATTTATAGCATACATGTATTTATGCCTTTGATCATGTTCCTTATGCATTTTGTTGCTTATGTATGGTGCTCAAGTTGTACAAACACTCCCTGGACCTCACAAGTCCTTTTTGCAAGTGATGCACATATTTAAGGGGAGTTGTGCTACAACTTGACCCTTTGAGACTAACTGTTTGCTTGAGTTTGCTTGTTTTAGTCTCAAAGGAGGTTTGAAAGGGAAAAGGTGGACTTGGACCATGAAAGACTTCCACTGCACTCCGATGAGAGGGTAACTTATTCCAAGTTCATATCATTGCCTTTGTATTCTTATTTGAAGATTTTGGTGAGGCAATGGGGTTAAAGGGCCAAGATTGATCCCGTTTTGGTGCTTGATGCCAAAGGGGGAGAAAATAAAGGCCAAAGCAATAGATGGATCAGCTACCACTTGAGAAATTTTGAAAATAGTAGATTAGAGCTTTTGGTTTGTCAAAACTCTTTTATTGTCTCTTTTGTCAAAAGTTGGCCTCTTGTGGGGAGAAGTGTTGATTATGGGAAAAGGGGGAGTTTTTGAAATCCTTGATCAATTTCCTTTGGAATACCTCTCTTTATGTCTCTACAAGTGGATTTGACTTAGAGATAGGAGTTTGAGTTTGATTTGCAAAAACAAACCAAGTGGTGGCAAAGAGGGATCCATATATGCCAAAATTGATTCAAAACTACTTTTGGTTTTCATTTGCATTGATGTTGCACTTGTTCTAGTTGCTTTATGTTGTGTTGGCATAAATCACCAAAAAGGGGGAGATTGAAAGGGAAATGTGCCCTTGGGCCATTTCTAAGTATTTTGGTGATTGAGTGCCAACACAAATGTCTTTGTGTTAATCTATGTGAAATGGTGGACAAAATACAAATCATGTCAAAAGGTATGTTTCTAGACTTAGTACATTGTTTTATGGACTAATGTATTGTGTCTAAGTGCTAGAAACAGGAAAAATTGAATTGGAAATGAGATGGCTTTGTTCAGCCAAAGTCTGCTCAGTCTGGGTGCACCGGACTGTCCGGTGGTGCACCGGACAGTGTCCGGTGCGCCAGGCTGGCTCTGGCGAACAGGCTGCTCTCGGGACTTCGACGGCGGTGTACGGCTAAAATTCACTGGTCTGTCCGGTGGTGCACCGGACTGTCCGGTGAGCCGTTCATAGGCGAACTCGTCGCTCTCGGGAGATGATTAACGGCGTACGGCTAAAATTCACCGGCATGTCCGGTGGTGCACCAGACTGTCCGGTGAGTCGACAGTCAGCCGGGGCAACGGTCGGCCGAGGATTCCGCGCGTGACGCGTGGCCGAGCCAACGGTCACATTGGTGCACCGGACTGTCCGGTGTGCACCGGACTGTCCGGTGTGCACCGGACAGTGTCCGGTGCGCCAACGGCTCTCAGACTCCAACGGTCGGCTTCGCCAAATAAGGAAGGATATCTGCACCGGACAGTGTCCGGTGGTGCACCGGACTGTCCGGTGCGCTAGTCGACAGAAGGCAAGATCTGCCTTCCAGAATTGCTCTCAACGGCTCCTAGCTGCCTTGGGGCTATAAAAGGGACCCCTAGGCGCATGGAGGAGAAAACCAAGCATTCCTTGAGCAATCTTGATCACTCACACTTCATTCTTGCGCACTTGTTCGACATTCTAGTGATTTGATCTCCATTCTAGTGTGCTAGTCTTTTGAGCTTAAGTCTGGGTCTTGTGTGTGTGCATTTGCTGTGATCTTAGTGTCTTGTGTGAGTTGCTAATCCCTCCCTTGCCCCGTGCTTCTTTGTGAACTTCAAGTGTAAGGGCGAGAGGCTCCAAGTTGTGGAGATTCCTCGCGAACGGGATTAAGAAAAGCAAGCAAAACACCGTGGTATTCAAGTGGGTCTTTGGACCGCTTGAGAGGGGTTGATTGCAACCCTCGTCCGTTGGGACGCCACAACGTGGAGTAGGCAAGCGTTGGTCTTGGCCGAACCACGGGATAACCACCGTGCCATCTCTGTGATTGATCTCTTGTGGTTATTGTGTTTTGTTGAGACTCCTCTCTAGCCACTTGGCAATTTTTGTGCTAACACTTAACCAAGTTTTGTGGCTTAAGTTTCAAGTTTTATAGGATCACCTATTCACCCCCCCCCCCCTCTAGGTGCTCTCAGGTGGCCTGCCGACGCCAAGACGACCCTAGGATCTTACCCCTTCTGAGGGGCAAGATCTACTTCGTCTACTTCACTCAAGATCTCTTCCTTGAATTGATCTCTTAATTCCCAGTCGACTCTACGTCATCTGGTGACGTCTAGGGTGACCTACTGACTCATATCACCCTAAGGTCTTTCCCCAGGGGTGGGATCTAGGTCCTATGAGGAGAAGAAGACTAGCCAGCACCATCATGGACCGTCCGGCCTAGAGCGTGGACCATCCGGACAACGCGCAGGGAAGAAGCCGCTTCTGTCGCCAGGTTGCGGACCGTCTGACACAGAGCCACAGACAGTTCGCGTTGCCGCAACAAGCACCGTCAGGTGACCCTTTGACTCATCGCGAACCACCGCCACCATTCACCTCGCGGAACCAAACCGAAGGTGTCGATACCCTAAAACAGGGGTGCCCCTTACTACAATGTGAAGGCGCGGTGCCCATGCGGCTACCTCTAGTCGCGTGGTAAACAGCGCCCGACCCCACCACGTGGTCGACTCCTGGGTCGCTACGCGACCAGAAAAGACGATATACTCCAGGGTATCAACAGTGGGTACGGACCCCCATGGGGAAGTGCCGGACCCCTGTACGTACAGACCGGACCTCCGAGTAAGGTCCATAACCTCCACGGGCGTGCCCCAACCCCTGGGATGGGCCCCGGACCCCCCATTGTGCAGGGTCTGGGTCACGCACAGCAAGGTCCTAGGACAGAACATGCACGGGCCTTGGACAGGACCCATGCGGGGGTCCGGTGAGGACACGTGTCCAGGCCCAGTCAAGTGCGGACCTGTCCGCTTGCACCACTGCTCCCCGCCAGGCTAGAGACCCGATGCTGCCACGTGGCCTACTGTGCGTGACATAAGCCGGCGGGCGGAGCCTGACATAAGGCCTCCGGGTTATGCGGCCCCTGCATTTATTGCGGATAAGGCACGCCGCCTGTCCGTCCCGCTGACAGGCGATGTGCCGCCTCAGCATTTAATGAGCCCTGTCCATTCCACTGGCAGGGATGTGCCGCCTCGGCATTTAATGTGCCCTGTCCACTCCACTGGCAGGCAGCGACCGGGCCGTCCCGCAGGCGGCGTGCCTGTCCATTCCGTTGGATGGTAGTACGCCCGTGCTGCGGAGTGCACTGTGCTCATCATCACTTGTACGTTGCCAGGGAAGCTTCCGCTGCACGCCAATGCTACGCAGACCAAGGATATCAGGGCGCAAGGAGATTGCACTGGCAACTAGCATTAGTTGCTCCAAGTATTACATCCGTTATGTTCCTGGGCCCGCATGTCGGGGCTCAGCACTCTTGTACGTGCCCCCTTGAGCTATAAAAGGGGAGGCACGCAGCGACACAAGACAGACACACTTAGACCCAGCTCAGGCTCACAAGTTCATACAAGCTCTCAAGCTCAATACATCACACAGTGGAATAGGGTATTACGCTCCGGCGGCCCGAACCACTCTAAATCCTTGTGTGTTCTTGAGTTCTTCCCGTTTCCACCTAACAGGCAAAACGCTTTGGCCCCTCCTCATCTTAGGATTTAGGGCGGGTGCATTCCACCACCCGGTCAGAGATTTCCTTCTCCAACATTTGGCGCGCCAGGTAGGGGGCCTAGGCTTTAGGTTTTTGCTTGTTCTTCTGCTCGACGCCATGGTCCACATCGTCGAGCACCATGATTTCTTGCCTGAGGACTTCGTGGTGGAAGAGGCGGCTGCCTCTTCCACACCGTGAGCCACCAACCTCCTGGCGCCTGGTGCGGCCACTGCTGTCCACTCTGCTTGGCAGCACACTCCCGCGCAAACGTCCAGGACATTTAGGGCTGTGCCTGGGGCGTTGTCAGCGTCCAGAGAGTTGTTGCACCACCCTCCTAGCTCCACGGTGTCCCCGGGGGCCATGAAGCAGTGGCGCGACGACGTCGACCGCCTGCTTGGCATGGCGCACTCTGCCTCAACCAGGCCAAGGCCTCGGTCATCCCAGTGCCAACATGAGGCGTCAGCATCAGTGCGCTCTCCCTCGGTGAGGGTCGCGCCGACTGAGGACCTGCGGGCGGAGCTCAACCGCCGACGAGCAGGCGAGGACGCCCCAGTCTATATGGAGAGGTCTAATGACCTGCGGGCGGAACTCAACCGCAGGCGTGCGGGCGAGGATGCCCGCGTCTCTCTGGAGAGGGCACGTGAGCACCGACAAAATGTCGAGGGTCGTAACCTCGACTACGACTTCGCTGCGGTTGCACCGCAAACCCCAACGGGCGCCCGGATCCAGGCGGGTGTCCCATTGGCCGGCATGGGCTGTGCCGCGCTGGCGGATCATCTCCGCGTGGCGACCTGGCCATCCAAGTTCCGGCCACACCTGCCAGAGAAGTACGACGGTACGACAAATCCGTCGGAATTCTTGCAGGTTTATGTCACCGCCATTACGGCAGCCGGTGGAGACACCACCGTAATGGCGACATACTTCCATGTTGCCTTGTCTGGGTCGGCCCGGACTTGGCTCATGAACCTTTTCCCCAGGATCGATCTACTCCTGGGAAGAGCTCTGCGCGCGGTTCACGACAAACTTCACCAGTGCTTACCAGCAGCATGGCGTGGAGGCTCACCTCCACGCAGTGAGGCAGGAGCCCGGAGAAACTCTTCGGGCCTTCATCTCCCGCTTCACCACGGTACGAGGCACCATACCTCGTATATCAGATGCTTCCATCATCACTGCTTTCTGCCAGGGGGTACATGATGAAAAGATGTTAGAGAAGTTAGCCACGCACGACGTGGAAACTATCTCCACTCTCTTCACTCTGGCCGACAAGTGCGCTAGAGCTGCCGAGGGTCGTGCATGACATTCGGTGCCATAGACCGGAGTCGCCCAGACGGGAGGCTCCGGCGCCGTCACCCAGTACGACAAAAAGAAGAAGAAGAACTATGGCCATGAGAAGCCGCAGTCTGCCGCTCCGATTGTCGCAGCTGCGACTGGGGGCCGGAGCGAGCGCAACAAGCGCCCCCAGCCACAGGGAGGCAACAGCGGCTCATGCCCCGTGCACCCCAACGCTCGCTACAGCGCCTCGGAGTGCCGCGAGATCATCAATCTCACGAAGCGCGTCAGCGAGCGACGCGAGCAGTCGTCTAAGGACGGCTCCCCACCTCGTCGCCGGCCTGGTAAGGAGGGGGTCGATGATGGCGAGGTGGCCGCGGGAGAATGAGAACTCGGTTATCAGTCACCTGAGGGGGACCACAAGGACGTCTTCACCGGAGATTCTGACTCCAGGGACGACAACGACCGTCGCAAGAAGTTGTACGTCATGTACGGCGGGAGCTGGGAGCTCACCTCCCGTAGGAACGTCAAGTCCCTGCACCGCGAGGTCCTGTCGACGACTCCAGGGGTCCCGAAGGCTGCTCCACATCAACGATGGAGGAGCACCACCATCTCCTTCGGGGCATCCGACTGCCCCAACAACATGGAAGGGGCCGATGTGCTACCACTCATCACCGCCCTTGTCATCGCCAATATGTGGCTGCACCATGTGTTGATTGACGGCGGGGCAGGCCTCAACGTCATCAGCCATGCTACATTCAAACAGTTGCAGATCCCAGACGGGACCCTCTTGCCCATTCTCCGGAGTGGGCCCACAACCGGTGTATCCCCTTGGAAGCATCACACTCCCGGTTACATTCAGGACCGAGGAGAACTTCCGCGCGGAGGTTAACCTCCCCTTCAACGCCATCATCGGCAGGCCGACCCTGTATCGGTTCATGGCCATTGCCCATTACGGGTATTTGGTCCTCAAGATGCCGTCTCCAACCGAGGTCCTCACCGTGTGGGGCGACCGCGCCGCCGCGCTTGCGACCGTAGAGAAGCTGCACGCCCTGGCGGTGGAGACTGCTCGCCCGGACGACGGAGGGGGGAACCCCTCAACCTTCGGTACCAAGGCGCTCCCCAAGGTGCCAAAGGTGCAACCATCCGGGGCAGACGGCGTCCCCATTAAAGCCATCTGACTTACTGCGGATTCCACCTAGACCACTCGCATTATGGGTGATCTAGGCGAAAAATAGGAACTCGCGCTCGTCGCCTTCCTCCAGGCAAATGTCGACGTGTTCGCATGGGAGCCGTCGCAGATGCCTGGGATCCCCAGGGAGGTGATCGAGCACCATCTAAAGATCAACCCAGACGCCAGGCCGGTGAGTCAGAAGCCTCGCAGACAGTCCGTCGAGCGGCAGGACTTCATCCAAAAGGAGGTCCAAAAGCTGCTAGACGCTCGCTTCATTGAAGAGGTTCATCACCCAGTGTGGCTGGCCAACCCAGTCATCGTCCCCAAAGCGAATGGGAAGCTTCGGATGTGCATCGATTACACCAGCGTGAACAAGGCCTGTCCCAAGGACCCGTATCCACTTCCACGTAAAGATCGAATCGTGGATTCTACCTCCGGGTGCGACCTATTGTCGTTCCTAGATGCTTACTCTGGTTTCCATCAAATCCAGATGTCTAGGGAAGATAGGAAGCATACCGCTTTTGTAACAGTGGATGGACTTTACTGCTATGTTGTTATGTCTTACGGTATGAAAAACGCCTTGCCAACATTCGTGTGGGCGATGAGTAAGACTTTCGGGAACCTAATTAGGGACAAAGTGGAAGTCTACGTCGATGACATCGTGGTCAAGACTAAGAGAGGGTCGACCCTAGTGGAAGACTTAACCCTGGTCTTCGACAAGCTGCGGGCAACCCGCACAAAGCTGAACCCGGACAACTGTGTCTTTGGCGTCTCCACTGGGAAGTTGCTGGGGTTCCTGGTTTCGTACTAGGGCATTGATGCAAACCCGGAGAAGATCAAAGCGATTGAGGCAATGAGGCCTCTGGCCCATATCAAGGATGTCCAGAAGCTTATGGGGTCATTAGCTGCCCTTAGCCGCTTCATTTCGAGGCTAGCTGAGAGGGTGCTGCCTTTCTTCAAGCTGTTGCGGAAGTCCGGGCCCTTCTCTTGGAATGAAGAGGCGGAACAAGCCTTCCAGGAGTTGAAGCAGCACCTGGTGTCCCTACTAATACTAGTAGCTCCGGAGCTAGGGGAGCCGCTGTATTTATACATCGCAGCGGCCGCAGAAGCGGTAAGCATGGTGCTAGTCGTCGAAAGAACGACACCAGAAGGCCAGGAAACAGAGGACTCGGGACCGGCTGCAGAGTCTAGACAGTCCAGAGGCTGGTCTACTACGTCAGCGAGGTCCTTCATGAGGCAAAAACCAGGTACCTTGAGACGCATAAGCTCCTCTATGCTGTGCTTGTCGTGTCCAGAAAGCTGCGCCACTATTTCCAGGCACACAGGGTTGTGGTGGTGACCTCCTTTCCATTAAGGGCCATCCTCCATAACTCTAATGCCACAGGCAACATCGCCAAGTGGGCTGCGGAGCTCGCTGAGTTCCAGCTAGACTTCCAACCTCGCCACACCGTAAAGAGCCAGGTCCTGGCTGACTTCATCATGGAGTGGACGCCTCCCCCAAGTGTCTCTGGGGGTCCAGACCCTGATTCGGACCCCGCACCTGCGGAGCCCAGGGATCCGGTCTTCACCGAGCCCCACTGGACGCTCTACTTTGACGGATCCGCCCGCCAACAAGTTAGCGGAGCCAGGGTGGTCCTCATCGACCCAAGCGAAGATCAAGTGAAGTACATGGTGCACCTTGAGTTCAAGGCCACCAACAACATGGCAGAGTACGAGGCACTGATCTTCGGCTTGTTGGCGGCCCTATCCCTAGGGATCCGACAACTCTTGGTGAAGGGAGATTCCCAGCTAATCATCAAGCAAGTCCGCGAGGAGTGTAGCAGCTTTGAGCCCAAGCTCGCAGCCTACCTTCTCCACGTGAGAAAACTGGAGAAAGACTTCACAGCCCTGGAACTACAGCATGTCCCACGTGCTAACAACTCGGCGGCAGATGACCTCTCCGTGAAGGCAACAACTTGGGCACCCGTGCCCAAGGGCGTCTTCGAAAGACGGCTGCTGAGACGCACCGCCCAGCCTATCGAACGGGGCGAAGGGGGCGAGACTAGCACCTCGAAGCTAGCGGTCCTAGTGGCATCCCAGAACCCATCGAAGGCTGTGTGTGCTACAGGGGGCCCTGCCAGCCCCTTAGCGCTGCAGCCAATATCTAAGAGTGGTCCCGGTGCATGGATCTTCGAGATTCGGGACTACTTGAAGGAGAATATCCTTTCTGAAGACCATGTGTCCGCGGAGCGTATAGTGCGGTTGGCTAAACGCTACGCAGTGGTGGAAGGGGATCGCTACCGTCGCGGCGCTAATGGCATTCACATGCGGTGCATTACCCAGGAGGAGGGCCGTGAGTTGCTCACGGAGATCCATGGAGGAGAGTGCGGAAGCCATTCATCATCCCGCACACTGGTCGGTAAGGCCTTCCGGCATGGCTTCTACTGGCCAACCGCTCTCTAGGATGCAGCTGAGATGGTAAAGTCCTGCGAGGCGTGTCAATTCCATGCAAAACAGATACACACACTAGCTCATGCTCTGTAGATGATTCCGCCCTCCTGGCCATTCGCCGTATGGGGGGTGGATATCCTGGGACCATTTCCTAGGGCCATCGGTGGGTACCGGTACCTCTTCGTCGCCATCGACAAGTTCACCAAGTGGCCAGAGGCCACCAATGTAGTTAACATCACCCAGGGTGCCGCTGTCGCCTTCCTCAAGTCCATCGTCTGTAGATTTGGGGTCCCAAGCCATATCATTACGGACAACGGAACCCAGTTTACAAGTCGGATCTTCCAAGAGTATTGCGAGGGCATCGACACCCAGTTCTGCTTCGCGTCCATGGCTCATCCCAGGAGTAACGGCCAAGTGGAAAGGGCAAATGCAGAGATCCTCAGGGGACTCAAGACACGCACCTACGACTGCTTGAAGAAGCATGGTGCAAATTGGGTCCGTGAGCTTCCGTCCGTGCTATGGGGGAACCGGACAACACCCAGCCGAGCTACCGGCCCGTTCTTCCTGGTCTACGGGGCCGAAGCCTGCCTTCCCCCGGAAATCATCATGGGCTCCCCATGGGTCTAGGCTTTCGATGAGTCTATGTAGAAACAACTGCGGTGTGAAGACATGGACTTCATCAACGAGCGCAGATGGCAAGTGGCAATCTGAAATGCACGGTAGAACCAAGCGCTCAGGCGCTACCACCAACGGTTCGAGCATAGTAGGAAGCTCAGGGTCAGGGACCTAGTCCTAAGGCGAGTACTGAACCGAGAAGGGCTCCATAAACTCTCCCCCAGCTGGGAAGGACCCTTCAAGGTGACAGAAGTGTGCCGACCCGGGTGCGTCCGCCTTGCCACAGCTGAAGGAGAGCCTCTGCCCAATCCCTGGGACATAGAGCACCTCCGTAAGTTTTTCCCATAAAAGCAAAGCTGGGGAATTCAGTTTTCTTCCTTTGTAACTAGGTAGCGCATATATGTACGCCAGCCTGGTGAGGTCCGCCCTCATAAACCCGATCTGTTGGTTTACGCTCATGAATATCAAGTTATAAAGAGAAAATTCACCCCTCAGATTTGCTTTGTGATGGTTTTATTCTGCTTAAGTTTACAACCATTATTTTTATCTAACCCACCCATACAGTTTCCCTCCCTTGCTGGTATAGTGACATCCGCATTGAGTAGCCAGGTCCGGTAGCCTGGGGGCCAGTTCTAGAGAATGGGTACTCGTCTCCTGGGGTGGTCCGGAGCTGTGTAGCCGCTTAGCTTGGTTCCGCACCCTAAGCCTGTATGATCCACCACTCTGCGATGGGTGTCCTAGTATTTGGAACTATAGCCCTGTGGGTCCGAGAACCTAGGGTCCAGTTCTAGAGAATGGACGCACGTCCCCTGGGGTGGTCCGGAGCCATGAAGCCGCTTAGCCTAGTCCCGTACCGTAAGCCTACACGCTCCACCGCTCTGCGATGGGTGTCCTAGTATCTGGAACTGTGATTCAGGGGGTCCGGGCACACGGCTTGGCTTCCCAGGCCAAGTCCTGCCGGTCCTGTGGCGTAAATCAAAAGATAAAAGATACCAGTTAGTGGGTCCTATGGGTGCGCTACTAAAACTTCCTAGCTAAGGTTGTGTGCAGGTCCGGGTCCCAGTCGAGATTACCTCCTGGGGGCCATGTCATCAATTCCTTCTTAAGAATACTGGCATCCAGCCTCGACACGTCGAGCTCACATCCTAGGGGGGCCAAGTACCAGGGAAGAAGTTGGTAATGACGCACACAACAAAGGAAAATTAGCATGCAGATAAGTTGTAATATTGCTTGATAAGTAGTACTTAAAAGTATCTTACAAAATCAAAATATATTACAAGCCGCTTCCCAGTGGGACCCTTGCTTTCTCCCTGTAGACCTAGCCACTCATCATCAGCGGGATCCCGCTGGAAGCGCTCGGCCACCGCATCCACGACATCTTGTATGCCCTCCCAGGCGGTGTCTTCGGTGTCGGCCACCGGACCTGTGATCACCGGCACCAAGGAGATGGCCGGGTCGTGGCTCCAGAAGCACGTCAGGATGTACTCTATTATCGATCGGTAGAGTCTGCTGCTCTCGGCCTCCAGGCGGGCGCCAAGGATCTGGTCTAGGCGTCGGAGGCGGTCGGCGACGGAATCCAGCACCGGGAGCGCGTCGGAGATAGACGTCGGCTGCTCCGACACTGGGATGGGGCTCACCCCCAGTGGCACCAGTGCCGAGCTTGCCTCGCCGGCCCAAGCGGCGATACGTTGGACCCCGGCGTGATGCTCCGCCCAGAGATCTTCAAGTGTCTTCCTCATCGCCTCCACAGCTTGGGAGCTTGGGGCCACCTGCACCGCCTAGGCTGCCTGCGCTGCCTGCGCCACCTCGAACTGGCGGACCCGCTCCCCTAGAATCCGCTCCTTCTCCTCCAACGCCTGCTCCTTCTCCTCCGCCTCGAGCTCATAATTGGCTTGCAGCTTATCCCGCCTCTCAAGCATTTCCTCCCTGAAGGCGAGGTCCTTCTCCCGCCAGGCGAGATCCGCCGCCCGCTTATCCAGGGAGGCATTCTTCTCCTTGAGGTTCTCTTCGGCCAGGGCAAGGTTGCTAGCCCTGTCATCAAGCCCCTGCTGCACCTTTCGTAGGTTCTCCACAGTCGTGGCCTGCTGGTCCCGCTGCTCCTCCAGCATCTTGTTGTAGGCATTCAGCTTCGTCTGGAGCTCAATGATGACCTCCTCCCTCTGGCCCAAGTGCACCTCCTTCTTGGTCAGCCTCTTCTCCTTCTGGGTCACCTCCAGCTCCCGGGCGAACACCTTCTGGAGGTCCTTCCGGTAGTCCTTGCGGTTGAGAGCACCTAGAGGGGGGGGTGAATAGGTGATCCTGTAAAACTTGAAAACTTAAGCCACAAAAACTTGGTTAAGTGTTAGCAAAATACTCGCCAAGTGGCTCGAGAGGAGTCTCAACAAAACACAATAACCACAAGGATATCAATCACAGAGATGGCACGGTGGTTATCCCATGGTTCGGCCAAGACCAATGCTTGCCTACTCCACGTTGTGGCGTCCCAACGGACGAGGGTTGCAATCAACCCCTCTCAAGCGGTCCAAAGACCCACTTGAATACCACGGCGTTTTGCTTTGCTTTTCTTAATCCCGTTTGCGAGGAATCTCCACAACTTGGAGCCTCTTGCCCTTACACTTGAAGTTCACAAAGAAGCACGGAGTAAGGGAGGGATGAGCAACTCACACAAGACACGAAATCAGAGTGTCAACACGCACACAAGTCGCAACAAGAGCTCGCAACAAAACCCGACGAGTTCACAACTCAACTAGAGCTCTAGATGCTATCACGAAGAAACAAATACGTGGAATCGAAGTCTTGGTGCTTAGGAATGCTTTGAGTATGCTTGATATTGTCCTCCATGCGCCTAGGGGTCCCTTTTATACCCCAAGGCAGCTAGGAGCCGTTGAGAGCATTCCAGGAAGGCTGATCTTGCCTTCTGTCGCCTGGCGCACCGGACAGTCCGGTGCACCACCGGACACTGTCCGGTGCGGATCTCCTTCCTTATTTGACGAAGCCGACCGTTGCAGATTAAGAGCCGTTGGCGCACCGGACACTGTCCGGTGCACACCGAACAGTCCGGTGCTCCAATGTGACCGTTGGCTCGGCCACGCGTCACGCGCGGAATCCTCGGCCGACCATTGCCCCGGCTGACCGTTGACTCACCGGACAGTCCGGTGCACCACCGGACAGTCCGGTGCACCACCGGACAGACCGGTGAATTTTAGCCGTACGCCGTTAATCAACTACCGAGAGCGACGAGTTCGCCTGTGAACGGCTCACCGGACAGTCCGGTGCACCACCGGACAGTCCGGTGATTTATAGCCGTACACCGCCGTCGAAGTCCCGAGAGTAGCCAGTTCACCAGAGTCAGCCTGGCGCACCGGACACTGTCCGGTGCACCGTCGGACACTATCCGGTGCACCGCCGGACACTGTCCGGTGCACCACCGGACAGTCCGGTGCACCCAGACCGAGCTGACTTTGGCTGAACAGAGCCATCTCATTTCCAATTCAATCTTTCCTGTTTCCAGCACTTAGACACAATACATTAGTCCATAAAACAATGTACTAAGTCTAGAAACATACCTTTTGACTTGATTTGCACTTGGTCTACCACATTGCATAGATCAAAAGCACTTGCGTTGGCACTCAATCACCAAAATACTTAGAAATGGCCCAAGGGCACATTTCCCTTTCAATCTCCCCCTTTTTGGTGATTTATGCCAACACAACATAAAGCAACTAGAACAAGTGCAATAACAATGCAAATGGGAACTCAAAATTGTTTTGATTCATATTTGGCATATATGGATCACTCTTTGCCACCACTTGGTTTGTTTTTGCAAATCAAACTCAAATTCCTATCTCTAAGTCAAATTCACTTGTAGAGACATAAAGAGAGGTATTCCAAAGAAAATTGATCAAGGATTTCAAAAACTCTCCCTTTTCCCATAATCAACACTTCTCCCCACAAGAGGCCAACTTTTGACAAAAGAGACAATAAAAGAGTTTTGACAAACCAAAAGCTCTAATCTACTATTTTCAAAATTTCTCAAGTGGTAGCTGATCCATCTATTGCTTTGGCCTTTATTTTCTCCCCCTTTGGCATCAAGCACCAAAACGGGATCAATCTTGGCCCTTGAACCCCATTGCCTCACCAAAATCTTCAAATAGGAATACAAAGGCAATAAGAGTACATGAGATGAACTTGGAATAAGTTACCCTCTCATCAGAGTGCAGTGGAAGTCTTTCATGGTCCAAGTCCACCTTTTCCCTTTCAAACTTCCTTTGAGACTAAAACAAGCAAACTCAAGCACACGGTTAGTCTCAAAGGGTCAAGTTGTAGCACATCTCCCCGTAAATATGTGCATCACTTGCAAGAGGACTTGTGAGGTCCAGGGAGTGTTTGTACAACTTGAGCACCACAAGTAAGCAACAAAATGCATAAGGAACATGATCAAAGGCATAAACACATGTATGCTATAAATCAATCCAAGTTACGCGAATCTAGGACATTTAGCTCACTCCGCAGCCTGCAAAAGGTCTTCTCATCTAAAGGTTTGGTAAAGATATCGGCTAGCTAGTTCTCGGTGCTAACATAAAACACTTCGATATCTCCCTTTTGCTGGTGGTCTCTCAAAAAGTGATGCCGGATGTCAATGTGCTTTGTGCGGCTGTGCTCAACAGGATTTTCCGCTATTCGGATAGCACTCTTATTATCACATAGGAGTGTGACTTTGCTCAGATTGTAGCCAAAGTCCCGGAGGGTTTGCCTCATCCAAAGTAGTTGCGCGCAACACTGTCCTACGGCAACGTACTCGGCCTCAACGGTGGATAGGGCAACGGAAGTTTGTTTCTTAGAGTTCCACGACACCAGGGACCTTCCTAAGAATTGGCACGTCCCTGATGTACTCTTCCTATCGACCTTACATCCAGCATAGTCGGAATCTAAATATCCAATCAAGTCAAAGTTAGACCCCTTTGGATACCAGATCCCGAAGCAAGGCGTAGCGACTAAATATCTAAGAATTCGCTTCACGGCCACTAAGTGACACTCCCTTGGATCGGATTGAAATCTAGCACACATGCATACGCTAAGCATAATATCCGGTCTACTAGCACACAAATAAAGTAAAGACCCTATCGTAGACCGGTATGCCTTTTGATCAACGGACTTACCTCCTTTGTTGAGGTCGGTGTGTCCGTCGGTTCCCATCGGAGTCTTTGCGGGCTTAGCGCCCTTCATCCCAAACCGCTTTAGCAAGTCTTGCGTGTACTTCGTTTGGGAGATGAAGTGCCATCCTTGAGTTGCTTCACTTGGAACCCAAGGAAGTAGTTCAACTCGCCCATCATTGACATCTCGAATTTCTGCGTCATCACCCTGCTAAACTCTTCACAAGACTTTTGGTTAGTAGAATCAAATATTATGTCATCGACATAAATTTGGCACACAAAAAGATCACCATCGCAAGTCTTAGTAAAAAGAGTTGGATCGGCTTTCCCAACCTTGAAAGCATTAGCAATTAGAAAGTCTCTAAGGCATTCATACCATGCTCTTGGGGCTTGCTTAAGTCCATAGAGCGCCTTAGAGAGCTTACACACGTGGTCGGGGTACCGTTCATCCTTGAAGCCAGGGGGTTGCTCCATGTACACCTCCTCCTTGATCGGCCCGTTGAGGAAAGCGCTCTTCACATCCATTTGGTACAACCTGAAGGAATGGTGAGCGGCATATGCTAGCAAAATACGAATGGACTCTAGCCTAGCCACAGGAGCAAAAGTCTCCTCAAAGTCCAAACCTGCGACTTGGGCATAACCTTTTGCCACAAGTCGAGCCTTGTTCCTCGTCACCACCCTGTGCTCGTCATATTTGTTGCGGAACACCCACTTGGTTCCCACAACGTTTTGCTTGGGACGAGGCACCAGTGTCCAAACTTCATTACGCTTGAAGTTGTTTAGCTCCTCCTGCATGGCCAACACCTAGTCCGGATCTAGCAAGGCCTCTTCTACCCTGAAAGGCTCAATAGAAGAGACAAAGGAGTAATGCTCACAAAAATTAACTAATCTAGAACGAGTAGTTACTCCCTTGCTAATGTCCCCCAATATTTGGTCGACGGGATGATCCCTTTGAATCGTCGCTCGAACTTGGGTTGGAGGTGCCGGTTGTGCTTCTTCCTCTTCAACTTGGACATCCTGTGCTCCCCCTCGATCGCACGCCTCCACTTGAGGTACCTGTTCATCATCTTGGGTTGGAGGATGCACCATTGTTGAGGAAGAAGGTTGATCTTGCTCCTTTTGTTCCAGTGGCCTCACATCTCCAATCGCCATGGTGCGCAATGCGGTCGTTGGAACGTCTTCTTCATCTACATCATCAAGATCAACAACTTGCTCTCTTGGAGAGCCATTAGTCTCATCAAATACAACATCGCTAGAGACTTCAACCAAACCCGATGATTTGTTGAAGACTCTATACGCCTTTGTATTTGAGTCATAACCTAATAAAAACCCTTCTACAGCTTTGGGAGCAAATTTAGAAGTTCTACCTTTCTTCACAAGAATATAACACTTGCTCCCAAATACACGAAAATAAGACACATTGGGTTTGTTACCAGTCAGCAGCTCATACGAAGTCTTCTTGAGAAGGCGGTGAAGGTAGACCCTGTTGATGGCGTGGCAAGCCGTGTTCACGGCTTCCGACCAAAAGCGCTCGGGGGTCTTTTACTCTCCAAGCATTGTCCTCGCCATATCGATGAGCGTCCTGTTCTTCCTCTCTACCACACCATTTTGTTGTGGTGTGTAGGGAGCGGAGAACTCGTGCTTGATTCCTTCCTCCTCAAGGAACTCCTCCACTTGAAGGTTCTTGAACTCGGACCCGTTGTTGCTCCTTATCTTCTTCACTTTGAGCTCAAACTCATTTTGAGCTCTCCTGAGGAAGCGCTTGAGGGTCCCTTGGGTTTCAGTTTTATCCTGCAAAAAGAATACCCAAGTGAAGCGGGAAAAATCATCAACTATAACAAGACCATACTTACTTCCTCCTATACTTAGATAGGCGACGGGTCCGAAGAGGTCCATATGAAGCATCTCCAAGGGTCTTGATGTGGTCATCACATTTTTGGTGTGATGAGAGCCTCCCACCTGTTTCCCTGCTTGACAAGCTGCACAAGGTCTATCTTTCTCGAAATGTACGTTAGTTAGACCTATCACGTGTTCTCCCTTTAGAAGTTTGTGAAGGTTCTTCATCCCCACATGTGCTAAGCGGCGATGCCACAGCCAGCCCATGTAAGTCTTAGCAATTAAGCATGCATCTAGACCGGCCTCTTCTTTTGCAAAATCAACTAAATAAAGTTTGTCGTCTAGTACACCCTTAAAAGCTAGTGAACCATCACACCTTCTAAAGACAGACACATCTATATTTGTGAATAGGCAATTATATCCCATATTGCATAATTGACTAACAGATAACAAATTATATCCAAGCGACTCAACTAAAAACACATTAGAAATAGAGTGCTCGGATGAAATAGCAATTTTACCTAACCCTTTTACCTTGCCTTGGTTCCCATCACCGAATATTATTGAATCTTGGGGATCCTTGTTCTTGACGTAGGAAGAGAACATCCTCTTTTCCCCCGTCATGTAGTTTGTGCATCCGCTGTCGATAATCCAGCTTGTACCCCCGGATGCATAAACCTGCAAGGCAAATTTAGGCTTGGGTCTTAGGTACCCAACTCTTGTTGGGTCCTACAAGGTTAGTCACAATTGTCTTAGGGACCCAAATGCAAGTCTTGTCTCCCTTGCATTTGGCCCCTAACTTCCTAGCAATTACCTTCTTATTTTTTCTACAAATGGCAAATGAAGCATTGCAAGCATGATATATTGTAGAAGGTTCATTAAATTTCCTAGGAACATTAACAACATTTTTCCTAGGCATATTATGAACAACATTTCTCCTAGCAACATTTCTATCATGCATAACATGGGAACTAGAAGCAGTCATAGCATGAAAATCAAAAGCATCATAACTCCTAAAGGCATTCTTAGAATGACTCCTATCATGATACATGAAAACATGGTTCTTTTGCACACTACTAGCCATAGGGGCCTTCCCTTTCTCCTTGGCGAAGGTGGAAGCCTTATGGCTTGTTAAGTTCTTGGCTTCCCTCTTGAAGCCAAGACCATCCTTAATTGAGGGGTGTCTACCAATCGTGTAGGCATCCCTTGCAAATTTTAGTTTGTCAAATTCACTTTTGCTAGTCTTAAGTTGGGCATTAAGACTAGCCAATTCATCATTTAATTTGGAAATTGAAACTAGGTGTTCACTACAAGCATCAATGTCAAAATCTTTACACCTATTGCAGATCCTAACATGTTCTACACAAGAGTTAGATTTACTTGCTACTTCTAGTTTAGCATTTAAATCATCATTTACACCCTTTAAAGTAGAAATGGTTTCATGACAAGTAGATAGTTCATAAGAAAGCATTTCATTTCTTTTAACTTCTAAAGCATGAGATTTTTGTGCCTCTACAAATTTATCATGTTCTTCATACAACAAATCCTCTTGTTTCTCTAAAAGTCTATCCTTTTCATTCAAGGCATCAATCAATTCATTAATCTTATCTATTTTAGTTCTATCCAATCCCTTGAACAAACTAGAGTAATCTATTTCTTCATCGCTAGACTCATCATCACTAGAAGAATCATAAGTAGTACTGTCTCGAGTACATACCTTCTTCTCCTTTGCCATGAGACATGTGTGACGCTCGTTGGGGAAGAGGGATGACTTGTTGAAGGCGGTGGTGGCGAGTCCTTCATTGTCGGAGTCGAAGGAGGAGCAATCCGAATCCCACTCCTTTCCGATATGTGCCTCGCCCTTGGCCTTCTTGTAATTCTTCTTCTTTTCCCTTTTGTTCCCTTTTTCCTGGTCACTTTCATTATCGGGACAGTTAGCAATGAAATGACCAATCTTACCACATTTGAAGCATGAGCGCTTCCCCTTTGTCTTGGTCTTGCTTGGCTGTCCCTTACGACCTTTTAGCGCCATCTTGAAGCGCTTGATGATGAGGGCCATCTCTTCATCATTTAGCCCGGCCGCCTCAACTTGCGCCACCTTGCTAGGTAGCGCCTCCTTGCTCCTCGTTGCCTTGAGAGCAATGGGTTGGGGCTCATGGATTGGACCGTTCAACGTGTCGTCCACGTACCTCGCCTCCTTAATCATCATTCGCTCGCTTACGAACTTTCTGAGGACTTCTTCGGGCGACATCTTGGTGTACCTAGGATTTTCACGAATATTGTTCACCAAATGTGGATCAAGTACAGTAAAGGACCTTAGCATCAGGCGAACGACGTCGTGGTCCATCCATCGCGTGCTTCCGTAGCTCCTTATTTTGTTGATAAGGGTCTTGAGCCGGTTGTATGTTTGGGTTGGCTCCTCGCCCCTTATCATCGTGAATCTTCCAAGCTCGCCCTCTACCAACTCCATCTTGGTGAGCAAGGTGACATCATTCCCCTCATGAGAGATCTTGAGGGTGTCCCAGATCTGCTTGGTATTGTCCAAGCCGCTCACCTTATGGTACTCGTCCCTACACAAAGAGGCTAACAACACAGTAGTAGCTTGTGCATTTTTATGAATCTGTTCATTAATAAATATAGGAGTATCCGAGCTATCAAATTTCATTCCATTCTCAACAATCTCCCATATGCTTGGATGGAGAGAGAATAAGTGACTACGCATTTTGTGACTCCAAAATCCATAGTCCTCCCCATCAAAGTGTGGAGGTTTGCCAAGAGGGATGGAAAGCAAATGCGCATTTGAACTCTGCGGAATACGAGAGTAATCGAAAGAAAAGTTCGAATTAACCATCTTTCGTTTCTCGTAGTCGTAGTCGTCCTTTTGGGAGGAAGTGGACTCATCGCTGTCGTCGTAGTAGACGATCTCCTTGATGCGTCTCGTCTTCTTCTTCTTCCCATCTTTGCGTTTGTGGCCCGAGCCCGAGTCGGTAGGCTTGTCATCCTTCGGCTCGTTGACGAAGGACTCCTTCTCCTTATCGTTGATCACGATTCCCTTCCCCTTAGGATCCATCTCTTCGGACGATTAGTCCCTTTGTGAAGAGAACGGCTCCGATACCAATTGAGAGCACCTAGAGGGGGGGTGAATAGGTGATCCTGTAAAACTTGAAAACTTAAGCCACAAAAACTTGGTTAAGTGTTAGCACAATAATCGCCAAGTGGCTCGAGAGGAGTCTCAACAAAACACAATAACCACAAGGATATCAATCACAGAGATGGCACGGTGGTTATCCCGTGGTTCGGCCAAGACCAACGCTTGCCTACTCCACGTTGTGGCGTCCCAACGGACGAGGGTTGCAATCAACCCCTCTCAAGCGGTCCAAAGACCCACTTGAATACCACGGTGTTTTGCTTTGCTTTTCTTAATCCTGTTTGCGAGGAATCTCCACAACTTGGAGCCTCTTGCCCTTACACTTGAAGTTCACAAAGAAGCACGGAGTAAGGGAGGGATGAGCAACGCACACAAGACACGGAATCAGAGTGTCAACACGCACACAAGTCGCAACAAGAGCTCGCAACAAAACCCAACGAGTTCACAACTCAACTAGAGCTCTAGATGTTATCACGAAGAAACAAATACGTGGAATCGAAGTCTTGGTGCTTAGGAATGCTTTGAGTATGCTTGATATTGTCCTCCATGCGCCTAGGGGTCCCTTTTATAGCCCCAAGGCAGCTAGGAGCCGTTGAGAGCATTCCAGGAAGGCTGATCTTGCCTTCTGTCGCCTGGCGCACCGGATAGTCCGGTGCACCACCGGACACTGTCCGGTGCGAATCTCCTTCCTTATTTGACGAAGCCGACCGTTGCAGATTAAGAGCCGTTGGTGCACCGGACACTGTCCGGTGCACACCGGACAGTCCGGTGCTCCAATGTGACCGTTGGCTCGGCCACGCGTCACGCGCGGAATCCTCGGCCGACCGTTGCCCCGGCTGACCGTTGACTCACCGGACAGTCCGGTGCACCACCGGACAGACCGGTGAATTTTAGTCGTATGCCGTTAATTAACTCCGGAGAGCGACGAGTTCGCCTGTGAACGGCTCACCGGACAGTCTGGTGCACCACCGTACAGTCCGGTGATTTATAGCCGTACACCGCCGTCGAAGTCCCGAGAGTAGACAGTTCACCAGAGTCAGCCTGGCGCACCGGACACTGTCCGGTGCACCGCCGGACAGTCCGGTGCACCCAGACCGAGCTGACTTTGGCTGAACAGAGCCATCTCATTTCCAATTCAATCTTTCCTGTTTCCAGCACTTAAACACAATACATTAGTCCATAAAACAATGTACTAAGTCTAGAAACATACCTTTTGACTTGATTTGCACTTGGTCTACCACATTGCATAGATCAAAAGCACTTGCGTTGGCGCTCAATCACCAAAATACTTAGAAATGGCCCAAGGGCACATTTCCCTTTCAGCGGTCCGCTCAAGCTCGGACCGCTCGATGGCGAACTGGTGGGACGCTGCCTTGGTGCGCTCCTCCAGCTGGGTACGCCTGTCGTTGAGGTGCTGGTGTTCGGCCTCAAGCGCCTCCCACTCCCGCAGGATCGTCGCCCCGGTCTCTTAGAGGCCTGATGGGCACGAGACAGCACCCGGAAGAGGGGAATCGACGCCGCTTCTGGCTCGGCGACAGATTGGAGCCGCCGCCCGAAAATCACCTCTGTCTCCTCCAGAGTGGGCAGTGGGTTGGAGCTGGATGCGCCCCCTGCATCGACCTCGATAGTGGTGACGGGCGTGGCTGGAGCCTCCTCTGCCGCTACCGACGGTGTACTCAACGACATCGCCGTCGCTGAGGCTTTGGCAGCCGTCGGGGCAGTAGGGACCCCCTCCGCCGTTGCGGCACCGCTTGGTGTTGGCGCCGCTGCAGCAGGATCCACAGTTGGAGCCTGGGGGCCCGGTGGCACTGTCTCGACGGTAGCAGCCGGAGGCGAGGGAGGCACGACTTTGGACGCAAAGGGAGAAGAGGCCCTGATGAGCAAAGGATGGGTTAATACCCGTTGACATGATAACTAGACCAGTGGAGAAATAAAAAGGGCTACACTTACTTGGGGCCCTAGACCTTCCAGCGACCCTGGAAGCGGGACGTTCGCTGCCCCTACTGTTGTTGTTGTTGCTGCTGCTGCCCCTGGGGTGGCGGCGGCGAGCTCGATGATGGTGGTGGTGGCGGTGGTGGGGGGTATGATGGTGGTGGTGGTGGAGGACTGACGCGCCTCTACACGCCCTAGGCCTGGGAGTCGGCCTCCTCGGCCCCGCCAGCTGTCCTTTGACGCTTCTAGGGGGTCCAAATCAAGGGGCGGATCTGTGACGAAAGACCCATCGGCGTGGCGCAGTCGGTGTCGCCTCTCTCCCTCCGACCTCTCGAGGGCACCTGGAGAGCCGCCCGCAGCCCCTTTGCCCTTGTCCGAGGAGCTAGGGGCCACGGGGGGGGGGGAGCTCTGGAGCCCGCATCGGCGGGCTGGGAACCTCCGGCCGGTACACCGGGAATATGGATCCCCTGGTGGGGGTCCCGGCCACCGGTTTGGCGGATCGCCATGCCACTCTCATCGAGGGTCGGCAGCCAGGCCAGCACCGCCGACCGCAGCGTTGGATCTTCGCAGAGCGGCAGAATGCCCTGGGGAGGTATCAAGGATTCGAGGATAAAGGCCTCACCAGTGATCCCCTTCACTAAAACCTCCAGCTCCTCCCAGGATAGGTCGGTCCCCGGCCCGCGCTGGATCCTACCAATGTCACTAGGACCGGTGAACCAGCAACACAGACGCGGCCTCCCCCGCAACGGCATGACCCGACGCTTCAGGAAATCTCCGACCACGTGCATCGAAGTCAGACCACCAGCCGCCAGTTCCTTGATCCTATCCAGTACGGGCTCGAACTCCGGCGCGAGGGACGGTTTGGCCCTCCATTGCTTCCGGACGAGTCTTGGTCAGTCGTTAAGCAGGGCAAGGCGGTCGTTGTCCTCAGCACTGACGATCACACAGTCATTGTGCCAGTTCTCCCACCTCGTGCCGCCAAGGGTGGCGATGTAGGCCACGGTTGGATCTGACCTCGTCTAGAAATAGTAGGCACCGAGGTGGTCCTTGCCCTTCCCAGACCTCACCAGCACGAAGAAGTGACGAAAGAGGGAAGTACAGGCCCCCACCCCCACGAACATCTCGCAGAGGTGGACGAAGATGGCCACTTGGAGAATGGAGTGGGGCGTGAGGTGCTGGAGCTGGAGTCCGAACTCCTCCAGCAGCAGCAGGAAGAACGACGAGATCAGCAGCGCCAACCCGCAGAAGAGGTAGGAGACAAAGAGCACGAACTCCCCGGTGGTGAGGTCACCGAGGGGAGTGGTGCCGGCCTGGATCCTCCCGGCGAACGCTGGCGTGCTACATCCGAGCAGGCGGCGCACCACGTCGAGTGCCTCCTCAGTCTGGAAATGCTCGAAACGAACCAGCGAGGCCATGGCGACTGCGACGACGGAAAGCAGAAGAGCGCGAGTGCAAAGAGGCGTAGAGGGCTCGGAGACGAAAGGGCGCAGCAGTTGGAAAGAATGTGGAAGCGTGACTGCTGACCACGGGGTGAATCCCTTTTTAAGGAAGGCTCTCCCGCTCGCGCCCCAAGAAATCCCGTCCGACACACACCTAGCGCCCGCAGCGACCCAGTCCCCGACATGCGGGCTCGGGTCCGCATGTCATACACCTAGAGTACTGGTCTCCGAGTGCGGAGAAGGCGAACCGCCACACGGGGAACGAACCGCCGCACGACCGCGTGCTGCTTCGGGGCTACTATAGGAAGATATTTTTCTAACCGAGGCGGCGGTAACGAGGTGCCCCGCGCATGACCCGATGGAACCGCCAGACGTGGGGCCGTGGGTCAGTCAGCCGTGGGGACAGATGTGGCAGTCGACGTGACCGAGGGTGAACTGACAGCGCATATGTCACCAGATGCACTGAGCTAATGCAGCGCTCACAGAAGAGGCGCCCTAGTCACTAGTCATGCCACGTTGACGCGAAGTACAAGTCTTGGCCCCACCTGCAGGCTCGCATCCTCCCTTGAGGTGGGCCCGGGGGCCACTGTCGGTACCCTGAAACAGGGGTACCCCTTACTACAGTGTGAAGGCGCGGTGCCCATGCGGCTACCTCTAGTCACGTGGTAAACAGCGCCCGACCCCACCACATGGTCGACTCCCGGGTTGCCACGCGGCCAGAAAAGACGATATACTCCAGGGTATCAACAGTGGGTCCGGACCCCCATGGGGAAGTGCCGGACCGCTGTACGTACAGACCGGACCTCCGAGTAAGGTCCAGAACCTCCACGGGCGTGCCCGGACCCCTGGGACGGGCCCCGGACCCCCCTGTGCAGGGTCCGGGTCACGCACAGCAAGGTCCTAGGACAGAACATGCACGGGCCTTGGACAGGACCCAGGCGGGGGTCCGGTGACGACACGTGTCCAGACCCAGTCTGGTGCGGACCTGTCCGCTTGCACCACTGCTCCTCGCCTAGCTGGAGACCCGATGCTGCCACGTGGCCTACTGCGCGTGACGTAAGCCGGCGGGCGGAGCCCGACGTAAGGCCTCCGGGTTACGCGGACCCTGCATTTATTGCGGATAAGGCACGTCGCCTGTCCGTCCCGCTGACAGGTGATGTGCCGCCTCAGCATTTAATGAGCCCTGTCCATTCCGGTGGCAGGGATGTGCCGCCTTGACATTTAATGTGCCCTGTCCACTCCATTGGCAGGCGGCGACCGGGCCGTCCCGCAGGCGGCGTGCCTGTCCATTCCGTTGGCAGGCAGTACGCCCGTGCTGCGGAGTGCACTGTGCTCATCATCACTTGTACGTTGCCAGGGAAGCTTCCGCTGCACGCCAATGCTACGCAGACCGCAGATATCAGGGCGCAAGGAGATTGCACTAGCAACTAGCATTAGTTGCTCCAAGTATTACATCCGTTATGTTCCTGGGCCCGCATGTCGGGGCTCAGCACTCTTGTACGTGCCCCCTTGAGCTATAAAAGGGGAGGCACGCAGCAATACAAGACAGACACACTTAGACCCAGCTCAGGCTCACAAGTTCATACAAGCTCTCAAGCTCAATACATCAAACAGTGGAGTAGGGTATTACGCTCCGGCGGCCCGAACCACTCTAAATCCTTGTGTGTTCTTGAGTTCTTCCCGTTTCCACCTAACAGGCAAAACGCTTATGCCCCTCCTCATCTTAGGATTTAGGGCGGGTGCATTCCGCCACCCGGGCGGAGATTTCTTTCTCCGACAGAAGGTATTGCTCATCACAAGGACCTAGAGTTCGTTGCTATTTGGTCCCAAATAGGTGGTAATCATCATAGAGGTGACTCAGTGCTCTAAAGATCTTCAACTTTATTCGATCTTATGTCATCTAAATATGCCAAGTACCGCCAGACGGTTCATTATAGTGTTTGGTGAACAAATCGGCGCCAACACTCTCGATATGCTCTGCGAGTTGATGTGGGATTTTATAGGGGGTGCATATTGATGAAAGAATGTAGTTGTTATGCTAACATTATTCAACCACTGCAGGGCCCCTCTAGAGCGCTTGATGTTCTAGTAGGGCTCCTTTGAAACGCAGGAATTTTATAAAAAATAGTTAAAAACATATAAAAACATAGTATTCGGGAAATTATACTTTGATCTAATCGAGGGCTAAATCAAAAAGGGAAAAACTACAAATAGGCCTAGACCATTGGGGAGTCTCTAAAAATACTCGCTGTCCTGAGGCCCTCTACTGCAAGTTGCGCGCCTCTCTACCCTTGAACTCTGAAAAAAAAGTTCCCGCAAAGCAAAAACTATCTCCTCTTCTTCCTCGACCCTCGTCGTGGTGCGGGGCATCTCGCACCCCACCCCCTGTCCTCCCGCTCACCGGTGTGCGCGCTTTCCTAGGGTTTCCGCTGCCCCCGCCGCCCACCCTGTTCTCCTCTCGTCAGCGGCGATGGCGTCGGCGTCGGCCCCGGTGGCAGGGGCAGTGGCCGGGAATGATGACGAGCTCGCCGATCTGGTGAGGCGCCTCGTGGACGCCCTCGCTCGCTACGCTGATCGCCTGCCCTTCGACCTCGATCGCCAGGTTCGCGCTCGGATCTGTGATACCCCTGCCGCCTGTTGACGCCTTTTTTGGCCGGTCCATGCCTCGATGCGGGGGATTTGTGGGGTCCGGTCGCCCAAAAACGTCGCCTTGTTTGGGAAAGGCTTTTTTTACTACTATTGTCTAGGTAGTGTTGTGCTGTTCTGGGGTAAAATTCTAGGTTCCTAATCATCGTCGATTTGGTAATGCACTTCTTTTTGCTGTCGCGGGTCCACATGTAGCCCCACATGTATACGTTGCTGCGTAGCTCTTAATTTACAGGTGTTTCAATGCCAGAGATGCCCCCAAGTTTTGATTAACGTGAACATGTTTGGCGGAAGGATAGGTGATTAGTGTGCCCCTGTGATTTTGATGTGTTTGGTTCCATCTTTTAAAAGGTCCGCAGCATTTTTCTTGCAACACTACATATTTGTACCGCAACAGTTTGAATTGCACGACACATGCACTTGATGTGTTTGATATGGTTGTCTTGATTGACAGCATTGTACAATAGCTCTTTTAACATCGTATAGCCGAAGAAAATGCTCTTGTTGGTTCATGGTTCCCTTGATAAATCTAGCATCTATGACATCTAGGCTGATCGTTTATTGAAGGCAACGTTGCTTTGTAAAAAAGTCCATGCCTTATTTTTGTAGATACACATAAACAAATGTACAACTTGCATGTTTATGATGTATTAATTTGAGCTCCCATCACAAGAATTACTGAATTTCTTCGTGGCCATGCTTCAGAAGCTCCGTTCACTTACTACACTTGCTGCAATCTCGATCACACTTCTGTTTGCCTGGAAAATGTTGAGAGGTCCTCAAGAGCAACCTCCGAGGCCTCGTAGGAGGATTGCCCCATCGTCAAGCAACACCAGCACTAGATCGCGACCAGGTGCTTTAACCACAACAGATGTTTGTTCATCAGCAGATTCAAGAGCACACGAAGCAGTCAACCAGCTGTTCCAACCAGTAAATGTATTGCTTGATTTTTCATTTGTTAAATACTGAGATGATGCAGCTGTTTTGCTAGAACTCTCCGGTTTGATAGTTGATTGTTTCTTCTGCAGCTGACTCTTGAGCAGCTTGTCAAGCATAAGCTAAGTGGAGGACGAAGGGTACTCCACTATAGCTTCTTCCTCACGACAGTTATCAGATTTATAGAGTAATGCTATATTGATGGATGTTTTTTTTTGTTTTCAGTTCACATGCCGCTTGCTTGGTGTGATTTTGGAAGAAACAGCTCCAGAGGAGCTTCAGGTGGGGCTGTGATGCCGTTGCATTGATGCCAAAACTAACTTCACTAGTCAACTAATGGATTTATATCTTCTTGCAGAACCATGTCACAGTGAAGCCTTCCGTGGTGGAGGTTCTCCTAGAAATTGCAAAAATTTGTGATGTGTATTTGATGGAGTGCGTCCTTGATGACGAAAGCGAGGCAAGTGTCACATAGCAATATTCTTCTCCTTTTGATAATATGGGAGCACACGAACCAATAGCTCTTCGGTCTACGGTTTTCGATTTCATAGTGTTTGTGTTATTCTATATGTACGAAATTTAGAATCTGAATGATTTCTGCAGGGAAAGGTTTTATCGGCCCTGAGTGAGGCTGGCCTTTTTGCTGGTGGCGGCTTGATAAAAGATAAGGTAGGCTGCAAGCAACAACTGATTGTTATTCTAGTATTGGCTTACAACCATCGGTTGTGTGGGAAACCCTAACCCTGTCTTAGGGATGGGTGTTGTATTAATAGACTTGAGTTAACTGGGTATGGCCCATTACACAAGAGTGAGAGAGTAATTACACGAGGAGAACCCTAAACCCTAAACATGATTCTAACACCCTCCCCCCAGTCGCAACTCTATCCTATCCAGATGTTGAGACTGGATCGAGAGTCTAAAAATACACTCGACGGTAACCCCTTGGTGAAGATGTCGGCGAACTGCAGCGTGGTGGGGACGCTGAGAACCCAAACGTTATCGGCAGCGACACGCTCGCGGACGAAGTGCAGGTCGATCTCCACGTGCTTCGTGCGCTGATGCTGCACAGGATTGGTGGAGAGGTAGACCGTGCTGATGTTGTCGCAGTAAAGAGGGTGGCGCGCTGCAGGGGGATGTGGAGCTTGTGGAGGAGTTGGCGCAGCCACGGCGCATCCAGGAGGCCTTAGCCACGTCGTTGGCCTCGGCGCGGTACTCGGCCTCTACGCTGGAGCGGGAGACGACGGGCTGTCGCTTGGCGGCCCAGGAGACGAGGTTGGCGTCCAGGAACACGGCATAACCGGATGTGGGCCGGCGCGTGTCGGGGCAGTCAGCCCAGTCAGCGTCGGTGTAGACGACAAGCTCTGATGTCGGGGATGGTCGGAGTAGCAGTTCGTAGTTGAGGGAGCCGCAGAGGTAGCGTAGGATTCACTTGAGGGCGGTCAGGTGGGGTTCCCGTGGGGTGTGCATATGCAGGCACACCTGCTGGACGACGTAGGCGATGTCGGGTCTGGAGAAGGTGAGGTACTGGAGCGCGCCCGTGAGGCTCCGGTAGGACGTCGCGTCGGCGACCGGGGGCCCGTCGTCCTCAGAGAGCTTCTCTTGAGTATCGACAAGTGTGGAGTAGGGCTTGTAGTCGGATATGCCATCCTGCTCCAGGATGTCGATGGCATGCTGGCGCAGGTGGAGGAAGATACCCTGAGGTCGGCGCTCGACGGTGATGCCGAGGAAGTGGTGGAGGGGCCCCAGGTCCTTCATCGCGAACTCCTGCAGAGGGGCGACGATCGTGCGCTGTAGAAGGTCGGCGGTGGTTGTCGTGAGCACAATGTCGTCGACGTAGAGCAGAAGTTAGACGTTGTCGTCGCCGCGTCGGTAGATGAACAGGGGCGTGTCCGACTTGGCCTCGACGAAGCCGATGGAGGCCAAGTAGGAGGCGAAGCGACTGTACCATGCCTGTGGCGCCTACTTAAGGCCGTACAATGAGCGGTTCAGCTAGCAGACCAGATCTGGACGAGCGGCATCGACAAAGCCGGTGGGCTGGCTGCAGTAGACAGTCTCTATCAGAGTGTCATAGAGGAAGGCATTCCTGACGTCGAGCGGATGGATCGTCCAGTTCCGGGAAAGGGCGAGGGAGAGGACAGAGCGAACATTGGCGAACTTGACGACAGGGCTGAAGGTCTTATCGTAGTCCACTCCGGGGCGCTGGGTAAAGCCCTAAAGGACCCAACGGGCCTTGTAGCGGTCGAGGGAGCCGTCTGAGGTCGGCTTGTGGCGAAAGAGCCACTTCTCGGTGACCACATTGGTGCCCGGTGGACACAGCACTAGGTCCCAAGTGTGGTTGGCCAGTAGAGCCACATACTCCTCCATAGCCCGACGCCAGTGTGGGTCAGCGAAGGCGATGCGAACGGAGGGGGCCAGGGATGCGTCCGGAGGAGTTGTAGTCGTATCAGCTGCTAGGATCAGTCGATCGACGGGGCGGAGAACGCCAGCGGTGCGCCGAGTCACCATGGGGTGGATGTGTCCGGGGTCGCGGTGGATGATGACCGGGTGGTACGCAGGCGGCTCGGAGCGGGCCGCTGGGACGTCTGGAGCCGCGGCAGTGATAGACGACAGTAGGGTCGGCGAAGCGAGCCGCGCTCGTCAACGGTCCCGTGTCAGTACGCGCCAAGGGAGTGGCACGCACGCGACGGTGGTAGACGAGGGCGGGGTCAACGAAGCGAGCCACGCTCGTCGACGGGGCCGCGCTTGGCGCAGGAAGGGTCGAGGGGGCTGCGCGTGGCGCGAGCGGAGGCGTCGAGGTGGCACGTGGTGCAGGCAACTGCGCAAGGCGGGGCGCCTTGGGTGAGGAGAACCGTGTCGAACTCAAGGAGGGAGGCGAGATCGGTGGGTGGGGAGGGGCCAGCAAGGGGAAACACACCTTCGTTGAAGACGACGTGACGAGAGATGATGTGCGGTGGGAGACGAGGTCAAGACAGCCATACCCCTTGAGATCAGGGGAGTAGCCAAGGAAGAGGCAGTGAGTGGAGCGAGGAGACAACTTATGGGGAGCAGTGGCGGAAGTGTTAGGATAGCAGGCACAATCGAACACGCGAAGGTGGTCATAGGAGGGGGTTGTGTCGTATAGGGCGAAGTGGGGAGTAGGGTGGCTTACCGCCTTCGAGGGAAGACAGTTGAGTGTGTGGCGATGTGCAGGGCCTCTGTCCAGTAGCTGGCAGGGAGAGACCCCTGGAAGAGAAGGCAACGAATCATATTAGTGGTGGTGCGAATCATGTGTTCGGTCCCGCCGTTCTGGGCAGAGGTGTAGGGCACGAGAGACGCAGCTGAATGCCATGAGTGAGAAAGAAAGAACGGGAGACGTGGTTGTCGAACTCGCGACCATTGTCACACTGCAGGGCATGGACCGGGCGACGAAACTAGGTGGATACCCAGGCAAAGAAGTGTGTGAGGGTGGTGAACGTGTCAGACTTTAACCGAATTGGAAAAGTCCAAAGAAAATGGAAAAATCATCCAAAATCACCAAATAGTATTTATAACCAAATAGGCTGAGTACAGGGGAGGTCCAGAGATCACAGTAAACCAAGTCAAAAGCTTGCTCAGCCCGAGAAGTAGTAAATGGGAGACGAGTACGTTGGCCTAACTGACAAGCATGACAGAGACCCTCAAAATGCCCCTACTACATGAAGGATCTAAACTGCTGGTAATCTTGGTCATGACGTCGGGTCCTGGATGATCGAGACGACGATGGCAAGTGGTGGAGACCAGGACAGGAGGCGGAGACGCGCCGATGCTGGAAGGTCAAAGCGTGTAGAGTGGCTTCGCGCTATCACAGCAGACGAGGGGTTCCTGGTGGCTAGATCCTTCACAAAAAAACCAGAGGGGTCAAACTCAATGGAACAAGAATTGTTGGTGGTGAACCGACGAACAGAAAGAAGATTATGTGTGATGTGTGGGGCTACGAGAACGTCGTTGAGATAAAACGGCCCACGTAGAACCGAGACACCTACTGAGGTGACCAGCAGAGTGGAACTGTTTCCAACGACGATCGAGGAGGGATGGGGGGGAATGGAGGGGGTGGGAGCGAGAGAGAGTGCCTGCAGTGGGGGTGGTGCGATAGGAAGCACCGGAGTCGATGACCTAGTCAAAGGAGGGTGGGGCCATCACCATGGTGCTGAAAGCGGCGACGAGGGAGGCATGGTCCCATCCTCCAGCTAGCGGGGGGACCAAGGAGTCGAGGTGGGGGTCCCCGAGGGCGGGAGCTGGGGCAGAGCTGGCGACGTCGGTGGCACACCATAGGGAGGCATCAGAGGCATGCCGTTGGGAGGCACTGTCAGGAGAGCAGACGCTGGAGGACGGGAGACACTTGGGGCCTGACCCGACCACATGGAGATGGTCCCGGTCCAAGGGTTGTAGAATGACGACCACGCCTGGCCGTCACCCCGCGGTCGCCCTTGCGGGGGCGACGACCTCGGTCGGCGGTGGAAGCCGCACGAGGAGCCGCAGGGGACACGGGAGGACGGCAGGCAAGGGGCTCGGTCGACGGAGGACGAGGGGCCTACCCCACAGAGGGCGCCTGACCGCCGGGAGGAGCGCTATAGAGGGTCGGAGCCGGAGCGGGTGCCTTAGTCACCATGGTGAGCTCCTCGAGGAGAAGCTCACTCTGCACGACATCGAAGGTGGGAAAGGGCACGGTCCTCTTGATGAGAGCCTTCAGGTGGCCATAGCGGAGGCTGAGGCCACGCATAAGGTTCAACACCAAGGTACGGTCGGCGACCGGCTCGCCGAGGTCGTGGAGGGAGTTCGTCATGCCCTTCATTTGGCGGCAGTACTCCCCACGGAGAGATCCCCTTGAGAGAAATGGTGGAACTGGACGTCGAGGTACCCGAGCGTCCTGGTTCTCGAGGAACTGTTCCTCGAGGGCGAGCCACGCCTGTCGGCTCGTGTTCGCCTCATCACAAATGATGTCCTGTAGCTCGACGGTGATGGTGCCGTGGAGCCACGAGAGCACCACACTGTCCATCAGGCACTAGGATGGAGACGGCGGGTCGACAAGGTCGGCGAGAGCATACCGCCGAAGCGTGAGAGGACCTGCCCCCGCCAACGAGGGTAGTGGGAGGACGCCGGGTCCAACACGATGGACACGAGGGATCGAATGTTGTGCAGCCCGGCGGCCTGAGCGTGGAGAGCGGTGATGTGGTCAGCGTCGAGTCCAGAGGCTAAGGGAGCCTCAGGAATGACCGGAGGAGCCGCCTGGGCGACCGAAGGGTGGCCGAGGATGAGGCGCTGCGTGGTGGCCATCTGTGCGGTCAGGGCGGCGCCCATGGCACGCTCTTGCTCCAGGGCGAGGGACACGGCGCGCTCACGCTCCTGCGAGGCAGCCACTGTGGCCTATATCGTGGCGATGGCAGCGACCAACAAGGAGTCGGTGGCGGGGGCCATCGGTGCGGGACCAGCGAGGGTGAAGCCCGGCGGGGGTTGACGGGGGCGCTGTTGCACAGGTGAGAGGTTGTCGGGGAGAGGTGCGAGACCGGCGACGTAGGGGACCCTATCCACGGCGCGGTCGCTACTGCGGGTAGAGGGGAAGAGGCCATGGCCAGCGGGGAGACCCCCGGCGGTGAGCTGCTGGGTGACCGTGACCAGGGCTGTGGTGTCGGCGGCGGTCGCTGCACCCAGGCCCGCGGCGTTGGTGGTGGTCGCCGATGGGAACGTGCCGATGGGGAAGTCGGCCATGGCGGAGGCGGGGTTGGGGGCGCCGCGGCTAGGACGGAACGGTGGCAGGCGTTGCAGTAGAGGAGCCGGGGGCGGCTGCTGGGGGCGCCGCTGCAGGAGGAGGACCGGCGGCCGGTAGTGGGGGCAGAGCGGCGGCGAGAGCACCACGGCAGGAGTAGGAAGGGGCCGACGGCGGCAAGGAGGGAGAGGAGCCTGCGGCTGGGAGGGAGGTCAAAAAAATAAACCTAGCATGTGGGAAACTCTAACCCTGTCTTAAGGATGAGTGTTGTATTAATAGACTTGAGTTAACTGGGTCTGATCCATTACACAGGGGTGAGAGAGTAGTTATTACATGGGAAGAACCACAAACCCTAAATGGGATTCTAACATGTTGTTTGCCATGTAAATATGTAACCTAACATCTCTTAAAATCTGCAGGTTCTCTTCTGTAGTACAGATAACGGCCGCACATCTTTCGTTCGGCAACTCGAACCTGATTGGCACATCGACACAAGTCCTGAAATCGTTCACCAATTAGCTGTAAGTACACAAACAGCCGCACCCACGGACACTCCACTGACATAGTCTTTGATTTGCTATTCATCGGTATGTTTGTTTGCCCTGCAGAGGTTTATCAAATATCAACTGCACATTTCACCGCAGCGACCGGAAAGAACAGCATCCAATGTCTTCAGCGCTCCAAGCCTGGAACAATATTTTGGAGGCCTAGACCACAGATAGAGGTATAGTAGAGCACACGCGCCTTGATATGTTGTGTCTTAATGATGATCTGTCTTGATATGTTGTGTCTTAATGATGATCTGTTAACGTGGAACACTTATAAACAATATAAGAAGATCCAAAATGATGATTGCGTGCAACTCCAGAAGAATTAATACCCTAATTTCCATAGTTTCTTTACCTGCAGGTCAAACTCCATCCAGCGAAGTGTTGGCAGCGGCTTAGTGAGAACGGAGGACATCATTGTTTTTTTTTCCCTTCTTTCGTCAGCTCGGCTCGAGTGATGGAACTCATTTTTCCTGTACCATGTGTAAAAGCCTGTGCTATGTACACGTCGTTGTGCGATATGCAGTGCCCCCATAATCTATGCAGGGAGATGACAAATGTAATACTAGCATACTTGGCGAATCAGCCAGTTGTGTTAATGTACAAGTATAACCAAAATAGTTGCAAGTGTCAACCTGCTGCTATTGCCATTCGCTCTTGTGGTTGTGTTAGGCCCAATGAGGCTGCTGGTTACGACGACTGATCGTCTGTTCGTCACTATTCATATTCATTGGACAACAACAAAACTTTTGCAAGTTACAGCCGAAAACAAACATCATTTTGTGCACTCACTTCTCGCGAGCTTTCAAAACTACCCAGTGACGTAGGCTGAATGCCGCAAAATTCAAACATATTTGTCCTTTCAGACCGGTCGCTCTTCTTGGCATTTCAAGCATGTACACGTGAACCCGTAATCTGCAAGCTGCGCCTGCCTCTCCTCGTAAGGAAGGTCTTCATCGATGTAGGCGATGGTAATCTGGAAAGTTCATCGTCAGGTCGTTAGGACAGGTGCAACACAGCCTAGCCGTAGCCGAAGTTCTCGCCTTGGTTGCAGAATCGAAACGATTTGACCAAAGAACAGGATACCTCTTCGTCCTTGCTGATGGGCCTAAGGGCAATTATCACTGCATGGCCATCCTTGTCCTACGGCGGTATTTCAACAGATCAGATCTGCCTTGCTGACTGACGGCAAATCGGCATGAAAAATGAAATGGTAAAAAAAAAATGCACGCACTTACCTCGTCTCTCTTAAATGCTTTAGCATTTGGACGGCATGAATGGTTCATGCAGCTCTGCAGAGGAAAGAATGCCGTTCCTGCCAGAGAGAAATCATTAGGGACAATAATTTATACAGTTGAGCAAGCATAGGTACATAACAAGTACTGCAGAAGGGGCTGTGCATATACCCTCGCACGGAACTGAGTAGTCTTCTCCTAAAGCATCTAGGAATGGCCCTGTCACCTTCTCTGCTTCCTCCTAGAGCAGAGTGCAATTCAGGTTTACAAACTACTGGGTTCTTTTCAGATTAAAAACAACAGAAACTTTGGCCAACCATGAACAGACCTTGTCACTCTCTGGAAGGCCGTCAATGTATATGAAATAGTCTTCAACTGGTGATGCGACAACTAAATCACTGCAACAAAGGAGAGGAGAGCAATTTGAGATATTATGATGTCAAATGCAGAACAGGTATTCGTGCTCATTATAGGTGCAAATAAAATAATGACATCGCATGCATGTCCATCAGCATTAAAATAAATAGATAAATCCACTCACAGATTGTTCAGCTCAAACATGCCAATTATATGGCCATAGATGTCAAGCGTAAACACTAGACCATTGTTAAGGAAACTTCAAAAATGGATAGAAAATAATGTCAAGTAAACCTATAGATGTCGAACAAGTTTGTGGACTACTGAAAAGGATACAAGGCGCACACTCAGGATCAAAGATGGCATCCTTGAGAAGCTGCAGTGACTGCAAAATACAATCAGCATGTCAGTGACTGAATAGATACATCACAGCAGAATAAGTTGAATTCATTTATATGTTATTGTATAATTTATTATTTTGGCCGTACAATATATTAAATTGATACATTAATGGAAAAGATGCTCCATTGAAGTGGCCAGAGTACAATTCGATCAGTAGATGTGAACTAATAGTTTCATGATGTCCAATAAAGTGAATTATCTGCTGCATAATTACCGTAAACGCCAGATCCCTTATCTGCTGTCTAAACAATTCTTCTTCACTGGAATCAACATCTTCAGGCAAAGCAACACACTCCCACCATCTGCAAGCATAAGTTTTGCTTTCACAAGTTTGTACTAGATAAACAGGATTTTTGTGATTTTGTCACAACACAACAAATGTCTCCCATCAAGGCACATGAAAGCCATCCAGAACTAGCCTTCTAGCTGGCAAATTGTGAAGAATAAAGGTTCAAGCCATGCCATGAGAATGTCATTGACTATTAAAGAAAGTTTGCAGGTTATACTATTTCATTGAATTGTTACTACGCACACAAAAAACTGAACAACAATTATCATGCTCAACAACAGCTGTCATGCAGCACTGTTTCTTAGTGATGCACTCAACAAGTAGTCAATCCAGGTTGTCTGGGGAAAAGTCACACAAGCTCATTCTTGTTACCTCTTTTTGAAGCCCATTGAAAGTGGTTTCCATGCTTCCAAGAGGAGCGAAGAGCTTGATTCATGAGACACATGCTGTCTTTTGAGTTTCCTATATCTCAACAAGGTGAAAGTGATAGCCTGACATATAAAAGCGGATGTTTGTGAATGAGAATCAAGAAGTGTTATTGGATTGCAACCTAGAGGCCAGAAGACAAAGAGTGATTTTTTTGTTTGCTCTTTTTAGCCTCATGAAATTCATATAATCGTCTTATCATGAAATGATCTGTTTTGGTGCATTGGTCTATAGCAGGTTCACAGTTTTGACAAATATTGGCGACTGATATCAACTCTTAAGTCTGATACTCAAATTTCTATGTGCATTTGACCAAGACTAAGCTGCAATTTTAAAATATAAAAAGAAGATATCACTTGAACAAGATTAGAAATGCAAAACAAATATAGTAAATTAGACTGATCTTTGGATGCAAACATACTATATAGTATGCATACTTCTGCCACTTACCTTGGCAGCAACCAAAAAAATATCATTGGTTTCTGAAATAAAGAACAACTATCATCAGAAAATAGGTTTCCAACTTAAATGAAAAGTGGAAGCTGGACATTGTGCCATAATGATGCAGACCATAAATATTTAGTGCTGGCTTACCATTAGCATGCCCCACAAATTTCTGAAGGGCAGATTTCCGCAATGGTTCAGTCTTGGATCCAGCACACAGCAAAGAGTGATAAGAATCCCAATCGGAATCCGCACATGATTGGCTGTACAAATTGCAATATCACTTAACCAAGTTTTCTTCTCAAGGTTATATTTAAACTAAATATCCAAGAAATAACAAGAGTATGTTCTATAGTCACAAGTTTTGTACACGGAAATTAGGTCTGGAGTGGCTATAAATAGTGAGGAGAAACAGATATCATATGTTTTGCCGAGATAAGTTAGTTTTCAGGCCTATATAATCATCTCTGGTGCCACTTCGCAAATCAAGAAGTATTCACAAATTATTAGGAACACAAACCTGCAGTAGAGTTCTCCCTCACATCCACCAGGGCAAGCAACAACTGGTGGCAAACAGAACTGATCGGTTAAAGGCAACAGCGTATTACCATCCATAAGCGACAACAGGACCTCTTGTGGCACAGCATTGCTATTTCCATTTGATGCACCGGAACAGCCAGTACTTGACCCAACATCACTCCCATGGCAGTGTCTCTCGGTAGTGCCATCAACACTACCACCAAGGCTTTGCAAATACAATCTACGCCCAATTTGGTACTCTATAGAACCAATGAAGCGGAAGCAGTAACTACACACAACACAGTCAATCTGCAAAAAGGCACATAGAAACCAGAACAGCCAGTTAGTTTTCAAATAAACGGCGCAATGGATTATTTACTTTCGATCAAATGGGATAACCTTGTTAAGGCTGTCCTGAGCACCGACCAACATTTGGTCCTTCAGGACAAGGTCGTCTTCAGCAAAGTCCCTATTTGCATAAACACCTGAAAGAACCGGTTTGTTGAAAATGGGAGCTTTTACCTTATGCCAATTTTACATAACCAGATCAGGCTGAGTGGCTGCCCTCTAAATTATAGCTCAGCAACGGATACCTTTCCCATGCTTGCCACTGTAGCTCACTCTAATGCCATCAAGCTTCTTGGACCGTATGAGTTCACCATAGTATTCCTGATGAAGAAACAAAAGGCAGCATATTCATTACCTGATACTCGCACTGATGTTAACACCCAAATATAGCATTTCTCGCATAATTTTGTACCAACGCTATCAAAGCCTAATTTTGTACCACACCAACAACGCCAACGCCATGAAAAGCCTGGATTCGGAAAGGTTCGACCAAAGTAACAGCTTTGATGCCAAGAGATTGTTCAATCAAGGGATTCTCAAGCAAACAGGCTAGTCGCACAGAAGGGGCCAGAAAGAAAGCAAGAACCTGGGCTGATTGGAGAGGAGGCGTGGCGAGGAGCTGAGCGATTTGGGGCGCGAACTCCCTGTCTAGATCGCACGGGCTGACGCTGCTAGCATCCATGCCGTTGGGGTGCCAACCGGAGCTTCTCGCGGCGGGTACGTCGGTCCCTGGCCGCGCCGCCGCTGCTTTTGCTGGCCGCTGGGGTTTTGGGGTTCTGGCGTGCGGAGACAGTAGTACGCATCCGCCACATGAAGACGTAAATATACCTTACGCCGTTAGGAAGTGAAAGCGTAACCATTTGGTTTTCTCTCTTCCAATGTTTAAGCAAGAGAAAGAAAAGCGTAGCCCATTGTTTTTCTCTGTTCCAATGTTTTTCAATCAATAGAAAGAAAGGTAAAGCCTCTAGCATTCCAAATTCTTCGCATGAGAAATAGTGTACCATGTGACAAAAATATATATATGTTGGGTATGCTAGAGGTGGTGGTTGGACTGTATGCTAAGTTTAAGGTTTTTTGTGAAGTTTTAGTAGGAATCTGCAAATTCTAGGGTTTTTTTTTCGTGGATGATTGTTTTCTTCTCAAAGATATTTTTATTTGTTAAACGAGACTTCTGAACTAGAGTTGTGAGCACTTAATATTATTAGAGTGGTAATTTTTATTCGAGTAAGTAGGAATTACTGAGTAGTGTGCTCTCAGTACTGAGTGAGTTTATTGGTCCTGCTCCTGCCAATTCAAATCGTAGATTCAAAATTTTATTGTTCGCCTCAGAAAGAAACATGCAAAACAGTTGCAAAACCGTGCTCATTCCGTTCAAAATGTGCAGACAACAATTCAAATTAGGGATAAGTATAAGTGGGTGTTTGGTTTCTAGGTACTAATGTTTAGTCCCTTCATTTTATTCTATTTTAGTCTATAAATTGCTATATATAGAAACTAAAATAAAGTTTTAATTTCTATATTTGATAATTTTAGAACTAAAATAGAATAAAATGTAGGGACTAAAAGTTAGTTTCTAGAAACAAACGCCCCCATCAGAACCTGGGTTAGGTCAGATAGCATGATATGATTACATAAACGAATATAAATAATTCTGGCCAACAGACCTGGATAGCAACATCAACCATCATTGTTTGGCCCTGCACTTTGAAGTCTCGATAACTTCGATAGCTAGAAAACCAGAGTCTGACTATAGATGAATGTTGCTAAAAAATGTTGTACGGATCTAGTGCTCCAGCAATGGTATGTGTTGCGTTGGCGAAGCGAAGAGAAAGCCGCGGGCACCTGACTTGTTCGGCTAATATTCACCCCAATATATCTCTACTACTCGCGGCACCTGACTTGTTCGGCTAATATTCACCCCAATATATCTCTACTACTTATTAAGACGGTAAGGGTAGCCTACTGTTCTGCCGTTCTGTGATCTCAGCCGTCCATTCTATCGTTCTGTGATCTCAGCCGTTCATTCTGTCGTTCTGTGATTAAAGTCGTCCATTCTATCGTGCAAACAATCTCAGCCGTCCGATCTACGCACCGCGGCCGGACCTGTTCTGCCCAGTGGGCCCCCCAACGATCGTACACACCCTCCAAAATCACCCAAGCAGGCCCACGCAAAAGCAAAAAGACGCACCTCAGTGTAGCACTAGAGCTGGAGGAGTTAGAGTGAGCAATGGATGGTCCACAACAACACTTATAAGCCACGTTCCGTCTCTCTCAGTGGCCGATATGGTACTAATCAAACAAATCTCATACCAGCGCCTGTGTCCTATCGTTCGTGCAGCCCAGCAATTGGACGTGCGGCCCAGCTGCCCAGTGTGCAGCCCAGCGCCCCTCCTCTTCAACGTGCGACCCAGTATCCATTGCCAGCGCCTCTCCTCGGCCGCGCAACCTCCACCACGGCAGAACAACATCCTCCAACTCCAGCGGCCTCCATCTCCTCCCCCACCGGCGGACTCCACCACCCCATCGGTCGGCGACCTCAACCGTCCCCACCCCCGCGCGCATCGCAGATCCACATACAGCTCCACGACATCGTCTTCTGAGGAACCTAGCTCTCGCTTGTCCGTCTGCAGCCGCTGCCTCCCCACATCCCCCACGCGAGCTGCCCCCGCGTTCACTCCGTGCGTCGGCCTCCCCGTGCGCAACCGTCCCCGCACTCCCCGTGCGCAACCGCCCCACCTCCGTACGTTCTCTCCCGATGCGGGATCACCCTCCACCACCGACGCGAGCTCTCTCCGCCTCCCCTCCTCCCTTTGCCTCCACCGCCCCTCCCCCAACATCGTCGCCACTGCCGCGCCACTCGCTCCCGCGGGATCCAGATCACGTGGACGTAGCTCTAGGGCCTCGACGCAGGCAGCCTGGGATCGAGATGCTCCACCAATGGGGGATCGAGAGGAGGACCGCTCCCCACCGGCGCAGCCCAAGCACTGGAGATCCGTCCGCTCCTCTCCTGACCGCGGAAGCGGAAGCGACGACGATGGGGGCCGTGTCGTCCTCTTCCTCATCCATCAACGAGTCGGTGGTGGAGGAGCAGACCAAGCAGACCTAGGTGCTCTCCCTCGCCGCGGCAATGGACGACTCCACATGCGAAGTGTGTCGGTGCCTGCTGGCTAGGTTTCGCTTCCCTATGATGTGCTGTTGGTTTCGGGATCAATTTGTTTTTTTGCTTACGATGGTGCACTGTGGTCTGCAGAGAAGAAGTGCCTCAACTCGGAGCTATGACACGAGTGTGTCGGCCCGCTTGTCTCTTGTCTGCCTCCCCACCGTCGGCACATGCGTCGTGTACTTCCCGTAGGGCCACAGCGAGCAGGTGAGTCAAACTCCTCGTGCCGTCTCCCTCATCCTCGCTGCTACTGTTGGGCACATTCAATTCTAAAAACATCTAAGCAGTTCGATTTAATGCACTGCATTTCAACTCTCCTATTTGGATGTCTAGAGTTATTTAATATTTCTAGGTGGTTGTACACATCAACACATGAGCATTATGTGACAGGCCGCATACATAGATGAGGCAAGAAAAAGAATCCACATCGATCAGTTCTCAAGAGAGAGAAAATCGGCTCAGTAATCATGTTCTGGAGCTGTCCGTTAATTTCTTCAATGGATCTACTGCCCCGTCCATACATAGGTAATTTTACAAAATATACCTATCTTGACCAATGAAATTAGATAATTTATTTTTCCTTACATTATGTTGTTTCATAGTTCTTTTTTATTTGTGTACAAAAATGCATTTAAATTATCTAATGACACCTGTCGTGTGTGTGGAGGGGCATAAATAAGTTCGGCCTTTGAGAGATTGTTTCTATTTCACTCAATCAGTATGCAGATACAACACAAATTTCTCACCATGTTTTTCCTTGAGAATTCATACTATAGGTTGTATGCAATTTATTTTCTTCTTTAGACCTTGTGTTGTGTTTTTCATGTTTATCTGGCAACTGTTTCTACTAAACCTTGACGTCAGTTATGCTACTACTATTGATATGATAAGCAGAGGAAAATCGATGCCAAGATGATGGATATCAGGTTGCTGAATTGATAATTGATTTCTTGGTAATATAGCATTTTTTGCCAATTGTTTTTTATTCAACCTCTTCGAAACGTTTGCAAAAAGTTTGACTCCAATGATGCACAAAACTCTTTGCACTAACCAGATCCAAATACGCACAATTAAATTATCAGGATTTCTACACCATGATCTTAGAGAACGGCAAAGCGATCTTATGTGCAACATCTATCAAGTAATCTTTTGATCATTTTCTTTCTCTCTTACGAACAGATTCACAACTCTTTTACCATTTTCTAAAGATTGGCACAAATCCATCCATCCCCAAAATGTATTTGCATGTTCAAACTTTACATTTGATTATAACTTTCCATGATTTTTCATTGACTAAATGATAAATAACAGGTTTACAAATTAAATAGGTGTATCATGCTGGTTAAATATTAAACGGGATGAAGATTTACAGTTATAACATGCCTATGTTCTTAGATTAGCTAACTGCTATTAATGCTATTGCAAAGCTAATTATTTTCTGAGATTGCTTGTCAACTACATATAGTTAAGATCCTTAATGGCCACAAAGTGGTGTCGTTATGTGAACCCTTGCCAAAGGAACCTTCTCTCAGATTGGTTAGAGTGTGCACGCTTTTCCCTCACAGGCCTACCAATTTTTCTCAGCTTCTGTATTAAGGTCACCCATAGATTCGATGTCTACTATGGCTTCCTATTGATGAGATAAATCAACAATATATATCCTGTTTTTGCCTATAACAGATCGATGGTTGCAGCTACTTACACTGAATTATAATGTCCAATTGTTACAGATAAAGTAGTTATCTTGCCTACTTCATTCATTGTTGGGTGTGTTTAGATAGGGGAAACACAATAAAGTGGACATAAAATAATTGCATTGGATTTGCTGATGTACCTCTATTTGATTGGACTATAAGATGGATATTCACACATATTTGGGATCAGAGTGTAGCAATTAGACTTAGTTCACGATGATCTGTTTGCATGTGCTATACACAACAGACCTATAGTGCACAATGAACAATCATCAATTTCAATGACGCTCGGCCTCGCTGTTGCTACTGCTTAGATTTTTTTCAGAACTAAATATTAAACAGCTCTATTCCATACATGAAGGTCTGCGATTATGGTATTTAATTATGTGGGTTAGTGCTTAATGTCTCGGAATTTTTTCTGACTTCTTCACTCTTCATATTGTGTTGTTAAACTGATACATGTGGATTCAAGCTGATCATTGTACCAGATTCCTCATTGAAAAGTTTAATTGTGTCTCCTTGACAGATAATTTGGTGGAGGACCTATCACGCGATTTTGAATACGAAACTCAGCCACCATATTTGTTGTACCGAGATGGTGCCCAAGAAGTAAATGGTATTTGGTTTGATAACTGTAAGTGCAATCAACCCCAAGTGAGGGTTTTGGTGATTTAATGACAAAACAAATAAGGGTACTAACAGTTTTTGTTCTCAGTGTTTGATTAAAAGGAAACAGGAACTTAAGGAAGCACCAAGGACTTCATGCAACGGACGTATAAAATTTATGTAAAATCTTGTGTTGCATGATGTAATTCTTCCTTGTTCTTTTTCGCACAGGTACAGGTGTTTGCTATAGCTCAAGTCCCCAAATTCAAAAGCTATTTTTGAAAACCAAAAATCACTTTAACATTATTTGGTTGACCATGGTTAGGGTTGAGAAACCTAGAGTGTTCTTGCTGAAAAGCAGCTGAACTTCTTCAACTGCAGCTGAGCTTTCCAGCTGAACTTAACTTCAGCTGTGATGAGCTTCTTCAGCTGCAGCTGAGCTTTTCAGCTGAGCTGGACTTCAGCTGAGTTGAACTTTTTCAACTCCAGCTGAACTTCAACTTCAGCTGTGGACCTCTTTGACCATACCCAGCTGAACTTGCCCCCGGGCAGCTGAGCTGGGGTTTTCTCTCCAAAACTCTCTGGTCAAGACCAGCTGAACTGGTCCTGGGGGGCAGCTCAACTGGTCTCGGGGGGCGGTTCAACCGCCCTGGGGGGGCGGTTCAACCGGTCCTGGTCTGTCTCAGGTCAGTCTGCCAGTCAGTCTGGCAGTCAGACTGGCAGACAGTCTGCTGAGCTGTCAGGGGGCGGTTCAACCGCCCTAGGGGGCGGTTCAACTGGTTTTCAACGGGTTTTTTAGTCAAACGGCTAGTTTTTGAGCCGTGACTATAAATAGACCCCTCCCTCTCTCTCTTCTTCAATACGGCTGAACACTCACTCATTTATTGCTCAACTAACTTGAGACAAAGCACTCATCTCTCCATCTCTCTCACACTTAAATCTTCCTCAAGATTCAACCTTGTTGGAGGAGCTCTTGGGTGTGAGGTTTGTGCTTGTGCTCACGATTTGGTTTTCCTCTCCCATCTCTCTTTCAAAGACTTGAGCTTGTGCAAACCCCTCTTGTGCTTTCTTGGTGTTCTTGAAACCCTAGGTTTCAAGATCTTTGAGGTTGCTTGGGAGTCTCCAAATTTGTGGACGACCCTAAGAAGTTTGTATCACCCGCTCTTTGAGCTAAGATAAGAAGAGATTGCCTTGACCTTTGTGGTCGGCTTTTGGAGGATTAGGGTTGAAAAAGACCCGGCCCTTTGTGGGCTCCTCAACGGGGAGTAGGACACCTTTGTGGTGTGGCCGAACCTCGGATTAAATCTTGTGTCTTGTGTTCTTGCTTGTTTCAACTTGAGATATTTTTACTTGCAAGATTGACATAAAGATTTCTCCGTAGAATTTATCTAGAAGTAAAATAGCCTTTACATATTCATCTTTTCATCCTCACTTAGCTATATCTTACTTCTCTCAAGAACTTGCGAAATACTTTTCGAGTAGATTTTAGTCTAAAGTTTTTAAAACAGTTGGATTGGTTCAGAGTGGTTCAACTTGCGTACGTAGCTGTTGAACCGGCCTGCACCAGTCGAACTGTGTATCTAACAATCTTTCGAAGTTTGTTGTGAAAATTTTCAGATTAGCCTATTCACCCCCCCCCCTCTAGGCTACTTTCAATTGGTATCAGAGCCTCGTACCTCGTTTTACGCTTAACCGCGTGAGGAAACGATCATGTCTACTCAACGGGACCATGTGGATCCTATCCTCGAGGATATTCCCGTCACATCCTCCGGTGAGGAAGTGGACCCCAAGGTCCTTGACCTCGCCATGAAGATTGCCGAGAGGATGTTCCTCAAGATGAAAGAGGAAGATGCTAAGAAAAAGGCCGAAGAAGAAGAATCAAGAAGAAAGGCCGAAGAAGATAAAGGTAAGGGAACATTTGATTATAATGACGATCTAGTGGATCTTTTGGTGTCTAAGGTATTGAGCAAGGTAAGTCTCAACACCGAAGGATCATCTACCAAAAGCAAAGGTAATGACTTTAGCAAAGTTCAATTCGATTACTCTAGAAATTATATTCCCAACTTCTCTTCCGCCCCACTTGGAAAGTTACCAACTCTTAGTGAGTTGAACTATGATGAGTGGGCCGACAAGATGAAGTCGCATTTAATCGGTGTGCATCCTAGTCTTTGGGAGATTGTTAATGTAGGTATGTATAAGCCCGCCCAAGGAGAAGAGATGACTCCGGAAATGATGCAAGAGGTTCATCGAAATGCTCAAGCAGTGAGCATAATCAAAGGAAGTCTTTGTCCGGAAGAATACCGGAAAGTTCAAGGAAGAGAAGATGCCCGTGACATTTGGAATATTCTTAAAATGTCACATGAAGGAGATCCCAAAGCTAAAAGACATAGAGTTGAGGCTTTGGAAAGTGAGCTTGCAAGATATGATTGGACAAAGGGTGAGTCGCTTCAATCACTCTTTGATCGGTTGATGGTGTTGGTCAAAAAAATAAGAGTTCTTGGGAGTGAAGATTGGAGTGACTCCAAGGTCACAAGATTGTTCATGAGAGCTTATAAAGAAAAGGATAAGAGTCTTGCAAGGATGATTAGGGATCGTGATGACTATGAGGATATGACGCCTCATCAATTATTTGCAAAGATTCAACAACATGAGTCCGAAGAAGCCCCTATCAAGTCAAGGGACTCTCATGCATTGATCACTAATGAACAAGACAACCCCAAGAAGAACAAAGACCACAAAGCAAAGAAGGTGGTCGAGACCTCAAGTGATGAAGATAGCTCAAGTGATGAAGACACTGCTATGTTCATCAAAACATTCAAGAAATTTGTAAGGAAAAATGACAAGTTCCAAAGGAAAGGAAAGAAGAGGGCATGCTATGAATGTGGCCAAACCGGTCATTTCATAGCGGATTGTCCTAACAAGAAGGAACAAGAAGCTAAGAAGGAATACAAGAAGGACAAGTTCAAAAAGGGGGGCAAGACCAAGGGATACTTCAAGAAGAAGAAATATGGTCAAGCCCATATTGGTGAAGAATGGAACTCCGATGAAGAGAGTTCTAGCTCTGAGGAAGAGGAAGTGGTGGCAAACGTGGCCATCCAATCTACATCAAGCTCGCAACTCTTCACCAACCTACAAGACGAATTCTACACTCCAACTTGCCTCATGGCAAAAGGAGATAAGGTAACCTTATTTAGCAATGATTTTTCAAATGATGATGATGATGAACAAATTGCCATGAAAAATAAAATGATTAAAGAATTTGGCTTGAATGGATACAATGTTATCACCAAATTAATGGAGAAGCTAGATAAAAGAAAAGCAACTCTTGATGCTCAAGAAGACTTGCTTATCCTTGAAAAGGAAAGAAACCTAGAGCTTCAAGAATTGCTTCAAAATAAAGATGAAATGCTAGATGTCTTGACTAAGGAAGTATCTTTAGTCAAGATAACTATAGAGAATAAAGAAAAAGAAGTAATTAACATGAAAACCTCTATAGCTAATCTTGCAAATGAAAAGAATGCACTTGAAGCAAGCATGTTAAGCTTGAATGTTCAAAATCAAGAACTTCAAGTGCAACTTGAAAATTGCAAGAACATCAATGCCTCATCTTTAGTGCTTGAATCTAAGTCTAGCTTAAATGATAATTCTTGCAAACATTGTGCCAAATATCATGCTTCTTGTTGTCTAACTAACCAAGCAAGGAAGAATAGCCCACAGGTGAAGGTCAAAGAAATTTTGAAAAGATGCTCTAGCAATGATGGGTTAAAGAAAGTTGAACCCAAGTACAAGTCCCTTAAGCCCAACAATGGAAGAAGGGGGCTTGGGTTCAACTCATCCAAGGAAAACCCTAGCACAGTGCATAAGGGGTGGAGATCCCCCAAGTTCATAGAGGGAACCACCCTATATGATGCCTTGGGGAGGATTCACTCCTCAAATGACAAGTCACCTCAGGTAAAGGTTAACTTGAGTTCCACAAAGAGTAAGATGAAGGAAGAGGGATCCTCAAGTGGACAAAAATCTAATGCTCCCATTTCCCACTCATATCTTTGTGATTATATGTTGACTTGGGATTTAGGAAAATTGGTTGTGAAATATGTGGGTGCCTACACTAAACGAAAAGTCATGAAAAGAAGTGTGTGGGTACCCAAGGCTATAACTAACACTGTAGGACCCAATTCAATTTGGGTACCTAAAAGCATAGCCTAAACTTGTCTTGCAGGTCTACTCCTCTGGTGGGTCAAGTTGGGTGCTTGACAGTGGATGTACAAATCACATGACCGGGGAGAAAGACATGTTTCATACATTGCAACTAACTCAAGAAGCACAAGAAATTGTGTTTGGAGATAGTGGCAAAAGTAAGGTGATTGGTATTGGTAAAATTCCTATCTCAGATCAACAATCACTTTCAAATGTTTTATTAGTAGATTCTTTAAGCTATAACTTGCTGTCCGTTTCACAACTTTGTGGAATGGGTTATAATTGCCTATTTTCGGATGTGGATGTGAAGATCCTTAGAAGGGAGGACTCCTCAGTTGCCTTTACCGGTCGCTTGAAGGGCAAGCTTTATCTTGTTGATTTCACAACAAGTAAAGTGACGCCTGAGACTTGTTTAGTGGCAAAGTCCAACAAGGGTTGGCTTTGGCATCGCCGGCTAGCCCATGTCGGTATGAGGAATTTGGCCAAACTTCAAAAGGATAATCACATCATTGGACTAACAAATGTTGTGTTTGAGAAAGATAGGGTTTGTGGCGCATGCCAAGCAGGAAAGCAACATGGAGTCCCACATCAATCAAAGAATGTGGTCACAACAAAGAGGCCATTGGAGCTTCTTCACATGGACCTCTTCGGACCTGTGGCCTACATTAGCATTGGTGGTAGTAAGTATGGTTTAGTTATTGTTGATGATTTTTCTCGATTTACCTGGGTTTTCTTTTTGAGTGATAAAGGGGAAACTCAAGAAATATTGAAGAAATTCACGAGGAGAGCTCAAAATGAATTTGAGCTCAAAATCAAGAAAGTGAGAAGTGATAATGGGACGGAATTCAAGAACACAGGTGTCGAAGAATTCTTAGGAGAAGAGGGAATCAAGCATGAGTTCTCGGTGCCTTACACTCCACAACAAAATGGTGTTGTGGAAAGAAAGAACCGAACTCTAATTGAAGCTGCAAGAACCATGTTGGATGAGTTCAAGACACCTGACAATTTTTGGGCAGAGGCGGTCAACACCGCCTGTCATGCAATCAACCGTCTCTATCTTCATAAGATCTACAAAAAGACTGCTTATGAGCTTCTCACTGGTAACAAACCAAAAGTTGATTATTTTAGAGTATTTGGTTGTAAGTGTTTTATTCTTAACAAGAAAGTCAAGAGCTCAAAGTTTGCTCCTAGAGTGGACGAGGGCTTCTTGCTTGGGTATGCATCAAATGCGCATGGATATCGTGTTTTCAACAATACCACCGGTATTGTTGAAATAGCGATAGACGTGACATTTGATGAGTCTAATGGCTCGCAAGGGCATTTTTCTAATGACACTGCAGGAAATGAAGAACCACCTTGTGAGGCCATAAAGAAACTTGCAATAGGTGAAGTGAGACCTCAAGAAAGGGATGATGAAGAAGGAACCTTATGGATGACCAATGAGATAGTTGATGTGGGTGCAAGGGTGGTGAGTGACAAAGTCTCCACCCAAGCAAACCCATCAACCTCAAGTCATCCAAGCCACGAAGAAAATCATCAAAGGATGCCAACAGTGGTAGAAGATGAACAAGAAAGTATTGATGGTGAAGTGCCTCTTGATCAAGAAATTGATGAGGAGGAGCAAATACAAAGACATTCTTCAGTGCCTCATCCTAGAGTCCATCAAACAATACAAAGGGATCATCCAGTGGACAACATCCTGGGTAGCATCAGGAGAGGGGTAACAACTCGATCTCGTTTAGCTAATTTTTGTGAATTTTACTCGTTTGTTTCCTCTCTTGAGCCACTTAAGGTTGAAGAAGCATTGGGTGATCCAGATTGGATAATTGCCATGCAAGAGGAGTTAAACAACTTCACCCGGAATGAAGTCTGGTCCTTAGTCCAAAGACCCAAACAAAATGTGATTGGGACTAAATGGGTCTTTAGGAACAAGCAAGATGAACATGGCGTGGTTACAAGAAACAAGGCACGGTTGGTTGCCCAAGGCTATACTCAAGTGGAAGGACTCGATTTTGGCGAAACATATGCGCCGGTAGCAAGGTTAGAATCAATTAGAATATTAATTGCATATGCTACTAACCATGATTTCAAGCTATATCAAATGGATGTCAAGAGCGCATTTCTAAATGGACCACTGCAAGAGAGAGTATATGTGGAGCAACCACCGGGTTTTGAAGATCCAAAGAAGCCAAATCATGTTTATCTTCTTCACAAGGCACTCTACGGGCTTAAACAAGCCCCTAGAGCTTGGTATGACTGTCTTAAAGAATTTTTAATTAAGAATGGGTTTACAATAGGAAAAGCTGACTCTACCTTATTTACTAGAAAGGTTGACAATGAATTATTTGTGTGCCAAGTATATGTTGATGACATTATATTTGGTAGTACTAATGAAAAATTTTGTGAAGAGTTTAGCAAAGTAATGACGAACAGGTTTGAGATGTCTATGATGGGCGAGCTTAAATACTTCCTGGGATTTCAAGTCAAACAGCTCAAGGAAGGTACTTTTCTATACCAAACCAAATATACACAAGATATGCTCAAGAAATTTGGCATGGAAAAGGCGAAACACGCCAAGACTCCAATGTCATCAAATGGACATCTCGACCTAAATGAGGAAGGTAAACCCGTAGATCAAACATTATATAGATCAATGATAGGATCACTGCTTTATTTATGTGCATCTAGACCTGATATTATGTTGAGTGTTTGCATGTGTGCACGTTTTCAAGCAAATCCTAAAGATTGCCATCTTGTAGCGGTTAAGAGAATTCTAAGATACTTAGTTCACACCCAAAACCTAGGATTATGGTATCCTAAAGGCTCCCTTTTCGATTTACTTGGCTATTCTGACTCAGATTATGCCGGTTGCAAAGTAGATCGAAAAAGTACTACTGGGACTTGCCAATTCCTTGGGCGGTCCTTAGTATCTTGGAGTTCCAAAAAACAAAATTGTGTTGCACTTTCCACTGCAGAAGCTGAGTACATAGCAGCTGGGGCATGTTGTGCACAGTTGTTATGGATGAAGCAAACCCTTAGGGACTTTGGTTGTGAGTTTAACAAAATTCCACTTTTGTGTGACAATGAGAGTGCCATAAAACTTGCAAACAACCCTGTGCAACACTCTAGAACTAAACATATTGACATCCGACATCATTTCTTGTGAGACCACGAAGCCAAAGGAGATATCGAATTGTTTCATGTGAGCACCGAAAATCAACTAGCCGATATCTTCACAAAACCCCTCGATGAGACTAGGTTTTGCTTTCTTAGGAGTGAATTAAATATCTTGGATTCTCGTAACTTAACTTGAAAATGGTCACAAAAATTGTTTGATTCACTATTTTTGATTGATAGTTTTAAAAGCTATGTGATGATCTTTCAAAAAAAAAACTTTGTGAAAATGTTAGAAATTGAATGCATTTTAGTGCTAAGATTTTTTTTGGGCTCAACTGGCTTGTCCAGCTGAACTTTCTAGTTCAGCTGAGGAGGCCAGCTGAACTTTGCAGCTGAACTTCAGCTCAGCTGCTTTTGACCAGTTTTTACCCGGAGCACCCTGACCAAAACCGGTTGAACCGGTGTGGGTGACCGGTTGAACCGGTGTCTGTTCGGTCAGCGCAGGTCTGTCCGCGCGCAGGTCTGTCCGCTGCACTTTTTCAGTCGCGCAGTCGCTTTTTCAGATGGGCAGCAGCGTCAGGTGCGCAGAATTTTTTTTTTGTCGTGCAGTCACATGCGCATGCAAATTTTTTTTCTGGGCGCTAGCTGCTGCGCGTCCTCTGTGCCTGCGGCGCGCGCAGTATTTTTTTTCTCTTTGCTTGCTGCCGCTACGCTGGACAGCCTGTGCGCGCCAAATTTTTTTTTCCTTTCTGGCTGTGCATGCAGATGCTCTGCTACTTTTCCCCTGTGCTGTCACTTCCCCTGCGCGCGCGCGGTATTCTTTATTTTTTTTACTTGCTGCCGCTCTACACGTCTGTCATGGTGTGGCTGCTGGTCCGGTCACTTCACGCGCAGCATTTTTTATTTGACCGGTCACTTCCCCTGCGGCGTGCGCAGGGCTCTTTTTTCTTTGCATGCAGACGCGCAGTGTCCGGTCACTTCCCTGGCGGGTGCAGCGTTTTGATTTTTTTTTTATTTGCTGCCGCTCTGCAGACAGCAGGGTCTGCCAGCGCCCCTGTCCGGTCACTTCGAAATATTTTTTTTTTGCATGCAGAAGCTTTTCCCACTTCACGCGCGCGCAGAGTATTTCCTTTTCCCTGTCTGGTCCTTCACGCGAGTGGAGAATCGTTTTCTGGTGTGCATGCAGAATCTTTTTTGCATGCAGCGTCTGGTCATTTCTCCCCCTGCCGCGTGCGCAGATTTTTTGTCTTTTTGGCTTTGCATGAAGACATGCGGGTGGAAAATCTTTTATTTTGTCATCAGCAGGGGTGCGCATGCAAGAATTTTTTTTATTTTTTTGTTCTTGTCCGGTCACTTCAGCTCTGCTGCGCGCGCAGACTTTCTTTATTTATTTTCTCTGTCCAGTCAAATTCATTCATGTCTCTACTGAGCGGGAGTTCTGGACAACCGCTAACATGCATAGGTACTATAGGTATCTTAATTCCTTGTCCCGGATGACCGTTCTCCCAAAGGGCGGTAATCAAATGAACGTCCTTGGGGAGAGTCGAGTCCTCCTCCTCCTCCTTGCTCCAAACAGTCTCGCCCGCATCAATGTGTTTGACATGATCTGGGAGGAGATCGTCCGTGCTTCCTGGTCTCCTCACAGAGGGTGTCTTCATGCACCCTTTATCATGAAGATGATCGAAGTGGTCACCCAGACCCACTTTGAAAAACCCGTCAAACACTCCCGCTACGTACCCTACTGGGTTGATTCCTCCAACCCAGCTGCTCGTACAAAGCGGGTTCCCTCACGGTCTGGAGGCCCTGCCTCCTCCTCTGAGCCACCTCGCCAGCCTCCTCACCATCCTTCCTCCTCTCCCCCCGCTGCTGCCTCGCGTCCCTCTCCTGGCCGCAGATCTCCCATGCCACGTGCTAGTGGTCGTGGTCGAGGTCGTGGCCGCGGGATGGGTGCTCGCTTGCTACATGGGCTTGCGGCATTTTTCTCCGCGTGCCGCAACATTTCTGCTGATGTCCATGAGGTGGCACGGCGTCAGCGGGAGACTGACGACAATCTTCGTCGTCAAGCCTCCTCCATGGGCATGCCTTTTGTCCCTCGTTCGCCTGATGTGCCTCTCCATCCTCCTCTCCCGGAGATCAATGAGTGGCACCAGCAGGCCTACGGGGTGCCTTTTATGTCTGCAGACGATGAAGATGAAGAAGTCTATGTTGATGATCGCGAGGAGTTTGCCCCGCCTCCCTACCATGGGGATCCGGGTCAATCTTCCTCCCACCCTCCGCCTCCTTACCCGGGTTCGGGACCCATTCCTGGTGACCCTAGGCCATCCGGCTCTGGTTACCACCACCACCCTCCACCTCCTCCTGATCATCGTACATCTTCGGCGTCTGTTTTCTCTGCGGCTGATGAGCCACCTCGGGACTCCACTTTTGAGGAGGACGCGATGAGGACTTTTTTCCCTGACTACACTTCATATCCTCCTTCGTATCCTCCGTCGTATCCTCCTCCTGGAGGATACTGATTCTTGTATCCTTGTCTCTCTCTCCGTTTTTGGTACTTGTTGCCAAAAAGGGGGAGAAAATCCAATTTCTAGTTTGTGGAGTTTGTGGTTCTTTTGTTTTTTCTTTTGGATTATTTTTGTTTTTTGGCCACTGTTGTGGCTTGTACTTTTCTTTACCATTGTATGAAATAAAACTGTTGGATTGTTATTCAAAGGAATATGATGGTCTTCTGGCCATCATCTTTTGTTCTATCAGTTTGTAATGACTACTCTGCTATAAAGTAAAAATAATGTGTTTTTAGAGATAGTCATGTGCATCACAACTCCTGTTATGACACTCTTGCACCCCTCGGATGATTGTATTTAGCATGGTTTTTGTCACTACCTCTAAATGTGTTGCTCACATGACATATTATGTCAAAACGTTGGATTCACAATCATGCACACATTTAGGGGGAGCCATCTACATACAATCATTCAAAAGAAACTTTCTATTGCAAATATATATCTTTTTGACCTTAATTGTTTTGGCATCAATCACCAAAAAGGGGGAGATTGTAAGTGCAATCAACCCCAAGTGAGGGTTTTGGTGATTTAATGACAAAACAAATAAGGGTACTAACAGTTTTTGTTCTCAGTGTTTGATTAAAAGGAAACAGGAACTTAAGGAAGCACCAAGGACTTCATGCAACGGACGTATAAAATTTATGTAAAATCTTGTGTTGCATGATGTAATTCTTCCTTGTTCTTTTTCGCACAGGTACAGGTGTTTGCTATAGCTCAAGTCCCCAAATTCAAAAGCTATTTTTGAAAACCAAAAATCACTTTAACATTATTTGGTTGACCATGGTTAGGGTTGAGAAACCTAGAGTGTTCTTGCTGAAAAGCAGCTGAACTTCTTCAACTGCAGCTGAGCTTTCCAGCTGAACTTAACTTCAGCTGTGATGAGCTTCTTCAGCTGCAGCTGAGCTTTTCAGCTGAGCTGGACTTCAGCTGAGTTGAACTTTTTCAACTCCAGCTGAACTTCAACTTCAGCTGTGGACCTCTTTGACCATACCCAGCTGAACTTGCCCCCGGGCAGCTGAGCTGGGGTTTTCTCTCCAAAACTCTCTGGTCAAGACCAGCTGAACTGGTCCTGGGGGGCAGCTCAACTGGTCTCGGGGGGCGGTTCAACCGCCCTGGGGGGGCGGTTCAACCGGTCCTGGTCTGTCTCAGGTCAGTCTGCCAGTCAGTCTGGCAGTCAGACTGGCAGACAGTCTGCTGAGCTGTCAGGGGGCGGTTCAACCGGTTTTCAACGGGTTTTTTAGTCAAACGGCTAGTTTTTGAGCCGTGACTATAAATAGACCCCTCCCTCTCTCTCTTCTTCAATACGGCTGAACACTCACTCATTTATTGCTCAACTAACTTGAGACAAAGCACTCATCTCTCCATCTCTCTCACACTTAAATCTTCCTCAAGATTCAACCTTGTTGGAGGAGCTCTTGGGTGTGAGGTTTGTGCTTGTGCTCACGATTTGGTTTTCCTCTCCCATCTCTCTTTCAAAGACTTGAGCTTGTGCAAACCCCTCTTGTGCTTTCTTGGTGTTCTTGAAACCCTAGGTTTCAAGATCTTTGAGGTTGCTTGGGAGTCTCCAAATTTGTGGACGACCCTAAGAAGTTTGTATCACCCGCTCTTTGAGCTAAGATAAGAAGAGATTGCCTTGACCTTTGTGGTCGGCTTTTGGAGGATTAGGGTTGAAAAAGACCCGACCCTTTGTGGGCTCCTCAACGGGGAGTAGGACACCTTTGTGGTGTGGCCGAACCTCGGATTAAATCTTGTGTCTTGTGTTCTTGCTTGTTTCAACTTGAGATATTTTTACTTGCAAGATTGACATAAAGATTTCTCCGTAGAATTTATCTAGAAGTAAAATAGCCTTTACATATTCATCTTTTCATCCTCACTTAGCTATATCTTACTTCTCTCAAGAACTTGCGAAATACTTTTCGAGTAGATTTTAGTCTAAAGTTTTTAAAACAGTTGGATTGGTTCAGAGTGGTTCAACTTGCGTACGTAGCTGTTGAACCGGCCTGCACCAGTCGAACTGTGTATCTAACAATCTTTCGAAGTTTGTTGTGAAAATTTTCAGATTAGCCTATTCACCCCCCTCTAGGCTACTTTCAATAACCAATATTACTGTGAAGCTGTCACAAGCCTTTTTGGAAGGTAAAGCTTCTCCCTTGCTTGTTCTACTTCCACATATGCTAGTGGGTATGGACTTGTTATGTGTAATTCAACTACAATGTATATATACAGGTTGTAGGATGTTACTTGGGATGTGGGCATTTTGTAACTTCATAACTGAAAATAAATGACTACTGATTTTATAGTTTCATTTACTATACACTCTTGTTACTGAAAAGCACAATTGAAAATCCATCCAATCTCTACTACTTCTTAAGACAGGTGTGGTGCACATTCTGCCTCCCACCCCGACATCCTCACCCACAACGCGCCGCTAATCTCGCAGCCGCGCCCTGGCTGATCCGCGCCTGCCTGCCGCCGCCCGCGATTGTACCCCACCCCGACACCGTGCCCCCTCTCCCCTGACGTGATGCCCGCCTCCCACCCCCTTCTCCGTGCGAATCTAGCGCGGGAACTGCTCGGCCAAGGCTCCGCACACCCTCCCTTCCAAACGTGATTCGTGCCCGTAGGAGGACAACCGTCGTTCATCCTCTACATTCCCATGAGATGGAGCCGCCGTATCCTGCTCGCGAGGCAACGGAGGATGAGGGGCGGCGTCGGTGGCGGGAGGATGAAGAGCGGGTGGGCCACGTGAAGATTCTTACCAACTTCGACCCAAACTGCACGCCTGCCTCCGATGCCGCCTTGTCAAGACCTACGACTAGGTACCCCTCTCCGCTGGCGCCGCTCCCCTTCCCCCTCCTCATGCCTAGGTTAGCGGTGTAGGTTCACCAGCCGCCCGTTGAAGGGAGGGTTTGAGGATTGGTGGTTTGGTTTCTCCGGACGCGGTTCGTTCTCGACAACGGCTAGGGTTTAGCTCGTCGCCCCTCTCGATTCTAGGGTACCATGGGGCCGACCAGGACGTTGAGCTGTTGAAACTCGAAGCATGGAGAAGTTCTTATTATGATTTGTTAGGCATATAGCTTTCAAGTGTTCCAGAGAAGCCTGCTCTATAGCCGCATGACCTATCTTATGTGTGTCTTGTGTGTGTATAACCTTTTCATCCTATATCCTTTCTTAAGGGGATCAGAATAGTCGAAAGGCCTGATGAATTTGTGGATTCTGTACTGAGCGCTCAATGGGAAACTGCAGCATCGTTTGGTGTAAACACACTATTGATTGAGAAGTATATTACTCAACCAAGACATGTGGAAGTCCAGGTAAGACTCGATTGATTTTGGACCTGCCGCAGTCCTTCATATAATTGGAAACCTGCAGTAACTCTTTGTTGTCTTCCCTGGTACTGCATTAATTTTGAAGGTATTTGGCGACCAGCATGGAAATGTGATATACCTTTATGAGAGAGACTCCAGTCTACAGAGAAGGCATCAGAAGATCATCGAGGAAGCTCCAGCTGTAAGGATCTGTTATCCAACAAAAACATGGAGCTTGCTTGAAAACATATTGAGGAAGCTCTAAGGATTTGCTAGCTGTTTGTGCCCTGAAATTTACTTCGATAGAATAATCGATTCGGTTGTCTGTTTATATGTTGTGCAGCCAAATGTGTCAGCTGAGTTTCAGTCTCATATTGGTGGAGCTATTGTATCTGCAGCAAAGGTGAATGTTTCTGAACATTAGTATGTGCTTAGGAGACAAATTTGTTGCTCTCAGTTCACTATTGTTGGTTAAGATCTTTTCATTATCTACCTGCTAATTTTTTCTACACCAATATAGAATGACAAATGCGCAAGCATTTTGCTTCACATGAATGCCAATTTGTCAGCGTTTTGGACCCGGGGGGGTCCTCCGGACCGACTAGTAATATTTGTCGACGCTGCGTGTCCCAGCCTAGATGGGTTGGCGTGAGAAGGAACACAAGCGGGAAAGGGGGAACTCATATTATCTCGCACCGGGGGCGCCGCTCGTAGTAGGGGTTACAAGCGTCACGCGAGGGAGGCAGGGAGCCGATCCGTCAGCCCGTCGTCCTCCTCCGCGCGAGAGCCCTCCCACTGGAAGGCCCTGGTCCTTCATTTTATAGATGCAAGGAGAGGACCCAGGTGTACAATAAGGGGTGTAGCAATGTGCTAACGTGCCCGGCAGAGAGGTGCCTAAGCCCTATGTACATGCCAACGTGGCTATCGGAGGAGCGACTGAGTCCTGTAGGAGCGCAGCTGGCAGTGCGGCAAGGACCCTGCTGACGTTTCCTTGTTGCTGTAAGGGGGCCAAGAGCCACCGACGTCTTGGTTGCACGCGGGGCACCATCATTACCCATCGCCGGGGTAAGTCAGATGGGACACCGGTCTTGTTCCTTGTAGCCTGAGCTAGCTAGGAATAGGGTAATGATGTACCCCTTGTGGCGTGGCCGGTCCGAGCCCAAGGTCGGGCGAGACGGAGCCTCCTCCTGAGGCCGAGGCCGGGGTCGAGTCGGGGATCGGGCGAGGCGAAGACTTCCTCCCGAGGCCGGAGCCTGAGGTCGGGCGAGGCGGAGCTTCCTGTTGTGCCCGAGGCCTAGCTCGGCGGTTGATCGTGACTTGTTTGTCGGCTTTGCCTGGGTGGTTGGCACAGCAGTCGGAGCGGGGCGAGTGGTGCTGTCCTCCTGTCAGATCAGACAGTAAAAGAGGGGGAAGCGAAGTGACTGCGATCACTTCGGCCTGGCTGACTGAGGCGCGTGTGTCAGGATATGGCGTCAGGTGACCCTCGTGCATTAAATGCGCCTGCGATGCGGTCAGTTGGTGAGGCGGACTGGCCAAGGTTGCTTCACAACGAAGCCTGCCCGAGTCGGGCTTTGGAAGAGCCGACAGGGCGCTTGCTACCTGAGGAGGCCCTCGGGCAAGGCGTGAACTCGTTTGGGACGGCTGCTCCTGCCCAAGGCTAGGCTCGGGTGAGATTGCGTCTCTTGGGCAGTCGAAGCCTTGGCTTGATCGACACCCATCAGTCGGTCTGAGGGTGTTTACCAGCCGTGATTAGGAGTGTTGGGGGTACCCCTAATTATGGTACCCGACAGTAGCCCCCGAGCCTCGAAGGGAGTGTTGGTACTCGCTTGGAGGCTTTCACCGCATTTTTTAGTGAGGGGACCAGCCTTTCTCGGTTTTACTTTTGTTCCGGTGGGTGCGCGCGAGCGCACCCGCCGGGTGTAGCCCCTGAGGCCTCGGAGGAGTGGTTTGACTCCTTCGAGGTCTTAAATGCCTTTCGTGGTGCCTCGGCTGGTCTGGTCGTTCCCTCATGCGGGCTGGCCGTAGCCCGGGTGCATGGTCAGGTTCCAAGTTTCCAAGCTGGTTTGTTGACGCTGTCAACAGTTTGGCCAGAGCCGGGTGTGAGAGCAGCCCCCGAGCCTCTGCACGGAGTGAGAGGACGGTCAAGGACTTTCCCGACTTTTATTATACGCCCCTGCGTCGCCTTTCCACAAGGAGGAGGGGGGAAAGCGCCATGTTGCCCTCGGAGGGCGCTGAACATGGTGTCTCCATTGAGCTGCTAACGGGTGATCCGAGTGGACGCCCGTGCCCCGTTCGTTAGGGGTCGGCTGGTGGCCTAGAGGCGCGCTCCAAAAGTACCTGTGGGTGATTCGCCGGACCCGGACCCCTTCGACAAGGTCCGAGGGCTTGATGCCTCCCTCTGATGGGATTCCGTTACAAATCGTTCCTATCGGTCTCGGAAATGTCCTAGGGTACCTCGAGAGCGTAGCCCGAGCCTCGGCCATGTATCGGACGTACCTAGAGTCATCCCTCACTCTACGTGCTCTGGGGCGACTGTCGAACCCTTCTGAGGGGCCAGCCTTCGAACCCCTGATCAGTATTGGGCGCGGAGCCCGAGTGCTTTGAGGCGGCTGTCGAACCCTTCCGAGGGGCCAGCCTTCGAACCCCTGATCAGTAATGGGCGTGAAGCCCGAGTGCTCTGAGGCGGCTGTCGAAACCCCTCCGAGGGGCCAGCCTTCGAACCTCTGATCAATAATGGGCGCGGGGCCCGCTTCCTTCGCCGAGAAGGATCCTCTCCAAAGCATCCCCTTTCCTGGTCCCCGCGGCGAGAGAGAAAAAGAGGAAGGAGGAGAGGATATAAATTTAAATAAGGTGGCACGCCTTTTTGGACGTGGTTGTCACGTTGGAGGTGAAACGACGCCCGTCTCGCCTGCCAAATGTGTCACTTGCTCTGCCGGGGAGTTAATGCGATAGGACTGGCGATTCGCGTGGCGCCCGTTGCGCGTGCGCGAGCTGTTCGAGGAACGGGGAGGCCATTTCACCTTTGAGTTTTGAATTCTGCGGTGAGTTCGGGCGGAGTTTTGAATGTTTCTCGCCCAGGCCTTTATATGCTTGGAAGGGGGGTGGCAGTGGTTCGTCACTCTGCTATTTGCGCCTGCCTTCTGCTCTGGTTTCCGCAACCTAAGAGAATAGCCAGGAAAAAGGAAACCGCGCACCTCATCCCCTCTGCCTCCATCACCTCCGCTTGGTGATGGCTGACAGGGTGTCTGTCGTCCCGCCGCGCGACCCGTGGCCCTCCTCCACCGTCGTTGCGAAGGATCTGGAGGCCCTCGTTGCTGACGGTCTGCTCCGTCCCCTCTCCGATGGGGCGCAGCCGGAGTGGATGGCTCCAAGCAAGGCCGTCCCTACCCCGCCGTCGGGGTATGTGGTTAGCTTCATCCCCTTCCATGAGCGGGGGTTCGGAGTGCCAGTGAGCCGCTTCATGCGGGCGATCCTGCACCACTATGGGGTGGAGTTGCATAACCTCAACCCCAACTCCATTGCGCAAGCGACCATCTTCGCGGCGGTTTGCGAGGGTTTCTTGGGGATCGAGGTTCACTGGGATCTGTGGACCCATCTCTTCTCCGCGGAGCTCTTTGCCTTGGCGATGACGCAAAGAAGGTCCGTATGGCGGTGCGGGCCGGTGGCTGCACCCTCCAGCTGAGGCAGGGACGTACGCAGCAGTACATCCCCGCCACCCTTACGTCTTCGAACAAGGGGTGGCAGCGCCGATGGTTTTATCTCCGGAATGACGACGGGAGGCTTCCGTCGTTTTCTCGACGGGTGGTGACCGCCGCCGGTAGTAACTGGCGCTGGGGGGCCACGTGTGAGAAGCAGGAGAAGCTCCAGCCTCTTCTGTAGGCCCTGCAGAAGTTACGAGATGGGGGCCTCACCGCTGCGGGGGTTTTTGCCGCCATCCATCGCCGGAGGGTGCTCCCTTTGGCAGAGCGACAGTTGCAGCTCTCGGAGATGAGACCAGGGGCTGATCTGGAGGGTTCGCGGATGTCCTCGGCCTCCCTCCCCGATGACGAGCTTCGCAAGCGGGTTGCGAGTACGGTAGGGAGGCTGGATGCCGGTGCCCTTTTCCAGCCCGCGATGTGCCCCGACCAGGGGTATGTCTCCCCGGTAAGTATCCGACCCTCCTGCTTTGTGTCAGGCCGCTCCCGATTCTCACTGTTGGGGTCTTCATTCTTCCTCAGGGCTTGAGTTTTTATAAACCCGCCTTGCCACCGGTCCCGGAGGACGCGGTGGACCGAGCCGCGCGAAGAGTCGTCGCGGAGAAGGAGAAGGAGAAGAAGGACGCGAAGAAGGCTCGGGCTCGCGAGCGGATGTGAGCTCGGGACACCTTGGAGAAACGTCGTCGGAGGCAGGAGAGGGACGGGCTCCCAAGGGAGTCGTCGCCGGAGACGTCCGTCGATGACGACGAGGATGACGATGATGAAGACGACGACATGGCGGCACGCCTCGGCCTTAGCCCGAAGCCGAGACCGGGCCAGGGGTCACCGAGCTAGCCTCTACGTGGGCTGGTACCATCAGCGCCTAGGGCCGGGACGTCGGAGTCCCAGCCTGAGGCGCGAATGCAGACCGAGGGGGTACTCGACTCCTCGGCCGAGGTAAACGAGGTGACTCCGGGGAGTCGGGCCGATCCGCCCGTCCTTCGAGAGCAAGCGCCTGTGCTGGCGGTGCGGGAGGTGGGTTTCTTAGCCGTTGTGGCGACGCCTGGGCAGATCGTCACTTCGGCCCCTCGGACGCCTGAGATGGAGGTGGCGCCGGAGGCGGCAGCGGGGAAACCCTTGGCCGTGCCTGCGAAGACCGAGGCCCGAGGGGCCTCCCCACAGGTGCGACTGGCCTTGGTTCGGAGCGGGTGAGTACCTGAGGGTGCCTTTGTTTCGGATTTTTCTTGGCGTCTCTTGATCTTGCTTTTCTTTCTTCCTTTCAGCAAGTAGAGGCAGGGCCTGGCCGCTCTAGCCCCCAGCAAGGTCCTCAAGACCGCGCCGGCTTCCGCTGCCGGTGCCGTGGCGCGTCATGCCGGGGGGCTGGCCTCCACTCAAGATGCCCTCGAGCGGGGAGCCCAAGCGGCACGAGCTGCCGCGGGGCAAGCCTCCCAGGTTGATCCCTCCATCGGGGCGGCCATCGTGCTGGGGGAGGTTACTGACGCGGTCGCGGCCTCAAGCCCGCCCGGCGCGTTACTGGTGTCGATGTCGACCCTGCCGAGGTCGTCGCCGATTCGCCTGCGGAGCCATCCATCGCTCCCGACGTCGGGATGGTTGAGGCGCCGCTGCTTGCGGCTGACCCCGACCTCCCCGTCCTGGGCAATGAGGGGAGGGCGGACGCTGCTGCCGAGGTCGGTGATCGGAAGCCCGCTACCTTAGCCGAGGGGAGGCCCAGTGAGTTGGCGGCGATGGTGCTCGACGAGTTGGCTGCGGGGGGGCCCGACGCCTTGGCTGAGGGGCGTGCAGAACCGCGACCCGTCCCGGGGGGCGGCGTCCTTGTCCCCGCGCAGCGCAATCCCAATGAGTGGCGTGGGCAGGCTAACCGGTTCTAGAGCTACCGTGCCCCGGAACCCCTCCTCGTCCTTGACGATGAGCGGGAGGAGCGGTCCCGAGATGAGCTCCGCGAGTATGCCGAGGCGGCGATGGGGTCGCTTCGGTCGACCATGGAGATCCTTTCCAAGGACGTTCCCAGGGTCCTCCAGGTAAGGATTTCAGGCGCATACCTTGCGTGGTCTGGGTATTATTTGTAATGCCTTGTTTTCCTCGCTTAGGAACTGGCGGATGTGAGCACTGCCAAGTCGCTGTTCATCCGCCGTGAGAGCGGCATCTGGGATTTGCTGCGGTCCCAGAGGGCCGCGCTTGCCAAAGCTAATGAGCGCCTTGCCTGGCAGAGCACAAAAGTGGCGGACCTTCGGCTGTTCTGCGACGATCTGAAGTCAGAGGCGGCGGCGGCGTGGACAGAGGCGCAGCAACGACAGCTGGAGCTCGGCCAGGTCATCGGCGAACGGGACCAATTCCGAAGCCAAGCTGCGGAGGTTGTGGGCCGGGCCGAGGCCCTTGAGGGTCAGCTAGCCGAGGTGTCTGCTCGGGCCAGGGCCCTTGTGGAGGACCTAGCCGTGGCTGTCGGGTCTGCCCAATCGCCCAAGTTGTGGCCGCGCAGGAGCATGCACTGACCGAAGGTATGCTTCGCCTGCTTCGCGACTTCAATTCAGCTTCATTCTTCAACTTGTGTCTGAAGGATTTCTATCGACTGTCTGCAGGGCTCGAGACGGCTCTCAATGAGTCTGTCAAGGCGCACGCTCGGGCGGCAGAGCAGAATGAGGCCGACCGCGCGGCTATGTCCGAGGCTATCTCGGCCTTTTGCCGAGCCTTCGACCTCGACGATGTCCCTTCGGGTAGCTCCCCCCAAAGTCATCTGCGAGCCTTGGGCAGCCATGTGCGCAGTAGACTCCGCGGGGCGCTACACCACGGCGTTAGGCGGGCCTTCGCCATGCTCGCTTCCCACTACGACGTGGACTTGGAGCGGGTCAGCGAGGGGTATTGTCTGCCTGACGAAGACGAGGCTGCCTTAGCCAAGGTCCAGAGGCTCGACGCGGCCGCCGAGGGCCCGAGCGCGGTGCTGGCATTCTCCTTCGAAGTGGAGATCCTTCCGCCTGCGTCGCCATCTGAGGCCGGGCCAGATCTCGCCGAAGGGGGAAACGGCGCCGAGGGCGCAGCTACTTCCCCTACCGACGTCTGATCCTGCCGAAGAAGTTTTTCTGTATGCATACGTTTTTTCACGGCCGCGGAGGCCCAAACACTTTTGTCGTTGTGTTATAAAGCTGTGTTTTCTTTTCCCTTGTCTTGAGTACCACGACTTGTTCGGCAGCAGGATCACTTATCCGAGCGTGAGTTACTTCTCACGGAAGGCGATGAGTGAGGTATCTGTATCCCGGAGGCGTAGGAATCCCTCGGCTCGATCGCCCCTGCCGTTTACGTGTACTCTCGTCGTTTTTAGGATCCCATTCGATATAGAAGTCGAAAGCACGAAAGTCGTTTTGGTGGAAAACTTTTTCCAAAGAAATTTTTGACGCAGAGGGGGTTCCCCCCTTCTAGCCCCCGAGGGAGGGTCGGGCTTTGCTGAGGCAATGCCGACCCTTCCTTGATGGTTAGACTTTATGTATGTAAAGAAAACGAGGTACATGAATGGCTTAAAACATCTTAAGGGTAGAAGCGACGTAGCTGTTGGATGTTCCAAGCGTTGCCGTAGACCTCGCCTCGATCGTTGGCCAGCTTGTATGTTCTGGGCTTCAAGATCTTGGCGATGATGAAGGGTCCTTCCCAGGGAGGAGTGAGCTTGTGGCGCCCTCAGGCGTCTTGTCACAGACGAAGCACAAAGTCCCCCACTCGGAAGCCTCGGGGCCGAACGCTTCGGGCGTTGTAGCGTCGCAGCGACTGTTGATACCGTGCCGAATGTAGTAAGGCAACGTCCCGAGCCTCTTCGAGCTGGTTCAGCGAGTCCTCTCGGCTCGTCTGGTTGCTTCGGTTGTCGTACGCCTTGGTCCTCGGGGAGCCGTATTCTAGGTCCATGGGGAGGACGGCCTTGGCCCCATAGACTAGAAAAAACGGCGAGAACTCCGTGGCCCGGCTCGGCGTCGTCCTTAGACTCCAGACCACCGAGGGCAGTTCTTTCATCCATCGCTTGCCGAATTTGTTGAGGTCGTTGTAGATCCTCGGTTTAAGTCCCTGCAAAATCATACCGTTGGCGCGCTCCACCTGCCTATTCGTCATGGGGTGAGCCACGGCGGCCCAGTCCACACGGATGTGGTGGTCCTCACAAAAGTCCAGGAACTTTTGCCCGGTGAACTGCGTGCCATTGTCGGTGATGATGGAGTTTGGGACCCCGAATCAATGGATGATGTTGGTGAAGAACGCCACCGCCTGCTCGGACCTGATGCTGGTCAAGGGTCGGACCTCGATCCACTTGGAGAATTTATCGATGGCGACCAGCAGGTGCGAGAAGCCCCCGGGTGCCTTCTGCAAGGGACCGACGAGGTCTAGACCCCATACTGCAAATGGCCAGGTGATGGGTATGGTTTGCAGGGCCTGAGCAGGCAAGTGCGTCTGCCTCGCGTAGAATTGGCACCCTTGGCAGGAGCGTATAATCCTCGTGGCGTCGGTCACCGCGGTTGGCCAGTAGAAGCCTTGTCGGAAGGCATTTCCCACGAGGGCTCGAGGTGCTGCGTGGTGACCGCAAGCCTTCGAGTGTATTTCTTGCAGCAGCTCTTGTCCCCGGGCGATGGATATGCATCGTTGGAGAACGCCCGAGGGGCTGCGGTGGTAGAGTTCCTTTTCATCACCCAGCAAGACGAAAGGCTTGGCGCGTCGCGCCAGTCGCCGAGCTTTGGCCTTGTCGAGGGGAAGCTCTCCTCGGAGGAGATATTCTAGGTACGGGGTCTGCCAGTTCGGATCTGGCGTGACCCCATTCCGTTCCCCCTCGGCGCACAGGGCCTCCTCCTCGTCGGCCGAGGGTACCTCGGGCTCGGCCGAGGCCTCCTCGGGCTCGGTCGAGGGTGCCTCAGCTGGGGTCGAGGCTCCCTCGGGCTCGGGCGTGTCGTCGATCTTGATGGAAGGTTGATGTAGGTCTCTGGAGAAGACATCCGGGGGAACTGTTGTCCGCCCCGAGGCTATCTTCGCTAGCTCATCCGCAGTCTCGTTGTACCGTCGGGCGATGTGGTTGAGCTCCAGCCCGTAGAACTTGTCTTCCAGGCGCCGGACTTCATCGCAGTAGGCCTCCATCCTCCGGTCGCGACAGTGGGAGTTCTTCATGACTTGGTCAATGACAAGCTGTGAGTCGCCACGAGTGTCGAGGCGCTGGACCCCTAGCTCGACGGCGATGCGTAGGCCGTTAACCAGAGCCTCGTACTCGGCCACGTTGTTTGATGCCGGAAAATGGAGGCGTATCACGTAGCGAAGATGTTTTCCGAGGGGTGAGACGAAGAGCAAGTCAGTCCCTGCTCCTGTCTTCATGAGTGACCCATCGAAGTACATGGTTTAGAGCTCGGGCTGAATCGGAGCTGTTGGCAACTGGGTGTCGGCCCATTCAGCCAGGAAGTCCGCCAAGACCTGGGATTTTATGGCCTTTCGAGGGGCGAACGACAGCGTTTCGCCCATGAGCTCCACTACCCATTTTGCTATCCTACCCGAGGCCTCACGGCACTGGATGATCTCCCCAAGGGGGAAGGATGACACCATAGTGACCGGATGAGACTCGAAGTAGTGTCGCAACTTTCGCCGTGTCAGAATCACCGTGTACAACAGCTTCTGAATTTGTGGGTAGCGGGCCTTGGTCTCGGAGAGTACTTCGCTGATGAAATAGACCGGCCTCTAGACGAGCAATGCATGCTCGTCTTCTTGTCTCTCGACTACAATCGCGGCACTGACCACCTGGGTGGTTGCGGCTACGTAGATCAAGAGGGCTTCTCCCACAGCGGGGGGCACCAAGATGGGCGCATTTGTAAGGAGCGCCTTTAAGTTGCCGAGGGCTTCTTCGGCCTCAGGGGTCCAAGTGAAGCGCTCGACCTTCCTTAAGAGGCGGTACAGAGGCAAGCCTTTTTCGCCAAGGCACGAGATGAAGCGGCTCAGGGCCGCAAGGCATCCCATGACCCTCTGTACACCTTTCAAATCTTTGATCGACCCCATGTTGGTGATAGCCGCAACCTTCTCCGGGTTGGCTTCGATGCCTCGCTCGGAGATGATGAACCCTAGGAGCATGCCTCGGGGGACTCCGAAGACACACTTCTCGGGATTGAGTTTCACGCCTTTTGCCCTCAGACACTTGAACGTCGTCTCAAGGTCGGAGAGGAGACCGGAGGCTTTCCTTGTTTTACAATGATGTCATCGATGTAAGCCTCGACCGTTCGGCCGATGTGCTCTCCGCCACGTGGTTCATGCACCTTTGGTATGTGGCCCCTGCATTCCTCAAGCCAAATGGCATAGTAGTATAACAATACATGCCAAAAGGTGTGATGAAAGAAGTCGCGAGCTGGTCGGACTCTTTCATCTTGATTTGGTGATAACCTAAGTAGGCGTCGAGGAATGACAGGGTTTCGCACCCAGCAGTGGAGTCCACGATTTGGTTGATGCGAGGCAGAGGGTAGGGAACCTTCGGACATGCTTTGTTCAACCCAGTGTAGTCAACGCACATCCTCCATTTCCCACCTTTCTTTTTCACAAGCACAGGGTTAGCTAACCATTCGGGATGGAATATGAAAGTCGCCTAGAGGGGGGGTGAATAGGGCGAAACTGAAATTTACAAAATTAATCACAACTACAAGCTGGATTAGCGTTAGAAATAATAATGAGTCCGAGAGAGAGGGCGCAAAACAAATTGCAAGCAAATGAAGAGTGTGACACGCGGATTTGTTTTACCGAGGTTCGGTTCTCGCAAACCTACTCCCCGTTGAGGAGGCCACAAAGGCTGGGTCTCTTTCAACCCTTACCCTCTCTCAAACGGTCCCTCGGACCGAGTGAGCTTTCTCTTCTCAAATGTTTGGAACACAAAGTTCCCGCAAGGACCACCACAAGATTGGTGTCTCTTGCCTCAATTACAAGTGAGTATGATCGCAATGAAGAATCAAAGAAGGAAGAAAGCAATCCAAGCGCAAGAGCTCGAAAGAACACAATCAAATCTCTCTCACTAATCACTAGGGCGTTGTGTGGAGTTTGGAGAGGATTTGATCACTTTGGTGTGTCTAGAATTGAATGCTAGAGCTCTTGTAAGTAGTTGAAGTGGGAAAACTTGGATGACTTGAATGTGGGGTGGTTGGGGGTATTTATAGCCCCAACCACCAAACTAGCCGTTTGGGTGCAGGCTGTCTGTCGTATGGTGCACTGGACAGTCCAGTGCACACCGGACAGTCCGGTGCGCCAGCCACGTCACCCGAACGTTGGGGTTCCGACCGTTGGAGCTTTGACGCTGGGCCTGTCTTGATGACCGGTGGCGCACCGGACATGAACTGTAGGGTGTCCGGTGCGCCAGCATGGGCGTCCCTGCCCTCTGCGCGCGCTCTGCGCGCTGGCGCGCATTAAATGCGCTGCAGGTAGCCGTTGGCGCCAGAAGTAGCCGTTGCGCCGCAGTTACACCGGACAGTCCGGTGTACACCGGACATGTCCGGTGAATTATAGCGGAGCAGCTGAAGCGAATTCCCAAGACTGGCGAGTTTGGAGCCGCGTCCTCTTGGAGCACTGGAGATTGTCCGGTGTACACCGGATAGTCCGGTGAATTATAGCGCGCCGGCTCCGAGAATTCCCGAAGGTGAAGAGTTTGAAGTCGACCTTCCCTGGTGCACCGGACACTGTCCGGTGGTGCACCGGACAGTCCGATGCACCAGTCCAGGGTGCCTTCGGTTTGCCCTTGCTCCTTTGTTTGAACCCTTTCTCTTGATCTTTTTATTGGCTTATGGTGAACCTTTGGTACCTGTAGAACTTATAAACTTGGGCAAACTAGTTAGTCCAATTATTTGTGTTGGGCAATTCAACCACCAAAATTAGTTATACGAAATAGGTGTAAGCCTAAATCCCTTTCAATCTCCCCCTTTTTGGTGATTGATGCCAACACAAACCAAAGCAAATATAGAAGTGCAGAATTGAACTAGTTTGCAAAATGTAAGTGCAAAGGTTACTTAGAATTGAGCCAATAAATATTACTTACTAGATATGCATGGATTGTTTCTTCATTTTTAACATTTTGGACCATGCTTGCACCACAAGTTTTGTTTTTGCAAATTCTTTTGTAAATTCTTTTCAAAAACCTTTTGCAAGATAGTCAAATGCTTTTCCTTGACTAAAACAAAAACTCCCCCTCGAATAAATTCTCCTCTTAGTGTTCAAGAGGGTTTTAAGATATCAATTTTGAAAATGCTACTTTCTCCCCCTTTAGAACACAAAGAGATACTAATTTGAAATTTTCAAATTGAAAATCATCAATTTTTAAAATTAGGGTGGTGGTGCGGTCCTTTTGCTTTGGGCCAATACTTTCTCCCCCTTTGGCATGAATCGCCAAAAACGGATACTTGGAATGAAATATAGGCCCTATCCTAACTACATTCTCCCCTTTGGCAAATAAAACATATAAGTGAAAATTATACCAAAGACGGAGAGTGATGCGGAGCGACGGCGAAGGATGAGTAGTAGAGTGGAGTGGAAGCCTTTGTCTTCGCTGAGGACTCCAATTCCCTTTCAATATACCTATGACTTGGTTTGAAATACACTTGAAAACACATTAGTCATAGCATATATAAAAGAGACATGATCAAAGGTATACATATGAGCTATGTGTGCAAATTAGCAAAAGAAGTTCCTGGAATCAAGAATATTGAGCTCATGCCTAAGTTTGGTAAACGTTTGTTCATCGAGTGACTTTGTAAAGATATCGGCTAATTGATCTTTAGTATTAATGTATGCAATCTCGATATCCCCCTTTTGTTGGTGATCCCTAAGAAAATGATACCGAATGGCTATGTGTTTAGTGCGGCTATGCTCAACGGGATTATCCGCCATGCGGATTGCACTCTCATTATCACATAGAAGAAGAACTTTGGTTAATTTGTAACCATAGTCCTGCAGGGTTTGCCTCATCCAAAGCAATTGCGTGCAACAATGGCCTGCGGCAATATACTCGGCTTCGGCGGTAGAAAGAGCGACCGAATTTTGCTTCTTTGAAGCCCAAGACACCAAGGATCTTCCCAAGAACTGGCAAGTCCCCGATGTGCTCTTCCTATTGATTTTGCACCCCGCCCAATCGGCATCCGAATAACCAATCAAATCAAATGTGGATCCCCGAGGGTACCAAAGCCCAAACTTAGGAGTATAAGCCAAATATCTCAAGATTCATTTTACGGCCGTAAGGTGTGATTCCTTAGGGTCGGCTTGGAATCTTGCACACATGCATACGGAAAGCATAATGTCTGGTCGAGATGCACATAAATAAAGTAATGAACCAATCATCGACTGGTATACCTTTTGATCCACGGACTTACCTCCCGTGTCGAGGTCGAGATGCCCATTGGTTCCCTTGGGTGTCTTGATGGGCTTGGCATCCTTCATTCCAAACTTGGTTAGAATGTCTTGAGTATACTTTGTTTGGCTAATGAAGGTGCCCTCTTGGAGTTGCTTGACTTGGAATCCTAGAAAATACTTCAACTCCCCCATCATAGACATCTCGAATTTCTGTGTCATGATCCTACTAAATTCTTCACATGTAGATTCGTTAGTAGACCCAAATATAATATCATCAACATAAATTTGGCATACAAACAAATCATTGTCAAGAGTTTTAGTGAATAAAGTAGGATCGGCCTTGCCGACTTTGAAGCCATTAGCAATAAGGAAATCTCTAAGGCATTCATACCATGCTCTTGGGGCTTGCTTGAGCCCATAAAGCGCCTTAGAGAGCCTATAGACATGGTTAGGGTACTCACTATCTTCAAAGCCGGGAGGTTGCTCAACATAGACCTCTTCCTTGATTGGTCCATTGAGGAAGACACTCTTCACGTCCATTTGGTAAAGCTTGAAGCCATGGTAAGTAGCATAGGCCAATAAAATGCGAATTGAGTCAAGCCTAGCTACGGGTGCATAGGTTTCACCAAAATCCAAACCTTCGACTTGTGAATACCCCTTGGCCACGAGTCGAGCTTTGTTCCTTGTCACCACACCATGCTCATCTTGCTTGTTGCGGAAGACCCATTTGGTTCCTACAACATTTTGGTTACGACGTGGAACTAAATGCCATACCTCATTCCTAGTGAAGTTGTTGAGCTCCTCTTGCATCGCCATCACCCAATCCGAATCTTGGAGTGCTTCCTCTACCCTGTGTGGCTCAATAGAGGAAACAAAAGAGTAATGCTCACAAAAATGTGCAAGACGAGATCGAGTGGTTACCCCTTTATGAATGTCGCCAAGGATGGTGTCGACGGGGTGATCTCGTTGGATTGCTTGGTGGACTCTTGGGTGTGGCGGCCTTGGTTCTTCATCCTCCTTGTCTTCATCATTTGCATCTCCCCCTTGATCATTGCCATCATCTTGAGGTGACTCATCTCTTTGATCTTGTCCTTCATCAACTTGAGCTTCGTCCTCATTTTGAGTTGGTGGAGATGCTTGTGTGGAGGAAGATGGTTGATCTTGTGCATGTGGAGGCTCTTCGGATTCCTTAGGACACACATCCCCAATGGACATGTTCCTTAGCGCGATGCACGGAGCCTGTTCTTCACCTATCTCATCAAGATCAACTTGCTCTACTTGAGAGCCGTTAGTCTCATCAAACACAACGTCACAAGAAACTTCAACTAGTCCTGAGGACTTGTTAAAGACTCTATATGCCCTTGTGTTTGAATCATATCCTAGTAAAAAGCCTTCTACAGTTTTAGGAGCAAATTTAGATTTTCTGCCTCTTTTAACAAGAATAAAGCATTTGCTACCAAAAACTCTAAAATATGAAATATTGGGCTTTTTACCGGTTAGGAGTTCATAGGATGTCTTCTTGAGGATTCGGTGTAGATATAACCGGTTGATGGCGTAGCAAGAGGTGTTGACCGCCTCGGCCCAAAACCGATCCGGTGTCTTGTACTCATCAAGCATGGTTCTTGCCATGTCCAATAGAGTTCGATTCTTCCTCTCCACTACACCATTTTGTTGTGGAGTGTAGGGAGAAGAGAACTCATGCTTGATGCCCTCCTCCTCAAGGAAGCCTTCTATTTGTGAGTTCTTGAACTCCGTCCCATTGTCGCTTCTGATTTTCTTGATCCTTAAGCTGAACTCATTTTGAGCTCGTCTCAAGAATCCCTTTAAGGCCTCTTGGGTATGAGATTTTTCCTGCAAAAAGAACACCCAAGTGAAGCGAGAATAATCATCCACAATAACTAGACAGTACTTACTCCCGCCGATGCTTATGTAAGCGATCGGGCCGAATAAATCCATATGTAGGAGCTCCAGTGGCCTGTCACTTGTCATGATGTTCTTGTGGGGATGATGAGTGCCAACTTGCTTCCCGGCTTGGCATGCGCTACAAATCCTGTCTTTCTCAAAATGAACATTTGTTAGTCCTAAAATGTGCTCTCCCTTTAGAAGCTTATGAAGATTCTTCATTCCAACATGGGCTAGTCGGCGGTGCCAGAGCCAACCCATGTTAGTCTTAGCAATTAAGCAAGTGTCGAGTTCAGCTCTATCAAAATCTACCAAGTATAGCTGACCCTCTAACACTCCCTTAAAAGCTATTGAATCATCACTTCTTCTAAAGACAGTGACACCTACATCAGTAAATAGACAGTTGTAGCCCATTTGACATAATTGCGAAACGGAAAGCAAATTGTAATCTAAAGAATCTACAAGAAAAACATTGGAAATGGAGTGGTCAGGAGATATAGCTATTTTACCCAAACCTTTGACCAAACCTTGGTTTCCATCCCCGAATGTAATAGCTCGTTGGGGATCTTGGTTTTTCTCGTAGGAGGAGAACATCTTCTTTTCCCTGTCATGTGGTTTGTGCACCCGCTGTCGATGATCCAACTTGAGCCCCCGGATGCATAAACCTACAAAACAAGTTTAGTTCTTGACTTTAGGTACCCAAACGGTTTTGGGTCCTTTGGCATTAGAAACAAGAACTTTGGGTACCCAAACACAAGTCTTGGAGCCCTTGTGTTTGCCCCCAACAAACTTGGCAACTACCTTACCGGATTTGTTAGTCAAAACATAAGATGCATCAAAAGTCTTAAATGAAATGCCATGATCATTTGATGCACTAGGAGTTTTCTTTCTAGGCAACTTAGCACGAGTTGGTTGCCTAGAGCTAGATGTCTCACCCTTATACATAAAAGCATGGTTAGGACCAGAGTGAGACTTCCTAGAATGAATTCTCCTAATTTTGCTCTCGGGATAACCGGCAGGGTACAATATGTAACCCTCGTTATCCTGAGGCATGGGAGCCTTGCCCTTAACAAAGTTAGACAAATTTTTAGGAGGGGCACTAAGTTTGACATTGTCTCCCCTTTGGAAGCCAATGCCATCCTTGATGCCAGGGCGTCTCCCATTATAGAGCATACTTCTAGCAAATTTAAACTTTTCATTCTCTAAGTTATGCTCGGTAATTTTTGCATCTAATAATTCTATATGATCATTTTGTTGTTTAATTAAAGCCATGTGATCATGAATAGCATCAATATCAATATCTCTACATCTAGCACAAATAGACACATGCTCAATAGTAGATGTAGAGGGTTTGCAAGAATTAAGTTCAACAATCTTAGCACGCAAAATATCGTTGTTATCTCTAAGATTGGAAATTGTAACATTGCAAACATCTAATTCTTTGGCCTTAGCAAACAATTTCTCATTCTCATCTCTAAGGCTAGCAAGAGAAATATTCAACTCATCAATCCTAGCAAGTAAATCAACATTATCATCTCTAGGATTGGAAGTTGAAACATTACAAACATGAGAATCAACCTTAGCAATTAATTTAGCATTTTCATTTCTAAGGTTGGCAATAGTGTCATGGCAAGCGCTTAGCTCACTAGATAGTTTTTGACATTTTTCTATTTCTAGAGCATAAGCATTTTTAACCTTAACATGTTTCTTGTTTTCCTTAATTAGGAAGTCCTCTTGGGAATCCAAGAGGTCATCCTTTTCATGAATAGCACTAATTAATTCATTTAATTTTTCCTTTTGTTCCATGTTAAGGTTGGCAAAAAGGGTACGCAAGTTATCCTCCTCATCACTAGCATTTTCATCACTAGAAGACTCATATTTAGTGGAGGATTTAGATTTAACCTTCTTCCTTTTGCCGTCCTTTGCCATGAGGCACTTGTGGCCGATGTTGGGGAAGAGAAGTCCTTTGGTGACGGCGATGTTGGCGGCGTCCTCGTCGTCGGAGGAGGAGTCGGTGGAGCTCTCGTCGGAGTTTCACTCGCGGCACACGTGGGCATCGCCGCCCTTCTTCTTGTGGTACCTCTTCTTTTCTCTCCTCTTGCCCTTCTTGTCGTTATCCCTGTCACTGTCACTTGATAATGGACATTTAGCAATAAAGTGACCGGACTTACCACACTTGTAGCAAACCTTCTTAGAACGGGATTTGTAATCCTTCCCCTTCCATTGCTTGAGGATTTGGCGAAAGCTTTTGATAATTAAAGCCATCTCCTCATTGTCGAGCTTGGAGGCGTCAATTGGTTGTCTACTCGGTGTAGACTCCTCCTTCTTCTCCTCCGTCGCCTTAAATGCCACCGGTTGTGCTTCGGACGTGGAGGGTTCATCAAGCTCGTTGATCTTCTTTGAGCCTTTAATCATACATTCAAAGCTCACAAAATTCCCGATTACTTCTTTGGGAGTCATTAGTGTATATCTTGGGTTACCACGAATTAATTGTACTTGAGTAGGGTTAAGGAAAATAAGTGATCTCAAAATAACCTTAACCACCTCGTGGTCATCCCATTTCTTGCTCCCGAGGTTGCGCACTTGGTTCACCAAGGTTTTGAGCCGGTTGTACATATCTTGTGGCTCCTCCCCTTGGCGAAGACGGAAGCGACCGAGCTCCCCCTCGATCGTTTCCCGCTTGGTGATCTTGGTGAGTTCATCACCTTCGTGCGCGGTCTAGAGTAAGTCCCAAATCTCCTTCGCATTCTTCAATCCTTGCACCTTGTTATATTCCTCTCTACTTAGAGAGGCGAGGAAAATGGTTGTGGCTTGGGAATTGAAGTGCTCGATTTGGGCCACTTCATCCACATCATAGTCGTCATCCCCTACAGATGATACCTGTGCACCAAACTCGACAACATCCCATATACTTTTGTGGAGTGAGGTTAGATGAAATCGCATTAAATCACTCCACCTAGCATAGTCTTCACCATCAAACGTTGGTGGTTTGCCTAATGGGACGGAAAGCAAAGGTGCATGTTTAGAAACGCGAGGGTAGCGTAAGGGGATCTTACTATACTTCTTACGCTCTTGGCGCTTAGAAGTGACGGATGTCGCGTCGGAGCCGGAGGTGGATGTCGATGAAGAATCGATCTCGTAGTAGACCACCTTCCTCATCCTCTTTTTCTTGTCCCCACTCCGATGCGGCTTGTGGGAAGAGGATTTTTCCTTCTTTTCTTTATGGTGTGAAGAAGATCTTTTCTCCTTCCGTTTGGAGGAGTCCTTCTTCTTCTCCTTCCTCTTGGTGCGGGACTCTTCCGATGAAGTGCTCCCGTGACTCGTAGTGGGCTTGTCGCCGGTCTCCATCTCCCTCTTGGTGTGATCTCCCGACATCACTTCGAGCGGTTAGGCTCTAATGAAGCACCGGGTTCTGATACCAATTGAAAGTCGCCTAGAGGGGGGGGGTGAATAGGGCGAAACTGAAATTTACAAAATTAATCACAACTACAAGCCGGATTAGCGTTAGAAATAATAATGAGTCCGAGAGAGAGGGCGCAAAACAAATCGCAAGCAAATGAAGAGTGTGACACGTGGATTTGTTTTACCGAGGTTCGGTTCTCGCAAACCTACTCCCCGTTGAGGAGGCCACAAAGGCCGGGTCTCTTTCAACCCTTACCCTCTCTCAAACGGTCCCTCGGACCGAGTGAGCTTTCTCTTCTCAAATGTTTGGAACACAAAGTTCCCACAAGGACCACCACAAGATTGGTGTCTCTTGCCTCAATTACAAGTGAGTATGATCGCAATGAAGAATCAAAGAAGGAAGAAAGCAATCCAAGCGCAAGAGCTCGAAAGAACACAAGCAAATCTCTCTCACTAATCACTAGGGCGTTGTGTGGAGTTTGGAGAGGATTTGATCACTTTGGTGTGTCTAGAATTGAATGCTAGAGCTCTTGTAAGTAGTTGAAGTGGGAAAACTTGGATGACTTGAATGTGGGGTGGTTGGGGGTATTTATAGCCCCAACCACCAAACTAGCCGTTTGGGTGCAGGTTGTCTGTCGTATGGTGCACCGGACAGTCCAGTGCGCCAGCCACGTCACCCGAACGTTGGGGTTCCGACCGTTGGAGCTCTGACGCTGGGCCTGTCTTGATGATGGGTGGCGCACCGGACATGAACTGTAGGGTGTCCGGTGCGCCAGCATGGGCGTCCCTGCCCTCTGCGCGCGCTCTGCGCGCGCTGGCGCGCATTAAATGCGCTGCAGGTAGCCGTTGGCGCCAGAAGTAGCCGTTGTGCCGCAGTTACATCGGACAGTCCGGTGTACACCGGACATGTCCGGTGAATTATAATGGAGCAGCCGAAGCGAATTCCCGAGACTGGCGAGTTTGGAGCCGCGTCCTCTTGGAGCATCAGAGACTGTCCGGTGTACACCGGACAGTCCGGTGAATTATAGCGCGCCGGCTCCGAGAATTCCCGAAGGTGAAGAGTTTGAAGTCGACCTTCCCTGGTGCACCGGACACTGTCCGGTGGTGCACCGGACAGTCCGGTGCACCAGTCCAGGGTGCCTTCGGTTTGCCCTTGCTCCTTTGTTTGAACCCTTTCTCTTGATCTTTTTATTGGCTTATGGTGAACCTTTGGTACCTGTAGAACTTATAAACTTGGGCAAACTAGTTAGTCCAATTATTTGTGTTGGGCAATTCAACCACCAAAATTAGTTATAGGAAATAGGTGTAAGCCTAAATCCCTTTCAGAATACCTCTTTGATGAACCCTGCGACCATCAGCTTGTGAACCTCCTCGGCGATGGCTCTGCGCTTTTCTTCGTCGAAACGGCGCAGATGCTGCTTCATGGGTCGGGCCCCAAGCTTAGATGTCCAGTGAGTGCTCGGCGACATCCCTTGGTATGCCGGGCATGTCCGAGGGACTCCACGCGAAAACTTCGGCGTTTGCGCGGAGAAAGTCGACGAGCACTGCTTCCTATTTGGGGTCGAGCTCGGAGCCGATCCGGACTTGCTTGCCATCGTCGTTGCTGGGGCTGAGAGGGACGGATTTGACCACCTCAGCTGGCTCGAAGTTGCCGGCATGCCGCTTCGCATCAGGCGCCTCCTTGGAGAGGCGCTCTAGGTCGGTGATGAGGGCCTCGGACTCGACGAGGGCCTCGGCGTACTCCATGCACTCCACATCGCATTCGTACGCGTGGCAGTACGTGGGTTCGATGGTGATGACCCCGTTGGGGCCCGACATCTTGAGCTTGAGATACGTGTAGTTGGGGACGGCCATGAACTTGGCGTAGCACGGCCTTCCCAACACCGCGTGGTAGGTTCCTCAGAACCCGACCACCTCGAATGTGAGAGTTTCCTTTCGGAAGTTGGAGGGAGTCCCGAAGCAGACGGGTAGATCGATTTGCCCGAGGGGCAGGACGCGCTTTCCAGGGACGATCCCGTGGAAGGGCGTCCGCACCGGCCCGGATCGAGGACAAACCGATCCCCAAGAGCACAAGGGTCTCGGCAGTAGACGATGTTGAGGTTGCTGCCTCTGTCCATGAGGACCTTGGTGAGCCAGACTGTTGCCTGATGACAGGGTCGACAACGAGTGGGTACCTTCCTGGGCTTGGCACGCAGTCTGGGTGGTCGCCTTGGTCGAAAGTGATGGGCTTGTCGGACCAGTCTAGATAGACCGGCGCCGCCACCTTGACCGAGCAGACCTCCCGGCGCTCCTGCTTGCGGTGCCGAGCCAAGGCGTTCGCCACTTGCCCACCATAGATCATGAAACAGTCGCGGACCTCGGGGAACTTCTCTTCCTTGTCACCCTCTCTCTTGTCATTATCTCGGCCTTTGCCGTCTTCCGCCGGGGGCCCGACCTTGTGGAAGTAGCGCCGAAGCATGACGCATTCCTCAAGGGTGTGCTTGACGGGACCCTGATGATAGGGGCACGACTCTTTGAGCATCTTGTCGAATAGGTTGGCCCCTTCGGAAGACTTCCGAGGGTTCCTGTGCTCGATAGCAGCGACAAGGTCTGCAGTCGGCGGCAGTCACGCTTTGCTTATGACTTCTTCTTGGCCTTCTTCTTTGTACCCCGCTGGGCGGATGCCTCGGGGGCATCTTCCTGCTGCCTTGCCTAAGGTTGCTTGTCCTTCCGGAAGATGGCTTCGACCGCCTCCTGACCCGAGGCGAACTTGGTGGCTACGTCCATCAAGTCGCTCGCCTTGGTGGGAGTTTTTCGCCCCAGCTTGCTCACTAGGTCGCGGTAAGTGGTGCCGGCGAGGAACGCGCTGATGACGTCCGAGTCGGTGATGTTGGGCAGCTCGGTACACTGCTTCGAGAATCGCCGGAATGTATTCCCGCAGGGACTCTCCCGGCTGTTGGCGACAGCTTCGGAGGTCCTAAGGAGTTCCCAGGCCGCACGTACGTGCCCTGGAAGTTTCCAGCGAAAGCCTTGACCAGGTCGTCCCAGCTGGAGATCTGCGCCGGAGGTAGATGCTCCAGCCAGGCTCGGGCGTCGTCGGAGAGGAACAGGGGAAGGTTGCGGATGATGAGGTTGTCATCGTCCGTGCCTCCCAGCTGGTAGGCCAACCGGTAGTCCGCAAGCCACAACTCCGGTCTCGTCTCCCCCGAGTACTTGGTGATAGTAGTCAGGGCTCAGAACCGGGTCGGGAACAGGCGCCCTTCGTATGGCCCGGCTGAAGGCTTGCGGACCAGGTGGCTCGGGCGACGGGCTCCGATCCTCCCCACTATCGTAGCGTCCTCCGCACCTGGGATGGTAACCTCAGGCGCACTTTCTCGTCGAGGCAGGGCTCGACGGTCGTGGCGGCATTGCGCGTTGCCGAGGAGGTCTGGGGCGGCCGGCGCCCCAGTCCCACGTACGCTCGGTGTGGACCGAGACCCCCCGCATGTGTCGGGACACGTGTCGGGAGGATGTTGCGTGATGCTTCGAAGGGCGCCCTTGCCTCCGGGAGGCAGAGCTCTTGGCCTGTCGGACCGCAGCAGTGCTCCAGGAGGTTCTTGAGCTCGCCCTGGATACGCCGCCCCTCGGTGGTAGATGGCTCCGGCATCGTTCGAAGCAGTATCGCTGCTGCAGCCAGGTTCCGGCCGGTCTCACTGACTGGCCGGGTGTAGTGCTGCCCTGGCTTTGTCAACGATATGGCGTCGGACTTCCTGTGCCCGATGACACATTTCTCCGGCGAGTGCCGGACCTGCCCGCTCATGCTCGATGTTCTGCCAGGAGCTGCACAAGTCGCTCTACTTCCTTCGTCGAGCTTGGCCTGCATCTCGTGGATTTGCTCAAGATGTATGTCCTGACCCCCCGCAGGGACTGGGGCCACAGCTAGCTCCCGCTGGGATGTCAACGCGAGACGCAGGCATAGGGGGGTCATTCTCCGGCATACCAAGGTGGTTGCCTTCCTCGAGATCCCCCAGATCGACGTGGAAACATTCGCGACTCAGGGCCATAACCCTCGTCGTCAAGGCTATGGCTATCATCAGAGCAACCAGAGAGGCAGTAGTCACATGCGGTCAATGAAATCTCTCATGACGCCGGGATCATAGAGCCCGGAGAAATCCCAACCGGAGTCGGGACCGTCCTCTTCCTCGAAACCCGGGGGTCCATAGGTTGAGGTGGTCGCTGGTCGGTCCCAGGATGACCACATATGATATCCCGGGAGATCAGGATATGCCCTAGCGAAAGCGCTCACCGAAGCGGGATCGCTTGGCGGATCGAAACTAAATCGAAAGGGCACTAGGGTGGTAAACGGACGGTACCTCTTGGTCGATAGACGGTAGCGACGCCTGCGTCAGGAGCGCACCGTTATCTCAGGTACAAGGGTGACGCCCAGCAGGTCCTTCGCGAGGGTGCTGGCATCGTCAGTTCGCTTGTCATTGGTGTATGGCGGGGAAGCGACACCCGTCGTTGTCCCGGGTGTGAGGACAACGCCCGGCATGTCCCCTGCTGGGGCACCGGTGTCGTCGACTCGCTCCGGCAGCGATAGTCGACGAGGTGCTGTCTCCTGCCTGGCCACGGTTGCCCCTCCCTCTCCTCCTACGGCGAGGAGGGTGGCGAGGCAGACAGCAGATGCTCCTCTTCCGCCACGGGGGGAAGACGTCGTCGAGTTCGCCGCCGTCGAGCGAGCTGACGGCCGTCGCCGTTGTAGTGCTGTGCGGGAAGGAGTACCATGTCGTAGCTGCTGTCGAGGGACATGAACTTGAGAGTCCCTGAAGTGGAGCACCGTCCCGGGCTGAAGAGGTTGCTGAAGACTCCCCATCTGGAACTCAACGGGAAGGACTTCGTCAACACGCAAGAGGCCCCTACCTGGCGCGCCAACTGTCGGCGTTTCGGACCCGGGGGGGGGGTCCTCCGGACCGACTAGTAATATTTGTCGACGCTGCGTGTCCCAGCCCAGATGGGTTGGCGCGAGAAGGAACACAAGCGGGAAAGGGGGAACTCGTATTATCTCGCACCGGGGGTGCCGCTCATAGTAGGGGTTACGAGCGTCACGCGAGGGAGGCAGGGAGCCGATCCGTCAGCCCGTCGTCCTCCTCCGCGCGAGAGCCCTCCCACTAGAAGGCCCTGGTCCTTCCTTTTATAGATGCAAGGAGAGGACCCAGGTGTACAATAAGGGGTGTAGCAATGTGCTAACGTGCCCGGCAGAGAGGTGCCTAAGCCCTATGTACATGCCAACGTGGCTATCGGAGGAGCGACTGAGTCCTGTAGGAGCGCAACTGGCAGTGCGGCAAGGACCCTGCTGACGTTTCCTTGCTGCCGTAAGGGGGCCGAGAGCCACCGGCGTCATGGTTGCACGCGGGGCACCATCATTACCCATCGCCGGGGTAAGTCAGATGGGACGCCGGTCTTGTTCCTTGTAGCCTGAGCTAGCTAGGAATAGTGTAATGATGTACCCCTTGTGGTGTGGCCGGTCTGAGCCCAAGGTCGAGCGAGACGGAGCCTCCTCCTGAGGCCAAGGCCGGGGTCGAGTCGAGGATCGGGCGAGGCAAAGACTTCCTCCCGAGGCTGGAGCCTGAGGTCGGGCGAGGCGGAGCTTCCTGTTGTGCCCGAGGCCTATCTCGGTGGTTGATCGTGACTTGTTTGTCGGCTTTGCCTGGGTGGTTGGCACAGCAGTCGGAGCGGGGCGAGCGGTGCTGTCTTCCTGTTAGATCAGACAGTAAAAGAGGGGGAAGCGAAGTGACTGCGGTCACTTTCGGCCTGGCTGACTGAGGCACGTGTGTCAGGATATGGCGTCAGGCGACCCCCACGCATTAAATGCGCCTGCGATGTGGTCGGTTGGTGATGCGGACTGGCCAAGGTTGCTTCACAACAAAGCCTGCCCGAGCCGGGCTTCGGAAGAGCCGACAGGGCGCTTGCTGCCTGAGGAGGCCCTCGGGCGAGGCGTGAACTCGTTTGGGACGGCTGCTCCCGCCCGAGGCTAGGCTCGGGCGAGATTGCGTCTCTTGGGCAGTCGAAGCCTTGGCTTGATCGACACCCGTCAGTCGGTCTGAGGGTGTTTACCAGCCGTGATTAGGTGTGTTGGGGGTACCCCTAATTATGGTACCCGACACAATTCAAAGTTATGTGTATTATCTAATGGATCATTTTAGTAGACTTTTTTTCTAATAATACTCAATAGTTGGCAAGCTACCTAACATTTTCATGCTATCTATCATAAAACAAGTGGTTCTTTCTTTGTTTTCTCTATTTATTGGATTGTTTGTGTTGAAGGCAGTTGGTTACTACAATGCTGGAACAGTGGAGTTTATTATGGACACTCTTTCTGGAGAGTTCTACTTCATGGAGATGAATACTCGACTCCAGGTAATATATCTATGATAATAATCTGATATGATTAAGTACCTTGGCTCGCCGCCCCTCTCGATTCTAATTCGTGCCATATTTTATTTGTGTTTGACTGTTTGTGTTGTACCTATGAATACCCATTGCAAGTTGCTCGCGTCCAGGCCTTGCCAGACCCTCTCCGTCGCGGATCTGCGCGACCCGGTGATGTCCGCCGTGATCCGCTGCCACCATCAGCGCCCTCCTCCCCCTCCTCCCCTCCCAGATCCCGTGATCTGCTATGAAGCTGCCATCAACGCCCTCCTCCCCCTCCCCTCAGCTCCTCCTCGCTCTTTTGTAGAGGAGAGGATTTCACACTGATGCAAGCGCTCATCAAGGCAGATTTCTGGCTTCTGTTTTTTCTCTTCTGCTGGGCTCTGGATCTGGTTATTTGCTATGAGTGGGATCAGAGATCAAAATGGTTCCACGTACCTTCACAAATCATGTATGCTCTGACCTTGGCGTATGATTTATATATAAAGTTCAGGCTGCCAATTACCTGATGTAGTTTTGCTAAAAAATTGATTCCACAAACATATTTTCTTTCTTTATGTTTTGTAAAAAGTTGATTAAACCACATGGCATGTGCAAATGTAACATGCTTTTGTAGTACTTCTGTAGGTTGCTAAAACAATGGTAAAGAATGGTAGGCTACTATTGAAACGCTGAGTGGTTCAATCTGATGTTCAGGTTATGAAAGAGAAAAAAGGAGAGTTAAGGTAATAGCTTCTAAACACTTTAATGACCCATCTATATGACTTCCTAATTCAAATCATCTTTGTTACTATTGTTATAATTTACAGGTAAAGGAATGCCACTCAAATTTATTTTAGGAAAGAGCAAGATGATCCTAGGCTTTGCTGAAGGCTTCCCAACAATGCTGAAGGGTGAAATTGCTATGGTATTTCCAACAATGTGGAAGGGTGAAATTGCTAGGGTACTATTACTTCTCATCTTTGTGTTCGTTTAACTTCTTATCCACCAATAACCAATAGGGTCCACTTGTTATTGTCTATGTTTGGAAAGAATGGTTCCGGAACAAAATACCATTGTAATGAAAAAATTAGTTATTTAGACCTATTTATACCTGGTAAACTTATGGGCTTCTTTACAACAACAAAAAAGGTTCTTATGTTACAGTAGACACTAGCACATACAACAGACTTCTTGTGATGCTCCAATGTTGATGAAAGGAACCTGGGGCAATGGCATAAAATGACTTGCATAACCACGGTTACCAAAATAAGCTGAATAACTATGAGCACTCCCATCTGTTTCGAAAGAATTGAGGGCCACCTTCATCCATACATGGATTACCTATTTCTACATGTAACTTGTCAGCTAGCTTGATACAGAAAAAAATATAATATGGACTTTTGTTTATATATGTGTAGGATTTATGCCATGGTCTCCATCCAACCTGGTGTAATGTTACTTTTTCGCCAAATTCCAATCCATGTATAAATAACAAAATGGACCTCACATTGTGAAAAGGAAACTAAGTCAGTATCATATAATGAGCTATATATTTGTTTGCACTTGGTTTCCAAATGGAATAGGATAACAAACATTCCCTCTAATGTAGAAAAAGTTTATAACATGTAGTACGAAAGAAACAAACCTATGTATCTCATCACTTTTGTTGATGCATCGTTTTATTGCAGGTGTATGTGTATCATAAAACATTAGCTGCAAGCCTTTTCGTGACTGCCTAGCTTCTAGAGGATCTTAGTGATAGCACCTAGAGGGGGGTGAATAGGTGATCCTGTAAAATTCAACAACTAATAGCCACAAATATTGGTTATACAAATGTTAGTGTGACAAAGTAGTTGCGAAGCGAGTTCTTGTGGCCAAGATAATCACAAAGAGATCAACACAAGAGACACGCGATTTTATCCCGTGGTCCGGCCAAGTAACACTTGCCTACTTCCACGTTGTGGCGTCCCAATGGACGAGGGTTGCACTCAACCCCTTTCAAGTGATCCAATGATCAACTTGAATACCATGGCTTTTCTTTGCTTATCTCTTTTTCCCATTTGCGAGGAATCTCCACAAGTTGGAGTCTCTCGCCCTTACAACAAAGATCACAATGAAAGCACGGAGTAAGGTTGGGAAGAGCAACGCACACTAGAATTAAATCCACACTGCAAACACGCACACAAGTGAGAAGATGAGCACACAAAACACGCGCGGGGAGTTTACAACTCGAAAAGTGCTCCAATCTCAAGAACGATGAACGATTGCGTGAAAGTGAGGACTAGAAGTCTTGGAATGCTTAGAGTGTGCTTGGGTGACTTCTCCATGCGCCTAGGGGTCCCTTTTATAGCCCCAAGGCAGCTAGGAGCCGTTGGAGGCCAACAAGGAAGGCCAAAGTTGCCTTCTGTCGGGTGGCGCACCGGACAGTCCGGTGCACCACCGGACAGTCACTGTAGCATGTTCGGTGCGGATCTCCTTCCTAAATTGGCGCAGATGACCGTTGCAGCGCCGTGGCAGTTGGCGCACCGGACACTGTCCGGTGCACACCGGACAGTCCGGTGCCCCCTGCCAACCGTTGGCGCGGGCCACGCGTCGCCCGCGGATTGCGCGGCCGACCATTGCGCTGGCGGCCGTTGGCTCACCGGACAGTCCGGTGCACCACCGGACAGTCCAGTGAATTATAGCCATACGCCGACGTCGAGTCCCGAGAGCGGTCAGTTCATCTTGGACTCGCCTGGCGCACCGGACACAATCCGGTGCACCACCGGACAGTCCGGTGCACCTAGACTGAGCAGGAGTTGGCTGTACACAACCAATTCTTTCCCAATTCCTTTTCTCCTGTTTCTAGCACTTAGACAAAATATGTTAGTACTCAAAACAATGTACTAAGTCTAGAAACGTACCTTGTTACATGATTTGCACTTCTTCAATCTTTGGCACATTAAGAACTTAGAGAATGTGTGTTGGGCACTTAATCACCAAAACATTATAGAAATGGCTCAATGACACATTTCCCTTTCAATCTCCCCCATTTTGGTGATTTATGCCAACACTTCACAAAGCAACCAAAATAAGTGCAATATCAATGCAAAAGAGAACAAAATTGTCTTTGACCCTTATTTGGCATATTTGGATCATCCTTTGTCACCACTTGGTTTGTTTTTCAAAATCAAATTCATTTTCCTATCTCTAAGTCAAACACACTTGTTAAGGCACAGAGAGATATTCAAATGGAAAAATTGATCGAGTGCCAAAAACTCCCCCTTTTTCCCATAAATTCTCCCCCACAAGAGACAGAATTTTGCACTAAGAGCCTTTTGGACAAATCAAAAATTCTAACTCTACTATTTTCAAAATTTTCAAGTGGTAGCTGATCCATTTGCTTTGGCCTTAATTTCTCCCCTTTTGGCATGAAGCACCAAAACGGGATCATTTTTGGCCCTTTAACCCCATTGCCTCACCAAAAATTGTCAATTAAGAGCAAAAGAGCATAAGAATGAACTTGGAGGTGAGTACACTAATACCGAAGTGCAGTGGAACTCTTTGCATGGTCCAAGTTCACCTTTCCCTTTCAATTCACCTTTGAGACTACATTAAGTAAACTCAAACACGAATGTTAGTCTCAAGGGGTCAAGTTGTAGCACTTCTCCCCCTAAATATGTGCATCACTCGCACATGGACTTGTGAGGTCCGGGGATCCCTTGCACAACTTGAGCACCATAAATAAGCAAAACATTTCATAAATGCATAAAGTAACATGATCAAAGGCATAAAACACATGTATGCTATAGATCAATCCAAGTTACGCGAATCTAAGACATTTAGCTCACTTCGCAACCTGCAAAAGGTTTTCTCATCTAAAGGCTTGGTAAAGATATCGGCTAGCTGGTTCTCGGTGCTAATATAGAACACTTTGATATCTCCCTTTTGCTGGTGGTCTCTCAAAAAGTGATGCCGGATGTCTATGTGCTTAGTGCGACTGTGTTCAACAGGATTATCCGCCATACGGATTGCACTCTCATTGTCACATAGGAGTGGGACTTTGCTCAGATTGTAGCAAAAGTCCCGGAGGGTTTGCCTCATCCAAAGTAGTTGCGCGCAACACTGTCCTGCGGCAACATACTCAGCCTCAGCGGTGGATAGGGCAACGGAGGTTTGTTTCTTAGAACTCCAAGACACCAGGGACCTTCCTAGGAATTGGCACGTCCCTGATGTACTCTTCCTATCAACCTTGCATCCAGCATAATCGGAGTCTGAGTATCCAATCAAGTCAAAGGTAGACCCCTTTGGATACCAGATCCCGAAGCAAGGTGTATCAACTAAATATCTAAGAATTCGCTTAACGGCCACAAGGTGACATTCCTTGGGTCGGATTGAAATCTAGCACACATGCATACACTAAGCATAATGTCCGGTCTACTAGCACATAAATAAAGCAAGGAACCTATTATAGACCGGTATGCCTGTTAATCAACGGACTTACCTCCTTTGTTGAGGTCGACATGCCCGTTGGTTCCCATCGGCGTCTTCGCGGGCTTGGCGTCCTTCATCCGAAACCTCTTAAGAAGATCTTGAGTGTACTTTGTTTGGGAGAGGAAGGTGTCGTCCTTGAGTTGTCTCACTTGGAACCCAAGAAAGTATGTCAACTCACCCATCATCGACATCTCAAATTTTTGTGTCATCACCCTGCTAAACTCCTCACAAGACTTTTGATTGGTAGAACCAAATATTATGTCATCGACATAAATTTGGCACACAAAAAGGTCACTGTCACAAGTCTTAGTGAAAAGAGTGGGATCGACTTTCCCAACCTTGAAAGCATTAGCAATTAAGAAATCTCTAAGGCATTCATGCCATGCTCTTGGGGCTTGCTTAAGTCCATAGAGCGCCTTAGAGAGCTTAAAACGTGGTCAGGATACCTATCATCCTCAAAGCCAGGGGGTTGTTCCACATACACCTCCTCCTTGATTGGCCCATTGAGAAAAGCCCTCTTCACATCCATTTGAAACAACCTGAAAGAATGGTGAGCGGCATAGGCTAACAAAATGCGAATAGACTCTAGCCTAGCCACAGGAGCAAAAGTATCCTCAAAATCCAAACCTGTGACTTGGGCATAACCTTTTGCCGCAAGTCGAGCCTTATTTCTTGTCACCACCCCATGCTCGTCTTGCTTGTTGTGGAACACCCACTTGGTTCCCACAACGTTTTGCTTTGGACGTGGCACCAGGCTCCAAACTTCATTTCACTTGAAGTTGTTGAGCTCTTCCTGCATGGCCAACACCCAGTCCGGATCTTGCAAGGCCTCTTCTACCCTGAAAGGCTCAATAGAAGAGACAAACGAGTAATGCTCACAAAAATTAGCTAATCTTGAGCGAGTAGTTACTCCCTTGCTTATGTCACCCAGAATCTGGTCAACGGGGTGATTCCTTTGAATCGTCGCTCGGACTTGAGTTGGAGGGGCCCGTGGTGCTTCTTCCTCCATAACTTGTTCTTCTTGTGCTCCCCCTTGATCACACGTCTCTTCTTGAGGGACCTGTTCATCATCTTGAGTTGGGGGATGCACCATTGTTGAGGAAGAAGGTTGATCTTGCTCTTATTGTTCTTGTGGTCGCACATCTCCAATCGCCATGGTGCGTATTGCAGCCGTTGGAACATCATCTTCATCTACATCATCAAGATCAACTTGCTCTCTTGGAGAGCCATTAATCTCATCAAATACAACGTCTCTAGAGACTTCAACCAAACCTGATGATTTGTTGAAGACTCTATACGCCCATGTATTTGAGTCATACCCTAGTAAAAACCCTTCTACAGCTTTGGGAGCAAATTTAGAATTTCTACCTTTCTTCACTAGAATGTAACATTTGCTCCCAAATACATGAAAGTATGAGACGTTGGGTTTGTTACCAGTAAGAAGTTCATACGAGGTCTTCTTGAGGAGGCGATGAAGGTAGAGCCGGTTTATGGCGTGGCAAGATGTGTTCACAGCTTCCGACCAAAACCGCTCAGGCATCTTGAACTCTCCAAGCATCGTCCTCGCCATGTCGATAAGCGTCCTGTTCTTCCTCTCTACCACACCATTTTGCTGTGGTGTGTAGGGAGCGGAGAACTCGTGCTTGATGCCTTCCTCCTCAAGGTACTCCTCCACTTGCAGATTCTTGAACTCAGACCCGTTGTCGCTTCTTATCTTTTTCACCTTGAGCTCAAATTCGTTTTGAGCCCGCCTTAGAAAGCGCTTAAGTGTCCCTTGGGTTTCTGATTTATCCTGCAAAAAGAACACCCAAGTGAAGCGGGAAAAATCATCAACAATAACAAGACCATACTTACTTCCCCTGATGCTAAGGTAGGCGACGGGTCCGAAGAGGTCCACATGTAGTAGCTCCAGTGGTCTTGATGTTGTCATCACATTCTTGTTGTGATGAGTGCTTCCCACCTGTTTTCCTGCCTGACAAGCTGCACAAGGTCTATCTTTTTCGAAGCAGACATTGGTTAGTCCTAACACATGTTCTCCCTTTAGAAGTTTATGAAGGTTCTTCATTCCAACATGTGCTAGACGGCGATGCCCCAAGTTCGGCTAGGCGGCGACTAGGCGCGCCTAATCGCTAATTGCTAGGCTGCCGCGTAGCCTAGGGTGTTGCGCGGTGTTTAGGCGGGCGCATCGCCTAGGCAGCGCTCAGCCGTGCCTCCGCGGCGATTTTGCGGTGCGCAGGCGCCGAAGGCGGCCGCGTAGGCGGGCGGCCCGGCTGCACTGCCGATTTTTTCGGCTGCCAGCGGAAGCGCGCGCTACACCCGCGTCGGGCGCGGGAAAATCCACACGCCGCGCGGGAAGAATACCTTCGCGTCAGGTCGTCCTGCTCCCGCTCGCGCTAATCCCGCTCGCGCTCCCGCTCGTCCTCCTCTGCGGCTCCACCTGCGACGTGCGCCGGAGGAAGTTCAGCCGCCGGCCTCCCTCCTCCCCGCCGGCCCTGCTTCCTGCCAGTGCTGGGCCTGCTATCGACAGCGCACCCCTCCCCGCCGGCCACCCCACTCCCCAAGGTGAGTTCTCCTCCCCCGCCGGCTGCTCCCCTCCCTGCTCATCCCCCTCCGCCAGCAGCTCCCCTGCGGGCGCGGCCTCCCCTGCTTTCCTCCCCTAGCAGGTATGTTCTTTCAATGCAACTTCTGTCCATCTACTAAAATCTGTGCATATTCAAAAATCAAAACCACATTCATTATTCCATATTCTATTAAGATTCATGAATATATGATAAAATGTGACAATGCATGTGACAATGATGAGTTCAAGCAAATGTGTGAAGCAATTGGACAATTTGGACCAGGACTTACACCTCCAACTCAAGATGCCTTTCGAGGTAGTTTGCTGGAAGAAGAATATGCAAGAACCAAGTGTTTGCTGCTGGAACGTGAAGCCGAGAAGATGAAAAATGGGTGCTCTATTATGACCAATGCTTGGTCAGATAGGAAGAGGAGAAGCATAATGAATATATGCACTAATTGTGCTAATGGAACCTCCTTCATCAGCTCAAAAGAGATGTCAGATGTGTCACACACAAGTGAAGTCATTTTTGAATTAGTGGACAAAGCAATTGAAGACATTGGTGAAGAAAATGTGGTGCAAGTAGTCACTGACAATGCCTCTAACAACATGGGAGCAAAGAAGCTATTGCTTGTGAAGAGACCACAAATATTTTGGACCTCTTGTGCAGCTCACACAATCAACTTGATGCTCCAAGGAATTGGCAACTTGCCTCGGTTCAAGAAAGTGATTGACTAAGCAAAGTCATTTACCATATTTGTGTATGGCCACACAAGAACATTGGAGTGCTTGAGATACTTCACAGAGGGGAAAGAGCTAGTGAGGCCAGGAGTGACTAGGATTGCTTCATACTTTCTCACTTTGAACAGTATGCAAGAGAAGAAGGACCAGTTAAGAAAGATGGTGGTTCATAGCAGGTGGGACTCATTAAAGGATGTGAAATCAAAGAAAGGAAAAGAGGCCACAGCTACTATATTGAGTCCAGCCTTTTGGAAGGATGTGAAGCTAATGTTGGCTGTTTTTGAGCCATTAGTCAAAGTCCTCCGTTTGGTTGATGGGGATGTGAAGCCATCCATGGGTTTCCTTTATGGAGAGCTGCTAAAGGCAAAGAGAGAGGTCAAAGAGGCCTTTGGCAATGTTGAATCTCGATTCAAAGATGTTATGGCTGTAATTGAGAAGAAGATGAATGGAAGACTTGATTCTCCATTGCATTTGACAGCTTTTTTGCTGAATCCACACTATAGCTATGCTAACCCATCAATCTTTGATGAGCCCAAAATGAATGAAGCCTTCATATCTTGTGTTGAGCAATTTTATTATCATGATGAGGACCAACAAGAACAGGCTACCAACTTTGAATTGAAAAAATTTCAGAATAGAGAAGGACCATTTAGCAAGAAGCTTGCAAGAACTTTTCAAAACTATGATTACAATCCAGGTAGAGGTACTTATTATATGGTTGTTTGCTGTTTTCTAACATGGTTGTTTGCTGTTTTTTAAACTAATAGAGGTGTTTCTAATTTATTTCAGCATCATGGTGGCGGTTATATGGAACTGAAACACCAGCTTTACAGAAGATGGCTACAAGGATATTATCTTTGACATCAAGCTCTTCTGGTTGTGAAAGAAATTGGAGTGGGTTTGAAGGGGTTAGTACCTATCTATTAATCATTTCAGCAGTACTATGATTAAATTTTAGAACTGAAAATGCTTTTGTTTTAAATTTATAGATACACACTAAGAAGAGAAGTAGGCTGACTACAACCCGCCTCAACAAGTTGGTCTATATTCAGTTCAATAACAGGCTGATGAATAAGAGAGAAAAGATTAAGTTAAAGAAAATCACTGATGTTCTCTTGTCTAGTGATACAACTGAAGCTCAAGGTTTTCTCCAAGAGGGTGGAGATGATTGTGCACAAGTTATCTTTAGAGATGGGGAGGAAGATGAGATGGAAGGTACAGGGATACCTTGGTCTGTTATTGGAGAGGCAGTGGGAGCAGAAGAACAGCTTGAGCCTCGTAGAAGTTCAAGAGTGAGAGAGCTCTATGAAGGAGAAGAGTTTGAGTCTGAAGAAGAAGAGTATGAAGATGAAGATCTGTGCTACAGTGAAGATGAAATATGATCTGGACCATCTCCATCTAGTAGTGAAGCCTTTTGTGATGCCCTGGTCTTATGAACTGCAGCTGTGTCACTTTGTGTCTATGTGTCTTCTTTTGTGATTAGTGAGACCTGAACTAAGAACTATGTGCTGCAGCCTTGCAGGAGCTAGGAACATGCAAGAGTAAGCTCAGCTAGGAATCAGATATGTCTGTTGGCCTTCTTTTTATACTTACTGTGACTCATATATAGTAGTTATATACGTATATATAGTTATATACATAATATATATATAATTTATGGCTATATTGCCAAAATGCCTAGAAAAGCGCCTAGAAGCGCCTAGGACCGAGTACTCCCGACTAGGCGCTAGGCAATGGGTCAGCGCCTAGATTCCGCCTAGCGCCTAGCGCCTAGCTGAACTTGGGCGATGCCACAGCCAACCCATGCTAGTCTTAGCTATTAAGCGTTCGAAAAATCAACTAAGTAGAGTTTGCCATCTAGTACACCCTTAAACGCTAATGAACCATCACTCCTTCTAAAGACAGATACATCAACATTTGTAAACAAACAATTGTAGCCCATGTGGCACAATTGACTTACAGACAGGAGATTATAGCCTAGCGACTCTACTAAAATACATTGGAAATAGAGTGCTCGCTTGTGATGGCTTTTTTTCCCAAACCTTTGACCTTGCCTTGATTCCCATCTCCAAAAATAATCGTATCCTGGGAATCCTTGTTCTTGACGTAGGAGGTGAACATCTTCTTCTCCCTCGTCATGTGGTTTGTGCATCCGCTATCGATAATCCAGCTTGAGCCCCCAGATGCATAAACCTGCAAGGCAAATTAGGCTTGGGTTTTAGGTACCCAACTCTTGTTGGGTCCTACAAGGTTAGTCACAATAGCTTTTGGTACCGAAATGCAAGCCTTGTCTCCTTTGCATTTGGATCCCAATTTTCTAGCAACCACTTTTTCATTTTTACATGAAAGTACAAACGTAGTGTTGCAAGCATGAAAGACAGTGGTAGGTTTATTACACATTTTCTTAGGAGCATGAGACACAAAATTTCTCCTAGGCCTACCATTAAAATTAGAACTTGAAGCAAACATAGCATGTGAATCACAAGCATCATGATCATATCTCCTATTGTGACTAGCAATTTTCCTATTATACATGAAAGCATGATTCTTTTTATTACTACTAGCCAAATGGGCCTTCCCTTTCTCCTTGTTGGGAATGGGAGCCCTTTGGCTTGTTAAGTTCTTGGCTTCCTTTCGAAAGCCAAGTCCATCCTTAATTGAGGGGTGTCTACCAATTGTGTAGGCATCCCTAGCAAACTTTAACTTATCAAAATCTATCTTGCAAGTCTTAAGTTGAGCATTAAGACTTGCCACTTCATCATTTAATTTAGTAATGGATGCAAGATGTTCATTACAAGCATTAATATCAAAATCCTTGCATCTATTGCAAATTACAACATGTTCCACACATGAACTAGATTTATTAGTTACTTCTAGCTTAGCATTTAAATCATCATTAACACTCATTAAGCTAGACACAGTTTCATGACAAGCAGATAATTCAGAAGATAGCATTTCATTCCTTTTAACCTCTAAAGCAAAAGATTTTTGCACACTAACAAACTTATCATGCTCTTCATACAAAATATCCTCTTGCTTTTATAAAAGTCTATCCTTTTCATTTAAAGCATCAATTAACTCATTAATTTTATCTACTTTTGCTCTATCTAAACCCTTAAATACGGTATAATCTACTTCATCATCACTAGAATCATCATCGCTTGAAGTAGTATACTTAGGGGTTTCTCGAACGCTTACCTTTTTCTCTTTTGCCATGAGGCAAGTATGGCGTTCGTTGGGGAAGAGAGAGGACTTGTTGAAGGCTGAGGCAGCAAGTCCTTCATCGTCGGAGTTAGAGGAAGAGCAGTCTGAATCCCATTCTTTGCCACGATACGCCTCACCCTTCGCCTTCTTGTAGGCCTTCTTCTTCTCCCTCTTCCCGCTCTTTTCTTGTCCCTGGTCACTATCATTATCGGGACAATTTGCAATAAAGTGACCAGTCTTACCGCATTTGAAGCAGGAGCACTTTCCCTTTGCTTTGCTCTTGTTGGGATACTCCTTGCGTCCTTTTAGCGCGGTCTTGAAACGCTTGATGATTAGAGCCATCTCATCTTCGTTTAGCCCGGCAGCCTCAACTTGTGCCACCTTGCTTGGTAGCGCCTCCCTGCTGCTTGTTGCCTTGAGCGCAACGGGCTGCGACTCATAGATGGGCATGGGGCCGTTTAATGCATCATCAATATACCTTGCCTCCTTGACCATCATGCGCTCGCTCACAAATTTTCCGAGTATCTCCTCGGGCGTCATCTTTGTGTACCTAGGATTTTCACAGATGAGGTTCACAAGATAAGGGTCAATAACAGTAAAAGACCCGAGCATAAGTCGGACGACGTCGTGGTCCGTCCATCTCGTGCTCCCATAGCTCCTAATCTTGTTGACCAGGGTCTTGAGCCTGTTGTACGTCTATGTTGGCTCCTCTCCCCTGATCATAGCGAACCTTCCCAGCTCGCCTTCCACCAACTCCAATTTGGTGATCATGTGGCGTCGTTTCCCTCATGTGATATTTTGAGGGTGTCCTAGATTTGCTTGGCGTTGTCCAAGCCGCTCACCTTGTTGTACTCATCCCTGTACAAAGATGCTAGCAAAACAGTGGTAGCTTGTGCATTTTTATGAATTTGGTCATTAATAAACACAGGGTTATTGGTACTGCCGAAATGCATTCCATTTTCAACTATCTCCCATATACTAGGATGGAGAGAAAATAAGTGACTACATATTTTGTGACTCCAAAAGGCGTAGTCCTCTCCATCAAAGTGTGGAGGTTTACCAAGAGGAATTGAAAGCAAATGAGCATTGGAATTGAAAGGAATACGAGAATAATGAAATGAATAATTTGAATTAACCGGTTTCTTTTTCTCGTCGTCGTCGTCTCTTGGTGAATAAGAAGATTCGTCGCTGTCGTAGTAGACAATCTTCTTGATGCGCCTCTTCTTGTTCCCGTCCTTCTTCTTGTGACTCGAGCCAGAGTCAGTGGGCTTGTCATCTCTTGGCTCGTTGAAGATGGACTCCTTCTCCTTATCGTTGACCACCATCCCATTTCCCTTAGGATCCATCTCTTCGGGTGATTAGTCCCTTACGTGAAGAGAACGACTCTGACTCCAATTGAGAGCACCTAGAGGGGGGTGAATAGGTGATCTTGTAAAATTCAACAACTAATAGCCACAAATCTTGGTTATACAAATGTTTGTGTGACTAAGTAGTTGCGAAGCGAGTTCTTGTGGCCAAGACAATCACAAAGAGATCAACACAAGAGACACACGATTTTATCCCGTGGTTCGACCAAGTAACACTTTCCTACTTCCACGTTGTGGCGTCCCAATGGACAAGGGTTGCACTCAACCCCTTTCAAGTGATCCAATGATCAACTTGAATACCACGGCTTTTCTTTGCTTATCTCTTTTTCCCGTTTGCGAGGAATCTCCACAAGTTAGAGTCTCTCGCCCTTACAACAAAGATCACAATGAAAGCACGGAGTAAGGTTGGGAAGAGCAACGCACACTAGAATTAAATCCACACCGCAAACACGCACACAAGTGAGAAGATGAGCACACAAAACACGCGCGGGGAGTTTACAACTCAAAAAGTGCTCCAATCTCAAGAACGATGAACGATTGCGTGAAAGTGAGGACTAGAAGTCTTGGAATGCTTAGAGTGTGCTTGGGTGACTCCTCCATGCGCCTAGGGGTCCCTTTTATAGCCCCAAGGCAGCTAGGAGCCGTTGGAGGCCAACAAGGAAGGCCAAAGTTTCCTTCTGTCGGGTGGCGCACCGGACAGTCCAGTGCACCACTGGACAGTCACTGTAGCATGTTCGGTGCGGATCTCCTTCCTAAATTGGCGTAGATGACCGTTGCAGCGCCGTGGCAGTTGGCGCACCGGACACTGTCCGATGCACACCGGACAGTCCGGTGCCCCCTGCCGACCGTTGGCGCGGGCCACGCGTCGCCCGCGGATTGCGCGGCCGACCGTTGCGCTGGCGGCCATTGGCTCACCGAACAGTCCGTTGCACCACCAGACAGTCCGGTGAATTATAGCCGTACACCACCATCGAGTCCCGAGAGCGGCCAGTTCACCTTGGACTCGCCTGGCGCACCGGACACTGTCCGATGCACCCAGACCGAGCAGGAGTTGCTGTACACAACCAATTCTTTCCCAATTCCTTTTCTCCTGTTTCTAGCACTTAGACAAAATATGTTAGTATTCAAAACAATGTACTAAGTCTAGAAACATACCTTGTTACATGATTTTCACTTCTTCAATCTTTGTCAAATTAAGAACTTAGAGAATGTGTGTTGGGCACTTAATCACCAAAACATTATAGAAATGGCCCAAGTGCACATTTCCCTTTCACTTAGGTTTCTTTTGGGAAATTACTTTCGTAGTAAGGTTTTGTGGCCGAGGATCCACCCCATCGCGACCTCCTCCCGCTCTCGTCCAGTTCCAAATAGTAAAAGGTTGATGTATTGATTGGGGAAAATGTGATCATTGATCTAAAATACTGGTTTATTTTTACTTGTTACAGTAGTTGAAATCAAGTGACTGGAGGTTTGATTTTTTTTCTCCTTTCGGTTTTCATGTTTGGTGTCCAGATTTGTTAGATTTGTTTGGTGAAAATTGAGACATACTTGCATCCTCCAGGACAGTGAGGGTTTTGGTTGTTATTGTTGAACCAAACTTGCATGCATATATAATGTGCTTGATCAAAACTATGAGGAAAACTGCTTGTGCAGACAACTACAAAGCATGTCTTTGTTTGATCTGCACTTAAAGCCACGTTGAATCAATATGTTCTTTTCTCTAATGCGGTAGCAACATAGAAATGTATGATTTAGTGTTAGAACATGCCGATTCTTTGTTTTCATTTTTTAAAACGTTAATGTGTCCAGTTAAGTCTAAGCACACAGGTATACCATTCATGTATCATTTCGTTGTGCCACTCATACCAGAGACTGAGACAGATGAAATTGTTGATACATTAGTAATTTATATACTATAATTGTGTTCTTTTGTTCTTAACTTATTTATTTTATTTATTTGTTCCAAATCGTGGCTTCGTCGTCTCCTGTGGCCTGATTGTTGACTACAATCACTTATGGTTACTCAATTAGCCAACAAATTACTAGGAAACTAATTTCTAATTTATGGGTGAGTAGTAAACTATAATCCTTTTGTTTGTAGATCAAGGACCCACAACTAAAGCAGAATTTTGTCTACTAAGTCTACAACTTCATGCCAAATCAATCTGAGTATTGTATCTAATGAAGTAGCAGCAGAAGCACACAACACAAGTTTTGTTAACTAAAATATTCTTGTATAAAATTGTTAGTCACTTCATTGATAGTGACACCAGGATCTTGAAAGTAATGTCCTTTGGTGGATTACTGAAATTTTTATTGGAGTTACTGTCTGTTGTTTGGAACTCTAGATAGCATCTATGCAAAAAAACAACTTTGATAGTGAAGTAGTGGACAACCTTTTTATGTTTGAATTGCCACAGAGTTTAGTGAAACCTAACATTATCGTTGAGGCAGTTTCTTATGTTATATGATCAGTCCAATGGAATGCACAAGGAGCAGCTAGGTAAAGTAGCAAATATCTTATGGAAATAACTGATCATTATGCACGTTGACTCAAAACCTTCTTATGATATACCTTGTAAACTTTTATTGTTTCCTCTAAGAATTGATTAGAGTTGTATACTCATTGGCCTAGATGCTCATTTGAAACTGCCAGCTATAACTTACAATATCCGATACTTGCCTTTTCTTACATGTCTTCATTAAAGTAGCCTTCCTAACTGATGTGTCACTCTTCATCAACAAGATTTTGAATGCTTTTGTAACTTGTTTCAAACCATGCTTGTTCTTTTGATAGCCATTAGCCAAGATGTATCCTTAATGGGAGTGAACAGACCCACTCATCTTATAACCTACAAACTCTTTGCAGGTAGAGCGCTCCAGTATTATCGCTCAACTGAAGCAATTGAGTGATAATATTTTACTGTTGATGGAGATAAAATTTCAAGATATTTCATCGTTTCCTATCGATTTCAGGTTGTAATGGAAGCTGTATAAGGTAGCATGCATAAGATATTAGTGCCTCTTTTCATGCAGTAAAGTGAAACAACATAGTGTTTCAACCTATTGTTCTATATTTTGTTCAACATAGACAAGTTGATAGTAATTATTGATTGGTTTCATTTGTGTGTCATGTTGACACTTGTGCCTTCTCCCCTTAGTTGTGGCAACGGATGATGAGGGAATTCCATAATGTCATCGAGGATTTGAAGCTGATGTTATAATGACACCAGGATCTTGAAAAAATGGTACTCATTTTGTTGTTTTCTTATTATATTATCTTTTCATGATTACGTGGTGAAACAATAATGTGTATTTTTATTGGCATTTGCTTGATAACATAGGATTTGAACACTGATGTGATGCGCTAAAGAAGCTTGATAAGCACTAGGATATTGTCGTCAATATTTAATGAGATGAGCTTATTATTGATACATATGAGATGGCAAGCCAGTCACGCTTCTATGATGCTCCAACAGAAGCGTCAAACTCAAGATACCTCTGTTGTCTACAGGATAATGATTTCTCCATGGAGTTGAGTAGGCATTCATCGGTGATTTGGCAAGTTTGTATTATCACCTTATGCTAGAAGGATATTGAAGCTGATTGAATTGAATTGATACACATATTCTTGTTAAGGTGTACCTAGGATAACCTATTATTCTTGGCTCATGTCGCAGTGGTGTTAGTCCAAGATTGGCATCAACCTCATGGCACCTATGGGTACAACTAACGCAAACAAGTTGTCTCCTACTATTTTTTTACATCTCCCTATTTATGTACAACTTTGTTTGATCGAGGCGTTTCTTTCTATTGTTAGTAATTTATTAGATTTCAAGTTCGGCTCCAAGGTACAGCTAACACGCCCCTCACCTCCTCCTTTTCGTCTTGCATCCCCGTAAGCATTGTTGTATCCTAGGTTTGAACCTTTTGCCAAGAACTGTTTTTGGGATGCACCACCTAGAATGGCTTACACTGAGTTTCTCTAAGTTTGGTTCGCAGGTGGAGACCAACGCCACTCTTGTTGATCCCGTGTGCATCGTTCAAGCGCAAAGCGAATTTGCCTACCACATCAAGTTCTACCCTGATCTATAACAGTCACTACTCTTCAGGTAATCTGGCTATCAGTTTTAAGTGTGGCGTGCTTTGGTGGAATGTCTATAATAACGGGGCGTGTATCAGTGATAGAAGAACGGCTCGGGGTGACAATCACCATCATCATCCTGCAACTTGTCTTTCTCAAGTTTGACTGCAAGATATTGTTTCTAATTGATTCTCCATCTAGGATCTGGGACATCAACACTATTAGTTACCTTGTCACGATTATATGTTTCCTTGTCATGAGCAATTGCGAGAGGTAAAGGTACTTACAGCAAGAGAAATGAATGCTTCTCAAATGTAACATACAAAGAATATTGTGTACAAAGAAGTTCACTTCTTAGTCTTTGTATTTGTGATATACACATTGTAGTATAATTTGATTTGTTCCAATTTAGTTATGTATTGTTTGGTGGCAAAAAATTAGTGATATATTGAGGTCGATGACAATATGTATTGTTCATTTTCATATAATTGTTGTTCACTAACATTTTATTAATAATTTGTGAGCCATCGCAATGCACAGACACCTACTATCATATATAGAAATCTGCATGATATTGATGGTCGTATTGATGGTCGTAATGTAGTGGTGAAACAAGTAGATTAAAATAATAAAATTTACGTATGATCAAGATCACCAATGGATTATAAAACCTTTTCTCATAACAATATAACACATTTATATATAAGTTATTGTAATATTATATGTTCCCGTTGCAAGGCACGGGCACTCACCTAGTATGGATTGAAAGGGATTGGGTGTAAATTAAATTAATTTACACATCAATCCATCTCAACTCATGTGTATATGAGTGAATACTAGAGTATCAAACATAGTCTGAGCGGAAAAAAGTGTGGTGTCATTCACGTGAGTACATAAAACTAAAAGTTATTAAAGTGAAACTTTAGCTGGGGAAAGTTAGAGCAACTCCAAGAATGAGTCCTAAAATTTATCCCTAAATATTGTTTTGGGCCCAATTTGATTTATTTTAGGACTCTAAATACATCATCATCTCCGACAATCGGACCTTAAACATGTGTTTGTCAACTAATTCACCTTCATGGGCCCACTGTAGGATCTAGGACACCGGCTAGAGGGGGGGTGAATAGACGGTTTTGACTAAAATCAACAATACTTAATAAATTTAATCAATGCAACAAGAGAAATAAATTATCTAGTGTCAATAAGTAAACAATGTATGAAAAACAACTACGGAGATTGAATACTTGAAGAACAATAAGCAAAACACTAATCAATTGCAAGGCAATAAGTAATGCTAGAAAGAGTAGACACCGAAATTTATCCCGTGGTATCGGTGATTTGCCGATCACCCCTAATCCACGTTGAGGTGGACTTCAAGCTCTCACTTGCTCCTCTATCAAGACACGACTTGATCTTTGAGCCAAGTGGACAAGAAATCACTCAATACCTCGATTCCACTAATGTCACCTTTGCCGCTCCGGCGAGGTAGGCGCGAACCCTTCACAATCCACACCGCGGCTTCTCCACAATCTTCTTGGAGAGCTCGACGGAGACAATCACCCGAGCCGTCTAGGAGGCGGCAACCTCCAAGAGTAACAAGCCAACGACGCTAGCTCGGTGTACCACCTAGTGCCTCAAGAATCACCAAATGATGCAAATGCACTAGGAGCCCTCAATCTCTCACTAGAATGCAATCTCAAGCAAAGAGTGTGAGAGAGTGAGTTGGAGGATCACAAATGAGCTCAATGTGTGCAAGGAATGGCCAAGAGAGCTCTCTCACACGAGCTACCCTTCTATTTATAGTCCCCCAACAAAATCAAACCGTTATGTGCAAAAGCTAGCAGTTCTGCGCACACGCGGACCGTCGGCGCCCTAGGGCTGGACGGTCCGCCGTACATATAACGGCTATAAAGACTATTTGAAAACATGTCAGAGCTGACTCAAAAGGTGGGTCCGGACAGTCCGCCCCTCAAGGCCGGACCGTCCGCGACCTGGCAGAATGAAACACGCCAGCCTCGGATCAAAAGAAGTTAACACGTGCGGACCGTCCGGCTATAAATCCCGGACGGTCCGCGACCTGAGACAGTACTGTCCGGACTGGTCCCCCGGACAGTCCGTAGTACAAATCTATAAAAACACACAGTCCCTGTCCAAAAACGAATTTGACACTTGCGGACCGTCCGCCCCTCACTGGCGGACCGTCCGCCTATAATTCAGGGACTGGCCCGAAGACACCCTCCTCTGGACATGACTGCGGACGGTCCGGCCCTAAGGCCCGGACGGTCCGCAGTGCAATAGAACACGGTGCCAAAACAAATGGTCAGACTTCGGACCCCTCTGGTGGATCGCGGACGGTCCGCCCCTAAGGCCCGGACAGTCCGCGCATCCAAGACTTCGCAATTTCAAACAAGCTTTTGAAAGAACTTTTGACTCGCGAAATGTGAAGCGTTGATAGTCCTCATGCAAATGCAACTACTTGATGCTCTATGAGGCACTAAGTTTTACACAGATCTAAGTCATTGACCCCTCTTAATAGTACGGCTATCTAGCCTACTAATCCGGTCAGATATCTTCTCTAAACTCCTTAAGACCGGCAAAAATGAAACCTATATAATACCTTTCCCTTCATCTGATCCACAACCAATGCGTATGATTCTTCAACATTTCCTGCTCTATGTGGTCCAACCCTGCATTCTTATTTCTCCAAGAATCGTTAGTCCACAAGCAGTTGTCATTAATTACCAAAACATTACCAAAGGGGCCTAGATGATTCACAATCTCCCCCTTTTTGGTAATTGATGACAACACCACATTGTATATTAAAGAGAAGTTTAGTTTCTCCAAATCTCTCTCATACCTAAGGTATAAGATAGATCTTGGAGATGAGTTTCATAGGACTTATCTTGATTTGAAGTTCTGTCCGAGAGATAGATAAATCCCAATAAAAAACTCAGTATGTAAGAAGGGCTCCCCCTAAGTGTGTGCAGGATTATTTGAAGTTGAAGATATAACACACATAATATATTGGAGCTTGATGGAGACTTTCCTACAAACATGGTTATCGAGGCATACAAGAGATGATCCGTAGAGTGAGCGCAGCAATTACAATCACTCCTCGATTAACCACACATAGAGTAATTTGAACTAAAACATAGTTCATCCCACAGAATATTACAGATAATAGTCCACAGACATACGACATAGAGTTAATAGTTCAAACCAGTTCCAAATGCGTAAGTCATAAACTAATGCAAGCGGCATAAAAAGGTAAAATGCATATGCATGGTCTTAATGTCCACATAGAACCACCAACTCCCCCTGAAGAAGACGCCAGACAACTTCTCATCACTTCTCACTTCTCTCCCCCTTTGGCATCAATTGCCACAAAGGAGAGGCCTCACTGATCGCTCGGCGGAGGATGCATGTTGTAGTAGTGAGTGGTAAAGGTGTCAAACAGGGAGGAGAACTGGCCAAAATCCTGCTGGAGCTGCTGCTGCCTCTGACTGATCTCATGCATGTTGTCATTTGTAGAAAGATTGTCAAACTGACTGGAGAGAGCACCCATGTTATCCTGAAAACTCTGTTGCATATTATTCAGCCTGGTCATGATGGGATCAGTGACATTAGTGTGAATTTGATCACGAAACTCAGAAAACTCAGAGTTGAGTGCATCCCAGTTATTGTCAAACTGAGACTGCATGTCATCGAAACGGTGATCCACATGTGTCATCAGCCCCTCAAAGCGAGTATCAATATGAGTCTCAAGCCCCTGCTGCATATTGTGAAAATAAGGATCAAAGTATCCTGGAGCAGGCTCCCAATAGTGCTGAGGCTGAGGAGGAGGTGGAGGTGGAGGCATCTGCTCTCCCTCAACATCAGGAGCTGCTCCACCCTCATAGCCAGGGTCTTCCTCATCATCTGGGAAGGGGGTGAGTGGCCTGGTGAGAAACCCTATCTCATTCTTAAAAGGCCTGAATGGGGTGTGAACAATCCCGCATGGGCCCTCAAATCTTGTCTTGGATTTGATGAGAGCCATAATGTAAGGAGCATATGCCAAATTTTGATTCTTATCCATTTTCAAATCATTAAGCTGTCTCATCATGAAAAGAACAATATTCATGACTTCACCATTCATGATGTGCTAGATGATGTTCCAGAACTTATCCCTTATTTTACTCTTATCACCACTCTTGGGAAGAATGGTGACTCTGGCAATCTTGTCGATTACAGCAGGATGATGTCTGAGTCCTGCTGTCTCTCCAAACCTCCTGGGTATACCGAGCCTGGCTGGCTCATAAAACTGCACAAAATCCTCAAAATTATCTTCAGTATAAAGATCCAGTCCAGCAGAAATGGTGGCATAGTTCAGACTGTTGGCAGCGGCAAAGTCAGCAAAAGAAGCAGAATAGCGCTTGAAGCCAGTCATCCAGGTGATAGATTCTTCTTCAATATCAATCTCTGAGGTAGCCAGGAATTGCTTAACAGCCATTTCATTGAAATCTGTGCGTTGCCCCATAAACTGATATAGTCCGCAGGTTTCAAACTTAGGGATCAGACCCTCCATGACTGATTGACTTAGCAAGAAGGACCAATCAATCACCTGATGCTTATGAAAATTAGTATCCACCAGGGTGCCCCAGAAGACATCAAACTGCAGCTGAGTGTGGAAAAACTGGATATGTGTATCAGATGGCAGAGTATACTGGTTCACAGTCCGTCTAGAGCAGTACTCAGCCATAGAAAATCGCCGCTTTGGATAAGTCCATCCTTGGATATCAATGGGATAATCGGGATGAACATGAGGAAAATCTTCAGCATCCATGGATTCAGTGCCCCCAGCTGAGGATTGGGCCTCTGAATCAGTGGTTGGTTTATAGTCATCATCATTTCCACAAGGGCGCTTGGATTTAAAGCGACCTGCAAGTTTCTTGCGGAGACCACCAAAACCACTGCAACAATGTCACAGACATCCATAGATAAATAATTGATACCAATCACCACTATAAAAAGGAATGGAACTGTAATGCTCTGCCAGAGTCCAGACGGTCCGCGCTAGGGAGCCGGACTGTCCGCGCCAGAGGCCCGGACAGTCCGTGTCCACCAGGCGGACGGTCCGCGACCGACCAGGGGCGACTCCAAAGAACCCTAGCCGCCACACATGTTGAATTTGATGATTTTGCAGACAATACGCATCCAAACGAGTTCAAAATTTTGCATAGCATTCATATTGAGGAGAACTAACAATCCCACCAATCAGATTTTGAAACCGACTGCTTAATTTCAGATCAGAAAGGAAACCCATATAATCTAAAAAATGAGGAGATGTGACAACATCCACAAGATTTGAAGATACCGTGATGAAGACATGTTGATGGAATGTTGCCACAAGCTGCCGGACTGCCCGCTCACAACTTCACTGCACCGTCCGCGCACACTCGTCACAGGAGAGTATTGGGCGAGTGGAGAGCACGAGAGGAAGAGCGAATGAGCACAAATGACAAGGCTGCGGGCACTGGGTGATTTTACTGCCCTGTCGCGGACGGTCCGCGCTGGGGCGGCGGACGGTCCGCGCCCTGATGATTTCAGACGGTCTGCGAGGCTGCCCGGACTGTCCAGGTCCTGATGCGGCGGACGGTCCGCAGTCCATGGGCGGACGGTCCGCGGCCTGATACTCATTTTTCCAATTGCTGTCCACTTGCTGATTTTGAATTTCAAATCCGACTTGGTGCTTATATATGGACATTTCGACCAATCCAAGAGTTAGTATGCATGCATGTACATATTATGTAATTGTGTAGTGCAAAATTTTTGAATTAAACTATCTAGAACAATTAGAAATGAAAAATGCACCAATAATACCAAACGAATAGCATAAAGAGCATATTTAGACCCGAGATGCAAGACGACACATGTGTGATCAACTTCAAGCCACATTTGAGAGATCGATCACATTCATTTCACTTCTTAGAGAACAAAATCTTGTTTCATCCAAAGGCTTTGTAAAAATGTCTGCTAATTGATCATCCGTTCCAATGGAATAAATAGAGATATCTCCCTTGCCAACATGATCCCTTAAGAAGTGATGCCGTATATCAATATGCTTGGTTCTTGAGTGTTGGACCAGATTGGTAGCCAATTTTACCGCACTCTCATTATCACACATGAGAGGCACATTCTTGAAAATAATTCCATAATCCAATAAGGTTTGTTTCATCCATAATAGTTGAGCACAACAATTTCCGGCCGATATATATTCCGCCTCGGCGGTAGATAGAGCAACCGAATTTTGTTTCTTAGAAGACCATGAAACAAGAGATCTACCAAGAAATTGACAACAACCGGAGGTGCTTTTTCTATCAACTTTGCACCCCGCATAGTCCGAATCCGAATATCCAATTAATTCAAAGTGAGCACCTTTGGGATACCATAGACCAATATTGGGAGTATACTTCAAATATCTTAGAATTCTTTTAGCGGCCTTCAAGTGAATTTCTCTAGGTGAAGCTTGAAATCAAGCACACATGCATACACTAAACATAACATCGGGCCTAGATGCGGTAATATAAAGTAAACTACCAATTATTGAACGATAAAGTTTTTGATCAACCATAATACCTCCTTCATCTAAGTCTAGATGACCATTTGTTGCCATTGGAGTCTTGATAGGCTTAGCATTTTCTAAACCAAACTTCTTGAGCATGTCCTTCAAATATTTTGATTGACTTATAAAAATTCCATCTTTCAATTGTTTGATTTGAAGGCCAAGAAAGAAGCTCAATTCTCCTATCATAGACATTTCAAATTCTTTAGACATCATTTTTCCGAACTCCTCACAAAATAATTCATTAGTAGATCCAAAAATAATATCATCAACGTAGATTTGACAAACAAATAAGTCTTTGCCAATTCTTTTAGTGAATAGAGTAGTGTCAACCTTCCCAATTTTGAAGTCTTTGGAAAGCAAGAAATCCCTAAGCCTTTCATACCAAGCGCGTGGAGCTTGCTTAAGCCCATAGAGAGCTTTAGAAAGCTTGAACACATGGTTAGGTCTTTTGGGGTCCTCAAAACCGGGAGGTTGTTCAACATACACTAGTTCACTAATCTTACCATTTAGGAAGGCACTCTTTACATCCATTTGGTAGAGCTTGATATTATGTGCACAAGCATAAGCAAGTAGAATCCGGATTGCTTCTAATCTTGCTACGGGAGCAAATGTCTCCCCAAAATCCAATCCTTCAATTTGAGTATATCCTTGTGCAACTAATCTTGCCTTGTTTCTTACTACCACACCATCTTCATTGTGCTTGTTGCGAAACACCCATTTTGTACCAATAACATTGTGGTTCTTTGGTCTCTCAACAAGCTCCCAAACTTCATTTCGAGCGAAGTTATTTAATTCTTCATGCATTGCATTCACCCAATCAACATCAAGTAGTGCTTCATCTACACGGTTAGGTTCCATACAAGATACAAAAGAGAAATGTTCACAAAACGAAGCTATGCGAGAGCGAGTTTGAACACCCTTACTAATATCACCCACAATTTGATCAACCGGGTGATCCTTCACAATGGAATGATGAATTCTTGATACCGTTTGATAATTGCTTGTTGAGGCATTAGAAGGAACCGAAGGTCTTGAAGTACCTTGATCATGAGTATCCATGGTTTCATTGAGTTGTTGGCTTTGGTGATCTTCCTCATTTATAGTTGAGGATGAAGGAATAACAACCACACTATTTTCATCATCATCTTCCTTTGGTTTTATTTCACCAATGGCCATTGTTTTCATTGCATTTATCAATTGAGTTCCCCCAACATCATCAAGATTATCACTCTCATCTTGAGACCCATTTGTTTCATCGAATTCAACATCATATGCTTCCTCAATAATACCATGAGTTTTGTTGAAGACTCTATAAGCCTTACTATTTGATGAATATCCAAGAAGAAAACCCTCATCACATTTCTTCTCAAATTTAGAAAGCCGGCTCCCCTTTCTCAAAATATAACATTTGCAACCGAATACCCTAAAATATGAGATATTTGGCTTTCTACCAATAAGCAATTCATATGGAGTTTTCTTCAAGAGCTTGTGACAATATAGTCTATTTGATGAATGACAAGCGGTATTTATTGCCTCGGCCCAATAAGAATCCGATATACTATATTCCGCTAACATGGACCTAGCCATGTCAATAAGAGTTCTATTCTTTCTTTCAACAATACCATTTTGTTCCGGGGTATATTTGGAAGAGAATTCATGTTTGATACCCTTGTCATCACAATATTGATCAATTCTTGCATTTTTGAATTCCGACCCATTATCACTTCTAACCTTTTTGATGTCGAAATCAAATTGATTTTGAGCCAATATAGCAAATGACTTGAATGTTTCAAACACATTTGATTTGTCTCGTAGAAAATAAACCCAAGTAAATCTTGAATAGTCATCCACAATCACAAGACAATAAGAATTACCACCAATACTTACAAAAGATGTGGGCCCAAATAAATCCATGTGAAGTAATTCCAAAGGTCGATGAGTGGACATTTGACTTTTATTTGGATGAGTATTTGCCACTTGCTTACCGGCTTGACAAGAGCTACACAATTTGTTCTTTTCAAACTTCACATCTTTTAAGCCTCGAACTAAGTCATGCTTGGTTAACCGATTGAGTTGCTTCATCCCAACATGACCAAGTCTTCTATGCCATAACCAACCTAGTGAAGCTTTTGAAAATAGGCAAGTTGTGAGCTTTGCCTCATTAGATGAGAAATCAACAAGATAAAGATTTTCATGTCTAAAGCCTTTAAATTTAAGATTGCTACCATCAACACTAGAGATAATAACATCTTCAACTGTGAAATTGCAACAAAATCCTAAATCACATAATTGAGCTACGGAAAGTAAATTAAAATTCAAAGACTCAACCAATAGCACATTTGATATAGAATGATCATTTGAGATAGCAATTTTACCCAAACCTTTAACCTTTCCTTTACGATTATCTCCAAATGTGATACTATCATAATTTGAGCAATCTTCCTCACTCATTTTGGTAAACATTCTCATATCCCCGGTCATGTGTTGAGTACACCCACTATCCAACACCCAATGATTCCCTCCCGCCTTGTAGTTTACCTACAAAAGGAAATCAATCTCTTTTAGGTACCCAAACTTGCTTGGGTCCTCGGATGTTAGTGACCAAGGTCTTTGGCACCCAAATAGCTTTCTTTTTGTTTCCAACAATTGAAGTACCAACAAATTTAGCATGAACACCTTTTGCATTATGAGAAAGAACATAACAATGCTCAAAACAAGTGGAGGATACATTTTTGAACTTGGGACAATTTTTCTTAACATGTCCCTTTTTGTGACACTTGTGACACACTTTGTCACATTCTTTCACAAACAATGTCTTTTGCTTTACAAAAGCATTCTTTCCTTTCTTAGGAACATATCCAAGACCTTCACGGTTAAGAGAGCATCGTTGACTTCCCAATATGAAATCCAATTTAGTCTTACCACCATATGCCTTTTCTAGGTCATGAGTTAGAGCATTTATTCTATCTACTAACACTTCATTCTCAACAATAATTTTTGATTCATCAAGAGCAATGTTATCATTGAGAGAAATTTTGCATTTATCACAAATAGAGTTAGTAGGTAGTGGTTCACTTGTAAGACTATCAAGCAAGTCACAAGTGACTCCAACATCCTTAGTGACCACCTCAACTTCATGCATAATAGATGATTTTTGAGCATCCGCAAGCTTCTCACAATTTTCTTTGAGGTCATTGTGAGAGGTCTTGAGCTCCTCAAAAGACACTTGGAGGTTTTTATACAATTCCTTCAAGGTCTTAAATTTTTCTTTTTCTTTGTGCATGTAGTCATCGGCCTCACCTAACATTCTAACAAGATCATCATATGAATAGCCATCATCATCAACATCATCGATATCATCATCATCTTTTATATCATTTAAATCGGTGATGATTTTTACCTTAGCATCTCCCTTTGCCATGAGACAATGGGGGGATGAGAAGAGGGAGGGAGCTTCCTTGATAGCAATTCTGGCATTAAGCTTAGATGAGGTGTCATCATCATCATTATCCGAGCTATCATCCGAGTCCCATTCAACTAAGTAGGCTTTGCCATCTTTCTTCTTGTTATAGTATTTCTTTTTCTTCTTGTCACTTTCATCTTTGCCCTTCTTCTTCTTGCTTGGGCAATTCATGGCAATGTGACCGGGTTCCCCACACTCAAAACATTTTCTATCATTGAAGGCATTTCTTCTAGATGTTTGACCTCTTCTAGGTTGACCTCTTTTCATCTTCATGAATTTATTGAATTTCCTTACAAATAAAGCCATGTCACCATCACTCTCACTTTCATTTTCTTCATCATTGCTATCTTCTTTTTCAATTGCCTTTGAGGCCTTGGCTTTGAGAGCAATAGATTCATTTTTCACCTTCTTTGCCAAACTTAAGGCATCGGCTTGTGACTTCTTAAATATATCTTGAGTGAGAATTTCTCCCAATACTTCGGTTGGAGAAGTTGTAGATAGATCACTCCTTACTAGCATTGTCACAATAGTCTCATATTTCTCCGGAAGTGATCTAAGGAACTTGTGTGTGAAATCCACATCCGGTACATTAAAACCAAGTCCTTTGAGTTCATTTACTATCTCATTCAACCGACTGAACATATCGGATACACTCTCATCTTCTTTCATAATAAATTGCTCAAACTTCCCTTTGCACACATATAGTTTGGCACTCTTCACAATTGTAGTTCCTTCATGAATTTCCATTAGCTTTATCCAAATCTCATGAGCGGTTGTGAGATTCTTGATACGATTGAACTCATTTATATCAAGAGCATCATAGAAGACATTCATGGCTTGATCATTTGTGAGGATATTCTCATTATCACTAATGGATGGTTCATCTTCCTTCAATACAACAAATCCATCCCTAACAATTGGCCAAATTTTTCCACCCATAGCTCTAAGATGCATTGACATTCTTATTTTCCAATAATCATAATTGTTTCCATCAAAGTGTGGTGGCTTCCCAATGTGCACATTGTTGTTGCTAGCCATTTTGTCCCACTCCGGGATGATTAGATCCACAAACAATGGAGTCCTCGGCTCTGATACCACTTGTAGGATCTAGGACACCGGCTAGAGGGGGGTGAATAGACGGTTTTGACTAAAATCAACAATACTTAATAAATTTAATCAATGCAACAAGAGAAATAAATTATCTAGTGTCAATAAGTAAACAATGTATGAAAAACAACTACGGAGATTGAATACTTGAAGAACAATAAGCAAAACACTAATCAATTGCAAGGCAATAAGTAATGCTAGAAAGAGTAGACACCGAAATTTATCCCGTGGTATCGGTGATTTGCCGATCACCCCTAATCCACGTTGAGGTGGACTTCAAGCTCTCACTTGCTCCTCTATCAAGACACGACTTGATCTTTGAGCCAAGTGGACAAGAAATCACTCAATACCTCGATTCCACTAATGTCACCTTTGCCGCTCCGGCGAGGTAGGCGCGAACCCCTCACAATCCACACCGCGGCTTCTCCACAATCTTCTTGGAGAGCTCGACGGAGACAATCACCCGAGCCGTCTAGGAGGCGGCAACCTCCAAGAGTAACAAGCCAACGACTCTAGCTCGGTGTACCACCTAGTGCCTCAAGAATCACCAAATGATGCAAATGCACTAGGAGCCCTCAATCTCTCACTAGAATGCAATCTCAAGCAAAGAGTGTGAGAGAGTGAGTTGGAGGATCACAAATGAGCTCAATGTGTGCAAGGAATGGCCAAGAGAGCTCTCTCACACGAGCTACCCTTCTATTTATAGTCCCCCAACAAAATCAAACCGTTATGTGCAAAAGCTAGCAGTTCTGCGCACACGCGGACCGTCCGCGCCCTAGGGCTGGACGGTCCGCCGTACATATAACGGCTATAAAGACTATTTGAAAACATGTCAGAGCTGACTCAAAAGGTGGGTCCGGACAGTCCGCCCCTCAAGGCCGGACCGTCCGCGACCTGGCAGAATGAAACACGCCAGCCTCAGATCAAAAGAAGTTAACACGTGTGGACCGTCCGGCTATAAATCCCGGACGGTCCGCGACCTGAGACAGTACTGTCCGGACTGGTCCCCCGGACAGTCCGTAGTACAAATCTATAAAAACACACAGTCCCTGTCCAAAAACGAATTTGACACTTGTGGACCGTCCGCCCCTCACTGGCGGACCGTCCGCCTATAATTCAGGGACTGGCCCGAAGACACCCTCCTCTGGACATGACTGCGGACGGTCCGGCCCTAAGGCCCGGACGGTCCGCAGTGCAATAGAACACGGTGCCAAAACAAATGGTCAGACTTCGGACCCCTCTGGTGGATCGCGGACGGTCCGCCCCTAAGGCCCGGACAGTCCGCGCATCCAAGACTTCGCAATTTCAAACAAGCTTTTGAAAGAACTTTTGACTCGCGAAATGTGAAGCGTTGATAGTCCTCATGCAAATGCAACTACTTGATGCTCTATGAGGCACTAAGTTTTACACAGATCTAAGTCATTGACCCCTCTTAATAGTACGGCTATCTAGCCTACTAATCCGGTCAGATATCTTCTCTAAACTCCTTAAGACCGGCAAAAATGAAACCTATATAATACCTTTCCCTTCATCTGATCCACAACCAATGCGTATGATTCTTCAACATTTCCTGCTCTATGTGGTCCAACCCTGCATTCTTATTTCTCCAAGAATCGTTAGTCCACAAGCAGTTGTCATTAATTACCAAAACATTACCAAAGGGGCCTAGATGATTCACACCCACGCACATGCCCTGTTCATGTTCGCTGCGTGTCGCGAATAGACGTGATCTGTTTTCGGGCTTCGATGAATTGACGATCAAGCTTCGATTATTCCGTGATCAAACTCTTCGAGTTCTACAACATTGAAGACCCTGAGCATCTGTTTGGTGAAGGTAAGTGTTCTCTAAACTATTCATGTCATATTCACATGATAATTCATTTCCCCGCATTATATAATTAAAACATAAGGATTGGTTAGCTTTCTGATTTACCTCGTCCTTGATTACCTTCTAGGTTATTATGGTTAGTTTTATGCTAGTGCTTTACTTTAATCAATGACCATGGCGAGATACATCTATGATATGATGATTTTATTTTGGATATGATGATGAACTTGTGGCACTAATAGGGGCTCGAGCTGTTTTCCAAGTACCTCTCCGTAAGGACCTATTCATTGAGAGACCACCTAGGAAAATAGTGCAACCATGAGGGTGGTATGAGATACCCTTAGTTGATTAATTAGAGGATCTAGAGGTGTAGTTGCTTTGCCGTCGTGCTATCAATGGGGTCCGCGTCACATTACTGCCTCTACCGAGGCCAGGTGCCGAGGTTCTTTCGTTCTACGTTTTGTTAGCCACCCCCTGTGGGGAGGAGTACTATGTTTATCAAACCAACTTGGGTTCTATGATAAAGTTGGCTTCTACTAATAATAAATACCTGGTGGACTAAAAGCAACATGCTTTTAGCCTAACCCCACATAAAGCTAGTCCACCTAAGCCAAATGGGACATTTGCTGAGTACGTTGATGTGTACTCACCCTTACTTTCACAACCATCAGGTTGCCTTTGGTGCAACCTTTGCGTAGGTATAGAAGAAGAAGAAGGCGTCGAGACGGATCTCAAGGAGTTCCAGGACTTCGACGAGTTCGAGGATTGAGCTAGCGACCTCCCTTAATCAGCTGCTTGTGGTGGGTTTATTTACGTTGGCTATATTTCAATAATTTAATATATATTATGTAAATGACTTCGGTCTGTAATATTATTACCTACCCTTATGAGTCATTTATGTAATTGTTGTGTACGTGAGTTCTAATCTTGGCACGTACATAGTTCGTATTCGGTTTACCTTCTAAAGCCAGGTGTGACACTAATTCTGTGGCTCGCTACAATAACGAGCCGAGCCGACTCGGTGAGGCTCGACCCAAACTAATGTTTAACAGAGGCCCGATAAGAGCCCAAGAGCAAACCCTAGCAAATATCGCGTATGGGAGACTCTGGGACCAGGAGGGAGTCGACTATGACTTATGTCTCATATCTCCGTCGCCTACTCGCCCGAGCCGACACCGCCACGCCACCAGTGGCCACCACTACCCACCTGTCTCGTCAAGGTCTCTACTCGCCAACCTCTGTCATCCTCCTGTAGTATCATGTGATCCGTCGGCCTCTAGATCATGCGGCGAAACATCCAGCGACCACCCGCTCTTCATGGTTTCACCCAAGTCAGCTGACAGCCACCCTCCCGCAGTCCCGCCAACTTCTGTCCAGCTTTGTTGGTTGCCACTCGCCCATCTTTTGCCTGTGTTGGCCTCTACCTAGGAGGGAGGCCACCCGCTCACTGCGCTGCACTGCACGGCGATCTACTGATCCATCGGGTACTTGTAGGAAACGGGTGACACCTAAGAGGGGGGTGAATTAGGACTTCTAAAACTTTCGCTAAACTAGGCCACAAATAAATCCCTAGAGCAAAACCTATGAAAATAATCAAACTAGAATGTGCAAACTAGGTTTTGTCTAAGTGTTGCTATCTCTACCACAATGGCTAAGTTTCAATCTACACTATATAAGTATGTAAGGCAAGATTGAAACTTAAATGCTTAATATAAATGCGGAAACTTAAAGAGCAAAGTAGAGATGCAAACTCTCGTGGATGACGCCGGTATTTTTACCAAGGTATCTGGAACCACGCAAGGTTCCGACTAATCCTCGTTGGTGCCACTACGCAAAGGGAAGCCCACGCGAGGGCCAAGCACCCCGGTCGAGTAATTCCGTAGAGACCCGCGGGCCTTCTCCACACGCAAGTGGTGCTCCGCTTCTGGCTCCTCTCGGACGCTCCCCGCCATCTCCACTTATCGAACTTCCGACCGAAACGCCGCGGGCCTCGTTCCCTCCGGTACACGGTGGCGGCTGTGACACAAACTCGGCTGTCACGGTCTCGCAAGACTCTCGCCCCACTCGGTACAATTACAACGGCTCGCGCAAGAGCCGAGGGGTTGTGTGGTTTGTCTAAACTCACTCAACTAACTAGGGTTCACCTAGAGCAAGCGCTAAAGCGGTCTAACTAACCTAAGCACTTTGCAAAGCACCTACGCTAATCACCGAGTGATTCTATTAAGCACTTGGGTGTTTGAGCTCTTGGAAATGTGCACTATATGCCTTGGTATGTTGCTTGGTCTCCCACACCTTCAAATGGCCGGTTGGGTGAAGTATATATAGGCCCCAACTCCAAACTAGCCGTTGGAGAAAAGCTGCTGTTCTCTGCGACACACCGGACAGTCCGGTGGTGCACCGAACAGTCCGGTGGTGCACCGGACAGCGCACTGTAGCATGTTTGGTGCACCTAGCCGTTGCCCTGTCAGAGTAGGTGACCGTTGGCGCCGCAGTCTTTCCACACCAGACAGTCCGATGGTCTTTTCTCCGGGTGCCACCTGGAACTAGCTGTTGGGCTGAGGTTCCCTGGTGCACCGGACAGTCCGGTGCTCCACGCACAGACAGTCTGCAGGCAGCACACTTGGACTTTTCTTGGATCTCTTTAATGTCTTCTTTTGAGGTGTTGCTTTCCTTAATTCCTTAGTCCAAGTAAATCTTGCATCCTGTGAACTACAAACATAAACACTAGAAAACTTATTAGTTCACAGATTGTGTTGATCATCAAACACCAAAACCTAATTAGCCAAATGGCTCGGGGTCCATTTTCCTTACAATCTCCCACTTTTTGGTGATTGATGACAACACAACCAAAGCAAGTAAATAATACAAGAATTGGAATGAAAATATTCAATCTACTTGCTAGGATGCATGTTTGTCCCCACAATGTGTCATTATGGACTTAAGCCTCCCCCTAACTCCATAATTCACTTACTTCCTATTTTGGACCAAATAACCAAAACCACTTGAAAAACCATTTGAAGAAATAAAATTTTAATTTGGTGGTGTTTGGTGTTTGATACATTTTATATTGCTTTGGTCCCTAAATTTCCCCCCCTTTGGCATCAACCACCGAAAAGGAAGACATTAAAGAAACGTAGGAAGTAAATAAAAGCTTGTCCTCAAAAGATTACTCCCCCTAAATGAGTGTTCTCCTTTAGAAAGAGTTTTCTCCCCCTTTAGAGATGAAGAAAAGCTCCCCCTGACAGAGATCTTAGGAAAAAGCATGTGAAAATTAGAGGTGCAAGACATGATTTGAATAGACTAACTTCCCTTATGCATAGGTAACAGAATATGAGTTAACCACTTATGCATTTTTAGCAACATGGAAGTATATGATATGAAATATAGTCTAATCAAATATTGGAGAAGACATGTAAATGATACTGAATATAGTCTCAAAGATATCGATTGAAAGTCAATGGCGTGCTTGTGAGACAGGAGAGTTCTTGGAGATTTTGCAGTGGAAGATTGTTGTCTTTCTCCGGGGACTTTATTTTCCTTACAATGAGACTATCACATGAAATAGACTTGAAAACGGTGTTAGTCTCAAAGTCTTAGATTATAGAGTAACCTCCCCCTAAAGGTGTGCATACAAGTTTTGAATACTTGTAGGAGACATGCACTTTGATTTGATATCAAGAGGGATAAATTATCTATAATCCGAGATTTGGCACATATAAGTTAAATGATACCAAATGTAGGATATAAGATTTTGAAGCATTAGTGTCATTTACTTAGGGATGTTAAATAAGCTATGTGCCTTGCTTAATTAAACATTTTAAACCATGTAGGTTTGCTCAAGAATATGAATTGAGAATGAGCAATCCTACCATGTGATTTACCTAGTATGCATAATTTTAAACAAAAGTAAATACCAAATGTAATACTAGGCATGAAAGGTAAACTAGATACAAGGTAAATAGATACGCATATCTAAAGGACAAGAAATACAATAAATCTAGTTACCTTAGTCATGGGTGGGAAATTTGGGTCCAAAATTTTCACTAACCCACTTGGCACTAAACTTGATTCAATATGATGTATCCCATGATATACATCCCAACTTTGCCAAGTCTCCAAATTTCCCGTTGACCTTCGGTCCACTCACTTCCCTTTCGGGATCCAAACCTTCTTGGTGCTTTTCATGGTTGAAATTATTTCCTTTGGCACCCAGATGCGTTTGGCCCCCTTTCCTTTGTTGCCTTGCTTGTTGGCCTTGATTGCTATCACCTTTCCATTCTTTTTCTTCTTGATCAAATATGGTGTAGTAGCCTTTTTGTCCACTGTTGGGGACTTGTTCTCAAATGCTTCGAGTTAAGAACAAGGCAACATAAAAAGTGTTAAATGTTAAAGTCCTTCGTCCTTAAAGACATTATGTCCCTTCAGATATAATGAATTCTGGACGAAGGTTACAAAGGAAAAGACCTTCGTAAGTTCGATAGATGATGAAGAAGAACACACACATATATGAAATATGAATAATAGTACAAATATTATCATCAACTTATTTTTTATTATCAAATTCGTAATAACAAATTGTAAATGTACCTTCGGATTGATGAAAAGTAAAGGTACAAGTGTGATGCAAAAAGCGAATGCCAAGTCAGCGTGAACAGTACGAGAGTACTGTTCATCTATTTATAGGCGTGGGACGCAGCCCGTGTAGAATTACATTAATGCCCTTTACATTTATCAATAACTCTATAATAATTCTTCGAGGTCTAATTTGGCTTTTCATCTTTAAGTCGGTTCCTCTTTTCTGTCGTCATACCGAAGCTTTTCTGCACATAGCTTCGTGATCATCTTATCCTTCGTCGTGATCACCTTTCATCCCGCTCAAGCTTCGTCTTGACCAGACACTTGTATACCTGTAACCTGATTCCGAAAATACCTGTTCACATATTTCACTTGGAAAAACATTGTCAAATCATGTTTTTGAGGACCTTCGGAAGCCGAAGGCCCCAACAGTAGCCCCTCGCAATATTAATTTGCTGCAATGATAAATTCATATTGCGATATGGACGAAGGCTTTAAGCCGAAGGTCAAAAAAAACACCTTCCCTTTGCTAGAATAGCAACAGTCATTGACAAGCGGGACCCTCCAGTTTTCGACGCACTGGGTGTATAAATAAGAGCTCAACACGATTTTATTTGGCACGCTCTCTTGCCATCTGCTCTTGCTCACCCAACTTTTAGCCTGTGCGCAACAACACTTGCTTGGCTTTTTAAATTTTTAAGCTTCAGTTTCGAGAGCACTTTCTCAGCGTTTGCGAAGATGTCTGAAGATAAGAAAACTGTTGCTGAATCGAAGCTGAGCCTTTCTAAGGAGATGCATCTCGGCTTTCTTCAGTCAATAGCAAAGACCAATACGGAGAAGATCACTAGGGAGACCTTGGAGGGTTTATCTGAAGATACTGGTGACAGTGACAGTTATGATGTAGAAAGTGGGGGTGAAGACTCCGAAGATCGACCGTGGCGACCAAGTCACACAGTCTTCGGTAAATCGAGCATTAAGCAGAGCCATCTTGATACCATGAAGGGAAGGTATTTTCAAGACATGTCTATTGTGAGGGCAGATGATGGGGAGAAAACTGTGCCTACTCCCGAAGAGAATGAAGTCGTAATCTTCCGAAGCTTCTTGAAGGCTGGACTGCGATTTCCCTTGAGCAATTTTGTTGAGGAAGTACTGAGGATATTTGAAGTCTACCTTCACCAACTTACAGCTTCGGCGCCCGATCTGGGTCAAGTTGTCCCGTGCCAACCTTTCGGAAAAGATGGCCCGGCAACTGGATGACAAAATGGTTTTATGTGAAGAATGATTTAGAAACTCGGGAAGATATTAAAGGTATCATTATGCGCCCTATTTGGCAACGCTTCGGCCTTCGGAGGCCGAAGGTGGAGATGGATGAAACAGCCGAAGAATGCCAAAGAGCCTTCGGCGCAGTGTGCTCTTTTATTGGGACAAGGGATTTAATGCAAGAACACATTGCCTTCAGAGTATGGCCACTTGCAGATAACTGGGAAATGCCGAAGGAAACCGTTAAGGAACCTGACGAAGGTGGACTAGTCAGGCTAAAATACACATTCAAGTACGGAGACAAGTTCGTTGAGCCAGATGATGACTGGCTAAAAAGCATTGAGACCATAAGTGATGAATTGCTTGGGGTATACTCAAAGGCCGAAGATACTGCATTATCAGCAGCCTTCGGAGGCCGAAAGAAGAAGAGGCTCAACCGAGTATTTGACGCAATTGGGTTTGTCTACCCCGACTACCGTTATCCAGCGCGGGGTCAAAAAAGAAAGAATACATCTTCTGCAAAAGAAACTGCTTCAGCCGCTCCTAGCGAGCCGGCACCGAAGAAGAAAAGGGTAAAGATTCTCACACACCGGCCACGTTATATTGCACCAGCCATAGTGCCTGAGTTTGTCGGTGAGACCTCTTCAGCCACCGAAGCTAAAGAACCAACTCCGCTGCCAAAAATCGAAGAGCTGGCCGAAGTGCCAGCGACAGAAAAGATAGAAGAACCGAGGACTGAAGAAGCAAAAACATCAGAAATTTTAAGTCCTTCAGCAAAAATCGAGGTAGAAAAAAGCCAAAAAGGTCCAACAGTGACCCCGAAAAGAAAAAGGATGGTTAATGTGCTGGATGTTTTGGAGACAATTAAGTCTTCAAGCACAACTCCGAAGAAAACTGTTGAAACTTCTGAAGTGCATGCTGAAGCTTTTGTTGCCGAAGCTTCAAAGCAACAATCTGAAACTAAAGTTGGGCCTTCAGAGCCCACCAAGGTAAAACCCTTGGAAGCCGAAGAAACAAAAATGGCAGAGCCAACTTTGGTTGAAGAAACTGACACTGCTTTCCCGGAAGCATCCTCCAAAGCCCTCGATTATATTGTATGACATGCTTCAGGAAAAAGATTATCTGAAGAAGAGATTTTTTAGGCTAATCACTATGCCCGAGAATTGAAGTATCCAAAGGGGGCCTTAGTATTCAATGGCATAGATGAAAATGACTTCTTATACTGCCTCCCAGACAACAAAGAATTATCTGTCTGTCGGGAGATGGCTAGAAGTATGGGGTTACCGAAGCTTGAAGCTGGCCTCTGCGCTATGACAAAGGACGATCTTGCAGATAGCCTTGCATATAATAGTCTGAAGGTATGACAATTGTATATTTGGAAATTTATAATTTTTGAATTATTCTTTTATTCTTATACTAATTCTTTTCTTATAGGGTTTAATACTTAGCAACGCTTTGAGAGCGCAAAAGAATGCTGAAGATGAGAGCTATAATATTGCTTTTAACAACCTACGAACAGAGGTTATTAAGCTAAGAAACGAAGCTTTGGAAAAAGATAAAATTCTGCTTACATTGGTGGATAAGATAAAGGAAGACGAAGCTGCTTTTAAAGCTCAAGCTGAGGCTCAGAAGCGCGAAATTGAAGATCTTCGGAAACAGTTAGCCAGAGCTAAAGAAGAGCGCATACTTGAAGAGACGAAACGAGAACTCAGCGATCAGTGGGCAAATCATTTAGAAGGAAACGTTGAAGAGCTTCGAGCATCCAAGAAAAGGTGCTATGATAAATCTATAGAATGCGCTAAGAAAATAAAAACTAGCTTCGCCAGCGTTGGCGCATTCTCGAGCGAGGAAAACTTTACAAGGGGTAACCCCGAAGGCCCGATTGAATGGATCAGTCACGAAGCTGAAGCCTTTGAGGAAATTTTGAATAGCCGCGGAGACATATGTGCCTTTTCGGGTGCCAGAGGGATTGCTACTATTTTGGAGAGGAAAGGCTGTGAGCATGTGAAATCTTTAGCACAATCTGAAACTGCCTTATCCTCCGAAGATATAAAAGACCCCTCGGCCGAATCAAGCCTGGTCGGTGGAAAATTTTTCACCGACATCTGGGACAATGGCGGCCGAGAAATCACCCAAGAAATTATTCAAAAAAGCGAAAAAGGCATTCATGATGCTAGAAAAATAGCAAAGGTTGCTGAGAAAAGCGCAAAGCCCGAAGGGCAAATAGGTATTAATTAGTGGTTTTTGACTCTTCGTTGTAATTTTTTTATTTCGAACTTGTTCATGGTTTGTAATAGTAATATATCCGTATCTTCTCTTCCCTCAGAACCTGCTGAGCTATCTCCAGGCCCCCACATGAAGGGGGATGACGAAATTAGACAAATGGTCGAAGCCATAATGGATAAAGTTGTTGATCAGCTTCTAAACGAAGCTGCAGAAGTAGTCTTAAGGGAAGATTAGATGCTGCTGTAAAAACATTTAAATTGTAATGCTTGTTGAGAATCATGTGTAATATTGTGTAACTTTGGATGTAATATATTAGCTGTTTATAATTCTATTCTTTACGATGCATGAAACATTAGATACATACCATTTTTTGAGCCTTTGGCGAAAAAACACCTTCCCTTCTTTTCATGCTTCGTAAATAATATCCGTGTTCTCATAAAATCAGTAACCAATCCTCGTAAAATCAATAATCAATAGATCTTTCCATTTCAGAGTTTTGACGAAGATATAACTCTCCAATGGCTATTGTTTGTGCCGTGTCACTATTTCTTCAAAAACGATCTTCGAATAACAATTTTGAGACCCCCTTCTTGCGTTGTTGATGCACTATGATGTATGATGTTATGCTATACAAATGATGTAATGATGTGATGTTATGCAAAAATGATATTTGCCGAAGGTCGACATCTATTTTTCACTGTAAGCCTCCCTTAGGAGCTTCTTCGCCTTTTACTTTCAGCGGAATCAACGTTTATTTTTCACTGTAAGCCTCCCTTAGGAGCTTCTTCGCCTTTTACTTTCAGCAGAATCAGCGTTTATTTTTCGCTGTAAGCCTCCCTTAGGAGCTTCTTCGCCTTTTACTTTCAGCGGAATCAGCGTTTATTTTTCGCTGTAAGCCTCCCTTAGGAGCTTCTTCGCCTTTTACTTTCAGCGGAATCAGCGTTTATTTTTTGCTGTAAGCTCTGCATTCACTTCGGAACGACTTTTGAGCAGAAAACTTACACTGCGCTCCCTTAGGAACGACTTTTTACTGTTTCGAAGAAATTGCACTGCCTTCCTTAGAACAAATTTTTTGATAATCTGAAGGTCCTCCGTGCCACCATAAATTCTTATGCTTCGGCAACTCAAGCCTATGGAGAAGATATATTTTTATTATGGTGAAAAGCGAAACTGTTACAAGAGATTGAAAAACGATAAAAGACACTTAAACTTCTCATAACTGTTCCTTACTAAAAAGAAAGTAATACTGAATGCAAAAATGCGAAAAGCTGCTGTCGAGATAGGATATTTGTCAGTAAATGTGCTTCGACTCTGGCACAGTGCTGTTGACTGTGCGAGCTTCGGACTCCTCTCTGAAGTCCCGTTGGAGGTGAGTATGCTGACTCCCTTCTGACTGTTGACCTCGTTGTGTTGGTGGTGGCGGTGGAGGCTGTTGCCAAGATGCTTGAGGTTGGCTTGCCGAAGCAACAGAAGCTACAGGGTGATTGCCTACATATTCTGGAATGTAAGGCGAATGGTACGAAGCAGTATGCATGACCTGCTTCGGCTGACTCTGTTGTGCTGCAGCTTCTGCTATTTCCTTTTGCTTCTGGATGGTAACATGGCACATCCTGGTGGTATGGCCCTTGTCTTCACCACAGAATAGGCAGTAAATTTTTCTTGGCTGATCCCCAAATCTTCCCCCGAAGCCCCTGGCGCCTCTGCCCCTTGGCGCTGGCGGCCGGAAAGAGCTTTGTTGCTGCCCCGAAGCTTGTGAGGAGTATTGTGGCCTTTGCTGTTGACTCCCTCTATCATCAGTTTGAGTAGAATTGTGAATTGACCTGACGTGCCTCGGATGGAATCTTCCTCTGAAGCCCCTAGTCATTTCAGAGAACCTGAATGCTTCCTCCCTTCTTTGGCGAAAGTCATTATCAGCTCGAATATACTCGTCCATCTTCTGTAGCAGCTTCTCCAAAGTTTGAGGAGGCTTCCTGGCAAAGTATTGAGCTGAAGGTCCCGACCGAAGTCCCTTAATCATGTGGTGGAACTGCCCGAGTTATTCCTACTTAAGTGCCTAAGCCCTGCCTTAAAGGCTAGACCACACTTAAATGGGAATAATCCGTCAATCCCTCGGATCTAGTCCGACACGGCCACTGATAGGATCAAGTACCACAATCTCACTCGATGGTGAGTCACAGAGCAAATACAATAAAGCATAAAACCATACATGTCAGAGTATTAAATTATTACATCATCATCATCAGAGTTTTGCCAAAAGTAGTCATCATTGTTCGAAGTGCAGCGGAATAAAACTAACGATAATTAAACGGAGAGATGGGGAAGCCTGTCCCATCACTCCTCATGCTCCTCCTCAGCCGAGGCGGGGTCCCACTCGACGGTCCAACCCGGTGGTAAGGTGGACGGCCAAGTCACTCCAGCAACCATGTCCTCCAAAGAACCTGTAAAAATTATGCCACAAGCAAGGCTGAGTATACTAATACTCAGCTAGACTTACCCGGTGTGAGGAGTCTATACTCCTCTACCTCTAGACATGCAGCTGTTTGGCTGTGGGGTTTGGTTGCCAAAAGCACTAGCTGAGTTTCTAAATCAAGATTTTAACTTTGTCAAAGTTAAGTGTGACTCTCTTAAGGCTAAAAGTGTACTATCTACTCATACATAGTAGCAAGCATTTTTAGCAATCAACAGCTTGTATCATCTCAACACAGTTCCACTTGTTACTCAATGCAGTACAATGGATCAAGCAGTCTCATTAGCTGCGAGAAGCAGACGATTCGAATCGAGTTTTTATCCTTGCAAGGTAAACCTAAACACACGACATGCAGGGGCACTCCGTCCCCACACACATCAACCGTCCCCATCGATCCCCCGTCAGCAGAGAGGGGCTCGCCGCCTTGGCGTACAATGCCTCACTGACCCCGACTGGCCGTCGTGCAGTGACCGCACTTGTACCCACCATAACCGGAATGGGAGAACACGTCTCAGGTCGCGTGAGGAGGGCAATCTGCTGCCGGGTTCAATCAGGTACTAGGCTTACCGATTTACCATATTTCTCGGCATGTGCTTAGTACGTTCAAACGCTTGACACAGGTATCCGCACGTTAATCCTTATTCCATTTTCCATCTCGTGGGCAATCAATCCCCATGGATTGTTGTCCACCAACTAGTATCATGACAGTGTGAAAGTGGGTACAATCAATTTCCTGATCTCGCGCGAGTGCTAGAAAAATCACTCGTCTTCTACCGAGATCCTAATTAAATAAAGCAACTACTCGACCTGTCACACTAGTATTCATCTCAAAAGGATTCCTGAGATCATGCAACTAGGGTTTCAAACAATTCCTACACCTAAGTGCACAATCAATCCTACAATCATTAAGTGAAGTAAAATAGCATAAATAACAGGTTATGCATAAAACCGGGGCTTGCCTTCCAAAGCAGTGGCAGGCAGGTCCTCTGGTGCAGGCTCGGGTGCTGGATCTGGGGCTACCTCCTGAGCAGCTCCTTGCTCCGGCACGAGGATGTATTCTCCGTCAGCAAGATTACAGTCTATCGAAATGCAATGAACATGTATGTCATGATTATGCAAGATTTAAGAACATTAAGCTACAGAAACTAAGTCAAGAATTAACTTAGAGTTCCTTGGCTATGCGGGTCTTCTAGTGGTATATATAGACTTATTACCTTTTATGTTTAGGTTTTCTTTTAGGATAACATAGTGGATTTGCATTGCCCTTATAGGTTTCAGTGGGCAATTTCCAAAGGTCTTAGGAGGACATTAATTTCCATTATCCATTTTCCTTTCTTTAATTTCCATTTAGGGTTTCTAGTGTAGGTTTGAACTACGACAGTGTTTAAATAATTTCCAAAAATTTTGTAAAAATTACAGTGGGTTGTCACTTGCTATTCTAGCTTGTTTTAAGAAATTGAGGCTTAAAGTACAAAAGCTAGGCTTTAAACAAAAATAACAATAGTTAGGTAAAATGGGCCACTTTACACTACACCTCTTAGTTAGGGGTAGGTTCTGTCCTAAAGGTTATTTTTGTTGGCCTCTAATAGTGATAATAAGCTCTTGTACCAAAAATGACAGAGAGCAACATGATGGTTATTTAATGGTGGATTTCTAAAGTTTGGTACAAAAAGGGTGTTTAGAACTAATTTGTCATTTGAAAAATATCAAACAACAGATTTCAGATTTTTCTTAAGTTCTTATTATCAACACATTAGTTATCCCAAGGGTTGGGGTGTTTTCACCATGAGGTTATTTTTGTAGGGTTTTTCTAAGTTTCCCTTGTTTTCTTAAACTAAAAGGTATTCTATTTATTTTATACTAAACCAGGGTATGATAGATTTTTCTAGTGAACTATATTGATTAAGTACCCTAACAAAAATAGGGATGCCCTCTGGTTCACTATTTAAATCACATTTTCTATTTTTCTTAACTTTAAGCATAATGCAAAAGAAGAAGTAAAAACTAACTCAATGTAGTGGACAGAGGGGTTTAACATTTTTAAGTAGGTCAGTAGGTAGATATAAACTTCTCCAAATTTTTCCAACCCTAGTTAAATAGTACAACCATTTTTCTTGCTATTATTGAGCTTTTGGTCAAAACTATAATTAAATTAGAACCTTCTAGTTTTCTATAGTACCTATGGGGTTTTATATTTTTCTTAAGTAGGTTACATTGTTTAGAGTCTGGCAAAATTGGTTTGACCAAATTTGGATAAACCAAACAGAAGTTATGGGTTTTTAAAGTTTCTGTTTGAATTTAAATCAGGTTTTAATAAGGTTTTTCTGAAAAAGCAGTTTGCGCCGAGGTCCCTGGGTTTAAACCGAATCAACCTTCGCAGTTCTACCCTTGCGCCACTATTCACTTGGGTCTCTGACATTTCACTTAACCCCCTGACCTTCTCTTCCTCTCACCCGCAGTCCTTCCCCCAACTGAAACAGTAGCCGCGGAAAAGAAAAGGGTGGCGCGGCTTACCGACGGCGAGGGAGGTCCGGCGAAGGGCAGGGTTTGCTCGGGGAGGTTCTGGCGATCACGTCGAGGTACGGCTCGTCGTCGGGGATGGCCGGAATCGCCCGGTCCACGCGCGCAGGCGGGCGAGCTCGTCGGTGGCGTGTGCTCCGGCCTATCCACGGCAGTACAGTTCAATCCAAGGGCATAGGGAGCTTCATGGAGGCCTAAGGAGTCTAACCGTGCAAGGAATCGAAGAGAGATTCACCGTGTACCTCGGTCCACGGTTGCCGGCGGTCGGGTGAAGTCCGGTGACCTTGTTCCGGCGTCTCCGGTGAAGCAGAGCCCGATTCTTTGCTCGGGGAGCTTCACGGAGGTGTGCACAGTCTTCTCCGAGGGCTGGACGGGGCTGGGAATGACTGGGCCGGCCGGTCTACGGTGGCAGGGGGATCGGGTGGCCGCGGACACGCTGTGCACTGGCCAACGGCGGTGAACTAAGCTCCGGCGAGGGTCGGGCAGGTGCGGAAGGGTACGGTCGAGGCCTGGGAGGGTTTTATAGGCGCGGGCACGGACCAGGGCGCTGGCTTGGCTCGGGCGCGGCGCGGGGCTCACGGGGGCGCGCGCGGGCGTGCTCTGGCGCGGCAGAACGCGTCGAACACGTGGCGGTTTGTCTCTTCCATTGTTCAAACGTCGGCAGAGGTCGCAAACGTGCGAATCTTTGCAAAAGTTCGGCGCAGACCTCTTCCTGGCACCTAGGGCTGTCACTCAACTGTGAGACGTCGGGGCAGGTATGGCCTAGGGAGGGAGATCTTCGAGTGCCAAATCGGGTGTGTCACACTGCGCGCTTCGCGACAAAAGCCATGCCATGGCATGTCAAACGTCCGAGTCTCGGGCTCAACTTTTTCCAGGGGGTTCCTTAGATAATTTGGCTCCTTTTTGCTATTTAGACCCTGGGGTTTTGGTGCCATTAGCTAGGTGAACACAACTGATCTTCGATTTAGGGTTAATTTTACACTTAGAGAAAAATAGAGAGCTCTAGCTCTCTCTCCACTTAGTGATTTGATTTAGGGTTTCTCCAGGGGCCTTTTTGCAATATTTCCTTCCTCTAATTGCTGGTTATAAGGTTACTTGGGGTTGGTTTAAGGATTACTCATATTTTGCATATTTGCTCATTTTCTTCTCCCTCTTATCCATAGCTTTGGAAAGGAGGGTTCAAGAGGGGTTTAGGGTTTGCCCCCTTTCTTGTCAAATGTAGCAAATGCACAAAAGCTTAAATGGTGCCCTTAGGTCCTTAGAATTCTTGGTTAGCACATAATCTCCAAGGTTCTTTGTTCCCCTCAAGTTATTTCCACATGTGATCACAATCCTTAGCATTCAGGGTATGTTCTAGTCATGGTGACACCTGAGGTGTTACAGCCCTCCCCCCTTAAAGGAATCTCGTCCCGAGATTTTAGGTAGAGTCCCTTGGAGGGTGCTTGAGGGTGTGTTAGTGCTACTCTCCCTTTATGCTCAAGTTTCACTTTTTAACTGTTCTTCGAATGTCATCCTCTTTGCAACTTCAGAAGGAAGCCCTTCTTAAGTTAAATCTAAAACTTAGACTATCCTTGTTATCTAAGTTTTTCTTATAATTTACTTCAAAGGGCAGGTGGGGGTGGGGTTTTTTTTGGGGTTACATACCGACTCCTTTGGGCAGAAAGTCGGGGAAGCGAGAGCGTAGAAAATCCTCCGTCTCCCATGTAGCTTCTTCTGCTGAATGATGACTCCACTGAATCTTATACATTTTGATTGATCTTGCCCGAGTTGATCTTTCCTTCTGATCCAATACCTTGACGGGATACTCTTGGTAGGACAAGTCTGGTTCTATCTCAATGTCTAGTTCTGGTAGCACTTCAGTGGGGAGACGAACACATTTCCGCAGCTGAGATACATGGAACACATTGTGAACTGCTGACATACGGGGTGGCAATTCCAATTGGTAAGCTACGGGTCCACAACCTGCCTTGATCTTATAGGGTCCAATGTAACGGGGGGCTAACTTGCCCTTGATCCCGAATCTCTGGACACCCTTAGTTGGTGATATCTTAAGGTAGACATGATCTCCCACCTCAAACTGTAGAGGCTTCCGCCTCTTGTCATGATAACTCTTTTGCCTGGCCTGAGCAGCTTCCAAGTTCTTCCTGATGACTCTGACCTTTTCCTCTGCTTCAAGTACCAAACCTGGCCCAAATATTTCCCTCTCTCCTGCTTGAGACCAATTTAGTGGGGTCCTACACCTTCTCCCATATAATGCCTCAAAAGGTGCCATCTTCAGACTGGACTGATAGCTGTTATTGTAAGAAAACTCTGCCAAGGAAAGACACTTGTCCCAATCCTTCCCATAATGTAGTGCACATGCCCTTAACATATCTTCTAAAATCTGGTTCACCCTTTCTGTCTGACCATCTGTTTGAGGGTGATATGCTGAGCTTCGGATTACGTGGGTCCCGAGGGCTTCTTGCAGTTTCTCCCAAAAGCGTGCCACAAACAGTGCTCCTCTGTCAGATATAATGGTCTTTGGGATACCATGCAATCTTACTATCTGATCAACATAAATTTCTGCGTACTTCTCTGTCTTGTGGGTGGTGTGCACTGGCAAGAAATGAGCAGTCTTGGTCAATCTGTCCACAATGACCCAAATAGAATCATGGTGTCTGGAGGTATTGGGTAATCCTACTATGAAGTCCATGCAAATGTCCTCCCATTTCCAAGATGGTATGGGAAGGGGTTGCAAAGGGCCTGCTGCCTTCAAGTGACTAGCTTTTATCCTCTGGCAAGTGTCACACTCGGAGATGTACTTGGCAATTTCCCTCTTCATTCTGGTCCACCAATATAACGATCTGAGGTCATGGTACATCTTGTTGCTACCAGGGTGCATGGAGAATTTGGAAAGGTGAGCTTCATCCAGTATCTTCTTTCTAAGTTCAGGGTCCTTGGGAACCACCAATCGGTCTCCAAACCATAAAATCCCCTTGCTGTCCTGTCGGAAACACTTGTATTTCTCTGCCTTTTGCTTGATCATATCCTTGATGACCTGAACACCCTTATCCTCAATCTGTGCCTGAACTATTTGCTCTTGCAATGTGGGCTCCACCGCGATATATCTCAATTCACCGGAAAGAACAACTTCCAGGTTCAGCTTGCACAACTCATCACACAGGGTGGTCACTCCCACATCCATACTCATACAATTACATTGGGCCTTTCTGCTCAAGGCATCTACCACAACATTGGCCTTGCCCGGATGGTAATGTACTTCCAAATCATAATCCTTGATTAACTCTAACCATCTCCTTTGCCTCATGTTCAGGTCTGCCTGAGTGAAGATGTATTTGAGACTCTTGTGATCCGTGTAGATGTTACAGTGAGCTCCCATCAGGTAGTGTCTCCATATCCTGAGAGCATGAACTACAGCTGCCAACTCCAGATCATGTGTAGGGTAGTTCTGCTCATGGGGTCTGAGTGCTCGGGAAACATAAGCAATCACTCTGTTCTCTTGCATCAAAACACATCCCAATCCTGTACCAGAAGCATCGCAATAAACTTCGAAGGGCTTAGTGTTATCGGGTTGAGCCAGCACTGGGGCTATTGTCAAATGTTGCCTCAGTGTATGAAAAGCATCTTCGCACTTCTAGCTCCAAGTGAACTTGGCTCCCTTCTTCAATAACTCAGTCATTGGCTTGGCAATTCTGGAGAAATCCGGAATAAATCGTCGGTAGTACCCTGCCAATCCCAGAAAACTCATAATCTGTCTCACTGTGGTTGGAGGGTTCCAGTTCATCACTTCTTGCACTTTCTCAGGGTCAACTGATATCCCCTCCTGAGAAATTGTGTGACCCAAGAATTTTATTTCCTTTAGCCAGAATTCACACTTAGACAATTTAGCATAGAGACGATGATCGCGCAGTCGTTGAAGCACGATATGTAAATGCTCAGCATGCTCGTCTTCATTCTTGGAATAGACCAGAATATCATCAATGAAAACGACCACAAACTTGTCCAGCTCTGGCATGAATACTGAGTTCATCAAGTACATGAAATAAGCCGGGGCATTGGTCAGCCCAAAAGACATCACCAAAAACTCATACAGCCCATATCTGGTAGAGAAGGCCGTCTTGGGAATATCGCTGGCACGGATCTTGATCTGATGGTAGCCTGAGCGAAGGTCTATCTTGGAGAATACCTTGGCTCCTACCAACTGATCAAACAGAACATCAATGCGGGGTAACGGGTATTTGTTCTTGATAGTCACCGCATTGAGAGGGCGGTAGTCAACACACATCCTCAAACTCTCATCCTTTTTCTTCACGAATAAGGCGGGACATCCCCATGGTGAAGTACTGGGACGAATAAACCCCTTGTCCAACAACTCTTGCAATTGCTTCTTCAATTCTGCCAATTCCGCGGGAGGCATCCTATAGGGTCTCTTAGAGATAGGAGCAGTCCCGGGTTGCAATTCAATGGCAAACTCAATGTCTCTGTCAGGTGGCATTCCTGGCAATTCATCCGGAAAAACATCGGGGTAGTCACAGACTACTGGGATCTTCCTTACTGGGGATTCTGTCATGATATAGGCACAAGAACGGGTACAACCCTGATCGGGCAAATATAATGTGGTTTCACCACAGGTTAGTGAATGCACTTCAATGGCCCTAGCTGCAATGTCAATCACTGCCTGATGTTTGGTCAACCAATCAGTTCCCAATATGATATCCACACTATCCAGTCCCAAGATAAGAAGGTTGGTTTTAATTATCAAACTACCAAACTTTAGAGGCACATTCTTGCTGATTTGATTAGTGGCAATCCTGCCTCCTGGGGTTGAAATGGTGATACCCCCGTTGGTGTGGTGAAAGGGCAATTGACACTTGGCACTAAATTTGGCACTAATAAAGCTATGTGAAGCACCGGAATCAAAAAGAACAATAGCGGGAAAATTTAAAACTGTAAAGATACCAGTCATGACGGGTGCTCCCTCTGGAATGTCAGCCATGGTAGTGAAGTTCAGCTTGCCCTGCCTCACTTGCACCTTCTGTCTCTTGCCTTGGTTCTGATTGACATTCTGCCCCTGCCTCTGCTGGTTTCTGGGGCAATTCTTGGCATAATGCCCAGTGTTACCACAGGTGAAACACCTGTTGTCATTTGCCTGGCGGTACTGCTGCTGCTGATTGTTCCTCTGAGCTGGAAATTGGGAGCGGTTGGGTGTCTGCTGCTGCTGCTGCGGTGGTCTGATCACCCATCTCCCTTGCTGCTGCTGAGGTCCCTTGTTCTGTGTGTCAGACACAATCCTGAAGCGCTGTGGCTGAGCTGAGGGTCCTGCCACAGGGGTCTTCCTCTTCTTCTCTGCCTGTCGAGCTAAAATGCAGTCCTCCTAGGAGATAGCCATGTTGACCAACTCATTGTAGCTGTTGGCCCTGACGGTGTTGAGACGATCACGGAGCTTGGTGCTGAGCCCCCTTCTGAACCTGTCTCGCTTCTTTTCATCCGTATCGGCATGATATCCAGCATACTGACACAAGTCATTAAAAGCCTGGGCATACTGCAACACTGTCCTGTTGCCCTGAGTGAGTGCCAGAAACTCAGTGAGCTTCCGGTCCATGATGCCAGCGGGAATATGGTGTCCTCTGAAAGCCGCCTTGAACTCCCTCCATTCCACCTCTCTACCTTCTGGCTGCATGGCAAGAAAATGGTCCCACCAAGTCCTCGCGGGTCCGCGAAGCTGCTGGGTGGCGAACCTGACCTTGGCGACCTCTGAGCAAACTCCATGGAGCAGTGGGAATTTGGATTCCACCACTCGCAACCATACATCTGCATCAAGTGGGTCCTCCGCCCTGGTAAACAATGGTGGCTGAGTACTGAGGAACTCCTGGTAGGTAGCAGCGATGGGGTGACGCTGATGGTCTCCACCATAATGCTGAGGTGGTGGCTGACGCTGAGCTAGCTGTCTCAGGATCTCGTTCTGCTGGGCCATGAGTTCCTGCAGAGTGGGAGGCGGTGGTGGTGGAGGAACGTGCTCATTCTGACCACGGCGCGCTCTCCCAGCCATCTGAAAAATCACATGGTTGCTTAATAACACATCTCCAAGCTTAAGGTTCAAACACGGTAGGGGAGTTAAAGCAATTTGATAGATTCCACATAAAACAAAACAAAAACATAAACCTTCCATTCAAATTTAAACTGCCATTAATCATCCCCAAACCTCCAAAAGAGTTTAACACGGTTACATCAATGATCCAAAAGACTCAACTCTACCTAGCCTAGTACCCTAAGGGTGCAAAAGCTAAGCTAGCGACGAGGAGTCCAACTATCACCAACCTCTAGTATTATCCCTGGCATCTAGTGAGCGAACGAGGCAACGCTTGACTCGGGGGAAGGTGGTCTCCCTGAGCCAGCGGTGTCTACACTGGAAGCAGGCTCCTCCCCTCCCTCGATGTCAACGTCCTCATCAGCCTCCTCATCATGGATCTCTTGATGATGCATATCTAGATGCTCATTAGCTTCTGCTAGCTGCTGTTGGGTGTTGAGGAGCTGATCCTCGAGAACCTCGATGGTGTTCTCCCTGGTGCCCACTAGCTCCTCCAACTCATGAATCTCATCAGACAACTGCTCCACTTGCAAATCTTTTTCCACCAGCTCCTGGGACAAGTCCACCACAAGCTCCTCCCTGTTGTCCAAGGTGATCTTGGTTGCCTCTAGCAGTGCCATCAAATGAGACATGGCCTCCCCACGCATCACTTGCAGACGATACAGAGCGTTCATGCATCGCACCGACAAGTGAGCCGTGTGGCCTGGGTAGAGGGCCCAGATGTCCTTGGCATGCTCCACCCGATCCTTCCACATCGGGTCGTCCTCCTTTTCCGCGGGGAACAACCCAATGGGGTGGGTAGCCAGCTCCAAGGGATGGAATCCGCAGAAAGTAGTCAATCCATGCAGAGCGATTGCCTCGATCGTGTCCTCCGCTCGGTATCCGAAAGACTCGGAGTCCAGTGAACGCCAGCCTGGCTGCAGGGGATGAGGCTCCAAAGTCATCCTCACCCTACAGCGAGGCACCCGGTGCTTCTCGAACTGCTGCACCGCGTACTGAGGGGGTGTCAAGTATCCGGCCCCCTGAAGTACCTCCCACAAGATGCGGGGAAAACCCTCTCGTGCAAGTCCGTCAGTGTGGGTCAGTGCATTTCCGTCATCGGAGGATCCGTGGGAAGTCATCTGTGTATGGTTAAGCGTAAGTAAAAGAAAAAGAATTACAAAAAGAACCAGAAAAATAAAACTAAGCTTTTTCTAGTTAAATAAAAAGACTCTGCGGACCTAGTTGGTTGTTATCTTGTTTTTAAGTCCTTTTACTTAGTTATCCATTGGCTTAATTAAGAATGCATGCATGCTCGTCCTGAACGACCTCTCCAGAAGATAAAAGGAATAGGGAATAACTCCCATCCTGTAACAAGTGGCCTGTAGGGCCTAGTCACTTAGCCACCTAGCTACCCTTCTACCATCCTAAGGCTTCACGTCCTAGGTCTATCCTGCTCGTCCTACGATCTATCCGACATTGTTTCTATCAAATTTTACTTTAGAAAAGGGATGGCAATTATGTTTTACTGATTCCTCTGTGGTGGTACAAGCTCCGATACCAGCTGTGGCGGAACTGCCCGAGTTATTCCTACTTAAGTGCCTAAGCCCTGCCTTAAAGGCTAGACCACACTTAAATGGGAATAATCCGTCAATCCCTCGGATCTAGTCCGACACGGCCACTGACAGGATCAAGTACCACAATCTCACTCGATGGTGAGTCACAGAGCAAATACAATAAAGCATAAAACCATACATGTCAGAGTATTAAATTATTACATCATCATCATCGGAGTTTTGCCAAAAGTAGTCATCATTGTTCGAAGTGCAGCGGAATAAAACTAACGATAATTAAACGGAGAGATGGGGAAGCTTGTCCCATCACTCCTCATGCTCCTCCTCAGCCGAGGCGGGGTCCCACTCGACGGTCCAACTCGGTGGTAAGATGGACGGCCAAGTCACTCCAGCAACCATGTCCTCCAGAGAACCTGTAAAAATTATGCCACAAGCAAGGCTAAGTATACTAATACTCAGCTAGACTTACCCGGTGTGAGGAGTCTATACTCCTCTACCTCTAGACATGCAGGTGTTTGGCTGTGGGGTTTGGTTGCCAAAAGCACTAGCTGAGTTTCTAAATCAAGATTTTAACTTTGTCAAAGTTAAGTGTGACTCTCTTAAGGCTAAAAGTGTACTATCTACTCATACATAGTAGCAAGCATTTTTAGCAATCAACAGCTTGTATCATCTCAACACAGTTCCACTTGTTACTCAATGCAGTACAATGGATCAAGCAGTCTCATTAGCTGCGAGAAGCAGACGATTCGAATCGAGTTTTTATCCTTGCAAGGTAAACCTAAACACACGACATGCAGGGGCACTCCGTCCCCACACACATCAACCGTCCCCATCGATCCCCCGTCAGCAGAGAGGGGCTCACCGCCTTGGCGTACAATGCCTCACTGACCCCGACTGGCCGTCGTGCAGTGACCGCACTTGTACCCACCATAACCAGAATGGGAGAACACATCTCAGGTCGCGTGAGGAGGGCAATCTGCTGCCGGGTTCAATCAGGTACTAGGCTTACCGATTTACCATATTTCTCGGCATGTGCTTAGTACGTTCAAACGCTTGACACAGGTATCCGCACGTTAATCCTTATTCCATTTTCCATCTCGTGGGCAATCAATCCCCATGGATTGTTGTCCACCAACTAGTATCATGACAGTGTGAAAGTGGGTACAATCAATTTCCTGATCTCGCGCGAGTGCTAGAAAAATCACTCGTCTTCTACCGAGATCCTAATTAAATAAAGCAACTACTCGACCTGTCACACTAGTATTCATCTTAAAAGGATTCCTGAGATCATGCAACTAGGGTTTCAAACAATTCCTACACCTAAGTGCACAATCAATCCTACAGGTTATGCATAAAACCGGGGCTTGCCTTCCAAAGCAGTGGCAGGCAGGTCCTCTGGTGCAGGCTCGGGTGCTGGATCTGGGGCTACCTCCTGAGCAGCTCCTTGCTCCGGCACGAGGATGTATTCTCCGTCAGCAAGATTACAGTCTATCGAAATGCAATGAACATGTATGTCATGATTATGCAAGATTTAAGAACATTAAGCTACAGAAACTAAGTCAAGAATTAACTTAGGGTTCCTTGGCTATGCGGGTCTTCTAGTGGTATATATAGACTTATTACCTTTTAGGTTTAGGTTTTCTTTTAGGATAACATAGTGGATTTGCATTGCCCTTATAGGTTTCAGTGGGCAATTTCCAAAGGTCTTAGGAGGACATTAATTTCCATTATCCATTTTCCTTTCTTTAATTTCCATTTAGGGTTTCTAGTGTAGGTTTGAACTACGACAGTGTTTAAATAATTTCCAAAAATTTTGTAAAAATTACAGTGGGTTGTCACTTGCTATTCTAGCTTGTTTTAAGAAATTGAGGCTTAAAGTACAAAAGCTAGGCTTTAAACAAAAATAACAATAGTTAGGCAAAATGGGCCACTTTACACTACACCTCTTAGTTAGGGGTAGGTTCTGTCCTAAAGGTTATTTTTGTTGGCCTCTAATAGTGATAATAAGCTCTTGTACCAAAAATGACAGAGAACAACATGATGGTTATTTAATGGTGGATTTCTAAAGTTTGGTACAAAAAGGGTGTTTAGAACTAACTTGTCATTTGAAAAATATCAAACAACAGATTTCAGATTTTTCTTAAGTTCTTATTATCAACACATTAGTTATCCCAAGGGTTGGGGTGTTTTCACCATGAGGTTATTTTTGTAGGGTTTTTCTAAGTTTCCCTTGTTTTCTTAAACTAAAAGGTATTCTATTTATTTTATACTAAACCAGGGTATGATAGATTTTTCTAGTGAACTATATTGATTAAGTACCCTAACAAAAATAGGGATGCCCTCTGGTTCACTATTTAAATCACATTTTCTATTTTTCTTAACTTTAAGCATAATGCAAAAGAAGAAGTAAAAACTAACTCAATGTAGTGGACAGAGGGGTTTAACATTTTTAAGTAGGTCAGTAGGTAGATATAAACTTCTCCAAATTTTTCCAACCCTAGTTAAATAGTACAACCATTTTTCTTGCTATTATTGAGCTTTTGGTCAAAACTATAATTAAATTAGAACCTTCTAGTTTTCTATAGTACCTATGGGGTTTTATATTTTTCTTAAGTAGGTTACATTGTTTAGAGTCTGGCAAAATTGGTTTTACCAAATTTGGATAAACCAAACAGAAGTTATGGATTTTTAAAGTTTCTGTTTGAATTTAAATCAGGTTTTAATAAGGTTTTTCTGAAAAAGCAGTTTGCGCCGAGGTCCCTGGGTTTAAACCGAATCAACCTTCGTAGTTCTACCCTTACGCCACTATTCACTTGGGTCTCTGACATTTCACTTAACCCCCTGACCTTCTCTTCCTCTCACCCGCAGTCCTTCCCCCAACTGAAACAGTAGCCGCGGAAAAGAAAAGGGTGGCGCGGCTTACCGGCGGCGAGGGAGGTCCGGCGAAGGGCAGGGTTTGCCCGGGGAGGTTCTGGCGATCATGTCGAGGTACGGCTCGTCGTCGGGGATGGCCGGAATCGCCCGGTCCACGCGCGCAGGCGGGCGAGCTCGTCGGCGGCGTGTGCTCCGGCCTATCCACGGCGGTACAGTTCAATCCAAGGGCATAGGGAGCTTCATGGAGGCCTAAGGAGTCTAACCGTGCAAGGAATCGAAGAGAGATTCACCGTGTACCTCGGTCCACGGTTGCCGGGGGTCGGGTGAAGTCCGGTGACCTTGTTCCGGCGTCTCCGGTGAAGCAGAGCCCGATTCTTTGCTCGGGGAGCTTCACGGAGGTGTGCACAGTCTTCTCCGAGGGCTGGACGGGGCTGGGAATGACTGGGTCGGCCGGTCTACGGTGGCAGGGGGATCGGGTGGCCGCGGACATGCTGTGCACTGGCCAACGGCGGTGAACTAAGCTCCGGCGAGGGTCGGGCAGGTGCGGAAGGGTACGATCGAGGCCTGGGAGGGTTTTATAGGCGCGGGTGCGGACCAGGGCGCTGGCTTGGCTCGGGCGCGGCGCGGGGCTCACGGGGGCGCGCGCGGGCGTGCTCTGGCGCGGCAGAACGCGTCGAACACGTGGCGGTTTGTCTCTTCCATTGTTCAAACGTCGACAGAGGTCACAAACGTGCGAATCTTTGCAAAAGTTCGGCGCAGACCTCTTCCTGGCACCTAGGGTTGTCACTCAACTGTGAGACGTCGGGGCAGGTATGGCCTAGGGAGGGAGATCTTCGAGTGCCAAATCGGGTGTGTCACACTGCGCGCTTCGCGACAAAAGCCATGCCATGGCATGTCAAACGTCCGAGTCTCGGGCTCAACTTTTTCCAGGGGGTTCCTTAGATAATTTGGCTCCTTTTTTCTATTTAGACCCTGGGGTTTTGGTGCCATTAGCTAGGTGAACACAACTGATCTTCGATTTAGGGTTAATTTTACACTTAGAGAAAAATAGAGAGCTCTAGCTCTCTCTCCACTTAGTGATTTGATTTAGGGTTTCTCCAGGGGCCTTTTTGCAATATTTCCTTCCTCTAATTGCTGGTTATAAGGTTACTTGGGGTTGGTTTAAGGATTACTCATATTTTGCATATTTGCTCATTTTCTTCTCCCTCTTATCCATGGCTTTGGAAAGGAGGGTTCAAGAGGGGTTTAGGGTTTGCCCCCTTTCTTGTCAAATGTAGCAAATGCACAAAAGCTTAAATGGTGCCCTTAGGTCCTTAGAATTCTTGGTTAGCACATAATCTCCAAGGTTCTTTGTTCCCCTCAAGTTATTTCCACATGTGATCACAATCCTTAGCATTCAGGGTATGTTCTAGTCATGGTGACACCTGAGGTGTTACAAATCATGGCCTCAATGACGATTTCATTGGGCACTGTTGGTGCCTGTGCCCACAGACGCAGGAACCTTCGGACATACGCCTGAAGGTATTCTTCGTGGTCCTGGGTGCACTGGAATAAGGCTTGAGCAGTGACCGGCTTCGTCTGAAACCCTTGGAAGCTGGTTATCAACATGTCCTTCAGCTTCTGCCATGAAGTGATTGTTCCTGGCCGAAGAGAAGAGTACTAGGTTTGTGCAACACTCTTGATGGCCATGACGAAGGACTTTACCATGACTGCAGTATTGCCACCATACGAAGATATGGTTGCTTCATAGCTCATCAAGAATTGCTTCGGGTCTGAATGACCGTCGTACATGGGGAGCTGGGGGGGCTTGTAAGACTGGGGCCATGGTGTAGCCTGCAGTTCTGTTGACAGAGGAGAAGCATCATCAAAAGCAAAATTTCCATGATGGAAATCTTCATACCAGTCGTCCTCGTTGTAGAAGCCCTCCTGATGAAGCTCTCTGCGCGGAGGCCTTCGGTTCTGGTCATCTTGGGCAAGATGACGAACTTCTTCCGAAGCTTCATCTATCTGCCTCTGTAGGTCAGCTAGACGAGCCATCTTTTCCTTCTTTCGTTGGACCTGTTGGTGGAGCATCTCCAAGTTTTGGATTTCTTGATCCAAATCATCCTCCGGAGGCGTCGGACTGGTGGCTTTCCTCTTCTGGCTTCAGGCCTCCCTAAGAGAGAGGACATCCTGATTGGGATCCAGCGGCTGTAGAGTGGCAGCCCCTGTGGCTGAAGGTTTCTTCGGCGGCATGACGAAGGTGATGCTTGCCAAAGGTGTTCAAAACTCAAAAAATGGACGTGAGTTCACCGGAGGTGGGCGCCAATGTTGGGGACTTGTTCTCAAATGCTTCGAGTTAAGAACAAGGCAACATAAAAAGTGTTAAATGTTAAAGTCCTTCGTCCTTAAAGACATTATGTCCCTTCGGATATAATGAATTCTGGACGAAGGTCACAAAGGAAAAGACCTTCGTAAGTTCGATAGATGATGAAGAAGAACACACACATATATGAAATATGAATAATAGTACAAATATTATCATCAACTTATTTTTATTATCAAATTCGTAATAACAAATTGTAAATGTACCTTTGGATTGATGAAAAGTAAAGGTACAAGCGTGATGCAAAAAGCGAATGCCAAGTTAGCATGAACAGTACGAGAGTACTGTTCATCTATTTATAGGCGCGGGACGCAGCCCGTGTAGAATTACATTAATGCCCTTTACATTTATCAATAACTCTATAATAATTCTTCGAGGTCTAATTTGGCTTTTCATCTTTAAGTCGGTTCCTCTTTTCTGTCGTCATACCGAAGCTTTTCTGCACATAGCTTCGTGATCATCTTATCCTTCGTCGTGATCACCTTTCGTCCCGCTCAAGCTTCGTCTTGACCAGACACTTGTATACCCGTAACCTGATTTCGAAAATACCTGTTCACATATTTCACTTAGAAAACATTGTCAAATCATGTTTTTGAGGACCTTCGGAAGCCGAAGGCCCCCAACATCCACCTTTTTGATGTAGGTGTTGGAGATTTTGCTTGATGACTTTTGCTTGAGCTTTTGCCTTTGTTTATCCTCGGTCATCGCCTTGCATTGAAAAGACTTATGGCCTTCCATGTGGTATAGCCTACAAATCACAGTTTCTCCCTCCATAGGCTTGTTCACTCCCGCAGTGGTGTTATCCTGTGGAGGTCGGATTTGTTTGGCTTTGCCTTTCTTGTCATACAAAGCCTTGCCAAGACGAGCCACTTCTTGCCTTAATTGCTCATTTTCCTTTGCAACCTCATTCGAACATGTTTCTACAACAATATTCTCAACAAGAACTTGGTTGCAGGAGTTAGAATCATCAATTAAATCAAAGCAAGAAGTAGAAGCATCCTTCTTAATAATTTCAGGAATTTCAACTAAAGATGCTCCTAGGGTGCTACTAATGTTTTCTAGCTTAGTAGTCAGCTCATTATTGTGTATGCTAAGAATTTCTATTTTCTCTAGCAAATTTTCAATAGCTTCTTGGGAGCTAACTAACTTAGCCTTAAGTTTTTCATTCTTTTTACTAAGACCATCATCAGTAGCTGTGGATGGAGCACTAGATTCTAATAGCTCAATTTTAGTTGACAGCTCATAATTTAAGTTTGCAAAAGTTTTAAATTTTTCTAGCAAACCTTTATAATCATTTTGAGAGCTAATCAACTTATTTTTCAAAGTTTTAAGTTGAGCTTTTTGCTTAGTGCAAACATCCTGGAAAAATTTAACGGCTTCCGCAAGTTCATCTACGGAGGGCTTTCCCTCACCATCATCATCACTACTACTATCATCACTAGAGGATGGAATGCTCATTTTACCTCTTGCCATAAGACATTTGTGTGATGACCGTGATGAGCGCGATGAGGACCGGTGGCTGCGCATCCTTGGAAGTTCATCTTCACTTGAAGAATCATCCCAAGTTCTAACACTTGTTAGCGCCTTGCCTTTGCTCCTCCCCTTTTTGGGTTCAGCCATATTTGGACAGTTGTCCCTGAAGTGGCCCTTCTCCCCACATGCGAAGCATCCTCTCTTCCTTTGCTTTTTCCTGTCAATGTTAAAGAGAAGATCTTCGACCTGCAGGGGCACACCCATTAGATTAATCTTGCGGATCATCCCCATTACCTTTCCGACGCGTCGGATTGTTTCTTCGTCCTCGGAGGATGATGTGCATGGTTGATTATCTTCATCATCATCACTTTCTTCTTCTTCCTCTTCTTCACTTGAGGAACTTGGAGTGGGAGCCTTCTTTTTTCCCTTCCTTTCATCACATGCAAAAGCATATGGCCTTAAGGAAGTTGGCTCCTCTCCCCGACACATTTTTCGTGACATCTCAAAAGCTGCGATTTTCCCAATCACAATGGTCGGGGTCATGTTACTCAAGTCCTCCATGTTGTGAAGGATGGTGATGATGCTCCCATATCTTTGTTGTGGTAGTAAGGAGATAATCTTCCTCACAATGTCCGCATCACCTAGCTTATTAATGCCAATAGAGTTGAGCTCATTGATAATTAGATTCAAACAAGAATACATATCTCTAACAAGCTCATCATCTTTCATAGCAAAAGAATTATACTCATTTAAGACTAGGCAATGTTTTTGCTCACGGACATTGGATGTGCCGTCATGGAGCTCATGCAATTTTAGCCAAATCTCATTAGCAGTTTTCAAGGTAAATACTTGATTAAAAATATCCATGCTAAGAGATTCATACAAGCAATTTTTGGCTCTAGCATTTAAATGGATTTCTTTTTCCTCACTCATGGTGGGTTTCTCGGGATTCTTGGGGGGTTTCATCCTGTCACGAGTGACTCTCCAAACACCTAGATCAATGGCCTCTAGGTAACAAGCCATTCTAGCACTATAATATGGGAAGTTAGTGCCGTTGAAGTGTGGTGGCCTATGGGTATCCATCCCTTCCTCTAAAAAGCGTCGGCTCTTTTAGTGGTGAAGCTAAAGCGTTTCAAATGAGCCAAACCAGGCTCTGATACCACTTGTAGGAAACGGGTGACACCTAAGAGGGGGGAGGGGGTGAATTAGGACTTCTAAAACTTTCGCTAAACTAGGCCACAAATAAATCCCTAGAGCAAAACCTATGCAAATAATCAAACTAGAATGTGCAAACTAGGTTTTGTCTAAGTGTTGCTATCTCTACCGCAATGGCTAAGTTTCAATCTACACTATATAAGTATGTAAGGCAAGATTGAAACTTAAATGCTTAATATAAATGCGGAAACTTAAAGAGCAAAGTAGAGATGCAAACTCTCGTGGATGACGCCGGTATTTTTACCGAGGTATCCGGAACCACGCAAGGTTCCGACTAATCCTCGTTGGTGCCCCTACACAAAGGGAAGCCCACGCGAGGGCCAAGCACCCCGGTCGAGTAACTCCGTAGAGAGCTGCGGGCCTTCTCCACACGCAAGTGGTGCTCCGCTTCCGGCTCCTCTCGGACGCTCCCCGCCGTCTCCACTTATCGAGCTTCCGGCCGAAACGCCGCGGGCCTCGTTCCCTCCGGTACACGGTGGCGGCCGTGACACAAACTCGGTTGTCACGGTCTCACAAGACTCTCGCCCCACTCGGCACAATTACAATGGCTCGCGCAAGAGCCGAGGGGTTGTGTGGTTTGTCTAAACTCACTCAACTAACTAGGGTTCACCTAGAGCAAGCACTAAAGCGGTCTAAATAACCTAAGCACTTCGCAAAGCACCTACGCTAATCACCGAGTGATTCTATTAAGCACTTGGGTGTTTGAGCTCTTAGAAATGTGCACTATATGCCTTGGTATGTTGCTTGGGCTCCCACACCTTCAAATGGCCGGTTGGGTGAAGTATATATAGGCCCCAACTCCAAACTAGCCGTTGGAGAAAAGCTGCTGTTCTCTGTGGCACACCGGACAGCGCACTGTAGCATGTCCAGTGCGCCTAGCCGTTGCCCTGTCAGAGCAGGTGACCGTTGGCGCCATAGTCTTTCCACACCGGACAGTCCGGTGTTCACACCGGACAGTCTGGTGGTCTTTTCTCCGGGTGCCACCTGGAACTAGCCGTTGGGCTGAGGTTCCCTGGTGCACCGGACAGTCCGGTGCTTCACGCACAGACAGTCCGCAGGCAGCACACTTGGACTTTTCTTGGATCTCTTTAATGTCTTCTTTTAAGGTGTTGCTTTCCTCAATTCCTTAGTCCAAGTAAATCTTGCATCCTGTGAACTACAAACACAAACACTAGAAAACTTATTAGTTCACGGATTGTGTTGATCATCAAACACCAAAACCTAATTAGCCAAATGGCCCGGGGTCCATTTTCCTTACAGTACTCAACCACAAGACTTCACAGAATCTATGTATATTTTAAATCTGACTGAACTTTAACAAATATTGGATATAATTTGCATATATTTCAAATCTGACCAAACTTTAACAAATATTGGATATGATTTGCTTATATTTCAAATATGACCAAACATTAAAAAATTTAACAAACACTTGATAGACTATGGAATCTGGTTATATTTATTTGTGCAATGGTACATGAAACGTCTTCCACGTAGCATAAATATGAGAAGTATAAGTAGCAACAATTAGCTAACCATTTGTATTTTGCATAATATTTTTGCGTCAGTGGCGGTATGGCACTATTGTTCTGTGTGGTGTGGAGGTGTGGTCTTTTACTCTTTTAACTCCAAGACTATGACACATTGACATTGGCTGGTGGCTCCATGCATGCATACATTTTGTTATGCTTATCATTATGTTCCCTCTTATCATTTTGTTATGTTGAAGTGAAGTTATCACTTGTTTGTTTTGTTATGTGCAGCTATCACTTGTCAGTTGTCACTTTGTCAGTTTGTTTACTAGTGTCCAGTCATCTAGATCCAGTGACCAGTGTGTTGTTTTGGTCACAAGGAACTAGAACACAGGGACATAATTTTCTATTATATGGAACATATTGTGCTTCAAATTTGAGCTAATGACTATAATTATTGTTGTTGGGTAGTTGAGTGTGCAGGCTCGCGAGTCGAGCCGAGCCGAGCCTCATTACTGAGCTCGCAAAGTGATCGAGCCGAGCCTGGTTTGGCTCGCTATTCCACCAAGACGAGCAGAGCATGGCTCGACTCGTTTCCAGCCCTATTCACCATAGAGTTGGGAAGAGCTTCCTACTAGCAAATCACGACATGCGCCACAATGTAGTGGATCTTCTATCTTAGAGCTTCAGGGTATTGCTCTGATGGTGTAGCTAATTCAACACCATCAAGAGCGCCTTCTAGTGTATAACCCTTGAACTTTATATGTTTTCTTGTGAGTGCGCTCAAACGACCAATGGTCTTGGTCTTGAACTCAGCGACATTTTCACCATAAACCTTACTATGAAGCTCGTCGAGGTCTTCGTAGGTGGTCGATTTCCTAGCTTCCTCCATCAAGCTCTTAGAGAATTCATCAGGCATTGTCAAGACATTTGTCATATCGGGGATCCCATAGGGTTACCAAAAATGTGCTATCACAGAAAAACGACTGATAGTCAATCGATGACCAACATTTGAGGATCTAGAAGATCGCGTTGCTACTATAATGGTCTCTCCAGCATATAGTTCTAACTCTAGCACACGTATGCAATTATGGTCGTGCCACCTGACTTATCCAACTAGCCAGCAATGATGTAGTGATTGATCATCGAATCACCCTACAAACAAAACAAAAACAAAATATCAAATGCATGGTTCGACGATAAAGGGCATCTGTAGTCAGTATGAAGTCGACATCGGCTAAATGAAGTCGAGTGTCATAAGTAGATACTTCTATATCGATGGGCATAAAAGCCTCTTTTATGCATGCTCATAGCGATAATTCCACGCTTATCTTACATTCACTGCATAACCGAAATAACGAAGATCCAAAGAATGCCAAACATATATAATTGAACATCTAAAACCAGGTGATACCTGAAAGAATCACGATGCCCGAGGGGGGGTGAATCATGCTTTTCTATTTTTTTTTGCAAAATATTAAACCCTAAACTTAAGCCCAACTTCACCCAACTACTTAGCTAGATCACAAAGCAAGGGAATGCTAAACAAAACCTAAGTCATCATGGCAAATACTAGGAATGTAAACACTCAAAGTAAATTGCTCAAAGTAACCACAGAATGTAAAGAAAGGACAAGAGGACTCCTCCAAACTTTCCTGAGGTATCGGAGAGTCGGCACTCTCCACTAGTCCTCGTTGGAGCACCCGCGCAAGGGTATAGATCCCCCTTAGTCCTCACAAGGACCAAGTGCTCACTATGAGATGATCCATTGCCTCTCCGGCGCGCCTCACGACCGCGTACAATCATCGAGCCGGATCACCAACAAAGCTTCCGAGGTGATCAACAAGCTCCAATTGCCACCAAGACGTCTAGGCGATGCCGATTCCCAAGAGTAACAAACTATAAACTTTCACTTGACCATGACAAGCCTAATGTGAGTGGTGGGTGGTCTTGGTGGCTCTCTCTTGCACTAACGAGGCACTAATCACGGGATTTTGATTCAATAATCATCTCACTATGCAAAAGGGTATTGCAAACTCAATGCAACGAGTGTTATATGGTTGTGGCAGTAAGACAATGAATGTGGCTAGTGGAGCAGGTATAAATAACCAACAACCCAAAACTAGTCGTTACTGTGCACGCTGTCGCCAATGGCTAGTTGTCAGAACTAGTCGTTGCACAGACCAGATACAACGTGCCACCAGTGCCAGCCCAGATCGGTCTGGTGCACCAGGCTGGCAGACGCCGTCTGTTGTGCTCTCTGGTAGAGCGATCCAATGCTCACTGCCAGACTGGGAACAAGAGTGGTCTCTCTGGTAGAGTGATCCAATGCTCACTGCCAGACTGGGAACAAGAGTGGCCGTATAATATGAGACAAACCTTTATAGATATGACCGACTTAGAGATAATAAGGTACAATAATATATATATTGAGATCTAAAAACATGCGGGTAACTAGCAACATCTATCATCAAGCTAAGCATGATAATAAAAATTACGAAATAAATAAAGTGTTGTTTGGTTCATATAATTATAACGTGCTGGGTAACCAATAACGTTAAATAGTGTTTGTTGAAGTCTAACTGTAATCGGATTCCACACTAAAAATTGATACTGATTTATTTAAAATTATTGCCGCTGTCACTCGAACGTCAACCATTCGATGATAATGCGGTGGCAGTGGATGGCGCGAGCGAGGAGGCGCATAGATGCGTTATAGCACGCCACGCCCGTGACTAGGAGCACCGTCGCCCTCACCGTCTCCGGCAGCCGCGCGCTGGTATGGTAGATGCATCCATCCCGCGGGTTAGTCCGTCGCATCCCATGCACGCGGCCGTCCCTCACCGACTGGATGGACCGGTGCCGTGAGACGCACCCGACCGCATCCTCGCGTGTCGGCAGTGCTGGATCGGATGGTTTCCACGCCGCTTTCCGCGACCAAACGCCGCAGCGGCTCGCGAGGTGGCGCGTGTTCGTCACCCAGACTTTCGACCCAGGGCGTGTTCGCGAGGTGGGAGCCCAAAGAACTTTCTCTACCGATCGACCCGCCACGGTACACGACGAGAGGAAAGGAGGCACGACGACTCGTGCTAGCTAGTACATTCTGCTGCGAGGTGACATGGCACTAGTGCCGGCCCTGGCGGGATCGAGCAGTGCCCCCGACCAGAGCCTCTAAATTAATAGGGCTTCACTTTAGTTACTAAATAACAGTATATATATACAGTCATATAGCGTATGTTATATATATCTGTTGGCTCTACAGAACTTTTAAAGACCTAATTATAAGTAAACAACACGGCAACAACAAGCAAGGAGAATTAGACGTAATCCATTAATCTTGATTTCTATATTCTAGTAGTATTACTTCGTAGTCTCAGGTCCATCTGCCTAGGCTCTCAGTCGCAAACAGATAGGCGGTCGTGCCCTCTCCTCTCGGTAGCCAACACACAACATTGAGTAGGATAGCGCTTTTGTCTTTCCCTACATAACGAACACGAAACTAACATGACATGATCGATTGATCTCACAACGTATTAGGGTATTTGATCATTGTTCGAGGTAACCTTCTTTTGAGTCATCTGGACACATATATACCACATTTTTCTACGAGATGTTATGTTATATTTTAGTTACTTTGTATTTAATATGAACAACGTTTTCAAATATACATAAATATTTATTAACAATATATATATGCACTATAATTATATGTAATAATTAATATTATCAAGGGCCTCCATTATAAGTCTTGTCCTGGGCCTCTAAAATGTCAGGACCGGCATTGCATGGCACGGGCCACTCCTCACACGACAGGCGGCTGGCTACAGGGAATGTGCAAACCCTGAATGAACTGAGACTGATTATCACAAGCCACCTCATATCATCGTAACACTACTACTGCTACTGATCATCAGTATCATCTTTCCGCGCGTGGGTGCTGTTGCTGGCGATGCAACGCGACACCAGAAATAAGGCCTCACACACAGCAGCACAAGCTCGTCCGGAAAAAAATGGCTTGCCGACGATTGCGTTGCAGTGCAGCTGGGAGGTAACGTTCAGGTTACAGGCAGACCCCACCCACAGTAGGCTCCTAGCTAGACCTACACCTACCTAATCAACTGAAAAAAAGAAACACAAGCCACTGGTAGCCATGGCGTCTCGTCGTCGTGGTCGAATCGACTGAAACCTTCAGGCAGTTGCAAAGCGGCGCAGCGAAACGACAGAGACGCGGCGTCTTCACGCTGCTGACTTGGACTTGCCTCGTCGCGCTCGCGGCGCCCAACAACGACAGGACAGGACAAAAGATAAAAAAAGCCCCAGCCGGAGAGCAACGTCCCAACACGCCCGGTCCGGCCCGGCCCATCCCCAAGGCCCGCGCCGCGCCGCGCCGCGACACGGGAGCCGGGAGCAAGAAAGAAGTTGACCGGGAGCCCGGGACTGCCCCCGCCCGCCGCGTGTGCTGCGTGCGGCGACACCGCCACGCGGGGCCCAGGCCGGCCCGCCACTGTCACGAGCGCCCGGCCGGCGCGTCACCCACCACCTGCCGCGCCGGCCCCAGCTTTCCCCGCACAATGGCACTTGGCAGTGGCAGGGGAGGAAATATACCCGCCCTGACACGTCGGCCCTGGTACCCACCCACCCTTTGTCGCATCGGTTCAAAAATCAAAATATTTCGAAAAGCCTCCGCCGCCGCCTGCACCCCCCCCTCCCCTCGGCTTCTCGCTCGGATCCGGACCAACGGAACAATTCCAGTTCCATGCGAATTCGAGGCTGGTCCATTACGAACGAGCTCCGCGATTTCCCTGAGGCACTCGTTCCCAACGAAGCGCGGTGGGGGGAGGCCTTCACCCGTCCAACAAAGCGCGAGTTCGTCGGCGCTTCAAAGCCACGGGATTCTTTGCCGTCGAGTTCACTCCATCCCACCCCCCGCACCAAGAAAGCTCCACCTCCCCCACCGCGCACAAGAAAAACCTAGCACCTATAACCCCTAATCCCCACCAGTAATCCCACCATGGCCTCGTCTCTGCCGCCGCGCAGCTCCTACCAGGTGACCCACCCTCGCCTTCTCCCCCCCCCCCCTACCGCAGCAGCGGACTTGTTCTTGTTCTTGGGTTAGCACTAGCCCGCGTCCCGAGCTGCCTGGGATTTGACGAAACGTGTCCGCCGTTACGGCGTTGTTAACTGCAGAAGAAGGAGAACGCGGTGCCGGCGCGCCGGGAGATGGGTTACAACAAGGCGACGCCGCGCCGGAACGTGCTATCGGCTCTCAACAACGCCGAGGCCAACGGCGGGACGCCGTCCGTGCCGGCGGATGGCGGCGGCGGCGGCGGCGCGGCGGAGGCGGCGCCCGTGATCGAGTTCAGTGGCAGGGAGGATGTGGAGCGCTTGCTCGCCGAGAAAATGAAGGGCAAAAGCAAGAACGATTTCAAGGTGGGGTTTCGGAGCTTTATTTACTGAAGATGAAGATGTGTTATTGATGCGGATTTGTCGGGAGCGTTCCCTTGAATTGGTCCTGTTTCTGCAGGGGAGAGTCGATCAGATGAGCGACTACATCAAGAAGCTCAGGGCGTGCATCCGGTGGTACATGGAGCTGGAGGATGGCTATTTGGCCGAGCAGGAGAAGCTCCTAGGTGCTATGGATTCTGAGAACACCCGTCATACCGAGTTGGGTAATAATCGTCTCTCGCTCTCTCCACATTCATATTCGTCTCCCTGATCTCTACTATTCAGCTCTGAAGATTCTGAATTATTGCTCATCAGTAGATACATTGAGTGCACCTCCGAGCCACAGTATTTAGTTGATATTCTCCTTGCAGAGGCCCAGCTCAGCACTGCTATTGAAGAGCTCAAAGCCACTAACTTGGACTTGACAAGGCGTTGTGAGTCTCTAGAGGAGAGCTTCAACAAGGAGAAGTCTGAAAAACTGGTGAGGGGTGATCTTGTTTGGCTGTTGTGCGATAACTTCTACATTTCCGTCTGAAGTTTTACATGCTCAATTTTACATATGGCAGATCGCTGTGGAGTCCTACGAGAAAGAAAAGCAGGAAAGGGAATCAGCTGAGAGTTCACGAGATGTACTAACTGTGGACCTAGAAAGGGTCACTCATGATGCTAAGCGGTTTAGCGAGCAGGTAATGGTTGGGAGAATGGGAGAATGTTTCTTTTTTTTTTGAGAAATGGTGAACACAGTATTATTGAATATTTTTTACATGGATTTGTATCTTGGACATCTCTTTGTTAACATAATATGTGCTGTGAATTTTTAAACCAGCTAAAAATGGTCCAAGACACTAATAAAAGGCTTCAAGAATACAACACCAGCCTGCAACAATACAACAGTAACCTTCAGGCTGATGCCTCGAAGAGTGGTGAGACCATCTCAAAACTTCAGAAAGAGAAGAGTGCCATGATGGAAACTATGGCTACTCTGAGAGAGTGTAACAGCTCAATGGGCAATCAGCTTGAATCTTCTAGAGTGAGTATTTCCATGAAATATATTTGATCGACTATTTATTTAATTTTACATGCTGTCATAGGAAAACCAATGTACTATTTAGTGAATTTGGATAGTGATTTTGTGCTGTAACCTTTTTGCACATGTGTACTGCACAACGCGTCACATATGTTATTTTTTTAGCAAAAATATGATATTTTTAATGCTCTTTTAGGTTTCTCAACAAGAAGCTATTAGAGTGAAGGAAGAGCTCAGGAAAGAAGTGGAGTGCCTTAGAGTTGAGTTGAAGCAAGTTAGAGATGATCGTGATCATTCAGCTATTCAACTGAACAGTTTGAACATTGAACTTGGTAATTACAAGGAACAGATTGGTAAAACTTCAAAAGAATGTGAAAGATTCCGCACCAAAGTATCTGAACTTGAGGTTTGTAGCTTCAGGTTTATACTCGTCTCTGTTCTGCGTAACTATCGGGCTTAATTGCTCTCTATTGATAGGAAACGTGCAGTACACAACAAGAACAGATTCGGACATTTCAAAAGCAGCTTGCAGTTGCGACTGAGAAGTTGAAGGTTAGAAGTTGAAGCATATGCTACTAGTGTTCTTTATGTCTTTACAAATATATGCACTGTTCCATTATTTGGCATCTCAAAACTGATACACTTATTCAATTATGCAGCTTGCTGATGTAACTGCGATAGAGGCGATGACTGGATATGAAGAACAGAAGGAGAAAATAAAATACCTTGAGGAGCGTTTAGCACAGGCAGAGTCTCAAATTGTTGAAGGCGACGAGTTACGGAAAAAACTGCACAACACTATATTGGTATATATATATGCTAATATATTAATTTGTTATTTATTTGTATGATTTTCTTTTCTGAAAGAGTTATTTAATTATTGGTTGAAGTATTGTATGACTTGCTCTCTAGTTAACAATTGGCCTCATTTGCAGGAACTGAAAGGAAACATTAGGGTTTTTTGTAGAGTTCGACCACTTCTTCGATTTGATGGTGATTCCAATGGTCCGGAAGGTGCCTCTATCTCTTTTCCAACATCTGTAGAGTCTACTGGACGTGGCATTGATTTGATAAACCAAGGTGAATGATATGTTCAACTTGTTATTTGTTGGGTTGCCCAGTATGTTTTGGATAATGACACTAATAAGGTGTTGTCTTTTTTCTTCCTTGTGTAGGGCAAAAGCTCTCCTTCTCATATGACAAGGTTTTTGACCATGGTGCGTCACAGGAAGATGTGTTTGTGGAAATATCGCAACTAGTCCAAAGTGCCCTTGATGGGTACAAGGTACTAACTTATGCATGACATTATGTGCTAATGTATAGTATATTAAGTACGAATTGCCATCTTACCTGTTAAAATATTGTCCTTTATTCCCAACATGATGAGTAAGGCACTGGGAACTATGTGTAAATTATTAGCCAGTTGAGTTTCAAGCAACAAGGGTACCTTAGTTATGTTTTTGTGCCCTCCAAGACATTCCACATGCTTTTTTAGTTGATTACTGTTGTAGTGTCGTGTTATGATTTTTTCCATGGATCTTGACATATGGTGACAAACAAACCATGGTAAGATTATTTTGAACATCTTTACAAGTGATGATCGTATAAAAACTGATTACATAGTTCACACATAATCATGTTTCTGTCAGCCTCATGTAATGTCAATCTGTAATTTTCCCCAAACAACTTGTAATAGTAATATCATGTTTATGCGTGTCTGCGATACAGGTATGCATATTTGCATATGGTCAAACTGGATCTGGTAAAACTTATACAATGATGGGTAAACCAGGAAATGATCAAAAAGGGATAATACCTCGTTCTTTGGAGCAAATTTTCAAGACCAGTCGGTTTCTAGAATCTCAAGGATGGAATTATTCCATGCAAGTTAGTATCTCAAAGCTATTTAGCTTTTGAACTGTTGTTTTATTTTATGTTATTGCTAATTCGGTAAAGGCATATTTGATTCGTTGTGCAGGCATCAATGTTGGAAATATACAACGAGACCATTCGTGATTTGTTAGCACCTGGTCGGTCTAACAGTTTTGAGTCTAGTAAACAATGCACTATAAAGCATGACCCTCATGGGAATATTGTGTCGGACCTTACAATTATTGATGTCTTTGGTATTGCTGATGTGACTAGTCTACTAGAGAAAGCATCCCAGAGTAGGTGAGTTATTCTGATTTCAGTATATATGACGTCTATTAGCAGTACTTTTTTGCTAAATAGGATAGATTATCACTGGTTCATTATTTACTATTATGTCAAGGGTTAGTATCTTACTATAAAATTGATAAATGTTAGATCTGACATTGTATCTAAAATGGCTTTCTAATTCAACATATATCTCTGTGACTACATATCTCTATTGGGTCTGATAATGTTATCTGCATTTCAATAGGTCTGTGGGTAAGACTCAGATGAATGAACAGTCTTCCAGAAGTCATTTTGTATTCACATTAAAGATATCTGGATCTAACGAGGTAGAATGGAACATTTTCATAATTATCATACCAAGATCTACCAAAATATAGTGGTCCTTATGCTATCTTTCAGACTGACGATGATCCCTTTTTAGACAAATATTTTGCATTCTAATAACGTATCCTGAGAGAGTATCGCTTTCATTTTTTCGTTTTTGCAGAACACAGGCCAAAATGTCCAAGGAGTCCTTAACTTGATTGATTTAGCTGGGAGTGAGCGTCTTGCTAAAAGTGGCTCCACAGGTGATCGCTTGAAGGAAACTCAGGTGGGTGTTTGCTTACCATAGATTTCCAATATTCAAAGCATTCTATAATGTTATATTCAAATTACTTTTAATGCTCCAGTCAATCAATAAAAGCTTGTCGGCTTTGAGCGATGTAATCTTTGCGATCGCAAAAGGAGATGACCACGTTCCGTTCAGAAATTCAAAACTTACATACCTATTGCAGGTTAGTGATCCGCGCATGTCTATGCAGAGTTGAATGTTGTGGTCCATTTTAGACAATCTCTTAGCTATATCTTCACTTTGCAGCCTTGCCTTGGAGGTGACTCGAAAGCTCTCATGTTTGTCAACATTTCACCTGAGGCATCCTCCGTTGGTGAGACGATATGCTCGTTGAGGTTTGCTTCAAGGGTGAATGCTTGTGAGATTGGAATACCAAGACGTCACACATAAGCCCATCCCTTCGTTCTAGGCTGAATTATGGGTGAAGGTAGCTGTAGGGATCATGGTAATGTGATATATAATGTGTTGGTTTGTGCCGCATTTGGCCACAAAGGTGATGCCCAACAGAATTCTTGTAACTTGTACAGTGTAGGTGATGGTGGTTTGCTGAGAGCAGCATATGTACGAGTGCTGACACCTTGTCATGCTTTCCTTACCTTTTTGGTGTAGCAGACTTGGGTCATGTTAATTGTGATCGTGGGTTCGAATGTGAAACTACGTTTTCTCTCTCTGCCAACTAGAATTCATCTGCTGGTTTATGGCAACAATGCACCAAATTAGTTTTGTACTTTGCAGGTTGTAACTTACAATGTTAGTATGTGTAGCCATGGAAGCTTGCATTGAGTTGTGCAGCCTCTGAAATGTTTGTATTTCTTCATCTCTACTTCTAGGGCTAAAAAAAAAGCCCGACGAGCTGGCTTAGGCTCGCAGCAGCTCGGCTCGGCCCGGCTCAACGTTCTGAATAAGCCCGAGCCGAGCCTGTTTTTTGGCTCGTGAAAAGAGCGAACTAGTTCGGCTCGGTGCAGCTCGCGAGATGGCTTGTGGCTCGACTGAACAACAATTTATTACATAAAATCTTAATTAGCATATAATATTAGTTTCGAGTAGACAATAGTTTATGTTATTTGAGATTACTATTAAAAAATAATTTATTTTCTATATTATATTAGTGATATATCTATTTTACTAATTCAAAGTATGTTATTAAAAATATTTTTAAGATTTTATATTATAATTTAGAGAGCAGATTTACTTTTATGGCTAGGCTCGGTAGCTCGGTGAGTTGGCTCGCGAGCCCGGAGCGAGCCGAGCCGAGCCACTTTTTTGAACTCGCGAGATGGGCGAGCCGAGCCGAGCTCGACTCGTTGCATGAACGAGCCGCAGCGAGCTCGGCTCAGCTCGTTTCCACCCCTATCTACTCCTTAGCACTTATTTGGGCCATGACTGATGTTCTTTTTGTGATTGTGATTCCTTGACAGCACAACAAGATCGAAAGCATTGCCTGTGAAGCAACTATACCATTATCATGGATGGGTGGATGAATGAATCCCTTTGAGGAACAACAAATAGAGCCAGTTTCTACTTTCTAGCTTCTGAAACAAGGGTGATGCTCATGAACATTGAACAATTCACAGCTTACTGCTTTGCTTGCTACACTAAGGGGTGTTTGAATGCACTAGAACTAATAGTTAGATGACTAAAAAATCGCTAGTGAAAGTAGTTAGCTAACTATTAGCTAATTTGCAAAAATAGCTAATAACTGAAGTATTGAGAGCACCTAAAGGGGGTGAATAGGTGATCCTGTAAAATCAAACACTAAATAGCCACAAGACTTAGTTTATAAGAGAGTTAGTACGACTAAGTAGCTTTGAAGCGAATTCTAGTGAACACAACAATCACAGAGAAAGCGACACAAGAGACACACGATTTTTATCCCGTGGTTCGGCCAAGTAACACTTGCCTACTTCCACGTTGTGGCGTCCCAATAGACGAGGGTTGCACTCAACCCCTTTCAAGTGATCCGATGATCAACTTAAATACCACAGTCTTTTCCTTTAGTCTTTTCCTGTGTGCAAGGAATCTCCACAGTTTAGAGTCTCTCGCCCTTACAATAGAGATCACAAAGAAAGCACACAGTAAGGTTGGGGTGAGCAACACACGCAAGACTCAAATCCGCAACACAACCACGCACACAAGTCACGACTTGAGCTCGAAACACAACACACGGAGTTCGCAACTCAAATGGAGCTCAAATCACTAACACAAAGAATCAAATGCGTGGAGTCGGAGTCTGGGAGTCTTAGAATGTTTCTTGAAAGCTTAGTGTCCTCCTCCATGCGCCTAGGGGTCCCTTTTATAGCCCCAAGGCAGCTAGGAGCCGTTGGAGACAATCTTTGAAGGCAATTCCTGCCTTCTGTCGAGTGGTACACCGGACAGTCCGGTGCACCACCGGACAGCCACTGTTCATGTCTGGTGCACGATCTCCTTCCAAATCAGGCGCATCCGACCGTTGCTCCTCCGGGCCCTTTGGCGCACCGGACATTGTCCGGTGCACACTGGACAGTCCGGTGCACCAGCTGACCGTTGGAGCAGTCCACGTGTCGCCCGCAGATTGCGCGGCCGACCGTTGGCGCTGGCGATCATTGGCTCACCAGACAGTCCGGTGCACCACCGGACAGTCCGGTGAATTTTAGCCGTACGCCTCGGTTGTTTTCCCGAGAGCAGTCAGTTCACCGTCGGCCAGCTTGGGGCACCGGACACTGTCCGGTGCACCACCGGACAGTCTGGTGTGCCAGGCATGAGTTGGTGTTGGCTGAACTTTGCCAGCTTTTCTCCAATTTAAATCTTCTTTTCTCGGCACTGTTTCTAGCACTTAGATAACCATGTTAGTACATAAAATAATTCACTAAGTCTAGAAACATACCTTTATCTCTGATTTGCACTTCTCACTTATTTAGCACATAAGAACTTAATCAAACGTGTTGGACATTTAATCACCAAAACATTATAGAAATGGCCTAAGTGCACATTTCCCTTTCAATCTCCCCTTTTTTGGTGATTCATGCCAACACATCAAAAAGCAACAAAAGAAGTGCAACCTCAATGCAAATGAAGACCAAATTCTCTTTACTTAGGATTTGGCATATTTGGATCATTCTTTGCCACCACTTGGTTTGTTTTTTCAAATCAAATTCATTTTCCTATCTCTAAGTTAAACACAGTTGTTTGGGCACATAGAGAGATATTCCAAGAGTAAAATTAATCAAGTGCCAAAAACCCCCCCTTTTCCCATAATCAAAATTCTCCCTCACAAGAGACCAAATTTTGCAATAAGAGTATTTTGAGCAAATCACAAATTCTTACTCTATTATTTTCAAAAATTCACAAGTGGTTTGCTGATCCATTTTGCTTTGGCCTTAATTTCTCCCCCTTTGGCATTAAGCACCAAAGCAGGATCATTCTTGGCCCTTTAACCCCATTGCTTCACCGAAAATGTCAATTAAGAGCAAAAAGGCAATGAGATTGCAAGTATGAACTTGGAAGTAAGTACACTAATACCGGAGTGCAGTGGAAGTCTTTTCATTGTCCAAGTTCACCTTTCCCTTTCAATGCACCTTTGAGACTACATCAAGTATACTCAAACAGATATGTTAGTCTCAAAGGGTCAAGTTGTAGCACATCTCCCCCTAAATATGTGCACCATTTGCATATGGACTTGTGAGGTCTGGGGAGGACTTGTACAACTTGAGTACCATAAGTATACAACGAATAATGTAAATGCTCAAAGTAACATGATCAAGGGCATAGAACACATGTATGCTATAGATCAATCCAAGTTACGTGAATCTAAGACATTTAGCTCACTTCGCAACCTGCAAAAAGTTTTCTCATCCAACGGCTTGGTGAAGATATCGGCTAGCTGGTTCTCGGTGCTAATATGATAAATATCGATATCTCCCTTTTGATGGTGATCCCTCAGGAAGTGATGCCGGATGTCTATGTGCTTAGTGCGGCTGTGTTCAACAGGATTATCCGCCAAGCGAATTGCACTCTCATTGTCACATCGGAGTGGGACTTTGCTCAGATTGTAGCCAAAGTCCTGGAGGGTTTGCCTCATCCAAAGTAGTTGCGCGCAACACTGTCCTGTGGCAACATACTCGACCTCAGCGGTGGATAGGGCAACAGATGTTTGTTTCTTGGAACTCCAGGACACCAGGGACCTTCCTAGAAATTGGCACATCCTTGATATACTCTTCCTATCAACCTTGCACCCAGCATAATCGGAGTCTGCGTATCCAATTAAGTCAAAGGTAGACCCCTTTGGATACCAGATCCCGAAGCACGACGTAGCAACTAAATATCGAAGAATTCGCTTAACGGCCACAAAGTGACATTCCTTGGGGTCGGATTGATATCTAGCACACATGCATACACTTAGCATAATGTTCGGTCTACTAGCACAAAGATAAAGTAATGAACCTATCATGGACCGATATGCCTTTTGATCAACGGACTTACCTCCTTTGTTGAGGTCGACATGTCCGTCAATTCCCATTGGTGTCTTCGTGGGCTTGGCGTCCTTCATCCCAAACCTCTTGAGAAGATCCTGAGTGTACTTTGTTTGGGAGATGAAAGTGCCATCCTTGAGTTGCTTCACTTGGAATCCAAGGAAATATGTCAACTCGCCCATCATTGACATTTCGAATTTTTGCATCATCACCCTGCTAAACTCTTCACAAGACTTTTGGTTAGTAGAACCAAATATTATGTCATCGACATAAATTTGGCATACAAATAGATCACCATCACAAGTCTTGGTAAAAAGAGTGGGATCAACTTTCCCAACCTTGAAAGCATTAGCAATTAAGAAATCTCTAAGGCATTCATATCATGCTCTTGGGGCTTGCTTAAGTCCATAGAGCGTCTTAGAGAGCTTATACACGTGGTCGGGATACCTGTCATCCTCAAAGCCAGGGGGTTGTTCCACGTATACCTCCTCCTTGATTGGCCCGTTGAGGAAAGCACTCTTCACGTCCATTTGAAATAGCCTAAAAGAGTGGTGAGCGGCATAGGCTAACAAAATGCGAATTGACTCTAGCCTAGCCATAGGAGCAAAAGTCTCCTCGAAATCCAAACCTACGACTTGGGCATAACCTTTTGCCACAAGTCGAGCCTTGTTTCTCGTCACTACTCCATGCTCGTCTTGCTTGTTGCGGAACACCCACTTGGTTCCCACAACGTTTTGCTTTAGACGTGGCACCAGGCTCCAGACTTCATTCCTTTTGAAGTTGTTGAGCTCTTCCTGCATGGCCAACACCCAGTCCGGGTCTGGCAAGGCCTCTTCTACCTTGAAAGGCTCAATAGAAGAGACAAACGAGTGATGCTCACAAAAATTAGCTAAACGTGAGCGAGTAGTTACTCCCTTGCTGATATCACCCAGAATCTGATCGATGGGATGATGTCTTTGGATCGTCGCTCGAACTTGAGTTGGAGGGACCTGTGGTGCTTCTTCCTCTATCACTTGATCTTCCTATGCTCCCCCTTGATCACGCTCCTCTTCTTGAGGCACCTGTTCATCATCTTGAGTTGGGGGATGCACCAGTGTCGAGGAAGAAGGCTGATCTTGTTCCTGTAGTTCCTGTGGTCACACATCACCTATCGCCATTGTGCGCATTGTGGCCGTCGGAACTTCATCTTCATCTATGTCATCAAGATCAACTTGCTCTCTTGGAGAGCCATTAGTCTCATCAAATACAACATCGCTAGAGACTTCAACTAATCCCGATGATTTGTTGAAGACCCTATACGCCTTTGTATTTAAGTCATATCCTAGTAAAAACCCTTCTACAACCTTGGGAGCAAATTTAGAGTGTCTACCTTTCTTCACCAGAATGTAGCATTTGCTCCTAAATACATGAAAGTAAGAGGCATTGGGTTTGTTACCGGTAAGGAGTTCATAGGAGGTCTTCTTGAGGAGGCGATGCAGATAGAGACGGTTTATGGCGTGGCAGGCTGTGTTCACAGCTTCTGACCAAAACCGCTCAAGCGTCTTGAACTCTCCAAGCATTATTCTCGCCATGTCTATCAGCGTCCTGTTCTTCCTCTCTACCACACCATTTTGCTGTGGTGTGTAGGGAGCAGAGAACTCATGCTTGATGCCTTCCTCCTCAAGAAACTCTTCAACTTGTAAATTCTTGAACTCAGACCCATTGTCGCTCCTTATCTTCTTCACTTTAAGCTCAAACTCATTTTGAGCTCTCCTTAAGAAGCGCTTTAGGGTCCCTTAGGTTTCTGACTTATCCTGTAAAAAGAACACCCAAGTGAAGTGGGAAAAGTCATCAACAATTACAAGACCATACTTACTTCCCTCGATGCTTAGGTAGGCAACGGGTCCAAAGAGGTCCATGTGAAGAAGCTCCAGTGGTCTTGATGTTGTCATCACATTCTTGCCATGATGAGTTCTTCCTACCTGTTTCCCTGCCTGACATGCTGTACAGGGTCTGTCTTTCTCAAAATAGACATCGGTTAGTCCTAACACATGATCTCCCTTTAGAAGCTTATGAAGATTCTTCATCCCAACATGTGCTAGACGGCGATGCCATAGCCAGCCCATATTAGTCTTAGCTATTAAGCATGCATCTCGACCGTCATTCTCTTTTGAAAAGTCAACTAAATAGAGTTTACTGTCTAATACACCCTTAAAAGCTAATGAACCATCACTCCTTCTAAAGACAGATACATCAACATTTGTAAACAGACAATTGTAACCCATGTGACACAATTGACTTACAGACAGAATGTTGTACCCAAGCGACTCTACTAGAAATACATTCGATATTGAGTGCTTGTTAGTGATGGCTATCTTGCCCAAGCCTTTGACCTTGCCTTGGTTCTCATCTCCAAAGATGATCGTATCCTAGAAATCCTTGTTCTTAACGTAGGAGGTGAACATCTTCTTCTCCCCCATCAAGTGGATTATGCATCCGCTGTCAATGATCCAGCTAGAGCCCCTGGATGCATAAACCTGCAAGGAATTTAAGCTTGGGTTTTAGGTACCCAACTCTTGTTGGGTCCTACAAGGTTAGTCACAATAACTTTTGGAACCCAAATACAAGTCTTGTCTCCCTTGCATTTGGATCCCAGCATCCTAGCAACTACTTTTTCATTCTTACATTGAAGTACAAAAGAAGTGTTGCAAGCATGAAAATCAGTAGTGGGTTCATTGCACATTTTCCTAGGCACATGAGGCACAACATGATTTCTCCTAGGCCTACTTCTACCATGAACAAAGGTAGAGCTAGAAACAAACATAGCATGTGAATCATTATACGTAGTATGAGCATAACCCTTATTATAATTAGAACGACTAGCAATTTTCCTATCATAAATAAAGGCATGGTTCCTTTGAGGACTACTCGCCATAGGGGCCTTCCCTTTATCCTTGTTGAGAATGGGAATCCTCTGGCTTGTTAAGTTCTTGGTTTCCTTTCAAAAACTGAAAGGGAAATGTGCCCTTGGGCCATTTCTAAGTATTTTGGTGATTGAGTGCCAACACAAGTGCTTAAGTGTTAAAGTATCCCAAGTGATGGACAAAGTGCAAATCAAAAGTAAAGGTATGTTTCTAGACTTAGTACATTGTTTTATGGACTAATGTATTGTGTCTAAGTGCTAGAAACAGGAAAAATCGAATTGCAAAAGAGATGGTTTTGTACAGCCAAAGTCTGCTCAGTCTGGGTGCACCGGACTGTCAGGTGGTGCACTAGACAGTGTCCGGTGCGCCAGGCTGGCTCTGGCAAACTTGCTGCTCCTAGGATTTCGACGGCGGTGTACGACTATAAATCACCGGACTGTCCGGTGAGCCGTTCACAGGCGAACTCATCGCTCTCGGGAGATGATTAACGGTGTACGACTATAATTCACCGGACTGTCCGGTGGTGCACCGGATTGTCCGGTGAGCCAACGGTCAGTCGAGCCAATGGTCGGCTGAGGATTCCGCGCGTGACGCGTGGCCGAGCCAACGGTCACAAGGGGGCACCGAACTGTCCGGTGTGCACCGGGCAGTGTCCGGTGCGCCAACGGCTCTGAATCTCCAACGGTCGGCTTCGCCAAAGAAGGAAAGAAATCCGCACCGGACAGTGTCCGGTGGTGCACCGGACTGTCCGGTGCGCCAGGCGACTGAAGGCAAGAATTGCCTTCCTAGAATGCTCTCAACGGCTCCTAGCTGCCTTAGGGCTATAAAAGGGACCCCTAGGCGCATGGAGGAGTACACCAAGCATCCTTAGAACATTGTTGATCACTCACACTTCATTCTTGCGCACTTGTTCGACATTCTTAGTGATTTGAGCTTTGTTCTAGTGAGAAACTCGTGACACTCTTTTGAGCTCAAGTCTGGGTCTTGTGTGTGCGTATTTGCTGTGATCTTTGTGTCTTGTGTGAGTTGCTGTCACACCCGGGTTTCAGGGGTCCAAAGCTCGGGTGCGAACATAATCACCAGGTGTGCTGGGACCAAGTCTCACACATATGATGAATCATGGCACAGGATCGAATGTCACATCTTTACTATATAACAGGAATTCTATACAAAATAAATAATTACATTATAAGGAGACAACGGTCCAGCAACCCAAAGTTGACTGGGAGACGACGACCTAGACCTCTCACGAACACATCAAAGCATCCTTCATGCGCCTCATCCTTCGGTACCTGTTCTTGACCTGTGGGGGGTGTGAGACAGCAAGAGTGAGCTCACATACGTTCATCGCTCAACAAGTTGTGGGGAATAATGTGCATGAACTCGCCAAAGGTGGGAGCTCACGTGAAGTGTAAGGCTTACCAAAGAGGATGGTTAGAGCTAAGCATTGCTTTTAAAGTTGGTCAAAATTTTATTAGCAATTACTAAGTATAAGTAAATACCAACCCAATTAAATGGTAGAACAAAAGTAACAACATCACCTGCGATGCAATGCATATGACAAATTGAATTTAGTTCCATAAATTAATCATGTGAGGGTCCGAGCTGCTCATGACCGTGAGCACGGCTGATATACCAGTTTTACACTCTGCAGAGTTTGCGCATCTTTACCCACAAATCATGTTACCCATCTGCAAAGGGATCGCGACTTCCCATACACCTCTACCGAGGAGGCGAGGCAGGGTAACACTACGAGGCCTTTACAAAGTTCCACTAGCTTCAGAAAACCCGCTACAGTTTATAGGAAGCTCCAATGCAGGGTTCTTGCCTGACCGCCATCGCAGCAAAATCAACCAAGGACCTCCCTACACTGACCACTCCCCTACTGCCCTTGCCCCTTTCGGGTAAGGTAGTCTTCCACTAGCTTTCCTAATTAATCAGCCAAGGGCGTCCCATTAAACCCTTGTGGTAGCACTGTTTTCCCGGGTGGTCGCTCCATGTTCCAATTAACATAATGATCTTATCATGAACAATAATAATAAACAGATAATAAAAGTGTGATCATGAATAATGTATCTTCATTCCCAAAACCACATAAAGCACTAGCAAGTACTACCCAAAAAGTTCAGTGGTAAACAAGGTATAAAGATAGACAAACTAGGGTAACCTATTGGGTCCCATCAAAATTAACCTACGCAGATCATTATGATTAATCAGAACATGGCTGGGTAAAAGAAGTGATCAAGGGCACAACTTGCCTGGGACTTGAGATTCCAGGTACCAACTTGCTCTTCAGATGATACATATCCTCACTGCTAAACGTAGCAATACAGACAACCATGTATAGGCAAAAATTAACATCACACCAAATATAAGAACAAACTGTATAATAATGATCTACGCGTCGCTACGAGATCGTAGAAACAAGAATCACTAAATTTGGAGCTACGGATATTGAGTTATGAATTTCTGAAATCATTTAGCACCTAGAATAGATTAATTCAATTGAGCAAATTTTAATTCAAGTTTCATGGTTAAACAAAGGTACGAGGTGATAAACAACATTAATACAAAATTATTGCAACTGGAATGACTCAATTTGGAGTTAAAATGAATTAACTATGAATTATACAAGTTTATGGAATTATTTTCATACTAAAAACCTATTTCTTTATTAATTCCTAAATATCCTAAGTGTTCTGGACTGGACACCAAATAATACAAAACTCAGGGTCCAATCTGTAACAATTCCCTAGACTCAGGCTAAACCAGGGAAGGACTGCGGGTTGATACTGAGGAAACAGAGGGGCTCTTTTGTAAAGCTGTCGGCCGAAAGGGTATCGCAGAGATCCTAACCGTCCGATCAGGATCAGACCGCCCAGATTAGATCATCATAATACCCGAAGCGGTATCTAATGCCAGCGGTCAGATCCCGATCCAACGGTCCACTTTTAATGAGTCGCGCGATGCCCGCCGACCGCCCGATGGGAGATCAACGTCCCAGATCGCGATCGGGCAAAGCGGTGTCCTCCAACTAATCTTAGCCACACGTGCACGATCGAACGGTGCACCAACATCTCCCCCACACGACTGGCCAGGACGGCGGCGCCGCCACGCCCGCCCGACGGAGCATCACCGGCGAGCATGGCCGATCGGCACCCAAGCACCCAAATCACCCACAAAAACAGCTACACGATGCGGATGCCCTAATGAACAGCACAACGCTCCATACCGGGATTTGAGGCTCGAACGAAATCTGCCCACGGCATGCGATGGTCCGGCGGCGGAGCAATAACTTCGGTGAGGAATTGAGGTGGCGCCGCGGGTGTTCCTCGCATGCTGACGTTATGGCGAGAGTCCCCATGCGAAGGAGACTCCCCGAGGCCGCAACCCAGGTGCACTGCGAGCCCGCAGATACGGATCGATGGTGGCGGCAACTCTTCCTCTCGATTTGCGACGACGGATGATTTCTGCTTGATGGCTCATTTGGTTCAGCTCGATCTCTAGACGAGAGGATGCGGTCGAGTTTTATATTCACAGGAAAAGTCCGAGAGGGGAACGATTGATGCACAGCTGGAACTGAATCTCGAGATCTCCGGCGACGGCTTGCAACAGAGCGAGCTCGCTTCGGTTTCGGTTGAAGACAACCCTGACCACGAGGGCCCACACGACAGCGAGAGCTTGTTGGACGTGGGTGGGATTGGAGTGAGGCTGGCAGTAGCTGCCCACCGGGCAGTGAGTGGCGCGGAGGTGGGAACTCAGTTGGGCTGGCCAAGGAGGAATTCAGCCCAAACAGCCGCGCCGGGGAAAGATGAGTGGGCCAGAAGCAGGGAGTCGAGCCCAAGCGAGTTTTCCTTCCTTTTCCTTTTATTTTCCTTTTCCATTTCCATTTCTATTTCCTATTTTCTATTTATTCAAATTTAAATTGGGTTTTGAATTCCACACTCAAGTTCAAATGCGTAAACAAAATAGATTCTAGCATAAAATGCGAAATTGTATTTTATTTATAATATTTGGTTATCTATATGCCTCAAAATATAAAGCACATACATATATATATATATATATTTATAAGGGACTCATTTGGAAAGTATACTTTAATTTTCATTACTTATTTTCTTTTAAAACCATAAATAAACAAATATATATTATATGTGTCATGAACTATTTTCATTCAAATGCATCTATTTATTTGTGAAGGGTGTTTAAGGGAATAATTAGGTAGATTAAAGGTCCTTCCTCTATTTGTTGTTTCTATTTTCAATTCAAACTTTTTAAATTCAACTTTGGGTCTAAGTTTGAATTACCAAACCTTTAATGTTACTTGTTGTTTGTTTCAAGTAAACATATTTTTGTAAAGAGGGAATTCATTATTTAGGAGTCATTTTATCTTAAGTATTTTGGAAGATCTCTCAAAATTACCACCATACGATTTTGGATGTTACAAATTCTACCCCCCTTAACAGAAATCTCGTCCTCGAGATTTGTAAGGACAGGGATGTAAAAAGCTTTTATTTATAGTTTAACCTTTAACTTCTAATTAGTTTAAGAATAATAAGTTTCATGTTATTTAGAAATTGGTTATGAAAGCATGGGTATATATACGTATAGTCACCTTATTGTGTAGTGTAAAAGATAGGTTAGGGCAAGAATAGCCTTGGGTGAGAAAGTTTATAGTGGGAAAGAATTCTGTGTTGAGTGGTAAAGCATCTGAAGATTGAGTTTGACTTCTCTATCCTTCCTTTATTTGATGAGGTCGATCGTCTTCGATCTTCGTTCTTGAAGTCTTTATCCGAATTAGGAACATGTAGTTAGGATAACTTGTAGGTAAGGACAGATGGTTAACAGGTTGGTGGCTTAAGATAAGTGTATTATGGTAAATCTAGGATGGGATGGATGGTCACCATGAATATGCTGGTAGGTTATTTGTTCATGGGTGGTTTGGTCTGATGTACTAATTTAAGTTAAAACATGGCCAAAGGGTCTAATCTATTTCACTAGTATTAACTATTCCTGTTAAGTGGCTTACCTTAGATTAGCTCAACTTAAGGTTAGACTTCGTTAGGTTAGATTAACCTATTAGATTGGATCGGATCTAGAATAAATTGATATGACTATTTTAGACTAGACAGGATCTAGATAAATTTTGGATTAGCTCATAGTTGTTATTCTAGAGTGGGATAAATATGCTAATTAGGGCAAGATGAATCCATAAGGATAAGGTAGAATCTTTTGAGGTCAGTTAGATCTATTAGGGTGACATTTTTTTTCAAGATAAGATGAATCTACTAAGGTAATAGAGTATCTTTTAAGATAAGATGGATCTATGAGTGTAGGATAGAATCTTTTAAGATGAGATGGATGTTGTTTAGGCTAGATACTTTAATGAGGGATAATCTAGTTTGTCTAATTATTTTTATAAGCATTTTTTTCCTATATGCATATGAAGATGTAATTGTGGACATTACTCCACCACTCATCACACTCAATCAAAGATCCAAATCAGACAAGTATCATAAGAACAAACATTCAAGCGTATAGATACCCATAAAAATATAGTTTTGTTTTTGTTCCTATTAATAGGTCTCCTATTCCTAAAGGTCACTTTTAGGTACAGGATTTCAAGGTGTGAAATCCACATTTGTCTTTAGAAGGAAAAGGTACGAATAATCAGAGTAAAGCGAAATGAGATGAGAAAAGATTAAGAAAAGTTTAGAAAGAATAAGAGTAGCAGAGGTAAGTAGACAATGGTTGTCCAGTTCTATCTAGGTTTCGTCCTACAGTCAACATTGCTCTGATACCACTTCTGTCACACCCGGGTTTCAGGGGTCCAAAGCCCGGGTGCGAACATAATCACCAGGTGTGCTGGGACCAAGTCTCACACATATGATGAATCATGGCACAGGATCGAATGTCACATCTTTACTATATAACAGGAATTCTATACAAAATAAATAATTACATTATAAGGAGACAACGGTCCAGCAACCCAAAGTTGACTGGGAGACGACGGCCTAGACCTCTCACGAACACATCAAAGCATCCTTCATGCGCCTCATCCTTCGGTACCTGTTCTTGACCTGTGGGGGGTGTGAGACAGCAAGAGTGAGCTCACATACGTTCATCGCTCAACAAGTTGTGGGGAATAATGTGCATGAACTCGCCAAAGGTGGGAGCTCACGTGAAGTGTAAGGCTTACCAAAGAGGATGGTTAGAGCTAAGCATTGCTTTTAAAGTTGGTCAAAATTTTATTAGCAATTACTAAGTATAAGTAAATACCAACCCAATTAAATGGTAGAACAAAAGTAACAACATCACCTGCGATGCAATGCATATGACAAATTGAATTTAGTTCCATAAATTAATCATGTGAGGGTCCGAGCTGCTCATGACCATGAGCACGGCTGATATACCAGTTTTACACTCTGCAGAGGTTGCGCATCTTTACCCACAAGTCATGTTACCCATCTGCCAAGGGATCGCGACTTCCCATACACCTCTACCGAGGAGGCGAGGCAGGGTAACACTACGAGGCCTTTACAAAGTTCCACTAGCTTCAGAAAACCCGCTACAGTTTATAGGAAGCTCCAATGCAGGGTTCTTGCCTGACCGCCATCGCAGCAAAATCAACCAAGGACCTCCCTACACTGACCACTCCCCTACTGCCCTTGCCCCTTTCGGGTAAGGTAGCCTTCCACTAGCTTTCCTAATTAATCAGCCAAGGGCGTCCCATTAAACCCTTGTGGTAGCACTGTTTTCCCGGGTGGTCGCTCCATGTTCCAATTAACATAATGATCTTATCATGAACAATAATAATAAATAGATAATAAAAGTGTGATCATGAATAATGTATCTTCATACCCAAAACCACATAAAGCACTAGCAAGTACTACCCAAAAAGTTCAGTGGTAAACAAGGTATAAAGATAGACAAACTAGGGTAACCTATTGGGTCCCATCAAAATTAACCTACGCGGATCATTATGATTAATCAGAACATGGCTGGGCAAAAGAAGTGATCAAGGGCACAACTTGCCTGGGAATTGAGATTCCAGGTACCAACTTGCTCTTCAGACGATACGTATCCTCACTGCTAAACGTAGCAATACAGACAACCATGTATAGGCAAAAATTAACATCACATCAAATATAAGAACAAACTGTATAATAATGATCTACGCGTCGCTACGAGATCGTAGAAACAAGAATCACTAAATTCGGAGCTACAGATATTGAGTTATGAATTTCTGAAATCATTTAGCACCTAGAATAGATTAATTCAATTGAGCAAATTTTAATTCAAGTTTCATGGTTAAACAAAGGTACGAGGTGATAAACAACATTAATACAAAATTATTGCAACTGGAATGACTCAATTTGGAGTTAAAATGAATTAACTATGAATTATACAAGTTTATGGAATTATTTTCATACTAAAAACCTATTTCTTTATTAATTCCTGAATATCCTAAGTGTTCTGGACTGGGCACCAAATAATACAAAACTCAGGGTCCAATCTGTAACAATTCCCTAGACTCAGGCTAAACCAGGGAAGGACTGCGGGTTGATACTGAGGAAACAGAGGGGCTCTTTTGTAAAGCTGTCGGCCGAAAGGGTATCGCAGAGATCCTAACCGTCCGATCAGCATCAGACCGCCCAGATTAGATCATCATAATACCCGAAGCGGTATCCAATGCCAGCGGTCGGATCCCGATCCAACGGTCCACTTTTAATGAGTCGCGCGATGCCCGCCGACCGCCCGATGGGAGATCAACGTCCCAGATCGCGATCGGGCAAAGCGGTGTCCTCCAACTAATCTTAGCCACACGTGCACGATCGAACGGTGCACCAACATCTCCCCCACACGACTGGCCAGGACGGCGGCACCGCCACGCCCGCCTGACGGAGCATCACCGACGAGCATGGCCGATCGGCACCCAAGCACCCAAATCACCCACAAAAACAGCTACACGATGCAGACGCCCTAATGAACAGCACAAGCGCTCCATACCGGGATTTGAGGCTCGAACGAAATCTGCCCACGGCATGCGATGGTCCGGCGGCGGAGCAATAACTTCGGTGAGGAATTGAGGTGGCGCCGCGGGTGTTCCTCGCATGCTGACGTTATGGCGAGAGTCCCCATGCGAAGGAGACTCCCCGAGGCCGCAACCTAGGTGCACTGCGAGCCCGCAGATATGGATCGATGGTGGCGGCAACTCTTCCTCTCGATTTGCGACGGCGGATGATTTCTGCTTGATGGCTCATTTGGTTCAGGTCGATCTCTAGACGAGAGGATGCGGCCGAGTTTTATATTCACAGGAAAAGTCCGAGAGGGGAACGATTGATGCACAGCTAGAACTGAATCTCGAGATCTTCGGCGACGGCTTGCAACAGAGCGAGCTCGCTTCGGTTTCGGTTGAAGACAACCCTGACCACGAGGGCCCACACGACAGCGAGAGCTTGTTGGACGTGGGTGGGATTGGAGTGAGGCTAGCAGTAGCGGCCCACCGGGCAGTGAGTGGCGCGGAGGTGGGAACTCAGTTGGGCCGACCAAGGAGTTATTCAGCCCAAACAGCCGCGCCGGGGAAAGATGAGTGGGCCAGAAGCAGGGAGTCGAGCCCAAGCGAGTTTTCCTTCTTTTTCTTTTTATTTTCCTTTTCCATTTCCATTTCTATTTCCTATTTTCTATTTATTCAAATTTAAATTGGGTTTTGAATTCCACACTCAAGTTCAAATGCGTAAACAAAATAGATTCCAGCATAAAATGGAAATTGTATTTTATTTATAATATTTGGTTATCTATATGCCTCAAAATATAAAGCACATATATATATATATATATATATATATTTATAAGGGACTCATTTGGAAAGTATACTTTAATTTTCATTACTTATTTTCTTTTAAAACCATAAATAAACAAATATATATTATATGTGTCATGAACTATTTTCATTCAAATGCATCTATTTATTTGTGAAGGGTGTTTAAGGGAATAATTATGTAGATTAAAGGTCCTTCCTCTATTTGTTGTTTCTATTTTCAATTCAAACTTTTTAAATTCAACTTTGGGTCTAAGTTTGAATTACCAAACCTTTAATGTTACTTGTTGTTTGTTTCAAGGAAACATATTTTTATAAAGAGGGAATTCATTATTTAGGAGTCATTTTATCTTAAGTATTTTGGAAGATCTCTCAAAATTACCACCATACGATTTTGGATGTTACAGTTGCTCATCCCTCCCTTACTCTGTGCTTCTTTGTGAACATCTTTGTAAGGGCGAGAGACTCCAAGTTGTGGAGATTCCTCGCAAGTGGGATATAGTAAAGCTAAGCAAAACACCGTGGTATTCAAGTGGGTCTTTGGACCGCTTGAGAGGGGTTGATTGTAACCCTCGTCCGTTGGGACGCCACAACGTGGAAGTAGGCAAGTGTTGTACTTGGCCGAACCACGGGATAAACCACTGTGTCTATCTCTGTGTTGATCTCTTTGTGGTTATTGTGTTTGTGCTAAGACTCCACTCTAGCCACTTGGCATTATTGTGCTAACGCTTAACCAAGTTTTTGTGGCATTAAGTTTCAAGCTTTACAGGATCACCTATTCACCCCCCCTCTAGGTGCTCCCAAAAACCAAGTCCATCCTTAATTGAGGGGTGTCTACCAATAGTGTAGGCATCCCTAGCAAATTTTAATTTATCAAAATCAATTTTGCAAGTCTTAAGTTGAGCATTAAGACTTGCCATCTCATCATTTAATTTAGTAATAGAAATAAGATGTTCATCACAGGCATCAACATCAAAGTCCTTACATCTGTTACAAATACTAACATGCTCTACACATGAACTTGTTTTGCTAACTTCCTCTAGCTTAGCATTTAATTCATCATTTAAATTTTTTAAACTAGAGATAGATTCATGGCAAGCAGATAACTTATAAGATAGCATTTCATTTCTCTTAGTTTCTAAAGCAAGAGATTTTTGTACACTAACAAATTTGTCATGTTCCTCATACAAAATGTCCTCTTGCTTTTCTAGCAGTCTATATTTTTCATTTAGAGAATCAATTAATTCATTAATTTTCTCTACTTTGGCTCTATCTAAACCTTTAAATAAACCAGAGTAATCTACTTCATCATCGGAGGATTCCTCATCACTAGAAGAAGAGTACTTAGGGGAATCTCGAATACGTACTTTCTTCTCCTTGGACATGAGGCAAGTGTGGCGTTCGTTGGGGAAGAGCGAAGACTTGTCGAAGGCCGAGGTAGCCAATCCTTCATCGTCGGAGTCAGATGAGGAGCAGTCAGAATCCCACTCCTTTCCAAGGTGTGCCTCGCCCTTCGCCTTCCTATAGTTCTTCTTCTTTTCCCTCTTCCCGCTCTTTTCTTGTCCCTGGTCATTATCATTATCGGGGCATTGTGTAATGAAATGACCAGTATTACCGCATTTGAAGTAGGAGTGCTTTCCCCTTGTTTTATTCTTGGAGGGGGTACTCTTTGCGTCTTTTGAGCGCGGTCTTGAAGCGTTTTATGATGAGTGCCATCTCATCTTCATTTAGTCCGGCAGCCTCAACTTGTGCCACCTTGCTTGGTAGCGCCTCCCTGTTGCTTGTTGCTTTGAGCGCAACGGGATGTGGCTCGTAGACGGATAGTGGACCATTTAGTGCATCATTGTAACACCCACTTTGTGATTGCTAGAAATAATACCAATAGAGAAACAATTTCTCCTTATGTGAGTTTAACCTTTGTGCATCATCACATGTGTACACCCTAGGTATAAACAAATAATTAATACCATAAAAGCCACAAAAATATGCATCATGCTAGGATTTTATTGTGTGTGCATTACTTGTGACAATAAAAAAAATAGTAATATAAAAATGAATAGGTTAAATCTAGAATGGAAATTGAGGTCTAAAAGGAATTCTAGAATTTAGAAAAGAGAAGAAAATGAATATTATGAGGAGAAAAAGGGGTAAATAAAGATATATTATGCCTACAGTAGAGTTTGAATTTGTATAATTGACTCAAAGTTGAAACTCATATTCAAATTCAAATTGGATTCAAAATACTTATAAAAGAAAACAGAAAATAAAACATAAAAGAAAAAAAAAGTAAAGGAAGCTTACCTGGGCCGGCTTACCACATTTCAACCCACCAGGAACCCCCCTCCGCGCAGCCCAATCCCTATTCCGTGCCCTCTCACCCTACCACTGGCGTGTGGGCCCACGAAGGCAGCCTCCTTGCTCACTTGCGCTCACTCTCCTTCACCTGCTGACTAATGGGCTAGCGATGTCATCCCGCTCGCGCGCGCAGTCACCCTGCCGAGTGGGCCGCGGAAACGACAGGCATCCCTTGCTGACCGACATGCGGGGCCCTCTCTGTCAGCCAAACCTCGCGCGGGCACCGTCTATGACGCGCGGGCCTCAACAGCTGGCGTCTTCTCCAACTAGACGCGGATCTCGCGCGCGGAAGCTCTGGACTTGACCGGATCCTACCGCCCTGCTTGCTTCAGCCGCGGCTGTTATGCCCTCGCCTCCAGACTATAAAACCGTACCCCGCGCACCCCGTGCTCACTTTCGCCGTTGCCAACCGTCTTGACCACTGACCTGTAAAACCCAAAATCTTATTTTGGGAGATCAGTAAATTTCTCCAAAGATTGTGAGTTAAATTTTTCCTAATACAAAAAAATGTTTTCTAGGAAAAGATTAAATAAAAAGATTCCTATATGAATTCACTAAAGGATTTAAGTTAAATCAAAACTCCATCAAGGTTATATACTAGGAATTATTTTTCTTAAAACAACTATATTCTTTTATATAAACCTCGTATTTAAAACATTTACTTAAATAGGATAATAATTAAAATTAAACTTTACATTCATGTTGTGATCTCTGATTGTGCATTCAAAAATTCAGTTTATTCAAACTTGATTTGAAACGACATTAGTGGAATTGGATTAAGAAAATAGAAAACAGAAATATAATGAAAAAAAACAACTAATGGAAGATGGACCGGTTTCCCTTTTGACCATTTCTTTGAACCCCTTGGAAGGTCATTTTTTTTTCTCTCTCTCTCTTTATATTACGTGTGGATGCTTGTGTGACGCCAGCACATTTCTTTATTCGTTCCGTTGCTGGCACATGGACCCACTTGTCATCCAACCATGCACACTTGAACCCACAGCGCATCCGTGCCTCTAGTCCAATCTCCTTGCCGAGCTCCGCGCGTAACAGACTTGGTGGCGGGCGATTTGTTGGGGATTTCCGGAATCCTACTGTAACAGCCCAAGCCGTATCTATTTTTTTATTCCATCTTTATCGGAGTTGTTGGCCACGACCGAATCGTTCGCCATGCCGTCGTGCTCATCTGCGCCTGCCTCTGCCTATATAATCTAGACGCGACTTCTCCTCTCATCCCAACTTCTTAACCTTCACCGCATCATCGTCACTGGGCGGAGTCCACGCCGCCGCCATGGAACTTCGCGTGCGGGGTCGCTCGGGGCAAAGGGGATCGGCCTTGGGAGTCGTATGTGAGCGCCGCACCTAGACATCCCATCTGCTAGCTTGCGGGCGGTGGGGCATGGCCGGAATTTGTCACCTGAAGGTCGCCTCCGTGCCCGATGCCGCTGTACACCGTGGCCCGGCTTCACTGCAACATCATTGCTGGTAAGACGCCCAGGACTGTGTCCGCTGTCATCCCCGCTTTGTGTAGCATTCGTCTAATCAGAGTTTGAGCAATCGGGCGCATGGGTGGTGAGGTCCGGTGAGCGGCGCCGGCACGGTGCAGGGGCACTGCCGCGTCCGGCTGCGTTGGTGGAGAAGATGACATGAGTTGAATCAGAGACCGTTAGATCAGTGAGGAACGGTGTGGATCTGGTCAATGCTACCGGTTCGGGGCGAGTGATGCTCGACCGTTGGATCGCGGATGCAGGGGTGGGAACAGATCGCACACACATTAAATCTCGGCCCTTGATATTGAATCCTACGGTCCACATCGCATGCTGGTTCACTCAGAGGCTGGGGCAAATCTGGGCCCTCGGATCCGGATCGGATGACTCTGGGTGACCGATACCCCCCCCCACTTTAGCCACGGTCGAATTGCAAAAGAAACCCTGTGGAACTTAAAAACTAACCCGCCATCCCTCGATCGTAAGAATATTTCACAGTTAAGTCCCTGGAATTAGCAGAAAAGCCCCTGGAAGTATTATTTAGGTATAAATTTAATAGTAAAATACCTAGAACCTTGTTTAATCCATATCTCATCCGTTTCAACTCCAAATTGATCCATTCCAGTTGCATTAATTTTGTTTTAATACTGTTTATCATCTAGTACCTTTGTTTAGCCATGAAACTTAATTTAAAATTATTCGCCTGAATTACTCTATTATAGGTACTAAATAACTCCAGAAATTCATAATTTATTTATTCTAACTCCGATTTGATCCATTAAAATTTCGTTAGCATCATAAAAATATTATCTACACAGTGGCAACGTAAATTGTACCATAGAACATATTTTTATAATTAGATATTTGTTTAGCCTATGTTTAAAAGATTAGGCCTTTTAAGCAAAGTTAAACTAGACCATGATAATGATTTGACTATAATATGATTTCTAAACAAGTCATAATGCGGATTAAAGTTTACTTAACTATTTGGAGTATATTTCCTCATATGTTGTATATTAACCAATTTATAATATAGTTTAACATTTACAACACATTTATAATCCATAAATCATAACCCCTTAACCGTAACTCCGAATTTAGTGATTCTTGTTCCTACGATCTCGTAGCAATGCGTAGATTATTATTATACAGTTTGTTCTTATGTTTGGTGTAATGTTAATTTTGCTTATACCATGTTTGTCTATATTGCTACGACTAGCAGCGAGGTTACGAATCACCTGAAGAGCAAGTTGGTACCTGGAATCTCAATCCCAGGCAAGTTGTGCCCTTGATCACTTCTTTTTACCCACTCATGTTCTAATTAATCATAATGATCTGCATAGGTTAATTTTGATGGGACCCAATAGGTTACCCTAGTTTGTCTATCTTTATGCCTTGTTTACCACTAAACTTTATGGGTAGTACTTGCTAGTGCTATATGTGGATTTGGGCATTGAGATACATATTATTCATACTTTTGTTATCAGTTGTTATTTACTGTTCATGATAAGATCATTATGTTAATTGGAACATGGAGCGACCACCCGGGAAAACAGTGCTACCACAAGGGTTTAATGGGACGCCCTTGGCTGATTAATTAGGAAAGCTAGTGGAAGACTACCTTACCCGAAAGGGGCAAGGGCAGTAGGGGAGTGGTCAGTGTAGGGAGGCCCTCGGGAGGATTTTGCTGCGATGGCGGTCCTGCAAGGGATTCCTGCATTGGAACTTCCTATAAACTGTAGCGGGTTTTCTGAAGCTAGTGGAACTTTGTAAAGGCCTCGTAGTGTTACCCTGCCTCACCTCCTCGGTAGAGGTGTATGGGATTGGCCGTCTCTTGGCAGATGGGTAACACGACTTGTGGGTAAAGATGCGCAACCTCTGCAGAGTGTAAAACTAGTATACTAGCCGTGCTCACGGTCATGAGCAGCTCGGACCCTCACATGATTAATTTATGGAACTAAATTCAATTTATCATATGCATTGCATCGCAGGTGATGTTGTTATTACTTTTGTTCTATTACTTAATTGGGTTGGTATTTACTTATACTTAGTAATTGCTAATAAAATTTTGACCAACTTTAAAAGCAATGCTCAGCTTCAACCATCCTCTTTGGTAAGCCTTACACTTCACATGAGCTCCCACCTTTGGCGAGTTCATGCACATTATTCCCCACAACTTGTTGAGCTATGAACGTATGTGAGCTCACTCTTGCTGTCTCACACCCCCCACAGGTCAAGAACAGGTACCGCAGGATGAGGCTCTTGGAGGGTGCTGCGATGTGTTCGTGAGAGGTCTAGGCCGTCGTCTTCCAGTCAACTTTGGGTTGCTGGACCGCTGTCTCCTTATAATGTAATTATTTATTTTGTATAGAACTCCTGTTGTATATAAAGATGTGACATTCGATCCTGTGCCACTATACATCATATGTGTGAGACTTGGTCCCAGCATACCTGGTGTTTATGTTCACGCCCGGGTCTTAGTGCCCCTAAAACCCGGGTGTGACATGACCTAACACCATTGCCGCGGGAGAACGGTGGGCGCCGCTGGTGGAGCTCGGTTTGCCCTCGACCGCGACCATGGCATTGTGCCCAATGGGATTCTGGGGTTCAATTGCAGGCAAGCGCACCCGATTGACGCTGGTATTGACCGCCGGGGCGACCGGAATTCGTCACCGGATGGTGGTCTCCGCCGCGCTTGGTGGATAGGAGTCGACACCGCGTTAATCAAGGTATTGGCGCCTCCACTACTTTCGTATTGTTTGTATTCGTGTTTGGTTCCGTTGAATCGATGGGTGGGTCGCTGGGAGCTCCGGCGGGGCACACGGGGCAATGACGCTGCCGCGGCGCACCGTGTACCGAGTCCCGTACTCGGTGTTGGCCAAAATTAGTTGTAGAATGAGGTTCGGGCTATCGTGAATCTCACGAGGGTCGAATTAATTTGAGATTGGGGCTAGGGTCGGCTGGGATTCGTGGGCTCCGGTGAGCCACCGCCGTGCACCGTGGCCGGAGTTCGCAGGGTTGAGTTGGATTTGGGGCGAAGTCACGCTGGCCGTTGATTTTCTGTGCAGCGGCCAGGATTAGATCCGCTCTGTACCGTTTCATGGATAGATCTGAGCCGTCCGATTGGGATCTGGCGCATTGGATTCAGTTGGGGTACATTAGATCGCGCCGTCGATCGTGGATCTAATGGCTCGCGCTGGTTACCATTTTATAGAGTTAGGGATCTAATCTGGCACGTCCGTTTCATATTGGGCGGTCCGATCTTGGTGATACCCCTTCACTGGCCTTTTTATACATGGGACCCTAGCTTTATTGGAAATAAAACCCGCAGTCCTATGGCAGGGTTGTCTGTGTCTGGAAGTTATTTGCGCCAGAGTCCCTGCCCTTTTACGAAATTGAGGCCTAGTCCAGAATTGTATAAAATCAGGGAAATTAAATTTTAAATGGATTTTTAATATATAAATAAGTGCTACAACTTATAAAGTTCATAGAAAATTCATCTATAGTCCAAATTACTTCATTCCACTTTCTAAGATTTTGTAAAATTATTCTCTATCACTTAGAGTCTCTGTTTTGTCATGAAAACAATAAGAAATTTAATCTCTCACTTAATCCTATTCTAAACACATAAAACATTTGAAAATTCATAACTTAAATTCTATAACTCCAAAAATTATGATTCCTGTTCCTAGAATTTTATTTTAAGGTGTAGATTATTACTGTGTATTTTGTTTATATGTTTGGTGTAATGTTAATTTCTCTATATGCACTGTGCTTGTTTGTATTGTGGTGAGTAGAAGAGCCCGTGACCGAGGATCCTGGTGAGCAGCAGATAGAAGTAGCTGAGCAGGAGCTCATTGAAGGCAAGTTGTGCCCTTGACCACTTTTTACCCAATAATGTTCTTTAATATCATTTATCCATGCATAGGTTAATTTTGATGGGACCCAATAGGTCACCCTAGATTGTGTATCTCATTACCTTGTTTACCCCTGAATCACTTGGGTAGTTTGCTATTGCTTTACATGGTTTTGGGATAATCATTTACTATATCTATGTTCCAATTATTCTTGTTATTCTATTTATGTTCATGTCAAGTTCATTAATGTTAATTGGAACATAGAGCTTAACTTGAGAACCACGTGCCACCACAATGGTTTAATGGGACGCCCTTAGCTGACTAATTAGGAAAGCTAGTGGAAGACTACCTTACCCGAAAGGGGCAAGGGCAGTAGGGGAGTGGTCATTGTAGGGAGGTCCTTGGTTGATTTTGCTGCGATGGCGGTCAGATAAGAACCCTGCATTGGAGCTTCCTATAAACTGTAGCGGGTTTTCGGAAGCTAGTGGGACTTTGTAAAGGCCTCGTAGTGTTGCCCTGCCGCGCTTCCTAGGTAGAGGTGTATGGGAAGTCGCGATCCCTTGGCAGATGGGTAACATGACTTGTGGGTAAAGGGTACAACCTCTGTAGAGTGTAAAACTAGTATATTAGCCGAGCTCACGGTCATGAGCAGCTCAGGACTCTCTGATGTTTAAATTATGGAACTTAAATTCAATTTTGTCATTTGCATTGCATGGGTTTATCATTAATTTGTTCTATTACTTTACTTATGGTTTGGTAATTACTTACACTTAGTAATTGCTAATAAAATTTTGACCAACTACTTAAAAGCAATGCTCAGCTTTAACCCCTGTCATTGATTAGCCTTACACACCACATGAACTCACACCTTTGTGAGTTTATGTCCACTAGTTCCCCACAACTTGTTGAGCTATGATCATGTGTGAGCTCACCCTTGCTGTCTCACACCCCCCCACAGGAGAAGAGCAGGTGGTTCAGGAGGAGCCACAAGGCGAGGAGTATGATCTGATCTAGGTGGCATTTCTCAGTTAGCATTTGCGCCGTCGATCCTTAGTTCGTTTTACCTTTATTATTTTGTTTTGTAATAAGTCTTCCGCTATGTAATAAATACTCTGATGTTTTATGACATTTATCTCTATACACTCTGTTATTATATATGTTGTCTTCTTGGCGCATGTATGAGATGCACCTGGCTTTGTTCCTTAAAGCCGGGTGTGACAGAAGTGGTATCAGAGGAAATGTTGACTGTAGGACGAAACCTAGATAGAAATGGATAAACCCTCTCCTACTTACCTTACTCTGACTCATTCTATACTTATCTCATCTTGATCTTGTCTCACCTTCTGCTACTCTACTCTGATTAATCTTATCTTTTCTACTCTAAAGACAAGATGGATTTCACACCTTGAAATCCTACCACTATGATCTTTTTAAGAGATAGGGAACCTAAGACAAAAATTTAAACTATTTTCTCTATTTAAAACTGTTGGTTGATTGTTCTGATGATAAATGCTTGATTTGCTTCTTTGATTGATTGAAACATTATAGTTGGGCATCTTAGCATGTACCATCATAAGGTAATGTATTAGCTTTAGTGGATAACACACTAATCTACTTAGCTAATAAATCCCCCGTAGTAACATTCCTCGTAATTACTCGTCTTGTCTATAATTCTTCATTTCTTTTGTACCCTATGTTTCTAACCTAGATGGGCTACCCCTATAGTGTTAGAAGAGAGCACTATAGACGTGATCCTTGGTATGTCATGGTTAAGAGAGGCAAAGGCAGTTTATACACTGTGCTAAAGGAACCATAGAACTCACCAATTCCAAAGGACAAAGATTTGAAGTTGAAGTTGCAGTAACTACCACCATCAGACTAGCGACATTCTTAGAAGTTGAGAAGTTTGTGGGTGGCAACATCCGTGCAGTTAGAAATTTTCCGGATGTCTTTCCAGAGGAGTTATCAAGGATGCCACTAGATAGGGAAGTTGAGTTTGTAATTGATCTTCTACCTGGAACCGCCCCTATTTCTAAACGGCCATATAGGATGTCCGTAGAGGAGTTGAAGGAACTTAAGAAGCAGTTAACTGAGTTACAAGAGGCTGGGTACATTCGTCCGAGTTCCTCATCGTGGGGAGCGCTGGTTCTGTTTGTACAGAAGAAGGATGGATCACAAAGAATATGTGTGGATTATAGATCTCTTAATGATGTTACTGTGAAGAACAAGTATCCGCTACCCCGTATTGAGGATTTGTTTGATCAAATGAGAGGAGCAAGAGTATTTTCGAAGATTGATCTCCGATCGGGATACCATCAGATGAGGATTAGACCATCGGATACTCCCAAGACGACTTTCTTGACTCGATATGGATTATATGAGTTTACTGTTATGTCGTTTGGATTAACCAATGCACCAGCTTATTTTATGAACTTGATGAATAAGGTGTTTATGGAGTACTTGGATAGATTCGTCGTGGTGTTCATCGACGACATTCTTATTTATTCCCAGAGTGATAGCGATCATGAGGAACATCTGAGGTTGGTGCTACAGAAGCTACGAGATAACCAGCTATATGCCAAGTTCAGCAAGTGCGAGTTTTGGATTGGCGAGGTGCCATTTCTTGGTCATATTATTTCTAATGGAGGAATTTCAGTGGATCCTGCTAAGGTCAAGGAGATAATGGAGTGGAGAGTACCCACTACAGTTACTGAGATTCGGAGTTTCTTGGGATTAGCAGGCTATTATCGGAGATTTATTGAAGGATTTTCTAAGATTGCTAAACCTATGACTTCGCTTTTGGAGAAAGGAAGAGAATTTAAGTGGGACGAGAAGTGCCAAGACAGCTTTGATCAATTGAAGAAAAGATTGATGTCGCCACCAGTGTTGGTTATGCCAGACCTACAGAAAGGATTTGATATCTATTGTGATGCATGTGGCCAAGACTTAGGGTGTGTGCTCATGCAGGAAGGACATGTGATTGCCTATGCTTCTCGTCAGTTACGCAAACATGAACTGAACTACCCCACGCATGACTTGGAATTGGCAGCCGTTGTGCATGCGCTTAAGATTTGGAGACATTATATCATGGGGACCAAGTGCCAAGTATATACGGATCATAAGAGTTTGAAGTATATATTCACTCAGAAGGATCTCAACCTTAGGCAACGCCGTTGGTTGGAGCTTATTAAGGATTATGATTTGGAGATTCACTATCACCCGGGCAAGGCAAATTTGGTTGCAGATGCCTTGAGTCGTAAGGAGCATGTTCATTCAGCTATTGTTGCCCAGCTACCTGATGAGATTGTTGAGGACTTCAGGAGACTTAACCTAGGGATAGTTGCTCATACTGAAGGAGTTACTATTGATGTGGAACCTACTTTGGAGCAAGAGATCCGCAAAGGACAAATTGGTGATGCTAAAATAAAAGAGATTAAGGATCTGATGACTGAAGGTCGAGTTCCGGAATTTACCGAAGATGAGCAGGGCACCGTATGGTTCAAGGACAGAATGTGTGTTCCTGATATTGAAAGCCTTCGAGAGACTATTTTAAAAGAGGCCCATGACTCGGATTATTCTATTCATCCTGGTAGTACCAAGATGTATCAGGATTTGAAGCAAAAATATTGGTGGTATGGATTGAAAAGAGATGTGGCTGCACATGTGGTTATGTGCGATGTATGTCAAAGAGTTAAGGCTGAACACCAGAGGCCAGCTGGACTACTGCATCCACTGAAGATACCCGAGTGGAAGTGGGAAGAGATTGGTATGGATTTCATTACTGGATTGCCTCGCACCCAGAAAGGATATGATGCTATATAGGTGATTGTGGATAGATTGACTAAAGTGGCTCACTTTATTCCGGTGAAGACTACTTATAAAGGTTCTCAGCTAGCAGAGTTATATATGGCTCGGATTGTGTGTTTACATGGAGTACCAAAGAAGATCGTGTTTGATCGAGGTTCACAGTTTACCTCAAGATTTTGGAGAAGCTTTCATGAGAATATGAGTACAAAGTTGAATTTTAGTACGGCTTATCACCCTCGGACTGATGGACAGACTGAAAGGACTAATCAAGTATTGGAAGATATGTTGAGAGCATGTGCCCTTCAACATGGAGGAAGTTGGGATAAGAGTCTACCTTATGCTGAGTTCTCATATAATAATAGTTATCAGGCCAGTCTGAAGATGTCACCTTTTGAAGCTTTATATGGGAGGAAGTGCAGGACTCCTCTATATTGGGATCAGACTGGAGAGAGACAGTTCTTTGGGCCTGAACTGATTCAAGAAGCAGAAGAACAAGTCCGTATAATTCGAGAGAATTTGAGGGTGGCTCAAACCAGGCAAAAGAGCTATGCTGATAATAGAAGAAGGCCACTGGAATTTGAAGAAGGAGATTATGTGTACCTCAAGGTGTCACCACTTCGTGGAATGAGGAGATTCAAAGTTAAGGGCAAATTGTCCCCTCGCTATATTGGACCATTCTTGATCTTTAGGAGAGTTGGAGAGATGGCATACCAGCTTGAGTTACCTGATAGTCTATCGGATGTGCATAATGTGTTCCACGTATCTCAACTGAAGAAGTGTCTCCGTGTCCCTGAGGAACAGTTACCAATGGAAGAGCTCAGTGTTCAGGGTGATTTGACCTACACATAGTATCTGATCAAGATTCTTGACACATTGACTCGAGTTACAAGAAATAAGGTGATAAAGATGTGCAAAGTGCAATGGAGTCACCACGGTGAAGATGAAGCAACTTGGGAAAGAGAAGAAGAGCTTCGCATAGATTTTCCCCACCTTTTCCCTAGATCTTCTTAAATCTCAAGGACGAGATTATTTTTAAGGGGGGTAGGATTTGTAACACCCACTTTGTGATTGCTAGAAATAATACCAATAGAGAAACAATTTCTCCTTATGTGAGTTTAACCTTTGTGCATCATCACATGTGTACACCCTAGGTATAAACAAATAATTAATACCATAAAAGCCACAAAAATATGCATCATGCTGGGATTTTATTGTGTGTGCATTACTTGTGACAATAAAAAAATAGTAATATAAAAATGAATAGGTTAAATCTAGAATGGAAATTGAGGTCTAAAAGAAATTCTAGAATTTAGAAAAGAGAAGAAAATGAATATTATGAGGAGAAAAAGGGGTAAATAAAGATATATTATGCCTACAGTAGAGTTTGAATTTGTATAATTGACTCAAAGTTGAAACTCATATTCAAATTCAAATTGGATTCAAAATACTTATAAAAGAAAACAGAAAATAAAACATAAAAGAAAAAAAAGTAAAGGAAGCTTACCTGGGCCGGCTTACCACATTTCAGCCCACCAGGAACCCCCCTCCGCGCAGCCCAATCCCTATTCCGTGCCCTCTCACCCTACCACTGGCGTGTGGGCCCACGAAGGCAGCCTCCTTGCTCACTTGCGCTCACTCTCCTTCACCCGCTGACTGGTGGGCTAGCGATGTCATCCCGCTCGCGCGCACAGTCACCCTGCCGAGTGGGCCGCGGAAACGACAGGCATCCCTTGCTGACCGACATGCGGGGCCCTCTCTGTCAGCCAAACCTCGCGCGGGCACCGTCTATGACACGCGGGCCCCAACAGCTGGCGTCTTCTCCAACTAGACGCGGATCTCGCGCGCGGAAGCTCTGGACTTGACCGGATCCTACCGCCCCGCTTGCTTCGGCCGCGGCTGTTATGCCCTCGCCTCCAGACTATAAAACCGTACCTCGCGCACCCCGTGCTCACTTTCGCCGTTGCCAACTGTCTTGACCACTGACCTAACACCATTGCCGCGGGAGAACGGTGGGCGCCGCTGGTGGAGCTCGGTTTGCCCTCGACCGCGGCCTTGGCATTGTGCCCAATGGGATTCTGGGGTTCAATTGCAGGCAAGCGCACCCGATTGACGCTGGTATTGGCCGCCGGGGCGACCGGAATTCGTCACCGGATGGTGGTCTCCGCCGCGCTTGGTGGATAGGAGTCGACACCGCGTTAATCAAGGTATTGGCGCCTCCACTACTTTCGTATTGTTTGTATTCGCGTCTGGTTCCGTTGAATCGATGGGTGGGTCGCTGGGAGCTCCGGCGGGGCACACGGGGCAATGACGCTGCCGCGGCGCACCGTGTACCGAGTCCCGTACTCGGTGTTGGCCAAAATTAGTTGTAGAATGAGGTTCGGGCTATCGTGAATCTCACGAGGGTCGAATTAATTTGAGATTGGGGCTAGGGTCGGCTGGGATTCGTGGGCTCCGGTGAGCCACCGCCGTGCGCCGTGGCCGGAGTTCGCAGGGTTGAGTTGGATTTGGGGCGAAGTCACGCTGGCCGTTGATTTTCTGTGCAGTGGCCAGGATTAGATCTGCTCTGTACCGTTTCATGGATAGATCTGAGCCGTCCGATTGGGATCTGGCGCATTGGATTCAGTTGGGGTACATTAGATCGCGCCGTCGATCGTGGATCTAATGGCTCACGCTGGTTACCGTTTTATAGAGTTAGGGATCTAATCTGGCGCGTCCGTTTCATATTGGGCGGTCCGATCTTGGCGATACCCCTTCGCTGGCCTTTTTATACATGGGACCCTAGCTTTATTGGAAATAAAACCCGCAGTCCTATGGCAGGGTTGTCTGTGTCTGGAAGTTATTTGCGCCAGAGTCCCTGCCCTTTTACGAAATTGAGGCCTAGTCCAGAATAGTATAAAATCAGGGAAATTAAATTTTAAATGGATTTTTAATATATAAATAAGTGCTACAACTTATAAAGTTCATAGAAAATTCATCTATAGTCCAAATTACTTCATTCCACTTTCTAAAATTTTGTAAAATTATTCTCTATCACTTAGAGTCTCTGTTTTGTCATGAAAACAATAAGAAATTTAATCTCTCACTTAATCCTATTCTAAACACATAAAACATTTGAAAATTCATAACTTAAATTCTATAACTCCAAAAATTATGATTCCTGTTCCTAGAATTTTATTTTAAGGTGTAGATTATTACTGTGTATTTTGTTTATATGTTTGGTGTAATGTTAATTTCTCTATATGCACTGTGCTTGTTTGTATTGTGGCGAGTAGAAGAGCCCGTGACCGAGGATCCTGGTGAGCAGCAGATAGAAGTAGCTGAGCAGGAGCTCATTGAAGGCAAGTTGTGCCCTTGACCACTTTTTACCCAATAATGTTCTTTAATATCATTTATCCATGCATAGGTTAATTTTGATGGGACCCAATAGGTCACCCTAGATTGTGTATCTCATTACCTTGTTTACCCCTGAATCACTTGGGTAGTTTGCTATTGCTTTACATGGTTTTGGGATAATCATTTATTATATCTATGTTCCAATTATTCTTGTTATTCTATTTATGTTCATGTCAAGTTCATTAATGTTAATTGGAACATAGAGCTTAACTTGAGAACCACGTGCCACCACAAGGGTTTAATGGGACGCCCTTGGCTGACTAATTAGGAAAGCTAGTGGAAGACTACCTTACCCGAAAGGGGCAAGGGCAGTAGGGGAGTGGTCAGTGTAGGGAGGTCCTTGGTTGATTTTGCTGCGATGGCGGTCAGACAAGAACCCTGCATTGGAGCTTCCTATAAACTGTAGCGGGTTTTTGGAAGCTAGTGGAACTTTGTAAAGGCCTCGTAGTGTTGCCTTGCCGCGCTTCCTAGGTAGAGGTGTATGGGATGTCGCGATCCCTTGGCAGATGGGTAACATGACTTGTGGGTAAAGGGTACAACCTCTGCAGAGTGTAAAACTGGTATACTAGCCGAGCTCACGGTCATGAGCAGCTCAGGACTCTCTGATGTTTAAATTATGGAACTTAAATTCAATTTTGTCATTTGCATTGCATGGGTTTATCATTAATTTGTTCTATTACTTTACTTATGGTTTGGTAATTACTTACACTTAGTAATTGCTAATAAAATTTTGACCAACTACTTAAAAGCAATGCTCAGCTTTAACCCCTGTCATTGATTAGCCTTACACACCACATGAACTCACACCTTTGTGAGTTTATGTCCACTAGTTCCCCACAACTTGTTGAGCTATGATCATGTGTGAGCTCACCCTTGCTGTCTCACACCCCCACAGGAGAAGAGCAGGTGGTTCAGGAGGAGCCACAAGGCGAGGAGTATGATCTGATCTAGGTGGCATTTCTCAGTTAGCATTGGCGCCGTCGATCCTTAGTTCGTTTTACCTTTATTATTTTATTTTGTAATATGTCTTCCGCTATGTAATAAATACTCTGATGTTTTATGACATTTATCTCTATACACTCTGTTATAATATATGTTGTCTTCTTGGCGCATGTATGAGATGCACCTGGCTTTGTTCCTTAAAGCCGGGTGTGACAATCATCCACTTATTGCGCCTCCTTCACCCCATCATGCGCCCGCTCACAAACTTTCCAAGGATCTCCTCGGGCGTCATCTTGGTGTACCTGGGGTTTTCACGAATAAGATTGACAAGATGGGGGTCAATTACAGTAAATGACCTTAGCAAGAGTCGGACGACATCATGATCCGTCCATCTTGTGCTTCCATAGCTTCGGATCTTGTTGATGAGGGTCTTGAGCCTGTTGTAGGTCTGAGTTGGCTCCTCTCCCCTGATCACCGTGAATCTCCCTAGCTCGCCTTCCACCTGCTCCATTTTGGTAATCATGGTGGCGTCGTTTCCCTCATGAGATATCTTGAGGGTGTCCCAGATTTGCTTGGCATTGTCCAAGCCGCTCACCTTATTATATTCATCCCTGCAAAGAGATGCTAGCAACACAGTATTGGCTTGGGCATTTTTGTGAATTTGTTCATTGATAATCACAGGATTATCAGTACTATCAAAATGCATCCCATTTTCGACAATTTCCCAAATACTAGGATGGAGAGAAAATAGATGATTACGCATTTTATGGCTCCAAAATGAATAGTCTTCTCCATCAAAGTATGGAGGTTTTCCAAGGGGAATTGATAGTAAATACGCATTTGAATTGTATGGCATGCGAGAATAGTCAAACGAGTAGTTCTGATTAACCGTTTTCTTTTTCGATGAAGAGTCGTCGTCATCATCGTCCCTTGGTGAAGAAGATGATGCATCACTGTTGTCGGAGAGGAAAATCTCCGGCCAGGTGGCGGAATGCACCCGCCCTAAATCCTAAGATGAGGAGGGGGCCTAAGCGTTTTGCCTGTCTATTGGGAGATGGATGAACACGAGTGAACATGAGGATTTAGAGTGGTTCAGGCCACCGGAGCGTAATACCCTACTCCACTGTCTGTGTGTTGTATTGAGTCTGTGAGCTTGAGAGCTTGTCTGAGGGTCTGGGTTGGGTCTGCCTTGTAACATTGTGTGCCCTCCCTTTTATAGCTCAAGGGGGGCACATACAAGGATGCTGAGCCCCGACATGTGGGCCTAGGAGCATAGTGGAAGGAATACATTATAGGAGTAACTAATGCAAGTAACGCCTGAGCAATCTCCCCCGACGCCATAATGTCTGTAGTCCACGTAGTATTGATATGCGGCAGCTGCTTCCTTGGTACCGGGCGAGTAATGATGAGCGTAGTGCATGCAGTAGTATGGGTGTGCTGCCTGCAAGTGGAATGGACAGGCACACCGCCTGCGGAATGGACAGGTCGCCGCCTGCCAGGGGAATGGACAGGTCGCCGCCTGCCAGTGGAATGGACAGGTCTCAATAAATGCAGGGGAGGCACACTGCCAGCCAGTGGAATGGACAGGCGGCATGCCTTATCCTTAATAAATGTAGAGGCCGCATAGCCCAGAGGCCTTACGTCAGGCTCCGCCCGTTGGCTTACATCACGTGCAGTAGGCCACGCGGCAGCATCGAGTCTCCGCCTGGGCGGGGAGCAGAAGCGCGTACGATAAGGTCCGGACACGTGGTGGCTCCGGACCCCTGCCTGGCCTTGATTAAGGCCTAGGTATTCTCTATCCCAGAATCCCGAGACCCTGCTGTGAGCAGCCCGGACCCCACATAGAGGGGTCCGGATCCCATTCTAGGGGTTCGGTCCATACACATGGGGGTCCTGGACGGGTGAGAGCACCTAAAGTGGGGGTCAATAGGTGATCCTGTAAAAATCAAACACTAATAGCCACAAAACTTAATTATGAGTGTTAGTACGGCTAAGTAGCTTGAAGCGAGTTCTTGTGAACACAAACAATCACAGAGAGATCAACACAAGACACGTGATTTGTATCCCATGGTTCAGCCAAGTAACACTTGCCTACTTCCACGTTGTGGCGTCCCAATGGACGAGGGTTGCACTCAACCCCTTTCAAGTGATCCGACGATCAACTCGAATATCATAATATTTTCCTTAGAGTATTTTCCCGTTTGCGAGGAATCTCCACAACTTGGAGTCTCTTGCCCTTACAACAAGGATTACAATGAAGGCACAGAGTAAGGTTGGGAGAAGCAACACACGCAAGACTCAAATACACAGCACACCCACGCACACAAGTGAAGACTCGAGCTCAAATGACAACACAGGGAGTTCGTGACTCGAATGGAGCTCAATTCTCTAACACAACAAAGCGAATGTGCGGGAGCAGAGTCTGGATGCCTTAGAATACTTAGTGAATGCATGGGTGACTCCTCCATGCGCCTAGGGGTCCCTTTTATAGCCCTGTTGGGGGCCTTCGTCCTCCGAAGGTCCTCAAAAACATGATTTGACAATGTTTTCCAAGTGGATTATGTGAACAGGTATCTTCGGACTCAGAATTATGAACATGAAGTACGGTAAGGACGAAGCCTGAACCAGACGAAGGGGGATTAAAATGGAGGACGGGCTGATTACCAAGCTCCACGAAGGATGGTGCACAGCCGAAGCTGTGCGCAGGGAAGCTTCGTCGCGATAGCAGAGAGGGGAACCGACTTAAAGATGAAAAGACTACTTGGGCCTTGACAGATTTCCATAAGTCATTGGCAAATGTAATGGACATGAATGTAATTTTACGTGGGCTGCGTCCCGCGTCTATAAATAGATGAACAGTACTCCGTACTGTTCACGCTGATCTGGCATTTACTTTTGCGTCATTCGTGTACTTTTGTCTTTCTGCAATCCGAAGGTACACTTGTAACTTGAAGTCATTTCTATTGGTATACGATAATAAAATAGAAATGACATGATAATAAAGTTTAAATGTTTATATTACTTCTAATGTTGCTCATAAGTCCTTCGTCATAACTTATCGCACTTACGAAGGTACATTATTTGTAACCTTCGTCCGGAGTACATTATATCCTGAAGGGAAATAATGTTTCGAGGGACGAAGGACCTTATCATTTAACACTTTTTATGTTGCCTTGTTCTTAATCCGAAGCATTTGAGAACAAGTCCCCAACATTGGCGCCCACCTCCGGTGAACTCACTTCCATTTCGAGTTTTTCGAACACCTTCGGAAGCTATAGACCCTCGCTATGGCGCCGAAGAAAGCTTCAGCGACTGGGGCTGCAGCACTGCAACCGCTGGACCCCAACCAGGAGACCGTCTCTCTTCGGGAGGCCCGAAGCCAGAAGAGGAAGGCCGTCAGCCCGACGCTTCAGGACGATGAACTAGACCAAGAGATCAGGGATATGGAGATGCTTCATCAACAGGTGCAGAGGAAAAAGGAAAAGATGGCCAGGCTAGCTGAGCTGCAAAGGCAGATAGACGAAGCTTCTGAAGAAGTCCGTCATCTTACCCACGATGAGCAGAACCGAAGGCCTCAACAAAAAGACCTTCATCAGGAGGGCTTCTTCAACGAAGATGACTGGTATGACAATTTCCATCATGGAAATTTTGTTTTCGATGATGCTTCTCCTCTGTCCGCTGAGCTGCAGGCTACACCTTGGCCTCCGTCCTATAAGCCACCCCAGCTTCCCATGTTCGATGGCCATTCAGACCCGAAGCAGTTCTTGATGAGTTACGAAGCAACAGTGTCTTCGTATGGTGGCAATGCTGCAGTCATGGCAAAGTCTTTCGTTATGGCCGTCAGGAGTGTTGCTCAGACCTGGTATTCCTCCCTTCGACCAGGAACGATCACTTCATGGCAGAAGCTGAAGGATATGTTGTTAACCAGCTTTCAAGGATTTCAGACGAAGCCGGTCACTGCTCAAGCCTTGTTCCAGTGCACTCAGGATCACGAAGAATACCTTCAGGCGTATGTCAGAAGGTTCTTGCGTTTGAGGGCGCAAGCACCAACGGTGCCCAATGAAATTGTCATCGAAGCCATGATCAAGGGGCTTCAACCTGGACCTGCAGCTCAATACTTTGCTAGGAAGCCTCCTCAGACTCTGGAGAAGCTGCTCCAAAAGATGGACGAGTACATTCGTGCCGACAATGACTTTCGCCAAAGAAGGGAGGAGGCTTTCAGATTTTCTGAAATGACCAGGGGCTTCAGAGGAAGATTTTATCCCAGGCATGTCAGGTCCATCCACAACTCTACTCAAAATGATGATAAGGGGAGTCAGCAGAACAGACCGCAGAGCTCCTCACAGGCTTCGGGGCAACAGCAAACTTTCTTCCGGCCACCAGCTCCAAGAGGCAGAGGCGCCAGGGGCTTTGGCGGAAGATTTGGAGATCAACCAAGGAGGGTATTTTGCTTATTCTGTGGTGAGAACAAGGGCCATACCACCAGGATGTGCCATGTTACCATCCAGAAACAAAAGGAGCTAGCAGAAGCTGCAGCGCAACAGGGCCAGCCGAAGCAGGTCATGCATACTGCTTCGTACCATCAGCCTTACATCCCGGAATACGTGGGCAACCACCCTGCAGTTTCCGTAGCTTCGGCGAGTCAACCTCAAGCTTCATGGCAACAGCCTCCGCCCCCACCTCCGCTGCAACAAGGCCAACAGCCAGAAGGGAGCCAATATGTTCCGCACCAAAGGGATCTCAGAGAGCAATCTGAAGCTCGCACAGTCAATAGTACTGTGCCAGAGTCGAAGCACATTTATTGACAAATATCCTACTTTGATAGCAGTCTTTTCCGTTTAGTTCTATTTTCTGTGTAATAAAGAACATCTCAGTTTTCATGTAATAGTTTTGTGGTTGGTTATCAGGAAAACCTATTTTCTCCACAGGCTTAAGTTGCTGAAGCTTAAAAATTTGCGGTAACAAGGAGGACCTTCGAATCATTAAAAATCCTTCGAAGCAACAAAAAGTCGTTCTAAGGAACGCAGAGTAAGTTGCTGAAGTTACAAAAAGCCGTTCCAAAGGGAGCGCAGTGTAAGTTTTTTGCTCCAAAGACGTTCCTAAGGGAATGCAGAGCATACAGCGAAAAGTCAACGCTGATACCGCCTAAGTAAAAGGCGAAGAAGCTCCAAAGACGTTCCTAAGGGAATGCAGAGCTTACAGCGAAAAGTCAATGCTGATACCGCCTAAGTAAAAGGCGAAGAAGCTCCAAAGACGTTCCTAAGGGAATGCAGAGCTTACAAAGATATTTTGTGTGTATCTTCGGAACAAACGTCATTTGCATAACATAACATCATCACATCATTTTGCATAGCATAAGCATCATACATCATGTTGCATATGGCAAAAGAAGGGGACACAGTATCAACCTTCGAAAGGACGCTTTGAGAAAGTGAAAATTGTGTAAAGTCACGAGGGAATACAATAACAATCTTCGGAATACAGCTTCGGAGAATGTTTTCACAAAGCATGGACGAGCTTCATCGGAGTAATATCGAAATTGCACAGCTTCGGAGAATGTTTTCACGAAGCGTGGACGTGATTCATCAGAATAGTTTTAACGGAGAATGTCTTCTTCACGAAGCATGAAAAGAAGGGAAGGTGTTTTTTCGCCGAAGGCTCAAAAATGGTATGTATGTAGAATTTCATGCATCGTAAAGAATTGAATAATGAAAAGAGACTTGTATATTACATTCAAATGTACAAAATATTACATAGATCACACTTCAAATGTTTTTTCTAATAACACCTAGTCTTCTCTTAATACTACTTCGGCAGCCTCATTTAGAAGTTGTTCAACAACTTTATCCATGATAGCTTCGGCCATTTGTTTGATTTCGTCATCCTCTTTTGTGTGAGGGTCAACAGACGATCCAGCAGGTTCTGAGGGAAGAGAATATTTTTGCATTACTATTACAAACCGCGAGCAAAGTTTGAAATAAAAATTACAACACAATAAGAGCGACTAATTAATACCTATTTGCCCTTCGGCAACTTCTGTCACTTTCCTAGCATCATGGATGCCTTTTTCACTCCTTTGAATAATTTCTTGCGCCATTTCTCGGCCGCCGTTGTCCCAGACATCAGTAAAGAATTTGCCACCAACCATGCTTGCTTCGGCCGAGGGGTCTTTGATGTCTTCGGAGGATAAGGCAGCTTCGGACTGAGCTAAAGATTTTACATGTTTACAACCTTTCTTCTCCAAGACAGTAGCAACTCCTCTGGCGCCCGAAAAAGCGCAGATGTCACCGCGGCTACTCAGGATTTCCTCGAAGGCCTCTGCTTCGTGACTGATCCATTCCATTGGACCTTCGGGATTGCCTCTTGAGAAATTCTCTTCACTGGAAAATGCGCCCACGCTGGCGAAGCTGGTCTTTATCTTCTTTACGCATTCCATGGATTTTTCGTAGCATCTTTTCTTAGAAGACCGAAGCTCTTCCACGGTTGCTTCCAAATGATCAGCCCATTGGTCGCTACATTCACGTCTTGTTTCTTCAAGTATGCGTTCTTCTTTCGCCCGGGCCAATTGCTTCTGAAGATCTTTAATTTCGCGTCTGTGAGCTTCGGCCTGAATCTTTGCAGCAGCTTTGTCCTTTTTTATCTTGTCTACTAATGTAAGCAGAATTTTATCTTTTTCTAGAGCTTCGTTTCTCAGTTTAATAACTTCTGATCGTAAATTGTTGAACGCAATTTCGTAGCTCTCATCTTCGGCACTCTTTTGTGCTCTTAATGCGTTGCTTAGGATTAAACCCTATACAAAAAAGAATCCATATAAGAATAAAGGAATGAATTACGTATTGTAAAATTTTTTCAAACGTCTAATTCCCATACCTTCAGGCTATTATATGCAAGACTATCCGCGAGATCTTCCTTCGTCATAGCGCATAGTCCAGCTTCAAGCTTTGGAAACCCCATACTCCTAGCCATCTCCCGGCAGACAGATAATTCTTTGTTGTCAGGGAGACAGTATAGGAAGTCATCTTCGTTTGTCCCATTGAACACCACTGCTCCCTTCGGATATTTTAACTCTGGCATAGTGATTGGCTTCATAAATCTCTTCTTCAGATAATTTTTCCCCGAAGCATGTCGCACGATGTAATCACATATGTTGGAAGGAGCTTCGGGGGCGGCAGTGTCAATTTCTTCAACCAAATTTGGTTCTGATATTTTTGTTTCCAAAGATTGTTCCTTGGTGGGCTCTGAAGGCCCAGCTTCAGCTTCAGGTTGTTGCTTCGAAGCTTCAGCAACTACAGCTTCGGTAGACACTTCAGCAACTTCAATAGTCTTCTTTGGAGTTGTGCTGGAAGGCTTAATCGTCTCCAAAACATCTAGCACGTTCACCATTCTTTTTCTTTTCGGGGTCACCGACGGGCCCTTTTGATTTTTTATTGTTTCGACATTTGCTGAAGGACTTAAGATTTCCGATATTTTTGGCTCTTCAATCTTCGGTTTCTCTGCTGAAGGCGCTTCAGTCTTTTCTTCCATCTTCGGCACTGGAGCTGGTTCTGTAGCTTCAGAGGCCAAAGAGACTTCACCAATAAATTCTGGCACTGTGGCCGGCTCAATAAAACGCGCTCGGTGGGTGAGCACCTTTATCTTTTTCCTTTGCGGCGCTGGCTCGCTAGTGGCACTCGTGGTAGCTTCTGTCGCAGGAGAAGTATTTTTTCTTTTGCGACCCGACACCGGATAGTGATAGTCAGGGTAGACAAACCCGACTGCGTCAAATACCCAGTTGAGCCTTTTCTTCTTTCGGCCTCCGAAGGCTGCTGATAACGCAGTGTTCTCGGCCTTCGAGTACACCCCAAGCAGTTCGTCACTTAATGTTTCAATGTTTTTCAACCAGTCGTCATCAGGTTCAACAAATTTATCCCCGTATTTGAATGTGTATTTCAGTCTGACCAGTCCGCCTTCGTCGGACTCTTTGATGGTCTCCTTCGGCATTTCCCACTTTCCTGCAAGTGGCCACACCCTGAAGGCAATATGTTCTTGAATCAAGTCCCTTGTCCCAATAAAAGAGCAGACTACGCCGAAGGCTCTTTGGCATTCCTCGGCTGCTTCATCCATTTCAACCTTCGGCCTTCGAAGTCCGAAGCGTTGCCAGATGGGGCGCATAATGATATTCTTGACATCTTCTTGCGCTGTTAAGTCATTCTTTACATAGAACCATTCAGTCATCCAGGCTCCGGGCCACCTCTTCCGAAAGGTTGGCACAGGACGGCTTGACCCGGAGCGGGCACCGAAGCTGTAACACCCAAAGTTGTTGTGATATTGTTCTTTCCCCCAGGGCTTCGTCTCATATAACAACTCATGAATGTTGCAAAAGCTTTTAGCATTTGGTTCTAAACCTTGGCTTCTCGCAGCCCAGACAAACATCCCCATTCTTATGATAGCTTCGGGAGTAATTTGATGAAGGTAGACTTGAAATGTCTTCAGGACTTCAACAACAAAGTTGCTTAGGGGGAATCGAAGCCCAGCCTTGAGAAAGCTTCGGAAGATTACGACTTCATCTTCTTCGGGGGTGGGAGAAGTCTTTTCTCCAGCATCAACCCTCACAATAGATATATCTCGAAAATACCTCCCCCTCATATTATCAATATGATTCTGCTTAATAGTGGTTTTCCCGAAAACCGTGTGACTTGGCCGCCATGGTCGATCTTCGGACTCTTCCCCACCACTTTCTACATCATAACTATCGCTGTCACCAGTATCTTCGGACAAACCTTCAAGAATCTCCTTGGTGATTTTCTCCGTATTGGTCTCCGCCATCGCTATAAGGAACCCCAAGTTCTTCTCTTCGTCGAGACTCAGCTTCGTCTCAGCAGGGATCTTCTTACCTTCAGACATCTTCGGAAACGCTAAAAACTGTTTTCAAGGCCGAAGCTTCAAAATCAAAAAGATCAGCAAATCTTAGTGCACAAGAGCTAAAAATTTAGTGGGCCGAAGCAGATGGCAAGTGTGCGTACCAAATAAGTTTGCGGTATGATCTTATTTATACCCCCAGGGCGTTGAAAATTGAAAGACCCCGCTTGTCAGTGAATGTTGCTATTCTAGCAAAGGGAAGGTGTTTTTTCGGACCTTCGGCTCAAGGCCTTCGTCCATATCGCAATCTGAATTTATCATTAACAAATTAATATTGCGAGGGGCTACTGTTGGGGGCCTTCGTCCTCCGAAGGTCCTCAAAAACATGATTTGACAATGTTTTCCAAGTGGATTATGTGAACAGGTATCTTCGGACTCAGAATTATGAACATGAAGTACGGTCAGGACGAAGCCTGAACCAGACGAAGGGGGATTAAAATGGAGGACGGGCTGATTACCAAGCTCCACGAAGGATGGTGCACAGCCGAAGCTGTGCGCAGGGAAGCTTCGTCGCGATAGCAGAGAGGGGAACCGACTTAAAGATGAAAAGACTACTTGGGCCTTGACAGATTTCCATAAGTCATTGGCAAATGTAATGGACATGAATGTAATTTTACGTGGGCTGCGTCCCGCGTCTATAAATAGATGAACAGTACTCCCGTACTGTTCACGCTGATCTGGCATTTACTTTTGCGTCATTCGTGTACTTTTATCTTTCTGCAATCCGAAGGTACACTTGTAACTTGAAGTCATTTCTATTGGTATACGATAATAAAATAGAAATGACATGATAATAAAGTTTAAATGTTTATATTACTTCTAATGTTGCTCATAAGTCCTTCGTCATAACTTATCGCACTTACGAAGGTACATTATTTGTAACCTTCGTCCGGAGTACATTATATCCTGAAGGGAAATAATGTTTCGAGGGACGAAGGACCTTATCATTTAACACTTTTTATGTTGCCTTGTTCTTAATCCGAAGCATTTGAGAACAAGTCCCCAACAAGCCCCAAGGTAGCTAGGAGTCGTTGAAGACCAACTTGGAAGGCCAAACTTGCCTTCTGTCGGGTGGTGCACCAGACAGTCCGGTGCACCACCGGACAGTCACTGTAGCTGTCCGGTGCGCGATCGCCTTCCAAATTAGGCGCATCCGACCGTTGGTCCATGGGGTCAGTTGGCGCACCGGACACTGTCCGGTGCACACCGGACAGTCCGGTGTGTCCAACCGACCGTTGGTGCGACCACGTGTCACGCGAAGATTGCGCGGCCGACCGTTGGCGCAGGTGACCGTTGGCTCACCGGACAGTCCGGTGCACCACCGGACAGTCCGGTGAAATATAGCCACGTCGCCCCTTTGCTTTTCCCGAGAGCGACGAGTTCGCCGCGGATGACTCACCGGACAGTCCGGTGCACCACCGGACCATCCGGTGAATTATAGCCGTACACCATCGTCAACTCCCGAGAGCGGCCTTTTCACCGGAGACTAGCTTGGCGCACCGGACACTGTCCGGTGCACCACCGAACAGTCCGGTGTGCCAAGCCGAGCTGGAGTTTGCTGCACATAGCCAACTCTTTTTCCAATTCTTTTCTCACTGTTTCTAGCACTTAGACAAAACACATTAGTACGCAAAACAATGTACTAAGTCTAGAAACGTACCTTTTTCTTTGATTTGCACTTCTCACTTTACTTGGCACAGAAGAACTTAGTTAACCGTGTTGGGCACTTAATCACCAAAACATTATTGAAATTGCCCAAGGGCACATTTCCCTTTCAATCTCCGTCTTTTTGGTGATTTATGCCAACACATCCAAAAGCAACCAAAACAAGTGCAACATCTATGCAATTGAGGACCAAATTGTTTTTGCACAAGATTTGACATATTTGGATAACTCTTTGCCACCACTTGGTTTGTTTTTGCAAATCAAATTCATTTTCCTATCTCTAAGTCAAACACACTTGTTTGGGCACAAAGAGAGATAATCCAAGAGTGAAATTGATCAAGTGTCAAAAACTCCCCTTTTTCCCATAATCAAAATTCTTCCCCACAAGAGATCGAATTTTGCAATAAGAGCATTTTGGACAAATCAAAAGTTCTAACTCTATTGTTTTCAAAATTCATAAGTGGTAGCTGATCCATTTGCTTTGGCCTTAATTTCTCCCCCTTTGGCATTAAGCACCAAAACGGGATCATTCATGGCCCTTTAACCCCATTGCCTCACCAAAATTGTCAATTAAGAGCAAAAAGGCAATGAGAGCATAAGTATGAACTTGGAGGTGAGTACACTAATACCGGAGTGCAGTGGAAGTCTTTGCATTGTCCAAGTTCACCTTTCCCTTTCAATGCACTTTTGAGACTACATCAAGTATACTCAAACACAAAGGTTAGTCTCAAAGGGTCAAGTTGTAGCACATCTCCCCCTAAACATGTGCACCATTTGCACATGGACTTGTGAGGTCCGGGGAGGTCATGTACAACTTGAGCACCACAAATATACGACGAGTAATGTAAATGTTTCAAAGTAACATGATCAAGGGCATAGAACACATGTATGCTATAGATCAATCCAAGTTACGTGAATCTAAGACATTTAGCTCACAACGCAACCTGCAAAAAGTTTTCTCATCCAACGGCTTGGTAAAGATATCGGCTAGCTGGTTCTCGGTGCTAATATGGTACACCTCGATATCTCCCTTTTGTTGGTGGTCTCTCAGGAAGTGATGCCGAATGTCTATGTGCTTAGTGCGACTGTGTTCAACAGGATTATCCACCATGCGGATTGCACTCTCATTGTCACATAGGAGTGGGACTTTGCTCAGATTGTAGCCAAAGTCCCGGAGGGTTTGCCTCATCCAAAGTAGTTGCACGCAACACTGTCCTACAGCAACGTACTCGGCCTCAGCGGTGGATAGGGCAACAGATGTCTGTTTCTTGGAACTCCTGGACACCAGGGACCTTCCTAGGAATTGGCATGTCCCCGATGTGCTCCTCCTATCAACCTTGCACCCGGCATAATCGGAGTCTGAGTATCCAATCAAGTCAAAGATAGACCCCTTTGGATACCAGATCCCGAAGCAAGGCGTAGAAACTAAATATCTAAGAATTTGCTTAACGGCCACAAGGTGACATTCCTTAGGGTCGGATTGATATCTAGCACACATGCAGACACTTAGCATAATGTCCGGTATACTAGCACATAAATAAAGCAATGAACCTATCATAGACCGGTATGCCTTTTGATCAATGGACTTACCTCCTTTGTTGAGGTCGACATGCCCGTCGGTTCCCATCGGTGTCTTCACGGGCTTGGCGTCCTTCATCCCAAACCGTTTGAGAAGATCTTGTGTGTACTTCGTTTGGGAGATGAAGGTGCCGTCCTTGAGTTGCTTCACTTGGAACCCAAGGAAGTAGGTCAACTCGCCCATCATCGACATCTCGAACTTTTATGTCATCACCCTGCTAAACTCCTCACAAGACTTTTGATTAGTAGAACAAAATATTATGTCATCAACATAAATCTGGCACATAAAAAGATCACCATCACAAGTCTTTGTAAAAAGAGTGGGATCAGCTTTCCCAACCTTGAAAGCATTAGCAATTAAGAAACCTCTAAGACATTCATACCATGCTCTTGGGGCTTGCTTAAGTCCACAGAGCGCCTTAGAAAGCTTGAACACATGGTCGGGGTACCTGTCATCCTCAAAGCCAGGGGGTTGTTCCACGTATACCTCCTCCTTGATTGGCCTGTTGAGGAAAGCGCTCTTCACATCCATTTGAAACAACCTAAAAGAGTGGTGAGCGGCATAGACTAATAATATTCGAATAGACTCTAGCCTTGCCACAGGAGCAAAAGTCTCCTCGAAATCCAAACCTGCGACTTGGGCATAACCTTTTGCCACAAGTCGAGCCTTGTTTCTTGTCACCACCCCGTGCTCGTCTTGCTTGTTGTGGAACACCCACTTGGTTCCCACAACATTTTGCTTTGGACGTGGCACCAAGCTCCAAACTTCATTTCTCTTGAAGTTGTTGAGCTCTTCCTGCATGGCCAACACCCAATCCAGATCCTGCAAGGCCTCTTCTACCCTTAAAAGCTCAATAGAAGAGACAAACGAGTAATGCTCACAAAAATTAGCTAAATGTGAGCGAGTTGTTACTCCCTTGCTTATGTCACCCAGAATCTGATCGACAGGGTGATTTCTTTGGATCATCGCTCGGACTTGAGTTGGAGGGACCCGTGGTGCTTCTTCCTCCATCACTTGTTCTTCCTGTGCTCCCCCTTGATCCTGTCCCTCTTCTTGAGGTACCTGTTCACCATCTTGAGTTGGAGGATGCACCATTGTGGAGGAAGATGACTGATCGTGCTCTTGTTGTTCCTATGGTCGCACATCACCTATCGCCATCGTGCGCATTGCAGCCGTCGGAACATCATCTTCATCTATGTCATCAAGATCAACTTGCTCTCTTAGAGAGCCATTAGTGTCATCAAATACAACGTTGCTAGAGACTTCAACCAAACCCAATGATTTGTTGAAGACTCTATACGCCTTTGTATTTGAGTCATACCCTAGTAAAAACCCTTCTACTGCCTTGGGAGCAAATTTAGAATGTCTACCTTTCTTCACCAGAATGTAACCTTTGCTCCCAAATACACGAAAGTAAGAAACATTGGGTTTGTTACCGGTAAGGAGTTCATACGAGGTCTTCTTGAGAAGGCGATATAGGTAGAGCCGGTTTATGGCGTGGCAAGCTGTGTTTACAGCTCTCGACCAAAACCGCTTGGGCGTCTTGAATTCTCCAAGCATCGTTCTTGCCATGTCGATAAGCATCCTGTTCTTCCTCTCTACCACACTGTTTTGTTGTGGTGTGTAGGGAGTGGAGAACTCGTGCTTGACGCCTTCTTCCTCAAGATACTCCTCCACTTGCAGATTCTTGAACTCGGACCCATTGTCGCTTCTTATCTTTTTCACCTTGAGCTCAAATTCGTTTTGAGCCCTCCTTAGAAAGCGCTTTAGGGTCCCTTGGGTTTCTGATTTATCCTGCAAAAAGAACACCCAAGTGAAGCGAGAAAAATCATCAACAATTACAAGACCATACTTACTTCCCCCGATGCTAAGGTAGGCAACGGGTCCGAAGAGGTCCATGTGAAGAAGCTCCAGTGGTCTTGATGTTGTCATCACATTCTTGCTGTGATGAGTGCTTCCGACTTGTTTCCCTGCCTGACAAGCTGCACAAGGTCTATCTTTCTCGAAACAAACATTGGTTAGTCCTAACACATGTTCTCCCTTTAGAAGTTTATGAAGGTTCTTCATCCCAACATGTGCTAGACGACGATGCCACAGCCAGCCCATACTAGTCTTAGCTATTAAGTATGCATCTAGATCGGCCTCCTCTTTCGAAAAATCAACTAAGTAGAGTTTGCCGTCTAATACACCCTTAAAAGCTAATGAACCATCACTCCTTCTAAAGACAGATACATCAACATTTGTAAAAAGACAATTGTAACCCATGTGACACAATTGACTTATAGACAGAAGGTTGTAACCAAGCGACTCTACTAGAAATACATTCGATATGGAGTGCTCGTTGGTGATGGCTATCTTGCCCAAACCCTTAACCTTGCCTTGATTCCCATCTCCAAAGATAATTGTATCCTAGGAATCCTTGTTCTTGACGTAGGAGGTGAACATATTCTTCTCCCCCGTCATGTGGTTTATGCCTCTGCTGTCGATAATCCAGCTTGAGCCCCCAGATGCATAAACTTGTAAAGAATTTAAGCTTGGGGTTTAGGTACCCAACTCTTGTTGGGTCCTACAAGGTTAGTCATAATAGTTTTTGGAACCCATATGCAGGTTTTGTCTCCCTTGCATTTGGATCCCAATTTCCTAGCCACTACTTTTGCATTCTTACATGAAAGAACAAATGAAGTGTTGCAAGCATGGAAAATAGTAGTAGATTCATTGCACATTTTCCTAGGCACATGATGCACAACATGATTTCTCCTAGGCCTACTTCTACCATGAACAAAAGTAGAACTAGAGGCAAACATAGCTTGTGAATTAAAAGCATCATGATCATAACTCCTATTATAATGAGCACGATTAGCAATTTTCCTATCATAAATAAAAGCATGGTTCTTTTGAGGATTACTAACCATAGGAGCCTTCCCTTTCTCCTTGTTGGGAATGGGAGCCCTTTGGCTTGTTAAGTTCTTGGCTTCCTTTCGAAAACCAAGCCCATCCTTAATTGAGGGGTGTCTACCAACGGTGTAGGCATCCCTAGCAAATTTTAATTTATCAAAATTAATTTTGCAAGTCTTAAGTTGATCATTAAGACTTGCCACCTCATTATTTAATTTGGTAATAGAAATAAGGTGTTCATCACAAGCATCAACATCAAAATCTTTACATCTATTACAAATAACAACATGCTCTACACATGAACTAGTTTTGTTGACTTCCTCTAGCTTAGCATTTAGTTCATCATTTAAACTCTTTAAACTAGAGACAGATTCATGGCAAACATATAATTTAGAGGATAACATTTCATTTCTCTTAATTTCTAAGGCAAGGGATTTTTGCACACTAACAAATTTGTTATGTTCCTCATATAGTATATCCTCTTGCTTTTCTAACAATCTATCTTTTTCATTTAGAGCATCGATTAACTCGTTGATTTTATCTACTTTAGCTCTATCTAAACCCTTAAATAAATCAGTATAATCTACTTCATCATCAGATGACTCTTCATCACTAGAAGAAGTATACTTGGGAGTGTCCCAAACACGTACCTTTTTCTCCTTGGCCATAGGACATGTATGGCGTTCGTAGGGGAAGAGTGAGGATTTGTTGAAGGCCGAAGCAGCGAGTCCCTCGTCATCGGAGTCGGAAGAGGAGCAGTCCGAGTCCCATTCCTTTCCAAGGTGCGCCTCGCCCTTTGCCTTCCTGTAGTTCTTCTTTTTCTCCTTCTTCCCGTCCTTTTCTTGTCCCTGGTCACTATCATTATCGAGACAATTTGCAATAAACTGACCAGTCTTACCGCATTTGAAGCAGGAGCGCTTTCCCCTTGTTTTATTCTTGTTGGGGTATTCTTTGCGTCCCTTGAGTGTGGTCTTGAAACGTTTGATGATGAGCGCCATCTCATCATCATTGAGTCTGACAGCCTCCACTTGAGCTACCTTGCTTGGTAGCGCCTCCTTGCTGTTTGTTGCTTTGAGAGCAACGGGCTGCGGCTCATAGATAGGTAGTGGACCGTTCAAGGCGTCATCCACGTATCGTGCCTCCTTTACCATCATCCGCCCGCTCACGAATTTTCCAAGGATCTCCTCAGGCATCATCTTAGTGTACCTGGGGTTTTCACGAATAAGGTTGACAAGATGGGGGTCAATTAGAGTAAATGACCTTAGCATGAGTCTGACGACATCATGATCCGTCCATCTTGTGCTTCCGTAGCTTCGTATCTTGTTGACCAAGGTCTTCAACTTGTTGTAGGTTTGAGTTGGCTCCTCTCCCCTGATCATCGCAAATCTCCCTAGCTCACCTTCCACCAACTCCATTTTGGTGATCATGGTGGCGTCGTTTCCCTCATGATGTGGCGGAACTGCCCGAATTATTCCAACTTAAGTGCCTAAGCCCTGCCTTGGAGGCTAGACCACACTTAAATGGGAATAACCCGTCAATCCCTCGGATCTAGTCCGACACGGCCACTGACAGGATCAAGTACCACAATCTCACTCGATGGTGAGTCACAGAGCAAATACAATAAAGCATGAAACCATACATGTCAGAGTATTAAATTATTACATCATCATCATCATCATCATCGGAGTTTTTGCAAAAGTGACCATCATTGTTTTGAAGTGCAGCGGAAATAAACTAACGGTAAATAAACAGAGAGATGGGGAAGCCTGTCCCATCACTCCTCATGCTCCTCCTCAGCCGAGGCAGGGTCCCACTCGACAGTCCAACCCGGTGGCAGGGTGGACGGCCAAGTCACTCCAGCAGCCATTTCCTCCAGAGAACCTGTAAAAAAAATTATGCCACAAGCAAGGCTGAGTATACTAATACTCAGCTAGACTTACCCGGTGTGAGGAGTCTACTCCTCTACCTCTAGACATGCAGCTGTTTGGCTGTGGGGTTTGGTTGCCAAAAGCACTAGCTGAGTTTCTAATTCAAGATTTTAACTTTATCAAAATTAAGTGTGACTCTCTTAAGGCTAAAAGTGTACTATCTACTCATACATAGTAGCAAGCATTTTTAGCATTCAACATCTTGCATCATCTCATCACAGTTCCACTTGTTACTCAATGCAGTACAATGGATCAAGCAGTCTCATTAGCTGCGAGAAGCAGACGATTCGAATCGAGTTTTTATCCTTGCAAGGTAAACCTAAACACACGACATGTAGGGGCACTCCATCCCCACACATATCAACCGTCCCTATCGATTCCCCGTCAGCAGATCAGGGCTCACCGCCTTGGCGTACAATGCCTCACTGACCCCGACTGGCCGTCGTGCAGTGACCGCACTTGTACCCACCATAACCGGAATGGGAGACTACGTCTCAGGTCGCGTGAGGGGTAAAGTCTACTGCCAGGTTCAATCAGGTACTAGGCTTACCGATTTACCATATTTCTTGGTATGTGTTTAGTACGTTCAAACGCTTGACACAGGTATCCGCACGTTAATCCTTATTCCATTTTCCATCTCGTGGGCAACCAATCCCCATGGATTGTTGTCCACCAACTAGTATCATGACAGTGTGAAAGTGGGTACAATCAATTTCTTGATCTCGCGCGAGTGCTAGAAAAATCACTCGTCTTCTACCGAGATCCTAATTAAATAAAGCAACTACTCGACCTGTCACACTAGTATTCATCTCAAAAGGGTCCCTGAGATCATGCAACTAGGATTTCAAACAATTCCTACACCTAAGTGCACAATCAATCTTACAATCATTAAGTGAAGTAAAATAGCATAAATAACAGGTTATGCATAAACCGGGGCTTGCCTTCCAAAGCAGTGGCAGGCAGGTCCTCTGGTGCAGGCTCTGGTGCTGGATCTGGGGCAACCTCCTGGGCAGCTCCTTGCTCCGACACGAGGATGTACTCTCCGTCAGCAAGATTACAATCTATCGAATGCAATGAACATGTATGTTATAATTATGCAAGATTTAAGAACATTAAGCTACAGAAACTAAAGTCAAGAATTAACTTAGGGTTCCCTGGCTATGTGGGTCTTCTAGTGGTATTTATATACATAGACTTATTACCTTTTAGGTTTATGTTTTCTTTTAGGATAACATAGTGGACTTGCATTATCTTTCTAGATTTCAGTGGACAAATTTACAAAGGTCTTAGGAGGACATTAATTTCCATTTTCCATTTTCCTTTCTTTAATTTCCTTTTAGGGTTTCTAGTGTAGGTTTGAACTACGACAGTGTTTTAATAATTTCCAAAAATGCTGTAAAAATTACAGTGGGTTGTCACTTGCCATTCTAGCTTGTTTTAAGAATTTGAGGCTTAAAGTACAAAAGCTAGGTTTTAAACAAAAATAACAATAGTTAGGCAAAATGGGCCACTTTGCACTACAAGTCTTTTATTAAAGTGGGTCCTGACCTAAGGGTTATTTTTGTTGGCCTCTAATAGTGATAGTAAGCTCTTGTACCAAAAATGACAGAGAGCCACATGATGGTTATTTAATGGTGGATTTCTAAAGTTTGGTGCAAAAAGGGTGTTTAGAACTAACTTGTCATTTGAAAAATATCAAACAACAGATTTCAGATTTTTCCTAAGTTCTTATTATCAAAACATTAGTTATCCTAAGGTTTGAGGAGTTTTCACCTTAGGGTTATTTTTGTAGGGTTTTTCTAAGTTATCCTTATTTTATTAATTTAAAAGGTATTCTTCTTATTTTACACTACAACAGGGTATGATATATTTTTCCAGTGAACTATATTGAATAAGTATCTTAACAAAAATAGAGGTGCCCTCTGGTTCATTATTTATGTCACCTTTTCTATTTTTCTTAACCTTAAGCATATTATGGAATAAGGGGTAAAAACTAACTTAATGTAGTGGACAGAGGGGTTTAACATTTTTAACCAGGTCAGTAGGTAGATATAAACTTCTCCAAATTTTTCTAACCCTAGTTAAATAGTACAACCATTTTTCTTGCTATTATTAAGCTTTTGGTCAAAACTATAATTAAATCAGAACCTTATATTTTTCTATAGTACCTATGGGGTTTTATATTTTTCTCAGATAGGTTACATTATTTAGAGTCTGGCAAAATTGGTTTGACCAAATTTGGGTAAACCAAACAGAAGTTATGGGTTTTTAAAGTTTCTGTTCAATTTTAAAATAGATTTTAAAATGAGTTTCCTGGAAAAATGGTTTACACCGGGGTCCCTGGGTTTAAAACAAATCAAACCTCGCAGATCTACCCTCGAGCCACTGTTCACTTGGGTCTCTGACATTTCACTTAACCCCCTGACCTTCTCTTCCTCTCACCCGCAGTCCTTCCCCCAATGGAAACAGTACCCGCGAGAAAGAAAAGGGCGGCGCGGCTTACCGGCGGCGAGGGAGGTCCGGCGAAGGGCAGGGTTCGCTCGGGGAGGTTCTGGCGATCACGTCGAGGTACGGCTCGTCGTCGGGGACGGCCGGAATCGCCCGGTCCACGCGCGCAGGCGGGCGAGCTCGTCGGCGGCGTGTGCTCCGGCCTATCCACGGCGGTACAGTTCAATCCAGGGGCGTAGGGAGCTTCATGGAGGTCTAAGGAGTCTAACCGTGCAAGGAATCGAAGAGAGACTCACTGTGTACCTCGGTCCACGGTTGCCGGCGGGTTCTTGAACTCCGGTGAGCACGATTGGGCTACTCCGGTGACGAGGGTCCTCGAGTCAAGCTTGAGCAAGTCTCACGGCCTCACCAGGAAGCCATCTGGGGGCTTGGATCGAACGGAGGAGGGCGGGAGAGGGGTTGGCCACGGTGGTTGCTCTCGGGCGGCACTGGCGGGTCACGGGGAGGTCGCCGGAGCTAATGGCTGGCTCGGGCAAGTCAGGCGAGGTACGGAGGAGGCAATGGGGAAGGCAACCGAGCACTGGGGCTGGTTTTATAGCCATGGCGCGGCCAGGGCGCCGGCTCGACCGTTTGGCGCGACGTGGGGCACGCGGGGGCGTGCGCGGGCGTGCTCTGGCGAGCTCAGAGCGCGTCGAACACGTGGCGTGTTGCTTCTGCCCGTGTTCTTCGCTCTGCTGAGCGGCCAGGCGTACGAATCTTGCCCTACCGCCTGTGGGAGATCTCTTCCCTGCACCTAGAGCTACCTAGTTCATGTGAGTTCCAAGAGTAGATGTGGTCTGGTTGAGGAGATATGGTGGCGCCAAGTCTTGTCTGTCTGCACTGTTCAATCCGAGACAAAACCAGTGCCAACTCGTGTCAAACGGTTTTGGCTTGGGTTCAAACTTTTCCAGGGCATTCTAGGGCTAATTTGGCGCCATTTTGTCAATTGGGTCGACAGGTTTTGAAAAGGGGATCAAGGTGAACATGTGGGATCTTTGTTCAAGGGTTGGTTTTTGACTTAGGCAAATCCTGAATTTCTCCCTTGTGTTCAACCTTTGGTGATCTTTTTAGGGCCTTTCTGAAAACTTTTTGGGGGTACTTCCTTACTATTAATTGTAGGTTATTAAGTATATTACAACTTTTATATTTGGCCCAAACCATGATCATAAGGTTTACATGATCTTTTGATCATGGCTTCAATTAGGGTTCCCATTGCCTATGGGGGTTTTGCTCTAGGGTTTTGGGAGAGCCCCACTTAGATGTGCATGACAAGCTAGGGCATGACATCCAAGATAGTTTGCACTTGATTAGGACCTTGAATTCCAAGATTGAAGTACTTTGCCCATAAATCTTTATGTAATAATGGGTTAAAAAGGGGTAACCCTGGGGTGGACACCCTGAGTAACACCTAGGGTGTTACAGCCCTCCCCCCTTAAAGGAATCTCGTCCCGAGATTTCAGGTAGAGTCCCTTGAGGGATGCTTGAAGGTGTGTTGGTGCTACTCTCCCCTTATACTCAAGTTTCACTTTCTTAACTGTTCTTCGAATGTCATCCTCTTTGCAACTTCAGAAGGAAGCCCTTCTTAAGTTAAATCCACAACTTAGACTATCCTTGTTATCTAAGTTTTTCTTATAATCGACTTCAAAGGGCAGGTGGGGGTGGGGTTTTGGGGTTACATACCGACTCCTTTGGGCAGAAAGTCGGGGAAGCGAGAGCGTAGAAAATCCTCCGTCTCCCATGTAGCTTCTTCTGCTGAATGATGACTCCACTGAACCTTATACATTTTGATTGATCTTGCCCGAGTTGATCTCTCCTTTTGATCCAATACCTTGACGGGGTACTCTTGGTAGGACAAGTCTGGTTCTATCTCAATGTCTGGTTCCGGTAGCACTTCAGTGGGTAGACGAACACATTTCCGCAGCTGAGATACATGGAACACATTGTGAACTGCTGACATACAGGGTGGCAATTCCAATTGGTAAGCTACGGGTCCACAACTTGCCTTGATCTTATAGGGTCCAATGTAACGAGGGGCTAACTTGCCCTTGATCCCGAATCTCTGGACACTCTTGGTTGGTGATATCTTAAGATAGACATGATCTCCCACCTCAAACTGTAGAGGCTTCCGCCTCTTATCATGATAACTCTTTTGCCTGGCCTGAGCAGCTTCTAGGTTCTTCTTGATAATTCTGACCTTTGCTTCTGCTTCAAGTACCAAATCGGGCCCAAAAATTTCCCTTTCTCCTGCTTGAGACCAATTTAGCGGGGTCCTACACCTTCTCCCATATAATGCCTCAAAAGGTGCCATCTTCAGACTGGACTGATAGCTGTTATTGTAAGAAAACTCTGCCAAAGACAGACACTTGTCCCAATCCTTTCCATAATGTAGTGCGCATGCCCGCAACATGTCTTCCAAAATCTGATTTACCCTTTCTGTCTGGCCATCTGTTTGCGGGTGATATGTTGAGCTCCGAATTACGTGGGTCCCGAGGGCTTCTTGCAGTTTCTCCCAAAAGCGTGCCACAAACGGTGCTCCTCTGTCAGATATAATGGTCTTTGGAATACCATGCAATCTTACTATCTGATCAACATAAATTTTTGCGTACTTCTCTGTCTTGTGGGTGGTGTGCACTGGCAAGAAATGAGCAGTCTTGGTCAATCTGTCCACAATGACCCAAATAGAATCATGGTGCCTGGAGGTATTGGGTAATCCTACTATGAAGTCCATGCAAATGTCCTCCCATTTCCAAGATGGTATGGGAAGGGGTTGCAAAGGACCTGCTGCCTGCAAGTGACTGGCCTTGATTCTCTGGCAAGTGTCACACTCTGATACGTACTTGGCAATTTCCCTCTTCATCCTGGTCCACCAATACAAAGATCTGAGATCATGGTACATCTTGTTGCTACCAGGGTGCATGGAGAACTTGGAGAGGTGAGCTTCATCCAATATCTTCTTTCTGAGCTCAGGGTCCTTGGGAACAACCAATCGATCTCCAAACCATAAAATCCCCTTGCTGTCCTGACGAAAACACTTGTATTTCTCTGCCTTCTGCTTGATCATTTCTTTAATAACCTGGACTCCCTTGTCCCCAATCTGTGCCCTGACTATTTGCTCTTGCAATGTGGGCTCTACTAAAATATAACTCAATCCACCGGAAGGAACCACTTCTAGGTTCAGCTTGCACAACTCATCACACAAGGTGGTAATTCCCACATCCATGTTCAAACAATTGCACTGGGCCTTTCTGCTCAAGGCATCCGCCACCACATTGGCCTTGCCAGGATGGTAATGCATTTCCAAATCATAATCCTTGATTAATTCCAACCATCTCCTCTGCCTCATGTTCAGATCAGCCTGAGTGAAAATATATTTGAGGCTCTTATGATCAGTGTAGATGTTGCAGTGAGCTCCCATCAAATAGTGTCTCCATATCTTAAGAGCATGAACCACTGCTGCCAATTCCAGATCATGTGTAGGGTAGTTCTGCTCATGGGGTCTGAGGGCTCGGGAAGCATAAGCAATAACTCGGTTATCTTGCATCAAGACACAACCCAATCCTGTACCAGAAGCATCACAATAAACTTCAAATGGCTTGGTATTATCTGGCTGAGCTAGCACTGGAGCTGTTGTCAAATGCTGCCTCAAGGTGTGAAAGGCATTCTCGCACTTCTGGCTCCAATCATACTTGACTCCCTTCTTCAGCAATTCAGTCATTGGTTTGGCAATTCTGGAGAAATCCGGAATAAATCGTCGATAATACCCTGCCAATCCCAGAAAACTCCGAATCTGCCTCACTGTAGTCGGGGGTTTCCAATCCATCACCTCCTGTACCTTTTCAGGGTCAACCGATATCCCATCCTGAGAAATTGTGTGACCCAAGAATTTAATCTCCTTCAGCCAAAATTCACATTTAGACAACTTTGCATAAAGACAGTGATCGCGCAGTCGCTGAAGTACGATGTGCAGATGCTCAGTATGCTCGTCTTCATTCTTGGAATAGACCAGAATATCATCAATGAAAACGACCACGAACTTGTCCAACTCTGGCATAAACACTGAGTTCATTAGGTACATAAAATAAGCCGGGGCATTGGTTAGCCCAAAGGACATCACCAAAAACTCATACAGCCCATATCTGGTTGAAAAGGCCGTCTTGGGAATATCGCTGGCACGGATCTTGATCTGATGGTATCCTGAGCGAAGGTCTATCTTGGAGAATACCTTGGCTCCCACCAACTAATCGAACAGAACATCAATGCGGGGCAGCGGGTATTTGTTCTTGATAGTCACCGCATTGAGAGGGCGGTAGTCAACACACATCCTCAAGCTTTCATCCTTTTTCTTCACAAATAATGCCGGACATCCCCATGGTGAAGTACTTGGGCGAATGAACCCCTTGTCCAACAACTCTTTCAATTGCTTTTTCAGTTCCGCCAATTCCGCGGGAGGCATCCTATAGGGTCTCTTGGAGATAGGAGCAGTCCCGGGTTGCAACTCAATTGCAAACTCAAGGTCTCTGTCAGGTGGCATCCCTGGCAATTCATCCGGAAACACATCCGGGTAGTCACAGACCACTGGGATCTGTGCTACTGGGGATTCTATCATAACAAAAGCACAAGAGCGGGTGCATCCCTGGTCAGGCAGATATAGTGTGGTTGCCCCACAAGTTGGTGAGTGCACTTCAATGGCCCTAGCTGCAATATCAATAACTGCTTGGTGCCTGGTTAACCAGTCGGTTCCCAGTATAATATCCACGCTGTCCAAACCCAAAATGAGGAGGGTGGTTTTAATTATTAGACTACCAAACCTTATGGGCACATGCCGGTTGACTTGATAGGTGGCAACCCTGCCTCCTGGTGTTGAAATTGTGATACCCCCATTGGTGTGGTGAAAAGGCAACTGGCATTTAGCACTAAACTTGGCACTGATAAAACTATGTGAAGCACCGGAATCAAAAAGAACAATAGCGGGATAATTTAAAACTGTAAAGATACCAGTCATGACGGGTGCTCCCTCTGGAATGTCAGCCATGGTAGTGAAATTCAGCTTGCCCTGCCTCACTTGCACCTTCTGTCTCTTGCCTTGGTTCTGATTGACATTCTGCCCCTGCCTCTGCTGGTTTCTGGGGCAATTCTTGGCATAATGCCCAGTGTTACCACAGGTGAAACACCTGTTGTCATTTGCCTGGCGGTACTGCTGCTGCTGATTGTTCCTCTGAGCTGGGAACTGGGTGCGGTTGGGTGCCTGCTGCTGCTGCTGCGGTGGTCTGATCACCCATCTCCCTTGCTGCTGCTGAGGTCCCTTGTTCTGCGTGTCAGACACAATCCTGAAGCGCTGTGGCTGAGCTGAGGGTCCTGCCACAGGGGTCTTCCTCTTCTTCTCTGCCTGTCGAGCTAAAATGCAGTCCTCCTGGGAGATAGCCATGTTGACCAACTCATTATAGCTGTTGGCCCTGACGGTGTTGAGACGATCACGGAGCTTGGTGCTGAGCCCCCGTCTGAACCTGTCCCTCTTCTTCTCATCCGTGTCTGCATGGTATCCAGCATACTGGCACAAGTCATTAAAGGCCTGGGCATACTGCAACACTATCCTGTTGCCCTGAGTGAGTGCCAGAAACTCATTGAGCTTCCGGTCCATGATGCCAGCTGGAATATGGTGCCCTCTGAAAGCTGCCTTGAACTCCCTCCACTCCACCTCTCTACCTTCTTGCTGCATGGCAAGAAAATGGTCCCACCAAGTCCTCGCGGGTCCGCGAAGCTGCTGGGTGGCAAACCTGACTTTGGTGACCTCTGAGCAAGCTCCATGGAGCAGTGGGAATTTGGATTCCACCACCCGCAACCATACATCTGCATCAAGTGGGTCCTCTGCTCTTGTGAACAATGGAGGCTGGGTGCTGAGGAACTCCTGATAGGTAGCCGCCGCGGGGTGACGCTGATGGTCTCCACCACCATAGTGCTGTGGTGGTGGCTGACACTGAGCCAGCTGCCTCAAGATCTCATTCTGCTGAGCCATGAGCTCCTGCAGAGTGGGAGGCGGTGGCGGTGGAGGAACGTGCTCATTCTGGCCACGACGCGCTCTCCCAGCCATCTGAAAAACCAGGTATATACTTAACACCATATCTTCAAGTTCAAGATTAATAGCGGCGAAAAGGGGGTCAAAAGCAAAATGATAGACTCCAACTTCAACATAAAGGATTTAAAAGGGCATAAAATTTTTCCTTCCAAATTTTTAAACTGATGACCGCATCCATCAAACATGCCCCCAAGAGAGTTTACCCCAATTACATCAATTGTTCCAAAAAGAGACTCAACTCTACCTAGCCTAGTACCCCAAGGGTGCAAAAGCTAAGCTAGCGGCGAGGAGTCTAACTATCACCAACCCCTAACACCATCCCTGACATCTAGTGAGCGAACGAGGCAACGCTGGACTCGGGGGAAGGTGGTCTCCCTGAGCCAGCGGTGTCTACACTGGAAGCAGGCTCCTCCCCTCCCTCGATGTCAACGTCCTCGTCAGCCTCCTCATCATGGATCTCTTGGTGATGCATGTCTAGGTGCTCATTTGCCTCTGCTAGCTGCTGCTGAGTGTTGAGGAGCTGATCTTCGAGAACCTCGATGGTGTTCTCCCTGGTGCCCACTAGCTCCTCCAACTCGTGAATCTCATCAGACAGCTGCTCCACTTGCAAATCTTTTTCTACCAGCTCCTGGGACAAGTCCACCACGAGCTCCTCCCTGTTGTCCAGGGTGATCTTGGTTGCCTCCAACAATGCCATCAGATGAGACATTGCCTCCCCACGCATTACTTGCAGACGATACAGAGCGTTCATGCATCGTACCGACAAGTGAGCGGTGTGGCCTGGGTAGAGAGCCCAGATGTCCTTGGCATGCTCCACCCGATCCTTCCACATCGGGTCGTCCTCCTTTTCCGTGGGGAACAACCCAATGGGGTGGGTAGCCAGCTCCAAGGGATGGAATCCGCAGAAAGTAGTCAAGCCGTGCAGAGCGATTGCCTCGATCGTATCCTCCGCTCGGTATCCGAAAGACTCGGAGTCCAAGGAGCGCCAGCCTGGCTGCAGGGGATGAGGCTCCAAGGTCATCCTCACCCTACAGCGAGGCACCCGGTGCTTCTCGAACTGCTGCACCGCGTACTGAGGGGGTGTCAAGTATCCTGCCCCCTGGAGTACTTCCCACAAGATGCGGGGAAAACCCTCTCGTGCAAGTCCGTTAGTGTGGGTCAGTGCATTTCCGTCATCGGAGGATCCGTGGGAAGTCATCTGTGTACGGTTAAGCGTAAGTAAAAGAAAAAGAATTACAAAAAGAACAAGGAAAATAAAACTCAGCCTGTCCCTAGTTAAAAGAAAAAGGCATTGGGGACCTAGTTGGCTGTTATCTTGTTTTTAAGTCCTTTTACTTAGTTATCCATTTGCTTAATTAAGAATGCATGCATTCTCGTCCTGAACGACCTCACAAGAAGATAAAGGAATAGGGAAGAACTCCCATCCTGTAAAAAGTGGCCTGGAGGGCCTAGTCACTTAGCCACCTAGCTACCCTTCTACCATCCTAAGGCTTCACGTCCTAGGTCTATCCTGCTCGTCCTACGATCTATCCAACATTGTTTCTATCAAATTTTACTTTAGAAAAGGGATGGCATTTATGGTTTATTGATTCCTCTGTGGTGGTACAAGCTCCGATACCAGCTGTGGCGGAACTGCCCGAATTATTCCAACTTAAGTGCCTAAGCCCTGCCTTGGAGGCTAGACCACACTTAAATGGGAATAACCCGTCAATCCCTCGGATCTAGTCCGACACGGCCACTGACAGGATCAAGTACCACAATCTCACTCGATGGTGAGTCACAGAGCAAATACAATAAAGCATGAAACCATACATGTCAGAGTATTAAATTATTACATCATCATCATCATCATCATCATCGGAGTTTTTGCAAAAGTGACCATCATTGTTTTGAAGTGCAGCGGAAATAAACTAACGGTAAATAAACGGAGAGATGGGGAAGCCTGTCCCATCACTCCTCATGCTCCTCCTCAGCCGAGGCAGGGTCCCACTCGACAGTCCAACCCGGTGGCAGGGTGGACGGCCAAGTCACTCCAGCAGCCATTTCCTCCAGAGAACCTGTAAAAAAAATTATGCCACAAGCAAGGCTGAGTATACTAATACTCAGCTAGACTTACCCGGTGTGAGGAGTCTACTCCTCTACCTCTAGACATGCAGCTGTTTGGCTGTGGGGTTTGGTTGCCAAAAGCACTAGCTGAGTTTCTAATTCAAGATTTTAACTTTATCAAAATTAAGTGTGACTCTCTTAAGGCTAAAAGTGTACTATCTACTCATACATAGTAGCAAGCATTTTTAGCATTCAACATCTTGCATCATCTCATCACAGTTCCACTTGTTACTCAATGCAGTACAATGGATCAAGCAGTCTCATTAGCTGCGAGAAGCAGACGATTCGAATCGAGTTTTTATCCTTGCAAGGTAAACCTAAACACACGACATGTAGGGGCACTCCTTCCCCACACATATCAACCGTCCCCATCGATTCCCCGTCAGCAGATCAGGGCTCACCGCCTTGGCATACAAAGCCTCACTGACCCCGACTGGCCGTCGTGCAGTGACCGCACTTGTACCCACCATAACCGGAATGGGAGACTACGTCTCAGGTCGCGTGAGGGGTAAAGTCTACTGCCAGGTTCAATCAGGTACTAGGCTTAACGATTTACCATATTTCTCGGTATGTGTTTAGTACGTTCAAACGCTTGACACAGGTATCCGCACGTTAATCCTTATTCCATTTTCCATCTCGTGGGCAACCAATCCCCATGGATTGTTGTCCACCAACTAGTATCATGACAGTGTGAAAGTGGGTACAATCAATTTCCTGATCTCGCGCGAGTGCTAGAAAAATCACTCGTCTTCTACCGAGATCCTAATTAAATAAAGCAACTACTCGATCTGTCACACTAGTATTCATCTCAAAAGGGTCCCTGAGATCATGCAACTAGGGTTTCAAACAATTCCTACACCTAAGTGCACAATCAATCCTACAATCATTAAGTGAAGTAAAATAGCATAAATAACAGGTTATGCATAAACCGGGGCTTGCCTTCCAAAGCAGTGGCAGGCAGGTCCTCTGGTGCAGGCTCTGGTGCTGGATCTGGGGCAACCTCCTGGGCAGCTCCTTGCTCCGGCACGAGGATGTACTCTCCGTCAGCAAGATTACAATCTATCGAATGCAATGAACATGTATGTTATAATTATGCAAGATTTAAGAACATTAAGCTACAGAAACTAAAGTCAAGAATTAACTTAGGGTTCCCTGGCTATGTGGGTCTTCTAGTGGTATTTATATACATAGACTTATTACCTTTTAGGTTTATGTTTTCTTTTAGGATAACATAGTGGACTTGCATTATCTTTCTAGATTTCAGTGGACAAATTTACAAAGGTCTTAGGAGGACATTAATTTCCATTTTCCATTTTCCTTTCTTTAATTTCCTTTTAGGGTTTCTAGTGTAGCTTTGAACTACGCCAATGTTTTAATAATTTCCAAAAATGCTGTAAAAATTACAGTGGGTTGTCACTTGCCATTCTAGCTTGTTTTAAGAATTTGAGGCTTAAAGTACAAAAGCTAGGTTTTAAACAAAAATAACAATAGTTAGGCAAAATGGGCCACTTTGCACTACAAATCTTTTATTAAAGTGGGTCATGACCTAAGGGTTATTTTTGTTGGCCTCTAATAGTGATAGTAAGCTCTTGTACCAAAAATGACAGAGAGCCACATGATGGTTATTTAATGGTGGATTTCTAAAGTTTGGTGCAAAAAGGGTGTTTAGAACTAACTTGTCATTTGAAAAATATCAAACAACAGATTTCAGATTTTTCCTAAGTTCTTATTATCAAAACATTAGTTATCCTAAGGTTTGAGGAGTTTTCACCTTAGGGTTATTTTTGTAGGGTTTTTCTAAGTTATCCTTATTTTATTAATTTAAAAGGTATTCTTCTTATTTTACACTACAACAGGGTATGATATATTTTTCCAGTGAACTATATTGAATAAGTATCTTAACAAAAATAGGGGTGCCCTCTGGTTCATTATTTATGTCACCTTTTCTATTTTTCTTAACCTTAAGCATATTATGGAATAAGGGGTAAAAACTAACTTAATGTAGTGGACAGAGGGGTTTAACATTTTTAACCAGGTCAGTAGGTAGATATAAACTTCTCCAAATTTTTCTAACCCTAGTTAAATAGTACAACCATTTTTCTTGCTATTATTAAGCTTTTGGTCAAAACTATAATTAAATCAGAACCTTATATTTTTCTATAATACCTATGGGGTTTTATATTTTTCTCAGATAGGTTACATTATTTAGAGTCTGGCAAAATTGGTTTGACCAAATTTGGGTAAACCAAACAGAAGTTATGGGTTTTTAAAGTTTCTGTTCAATTTTAAAATAGATTTTAAAATGAGTTTCCTGGAAAAATGGTTTACACCGGGGTCCCTGGGTTTAAAACAAATCAAACCTCGCAGATCTACCCTCGAGCCACTGTTCACTTGGGTCTCTGACATTTCACTTAACCCCCTGACCTTCTCTTCCTCTCACCCGCAGTCCTTCCCCCAATGGAAACAGTACCCGCGAGAAAGAAAAGGGCGGCGCGGCTTACCGGCGGCGAGGGAGGTCCGGCAAAGGGCAGGGTTCGCTCGGGGAGGTTCTGGCGATCACGTCGAGGTACGGCTCGTCGTCGGGGACGGCCGGAATCGCCCGGTCCACGCGCGCAGGCGGGCGAGCTCGTCGGTGGCGTGTGCTCCGGCCTATCCACGGCGGTACAGTTCAATCCAGGGGCGTAGGGAGCTTCATGGAGGTCTAAGGAGTCTAACCGTGCAAGGAATCGAAGAGAGACTCACTGTGTACCTTGGTCCACGGTTGCCGGCGGGTTCTCGAACTCCGGTGAGCACGATTGGGCTACTCCGGTGACGAGGGTCCTCGGGTCAAGCTTGAGCAAGTCTCACGGCCTCACCAGGAAGCCATCTGGGGGCTTGGATCGAACGGAGGAGGGCGGGAGAGGGGTTGGCCACGGTGGTTGCTCTCGGGCGGCACTGGCGGGTCACGGGGAGGTCGCCGGAGCTAATGGCTGGCTCGGGCAAGTCAGGCGAGGTACGGAGGAGGCAATGGGGAAGGCAACCGAGCACTGGGGCGGGTTTTATAGCCGTGGCGCGGCCAGGGCGCCGGCTCGACCGTTTGGCGCGACGCGGGGCACGCGGGGGCGCGCGCGGGCGTGCTCCGGCGAGCTCAGAGCGCGTCGAACACGTGGCGTGTTGCTTCTGCCCGTGTTCTTCGCTCTGCTGAGCGGCCAGGCGTACGAATCTTGCCCTACTGCCTGTGGGAGATCTCTTCCCTGCACCTAGAGCTACCTAGTTCATGTGAGTTCCAAGAGTAGATGTGGTCTGGTTGAGGAGATATGGTGGCGCCAAGTCTTGTCTGTCTGCACTGTTCAATCCGAGACAAAACTAGTGCCAACTTGTGTCAAACGGTTTTGGCTTGGGTTCAAACTTTTCCAGGGCATTCTAGGGCTAATTTGGCGCCATTTTGTCAATTGGGTCGACAGGTTTTGAAAAGGGGATCAAGGTGAACATGTGGGATCTTTGTTCAAGGGTTGGTTTTTGACTTAGGCAAATCCTGAATTTCTCCCTTGTGTTCAACCTTTGGTGATCTTTTTAGGGCCTTTCTGAAAACTTTTTGGGGGTACTTCCTTACTATTAATTGTAGGTTATTAAGTATATTACAACTTTTATATTTGGCCCAAACCATGATCATAAGGTTTACATGATCTTTTGATCATGGCTTCAATTAGGGTTCCCATTGCCTATGGGGGTTTTGCTCTAGGGTTTTGGGAGAGCCCCACTTAGATGTGCATGACAAGCTAGGGCATGACATCCAAGATAGTTTGCACTTGATTAGGACCTTGAATTCCAAGATTGAAGTACTTTGCCCATAAATCTTTATGTAATAATGGGTTAAAAAGGGGTAACCCTGGGGTGGACACCCTGAGTAACACCTAGGGTGTTACACATGAGATATCTTGAGGGTGTCCTAGATCTGCTTTGCATTGTCCAAACCGCTAACCTCGTTGTATTCATCCCCGCATAGAGATGCTAGCAAAACAGTAGTGGCTTGGGCATTTTTATGAATTTGCTCATTAATAAACACGACATTGTCAGTACTATCAAAGTGCATTCCGTTTTCAACAATCTCCCAGATGCTAGGGTGGAGAGAAAATAAATGACTACACATTTTATGACTCCAGAAAGAATAGTCTTCTCCATCAAAGTGGGGGGTTTCCCAAGATGAATTGATAGCAAATGAGCACTAGAATTGTTAGGAATACGGGAATAGTCAAAAGAAAAGTTTTGATTAACCGTTTTCTTCTTTGACGAAGAGTCGTCGTCGTCGTGTGGTGAAGAAGACGAGGCATCGCTGTGGTAGTAGATGATCTTCTTGATGCGCCTCTTCTTCTTCCTGTCCCTCTTCTTATGACTCAATCCTAAGTCAGTGGGCTTGTCATCCCTTGGCTCATTGAAGAGGTACTCCTTCTCCTTGTCATTGACCACCATCCCCTTTCCCTTAGGATCCATCTCTTTGGGCGATTAGTCCCTTAGATGAAGAGTACAACTCTGATACCAATTGAGAGCACCTAGAGGGGGGGGTGAATAGGTGATCCTGTAAAAATCAAACACTAATAGCCACAAAACTTAGTTATGAGTGTTAGTACGGCTAAGTAGCTTGAAGCGAGTTCTTGTGCACACAAACAATCGTAGAGAGATCAACACAAGACACGCGATTTTTATCCCATGGTTCGGCCAAGTAACACTTGCCTACTTCCACGTTGTGGCGTCCCAATGGACGAGGGTTGCACTCAACCCCTTTCAAGTGATCCGATGATCAACTTGAATACCACGGTATTTTCCTTACGGGGCGTTTGGATCCCTTCATTTTAGAGAAATTGGAATTCGCTCAATAAAATAACTTATTTAGTTTGGAATTTGACATTCCACCACTTTCCAAAGTTCATATATTAGTCTATCTCAAATTCATGGGGTGGGGGATAGGAAATGGTTTTATACAGTAGTAGAATTTGTTTCTACTCTGTAACTTACATGACACTCTTCGTCTCACTCCTCTATAGTAAAAATATAGCACAAAAATATCTCCGACATCTTGCTAATAATAATATACAAATATATTTTGTATAAAACTGAATTAACTTAATTGATATATGCCAAAATTACTATTATTAGAATGGAATTCAATTCTAATGATCCAAACGGGGCCTTAGAGTATTTTCCTGTTTGTGAGGAATCTCCACAACTTGGAGTCTCTCGCCCTTACAACAAGGATTACAATGAAGGCACAGAATAAGGTTGGGAGAAGCAACACACGCAAGACTCAAATACGCAGCACACCCACGCACATAAGTGAAGACTCGAGCTCAAATGACAACACAGGGAGTTCGCGACTCGAATGGAGCTCAATTCTCTAACACAACAAAGCGAATGCGCGGGAGCAGAGTCTGGATGCCTTAGAATACTTAGTGAATGCTTGGGTGACTCCTCCATGCGCCTAGGGGTCCTTTTTATAGCCCCAAGGCAGCTAGGAGCCGTTGAAGACCAACTTGGAAGGCCAAACTTGCCTTCTGTCGGGTGGTGCACCGGACAGTCCGGTGTACCACCGGACAGTCACTGTAGCTGTCCGGTGCGTGATCGCCTTCCAAATCAAGCGCATCCGACCATTGGTCCATGGGGTCAGTTGGCGCACCGGACACTGTCTGGTGCACACCGGACAGTCCGGTGTGTCCAACCGACCGTTGGCGCGACCACGTGTCATGCGAAGATTGCGCGGCCGACCATTGGCGCAGGTGACCGTTGGCTCACCGGACAGTCCGGTGCACCACGGGACAGTCCAGTGAATTATAGCCACGTCGCCCCTTTGCTTTTCCCGAGAGCGACGAGTTCGCCACGGATGACTCACCGGACAGTCCAGTGCACCACCAGACCGTCCGGTGAATTATAGCCGTACACCGTCGTCAACTCCCGAGAGTGGCCTTTTCACCGGAGACCAGCCTGGCGCGCTGGACACTGTCCGGTGCACCATCAGACACTGTCAGGTGCACCACCGGATAGTTCGGTGTGCCAAGCCGAGCTGGAGTTTGCTGCACATAGCCAACTCTTTTTCCAATTCTTTTCTCACTATTTCTAGCACTTAGACAAAACACATTAGTACACAAAACAATGTACTAAGTCTAGAAACGTACCTTTTTCTTTGATTTGCTCTTCTCACTTTACTTAGCATAGAAGAACTTAGTTAACCGTGTTGGGCACTTAATCACCAAAACATTATTGAAATTGCCTAATGGCACATTTCCCTTTCAACGGGTCCTGGACCAACTTGGAGGTTCGGACTGTATATCCAGGGGTCCGGTACCCTCCCATGGGGGTCCGGGTTCACTGTTGATATCTTGGAGAACATAACTTTCTCTGGACACATGGCGGTTCCGGACCCGCCCATGTGACGGGGTCAGACACTATTGTGGACCCAGAGTAATCACCCGAGGTCGGAGCGAGTCACGGCCTGGCCCCACGCACAGCTCCTTTACCACGAGACTAAAGATAGTCGCGTGGGTACTGCGTCTTCATATTGTAGTAAGGGGTACCCCAGTTTCAGGGTACCGACAGTGGCCCCCGGGCCCACCTAAGGGGAGGATGCGAGCCTGTAGGTGGGGCCAAAGCTTGATTGGTGATTGACACGCCGTTTCCGTGCGTCTGCTGACGTACTCACCGCCAATCCGCCTTCGGTCACGCCAACTGCCATATTTGTCTCTACGGCTGACTGATCCACGACCCCCACGCCTGGTGGTTTCATCGGGCCACGCGCGGGGTGCCTCGATATCGCTTGGTTTAAAAAATTTCCTTCTGTCTTCTGCCGCGGCCCCGAGGAGGCGCAGTACCGGCGCGAGCGGCGATTCGCTCTTTCCGCACCCGGGATCCAACACCCAAGGAGTATGACTCATGGGCCTAGGCCCTCGTGTCATAGACTGGGCTGTTGTTTCTTGCGGCGGAGATGAAGAGGCGCGCTACCGCGGGCGGCGGTTCGCTCCCAGCGTGGCGGTTCGCCTTTTCCGCCCTCGGAGACCAGCACTCCAGCTGTATGACTTATGGACCTGGGCCCCCATGTCAGAGACTAGGCTGCCGAGGCGTCAGGTGTGCGTTGGACGGGATTTCCTGTAGCATCTCGGGGCACGAGTAGGAGAGTCTACCTTGAAAAAGGATTCACCCCGCGTGCAGCAGTTACACTTTCGCATTCTCTCCCAATCGTCGCGCCCTTTTGCCTTCGAGCTCTCTGCGCCCCTTTGCATTCGTGCTCTCCTGCTCGACACCCGTGCCGCCACCGACGCCATGACTTCGCTTGGCCATCCCGACCGCTTCCAGTCTGAGGGGCCACTCAACCTGGTGCACAACCTGCTCTGATGGAGCGTGCCGATGTTCGCCGGAAGGATCCGCATCGGCGCCACTCCCCTCGGTGATTTCGCCGCCGGGGAGTTCGTGCTATTCGTCTCCTACCTCTCCTACGGGTTGGCGCTGCCGATCTCGCCTTTCTTCTTGCTGCTGTTGGAGGAGCTCGGGCTCCAGCTTCAGCACCTCACCCCCACTCCATCCTCCAGGCGGCCATCTTCGTCCACCTCTGCGAGATGTTCGTGGGGGTGGCCCCCTGCACCTCCCTCTTCCGCCATTTCTTCATGTTGGTGAAGTCTGGGAAGGCTAAGGACCACCTCGGCGCTTACTACTTCTAGACAAGGTCAGATTCAGCCATGGCCTACATCCCCACCCTGGGTGGCGCAAGGTGGGAAAACTGGCGCAACGACTGGGTGATCGTCAGCGCTGAGGCCAACGACCGTCTCGTCCTGCCGAGCGACAGGCCAACACTCGACCGGAAGCAATGGAGGGCCAAGCCATCGCTATCGCCAGAGCTCCTGCCCGTGTTGGACAGGATCAAGACCTTGGGCAACTGGTGGTCTGACCTCCATGCATGTGGTCGGCGACTTCCTGAAGCACCGGATCATGCCACTGCAGAGGAGGGCGCACCTGTGTTGCTGGTTCACCAGCCCGAACGACATCGGCTGGATCCAGCGCAGGCCAGGGACTGACCTGTCCTAGGAGGAGTTGGAACTCCTAGTGAAAGGGAAATGTGCATCCTTCGTCCCTGAGTCCCTGAGTCCCTGATCCTCCTCAGGGCATCTCGGCACTTTGTGATGGTCCAGGGCTATGAACGGCGGTGCTGGCCACGCTGCCGACCTTGGACGAGAGCGGCGTGGTGGTTCACCAGACCGGCGGCCGGGACCCCCACCGCGGGATCCGGATCTCCGATGCGCTGGATGGAGGCCCCCAGCCTGCCAGCGTGGCTCCCAGTGCCCCCGCCGTGGCTCCCAGCGCCCCCGCCGCGGCCCCTCGCCCCTTGGACAAGGGCAAAGGGGCTGCAAGCAGTTCCTCCACCCTAGGTGGCACCGGGGGGTCGGAGGAAGAGAGGCGACGCTGACTGCGCCGTGCCGATGGGTCATTTGTTTCGGACCCCCCCAGAAGCGTCAGAGGACTGCTGGTGGGGCCGAGGAGGCTGGCTCCTAGGCCCAGGGTGCGCAGAGGCGTGCCAGTCCTTTGCGACCACCACCGTCGTGTCCGCCGCCACCACCACCATCGGGTCCGCCGCCACCACCACCACCTAGGGGTGATCTCCCCCAGGGGCACCAGCAGTAGCAGCAACAATAGCAACAACAACAGCAGCAGTCGCCTCGCTTACAGGGTCGCTGGAAAGTCCAGGGCCCCAAGTGAGTGTAACCCATTTTTTCTATTAGTCTATTTATCATGCCAACGGGTCTTAACCCATCGTTTGCTTGTCAGGGCTTCCTCCCCCTCTGCTCCCAAGGTCGCACCTCCTCTGCCAGATACCATGCCCGCCGGTGGGTCTGGCTCTCAGCAGCAGGCATCTGCTGGGAGTGGTGCCGGCGGTTCGCCTCCAGCTGCTGCAACTCCACCGACGGCTACCGCAGCCTTAACGACGGCGATGCCGTCAAGTACACCATCGGCAGCGGCGGAGGAGGCACCAACTGCGCCTACCCCCGCCATCAAGGGTGACACGGGGGGCACGTCCAGCTCCATCCCGCCGCCCACTCTGGAGGAGAGGGAGGTGGTTTTTGGGCGGCGGCTCCGGTTAGGCGCCGAGCTGGACGTGGCGCCAATCCCCTTCCCCGGGTACTATCTCGCGCCCACCAAGCCCTCAATGAAACCGAGGTAGCTATCCGGCGGGAATGGGAGGCGCTGGAATCTGAGCACCAGTGCCTCTGTGACTGGCACACCCAGCTGGAGGAGCGCACTAAGGCGGCGTCCCGCCAGTTCGCCTCTGAGCAGTTCGAACTCGTGCAGGACCGCAAAGATTAGAAAAAGGACCTCCAGAAGGTGTTCTCCAGGGAGCTGGAGGCGTCGCATCGGGAGAAGAGGCTGGCCAAGAGGGAGGAGGCCCTGAGCGAGAGGGAGGCCCTCACAACAGAGCTCTGGGCCAAGCTGAAGGCCCTAGACTAGACCCTGGAGGCCCAGCAGGTCTAGCAAGTGGGGGCCATAGAGAAGATTCAAAAATGGGAGCAGGAGCTAGAGGACAAGGCCAGCAACATTGCCCTCGCCGAGGAGAACCTCAAGGAGAAGGATGCGTCCCTAGATAAGCGGGAGATGGATCTCGCCTGGTGGGAGAAGGATCCCGCCTTTAGGGAGGAAATGTTTGAAAGGCAGGAGATGTTGCTGGCCGAGCATGAGCTCGAGGCAGAGGAGAAGGAGCGGCAGCTGGAGGAGCGGGTCCGCCAGTTCAAAGCGGCACAGGTGGCGTCGGGTCCCCAGGTGGCGGAGGCTGCCAAGAAGGCCCTAGAAGATCTCCAGGCAGAACACCGCGCTAGGGTCCAGCGGATAGCTGAGTGGGCCGGCGAGGCGAGCATGGCGCTGGTGCCACTGGGGATAAGTCCCATCCCAGTGGCGGGGCCGCCAGTGTCGATCTCCGATGCCCTCTCGATGCTGGACTCCGCCGCCGAACGCCTCCGTCGCCTAGACCAGAGCCTCGGCGCCTGCTTGGAGGCAGAGGGCAGTAGGCTCTACCGGGCGGTGGTAGATTACGTGCTGACGTGCTTCCGGAGCCATGACCCAGCCATGTCCTTAGCGCCGGTGCTCGTCGGTCCGGTGGCTGCCATAGAAGACGCCGCCCGGGACAGCATCCAAGACGCCGTGGAGACGGTGGCCGCGCGCTTCCAGTGTGACCCTGCCGATGACGAGTAGTTCATACCTGTAGAAATGAGGCTAGGGCTCAACTTGAAGGCAGATGTAATAAATTTTCGTTTTGTACAATACCCTTGAGAGCTATTAATTAAACACCACTTATCTATATGCTATTTGTCCTTGCTGTGTGTGGCGTTACCAACTCCTCCCTGATACTTGGCCCCATAGGATGTAGGCTTGATGTGTCGATGCTGGATACCAGTATTCCTAAGGGAAAATTAGTTGGTGACCCGACCCCTAGGATGCAGTCTAGACTGGGACCTGGACCTGTACACAGCTTCGGCTAGGAAGTGTTAGTAGCACACCCATAGGACCCATCGTCTGGTATCTGCCATCCTTTGATTCATGCAACAGGACCTGCAAGATTCAATTTGGGAAGCCAAGTCGTATGCCCGGATCCCTTGGATCACAGTTCCAAATACTAGGACACCCGTCGCAGAGTGGTGGAGCGTGCAGTCTTAGGGTACGGGACCATGCTAAGCGGCTACATAGCTCCGGACCACCCCAGGAGACGTGTGTCCATTCTCTAGAAGTGGACCCTAGGTTGCCGGACCCATAGGACTATAGTTCCAAATACTAGGGTGCCCATCCCAGAGCGGTGGAGCATGTAGACTTAGGGTATGGAACCAAGCTAAGCGGTTACACAGCTCCGGACCACCCCCGGGAGCGAGCGCCCATTCTCTAGAATTGGCCCCCAGGCTGCCGGACCCCCTGCCTTTGTAGAGGGGTCCTAAACTGCAAACCTGGCTACTCAATTCGGATGTCATCATACCACCAAGGGTGGTAAACTGTATGGGTGGGTTAGATAAAAAGTAACGGTTGTGAACTGAAGTAGACTAAAACCATCACAAAAGCTCCTCTGGGGGGGTAAATTCCTTCCTTATAACTTGATATACGTGGGTGCAGACCAACATGCCGGGCTTACGAGGGAGGACCTCACCGTATTGACGCACACATATACACAACCTAGTTATGAAGGAAGAAAACTCAACCCTCTAGTTTCGCTTCTATGGGAAGAACTTACAGAGGTGCTCTATATTCCAGGGGTTGGGAAGAGACACTCCTTCAGTTGTGGCAAGGCGGATACACCCGGGTCGGCATACTTCCGTCACCTTGAAGGGTCCTTCCCAACTAGGGGAGAGTTTGTGGAGCCCTTCTCGGTTCAGTACTCACCTTAGGACTAGGTCCCTGACCCTGAGCTCCCTACTATGCACGAACCGTTGGTGGTAGCGCCTGAGCGCTTGGTTGTACCATGCATTTCGAATCGCCGCTCGCCATCTGCGCTCGTCGATGAAGTCCATGTCCTCATGCTGTAGCTATTCCTGCATAGACTCATCAAACGACTAGACCCGTGGGGAGCCCATAAGGATTTCCGAGGGAAGACAGGCTTTGGCCCCATAGACCAGGAAGAACGGGGTCTCCCCGATAGCTCGGCTAGGTGTGGTCCGGTTCCCCCATAGCATAGACGGAAGCTCGTTGACCCAATTTTGAAAGTTCCCTTTGACCCGGGAACAGGATCTGGATGTCGCCTAGAGGGGGGTGAATAGGCGAATAAGACTTATCACTTTAAAACTTAAAATCTTACTCTACTCGAAGACTTAGCACGCAGTGGAATGAGAAGACCCTTCGAGTAGGTTGCAGCGGAATAGAAGATCCTGTCTCAAAATGTCCTGCACTTCAAATAAAGCTTATACCACAGGTAAGTATTGAAGTGCAGATATAAAGGCGAGTAAGACAGAGAGTCAGGATACAATACAGAACAGAGCACACAGACGCAAGGATTTATCCCGAGGTTCGGCCAAGCCTGAAATGCTTGCCTAGTCCTCGTTGGAGTTAGCCACACCTGGGCTTGGAGTCTATTTCAACTCCTTCCTCCGTTTGCTTAGATCTGTCAGTATGACAGATAGAGCCTTTCACTATTGAGTTGGGTTACAACAACTCCGTGGCTGCTTACAAACTTCTTGGCAGCACCTCGGCAGAGTAACGATACGCTCAAGACCTTGCTCTAGCTCTTAGCAGCACTTCTCCTCTCTCTAAAGGCTTATAGCTATGCCTTCTACACAAACTATAGAGTTACACACAAGAGGGAGAGTGAGAATTGATTCGAGTGATGTCTACACTTGTTGGCTGCTCTTGTACTCTTCTTGGAGGTGCCTAGGAGTCCCTTTTATAGACCCAAGGGGCCTAGGAGCCGTTGGACTTCATTTGGAAGGCAATATAAGCTTTCTGTCGGGTGGTGCACCGGACAGTCCGGTGCACCACCGGACACCTTCCGGTGCCCGATTTCCTTCCCAAAATGGCGCAGTCGACCATTGCTGTTTTGGAGCCGTTGGCGCACCGGACACTGTCCGGTGCACACCGGACAGTCCGGTGCCCCCATATGACCGTTGGCTCGGCCACGCGTCATGCGCGGATTGCGCGGCCGACCGTTGGCCCAGCCGACCGTTGGCTCACCGGACAGTCCGGTGAATTATAGCCGTACGCCGCCAAACTTCTCCCGAGAGCGGCCTGTTCAGCGGAGTTCAGCCTGGCGCACCGGACACTGTCCGGTGCACCACCGGACACTGTCCGGTGCACCACCGGACAGTCCGGTGTGCCAAACTGAGCTGAGTCTTGGCTGTACACAGCCACGCCATTTGCACCTCTTTCCTTTTCTTCTTCTTTCTGTTTCTAACACTTAGACAAGTATATTAGTCCACAAAACCAATGTACTAAGTCTAGAAACATACCTTCTCTTAATTATTACATCTATAGCATTTGATATGCTTGAGCTTTGATGTTGGACTCATAACTCATCAAGTCTGCTTGACTTGATCTAGATTGACATTTCTTAGCTCCAACATCCTGCATAGGTCACATAGAACATCTCCAAAACTAGGAACAACCCAAACTAAAGATTAAGGTGAACTTAGCTCTTTTGGGCTGCTTCCAGTTCTGGTTTTGACACTTGTTCTCCTTCTAGTGACCTTGATCTCCTTCTTAGAGCTTGATCTTGAGCCTTATGACTTACACCACATAACTGTGGATATTTCCTCATTGGTTGTAAGTCACGTCCTTATGTAGTGATCCTTGATGTGCCGTAGCTGTTCTCAACTCGATTACCCTTGACTTTGCAAGCCTTCTTCTTCACCCTTGGCTTTTGGTTCCTCAGCCTCCTTGACCTTCTCCCGTGCACTTGGTACCTCGAAGCTCTTCTTGCCTCCGTCCTTGGCTTGATCAGTTGTCTCCGAGCTACGCACCCGAGTCTCACTTTATGTAGTGTCCATCTTACTTGTGATGTCCATCATGTATCCATAATCCAGTTCTTGGACCATCACATTTGTTCACTTGTGTTGAACCCTGTAGGCTTTACCTTAAGCACCTGTTCAACACTTAGTACACTTGTTAGTCCTTTAATTGAGTTGTCATCCAAACACCAAAACTCACAAGAGAGCTTTCAATCTCCCCCTTTTTGGTGATTGATGGCAACACAATTAAAGCTTACATAAGAATAAGATTTGAAGCACAAATTTTGAATTCTAAGTTTATAGAATGCTCCCCCTAAATATGTGCTTACTTCAAAAACATAATCTTGACCTCAGACGCCAATTTGCACATACTTAGGAAAATCGAAACATTTCTACACCTTAGCACCTTTTAGGATGCATTGTGACAAGAATCAAACCATGATGCTATAACACACAAATGCACATAATCAGAGTTAAAACACCATTCAATTTAGTGGATCAACCTACCACTATTCATCATTAAGATACCAATTTAAACTAAGACACTAATTTAAAGCAATCTTAAAGCACCATTAACCACATGACTATCTATTACACTATAGAAGCCAAATAATTCATCGCAGCGGAAACACTAGTCCATATGATGCAACACATATAATACTGCAAGAAGCATACGAATATCACACTTGGCAAAACTCAAACTAACACATTATCACATCACCCCTTAGGATAAGCTTTCCTCTCAAGTTGAGATAAGCTTTAATACACAAATTCTCCCCCTTTGACATCAAACACCAAAAACCATACTCAAGCAAGAACATAGGATGATGTCAAGGGACAGCAGGGTGTTAAGGAGGAAAAAATGACTATCAAAACTCCCCCTTACTTATTGAACATATGCACTTACTCACGACTTGAGATACCAATTTCTTGACTTACAGAGGTACCCAAGTCCTGATTGCTCCATTTCTTGCTTATCTTCTCTTTTCCACCTAGAGACTATACAAGATTGCTCAAGAAACAGTTAGTCTCAAAAGACACAAGTTATGTGTGCTCCCCCTCAAGTTGTGCATCAAGTATTTGAATGACTTGCACTTTGCACATTCTAGCTTCCTTAGAACTAGAGGGGATCACAACATACCTTGGTCAAGGCATACTCTATCACTTTCATCCCACAGAGATGCCAATTTGAATATCAAATGAAAGGCCACTTAACACCAATTGAAGGCTAAATGAAAGGTTGACTAAATACAACAATGCATGCCTCAGTGGCACCTAAGCCAATTGAATACTCATAGGAAGTATAACATTTACACGCAACTTAGACATGCTTTATACTTAACAATCATTGCATCACATATACTAATTGAAAAACAACATGATCATGTTTAAGCACATCATAGTTAAGAAAGTTCTTTAGGTACACCAAAAGAAACAACATTTTAAGGCATAAGTCTCCTAAGCCACGATACTACCAATGAAATGCAAGAACACAACTATGATCACTATCAATGGAACTTCAAGATAATAAAATTGCACAGTTCCATTTTCCATACCTTTGCCTTTATGAGAGCACTTGTTATTACCAATTCAGGGCTCCTTTTGCTCATGCACCTCATAGCTCAAAAGGGCACGACATGGATTTGAAATTCACACAGTACCAAACTAGGGTAATCATGTGAATATGGACTAAACAAAATGTCATAATTGCACACAGCATGACTTACAAAAAGTTACAGGTTTATCCATATACACCAAGAGAGTTAATCGTTGTGGATATAACAAATGAAAGAGCTACCCATGAATGATTCAAAAGATATATCCTATATAGCACCAGTCATGATTAAGCAAACATCATTATGATTCATTTAACACAGGCAATCATAAAGCATAACTACTCCAAAGACAGGTAGCACAACAAGCCAACTTAAGAGCAATACTAAATTGCAATTATGTACTTAAAATACACGGGTACCATCCTTTGGAGGGCAAGTTGTAGATTCTCATCGAAGTCCTTTACTTGATTCACCAATAATGATTCAGGACCTATACACCTTATTTCACTTGAGATGAACATGGGATTAGTGTTTCACAATAATTCAACCTTGGGTCAATAAACACCAAAACAATTAACAACTTAAGCATAGAGTTTTATATAACCGTCTTAAGCTCTCCCATGGTCTCCAGTCCATCTCAAGGCACCTGCATGGTCTAGTTAGCACAGTTTGGTACCCATCTCGGGATGGGTCCATGACATTCAACTAAAAGTGCCTTTGGTACCCAAATGGCCTTTGTGCTAGTTCTAGGTGATCTCATTATAGATCTAGCACAAGTGTATGATTTGGGTCTCCTAAGCGAATGATATTGAGACAAATTTACTTGCTTAGGAACCTTACCTTCATCACATACCTTTGATATATGACTCTGCTCACCACACTTGTAGCAGAAGCGTCGCTCAACCTGACATGACGCTTGCTGTTTGTCATTTTCCTTGGTGAGGGTCATCTTGGAGGATGCACATCCTTGATTCTTCATGACCGGACATGAAGTGATCATGTGGTCCTTATTGTTGCATCCAAAGCAACTTCTTGTCCCTTCATCCTTGTCTTTGTACGGACAAGACGCGATGAGGTGGCCTATCTCCTTGCATTTGAAGCACCTCCTTTTTCCTCTTCCCTTTTTGTGCTTGAATGACATGGAGAGATGATCAGTACAAACAACATGACTAATTGAATTTTTACCTTTTTCCTTGTTCATGTTGATTTCTTCATTTATAGCTTTGGGAACATTCTTCTTATTGAGCTTAACACTTGCTTCAGTTTTTCCTTTCTCAAGCTTCTTCACCACGCGCCCGTGGATATCTTGAGAGAGTTGAGCAATGTGTCTTCTCCTTAGTTGTCTTTGCTTCTTGTTCCCACAGAATTTCTTTTGTGACCCTAAAACTTGTTGCTCAATCAATGATTGGCTTTCTTTTGAGCAACAGGGGTTAGCACATGGTGATATACAATTCAAATTCGCACACGTGCGAGAATGAGGTTCACATGAATTTAAGTTTGCAATTATAACCTCATTAGCAACATTAAGCATGATATGGTCATCAACTAATTTATTATGAGAATATGACAACATATCATACTTTTTACCTAGAGCACGTTTTTCTAAGTCCATTGTTTCTACTTGACTCTTAAGCATAGAATTTTCCGTTTTAAGTTGAGCAATATTAGATAATGCATCATGACTATTTCTTTGCTCAATTAAAACATATTCATACCTTTGGACCAAATCATCATGAGAGCACTTTAGCTCCTCATGTTCTTTGGTCATCTTCTCCAGGCTGTTGTTGGTTTTGATGAGGGACTCCTCTAGCCTGAGAAGCGTCTCGCCTTGTTCCTTGTTTCTTCTCAACAACTTAATCAAGAGAGCTTTGTCCGCTTTGTTGAGATGGTTGTAGAACCGGCGAATCTCCTCTTCTTCCACATCATCGGTCTCATTTTCCCTGTCATTAATGTCAGTGGAAACAATATAGGAAAATGTACCTTGTGATGATGAAGATTCATCCTTGCTATCATCCTCATATTCCTCCTCATCATGGCTCTCGTCTCCACCGTTATTGTTAGCAACAAAACATTTATCACTAGTGGAGAACAAACCTGTCGACGAGGTGGGTTCATCGTTTGGGTGCCATCGTTCTTGTTCTTCTCCCTTTGAATGATTAGTATCACAAGTAATATAGGGAGTAGGAGCATCACAGTTTGCCACAAAATATTTTTCTTTAATCCTATTCCATAAATCATGAGCATCAACAAATAGATCACTATCACTACTCATGATGGCAAAATAGGCACCTCTAGATAGAGAATCAACTAAGATGTTGCATGCATGGTGATTTAGAGTTAGACATCTTAGTTCTTCACTGGAAGGATTTTTACTAAAATCAGAGGGAAAAATACTTCTACTAAAGACCTGTCTCAAATCAGGATCAATACTCATGAAAGCATTATAAATAGAAACAGACCAGGACATGTAATTAGAACCATCGCCTAAGAGAAGTTCTACAGTTACCTCTTGTGACGACATCTTTATCTCCGGACGGCTAAGCCCACACTGGAGAGGCCTAGCTCCGATACCAATTGAAAGTTCCCTTTGACCCGGGAACAGGATCTGGATGTCGCCTAGAGGGGGGGTGAATAGGCGAATAAGACTTATCACTTTAAAACTTAAAATCTTACTCTACTCGAAGACTTAGCATGCAGTGGAATGAGAAGACCCTTCAAGTAGGTTGCAGCGGAATAGAAGATCCTGTCTCAAAATGTCCTGCACTTCAAATAAAGCTTATACCACAGGTAAGTATTGAAGTGCAGATATAAAGGCGAGTAAGACAGAGAGTCAGGATACAATACAGAACAGAGCACACAGACGCAAGGATTTATCCCGAGGTTCGGCCAAGCCTGAAATGCTTGCCTAGTCCTCGTTGGAGTTAGCCACACCTGGGCTTGGAGTCTATTTCAACTCCTTCCTCCGTTTGCTTAGATCTGTCAGTATGACAGATAGAGCCTTTCACTATTGAGTTGGGTTACAACAACTCCGTGGCTGCTTACAAACTTCTTGGCAGCACCTCGGCAGAGTAACGATACGCTCAAGACCTTGCTCTAGCTCTTAGCAGCACTTCTCCTCTCTCTAAAGGCTTATAGCTGTGCCTTCTACACAAACTATAGAGTTACACACAAGAGGGAGAGTGAGAATTGATTCGAGTGATGTCTACACTTGTTGGCTGCTCTTGTACTCTTCTTGGAGGCGCCTAGGAGTCCCTTTTATAGACCTAAGGGGCCTAGGAGCCGTTGGACTTCATTTGGAAGGCAATATCAGCTTTCTGTCGGGTGGTGCACCGGACAGTCCGGTGCACCACCGGACACCTTCTGGTGCCCGATTTCCTTCCCAAAATGGCGAAGTCGACCATTGCTGTTTTGGAGCCGTTGGCGCACCGGACACAGTCCGGTGCACACCGGACAGTCCGGTGCCCCCATATGACCGTTGGCTCGGCCAAGCGTCATGCGCGAATTGCGCGGCCGACCGTTGGCCCAGCCGACCGTTGGCTCACCGGACAGTCCGGTGCACACCGGACAGTCCGGTGAATTATAGCCGTACGCCGCCAAACTTCTCCCGAGAGCGGCCTGTTCAGCGGAGTTCAGCCTGGCGCACCGGACACTGTCCGGTGCACCACCGGGCACTGTCCGGTGCACCACCGGACAGTCCGGTGTGCTAGACTGAGCTGAGTCTTGGCTGTACACAGCCACGCCATTTGCACCTCTTTCCTTTTCTTCTTCTTTCTGTTTCTAACACTTAGACAAGTATATTAGTCCACAAAACCAATGTACTAAGTCTAGAAACATACCTTCTCTTAATTATTACATCTATAGCATTTGATATGCTTGAGCTTTGATGTTGGACTCATAACTCATCAAGTCTGCTTGACTTGATCTAGATTGACATTTCTTAGCTCCAACATCCTGCATAGGTCACATAGAACATCTCCAAACCTAGGAACAACCCAAACTAAAGATTAAGGTGAACTTAGCTCTTTTGGGCTGCTTCCAGTTCTGGTTTTGACACTTGTTCTCCTTCTAGTGACCTTGATCTCCTTCTTAGAGCTTGATCTTGAGCCTTATGACTTACACCACATAACTGTGGATATTTCCTCATTGGTTGTAAGTCATGTCCTTATGTAGTGATCCTTGATGTGCTGTAGCTGTTCTCAACTCGATTACCCTTGACTTTGCAAGCCTTCTTCTTCACCCTTGGCTTTGGGTTCCTCAGCCTCCTTGACCTTCTCCCGTGCACTTGGTACCTCGAAGCTCTTCTTGCCTCCGTCCTTGGCTTGATCAGTTGTCTCCGAGCTACGCACCCGAGTCTCACTTTATGCAGTGTCCATCTTACTTGTGATGTCCATCATGTATCCATAATCCAGTTCTTGGACCATCACATTTGTTCACTTGTGTTGAACCCTGTAGGCTTTACCTTAAGCACCTGTTCAACACTTAGTACACTTGTTAGTCCTTTAATTGAGTTTTCGTCCAAACACCAAACCTCACAAGAGAGCTTTCAAATTTGCACCATGCTTTTTCAAGCAGTCATAGGTGCGTGTCTTGAGTCCCCTGAGGATTTCTGCGTTTGCCCTCTCCACCTGGCCGTTTCTCTTGGGATGAGCCATAGACACAAAGCAGAGCTAGGTGCCAATGCCCTCGCAATACTCCTGGAAGAGCCGACTTCTGAACTGGGTCCCGTTGTCCGTAATGATATGGCTTGGGACCCCGAATCTGCAAATGATCGACTTGAGGAAGGCAATAGCAGCACCCTGGGTGATGCTAACCACAGGGGTGGCCTCAGGCCACTTTGTGAACTTGTCGATGGCGACGAAGAGGAAACGGTACCCGCCGACAGCCCTGGGGAATGGTCCCAGGATATCCACCCCCCCATACGGCGAATGGCCAGGAGGGTGGAATCATCTGCAGAGCTAAAGCCGGTGTGTGTATCTGCTTTGCATGGAACTGGCATGCCTTGCAGGACTTTACCAGCTCAGCTGCATCCTGGAGGGCGGTTGGCTAGTAGAAGCCATGCCAGAAGGCCTTACTGACCAGCGTGCGGGATGACAAATGACTTCCGCACTCACCTCCATGGATCTCCGCGAGCAACTCAAGGCCCTCCTCCTGGGTGATGCACCGCATGAGAATGCCGTTGGCACCACGGCGGTAGAGATCCCCTTCCATCACCACGTATCGTTTAGCCAACCGCACTATGCGCTCTGCGGACACATGTTCTTCAGGAAGGATGTTTTCCTTTAGGTAGTCCCGGATCTCGGAGATCCATGCATTGGGACCACTATGAGATACTGGCTGTGGAGCTAAGGGGCTGGCAGGACCCCCTGTAGCACACACAGTCTTTGGTGGGTTCTGTAGATGGTACGCCATCGGGACCGCTAGCTTTGAGGTGCCAGTCTTGCCCCCTTTGCCCAGTTCGGTAGGCTGGACGGTGGGTCTCAGCAGCCGTCTTTCAAAGACATCCTCGGGCATAGGTGCCCAAGTTGATGCCCTCTGGGAGAGTTCATCTGCCGCCGAGTTGTCAGCCCGAGGAACATGTTGCAGTTCCAGGGCCGTGAAATCTTTTTCTTGCTTCCTTACGTGGAGGAGGTAAGCTGCGAGCCTAGGCTCGATGCAGCTACATTCCCCGTGGACTTGCTTGATGATTAGCTGGGAGTCCCCCTTCATGAGGAGCTGGCGGATCGCCAAGGATAGGGTGACCGACAAGCCGAAGATCAGTGCTTCATACTCTGCCATATTGTTGGTGGCCTTGAACTCAAGGTGCACCATGTACTTCACTTGATCTCCGTTGGGGTCGATGAGGACCACCCTAGCTCCACCAACTTGTTGACAGGTGGATCCATCGAAGAAGAGCGTCCAGTGGGGCTCGGTGAAGACTGGACCCTTGGGCTCCGCATGTGTGGGGTCCGAATCGGGATCCGGACCCCCAGGAGCGCTCTGGGGAGTTGTCCATTCCACGATGAAGTCAGCCAGGACCTGGCTCTTGACGACATAGCAAGGCTAGAAGTCCAGCTAGAACTCAGCGAACTCTGCTACCCACTTGGCGATGTTGCCTATGGCGTTAGAGTTGTGGAGGATGACCCTTAATGGAAAAGAGGTCACCACCACAACCCTGTGTGCCTGGAAATAGTGGCGCAGCTTCCTGGACGCAACAAGCACAACATAGAGTAGTTTATGCATTTCAAGGTACCTAGCCTTTGCTTCATGGAGGACCTCACTGACATAGTAGACCGGCCTCTGAACGGTCCGGACCCCTGTAGCTGGTCCCGAGCCTTCTGGCTCTTAGCCTTCTTGTGCCGTCCTTTCAACGACCAGCACCATGCTTACCGCTTCTGCAGCCGCCGTGATATATAAATACAATGGCTCCCTAGGTTCTGCAGCTACCAGTATTGGTAGGGACACCAGGTGCTGCTTCAACTCTTGAAAGGCTTGTTCCGCCTCTTCGGTCCAAGAGAATGGGTCGGACTCCCATAACAGCTTGAAGAAGGATAGCGCCCTCTCAGCCAGCCTTGAAATGAAGCGGCTAAGGGCGGCTAATGACCCCGTAAGCTTCTGGACATCCTTGATATAGGTTGGAGGCCTCATCACCTCAATCACATTGATCTTCTTCGGGTTTGCTTCAATGCCTCGGTGCGAAACCAGGAACCCCAGCAACTTTCCTGTGGAGACACCAAAGACGCACTTGTCCGGGTTCAGCTTCGTGCGTGTTGCCCATAGCTTGTCAAAGACCAGGGTTAAGTCTTCCACTAGGGTCGACCCTCTCTTAGTCTTTACCATGATGTCATCGACATATACCTCTACTCTGTCCCTAATCAGGTCCCCGAAAGTCTTACTCATCGCCCGCACAAATGTTGGCAAGGCGTTTTTCAGACCGTAAGGCATTACGACATAGCAGTAAAGCCCATCCACTGTTACAAAAGCGGTATGCTTCCTATCTTCCCTAGACATCTGGATTTGATGGAAACCAGAGTAAGCATCAAAGAAGGACAAGAGGTCGTATCCGGAGGTAGAATCCACGATTTGATCTATACGTGGAAGTGGATACGGGTCTTTGGGACAAGCTTTATTAAGGCTGGTGTAGTCGATGCACATTCGAAGCTTCCCGTTTGCCTTTGGAACGATGACTGGATTGGCCAGCCACACTGGGTGATGAACCTCTTCAATGAAGCCGGCGTCCAGCAGCTTTCGGACCTCCTTTCGGATGAAGTCCTGCCGCTCAACGGACTATCTCCGAGGCTTCTGACTCACCGATTTGGCGTCAGGGTGGATCTTCAGATGGTGCTCGATCACCTCCCTAGGGATCCCAGGCATCTGCGACGGCTCCCATGCGAACACATCGGCATTTGCCTAGAGGAAGGCGACGAGCGTGAGTTTCTATTTTTCCTCCAGATCACCCGCAATGCGAGTGGTCTAGGGGGAATCCGCGCTGAGCCGGATGGCCTTGATGGGGACGTCGTTCACTCCAGATGGCCGCACCTTTGGCACCTTGGTACGTGCCTTGGTACCGGAGGCCAAGGGGTCCCTCCCTCCATCGTCCGGGCAAGCAGTTTCGGCTGCCAGGGCGTGCAGCTTCTCCACAGCCGCAAGCACAGCGGCGCGGTCGCCCCGCATGGTGAGGACCCTGGCTGGAGATGGCATCTTGAGGACCAAATACCCATAATGGGCAATGGTCATGAACCGGTACAGGGCCGGCCTGCCAATGATGGCATTGTACGGGAGGTTAACCTCTGCAACATCGAACTGGACGTTCTCTGTGCGGAAGTTTTCCTCTGTCCCGAATGTGACCGGGAGGGTGATGCTCCCAAGGGGATACACCAATTGAGCGCCCACTCCGAAGAATGGACGAGAGGGCCCCAGTTAGGACCCTGGGATCTGCAGTTGCCTGAACGCAACGTGGCTGATGACGTTGAGCCCAGTCCCACCGTCGATTAGAACATGATGCAGCTTGATGTTGGCAATGATAGGGGCGGTGATGAGCGGCAGTATGCCGGCCCCTGCCATGTTCTCGGGGCAGTCGGATGCCCCGAAGGAGATATTGGTGCTCCGCCACTGCTGGTGTGGGGCTGCCTTCGGGACCCCTGGGGTCGCCGACAGGACCTCGCGACGCAGGGACTTCACGTTCCTGCGGGAGGTGAGTTCCCAGCTTCCGCCGTACATCACGTACAACTTCTTGCGGCGGTCATTATCATCACCGGAGTCGGAGTTTCCAGTGAGGATGTCCTTGAGGACCTGCTCGGGGGACTGATACCCGAGGTCCCGTTCTCCCACGGCCACATCACCATCGTCGACCCTCTCCTTGCTAGGCCGGCGACGAGGTGGGGAGCTATCCTTGGAAGTCTGCTCGCGCCGCTTGCTGACGCGCTTCGTGAGCTTGATGATCTCGCGGCACTCTGAGGCACTATGGCGACTATTGGGGTGCACAGGGCATGAGCCGCTGTTGCCTCCCTGTGGCCGTGGGCGCTTGTTGCGCTCGTTCTGGCCCCCAGTCGCAGCTGCGATGATCAGAGCAACAGACTACGACCTCTCATGGTCGCGGTTCTTCTTCTTCTTCTTTTTGCCGTCTTGGGTGACGGCACCCGAGCCACCCATCTAGGCAACTCTGGTTTGTGGTGTCAAGTGCCATGCACGGCCCTCGGTAACTCTGGCACACTTGTTAGCCAGAGCGAAGAGCGTGGTGACAGTTTCCACGTCAAGCGTGGCCAACTTCTCTAGCATCTTCTCATCACATACTCCCTAGCGGAAAGCGGTGATGATGGAAGCATTGGAGATATGAGGTATAGTGCCTCGTACCTTGGTGAAGCGGGAGATGAAGGCCCGGAGAGTTTCCCCAGGTTCCTGCCTCACTACATGGAGGTGAGCCTCCACGCCATGTTGTCGATAAGCGCTGGCGAAGTTCGCTGTGAACCGCGCGCAGAGCTCTTCCCAGGAGTAGATCAATCCTGGGGTGAGGTTCATGAGCCAGGTCCGGGCTGGCCCAGACAAAGCTACATGAAAATATGTTGTCATTACAGCAGTGTCTCCACCTGCTGCCGTAATAGCGGTGACGTATACCTGTAAGAATTTTGATGGATTTGACGTACCGTCGTACTTCTCCGGCAGGTGTGACCGGAACTTGGATGGCCAAGTCGTCGCACAGAGATGATCCGCTAGTGTGACGCAGCCCACACCGGCCAACGGGACACCCGCCTGAATTCGGGCACCCCTTGGAGTTTGCGGTGCAACCACGGTGAAGTCTAGGTCGAGGTTGTGACCCTCGATGTTCTGTCGGCGCTCACGCGCCCTCTCCAGAGAGACTCGGGCATCCTCGCCCGTACGCATATGGTTGAGTTCTGCCCGCAGGTCATCTGGCCTCTCTAGAGAGACTGGAGCGTCCTCTCCCGCACGCTTGCGGTTGAGCTCCACCCGCAGGTCCTCAGTCAGTGCTGCCTTCACCGAGGGTGAGCACACTGACGCCGACGCCTCGTGTTGACGCCAGGATGACCGAGGCCTGGGCCTGGCTGAGCTAGAATGTGCCATGCCGAGCAGACGATCGACATCGTCACGCCACTGCTTCATGCCCCCCGGTGAGGCCATGGAGCTGGGAGGGTGGCGTAGCAACTCCCTGGCTGCAGACAAGGCCCCAGGCGCAGCCCTTGATGCTCTGGATGTCTGCGCAGGAGTGTGCTGCCGCACAGAGCGCACAGTAGCAGCACCAGGCACAGGGCAGTTGGAGGCCCGTGGCATAGAAGACACAACTTCTTCCTCCATCGGGAAGTCCTCGGGAACGAAGTTGTGGTGCTCGACGATCTAGACCATGGTGTCGAGCAGGAAAACAGGTGAAAACCTAATGCCAAGCCTCCTACCTAGCGCGCCAAATGTCGGAGAGGAAAATCTCCGGCCAGGTGGCCTAAGCGTTTTGTCTTCTATTGGGAATGGATGAACACGAGTGAACACGAGGATTTAGAGTGGTTCAGGCCGCCGGAGCGTAATACCCTACTCCACTGTCTGTGTGTTGTATTGAGTCTGTGAGCTTGAGAGCTTGTCTGAGGGTCTGAGTTGGGTCTGCCTTGTAACGTTGTGTGCCCTCCCTTTTATAGCTCAAGGGGGCACATACAAGGATGTTGAGCCCCGACATGTGGGCCCAGGAGCATAGTGGAAGGAATACATTGTAGGAGTAACTAATGAAAGTAACACCTGAGCAATCTCCCCCAGCGCATAATGTCCGTAGTCCACGCAGTATTGATATGTGGCGGCTGCTTCCTTGGTACCGGGCGAGTAATGATGAGTGTAGTGCACGCGGCAGTATGGGCGTGCTGCCTGCCAGTGGAATGGACAGGCACGCCACCTGCGGAATGGACAGGTCGCCGCCTGCCAGGGGAATGGACAGGTCGCCACCTGCCAGTGGAATGGATAGGTCTCAATAAATACAGGGGCGCCACACCGCCTGCCAGTGGAATGGACAGGCAGCACGCCTTATCCTCAATAAATCAAGAGGTCGCGTAGCCCAGAGGCCTTGAAAGTCGTCTAGAGGGGGTGAATAGGCAAATCTGAAATTTATAAACTTTAAGCACAACTACAAGCCGGGGTTAGCGTTAGAAATAAAGTTGAGTTCGAAAGAGAGGGCGAAAACAAATCAACCAAAGAAATAGAGCGGATGACACGGTGATTTGTTTTACCGAGGTTCGGCCCTCGAAGGCCTAGTCCCCGTTGAGGTGGTCACAAAGACCGGGTCTCTTTCAACCCTTTCCCTCTCTCAAACGGTCACCTAGACCGAATGAGCTTTTCTTCTAAATCAACGGGTCACTTAGACCCCTCACAAGGACCACCACAACTTGGTGTCTCTTGTGTTGATTACAAGTTGCTAGGGAACAAGAAAGAGGAATAAGAAAAGCGATCCAAGCGACAAGAACTCAAATGAACACAAATATCTCTCTCTCACTAGTCACTAATTGTTTGGAGTGATCTTGGACTTGGGAGAGGATTTGATCTCTCGTTTGTGTCTTGGAGTGAAGTCTAGAGCTCTTGTATTGAATGCAATGGCCGAAAACATGGATGCCTTGAAGTGTGGTGGTTGGGGGGTATTTATAGCCTCACCCACCAAAATGGCCGTTGGGGAGGCTGTCTGTCGATGGGCGCACCGGACAGTCCGGTGTGCCACCGGACACTGTCCGGTGCGCCAGCCACGTCACCCAACCGTTAGGGTTTGATCGTTGGAGCTCTATCATCCTGGCCCACCAGACAGTCACTGTTCACTGTTCACTTTAGCGTTCACTGTTTACTTTTGCAGACGACCATTGGCGCAGTAGCCATTGCTCCGCATGGCACACCGGACAGTCCGATGGCCCACCGGACAATCCGGTGAATTATAGCATAGTGGCATTTCCAAAAACCCGAAGCTGAGTAGTTTGGAGTGGATTTTCCTGGTGCACCAGACACTGTCCGGTGGCACACCGGACAGTCCGGTGTGCCAGACCAGGGGAGCCTTTGGTTTCTTTTGCTCCTTTCTTTTTGAACCCTAACTTGTTCTTTTTATTGGTTTGTGTTGAACCTATGGCACCTGTAGAACATATAATCTAGAGCAAACTAGTTAGTCCAATTGTTTGTGTTGGGCAATTCAACCACCAAAATCATTTAGGAAAAGGTTTGACCCTATTTCCCTTTCAATCTTCCCCTTTTTGGTGATTGATGCTAACACAAACCAAAGCAAATATATAAGTGTAGAATTGAACTAGTTTGCATAATGTAAATGCATAGGTTGCTTGGAGTGAAACCAATATAATTATTTCTACTAGATATGCATGGATTGCTTTCTTCTTATTTAACATTTTGGACCACGCTTGCACCACTTGTTTTGTTTTAGCAAATTCTTTGAAAATTTCTTTTCAAAAATTCTTTTGCAAATAGTCAAAGGTATATGAATAAGATTTAAAGAAGCATTTTCAAGATGTGAGATTTTCTCCCCCTGTTTCAAATGCTTTTCCTTTAACTTAACAAAACTCCCCCTTAATTAAATTTCTCCTCTTAGTGTTCAAGAGGGTTTTACCAATAGCAATAGAATTTCTTAGAGGAATACTCATTTCAAAGATACCAATTGAAAAACATTTAAAAAACTTAAACTTTATTTCGAATTTTTTTTGAAATTGGCGTGGTGGTGCGGTCCTTTTGCTTTGGGCTAATACTTTCTCCCCCTTTGGCATTAATCGCCAAAAATGGATACTTTGAGTAAAATATGGGCCCTTTTAAAAATTCTCTCCCCTTTGGCAAACAATATATGAGTGAAGATTATACCAAAGTTGAAGAGTGATGCAGAGTGGAGTGGAAGCCTTGTCTTTGCCGAAGACTCCATTTCCCTTTCAATCTATGACTTAGCATAAGAATTTACTTGAAAACACATTAGTCATATCACATGAAAGAGATATGACCAAAGGTACATAAATGAGCTATGTGTGCAAAATATTAATCAAAATTCCAAGAATCAAGAATGTTTAGCACATTTCTAAGTTTGGTAAATGTTTTCTCATCTAGTGGTTTGGTAAAGATATCGGCTAATTGATCTTTGGTGCTAACATAAGCAATCTCGATATCCCCCCTTTGTTGGTGATCCCTCAAAAAGTGATACCGAATGGCTATGTGCTTAGTGCGGCTATGCTCAACGGGATTATCCGCCATGCAGATTGCACTCTCATTATCACATAGGAGAGGGACTTTGCTAAATTTGTAGCCATAGTCCCTGAGGGTTTGCCTCATCCAAAGCAATTGCACGCAACAATGGCCTGCGGCAATATACTCAGCTTCGGCGGTAGAAAGAGCTACTGAGTTTTGTTTCTTTGAAGCCCAAGACACCAGGGATCTCCCCTGAAACTGACAAGTCCCTGATGTGCTCTTTCTATCAATTATACACCCTGCCTAATCAGCATCTGAATATCCTAATAAATCAAAAGAGGATCCCTTGGGGTACCAAAGGCCAAACTTAGGAGTATAAACTAAATATCTCAAGATTCTTTTCACGGCCCTAAGGTGAACTTCCTTAGGATCGGCTTGGAACCTTGCACACATGCATACAAAAAGCATAATATCCGGTCGAGATGCACATAAGTAGAGTAAAGATCCTATCATCGACCAGTATATCTTTTGATCTACGGATTTACCTCCTGTGTCGAGGTCGAGATGCCCATTGGTTCCCATGGGTGTCTTGATGGGCTTGGCATCCTTCATTCCAAACTTGGTGAGTATATCTTGAATGTACTTTGTTTGGCTGATGAAGGTGCCCTCTTGGAGTTGCTTGACTTGAAATCCTAGAAAATACTTCAACTCCCCCATCATAGACATCTCGAATTTTTGGACCATGATCCTACTAAACTCTTCACATGTAGATTTGTTAGTAGACCCAAATATGATATCATCAACGTAAATTTGGCATACAAACAAATCTTTTGCAATGATTTTAGTAAAGAGAGTTGGATCGGCTTTTCCAACTTTGAAGCCATTAGTGATAAGAAAATCTCGAAGGCATTCATACCATGCTCTTGGGGCTTGCTTGAGCCCATAAAGCGCCTTTGAGAGTTTATACACATGGTTAGGGTACTCACTATCTTCAAAGCCGGGAGGTTGCTCAACATAGACCTCTTCCTTGATTGGTCCATTGAGGAAGGCACTTTTCACATCCATTTGATAAAGCTTAAAGCCATGGTAAGTAGCATAGGCAAGTAATATACGAATGGACTCAAGCCTAGCTACAGGTGCATAGGTTTCACCGAAATCCAAACCTTCGACTTGTGAATACCCCTTGGCCACAAGTCGGGCTTTGTTCCTTGTCACCACACCATGCACATCTTGCTTGTTGTGGAATACCCACTTGGTACCTACAACATTTTGATTAGGACATGGAACTAAATGCCATACCTCATTCCTCGTGAAGTTGTTGAGCTCCTCTTGCATCGCCAGCACCCAATCCGAGTCTTTAAGTGCATCCTCTACCCTGTATGGTTCAATAGAGGAGACAAAAGAGTAATGTTCACAAAAATGAGCGACTCGAGATCGAGTTGTTACCCCCTTATGAATATCGCCGAGGATGGTGTTCACGGGGTGATCTCTTTGAATCGCTTGGTGGACTCTTGGGTGTGGCGGTCTTGGACCCTGATCATCTTCCTTGTCTTGATCATTGGCATCTCCCCCTTGATCATGGTCCTCCTCTTGAGGTGGCTCATCCTCTTGATCTTCATTTTCATCATCTTGAGCCTGTTCCTCATCTTGAGTTGGTGGAGATGCTTGTATGGAAGATGAGGGTTGATCTTGTGTTTGTGGAGGCTCTTCGGATTCCTTAGGACACACATCTCCAATGGACATGTTGCTTAGCGTGACGCACGAAGCCTCTTCATCATCTAACTCATCAAGATCAACTTGCTCCACTTGGGAGCCGTTAGTCTCATCAAACACAATGTCACAAGAAACTTCAACTAGTCCAGTGGACTTGTTAAAGACTCTATATGCCCTTGTGTTTGAATCATAACCAAGTAAAAAGCCTTCTACATCCTTAGGAGCAAATTTAGATTTTCTACCTCTTTTAACAAGAATAAAACATTTGCTACCAAAGACTCTAAAATATGAAACATTGGGCTTTTTACTGGTGAGGAGTTCATATGATGTCTTCTTGAGGATTCGGTGAAGGTAGAGCCGTTGATGGAGTAGCAGGCGGTGTTAATCGCCTCGGCCCAAAACCGGTCCGGTGTCTTGTACTCATCAAGCATGGTCCTCGCCATGTCAAGTAGAGTTCTATTCTTCCTCTCCACTACACCATTTTGTTGAGGTGTGTAGGGAGAAGAGAACTCAGCTTGATTGTCACACCCGGTTTTAAGGAACAAAGCCGGGTGCATCTCATACATGCGCCAAAGACGACAACATATATAATAACAGAGTATATAGAGATAAATGTCACAATAAAATCAGAGTACTTATTACATAGCGGAAGTCTTACAAAATAAAAGATGAATATAGCAGGAACTAAAATCTATCCTTGGCGCCAGAAAGCTGACTGGGAGACGCCACCTAGATCAAGTCGAAAGCCTCAATGTTAGGCGGCTCCTCTTCGACCACCTGTTCTTCTCCTGTGAGGGTGTGAGACAGCAAGAGTGAGCTCACACATGTTCATCGCTCAACAAGTTGTGGGCAACAAAGTGGCATGAACTCACCAAAGGTGGGAGTTCATGAAGTGTAAGGCTGATCAATGAAATAAAGGCTGAAGCTGAGCATTGCTTTTATAAGTTGGTCAAAATTTTATCAGCAATTACTAAGTGTAAGTAAATACCAACCTTAGAAATAATAAATAAAAGTGATAATAAAATAATCCCAGATGCAATGAAATGAAAAATTAAGTTTAAGTTCCATAAATTAATCATGTGAGTGTCCGAGCCGCTCATGACCGTGAGCACGGCTAGTATACCAGTTTTACACTCTGCAGAGGTTGCGCATCTTTACCCACAAGTCGTGTTACCCATTTGCCATGGAGTTGATCAGACCCCATACACCTCTACCAAGGAAGCGAGGCAGGGTACCACTACGAGGCCTTTACAAAGTTCCACTAGCTTCAGAAAACCCGCTACAGTTTATAGGAAGCTCCAGTGCAGGAATCCCTCGCCTGACCGCCATCGCAGCAAAATCAACCCAAGGACCTCCCTACACTGACCACTCTCCTACTGTCCTTGCCCCTTTCGGGTAAGGTAGTCATCCACTAGTTTCCATAGTTAATCAGCCAAGGGCGTCCCATTAAACCCTTGTGGTAGCACTGTTTTCCGGGTGGTTCTCCATGTTCCCATTAACATAATGATCTTATCATGAACATTAAATAATAAACAGATAATAAAAAGTATAACAATGAGTGATGAATATCTCTATACCCAAAGCCACATAAAGCAATAGCATGTACTACCCAAAAATTTAGTAGTAAAACCAGTGGTGAAACAAGGTATAAAGATAGTCAAAATCTAGGGTAACCTATTGGGTCCCATCAAAATTAACCTATGCAGATCATTATGATTAATAAGAACATGAATGGGTAAAAGGAAGTGATCAAGGGCACAACTTGCCTGGCACTAGAGATTCCAGTTAACAGGATGATTCTTCAGATCCTTTTGACCTCACTGCTAGTCGTAGAAATACAAACAAACATAGTATAGACAGAATTAACATCACACCAAACATAAGTACAAACTAAATAATAATAATCTACGCGTTGCTACGAGATCGCGGGTTCGAGAACTACTAAGATCGAAGTCATGGTTAAGGAGTTATGATCTATGGAAGATCTACGTGGCTAGGATATTAAATTATAGATTGATTATTGTACATCATACGAGAAAATATACTCTAAACAATCAATTCAACTTTAATCTAGATTATACTTGACTAGAGATCATGTTTTAACCACATTATACTTATGGTCGGGTTTGTTTTGATTTAGCAGAGCTAATCTAGTAGGCATAGGATAAATAAATATCTAACTATAAAATTATGTCATATGGTATAATTAATGTTGTTACTGCACAGTAAATATTCATATGAAGCTAATGCAAATGGAACGAAGAAGTTATGAATTTATAAAGTTTTAAGTGTTGGATAAAAGATTAATTAGGATATTAATTTTAATATGGATTTCATGTCAAATCAGTGGCACTATTTGATAAACAATAATATTATAAAATTATAGGAACCGAAATGGGTCAATTTGGACCTAATATAAATTTTCTAGGAATTTAATATGTTTTCTGCAATTAATTTATACTGAAAAACCATTTTCTAAATGAATCTCCTGGTTTTAATAGGTGTTTGGACTGCGCGCTAAATAAACATAAATACAGGGGCTAACTCGCAATGATTCCCAAGACTCAGATCCCCAGTAGCTAGGACTGCGGGTTCATTTTGAATTTACCGAGGAGCTCTTTTAGAAAATGTGAACGACGAAAGGGTATCGTGCGACCGGAGCCACTTGATAAAGAACCAAGGGCCCAGATTAGATCGCCTATAACCAGAATCGGTACGCGCCCAAAGCCGTAGGATCTGAGAACTAGGATCCAGATTAAAACAACCTAGATTGATACTCGTTCACTCGATACGCTATCTACGGTCTAGATTCGATTGCGTGAAGAGGCGGTGTGTCCCAATCTGGACCGCCCAGCCTAGATTGAAGGGCCAGAAGGTTGTCTCCTATCTCCTGCATACCCAGCGTGGTGGAAACCTCACCCCATAGCGGCGCTCCTCACCGGAGACACACAACCCAATGCCCCAAGCGCCAAATCCTAAGGCAAACAGTGCTACGCGATGCAGAGGCAACGACAAGGTGGGTGAGAAGCTCCATACCGTGAATGGTGTAGCAGCGATGACAGTCCATGACATGAGGCGGCTCTGCCAACCTACTTAAGCACCGGCAACAAACCCACCATGATTCAGTAGTCCCATACGCCCAATCGAGCCGCAGATGCTTCTGGTGCCCACCGGCGAACCTCCCCACGGCATCGGGGTCGGGGCGGTGGCCTAATCGGCAGACGACCGAGGCGGACAAGTACGTTGGTGAGGAATCGCAGCCAACACAGAACTACATCCCCACGGCCCATTGTCGGCCAGCCTCGCCCGCGCCGGAGTCACGGGCTGGGCGTGCAGGTTGTCAGCCATGGCGGCCGCTCGTCGGTGAGGAAGCTCGGACGACGTGCCCAATAGTCGAGCCGGTGTACGTCGCTGCCACCGAGGACGGCAACACAGCAGAAGTAGCGCCCGCCCCTAGAGTCTGTATGGCGAGGATGCAGGTACCCACGATCTGGTCGAGAACCAGCGGCTAGAGGGAGGAAAGATGTTTGCGCCGAGGAGGTAGCATGGATGGGAAGCGGATAAACGGCGAGAGAGACGAAAAGAGTACATAGAGGGCGATGACTTGTAGCGGGCAGACCTCTTGAGACGAAAAGAGTACATAAACGGTTTATCTTTGAGCTCGCGGCTTGGGAGGCGGAGGGGTCATAACGACTACAGTTGGTGATGGAGTCGCGCGATCATGGAGGATCCGGTCAGTGTGATCCGGTTCTCGCGGGGAAGAAGCTCTGGCGTGGATTTGGGGGAGGAGACGGAAGGAGCATTGCCAGCGTGCGTGTTTGGCTGAACAGCGGGCCCCGCGAACCAGAGGACGGGTGAGGGAAAGAGTGAGAGTGAGCGGCTAACCGGTGGTCCCATCATGTCGGTGCTACCCCCATGAGCTAGGCCGAGCGCGCGTGATGAGAGGGACGTGGGCCAAAAGCAGATTAGTCAGCCCAAATGGATTATGTTTCCTTTTTGTTTTATTTTAAATTTTCTTTACAAATTTCAAATTCGGTATTTAAATTTAAATTTGACTTGAAGACTGTACACAGGTTTTATGCACCAATAAAAGTACCAAGTTAAAAAGGGGTAGATTTATATATATTTTTATTTTTTCCATTTCCATTTTCAAATCCCAAATTTCAATTTAGGGTTCTAATTCAATTTTTTTAATAGTATATTTTGATTAATAGTGTTGCTATTATTATTATATGCACAACAAACAAAACCCCAATATGATGCACAAGTTGTTTTAGTTGACATTTGTCATTTAATCCCTTATAATGTGGTTGTTCACACGCCTAGTTAAATTGAAACAAAGCAAATAAGAGAATTATCTCCATTATCATGGTTTAAAATTTTGGGTATTACAAATCCTACCCCCCTTACAAAGAATCTCGTCCTCGAGATTTAGGAAGGACTAGGGAAAAGGTGGAGAAAATCTATGCAAAGCTCTTCTTCTCTTTCCCAAGTAGCTTCATCCTTTCCATTGTACTTTGCACATCTTTATCACCTTGTTTCTTGTAACTCGAGTCAAAGTGTCCAGAATCTTGATAGGGTATTCTGCATAAGTCAGGTCATCTTGAACACTAAGGTCCTCCATTGGTAGCTACTCCTCAGGTACCCTGAGGCACTTCTTTAGCTGAGATACATGGAATACATCATGTACATCTGCCAGGTGATCGGGTAGTTCTAGTTGATATGCAACTTCTCCCACTCGCTTTAAGATCAAGAAAGGTCCAATGAAGCGAGGGGACAACTTTCCTTTAACTTTAAATCTCCTCATACCCCGAAGAGGTGATACCTTCAAATAGTCATGATCACCCTCCTTAAACTCCAGTAATCTTCTCCGGGTATCAGCATAGCTCTTCTGTCTTGATTGTGCAATTCTCAAATTCTCCCTTATTATTCGCACTTGTTCTTCTGCCTCTTGTATAAGTTCAGGCTCAAAGAACTGTCTTTCTCTAGTCTGATCCCAATATAGAGGGGTCCTGCACTTCCTGCCATATAGAGCCTCAAATGGTGACATCTTCAAACTGGCTTGGTAATTATTATTATAAGAGAACTCCGCATATGGTAAGCTCTTACCCCAACTTCCACCATGTTTAAGAGCACAAGCTCTTAACATATCCTCCAGCACTTGGTTAGTCCTCTCGGTCTGCCCATCGGTCTGAGGATGGTAGGCCAAACTAAAATTCAATTGTGTATCCAAGCTCTCATGTAACTTCTTCCAAAACTGAGAAGTAAACTGTGATCCTCAGTCAGACACGATCTTCTTAGGCACTCCATGTAGATAAACTATCCGAGTCATATACAATTCTGCTAGCTTGGCTCCCGTGTAATTAGTCCTCACAGGTATGAAATGAGCCTCTTTTGTCAATCTGTCCACAATCACCCAAATCGAGTCATACTCTGCTAGAGTGCGGGGTAGTCCAACAATGAAATCCATACCAATTTCTTCCCATTTCCACTCGGGTATCTTAAGCGGGTGCAATAGTCCAGCTGGTCTTTGATGTTCGGCCTTGACTCTTTGACACACATCACACTTAGCCACATGTGCAGCAACATCTCTTTTCAATCCATTCCACTAGTACTTTTGCTTCAAATCCTGATACATCTTAGTGCTACCAGGGTGGATCGAGTAATCAGAATCATGGGCTTCCTTTAATATAGTCTCACGAAGGCTATCAATCTCTGGAACACATATCCGATTCTTGAACCATATAGTACCTTGCTCATCCTCCATGAATTCTGGACCTCTACCTTCCGTAATAAGATCCTTAATCTCTTGAATTTTAGCATCACCAACCTGACCTTTATGAATTTCTTGCTCCAAGGTAGGTTCCAATTCAATGGTAACTCCTTCCGTATGTGTAACAATTCCTAGGTTGAGTCTCTCAAAATCTTTTGCTAATTCATCGGGTAGCTGGACAACAATAGCGGAGTGAACGTGCTCCTTACGACTCAAGGCATCTGCAACCGAATTCACCTTGCTCGGGTGATAGTGAATCTCCAAATCATAATCCTTAATGAGCTCCAACCAACGGCGTTGCCTAAGGTTGAGATCCTTCTGAGTGAATATATACTTCAAACTCTTATGATCCCTGTATACTTAACACTTGGTTCCCATAATATAAGGTCTCCAAATCTTAAGCGCATGCACAACGGCTACCAGTTCCAAGTCATGAGTGGGGTAGTTCAACTCGTGTTTCCGCAACTGACGAGATGCATAGGCAATCACATGTCCTTCTTGCATGAGCACACATCCTAATCCTTGGCCACACACATCACAATAAATATCAAATCCCTTCTGTAGATCTGGCATAACCAACACTGGTGGCGACATCGACCTCTTCTTTAATTGATCAAAGCTTACTTGGCACTTCTCATCCCACTTAAATTCTCTTCCTTTCTCCAGAAGCGAGGTCATAGGCTTGGCAATCTTAGAGAATCCTTCAATAAATCTCCGATAATATCCTGCAAGTCCCAAGAAACTCTGAACCTCCGTAACTATAGTGGGTATGCTCCACACCACTATCTCCTTGACTTTAGCAGGATCCACTGATATCCCTCCATTAGAAATGATATGTTCAAGGAATGGCACCTCACCAATCCAAAACTCGCACTTGTTAAACTTGGCGTAGAGTTGATTATCTCGTAGCTTCTATAGCACCAATCTCAGATGTTCCTCATGATCACTATCACTCTTGGAATAGATAAGAATATCGTTGATGAATACCACGACGAATATGTCCAAATACTCCATAAACATCTTATTCATCAAATTCATAAAATAAGCTGGTGCATTGGTTAATCCAAATGACATAACGGTGAACTCACATAATCCATATCGGGTCGAGAAAGCCATCTTGGGAATATCCGATGGCCTAATCTTCATTTGACGGTATCCCGATCTGAGGTCAATCTTAGAGAACACCCTGGCGCCTCTCATCTGATCAAACAAATCCTCAATGCGGGGTAACGGGTATTTGTTCTTCATAGTAACATCATTAAGGGATCTATAATCCACACACATTCTTTGCGATCCATCTTTCTTCTGTACAAACAGAACCGACGCTCCACAAGGTGAAAAATTCGGGCGAATGTACCCTGCCTCTTGTAATTCCGTTAACTGCTTCTTCAGTCTCTTTAACTCTTCTACAGACATCTTGTATGGCCGTTCGAAAGTAGGGGCAGCCTAGGTAAGGGATCAATGACAAACTCAACTTCCCTATATGGTGGCATCCCTGGTAACTCTTCTGGGAAGACATCCGGAAAAACTCTAACCACACGGATATTGACACCAATAAACTTCCCATCTACTAAGAATGTCGCTAGTCTGGTGGCGGTAGTTACTGCAATTCCAACTTCAAATCTTTCTCCTTTGGAACTGGTGAGTTCTATGGTTCCCTTAGCATAGTGTATAAATTGTCTTTGCCTTTCTTAACCATGACATACCAAGGATCAAGTCTATACTGCTCTCTTCTAACAGTATAAGGGTAGCCCATTTGGGTTAGAAACACAGGGTAAGAAAGGAAGAATTGTAGACAAGGTGAATAATTACGAGGAATGTTACTGCGGGGGATTTATTAGCTAAGTAGATTAGTGTGTTATCCACTAAAGCTAATATATTACCTTATGATGGTACATGCTAAGATGCCCAACTATAATGTTTCAATCAATCAAAGAAGCAAATCAAGCATTTATCATCAGAACAATCAACCAACATTTTTTTAAATAGAGAAAAATAGTTTTTAATTTCGTTTTAGGTTCCCTATCTCTTAAAAATGTCATAAATGTAGGACTCCAAGGTGTGAAATACATCATGTCTTGAAGTAGAAAAGATAAGAGTAATCAGAGTAGAGCAGTAAAAGGTGAGACAGGATCAAGATAAGTATAGAAAGAATTAGAGTGAGGTAAGTATAGAATGAATCGGAGTAAGATAAGTAGGTAAGGGTTTTGTCCATTTCTATCTAGGTTTCGTCATACAGTCAACATTTCCTCTGATACCACTTCTGTCACCCCCGGTTTTAAGGAACAAAGCCGGGTGCATCTCATACATGTGCCAAAGAAGACAACATATATAATAACAGAGAGTATAGAGATAAATGTCACAATAAAATCAGAGTACTTATTACATAGCGGAAGTCTTACAAAATAAAAGATGAATATAGCAAGAACTAAAATCTATCCTTGGCGCCAGAAAGCTGACTGGGAGACGCCACCTAGATCAAGTCGAAAGCCTTAATGTTAGGTGGCTTCTCTTCGACCACCTGTTCTTCTCCTGTGAGGGGGTGTGAGACAGCAAGAGTGAGCTCACACATGTTCATTGCTCAACAAGTTGTGGGGAACAATGTGGCATGAACTCACCAAAGGTGGGAGTTCATAAAGTGTAAGGCTGATCAATGAAATAAAGGCTGAAGCTGAGCATTGCTTTTATAAGTTGGTTAAAATTTTATCAGCAATTACGAAGTGTAAGTAAATACCAACCTTAGAAATAATAAATAAAAGTAATAATAAAATAATCTCAGATGCAATGAAATGACAAATTAAGTTTAAGTTCCATAAATTAATCATGTGAGTGTCCAAGCCGCTCATGACCGTGAGCACGGCTAGTATACCAGTTTTATACTCTGCAGAGGTTGCACATCTTTACCCACAAGTCGTGTTACCCATTTGCCATGGAGTTGATCAGACCCCATACACCTCTACCAAGGAAGCGAGGCAGGGTACCACTACGAGGCCTTTACAAAGTTCCACTAGCTTCAGAAAACCCGCTACAGTTTATAGGAAGCTCCAGTGCAGGAATCCCTCGCCTGACCGCCATCGCAGCAAAATCAACCCAAGGACCTTCCTACACTGACCACTCTCCTACTGCCCTTGCCCCTTTCGGGTAAGGTAGTCATCCACTAGTTTCCATAGTTAATCAGCCAAGGGCGTCCCATTAAACCCTTGTGGTAGCACTGTTTTTCCGGGTGGTTCTCCATGTTCCCATTAACATAATGATCTTATCATGAACATTAAATAATAAACAGATAATAAAAAGTATAACAATGAGTGATGAATATCTCTATACCCAAAGCCACATAAAGCAATAGCATGTACTACCCAAAAATTTAGTAGTAAAACCAGTGGTGAAACAAGGTATAAAGATAGTCAAAATCTAGGGTAACCTATTGGGTCCCATCAAAATTAACCTATGCAGATCATTATGATTAATAAGAACATGAATGGGTAAAAGGAAGTGATCAAGGGCACAACTTGCCTGGCACTAGAGATTCCAGTTAACAGGATGATTCTTCAGATCCTTTTGACCTCACTGCTAGTCGTAGAAATACAAACAAACATAGTATAGACAGAATTAACATCACACCAAACATAAGTACAAACTAAATAATAATAATCTATGCGTTGCTACGAGATCGCGGGTTCGAGAACTACTAAGATCGAAGTCATGGTTAAGGAGTTATGATCTATGGAAGATCTATGTGGCTAGGATATTAAATTATAGATTGATTATTGTACATCATACGAGAAAATATACTCTAAATAATCAATTCAATTTTAATCTAGATTATACTTGACTAGAGATCATGTTTTAACCACATTATACTTATGGTCGGGTTTGTTTTGATTTAGCAGAGCTAATCTAGTAGGCATAGGATAAATAAATATCTAACTATAAAATTATGCCATATGGTATAATTAATGTTGTTACTGCGTAGTAAATATTCATACGAAGCTAACGCAAATGGAACGAGTTAATTCAGAATTAAAACAAAGAAGTTATAAATTTATAAAGTTTTAAGTGTTGGATAAAAGATTAATTAGGATATTAATTTTAATATGGCTTTCATGTCAAATCAGTGGCACTATTTGACAAACAATAATATTATAAAATTATAGGAACCAAAATGGGTCAATTTGGACCTAATATAAATTTTCTAGGAATTTAATATGTTTTCTGCAATTAATTTATACTGAAAAACCATTTTCTAAATGAATCTCCTGGTTTTAATAGGTGTCTAGACTGCGCGCTAAATAAACAGAAATACAGGGGCTAACTCGCAATGATACCCAAGACTCAGATCCCCATTAGCTAGGACTGCGGGTTCATTTTGAATTTACCGAGGGGCTCTTTTAGAAAATGTGAACGACGAAAGGGTATCGTGCGACCGGAGCCACTTGATAAAGAAACAAGGGCCCAGATTAGATCGCCTATAACCAGAATCGGTACGCGCCCATAGCCGTAGGATCCGAGATCTAGGATCCAGATTAAAACAACCCAGATTGATACTCGTTCACTCGATACGCTATCTACGGTCTAGATTCGATTGCGTGAAGAGGCGGTGTGTCCCAATCTGGACCGCCCAGCCCAGATTGAAGGGCCAGAAGGTTGTGTCCTATCTCCTGCATACCCAGCGTGGTGGAAACCTCACCCCATGGTGGCGCTCCTCACCGGAGACACACAACCCAACGCCCCAAGCGCCAAATCCTAAGGCAAACAGTGCTACGTGATGCAGAGGCGACGACAAGGCGGGTGAGAAGCTCCATACCGTGAATGGTGTAGCAGCGATGACAGTCCATGACATGAGGCGGCTCTGCCAACCTACTCAAGCACCGGCGACAAATCCACCATGATTCAGTAGTCCCATACGCCCAATCGAGCCGCAGATGCTTCTGGTGCCCACCGGCGAACCTCCCCACGGCATCGGGGTCGGGGCGGTGGCCTAATCGGCAGACGACCGCGGCGGACGAGTACGTTGGTGAGGAATCGCAGCCAACACAGAACTATGTCCCCACGACCCATTGTCGGCCAACCCCGCCCGCGTCGGAGTCACGGGCTGGCGTGCAGGTCGTCAGCCATGGCGGCCGCTCGTCGGTGAGGAAGCTCGGACGACGTGCCCAATGGCCGAGCCGGTGTATGCCGCTACCACCGAGGACGGCAGCACAGCAGAAGTAGCGCCCGCCCCTAGAGTTTTTATGGTGAGGACGCAGGTACCCGCGATCTGGTCGAGAACTAGTGGCTAGAGGGAGGAGAGAGGTTTGCGCCGAGGAGGTAGCATAGATGGGAAGCGGATAAACGACGAGAGAGACGAAAAGAGTACATAGAGGGCGATGACTTGTAGCGAGCGGACCTCTGGTCATGGAAAACGATTTATCTTTGAGCTCGCGGCTTGGGAGGCGGAGGAGTCGCAACGACTACAGCTGGTGACGGAGTCGCGCGATCATGGAGGATCCGGTCAGCACGATCCGGTTCTCGCGGGGAAGAAGCTCTGGCGTGGATTTGGGGGAGGAGATGGAAGGAGCATTGCCAGCTTGGGTGTTTGGCTGAACAGCGGGCCCTGCGAACCAGAGGACGGGTGAGGGAAAGAGCGAGAGTGAGCGGCTGACCGGTGGTCCCATCATGTCGGTGCTACCCCCATGAGCTAGGCCGAGCGCGCATGATGAGAGGGACATGGGCCAAAAGCAGATTAGTCAGCCCAAATGGATTGTGTTTCCTTTTTTGTTTTATTTTAAATTTTCTTTACAAATTTCAAATTCGGTATTTAAATTTAAATTTGACTTGAAGACTGTACACAGGTTTTATGCACCAATAAAAGTACCAAGTTAAAAAGGGGTAGATTTATATATATTTATTTTTATTTTTTTCCATTTCCATTTTCAAATCCCAAATTTCAATTTAGGGTTCTAATTCAATTTTTTTATTAGTATATTTTTATTAATAGTGTTGCTATTATTATTATATGCACAACAAACAAAACCCCAATATGATGCACATGTTGTTTTAGTTGACATTTGTCATTTAATCCCTTAAAATGTGGTTGCTCACATGCCTAGTTAAATTGAAACAAAGCAAATAAGAGAATTATCTCCATTATCATGGTTTAAAAATTTGGGTATTACATTGATGTCCTCCTCCTCAAGGAAGCCTTCAATTTGAGAGTTCTTGAACTCCGTCCCATTGTCGCTTCTTATTTTCTTGATCCTCAATCCGAACTCATTTTGAGCCCATCTCAAGAGTCCCTTTAAGGTCTCTCGGGTTTGATATTTTTCTTGCAAAAAGAACACCTAAGTGAAGCAAGAATAGTCATCCATAATTACAAGACAATACTTACTCCCGCCTATGCTTATGTAAGCTATCGGGCCGAATAAATCCATGTGGAGTAGCTCAAGCGGCCTGTCGGTCATCATGATGTTGTTGTGTGGATGGTGAGTACCAACTTGCTTTCCTGTTTGACATGCGCTACAAATCCTGTTTTTCTCAAAATAAACATTGGTTAGTCCCAAAATATGCTCTCCCTTTAGAAGCTTGTGAAGATTCTTCATCCCAACATGGGCTAGTCGGCGATGCTAGAGCCAACCCATATTTGATATGACCACGCCATTAAGCAACACATTACAACCCCCAAGTTATACTACATCAACTCAAGTACAACCAATATCATCACCAACCCGAGTCTTTGATGGACCAATTACACGTAGCCGAGCTAAGAAGCTACAGCAAGAGGTGCACGCGCTAGTCTTTGATGGACCAATTACACGTAGCCGAGCTAAGAAGCTACAGCAAGAGGTGCACGCGCTACTTTATGAATTTCAATTAAACACTAATGCAAACTTTATGCTACCTAAGTCGTGTATGTTGATATTACTTAGGTTCACCAAGAGAAAAGACAAAACATATCAAAGGCGAATCAGCAAGAAGAGCTACGTCCGAGTCAGTCCAGCGCTACAGAACCGTCCAGAAGAAACAGTCATAACTTTTGATTCCCAAAAGCTATGAAGGCCCATAAGTACTTTTTGGAAAGCTCTTGAAGTCTATTTTCCAATGCTTCTACAGCCGACTTAACCACATCTACCAGAAAGGCAGCCGACCTACTTTAGTGCTGACTGGTCAGAAGGTCAACAGTCTGCTTGATGACCAAGTTTTCGTATTAAACTGCATCATTCTACGAAGTTTCATTAAGCATGCTATATATGGTGAGAAAGCTTATCAAGTTAGCTTTCCAATGCAACCAGTCCCACGTCATTTGAAGATTCCTAGAAGAAGTTATTGCCAAAATACTGAAGGCTGCGCAGAAGTCAAACAGCCACACGAAAATCAGCTCTGCAGATCTTCCGAAGAGGCTCCTTCACATTAGCTCGTGAAAATACTTTTATTTTGTGTTTATACCTCGCTAAGGCTGGTTGTTACTAGTATAAATACCCCCCTATGTCTATGATGTAAGGCAGCTTATGATAATCTAAAACAGAACCCCTTTTGTTCAGCTGTGTGCTAACAAATATTGAGAGTGATCTCTACCCCTTTGCTCTTGTGAATTCCTTCGCGGGATTGCAGAAGCGGCGGCTTCATCCGCTCCCAATTGGTGCTCCTACTCCCTTCGAGGTCTCCTCGATTGATTGTAGGTTGTGTTGGTTGGTTCTTTGAGAGTGTGGTTGGGCGAATCCTCGATTCAGGCTGCCGGTTAAAGACAGTGGTTGGCTTCGAGTTTTATTTGTCAGGTTGCACTAGTTATCGCTGCTTGCAGCAAGTTATCTTGGCTTCTTTGAAGCTAGTTATCTGAAGATTGATCCTACGTCGTGAAGATCGGGCATCGTGACGCATCAATATTAGTCTTAGCAATTAAGCAAGTGTCAAGTTTAGCTCTATTGAAATCAACTAAGTATAGCTAACCCTCTAACACTCCCTTAAGTGCTACTGAATTATTACTTCTTCTAAAGACAGTAACACCTAAATCTGTAAAAAGACAGTTGTAACCCATTTTGCATAATTGAGAAACTGAAAGCAAATTGTAATCTAATGAATCTACAAGAAAAACATTGGAAATAGAATGGTCAGGTGATATAGCAATTTTACCAAGTCCTTTGACCAAACCTTGATTTCCATCCCCAAATGTGATAGCTCTTTGGGGATCTTGGTTTTTCTCATAGGAGGATAACATCCTTTTCTCCCCAGTCATGTGGTTTGTGCACTCGCTATCAATGATCCAACTTGAGCCCCCGGATGCATAAACCAACAAAACAAGTTTAGGCCTTGTTCTTAGGTACCCAAACGGTCTTGGGTCCTTTGACATTAGAAACAAGCACCTTGGGTACCCAAACACAAGTCTTTGAGCCCTTGTGCTTGGCCCCAACATATTTGGCAACTACTTTGCCTGATTTGTTAGTTAAAACATAAGAAGCATCAAAAGTATTAAATGAAACAATAGGCTCATTTGATGCAGTAGGAGTTTTCTTTTTAGGCAATTTAACATGAGTGGATTTCCTAGAACTAGATGCCTCACTCTTATACATAAAAGCATGATGAGAGCCAGAGTGAGACTATCTAGAATGAATTCTCCTAATTTTGTGTTTGGAATAACCAGCAGGATATAAAATGTAATCCTCGTTATCCTGAACCATGGGAGATTTGCCCTTAACAAAGTTAGATAATTTCTTAGGGGCATTAAGCTTGACATTGCCTCCCTGTTGGAAGCCAATGCTATCCTTAATGCCAGGGTGTCTCCCATTATAGAGCATGCTTCTAGCAAATTTAATTTTTTTATTTTCTAAGTCATGCTCATTAATTTAAGCACTAAGTTGAGCTATGTGATCATTTTGTTGTTTAATTAAAGCTAGGTGATCATGAATAGCATCAACATTAATGTCTCTACATCTAGTACAAATAGTAACATGATCAACACTAGATGTAGAGGGTTTGCAAGCATTTAATTCATCAACCTTAGCATATAACATGGCATTCTCATTTCTAAGATTGGAAATAGAATCATTGCAAACATTTAAATCCTTAGCCTTAGCAATTAATTTTTCATTCTCAATCTTAAGGCTAGAAAGTGATTTATTCAACTTGTCAATTTTAGAAATCAAACTAGCATTATCATTTTTGAGGTTGACAAGAGAATCATCACAAACATTTAACTTCTCAACCTTAGCAATTAATTTAGCATTCTCATTTCTAAGGTTGGAGATAGTATCATGGCAAATGCTAAGCTCACTAGTCAATTTTTCACATTTTTCTATCTCCTAAGCATAAGCATTTTTAACCTTAACATGCTTCTTGTTTTCCTTAATAAGGAAGTCCTCTTGGCTATCCAAAAGTTCATCCTTTTCATATATAGCACTAAATAATTCATTTAATTTTTCTTTTTGTTGCGTGTTTAGGTTGGCAAAAAAGGCAAGCTAATTGTCTTCATCATCACTAGATGTTGCATATTTAGTGGAGGCTCTAGATTTTACCTTCTTTTTATCGTCCTTTGCCATGAGGCACTTGTGGCCGACATTGGGGAAGAGGAGGCCCTTGTTGATGGCAATGTTGGCGGCGTCCTCGTCGGAGGAGGAGACGGTGGAGCTCTCATCGGAGTCCCATTCTCGACACACGTGGGCGTCGCCGCCCTTCTTCTTGTAGTATTTCTTCTTTTCCTTCCTCCTTCCCTTCTTATCGTCGCCCCTGTCACTACCACTTGATAATGGACATTTAGCAATAAAATGACCGGGCTTACCACACTTGTAGCATAATTTCTTGGAGCGGGGCTTGTAATCCTTCCCCCTCCTTTGCTAGAGGATTTGGCGGAAGCTCTTGATGATGAGCGCCATTTCCTCATTGTCGAGCTTGGAGGCATCGATGGGAAGCCTACTTGATGTAGACTCTTCTTTCTTTTCTTCCGTCGCTTTGAATGCGACGGGTTGCACCTCGGGTGTAGAGGTGGTGCCTCGCTTGATGATTTGTTTGGAGCCTTTGATCATTAATTCAAAGCTCACAAACTTTCCTATAACCTCCTCGGGAGACATTAGCTTGTATCTAGGATCACCATGAATTAATTGAACTTATGTAGGATTAAGAAAAACGAGTGATCTTAGAATAACCTTAACCATTTCATGGTCATCCCATTTTGTGCTCCCGAGGTTGCGCATTTGGTTGACCAAGATCTTGAGTCGGTTGTACATAGCTTGTGGCTCCTCTCCTTGGTTGAGCATGAACCGACTGAGCTCCCCCTCGATCGTTTCCCTCTTGGTGATCTTGGTCACCTCGTCTCCTTCGTGCGCGGTCTTTAGTACGTCCCAAATCTCTTTGGCACTTTTCAACACTTGCACCTTATTATATTCCTCTCGACTTAGAGAGATGAGGAGTATAGTAGTTGCTTGGGAATTGAAGTGTCGGATTTGGGCGACTTCGTCCACATCATACTCTTCATCCCCTACGGATGGTACCTGTGCTCCAAATTCAACAATGTCCCATATGCTTGTGTGGAGTGAGGTTAGGTGATACTTCATCATATCACTCCACCTACTATTATCTTCACCATCAAAAACCAGTGGTTTGCCTAATGGGACGGAAAGTAAAGGAGTATGTTTAGAAATGCGAGGGTAGCGTAGGGGGATCTTACTAAACTTCTTGCGCTCATGGCGCTTAGAAGTGATGGACGGCGCGTCAGAGCCGGAGGTGGATGGCGATGAAGAGTCGGTCTCGTAGTAGACCACTTTCTTCATCTTCTTTTTCTTCTCGCCGCTCCGATGTGACTTGTTGTGTGAAGGGGATCCCTTCACCTTGTTACTAGACTCCCCCGATGGAGCTTTTCCGTGGCTTGTGGTGGGCTTCTCGCCGGTCACCATCTCCTTCTTGGCGTGATCTTCTGACATCACTTCGAGTGGTTAGGCTCTAATGAAGTACCGGGCTCTGATACCAATTGAAAGTTGCCTAGAGAAGGGGTGAATAGGCAAATCTAAAATTTATAAACTTTAAGCACAACTACAAGCTGGGGTTAGCGTTAGAAATAAAGTCGAGTCCAAAAGAGAGGGCGAAAGCAAATCAACCAAAGAAATAGAGCGGATGACACAGTGATTTGTTTTACCGAGGTTCGGCCCTCGAAGGCCTAGTCCCTGTTGAGGTGGTCACAAAGACCGAGTCTCTTTCAACCCTTTCCCTCCCTCAAACGGTCACCTAGACCGAGTGAGCTTTTCTCCTTAATCAACGGGTCACTTAGACCCCTCACAAGGACCACCACAACTTGGTGTCTCTTGTGTTGATTACAAGTTGCTTGAGAACAAGAAAGAGGAAGAAGAAAAGCGATCCAAGCGACAAGAACTCAAATGAACACAAATATCTCTCTCTCACTAGTCACTAATTGTTTGGAGTGATCTTGGACTTGGGAGAGGATTTGATCTCTTGTTTGTGTCTTGGAGTGAAGTCTAGAGCTCTTGTATTGAATGCAATGGCTGAAAACATGGATGCCTTGAAGTGTGGTGGTTAGGGAGTATTTATAGCCCCACCCACCAAAATGGCCGTTGGGGAGGCTGTCTGTCGATGGGCGCACCAGACAGTCCGGTGCACCACCAGACACTGTCCGGTGCGCCAGCCACATCACCCAACCATTAGGGTTTGACCGTTGGAGCTCTATCATCCTGGCCCACTAGACAGTCCGGTGGTGCACCGGACAGTCACTGTTCACTGTCCGGTGTGCCTTCTGGCGTCTGCTCTGACTCTGCACGCACTGTAGCTTTCACTGTTCACTTTTGCAGACGACCGTTGGCGTAGTAGCCGTTGCTCCGCATGGCACACCGGATAGTCCGGTGAATTATAGCGGAGTGGCATTTCCAGAAACCCGAAGCTGAGGAGTTTGGAGTGGGTTTCCCTGGTGCACCGGACACTGTCCGGTGGCACACCGGACAGTCCGGTGCGCCAGACCAGGGGAGCCTTTGGTTTATTTTGCTCTTTTCTTTTTGAACCCTAACTTGTTCTTTTTATTGATTTGTATTGAACCTATGGCACCTGTAGAACATATAATCTAGAGCAAACTAGTTAGTCCAATTGTTTGTGTTGGGCAATTCAACCACCAAAATCATTTAGGAAAAGGTTTGACCCTATTTCCCTTTCAGGCCTTACGTCAGGCTCCGCCCGTTGGATTACGTCACGTGCAGTAGGCCACATGGCAGCATCTGGTCTCTGCCTGGGCGGGGAGCAGAAGCGCGTACGATAAGGTCCGGACACGTGGCAGCTCTAGACCCCACCTGGCCTTGATTAAGGCCTAGGTATTCTCTGTCCCAGAATCCCAGGACCCTGCTGTGAGCGGCCCAGACCCCACACAGAGAGGTCCGGATCCCATTCTAGAGGCCCGGTCCGTACACGTGGGGGTCCTGGATGGGTCCTGGACCAACTTGGAGGTCCGGACTGTATATCCAGGGGTCCGGGTTCACTGTTGATATCTTGGAGAACATCACTTTCTCTGGACACGTGGCGGTTCTAGACCCGCCCATGTGACAGGGTCAGGCGCTATTGTGGACCCAGAGTAATCACCCAAGGTCGAGCGAGTCACGGCCTAGCCCCACGCACAGCTCCTTTACCACGCGACTAAAGATAGCCGCGTGGGTACTGCGTCTTCATACTGTAGTAAGGGGTACCCTAGTTTCAGGGTACCGACAACTGTCGTAGTAGATGATCTTCTTGATGTGTCTCTTATTTTTCCCGTCCCTCTTCTTGTGACTAGAGCCTGAGTCAGTGGGCTTGTCATCTCTTGGCTCGTTGAAGAGGGACTCCTTATCGTTGACCACCATCCCCTTTCCCATAAGATCCATCTCTTCGGGCGGTTAGTCCCTTAGATGAAGAGTACAGCTCTGATACCAATTGATAGCACCTAGAGGGGGGTGAATAGGTGATCCTGTAAAATCAAACATTAAATAGCCACAAGACTTAGTTTATAAGAGAGTTAATGCGACTAAGTAGCTTTGAAGCGAGTTCTAGTGAACACAACAATCACAGAGAAAGCGACACAAGAGACACGCGATTTTTATCCTGAGGTTCGGCCAAGTAACACTTGCCTACTTCCACGTTGTGGCGTCCCAATGGACGAGGGTTGCACTCAACCCCTTTCAAGTGATCCGATGATCAACTTGAATACCATGGTCTTTTTCTTTAGAGTCTTTTCCCGTGTGCAAGGAATCTCCATAGTTTGTAGTCTCTCGCCCTTACAATAGAGATCAGAAAGAAAGCACAGAGTAAGGTTGGGGAGAGCAACACACGCAAGACTCAAATCCACAGCACAACCATGCACACAAGTCACGACTTGAGCTCGAAACACAACACACGGAGTTCGCAACTCAAATGGAGCTCAAATCAGTAACACAGAGAATCAAATGCGTGGAGTCGGAGTCTAGGAGTCTTAGAATGTTTCTTGAAAGCATGGTGTCCTCCTCCATGTGCCTAGGGGTCCCTTTTATAGCTCCAAGGTAGCTAGGAGCCGTTGGAGACAATCTTGGAAGGCAATTCCTGCCTTCTGTCGAGTGGTGCACCGGATAGTCCGGTGCACCACCGGACAGCCACTGTTCATGTCCGGTGCACGATCTCCTTCCAAATCAGGCGCATCCGACCGTTGCTCCTCCGGGCCCGTTGGCGCACTGGACACTGTCCGGTGCACACCGGACAGTCCGGTGCACCAGCTGACCGTTGGAGCAGTCCACGTGTCGCCCACAGATTGCGCGGCTGACCGTTGGCGCTGGTGATCGTTGGCTCACCGGACAGTCCGGTGCACCACCGGACAGTTTGGTGAATTTTAGCCGTACGCCTCGGTTGTTTTCCCGAGAGCAGCCAGTTCACCGTCGGCCAGCCTGGGGCACTAGATACTGTCCGGTGCACCACTGGACACTGTCTGGTGCACCATCGGATAGTCCGGTGTGCCAGGCCCGAGTTGGTGTTGGCTGAACTTTGCCAGATTTTCTCCAATTTAAATCTTCTTTTCTTAGCACTGTTTCTAGCACTTAGATAACCATGTTAGTACATAAAACAATTCACTAAGTCTAGAAACATACCTTTATCTCTGATTTGCACTTCTCACTTACTTAGCACATAAGAACTTAATCAAACGTGTTGGGTATTTAATCACCAAAATATTATAGAAATGACCCAAGTGCACATTTCCCTTTCAAGTATAAGCTGGACTGTATGGACGTCTTTAGTTAATTTTAGTAGCTAACGTACTCTAGTGCATTGAAACACCCTTTTAAAACTTATTTCTTACCTAACTTTGTTCTTGCTCTGTTTTTTCATTTTGATTTTCTCTTGCGAAACTATCGGGATGGCTACTGCTGTTTAACGGTAGGTTGGGATACATGTTTTCAGTTTTTGTTTTACCTAAATCACTATCTATAATCAATATAATGAATTTATGCAGTGGATTTCTGGTAGACTTTTTTGGAAGGCAACAATGAAAACTTCATTTCTGAGTTTCATTTGGCTGTTTAGCAGAATCTGATGTTATTCCTTACCGTGCATGTTGTGCAACTGATTTCGACATTCCATGTCGGCCAACTCAACTAATGTTAATTGATCATGATCTAAACGTTTTTTCACTAAGTTTAAACCATTAATTAATTTTAATTCAAAAATAAATAAAAATAATTATAATGTGATATGATCCTTAAGTTTTATAGTGTAGAATTTATAGCTTATTACCACCTCTATATAGTTTGGTTTCCTAAAAGCTAGTTCTAAAAAATTAAGTGTAGAAACCAGTTCGTAAGAAACTCACCCAAACAGAGTCTAAGCTAAAAATTGCCCATTAGATACATGAACTTTACTTTTTTTCTCTATCTCTACTATATTAAAGCACCAATTCAACGGTCGTCACGCGTCATCTTTTTACAAAGAACCCCTTGTATATCTTTAAAATCAACCCACGTTCTTGCAGCTCCCGCTCTAGCAACAAACCCCATCCATTTCGCAACAACCTCTGCCCGATTCTTCCGCCGGTGCACATTGTATTTTACGTGAAACCAACTATGCAATTTGAAATGAGTACAAGTCTCTGTAAAAGCGGAAAATATTTTTATTCGTTAATATGATACTCTAAAGGTAAGAGCAAATATGCATTTCAATAAGCATGTTAAGCATTAGATGATAAACTTATTGTATTTGGTTGTCAGAGAGGAAATTCTCCGGCCGGGTAGCGGAGTGCACCCGCCCTAAGTCCTAAGATATGGAGGGGGCTTAAGCGTTTTGCCTGTTGCGAAACGTAGGAATGAACACAAGAACACACAAGAGTTTAGAGTGGTTCGGGCCGCCGGAGCATAATACCCTACTCCACTGTGTGTTGTATTGCTTGAGAGCTTGAGTCGTGTGTAAGCCTGAGGGAGTCTAAGTGTGTTCCGGCCTCTTTGTAACGTTGCATGCTCCCCCTTTTATAGTTCAAGGGGGGCGTGTATAAGAGTGCTGAGCCCCGACATGTGGGCCCAGGAGCACAATGGATGCAAAACTTGGAGCAGCAATAGTTGGTAGCTGGAGCAATCTTCCTGCGCTCTGACACCCGTGGTCCGCGTAGTGTTGGTGTGCTGGGGAAGCTTCCCTGGTAATGCACGAGTGCTGGTGGACATAGCGTATCCTACAGCACGGGCATACTGTTCAGATTAGACGGGCACGCCGCCTGCTGTATGGCCTAGGCGCCGTCTGCCAACGGAGTGGACAGACGCATTAAATGCTGAAGGGGCACATCACCTGTCAGCAGGGTGGACAGGCGGTGCATCCTCTCTGCAATAAATGCGGAGGCCGCACGGCCCAAAGTCCCTACGTCATGCTCCGCCTGCTGGCCTACGTCACGGGCAATAGGCCACGTGGCAGCATTGGTGTCACACCCGGTTTTAGAAGGCAAACCGAATGCGAACCATGTACGTGCCAGGATCAGTTATTCACGTACACAGCAGTTACATAACATGGACATCATCACACAGTGCTCAAATAGTATTAAAAGGGGAAATAATAGTCGATTACATCATACGTCTGAGACGTCCATATAGTTCTTACAATAAATCAAAGTGCGGAAAAGAAACGTAGATAGCGCGGCCTTCACAGGCAGCCGACTGGGGGTTGCCGCTAACCCACACCTAGAACTCGTCGTAGTCTTGGAACTCCTGGAAGTCTCCTTCCACAGCTTCATCTTCTCCTGAGCAGTGGTTGCAATGCTGACAACCTGGGGGGGGATTGGTGTGTAGAGCAAGGGTGAGTACACATCAACATACTCAGCAAGTATCCTGTTTGGCTGTAGTGGACTAGCTTTATGTGGGGATAAGTCAAGCAGTTGCTTTTAGTTGGTCAGGTTATTACTTACTAGTAGAAAGCCAGGTTTTAACATTAACCCAAGTTATTAGCCCAAAGTATCCTTTCCAAACGGAAAGAATACCACTTACCAATACCATAATCATAATCAGAACCATCAATCTCATTGCCACCTGTACCAAAGTATCTCTGATCAAATATCACTAATCTCTGGAGCTCCCTTGGCCGCTCATAACCGCGAGCACGGCTGATATATCAGTTTCATAACACTCTGCAGAGGTTGCGCACTTTACCCACAAGCCGTGATTCCCTCTTGCCTCGGGCCGATCAAACCCTTAAACACTACCAAGGTGAATAGGCAGGGTCTCACTACGTAGCCTTTACAAAGATTCCCCGGGGCTGTAGCCACCCGTTAGGTTTCCTAAATGTACCGCACTCCTCCCCAAGGGACAAATCAACCTTGGCACAGCGAGCCGCATACACCGAGCCCCATTGACGGCACAACGGCTAAGCGAACTACACCCCGGTTCCTCTAATTATTCAGCTAAGGGCGTCCCATTCCACCCTCATGGTTGCACTGTTTTCCCGGGCGGTCATCCATTGAACAGGTCCTTACGGAGAGGCACTCGAGAAACCGCTCGAGTCCCCTTGAAGGTCACAAATATAATCATGAATAAGAAGGGAAAACAGCGTATCATAGATAATCACATCATGTTCATTGATTAGAGTTGAGCAATAGCATCAAACTAAGCAGTAATAATCCGACCCAAATAGGTAAACAAGGACATGGATAACAAAAGCTAGTCAATCCTTAGGCATAAATGTGTAATGCGGGAGGTGAATTAAAGAATGAATAGGACAGAGATAGGTCAAAGGACACTTGCCTCCACCAACCGACTGCTGCTCAGGGGCTTCTCCTGCGAATTCCTCGGGCTCTTCGACCGGATCGTTCTCTATGCGAGCGCAAACATACATACATCCACATATTTAATACAAAAGAACAGTACACCATACAAGGGAACAAATAAAGTGAATATGCATCAAGTATGACATTCGATATCGCATTTGTTATGGTTAGAAAGAAACGGGGAAAGGTCTCGCAGGGGGGGTTAAAGCTTATGCACTAATGATTAATTACAATTGGTTCTTAACAAAAGAATTCTGTTATATGCACTAATGGAAACCTAATCATTTTTAGTTGATCAACATTGAATGAGATAAACAATCAATTACGTGAATCGACTAGCATAACGGAATTTTAAATTGAGCTTCCTATTTCAATAGCATGAACAATGATTAGCCTACATGAAATAAAATAACCATGATCACAGAAAGTAAAATAAAATAAAAATAAAAAAAATAAAAAAAACCGGGGGGGGGGGGGGGGGCGGTTGAACCGGCCGGGGGCAGGGCGGCCGAGCAGGGGCGGCCGAGCGCGGGGGGGGCGGCTGAGCCGGGGCGGTTGAACCGGCCCGGGGGCGGTTGAACCGGCCGGCTGGGCGGCCGAGCACGCAGGGGCGGGGGCGCGGCCGGGCGGCTGCCAGGGCGCGGCCAGCGGCTGGCCAGGGGCGGCCGGGGCTGGCTGGGCGCGGCCAGGCGGGCGGCCAGGCGCGCGGCCAGGCGGGCGGGCTGGGGGCGGCCGGGCGCGGCCAGCGGCCGGCTGGGGCGCGGCCGGGCGGGGCTGGGGGCGGCCGGGCCGGCTGGGGCGGCCGGGCGGGGCTGGGGCCAGGGCGGCGCGGCCAGGGGCGGCCGGGCCATGGCCGGACGGGGAGGGGGGAGGAGGGGAGAGGGGAGGGGGAGGGAGAGAGGGGGCTCACCGGAGACGGGCGGTCGAGGGCGGCGGTTGGGCGGCCGAGCTTGGCAGGGGCGGCGGCTAGGGCAGGGGGTAGGGGCGGCGGCTAGGGAGAGAATGGGAGAGAGGGAGGGAGAGGGAGAGGGGGTTTGGGGAAAAGGGGAGGGGGTGGGGGGCGGTTGGGCCTACCAAGGCCCAAGAGGGGGCGCGCAGGGGGCGGCTGGGCCGGCCAGGGGGCCCACGGCGTGGGAGAGAGAGAAGGGAAGAGGGAGAGAGAAAGAAAGAAAAAGAAAAAGAAAAAAGTTATCTCCTTTTCGAAATTCGATCTTTCTAGATGAATGCATTTGCACTTTCAAACAATCAAAGAATGCATAGTTCGGCATGGTGCATCAAACAACATAAAGCAATTTAGGGTTTTTCTTTACACGGGAATTCCAAACCGAATCCCGCTAACTTTGGAAAAGATCAAGGTTGAGCGGGGGGAAAAAGAAAAGAAAAGGTAACGCCCGAATTTGGCGAGTAAAGAAAAGAAAAAATTCAACTGCAAAATTCGGGGCGTTACAAACCTATCCCCCTTAAAAGAATCTCGCCCTCGAGATTCAGGGCTGGCTAGCAAAGAGCTCTGGGTACTTAGCCATCAGATCATCTTCACGCTCCCAGGTTGCTTCTTCCTCAGGGTGGTGATTCCATCTGACTTTGCACATTCTGATGGTCTTCCTTCGGGTGACTCTATCTGCAACCTCAAGGATCTGAGCTGGCTTCTCAACATAGGTCAAGTCCTCCTGGACTTCCAGACCTTCCACTGGCAACTGCTCTTCTGGCACACGCAAGCACTTCTTCAACTGAGACACATGAAAGACATCATGCACAGCTGACAAATTCTCTGGCAGACTGAGCTGATAGGCCACTTCTCCACGCTTTGAGAGGATCTGGTACGGACCAATGTAGCGGGGTGCTAGCTTGCCTTTGATTCCGAACCTTCTGACTCCTCTGATCGGTGACACTTTCAGATAGACAAAGTCTCCGACTTCAAAACTCAGCTCTCTTCTTCTTGTGTCTGCATAGCTTCGCTGCCTCGATTGCGCTATCTTCAGATTCTCTCGGACCATCTTGATGTTCTCTTCGGCTTCAAGCAGAATGTCTGGTCCAAACACTTGCTTCTCTCCAGGCTGATCCCATTGCAACGGAGTTCTACAACTCCTTCCATAAAGCGCTTGAAATGGTGACATCTTCAAACTGGCCTGGTAACTGTTGTTATAGGAAAACTCTGCATAAGGCAATCGCTTGTCCCATCCGGACTGATCTTGCAGCGCACAGGCTCTCAACATGTCTTCAAGAATTTGATTGGTTCTTTCGGTCTGGCCATCTGTGTGCGGGTGATAAGCTGAACTGAAATTCAGATGTGTGCCCAAAGCTTCATGCAACTGCTGCCAGAAATGAGAGGTGAACTGCGTTCCTCTGTCTGACACTATCTTCTTTGGCACACCATGAAGACAAACGATCCGAGACATATACAACTCTGCCAGTACTGCACTGCTGTAGGTGGTCTTGACAGGTATGAAGTGGGCTGACTTGGTCAAGCGGTTCACCACTACCCAAATGGAATCGTAGCCGGCTCGAGTGCGAGGCAATCCGACTATGAAATCCATACCAATTTCGTCCCATTTCCACTGAGGAATCTGCAACGGTTGCAACAATCCAGCAGGTCTCTGGTGCTCTGCCTTGATTCTTCGACAACTATCGCACATAGCCACATGCTCTGCGATTTCCCTCTTCATTCCGTACCACCAGAATTTCTTCTTCAGATCCTGATACATCTTCTCACTGCCAGGGTGAATCGAATAGGCTGTCTCATGAGCTTCCTTGAGAATCAACTCCCGAATGGACTGGACATTGGGAACACACAAGCGGTCTTTGAACCATATCACGCCTTCTGCATCTTCTCGAAAATCTTTGCCTCTGCCATCTAGAATCAGTCGCCGAATCTCACTGATCTTTTCATCGTTCTTCTGCGCTTCTTTGATTTCGCGCTCCAAGGTAGGTTCCAACTCAACTGTGACTCCTCGCGAATTGTTCAGAAACCCGAGACTCAACCTGTCGAACTCCTTGGCCAACTCATAAGGCATCGGACGAGCGACCATCAGATTGACTTGACTCTTTCTGCTCAAAGCATCTGCCACTACGTTTGCTTTGCCTGGATGGTAATGAATTTCCAACTCATAGTCTTTGATCAACTCTAACCATCTTCGTTGCCTCATGTTCAACTCTGACTGAGTGAATATGTACTTCAGACTCTTGTGATCTGTGTAAACATCGCATTTCTGTCCGTACAGATAGTGCCTCCATGTCTTCAGTGCGTGAACCACTGCTGCCAACTCTAGATCATGGATTGGGTAGTTCTTCTCATGAACCTTCAACTGTCGGGACGAGTAAGCCACAACTCTTCCCTCTTGCATCAACACGCATCCCACACCTGTGTAACAAGCATCACAGTACACAGAGAAGGGCTTGTGCACATCAGGCAAGACTAGGACAGGCGCTGTTGTCAACTTCTCTTTCAGCGCTTCGAAGGCCTCTTGACATTTCTGGGTCCACTTGAACTCAACCTTGTTGCCTAGCAACACTGTCATTGGTTTCGCAATCTTCGAAAACCCTTCAATGAATCGCCGATAATATCCGGCCATTCCAATGAAGCTCTTGATTCCTCGAGCATCCGTTGGCGCTTTCCAGTTCAGAATGTCTGCCACTTTCTTCGGATCCACAGCCAATCCTTCCTTGTTGATTATGTGACCCAAGAACAGGACTTCACTGATCCAGAACTCACACTTGCTCAACTTTGCATACAACTGGTGCTCTCGCAATCTCTGCAATACCATCCTCAAATGATCTGCATGCTCTTCTTCACTTTGAGAATAAACCAGAATGTCATCAATGAATACCACCACAAACTTATCAAGATAATCCATGAATACACTGTTCATCAGATTCATGAAGAAGGCTGGTGCATTGGTCAAACCAAAAGACATCACTGTGAACTCATACAACCCATACTTGGTAATGAATGCCGTCTTCGGAATGTCCGAAGGTCGGATCCTGAGCTGATGATAACCTGACCTCAGATCAATCTTGGAGAACACACTGGCTCCTCTCAACTGGTCAAACAGATCTTCTATTTGGGGCAAGGGATACTTGTTCTTGATCGTGACTTCATTCAAAGCTCGATAATCGATACACATCCTCTTTGTGCCATCTTTCTTCTCCACAAACAAGACAGGGGCGGCCCAAGGCGAGGTGCTTGGCCGGATGTAACCTTTCTCTGACAGCTCATCAATCTGCTTCTTAAGCTCAACCAACTCTGGTCCAGATATTCTGTAAGCTCTCTTAAAGATAGGGGCGGTTCCAGGAAGAAGCTCTATGGCAAACTCAACTTTCCGCTCTGGTGGCATACCCGGTAAGTCCTTTGGAAACACATCTGGGAATTCAGACACAACCTTGATACTCTCAATTGGGTCTGCTTCACTGCTATTGACAGCCATCTGATAACAACTTCCTTTCTTTGGCTCAGGCGGGACTAACTCGGTCACCACTTCCTCTCCTAGTGGGGACATCAACTTGATTGTCCTTTTATCACAACTGATAACTGCCTGATACTTATCTAGCCAATTCATCCCTAGGATGACATCTATTCCCTGAGTACCCATTACTATAAGGTTAGCGGGAAACGCTATCCCCCTTATTTCCACACTTAGATTCAAACATATGCTATCAGCTCGAATTCTACCACCGGCTGAGTCAATTTGAATGGGGGTTGACATGGCAGTAATTGGAAGATTATGTGCTTCTACCCATGATGCAGTAATGAAAGAATGCGTTGCTCCAGTATCAAATAACACTTCTGCAATGTGGGAGTCGACTGGGAACATACCTACTGTCATGCCGGGGGTCTCCTGAACTGCTTCAGCCTCCAAGTGGTTCAGTCTCCCATGATTATAGCGCTGCTGAGGGCGGTTGCCTGCTCCAGACTGAGACGCATTCTGCTTTGCTGGGGCATTGGGGCCTGACTGCTGCTGGGCTGCCTTCTTCGGACATTGCATCACCCAATGGCCTTGCTCTCCACAGTGGAAACATGCTCTGTTTCCAACCTGAGCTGGTGCTGCCTGATTGTTCTGCTGGCTTGCTGGGGCAGGAGGACGAGGTGTCTGCTGATTCTGCCTCTGAAACTGACCTCCTGATTGATTGCTCTGACGGTTCTGGTACTGATGCTGAGGGTACTGCCTTTGGAACTGCTGATACTGCTGACGCTGCTGATGCTGCTGAGGTGGACGCTGGTTCTGCCTGAACTGCTGAGGTTGATTGCCTGAAAAACGAGGACGACTGCTGCTTCCAGGCTGGGGTCCACTAATCTTGCGCTTACGATCCTCCATCTCCTTACGCTTCCTTTCTGTCATGATTGCTCTGTCAATCAAGTGCTGGAATGTCGGGAAGGTGTGATTCATCAGTTGGTACTGAAGAGGGTCGACCAAGCCTCTCAAGAAACGGTACTGTCGCTTGGCGTCAGTGTTGACATCCTCAGGAGCATAGCGAGACAACTGCAGAAACCTGTCTCGATACTCACTGATAGATGATGACCCTTGCTTAAGGGCCAGGAACTCCTCCTTCTTCACTGTCATCAGACCTGCAGGCACATGGTACTGACGAAAGCTACCTCTGAACTCTTCCCAGGTGATGGCATCGGGGTTGGCATGGGTGGCGAGATAAGACTCCCACCATGATTGGGCTGCTCCTCTCAATAGACGGGGACCATACAAGACTTTCTCCCTGTCGTCACACTGAGCGGTATGCAACTCCCGCTCCACAGTGCGCAGCCAATCTTCAGCATCCATGGGGTCAGAAGAGTGAGCGAAAGTTGGGGGATGACCTCTCATGAATTCAGCACGCTTGTCTCTGGGCATCTGAGGCATCTGAGGCTGGGGTGGTGCTTGCTGCTGTTGCTGCTGCTGCTGCTGAATGGCGGCCAGAGTCTGACCGATGGCCTGAACTGCCTGAGTCTGCATCAGAAACATCTGCTCGATCGACATCGGGGGCGGGGGTGGCAGGTGCTGCTGCTGAGGCACCTCATCCTGCGGGGCGGCTTGCTCCTGCTGAGCACGCCTTCCTCCTCTGCGCCTGTTCTCTGACATCTGCAGAACGCAACCACACATCAGAACTGATCTGGCAAATCTTGCAGCATAAGAAAAGAGTGTAGAATTCTCCAACAGCACTGAACAGATGAGCATCTTCACTGATCTCCAACACAGACCACACAGCTTCTCAGATAAAGAGGAAAGTAGAATAAAGGGTTTCCCAACTATATAACTAACTCCATTAACATAATAGGTAAGCCAAAATGCAGGGGATACCCACACTCTGGTGACAATCATTACAAAGATCCAAACCAAACATAATTCATCATGACAAACATAAATGCACAAGATATAGCAAACTACCCTGTCTAACTAAGACTAACTAAGACCGAGACTAACGCTAAGACTGAAGCTTCTATGTATATATATTTTGTATTAATTACAGGATCCAACTCTAACGATCTATGGTTCTAGATTTATCTTGGTCTTGCAGTCGGGATTGCCATAAGACTGGAGTCCACGCCGAGGTGAGCGGTACGGGTGCTGAGTCCCGACGGGAGCGGGGGAACCATCATCCAAGTGACGACGTTCCGCACGCTCAGCCCGCAGCAGGGCGATCTCAGCACGAGCCCTACTCAGCTCGTCTAATGCATGGTCCAGCTCCGTGTTTAGCACGGCGGCTAGGTTGACTGTGCTGCTCAACCTAGGATTGTCCTCACCAGCAGGTGAAACAATCACGCCTCCTGTGCTGCCAGATGGACGGCGGGGGTAGTACTTCAGGTCGAGACCGTCAGCTACCCCACCGAGAACCGAGCAGTAGTGCGAAAGCGCACGCCGTGCAGCATCCTGCATGGCTGCCTCAGCTGAGTCCCGCTCAGAGATGGAATAGTGCTCTGAGCAAGCCTCCGCGCCCTGGAGACTGTTCTCCGGACGGCGCACCAAGCAGGTCGCCTCCCAGCGGTCCGGGTAGACCCCGCGACTATGCTGGTAGACCACACAGCGATACTCGATGGACCAAGTACGCCGGTCAAGTGCCCGACGTAGCAGGGTGTCGAGCGCGTCGTGGAAGTGACACCCGCGAGCAGCGTCGCGAGTGATGGGTCGAGCAACCCATCCTTCCGGCTCATGGTTAGCAGAGAAGTCGATGTCGTGGCTCAAGCTGTCGTCGCCACCTCCGTCGTCTGGGTCTCCTCCAGCAGCTACTCCAGAAGCTGGGGCGCCCAGTGGTGGTGCAGGGGGCGCCTCCAGGGGAAGCACAGGGGAGCAGCTCCTCACAGACTCTATCTCCTATTGGAGCAAGAAAGAAGAGCCCTGCTGCTCCTGTCGTCGACGTTCCTGCTCCTCATGCAGGCGGTGGTGCAGTCTCTCCAAGTGGCTGGACTGTTCGGCCACGGGACGGCGAAGCGGACGCTCAGCAAGGCGGGAGGGTAAGAAGGGGATGACGGACTTTCGTGCAGTGTGTCTAAGTCGAGCCATCTACAAAGGACATCGCAAGCAAAAGGGTGAGAACAGAATTAATATGACCAGCAAATAATGAATCATAAATAAATGAAGGATCAGAATAAACAAAATTTTCAGCAAGGTATAATATATAGTAGAACATAGGTTTGGTCAGTAGGACCAACTTTTGAAGGGATACCAAAGTCAAGGCAGGGACAGAGGTCTATAGTCCTTAGAACGACCATTCTACTCTAGGTTAGCGGTCCTACAGTCAGCACGGCTTTGATACCACTTATGTCACACCCGGTTTTAGAAGGCAAACCGAATGCGAACCATGTACGTGCCAGGATCAGTTATTCACGTACACAGCAGTTACATAACATGGACATCATCACACAGTGCTCAAATAGTATTAAAAGGGGAAATAATAGTCGATTACATCATACGTCTGAGACGTCCATATAGTTCTTACAATAAATCAAAGTGCGGAAAAGAAACGTAGATAGCGCGGCCTTCACAGGCAGCCGACTGGGGGTTGCCGCTAACCCACACCTAGAACTCGTCGTAGTCTTGGAACTCCTGGAAGTCTCCTTCCACAGCTTCATCTTCTCCTGAGCAGTGGTTGCAATGCTGACAACCTGGGGGGGATTGGTGTGTAGAGCAAGGGTGAGTACACATCAACATACTCAGCAAGTATCCTGTTTGGCTGTAGTGGACTAGCTTTATGTGGGGATAAGTCAAGCAGTTGCTTTTAGTTGGTCAGGTTATTACTTACTAGTAGAAAGCCAGGTTTTAACATTAACCCAAGTTATTAGCCCAAAGTATCCTTTCCAAACGGAAAGAATACCACTTACCAATACCATAATCATAATCAGAACCATCAATCTCATTGCCACCTGTACCAAAGTATCTCTGATCAAATATCACTAATCTCTGGAGCTCCCTTGGCCGCTCATAACCGCGAGCACGGCTGATATATTAGTTTCATAACACTCTGCAGAGGTTGCGCACTTTACCCACAAGCCGTGATTCCCTCTTGCCTCGGGCCGATCAAACCCTTAAACACTACCAAGGTGAATAGGCAGGGTCTCACTACGTAGCCTTTACAAAGATTCCCCGGGGCTGTAGCCACCCGTTAGGTTTCCTAAATGTACCGCACTCCTCCCCAAGGGACAAATCAACCTTGGCAGAGCGAGCCGCATACACCGAGCCCCATTGACGGCACAACGGCTAAGCGAACTACACCCCGGTTCCTCTAATTATTCAGCTAAGGGCGTCGCATTCCACCCTCATGGTTGCACTGTTTTCCCGGGCGGTCATCCATTGAACAGGTCCTTACGGAGAGGCACTCGAGAAACCGCTCGAGTCCCCTTGAAGGTCACAAATATAATCATGAATAAGAAGGGAAAACAGCGTATCATAGATAATCACATCATGTTCATTGATTAGAGTTGAGCAATAGCATCAAACTAAGCAGTAATAATCCGACCCAAATAGGTAAACAAGGACATGGATAACAAAAGCTAGTCAATCCTTAGGCATAAATGTGTAATGCGGGAGGTGAATTAAAGAATGAATAGGACAGAGATAGGTCAAAGGACACTTGCCTCCACCAACCGACTGCTGCTCAGGGGCTTCTCCTGCGAATTCCTCGGGCTCTTCGACCGGATCGTTCTCTATGCGAGCGCAAACATACATACATCCACATATTTAATACAAAAGAACAGTACACCATACAAGGGAACAAATAAAGTGAATATGCATCAAGTATGACATTCGATATCGCATTTGTTATGGTTAGAAAGAAACGGGGAAAGGTCTCGCAGGGGGGGTTAAAGCTTATGCACTAATGATTAATTACAATTGGTTCTTAACAAAAGAATTCTGTTATATGCACTAATGGAAACCTAATCATTTTTAGTTGATCAACATTGAATGAGATAAACAATCAATTACGTGAATCGACTAGCATAACGGAATTTTAAATTGAGCTTCCTATTTCAATAGCATGAACAATGATTAGCCTACCTGAAATAAAATAACCATGATCACAGAAAGTAAAATAAAATAAAAATAAAAAAAAAACCGGGGGGGGGGGGCGGTTGAACCGGCCCTAGGGGCGGTTGAACCGGCCGGGGGCAGGGCGGCCGAGCAGGGGCGGCCGAGCGCGGGGGGGGGGGGGGGGGCGGCTGAGCCGGGGCGGTTGAACCGGCCCGGGGGCGGTTGAACCGGCCGGCTGGGCGGCCGAGCACGCAGGGGCGGGGGCGCGGCCGGGCGGCTGCCAGGGCGCGGCCAGCGGCTGGCCAGGGGCGGCCGGGGCTGGCTGGGCGCGGCCAGGCGGGCGGCCAGGCGCGGCCGGGGCCAGGCGCGCGGCCAGGCGGGCGGGCTGGGGGCGGTCGGGCGCGGCCAGCGGCCAGCTGGGGCGCGGCCGGGCGGGGCTGGGGGCGGCCGGGCCGGCTGGGGCGGCCGGGCGGGGCTGGGGCCAGGGCGGCGCGGCCAGGGGCGGCCGGGCCATGGCCGGACGGGGAGGGGGGAGGAGGGGAGAGGGGAGGGGGAGGGAGAGAGGGGGCTCACCGGAGACGGGCGGCCGAGGGCGGCGGTTGGGCGGCCGAGCTTGGCAGGGGCGGCGGCTAGGGCAAGGGGTAGGGGCGGCGGCTAGGGAGAGAATGGGAGAGAGGGAGGGAGAGGGAGAGGGGGTTTGGGGAAAAGGGGAGGGGGTGGGGGGCGGTTGGGCCTACCAAGGCCCAAGAGGGGGCGCGCAGGGGGCGGCTGGGCCGGCCAGGGGGCCCACGGCGCGGGAGAGAGAGAAGGGAAGAGGGAGAGAGAAAGAAAGAAAAAGAAAAAGAAAAAGAAAAAAGTTATCTCCTTTTCGAAATTCGATCTTTCTAGATGAATGCATTTGCACTTTCAAACAATCAAAGAATGCATAGTTCGGCATGGTGCATCAAACAACATAAAGCAATTTAGGGTTTTTCTTTACACGGGAATTCCAAACCGAATCCCGCTAACTTTGGAAAAGATCAAGGTTGAGCGGGGGGAAAAAGAAAAGAAAAGGTAACGCCCGAATTTGGCGAGTAAAGAAAAGAAAAAATTCAACTGCAAAATTCGGGGCGTTACAATTGGGCCCTTGGCAGAGCGGGGAGCGAAGGCGCACCGGATAGAGCCCGGACACGCGTCAACACCAGACCCTTGCCTAGGCCACGACACTTCCTGCCCCGAGACCTTGTTATAGGTGGTCCGGAGCTTACTTGGAGGGGTCCGAACTCCATCTAATGGCCCCGGGCTGCTTTACTTCGGGGGTCCGGGTTGTGCGCACAGGGGTCCTGCGCCTTCTTGAGGAGGTCTGGGCCCGATGACGCTGTCACCGAGAACACCACCTCAACTGCTCGCGAGATATCCTTGGGGCTGTTCTCCGCGCGGCTAGGGATAGCCGCACAGGTATCATGTCTTCATACCCTGGATAAGGGGTACCCCTAATCCAGGGTGCCGACAGTGGCCCCCGGGCCCGCCTCGGGGGAGGGAACGAGCCTGCAGGTGGGGCCAAAGTTTGATTGGCGACTGCCATGCTGCTCCAGCTCGCCCGCTATTGACCCATGACTTCCGTATTTGACTGTTTCGCTGTGTCACGCATAGGGCGCCTTGATACTGCCGTATTAGCTTTGAAAATTTAACCTCCCCATCTTCTGTGGCTGTCCTGAGGAGGCGTGGTATTGGCGCGAGCAGCGGTTTGACTCCCCTGCACCCAGGGACTATCACCCGCGGTGGATGTCTCATGGGTCCGGGCCCCTGCATGAGAGACAGGGTCGTTGCTTTTGGTGGAGGCGGAGAGACGCGTCACCGCAGGCGGTAGCGTGCCTCTCCCGCGGCGGTCCGTCTTCTCCACGCGCAGGAACCGGCACGCCTGGTGCCTGACATGCAGACCTGGCCCCCGTGCCTGAGGTTGGACCGTTGGTCGCGGCGAAGATGAAGCGGTGCACCTACCGTGGGGCGGTAACACGCTCCTTGCGCGGTGATTCGCCTTCTTCGCCCCAGCGAGCCAGCTGCAAGTCATGCAGGGTCGGGCCCCATGCCATAGGCTAGATACCCTGGTGTGCTTTGGGGGAGACTCGCCCGTGACGCTTTGGGGCACGAGCGGGGGAATCTGCCTTTAAAAAGGAGCTCATCCCCTGGGCAGTAGCCATGCCTCGCTTCTCTTCCATTCACCGTGCCCTTCCGCCTTCTGGGCCTCTAGATGGAGCGTCGGTGTTCGCTGGAAGGATCCGCGTCAGCGTCAACCCCCTCAGCGATCTCACCGCCGGGGAGCTCGTGCTCTTTATTTCCTGCGCGATGGTGCTGCCGATCTTGTCTTCTTCTTGCTATTGTTGGAGGAGCGCGCCCTCGTGGGGGTTGGCGCTCTTCTGCCATCGCTCAGCTTTAAGGATTTTCATCATGCAGCCCAGCTGCGGTCTCCCGCTAGTGGTCATCTACAAGGATGACCACCAGCCTTGTGGTGGAGAGAAGCGAGCCGGGCTGCGGCCTCCCCCTGCCCTCAGCTTTAAGGATGTTCATCAGCCTTGCAGGGGAGGAGAGCGAGTCGGGTTGTGGCCCTGCCTTCCGCATGGGCTGGTGGCTCCCTTCTTCCTCCAGCATTCGGGGGAAAGGATGTTCACCAGCCTCGCGAAGGAGGCCAACTTTGGCTACGTGGAGTTGGCCGGGCTGCAGGCGCCTGAGAGCACCTAGAGGGGGGGTGAATAGGTAATCCTGTAAAAACTTAAAACTTATAGCCACAAAACTTGGTTAAGTATTAGAGAGATAATGCCAAGTGACTATAAAGCAAGCTCTTGTGAATCACAATAATCACACAAAAAGCAATCACAAGAGACACGCAAGTTATCCCGTGGTTCGACAAGTACAACACTTGTCTACCTCCACGTTGTGGCATCCCAATGGACGAGGGTTGCACTCAACCCCTTTCAAGTGATCTAATGATCAACTTGAATACCACGATGTTTTGATTTCTTTCACTATATCCCGTTTGCGAGGAATCTCCACAACTTGGAGCCTCTCGCCCTTACAACAAATATCAATGTAAAAGCACTAGAGTAAGGGAGGGGAGCAACACACACAAATCCGTAGCAATACGCACACACACAAGTCAAGACTTGAGCTCAAATAAAATGCAACAAGTTCACCACTAGAACGGAGCTCAAATCACTAAGAGAATCAATCGAGTGTGCCGAGACGGAGTGTGAGAGTCTTAGAATGATCAAATTATGCTTGGTGTGCTCCTCCATGCGCCTAGGGGTCCCTTTTATAGCCCCAAGGCAGCTAGGAGCCGTTGGAAGCAATCTGGGAAGGCAATTCTTGCCTTCTGTCGGGTGGCACACCGGACAGTCCGATGCACCACCGGACATCCACTGTTCACTGTTCGGTGCAGATTGCTTTCCTAAATTGGCGCAGCCGACCGTTGAAGATTTGGAGCCATTGGCGCACCGGACACTGTCCGGTGCACACCGAACAGTCTGGTGCCCCCATCCGACCGTTGGCGCGGCCACGTGTCACGCGCGGATTGCGCGACCGACCGTTGGCTCGGCCGACCGTTGGCTCACCGGACAGTCCGGTGCCCCATCCAACCATTGGCGCGGCCACGCGTCATGCGCAGATTGCTCGGCCGACCGTTGGCTCGGCCGACCGTTGGCTCACTGGACAGTCCGGTGAATTTTAGCCGTATGCTGTTGACTGTTTCCCGAGAGCGGCGACTTCGCCGCAGACGACTCACCGGACAGTCCGGTGCACCACCGGACAGTCCGGTGATTTATAGCCGTACGCCGCTGTCGAGACTCGAGAGTAGGCTGTTCATCAGGACTGGTCCTGGCACACCGGACACTGTCCGGTGCACCACCGGACAGTCCGGTGCACCCAGACTGAGCAGCCTTTTCGCTGTACATAGCCAACTTTTCTCCAAAATGATTTCTCCTGTTTCTAGCACTTAGACATAATACATTAGTCTTCAAAACAATGTACTAAGTCTAGAAACATACCTTTAATCTTGATTTGCAGTTTTTGAGTCTTTGGCACAAATATCACTCAAAGCATTTGTGTTGAGCACTTAATCACCAAAATCTTATAGAAATGGCTCAAGGGCACATTTCCCTTTCAATCTCCCCCTTTTTGGTGATTTATGCCAACACAACAAAAAGCAACTAAAAGAAGTGCAACATCAATGCAAATGAGAACAAAAATTTGTTTTTGATTCAAATTTGGCATATTTGGATCATTCTTTGCCACCACTTGGTTTGTTTTCAAAATCAAACTCAATTTCCTATCTCTAAGTCAAACTCACTTGTTGAGGCATAGAGAGAGGTATTCCAAGAGAAATTGATCAAAGATTCAAAAGCTCCCCCTTTTCCCATAATCAAACATTCTCCCCACAAGAGACCAACTTTTGACAATAAGAGACAATAAGAGTATTTTGTCAAAACAAAAGCTCTAACTCTACTATTTTCAAAATTCTCAAGTGGTAGCTGATCCATTTCTTGCTTTGACCTTAATTTCTCCCCCTTTGGCATCAAGCACCAAAACGGGATCATTTTTGGCCCTTAAACCCCATTGCCTCACCAAAATATTCAACTAAGAGTAAAAAGGCAATAAGAGCACGGAGATGAACTTGGAGTAAATTACCCTCTCATAGGAGTGCAGTGGAAGTCTTTGCATGGTCCAAGTTCACCTTTTCCCTTTCAATCACCTTTGAGACTAAATTAAGAAAACTCAAGCACACGGTCAGTCTCAAAGGGTCAAGTTGTAGCATTTCTCCCCCTGAATATGTGCATCATTCACACATGGACTTGTGAGGTCTAGGGATCCCGTGCATAACTTGAGCACCATAAATAAGCAATAACATGCATAAAGGAACATGATCAAATGCATAAAACACATGTATGCTCTAGATCAATCCAAGTTACGCGAATCTAAGACATTTAGCTCACTACGCAGCCTGCAAAAGGTCTTCTCATCTAAAGGCTTGGTTAAGATATCGGCTAGCTGGTTCTCGGTGCTAACATAAAACACTTCGATATCTCTCTTTTGCTGGTGGTCTCTCAAAAAGTGATGTCGGATGTCTATGTGCTTTGTGCGGCTGTGTTCAACAGGATTGTCTGCCATGCGGATTGCACTCTCATTGTCACATAGGAGTGGGACTTTGCTCAGATTGTAGCCAAAGTCCCGGAGGGTTTGCCTCATCCAAAGTAGTTGCGCGCAACACTGTCCTGCGGCAACGTACTTAGCCTCAGAGGTGGATAGTGCAACGGAAGTTTGTTTCTTAGAACTCCAAGACACCAGGGACCTTCCTAGGAATTGGCACGTCCCTGATGTACTCTTCATATCGACCTTACATCTAGCATAATCGGAGTCTGAATATCCAATTAAGTCAAAGGTAGACCCCTTTGGATACTAGATCCCGAAGCAAGGCGTAGCAACTAAATATCTAAGGATTCGCTTAACGGCCACAAGGTGACACTCCCTTGGGTCGGATTGAAATCTAGCACACATGCATACGCTAAGCATAATATCCGGTCTACTAGCACATAAATAAAGTAAAGACCCTATCATAGACCGGTATGCTTTTTGATCAACGGACTTACCTCCTTTGTTGAGGTCGACTTTCTGTCGGTTCCCATTGGAGTTTTTGCGGGCTTGGCGTCTGTTGGGGGCTTGTTCTCAAATGCTATTAAATTAAGAACAAGACAACATAAAAGTGTTAAATGTTAAACTCTTTCGTCCTTAAAAACAGTATATCCCTTCGGATATAATGAATCTCGGACGAAGGTTACAAAAGAAAAGACCTTCATAAGGTTGACAAATAGTAAAACAGGGCAACCATCTATAATATGCGAGTAATAATATCAATATTATTATTAATATATTTTTATTATTAAATTCATAAAATAGAATTACAAATGTACCTTCAGATTGGCGTAAAGAAAAGGTACAGACGTGATGTAAAAAAGCGTATGCCAAGTCAGCGTGAACAGGACGGGAGTACTGTTCACCTATTTATAGGCACGGGACGCAGCCCGTGTAAAATTACATTGATGCCCTTTACATTTATCAATGACTTTATAGTAATTCTTCAAGGTCCAATCTGGCTTTTCATCTTTAAGTCGGTTCCTCTTTTCTGTCGTTATGTCGAAGCTTTTCTGCACATAACTTCGTGATCGTCTTATCCTTCGTCATGATCGTTTTTCATTCCAGTCAAGCTTCGTCTTAACCGTGCTCTTGTATATCCACGACCTGACTCCTAAGGTGCCTGTTCACATATTACACTTGGAAAACATTGTCAAACTAAGTTTCTGAGGACCTTCGGGAGCCGAAGGCCCCCAACAGTAGCCCCTCGCAATATTAATTTACTGTAATGATAAATTCATATTGCGACATGGGCGAAGGCTTTAAGCCGAAGGTCCGAAAAAAACACCTTCCTTTTGCTAGAATAGCAACAGACATTGACAAGCGGGGCCCTCCAGCTTTCGACACACTGGGTGTATAAATACGAGCTCACCACGAGTTTATTTGGCACACTCTTTTGCCATCTGCTTTTTACTCACCCAGCTTTTCAGCCTGCGCGCGACAGCATTTGCTTAGTTTTAAATTTTTAAGCTTCGGTTTCAAGTCTGGTTTGCCAGCATTCGTGAAGATGTCTGAGGACAAGAAAGTTGCTGGTGCTTCGAAGCTAAGTCTTTCTGAGGAAATGCACCTGGGTTTTCTTGAATCAATGTCGAAGACTAATACGGAGAAGATTGTCAAGGAGACTTTGGAGGGTCTATCTGAAGATACTGGCGACAGTGATAGTTATGATGTGGATAGTGGTGGGGAGGATTCCGAAGATCGTCCGTGGTGGCCCAGTCACTCAAATTTCGGAAAATCAACTATAAAGCAGAGTCACCTTGAAAATATGAGGGGGAGATATTTCCGAGATATATCCATCGTGAGGGCAGATGACGGAGAGAAAACTACGCCGACTCCTGAAGATAATGAAGTCGTGATCTTCCGAAGCTTTTTAAAAGCTGGGCTACGATTCCCTCTAAGCAGATTTGTGGTAGAAGTTCTGAAAATATATCAAGTTTACCTTCATCAACTTACTCCTGAAGCAGTGATAAGACTGGGAGTCTTCGTCTGGGCCGTGAAGAGCCAGGGCCTAGAGCCAAGTGCAAAAAGCTTTTGCAATATACACGAGTTAGTGTACAAGACGAAGCCCTGGGGTAAGGAGCAATATCATAATAATTTTGGCTGCTATAGCTTCGGTGCCAGCTCTGGGTCAAGCTGTCCCGTGCCAACTTTTCGGAAGAGATGACCCGGGGAATGGATGAAGGAATGGTTCTATGTGAAGAACGATTTGAAGGTTCGAGAAGATATTAAAGATATCATCATGCGCCCTATCTGGCAGCGCTTCGGACTCCGGAAACCAAAGGTAGAAATGGACGAAGCAGCTGAAGAATGTCAGAGAGCCTTCGGCGTAGTCTGCTCTTTTATTGGGACCAGGGATTTAATGCAAGAGCACATTGCCTTCAGAGTGTGGCCACTTGCAGATAACTGGGAAATGCCGAAGGAGACCGTTAAAGAAACTGACGAGGGTGGGCTAATCAGGCTGAAATATACATTCAAGTATGGAGATAAGTTCGTTGAACCAGATGATGATTGGCTAAAAAGCATTGAGAATGTAAGTGATGAATTGCTTGGGGCATACTCAAAGGCCGAAAATACCGCATTATCAGCGGCTTTCGGAGGCCGAAAGAAGAAGAGACTAAACCGAGTATTTGATGCAATTGGGTTTATCTACCCCGACTACTATTATCCAATGCGAGGCCAAAAAAGGAAAAATACCTCTCCTGCAAAGGAAGTTGCTTCGGCTGCTCCTAGGGAGCCAGCACCGAAGAGGAAGAAGGTAAAAGTGCTCACCCACCCTCCACGCTGTATTGAGCCAGCCACAGTGCCTGAGTTTATTAGTGAGGCCTCTTCGGTTACCGAAGCCAGAGAACCAACTCTAGCGCCAAAATTCGAAGAAATGGCCGAAGCACCAGCAATAGAGAAAACGGAAGAACCGAGAACTGAAGAAGGAAAAACATTAGACATTTTAAGTCCTTCATCAAAAGTTGAGGCAGCTAAAAGCCAAAAGGGGCCAGCAGCGACCCCGAAAAGAAAAAGGATGGTTAATGTGCTGGATGTTTTGGAGACAATTAAATCTTCAAGCATAACTCCAAAGAAAACCGTTGAAACTTCTGAAGTGCCTACTGAAGCCTTTGTTGCTGAAACTTCGAAGCAACAATTTGAAACTGAAGCTGGGCCTTCAGAGCCCACCAAGATACAACCTTTGGAAGCCGAAAAAATGTCAGAGGCAAGTTTAGAAGCTGAAAAAACAAAAACAACATAGCCGATTTTGATTGAGGAAATCGACACTGCCGCCCCCGAAGCATCTTCCAAAATACGTGATTATATTGTGCGACATGCTTCGGGGAAGAAACTATCCGAAGAAGAGATTTTTGAAGCCAATCACTATGCCCGAGAACTAAAGTATCCGAGGGCGGCCGTAGTGTTCAATGGGACAAACGAAGATGACTTCCTATACTGTCTCCCAGACAATAAAGAATTATCCGTCTGCCGGGAGATGGCTAGAAGCATGGGGTTCCCGAAACTCGAAGCTGGCCTTTGCGCCATGACGAAGGACGATCTTGCGGATAGTCTGGCATACAATAGTCTGAAGGTACAAAAATTGTGAATTTTGAAGTTTATGAATTTTGAATTAGTCTTTTGTTCTTATGTTAACTCATTCATTCTTTTGAATAGGGCTTAATACTCAGCAATGCCTTAAGGGCACAGAAGAATGTCGAAGATGAGAGCTGCACCATTGCTCTTAACAACCTTCGAACAGAGGTTATCAGGCTAAGAAACGAAGCCTTGGAGAAGGACAAAATTCTGCTTACATTGGTGGAAAAAATGAAGGAAGACGAAGCTAACTCTAAAACTCAAGCCGAAGCTCAGAAGCGCGAAATCGAAGATCTTCGGAAACAACTAGCCCGAGCTAAAGAAGAACGCATTCTTGAAGAAACAAAACGAGAATTAAGTGATCAATGGGCAAATCATTTGGATGTAAATGTTAAAGAGCTTCGTGCTTCGAAGAAGAGGTGCTATGATAAATCCATAGAGTGTGTTAAGAAAATAAAATCTAGCTTCGCCAGCGTTGGCGCGTTCTCTAGTGAAGAAAATTTCACAAGGGGCAATCCAGAAGGCCCGATTGAATGGATTAGTCACGAAGTTGATGCCTTCGACGAAATCTTGAATAGTCGCGGGGACATTTGTGCTTTTTCGGGCGCCAGGGGAATTGTTACTATTTTAGAGAAGAAAGGGTGCGAGCATGTGAAATCTTTGGCACAGTCTGAAGCTATTTTATCCTCTGAAGATATCAAAGACCCTTCAGCCGAAGCAAGCCAGGTCGGTGGAAAATTTTTCACTGACATTTGGGACAATGGCGGCCGAGAAATGGCTCAAGAGATCATTCAGAGAAGCGAAAAAGGCATCCATGATGCTAGGGAGGTAGCGAGAGCTGCTGAAAAAAGCACAGGGCCCGAAGGGCAAATAGGTATTAATTAGTGATTTTTATTTTGTTGTAATTTTTGATTTTGAACTTTATTCGTAGTTTGTAATAGTAATATAGCCGTGTCCTCTCCTCCCTCAGAACCTGCTGAGGCATCTGCGGATCCTCCCCCGAAGGGGGACGACGAAATTAGACAAATGGCCGAAGCCATCATGGACGAAGTTGTCAATCAGCTACTGAACAAAGCTGCAGAAGTAGTTCTTAGGGAAGATTAAATGCTATTGTAAAAATACTTGGAACATGACATTTGTAAAACTTTGTAACTTTGGATGTAATATATAATCTATTTATGGTTCAATTCTTTACGATGCATGAAATTTTTTCATACATACCGCTTTTTGAGCCTTCGGCGAAAAAACACCTTCCCTTCTTTTCATGCTTCGTAAAGAAAATCTTTTATGTATCACAAGAATTGCCATACTTCTTTGATGAAGAATCTCCAAACTTCGTGAAAACATTCTTTGAATCCATAAAAAAGTCTTATGTTGCCTCTCAAATGAAGCTACACTTCTTCTCAATTTATCTTGTGCCTTAGCACGATTTTCTCTTTTTCAAAACATTCTTTGAAGATCAATGTTGTGTCCCCTTCCTGTTCTACATGCGAAATGATGGATGATGCTTATGTTATGCAAAATGATGTAATGATGTTATGTTATGCAAAATGACATTTATGGTGAAAATACAAATATCCCTGCAATAGAGCACACAATCTTTTTATCTTAGCGCTGACTTTTCGCTGTAAGCCTCCCTTAGGAGCTTCTTCGCCTTTTACTTTCAGCGGAATCAGCGTTTATTTTTCGCTGTAAGCCTCCCTTAGGAGCTTCTTCGCCTTTTACATTCAGCGGAATCAGCGTTTATTTTTCGCTGTAAGCCTCCCTTAGGAGCTTCTTCACCTTTTACTTTCAGCGGAATCAGCGTTTTATTTTTCGCTGTAAGCCTCCCTTAGGAGCTTCTTCGCCTTTTACTTTCAGCGGAATCAGTGTTTATTTTTCGCTGTAAGCTCTGCATTCCCTTTGGAACGACTTTCGAGCAGAAAACTTACACTGCGCTCCCTTAGGAACGACTTTCGAGCAGAAAACTTACACTACGCTCCCTTAGGAACGACTTTTTATTACTTAGAAAAAGTTACGGCTCGTTCCTTAGGACAAGTTTTCGATAATCTGAAGGTTCTCCGTGCCTCCATAAATTCTTGTGCTTCGGCAACTCAAGCCTATGGAGGAGATATATTTTCATTATGATAATAAGCTAAACTGTTACAAGAATTTGAAAAACGATAAAAAACACTTAAACTTCCCATAATTGTTCTTTACTACGAAGAAAGTAAAACTGAACGTGAAAGTGCAAAAAGCTGCTGTGGAGGTAGGATATTTTGTCAGTAAATGTGCTTCGACTCTAGCACAGTGCTATTGACTGTGCGAGCTTCGGATTCTTCTCTGAAGTCCCTCTGGGGGTGAGAGTGCTGGCTCCCTTCTGGCTGTGGAGCTCGTTGTATTAGTGGTGGCGGTGGAAGCTGTTGCCAGGAAGCTTGGGGTTGGCTTGCCGAAGCAACAGAGGCTGCAGGGTGATTGCCTACATATTCTGGAATGTAAGGCGAATGGTACGAAGCAGTATGCATAACCTGCTTTGGCTGGCTCTGTTGTGCTGCAGCCTCTGCTAGCTCCTTTTGCTTTTGAATGGTAACATGACACATTCTGGTGGTATGGCCCTTGCCTTCACCGCAGAATAAGCAGTAAATTTTTCTTGGTTGATCTCCAAATCTTCCCCCGAAGCCCCTGGCGCCTCTGCCTCTTGGCGCTGGCGATCGAAAAGAGCTTTGCTGTTGCCCCGAAGCTTGCTATTGCCCCGAAGCTTGCGAGGAACACTGTGGCCTTTGCTGCTGACTCCCTTTGTCATCATTTTGAGTAGAATTGTGAATTGACCTGACATGCCTCGGATAAAACATTCCTCCGAAGCCCCTGGTCATTTCTGAAAACCTGAGAGCCTCCTCCCTTCTTTGGCGAAAATCATTGTCAGCTCGAATATACTCGTCCATCTTCTGGAGCAGCTTCTCCAAAGTTTGAGGAGGCTTCCTAGCAAAGTACTGAGCTGAAGGTCCTGGCCGAAGCCCCTTAATCATGGCCTCAATGACAATTTCATTGGGCACTGTTGGTGCCTGTGCCCTCAGACGTAGAAACCTTCGGACATATGCCTGAAGGTATTCTTCGTGATCCTGGGTGCACTGGAATAAAGCTTGAGCAGTGACTGGCTTCGTCTGAAAGCCTTGGAAGCTGGTTATCAACATATCCTTCAGCTTTTGCCATGAGGTGATTGTTCCTGGCCTAAGGGAGGAGTACCAGGTTTGTGCAACGCTCCTGACAGCCATGACGAAGGACTTTGCCATGACCGCTGTGTTGCCACCATACGAAGATATAGTTGCCTCATAGCTCATCAAGAATTGCTTCGGGTCTGAATGACCATCGTACATGGGGAGCTGAGGTGGCTTATAAGACTGTGGCCAAGGTGTAGCCTGCAGTTCTGTTGACAGGGGAGAAGTATCATCAAAAGCAAAATTTCCATGATGGAAATCTTCATACCAGTTGTCCTCGTTGTAGAAACCCTCTTGATGAAGCTCTCTGCGCGGGGGCCTTTGATTCTGGTCATCTTGAGCGAGGTGTCGAAGCTCTTCAGAGGCTTCATCTATCTGCCTTTGAAGATCAGGTAGACGAGCCATCTTCTCCTTCTTCCGTTGGACCTGTTGATGGAGCACCTCCATTTTTTGGATTTCTTGGTCCAAGTCGTCTTCGGGAGGCGTTGGACTGGTGGCTTTCCTCTTCTGGCTTCGGGCCTCCCTAAGAGAAACGACATCCTGATTGGGGTCAAGCGGCTGCAGAGTGGCAGCCCCTGTCGCTGAAGCTTTTTTCGGCGGCATGACGAAGGTGATGCTTGCCGAAGGTTTTCAAAACTCAAAACGTGGAAGTGAGTTCACCGGAGGTGGGCGCCAATGTTGGGGGCTTGTTCTCAAATGCTATTGAATTAAGAACAAGACAACATAAAAGTGTTAAATGTTAAACTCCTTCGTCCTTAAAAACAGTATATCCCTTCGGATATAATGAATCTCGGACGAAGGTTACAAAAGAAAAGACCTTCATAAGGTTGACAAATAGTAAAACAGGGCAACCATCTATAATATGCGAGTAATAATATCAATATTATTATTAATATATTTTTATTATTAAATTCATAAAATAGAATTACAAATGTACCTTCAGATTGGCGTAAAGAAAAGGTACAGACGTGATGTAAAAAAGCGTATGCCAAGTCAGTGTGAACAGTACGGGAGTACTGTTCACCTATTTATAGGCACGGGACGCAGCCCGTGTAAAATTACATTGATGCCCTTTACATTTATCAATGACTTTATAGTAATTCTTCAAGATCCAATCTGGCTTTTCATCTTTAAGTCAGTTCCTCTTTTCTGTCGTTATGCCGAAGCTTTTCTGCACATAACTTCGTGATCGTCTTATCCTTCGTCATGATCGTTTTTCATTCCAGTCAAGCTTCGTCTTAATCGTGCTCTTGTATATCCATGACCTGACTCCAAAGGTGCCTGTTCACATATTACACTTGGAAAACATTGTCAAACTAAGTTTCTGAGGACCTTCGGGAGCCGAAGGCCCCCAACAGCGTCCTTCATCACGAACCGCTTGAGCAAGTCTTGCGTGTACTTTGTTTGAGAGATGAAGGTGCCATCCTTAAGTTGCTTCACTTGGAACCCAAGGAAGTAGTTCAACTCGCCCATCATCGATATCTCGAATTTCTGTGTCATCACCCTGCTAAACTCTTCACAAGACTTTTGGTTAGTAGAACCAAATATTATGTCATCGACATAAATTTGGCACATAAATAGATCACCGTCACAAGTCTTAATGAAAAGAGTTGGATCGGCTTTCCCAACCTTGAAGGCATTAGCAATTAAAAAGTCTCTAAGGCATTCATACCATGCTCTTGGGGCTTGCTTAAGTCTATAGAGCGCCTTAGAGAGCTTACACACGTGGTCGGGGTACCGTTCATCCTCAAAGCTAGGGGGTTGCTCCACGTACACCTCCTCCTTGATTGGCCCGTTGAGGAAAGCGCTCTTCACGTCCATTTGGAACAACCTGAAAGAATGGTGAGCGGTATAGGCTAACAAAATACGAATCGACTCTAGCCTAGCCACAGGAGCAAAAGTCTCCTCAAAGTCCAAACCTGCGACTTGGGCATAACCTTTTGCCACAAGTCGAGCCTTGTTCCTTGTCACCACCCCGTGCTCGTCCTGTTTGTTGTGGAACACCCACTTGGTTCCCACAACGTTTTGCTTGGGACGTGGCACCAGTGTCCAAACTTCATTTCGCTTGAAGTTGTTGAGCTCTTCCTGCATGGCCAACACCCAGTCCGAATCTAGCAAGGCCTCCTCTACCCTGAAAGGCTCAGTAGAAGAGACAAAAGAGTAATGCTCACAAAAATTAGCTAATCTAGAGCGAGTGGTTACTCCCTTGCTTATGTCACCCAAAATCTAGTCGACGGGATGATTCCTTTGAATCGTCGCTTGAACATGAGTTGGAGGGGCCCGTGGTACTTCTTCCTCCTCATCTTGGACATCCTGTGCTCCCCCTTGATCACACGCCTCTTCTTGAGGAACCTGTTCATCATCCTGAGTTGGGGGGTGCACCATTGTTGAGGAAGAAGGTTGATCTTGCTCCTTGTGTTCCTGTGGTCGCACATCTCCAATAGCCATGGTACGTATTGCCTCCGTTGGAACATCATCCTCATCTACATCATCAAGATCAACTTGCTCTCTCGGAGAGCCATTAGTTTCATCAAATACAACGTCGCTAGAGACTTCAACCAAACCCGATGATTTGTTGAAGACCCTATACGCCTTTGTATTTGAGTCATAACCTAGTAAAAACCCTTCTACAGCTTTGGGAGCAAATTTTGAATTCCTACCTTTCTTCACTAGAATATAACATTTACTCCCAAATACACGAAAATAAGACACGTTGGGTTTGTTACCGGTTAGAAGTTCATACGACGTCTTCTTGAGGAGGCGATGAAGATAGACCCGGTTTATGGCGTGGCAAGCTGTGTTCACAGCTTCCAACCAAAACCGCTCGGGCGTCTTGAATTCTCCAAGCATCGTCCTCGCCATGTCTATAAGCGTCCTGTTCTTCCTCTCTACCACACCGTTTTGTTGTGGTGTGTAGGGAGCAGAGAACTCGTGCTTGATTCCTTCCTCCTCAAGAAACTCTTCCACTTGAAGGTTCTTGAACTCGGACCCGTTGTCGCTTCTAATCTTTTTCACCTTGAGCTCAAATTCGTTTTGAGCTCGCCTTAGAAAGCGCTTGAGGGTCCCTTGGGTTTCTGATTTATCCTGCAAAAAGAATACCCAAGTGAAGTAGAAAAAATCATCAACAACAACTAGACCATACTTACTTTCCCCGATACTGAGATATGTGATGGGTCCGAAGAGGTCCATATGCAGTAGCTCCAGAGGTCTTGATGTGGTCATCACATTCTTGCTGTGATGAGGATTTCCCACCTGTTTGCCTGCTTGACAAGCTGCACAAGGTCTATCTTTCTCGAAAAACACATTTGTTAGACCTAACACATGTTCTCCCTTTAGAAGTTTGTGAAGGTTCTTCATCCCAACATGTGCTAGACGGCGATGCCACAGCCAGCCCATGCTAGTCTTAGCAATTAAGCATGCATCTAGATCGGCTTCCTCCTTCGAAAAATCAACTAAATAGAGTTTGTCGTCTAGTACACCCTTAAAAGCTAATGAACCATCACTCCTTCTAAAGACAGACACATCTACATTGGTAAATAAGCAATTGTAACCCATATTACATAATTGACTAACCGACAACAAGTTATACCCGAGCGATTCAACTAAAAACACATTAGATATGGAATGCTCGGATGAAATAGCTATCTTTCCTAGTCCTTTAACCTTGCCTTTATTCCCGTCACCGAATATAATTGAGTCTTGGGAATCTTTGTTCTTGACATAGGAGGTGAACATCTTCTTCTCCCCCGTCATGTGGTTTGTGCATCCGCTGTCGATAATCCAGCTTGAGCCCCGGATGCATAAACCTGCAAGGCAAATTAGGCTTAGGTTTTAGGTACCCAACTCTTGTTGGGTCCTACAAGGTTAGTAACAATAGCCTTAGGGACCCAAATGCAAGTTTTATCTCCCTTGCATTTTGCCCCCAATTTCCTAGCAACCACTTTCTTATTTTTACATGAAAGTACAAAATCAGTGTTGCAGGCATGAAAAACAGTAGCAGATTTATTTTGCATTTTCTTAGGTACATGATGAACAACATTGTTCCTAGGCATATTTCTACTATGTACAAAGGAAGAACTTGAACCAAACATGGCATGTGAATCATAAGCATTATAACTCCTATTATGATGAGCATTCCTAGAAAATTTTCTATCATAAATAAATGCATGATTCTTTTGACTACTACTAACCATAGGAGCCTTCCCTTTTTCCTTGTTGAAAATGGGAGCCCTTTGGGTTGTTAAGTTCTTGGCTTCCCTTCGAAAGCCAAGCCCATCCTTAATAGAGGGGTGTCTACCAACAGTGTAGGCATCCCTAGCAAATTTTAGTTTATCAAAATCACTTTTGCAAGTCTTAAGTTGAGCATTAAGACTTGCTACTTCATCATTTAATTTAGAAATAGACATTAAATGTTCATCACAAGCATCAACATTGAAATCTTTGCATCTATTGCAAATTACAACATGATCTACACAAGGACTAGATTTATTGACTAAGCTTAGCATTTAAATCATCATTCAACATCTTCAAGCTAGAAATAGATTCATTGCAAATAGATAATTCAGAAGATAGTAATTCATTCCTTTTAATCTCTAAGGCAAGAGACTTTTGAACATTAACAAATTTGTCATGTTCCTCATACAAGATGTCCTCTGCCTCTCTAGCAGTCTATCTTTTTCATTCAATGCATCAATCAGCTCATTAATCTTTTCTATCTTAGCTCTATCTAATCCTTTGAACAAGCTAGTGTAGTCTACTTCATCATAACTAGAGTCCTCATCACTAGAAGTAGAGTACTTAGGAGTTTCTCTAGTGTTTACCTTCTTTTCCTTTGCCATTAGACAAGTATGGCGCTCGTTGGGGAAGAGCAACGACTTGTTGAAGGCCGAGGCGGCGAGTCCTTCATCGTCGGAGTCGGACGACGAACAATCCGAGTCCCATTCTTTGCCGAGGTGCGCCTCTCCCTTCGCCTTCTTGTAGGCCTTCTTCTTTTCCCTCTTCTCGCTTTTCTCTTGTCCCTGGTCACTATCATTATCAGGACAGTTAGCAATAAAGTGACCAGTCTTACCACACTTGAAGCAGGAGCGCTTTCCCTTCGTCTTGCTCTTCTTGGGATGCTCCTTGTGACCCTTTAGCGCCGTCTTGAAGCGCTTGATGATGAGGGCCATTTCTTCCTCGTTAAGCCCGGCCGCCTCAACTTGCTCCACCTTGCTAGGTAGCGCCTCCCTGCTACTTGTTGCTTTGAGAGCAACGGTTTGAGGCTCGTGGATCGGCATTGGGCCATTCAACGCCTCATCAACATATCTTGCCTCCTTGATCATCATTCGCCCGCTTACAAACTTTCCGAGTATTTCCTCGGGCGTCATCTTGGTGTACCTAGGATTTTCACGAATAGAGTTTACAAGATGAGGATCAAGGACAGTGAAGGACCTTAGCATAAGCTAGACGACGTCGTGGTCCGTCCATCTCGTGCTTCCATAGCTCCTTATTTTGTTGACCAGGGTCTTGAGCCTGTTGTACGTTTGGGTTGGCTCCTCCCCCCTGATCATTGCGAACCTTCCCAGTTCGCCCTCCACCAACTCCATCTTGGTGATCATAGTGACGTCATTCCCTTCATGCGAGATCTTGAGGGTGTCCCAAATCTGCTTGGTGTTATCCAAGCCGCTCACCTTACGGTACTCTTCCCTGCATAAGGATGTAATAGAACAGTGGTATCTTGTGCATTTTTGTGAATTTGTTCATTGATAAACATGGGATTATCCATACTATCAAATTGCATTCCATTCTCTACTATCTGCCATATACTTGGATGAAGAGAGAACAAATGGCTATGCATTTTGTGACTCCAAAATCCGTAGTCCTCTCCATCAAAGTGTGGAGGTTTACCAAGAGGAATGGAAAGCAAATGAGCATTAGAATTATGCGGAATACGAGAATAATCAAAAGAAAAGTTTGAGTTGACCGTTTTCTTTTTCTCGTCGAAGTCGTCGTCTCTTTGGGAAGAAGAGGACTCGTCGCTGTCGTAGTAGACTATCTTCTTGATGCACCTCTTCTTCTTCCTGTCCTTCTTCTTGTGACTCGAGCCAGAGTCAGTGGGCTTATCGTCTCTTGGCTCATTGAAGATGGATTCCTTTTCTTTATCGTTGACCACCATCCCCTTTCCCTTAGGATCCATCTCTTCAGGCGATTAGTCCCTTTCGTGAAGAGAACGGCTCTGATACCAAATGAGAGCACCTAGAGGGGGGTGAATAGGTAATCCTGTAAAAACTTAAAACTTATAGCCACAAAACTTGGTTAGGTATTAGAGAGATAATGCCAAGTGACTATAAAGCAAGCTCTTGCGAATCACAATAATCACACAAAAAGCAATCACAAGAGACACACGAGTTATCCCATGGTTCGATAAGTACAACACTTGTCTACCTCCACGTTGTGGCGTCCCAATGGACGAGGGTTGCACTCAACCCCTTTCAAGTGATCCAATGATCAACTTGAATACCACGGTGTTTTAATTTCTTTCACTATATCCCGTTTGCGAGGAATCTCCACAACTTGGAGCCTCTCACCCTTACAACAAATATCAATGTAAAAGCACTAGAGTAAGGGAGGGGAGCAACACACACAAATCCGCAGCAATACGCACACACACAGGTCAAGACTTGAGCTCAAATGAAATGCAACAAGTTCACCACTAGAACGGAGCTCAAATCACTAAGAGAATCAATCAAGTGTGCCGAGACGGAGTGTGAGAGTCTTAGAATGATCAAAGTATGCTTGGTGTGCTCCTCCATGCGCCTAGGGGTCCCTTTTATAGCCCCAAGGCAGCTAGGAGCCGTTGGAAGCAATCTGGAAAGGTAATTCTTGCCTTCTATCGAGTGGCGCACCGGACAGTCCGGTGCACCACCGGACATCCACTGTTCACTGTTCGGTGCAGATTGCTTTCCTAAATTGGTGCAGCCAACCGTTGAAGATTTGGAGCCGTTGGCGCACCGGACACTGTCCGGTGCACACCGGACAGTCCGGTGCCCCCATCCGACCGTCGGCGCGGCCACGCGTCATGCGCGGATTGCGCGGCCGACCGTTGGCTCACCGGACAGTCCGGTGCCCCCATCCGACCGTTGGCACGGCCACGCGTCACGCGCGGATTGCGCGGCCGACCGTTGGCTCGGCCGACCGTTGGCTCACTGGACAGTCCGGTGCACCACCGGACAGTCCGGTGAATTTTAGTCGTACGCTGTTGACTGTTTCCCGAGAGCGGCGACTTCGTCGCAGACGACTCACCGGACAGTCCGGTGATTTATAGCCGTACGCCACCGTCGAGACCCGAGAGTAGGCTGTTCATCGAGACTGGTCCTGCACCACCGGACACTGTCCGGTGCACCACCGGACAGTCCGGTGCACCCAGACCGAGCAGCCTTTTGGCTGTACATAGCCAACTTTTCTCCAAAACGATTTCTCCTGTTTCTAGCACTTAGACATAATACATTAGTCTTCAAAACAATGTACTAAGTCTAGAAACATACCTTTAATCTTGATTTGCACTTTTTGAGTCTTTGGCACAAATATCACTCAAAGCATTTGTGTTGAGCACTTAATCACCAAAATCTTATACAAATGGCTCAAGGGCACATTTCCCTTTCAGCGCCGTCAGCTGCCGCGTGTCTCGCTCCTTGGCTTGGATGGCTTCGATGCCGCCTCCAACGCTGCCTCCCGTCGCCAAGCGGGGCGTGGATGTCCCTTGCGCCGCTGGCCACACTGCTTCGACGCCGCCCGGGGGGTTGTACAAGACGTCATACGCCGTGGAGGTGGCGGCCACATTCTTGGATGGTCTTGTCCTCACCCCCATAGGAGGACAGGGGTGAGGGCCTCTTCGCCACGGCGCACACGCTGAGGTGGTCGCCATCGCTGGCAAGCCGTCGGCGCATAGGTGGTCGCTGCCGCTGGTGAGGCTGCCCGGTGCAGAGGTGGTTGCCTTCGTTGGTGAGCCACTCGGTGCAGAGGTGGTCGCCACCGCTGGCCAGACCACCAGCGTCACTTGCCGCCGAGCCTCCAACTCTTTGGCTTTAATGGCCTCGTTGTCGCCCCCGTAGGAGGACGGGGGTGAGGACCTCTTCGCAATGGTGCACGTATTGAGGCGGCCATCACCGCTGGCAAGCTGTCCTGGAGGATTCCGCAAGGACAGTGGCCACAAACTTCCAGCGCAACCCTGCTGGCGTCGGGTAGTTTATACCTGCAGAGTAGAGATGGAATTAGGACTCCGCTTGAAGGTGGATGTAATACTTTTGCTTTTTGTAAGGTACTTTTGAATACTATTTATCAAGCAGTGTTAGCACTTATCTGTGTACCGCCTGTCCCTGTTGTGTGTGATGTTGTTGACTCCTCCCTGATACCTGGCCCCACCTGGGATGCAGGCTTGATGTGTCGAGGTTGGATACCAGCGTATCTGAAAGGGTTGTCAATAACTCCCGGGAGGCAGCCCCGGCCAGGATCTGGACCTGTACACAGCTTTAGCTAGGGAGCGTTAGTAGTACACCCATAGGGTCCCCTGTCTGACATTAGCCATCCTTTGATACATGCTCGGGACTCACAGGGTTTAGTCTGGGTGGCCAAGTTGTGTGTCCGGACCCCCTTGGATCGCGGCTCTAGATACTAGGACTCTTGTCGCAGGGTGGTGGAGTGTGTAGGCTTACGGTACGGGACCAGGCTAAGCGGCTACACGGCTCCGGACTACCCTAGGAGACAAGTGTCCATTTTCTGGAGCCGGACCCCAGGTTGTCTGACCCGTAGGAATATAGTTTCAAATACTAAGGCACCTGTCACAGAATGGTGGGCTGTGTAGGCTTACGGTACGGGACCAGGCTAAGCGGCTACACTACGCTGGACCAATCTGATGAGGACATCACTTCTATATATAGAATGAATGGACCGATAACACGATCTCGTGCACGACAGTTAAATCTCCAGGTACGTTCTACCCTAGTCAATTGTGTTTCAGAGCTTACGCTTGGGGCCATAGATCTTTTGATGATTAGGTACCTTGGAGAGGACCAGCAAGGACTTGGGAAAGGCCAAGGTGTTGAGGAGGAGCAGCAAGGGCGTCCACAACAGGAAGGAGATCAAGTCCGAGTCGGCTGCGACTCTATCTCGGGTTCCAGGACCAGTCTGCACTAAAATGGACGCCCAAGATGCATCCAGACTCCGATTGCGACGAACTGGATATGGTTGGAAAGATAACGAGATTATCTAACCAACCCAACTGGTTCCACCCTAAAATTCATCCGGAGTCAACGGGAATCGTCGAAACAAGCCAGCGTTCAGATTCTGTTTTGGTGCTGCGACACCGTCTGTTGGGCCGTTGGGCCGTGTATCGCGTCAGAGCCCATTAGGGGCGAGTTTAGGGCTATGCACGCCCTAATCCTCTATTTATTCAGCAGCCGCCGCCGCATTTAGGTTTGGGTTTTGCTTAGATCATATCTGTCATCGAACAGTATCGCCGTTCATCGGTTTGTGAGACCCCACCTCGTGATCAATGCAGTTTTGATTGTGTTCTTCCTGTTCTTGCTTGTGTTCTTGATTGCGCTTGCAGGGATAAGCCTTCGTGGCGAGGTCACTCGTGTGTCACGGGTGATAACCAACAGAGCAGTGGTGTAGTGATTGCGAGGAGCCGTTCGCTCGGAGCCTTGGATCATCAACGTCGAGATCTCCACCCAATCAAGTTATCGTACCTCATGGAAGATCGGGCCTCGTCCTCTATCACAATCCATGGAACGAGCTCCTGTTCTTTAGAATCGGCCCCTAGGCTGTCGGACCTCCCAACTTTCGTAAAGGAGGTCCTAAACTGCAAGCCTGGCTGTTCAATTCGGATGTCGTCATGTCAGGACAGATGGGAACCGTGCGGGTGGTTTAGATAAAAAGTATTATCTAAAAACTGTAGGTCAAATCCATGAAGCAGGAAGATAAAGTTGTCATAGAAATGCGTCTGAGGGGGTGAATTTCTTCTTTATAACTTGACATGCATGGGTGTAAACCATCAGGCTGGGTTTATGAGGGCAGACCTCACCGGGCTGGTGTACACATATGCGAAATTTAACTATAAAATAAGAAGAATTTAACCCCTCAGAGTTGCTTCTATGGATTGAACTTACAGAGATAGCAAGGGGTACTTCTTCAACTATAGCAAAGTTGGCATCCCCCGGGCCAAATGTCGGAGAGGAAATTCTCTGGCCGGGTGGCGGAGTGCACCCGCCCTAAGTCCTAAGATGTGGAGGGGGCTTAAGCATTTTGCCTGTTGTGAAACGTAGGAATGAACACAAGAACACGCAAGAGTTTAGAGTGGTTGGGGCCACCGGAGCGTAATACCCTACTCCATTGTGTGTTGTATTGCTTGAGAGCTTGAGTCGTGTGTAAGCCTGAGGGAGTCTAAGTGTGTTCCGGCCTCTTTGTAACGTTGCATGTTCCCCCTTTTATATTTCAAGGGGGGCGTGTACAAGAGTGCTGAGCCCCGACATGTGGGCCCAGGAGCACAATGGATGCAAAACTTGGGGCAGCAATAGTTGGTTGCTAGAGCAATCTTCCTGCGCTCTGACACCAGTGGTCCGTGTAGTGTTGGTGTGCTGGGGAAGCTTCCCTGGTAATGCACGAGTGCTGGTGGACATAGCGTATCCTACAGCACGGGCATACTGTTCAGATTAGACGGGCACGCCGCCTGCTGTATGGCCTAGGCGTCGTCTGCCAATGGAGTGGACAGACGCATTAAATGCTGAAGGGGCACATCACCTGTCAGCAGGGTGAACAGGCGGCGCTTCCTGTAACGCCCTGAATTTGGGGGTAGAATTTTTTCTTCTTTTCTCTCACCAAATTCAGGCATTACTCTTTCCTTTTTCCCTTTTCTTCTCGCTAAGCCTTGATATTTTCTAAAAGTTATAGCGAGAATTAGCTCGACATCTTGTGTAACCAAAACCTAGAACTATTTTTGTTTGTTGCATCATGCCGGATTATGCACTCTTTTGTTTGTGGTTGAGTGAAGTGGAGAATTAGGCATATAAGAAATTGTGGAAATTAGAAAAAGAAAAGCCTTTTCTTTTTCTCTCTCCCCCCTTCTCCCCTTTTGGCCCAACCGCCCCTTCCCGTTGGCCCAAGCGGCCCAGCCGCTCCTCCCCCGCCATGGGCCGGCCTGGCGGCCCAGCCGCGCGCCCCTCCCCCCCTTTTGGGCCCAGCCGGCCCAACCGCCCCCTCCCCTTTTCTTTTTCCAAAAATCCTCCCCGCGGGCCCCGCCCGTCATCCCCTCTCTCTCTCCCTCACCCTAACCCTAGCCGTCGTCGCCCTCTCCCAACCCCCGCGCCGCCGCCGCCGCCGCCCCTCCCCGGCGCCGCCGCCGCGCCGTCCTCCCCTCCGGTGAGGCTTCTTCCCCCCCTCCTCCCTCCTCTCCTCCCCTCCCTCCTCCTTCCCTCCCGTCGGTGCCCTCCCCCGCGCCATGGGCGCGCTCGGCCTCGGCCCCGGCGAGCTCGGCCCCGACCTCGCTCGCCCGGCAGCTCGGCTCGGCCGCCCCGGCGCCCCCCATCCCGCGCCGGCGTCCCCCGCCCCCGCACGAGCCCCGCTCGGCCCCGCGCCCGGCCGCCCTTAGCCGCCCCGGTTCCGGCCCTGGCCTCCCGCGCCCGGCCGCAACCGCTCGTCCCCGACCCCGGCCGCCCCCGGCTCGGCCGCGCCCCGCCCAGCCCCTCCCCGCGCCGGTCCCGTGCTCGGCCGCCCTCAGCTCGGCTGCCCCGCACCGCCCCGCCTCGCCTCCGGCGAGCCCCTGCCCCGTCCCGCGCTCGGTCGCGCCCCTCGGCCCCGCCCCCGGCTTGGCCGCCCTCGGCCGCCTCGCCTCCGGCGAGCCCCGCGCCCGCTCGGCCCCGCTCCGCGCCGCCCCGGCTCGACCGCCCGCCCCCGTGCCCGGCCTCGCCCGGCCGTGTCCTCGCCCCGTCTGTGCTTGCCCGCTCGCCCCGCCGTGCCTTGCTCGCGTCGTGACGGCCTCGGCGTGGCCTTGAGCTCGGCCCAGCGTGCCTATGGCGCGCGGCTTTGAGCTCGGCTAGCGCACGGCCCCGACGTGCGCACGGCTAGTTCATGGCGTGTGCGTGCGGCCTCACGTGCGTGCCCGCATAGTGCGCGTGCCTTGGCACGACCCGTCGCGCCCCGTCTACCCCCCCCCCCCCCCCCCCCCCCGTGTCCTATGCGCGCTAATCACGTGTTTATATTAATAAGATAGGAGTCTCAATTTGGAAATTGGTTACGTTAGTTAATTTGTATAGCTAATCATCTATCTTATTCAACGTTAATCTACTAAAAGTGGTCATGTTTACATTAGTGCATGTAGCTAATTCTTTTGTTAGAACCAATTGGAATTAGAGCACGTAACGTCTAGTTATTCGTTTACCCGTAGTGCGCCTCGAGTATAAGCCTTAACTCTCGCGAGACCTTTCCCCATTTCTTTCTAACCAAGGTAAATTCATTATAGTATGTGATATTCTATGCATATTTACCTTATTTGTTCTCTTGCATGGTGTACTGTTTGTTTCCTGATTCCAATGGATGGATGTATGTATGTTTGCAACCGCATAGAGAACGATCCGGTTGAAGAGCCCGAGGAACTCATAGGAGAAGCCCCTGAGCAGCAGTCGGTCGGTGGAGGCAAGTGTCCCTTGACCTATCTCTGTCCTATACATTCTTTAATTCACCTCCCGCATTACACATTTATGCCTAAGGATCGACTAGCTTTGTTATCCATATCCTTGTTTACCTATTTGGGTTGGATTATTATTGCTTAACTTTATGCTATGGCTCAACTCTAATCAATGAACATGATGAGATTATCTATGATACGCTGTTTTCCCTTCTCTTATCATGATGTTATACTTGTGATCTTCAAGGGGGCTCGAGCGGTTTCTCGAGTGCCTCTCCGTAAGGACCTGTTCTATGGATGACCGCCCGGGAAAACAGTGCAACCATGAGGGTGGAATGGGATGCCCTTAGCTGAATAATTAGAGGATCCGGGGTGTAGTTCGCTTAGCCGTTGTGCCGTCAATGGGGCTCGATGTATGCGGCTCACTCTGCCAAGGTTGATTTGTCCCTTGGGGAGGAGTGCGGTACATTTAGGAAACCTAACGGGCGGCTACAGCCCCGGGGAATCTTTATAAAGGCTATGTAGTGATACCCTGCTGGGTCACCTTGGTAGTGATCAATGGAGAGTCATGATCTCCGGGCAGAAAGGGAATCACGGCTTGTGGGTAAAGTGCACAACCTCTGCAGAGTGTTATGAAAACTGATATATCAGCTGTGCTCACGGTTATGAGCGGCCAAGGGAGCTCCAATGATTAGCGGTACTTGATCAGAGATACTTTGGTTTACAGGTGGCAATGAGACTGAGTGTTCTGGTTATGAATATGGTGCTGGTAAGTGGTATTCTTTCCGTTTGGAAAGGGTACATCGGGCTAATAACTTGGGTTAATGCTAAAACCTGGCTTTCTACTAGTAAATAATAATCTAACCAACTAAAAGCAACTGCTTGACTTATCCCCACATAAAGCTAGTCCACTACAGCCAAACAGGATACTTGCTGAGTATGTTGATGTGTACTCACCCTTGCTCTACACACCAAACCCCCCCCCCCATCCCCAGGTTGTCAGCATTGCAACCACTGCTCAGGAGAAGATGAAGCTGTGGAAGGAAACTTCCAGGAGTTCCAAGACTATGACAAGTTCTAGGCGTGGGTTAGCGGCAACCCCCCAGTCGGCTGCCTGTGAAGGCCGCGGTTATCTACGTTTCGTTTTCGCACTTTGATTTATTGTAAGGACTATATGGACATCTCAGACGTATGATGTAATCGACTATTATTTCCCTTTTAATACTATTTTGAGCACTGTGTGATGATGTCCATGTTATGTAACTGCTGTGTACGTGAATAACTGATCCTGGCATGTACATGGTTCGCATTCGGTTTACCTTCTAAAACCGGGTGTGACATAAGTGGTATCAAAGCCGTGCTGACTGTAGGACCGCTAACCTAGAGTAGAATGGTCGTTCTAAGGATTATAGACCTCTGTCCCTGCCTTGACTTTGATATCCCTTCAAAAGTTGGTCATACCGACCAGACCTATGTTCTACTATATATTATACCTTGCTGAAAATTGTGTTTTATTCTAATCCTTCATTTATTTATGATTCATTTCTTGCTGGTCATATTAATTCTGTTCTCACTCCTTTGCTTGCGATGTCTTTTGTAGATGGCTCGACTTAGACACACTGCATGAAAGTCCGTCATCCCCTTCTTACCCTCCCGCCTTGCTGAGCGTCCGCTTCGCCGTCCCGTGGCCGGACAGTCCAGCCAGTTGGAGAGGCTGCACCACCGCCTGCATGAGGAGCAGGAACGTCGACGACAGGAGCAGGAGCAGCAGGGCTCTTCTTTCTCGCTCCAATACGAGATAGAGTCCGTGAGGAGCTGCTCCCCTGTGCTTCCCCTGGAGGCGCCCCCTGCACCGCCACTGGGCGCCCCAGCCTCTGGAGTAGCTGCTGGAGGAGACCCAGACGATGGAGGTGGCAACGACAGCTCGAGCCACGACACTGACTTCCCTGCGGACCAGGAGCCGGAAGGATGGGTTGCTCGACCCATCACTCGCGACGCTGCTCGCGGGTGTCACTTCCACGATGCGCTCGACACCCTGCTACGTCGGGCACTTAAACGGCGTACTTGGTCCATTGAGTATCGTTGTGTGGTCTACCAGCATAGTCGCGGGGTCTACCCGAACCGCTGGAAGGCGACCTGCTTGGTGCGTCGTCCGGAGAACAGTCTCCAGGGCGCGGAGGCCTGCTCAGAGCACTATTCTATCTTTGAGCGGGACTCAGCTGAGGCAGCCATGCAAGATGCCGCACGGCGTGCGCTTTCGCACTACTGCTCGGTTCTCGGTGGGGTAGCTAACGGTCTCAATCTGAAGTATTACCCCCACCGTCCATCTGGCAGCACAGGAGGCGTGATTGTCTCACCTGTCGGTGAGGACAATCCTAGGTTGAGCAGCACAGTCAACCTAGCCGCCGTGCTAAACACGGAGCTAGACCATGCACTAGACGAGCTGAGTAGGGCTCGTCCTGAGATCGCCCAGCTGAGGGCTGAGCGCGCGGAACATCGTCACTTGGATGATGGTTCCCCCGCTCCCGTCGGGACTCAGCACCCGTACCACTCACCTCGGCGTGGACACCAGCCTTATGGCAATCCCGACTGCAAGACTAAGATAAATCTAGAACCATAGATCGTTAGAGTTGGATCTTGTAATTAATACAAAATATATACGTAGAAGCTTCGGTCTTAGCGTTAGTCTCGCTTTTAGTTAGTCTTAGTTAGACAGGGTAGTTTGCTATATCCTGTGCATTTATGTTTGTCATGATGAACTATGTTTGGTTTGGATCTTTGTAATGACTGTCACCAGAGTGTGGGTATCCCCTGCATTTTGGTTTACCTGTTATATGTTAATGGAGTTAGTTATATAGTTGGGAAAACCTTTTATTCCACTTTCCTCGTTATCTGAGAAGTTGTGTGGTCTGTGTTGGAGATCAGTGAAGATGCTCATCTGTTCAGTGCTGTTGAAGGATTCTATACTCTTTTCTTATGCTGCAAGATTTGCCAGATCAGTTCTGATGTGTAGTTGCATTCTGTAGATGTCAGAGAACAGGCGCAGAGGAGGAAGGCGTGCTCAGCAGGAGCGAGCTGCTCAGCCGGATGAGGTGCCTCCGCAGCAGCACCTGCCGCCCCCGCCCCCGATGTCAATCGAGCAGATGTTTCTGATGCAGACTCAGGCAGTCCAAGCCATCGGTCAGACTTTGGCCGCCATTCAGCAGCAGCAACAGCAGCAGGCCCCACCTCAGCCTCAGATGCCCAGAGACAAGCGTGCTGAATTCATGAGAGGTCATCCACCAACGTTTGCTCATTCTTCTGACCCCATGGATGCTGAAGACTGGCTGCGCACTATGGAGCGTGAGTTGCATACCGCTCATTGCGATGATAGGGAGAAAGTCCTGTATGGTCCCCGACTGTTGAGAGGAGCAGCTCAGTCATGGTGGGAGTCTTACCTCGCCACCCATGCCCACCCCGACACCATCACTTGGGAAGAGTTCAGAGGGAACTTTCGTCAGTACCATGTTCCGGCAGGTCTGATGACAGTGAAGAAGGAGGAGTTCCTGGCTCTCAAGCAAGGGCCATTGTCTATCAGTGAGTATCGGGACAGGTTTCTGCAGTTGTCTCGCTATGCTCCTGAAGATGTCAACACCGACGCCAAGAGACAGTACCGTTTCCTGAGAGGCTTGGTTGACCCTCTACAGTATCAGCTGATGAATCATACCTTCCCGACATTCCAGCACCTGATTGACAGGGCAATCATGACAGAGAGGAAGTGTAAGGAGATGGAAGATCATAAGCGCAAGATCAGTGGACCCCAGCCTGGAAGCAGCAGCCGTCCTTGTTTCTCAGGCAATCAACCTCAGCAGTTCAGGCAGAACCAACGTCCACCTCAGCAGCAGCAGTTCCAAAGGCAGTATCCTCAGCATCTGTACTAGAATCGACAGAATAATCAGTCAGGAGGAGGTCAGTTTCAGAGGCAGAATCAGCAGGCACCTCGTCTTCATGCCCCAGCAACCCAGCAGAACAGTCAGGCATCACCAGCTCAGGTTGGAAACAGAGCATGTTTCCACTGTGGAGAGCAAGGCCACTGGGTGATGCAATGTCCGAAGAAGGCAGCCCAGCAGCAGTCAGGCCCCAATGCCCCAGCAAAGCAGAACGTGTCTCAGCCTAGAGCAGGCAATCGCTCTCAGCCGCGCTACAATCATGGGAGACTGAACCACTTGGAGGCTGAAGCAGCTCAGGAGACCCCCGGCATGATAGTAGGTATGTTCCCAGTCGACTCCCATATCGCAGAAGTGTTATTTGATACTGGAGCAACGCACTCTTTCATTACTGCATCATGGGTAAAAGCACAAAATCTTCCAATTACTACCATGTCAACCCCTATTCAAATTGACTCAGCCGGTGGTAGAATTCGAGCCGATAGCATTTGTTTGAATGTATGTGTGGAAATAAGGGGGATAGCGTTTCCCGCTAACCTCATAGTAATGGGTACTCAGGGAATAGATGTCATCCTAGGGATGAATTGGCTAGATAAGTATCAGGCAGTTATCAGTTGTGATAAAAGGACAATCAAGTTGGTGTCCCCCCTAGGAGAGGAAGTGGTGACCGAGTTAGTCCCGCCTGAGCCAAAGAAAGGAAGTTGCTATCAAATGGCCGTTGATATCAGTGAAGCAGATTCAATTGAGAGTATCAAGGTTGTGTCCGAGTTCCCAGATGTGTTTCCAAAGGACTTACCGGGTATGCCACCAGAGCGGAAAGTTGAATTCGCTATAGAGCTTCTTCCTGGAACCGCCCCTATCTTTAAGAGAGCTTACCGAATATCTAGACCAGAGTTGGTTGAACTTAAGAAGCAGATTGATGAGCTGTCAAAGAAAGGTTACATCCGGCCAAGCACCTCGCCTTGGGCTGCCCCTGTCCTATTTGTGGAGAAGAAAGATGGCACCAAAAGGATGTGTATCGATTATCGAGCTTTGAATGAGGTCACGATCAAGAACAAGTACCCTTTGCCCAGAATAGAAGATCTGTTCGACCAGTTGAGAGGAGCCAGTGTGTTCTCCAAGATTGATCTGAGGTCAGGTTATCATCAGCTCAGGATCCGACCTTCGGACATTCCGAAGACGGCATTCATTTCCAAGTATGGTTTGTATGAGTTCACAGTGATGTCTTTTGGTTTGACCAATGCACCAGCCTTTTTCATGAACTTGATGAATAGTGTATTCATGGATTACCTTGATAAGTTTGTGGTGGTATTCATTGATGACATTCTGGTTTATTCTCAAAGCGAAGAAGAGCACGCAGATCATTTAAAGATGGTATTGCAGAGATTGCGAGAGCACCAGTTGTATGCAAAGTTGAGCAAGTGTGAGTTCTGGATCAGTGAAGTCCTGTTCTTGGGTCACATAATCAACAAAGAAGGATTGGTTGTGGATCCGAAGAAAGTGGCAGACATTCTGAACTGGAAAGCGCCAACAGATGCTCGAGGAATCAAGAGCTTCATTGGAATGGTCGGATATTATCGGTGATTCATTGAAGGGTTCTCGAAGATTGCGAAACCAATGACAGCGTTGCTAGGCAACAAGGTTGAGTTCAAGTGGACCCAGAAATGCTAGGAGGCCTTCGAAGCGCTGAAATAGAAGTTGACAACAGCGCCTGTCCTAGTCTTACCTGATGTGCACAAGCCCTTCTCGGTGTATTGTGATGCTTGTTACACTGGTTTGGGATGTGTGTTGATGCAAGAAGGAAGAGTTGTGGCTTACTCGTCCCGACAGCTGAAGGTTCATGAGAAGAATTACCCAATCCATGATCTAGAGTTGGCAGCAGTGGTTCACGCACTGAAGACATGGAGGCACTATCTGTATGGACAGAAATGCGATGTTTACACAGACCACAAGAGTCTGAAGTACATATTCACTCAGTCAGAGTTGAACATGAGGCAACGAAGATGGTTAGAGTTGATCAAAGACTATGAGTTGGAGATCCATTATCATCCAGACAAAGCAAACGTAGTGGCAGATGCTTTGAGCAGGAAGAGTCAAGTCAATCTGATGGTCGCTCGTCCGATGCCTTATGAGTTGGCCAAGGAGTTTGACAGGTTGAGTCTCGGGTTTCTGAACAATTCACGAGGAGTCACAGTCGAGTTGGAACCTACCTTGGAGCGGGAAATCAAAGAAGCGCAGAAGAATGATGAGAGGATCAGTGAGATTCGGCGACTGATTCTAGACGGCAGAGGCAAAGATTTTCGAGAAGATGCAGAGGGTGTGATATGGTTCAAAGACCGCTTGTGTGTTCCCAATGTCCAATCCATTCGGGAGTTGATTCTCAAGGAAGCTCATGAGACAGCCTATTCGATTCACCCTGGCAGTGAGAAGATGTATCAGGATCTGAAGAAGAAATTCTGGTGGTACGGAATGAAGAGGGAAATCGCAGAGCATGTGGCTATGTGCGATAGTTGTCGAAGAATTAAGGCAGAGCACCAGAGACCAGCTGGATTGTTGCAACCATTGCAGATCCCTCAGTGGAAATGGGATGAAATCGGTATGGATTTCATAGTCGGATTGCCTCGCACTCGAGCCGGCTACGATTCCATTTGGGTAGTAGTGGACCGCTTGACCAAGTCAGCCCACTTCATACCTGTCAAGACCAACTATAGCAGTGCAGTATTGGCAGAGTTGTATATGTCTCGGATCGTTTGTCTTCATGGAGTGCCGAAGAAGATAGTGTCAGACAGAGGAACGCAGTTCACCTCTCATTTCTGGCAGCAGTTGCATGAAGCCTTGGGCACACATATGAATTTTAGTTCAGCTTATCATCCGCAGACAGATGGCCAGACCGAAAGAACCAATCAAATTCTTGAAGACATGTTGAGGGTCTGTGCGTTGCAAGATCAGTCCGGATGGGACAAGAGATTGCCTTATGCAGAGTTTTCCTATAACAACAGTTACCAGGCCAGTTTGAAGATGTCACCATTTCAGGCGCTCTATGGGAGGAGTTGTAGAACTCCGTTGCAATGGGATCAGCCTGGAGAAAAGCAAGTGTTTGGGCCAGACATTCTACTTGAAGCTGAAGAGAACATCAAGATGGTCCGAGAGAATCTGAAGATAGCGCAATCAAGGCAGCGAAGCTATGCAGACACAAGAAGAAGAGAGCTGAGTTTCGAAGTCGGAGACTTTGTCTATCTGAAAGTGTCACCGATCCGAGGAGTCAGAAGGTTCGGAGTCAAAGGCAAGCTAGCACCCCGCTACATTGGTCCGTACCAAATTCTCTCAAGGCGTGGAGAAGTGGCCTATCAGCTCAGCCTGCCAAAGAATCTGTCCGCAGTGCATGATGTTTTTCATGTGTCTCAGTTGAAGAAGTGCTTGCGTGTGCCAGAAGAGCAGTTGCCAGTGGAAGGTCTTGAAGTCCAGGAGGACTTGACCTACGTCGAGAAGCCAGTGCAAATCCTTGAGGTTGCAGATAGAGTCACCCGAAGGAAGACCATCCGAATGTGCAAGGTCAGATGGAATCACCATTCTGAGGAAGAAGCAACCTGGGAGCGTGAAGATGATCTGATGGCTAAATACCCTGAGCTCTTTGCTAGCCAACCCTGAATCTCGAGGGCGAGATTCTTTTAAGGGGGATAGGTTTGTAACGCCCTAAATTTGGGGGTACAATTTTTTCTTCTTTTCTCTCACCAAATTCAGGCGTTACTCTTTCCTTTTTCCCTTTTCTTCTTGCTAAGCCTTGATATTTTCTAAAAGTTATAGCGAGAATTAGCTCGACATCTTGTGTAACCAAAACCTAGAACTATTTTTATTTGTTGCATCATGCCGGATTATGCACTCTTTTGTTTGTGGTTGAGTGAAGTGGAGAATTAGGCATATAAGAAATTGTGGAAATTAGAAAAAGAAAAGCCTTTTCTTTTTCTCTCTCCCCCCTTCTCCCCTTTTGGCCCAACCGCCCCTTCCCCTTGGCCCAAGCGGCCCAGCCGCTCCTCCCCCGCCGTGGGCCGGCCTGGCGGCCTAGCCGCGCGCCCCTCCCCCCCTTTGGGCCCAGCCGGCCCAACCGCCCCCTCCCCTTTTCTTTTTTCCAAAAATCCTCCCCGCGGGCCCCGCCCGTCATCCCCTCTCTCTCTCCCTCACCCTAACCCTAGCCGCCGCCCTCTCCCAACCCCCGCGCCGCTGCCGGCCCTCCCCGGCGCCGCCGCCGCGCCGTCCTCCCCTCCGGTGAGGCTTCTTCCCCCCCCCCCCCCTCCTCCCTCCTCTCCTCCCCTCCCTCCTCCTTCCCTCCCGTCGGCGCCCTCCCCCGCGCCATGGGCGCGCTCGGCCCCGGCCCCGGCGAGCTCGGCCCCGGCCCTGACCTCGCCCGCCTGGCCGCTCGGCTCGGCCGCCCCGGCACCCCCCGTCCCGCGCCGGCGTCCCCCGCCCCCGCGCGAGCCCCGCTCGGCCCCGCGCCCGGCCGCCCTTGGCCGCCCCGGTTCCGGCCCCGGCCTCCCGCGCCGGCCCCATGCTCGGCCGCCCCCGGCTCGGCTGCCCCGCGCCGCCCCGCCTCGCCTCCGGCGAGCCCCCGCCCCGTCCCGCGCTCGGCCGCGCCCCTCGGCCCCGCCCCCGGCTTGGCCGCCCTCGGCCGCCTCGCCTCCGGTGAGCCCCGCGCCCGCTCGGCCCCGCTCCGCGCCGCCCCGGCTCGGCCGCCCTCCGGCGAGCTCGGCCGCCCCGCGCCCGGCCTCGCCCGGTCGTGTCCTCGCCCCGTCCGTGCTTGCCCGCTCGCCCCGCCGTGCCTTGCTCGCGTCGTGACGGCCCCGGCGTGGCCTTGAGCTCGGCCCAGCGTGCCTATGGCGCGCAGCTTTGAGCTCGGCTAGCGCACGGCCCCGACGTGCGCACGGCTAATTCGTGGCTTGTGCGTGCGGCCTCGCGCGCGTGCCCGCATAGTGCGCGTGCCTTGGCACGACCCATCGTGCCCCGTCTACCCCCCCCCCCCCCCCCGTGTCCTATGCGCGCTAATCACGTGTTTATATTAATAAGATAGGAGTCTCAATTTGGAAATTGGTTACGTTAGTTAATTTGTATAGCTAATCATCTATCTTATTCAACGTTAATCTACTAAAAATGGTCATGTTTACATTAGTGCATGTAGCTAATTCTTTTGTTAGAACCAATTGGAATTAGAGCACGTAACGTCTAGTTATTCGTTTACCCGTAGTGCGCCTCGAGTATAAGCCTTAACTCTCGCAAGACCTTTCCCCATTTCTTTCTAACCAAGGTAAATTCATTATAGTATGTGATATTCTATGCATATTTACCTTATTTGTTCTCTTGCATGGTGTACTGTTTGTTTCCTGATTCCAATGGATGGATGTATGTATGTTTGCAACCGCATAGAGAACGATCCGGTTGAAGAGCCCGAGGAACTCACAGGAGAAGCCCCTGAGCAGCAGTCGGTCGGTGGAGGCAAGTGTCCCTTGACCTATCTTTGTCCTATACATTCTTTAATTCACCTCCCGCATTACACATTTATGCCTAAGGATCGACTAGCTTTGTTATCCATATCCTTGTTTACCTATTTGGGTTGGATTATTATTGCTTAACTTTATGCTATGGCTCAACTCTAATCAATGAACATGATGAGATTATCTATGATACGCTGTTTTCCCTTCTCTTATCATGATGTTATACTTGTGGTATTCAAGGGGGCTCGAGCGGTTTCTCGAGTGCCTCTCCGTAAGGACCTGTTCTATGGATGACCGCCCGGGAAAACAGTGCAACCATGAGGGTGGAATGGGATGCCCTTAGCTGAATAATTAGAGGATCCGGGGTGTAGTTCGCTTAGCCGTTGTGCCGTCAATGGGTCTCGGTGTATGCGGCTCACTCTGCCAAGGTTGATTTGTCCCTTGGGGAGGAGTGCGGTACATTTAGGAAACCTAACGGGCGGCTATAGCCCTGGGGAATCTTTGTAAAGGCTACGTAGTGATACCCTGCTGGGTCACCTTGGTAGTGATCAATGGAGAGTCATGATCTCCGGGCAGAAAGGAATCACGGCTTGTGGGTAAAGTGCACAACCTCTGCAGAGTGTTATGAAAACTGATATATCAGCCGTGCTCGCGGTTATGAGCGGCCAAGGGAGCTCCAATGATTAGCGGTACTTGATCAGAGATACTTTGGTTTACAGGTGGCAATGAGACTGAGGGTTCTGGTTATGAATATGGTGCTGGTAAGTGGTATTCTTTCCGTTTGGAAAGGGTACATCGGGCTAATAACTTGGGTTAATGCTAAAACCTGGCTTTCTACTAGTAAATAATAATCTGACCAACTAAAAGCAACTGCTTGACTTATCCCCACATAAAGCTAGTCCACTACAGCCAAACAGGATACTTGCTGAGTATGTTGATGTGTACTCACCCTTGCTCTACACACCAAACCCCCCATCCCCAGGTTGTCAGCATTGCAACCACTGCTCAGGAGAAGATGAAGCTGTGGAAGGAAACTTCTAGGAGTTCCAAGACTATGATGAGTTCTAGGCGTGGGTTAGCGGCAACCCCCCCAGTCAGCTGCCTGTGAAGGTCGCGGTTATCTACGTTTCGTTTTCGCACTTTGATTTATTGTAAGGACTATATGGACGTCTCAGACGTATGATGTAATCGACTATTATTTCCCTTTTAATACTATTTTGATCACTGTGTGATGATGTCCATGTTATGTAACTGCTGTGTACGTGAATAACTGATCCTGGCACGTACATGGTTCGCATTTGGTTTACCTTCTAAAACCGGGTGTGACACTTCCTCTCCGCAATAAATGCGGAGGCCGCACGGCCCAGAGTCCCTACGTCATGCTCCGCCCGTTGGCCTACGTCACGGGCAATAGGCCACGTGGTAGCATTGGGCCCTTGGCAGAGCGGGGAGCGGAGGCGCACCGGATAGATCCTGGATACGCGTCAAAACCGGATCCTTGCCTAGGCCACGACACTTCCTGCCCCGAGACCATGTTATAGGTGGTCCAGAGCTTACTTGGAGGGGTTCAAACTCCATCCAATAGCCCTGTTGGTGACTTGTTCTCAAGTGCTATGAATTAAGAACAAGGCAACACAGTAAACGTTATACGTTAAAGCCCTTCGTCCTTCGAAGAATTATTTCCCTTAGGATATAATGATTTTCGGATGAAGGTAACGAAGGACTTACCTTCGTTAACATAACATATGAGACATACCGAATCACTCGAAGCAGAATCATCTTCCGTATGGCTGTGAGACATACCGAACTATGGCTAACTTGATGAACTGACAACAATGGGCGTACATTTTGGTAGAGATTGATTGCATATAAATAGGGGAGACCAAAGTGGCTTCACGGGGAAGCTGGGGGCTTGCATTGAAAGCCAACTGTGGCTTCCTTTGAAAGCCAACGGTGCCTTTCATTGTAAGGCACTCGTGGCTTGGTCCGTACGACTCGACAGTTTTGGTTGCAACGTAAGTGTCGTTCATTATATTACGTGCCAATATATATAAAAAATTATGCCATACCACAATTGTTAAGTAATGTTTGCATTTACCAATTAAATGTTAAATCAAATGATGTATGCATTTTGCAATAAAATGATAAATTAATTGATTTATTCTATATTATGCGTAATTTATGAGAAATAATTAAATATAATTTTTTTATAAAATAGTACGAGCGGTTTAAGCCTAACGTGTTAACAGAAAATAATATAAATAAAAAATGAAATTGGTTATGTTAGTTATAGGGAAATGTATATTTAATGAGTAGAGGGATATGTAAGGTAAAATTTAGGAGGAACGGTTGCGGGACGAGTGAATATAGGGGAGGGAATCTTGCTGACGTGGCTGCATAGTAAGATTTAGGGGGAAAAATTTAAGGGTAACGCCTGCGGACAGCCTCAACACACACGACTCTGCTGCTCGCGTACACGTCAGCGGGCGAGCAGACAGCGGAGTGTTGTGCTCCAGTACCGCTTGCCGCTCGGGAGTCGGGTCTCCCCCACACACCAGTACTAGCGCTCTAGCGATTTTCCCCACTTGGTTTCCCTCCTCTTTCTGCCTGTGCTTCTGTCTCTCTTCTGCCCTTCTCCAAGAAACCGGATAATCCATCCATCCATCCACGATCCGCCCCGCCCACCCAAGGAAGGAACCGATCCCGACTCACCGCGGGCTCGACCCCCCGCGCCGACGGCGACGCGTGGCAGGCACAGCAAGCACGCCGCTTCACCGACGTCCGCGCCGCCTGCTCTGGCTGTGGGCGGAATGCGTCAGCTGTAGAGGACGGCCACGGCACCTTTCAGCCTTTTTCCTCGTCTGCTCCTCCTCTCGCCCGGGCTCGGTCCGTCGGTAACGACTCCTGCTGTGCTGTGCTCGTGCTCCAGCCTCCGGCAGCGCCTGCTCCGCAAACAGTTGCCTCTCCTGTGCTCACCCAAGGGTCAAGGGGCCAGTCCATTCGCCCGTCCAGGAAGGAAATCGTTCATCCCCAGAAGACAAAGCGATCCACTTGGATACCGGATAAGCCCTGTCCTGGCGGCGTCGATTCCCGCGACAGGTCGCAGTGAATGACGCCAGAAATCAGCGGCCGTTGAGGCGAAGACTCCCCCGCCTTCGCTGCTCTCCACCGATCCGACGAAGGCAGCGCTCGGGCACTGCTGCTGGTTCCCCTTCGCCCAATTCGGTCTGACGCAGGTAAGGTGGCTGCATTTCAGTTTCATCTTTTTTTAGCCTGTCGTTTTCCTCAAATCTTGTGGGATCTTCCGAGCTGATGTAGCGTGCGTGTTCTTGGTTAGGATCTCAGTTTCTGCGGCGGCGAAATAGGGGGGCAGACGGTGATTTTCTGATTCTCTCACCTTGGTAAGTATCTAGCTCCTCTGACGATTTGGATCTGAAGGGGGGGGGGGGAAATGGCGAACATTTTGCTTACAGTTATTATATGCTACCCTTTGACTATTGTAAATTGTTGTGTTTAAGGCTTCTTCTCTGTTTGATTTTAGGCTCTGTGGACTAAGGCCCCGTTTGGTTACCCCAAACTAAAGTTTAGCCCCTGTCCAATCGAATGTTTGAACCTCCGTTTCGGGTATTAAATGTAGTCGGATTATAAAACAAATTTGTCAGCCGAAGATTAAAAGACGAGACGAATCTAGTCCAGTTGGTTGGGTCTATATTTCATACTCCTATTTGAAAGTCAAACGCTTGATGTGACCCGGGCTAAACTTTAGCAGGGGCAACCAAACACCCCCTAAATGTGACCTGCAAGAGCTAAAAGTGGCAGCGATTGACTTTCAGATGAGTCCATTTGTGCTGGCCGTGGTGAGCGTTGCATTCCTCAACTTGCGGTTCCTGTAAGCTCATGGAAGCGGGTTGCTTCTGAGCTGTGGCTCGAACAGCACTGTCGATGCTGATGGGCGGAGATGGATTGGCGACATAACCCCTGAGGGGAATTTTACCTTGAGCAGCCCTGGGCTTGCGGCGTCACTGGTCGGGAAGAGCAGTTCTGATGAGATATTCGGACCGCTTTACTTCGGACCGCTTTACAACTCTGCCCGTTTCTTCAACGTGGCAACTTGGTATACCATTAGTGTGCTGCCAGGAAGTTACTATGTCAGGTTGCATTTCTTCCCTTCGACCTTCGGGAATTTGAGCGCAAACAACTCCGTGTTTGATGTCACAGCAAATGATTTCAAGCTTGTTTCAAAATTCAATGCGTCAGAGGAGATTGCTTGGAGAGCCTCTGTGAGCAATTCAGAAGTGATTGAACTAAGGAACGAAGGTCTTGAAAAAGACAAAATATTATACTCATTGTTGAACAAAATAAGGGAAGACGAAGCTGCTTCCAAAGCCCAAGCTGAAGCTCAAAAATACGAAATCAAAGATCTTCGGAAACAGCTATTCGAAGCTAAAGAAAAATGCGGTGTTGCAGAGGCTGAACGAGATATTAGTATATATTGGAGGAACCACTTACAAAAAATAGTTGATGAACTTCGTGCATCTAAGGAGAGGTGCTATGAAAAATCTATAGAGTGTGTTAAGAAAATAAAAACTAGTTTAGCCAATTTTGGCGCATTTTCTAACGAAGACAACTTCATAAGGGGTGATCCTGAAGGACCAATTGATTGGATCAATAACGAAGCTGAAGCTTTTGAAGAAGTTTTGAGTGGTCGTGGGGATATCTGCGCTTTCTCGGGTGCCAGAGGAATCGCAGCTATTTTAGGGAAATCAGGCTGCGACCATGTGAAAACTTTGGCTCAAGCCGAAGCCGCTTTATCTATTGAAGATACAAAAGATCCCTCGGCCAAAGCAAGCTTAATTGGTGGAAAATTCTTTACTGACATCTGGGAGAATGGCGACTGGAGGATGGCGCATAAAATAATAAAAAAGAGTGAAAAAGATTCCCATGATTCAAAAGAAGCGACGAAGGCAGCTGAGAAAACAGCAGAACTTGAGAGGCGAATAGGTATTACTTAATAACTTTTTAACTTTACTAATTTTGCGACTTCAGACTTATTTACATTTTATATCGCAGCTGAACTATCTCCTCCTCTAGAGCCCCTCGAGTTGACGACCAACCCCGAAGCAGAAAAAGAAGATGAAGTTAATAAAGTGGCCGAAGCTATTCTGGACGAAGCTGTTAATCGACTGCTGAACGAAGCTGCAGAAGCAGTTTTAAAAGAAGAATAGCTTCTATTGTAAAAACATTTGTAATATAATATTTGCTGAACAAAGTGCGTAGTATTTTTATAATTTTGAATGCAATATTTAAGCTGCTTGTAATTGTATTCTTTACGACGCATGAAACCTTACATACATATCGTTTTTGAGCCTTCGGCGAAAAAACACCTTCCCTTCTTTTCATGCGTGGTGAAGAACATCCATATTTCGTAAAAAAACATCTGATCTTCGTAAAATCATTATGCTTCGTAAGCAATAGATCACCTTTTCATCTTAGAGTTTGACGAAGCTATACTTCCTCAATACTTATGTTGTGCCTTGGCACTAGTTTTTCAAATCATTCCCCGAAGATCAACATTGAATCCCCTTCTCGCGCCATTGATGCAAGATGATGTATGATGTTATGCTATGCAAAATGATGTAATGATGTTATGCTATGCAAAACGTTATTTGTGCCGAAAATACACACTCATTCTCTTCAATGAAGCACACAATCTTTTTGCCGTTTACTTTTCGGCTTCACGGCTTATTTTTCGGTGTATCAGCGCTGGCTTTTCGCTGTAAGCCTCCCTTAGGAGCTTCTTCGCCTTTTACTTCAGCGGAATCAGCGTTTATTTTTCGCTGTAAGCCTCCCTTAGGAGCTTCTTCGCCTTTTACTTCAGTGGAATCAGCGTTTATTTTTCGCTGTAAGCTCTGCATTCCCTTTGGAACGACTTTTGAGCAGAAAACTTACACTGCGCTCCCTTAGGAACGACTTTTTGTTGCTTTGGGAAATTTATGCTGCGTTCCTTAGAACGACTTTCTATTGCTTCGGCAAAACTTGTAATGTGATTGTGAACACCGCGCTCTCTTGAGAGCAACTTTCGTGCTTCACCAACTTTTTGGACTTCGTGAGTCTGTAAAAGAGATACATTTCCACTATGGCCAAAACGAAGCTATTACAAGGAATTGAAAACGACAGGAAAAACTTAGGCTTTTAATGATTGTTCTCTATTAAAAAAGAAAAAATGTTAGCTGTGGCGGAACTGCCTGAATTATTCCAACTTAAGTGCCTAAGTCCCGCCTTAGAGGCTAGACCACACTTAAATGGGAATAACCCGTCAATCCCTCGGATCTAGTCCGACGAGGCCACTGACAGGATCAAGTACCACAGTCTCACTCGATGGTGAGTCACAGAGCAAATACAATAAAGCATAAATCCATACATTAAAGAGTATTAAACTTATTACATCATCATCGGAGTTTAACAAAAGTAGTCATCATTGTTTGAAGTGCAGCGGAATAAAACAAACGATAATTAAACAGAGAGATGGGGGAAGCCTGTCCCATCACTCCTCCGGCTCCTCCTCAGCCGAGGTAGGGTCCCACTCGACTGTCCAACCCGGTAGCAAGGTGGACGGCCAAGTCACTCCAGCAACCATGTCCTCCAGAGAACCTGTAAAATTATGCCACAAGCAAGGCCGAGTATACTAATACTCAGCTAGACTTACCCGGTGTGAGGAGTCTACTCCTCTACCTCTAGACATGCAGCTGTTTGGCTGAGGGGGTTTGGTTGCCAAAAGCACTAGCTGAGTCTATAAATCAAGTTTTAGCTTTGTCAAGTTTTAGTGTGACTCTCTTAAGACTAAATGTATACCTATCTAATCATACATGGTATCAAACATTTAGCAATCAACAACTTTTGCCAATTCATCACATTTCCATCTTGTAACTCAATGTAGCAGCATGGATCAAGCAGTCTCATTAGCTGCGAGAAGCAGACGATTCGAACCGAGTTTTTATCTTTGCAAGGTAAACCTAAACACACGACATGGCGAGGCACTCCATCCCCACACACATCAACCGTCCCCATCGATTCCCTGGCAGCAGATCAGGGCTCACCGCCTTGGCGTACAATGCCTCACTGACCCCGACTACCGTCGTGCAGTGACCGCACTTGTACCCACCATAACCGGAATGGGAGACCACGTCTCAGGTCGCGTGAGGGGATATGTCTGCTGGCAGGTTCAATCAGGTACTAGGCTTACCGATTTACCATATTTCTCGGCATGTGCTTAGTACATTCAAACGCTTGACACACGGTACCACACCTTAATCCTTATTCCAATTTCCGTCTTGTAGACAACGCATTCCCATGGACCATTGTCCATAGACTATCATCATTACGATATATCAAAAATGGATACAACCAATTCCTGACCTCACGCGAGTGCTAGAAAAATCACTCGACTTCTACCGAGATCCCTAATTAGTAAAGCAGCTACTCGACCTAGCATACTAGTATCCATCACAAAGGATTCCTGCGATCATGCAACTAAGGTTTCAAACAACTCCTACACTTAAGTGCACAATACAAGCCTACAATCATTAAGTGCAGTAAAATAATATATAGAACTGGTTATGCATAAAACCGGGGCTTGCCTTCCAAAGCTGGGGCAGGCAGATCCTCTGGGGCAGGCTCTGGTGCTGGATCCGGGGCTACCTCCTGAGCAACTCCTTGCTCCAGCACGAGGATGTACTCTCCGTCAGCGAGGTCACAATCTATCGAATGTAATGAATAAGGATATGTATGCTATGATTATGTAGGATTTAGTAATCATTATGCTAAGTGAGGAAAAACTAAGTTAGTTAATAACTTAGGGTTTTCTGGTTATACGGGGCTCTTGGTGGTTTATGCTTACCATTTTAGGTTTGGGTTTTGGTCTAGGGATAAGCATAGTGGAATGAAACTTGGATTTCCCTTAGATGTTTTAGTAGGCATTTAAGGGGTTTTGCTGGTTGTGTTAGGGTAACATTAACCTCCACTATTAATTCCCCTTTTTTATTTTCCATTTGTGAATTCTAGTGTGGGCTTGCACTACAACAGTGATTTAACTTTTTTCAACAATTCTGCAAAAATTACAGTGGGTTACTAGTAGTCACTATAGTTTGTCCTATAAATTTGAGGTGGATACTAATTCAGACACTACTTGTACAAAATTAACAAATACAAGCTTTAAAAGGGCATTTTATACTATAGCTGTGATTTAATTGATGTTTTTGTACCAAATTTTATTTTTGTCCAGATACATAGGTGATATTGGGCCTCTGTGTTAAAAATCACAGAAAAAGGCCTAATGGATATTTAGTTGTGAATTTCTAAAGTTTTATGCCAAAAAGGGGCTTATAACTAACTTGTTATTTGAAAAATATTAAACAACAGATCCCACATTTTTCCTATGTTCATAATAACAAAATATTAGTTATCCCAAGGGTTGGGGTGTTTTCTTCTCAGGGTTATTTTCTAGGGTTTTTCTAAGGTTTCCTTGTTTTTCAAAATTAAAAGGTATCTCCTTTCTTTTGCACTAAACAAGGGTATAATAATTTTTTCTAGTGAACAATACTGATTAGGTGAGCTAACAAAAATGTGGGTACTCCCTGTTTCTTATTTTAAATTACCTTTCATATTTTCTCTAACTTTAGGCTAAAAATGATTTAAATGGTAAACTCTACCTTAACTTGGTGTGCAGAGGGTTTATTATTTTTAAACAGGTTAGGAAGTGATTAAATATTTCTCTAAATTTTCTTAACCCTAGTCTAATAGTGTAGCTATTTTTCCTCATTTCTTTTAGCTTTTGACCAGTTAATCATTTAAATCAAAACTTTAAAGTTTTCTGTAACACTTAGGGGTTTTATATTTTTCCTAAGTAGTTTACATTATTTAGGATCTGGCAAAATTGGTTTGACTTGATTTGGGTAAACCAAACCGAAGTTATGAATTTTTCAAGTTCTGTTTGGATTTAATTCAGAGTATTTTAAAAGGTTTTCTGGAAAACTACTTTGCACCGAAGACCCTGGGTTCTTTCTAAATCAATCCACTCATTTCTACCCCTGCGCTACTATTCCCCTGAGTCACTGACAGCGCACAAAACCCCCTGGTCTTTCCCTCTTCTTCCCCGAGGTCCCTCCCCTTATGTAAACAGTAGCCGCGGAAAGGGAACGGGCGGCGCGGCTTACCGATGGCGAGAGAGGTCCGGTGAGGGGCGGGGTTGACTTTGGGAGGTCCTGGCGGTCACAGCGAGGTACGGCTCGACGGCGGTGGTGGCCGGAATCGGCCGGTCCACGTGCGCAGGCGGGTGAACTCGTCGGCGGCGAGCGCTCCGGCCTAACCACGGCGATCTAGTTCAATCAAGCGGCACGATGAGCTCCACGGGATGACGTAGAGGCTATGTGCGCAAGGAATCGAGAAATGGTGCAGAGACTTACCCGGTCTATGTTCACCGGCGATCGGGTGAAGTCCGGCGACCGTGGAGTGGCTTCTCCGGTGAGGCAAAGTCCGATTCCTCGCTCAGGGAGCTTCACCGAGGCACGCACGGTCTACTCCGAGGGTCGGGCGTGGCTGGGAAGGGCTCTGCCGGCCGGTCTACGGTGGCGGGGGATCGGGTGGCCGCGGGCACGCCGTTTGCAGGGCAAACGCCGGTGGTCTTTGGCTCCAGTTAGGTGGAGAGCACGCGGGGGAGTACGGTTGGAGCTTCGGTGGGCGTGCTCTGGGCGCGGTGCGGGGCGCGCGGGGTCAGGCGCTGGGCGTGCTCTGGCGCGCTCAGAGCGCGTCGAACACGTGGAAGTGTTCTTCTGCCCTTGTTCAACAGCTCACCGAGATCGCAAGCGTGCGAATCTTGGCAAAAATCCAGCGCAGGCCTCTTAATAGCACCTAGGGTTGTCTCTTTTATGTGAGTTCCCATGGCAGATATGCCCTAGGTAGGGAGATTTGCGGGTGCCAAATCTGGCTTGTCCCTCTGTCCACCTCGCGACAAAAGCCATGCCAAATCTTGTCAAATGTCTTGGGCTCGGTTTCAAACTTTTCCAGTGGGTGCCTTAGGTGGTATGACACCTTTTTGGTATACAACCCAAGTGGATTTGGTGCCATCTACTTGGTGAACACGGTGGATCTTTTGATTAGGGTCAAAATTTAACTTAGAAAGAATTAGAGAGCTCTTGTGCTCTCTCTCCACTTAAAGAATGAATTTGGGGTTTTTAAGGGGTCTTTTTGTAATGTTTCCTCTCTGCATTTTGTAGATTATAATGTTATTTAAACTTTGGCTAAGGTTTAACTTATGCTTTGCATAGTTGTTTAACCTTCGCCCCCCTTAAACCAGGGTTTTGGGAGTTAAGGGCACAAGAAGGGTCTATGTTCTAATCCTCCTTTGCCCAACGTGATAATTGCATAAATGCTTGGGTAATGCTTTTGGTCATTAACAATTCTTAGTTAATATATGGTTCCCAAGGTTTTGGGGCTCCCTCTCCTCCACTTAACCACATGAGATAACATGTCATGTGTGCAAGTGGGGAGTCAGGGCCTTGGTAACACATGGGGTGTTACAGCCCTCCCCCCCTTAAAGGAATCTCGTCCCGAGATTTTAGGTAGAGTCCTTTGGAGGGGTGCCATGAAGGCGTGCTGGTGTGTGGTTTCTTCCCTTATCCAAGTTTCTCTAGTTAACTGCTCTTCGAATGTCATTCTCTTTGCAACTTCAGAAGGAATTCCTTTTTGAGTCATTTTCAGAGCTTACACTACCTTTAACATCTAAGTTTTTCTTATATTTAGATTCAAAGGGCAGGTGGGGGTGGGGTTTTGGGTTACGTACCGACTCCTTTGGGCAGAAAGTCAGGGAAGCGAGAACATAGAAATTCCTCAGTCTCCCAGGTAGCTTCTTCCACTGAATGGTGACTCCACTGAACCTTATACATTCTGATCGACCTTGCCCGCGTTGATCTCTCCTTTTGGTCCAATACCTTGACGGGGTGCTCTTGATAAGACAAATCTGGTTCTACCTCAATTTCTGGTTCAAGTAGCACTTCCGTGGGTAAGCGGACACATTTCCGCAGCTGAGATACATGGAACACATCATGAACTGCCGACATGTGGGGTGGCAACTTCAATTGATATGCTACAGGTACACAAGTTTCCTTGATCTCATAAGGTCCAATGTAGCGAGGGGCAAACTTGCCCTTGATTCCAAACCTCCGAACACCTTTGGTGGGTGACACTCTAAGATAAACATGATCTCCCACTTCAAACTATAGAGGCTTCCTTCTCTTATCGTGATAGCTCTTTTGCCTGGCCTGAGCAGCTTCTAGGTTGTTCTTTATAACTCTGACCTTTTCCTCTGCTTCAAGTACCAAGTCTGGTCCAAATATTTCCCTCTCTCCTGCTTGAGACCAATTTAGTGGGGTCCTACACCTTCTCCCATACAAGGCTTCGAAAGGTGCCATCTTCAAACTGGCCTGGTAGCTGTTATTATAAGAGAACTCTGCCAAGGAAAGACACTTGTCCCAATCCTTTCCATAGTGTAGCACACATGCCCTCAACATGTCTTCCAAGATCTGATTCACCCTTTCTGTCTCACCATCTGTTTGAGGATGGTATGCTGAGCTTCTTATTACATGGGTCCCAAGTGATTCTTGTAGTTGCTCCCAAAATCATGCCACGAATGGTGCTCCTCTGTCCGATACTATAGTTCTTGGTATTCCATGCAAGCGAACTATCTGGTCAATGTAGATTTCTGCATACTTCTCCGTCCTGTGGATGGTGTGTACCGGCAAGAAATGAGTTGTCTTGGTCAATCTGTCCACAATGACCCAAATGGAATCATGGTGTCGGGAGGTATTGGGCAATCCTACAATAAAATCCATGCAAATGTCCTCCCATTTCCAAGATGGTATGGGAAGGGGTTGCAAAGGGCCTGCTTCCTTCAAATGACTGGCCTTGATTCGCTGGCAGGTGTCACATTCTAATATATACTTTGCAATTTCCCTCTTCATTCTGGTCCACCAGTATAAAGATCTGAGATCATGATACATCTTGTTATTGTCGGGGTGCATGGAGAATTTTGAAAGGTGAGCTTCATCCAATATCTTCTTTCTGAGCTCAGGGTCCTTGGGAACAACTAATCGGTCTCCAAACCATAGGATTCCCTTGCTGTCCTCACGGAAGCATTTGTATTTTTCTGCCTTTAATTTGATCATTTCCTTAATGACTTGAACGCCCTTGTCACCAATTTGTGCCATGACTATTTGCTCTTGTAAGGTGGGTTCCACTGAAATATAACTCAAAGCACCGGAAGAAATGACTTCCATTTTCAACTTGCACAACTCATCACATATGGTGGTGATTCTAGCATCCATGTTCATACAATTACACTGGGCCTTCCTGCTTAAGGCATCTGCCACAACATTAGCCTTGCCCGGATGGTAATGCACCTCCAAATCGTAGTCCTTGATTAGCTCTAACCATCTCCTCTGCCTCATATTAAGATCAGCCTAAGTGAAAATGTATTTGAGACTCTTATGATCAGTGTAAATGTTACAGTGAGCTCCCATCAAGTAGTGTCTCCATATCTTGAGAGCATGAACCACAGCTGCTAACTCTAGATCATGTGTGGGGTAGTTCTGCTCACGAGGTCTGAGTGCTCGGGAGGCATAAGCAATGACTCGGTTGTCTTGCATTAAGACGCATCCCAATCCAGTACCGGAAGCATCGCAATACACTTCAAAGGGCTTGGTGTTATCAGGTTGAGCTAGCACTGGTGCTGTTGTCAAATGTTGCCTTAGTGTATGAAAGCCATCCTCACACTTCTGGCTCCAATCATATTTGACTCCTTTCTTCAACAGTTCAGTCATTGGCTTGACAATTCTGGAGAAATCTGGAATAAATCATCGATAATACCCTGTCAATCCCAGAAAACTCCGAATCTGTCTCACCGTGGTAGGAGGCTTCCAATTCATTACCTCTTGGACCTTCTCAGGATCAACTGATATCCCATCCTGAGAAATTGTGTGACCCAAAAATTTTATTTCCTTCAGCCAGAATTCACATTTGGACAATTTATCATACAACTGATGGTCACGCAGTCTCTAAAGTATAGTATGCAAATGCTTAGTGTGCTCGGCTTCGTTCTTGGAATACACCAGAATGTCATCAATGAAAACCACCACAAATTTGTCCAGCTCTGGCATGAATAATGAGTTCATTAAGTACATGAAATAAGCCGGGGCATTGGTCAGCCCAAAAGACATCACCAAGAATTCATAGAGCCCATATCTAGTAGAGAAAGCCGTCTTCGGTATATCACTGGCACAGATCTTGATTTGATGGTAGCCCGAGCAAAGGTCTATCTTGGAGAATACCTTGGCTCCTACCAATTGATCAAACAAAACATCGATGCGGGGCAGTGGGTATTTGTTCTTGATGGTCACCGCATTGAGAGGGCGGTAATCGACACACATTCTCAAACTCTCGTCTTTCTTCTTCACAAATAGGGCCGGACATCCCCATGGTGAAGTACTTGGGCGAATAAACCCTTTGTCCAACAGATCCTGTAGCTGCTTTTTCAACTCTGCTAACTCTGCTGGGGGCATCCTATATGGTCTCTTGGATATAGGTGCAATTCTGGGTTGCAATTCAATGGCGAACTCGATGTCTCTGTTAGGTGGCATTCCGGGCAATTCGTCAGGAAAGACATCTGGGTAGTCACAGACCACTGGGATCCTCTCAACTAGGGACTCTATCATGACGAAGGCACAGGAACGGGTACAACCCTGATCAGGCAAATATAAAGCAGTATCGTCATAAGTGGGGGAGTGAATCTCAATGGCCCTTGCTGCAATGTCAAGTACTGTCTGATGTTTGGTCAACCAGTCAGTTCCCAATATGATATCCACGCTATCCAAACCCAAAATAAGAAGGTTGGTTTTAATTATCAAACTACCAAACTTTATAGGCACATTCTTGCTGATTTGATTGGTGGCAATCCTGCCTCCTGGTGTTGAAATTGTAATACCCCCACTGGTGTGATAGAAAGGTAGCTGACATTTAGCACTAAATTTGGTACTGATAAAACTATGGGATGCACCAGAATCAAAAAGAATAATAGCAGGATAATTCAAAACTGAAAAGATACCAGTCATGACGGGTGCTCCCTCTGGAATGTCAGCCATGGTGGTGAAGTTCAGTTTGCCTTGTCTTACTTGCACCTTCTGTCTCTTGCCTTGATTCTGGTTGGCATATTGTCCCTGTCGCTGCTGGTTTCTGGGGCAATTCTTGGCATAATGTCCGGTGTTACCACAAGTGAAACACCTGTTATCATTGGCCTAATGGTACTGCTGCTGCTGTTGATTGTTCCTCTGCACCGGAAACTGGGTGCAGTTGGGTGCCTGCTGCTGCTGTTGTGGCCGGATCACCCAACGTCCTTGCTGCTGCTGAGGTCCTCTGTTCTGAGTGTCAGACATGATCCCGAAGCGCTGTGGCTGAGTTGAAGGTCCTGCCACAGGGGTCTTCCTCTTCTTCTCTGCCTGACGAGCTGTGATACAATCTTCCTGCGAAATGGCCACGTTGACTAACTCATTGTAGCTATTGGCCCTGACCGTGTTGAGACGGTCACGGAGCTTAGTGCTGAGCCCCCTCCTGAACCTGTCCCTCTTCTTCTCGTCCGTGTCTGCATGATACCCGGCATACTGGCACAGGTCATTGAAGGCCTAAGCATACTGTAACACTGTCCGGTTTCCCTGAGTGAGTGCCAGAAACTCGTTGAGCTTACGGTCCATAATGCCTGCTGGAATATGGTGTCCTCGGAAAGCTGCCTTGAACTCTCTCCAATCCACTTCATGGTCAACTGGTTGCATAGCAAGGTAGTGGTCCCACCATGTCCGCGCGGGTCCGCGAAGCTGCTGGGTGGCGAACCTGACCTTAGTCACCTCTGAACAAACTCCATTGAGTAGTGGGAATTTGGACTCCACTACCCTCAGCTATACATCAGCATCAAGTGGGTCCTCTGCCCTGGTGAACAACGGGGGCTGAGTACTAAGGAACTCCTGGTAAGTGGCTGCGGCCGGGTGACGCTGATGGTCACCACCACCATAGTGCTGAGGTGGCGGCTGACGCTGAGCTAGCTGTCTTAAGATCTCGTTCTGCTGAGCCATCAGCTCCTGCAGAGTAGGCGGTGGTGGCGGTGGTGGAGGAATGCGCTCATTCTGTCCACGACGCGCTCTTCCTGCCATCTGAAAAAAATCATGTATATTCTTAATATCACATTCCTGAGGTTCAAGGTTCAATCTCGGTGACAGAGTCAAAAGGGTAAAACCAATATGTTCTTGCATGATTATAAAAGATTCCACATGGCATAAACTTTTCTTCTTAAATTAAGACTGACATCATTCATCATCCATGCTTCCAAAAGAGTTTGTCATGATTACATCAATAACTCAAAAGACTCAACTCTATCTAGCCTAGTACCCCAAGGGTGCAAAAGCTAAGCTAGCTTCGAGGAGTTCTACCGTCACTGACTTCTAACTCTATCCCTACGACCTAGTGAGCAAACGAGGCAACGCTCGACTCGGGGGAAGGTGGTCTCCCTGAACCAGCAGTGTCCAAGCTGGAGACAGGCTCCTCTCCTCCCTCGATATTGACATCCTCCTGGGCCTCCATGTCCTGGATCTCCTGGTGATGCATATCCAGGTGCTGGTTTGCCTCTGCAAGCTGCTGCTGGGTATTGATAAGCTGATCCTCGAGAACCTCGATGGTGTTCTCCCTGGTTCCCACTAGCTCCTCAAGCTCGTGGATCTCATCTGACAACTGCTCCACTTGTAGGTCTTTTTCCACCATCTTAGTGGACAAGTCAACTATAAGCTCCTCTCTATTATCCAAAGTGATCTTAGTAGCCTCCAATAGTGCCATCAGATGAGACATGGCCTCTCCTCGCATCACTTGCAGACGGTACAGGGCATTCATGCACCGCACCGTCAAGTGAGCAGTCTGGCCTGGGTAGATGGCCCAAATATCCTTGGCATGCTCCACTCGATCCTTCCACATTGGGTCGTCCTCCTTTTCCACAGGGAACAACCCAATGGGGTGAGTGGACAGCTCCAAGGGACGGAATCCGCAAAAGGTGGTCAGTCCGTGAAGAGCAATCGCCTCGATAGTATCCTCAGCCCTGTATCCAAAAGACTCGGAGTCCAGCGAATGCCAGCCTGGCTGTAGGGGATGAGGCTCCAGGGTCATCCTCACCCTACAGCGGGGCACTCGGTGCTTCTCAAACAGCCGCACCGCGTACTGGGGAGGTGTCATGTAACCAGCTCCCTGAAGTACCTCCCACAAAATACGGGGAAAACCCTCTCGTGCAAGCCCGTCAGTGTGGGACTGTGCATTCCCTTCGTCCGAGGATCCGTGAGAAGTCATCTGTGTACGGTTAAGCGTAAGTAAAAGAAAAGGGATCACAACTCAGCCTCTCTATAACTTCGACAATGGTACTGGGGTACTCAGTTCGTCATCATTTTGTATCAAGGTTCTTACCCAATTATCCATTAGTTTATTTTAAGGATGCATGCATGCTTGTCCTGAACGACCTCACTTCAATGTAGAGGGAATAGGGAGGAACTCCCATCCCTTATAGTAGCCTGTAGGGCTTTACTCAATCAGCCACCTAGCTACCCCTCTATCATCCTAAGGCTTCACGTCCTAAGTCTATCCTGATCGTCCTACGATCTATCCAACCTTTGTTTCTATCAAGTTTTATTTTGAAAAAGGATGGTATTTATAGTTTATTGATTCCTCTGTGGTGGTACGAGCTCTGATACCAGCTGTGGCAGAACTGCCCGAATTATTCCAACTTAAGTGCTTAAGTCCCGCCTTAGAGGCTAGACCACACTTAAATGGGAATAACCCGTCAATCCCTCGGATCTAGTCCGACGAGGCCACTGACAGGATCAAGTACCACAGTCTCACTCGATGGTGAGTCACAAAGCAAATACAATAAAGCATAAATCCATACATTAAGGAGTATTAAACTTATTACATCATCATCGGAGTTTAACAAAAGTAGTCATCATTGTTCGAAGTGCAGCGGAATAAAACTAACGATAATTAAACAGAGAGATGGGGGAAGCCTGTTACATCACTCCTCCGGCTCCTCCTCAGCTGAGGTAGGGTCCCACTCGACTGTCCAACCCGGTGGCAAGGTGGACAGCCAAGTCACTCCAGCAACCATGTCCTCCAGAGAACCTATAAAATTATGCCACAAGCAAGACTAAGTATACTAATACTCAGCTAGACTTACCCGGTGTGAGGAGTCTACTCCTCTACCTCTAGACATGCAGCTGTTTGGCTGAGGGGGTTTGGTTGCCAAAAGCACTAGCTGAGTCTATAAATCAAGTTTTAGCTTTCTCAAGTTTTAGGGTGACTCTCTTAAGACTAAATGTATACCTATCTAATCATACATGGTATCAAACATTTAGCAATCAACAACTTTTGCCAATTCATCACATTTCCATCTTGTTACTCAATGTAGCAGCATGGATCAAGCAGTCTTATTAGCTGCGAGAAGCAGACGATTCGAACCGAGTTTTTATCCTTGCAAGGTAAACCTAAACACACGACATGGCAAGGCACTCCGTCCCCACACACATCAACCGTCCCCATCGATTCCCTGGCAGCAGATCAGGGCTCACCGCCTTGGCGTACAATGCCTCACTGACCCCGACTGCCGTCGTGCAGTGACCGCACTTGTACCCACCATAACCGGAATGGGAGACCACGTCTCAGGTCGCGTGAGGGGATATGTCCGCTGGCAGGTTCAATCAGGTACTAGGCTTACCGATTTACCATATTTCTTGACATGTGCTTAGTACATTCAAACGCTTGACACACGGTACCACACCTTAATCCTTATTCCAATTTCCGTCTTGTAGACAACGCATCCCCATGGACCATTGTCCACAGACTATCATCATTACGATATATCAAAAATGGATACAACCAATTCCTGACCTCGCGCGAGTGCTAGAAAAATCACTCGACTTCTACCGAGATCCCTAATTAGTAAAGCAGCTACTCGACCTAGCATACTAGTATCCATCACAAAGGGTTCCTGAGATCATGCAACTAAGGTTTCAAACAACTCCTACACTTAAGTGCACAATACAAGCTTACAATCATTAAGTGCAGTAAAATAATATATAGAACTGATTATGCATAAAACTGGGGCTTGCCTTCCAAAGCTGGGGCAGGCAGATCCTCTAGGGCAGGCTCTGGTGTTGGATCCGGGGCTACCTCCTGAGCAACTCCTTGCTCCGGCATGAGGATGTACTCTCCGTCAGCGAGGTTGCAATCTATCGAATGCAATGAATAAGGATATGTATGCTATGATTATGCAGGATTTAGTAATCATTATGCTAAGTGAGGAAAAACTAAGTTAGTTAATAACTTAGGGTTTTCTGGTTATACGGGGCTCTTGGTGGTTTATGCTTACCATTTTAGGTTTGGGTTTTGGTCTAGGGATAAGCATAGTGGAATGAAACTTGGATTTTCCTTAGATGTTTTAGTAGGCATTTAAGGGGTTTTGCTGGTTGTGTTAGGGTAACATTAACCTCCACTATTAATTCCCCTTTTTCATTTTCCATTTGTGAATTCTAGTGTGGGTTTGCACTACAACAGTGATTTAACTTTTTCCAACAATTCTGCAAAAATTACAGTGGGTTACTAGTTGTCACTGTAGTTTGTCCTATAAATTTGAGGTGGATACTAATTCAGACACTACTTGTACAAAATTAACAAAGACAAGCTTTAAAAGGGCATTTTATACTATAGTTGTGATTTAATTGATGTTTCTGTACCAAATTTTATTTTTTTCCAGATACATAGGTGATATTGGGCCTCTGTGTTAAAAATCATATAAAAGGCCTACTAGATATTTAGTTGTAAATTTCTAAAGTTTTATGCCAAAAAGGGGCTTATAACTAACTTGTTATTTGAAAAATATCAAACAACAGATCCCACATTTTTCCTATGTTCATAATAACAAAATATTAGTTATCCCAAGGGTTGGGGTGTTTTCTCCTCATGGTTATTTTTCTAGGGTTTTTCTAAGGTTTCCTTGTTTTTCAAAATTAAAAGGTATCTCCTTTCTTTTGCACTAAACAAGGGTATAATAAATTTTTCTAGTGAACAATACTGATTAGGTGAGCTAACAAAAATGTGGGTACTCCCTGGTTCTTATTTTAAATTACCTTTCATATTTTCTCTAACTTTAGGCTAAAATGATTTAAATGGTAAACTCTACCTTAACTTGGTGTACAGAGGGTTTATTATTTTTAAACAGGTTAGGATGTGATTAAATATTTCTCTAAATTTTCTTAACCCTAGTCTAATAGTGTAGCTATTTTTTCTCATTTCTTTTAGCTTTTGACCAGTTAATCATTTAAATCAAAACTTTAAAGTTTTCTATAACACTTAGGGGTTTTATATTTTTCCTAAGTAGTTTACATTATTTAGGATCTGGCAAAATTGGTTTGACTTGATTTGGGTAAACCAAACCGAAGTTATGAATTTTTCAAGTTCTGTTTGGATTTAATTCAGAGTATTTTAAAAGGTTTCCTGGAAAACTACTTTGCACCAAAGACCCTGGGTTCTTTCTAAATCAATCCACTCATTTCTACCCCTGCGCTACTATTCCCCTGAGTCACTGACAGCGCACAAAACCCCCTGGTATTTCCCTCTTCTTCCCCGAGGTCCCTCCCCTTACGTAAATAGTAGCCGCGGAAAGGAAAAGGGCGGCGCAGCTTACCGGCGGCGAGAGAGGTCCGGCGAGGGGCGGGGTTGACTTCGGGAGGTCCTGGCGGTCACAATGAGGTACGTCTCGACGGCGGTGGTGGCCGGAATCGGCCGGTCCACGTGCGCAGGCGGGTGAACTCGTCGGCGGCGAGCGCTCCGGCCTAACCACGACGATCTAGTTCAATCAAGCGGCACGATGAGCTCCACGGGATGACGTAGAGGCTATGTGCGCAAGGAATCGAGAAATGGTGTAGAGACTTACCCGGTCTACGTTCACCGGCGATCGGGTGAAGTCTGGCGACCGTGTAGTGGCTTCTCTGGCGAGGCAAAGTCCGATTCCTCGCTCAGGGAGCTTCACCGAGGCACGCACGGTCTACTCCGAGGGTTGGGCGTGGCTGGGAAGGGCTCTGCCGACCGGTCTACGGTGGCGGGGGATCGGGTGGCCGCGGGCACGCCGTTTGCAGGGCAAACGCCGGTGGTCTTTGGCTCCGGTGAGGTGGAGAGCACACGGGGGAGTACGGTTCGTGCTTTGGTGGGCTTTATAGGCACGGGCACGGCTCGGCGCGGGGCGCGCGGGGTCGGGCGCTGGGCATGCTCTGGCGCGCTCAGAGCGCGTCGAACACGTGGAAGTGTTCTTCTGCCCTTGTTCAACAGCTCACCGAGATCGCAAGCGTGCGAATCTTGGCAAAAATCCAGCGCAGGCCTCTTCCTAGCACCTAGGGCTGTCTCTTGTATGTGAGTTCCCATGGCAGATATGCCCTAGGCAGGGAGATTTGCGGGCGCCAAATCTGGCTTGTCCCTCTGTCCACCTCGCGACAAAAGCCATGCCAAATCTTGTCAAATGTCTTGGGCTCGGTTTCAAACTTTTCTAGTGGGTGCCTTAGGTGGTATGACACCTTTTTGGTATACAACTTAAGTGGATTTGGTGTCATCTACTTGGTGAACACGGTGGATCTTTTGATTAGGGTCAAAATTTAACTTAGAAAGAATTAGAGAGCTCTAGTGCTCTCTCTCCACTTAAAGAATGAATTTGGGGTTTTTAAGGGGTCTTTTTGTAATGTTTCCTCTCTGCATTTTGTAGATTATAATGTTATTTAAACTTTGGCTAAGGTTTAACTTATGCTTTGCACAGTTGTTTAACCTCCCCCCCCCCTTAAACCAGGGTTTTAGGAGTTAAGGGCTCAAGAAGGGTCTAGGTTCTAATCCTCCTTTGCCCAAGGTGATAATTGCATAAATGCTTGGGTAATGCTTTTGGTCATTAACAATTCTTGGTTAATATATGGTTCCCAAGGTTTTGGGGCTCCCTCTCCTCCACTTAACCACATGAGATAACATGTCATGTGTGCAAGTGGGGAGTCAGGGCCTTGGTAATGAAAGGGAATTAGGCTTACACCTATTTCCTAAACTAATTTTGGTGGTTGAATTGCTCAACACAAATAATTGGACTAACTAGTTTGCCCTAGTTTATAAGTTCTACAGGTGGCAAAGGTTCTCAATAAGCCAATCAAAAGATCAAGAGAAAGGGTTCAAACAAAGGAGCAAAGGGACAACCGAAGGCACCCTGGTCGGGCGCACCGGACTGTCCGGTGTGCCACCGGACAGTGTCTGGTGCACCAGGGAACTCCAAGCTGAACTTCGCACCTTCGGGAATTCTCAGGGCCGGCGTGCTATAATTCACCAGACTGTCCGGTGTACACCGGACAGTGTCCGGTGCTCCAAGAGGACGCGGCTCTGAACTCGCCAGCTTCGGGAATTCGCATCGGCTGCTCCGCTATAATTCACCGGACATGTCTGGTGTACACCGGACTGTCCGGTGTAACTGTGGGGCAACGGCTACTTCAGGCGCCAACGGCTACCTGCAGCGCATTAAATTTGCGCCAACGCGCGCAGGAGTCAGGCACGCCCATGCTGGCGCACCGGACACTCCACAGTGCATGTCCGGTGCGCCACCGGACAACGAGACGGGCCCAGCTGTCAGAGCTCCAACGGTCGGAACCCTAACGTCCTCGTGACGTGGCTGTCGCACCGGACATGTCCGGTGTGCACCGGACTGTCCGGTGCACCATTCGACAGACAGCCTCCACCAAACGGCTAGTTTGGTGGTTGGGGCTATAAATACCCCCAACCACCCCACATTCAAGTCATCCAAGTTTTCCACTTCTCAACCACTTACAAGAGCTAGGCATTCAATTCTAGACACACTCAAGTGATCAAATCCTCTCCAATTCCACACAAGGCTTTAGTGATTAGCGAGAGAGATTTGCCGTGTTCTTTTGAGCTCTTGCGCTTGGATTGCTTCTTTTCTTTCTCACTTGATCTTGTGATCAAAACTCCATTGTAAACAAGGCAAGAGACACCAATTGTGTAGTGGTCCTTGCGGGGAAGTTTTGTTCCCGGTTTGTTTTGAGAAGAGAAGCTCACTCGGTTCGAGGGACCGTTTGAGAGAGGGAAAGGGTTGAAAGAGACCCGACCTTTGTGGCCTCCTCAACGGGGAGTAGGTTTGCGAGAACCGAACCTCGGTAAAACAAATCCGCGTGTCACACTCTTCATTTGCTTGTGATTTGTTTTGCGCCCTCTCTCTCGGACTCTTTATTATTTCTAACGCTAACCCGACTTGTAGTTGTGATTAATTTTGTAAATTTTAGTTTCGCCTTATTCACCCCCCTCTAGGCGACTTTCAATTGGTATCAAAGCCCGGTGCTTCATTAGAGCCTAACCACTCGAAGTGATGTCGGGAGATCACACCAAGAGGGAGATGGAGACCGGCGACAAGCCCACTACGAGTCATGGGAGCACTTCATCGGAAGAGTCCCGCACCAAGAGGAAGGAGAAGAAGAAGAGCTCCTCCAACAAAGGGAAGGGGAAGGAGAAGAAATCCTCTTCTCACAAGTCGCATCGGAGAGGCAACAAGCACAAGAGGATGAGAAAAGTGGTCTTCTACGAGACCGACTCTTCATCACCATCGACCTCCGACTCCGATGCGTCGTCCGTAACTTCTAAGCGCCAAGAGCGCAAGAAGTATAGTAAGATCCCCCTACGCTACCACCACATTTCAAAGCGTACTCCTTTACTCTCCGTTCCATTAGGCAAACCACCGGTTTTTGACGGTGAAGATTATAATATGTGGAGTGACAAAATGAGGCACCATCTAACCTCACTCCACACAAGCATATGGAATGTTGTTGAGTTTGGTGTACAGGTACCATCCGTAGGGTATGAAGACTACGACACGGACGAGGTGGCCCAAATTCACCACTTTAACTCCCAAGCCACCACTATACTCCTCGCCTCTCTAAGTCGAGAGGAGTATAATAAGGTGCAAGGGTTAAAAAGTGCGAAGGAAATTTGGGACGTACTCAAGACCGCGCACGAGGGAGACGAGGTGACAAAGATCACCAAGCGGGAGACGATCGAGGGGGAGCTCGGTCGCTTCATGCTTCACCAAGGGGAGGATCCACAAGCTATGTACAATCGCTTGAAGACCTTGGTGAACCAAGTGCGCAACCTCGGGAGCAAAAAATGGGATGACCATGAGATGGTCAAGGATATTCTTAGATCCCTCGTATTTCTTAACCCTACACAAGTTCAATTAATTCGAGGTGATCCTAGGTATAAGCTAATGTCTCCCGAGGAGGTTATAGGAAAATTTGTGAGCTTTGAGCTAATGATTAAAGGCTCAAAGAAAATCATCGAGCAAGGCACCTCCTCCACGCCCGAGGCACAACCCGTCGCATTCAAGGCGACGGAAGAAAAGAAGGAGGAGGCTACTCCAAGTCGAACACCCATCGACGCCTCCAAGCTCGACAACGAGCAGATGGCGCTCATCATCAAGAGCTTCCGTCAAATCCTCAAGCAAAGGAGGGGGAAAGATTACAAGCCCCACTCCAAGAAAGTATGCTACAAATGTGGTAAGCCCGGTCATTTCATTGCTAAATGTCCATTATCTAGTGATAGTGACAGGGGCGACGACAAGAAAGGGAGAAGAAAGGAGAAGAAGAGACACTACAAGAAGAAGGGCGGCGATGCCCATGTGTGCCGCGAGTGGGACTCCGACGAGAGCTCCACCGACTCCTCCTCCGACGAGGACGCCACCAACATCGCCATCACCAAGGGACTTCTCTTCCCCAATGTCGGCCACAAGTGCCTCATGGCCAAGGAGGGCAAAAAGAAGAAGGTAAAATCAAGATCCTCCACTAAATATGAAACCTCTAGTGATGAGGATGATGCTAGCAATGAGGAGGATAACTTGCGCATTCTTTTTGCCGACCTAAACATGCAACAAAAAGAAAAATTAAATGAATTGATTAGTGCTATTCATGAGAAGGATGATCTCTTGGACTCTCAAGAGGACTTCCTTATTAAGGAGAACAAAAAGCATGTTAAGATAAAAAAATGTTTATGCTCTACAAGTTGAAAAATGTGAAAAATTGTCTAGTGAGCTAAGTACTTGCCATGAGACTATTGACAACCTTAGAAATGAAAATGCTAAATTGTTAGCTAAGGTTGATTCACATGTTTGTAATATTTCAACTTCCAATCCTAGAGATGATAATGTTGATTTACTTGCTAGGATTGATGAGTTGAATGTTTCTCTTGCTAGCCTTAGAAATGAGAATGAGAAATTGATTGCTAAGGCTAAAGATTTTGATGTTTGCAATGTTACAATTTCCAATCTTAGAGATAACAATGATATTTTGTGTGCTAAGATTGTTGAACTTAATTCTTGCAAACCCTCTACATCTACCATTGAGCATGTTTCTATTTGCACTAGATGTAGAGATGTTGATATTGATGCTATTCATGATCACATGGCTTTAATTAAACAACAAAATGATCATATAGCATTATTAGATGCTAAAATTGCCGAGCATAACTTAGAAAATGAAAATTTTAAATTTGCTAGAAGTATGCTCTATAGTGGGAGACGCCCTGGCATCAAGGATGGCATTGGCTACCAAAGGGGAGACAATGTCAAACTTAGTGCCCCTCCTAAAAGATTGTCTAATTTTGTTAAGGGCAAGGCTCCCATGCCTCAGGATAACGAGGGTTACATTTTGTACCCTGCCGGTTATCCCGAGAGCAAAATTAGGAGAATTCATTCTAGGAAGTCTCACTCTGGCCCTAACCATGCTTTTATGTATAAGGGTGAGACATCTAGCTCTAGGCAACCAACCCGTGCTAAGTTGCCTAGAAAGAAAACTCCTAGTGCATCAAATGATCATAGCATTTCATTTAAAACTTTTGATGCATCTTATGTTTTGACTAACAAATCCGGCAAGGTAGTTGCCAAGTTTGTTGGGGGCAAACACAAGGGCTCTAAGACTTGTGTTTGGGTACCCAAAGTTCTTGTGTCTAATGCCAAAGGACCCAAAACCGTTTGGGTACCTAAAGTCAAGAACTAAACTTGTTTTGTAGGTTTATGCATCCGGGGGCTCAAGTTGGATCATCGATAGCGGGTGCACAAACCACATGACAGGGGAGAAGAAGATGTTCTCCTCCTACGAGAAAAACCAAGATCCCCAAAGAGCGATCACATTCGGGGATGGAAACCAAGGTTTGGTCAAAGGTTTGGGTAAAATAGCTATATCTCCTGACCATTCCATTTCCAATGTTTTTCTTGTAGATTCTTTAGATTACAATTTGCTTTCTGTTTCGCAATTATGTCAAATGGGCTACAACTGTCTATTTACTGATGTAGGTGTCACTGTCTTTAGAAGAAGTGATGATTCAATAGCATTTAAGGGAGTGTTAGAGGGTCAGCTATACTTGGTAGATTTTGATAGAGTTGAACTCGACACTTGTTTAATTGCTAAGACTAACATGGGTTGGCTCTGGCACCGCCGACTAGCCCATGTTGGAATGAAGAATCTTCATAAGCTTCTAAAGGGAGAACACATTTTAGGACTAACAAATGTTCATTTTGAGAAAGACAGGATTTGTAGCGCATGCCAAGCCGGGAAGCAAGTTGGCACTCATCATCCACACAAGAACATCATGACAAGTGACAGGACACTGGAGCTCCTACACATGGATCTATTCGGCCCGATCGCTTACATAAGCATCGGCGGGAGTAAGTACTGTCTAGTTATTGTGGATGATTATTCTCGCTTCACTTGGGTGTTCTTTTTGCAGGAAAAATCCCATACCCAAGAGACCTTAAAGGGATTCTTGAGACGGGCTCAAAATGAGTTCGGCTTAAGGATCAAGAAAATTAGAAGCGACAACGGGACGGAGTTCAAGAACTCACAAATAGAAGGCTTCCTTGAGGAGGAGGGCATCAAGCATGAGTTCTCCTCTCCCTACACTCCACAACAAAATGGTGTAGTGGAGAGGAAGAATCGAACTCTATTAGACATGGCAAGAACCATGCTTGATGAGTACAAGACACCGGATCGGTTTTGGGCCGAGGCGGTCAACACCGCTTGCTACGCCATCAACCGGTTATATCTACACTGAATCCTCAAGAAGACATCATATGAACTCCTAACCGGTAAAAAGCCCAATATTTCATATTTTAGAGTTTTTGGTAGCAAATGCTTTATTCTTGTTAAAAGAGGTAGAAAATATAAATTTGCTCCTAAAACTGTAGAAGGCTTTTTACTAGAATATGACTCAAACACAAGGGCATATAGAGTCTTTAACAAGTCCTCAGGACTTGTTGAAGTTTCTTGTGACGTTGTGTTTGATGAAACTAACGGCTCTCAAGTAGAGCAAGTTGATCTTGATGAGATAGGTGAAGAACAGGCTCCGTGCATCGCGCTAAGGAACATGTCCATTGGGGATGTGTGCCCTAAGGAATCCGAAGAGCCTCCACATGCACAAGATCAACCATCCTCCTCCACACAAGCATCTCCACCAACCCAAAATGAGGACGAGGCTCAAGTTGATAAAGGAGAAGATCAAAGAGATGAGCCACCTCAAGATGGCGGCAATGATCAAGGGGGAGATGCAAACGATCAAGACAAGGAGGATGAAGAACCAAGGCCGCCACACCCAAGAGTCCACCAAGCAATCCAACGAGATCACCCCGTCGACACCATCCTCGGCGACATTCATAAGGGGGTAACTACTCGATCTTGTGTTGCACATTTTTGTGAGCATTACTCTTTTGTTTCCTCTATTGAGCCACACAAGGTAGAGGAAGCACTTCAAGATTCGGATTGGGTGATGGCGATGCAAGAGGAGCTCAACAATTTCACTAGGAACGAGGTATGGCATTTAGTTCCATGTCCTAACCAAAATGTTGTAGGAACCAAGTGGGTCTTCCGCAACAAGCAAGATGAGCATGGTGTGGTGACAAGGAACAAAGCCCGACTTGTGGCCAAGGGATACTCCCAAGTCGAAGGTTTGGATTTCGGTGAAACCTATGCACCCGTAGCTAGGCTTGAGTCAATTCGCATATTATTAGCCTATGCTACTTACCATGGCTTCAAGCTTTACCAAATGGACGTGAAGAGTGCTTTCCTCAACGGACCAATCAAGGAAGAGGTCTATGTTGAGCAACCTCCCGGCTTTGAAGATAGTGAGTACCCTAACCATGTCTATAGGCTCTCTAAGGCGCTTTATGGGCTCAAGCAAGCCCCAAGAGCATGGTATGAATGCCTAAGAGATTTCCTTATTGCTAATGGCTTCAAAGTCGGAAAAGTCGATCCTACTTTATTCACTAAAACTCTTGACAATGATTTATTTGTATGCCAAATTTATGTTGATGATATTATATTTGGGTCTACTAACGAATCTACATGTGAAGAATTTAGTAGGATCATGACACAGAAATTCGAGATGTCTATGATGGGGGAGTTGAAGTATTTTCTAGGATTCCAAGTCAAGCAACTCCAAGAAGGCGCCTTCATTAGCCAAACAAAGTATACTCAAGACATTCTAACCAAGTTTGGAATGAAGGATGCCAAGCCCATCAAGACACCCATGGGAACCAATGGGCATCTCGACCTCGACACGGGAGATAAACCCGTCGATCAAAAGGTATATCGGTCGATGATTGGTTCATTACTCTATTTATGTGCATCTCGACCGGACATTATGCTTTCCGTTTGCATGTGTGCAAGATTCCAATCCGACCCTAAGGAATCCCACCTTACGGCCGTAAAACGAATCTTGAGATATTTGGCTTATACTCCTAAGTTTGGGCTTTGGTACCCTCGGGGATCCACATTTGATTTGATTGGTTATTCGGATGTCGATTGGGCGGGGTGTAAGATTAACAGAAAGAGCACATCGGGGACTTGCCAGTTCTTGGGAAGATCCTTGGTGTCTTGGGCTTCAAAGAAGCAAAATTCGGTCGCTCTTTCTACCGCCGAAGCCGAGTACATTGCCGCAGGCCATTGTTGCGCGCAATTGCTCTGGATGAGGCAAACCCTGCGGGACTATGGTTACAAATTAACTAAAGTTCCTCTTCTATGTGATAATGAGAGTGCAATCCGCATGGCGGATAATCCCGTTGAGCATAGTCGCACTAAGCACATAGCCATTCGGTATCATTTTCTTAGGGATCACCAACAAAAGGGGGATATCGAGATTGCATACATTAATACTAAAGATCAATTAGCCGATATCTTTACCAAGCCACTTGATGAACAAACTTTTACCAAACTTAGGCATGAGCTCAATATTCTTGATTCTAGGAATTTCTTTTGCTAAACCTGCACACATAGCTCAAAAGTATATCTTTGATCATGTCTCTTTTATATATGCTATGACTAATGTGTTTTCAAGTGTATTTCAAACCAAGTCATAGGTATATTGAAAGGGAATTGGAGTCTTCGGCAAAGACAAAGGCTTCCACTCCACTCTACTACTCATCCTTCGACGTCGCTCCGCTTCACTCTTCGTCTTTGGTATAATCTTCACTCATATGTTTTATTTGCCAAAGGGGAGAAAGTAGCTAAAAAGGGCTTATATCTCACTCAAAGTATCCATTTTTGGCGATTCATGCCAAAGGGGGAGAAAGTATGAGCCCAAAGCAAAAGGACCACACCACCACCCTAATTTTAAAATGATTTTCAATTGGTAAATTTCAAATTGGCATCTTATTGTGTTCAAAAGGGGGAGCAAGTAGTATTTTCAAAATTGATATCTTAAAAACCCTCTTGAACACTAAGAGGAGAATTTATTGAGGGGGAGTTTTGTTTAGTCAAAGGAAAAGCATTTCAAACAAGGGGAGAAAATTTCAAAACTTGAAAATGCTTAGCAAAATCTTTTTCGTTTACCTTTGACTATTTTGCAAAAGGACTTTGAAAAGGATTTACAAAAAGAATTTGCAAAAACAAAACATGTGGTGCAAGCGTGGTCCAAAATGTTAAAAATAAAGAAACAATCCATGCATATCTAGTAAGTAATATTTATTGGCTCAATTCTAAGTAACCTTTGCACTTACACTTTGCAAATTAGTTCAATTATACACTTCTATACTTGCTTTGGTTTGTGTTGGCATCAATCACCAAAAAGGGGGAGATTGAAAGGGAATTAGGCTTACACCTATTTCCTAAACTAATTTTGGTGGTTGAATTGCTCAACACAAATAATTGGACTAACTAGTTTGCCCTAGTTTATAAGTTCTACAGGTGGCAAAGGTTCTCAATAAGCCAATCAAAAGATCAAGAGAAAGGGTTCAAACAAAGGAGCAAAGGGACAACCGAAGGCACCCTGGTCGGGCGCACCGGACTGTCCGGTGTGCCACCGGACAGTGTCCGATGCACCACCGGACAATGTCCGGTGCACCAGGGAACTCCAAGCTGAACTTCGCACCTTCGGGAATTCTCAGGGCCGGCGCGCTATAATTCACCAGACTGTCTGGTGTACACCGGACAGTGTCCGGTGCTCCAAGAGGACGCGGCTCTGAACTCGCCAGCTTCGGGAATTCGCATCAGCTGCTCCGCTATAATTCACCGGACATGTCCGGTGTACACCGGACTGTCCGGTGTAACTGCGGGGCAACGTCTACTTCAGGCGCCAATGGCTACCTGCAGCGCATTAAATGCGCGCCAGCGCACGTAGGAGTCAGGCACGCCCATGCTGGCGCACCGGACACTCCACAGTGCATGTCCGGTGCGCCACCGGACATCGAGACGGGCCCAGCTGTCAGAGCTCCAACGGTCGGAACCCTAACGGCCTGGTGACGTGGTTGTCGCACCGGACTGTCCGGTGCACCATTCGACAGACAGCCTCCACCAAACGACTAGTTTGGTGGTTGGGGCTATAAATACCCCCAACCACCCCACATTCAAGTCATCCAAGTTTTCCACTTCTCAACCACTTACAAGAGCTAGGCATTCAATTCTAGACACACTCAAGTGATCAAATCCTCTCCAATTCCACACAAGGCTTTAGTGATTAGCGAGAGAGATTTGCCGTGTTCTTTTGAGCTCTTGCGCTTGGATTGCTTCTTTTCTTTCTCACTTGTTCTTGTGATCAAAACTCCATTGTAACCAAGGCAAGAGACGCCAATTGTGTGGTGGTCCTTGCAGGGAAGTTTGGTTCCCGGTTTGTTTTGAGAAGAGAAGCTCACTCGGTTCGAGGGACCGTTTGAGAGAGGGAAAGGGTTGAAAGAGACCCGGCCTTTGTGGCCTCCTCAACGGGGAGTAGGTTTGCGAGAACCGAACCTCGGTAAAATAAATCCGCATGTCACACTCTTCATTCGCTTGCGATTTGTTTTGCGCCCTCTCTCTCGGACTCTTTATTATTTCTAACGCTAACCCGACTTGTAGTTGTGATTAATTTTGTAAATTTCAGTTTCGCCCTATTCACCCCCCTCTAGGCGACTTTCAGGTAACACATGGGGTGTTACAATAATGAATGCCAGAACTGTTTCAGAAGTAGGATATCTTCTAGTAGATGTGCTTCGATTCTGGCACAGTGTTGTTGACTGTGCGAGCTTCAGACTCCTCTCTGAAGTCCCGTTGCTGATGAATGTGCTGGCTCCCTTCTGGCTGCTGGCCTCGTTGCAATGGTGGTGGGGGTGGAGGCTGCTGCCAAGATGCCTGAGATTGGCTTGCCGAAGCAACAGAGGCTGCAGGATGGTTACCCACGTATTCTGGAATGTACGGCGAGTGATACGAAGCAGTATGCATAACCTGCTTCGGCTGACTCTGTTGGGCTGCAGCTTTTGCTATCTCTTTCTGTTTCTGGATGGTGACATGGCACATCCTGGTAGTGTGGCCCTTGTCCTCACCGCAGAATAGACAATAAATCTTCCTGGGCTGATCCCCAAACCTTCCTCCAAAGCCCCTGGCGCCTCTGCCCCTTGGAGCTGGGGGCCGAGGATAGCTCTGTTGCTGCCCCGAAGCCTGGGAAGAATATTGCGGCCTCTGTTGTTGACTTCCCCTGTCGTCATTCTGAGTGGAATGGATTGATCTGACATGCCTAGGGTGGATCCTCCCTCCGAAGCCCCTGGCCATTTCGGAGAACCTATAAGCTTCCTCCCTTCTTTCTCGAAAATCATTGTCAGCACAGATGTATTCATCCATTTTCTTCTCTAGGGTTTGAGGGGGTTTCCTGGCGAAGTACTGGGCTGAAGGTCCTGGCCGAAGCCCCTTAATCATGGCCTCAATGACAATTTCATTGGGCACTGTTGGCGCTTGTGCCCTCAGACGCAAGAACCTTCGGACATACGCCTGGAGGTATTCCTCTTGGTCTTGCGTGCACTGGAACAAGGCTTGAGCCGTAACCGGCTTCGTCTGAAACCCTTGAAAACTGGTGATCAACATGTCCTTCAGCTTCTGCCATGATGTGATTGTTCCTGGCCGAAGAGAGGAATACCAAGTTTGTGCAACATTTTTGACTGCCATGACAAAGGATTTTGCCATGACAGCAGTGTTGCCACCATACGAAGATATAGTTGCTTCGTAGCTCATCAGAAACTGCTTCGAATCTGAGTGTCCGTCATACATGGGGAGCTAGGGTGGCTTGTAAGACGGGGGCTAGGGCGTAGCCTGCAGTTCTGCTGACAGAGGAGAAGCATCATCAAAAGCAAAATTTCCGTGATGGAAATCCTCATACCAGTCATCCTCGTTGAATAAGCCCTCTTGGTGCAATTCCCTGTGGTATGGCCTTCGATTCTGCTCATCTTGAGCGAGATGACGCACTTCTTCGATAGCTTCGTCAATCTGCCTTTGCAGGTCAGCTAACCGAGCCATCTTCTCCTTCTTCTGGACCTGATGATGAAGCATCTCCATATTCCTGATTTCCTGGTCCAACTCATCCTCTTGTGGTGTTGGACTAGTAGTCTTCCTCTTCTGGTTTCGGGCTTCCCGAAGAGAAAGGGTCTCCTGGTTTGGATCTAGCGGCTGCAGAATGGCAGTCCTTGTTGCCGAAGCTTTCTTTGGTGGCATGACGAAGGTCGATGCTTGCTGAAGGTGGTCGAAAAAGGGTTCACCGGAGGTGGGCGCCAATGTTGGTGACTTGTTCTCAAGTGCTATGAATTAAGAACAAGGCAACACAGTAAACGTTATACGTTAAAGCCCTTCGTCCTTCGAAGCTTTATTTTCCTTAGGATATAATGATTTTCGGATGAAGGTAACGAAGGACTTACCTTCGTTAACATAACATATGAGGATGAAGAAAGAATCATATAAACCATAAAAAATAATATAAATAGTCATATATTATCACTATCTCATTTTTATTTCATCACTATGGAAAAATAGAAACAATATTACATTACAAGTGTACCTTCGACTTGAAAGAAGGTGAAAGTACCAGCGTGACGCAAGGATCAATGTCAAGTCAACGTGAACAGTACGGAGTTACTGTTCATCTATTTATAGGCACGGGACGCAGCCCATGTGAAATTACACTCATGCCCTTTACATTTGCTAACAACTCTATAGTAGTCCATCGAGGTTTAAATAGCCTTTTTCATCTTTAAGTCGGTTTCCTTTTCTGTTATCATGCCGAAGCTCTCCTGCGCACAGCTTTGGCTTTGCGCTATCCTTCGTACTCCTTCTCGTGCTTCTCCACGCTGTGGTTTCAACTCAAGTCCAAAGGTACATGTTCATGTACTGTACTTCCAGAAACATTGTTAAATCATGTTTTTGAGGACCTTCGGAAGCCCAAGGCCCCCAACAGTAGCCCCTCGCAATATTAATTTGTTAGAATGATAAATTTAGATTGCGACAAGGACGAAGGCCCTGAGCTAAAGGTCCAAAAAACACCTTCCCTTTGCTAGAATAGCAACATCCACTGACAAGTGGGCCCTCCAGCAAGTAACGCACCAGGCGTATAAATAAGAGCGCACCACGAGCTCATTTGGCACGCTGTCTTGCCATCTGCTCTTACTTACTCAATTTTTAGCTCTTGCGCATCAACACTTGCCTAGATTTTTTAAATTTTTAAGCTTCAGCTTTGAGAACACTTTTCTCAGCACTTTCGAAGATGTCTGAGGATAAGAAAGCTATCGCTAAACCGAAGCTAAGCCTTCCTGAGGAGATGAATCTTGGCTTTATTGAATCGATAGCAAGGACAAATGCAGAGAAGATTGCTAGGGAAACTTTGGAGGGTTTGTCTGAAGACACTAGTGATAGTGACAGCTATGATGTGGAGAGCGGCGGGGAAGACTCCGAAGATCGACCCTGGCGACCGAGCCATGCAGTTTTTGGAAAATCAACTATTAAACAAAGCCATCTTGACAACATGAGGGGGAAATACTTTCGGGATATGTCTGTTGTGAGGGCTGACGATGGAGAGAAAACTTGTCCTACTCCAGAGGAGAATGAAGTCGTGATCTTCCGAAGCTTTTTGAAGGCTGGGCTTCGGCTTCCTCTGAGCAGCTTCGTAGTCGAGGTTTTGAAGATATTTTAGATCTACCTTCACCAGATTACCCCCGAAGCTATATAAGAATGGGAATCTTCGTGTGGGCTTTAAGGAGTCAAGGCTTGGAGCCAAATGCAAAAAGTTTCTGCAGCATGCATGAATTGTTATATGAGACGAAGCCCTGGGGTAAAGAACAATATCATAATAATTTCGGCTGCTATAGCTTCGTTACTCGTTCTGGTTCAAGCTCCCCAGTACTGACTTTTCGGAAGAGATGGCCCAGAGACTGGACAAAAGAATGGTTTTATGTAAAGAATGATTTAAAGGCACGAGAAGACATTAAAGATATAATCATGCGCCCAATCTGGCAACGCTTCGAGCTCCAGAAACCGAAGGTAGAAATTGACGAAGCGGTCGAAGAATGTCGCAAGGCTTTCGGCTTAGTCTGCTCTTTCATCGGGACAAGGGACTTAGTTCAAGAGCACGTGGCCTACAGGATATGGCCATTGTTAGCCGACTGGGAGGTGCCAAAAGAATCCATCAGCAATCCCCATGAAGGTGGTCTGGTTCGACTAAAATATACCTTCAGATTTAGAGACCAGTTTATCGAGCCAGACGATGACTGGCTGAAAAGCGTTGAAGCTACAAGCGATGATCTGCTTGGGCTGTACTCCAGAGCAGAAGATAACGCATTATCTGCGGCCTTCGGGAACCGGAAAAAGAAGAGACTAAACAGAGTTTTTGATGTCATTGGGTTCATGTATCCTGACTACCGTTACCCGCCCTGGGGGCAAAAAAGAAAAAGTGGAGATTCCGGGAGAGATGATGCTTCAGCTGCTCCGAGCGAGCCCGCACCAAAGAGGAAAAGGGTGAAGGTCCTTACTCATCGACCACGCTATATTGAACCGGCCATAGTGCCTGAATTTGGCGGTGAGACCTCTTCGGTGATCGAAGGCAAAAAACCTGCGATTAAGCAGAAAATTGAACCGGCTGTATCGCCGAAGGCATCATCAGCCAAATCAGATGATCCAAAGGCCATTAACATTGAAGAGATGAAGGTTGAGAAAACGAGAATATTGGAAGTAATAAGTCCTTCGGCGGAGGTGACAATGTCGAAGGCACAAAAGGATCTCTCGACAACCCCAAAGAGAAAGAGAATGGTCAACATATTAGATGTGCTAGAAACAATAAAAACTTCAAGCTCTACTCCAAAGAAAGTTGTCGAAGGTTCGGAAACACACATTGAGGCCGAAGCTTCCAAGGTCCAAGTCGAGACCGAAGCTGGGCCTTCAGAGCCCGCCAAGGAGAAATCCTTGGAAATCGGAGACAAGATAGAGAAAGAAGCTGCAGAAGCAATTCTGATTGGAAAAACCACCATTCCTATTCCCGAAACATCATCTGAAGCTACTGATTATATTATACGACATGCTTCGGGAAAAAGATTATCTGAAAAAGAAAAGCGAGAGGCTCAATTTTATGCTCAAAGATTGAAATATCCAAAGGGGCCCTGGTATTCAACGGCAGCGGGGAAGAAGACTTCTTGTATTGTCTCCCAGACAGTAAAGAGATTTCTGTCTGCCGAGAGATGAGCAAGAGCTTCGGTTTCCCTACACTAGAAGATGGGCTCTCAGTGTTATCAAAAGATGAGTTGGCCGACATCTTAGCATACAATAGCTTAAAAGTGAGAAAGTTAGATTTTTGTATTTAAAAACAAAATCTTCCATTTACTTACACTTAATACCGCATTTTTGCAGGGCCTTATTCTTAGCAACGCCCTCAGGGCGCAAAAAAGTGTCGAAGATGAAGGGTATACCATAGCCTTGAACAACCTTCGTTCCGAAGTGATTGAACTAAGGAACGAAGGTCTTGAAAAAGACAAAATATTACACTCATTGTTGAACAAAATAAGGGAAGACGAAGCTGCTTCCAAAGCCCAAGCTGAAGCTCAAAAATACGAAATCGAAGATCTTCGGAAATAGTTATTCGAAGCTAAAGAAAAATGCGGTGTTGCAGAGGCTGAACGAGATATTAGTATATATTAGAGGAACCACTTACAAAAAACAGTTGATGAACTTCGTGCATCCAAGGAGAGGTGCTATGAAAAATCTATAGAGTGTGTTAAGAAAATAAAAACTAGTTTCGCCAATGTTGGCGCATTTTCTAACGAAGACAACTTCATAAGGGGTGATCCTGAAGGACCAATTGATTGGATCAATAACGAAGCTGAAGCTTTTGAAGAAGTTTTGAGTGGTCGCGGGGATATCTGCGCTTTCTCGGGTGCCAGAGGAATCGTAGCTATTTTAGAGAAATCAGGCTGCGACCATATGAAAACTTTGGCTCAAGCCGAAGCCGCTTTATCTATTGAAGATACAAAAGATCCCTCGGCCGAAGCAAGCTTAATTGGTGGAAAATTCTTTACTGACATCTGGGAGAATGGCGACTGGGGGATGGCGCATGAAATGATAAAAAAGAGTGAAAAAGATTCCCATGATTCAAAAGAAGCGACGAAGGCAACTGAGAAAACAGCAGAACTTGAGAGGCGAATAGGTATTACTTAATAACTTTTTAACTTTACTAATTTTGTGACTTCGGACTTATTTACATTTTATATCGCGGCTGAACTATCTCCTCCTCTAGAGCCCCTCGAGTTGACGGCCAACCCCGAAGCAGAAAAAGAAGATGAAGTTAATAAAGTGGCCGAAGCTATTCTGGACGAAGCTGTTAATCGACTGCTGAACGAAGCTGCAGAAGCAGTTTTAAAAGAAGAATAGCTTCTATTGTAAAAACATTTGTAATATAATATTTGTTGAACAAAGTGCGTAGTATTTTTATAATTTTGAATGCAATATTTAAGCTGCTTGTAATTGTATTCTTCACGACGCATGAAACCTTACATACATACCGTTTTTGAGCCTTCGGCGAAAAAACACCTTCCCTTCTTTTCATGCGTGGTGAAGAACATCCATATTTCGTAAAAAAACATCCGATCTTCGTAAAATTATTATGCTTCGTAAGCAATAGATCACCTTTTCATTTTAGAGTTTGACGAAGTTATACTTCCTCAATACTTATGCTGTGCCTTGGCACTAGTTTTTCAAATCATTCCCCGAAGATCAACATTGAATCCCCTTCTCGCGCCATTGATGCAAGATGATGTATGATGTTATGCTATACAAAATGATGTAATGATGTTATGCTATGCAAAACGTTATTTGTGCCGAAAATACACACCCATTCTCTTCAATGAAGCACACAATCTTTTTGCCGTTTACTTTTCGGCTTCACGGCTTATTTTTCGGTGTATCAGCGTTGACTTTTCGCTGTAAGACTCCCTTATGAGCTTCTTCGCCTTTTACTTCAGCGGAATCAGCGTTTATTTTTCGCTGTAAGCCTCCCTTAGGAGCTTCTTTGCCTTTTACTTCAGCGGAATCACCGTATATTTTTCGTTGTAAGCTCTGCATTCCCTTTGGAACGACTTTTGAGCAGAAAACTTACACTGCGCTCCCTTAGGAACGACTTGTTGTTGCTTCGGGAAACTTACGCTGCGTTCCTTAGAACGACTTTCTATTGCTTCGGCAAAACTTGTAATGTGATTGTGAACTCCGCGCTCTCTTGAGAGCAACTTTCGTGCTTCACCAACTTTTTGGACTTCGTGAGTCTGTAAAAGAGATACATTTCCACTATGGCCAAAACGAAGCTATTACAATGAATTGAAAACGATAGGAAAAACTTAGGCTTTTAACGATTGTTCTCTATTAAAAAAGAAAAATGATAATGAATGCTAGAACTGTTTCAGAAGTAGGATATCTTCTAGTAGATGTGCTTCGATTCTGGCACAGTGTTGTTGACTGTGCGAGCTTCAGACTCCTCTCTGAAGTCCTGTTGCTGATGAATGTGCTGGCTCCCTTCTGGCTGCTGGCCTCGTTGCAATGGTGGTGGGGGTGGAGGCTGCTGCCAAGATGCCTGAGATTGGCTTGCCGAAGCAACAGAGGTTGTAGGATGGTTACCCACGTATTCTGGAATGTACGGTGAGTGATACGAAGCAGTATGTATGACCTGCTTCGGCTGACTCTGTTGGGCTGCAGCTTCTGCTATCTCTTTCTGTTTCTGGATGGTGACGTGGCACATCCTGGTAGTGTGGCCCTTGTCCTCACCGTAGAATAGACAATAAATCTTCCTGGGCTGATCCCCAGACCTTCCTCCGAAGCCCCTGGCGCCTCTGCCCCTTGGAGCTGGGAGCCGAGGATAGCTCTGTTGCTGCCCCGAAGCCTGGGAAGAATATTGCGGCCTCTGTTGTTGACTTCCCCTGTCGTCATTCTGAGTGGAATGGATTGATCTTACATGCCTAGGGTGGATCCTCCCTCCGAAGCCCCTGGCCATTTCGGAGAACCTATAAGCTTCCTCCCTTCTTTGTCGAAAATCATTGTCAGCACGGATGTATTCATCCATTTTCTGAAGCAATTTTTCCAGGGTTTGAGGGGGTTTCCTGGCGAAGTACTGGGCTGAAGGTCCTGGCCGAAGCCCCTTAATCATGGCCTCAATGACAATTTCATTGGGCACTGTTGGCGCTTATGCCCTTAGACGCAAGAACCTTCGGACATACGCCTGGAGGTATTCCTCTTGGTGTTGCATGCACTGGAACAAGGCTTGAGCGGTAACCGGCTTCGTCTGAAACCCTTGAAAACTGGTGATCAGCATGTCCTTCAGCTTCTGCCATGATGTGATTGTTCCTGGCCGAAGAGAGGAATACCAAGTTTGTGCAACATTTTTGACTGCCATGACAGCAGTGTTGCCACCATACGAAGATATATTTGCTTCGTAGCTCATCAGAAACTGCTTCGGATCTGAGTGTCCGTCATACATGGGGAGCTGGGGTGGCTTGTAAGACGGGGGTCAGGGCGTAGCCTGCAGTTCTGCTGACAGAGGAGAAGCATCATCAAAAGCAAAATTTCCGTGATGGAAATCCTCATACCAGTCATCCTCGTTGAAGAAGCCCTCTTGGTGCAATTCCCTGTGGTATGGCTTCAATTCTGCTCATCTTGAGCGAGATGACGCACTTCTTCGGTAGCTTCGTCAATCTGCCTTTGCAGGTCAGCTAACCGAGCCATCTTCTCCTTCTTCTTCTGGACCTGCTGATGAAGCATCTCCATATTCCTGATTTCCTGGTCCAACTCATCCTCTTGTGGTGTTGGACTAGTAGCCTTCCTCTTCTGGTTTTGGGCTTCCCGAAGAGAAAGGGTCTCCTGGTTCGGATCTAGCGGCTGCAGAATGACAGCCTTTGTTGCCGAAACTTTCTTTGGTGGCATGATGAAGGTCGATGCTTGCTGAAGGTGGTCGAAAAAGGGTTCACCGGAGGTGGGCACCAATGTTGGTGACTTGTTCTCAAGTGCTATGAATTAAGAACAAGGCAACATAGTAAACGTTATACGTTAAAGCCCTTTGTCCTTCGAAGCATTATTTTCCTTAGGATATAATGATTTTCGGATGAAGGTAACGAAGGACTTACCTTCGTTAACATAACATATGAGGATGAAGAAAGAATCACATAAACCATAAAAAATAATATAAATAGTCATATATTATCACTATCTCATTTTTATTTCATCACTATGGAAAAATAGAAACAATATTAGATTACAAGTGTACCTTCGACTTGAAAGAAGGTGAAAGTACCAGCGTGACGCAAGGATCAATGTCAAGTCAATGTGAACAGTACGGAGTTACTGTTCATCTATTTATAGGCACGAGACGCAGCCCATGTGAAATTACACTCATGCCCTTTACATTTGCTAACAACTCTATAGTAGTCCATCGAGGTTTAAATAGCCTTTTCATCTTTAAGTCAGTTTCCTTTTTCTGTTATCATGCCGAAGCTCTCCTGCGCACAGCTTCGGCTTTGCGCTATCCTTCGTACTCCTTCTCGTGCTTCTCCACGCTGTGGTTTCAACTCAAGTCCGAAGGTACCTGTTCATGTACTGTACTTACAGAAACATTGTTAAATCATGTTTTTGAGGACCTTCGGAAGCCGAAGGCCCCCAACAGCCCCGGGCTGCTTTACTTCGTGTCACCGAGAACACCACCTCAACTGCTCACGAGATATCCTTGGGGCTGTTTTCCGCGCGGCTAGGGATAGCCACACAGGCATTATGTCTTCATACCCTGGATAAGGGGTACCCTGATCTAGGGTGCCGACATTGGTATTTAGGAATGATCTTATTGGCCTACTTGTGCTTTTTATGTCTTGCTAAACTTGGAGAAAATTGTTAAGCCATCACCATAAATAAATTTGCATGTGTTACTTATGGAATCTCAATGATGATTTTGGTTATGGCATCATATCTACATCATCTTCTCGCTTCTAAGTCCTAAGTTAAAACATTGACTATAATTTAATTCGAGCGTAGACGGTCTAGTGGTTTACAGAACAGTGTAATTTTTTTTAGGTAGATACGGTCTAAAAACCACGTCAATACTCAGATGGCTCATCATCAATTCCACTAGACAATTGTGCCTTTGCAATCCTCGTGCCCGAAAAACACCTTTCTGTTATCTTTCGCGTACAGTCTGTTGTGCTGTGGCGCCGGCCAGCAGCAAGGCCTGGTTTGGAGGGCGGTGGGCTGGGCTGGTGATCTCGGCTTGTGCGTGCGTGACTTAGGGCCTAGGGATGCAAAAAAAAAAGAAGGAAAAAAAATTGATTCGTGACTCTCTCCCGGGGTGCGGACGTGCGGTGCGGCCGCATCCCGCATGCCATTGCGGTATTGCCAACATCGTTTCGCCCCTGAATCCCTAATTATGCTACCGCGCCTAGGGTTTTAGGTTTTTAGCACACACCGGCGGCGCTGCATACCGAGGGCTTCCCCTGCCCGCGCCGATGCCGCGCAAGCACGCGCCTGCGTTTACGCCGGAGGCAGCCTCCGCCTCCTCGTCAGGCGGGGCTGGCCAGCCGCATAACCTCCCCGTGCTTCAGGCGAAGATGAAGCGTGACCCGGAGGGCTACGAGGAGGAGCTCCGCCAGCTCCACCGCCACTTCGAGTCCTCGGTGTTCCTCTTCCAGCAGCAGGCGGCGCTGGCTACAACCTCGTCCTCGGGAGGCGGCGGGGAGGTGGCCAAGGAGCTCGGGGACCTCGCCCTGTTCCTTGCCCACGTCGCGCCTTTCTACCCGGATGACCTCGCCGATTTGCCCGACCAGATTGGTGGCTTGCTCGACACCAACGCGCGTGGGCTGCCGCCGGGGCTCAGGTCTCACCTCGTGCAGGCGCTTGTATTGCTGGTGAATCGGAAGGTAAATGATTTTGGTCTTACTGCCGCTGATAGTTTTTCAATCAAAATCTCGGGGACATGTGAGTTATGTTTGTTTTGACAACGGGTAGCCATTTTGTCTTTTAATTGCAGCTTAGTATTGCAAATGCAAAATGGTTAATTTTTTTTGTGGTTCGGCTAGCTCCAGCAAGGGACCCTAAAGGGTTCTGTACCCTAAATATAGAGGATCAAATGGTCCTCTACGCTCTCCAGCAGCGTCCTCTAAATGGTCCTCTAAATTTAGAGAACGCTGCTGGATTCTCTATATATAGAGTTTCTCTAAACGGTCCTCTATCAATTTGAATACTTTAAATAACCGGTTTAGCAAAACTAAAATATGTACAATACATTTGAGAGTATAACAAATACGTATGTACAAAAAATAAAAAATGTCCCTAATATAGATATTTGAGTATAGAGGATGTGATTTAGAGGACGTTGTTGGAGAGGAAGGAGATATAGAGGATAGAATCTTTTAGAGAAGACTGTAAAGGACGAATATAGAGGATGGATATAGAGGACGTTGCTGGAGACAGCTTAGAATAGATATGATTGCGATTGGCTTAGTGGAAGGATGCCAACAGATTAAGGAAATCGGTTTTACACTGAGTATGATTTTTTTAGGATTTTACAAAACTACACGCTCTTGCTCCTATTCTAGTATTTCAACATCAATAAATCACAGATTTTCTCCCTTTGAGTGTGCTCGGGTGTGGCTTGTCTGGTCTCAAGACCGTTGTTTGTACTCTCTAAACTCTTTCCCCTCAAATGATGGGCAGAGCTCCTGTAGTTTTCGTTAAAAAAATAAATCACAGATTTTTTTATCAAATATGTGAGCTTCACTACATATCACTACACTTGGATATAGTGCTAGATAACTTTCGCTAGATCTGTATTACAATGAGTACCCTCTTTCAAGTAAGCATTGGGAATATATATCTCAAACTAGTATTTTTGGGTATGGGTTATTAACTAGGTGTCAATAATTCACCTTTTCTTTGCACAATAACTGATTGAACTTACACATCCTGTGTACCATTGAAATCCGACCACTTATTTTGCTAACCCCTCGTTCGTTTTAAAAATAAAAATCAGATTGTTGATCTTGAGGACACAATGGAGTTATTCATGGAGCTTCAAGTTATTGGAGATCGAGCTGTAAAAAAGCTAGCATTTTCGCATATTGTACACAGTATCAGGAGGATGAACCAGAAGCACAAGAATGAATCGACAAATCGTAAACTGCAAAACGTCCTTTTTAAATTCTTACAGGTCTGCGACATATTGTGAATGCATTAATCAGTGGTACTAGGTTTTAGCATATTGAAAAACATATACAAATTTGTTTCCCCCTAGCTCATTTTGTACACCTGTTTGTCAGGCTGAAGAAGAGTCACGAGCAAAGAGAGCATTTACTATCCTTTGTGATCTTCACCGTCGGAGGGTCTGGTTTGATGAACGCACAACAAATGCAATATGCGATGCTTGTTTCCACCCTTCCTCTAGGTACATGCTGCAGAACATTTTTTTAAAAAATCTATTCACAGCTCCCAGCCTAAAATGATTGTCATTACACGCAGGATTATGATAGCTGCTATTTCATTTCTTCTTGGATATGAAAATGCTCCACAAGAGGATGATAGCGACGCATCAAGCAGTGAAGATGAAGCAGATCAAAACCCACAAATTCTACTCAGTAAACAGGACGTTTATAAGGTGTTTTAACTGTTTAATTGTGCCTTAGTTGCCCATTTGTCATTTTTAGATATACTTGGTTTGCTTTGCTTTATTCCCTCTGATGCATTGTTTGCATTTTTTTGGTATATGAATTCTCAGGCAAATCACAAGGGTACGTCTGCTAGTAAAAAAAAGAAGAAAGCTAAATTACAGCGGGTCATTCGTAGCATGAAAAGGCAACAGCGGAAATCTGTCGAGGAAACTGGTTCCAGTTTCTATTCACCCCTGACATATTTAAAAGATGCTCAGGTGAGATAGTGCCCCTAATAACTATGGAATGGCATATTCATTTCTTATCTATGAAACTCTATTATGCTAAAATGTTTATTTTTGTTTTTGGATGGCAGGGTTTTGCGGAGAAGCTTTTCTCTCGGTTGCAGAAATGCAATGAGCGATTTGAGGTCATACTCATTTTTTGTACACACATAACGTTGCTAATGCCTTCTTTGACCTTCTCTTTGGCAAGAATCAAACATTTGAGCTTCGAGAAAATCTTTTTCACTGCAGGTAAGGATGATGATGCTAAAAGTAATCGCGAGGACCATTGGGCTGCATCACTTGGTTTTGTTGAACTTCTACCCGTATCTTCAAAGATACGTTCAAGTATGTTATTTAAGATGGTATTTTTGTTTGTGTCGTCCTTTGAAACACCAACTAGTTTGGTAATACTAACTCATGTATATTTTTTGATACATCCGTGTGCAGCCTCATCAACGAGATGTGACGACTCTACTCGCTGCAGCAGTTCAGGCTTGCCATGATATGGTTGCGCGTCTTCAAAAGTTCATTGCTTTGCAACTGTTGGTTCCACTTACATTACTTTTTTTCTGAATGCAAAATGTATGTGTAAATGTTAGGTACCTCCAGATGCTGTTGAACCACTGTTCAAGCAGATAGTAAATCAGTTTGTGCATGACCGTTCTCGTCCAGAGGTTTGCATGCCCCCTTTCAGCATACTATGTGTTGTTCCAGCTAACAAGACTGCATGAGCATATATCTGACTTTACTTCTTTTAGGCTATTGCTGTTGGCTTAAATGTTGTGAGAGAGATCTGCATGAGAATGCCTTTGGTAGGTACCTTAATCTTTTGGATGGCTTAAACAATACTCTTGTCTGCAATGGTACTAGACAGATACCCTTAGGCACTGGAACTGAAATCTATTGCTTTTGTTAGCCGTGTTTCATATGTGACATAAGCAGAGGGGGATAATGACCATGTTTTCACTAATTGTTCTTTTCTGTATTAATTACTGATAGAGTGAAAAGGTTGCAATGTTGTGCTTATAACAGAATTAAGCATGTAAATAGCTGATTTTGGAATAAAGTTGTGAACGGTTTCAGTTTGTGGTTTTCTGCCATTATTGTCATTGTGGTGGATTTTTTATTGGTGCTCTTGGCTCTTGCTGATGTAAAACACACATGTAAACCTGAGTTTTTTGTGCATTCTAGAATATCTGGTCAGATGTACAGTTTCTTTCTTCCACTTATCTTTATACATCATCCACTATGAGAAACCTGCAGATGATGAATGAGGATCTGCTCCAAGACCTCGTTTTATACAAAAAGTCCCATGAGAAAGCTGTTTCCATTGCTGCTCGTTCGCTGATCACGTTGTTCAGAGAGGTCAGATAATTTCTTACAACTTTTCCAATATTTTTTCTCTCATGTCGGAATCCCCTGTCGCTAAACCTCTGTTGATTGAAGTTCAGATCTGTCCTTCATTGTTAGTCAAGAAAGATCGTGGCCGTCCTGTGGATCCAAAGGCTCGGCCCAAAGCATTTGGAGAAGTTACTGTTGCTAGCAGCGTTCCTGGTGCCGAGTTGCTAGATGAAAATATTTCTTCAGAAGGGGAAAGTTCGAACGATGAGTCTGATGGTTTTGACTCCGATGATGAGATGGACTTGACACCTGCCCCTCCCGGAACAGAAGATGCCGATGGAGATACCAAAGAGGAAGATGATGCATCTGATGATGAAGATGGTACGGATCAAGATGACTCCAACAGTGATAGTGATGAACTAGACGATGACTCTGATGTGGATGTGGATAGTGATATATCTGATGAAGACGAAGGTGATGATGATGAACTGAAAGAAAGCTTAAATGGTTCAGAGGATGAAGCTTTAGACCAGAATGAAGACAGCGAAGAGGAAGACAAGTCAAAAGGCAGTGGCTCTAAAGCGCAGAAGAGGAAGTTTCATGATTATATTGGACAGCTAAGTTCTGCTGATGCAAGCCTTCGAGTTCTGAAGAGGTTAGCAACTGCCAAGAAGCCTGAAGTTCCATCTGATGAAACTGGTAAAATTCTATCCGATGAAGATTTCAAACGCATCAAAGAACTCAAGGTATGTGGATTTTGGATGGCTTATAGATCTACAGTATTTTTTTTTAAAAAAAAAACTAATTTTGGCAAAATAAATTTGCTCACATTCTGCTCCTAGATGGATCATTGATGTCCTAACCGAATATATTTGTGTTTCAGGCAAAGAAGGAGGCGAAGCTGGCTTTGGCTCAGCATGGACTAATCAAGGGTGGCGACACGAGATCTGTAACCTTTAAGATGCCATCATCTGACCAGCTCAGCAGGAAGCGTGTCGATCCACTTGAGCTTGAGGTGCTCTCCTTGTACCATCGCCGCGCACTCACTCACACAGTGACACACATGCAATGCACACGCTTGACACTGAATAAATTTCGTGGGGGCAGGCTCACGTCAGGAGAAAGATGTCCAAGGAAGAAAGGTTGGCGTTGGTGAAAGCTGGAAGAGAGGATAGAGGTCCTTACATGGCAAGGGCGGCCGTGAAACAGAAAAAGGTAAGCTCCCTGGCTGTTGGCGTGTTCGTTTTGTGGTGGTAGCATGTCTTTTTAATTAGTACCGTACCTGCGAGTGCATCATTGCCATCAGGATCGCCGATCGCCTAATCGTTTCTTCTATAACCTCGTCTGATTGTATGGATTATAATAATGTCTCGCAGACCGGTGGGCTGAGCAATAAGCAGAAGCAGCACAAGAAGAGGATGCCCCTGGCAGCGACTAGAGCCAAGGCAGCACGTTCCCGGCAGGAGAAGAAGCAGCAGCGCAAGCGCTCCGGGAATCAGTTCAGGGGCCGGAAGGCGTGGAAGTGAGAGAGCCTGCTGCCACCGCTTTGCGATTCATCTAGCCGAATGGCCAAAATTTTTGACCCTTTGTATCTTCTTCTGTCAGTTAATGTTTTCATATAATACCTTGAATCTATGAGAAGGCTTTTCCATATTTCGCCGTTGGTATCTGCTCCGCTTTGGTCCTGGAATCTGATTCGTCTTGGGCTGAAAGCGAGTAGGAATTCCCTGTCGCATTCCAGTAGAGGTCAGAGGCACAGCCCAATGCGGACGACGCCACGACTAGGGCTGCGCAAGAGGCCGAGAGAGGCGTCGCGGGGAGACCCCCATGCGATCCAATTCAGCTATCCCCGGACCCGGGCCAGGCCACCGCGCCATCTACTATTGCCGCCGTGTAGTGCCAAGACCTCGATCGCGCGCCCTCGTGGCCGAGCCAGGGCCCAGGGGATTCGATTCCACAACGGGGCACATGCGGGGGGCCGTGTGCGTGTCAGTCGGATCTCCGATTCAATTTTTTGAGGCAGGTTGGTGCGTGGTTTTGGTCACAGGAGATGGCATCGCCTGCATCCGTCCGGCGGATCTGTCTGTTTCCCCGCCGCGCCGTACGTGCGTTTGGTGGACCAACGTAACCTACCCCACACGGTAAAGGCCCGTACGACAGGCACGTAAACCTGATGAAGTGGGATGGGTTGAGTTTCTTTTGTTTACTGAGCTGATAGCTAACTGCACGAAATTAGTGAGGGCAAGCTCGTCTCATTGGTAAACAAGCAGCTCCTCCCTGTCTGTCTTCTCGGCAAGCAGACGAAAGGCGTGGAGCTGATCGTCCACATGATGCGTCAGCGTGTCCCGAGTCCGGACAAAGGCGGAGCCAGGAATTGTACCTAGTATATATGACGGCCAGTCAAAGAGATACACACACACCCGATACTCATGTTAGTCATCGATAACCTACTTCTATCTATTTTTTAAAAGATTTATTCTAGTATTTAATGATGCAATACTACTACTATTCTTCTTCTCCTAGATGACTGACTGGTCGATAGCGAGGGTGCAGTGTATGTTTAAAAAGAATACCAATCAATCCCTTTTAACCTTGAGTTATGTTATATATATATGAAGATGCTCACATATATATACACGCACGCACTGACGCACACTCTTATGAATAGATAGATATACATACATACATACATACATCCGGTGACGAAGTTAGAGTAAAATAGAGGAGGACGTAAATAGCTTAAGGGTGTATGATAATAACTGATATAGGGTGCATATATGGTAAAAACCTGATCGGAGTCACTAATTTTGTAAAATTTCGTGGGTGCAACAATGGCTCTAAAAACAGTTTACGAAGGCAGAGTGGACAAGCCGTGCAAAAATTAAGGGAGCTTCAACTCCAGAAATCTAGATGAGTGTTAACTATAAGTGGAACCATGCATCTAAATGCTCTCGACCTGCCTTCAGTTCCAATTCCAAATCTGATCTAGCACCAACAAAATCCCAGAGCTAACGGATGTAATAGAAGAAACCGAGCTGTGTAGTTGGGCCAGCCGTGCCGTGACACCAAAAAGGCAAAAATCAACTAATACCGCGACCTGGGCGCGCGGCTACAAGTACACCTACAAAAAGCGCCCCGCGACGCACTCGGCGCCCGGAACGCACGCAGCAGCGGCAAAAGCGACACTGCCAGCAGCTAGCGGGCGGCACCAGACCAGACATGTCGGCGACGGAGCCGCTCCTCTCGGCCGGCGCCGAGAAGAAGAAGGGCGGCAAGGGTCCGCGCGTGGGCATCGACGAGGCGCTGTCGGCGCACGCGGGGGAGTTCGGGCGGTGGCAGCTGCGGCACTTCGTGGCCGTGTCGGCGGCGTGGGCGCTGGAGGCGCTGCACACCATGGTGATCATCTTCGCGGACCGGGAGCCGGCGACCGTGCCGGTGCCCTGCGCCGCCGCCGGGCGGGAGTGGGCCGGTGGCGGCGGTTCAGGCGCCGCTGCGTCGACCGTCGTCGAGTGGGGCCTCGTCTGCGGGCAGCGCTACAAGGTCGGCCTCGCCCAGGCCGTCTTCTTCGCCGGCTGCATGATCGGTCAGTGCCGTGCTAGCTCGCGGCTGCTGGCCACTCTAATCCATTCGTTCGTTCCGTTTCGCCGTGCCGTGCCCGTGCCCGTGCGTGTACTGGAATTCGTTTCCTGCGCGTTCGTGGTTACTAGGGGGAATAGTAGTAGTAGTAGTATGTGGTTCAGGGCAATAATTCCGCGTCGAATCGGTAGCTAATAAAGCTGCGGCTTGGCATTTTGGGAACGACAGTTGGGTGGGGAATGTAAAGCACGGGCACTTGGAGCTGGATTATTCGAGTCCCAGCATATTCGGAATCGGAAGGGAGCGCGACGACAAGGCACAAGAGCGATCTCGTGGTCGTGTACTCGTGTTGGGCGCTTCGCCAATCCGTGGCGGCCGTCGAGCGAGTGCTTCGCTTCCGGCGTGCTCGGCCACATGCACGACACGAGTGCCGATGCCGACCTGCTGCAATGCGCTGTCGACATGGTTTGTCTGACGCTGATCCGATCAGATGGACGAGATGGTCATCTTCTCGGTCCACAGTCCTAGGCAGGCAGTGGTCAGGTTGGTCATGTCTACTAGCCGTCTAGGCAGGCATTCGAAAGCTATACGAGACGGCTTCCGTGCCTCTTCTCGTCAGCCACCGATTGGTCTAGGAGACGGCCGCCGTAGCGCGACGTGACACGCGTGGAGCAGATTGCCTCACCGTAGCTCGGCTACGTGGCTGCCCCCGCCGCGCCAAGTGCCACGCCAAGGCGGCTGTCACTGCCTCTTTGGATGGGCTACTTTTCCAGCTAGACACACGGCCTCGTCCAATACGTTAACTAACTGTCTTCCTCTGCATGCAAATATGCACTGCAATGCAGGCGCGGGCGTGTTCGGCCACCTCTCGGACTCGTTCCTGGGCCGGAAGGGGGCGCTGCAGGTGGTGTGCGTGCTCAACGCCGCCTTCGGCCTCCTCACCGCGCTGTCCCCGAACTACTGGGCCTACGCGGCGCTGCGCCTCCTCACGGGCTTCAGCGCGGGGAGCGTGGGCGTGCTGGCCTTCGTCCTGGCCACCGAGCCCGTCGGCCCCGCCCGCCGCGGCGCCGCGGGCATGTCCACCTTCTACTTCTTCTCCGGCGGCATCGCGGCGCTCGCGGCCGTCGCGGCGCTCTTCCCGGGCTCCTGGCGCGCGCTCTACGCCGTCACCTCGCTCCCCTCGCTCGTCTTCGCCGTCGCCGTCGTGCCGTTCGTCTCCGAGTCCCCGCGGTGGTACCTCGTGCGCCGCCGCCCCGACGACGCCCTGCGGGTCATCCGCGCCATCGCGGCCACCAACGGCAGGGCCGTCCCTGAGGATCTCAGGCTTAAGCTCGACGACGAGGAGCCAGGGAACAAGGACGTTGGTGGGAGTACGACGCCGGCGCCGGCGGCGTCCTCGGGCTCCATCGTCGACGTGTTCCGGTCGCCGACCACGCGGGTGCGGCTTGTGCTCTCCGTGCTTATCAACCTCCTCAGCTCGGTGGTGTACTACGGCCTCAGCCTCAACGTGGTCAACCTCAAGACCAACCTCTACGTCACCGTCGTCGTCAACTCGCTCGCCGAGATGCCCGCCTACCTGCTCACGGCGCTCCTCCTCGACCATTTCGGGCGGAAGCCTCTCGCCATCGGCACCATGCTGCTCAGCGGCGTCTTCTGCACCGCGGGGAGTCTCGTACCCGGCGCAGGGATCATGAGGTTTGTCAGCTCATCAAGATGATTCAGTTCTTGAGAACTAAAATTATGTTCCACGCACTAATAACGACTGACGAACGTGCACAATTAAACTCCATGCGATGCGAATGGGCAGGGTGGCGTGCGGCGTGGTGGGCATCTTCGGCATGGCGGCAACGTACAACCTGCTGTTCATCTACACGGCGGAGCTGTTCCCTACGGTGGTGCGGAACGCGGCGCTGGGGTGCACGGCGCAGGCGGCGCAGATGGGGGCCATCGTGGCGCCGCTGGTGGTGATGCTCGGGGAGAGGCTGCCGTTCGCGGTGTTCGGCGCCTCGGGCATCGTCGGCGGCCTGCTTGTCTTCTACCTGCCGGAGACGATGAACAAGCCCCTGTACGACACCATGGCGGGTCTGGAGGAAGGGGAGAAGAACGTTGTCAAGTGAGACATGTTGGGACCTCAGATTAGACGAAACGGTCTTTTGTAGTCTCGTGTTCACTACGATCGAATGTGCAATAGTGCAAGATGTCGCGAGGTGATGAATTCCACAAAGACGAGGAGGCTGGGACGGCTGATTTGGCATTGGCCATAGAGAGCAGCGTCTCGGTTGACTGCTGCGTGGCATACTGGCATGGCATGACATGGGTCTCCTGGCTGGCTGTCCTGCACTGCACTGCGCTGCAGAGGGCAGACGTGTCAGGCTCTTTTTTGTCCGCATCGCCGGACGGTTGCGGAAAAGCGATGGGCGTTTCCATTTCTGTTGCTAAGCCTGACAGTTTGTCGATAAGCGACGCTCTTTTTTCTGATTTCCTGCTCGGAACTCAACTTCCGTGTGGCGACGCATACTTTCCCGTCCCAATCCATCTACCAAAGCCAAATCGCATTTCCCAACATTTGTTTGATACGTGTCCCAAAGTTTGCATAGTAGCTGGGTTCATCATTCCAAGAAGAGAGTTAGTGCTGGCTTACTGCGAAGGAGTGGGGATCTAGCGGTGCTGTTTTGCACGGGGAGTCTTGCGTCTTTCGTGTCACGGAACAAATGAAAGCTGTGGCAAAAGGGGGCAGCAGATGCGTGGGCTAATTTCCAGCATGGGCTATAGCGTAGCCCAGTGCCAATTGGCGATCCAACAACGCGAAGCGGAGCTCGTACTGGGCCTCAGGGCTGTCCGTTGATGGACGCAAACAGTCCAGCAGGCGATACATACGACAGCGAACGTCCAACCAAAACCAAATCCACAAATCGCGACCGGCAGACCTGGCCTGGCTTACGCTGCGTGGAGCAGTGGACGCACGCAGGGCCAGCGACGCGACGCGACACGACCACGGCAGATTGTCCGGCATCGCGGACACACAAGGCTGGCTGGTGCTACTGTTACCGGAGCCTCGGCCTCACGTGCCAGCGATGGTCCTTTTTCTGTCGCTGTAAAAAAAAAAGAACTTACCACATTATATGGATTCATGAGGCACTTTATCTTTTTACCTAATAAGTATATATTTCATCGTAAAAAATAACCAGAGAAGGTAATCTTAATCAGTGTATCTTGTCTTCCTGTGTTTTACGGCGCCACCAAAACTGAAGGAAAGTATCGGTCAATCAAAAAACAAGGTATGTCGTTCTTTCTCCGGTCTGAACCCATGGTTTAGTATATCTGATCAATTTAATTGATTTTTTACGGTCGCATTTATGCTCTAGATTAGATTCTTGTGGTCACATGTATGTTGTAGATTGATTCCATCGTTCATTCACAGGCACTGCTACGCCGTGCGCATCCCGTCGTGGTTTGGGGTAGGATTATATTTAAATATAAAAGAATGATGATAAATTAAATGGAGCGTCTGTAGAATCAAATCGTTTGACCCATGCACTAAAATAAACCGAACTCCAAGTGCAGACACCTTTCGTATATTTGTGTTCGTGGCGCCGCAACAGTGGAACAATAAATATCGTACTCATGTCTCAACATTATCTGTTTTGTTCGGTGTCTAACTTAACGTATGTAAGGGTATGCATGTTTGAATTTTTTAGACGTTTGGTAACTATAGTTATGGTAAGATTTTTTTTTTCTCCTCGTATACTCTCACTCAGTCACTTGTCAATAACCCGTAAAAGTGTCGTTCGCCAGATCACATTTCTGCGTTGACGATGCAAGAAGATCCCGAGCTTTTTTTTCCTGATCTAGTTTGAAGCAGATGCAAATCTCTGAGGACAGGAGGTAATGGCGCAGGACGATGCGACCTGACACGACGCGAGGAGGGCCGTGGGGTCGTGACCTGCGCGCTCGCTGCATCAGCGCCTCCTCCTCCTCCTGCCTCCGGTGGCTCCTGGGTCCTGTCTCGGAGCAATCATCTCGCCTCGGCGCACACGGCACACCCATCATCGCGCCTCGCCGTAACGCCATCGCCACGGCATGCATGCACGCCGCTGCCATGCCAGTCGCCCGAGAAGAAGCGAAGCAAGCCGTTCGCTAGCTCCGTGGTCCCGTCACGTGCGCATATTCTCAATCGCACGTCGCAGCAGCGTCTCGGGCTCTCTCGGCGAAACAGCTACTGAGCTACTCCTACCTGCTGTGCTGCTCGGCTCCCTAGATGTAAAGAAAAAAGAAAACGTGCTCCACTCATGACATAAACCCCTATTCTTTAAACAACAATCAATGGCACACAAGGAGTAGTAGAAACAGACTGTTGCCCGTGCCCACGGAAGTTACCGTGGGTGTGGAGTGTGTTTGGTGCACACTGCACACACAAACACAGGCACGCACGTGAAATCTCTCTGTCCCTTCTCTTTCACGGGTCGGACACAGTGAAGGCCAAGCGTGCACGGGGACGGGCGACGTTACGGCGGCAGCAGCAGCTGTCGCGGTAGCACGGTCCCGCAGTACGGCGGCGAGACAAGCGGCGCCTCGCCGTACGTACAGTGTCTCTATCTCCCATCCTCCCCCTTCCGCTACCGCATTATCCTCTGTCTGTCACGGGATGGGCGGGCGCAGAGAGAGAGAGCAAAAGCGTTTCGTACGCGCGCATGCTCTATGCGTGCTCTCCCTGCTCCGCTTGCAGCTGCGGCAGAGTCATCTTATGCCATGAATGAAATGACAATAAATTTAATCAGGAAACAAAATAGTATTTTGTTGATACCAATCGTTAAGACTTGCAACATGATAGAATAATATTAAACTTTAAATAATTATTATTGTATTTTCACGAACTCGGCGTTATGGCGTGTGGCACCGAGTAAAAGATGCAAAAACAAGAATAAGTTTTCCATGGAGCCAAAATATATTTTTTACAAAAAAAAACAGGTTAAGTTGCAGAAAAAAAAATCTGTCGGTAGGAGTCGAGCCAACACAAAACATCTACTCGCTGACTCGCTCCTACTAACTGTCAAAACAGCTGACTGCCTGAGCAGCAGAGCAACGGCACTCCATGATTTGAATTTGAAAAAATGCCACCGATCGAGCCGAGCCGAACTCGCTGCTCTTTTCACGTTTCGGGTCTACTCTCCGCTCTCCGGATGACTGGCAGCGAAAGAACGAGTGAGTCCAAACTCCAATACCCCTTTTCCGTTTCGCCAGGACTCAGGACTGGGCCATCGTTTCGGCTGACGTCACTGTTACGGCTCCGGAGGACGTGGGTCCCGCGCGTCAGAAAGAGGAACCGGGGAACCCCAAAAGTGCGCTGCGCTGCGCCGGGTCTGGCCCGCCAGATAGATACATGCCAGGTATCCGTTGGCTGGCTGGGGGCTGTGGCAGCTGGCTGCTGCTGCCTCGAGCTCTGCGCGCGCACGCAACAGAACAGAGGACGGAGAGGGAGAGGACTGTTGCCGTGCGCCCGCCATCCTTTCGCTTTGACGCCTCCTGCGTGATTCCCGGTTGGTCGCTATCAGTGTTTCAGGAGCATTGATCCATGATGTGTTTCTCACTGTGTCACATGTGGATGTGGGATTGCATTGCGTGGCGTGGCGAGTTCCTGAGTGTACGACGGCTAGCTGTGTGCAGTGTGCTAACAGTCTTTTGCCTATGCTGTACGTACTAGGTCAGTAACCAGAACTGCCAGATCATAATCAGTCCTTAGATACACCAGGCTAATTGTAAATTAATCAATGAGTTAAACGAGACGTAATTTTTTCGTTGCGGCCTTGCGGGAACTAGAAAAAAGGTGGACGAAAACAAACATCATTCACCTCGGTGTTAGCGCCCTGCACCCAAAGCGAAAAGACGAGAGGATGGATGATGGTCTCGGAAATGAGCTCGAGGCTGGGAGCTTTTCGCAGCTCGTGCAGGTGCAGCGGACATCGGGACATGTCTCGTGAGGATGCGTGCATGGCATTATACTCTGCACGGTTGTCGAAACCGAATGCGGCACCAGCGCTGGACGTCACTACCAAGGTTTACAAAACCGGTAAAAACCGGCGGTAAACCGGTCGGTTTACCGAAACCGCTCACCGGTTTTTCTTTCAAAATTCATTCTAAATTCAAAATTTTGAAAAAATTCATAAAAACCGAAAACCGCTGGTAAACCGTTTTCTGGAACCGGTAAACCGTTATTTGAGACCGGTAAACCGCCAATTTTTGCCGAAAAATCGGATTTAATATCAAAACTGAGTATTTAGTGGTCAATTTAGGTATATTAGTGTTGTTTACTGTTATATGTTATATGTAAAGATGTTATATGTTATATGTGAAGATAAACCAATAGCTCAAGTCCAGTTTAGACATTTAGTGGTCAATTTCGATTTCATTTCCTGATCAAGATGGAGTCCGTAAATCAAGTAGTTTCAGTTCTTCTAATAACTATCCATCTAGACAAGACTCAATCTAGAACTCTTAGTTCCAGTTCTTCTATATGTGTTCATAAGATTTGCTGATCAGGAGAAAAGTCTAACACTTGGTTAGGTGCACATGCAATACACAAACACCGAACACACATACCGATATGTTTTTTTGCTTTGTGGATAAATAATTATTTACCGATCTTGTTTTCTCGCTAATGTATCTCATATATTTTGTATAGACCTATCACTATCGCTAACGGATTAGAACAATATCACGATCCTTCCAACATGTCTGAGTACTATCACTATGACTCGAGATAAACATATGAGTATTGTGAAATAAGTCAACCTGCGTGTCGTTGCCTCGTTGGAGAGTTGTAAAAGAACTTGTATTTGAGTATTGCGATGTTCGCTGATTGTTTGTTGCATGAGAACTGGAGTTTGTGGTTGCATATGTATGTTATATGTTATTTTGGTAAACACATGTCGTGTGGATCAATTAATATTTACTGTGCAATGTGAATTGAGCAAACTACAAATAAATCTTGTCAAAATTTTCCATTTTTTCTGTAAAAAACAGCAAAACCGATTTGTTTCGCGATTAACCGGCGGTTTAGAGCGGTTTTTTCGCCGGTTTTTCACCGGTTTTTGCCGGTAAACCGATTCAAATTCAAATTGATTTGAATTGGTCAAACCGGTCGGTTTTTACCGGTTTTTACCGGTTTACCGTCGGTAAACCGTTACCGGTGGGGGCGGTTTTTGCATCCAGAACGGTTTTGTAAACCGTGGTCACTACTGGATCCTCGGCTACAAATTTGTGTTCACATTTCTATACTTTAAAGCCGAAAGGATTCCGGCTCCCACAAGCGTCCACGTCGTCAAAAAAATCCTTAGCCGTTCGATCGTTATCCAATGCTGCATTCTCCCCCTGTATCCGTCGTTTGTTGTAGATGGTTCTAGGAGGTGTTTCTTCTCTCCTCGTACCAGCGTCTCCAATCTCGCACTCCCTCCTTCTCCCCAAGAACATCACCTTCCCCAGCTCGCCTGCGTGCTCCGGCGACAGCTGCTTTTGGCCACCGGTACCCTCCACTGGCGCTCCAGAGTTCTAGGTGATCGCGCTCCCTCCCCCGCCCTCCTCCACCCCACCCCTCCATCCCACTCCGGTTTCCCATTGCTAGGGTTCGTCGCCATTTTGGCGAACCTGCATCCTTGGCGCTCTCGCACGTCGCCACCGTGTCCGGTGTCTTCCGTCTCCGTTTGCCGCGAAGGTTCTGGACCCCGCGAACGCCGTCGCCTCTGCTCCCTGGTGCTTCGTCCTCCTCCCACGCGCGTGTGCCCGGAGGACCCGATCCGAGGTAGGAGAAGCACCCCCTCGTCCTTGTCTTACGCCACTTCGACGCGGATGGCGATGGGCGCATCTCGGTGGCCGAGATGCGCGAGTCCTGCGGATGTACGGCCGCGGAGGCGGAGGAGATGGTCGCTGCCGCAGACCGCGACGGGGACGGGTTCATCAGCCTCGAGGAGCTCGGGGCGCTGTTCAAGGACGAAGACCTGTCGGACACGCTGCGCGCTGCGTTCGCCGAGTACGACGATAACGGCGATGGCGTGATCACCGCGGAGGAGCTGCTCCGTGTGCTGCGGAGGCTGGGTATCGTCGGGGAGGAGATGACGGCTGAGCGGTGCGCAGAGATCATCGCGGAGATCTTTAGAATACAAATCTACCAAGAACCAAATAAGCAAACTGACATCCATATCCCTGGCCGTCGGTGGTATATCTATGTGCATGTAGTGGTTTCATCGAACCATACTGTACTGCAGCCTAAAACCCTGCTAATCGATGCTTTACTGGAATGAGCTTTTATAGCTAGATGCACATTAGTTTGTTTAGAACCAAATGATGGATCCATAATGTATTGCCTGTCAACGAATTTCCTCTTTCTGTCTAGGAAAATTAAAGCTACATTTTATTATAACTAAGTAATTTTTTGGACTTTATGGTGTTGAGGTGCTCATTGATTTCTTCTCAGTTCACTCTACTATTATTCTATAATAGTTTGGTGGATGCAGGTTTTTACATCCAGTTTCATCTTTTGGAACTTGACAATCAATGGTAAAATATATTGTTCCTGCAAGTTTATCCATTTTGTAATTACATTATTACAACAACCATGGTTGATGCATTGACTGTTATACTCAATTATTATGGTATTGATTATCCTACAACCTTCAACAAGTAGAATATGCTGGAGCTGTGTTATACTCTGTACTGAAGAGTGCATAATAGCTGCAAAGTATGCTAACGGTAAGTTTTGCCTTTTATAGATGTCAGGAATAATACATACCCATCATGACTTCTTTAAACTTGGGCATTGTGTTAAACTCAAAGGTCTGCCTTTTTAACTTAATATAACAGGTCTACCTTATAGAAGATTTTATCCCCTTATCCACCCCAAAATGGCCATAGGAAAATGCATTTATTGTTGAATATGTGCTACCAAGCATAAGGTAGTTTATTCTGGTTCTTTCCTATCAACTGGTTTTCAATTATGCATCCTATTTGAAATGTTGGGTCATCTCAACACAAAATATTAGTTGATTCTTTTCTTAGTATTGCATCTCTATTAGAAAATTCTGATTATATGTTGAATGCTGAACCCATTGTGCCTTGCTTTCATTTAAACATTTTATTTATGCTGGGAGCAAAATTAACATTTTTTTCTCTGATTACAGGTTCGGTGGAACAATTATTGGCACCGGGAGTTTGCCGGGCATGTCAAAATCTCTATGGGCAGGTTCTGACAGGAGATCTCTAAAAGGTAAGGACGAATTTTCTTTATTAAATTAGTAATGTGCTATCTTCAAATTGTGCAGAGTGATTCATTTTCTTTATTTTGTTTGTCTTGTAAATGTTTATCTAAACTGTAAATTTTACCAGGTTCAATGGGCTGAACCTTCATCAATAGTTTAATACTTCGTTCAAAACTTCAGATAGAATCTCACCATGGGAAGTGGAGCCATAAGATGCAGCTAATCCATAATCCCCTCAACCTCCATTAAGGACTAAACGTCCACAACCTCCATTAAGGACACAACGTCCACAACCCCATTTTGGTGTGTGTGTGTGCTAGGTAGATAGCATGTGTGTCTGGGCTTCGTATGCCAGTGATCCAGTCTGCAATTTTCCTACAACCTTTCCCAGAGAATGTGTGAGCTATGGCTGTTATCAGCTGCATGCCTCGTTCAAACTATCTGTCGGTTCCACTATCTGCTGGTGTAGCTTGACCCAGCACCAAAATTGCATCAGCACACTGGTCCCAGTGCGTCTAACCACTTTTCTGCTTTGGGAAAGGGCAAGAAGAATTACTGCAACAGTAAAACCCAAAGTATCATTTCCCTAAATTCCACCTATGCAAACGAACAATCTCTGAGTTCCCTATATGCTACTGCATGTGTAGATGACAGGTGCGTCCAGGCTCCCACATCCCATTGACTCAAGTGTGCCACATATGGATTTCAAGGATTATTCTATGGCGCAGTCAGAATTTTCCAAAAAAATAGAAACCCTACCTTTAATGTTAGAACCTAACCTTTTGTTGCTTCCTCCCAGATTTTTAAATTTAGGCCCTGTTTCAATGTCGCGAGATAAACTTTAGCAACTTTTTTTTAGCTACTTTTAGCCATTTGTAATCTAAACAGGAGAGCTAATGGTGGTAATTGAAACTAAATTTTAGCACTTCAATTCATATAGCTAAAGTTTAGCAGGAAGCTAAAGTTTATCTCGTGAGATTGAAACGAGGCCTTAGTGTTGCATCTGCAGTCAATTCCAGATGAACCCACTCTTTGGACAAAATTGATACTCCTTACAACAACCATTCCCCACGTTGCTGCGGAAACTCCTTTTAGTGACACATGCGTATAAAAAAATGTGTGCCAACATAGTTTGGTTAAGTCTGATTCTATTTGAAGCTATTCGAAGCACATACTTGACACATAACAGATGTTCGAGTGACACATAGCAGATGTTCTACGTATTCATGTAAACTTTATTTGAAATAAACATGCTTGTAAAAAAAAAGGTCCAACACGCGCGCAAGCGCGCGCAATGCACTAGTATTATAATAGAGACTAGTAAACTTTAATTGAGTAGAGCCGAGCACACCAATTTAGTTATTACTTTCAATTTAGGTTATTACTTTCAATTTAGGTTATTACTTTCAATTTTTAGGTTATTACTTTCAATTTAGTTAGTTAGCCGTACATGTTATATCTATATATTTACCGTCATGATACAACATCGGCATAAAAACATTACAGATAGATTGAGAGCATACACTAAAAGTACGTTGAAACCTCTATTCATCTTGCTACTAACACGATGACACATTAGAGAGGTTAATGTGAAGGCGTGATGGCCGTGTTTGGATTTACTTCTTCCCACGATGCCTAGATTCGTCGAAACGCCAAGATTCTCATGATTATTTAATTTTCGCTTATTAGTCTAAGAGGTGAACTATCGATACTATAGGAATTAAAAAAATAATGTAGATGTTTAGTGTTGTTTTCGCTTATTTTTATGCGTAAACGGATTAGAGCAAGTTTAATAATAGAGCCTGTTGTCGGCTCTAACTCGCTACTATGTCATTCATAGTTGTCGGGGACCATAATTAGGGGTACCCTCAAGACGCCTAATTCTCAGCTGGTAACCCCCATCAGCATAAAGCTGCAGAGGCCTGATGGGTTTGATTAAGTCAGGGATCAGTCCATACGAGTGACTTGACCACGCCACGCCCGAGCCTAGCCTCGGGCGAGGGCAGCCGACCCTAAGATGACTCCGTCTCGCCTGAGGCCTCCTCTTTCACGGCAGACGCATCTCCGGCTCGCCCTAGGCCCCGCCTTCGATAAGAAGAAACCCTGACTAAATCACCGCGCCAACCGACCGAGTCACCAGGGCGTTTAACGCAAAAGGTAAGACCAACGGGCGACCAGACTTCGCCAGAGGTGCCATAGGAGGCTCCGCCCGACCCAGGGCGACCCCAGGGCTCGGACTCGGGCTAAGGCCTCGGAAGACGACGAACTCCGCCTCGCCCGACCCAGGGCTCGGACTCCGCCTCGGCCTCTGCCGAACGATCTCCGCCTCGCCCGACCCAGGGCTCGGACTCTGCCTCTGTCTTGCAGGACGGACTCGACCTCGGCTTCGGAGGAGCCTCTACGACGCCCGACCTAGGACACGAGACCGCCACGTCAACAGGAAGCGTCATCATCACCCTGCCTTGAGTCGACTTGGGTCGCAGAGAACAAGACCGGCGTCCCATCTGGCCAGCTACGCCAGATAGGCAATGATGGCGCCCCGCTAGATCATGACGACGGCGGCTCTCAGCTCCCTTACGAAAGCAGGAGAACGTCAGCAAGGGCTCAGCCACTTCGACAGTTGTCCCCCCGTCCGGCTCCGTTACTCCTCCAACAGCCACGACGCCACACCAACAGGGTGCCAAGATCTCTCCGGCTGTCACCTTGGCATGTACATAGGGCGCTAGCTCTCCCTCGCTAGACACGTAGCACCTTGCTACACCCCCATCTTGTACACCTGGATCCTCTCCTTACGACTATAAAAGGAAGGACCAGGGCCTTCTTAAAAAAGGTTGGCCTCGCGGGGACGAAGGGCAGGGGCAGGCGCTCTCTCGGGGCCGCTCGCTCCCCTCACCTCGCGCGGACGCTTGTAACCCCCTACTGCAAGCGCACCCGACCTGGGCGCGGGACGAACACGAAGGCCGCGGGAATTCTCCGACTCCCTCACGACCCGGCTCCGGCCACCGACCTCTCTCTCTGTTCCCCCCTTCGCGCTCGCCCACGCGCTCGACCCATCTGGGCTGGGGCACGCGGCACTCTCACTCGTCGGCTCGGGGACCCCCCGGTCTCGGAACGCCGACAGTTGGCGCGCCAGGTAGGGGCCTGCTGCGTGTTGACGTTCGATTTCCCGTCAAGCTCCAGATGGGCAGTCCCCAACGACCTCTTCAACCCGGGACGGTGCTCCGTTTCGGGAACCTCGAGTTCATGTCTCTCGACGGCAACTACGACATGATACTCCTTCCACCGCCGCGCGACAGCGACATTGGTGGCGGACAGCCCGCCCGCCGGCGGCGGAATCGACGACGTCTTTCCCGCGTGAGGGAAGGACAACTTTCGAGCTCGCCCCATCCTCTCCCTCGCCATCGGAGGAGGAGGAGGCGGGGCAACCGGGGCCGAGCGGGAGATCGCGCTCCGACGGCTGTCGAGCAAATCGACATCCCCGGCTCCTCAACGGAGGACACGCCAAGCGTCGCCCTCGCGTTCGAGGCAAACGCGAGCGCCATCCCCCCGCGACACGTCGACCCCGAGCAAGTGGACGACGCCAGCACGCTCACGGAGGGCCTGCAGGACGTCGCCCTCGTACCCAAGACGACGGCGCGGTCAGCCCCCGACTTGACTTCATCGCCCCTCGTCGACAAAAAGGTACCGACTGCTACCCATCTTTCATCATTTCGACTCGGCCTCAGCCCGCCTGGCGACCTCGCTTTGGCGGGCGCTCACATTGAGGCGAGTGCAACCTCTCTGGGGTTTCGTGTGCGGTCGCCTTGGGACCGATTGACGGGTGTCTCGACCTACGGACCCTTTGGGTCCGAGGAAGATGACGACCCCAGCATCTGCTGGGATTTCTCCGGATCTGGCAACCCTAGTGCCATGCGGGACTTCATGACCGCATGTGACTACTGCCTCTCCGACTGTTCCGACGGCAGCCGCAGCCTTGGCGACAAGGACTGCGGCCCGAGTCGCGAATGTTTCCACATCGAGCTAGGGGATCCCTCCGGAGGCGGCTGTCTCGGCATGCCGGAGGATGGTGATCCCCCTAGGCCAGCGCCTCGCGCCGACATCCCGCGGGAGCTAGCTGTGGTCCCCGTTCCGGCGGGGGGTCACAACCCACAGCTCGAGCAAGTCCGTGGGGCGCAGGCCGGGCTCGATGAGGGAGCAGGAGCGCTCGAGGCAATCCGCCAGAACATCGGGCAGGTATGGGCGAGCCAGCCCCCGGCCGGAGGAATACGTCACCTGCCCCAAGGTCTCCAGCACCGCATCGCCAACGATGCCAGGGACAGACCGCCACCCGCATCCGGCGGAACCGGTCAGGACCTGGCCGCTGCAGCGATGCTCCTCCGCGCGATGCCGGAGTCATCAACCACCGAGGGTCGGCGAATCCAGGGAGAACTCAAGCATCTCCTGGAAGGCGCTGCGGCCCGGCGGGCCGAGAGCTCTGCCTCCCGAAGGCAGGGGTACCCCTCGGAACCTCGTGCCGCGACTTCCCGACTCACGCGGGAAGCCTCGGTCTTCACCGGGCGCACGCGCAACACCGCGCCTGCGGCCCCGGGCCACCTCGGCGACGAGCACCCTCATCGTGACCGTCGGGCACGCCTCGACGAAAGGGTGCGCCGAGGCTACCACCCCAGGCGTGGGGGACGCTACGACAGCGGGGAGGATCGGAGTCCCTCGCCCGAACCACCCGGTCCGCAGGTCTTTAGCCGAGCCATTCGGCGGGCGCCGTTTCCGCCCCGATTCTGACCCCCGACTACTATCACGAAGTACTCGGGGGAGACGAGACCGGAATTGTGGCTTGCGGACTACCGCCTGGCCTGTCAACTGGGTGGGACGGACGATGACAACCTCATCATCCGAAACCTTCCCCTGTTTCTCTCCGACACCGCTCGTGCCTGGTTGGAGCACCTGCCTCCGGGGCAGATTTCCAACTGGGAAGATTTGGTCCAGGCTTTCGCCGGGAACTTCCAGGGCACGTACGTGCGCCCCGGGAATTCCTGGGACCTCCGAAGCTGTCGGCAACTGCCGGGAGAGTCTCTTCGGGACTACATCCGGCGGTTCTCGAAGCAGCGCACCGAGCTGCCCAACATCACCGACTCCGATGTCATCGGCGCGTTCCTCGCCGGCACCACCTGCCACGACCTGGTGAGCAAGCTGGGTCGCAAGACCCCCACCAGGGCGAGCGAGCTGATGGACATCGCCACCAAGTTCGCCTCCGGCCAGGAGGCGGTAGAGGCCATCTTCCGAAAGGACAAGCAGCCCCAGGGCCGCCCGTCGGAAGATGCTCCCGAGGTGTCTACTCCGCGTGGCGCCAAGAAGAAAGGCAGGAGGAAGTCGCAAGCGAAACGCGACGTTCCCGATGCAGACCTTGTCGCCGCCGCCGAGCACAAGAACCCTCGGAAGCCCCCCGGAGGTGCTAACCTCTTCGACAAGGCACTCAAGGAGACGTGCCCCTACCATCAGGGGCCCGTCAAGCACACCCTCGAAGAGTGCGTTATGCTTCGGCGCCACTTCCACAGGGCCGGGCCACCCGCAGAGGGTGGCAGGGCTCACGACGACGACAAAAGGGAGGATCGCCAAGCAGGAGAGTTCCCAGAGGTCCGCGATTGCTTCATGATCTACGGAGGGCATGCGGCAAACGCCTCGGCTCGGCATCGTAAGCAAGAGCGTCGGGAGGTCTGCTCGGTGAAGGTGGCGGCGCCAGTCTACCTAGACTGGTCCGACAAGCCCATCACCTTCGACCGGGACGACCACCCCGACCACGTGCCGAGCCCGGGGAAGTACCCGCTCGTCGTCGACCCCGTCATCGGCGACGTCAGGCTCACCAAGGTCCTGATGGATGGAGGCAGCTGCCTCAACATCATCTACGCCGAGACCCTCAGGCTCCTGCGCGTCGACCCGTCATCCGTCCGAGCAGGCGCTGCGCCCTTCCACGGGATCATTCCCGGGAAGCGCGTCCAGCCCCTCGGACAGCTCGACCTCCCTGTCTGCTTCGAAACACCCTCCAACTTCCGAAGGGAGACTTTGACGTTCGAGGTGGTCGGGTTCCGAGGGACCTACCACGCAGTGTTGGGAAGGCCATGCTACGCGAAGTTCATGGCCATCCCCAACTACACCTACCTGAAGCTCAAGATGCCAGGCCCCAACAGGGTCATCACCGTCGGCCCCACGTATAAACACGCATTCGAATGCGATGTGGAGTGCGTGGAGTACGCCGAGGCCCTCGCCGAGTCCGAGGCCCTCATTGCCGACCTGGAAAGCCTCTCCCGAGAGGTGCCGGACGCAAAGCGACATGCCGGCAACTTCGAGCCAGCGGAGACGGTCAAGGACGTCCCTCTCGACGCCAGTGGCGACGCCTCCAAGCATGTCCGGATCAGTTCTGGGCTCGGCCCCAAATAAGAAGCAGTACTCGTCGATTTTCCTCGCGCAAACGTCGACATTTTTGCGTGGGGACCCTCGGGCATGCCCGGCATACCGAGGGATGTCACCGAGCACTCGCCGGATATCTGGGCAGGAGCTTGACTCGCCAAACGGCCTCTGCGCGAACGACGCCCGGGGGCTGCGCCCTTTTCCCACTCACACATAAGAATCGGTCATCAAGGAAGGGTCGACCTCGCCCCGGCAGAGCCCGACCCTCCCTCGGGGGCTAAAAAGGGGGAACCCCTCTCATCGAGTTTGGACGTACCGTTCCGCGTCAGAAAAACTCTTTTTCGGTCAAGAAGGGTTTTTTGCGTTCTCCCGGATGCGTCAGAAGCAGGGTCCTGAGGAGCGAACTTGGGTACGAGTAAATGGCGAGTCCGACTGAGCCAGGGAACACCTATGCCTCCGGGCTAGGGACACCTCACTCATCGCCTGCCACGAAAAAGGACCCAGCTCGGGGAATCACCCTGTTGTCGACACTACGGGCCAGGCGCGAAAATCGAAACGAAAAGGAGCATAACTTCACGGAAGAAAAGTAAAATGTCTAGGCCTCGGTGGCCGCGGCAAATCACACATCTAATAGAAATTGTCCCAACAAAAAATCAGGCGTCGCCTCGGGCAGGAGCCGCGCCCTCAACTCCACTCCCGCCGTCGGTAAGATCCGCCTCCGCTTCCGGCGGCGGCGCAGGAGGAAGAATCTCCGCTTCGAAGACGGTCGCCAGCGCCGCGCTCGGACCCGCAGCGACCGCGTCGAGCCGCTGAACTTCCGCCAGGGCAGCCTCGTCTTCATCGGGCAGGCAGTATCCCTCGCTGACCCGCTCCAAGTCCACAACGTAGTGGGAAGCGAGCACGGCGAAGGCCCGCCTGACGCCGTGGTGCAGCGCCCCGCGGACTTTACCGCGCGCGTAATCACCTAGGGCTTGAAGGCGGCTTTGGGGAGAGCTTCCTGAAGGGACGTCGCCGGGACCGAGTTTCCGATAGACCTCCGAGACGGCCTCGGACATGGCCGCAAGATCGGCCTCCCTTTGCTCGGCAGCCCCGTCGAGCGCCTCGGCAAGCGCCTTGGCAGACTCATCGAGGGCAGACTCGAGCTCTGCGAGCAACCAGAAGAAAGACCTCAAACACAAGCGGAAGAAACAGACAAGATCGAGAACCAAGGACGGTCGGGCCATACCTCTGGCTCGGACGCGCTGCTCTGAGGCTGCGACTTGGGCTGCGGCCATATCGGCCGCAAGGATCTTGGCCCGGCTCTCGGCCTCGGCAGCCTGGCCCCGAGATTGGTCCCGCTCCTCGGCAACCTGGGCGAGCTCCGACCGTCGTTGTAGCACCTCCATGCGCGCTGCCGCCGCCTCGGCCTTCAGATCAGCACAGAGCAGCTGGAGGTCCGCTATCTTAGCGTCCTGCTGAGAAAGGCGCGCGGTAGCTCCGGCGAGCGAAGTCCTCAGGGACCGTAGCGAGCCCCAGACGACGGCCTCGCGGCGAATGAACGACGACTTGGCAGCGCTCCGGTCCGTCAGATCCTGGAAAGGAAAACAAGATATCACGGCGAACGCCTCACTCGCAGAAACAAGAAGGAATGCCTGAAGCCATTACCTGAAGGATTTTGGGGACGTCCCCGCAGAGAACCTCCAGCGACGATCGGAGCAACCCCACTGACGCCTCCGCACGCTTGCGGAGCTCGTCCCAGGACTGGTCCTCCTCTTCGTCGTCAAGAACGAAGATAGGGCCCGAAGCCTCACGGGTCCGGAATCGGAGCAACTGGCCCCGGGCCTCGGGGCTCCGCCGCACAGCGACAAGGCTGCCGCCCGCCTGGAAGCACTGCGCGTCCGCGCCCACCTCTTCCGAGGCTCCGGGCGCCGACGCTGCGGCCGTCTCAATTTTGGCGGCAACCGTACGCTCCCCGACTGGGACGGTGCCAACTGCGGTAGCGGCAGACGCCGGCATGGCCAACATGGCTGGCGAGCTCGGGACCGCATCGGCGCCGGCCGCCTCCCCGATCACGATGGCCACCTCGGCAGAGGAGCCCGCCTCGGGGACCTGCTCCCCCAGAACATGCGACGCCTGAGCCCCGTACGGCGGAGCACCCTGCGAAAGGATCGGCTGAGCGGCAGGGCCCGAGGTGGCGCCAGCTGCCTGGACCAACGCCGTCTTGAGGGCCTTCCGAGGCGCCAGATCGGTAGGGCCATGGCTCCGTTTGCTGGAGAAAACAAGAAAGGGAAAATCACGGCCCAGACATATGAATGAAGCGCCGGGACGGAGACATTCCAAGGTACCTACCCGCTCCGGATCATGATCCACGGTGTCTGGGGGGAGGTCTCTTGGCTCCCGCTTCCTAGAACCACCGCCGAGGTCCGCCTCACCAACGGCCCCGGCGCCGCTCTCGCCTCGGACGCCCCTGAGGCCCGGGAGGCGGACTGCCCAGGCGCCGCCATGGCAACCTGAGGACCGCTCCCCCATGCTGCCGGCGCGGGCGACGGTTCCCGAGGAACGGACCCCTCGACCCGGCTCCCTGGAGTGGCGTCAGCTCCTCCAGCCGAGGGGTCAAGAACCCTCTCGGGTTGCCCCCGCTCCTCAGGTCGGGAATCCGGCACCTCGGCTCCAGGGACCGACGACGTAGGCCCGCTCGGGGGCTGGTTCGACAACCCCCGGCCACATCCCAAGCCGGGGCTGAGGCCGAGACGGGCGGCCATGTCGTCCTCCTCCTCTTCGTCGTCATCGTCGTCGTCATCATCGGACGTCTCCGGCGACAGCTCCCTGGGAAGTCCTTCCCTCTCCTGCTGACGACGGCGTTTCTCCGGGGCGTCCCGAGCCCGCCTCCGCCTGCGGGCCCGGGCCTTCTCCGCATCCTTTTTCTTCTTCTCCTCCTCCGCGACGACCCGCCGCGCCGCCCGACCCACCGCGTCCTCCGGGACCGGCGGCAGGGAGGGTTTGTGCCGCCCCACATCCTAAAAAGGGGGGAGAAAGAAACCCGATAGTGAGAATCAGGAGCAACCCGGTATGTGAAGAAGGGAGGGACGAACACTCACCAGAGCGACGCACCCCTGGTCGGGGCGCATTCGAGGCTGGGAGAGGGCGTGGGGGTCCGGCTTCCCCATCGCGACCGACACCCGCCGGTAGAGGGTGTCGTGGGGAAGAGGATCAGGGGACATCCGTGACCCCTCCCAGTCGGCCTCCTGGGACATCTCCCAAAGCGACAACCGCCGCTCCGCCAGGGGGAGCACCCTCCGGCGATGGATGGCGGCAACCACTCCCGCGGCGGTGAGCCCTTCCTCCCGCAACGCCTTCAGGGCCTGGAGAAGAGGTTCGAGTTTCTTCTGCCTCTCGTGTGGAGTCCCGTGACACCAGGCGTCGGGGGCGGCGGTGACAACCCGCTGAGAGAACGGCGGGAGCGACCCTCCGTCATTCCGGAGGTAGAACCACCGGCGCTGCCAACCCTTGTTTGAGGGTGAAAGGACGGCAGGAATATACTGCAACGACCGCGACTGCCTCAGCAAGAGGGTGCAGCCGCCGGCCCGCACCGCCGCACGGACCTTCCTCTCCCCCGTCGACGAAGCAAAAAGCTCGGCAAAGAAGAGGTGAGTCCACAAATCCCAATGGGGGGCGATCCCCAGGTACCCCTCGCACACCGCTACAAAGATAGCAGCTTGCGCGATGGAGTTGGGGGTGAGGTTGTGCAGTTCCACCCCGTAGTGGAACAGGATGGCCCGCATGAAGCGGCTCGACGGCACTCCAAATCCCCGCTCATGGAAGGAGATGAAGCTCACGACATACCCCGGCGGAGGGGATGGAGCGACTCCGCCCGCGGGAGGAATCCATTCCGGCCGCTCCTTATCGGTGAGGGGGCGGAGCAAACCCTCGCCGACAAGGTCCTCCAGGTCACCCGCCGTCACCGTGGAGAAGGGCCACGGGTCGCGCGGCGAGAGGATGGTCACCCGATCAGCCATCGCCAAGGCAGAAGGGGTGGCGGCGTGAAGGACAGGGGAGGGCGGTTTCCTTTTCCTGGCTAGATCTCTCAGGCTGCGAAAAACCTGAGAAGAAGGCGAGAAGTGGAGTCGAGAACCGTCACTGGACCCTCTCCGGGGCACATAAAGGCCAAGGTCGAGACGGTTCCAACGTACCGCCCGAACCGGACGCGGGGTTCAAAAAACGCGAAGCAAAACAGCCGTTCCTCGAACGGCTCGCACACGCAACGGCAGCCTCGCCGACCGCTTACCCCGGCGCATTAACTCCGCGGCAGAACAGGTGACGTTTCTGGCAGGGGCAGCTGGCGACGCTTCGCCTCCGCCAAAACGACCACGCCGAAAAAGGTACGCCACGACGTTCAATTTCGAATCCTTTTTCCCTTTTCCTTCTTTCTCTATCTCTTGCAACAGGGACCGAGAAGGGGGATAACCCCAAAGGGATCCTTCCCCGTGAAGGAACTAGGCTCCGAGCCTCCCTACTGATCAGGGGTTCGAAGGCTGGCCCCCCGAGGGGTTCAACAGCCGCCTCAGATCGCGTGGGTCCGACACCCACTACTGGTCAGGGGTTCGAAGGTCGGCCTCCCGAAAGGTTCCATGACTGCCTCAGGCTACTAGGGCTCCGTGCCCCCTACTGATCAGGGGTTCGAAGGCTGGCCTGTCGAAGGGTTCACAGTCGCCTCAGACGCCGAGCGAGGGATGACCAGGGGTACGTTCGATACATAACCAAGGCTCGGGCTGCGCTCCCGAGGTACCCTAGGACATTTCCGAGACCAGCGGGAACGACTCTGTAACGGAATCCCATCGGAGGGAGGCAACGAGCCCTCGGACCCCGTCGCTAGGGGACCGGGTCCGGCAGATCACCCGCAGGTACTTTTGGGCGTGCCTCTGGGCCCCTAGCCGACCCCCAACGAACGGGGCACGGACGTCCACTCGGATTACCCGATTGCAGCTCACCGGAGACACCATGTTCGGTGCCCATCGAGGGTAACATGGCGCACTCCCCCCTCCTCCTTGCGGAAAGGCGACGTAGGGGCGTATATAAAAAGTCGAGTCTGTCCCTGATCGTCCTCTCGCTCCGTGCGAAGGCTCGGGGGCTGCTCTCGCAAACCCGGCTCCGGCCGAACCGTTGACAGCGTCAACATACCAGCCCGAGAACTTGGGCCCCGACAGTGCACCTGGGTTACGCCCTGCTCGCATGAGGGAACCGCCAGACCAGCCGAGGCATTACGCAAGGCATTAAGACCTCGAAGGAGTGAAACCACTCCTCCGAGGCCTCGGGGGCTACACCCGGCGGGTGCGCTCGCGCGCACCCACCGGAACAAAGTACCACCGAGAAAGGCTGGTCCCCTTGCAAAAAAGTGCGACGCAAGCCTCCAAGCGAGTGTTAACACTCTCTTCGAGGCTCGGGGGCTACTGTCGGGGACCATAATTAGGGGTACCCTCAAGACGCCTAATTCTCAGCTGGTAACCCCCATCAGCATAAAGCTGCAGAGGCCTGATGGGTTTGATTAAGTCAGGGATCAGTCCATACGAGTGACTTGACCACGCCACGCCCGAGCCTAGCCTCGGGCGAGGGCAGCCGACCCTAAGATGACTCCGTCTCGCCTGAGGCCTCCTCTTTCACGGCAGACGCATCTCCGGCTCGCCCTAGGCCCCGCCTTCGATAAGAAGAAACCCTGACTAAATCACCGCGCCAACCGACCGAGTCACCAGGGCGTTTAACGCAAAAGGTAAGACCAACGGGCGACCAGACTTCGCCAGAGGTGCCATAGGAGGCTCCGCCCGACCCAGGGCTCGGACTCGGGCTAAGGCCCCGGAAGACGGCGAACTCCGCTCCGCCCGACCCAGGGCTCGGACTCGGGCTAAGGCCCCGGAAGACGGCGAACTCCGCTCCGCCCGACCCAGGGCTCGGACTCGGGCTAAGGCCCCGGAAGACGGCGAACTCCGCTCCGCCCGACCAAGGGCTCGGACTCGGGCTAAGGCCCCGGAAGACGGCGAACTCCGCTCCGCCCGACCCCAGGGCTCGGACTCGGGCTAAGGCCTCGGAAGACGACGAACTCCGCCTCGCCCGACCCAGGGCTCGGACTCCGCCTCGGCCTCTGCCGAACGATCTCCGCCTCGCCCGACCCAGGGCTCGGACTCTGCCTCTGTCTTGCAGGACGGACTCGACCTCGGCTTCGGAGGAGCCTCCACGACGCCCGACCTAGGACACGAGACCGCCACGTCAACAGGAAGCGTCATCATCACCCTGCCTTGAGCCGACTTGGGTCGCAGAGAACAAGACCGGCGTCCCATCTGGCCAGCTACGCCAGATAGGCAATGATGGCGCCCCGCTAGATCATGACGACGGCGGCTCTCAGCTCCCTTACGAAAGCAGGAGAACGTCAGCAAGGGCCCAGCCACTTCGACAGCTGTCCCCCCGTCCGGCTCCGTTACTCCTCCAACAGCCACGACGCCACACCAACAGGGTGCCAAGATCTCTCCGGCTGCCACCTTGGCATGTACATAGGGCGCTAGCTCTCCCTCGCTAGACACGTAGCACCTTGCTACACCCCCATCTTGTACACCTGGATCCTCTCCTTACGACTATAAAAGGAAGGACCAGGGCCTTCTTAAAAAAGGTTGGCCTCGCGGGGACGAAGGGCAGGGGCAGGCGCTCTCTCGGGGCCGCTCGCTCCCCTCACCTCGCGCGGACGCTTGTAACCCCCTACTGCAAGCGCACCCGACCTGGGCGCGGGACGAACACGAAGGCCGCGGGAATTCTCCGACTCCCTCACGACCCGGCTCCGGCCACCGACCTCTCTCTCTGTTCCCCCCTTCGCGCTCGCCCACGCGCTCGACCCATCTGGGCTGGGGCACGCGGCACTCTCACTCGTCGGCTCGGGGACCCCCCGGTCTCGGAACGCCGACAATAGTCAACAATAAACACACTCGTATAATAAATTTGACTCTTAGATAAATCTCTTTTCTCTTTTCTCTTTCATCCTTTTGTCTCGAAGCCCGTGTATCACGTAGCTCTTGCATGAGAGCCAACTCCCTATACTTTTTGTTGTCTCTCTTTTTCACATAAGCAAAAATACTATGTAAGTAAACTTAGAGCCCATGATTGTACTTGCTCTTGTAAGCGGAACCCAGCATGCTAGATGTTGCATGGAAGTGAATAATGTTGCACCAGATTGGGTGGCGTGGCAAAGACTTACCAAGTAAGACGAGACGACGCGTTGACACGTTTAATCAAAAACAGTTAGATTTGTACAGTAAATAAAATTACTCTGAAACTCTTTCTTGAAAATATATTTGTTAAAATAGCTAAAAATAAAGTAAAAAACTGGAGTGTCCTCGTCGTCGAGAGGAGCAATACAACTTGACCGGAAGGGATCACGAACGGCAAGCTAATGTTTGTTTGTTACAGACTTACGACTTACGGCGAGTATTAAAGTCAGAGCGTTGTAATTTTGTTGGCCCGTGCATTTGAGCTCCGTGTAGTACGCGTACGCCATAGCTCGTCCCGTATGTTTTCAGCGTTTCAGCCGTGCAGTGACTGCTATACCTAGTGCAATACGTACGAGGAAGCAGTACATCTACAAGCCATTGTTGGAGCTCTCTCTGTTAGAAAGTTAGGCATTTTTAGTTTTAATTTAATCCAGAAAAACAGTGCGATATATGTGATGACATGTATGTGCATGTGTGTATAACTACTCGCATAAGCAGTAAATAGCAATAAAACATGCACAAATACGAAGAATAGAGTGTACCCAGCGGAGGGACCGATGCTCAAGGCATCAGTGGCTCCATTCACACGAGTCATCTCGTGTGTTTGTTCGATGTAGCCGTACGAAGTCGATGCAGGAAGGTGTACGCAGTGCAGTCCCTCGAACGGTCGCCGGGAAGAAGACGAAGCAGATCACGCGAGCAGTCGCGAAGACGCTCCCCAAAAATCTGATCGCCCGCACACCCGTGCAAGTGTATCTCTGCGGTTGGTGATTTCGGAGGCCTGCTCTCCCACTCTCTCTGTGCTCGCAGAAGGTGGGACGGGAATGTGTTGCTTGCAATTCGTGTGAGGTGATTCGCGTGGCTGGAAGAGCCCTCTCCTCTCCATTCTTATAGGCGGCCAGAAGGAGGGAGAAGAGCAACGGACAGAAACGGTCACGCATTTAGAACTGGAAACTGACGACCGTTACTAGCCATAAACGACAGTAACTGACGTCCGTTACTCGCCACTGGAAACTGACGTCTGTTAATGACGGTCATCACTCCAGGCAAAATGCGCAACCGTTTGAAAGGAATATTCGGACCAAGGTCCGATCTACCACGAGCCACGAGCCACGAGCCCGGGCCGGCCGGCCGGCGGCGGCGGCGGCGCGCGCGCGCGTGTGGCAGTCCTTCATCCTTTTCTCAACTTCTCAATAGATGCACCAATGGTCCACCTATTTAAGTTGATTAATTTGTCCTTTGAACTTCCAATATGGTACTAAATAATTAGTACACCATAGCATTAAAGTGGGCCATTAGCATTGACTATTATTGAATATTAATTTGGGCCAAGCCCATATTAATCTAACAATCCCCACCAAATGCTAAGTCACACTAAAAAGCTCTCATCATCTCAAACGTTTGATATACTGGTGTTTCGATGGAGACTGTTAAGTTGAACATCCACCTAGAACTTAGACTACACTTGACCACAACTGCACAATGGACTAGGCCTTGAATTGGCAGTTTTGCGTGGAATGAGTTTCATCTAAACTCTTTACCAGTACTAGATTGCTGAACGCATCCCCTCTGGTTGGAGCATATAAGTCAAACTCCATAGCCTTTCATGGGTATCTAGAAACCACCCAGATCTCATAAACTGTGACTAGCAGTTAACCCATATAGGTATGTTCCTCTAAAGATGTTCTGTAGGACAACATCTTTGCTTCACAAAGCCACTTGGAACATATTAAGGTGTAAACACCAACCTACCTTACAGTAAGGAAAGATATGCATCTGAAATGAGCCTTATTAAGGGTCTTTCCTCTCAGTCTACCACTAGCTTGTTTCACCATTCTAATTCACGGGATCTCCGATCACATAGAACAAGTTACCACTATGATAAACTTTAGGTGGGTCTCATGCCCATCTCACTTGATGCACTATCTATCACACTACGTGATAGCCCCTTAGTAAATTGATCTGCCAGATTTTTAGACGTATGGACATAATCCAACGCTATTACTCCGGAGTTTCTCAATTTCCTGACAGATTTCAAACGCCTCTTTATGTGCCTTGTCGACTTCATATTATCCTTAGAACTGTTTATCTTAATTATCACAGTCTAATTATCACAGTTCATGGAAATAGCCGGCACAGGTTTTTCAACCACCGGTAAATCCATAAGGAGTTCACGAAGCCACTCAGCCTCAACTGAAGCGGTATCTAATGCTGTGAGTTCTGCTTCCATAGTCGACCTCGTTAAGATGGTCTGCTTGCAAGACTTCCATGAAACAGCACCACCTCCAAGTGAAAACACATATCCACTTGTGGCATATATCTCATCAGCATCAGATATCCAGTTTGCATCACAATAACCCTCCAGTACTGTTGGGTACCCGGTATAATGGATGCCTAAACTCATAGTACCCTTTAGATAGCGCAAAACTCTCTCAAGAGCACGCCAGTGATCATCTCCCGGATTTGAAACAAATCGACTAAGTTTGCTCACAGCAAATGAGATGTCAGGCCTCGTAGCGCTAGCTAAGTACATGAGTGAACCAATTATTTGGGAATATCTCAATTGATCCCTAGCTATCCTTCGATTTTTCTTTAATAGCTTACTAGGATCATAAGGCGTTGGAGCAGGTTCACATTCGCTAAAACCAAAGCGACTCAAAACCTTTTCCACATAATGGGATTGCACAAGTGTGATCCCACCAATGCCTTCTCTCAGTAGCTTAATGTTAAGAATAACATCAGCTTCTCCCAAATCTTTCATTTCAAAATTATTAGACAGAAAGTCTTTTGTCTCTTTAATCACATCAAGACTCGTCCCCAAGATTAGAATGTCATCAACATATAGGCATAAAATTACTCCCTCGCCCCCACCATACCGATAGTATACACACTTGTCTGCTTCGTTCACAACAAAACCGGCAGATGTCAAAGTTCTATCGAACTTTTCATGCCATTGCTTAGGTGCTTGTTTTAGGCCATATAAAGATTTCAATAATTTACACACCATGCCTTCTTGACCGTTTGCTACAAACCCAGCTGGCTGCTCCATGTAAATTTCCTCATCTAGCTCTCCATTTAGGAATGCTGTCTTAACATCCATTTGATGGACGAGAAGACCATAAGAGGCAGCCAAAGAAAGTAGCACACGAATTGTGGTCAATCGAGCCACAGGTGAATAAGTATCAAAGAAATCTTCACCTTCCTTTTGTGAATAGCCTTTAATTACAAGCCTCGCCTTGTACCTTTCAATAGTACCATCAGGCCTAAGTTTTTTCTTGAACACCCATTTACTTCCAATGGGCTTACACCCATAAGGACGCTCAACTACCTCCCAAGTTGCATTAGACATAATAGAATCCATCTCACTCCTTATTGCTTCCTTCCAAAAGTCAGCATCAGGAGAGGAATATGCCTCTTCAATGGTACTTGGTGTGTCATCCACAAGATATACAATGTAATCATCACCAAAGGACTTTGCAATCCTTGGTCTCTTACTCTTTCGAGTTGATACATTGTCATTTTCCACATGATTATGTATATGGGATTCCTCAGTGTGTTCTACCGGAATAAAATGCTCATGGGGTATCGTTGGTTCATCATTAGACGTATCATGTGTAGCTTTCATGGGAAATTCGTCCTCAAAAAACGTAGCATCTCTGGACTCCATAATTGTACCAACCAACATGTCCGGTGCTCCAGAGTTTATAATTAAAAACCTATATCCAATGCTATGGAAAGCATACCCAAGGAAAACACAATCAACAGTTTTCGGTCCTAATTTGCGCTTCTTGTTAATTGGCACATTCACTTTAGCCAAACAACCCCAGGTGCGCAAATAGGAGATATTTAATTTCTTCTTTTCCCATTCCTCGAATGGTGTGATTTCTTTGTTCTTTGTGGGAACTTTATTCAGGACATGACACGCCGTCAAGATCGCCTCACCCCACCATTCCTTAGATAGCCCTGAAGTCTCTAACATGGCGTTAACCAAATCAGTTAGAGTACGGTTCTTTCTTTCAGCAACCCCATTGGATTGTGGTGAGTATGGCGGTGTCCTCTCATGAATAATACCATGTTCCACACAAAAATCAGAAAAATCACCCGAAAAATATTCTCCACCACGATCAGACCTTAACCGTTTAATTTTCCTCTCGAGTTGATTTTCAACTTCAGCTTTGTAGGTCTTAAAATAATGCAAAGCTTCATCTTTTGATTTTAAGAGATACACATAACAAAATCTAGTAGAGTCATCGATAAAAGTAATAAAATATCGCTTGCCTCCTTTAGTCAATATTCCGTTCATCTCACATAAATCGGAATGTATTAAGTCTAGTGGTGCCAAATTCCTCGCCTCCGCAGCCTTGTGAGGCTTGCGAGGTTGCTTAGATTGCACGCACACCTGGCACTTAGAACCTTTGACTAAATCAAATTTCGGGATTAAATTTAAATCTGCTAACCACGAAACACAACCAAAATTGATATGACAAAGTCGTGAATGCCAAATAAACGACTCATTCGAAACAACATTGTTCACAGACTTATTACACGCATCATGCAAAGATAAGCGGAACAAGCCTCCGCTGTCATAGCCTTTTCCAACAAACGTTCCATACTTAGACAGTATACATTTATTAGACTTAAAGACAATTTTGTAGCCATCTCGGCACAATTGAGAGCCACTAACTAGATTCTTTTTGATGGAGGGGACATGCTGCACGTTCTTCAATAGCACCGTCTTTCCCGAAGTAAACTTCAGAATGACTGTACCAACACCAAGAACACGCGCATGTGATCCGTTCCCCATCAGCAAGGCTCCAGTCCCTTTGCACTGATAAGAAGAAAATAAAGAAATATCAGCACACACATGAATATTAGCACCGGTATCAGCCCACCACTCAGGGGATTGACACACTGAAAGAACAGTAGGTAAAAGATTACCATACCCCGATGTTCCTTCTGCAGTCTCGCTAACAACCATGTTTACTGTTTTCTTCTCTTGAGCTGGTTTTTTCTCTTGCTTAAATTTGCGGTCTGGACAAGCGCTTGCCCAATGATCAGTACTCCCGCAAACAAAGCAACCAGCTCCTTTGTTCTTCTTTTTGAACGAGGCTGCCTGCTTGGGCTTCGTGGCATTCTGTTGCTTGTTTTTCTTTTTATTATTATGTGATGCATTGGAGTTCTTCTTTTGTACCATATTGGCACTAGAAGTCTCAACTCCTTTTCCACGAGTGTCTTTTGCTCTCGCCCTCTCCTCAACATCAAGAGAACCAATAAGCTCAGCCACGCTAAACTCTTGTCTCTTATGTTTTAGAGTGGTAGCAAAATCCGTCCAAGAAGGTGGCAGTTTAGCGATAATACCGCCGGCCACGAACTTGTCAGGCAAGACACATGGGAATTGTTCAAGTTCTTTAGCCAGTGCCTGTATTTCATGAGCCTGTTGAAAGGGAAATGTGCCCTTGGGCCATTTCTAAGTATTTTGGTGATTGAGTGCCAACACATGTGTTTAATTGTGAATTTGTGGACATGGATGAACAAGGTGCAAATCATGAAGTAAAGGTATGTTTCTAAGCCTTAGTACATTGGTTTTGTGGACTAACATATTTGTCTAAGTGTTAGAAACAGAAAGAAGAAAAAGAGAAAAGGGGAGAGAGAGACTTGGCTGTGTGCAGCCAAGTCTCAGCTCGGTCTGGAGCACCGGACTGTCCGGTGTGCACCGGACAGTGTCCGGTGCGCCAGGCCTACTCGGCGCGAACTGGCCGCTCTCGGGAATTCGCCGACGGCGTACGGCTAAAATTCACCGGACTGTCCGGTGTGCACCGGACTGTCCGGTGAGCCAACGGTCGGCCAGGGCCAACGGTCGGCCGCGCAATCCGCGCGGGACACGTGGCCGAGCCAACGGTCGGAAGACGGCACCGGACTGTCCGGTGCGCCAACGGCTCGCAGATCTACGGCAGTCTTCAAACGGTCGGAAGCGCCAGGAAAGGAAACAAATCGGGCACCGGACAGTGTCCGGTGTGCACCGGACTGTCCGGTGCCCCCGACGACAGAAGGCCAGGATAGCCTTCCAGAATTGCTCTCAACGGCTCCTAGCTGCCTTGGGGCTATAAAAGGAGCCCCTAGGCGCATGGAGGAGACACACAAGCAACTCTTGAGCATTCTTGATCATCCACACAAGTTCTTTGCGCATTCGTTTGTGATTCTAAGTGATTCGAGCTCTGTTCTAGTGTGAACTCTGAGATAGTCATTCGAGCTCGAGTCTTGGCCGTGTGTGTGCGCTTTTGTTGTGGATTTGTGTGTGTTGCTTCCCTCCCTTACTCTGTGCTTTCTTTGTGATCATATACTTGTAAGGGCAAGAGACTCCAATTTGTGGAGATTCCTTGCGAACGGGATAGTGAAAGGAAAAGCAAAACACCGTGGTATTCAAGTGGGTCTTTGGACCGCTTGAGAGGGGTTGATTGCAACCCTCGTCCGTTGGGACGCCACAACGTGGAAGTAGGCAAGCATTGGCTTGGCCGAACCACGGGATAAACCACCGTGTCAACTCTGTCTTGATCTCTTGTGGTATTGTGTTTTGTTGAGACTTCACCTTAGCCACTTGGCAATAATTGTGCTAACACATAACAAGTTTTTGTGGCTTAAGTTTGAAGTTTTTACAGGATCACCTATTCACCCCCCCCTCTAGGTGCTCTCAATTGGTATCGGAGCCGTTCTATTCACAAAGGGACTAACCGCCCGAATAGATGGATCCTAAGGGGAAGGGTATTGTGATCAACGACAAAGAAAAGGAGACCTTCGTCAACGAGCCAAAGGACGACAAGCCTACCGACTCCGGCTCGGGCCATAGACGAAAGGAAGGGAAGAAGAAGAAGACGAGGCGTATCAAGGAGATCATCTACTACGACGATAGTGATGAATCCACTTCTTCCCAAAAGGACGACGACAACGACTACAGGAAGACGGTCAATTCGAACTTTTCTTTTGATTATTCCCGTATTCAACATAGTTCGAATTCGCATTTGCTTTCCATTCCTCTTGGCAAACCTCCACACTTCGATGGGGAGGACTACGGATTTTGGAGTCACAAAATGCGTAGTCACTTATTCTCTCTCCATCCTAGCATATGGGAGATTGTGGAGAACGGAATGAAATTCGATAGCTCGGATAGCCCTATGCTTATAAATGAACAGATTCATAAAAATGCACAGGCTACTACTGTTCTCTTAGCATCTTTGTGCAGGGAAGAGTACAATAAGGTGAGCGGCTTGGACAATGCCAAGCAGATATGGGACACCCTCAAGATCTCTCACGAGGGGAACGACATCACCATGCTCACCAAGATGGAGTTGGTGGAGGGCGAGCTTGGACGGTTCGCCATGATAAGGGGAGAGGAGCCAACTCAGACGTACAACCGGCTCAAGACCCTTATCAACAAAATAAGGAGCTACGGAAGCACGCGTTGGACGGATCACGATGTCGTCCGCCTAATGCTCAGGTCCTTTACCGTACTTGATCCTCATCTCGTGAACAATATTCGTGAGAATCCCAGGTACACGATGATGACGCCCGAGGAAGTACTTGGAAAATTCGTGAGCGGGCGGATGATGATCAAGGAGGCAAGATACGTCGACGACGCGTTGAACGGACCACTCCACGAGCCTCAACCCATTGCTCTAAAAGCAACGAGGAGCAAGGAGTCGCTACCTAGCAAGGTGGCGCAAGTCGAGGCGGCCGGGCTCAATAATGAAGAGATGGCTCTCATCATCAAAAGGTTCAAGACGGCGCTAAATGGTCGCAAGGGGCAGCCAAGCAAGACCAAAGCCAAGGGGAAGCGCTCATGCTTCAAATGCGGTAAGCTTGGTCATTTTATCGCTAACTGTCCCGATAATGAAAGTGACCAGGAAAAGGGGAACAAAAGAGAGAAGAAGAAGCAATACAAGAAGGCAAAGGGTGAGGCGCATCTAGGAAAGGAGTGGGACTCGGATTGCTCCTCCTCCGACTCCGACAACGAAGGACTCGCCGCCACTGCCTTCAACAAATCGGCTCTCTTCCCCAACGAGCGTCTCACTTGCCTTATGGCAAGGGAGAAGAAGGTGAGTACTCAAGACTCCACTTATGCTTCTTCTAGTGATAGTGAGTCTAGTGACGATGATGACATAGATTATTCTTGCTTGTTCAAAGGCTTAGATAGATCTAAGATAAATAAAATCAATGAATTGATTGATGCTTTGAATGAAAAGGATAGGCTTTTAGAGAAGCAAGAGGATTTACTGTATGATGAACATGATAAGTTTATAGAGGCACAAAAATCATATGCTTTAGAAGTGAAAAGAAATGAAGTGCTTTCTAGTGAAATATCTTCTTGTCATGAAACCATTGCTACTTTACAAAGTGTTAACCATGATTTAAATGCTAAATTAGAAGTAACAAATAAATCTAAGTCTTGTGTTGAAAATGTTACAATTTGCACTAGGTGTAAGGATTTTGATGTTAACACTTGTAGCAAACATCTAGTTCTAATTTCCAAATTAAATGATGAAGTGGCTAGTCTTAATGCCCAACTTAAGACTAGCAAGAATGAAGTTGATAAAATAAAATTTGCAAGGGATGCCTACACGGTTGGTAGACACCCCTCAATTAAGGATGGACTTGGCTTCAAGAGAGAAGCCAAGAACTTAACAAGCCATAAGGCTCCCGTCTTCGTCAAGGAGAAAGGGAAGGCCCCTATGGCTAATAGTGCTAAAAAGAACCATGCTTTCTTATACCATGATAGGAGACATGCTAGAAATGTTTATAATGATTTTGATTCACATGTTTATGATTCTCATGCCATGTTTGCCTCTAGTTCCTCTCATAAGCATGATAGAAATATGAGTAGGAGAAATGTTGTACATATGCCTAGGAGAGATAGTGCTCATGTACCTAAAAAGAATGTTATTCATGCTCCTAGGAAAGTAGTGAATGAACCTTCTACCATTTATTATGCTTGTAATGCTCCCTTTGCTATTTGTAGAAAGGGTAAGAAGGTAGTTGCTAGGAAATTAGGGGCTAGATGCAAGGGAGATAAATCTTGCATTTGGGTCCCTAAAGACATTTGTGCTAACCTTGCAGGACCCAACGTGAGTTGGGTACCTAAGACCCAAGCCTAAATTTGCCTTGCAGGTTTATGCATCCGGGGGTTCAAGCTGGATTATCGACAGCGGATGCACAAACCATATGACGGGGGAGAAGAAGATGTTCACCTCCTACGTCAAAAATAAGGATTCCCAAGATTCAATTATATTCGGTGATGGGAATCAAGGCAAGGTAAAAGGGTTAGGTAAAATTGCAATTTCTAATGAGCATTCTATTTCAAATGTATTCTTAGTGGAGAGTCTTGGATATAATTTGCTATCTGTTAGTCAATTATGTCAAATGGGATATAATTGTTTATTTACAAATGTAGATGTGTCTGTCTTTAGAAGATGTGATGGTTCACTAGCTTTTAAGGGTGTACTAGACGGCAAGCTTTATTTAGTTGACTTTGCAAAAGAAGAGGCCGGTCTAGATGCATGCTTAATGGCTAAGACTTGCATGGGCTGGCTGTGGCATCGCCGCTTAGCACATGTGGGGATGAAGAACCTCCACAAGCTTCTAAAGGGAGAACACGTGATAGGTCTAACAAATGTTTATTTCGAAAAAGATAGACCTTGTGCAGCTTGTCAGGCAGGTAAACAAGTAGGAGGAGCACATCACAGCAAGAATGTGATGACCACTTCAAGACCTCTGGAGCTGCTGCATATGGACCTCTTCGGACCCGTCGCCTATCTAAGCATAGGAGGAAGTAAGTATGGTTTAGTTATTGTTGATGACTTTTCCCGCTTCACTTGGGTGTTCTTTTTGCAGGATAAGTCTGAAACCCAAGGGACCCTCAAGCGCTTCCTCAGGAGAGCTCAAAATGAGTTTGAGCTCAAGGTGAAGAAGATTAGGAGCGACAACAGGTCCGAGTTCAAGAACCTTCAAGTGGAGGAGTTTCTTGAGGAGGAAGGAATCAAGCACGAGTTCTCCGCTCCCTACACACCACAGCAAAATGGTGTGGTAGAGAGGAAGAACAGGACACTAATCGATATGGCGAGGACGATGCTTGGAGAGTTCAAGACCCCCGAGTGCTTTTGGTCGGAAGCCGTGAACACGGCTTGCCACGCCATCAACAGGGTCTACCTTCACCGCCTCCTAAAGAAGACGTCATATGAGCTACTAACCGGTAACAAACCCAATGTATCGTACTTTCGTGTTTTTGGGAGCAAGTGCTACATTCTAGTGAAGAAGGGTAGAAATTCTAAGTTTGCTCCCAAAGCTGTAGAAGGGTTTTTATTAGGTTATGATTCAAATACAAAGGCGTATAGGGTCTTCAACAAATCATCGGGTTTGGTTGAAGTCTCTAGCGACGTTGTATTTGATGAGACTAATGGCTCTCCAAGAGAGCAAGTTGTTGATTGTGATGATGTAGATGAAGAAGATGTTCCAACGGCCGCTATACGAACCATGGCGATTGGAGACGTTCGGCCACAGGAACAGGATGAACGTGATCAACCTTCTTCCTCAACGACGGTGCATCCCCCAACTCAAGACGATGAACAGGTTCATCAAAAGGAGGCGTGTGATAAAGGGGGAGCACAAGACGATCAAATGATGGAGGAAGAAGCGCAACCGGCACCTCCAACCCAAGTTCGAGCGATGATTCAAAGGGATCATCCAGTCGACCAAATTCTGGGTGACATTAGCAAGGGAGTAACTACTCGATCTCGATTAGTTAATTTTTGTGAACATTACTCTTTTGTCTCCTCTATTGAGCCTTTCAGGGTAGAGGAGGCCTTGCTAGATCCGGACTGGGTGTTGGCCATGCAGGAGGAACTTAACAACTTCAAGCGCAATGAAGTTTGGACGCTGGTGCCTCGTCCCAAGCAAAATGTTGTGGGAACCAAGTGGGTGTTCCGCAACAAACAGGACGAGCACGGGGTGGTGACAAGGAACAAGGCTCGACTTGTGGCAAAAGGTTATGCCCAAGTCGCAGGTTTGGACTTTGAGGAGACTTTTGCTCCTGTGGCTAGGCTAGAGTCCATTCGTATCTTGCTAGCATATGCCGCTCACCATTCTTTCAGGTTGTACCAAATGGATGTGAAGAGCGCTTTCCTCAACGGGCCAATAAAGGAGGAGGTGTACGTGGAGCAACCCCCTGGCTTCGAGGATGAGCGGTACCCCGACCACGTGTCAGGGTGATGACGCAGAAATTCGAGATGTCGATGATGGGCGAGTTGAACTACTTCCTTGGGTTCCAAGTGAAGCAACTCAAGGACGGCACCTTCATCTCCCAAACGAAGTACACGCAAGATCTGCTGAAGCGATTTGGGATGAAGGACGCCAAGCCCGCAAAGACTCCGATGGGAACCGACGGACACACCGACCTCAACAAAGGAGGTAAGTCCGTTGATCAAAAAGCATACCGGTCAATGATAGGTTCTCTGCTTTATTTATGTGCTAGTAGACCGGATATTATGCTTAGCGTATGCATGTGTGCTAGATTTCAATCCGATCCTAAGGAGTGTCACTTGGTGGCGGTGAAGCGAATTCTTAGATATTTAGTCGCTACGCCTTGCTTCGGGATCTGGTATCCAAAGGGGTCTAACTTTGACTTAATTGGGTACTCAGATTCCGACTATGCTGGATGTAAGGTCGATAGGAAGAGTACATCGGGGACGTGCCAATTCTTAGGAAGGTCCCTGGTGTCATGGAACTCTAAGAAACAAACCTCCGTTGCCCTATCCACCGCTGAGGCCGAGTATGTTGCCGCAGGTCAGTGTTGCGCGCAACTACTTTGGATGAGGCAAACCCTCAGGGACTTTGGCTACAATCTGAGCAAAGTCCCACTCCTATGTGATAATGAGAGTGCTATCCGAATAGCGGAAAATCCTGTTGAGCACAGCCGCACAAAGCACATTGACATCCGGCATCACTTTTTGAGAGACCACCAGCAAAAGGGAGATATCGAAGTATTTTATGTTAGCACCGAGAACCAGCTAGCCGATATCTTTACCAAGCCTTTAGATGAGAAGACCTTTTGCAGGCTGCGTAGTGAGCTAAATGTCTTAGATTCGCGGAACTTGGATTGAAATATAGCATACATGTATTTATGCCTTTGATCATGTTCATTCTGCATTTTGTTGCTTATTATGGTGCTCAAGTTGTACAAACACTCCCTGGACCTCACAAGTCCGTTGCAATGTGATGCACATGTTTAGGGGGAGATGTGTTACAACTTGACCCTTTGAGACTAACCATATGTTTGAGTTTGCTTTTGTTAGTCACAAAGGAGAATTGAAAGGGAAAAGGTGGACTTGGACCATGAAAGACTTCCACTGCACTCCGATGAGGGGTAACTTATTCCAAGTCCATCTCATGAACTCTTATTGCCATTTGCTCTTAATTGAAGATTTTGGTGAGGCAATGGGGTTAAAGGGCCAAAATTGATCCCGTTTTGGTGTTTGATGCCAAAGGGGGAGAAAATAAAGGCCAAAGCAATAAATGGATCAGCTACCACTTGAGAGATTTTGAAAATAGTAGAATAGAGTTTTTGATTTGTCAAAATTCTTAAGTTGTCTCTCTTGTCAAAAGTTGGCTTCTTGTGGGGAGAAGTATTGATTATGGGAAAAAGGGGGAGTTTTTGATCAATCTCTTTTTGAATGACTCTCTTTATGCTTAAACATGTGTGTTTAACTTAGAGATAGAGATTTGTGTTTGATTTGCAAAAACAAACCAAGTGGTGGCAAAGGATGATCCATATATGCCAAAATTAATTCAAAATAAATTTAAGTGTTATTTGAATTGAGTTTGCACTTGTTCTAGTGGCTTTATGTTGTGTTGGCATAAATCACCAAAAAGGGGGAGATTGAAAGGGAAATGTGCCCTTGGGCCATTTCTAAGTATTTTGGTGATTGAGTGCCAACACATGTGTTTAATTGTGAATTTGTGGACATGGATGAACAAGGTGCAAATCATGAAGTAAAGGTATGTTTCTAAGCCTTAGTACATTGGTTTTGTGGACTAACATATTTGTCTAAGTGTTAGAAACAGAAAGAAGAAAAAGAGAAAAGGGGAGAGAGAGACTTGGCTGTGTGCAGCCAAGTCTCAGCTCGGTCTGGAGCACCGGACTGTCCGGTGTGCACCGGACAGTGTCCGGTGCGCCAGGCCTACTCGGCGCGAACTGGCCGCTCTCGGGAATTCGCCGACGGCGTACGGCTAAAATTCACCGGACTGTCCGGTGTGCACCGGACTGTCCGGTGAGCCAACGGTCGGCCAGGGCCAACGGTCGGCCGCGCAATCCGCGCGGGACACGTGGCCGAGCCAACGGTCGGAAGACGGCACCGGACTGTCCGGTGCGCCAACGGCTCGCAGATCTACGGCAGTCTTCAAACGGTCGGAAGCGCCAGGAAAGGAAACAAATCGGGCACCGGACAGTGTCCGGTGTGCACCGGACTGTCCGGTGCCCCCGACGACAGAAGGCCAGGATAGCCTTCCAGAATTGCTCTCAACGGCTCCTAGCTGCCTTGGGGCTATAAAAGGAGCCCCTAGGCGCATGGAAGAGACACACAAGCAACTCTTGAGCATTCTTGATCATCCACACAAGTTCTTTGCGCATTCGTTTGTGATTCTAAGTGATTCGAGCTCTGTTCTAGTGTGAACTCTGAGATAGTCATTCGAGCTCGAGTCTTGGCCGTGTGTGTGCGCTTTTGTTGTGGATTTGTGTGTGTTGCTTCCCTCCCTTACTCTGTGCTTTCTTTGTGATCATATACTTGTAAGGGCAAGAGACTCCAATTTGTGGAGATTCCTTGCGAACGGGATAGTGAAAGGAAAAGCAAAACACCGTGGTATTCAAGTGGGTCTTTGGACCGCTTGAGAGGGGTTGATTGCAACCCTCGTCCGTTGGGACGCCACAACGTGGAAGTAGGCAAGCATTGGCTTGGCCGAACCACGGGATAAACCACCGTGTCAACTCTGTCTTGATCTCTTGTGGTATTGTGTTTTGTTGAGACTTCACCTTAGCCACTTGGCAATAATTGTGCTAACACATAACAAGTTTTTGTGACTTAAGTTTGAAGTTTTTACAGGATCACCTATTCACCCCCCCTCTAGGTGCTCTCACCTGTTCAACTACAGGACGGTTTTCCACAGCTCGCTACCAGCATCAGAAACACCAAACTTCTCATCTAATGCATCCCATAACTCTTTTGCAGATGTGCACGTTAGATAAGAATCAACATACTTGTTGGCAAGAGCGCCAATCACGGCGCCTCGAAACAGGTTATCGGCAACGTCGAACATTCTCTCCTCTTCAGGAGTGAACTGTTCGGGTTTCCCCTGTGCGGCGTGATAGCAGTTCATTGCGGTCAATCACAGTATCATCTTACTACGCCATCTCTTGTAAAATGTCCCATCAAAAGGTTCACTTGGTTTTAACGCAGCAGCAAAACCACTAACAGAAAAATGCCTAATATCAGATTTTTGGATTGTTAGAAAGTTAGGCATTTTTAGTTTTAATTTAATCCAGAAAAACAGTGCGATATATGTGATGACATGTATGTGCATGTGTGTATAACTACTCGCATAAGCAGTAAATAGCAATAAAACATGCACAAATACGAAGAATAGAGTGTACCCAGCGGAGGGACCGATGCTCAAGGCATCAGTGGCTCCATTCACACGAGTCATCTCGTGTGTTTGTTCGATGTAGCCGTACGAAGTCGATGCAGGAAGGTGTACGCAGTGCAGTCCCTCGAACGGTCGCCGGGAAGAAGACGAAGCAGATCACGCGAGCAGTCGCGAAGACGCTCCCCAAAAATCTGATCGCCCGCACACCCGTGCAAGTGTATCTCTGCGGTTGGTGATTTCGGAGGCCTGCTCTCCCACTCTCTCTGTGCTCGCAGAAGGTGGGACGGGAATGTGTTGCTTGCAATTCGTGTGAGGTGATTCGCGTGGCTGGAAGAGCCCTCTCCTCTCCATTCTTATAGGCGGCCAGAAGGAGGGAGAAGAGCAACGGACAGAAACGGTCACGCATTTAGAACTGGAAACTGACGACCGTTACTAGCCATAAACGACAGTAACTGACGTCCGTTACTCGCCACTGGAAACTGACGTCTGTTAATGACGGTCATCACTCCAGGCAAAATGCGCAACCGTTTGAAAGGAATATTCGGACCAAGGTCCGATGAGCCACGAGCCCGGCCGGCCGGCGGCGGCGGCGGCACGCGCGCGTGTGGCAGTCCTTCATCCTTTTCTCAACTTCTCAATAGATGCACCAATGGTCCACCTATTTAAGTTGATTAATTTGTCCTTTGAACTTCCAATATGGTACTAAATAATTAGTACACCATAGCATTAAAGTGGGCCATTAGCATTGACTATTATTGAATATTAATTTGGGCCAAGCCCATATTAATCTAACACTCTCTATCCCTCTCTCTTTCTCCGGCAGTCCTGCTGGTGGCTGTCTTCTCCTTCATGAAGCCGCGCGCCGTACCGTGCCAGCCGCACAGTATACTCTACTACGTAGTACTAGTACTTATTACGCGCGCCTTTACTCCATACAATTAAAGACGGTTAAGTATTGTACTACTACTGGCAGTAGATCTGTCGGTACAAGTACCGGCTCCGGTAATAAAATCCCAGCTGCTGCCTTTGTTTTGTGTACACTCTCTTTTTTCACACGACCCACGCTCGCTTTGCCTGCCTTTTACCGTGTCGCGTACGCCCGTGTCCTGCCCTGGGCAGAGCTGGGCTGGAGCGCCAGCTGTAACCAGCCAGGACCGCGGCCGCACTCAAGCGACTGGTACACTACCCGTAGCTTGTTGTCGCAGTGGACGAGCAACAAGCTCCGGCCGGGTCGCTGCACCGAGAAAAGTGGCCCGTGCCATGCCCGCTGGGGCCTACCAGGTACCCGCTTTACTCAACGGCTACCTGGCATCCGACGTGGCGCCACCCTTCCTTGGCAAGCCAAAGCCCTCCCCTCCCCCCTGCTTATTATATAAAGCCCCGTCTTGGCCTCGCCATTGGCTCACCAGCTCGATCGCGCGGCAGAAGAGGATAAGAGGAAGCGAGTGGGACTGTGCGTGAGTTGGGAAGGAGGGGGTGGCAATGGCGTTGCGGAATGGTGGTGGTGGTGGAGCCTGTCCCGCGGCGGTTGTGCTGGTGGCTGCGGCCGTGGCGGCGCTTCTGGGCGCCGGGGTGGCGGCTACCAAGTTCGACGACGTGGTGCAGCCCAGCTGGGCCAACGACCACGTGGTGTACGACGGCGACCTCCTCAAGCTCCGCCTCGACTCCAACTCCGGCGGAGGGTTCGTGTCAAGGACCAAGTTCCTGTACGGCAAGGCCAGCGCCGACCTGAAGCTCGTGCCGGGGGACTCCGCCGGCGTCGTCACGGCTTTCTATGTGAGTGAGTGCTGTGCAGGCATTGCTTGTCGCTTCCATTTCCAGATTTGGCTTCCTATTTCTATTTTACTTGTTTGTAAAAGACCCAAAACGACATGCATTTATAAAAAGACTGAAAAGTCTAAAACAGGGAGGGTAAAAAAAATGTCTTGCTCTGAGTCTGGCTGGCCCCATCATTAGATAAATCTATCTATCGAGCGCCCATGTCTGGCAGAGAGGATGCTGCCAAGAACCAATTTACAAAGAACAAGAGCACGTGAACAAGTGCAGAGGATGCTGGCAAGAGGGAGAGGAGTACATATAATTGCACCAGTACCCTTTCTTTACTAGCTTTCTTAAAGCAAAGATGCCACTTTTTTTTTTTACATATCAACCAGACCAATGCAGTAGTAGTCCATGTTAAAAGTGTACTGCCGAGTACTGTCTGCAGTAGTACATTTGCACGTTCAACCCATGCGGTGGTGGAAGTGAAGCTACTAACAACACTTGCAACGTCTTGGCTGCAGCTGTCGTCGGCCGGGGACAAGCACAACGAGTTCGACTTCGAGTTCCTGGGCAACGTGACGGGCGAGCCGTACCTGGTGCAGACGAACCTGTACATCGACGGCGTGGGCAACCGGGAGCAGCGCATCGACCTGTGGTTCGACCCCACGGCCGACTTCCACACGTACGCCGTGCTGTGGAACCCCAGCCAGGTGGTGTTCATGGTGGACGACACGCCCATCCGGGTGTACGAGAACGCCACGCTGCACCAAGGCCACGGCCACGGCCACCACCGGCACGGCGGCGCGGCGGCGGAGGCCAACGGCACCGACACCACCACGATGGCTGCCCCGGCGCCGTTCCCCGGGCCGCAGCCGATGGCCGTGTACAGCTCGATCTGGAACGCGGACGACTGGGCGACGCAGGGCGGGCGCGTGAAGACGGACTGGTCGCACGCGCCGTTCGAGGCCACGTTCCGGGAGGTGCGCGTGGACGGGTGCGCCTGGGCGGGCAACGCCACGGACGGCGACGCCGCGGAGGCGCGGCGGTGCAGCGAGTCCTCGTGGGGCAAGGAGGGCCGCTACTGGTGGAAGGAGAAGGAGATGTCGGAGCTGAGCGTGCACCAGAGCCACCAGCTCGTGTGGGCGCGCGCGCACCACCTCGTCTACGACTACTGCGTCGACACCGACCGCTTCCCCGTGCAGCCGCCCGAGTGCGCCGGCCGCTGAGCTCCTGAGCCCTGACCGACCGACCGACCTCGATCGGCCATGGGTGGTGGGTGGTACGTACTAGTCTTGACGGGTCGTCGTCGATCCGTGCATGGCATGGCAATGGATGGCGTCCGGTGGGGCGGAAATGGAACTGCTTGTTTCTCTCGCTGGACCTGGGGGTTTGTGTTCGTGCGTCTGCAGCAATGGTGTCTGTCTGTAGCTCTGTTTCAGCTTATTGAACCGGCGGTGGTGTCCGTTGTAGAAACAAGTGAATGGGATTATGCGAACGAATGAACGACTACTGCGTCGACACCGACCGCTTCCCCGTGCAGCCGCCCGAGTGCGCCGGCCGCTGAGCTCCTGAGCCCTGACCGACCGACCGACCTCGATCGGCCATGGGTGGTGGGTGGTACGTACTAGTCTTGACGGGTCGTCGTCGATCCGTGCATGGCATGGCAATGGATGGCGTCCGGTGGGGCGGAAATGGAACTGCTTGTTTCTCTCGCTGGACCTGGGGGTTTGTGTTCGTGCGTCTGCAGCAATGGTGTCTGTCTGTAGCTCTGTTTCAGCTTATTGAACCGGCGGTGGTGTCCGTTGTAGAAACAAGTGAATGGGATTATGCGAACGAATGAACGACTACTGCGTCGACACCGACCGCTTCCCCGTGCAGCCGCCCGAGTGCGCCGGCCGCTGAGCTCCTGAGCCCTGACCGACCGACCGACCTCGATCGGCCATGGGTGGTGGGTGGTACGTACTAGTCTTGACGGGTCGTCGTCGATCCGTGCATGGCATGGCAATGGATGGCGTCCGGTGGGGCGGAAATGGAACTGCTTGTTTCTCTCGCTGGACCTGGGGGTTTGTGTTCGTGCGTCTGCAGCAATGGTGTCTGTCTGTAGCTCTGTTTCAGCTTATTGAACCGGCGGTGGTGTCCGTTGTAGAAACAAGTGAATGGGATTATGCGAACGAATGAACGATGCTGCGCTCCGTTTCAGGGATTTGCTACTCCACACTGTGTGATCTGATTCCTCTGTACAATGGCATGATTTCTGTTCCCTCGAGGCTTGCAGCTGTGCCTGTACGGTGGGTGTACTTGAAGCGACTTTCTCCCTTTCTTTTTTCTTTTTTACTGCGGATGCTTTTAACCGAGCCACTTACTTTGCCTTTAATCATGTGTGTAGTAGAGGTACAGTGGCAGGCAGTACTCCTGTGGTCCACTGATCCGAGTGCTGAGCCTGAGCGGCGGAGGGGAGGGGGGGCCCTCCTCCGCAACCGCATGGGCAGGGGATACATGCGAAATGATATCTTCAGAAATCTGGTATCAGTCGTTGCCATTTCTCCGGTGTTTCCAAGGACACACAAAAACAACCCTCGCCGTCGACGAAACTAGTGGGATACGTACTGCCTTGCATCATTGCATGATGTCATCGAAACTGTATAATACACTGTACAACGCCACGTCCTTTCTGTAGTCCTTCTGTTCCTGCACGACGAGGTGCCAATGCCTTGGCCCATAGTGCTCTCTCAGCCTCTAACAGAAACATTAACTGGTGGTAACGGTAACGGTATCCAGCTGCTCCTCCACCCGTACGCCAATGCGTGGATCGACCAGCGCACAAGACAATAGACGGGACGCGGCTGCTTGCGAGCACAGGCAGAGCATGAAGCGGTCCAGGACTCCCTTGGACGTGTCAGTGCGGGCCGCGGACGCAGCTGGCTCGTCTCGTCTTGTCCTCCGGCTCCCACCAGCTTGCCGCCTATGTACAGGGGTTGCGCCTTCGCAACGGGCCGCGAGACCGTGGGAGAGCGTCGGGAATCTTCCGGTCCCAGCGCTCGGAGCGTGCGCCGACGGTTAGCCTCCGTGTACACGTAACTGCTTATCTAGACTAGACTGTACATGGGCCTATTCTCTCTTTTAACGAGCTGTCTCAAGTCCTTCGTGGCCCGCGCCCAACACATACTGTATCTCTCTCAAAGAAAGTTAAATACCAGGTCATTTCGTTTTTTTTAATCTAAACCAGCACTAAATATTACTTGTCACATAGGAACAACAAAATGCCACTGACGTGCAAACTTTTGTTCCGCAAACATAATGAACTCGAGAGGAGTACTAACAGTGTAAACTCTGGAATGTGCGTTAACAATCAATGAATGACGGAAGCATCAGTATACCATTTTTTCCCACTCGCATTTAGAAAACCATAGGTGGTATGTGTTTAGTTGTAGGGATCCTACTAATCTAGATAGATCAGTAGTAAGGCACTGACGTTATTTTCATGACATGTAACTATTTTTTATATAATATTACATACTTTTTTTAAATAAGAAGCGGGAGCTGGGCGACGCTAGAATGTATAGGATGGTAATGGATCGCGATCTAAATAGTTTTTTATAATAATTTAGTGTTTTTAATTTAAAAAATAAAAATAGAGTCTGATTTTGAAATGATTCAATCGTTAAATTTTATAGTGTACAGTCTAGAGTCTATCAGTAACCTTACCTCCGAATCAATATATTCCGAGGCAAAGATCGGGTGAAAGCACACGCACATTGACAAACAGTGAGCAGAACAGACTTTGTCGACCGAGTTTCACTGTCTTAATTGCCTCCGAAACAAATTAATAATCAAAGCCGGCCGGAGCGCTCTCATCCTATATCCACCTCATATTCTCACGGTCCAGTCATCGTTGTGCGCAGTAGTTTTCCTTCCACCTTGCCATGCAGGCTACAACTGCTTGGAAATTTCCTGAAAGACCTGCTGATATATATTTCTTTTTTTCCCCCAGCGACGGCGAATTCTTCAACTGTTATGGTGCTGCAGCCACTCCACCGGGACCCATATGTCAGTGGCTGTGAAATAGATGCAAATCGGCTGTCATCAAGTGGCGTTATTCTGGATGAAAATCCACTTCTCCTAGCGTATAGGACCACGCCTGATGCATGGAACGTTGATCATCTTCTGGACTGTGACGTTCACTGATTTTCTAGACTAAGACAAGAAGTGTCAGCATTTTCTGAAATAAAAAAAAGGTCAATCAAACGGGGCTATTCTCCACCCTAAAAAAATGATATTTACGTCTCTTTCGCGGAGTATTCGATTCATTCTTTATTTTGTATACATCAACCTATTTAATACCATCACCGTATGAGGTCGGACGTGTAGTCTAAAGTCTTGCTATGACTCTGGGCGTGCCCCCCATTAATTTCCACTTGACCCCGTCCAAATGGAACGGGTTCTTAATTGGTGCTTCCCTTGAGAACTTTCTTCTTGAAGAACATGGTCAGGGTCTCATGCAGAATGTGCGAGGGAGTAGATCAATAACTGAATCTCTTCCGACAAGACCGGAGAATACAGCGGAACATCAAATTAGCCAAAAAAAAAAAAACTATCGCTTACGGCTTACGGGACAATTTCAAACCCGAAAATGTTGCTCTCATTTTCAACAAAGGTGAAGAAGGACCGATCTTCTGTTAAGTACAATACCTTTGATTAATTAAGAACTTTACGTTCATGATCTAGGCTTCAAATAAAGTTTAATTTGACCCCCTCCCACAACCGTTACACCGCTGCTGTATTGGTTATGAACTACGCACAAGGGGTTTCATCTCGACAAGGAGACTTTTTATGCAAGTAAATTGAGAACATAAATAAGAACGAGATAAACACATTCTAAAACTAAAAGTATGCAAGGAATATACAAGTTTGATAATATGTTCAAGTCTTTATTCGAAATGATTAGTGGACACAAACGAACAAGATCAAGAACAGAGACCCTGGTTGGTGACACAAGTGCAACAAACAATGTATGTTTCAAGAAGGCAATAAAACCTGGATCCTAACGAGAGTGATATCGACTAATTATAGATTCTTGAGCGTCACCCCCAAGATGCACCCTCTAATAGGCTCTAAGACGATACATGACCCAACGTACCAAAACATGGTGTTTGAGTGTTTCCATACTCTTGGAAATTCGACATGCTGAGTTGCTTTGATGATTTCTGTCGACCTAGGACAAATTTTAACGTTACACCAAACCCACTACTCAGCTTCTCAAACTATGCATATATGGATCATACAAATAGAGTATGTATGTGTCAAGGTTTCGGAAACCGGTGGACAATAAGATTTGTGTTCGGTGGGGATGCTAGCGTGGATTCACTATAAATGGTGAACCACCAAAACTCGAGCAGTGGTTTTGAGATAGGGGGTTTATACTGGTTCAGGCTTTCGCTACAGTCCAATGTAGTGCTAATCATAGCATCGTTGTGAACCATGTTACAATAGGTGTGCTTGTGTGAAGAAGGCAAGGGAACCTGCTCGTTTATAGCTCAAGGATGGGATGCTACAATGGAGACTTATATTCTACTTGCCAGAGTGCTGCCCCTGGCGTCGTAATCCTTCTGATGTCGCACATGGAGTCGTGCGTAGTGTAGTGCTGCAGCACATTAGATGTGACGGAACCTCCCAAGTCATTAGGCCCACCTACAGTTGTCATTGTCCAACAGACATCAGACAACCCTGTAGATGTTCCTGAATCACTTGACAAGTTCGGTATCTTCTTTCTTACCTTTCCAGGAACGTTCACCCGTCTTGTAGACATTATAGAACATCGGAGATATAGAAATACGGAAGCGATTACATAAACTTACATTTATTTAGAAAGTAAGAGTAAGTTACTTATTACAGACCAGATCTATAAAACAAGTGCTGAGTAGTATTATTACATTACCAGGGGAGGTAAAAACTCCTCCCGAAAAGTCTTTACATAAAGGTTTCTTATGGAGGACCATGTCCTCCCGCATCTTCACTCTTGTTTTTCCTCATGTGGAACCACCTTGGTATAAAAGCAACAGAAATCTGATGCTTCCTCGCCTAAAAACAACGAGGGAATAAACCCTGAGTATGGGATTACTCAGCAAGTCTTACCCGACTAAATAAAAGACTCTCAAGGGTATGCTGGGTATAAGGGAGTCAAGGTAAGGTTTCTCAATGATCAAGGACTCTCTTTTGCAGAAAAGCTTACTATGAGTGGATCCTTAAAAATCCATTTTTATTGTCAGGTTAAGTAGAATTACTTGCAACTAGAGTTCTTTCTACCCTAGTTCACGCACTTGTCCTGCATTAGCTAATTTCTCATCATTCCCTTCATATTTAGTGGAATTGCTACGTATAAGTCAGTGACCAAGTCTCCATAACCGTGGAGGTACGACGATCCGAATCGATTATACTCAGCTGAGGATCTCCAATCACACGATATATGTAGCACTTAACCCTTGCATATGTCAACCCGCCACCGGGGTTCTTAAGACCAGATCAGGTTCACGCAAACCGAGAGCACAGATACACCATCGTCCAGCCTCTTGCCACGGAGGGTACACGCTACTCTCGCCACCGCTCCACACCCATTTCGTGTTATCTTATTCTGGCCTTAGTCTGCCTGAGGCAAGGCTTACCCATGACGAGGCATGTGACCAGTTAAAGGGTCCTCGGTCAGCAGGCCTACATCGACACGTGAAAGTCGCCTAGAGGGGGGGTGAATAGGGCGAAACTAAAATTTACAAATATAATCACAACTACAAGCCGGGTTAGCGTTAGAAATATAAACGAGTCCGCAAGAGAGGACGCAAAACAAATCACAAGCAAATAAGGAGTGAGACACGAGGATTTGTTTTACCGAGGTTCGGTTCTTGCAAACCTACTCCCCGTTGAGGTGGTCACAAAGACCGGGTCTCTTTTAACCCTTTCCCTCTCTCAAACGACCCCTCGGACCGAGTGAGCTTCTCTTCTCAAATCAACCCGGGAACGAAACTTCCCCGCAAGGACCACCACACGATTGGTGTCTCTTGCCTCGGTTACAATTGAGTGTTTGATCACAAGAACAAATGAGAAAGAAAAGCAAGCGATCCAAGCGCAAGAGCTCAAATGAACACGGCAAATCACTCTCTCTAATCACTAAGGCTTGATGTGGAGTTGGGAGAGGATTTGATCTCTTTTGTGTGCTTTGGAATGAATGCTAGAGCTCTTGTAAGGTGTTGAAGTGTAGAAACTTGGATACTTGGATGCCATTGAATGTGGGGTGGTTGGGGTATTTATAGCCCCAACCACCACAAAATGGCCGTTGGAGGGCTGCTGTCGCATGGCGCACCGGACAGTCCGGTGCGCCACCGGACACTGTCCAGTGCGCCAGCCCACGTCAGCAGACCGTTGGGGTTCGACCGTTGAGCTCTATCTTGTGGGCCCGCCTGGCTATCCGGTGGTGCACCGGACAAGTCCTGTAGACTGTCCGGTGTGCCACCCGCGCGTGTCCTGCTCCTCTGCGCGCGCAGGCGCGCATTAAATGCACTTGCAGGTAGCCGTTGGCGCGAAGTAGCCGTTGCCCGCTGGCTCACCGGACAGTCCGGTGAATTATAGCGGACGAATTCCCGAAGCTGGCGAGTTCCAGAGCCGCTCTCCCCTGGGGCACCGGACACTGTCCGGAGTACACCGGACAGTCCGGTGAATTATAGCGAAGCGCCTCTGGATTTTCTCGAAGGTGAAGAGTTCAGCCTGGAGTGCCCTGGTGCACCGGACACTGTCCGGTGCGCCATACCAGGGCTGCCTTCGGTTATCCCTTGCTCTTTTTGTTGAACCCTTTTCTTGGTCTTTTTATTGGCTTAGTGTGAACCTTTGGCACCTGTATGACTTATACACTAGAGCAAACTAGTTAGTCAAACATTTGTGTTGGGCAATTCAACCACCAAAATTGATTTAGGAAATAGGTGTAAGCCTAATTCCCTTTCAATCTCCCCCTTTTGGTGATTGATGCCAACACAAACCAAAGCAAATATAGAAGTGCATAATTGAACTAGTTTGCATAATGTAAGTGCAAAGGTTACTTGGAGTTGAGCCAATATAAATATTTATAGAATGCACATGGATTGTTTCTTTCTTATTTAACATTTTGGACCGCGCTTGCACCACATGTTTTGTTTTGCAAATTCTTTACAAAGTTCTTTTGCAAATAGTCAAAGGTAAAGGAATAAGATTTTGTGAAGCATTTTTCAAGATTTGAAATCCCCCCCCCTGTTTCAAATGCTTTTCCTTTGACTTAAACAAAACTCCCCCTCAATAAATTCTCCTCTTAGTGTTTCAAGAGGGTTTTAAGATTCCAAGTTTGAAATCTCCTCTTTTAAAACACAATAAGATACTAATTTGAAAATTGTACCAATCAAAAATCATTTTTAAAATTAGGGTGGTGGTGCGGTCCTTTTGCTTTGGGCTAATACTTTCTCCCCCTTTGGCATGAATCACCAAAAACAGATACTTAGAGTGAAATATAAGCCCTTTTACTAACTACTTTCTCCCCTTTGGTAAATAAAACATACGAGTGAGGATTATACCAAAGCCGGAGTCCTTTTACTTCATGCTCTCTCCCCCAAAGATGAAGCGTGACTTGGAGCGACGGCGAGGGATGAGTTACGGAGTGGAAGCCTTTGTCTTCGTCGAAGACTCCAATTCCCTTTCAATATACCTATGACTTGGTTTGAAATAGATTTGAAAACACATTAGTCATAGCATATATAAAAGAGACATGATCAAAGGTATATGAATGAGCTATGTGTGCAAGTTAACAAAAGAAGTTTCTAGAATCAAGAATATTGAGCTCATGCCTAAGTTTGGTAAAGGTTTGTTCATCTAGTGGCTTGGTAAAGATATCGGCTAATTGATCTTTAGTGTTAATGTATGCAATCTCGATATCCCCCTTTTGTTGGTGATCCCTAAGAAAGTGATACCAAATGGCCATGTGTTTAGTGCGGCTATGCTCAACGGAATTATCCGTCATGCGGATTGCACTCTCATTATCACATAGAAGGGGAACTTTGGTCAATTTGTAACCATAGTCCCGCAGGGTTTGCCTCATCCAAAGCAATTGCGCGCAACAATGGCCTGTGGCAATGTACTCGGCTTTGGTAGTGGAAAGAGCGACCGAATTTTGCTTCTTTGAAGCCCAAGACACCAAGGATCTTCCCAAGAACCGGCAAGTCCCCGATGTGCTCTTTCTATTAATTTTACACCCCGCCCAATCGGCATCCGAATAACCAATTAAGTCAAATGTGGATCCCCGAGGGTACCAAAGCCCAAACTTAGGAGTATAAGCCAAATATCTCAAGATTCGTTTTACGGCCGTAAGGTGAGATTCCTTAGGGTCGGCTTGGAATCTTGCACACATGCATACGGAAAACATAATATCCGGTCGAGATGCACATAAATAGAGTAATGAACCTATCATCGACCGGTATACCTTTTGATCGACGGATTTACCTCCCGTGTCGAGGTCGAGATGCCCATTGGTTCCCATGGGAGTCTTGATGGGCTTGGCATCCTTCATTCCAAACTTGTTTAGAATGTCTTGAGTATACTTTGTTTGGCAAATGAAGGTGCCCTCTTGGAGTTGCTTTACTTGAAATCCCAAGAAATACTTCAACTCCCCCATCATCGACATCTCGAATTTCTGTGTCATGATCCTACTAAATTCTTCACATGTATATTCGTTAGTAGACCCAAATATGATATCATCAACATAAATTTGGCATACGAACAAATCATTTGCAAGAGTCTTAGTGAATAAAGTAGGATCGGCCTTGCCGACTTTGAAGCCATTTGCAATAAGGAAATCTCTTAGGCATTCATACCATGCTCTTGGGGCTTGTTTGAGCCCATAAAGCGCCTTAGAGAGCCTATAGACATGGTTATGGTACTCACTGTCTTCAAAGCCGGGAGGTTGCTCAACATAGACCTCTTTCTTGATTGGTCCATTGAGGAAGGCACTCTTCACGTCCATTTGGTAAAGCTTGAACCATGGTAAGTAGCATAGGCTAATAATATGCGAATTGACTCAAGCCTAGCTACGGGTGCATAGGTTTCACCAAAATCCAAACCTTCGACTTGGGAGTATCCCTTGGCCACAAGTCGAGCTTTGTTCCTTGTCACCACACCATGCTCATCTTGCTTGTTGCGGAAGACCCATTTGGTTCCTACAACATTTTGATTAGGACGTGGAACTAAATGCCATACCTCGTTCCTAGTGAAATTGTTGAGCTCCTCTTGCATTGCCACCACCCAATCCGAATCTTGGAGTGCTTCCTCTACCTTGCGTGGCTCAATAGAGGAAACAAAAAAGTAATGCTCACAAAAATGTGCAACACGAGATCTAGTAGTTACCCCCTTATGAATATCGCCAAGGATGGTGTCGACGGGCTGATCTCGTTGGATTGCTTGGTGGACTCTTGGGTGTGGCGGCCTTGGTTGTTCATCCTCCTTGTCTTGATCATTTGCATCTCCCCCTTGATCATTGCCATCATCTTGAGGTGGCTCATCATTTTGATTTTCTTCTTCATCATCTTGAGCCTCGTCCTCATTTTGAGTTGGTGGAGATGCTTGCGTGGAGGAGGATGGTTGATCTTGTGCATTTGAAGGCTCTTCCGATTCCTTAGGACACACATCCCCAATGGACATGTTCCTTAGCGCGATGCACGGAGCCTCTTCGTTACCTATCTCATCAAGATCAACTTGCTCTACTTGAGAGCCGTTAGTTTCATCAAACACAACGTCACAAGAAACTTCAACAAGTCCTGAGGACTTGTTAAAGACTCTATATGCCCTTGTGTTTGAGTCATATCCTAGTAAAAAGCCTTGTACAGTCTTAGGAGCAAATTTAGATTTCCTACCTCTCTTAACAAGAATAAAGCATTTGCTACCAAAGACTCTAAAATATGAAATATTTGGCTTTTTACCGGTTAGGAGTTCGTATGATGTCTTTTTGAGGATTCGGTGTAGATATAACCGGTTGATGGCGTAGCAAGCGGTGTTAACCGCCTCGGCCCAAAACCGATCCGGTGTCTTGTATTCATCAAGCATGGTTCTTGCCATGTCCAATAGAGTTCGATTCTTCCTCTCCACTACACCATTTTGTTGTGGGGTGTAGGGAGAAGAAAATTCATGCTTGATGCCCTCCTCCTCAAGAAAGCCTTCAATTTGAGAGTTCTTGAACTCCGTCCCGTTGTCGCTTCTTATTTTCTTGATCCTCAAGCCAAACTCATTTTGAGCCTGTCTCAAGAATCCCTTTAAAGTTTCTTGGGTTTGTGATTTTTCCTGCAAAAAGTATACCCAAGTGAAGCGAGAATAATCATCCACAATAACTAGACAGTACTTACTCTCGCCGATGCTTATGTAAGCGATCGGGCCGAATAAATCCATGTGTAGGAGCTCTAGTGGCCTGTCAGTCGTCATAATGTTCTTGTGTGGATGATGAACACCAACTTGCTTCCCGGCTTGGCAAGCGCTACAAATCCTGTCTTTCTCAAAATGAACATTTTTTAATCCTAGAATGTGTTCTCCCTTTAGAAGCTTATGAAGATTCTTCATTCCAACATGGGCTAGTCGGCGGTGCCAGAGCCAACCCATGTTAGTCTTAGCAATTAAGCAAGTGTCGAGTTCAGCTCTATCAAAATCTACCAAGTATAGCTGACCCTCTAACACTCCCTTAAAAGCTATTGAATCATCACTTCTTCTAAAGACAGTGACACCTACATCAGTAAAGAGACAGTTGTAGCCCATTTGACATAATTGGGATACAGAAAGCAAATTGTAATCTAATGAATCAACGAGAAAAACATTTGAAATGGAATGGTCAGGAGATATAGCTATTTTACCCAAACCTTTGACCAAACCTTGATTTCCATCCCCGAATGTGATAGCTCGTTGGGGATCTTGGTTTTTCTCGTATGAGGAGAACATTCTCTTCTCCCCTGTCATGTGGTTTGTGCACCCGCTGTCGATGATCCAACTTGAGCCCCCGGATGCATAAACCTACAAAACAATTTTAGTTCTTGACTTTAGGTACCCAAACGGTTTTGGGTCATTTGGCATTAGAAACAAGAACTTTGGGTACCCAAACACAAGTCTTTGATCCCTTGTGTTTGCCCCCAACAAACTTGGCAACTACCTTGCCGGATTTGTTTGTAAGCACATATGATGCATCAAAGATTTTAAATGAAATGGCATGATTATTTGATGCAGTAGGAGTTTTCTTCTTAGGCAACTTAGCACGGGTTGGTTGCCTAGATCTAGATGTCTCACCCTTATACATAAAAGCATGATTAGGGCCAGAGTGAGACTTCCTAGAATGAATTCTCCTAATTTTGCTCTCGGGATAACCGGCAGGGTACAAAATGTAACCCTCGTTATCCTGAGGCATGGGAGCCTTGCCCTTAACAAAGTTAGACAATTTCTTAGGAGGGACATTAAGTTTGACATTGTCTCCCCTTTGGAAGCAAATACCATCCTTGATGCCAGGGCGTCTCCCATTATAGAGCATACTTCTAGCAAATTTAAACTTTTCATTTTCTAAGTTATGCTCAGCAATTTTAGCATCTAATACTGCTATATGATTATTTTGTTGTTTAATTAAAGCCATGTGATCATGTATAGCATTAATATCAACATCTCTACATCTAGTACAAATAGAAGCATGCTCAATAGTAGATGTAGATGGTTTGCAAGAATTAAGTTCAACAATCTTAGCACGCAAAATATCATTGTTATCTCTAAGATCGGAAATTGTAACATTGCAAACATCTAATTCTTTAGCCTTAGCAAGCAATTTTTCATTTTCACATCTAAGGCTATCAAGAGAAATGTTCAATTCATCAATGTTAGCAAGTAAATCAACATTATCATTTCTAGGATTGGGAATTGAAACATTACAAACATGAGAATCAACCTTAGCTAACAAATTTGCATTCTCATTTCTAAGGTTGTTTATAGTCTCATGGCAAGTGCTTAGCTCACTAGATAATTTTTCACATTTTTCTACTTCTAGAGCGTAAGCATTTTTAACCTTAACATTCTTTTTATTTTCTTTAATAAGGAAATCCTCTTGAGAATCCAAGAGATCATCCTTCTCATGAATAGCACTAATCAATTCATTTAATTTTTCTTTTTGTTGCATGTTTAGGTTGGCAAAAAGAGTGCGCAAGTTATCCTCCTCATTTTTAGCATCATCCTCATCACTAGAGGTTTCATATTTAGTGGAGGACCTTGATTTTACCTTTTTCTTTTTGCCGTCCTTTGCCATGAGGCATTTGTGGCCGACGTTGGGGAAGAGAAGACCTTTGGTGATGGCGATGTTGGCAGCGTCCTCGTCGGAGGAGGAGTCGGAGGAGCTCTCGTCCGAGTCCCATTCGCGGCATACATGAGCGTCGCCACCCTTCTTCTTGTAGTATTTCTTCTTCTCCTTTCTTCTCCCCTTCTTGTCGTTGTCCCTGTCACTGTCACTTGATAATGGACATTTAGCAATAAAATGACCGGGCTTACCACATTTGTAACAAACTTTCTTGGAGCGGGGCTTGTAGTCTTTCCCCCTCCTTTGCTTGAGAATTTGGCGGAAACTCTTGATGATGAGTGCCATCTCCTCGTTGTCGAGCTTTGAGGCGTCGATGGGTGTTCGACTTGGAGTGGACTCCTCCTTCTTTTCCTCCGTCGCCTTTAATGCCACCGGTTGTGCTTCGGACGTGGAGGGATCTTCGAGCTCGTTAATCTTCCTTGAGCCCTTGATCATATACTCAAAGCTCACAAAATTCCCGATTACTTCCTCGGGAGTCATTAGTGTATATCTAGGGTTGCCACGAATTAATTGTACTTGAGTAGGGTTAAGGAAAATAAGTGATTTTAAAATAACCTTAACCACCTCGTGGTCATCCCATTTCTTGCTCCCGAGGTTGCGCACTTGATTCACCAAGGTTTTGAGCCAGTTGTACATATCTTGTGGCTCCTCCCCTTGGCGAAGACGGAAGCGACCGAGCTCCCCCTCGATCGTTTCCCGCTTGGTGATCTTGGTGAGTTCATCACCCTCGTGTGCGGTCTTGAGCACGTCCCAAACCTCCTTGGCGCTTTTTAATCCTTGCACCTTGTTGTACTCCTCCCTACTTAGAGAGGCGAGGAGTATGGTTGTGGCTTGGGAGTTGAAGTGCTCGATTTGGGCCACCTCGTCCGCATCATAATCCTCATCCCCTACGGATGGTACCTGCACACCAAACTCAACTACATCCGATATACTTTTGTGGAGTGAGGTTAGATAAAATTTCATTAAATCACTCCACCTTGCATAATCTTCACCATCAAAAGTTGGTGGTTTGCCTAATGGGACGGAAAGTAGAGGTGTATGCTTAGGAATGCGAGGATAGCGTAGGGGGATCTTACTAAACTTCTTGCGCTCATGGCGCTTAGAAGTGACGGACGGCGCATCGGAGCCGGATGTGGATGGTGACGAAGTGTCGGTCTCGTAGTAGACCACCTTCCTCATCTTCTTGTGCTTGCCGCTACTCCGATGCGACTTGTGGGAAGATGATTTCTTCTCCTTCTCCTTGTTGCGGGACTCTTCCGATGAGTGGCTCGTAGTGGGCTTGTCGCCGGTTTCTATCTCCCTCTTGGTGTGATCTCCCGACATCACTTCGAGCGGTTAGGCTCTAATGAAGCACCGGGCTTTGATACCAATTGAAAGTCGCCTAGAGGGGGGGGGGTGAATAGGGTGAAACTAAAATTTACAAATATAATCACAACTACAAGCCGGGTTAGCATTAGAAATATAAACGAGTCTGCGAGAGAGGGCGCAAAACAAATCGCAAGCAAATAAGGAGTGAGACACGAGGATTTGTTTTACCGAGGTTTGGTTCTTGCAAACCTACTCCCCGTTGAGGTGGTCACAAGGACCGGGTCTCTTTCAACCCTTTCCCTCTCTCAAACGGTCCCTCGGACCGAGTGAGCTTCTCTTCTCAAATCAACCCGGGAACGAAACTTCCCCGCAAGGACCACCACACGATTGGTGTCTCTTGCCTCGGTTACAATTGAGTGTTTGATCACAAGAACAAATGAGAAAGAAAAGCAAGCGATCCAAGCGCAAGAGCTCAAATGAACACGGCAAATCACTCTCTCTAATCACTAAGGCTTGATGTGGAGTTGGGAGAGGATTTGATCTCTTTTGTGTGCTTTGGAATGAATGCTAGAGCTCTTGTAAGGTGTTGAAGTGTAGAAACTTGGATACTTGGATGCCATTGAATGTGGGGTGGTTGGGGTATTTATAGCCCCAACCACCACAAAATGGTCGTTGGAGGGCTGCTGTCGCATGGCGCACCGGACAGTCCGGTGCGCCACCGGACACTGTCCGGTGCGCCAGCCCACGTCAGCAGACCGTTGGGGTTCGACCGTTGAGCTCTGTCTTATGGGTCCGCCTGGCTGTTCGGTGGTGCACCGGACAAGTCTTGTAGACTGTCCGGTGTGCCACCCGCGCGTGCCCTGCTCCTCTGCGCGCGCAGGCGCACATTAAATGCACTTGCAGGTAGCCGTTGGCGCGAAGTAGCCGTTGCCCGCTGGCTCACCGGACAGTCCGGTGAATTATAGCGGACGAATTCCCGAAGCTAGCGAGTTCCAGAGCCGCTCTCCCCTAGGGCACCGGACACTGTCCGGTGAATTATAGCGAAGCGCCTCTGGATTTTCTCGAAGGTGAAGAGTTCAGCCTGGAGTGCCCTGGTGCACCGGACACTGTCCAGTGGCACACCGGACAGTCCGATGCGCCATACGAGGGCTGCCTTCGGTTATCCCTTGCTCTTTTTGTTGAACCCTTTTCTTGGTCTTTTTATTGGGTTAGTGTGAACCTTTGGCACATGTATGACTTATACACTAGAGCAAACTAGTTAGTCCAAACATTTGTGTTGGGCAATTCAACCACCAAAATTGATTTAGGAAATAGGTGTAAGCCTAATTCCCTTTCAACATGGTCCTTAATCGACTTAGACGGAGACACTACACCGAGACTCCTTTCTCGTGCAAGTCACCCGCCCGGTCTCAGCTTAATCATCTTAAACCCAAAGCTTGGTACCTAGCAGAGGTACATCTTTTCCGATGTTGAACCCATCAAGGCCTTGATGGATCCACCATCAAGTTTTATTTTCGAAAACATCCCACCCACTTTTGCCACATCAACTTTTGTAAAAACAAAACATTTTGTTTTTCTAAAGCAATGCTAAGCATCAAAAATCTTTTGTAAAACAGGTGATCAAGTTCAAGGAAGGTAATGCAGGAATTGTTTTAGCAATCAACTCCTATCACCTAATGCATCAAGCAAGTGAAAAAGATTTTTTAAACACAAGGGGGTGGCAAATGCACCAGGGCTTGCCTTCGTTAGTAGGTGAGTCTGGCTCAGGCCCGCAGATGTCAAAGTAGAGACAAGATTCTGCCTGAGATCCCAAAGGTGGTGCCTTCTCTTCGGTCACTTCAAGCTCTTCTTCGTTTTCTAAACATAGCCATATATATGTATATAAGGATGAATGCCATGTAATGCTCATGAGAGTGCAAAGATAATAAGAACTTATTATCTAAGGTCTTGAATACAACTTTCCTTCACGGAACTCCGAGAACTTAGGGTTTCCGGAGTCAGTAAAGGAGTTCAAAGGGCAGGGGGGATTTTGGGTTCTAAGTATCAAACAAGGTCCAAATCAAACCAAACTCTACCCAAGGCTTCTAAATAATGAGTAGAATTCATATAAAAAGTTTGGACATTTTTGGAATTACTATATGTTTTCTAAAAATCCAAAACTAATACTTTAAACTACTTTAAATGCCTTAAAATTCCTTATTTAACCTAAAAATCATGAAACTATTTTTATTAAATACTATGGAAAATAAGAAATCTAGGAAAATTGGTTTGACATTTTTATCATTTTTCTATAATTTTCTACAATTTCCCAAAGCTTCACTGAAAAAGAAAAAGAAAAACATTAAACAACATTGGGCCGGTTCTAGCCCAGGACAGCCCAACTACACAGGAAACAGGGTCGCGCGCCCGCGCGCTCTGGCAACTTTGCACAGAGGCACTCGTTTTATCAGCTAAATCGAAGTAGGTTTATTTACTATTGCACTCAGTCACTGACACATTGCCGAGATGACCCTAGACTTCTATTTCTTCTCCAAACACCTCCTTGTTCACGGCACGCTCGCCGTTCATCCCTGGCATGGCCCGTACCGGCCATGGCCGGTGACGACTGCTACGGCTAACGACCGGGGAGGCATCACTGGCTTAAGGCAACCTAGGAACATCTATTTAATCGACACCAACCCCACTGGAAACTATCTGTCCACGATCAGGGTGGAACCCGTGGTGTCGATCCTGTGTTTCCAATAGTCTACGCTCGGATTGATCAAATGGCCACTACAAGGAGCTTCATGAATACACAGAGCTGCTAAAACAAAGCTTGAATCGGACAGGGCCTTACCAGAGAGGGCTGGCCACGGAGCGCAGAGTTTTACGTTCGCCGGAGACAGAGAAAGGGGAAAAACGGTGTCGCGGTGGATCTGGGCAAAATTGGGAGATGGGATCGAGGCTATATGGCCGTAAGAGACTGTAGTTTCACCGTGCACGATCAATTTGAGGAGAGGAGGAGACAGTGCAAATTTCTGGTTTTACTCGAGCTTGCTTGAAGAACTGCAGACACCTCGCCGTGTCTCCCTGTCCTATATATAGGCACGGTGGTCCGATGATCGATCCGCAGCCACGAGGTGGGCTGTTAACGCATGATAACCACGTAAGGAAGAGGCACAGTGAGGTAAATCGAAGCATGTGCGACAGCACGGCGAGAGCTCACTGAGTCACGGCGGCCGCCGGTGAACAACTCTGGCTGAGCTCAGGAGATGGTGCCACGTACGAGTTACCCTTTCCCCGGCGTTATCCATCCAGTACCGCGCACGAATCAGGACGGCGATCAACGACGACGAGCTGATCTGGCATACTGATCCACTCAAGGCACTGTACCATGGAGATTGTTCTTCAGTCGCCTGAACCGACCCCCTTCTCCCTTCTTAATTTCCAATTTCTTGCTAAGAACAGAGCAATCTCCCTTACTAAGATTTGTTCACCTTATATCAGTCTTCAAACTAACTATAGGATTCTTGGACTGATACCGAGTGGATTCAAAACTATGGCACATCAAACTTGACCTCACCTCACTGGAACCTTGTTTTAACCTTAGGTTCAGTTTCAGTTTTCTGAAACTGTTCTGACAGAGCAACTTGGAACAGGTTTTCCTCTAATTTTTGTATTACAACCCAAAGGGATATCTGCATCAAAGTTGTTCTCCTATAATTGAGCTACAAATTTGATGTGGTGACATAGGGCAAAAACCCTATAATTTGAAAGTTACAAGGCTCCAAAGTTGAGCAAAAACTCTGAAATTCAGACTTAGGCTATTTGGGACTTAAGAGGTGATTTTTGCAAATAGACCCAAAACCTAGGGTTTAACTTGCAAACTCACATATGAGTGACCCAAATGACTCAAGATACTTATTTAACTTGGTTTTTGCACTTTAGTCCAAAAGTGGACTAATTTTGCACATAAGCCCCTAGGGTTTAGGTTTAGGGTCTTTGAGGGCTCAAATGGGGTTTTTGGGTATCTTAAGGGTATAAATGTGATTCAAGTTTATTCTTGGGACTATTTTGTGACCTTTTCCTTAAAGCTTTTAGGTTTTCTTAACTTGGGTTGGGTTTTACCCCTTTAATCTCTATTTAGGGTTAAGTTCCCTATCCAGGGTTCTATTTGCAAAATGTTATAACAATACAACTTGTTTGAAATTTTTACCTAGTGAATGCACTCTAGGTGTGTCAAACATATGCAATGCCAATGTTTATGATTGCCATGGTCAAGTTTTAGTTGTAGTAACACCAGGGGTGTTACATCCTTCCCCCATAAAAGAATCTCGTCTCGAGATTAAAAGTCCTAGGGTGAGTAATGGAAAAGGAAATGTGTCACATTTTTATTTCCTTATTTTTGGTACAAGGCAGGGGGTGGTGTGGGGTTCACTCTTTATTACAACAACTATACACACTTCACAAATTACATGAGGCTAAAAAGCCTGGGAAATTCTTATCTAAGAAGTCTTAAGTTTCCCATGTAGCCTCTTCTTCAGAATGTTGGTTCCACTGTATCTTATAAAACTTGAGAGTTTTTCTCCGGTAACCCTGTCCTTTTGATCCAAGACTCGAATAGGGTGCTCAGAATATGTCAAGTCTGGTTCAAGGACAACATCTGTTACTTCAACGGTTCGATCTGGTACTCGAAGACACTTCTTCAATTGTGACACATGGAACACATTATGTACAGCAGACAAGGTTTCGGGGAGTTGAAGTCGATACGCCACTGGTCCACATTGCTCAAGTATAGGGAATGGACCAATGTACCTGGGTGCAAGTTTTCCTTTAACCCCAAAACGCGATATTCCCTTCATCGGTGAAACCTTCAAGTAGACATAATCCCCTTCAAGAAAATACAAGGGCATTCGTCGTTTGTTTGCATAACTCTTCTGACGAGCTTGTGCTTTCTTCATATTATGAATTATTTTCTGAACCTTTTCTTCGGTTTCTTTCACCATATCAGGCTTGAAGAAAGACCTCTCACCAGGTTCAGACCAATTTAGCGGAGTACGACATCGTCGTCCATATAAAGCTTCAAAAGGTGCCATTTTGATACTTTCTTGATAGCTATTATTATATGAAAACTCCGCTAATGGTAAACATTCATCCCATTTCTGTGAGAAGTCCAGAACACATGCCCGTAGCATATCTTCGAGTATTTGATTAATTCTCTCAGTCTGTCCACTTGTTTGAGGATGATAGGCCGAACTGTGGAGTAATTTAGTACCCAGGGATTTATGAAGTTCTTCCCAGAATTTGGATACAAATTGTGGTCCCCGATCCGACACTATAGTCTTTGGAATCCCGTGCAAACTGAGAATACGAGCAATATACAATTGGGCATAAACAGCAACTGGGTGCACTGTCTTGACGGGTAGAAAATGAGCAATTTTCGTAAGTCGATCAACAATAACCCAGATAGAGTCATACCCTTTGGCAGTCCTGGGCAATCCCACAATGAAGTCCATACTTATGTCTTCCCATTTCCACGTCGGTATTGGTAAAGACTGTAGTGGACCGGCAGCTTTCAAGTGTTTGGCCTTGACACGTCTGCAGGTGTCACATCTAGCCACATAGCGTGCAATCTCGATCTTCATTTTTGTTCACCAATAATGTTGCTTCAAGTCTTGGTACATCTTACTGCTTCCGGGATGAATAGAATAACGACTAAGATGTGCTTCATCAAGAATTTGTTGGCGGAGCTCTTCATTTTTCGATACCACTATGCAGTTATTAAACCATATAATGCCTTGATCATCTTCTTTAAAGCATTTGGCTTTTCCAGCCCTTATCTTCTCACGAATGTGTTTCATACCCTCATTATCCCTTTGCGCATCAATTATCCTTTGCAAGAGGACTGACTCAAGCTTTAGCTGACTTAGGGTTCCTTGTTGGACCATTCTCAGGTTTAGCTTCTCCATCTCCTGACATAATGTATTGTCAGAAGTCTTCACCATAAGACAGTGACAGGAAACCTTATGGCTAAGTGCATCTGCCACCACATTGGCCTTGCCTGGGTGATAGTGAATTTCCAGTTCATAATCCTTAATAAGCTCAAGCCATTGCCTTTGTCTCATATTCAATTCTGACTGGGTAAAGATATACTTCAAACTTTTATGATGTGAATAAATATGACAGATATTACCTAGTAGATAATGACGCCAGATCTCCAGGGCATGAACTACAGCAGCTAGCTCCAGATCATGAGTTGGGTAATGCTCCTCATGTCGGCGCAACTGCCTTGAAGCATATGCAATTACTCGGCCTTCTTGCATTAATACATAGCCGAGTCCACTGCCTGATGCATCATAATATACATCGAAAGGCTTGGTGATGTCCGGTTGAGCCAATACCGGAGCAGTGGTTAATAATGTCTTCAATTCTTTAAAAGCTTCATTACACTTAGAAGACCAATTAAATTTAACATCATTCTTTAATAAACTTGTGATTGGCTTCACAAGCTTAGAAAAATCTGGTATAAATCTGCAGTAATATCCCACCAGTCCAAGGAAACTTCGGACTTGATGAACAATGGTTGGGGGTTTCCACTCCAAAATGTCCTTGACTTTGCTGGGATCTACCGCAATCCCCCTGGCAGATAGGACATGTCCTAGAAACTGAATTTCCTCTAGCCAAAACACGCCTTTGCTGAACTTGGCATACAACTGATGTTCCCTCAGGCACGTTAACACGATCCGTAAATGTTGGGCGTGCTCCTCTTCATTCTTGGAATATATTAGAATATCGTCAATGAAGACCACCACAAACTTGTCCAACTCGGGCATGAATACCGAGTTCATCAAATACGTGAAGTGGGCAGGAGCATTTGTCAATCCGAAAGACATTACCAGGTATTCAAATAATCCATACCGCGTAGTGAACGCGGTTTTTGGTATATCCTCGGGCCGAATACAGATCTGGTGATAGCCCGATCTAAGATCAATTTTGGAGAATACCCTTGCCCCGGTCAGTTGATCAAATAAAATGTCAATCCTCGGAAGAGGGTACTTGTTCTTGATAGTGACCTCATTTAGGGGTCGATAATCCACACACGTCCGTAAAGTTTGATCCTTCTTCTTGACGAATATGGCTGGACAACCCCATGGCGACGAGCTTGGCCGGATGAATCCTTTTTCTAAGAGATCTTGTAATTGAATTTTCAGTTCTGCCAACTCATTTGGAGGCATACGTTACGATCTTCAAGAAATGGGAGCCGTACCGGGTTTCAGCTCAATTACAAACTCTACATCCCTTTCAGGTGGCAATCCAGGTAAATCTTCTGGAAAGACATCGGGAAACTCGCATACTACCGGAATGTCCTTGATTTCCGGTATGATGGCTTCATACACTCTGCCAGTAGCCTTGGTTGGAATGGGGATAGGCAAAAGAATTTCTTCTTGATTATGACTCAATCTGATTGTTCTTTGATCAGTGTTGAGGGTTGCTTTATACTTGGCCAACCAATTCATACCCAAAATAACATCTATGTCCTGGCCTTTCAGAACGATCATATTAGTAAGAAAATCCCGTCCGGCCAAGGTTACGGGCACTTGATAGGCCACTTCTCTAGTAAAGATTTGTCCCCCAGGTGAGTGAATTTTAAATCCTTCTTTTGATTCATGGCATGCAATGTGATGTTGCCCCACAAATTTCTTGCTAATGAATGTATGCGAAGCACCAGAATCAAAGAGAATGACTGCAGGATGATTGGCCACGAGGAACGTACCCATCATTACCGGCTCTCCGTCCGGTGTAGTGGCCACTTGTGTGTAATAGATGTGTCCCGTCTTCTTAGTGTTTTTGCCCGAAGTATTTCCTTTGACTTGAGACGAATTCCCAGATCCTTGCTGATTATTTGACTAGTTCTGCTTTAGATAAGGGCAATCCTTGATGAAATGTCCAGATTTGCCACAATTGAAACATCCAGTCGACGAGCTGGGCAAAGCAGGGAATCGAGTGCCTGGGGCACCCGGCTGACTTGGGGCAGTGGGGGCATTATTGGGACGAATAATTATTGGCTGCTTAAAAGGGAAGGAGGGTGCACGAGAGCGATTCTGGTTGGAAGGCCGGAGAACAAACCGTTGCCTCTTTACCGGGCCCTGACTAGGCTTGTCTCCTCCAAATCCCTTAGATTTTCCAACACCTGCATACTTTGCTTCTACTGCCAGTGTTGTACTGACAGCTCTTCCATAAGTAAGATCTATGCAGGTTGCCATTTTTCTTTGCACTCGATCATTTAGACCTCTCATAAAACAATTCTTCTTTTTCAGGTCAGTGTTCACCTGATCGATTGCATATTGTGAAAGATGATTGAACTTATTGAGATACTGATTAACAGTATCTCCTCCTTGTTTTAGCTTCATGAATTCTTCTTGCTTCATATGAAGAACACCTTCGGGTATATAATGCTCACGGAAGGCCACTTTGAATTCTTCCCAGGTTATTTGATGATTGGCCGGTTGAACGGCCACGAAATTTTCCCACCAAGTGCTGGCAGGACCGCACAGTTGCTGGGCTGCGAATAAAGGCTTCTGGGTCTCTGAACAACGTAGAAGTCCGAATTTTTGCTCAATAACCCGAATCCATTCATCGGCTTCTAATGGGTCTTCAGCTTTAACAAACAGGGGTGGACGTGTCTCTGAGAAGTCCAAATAAGAAGTTTCGTGGGGACCCTGTTGATAACCCCGCCCACCTTGCTGCTGAAACTGTTGACCCGCCATCTCTCTCAGAAAATGGGTATTATCAGCGGCCGTATTCACTAAGGCGGCAATTGCCTCAGCCAGTGTGGGAGGAACAGGAGGTGGATTTGGGGTAGTTTCCCTCCCATTAGAAGTTCCAGCTGCATCCTGCGATCGGGTCTTGGACGACATCTGTGGCAACAATCATTTGAAAACAAATATAATATGCCAAAGACAAAACCATCCAATTTACATTACCAAAAATAGTAATGTACAGACTCGATTTTTTACAACAGGATACATTACTCAACATACAATAGCTCTACCTATTATACAATAGTACAACCTACAATACACTACTTCTATTACTACAACACTATTCCTACTTTTGGTTGCTCCTGGCAGCCTCGTCGTCAGGTGTGGGAGACCATTCATCGTTCAACCTCATAGAAGGAGGGGGTTTAAAAAGGTCTAGCTCACCACCAAGTGCTTCTCCCGCAACATGCGAGGGTCCGGCTTCCGACCCGACAGGGTCCGTTGGTGCACTGGGATGTAGTTGCGAATACAGTACATGGACTTCCTCATGTAGAGTATTGCAATACGCCTGCAGATTGTCAATGGCAGCGCTAAGTTCTTCGACTCGAGCCCGAGCCTTTGCTTCCTTAGCCCAAGCCACTGAACGAGACTGTATCGCCCAATCAAGCGCTAAATCCCGATCAGCAAGCTGATCCTGCAGACGGCAGATGTAACTTCTTAATTCGTTTATCCTGTCGCCATCCGCGACCCATATGCTGTTCCTGCGTTGCAGTTCCGTTTGAAGTTGATTCACGTGGACTTCGAGATCCCCAATTGGATCGTTGCTTCCGCTACTACTATCCTCATCTCGAGGGGCAAGTTGATGACGAGGTACTCCAATTGGGCCAGTCGACTTACGCCCGGTCTTCCTCGTGCGCGGCGGCATTTCTCTAGGGGGAAAACTTTATTAGTATAATTCTTAGCATGATGCATGTGTAATTACAGAACCAACCTTAGTTGATTCATACCTTCTATACATTGCACTCCTCCTATCTGGTCTTTCATATAGATTCTTCAGATATGAGGGATAAGAATGGAAGAAATCTTTCTAGGTAAGTTTTTAGAAAATCCTTTTGAAGATGCCTCATAATATCTGCAAAGAAGGGCTTTGCTCCGATACCAGCTATGACGGAACCTCCCAAGTCATTAGGCCCACCTACAGTTGTCCTTGTCCAACAGACATCAGACAACCCTGTAGATGTTCCTGAATCACTTGACAAGTTCGGTATCTTCTTTTTTACCTTTCCAGGAACGTTCACCCGTCTTGCAGACATTACAGAACATCGGAGATATAGAAATACGGAAGCGATTACATAAACTTACATTTATTTAGAAAGTAAGAGTAAGTTACTTATTACAGACCAGATCAATAAAACGAGTGCTGAGTAGTATTATTACATTACCAGGGGAGGTAAAAACTCCTCCCGAAAAGTCTTTACATAAAGGTTTCTTATGGAGGACCATGTCCTCCCGCATCTTCACTCTTGTTTTTCCTCATGTGGAACCACCTTGGTACAGAAGCAACAGAAATCTGATGCTTCCTCGCCTAAAAACAACGAGGGAATAAACCCTGAGTATGGGATTACTGAGAGCACCTAGAGGGGGGGGGGGTGAATAGATGATCCTGTGAAACTTGAAAACTTAATGCCACAAAGCTTTGGTTAGGCGTTAGCACAATAATTGCCAAGTGGCTAGAGAGAGGAGTCTCAACAAAACACAATAACCACAAGAGATCAATCACAGAGATGGCACAGTGGTTTATCCCGTGGTTCGGCCAAGACCAACGCTTGCCTATTCCACGTTGTGGCGTCCCAACGGACGAGGGTTGCAATCAACCCCTCTCAAGCGGTCCAAAGACCCACTTGAATACCATGGTGTTTTGCTTTGCTTATCTTTATCCCGCTTGCGAGGAATCTCCACAAATTGGAGTCTCTCGCACTTACACTTGAAGTTCACAAAGAAGCACGGAGTAAGGGAGGGATTAGCAACTCACACAAGACACAAAGATCACAGCAAATACACACACATAAGACCCAGACTTGAGCTCAAGACACTATCACAAGTTTCTCACTAGAACGGAGCTCAAATCACTAAGAATGTCGAACAAGTGCGCAAGAACGAAGTGTGAGTGATCAATTGTGCTCAAAGAATGCTTGGATATCTTCTCCATGCGCCAAAGGGTCCATTTTATAGCCCCAAGGCAGCTAGGAGCCGTTGAGAGCAATCCGGGAAGGCAATTCTTGCCTTCTGTCGACTGGAGCACCGGACATGTCCGGTGCGGATTTCTTTCCCGATTTGGCGAAGCCGACCGTTGGCAGCCTTGGAGCCGTTGGCACACCGGACACTGTCCGGTGCACACCGGACAGTCCGGTGCTCCCTTCTAGCCGTTGGCTCGGCCACGTGTCCCGCGCGGATCGCGCGGCCGACCGTTGGCTCACCGGACAGTCCGGTGCACCACCGGACAGACCGGTGAATTTTAGCCGTACGCCGCCGACGAAGTCCCGAGAGCAGCAAGTTGATGGACGCCAGCCTGGCGCACCGGACACTGTCTGATGCACCACCGGACAGTCCGGTGCACCCAGACTGAGCAGACTCTTTGCTGCTTCGAGCCACTCCTTTTCAATTGAGTTTTCTCTGATTCTAACACTTTAGACAAACTTGTTAGTACACAAAAACCAATGTACTAAGTCAAGAATCATACCTTTGTATTGATTTGCACCTTGACCATCATTTGGCATAGTTTCTGACTTAGGCAATTGTGTTGGCACCCAATCACCAAAATACTTAGAAATGGCCCAAGGGCACATTTCCCTTTCAATCTCCCCCTTTTTGGTGATTTATGCCAACACAACATAAAGCAAGTAGAACAAGTGCAAAATCAAAAGAACTCAAAATTGTTTTGATCAAATATGACATATATGGATCACTCTTTGCCACCACTTGGTTTTATTTTTGCAAATCAACTTCAAACTCCTATCTCTAGTTCAAACACAATTGTAGAGACATAAAGAGAGTTGTTCCAATAGAAATTGATCAAAGATTTCAAAAACTCCCCCTTTTTCCCATAATCAACATTCTCCCCACAAAAGCCAACTTTTGACAAGAGAACCAATAAGGGAGTTTTGCCAAAACAAAAGGCTCTATTCTCCTATTTTCAAAACTTCTCAAGTGGTAGCTGATCCATTTCTTGCTTTGGCCTTTATTTTCTCCCCCTTTGGCATCAAGCACCAAAACGGGATCAATCTTGGCCCTTTAACCTCATTGCCTCACCAAAATCTTCAAATAAGAGTACAAAGGCAATAAGAGTTCACAAGATGAACTTGGAATTAGTTACCCTCTCATCGGAGTGCAGTGGAAGTCTTTCATGGTCCAAGTCCACCTTTCCCTTTCAATCCACCTTTGAGACTAAATTAAGCAAACTCAAGCACATGGTTAGTCTCAAAGGGTCAAGTTGTAACACATCTCCCCCTAAATGTGTGCGTCACTTGCACAAGGACTTGTGAGGTCCGGGGAGTACTTGTACAACTTGAGCACCATAAATGAGCAACAAAATGCAGAAGGAACACGATCAAAGGCATAGACACAAGTATGCTATAATTCAATCCAGGTTCCGCGAATCTAAGACATTGAGATCACTACGCAGCCTGCAAAAGGTCTTCTCATCTAGAGGCTTGGTAAAGATATCGGCTAGTTGGTTCTCAGTGCTAACATAAAACACTTCGATATCTCCCTTTTGCTGGTGGTCTCTCAAAAAGTGATGCCGGATGTCAATGTGCTTTGTGCGGCTGTGCTCAACAGGATTTTCCGCTATGCGGATAACACTCTCATTGTCACATAGGAGTGGGACTTTGCTCAGATTGTAGCCAAAGTCCCAGAGGGTTTGCCTCATCCAAAGTAGTTGCACGCAACACTGTCCTGCGGCAACGTACTCGGCCTCAGCGGTGGATAGGGCAACGGAAGTTTGTTTCTTAGAATTCCATGACACCAGGAACCTTCCTAAGAATTGGCACGTCCCCGATGTACTCTTCCTATCGACCTTACATCCAGCATAGTTGGAATCTGAATATCCAATCAAGTCAAAGTTAGACCCCTTTGGATACCAGATCCTGAAGCAAGGCGTAGCGACTAAATATCTAAGGATTCGCTTCACGGCCACTAAGTGACACTCCTTTGGATCGGATTGAAATCTAGCACACATGCATACGCTAAGCATAATATCCGGTCTACTAGCACATAAATAAAGTAAAGACCCTATCATTGACCGGTATGCCTTTTGATCAATGGACTTACCTCCTTTGTTGAGGTCGGTGTGTCCGTCGGTTCCCATCGGAGTCTTTGCGGGCTTGGCGTCCTTCATCCCAAACCGCTTTAGCAAGTCTTGTGTATACTTTGTTTGGGAGATAAAGGTGCCGTCCTTGAGTTGCTTCACTTGGAACCCAAGGAAGTAGTTCAACTCTCCCATCATCGACATCTCAAATTTCTGTGTCATCACCCTGCTAAACTCTTCACAAGTCTTTTGATTAGTAGAACCAAATATTATGTCATCGACATAAATTTGGCATACAAACAAATCACCATCACAAGTCTTAGTGAATAGAGTCGGATCGGCTTTCCCAACCTTGAAAGCATTAGCAATTAAAAAGTCTCTAAGGCATTCATACCATGCTCTTGGGGCTTGCTTAAGTCCATAGAGCGCCTTAGAGAGCTTACACACGTGGTCGGGGTACCGTTCATCCTCGAAGCCAGGGGGTTGCTCTACGTACACCTCCTCCTTGATTGGCCCGTTGAGGAAAGCGCTCTTCACATCCATTTGGAACAACCTGAAAGAATGGTGAGTGGCATATGCTAGCAATATACGAATAGACTCTAGCCTAGCCACAGGAGCAAAAGTCTCCTCAAAGTCAAAACCTGCGACTTGGGCATAACCTTTTGCCACAAGTCGAGCCTTGTTCCTTGTCACCACCCCGTGCTCGTCTTGTTTGTTGCGGAACACCCACTTGGTTCCCACAACATTTTGCTTAGGACGAGGCACCAGTGTCCAAACTTCATTCCTTTTGAAGTTGTTGAGCTCTTCCTACATGGCCAACACCCAGTCCGGATCTAGCAAGGCCTCTTCTACCCTAAAAGGCTCAATAGAAGAGACAAAAGAGTAATGCTCACAAAAATTAACTAATCGAGACCGAGTAGTTACTCCCTTGCTAATGTCACCCAAAATTTGGTCGACGGGATGATCCCTTTGAATCATCGCTCGAACTTGGGTTGGAGGGGCCTGAGGTGCTTCTTCCTCTTCAACTTGGACATCCTGTGCTCCCCCTTGATCACATGCCTCCTTTTGATGAACCTGTTCATCGTCTTGAGTTGGGGGTTGCACCATTGTTGAGGAAGAGGGTTGATCTTGCACATCTTGTTTATGTGGTCGCACATCACCAATCGCCATGGTTCGTATTGCGGCCGTCGGAACATCTTCTTCATCTACATCATCAAGATCAACAACTTGCTCTCTTGGAGAGTCATTAGTCTCATCAAATACAACGTCGCTAGAGACTTCAACCAAACCCGATGATTTGTTGAAGACTCTATACGCCTTTGTATTTGAGTCATAACCTAATAAAAACCCTTCTACAGCTTTGGGAGCAAATTTAGAATTTCTACCCTTCTTCACTAGAATGTAGCATTTACTCCCAAAAACTCGAAAATACGAAACATTGGGTTTGTTACCGGTCAGTAGCTCATACGAAGTCTTCTTGAGAAGGCGATGAAGGTAGACCCGGTTGATGGCGTGGCAAGCCGTGTTCACGGCTTTCGACCAAAAGCGCTCGGGGGTCTTGAACTCTCCAAGCATCGTCCTCGCTATGTCGATTAGCGTCCTGTTCTTCCTCTCTACCACACCATTTTGCTGAGGTGTGTAGGGAGCGGAGAACTCGTGCTTGATCCCTTCCTCCTCAAGGTACTCCTCCACTTGGAGGTTCTTGAACTCGGACCCGTTGTCGCTCCTTATTTTCTTTACCTTGAGCTCAAACTCATTTTGAGCTCTCCTGAGGAAGCGCTTGAGGGTCCCTTGGGTTTCAGACTTATCCTGCAAAAAGAATACCCAAGTGAAGCGAGAAAAATCATCAACTATAACCAAACCATACTTACTTCCTCCTATGCTTAGATAGGCGACAGATCCGAAGAGGTCCATATGAATCATCTTTTGTGGTCTTGACGTGGTCATCACATTTTTGGTGTGATGAGAGCTTCCCACCTGTTTGCCTGCTTGACATGCTGCACAAGGTCTATCTTTTTCGAAGTGCACATTAGTTAAACCTATCACGTGTTCTCCCTTTAGAAGCTTGTGAAGGTTCTTCATCCCCACATGTGCTAAACGACGATGCCACAGCCAGCCCATGCAAGTCTTAGCCATTAAGCATGCATCTAGACCGGCCTCCTCTTTTGCAAAATCAACTAAATAAAGTTTGCCGTCTAGTACACCCTTAAAAGCTAGTGAACCATCACATCTTCTAAAAACAGACACATCTACATTTTTGAATAAACAATTATATCCCATATTGCATAATTGACTAACAGATAACAAATTATATCCAAGAGACTCTACTAGAAACACATTAGAAATAGAGTGCTCGGAAGAAATAGCAATTTTTCCTAACCCTTTCACCTTGCCTTGGTTCCCATCACCGAAAATTATTGAGTCTTGGGAATCCTTGTTCTTGACGTAGGAGGTGAACATCCTCTTCTCCCCCGTCATGTGGTTTGTGCATCCGCTGTCGATAATCCAGCTTGAACCCCCGGATGCATAAACCTGCAAGGCAAATTCAGGCTTGGGTTTTAGGTACCCAACTCTTGTTGGGTCCTATAAGGTTAGTCACAATAGTTTTAGGGATCCAAATGCAAGTCTTGTCTCCCTTACATTTGGCCCCTAATTTCCTAGCAATTACCTTCTTACCCTTTCTACAAATAGCAAAGGAAGTATTGCAAGCATAATAAATGGTAGAAGGTTCATTCACTACTTTCCTAGGAGCATGAACAACATTTTTTCTAGACATAGCATTTTTCCTAGCAACATTTCTATCATGCACAACATGGGAACTAGAAGCAGTCATAGCATAAGAATCAAAAGCATCATAACTTCTAAAAGCATTTCTAGAATATCTCCTATCATGGTACATGAAAGCATGGTTCTTTTTAGTACTGCTAGCCATAGGGGCCTTCCCTTTCTCCTTGGTGGAGATGGGAGACTTATGGCTTGTTAAGTTCTTGACTTCCCTCTTGAAGCCAAGACCATCCTTAATTGAGGGATGTCTATCAACCGTGTAAGCATCACTTGCAAATTTTAGATTATCAAATTCACTCTTGCTAGTCTTAAGTTGGGCATTAAGACTAGCCAATTCATCATTCAATTTTGAAATTGAAACTAGGTGTTCACTACAAGCATCAATATCAAAATCCTTACACCTAGTGCAAATTGCAACATGTTCAACACAAGAGTTAGATTTATTTGCTTCTACTAGTTTAGCATTTAAATCATCATTAACACCTTTTAAAGTAGAGATAGTTTCATGACAAGTAGATAGTTCACAAGAAAGCATTTCATTCCTTTTAATTTCCAAAGCAAGAGATTTTTGTGCCTCTACAAATTTGTCATGTTCTTCATACAAAAGATCCTCTTGCTTTTCTAACAATCTATTCTTATCATTCAAGGCATCAATTAATTCATTAATTTTATCAACCTTAGTTCTATCTAGGCCCTTGAATAAACATGAATAATCTATTTCATCATCATCACTAGATTCATCCTCACTTGAAGAAGCATAAGTACTAGCATTACGAGTGCTTACCTTCTTTTCCCTTGCCATGAGGCAAGTGTGATGCTCGTTGGGGAAGAGGGATGACTTGTTGAAGGCGGTGGCGGCGAGTCCTTCATTGTCGGAGTCGGATGAGGAGCAATCCGAATCCCATTCCTTTCCAATATGTGCCTCGCCCTTCGCCTTCTTGTAATTCTTCTTCTTTTCCCTCTTGTTCCCTTGCTCCTGGTCACTATCATTATCGGGACAGTTAGCAATAAAATGACCAACCTTACCACATTTGAAGCATGAGCGCTTCCCCTTTGTCTTGGTCTTGCTTGGCTGCCCCTTGCGACCCTTTAGCGCCGTCTTGAAGCGCTTGATGATGAGGGCCATCTCTTCATCATTGAGCCCGGTCGCCTCAACTTGCGCCACCTTGCTAGGTAGTGTCTCCTTGCTCCTCGTTGCCTTGAGAGCAATGGGTTGAGGCTCGTGGATTGGACCGTTCAACGCGTCGTCGACGTATCTCGCCTCCTTGATCATCATTCGCCCACTTACGAACTTTCCAAGTACCTCCTCGGGCGTCATCTTCATGTACCTGGGATTCTCATGAATATTGTTCACTAGATGAGGATCAAGAACGGTAAAGGACCTTAGCATTAGGCGGACGACGTCATGTTCCGTCCATCGTGTGCTTCCGTAGCTCCTTATCTTGTTGATGAGGGTCTTGAGCCGGTTGTATGTTTGGGTTGGCTCCTCTCCCCTTATCATTGCGAATCGTCCAAGCTCACCCTCCACCAACTCCATTTTGGTGAGCATGGTGATGTCGTTCCCCTCGTGAGAGATCTTGAGGGTGTCCCATATCTGCTTGGCATTGTCCAAGCCGCTCACCTTATTGTACTCTTCCCTGCACAAAGACGCTAAGAGAATAGTAGTAGCTTGTGCATTTCTATGGATTTGTTCATTTATAAGCATAGGGCTATCCGAGCTATTAAATTTCATTCCATTCTCTACAATCTCCCATATGCTTGGATGGAGAGAGAATAAGTGACTACGCATTTTGTGACTCCAAAATTCGTAGTCCTCCCCATCGAAGTGTGGAGGTTTGCCAAGAGGAATGGAAAGCAAATGTGTATTTGAGCTATGAGGAATACGAGAATAGTCAAAAGAAAAGTTCGAATTGACTATCTTCCTGTAGTCGTTGTCGTCGTCCTTTTGGGAAGAAGTAGACTCATCGCTGTCGTCATAGTAGATGATCTCCTTGATGCGCCTTGTCTTCTTCTTCTTCCCTTCCTTCCGCTTGTAGCCCGAGCCTGAGTCGGTAGGCTTGTCATCCTTCGGCTCGTTGACGAAGGACTCCTTCTCCTTGTCGTTGATCACAATTCCCTTCCCCTTAGGATCCATCTCTTCGGGCGATTAGTCCCTTCGTGAAGAGAACGGCTCCGATACCAATTGAGAGCACCTAGAGGGGGGTGAATAGGTGATCCTGTGAAACTTGAAAACTTAATGCCACAAAGCTTTGGTTAGGCGTTAGCACAATAATTGCCAAGTGGCTAGAGAGAGGAGTCTCAACAAAACATAATAACCACAAGAGATCAATCACAGAGATGGCACAGTGGTTTATCCCGTGGTTCGGCCAAGACCAGCGCTTGCCTATTCCACGTTGTGGCGTCCCAATGGATGAGGGTTTCAATCAACCCCTCTCAAGCAGTCCAAAGACCCACTTGAATACCACGGTGTTTTGCTTTGCTTATCTTTATCCCGCTTGCGAGGAATCTCCACAAATTGGAGTCTCTCGCCCTTACACTTGAAGTTCACAAAGAAGCATGGAGTAAGGGAGGGATTAGCAACTCACACAAGACACAAAGATCACAGCAAATACACACACACAAGACCCAGACTTGAGCTCAAGACACTATCACAAGTTTCTCACTAGAACGGAGCTCAAATCACTAAGAATGTCGAACAAGTGCGCAAGAACGAAGTGTGAGTGATCAATTGTGCTCAAAGAATGCTTGGATATCTTCTCCATGCGCCAAAGGGTCCCTTTTATAGCCCCAAGGTAGCTACGAGCCGTTGAGAGCAATCCGGGAAGGCAATTCTTGCCTTCTGTCGACTGGCGCACCGGATATGTCCGGTGCACCACCGGACACTGTCCGGTGCGGATTTCTTTCCCGATTTGGCGAAGCCGACCGTTGGCAGCCTTGGAGCCGTTGGCACACCGGACACTGTCCGGTGCACATCGGACAGTCCGGTGCTCCCTTCTAGCCGTTGGCTCGGCCACGTGTCCCGCGCGGATCGCGCGGCCAACCGTTGGCTCACCGGACAGTCCGGTGCACCACCGGTCAGTCCGGTGAATTTTAGCCGTACGTCGCCGACGAAGTCCCGAGAGCAGCAAGTTGATGGACGCCAGCCTGGCGCATCGGACACTGTCCGGTGCACCACCAGACAGTCCGGTGCACCCAGACTGAGCAGACTCTTTGCTGCTTCGAGCCACTCCTTTTCAATTGAGTTTTCTCTGATTCTAACACTTTAGACAAACATGTTAGTACACAAAAACCAATGTACTAAGTTAAGAATCATACCTTTGTATTGATTTGCACCTTGACCATCATTTGGCATAGTTTCTGACTTAGGCAATTGTGTTGGCAGCCAATCACCAAAATACTTAGAAATGGCCCAAGGGCACATTTCCCTTTCAATTACTCAGCAAGTCTTACCCGACTAAATAAAAGACTCTCAAGGGTATGCTGGGTATAAGGGAGTCAAGGTAAGGTTTCTCAATGATCAAGGACTCTCTTTTGCAGAAAAGCTTACTATGAGTGGATCCTTAAAAATCCATTTTTATTGTCAGGTTAAGTAGAATTACCTGCAACTAGAGTTCTTTCTACCCTAGTTCACGCACTTGTCCTGCATTAGCTAATTTCTCATCATTCCCTTCATATTTAGTGGAATTGCTACGTATAAGTCAGTGACCAAGTCTCCATAACCACGGAGGTACGGCGATCCGAATCGATTATACTCAGCTGAGGATCTCCAATCACACGACATATGTAGCACTTAACCCTTGCATATGTCAACCCGCCACCGGGGTTCTTAAGACCAGATCAGGTTCACGCAAACCGAGAGCACAGATACACCACCGTCCAGCCTCTTGCCACGGAGGGTACACGCTACTCTCGCCACCGCTCCACGCCCATTTCGTGTTATCTTATTCTGGCCTTAGTCTGCTCGACGCAAGGCTTACCCATGATGAGGCATGTGACCAGTTAAAGGGTCCTCGGTCAGCAGGCCTACATCGACACGGTCCTTAATCGACTCAGACGGAGACACTACACCGAGACTCCTTTTTCGTGCAAGTCACCCGCCCGGTCTCAGCTTAATCATCTTAAACCCAAAGCTTGGTACCTGGCAGAGGTACATCTTTTCCGATGTTGAACCCATCAAGGCCTTGATGGATCCACCATCAAGTTTTATTTTCGAAAACATCCCACCCACTTTTGCCACATCAACTTTTGTAAAAACAAAACATTTTGTTTTTCTAAAGCAATGCTAAGCATAAAAAATCTTTTGTAAAACAGGTGATCAAGTTCAAGGAAGGTAATGCAGGAATTGTTTTAGCAATCAACTCCTATCACCTAATGCATCAAGCAAGTGAAAAAGATTTTTAAAACACAAGGGGGTGGCAAATGCACTGGGGCTTGCCTTCGTTAGTAGGTGAGTCTGGCTCAGGCCCGCAGATGTCAAAGTAGAGACAAGATTCTGCCTGAGATCCCAAAGGTGGTGCCTTCTCTTCGGTCACTTCAAGCTCTTCTTCGTTTTCTAAACATAGCCATATATATGTATATAAGGATGGATGCCATGTAATGCTCATGAGAGTGCAAAGATAATAAGAACTTATTATCTAAGGTCTTGAATACAACTTTCCTTCACGGAACTCCGAGAACTTAGGGTTTCCGGAGTCAGTAAAGGAGTTCAAAGGGCAGGGGGGATTTTGGGTTCTAAGTATCAAACAAGGTCCAAATCAAACCAAACTCTACTCAAGGCTTCTAAATAATGAGTAGAATTCATATAAAAAGTTTGGACATTTTTGGAATTACTATATGTTTTCTAAAAATCCAAAACTAATACTTTAAACTACTTTAAATGCCTTAAAATTCCTTATTTAACCTAAAAAACATGAAACTATTTTTATTAAATACTATGGAAAATAAGAAATCTAGGAAAATTGGTTTGACATTTTTATCATTTTCTATAATTTTCTACAATTTCCCAAAGCTTCACTGAAAAAGAAAAAGAAAAACATTAAACAGCACTGGGCCGGTTCTAGCCCAGGACAGCCCAACTACACAGGAAATAGGGTCGCGCGCCCGCGCGCTCTGGCAACTTCGCACAGAGGCCCTCGTTTTATCAGCTAAATCGAAGTAGGTTTATTTACTATTGCACTCAGTCGCTGACACATTGCCGAGATGACCCTAGACTTCTATTTCTTCTCCAAACACCTCCTTGTTCACGGCACGCTCGCCGTTCATCCCTGGCATGGCCCGTACCGGCCATGGCCGGCGACGACTGCTACGGCTAACGACCGGGGAGGCATCACTGGCTTAAGGTGACCTAGGAACATCTATTTAATCGACACCAACCCCACTGGAAACTATCTATCCATGATCAGGGCGGAACCCGTGGTGTCGATCCTGTGTTCCCAATAATCTACGCTCGGATTGGTCAAATGGCCACTACGAGGAGCTTCATGAATACACAGAGCTGCTAAAACAAAGCTTGAATCGGACAGGGCCTTACCAGAGAGGGCTGGCCACGGAGCGCAGAGTTTTACGTTCGCCGGAGACAGAGAAAGGGGAAAACGGTGTCGCGGCGGCTCTAGGCGAAATTGGGAGATGGGATCGAGGCTATATGGTCGTAAGAGACTGTAGTTTCACCGTGCACGATCAATTTGAGGAGAGGAGGAGGAGACAGTGTGAATTTCTGGTTTTACTCGAGCTTGCTTGAAGAACTGCAGACACCTCGTCGTGTCTCCCTGTCCTATATATAGGCACGGTGGTCCGATGATCGGTCCGCGGCCACGAGGTGGGCTGTTAATGCATGATAACCACGTAAGGAAGAGGCACAGTGAGGTAAATCGAAGCATGTGCGACAGCATGGCGAGAGCTCACTGAGTCACGGTGGCCACCGGTGAACAACTCCGGCTGAGCTCAGGAGATGGTGCCACGTACGAGTTACCCTTTCCCCGGCGTTATCCATCTAGTACCGCGCACGAATCGGGACGGCGATCAACGACGACGAGCTGATCTATCATACTGATCCACTCAAGGCACTGTACCATGGAGATTGTTCTTCAGTCGCCTGAACCGACCCCCTTCTCCCTTCTTAATTTCCAATTTCTTGCTAAGAACAGAGCAATCTCCCTTACTAAGATTTGTTCACCTTATATCAGTCTTCAAACTAACTATAGGATTCTTGGACTGATACCGAGTGGATTCAAAACTATGGCGCATCAAACTTGACCTCACCTCACTGGAACCTTGTTTTAACCTTAGGTTTAGTTTCAGTTTTCTGAAACTGTTCTGACAGAGCAACTTGGAACAGGTTTTCTCTAATTTTTGTATTACAACCCAAAGGGATATCTGCATCAAAGTTGTTCTCCTATAATTGAGCTACAAATTTTATGTGGTGACATAGGGCAAAAACCCTATAATTTGAAAGTTACAAGGCTCCAAAGTTGAGCAAAAACTCTGAAATTCAGACTTAGGCTATTTGGGACTTAAGAGGTGATTTTTGCAAATAGACCCAAAACCTAGGGTTTAACTTGCAAACTCACATATGAGTGACCCAAATGACTCAAGATACTTATTTAACTTGGTTTTTGCACTTTAGTCCAAAAGTGGATTAATTTTGCACATAAGCCCCTAGGGTTTAGGTTTAGGGTCTTTGAGGGCTCAAATGGGGTTTTTGGGTATCTTAAGGGTATAAATGTGATTCAAGTTTATTCTTGGGACTATTTTGTGACCTTTTCCTTAAAGCTTTTAGGTTTTCTTAACTTGGGTTGGGTTTTACCCCTTTAATCCCTATTTAGGGTTAAGTTCCCTATCTAGGGTTCTATTTGCAAAATGTTATAACAATACAACTTGTTTGAAATTTTTACCTAGTGAATGCACTCTAGGTGTGTCAAACATATGCAATGTCAATGTTTATGATTGCCATGCTCAAGTTTTAGTTGTAGTAACACCAGGGGTGTTACATTAGAACTAGCCTTTCTCGCTAACAATTTTTGTTCTTCAGTATGGGTGACATTTATTCCTTTCTGAGCAAATACGACCATGATGATACCAATCTTTTCTCTTTCCTGTCTGCCCAACTCATGCAGGTTCTCGAGAAATCTGAAGGGAGCAAGAACCGACCAAGCCACCCCTCGAGAACGCCCTAGCCTAAGGAACTCGACAAATGCTAGGGATCACTTTTAGGTAAAGACACGAAACGGTTCACGAACATCAGGGAATCACTTTTCGGTAAGGACCCGAACTTGTTCAAATTCGTTTTAGCACGGACTGAAGAGCAAAAAACTCATGGCACGATAACCATGAATTCTGGAGTTCGAAGGCCGGCCCGTGAAAGGATCACGACCCCTCCAGTGAAAATTGAGTGAGGGGCAACCTGAGACAGGCACACTAGACTCCAGGACCCTAACGTACGGAAACGTTGAGGGCATCACCAACTCATGTGGGAGAGTCTGACTCATGGTTTATCGTGAACAGAGGCAACAAGCCATCGGTTCCGGTCAAATGGAATCGACAACTATATGAGTCGACGCCCGGAAGTATGAGGATGGTCCCCAGCGGACCCCACACTTGGATCCTACGAAAGGAACCCGAGCCTCACTCGAATTATCCATTTGTAGCTCATCGAGCATCATAGCTAGCCCACCGATAAAAGTGTGGCACATCTCACCTCCCCCCCATTCTCGCGAAGGGGATGCGCAGGGGAGGGTAAAACAAAAAAATATGTGACAAGCCCTCGAGACAGATCTATGCATCGAGCTTGGGCTCGGGGGCTAGCCCTACACAAGTATGGCAGATGGACAAAAGTTGCACGGATAGCACCCCTGGACCCAAAGAGGGCTGTTGGAACTTGCGTTCCCGGGCAAGTTGATTCCAACGGGGGAGTGAGCGAGATGTGAACACGGTTTAACTGGAGGCAGCAATTGCTCTGTTAATCCAGCCTCTCAAGGGCACTGTACGGGGGTATTTATAGGTGCCTGAGTGCCCAACATCTCGACGCAAGGACGCATGTACCCTCAGGCACCCGGTCTATCCCCGGAATATTCCTACAAAGAAGGGTTATAGTCTGTCATTATAGAAAAGCTATTACAAATCGGGCTCGTAACACATTTATCCGAGCGGGGCCCGTTACAATGGGCCGAACCCCACATGGGCCTCCAGGCGGAGTGAGGACGTGGGACGGGGCGACGTCGCCGTAGGCCTTCGTCCCGTATCATAGAAGACGAAGGGTGGACCTCACCGGTCTTTCTGCTCCCTGTCGGCGCAACGAGGTAGACGAAGGGTGGACCTCGCTGGTCTTTCAGCTTCCTGTCTGCGCAGCGAGGTAGACAAAGGCTGGAGCGGAGGGTAGTGTCTTTGCCTTCGCCCCAACATTTGCCCTCCGAGGGACTAGTTCGACTAAGTCATCTGGTGCCGAAGACTTCTCCATATGGTGGAGACGCTGCCCTCGCTCGAAGTGGTTCCGCGGGGTTTTTTGATGTGACCGTTGATGGACGCCGTACTGTTGGAGTGCGGGGTTCCCGAAGCGCCGCGTCCTGTGTATAAAAAGGGGGGCCGGCGCGGGTCAAGTACTCTTTTCGCACGTCATCAAACCCTAGCCTCGTTTTGAAACCATTCGTCTGCTCGCCTGCCCTCCCTGCTTCTGCTCATCGGAGATCTAGCCCGCGTCAAGCAAACCGCCCGCCGCCGCCGACGGTACGTAGCCATGCCGTCCTCTTCCTCATCTGCTACCAGTACGCCGCCGGCTAGCGCGTCATCCGAGGACACTTTGAGCAATGTGGTGGAGGAGGAGTTACATCCTGGGGATACCGTGGAGTTTGGCGTGTCGCGGATTTCCTCGGTCCGTGTTCAGGATATGCAGCAGCTTGGATATTTTGGCAGCGGGGTGGGGCGAGTTCCAGGGGCAGAGGAGGTCCCCGAGCGAGAAGGTGAGTTGGTCGTTTTTTAGGCTTTTTTCACCGCTGGTCTTCGTCTGCCTGCACATCGATTCGTGGCAGAGGTCCTGCGAAGATTCGAGGTCCAGGTCCACCAGCTGATGCCGAATGCCGTGGTGGCCCTGGCGAAGTATGTTTGGGCGACAACTTCGTATGGCAGTCAACCCTCTGTAGAGGTCTTCGCAAAGCATTACTGTCTACACTGGCAAAAGAGGAAAATTGGAGATGAGATTGCACAATTTGGATCGTGCACATTTACGCCGAAGATCGGCAAGACTTCGATGGAGGTGGTGGAGTTGGTTCCTTGCGCCCTCAATAAGTGGGGCAACTGGTGGCATTTCTGCTTTTACGTTTCCGAGGGCACAGTCGAAGACCACCCAGGGCTCTCTGTGGCCGTAATGTGCTCCCACCATTACACAACATATCCGCAGTTTGAGGTGACGGAGGACGATGAAGACGAAGGGGCCCTTCGGTGCGCTGCCCGCATGAGTAGTGGGCGCGATTTAGTTGAGGAGTTTATCGGGTATGGGGTGTGGCCCTTGGCGCATGGCTGGGCGCTGGGCGAGGTGTGCCATCGCGAGATGCCCTCTCAGGGCGGGCAGCTGGTGCGAAGTCCTGCCTTCACGTTGGATCTGCGTGGCCGGGATCCTGCCGCATTCGTGCGCGAGGCGGAGGACGGTGTGGCGAGGATCGTGGGGCGCTACGTGTCACGGACGGAGGGTCTGCGGAGCTGGGATATCCGGGGGTCCAACGACAGATTGAATCGGGTCTTCGAACTGAACCACTTGCCATACGGTGTTTATCCCGGGGAAGATGCCACCGACTGCCGAGGGAAAAAACCGATGGGTGTGACCGAGGAAGGGCCTTCGCAGGAGGCTGCCCCGGCCATCAAGAAGAGAAAGTTAGGTACTGCAGTGGGGGAAGTGGGGGTGTCTGATGGTTTTGCTGTGGAGTTAATGGGGACATGTGCGGCCCCCGGGGGAAGGATGTCTTCGCCCGAGCTCCAGGAGTCTTCGGCACGAATGCTGGAGGTGACCGGGGGTCGATGGCCAAAGAATGTTCCAATCCCCTGGGCAGAGGGCGAAGACATGTCTACGTCTCGTATAGCTCGTGGCTTGAGGATTTTTCCTTACGGGCGGAATATTACTGGTGTTGTGTCGGCAGTGATGAACAAGGACCGTCAAGACGCTGCGCAGAAGCGCCGGGCGGTCGTCAGGATCGCAGTTCCTAGGCGTGAAGTGAAGAGGGCGCGGGGGAGCACGAAGGCCGCTGCCCCTGGCAGTAGCCAGCAGATGTCAACTGCTAAGTCGGCCGCGCCCGGATCCAGCAAGGTGTCGGCGAGTGCGAAGACCGCCGCTTCTGGCGGAACCAAGCCTCCCCCGGGCGGATCCGCGAAGGGACGGGAGCTGCCTTCACCGGGGAGGCGTGTTGGTGACTTCGGCACGGACATCATTGTCGAGGATTATTTTGTTGGTAAGTTTTTTTGACCGGTGATTTGTTGCAGGGTCGGGTGAGGAGCAGTTGGTTGTTGTCCCGCCTTCGGCAGCAACGGCGCTGCCAGCGTTGGTGGTTGGGAGGAAGGGTGTCGCAGAAGACCCGTGGGCTGCTTTTTGCGTGAGCGGTGAGATCCCGTCAGCCGCTGCCGCCAAAGACGTGGCGGGTTCCATGTCCCGGTGGCTGAGGGAGGCGTCGCAGGAGTTCAAGCAGGTAAGTTATGTTGGACTTCAAAGTTTGTTGTTTGCATGAGGTTTCTGGGCTCATGTGCTTTTGTTAGGCGGCCGACTTCGTCGACCGCGTGGCGTCGGGTGTCCTGACTGCGGACGTGGCTGCTGAAGTTGAGAGACTTCGGGCGCAGCACGCGGATGCCGTTCGGGAGAAGTCGGCGGCGGAGAGCAAGAACCGCAGGCTCGTGGAGAAAGTGGCCGCCTTGGAGGCCGAGAAGACGGACCTCCGGTGCCAGCTGGCGGAGGAGAAGAGGGAGGCGAACCAGGCCATCGCCGAGGCACAGCCAGCGCAAGCGGAGGCAAGGTGGCGCGGGTGGAGAGTAGTCTCGCCGGTCAGCGCGCCGAAGAGCTAGAGGCGAGGTTCAACGCCTTGCGTGGCCGCGTGGACAAGACCGAGGCCTCTACCCGCTCAGAAGTTGAGCGGACGCACGCACAGTTCGTGGGAGCGTACCGCGAGCTGGGTGCGCGGACCGCTGACTTCGAAGTGCCCGACCGGGAAGCTGGCCTTCGCTTCCTCGAATGGATGCAGGAGGAGCTGCTGGTGCTCCCGACCATTGTGGAGGGTTTCATGTCCTTCGCCTCCCTCGTCACCTGCGAGGGGGCCATGAATGCGTTATCCCGCGAGGGCTGCAGGCACTACGAGATCTTCGACCAATCAGACGAGAACTTTGAATGGGAGATTTTCAAGGTCGATGACCCTGTGGTGAAGCAGTCAGGGGGCACTTTTTGATAGGATGTGGGGTCCGCATGGTCGGGAGGCGGTCAGGGAGCGATTCGACTGGGCGAGGGAGCAGGTGAGGGTCATTATTTGTATGGTAGTGTGTGTGGGTATGCTTGATTTCTACTGAGTGACTGGTGTTGCTGCATATGGAGCGTGCTGAGGACATCGAGGACTTCGGAGCTCTAGCAGGTGTGCCGCCCGAGGCTGCGGAGGTCAAACCGGTACTGTCCTCGGATGCAGGTGAAGGCCCCTCGGCGGTGCCCGAGCCTGCCGTGTTTGAGGAAGGCCCTGCGTTGGCCCCTGCGCCGTCGGTCGGAGGTGCCTTGGAGATGGTGGCTGAGCCGGCAGTCGAAGCCCCCATGGCCGCGTCTTCGCAGGTGGCTGAATAGGTGGGGGGAGTTTGTAAATGTTGTCTTAGTGTTACTGAACTTCGGTTGCTGCGCAGGTTCAGGGTTTTGGGCCTGCGCACGCGACCGCTACTGACAATACTAATTTTGTGGCTTCGACCGGGGTTGCTGGAGACAATTCTGATAATTCTGTGTCAAAGTTTTTTGGATCTGATGATTCTGGGAGTTCGATTGTGTGGACAGAGGGGTCTTCGAATGAGGACTTAGATTATTTTGCAGCATTGGATGTGGCTGCAGCGGAGACTTCGCTGCGTGTGACAGGTGAGGATATTCCTTGTGCAGATGCTGGAAATAGGTGTTGAAGGGCGGTGGCGAAGCGGAGGGTGGGCGGGTTGTCACGAGGTGATAGGGGTCGTGGTGAGGTGGAGGGTGGTTGTCTTCGAGTGGACGGGACTGCCAAACGGGAATTGTTGTCTTCGCCGGCTGGGGCGAGTTTAGGTGAGGGGGAGCTACGAAGTCTTTTTGAGGGTGAGGAGTTGAAGATAATGTTGTTCAACTATAGGGAGATGGGTATCATCCCGAAGGTTGAGCCGTTGTAATGTGTGATGCCCTTGCTGTGTGTGTAACTATGATTTGTATGATGAGACAGCATGCCTTCGTTGATCCGGCCGCGCCCGTAGGCGTATTTTATGCGCACTTATTGTGCTATTCCGGCTGCACCCGTAGGCAACTTTGCGCGGAGTCTTCTGGAAAAGACTTCGATCTTTCGCACTTATTGTGCTATTCCGGCTGCACCCATAGGCGACTTTTGCGCGGAGTCTTCTGGGAAAGACTTTGATTTTTCGCACTTGTTGTGCTATTCTGGCTGCACCCGTAGGCGACTTTTGCGCAGATAGTCTTTTGGAAAAGATTTTGATTTTTCGCACTTATTGTGCTATTCCGGCTGCACCCGTAGGTGACTTTTGCGCAGATAGTCTTTTGGAAAAGACTTTGATTTTTCGCACTTATTGTGCTATTCCGACTGCACCCGTAGGCGACTTTTGCCGGAGTGTCGCACACGAGGGTAGTAAGCGCTGCCCCACGCGGTGACTTTGGTGTGGTCGAATGCCGAAGACCGTCGATGCGGTCTTTTTCGACGTGTCTTAATTTTTGCGGGGGATTTTTGTGGGTATATTGCATGGCTCTGCATCATTAAAAACCTCACCCCCAGGAGGAAAAGAGTACGGGCCAGAACGATAATGTTTGGTTAATTATAAGGGCGTGATGGCCCTGAGGAATCAGATAAAAAATTTGCGGAGATTATCTATGTTCCAGGAATGCTCCAGGTCTTCGCCAGATTGCGTCGTTAGCATGTATGTACTGGGGGACGACTTCGTCTTGACGATGAATGGCCCTTCCCACTTTGGCTCTAGCTTACCTCGTGACTCGGTCTGGGTCGTTCGGACGAGGCGAGGTCTCCTTCGTTGAATTCCCTCGGGACGACTGCGTGGTCGCGCTAGGTCTTCGTTTGGGCTTGATATTTATTGAGGGCCTGCAGGGCGAAGACGCGGTCTGCATCGATGAGATCTTAGGAGGTTAGCTCATCTACGTCGGGTGAGGCCGAGGCGCTTGTTCTTGGGGACCCATGCTTGATTTCCTGTGGGGTCATGGCCTCCGAACCGTATAGCAGGCGAAAGGGAGTAAACCCGGTCGCCCGACATTCGGTCGTGTTCAGCGCCCAGACTGCTTCAGGTAGCAGGTCAGCCCATTTACCCTTCTTGTCGTCGAGGAGCATTTTCTTGATCTCCGTGAAAATCTTGCCGTTGGCGCGCTCGACGACGTCGTTGGATTGTGGATGATATACTGAAGCGAAGGCAAGTTTGGTTCCAATGGAGAAGCAGAAATCCCTGAAGTCTTGGCTATCAATTTGCTTGCCATTGTCAACTGTGAGCTCAAAAGGGACTCCGAATCGGGAAACGATGTTTTGCCAGAAGAATTTCTGGGCAGTCTTCGATGTTATCGTTGATACTGCTCTTGCCTTGATCCACTTGGTGAAATACTTGACTGCGACGAAGGTGAACTTGAGGTTCCTCTGGGCCATGGGTAGTGGCCCGACAATATCCAGGCCCCAGCGCTGAAGGGGCCACGTGTGGGCGATTAGTTTTGTGAACTACGAAGGGCTTCCCGAGCGTGGAGAAAACTTTTGGCAGGCTTCGCACGACCTTGTGACCCGATTCGTGCCGCAGATCATAGCAGGCCAGTAGAAACCTTGCCGGATCACCTTGGCAGCTAGGGCCCTAGGCCCCACGTGAGAGCAGCAAGTCCTGCTGTGGACTTCACGCAGGATCTGAACACCTTCGGTCTCGGTGACGCATTTAAGCATGGGTTGACTGACCCCCTTCTTATAAAGCTGCCCCTCGATGAGAGCGAAGTCCCGGCTCCGATGTTTGAGGCGCTTGGCCTCGCTGATATCGCTTGGGTGGTAATATCCCTGCAGGAACATAGTTATCGGTGCCCGCCAGTCTTCGGTCATGATGAGGTTGACTATGCGGTGGCCCTCGGTGTCGTTGGTTATTTGGAGGCCCTCTGGGCTGCGAACGGCTGGCGTGCCGATGACATGGTAGAATACATCGGAGGGCAGGGCTTCGCCTCTAGCCGCTGCCTTAGCCAATGCGTCGACCTCCTCGTTCTTGGCTCGGTCCATGTGCTGCAAGGTAAAGCCTTTGAACTGTCTCTCGAGACTGCGGACAGCCGCGAGGTACTGTGCAAGTGCGGGGTCCTTCGCTGCGTAATCCTTCTCGACTTGGCCAGCAACTACTTTGGAGTCTGTTCTGATTATGCAGGTGGTGACACCAAGTGCCCGTAGCTTGCGAAGGCCGAGAATGACCGCTTCGTACTCTGCTACGTTGCTGGTGCATCTGTCGAACTCCAAAGCGAAGCTGAGACGTGCTGCATATCTGTGCTTGACCCCTGTGGGTGAGGTGATGACTGCCGCTGCGCCTGCCCCCGCATGGCACCATGCACCATCGCAGTGGATGGTCCACACCTTCGCTATGGACATGTCCGGCTGCGTTACTAGCCCGGTCCAGTCGACGATGAAGTCTGCCAGGACTTGTGACTTGATGGCTGTCCTGGGCTCGAAGGTGATATGGTAGCCAGACAGCTCGGTCGCCCACTCGGCGATCCGGAATAATTCGCCAAGTCCCCTGTCCGAGGTGACCCGCACCTTAAATGCTTCAAAATAGTGGCGCAGCTTGCGCGAAGCCATAACGACTGCGTAGGCGATTTTTTCTAGCTCCGTCATGTTGCATCTTGATGTCGTGAGGACTTCGGAGACGTAATAAACTGGACACTGCCTGGTCGTTCCCTCTCTATCCTGCTCTTGAACCAGCACTGCGCTGACCGCATGCGGCGAGGCTGCGACGTAGAGCAACAGGGGTAGCGAGGGGTTGGGGCTTGTAAGAATTGCCAGCTCTGACAGGTGCTGCTTTAGTGACACGAAGGCCGCCGATTGCTCTGGTCCCCATGCAAAGTCCTTTGCGCCGTGTAGCGTTTTGAGGAAAGGTAGACTTCGCTCGGCGGACTTAGAAATGAATCTGTTGAGGGCGGCCAGTCTGCCTGTTAGTCGTTGGACGTCTCTGGCTGATTGCGGGGGCGTCATGTTGATGATGGTCTGGATCTTGCTTGGGTTGGCTTCGATTTCGCGATGCGACACCAGGTAGCCCAGTATTTTCCCCTGGTGAACGCCGAAGACACACTTTTCGAGGTTTAGGCGAAGTCATGCGTCTCGCATGTTCGCGAATGTTTCTGCGAGGTCAGCTAGGTGGTCCTCTTTGCTTTTGCTGGCGACGACGATGTCGTCTACATAGGTAAATATGTTTCTGCCAACTTGGCTCTCGAGCACCGTCTTGGTGAGGCGAGAGAATGTGGACCCAACATTCTTTAGTCCCTCCGGTATTCTAATGAAGCAGTACGTGTCGAAGGGTGTTATGAAACTGGTGCTAGCCTTGTCTTCCTCCTTCATGTATATCTGGTGATAGCCGGAGAAGCAGTCAAGGAGTGACATGACTTCGCACCCAGCCGCGCTATCGACTATCTTGTCGATCCGAGGCAGGGGGAAGTTGTCCTTGGGGCAAGCCTTGTTGAGGCTGGTGAAGACAATGCACATTCGCCACTTGCCGCTCTTCTTTTGCACCATGACTATGTTGGAGAGCCATGTAGGGTAGGCGATTGGTTCGATGAAGTTGGCCTCAAGCAAGCGGTGTACCTCGGCCTTGGCAGCTTCTGTCTCCTCATCTGACATTTTGCGCAGCCTCTGCTTCTTTGGCCTCACCGAAGGGTCGATGCCCAAGCTGTGCTCAATAATGGAGCGACTGACTCCGACCGGGTCGAGGGCGGACCAAGCAAAGACGTCCTTATTTTTGGAGAGACAGGAGATGAGTCTCGCCTCGTCATGCGAAGTGAGGTCCTCGCTTATGACGACCGTTTGCTTGGGTGTCGCCTGGTCGAGGGGGACTGTCTTCGTCCCATCATTGCTCTGCAGCTGTGCCTTTTCATTCCCGATGTCGGTTGGGCGGGTAGCTTCTGGGACCTCGCGCTACGCCGTGAGGCAGTGTACGTTCCTTTTCCCTGGGACGAAGTTTTCTATGTTGCGTGCGGCCTGCTGGTTGCCATGGACTGTGATCACACCTAGCGGGCCCGGGATCTTCATGCACAGGTAAAGTCCGTGGATGGCTGCTTCAAATTTGTTGATGGAGCCCCGACCCATTATGGCATTGTATGGGTACACCATGTCAACGATGTCGAAAGTGACCTGTTCACTTCGTGCATTGGGTGCTACACCGAAGGACAGGGGTAGCTCTATTTTGCCCACTAGGAAGGTGCCCTTGCCGCCGAAGCCATACAAAGGGTTGTCCGAAGGCTTCAGCAAGCTATGGCTGATGCCCATGCGGTCGAAGGCGTGGAGGAAAATGATGTTCGCCTGGCTGCCATTGTCAACTAAGACCTTGTGCAGGTCCCAGCCTGCCACACTACAGTTGATGACCATGGCGTCGATGTGGGGTGCGCTGCGCAGGTCGACATCTCTGGCGTCGAAAGTCAACGGCACGTGAGACCACTTTGTCTGCACGACTGGACCTATGACGGCGACGTGGTTGACGCTGCGGTAATGGTCCCTCTTCTGTTGCTTTATATCGAAGTCGACGCTGGACCCCCCGGTGATCATGTGAATGACTCCACGATACGGCTGATCAGCGAAGTCTTCTTGTTTAGGTGCTTGGGGTGGTTTGGGTGGTGGATGTTTGGCTGCTGTGGGGGTGGAGGTGGGAGTGGGGGAGGTACGATTTGTACCTCTTGGTGGTGTTGGTAAGCGTGGTTAGGTGCATGTGGCGCGGGGCCGTGGTTGTATGGTTGTGGGAGTTGCTGATATGTGTGTGCGACAACTCTTGGGTTGTCAGCTGGTTGCGCCCGAGACATCCTGTCCCTGGTAGCCTTCGTTTCCGGGCAGTCCCTTGTTGGGTGCGCACAGTCTTCACCATGAAACAGGCAGTAGAAACGGCGCGGCTGTTGCGCTAGTCCCCAGCCCCGACCACGAGTTCCGTTGCCGTGGCCCTGGGGGAAAATCTTGGCGGCGAGGGGCCTCACCAGCAGGGTGCTGGTTAGCAATGTTGTGTACCTGCTGTTGACTGCGGCCGTCCCGACCGGAGTCTGACTGTGAAGGCCTTGTCCACGTCCGGCTGGACTGCGGAGGGTCCTTGGGTTTTCTCTGGGACTCGACCTTGCGCTAGTGGAGCTCTTTGGATCTGGCATATTTTTCGAAGAGCGGATACAACTCCTGGAGGTTCTTGGGTGGATCCCTGATGCAGTGGCTGTAAAGGACGCCAGCCCGAAGGCCGCTGATGGCGTAGTGAATGGCGATTTGGTCATCGACCGAAGGCAGTTGTGACTTGAGGGTCAGAAACTTGCGGTAGTACTCCCGCATAGTCTCTCTCTCCAGCTGCTTACAGAGTGACAATTCAGCCAAGGCATCGGTGTCTGGGCGGTACCCTTGGAAGTTAAGCAGAAATTTGTCCCGGAGACTTTTCCAGGAGTCGATGGACATCGGGGGCAACCTGGTGTACCAGGTGAGAGCGGGGCCTTCGAGGGCGATGATGAATGACTTGGCCATCGTGGCGTCGTCCCCTCCGGTTGATGCAACGACGACTTGATAGCTCATGATATACTATGCTGGGTCAATGCTGCTGTTGTACTTGAGGTAAGTCCCTGCCCTGAAATTGGCGGGCCATGGTGACACTTGCAGTTGCGGCGCCAGGGGGCTTCGCTCATCAAGGTAATTGATGCCTTGGAAAGCTGCAGCGTGTGGGATGAAGGGCCCACGGTGAGGGACGAATAGGTCTCCGACTAGCGCACGTGGAGGGGCGGGCCGTGCTGCAGATCAAGTTGGCCTTCGCGCTGCAAGAGCGCAATCTCTTGCTCAAGCTCCTGAGCCCTCTGCTCTTCAACTCGTATCATTTGGCGCAGCTTGGCCTACACAGAGACGTGTTGGCGCTTGGCCTCGAGGATTTCCTTCTGCTTTTGAAGGTTGCGGTTTCTGAGGCGCAGGGCCTGTAGCTGTAGCTGTTCTTCTACGGAGACGTCGAGGACCTCGCCGTCCTCTGCTGCGTCCTCGCCCTCCGATGGTGCGAAGCCTGGGGGTGGCACTTGTGGCTGCCTTTCGGAGCTGCAGGTGCGAAGGGTGCCTTCCGGAGTGTGTTGATCGTTGCGATGTCTCTTACTGTGTGCTTCGTCTTCACCAGCTCCTTGGTGGGTGTTGTCGGCGAGGGCCTTGCCCTTTTTCTCAGCTAGGAGGGCTGCCTTTGCTGCTTCGTCGATGGATGGGGCTGCCTTCGAGTTAGCTCTTTTGGGTGCCATCGCGGGTGGTTTTCTCGTAGCACGAACGGTGGGCGCCAATGTTGGAACTTGCGTTCCTGGGCAAGTTGATTCTAACGGGGGAGTGAGCGAGATGTGAACACGGTTTAACTGGAGGCAGCAATTGCTCTGTTAATCTAGCCTCTCAAGGGCACTGTACGGGGGTATTTATAGGTGCCTGAGTGCCCAACATCTCGATGTAAGGACGCATGTACCCTCAGGCACCCGGTCTATCCCCGGAATATTCCTACAAAGGAGGGTTATAGTCTGTCATTACAGAAAAGCTGTTACAAATCGGGCTCGTAACACATTTATCCGAGCGGGGCCCGTTACAATGGGTCGAACGGGCATGGGCCTCCAGGCGGAGTGAGGACGTGGGACGGGGCGACGTCGCCGTAGGCCTTCGTCCCGTATCTTAGAAGACGAAGGGTGGACCTCACCAGTCTTTCTGCTCCCTGTCGGCACAGCGAGGTAGACGAAGGGTGGACCTCGCCGGTCTTTCAGCTTCCTGTCTGCGTAGCGAGGTAGACGAAGGTTGGAGCGGAGGGTAGCGTCTTCGCCTTCGCCCCAATAAGGGCTCGAAACAAGGCAGGGTCAGGGGAGCCTAGAACCCATACACATCATCAAAACAATCGAGCCTTGCGCAAAGTAACGGAAGACTACCACTCATGGGACTATGGACCATTGTGTAATTATTCCCTTCACAAACGTCACCCCAGCACGACATTCACAGCAACATCAAAATCACTCCATAGTGGGTCTAGGACCGCAACTGACAAATTCTCGAATGGACTGATGACATTCCGGAGGTTACCACAAATGTGTAGCTGCGAGGTAGCAAGAGCTACTACCGTGCCCTAGTGAAGTCCTGAGCTCCACGATTTCACACACATGGGCTAGGATGTCAAGGAGATGCAAATTATAGTCCCCATCACATATGTCGATAGGTTTCGTAACTTGATTCGCGCATGGGTAAAGGCTCAAAAGAAAGTCTCGCCAGGGCATGTTACAATATTTGGTCAAGACGTTGTGGAAGATATCATTGACAAACAACCTATGAACGATATGACTTGTCGCATCGTCATAATACTCCACCATCTCCTTCAGAGCCTCATCCGATAAGGCCTAGGGAGGTTGACGACCTCCTGTAGATCACAACTGGTCTTGAGCTCCCCGACGAGTAGCGTCGTGGCGGTGCCACGGCGAGTGCCAAGACAAAAACGCCCCAAATGCAACGTGAAACACTATCTAAGTGCTCCAACAGGGAGGAACCATGGCCCCCGACAAAAGTCCAGAGTCGGACCCAGATGGTGGCGTAGCTCCTCTAGCTTGACTTCTCGGGCTGTTAGAAGAGAAAGCAGTGAGGGCAAGGGAAACAACGAGAAACTCTAAGGAGCAGGGGATAGGTGCCTTACAAGTTGCATGACCGTCAGACTCGGCAAGTCAGGATCAGAGTGGCTCAACCTCGGCCTCGATGGCCTTACGCGCCACATGAAAAACTCCATAACTCTCTGAGAGACCCAAGGGAGAGGGGACGATGGCTCTAGCCACGACGAGTTAACAGATGACCCCTCGATGGACTCCATTTGAGGAAAGAGCCTGAGGATGAATGGCTCGAAGGTAACGACAGGAAAACGCTCGCTTAAGCCTTTAAAAGGAAAAAGAAAGCACCCATCCCACCTTAAGTAGGAGCGGACCATGCCTAAGGTTGGCACGCCCTATGAAGAGACACCCACCGTGGCTGCTCAATAGGTGGAAGGACATATATCGCCTGACCCGAAGAATAAAACGAAAAAGCCCTCGAGGCCCCCGGGGGCCCGAGGGCTACGATCAGAGATATGATCCTTGGTCCCTAGGTCCCATCGGTCAGCGAGCGTACTAGGGAAAGGCCTCTAGCAACTCGAGCCCATTAGTTAGCTAGAAGAGATGGGTAACGTGTAACCTAGAGGCACCCACCTTGATCAAACCCCGCAGTACCGAGCCTAGGGTTGAATGTTGCAGAACTTGACAGGGGGCCAAGCGTTTTGAAGGGAAATCACTCGAGTGGATTCCACACCCGGTCTGATACTGGCCCATCATAAATGATCGACCGCATTAACTATGACTCGCGTCGAGCCACAGTGGAGGCACCAGTTTGCTTCCTAAAAATGACCTACGAACCCCTTGGGGCATAGAGCACCCATGACCTACAAACCCCTCAGATTGCGACGCATTTACGGCCCGCGCATCCTCGGCCTGCGGCACACTCATGACCTATCGGGACTAAGCCTGAGTGCGCAGACCGCTGGTAGAGCGCACCACAACGAGCTGTGCTAAGCCCCAGGCTACGAAGGCCAGGGGTCAGTATAGCTAGAATGATGGCGCATGGACCCACGCTACCTGCGTCATCCACCATAATAAATATGTGACTGCCAGGCAACCTCATGGGCCCATGAGCACGCGTGGCTTTACCTACCATCGCCTATAAAAGGAGGAGGTTGGCCCGCTGATCACGATATCCCAAATGAATGGGCGGACGCACCTAGAAGGATGGACTCATAAGGAGAAGACGCTCACATGGACCGACGAACAGGAGAAGGATGTACCGACGAGGACCTAGAGACTGGAGCACCGCTGCTAAGCCAAGACTTAGCTAGGACTCCACTTTGTAACCTTTAGCTCCACTTCCACTTCGATTAGAGACTTGGGAGCCTCTCCTCCCTCTCTCGCTCGCTTGTAACCCTTACTACGAGCTTTGATCATCAATGGTGCTGGTAGTGCAAGCCGCCGATGACTGGAAGGACGTTCTGCTCGAAACAGTATAAATTTTGTGCCCACCACGCACACCCTCGAGAGCCTAGAATGCGCACAATAAATTTACTTGTCGAAGCGAGCTTCGAAACACCGACACTACCTCTCTTAACCAAAATGTTGCATTTGCTCCCAAATAAACAAAAATAGAAAACATCGGGTTTGTTACCAATTAGGAGCTCATATGACATCTTCTTGAGGAGGTGATTAAGGTAGAATGGGTTTATGGCATGGCAAACCGTATTCATGGCTTCCGACCAAACTTGCTAGAGTGTATGAATCTATAGTCTTCTAAAATTGGGTGTAGTCTATAAAAATTTCTTTAACTTTCACTTTTAAGGCTAGTTTAGAAACTTAAATCACCTCCGGGTTTCCCAGAAAAAGTTTAAGTTTTTAAATTAGCCCTTAAAAAATAAAAACAAGAACAATATTCTATTTGCATCACCCGTTGTGCTAAAACAAGCACGCAAACTTAGAAAATCTTTTGGTAGCTTGGTAAAATATATGGGAGTGGATGGAATGGAAGGGCTTGAAGAGGTTAAAATCTTCTTGTTATTTAATTTTAAATAGCGATGGGATTTTAACCCCTCCGACATCTTTCATTCCCCTCGCTGTCAAACATGGCTTTAGAACCCTACACAGCGCTTGCTCTAATTATCAGCGGGAAGGGTTACTGCATATAATTTGGTTTGTACTAGAGGAGGACCAATCAAGTCAGTCGGCAGACAACATATAAGGTAGACGTTCGTTAGTGTACCGCCTGCGCGGAAACTAACAGCGTTCATGAATCATGACGAAGACGAACACCATGAGAAGCCACGACCTCCATGGTTACGGCCACCGCCACCTACTCGTACAGTCTTCAATCCTGCTTTTCCTCGGAACTTTTGCTGCCGCACAAGCTGCATCCGACATCCTCAGCAAGGGCAGTAACCTTACTGACGGCGAGACCCTGGTCTCCGCTAACGGGTCGTTCACATTAGGGTTCTTCACTCGCGGCGTGCCGGCAAGGAGGTACCTGGGAATCTGGTTCACGGTGTCCAACTCCAGCGGCGACGCTGTATGCTGGGTGGCGAACCGTGACCACCCTCTCAGCGACACTTCCGGCGTGCTGGCGATCAGCGATACGGGAAGCCTTGTCCTGCTCGACGGCTCTGGCCGGACGGCGTGGTCTTCGAACACGACTGCCGGCGCCGCTTCCCCGACGGTGAAGCTACTCGAGTCCGGCAACCTCGTCCTGCTCGACGGGAACGGCGGCAGCGACGACTACGACGTGGTGAAGCTGTGGCAGTCGTTCGATCACCCGACGAACACCTTGCTCCCGGGCGCCAAGATCGGCATCAACCTGTGGAGCGGCGGCGGGTGGTCACTCACGTCGTGGCGGGACGCCGCCGACCCCTCGACGGGGGAATTCCGGTACGCGATGGTCAGGCGAGGAGGGTTGCTGCCCGAGATCGTGATGCTGGACTCGAGCGACGCCATCAACTACCGCACGGGAGTGTGGAACGGGCGGTGGTTCAGCGGCATCCCGGAGATGAACTCGTACTCGAACAAGTTCGTCTTCCATGTGACGGTGAGCCAGAGCGAGGTCAGCTTCAGCTACGCCGCCAAGGCCGGCGCGCCGCCATCCCTGTCCCGCGTCCTCCTCAACTACACAGCTGAGGCCGTGCGCGTCGTGTGGGTGCCGGACAAGCGAGGGTGGACAAACTTCTTCACGGGACCCCGAGAAGACTGCGACCACTACAACAGGTGCGGCCACTCTGGCGTGTGCAATCAGACTGCAGCGTCGACGGCGTGGCCGTGCAGCTGTGTCCAGGGCTTCGTCCCCGTCTCGTCGTCGGACTGGGACGGGAGAGACCCATCTGGCGGGTGCCGGCGGAACGTGTCGCTGGACTGCGGCGACAATGGCACCACGGACGGGTTTGTCCGTTTGCCGGGAGTGAAGCTGCCCGACACGCTCAACTCGTCGCTGGACACGAGCATCACGCTGGACGAGTGCAGGGCGAGGTGCCTTGCCAACTGCTCCTGTGTGGCGTATGCCGCGGCAGATGTGCAAGGCGGAGGCGATGATGTTGGCACTGGATGCATCATGTGGCCTGAAAACCTCACTGACCTACGCTACGTGGCTGGAGGACAGACCTTGTACCTACGGCAGGCTACTCCCCCATCTGGTAGATACCAACTCCTCAACCTTCATTTTTCTTTTTTGCTTTATCAAGCCCTTATTTAATTTAGCTGTTTGGCTGCACTATCCGTATGGCCCAACATGAACTGGGATAGTGTCGGCCCAACCCGGAAGGCAGTGACGGTTGGTCTACGGGCCACTAGCAAGGCCCAAACACAACTCGTTATGTTTAAATAGCAAAAAAGGCTAAAAACATGTATAAATAAAATTTTGAACCATGATTGTTATCTTGAAAAGTCTATTTTAACCTACTTAACCGACAAAACACATGTACTATTATGTTTTATAGTCTATAATCATGTGTTATATAGATATTTTTATGAAAAATGCAAGAAATAAAATCGAGCCGTGCTGGACCAAGACCGTCGGGTCGCGCCTTCAGCCCAGGCTAGACCCGATGATCGGGCTAGCATGGCCCCGATAGCCAACAATCTAGGTTAGAATCGTCTCAGGTTGAAATCATGTCGGGCTTCGGGTCTACCAAACTACCCGACTTGTTTGGACATCTCTAAGTGGATGGACTGAGGTGAATTCAAGTGCATCAAAAAAAAGAGGGGGGTGGGCTAAAATGCAGCTTAATATTTACTAACTATTTATACGGTGTTTTTTTTTTTTTGCAAACATGACCAGGGACAGGAAGGTTAAAGAAAGAAACGGTGGTTCTCGTAGCAGCTGGATCAATATTGGGCTTCATTGTCCTTGTCATGGTGGCCATCTTCGCTGTGCAGGCGGTTCGGATAAGGCGTATGATCCCTCCCCTCCCTCTCTCTCTCCATGGTTACAAGCGAATAATTAGCGTGAGTATAGAAGTGTGTAAATTACAACTTCCTATGTCCAACACTCCAACGTTATCGTATTGCAGTAAACGTATCTCTAGTTTGACCAAGTTTATATGATAAAACAATAACATTTACGGTACCAAATAAATATAATTAGAGTCATAATTTTAGTAAGTCAACTCGAGGTGTCTTAACTCTTAAAAAAAGTTAAAATATCTTATACTTTACAACGAAGGGGAGTATCTGATACGAAACTCTAATGAACTAGGTCGGAACTTGATAATTCAAATGACGGAGGAAGTTGAAACTGCCCAAGATCCCTCTGTTTCTTCCATTGCTCTGGCTACTGTCAAGAGTGCAACAAGGAATTTCTCCACAAGGAATGTGATAGGCGAAGGCACTTTCGGCATCGTATATGAGGTTAGTCAGCTGCTATTTTAATCATCTTTCCAGCTGCAAAACTCTCCAGCTAGATACTGAATCAGGCTCCTAGCTTGCTGCCTGGCGATGATGTTCAGTTTGCATGGCATTGATCAAATCCCCAGTCTCATTATGAGTTAGAGCACCAGAGTGATTTACTTACTGTTCATGTCCCTCTAAACTGAAACGCAGGGCAAGTTGCCCAGAGGGCATCCGCTCCTACACGGGCTAGCCGGGAGAACCATTGCCGTGAAGAGGCTGAAACCAGGCTATCTTCCGGACATAATCGTCAGGTATTTCACGAGAGAGATGCAGCTCATGTCCGGGCTCAAGCAGCACCGGAATGTGCTCCGCCTCCTTGCCTACTGCGACGAAGCCAGCGAACGGATCCTGGTGTACGAGTACATGCACAGGAGGAGCTTGGACGCCTACATATTCGGTACTGGCAAAGCATGATAAAACCTTGTTTTTTTAAAAAGAAGAAGAAGAAAGAACTGCTGTCTGGATGTTGCTTGTGTTTTGTAACTGACAGGAACACCTAGAGAACGCGCGCTGCTGAACTGGCGCCGGAGGCTGCAGATCATTCAGGGGATCGCCGACGGCGTGAAGCACCTCCACGAGGGAGAAGGGTCGGGCGGCAACGTGATCCACCGGGATCTGAAGCCGGCCAATGTGCTGCTGGACGGCGGATGGCAGGCCAAGGTGGCCGACTTCGGGACAGCAAAATTGCTCGTCGCTGGAGCTACCGGAACTCGGACAAGGATAGGCACGCCGTAAGAAAGATCACCGCAGTGTGCTTGTCTTCGAATCAGCTCGCTCTTTCTTCAGTGCTATATACCTACTACTAATATTTACATCATTGTTTCTTTTTCTTCTTACTGGGAACTCACTCTGTTCCTGAATGTTATGGTACCAAGTGGATACATGGCTCCAGAGTACGTTCAGAGCGACGGTGGCGAGACGACGCTCAAGTGCGACGTGTATAGCTTCGGAGTCACTTTAATGGAGACACTGAGCGGACGAAAGAACTGTGACACGCCAAGCCTCGTCTCAGAAGTAAAGACCATACTGAACTGCCTCGGCCGTTTGCCATGATTTCTCTTCAAGTAGACGAACAAATAAATCGCAAGAAAAAAAAGGATATCTGATATAAATCCATTCGTTTGCTGGCAACCTGTCATTGATTTCTTGTAGGCCTGGAGACTGTGGGTGAGCCGCTGCGTCACGGCACTTCTTGATCCAGCGGTTGCACCGGCGCCTGCCAAGCCCGAGCTTGCGCAACTGCGCAGGTGCATCCAGGTCGGCCTCCTCTGCGTGCAGGAGAAGCCGGACGAGAGGCCCGCCATGTCCGCGGTTGTCGAGATGCTAGGCAGCCCCTGCTCGGAGCTTGCCGAGCCCATGGTGCCGACGGTCGTCGGCAATGCAGCCTTGGCTACGCTCCTGGAGGCCGATCTCTCCAGACCGACGGTGTACGAGACAATCGATTTTAGATAAGAGATGACGCGCTCGCACTGCGTTGCTGCTTAGCTTATAACACTTGTTTTATACTTCGTACTGTTGTTTTACACTGATTATAATTGTTATTAATAACATTTTTGGTTTGTTTGGTCGAAAAGACATGACGGTACTAAGGGCTAACACTCACGCTATTTCCAACAGATGCTCTATCTTGTTTCCTTATTTCAAACTTCTATTTACAAAGAGTGTCATCAACAGTTTTACTAGAGATAATCTTAGGTACTACAACCATCAAAGAAATAAGCTTATCTTATGATTCTTACCCTGTCTTTTTCTTTCTCGGGTGAGGCGATGCAGCCTCGATGGGCTCGATTTGAACTTGAAGCCCACACACGAGAGTAAATACCTGCCTGCGGCCCAGTTTGCAATGTGCTGGCCAAACAGATTAGCACCACCTTGCTTGATCAAACGCGTAGAAGTGAACTTAAAAACTCAGCTCAGGAGTGACCCAGCACGACCTTACTTGAACAGGATCTGTTCTATAGGATCGTACCGTTGCATCCTTGATTAATAAGGAGGCAAGCACTTAAGCCTGGTTGATGAGTCATGGCCTGTGGGCCAGAGCGTGATTAACGGCCAGGATTGGCTCTGATGCTTTGTCCTTGAGCTGTAGAGGATCGTTTCCCTTCAGGCTTGCTTGACTCGGGGTGGCCCATAGGTTGTCTGACAGGCTCCTTTTTTTGTTGTTCTGCTTACTGCCGCCAGAACTCGTTTTTGTTCTTAGCGGACCAAGTGGCAAGCACTTAAGCCTGGTTGATGAGTCATGGCCTGTGGGCCAGAGCGTGATTAACGGCCAGGATTGGCTCTGATGCTTTGTCCTTGAGCTGTAGAGGATCGTTTCCCTTCAGGCTTGCTTGACTCGGGGTGGCCCATAGGTTGTCTGACAGGCTCCTTTTTTTGTTGTTCTGCTTACTGCCGCCAGAACTCGTTTTTGTTCTTAGCGGACCAAGTTTTTATTCTTTCTTTTTGCTGTGCTTCATTTGAAGGAAATTTGAGCAAAATATTCCTGTCGCAACAGAACTGTTTTCGTGGTCAGCATTACTCTCAATCAATAAGGGGCAGATCTGTTGCTAGATTTTTCTCATTAATAGAGCAAAGGTGTACAACACACATTACTCTCAAACAGATGTATTCTTTCTTTTTGCTGTGCTTCTGTTTCAGTTTGTTTGCATCGTATCCTGCATCTCTTTGCAGCATGCAGTGCAAATCTCAATATTTGCCAACAGCCATGCAGCAAGGCACATCTCCAGTTTCAGCTCCTCAAGCGGGCTGCGGCAGCAGCAACAGCTGACCAGCACGCTGCCACCGGACGATGCTCAACACCAGGTTTCGGTTGCCACAGGTAAACTCGTGTGGGCTGCAGCCCAAGACAGAATGCTAATAATGTACAGCCCTGGGAACTGAATCCTGACGAAACGCTAGCAAACATAGCGCCAACTCGGAAGCTTAGACAACTACGAGCCAGCATATAAAGATGATGCTGGGCACTTGACGTAATCTCTGGTATGGAACAGTCTGTAGCGCTATTTTTTATTGTTACGATTGGAGTTGGAGAGATCTTGATTCTTTCGTTGCAAACTTTTGGGTCTGACAGGCTCACTTTGGATTTTTGCGCATCTTTTTTTTTTTTGAAAAATCCGTTCAGCAAGTTCATGATTGCCTGGCAACTGGCATGTGTACGGGGCCATGTACGCTCATCGACAAATACACCATGGTTGTTGCGCATAGAAAAGCACAACGCTGCATTTTTTCCCCTTCTTTCTGATGACTTCCTAGAAAGTCCACTGCGCTGTATAGTACTCCCAGTGGCCAGCTTAACTAGAGAGGCTTCATCGGCGGACACCTAATAACCTGATCGAACAACAGTCAGACGGCACAGCTTACGCATCCACTTAGCCGCAGACTGCTCCTGAAACCCTCCATCCTGACACCTTTTGCGACGAGATGAGCACGTACTAGTGTGCATGGCCGGGGCCGGGGGAGACAGTGGCTGATGGAGCCATATGTCTCGCTGCAAGCAGCGGGAGCCCCAGCCCCAGCCCCAGCCCCAGCCCCAGCACGATGGATCCGATCCCGTTCGTGATCTATCTACTAGTCCCAAAAGCCGCCGTGTGCACATGCATGGCAAGGATGGCGCGCACATCCATGGCCCAACTCGCCGTGTCTCCTGCCGCTGCCGGAGGATTCCTCTGACACCGGCCATGCATGCTTGGCTCCACACAGAGAGATAGAGAGAGAGATCCTTTGCTTTGCGAGAGCCTCCAACTGCATGCGAGACGATGCAGCACGCGGTCGCGCTCTGAAACAAGGCTGGAGGCAATGTGCGGGATCTTATGAGCTAGCAGCCCTTTGACTACCTTGAGATGAATGATGATTGCCATGAAGAGCGCGCCCGGTTGAATTCATAATATGTAGTAGTAGTACTACAGTTCTTGAGAAACCAGAGACCTTAGTGCCACAGCAATATAATAACGCGATCACTCCCTGGAATCCTATTCCTGCCAACAATGCGCGCATGCCCTCCTCTCCATGGCCCGCCTGGCCTGGTTGGTGGATGCGCGCGCGCGTGTTGGTCTGCACTGTGCACTGCATCCTCAGACAGACAGACGAGACGAGACGCGCGCGAAGATGGCGGCAACACGGTTCAGGTCAAGGAGCAATTGGCGGCCAAGGACGCACGGCACTGCTATATTATGTACATGTACACCCTAGCTATCTCGCACAGTTCATCAGTCGTACGTTACAGCTCTGAACGCTGCGCCAATCTTGGAGGCTGCATGCTCGGGCACGTACAGACAGGTAGGTAGGTAGGGTGGTATTCACGATCCAAACATTTATTCACAAATTGTTAGGTTCCTTAATTTATCTTAGTTCAAAAATGAATAGTAATAGAATCTGATTCGACCCTTAAGTTTTGTAGCGTACATGCCGATGCGTTGCTTCGGTCTCCTTTAGGCCTTGTTCGTTTCTGTCGGATTGGTGGGTCGGAACGATTCCTAACCGGATTGCTTCTCTAATTTATATAAACTTTAATTAGGTGGAACGATTCTAGGTGCAATCCGACACAAATGAACAATGCCTTAGTTTTGTCAACGCCGGCGCTTGCGATCCAGCATTCCAGCTCCACGGAACGCACGGACTCGAAAATCCGAATCAATATATATCATTCGAGGAGGGAGGACGACGACGGACGGATGATTGATGTCGAAACCTCCAACAACCGCCCTATGAAAACTGCACGAAAACCACCTATAGTAGGCAGGCAGTAGCTCTACTCGATCGAACTCGACTAGTCTCACATTGTGTATGTATCCTGTGTAGGACCGGAACTGGTACGACGACAAAAGGAGACGGCAGCTGCTGGACGGTCGTCGTCAGAAACCAGTCTCACATGTTCATATATATAATCATGTCGTCTATACTCTATACCAGTATAGCTAGTGCCTAGCCTAAAAGTAGTAAGGCTTTGCAGGTTGCACCAGCATGCATTGCCCCTCTCAGCTGCATTTGCTTGCCGGGAACGACGGGCAATGCTGGCCGCACCACCTGGAACTCGATCTGGAAGGGAGCCAGCCGTCCCCGTCCGGGACTATACTTGCGGCTTACGTAATGGGTGCGTCAGCGTGGGCGAACCAACGCACGCAGGTAGAGCTGATGACTAGGCAGCAGGAACTCGGAGGCAAGGCAACAGTAGTAGTATAAACAGAAAAAAAAAGGGTGGAGGTCAAAAGGGGTTTGACCCGTGCACCCAGGCTGTGAATGCGATAGACACTGGTCTGCTTGACAGGCCCATCCGGTTACAGCCCATCATCTTACCTAACACAAAGCCACCACCACGATCATGCGCGCGGGGGTGGGGGGGAGGGCCCGGTGGCCAGTGGCGGACGGGGACGAGGAGAATCTGTGGGCCTCTGGGCTGCCGTCAGAGCCCACCTGGAATGCTGGATCCCGACGAAACTGTTGGCATGTGCAGCCCTGGGGTCCATGCGTCGTTGACCCGCCGTGTCTATCGGTGTTTTCTTTCCCCCCGCCCAGATGGAGAGAGAGCTTTAATTAGTTTTGATTTTGACCCGGTTCACACTCGCACGCAGCGCCAGTAAAGCTGAAAGCAGAAGAAGAACAGTTTCGGCAGCCACACGAGAAACGAAACAAAGTACTTACTAAGCAGCCAAGAGTGAGTAACCACAGAAAACACAGGGGATTAATTGGAGACCATGATTGCTGAGCCGACCAATCATGCTTTTGCTGCATTGTTTTTCGGTTTCACGATGAGCAGTATCTGACGCTCGCATGCAGCCGCATGCGTGCGTGTCCTCCCCCACCATTTTTTTTTATTCTCTGAGGTCGGCATGTGTTGTCGTCTACGTACGTATACGAGCGTGCGGTATCGATGTGCTGTAGGAGTATCACACACAGACTGGATTGTGGATTATTATGTATGGGTTGACCTAGCTAGTAGTAAAAGCGTGGAGCTGTACTGTGAAGCTAGCCAAGGCCAATCTGTATTCGCAACGTATTGAAGAGCATATATATACTCTTCTTGTTCCCAACTGTTAGTCTAAGCAGTAGTGGTGTTATTAAGTAAACGGCACACACGCGACGCATGTGAGTAGACTCTGGAATTATGTGGGGTTGACCTCTCGGCTGCTGGACCGGAGGACGGAACACGCACGCACCTAACCTGCCCCCATGGATCACTCTGGATTTCATGTTAGGCCGGCTGCACACTCACACACACACTCCGACAGTCCGACGGGCACACTCGCTCGCTCTCGTCGCACTGTCATGATTCGCCGAATCATCTGTTTAATTAATTAAAAATCTATGCGCTGACAAGAGGACACTACGGCAATGGGTGCAACCACCGCTAGGGTCCAGGCCGGGCGGAGGAGGCTGGCCAAGCTAGCCTGGCAGCTGTCGGGGGGCGGTGGAGCAAAAGTCAGAGCAAGCTTTGACCCATGGCGACCCCGGTACAGCAGCCAGACAACTGTTAGAAAAATGAAGCTTTGACCCATGGCGACCCCGGTACAGCAGCCAGACAACTGTTAGAAAAATGAAGCTTTGACCCATGGCGACCCCGGTACAGCAGCCAGACAACTGTTAGAAAAATGAAGCTTTGACCCATGGCGACCCCGGTACAGCAGCCATACAACTGTTAGAAAAATGCTAGATGGCGGCCACAACCACACTGCATCAGGTCGTCGCGCCCGTGCCGTGTCAACGCGCAGCTAGCCGCCTAACCGCGGCATCGCATCGCATCGCGTCGTCCGTGTCCGGCGGTCCGGCCCGTCGCGTAGCTATGCTAGCACCTAGCATGATTGGTCTCCGGATTCCGGTGCCCCGCCAGAGCCAGCCGATACGTCAAACACTGCCGTCCGATCCGCCCGCCCGTTCCTTTCCGCAACCCCTGAGAAACACGACGCGATCGGGCGCGGGTCGGCGTCGCCGCCCCCGCGCCGGTCGGCATGGCTCTTGGGCGCGCGTAGTACGTCGCCGCCGACCAATCCTCTCGGTGCGTCGTGCGTGCACGTGTTACACAGCACGGGCGGAACTCTCGCGCGCGCCGGTACGGTGATGACGACCCGTCGTCGTACGTGTGGCCCGCTCGCCGCTGCATTCATTCTTCCTGCGAAGTGGCGCGCGCACTAGCTAGCTAGCGAGGTGCGTACGTACGGTGCACCTAGCTATAGCGCACACAGCTCCATCACCGCGGGCGCGCCGCCGTGCGTGTACGTGTTCCGCACAGGTTAGCAAGCACCACCCACCGCAAACCGCAGCCAGCCGGCCAGGCCTGGATTGTTCTCCCGCGCGCACGCACCGCGCGTACGTCGAGTCGGATCGGATATCCGGATGAGTCGTCGTCGCGTCGATCCATGTGCCCTCGGCGGCACGGAACGGCGCGGCGGACGTGTGGCCGTCCACGGCGACGACTCCACCACCACCAGCACCAACAGCAACAAGTTTTAACTTTTTTTTTTCGTGACCGCACCGTGGGTTGATTCTGAGTACGACCGCCGATTAAATTGTACGTTTGTGTGTGTGTGTGTAGAAGTACACTATATGTGAGTGAGTGGCTGAGATGATGACAGGCGTGGAGAGAAATTACAGCCCAAGTGATTATGATAACACTTTGTTTCTTCTGCTCGATCCGTCGGTATATCGAGAGAGAGAGAGAGAGAGGTAGTAATTGATTTTACGGGAAACGGTCGTCGTCCCAATCCATCCAGAGGTGCGTGCTATTTAGTAGTATAATGTAATCCACGACCAGCTAGCTACCCCACTTCAATCCCGTGACTCCGTGAGGCCGTGACGAAAGGTCGTCGTCCCCCAGGTTCTCGTTCTCTCTCTGTCACTCACGACGAGTCATGACAAGAAGAAGAATTGTTTTCTTGTGATGAAGCTTATTCATTATACTATTAGTGCAACTAGCACCTCCTCGTTGTGTCTGCCTGATTATTACAATCAATCAGGATATTCGATTCAGGCGTGTGCGTGTGTACGTATTCTGCGTGCTCAGCAAATGAGTACGGGTTTGACCCAGCGACGATTAATCTCTCTCTCTCTCTCTGGATCTGAATGGTCAAAGCTTTGTCGAGACGTGGCAGCGACGTACGGGACAGAGCGAGAGATAGGAGCAACGCTATGCAATGAGTGAGAAGCGCAGAGACGAGAGAGAGAGAGAGAGCACAGCACGGTGTCCCTGTCCCGGCCGGCTTTTAATTAGCTCGGCCTCCTACCACACGGCCTGCCGGATGGAGAGTGGAGTGGTGCGTGTGTGGTGTGGAACCAAGGCCACCAGGGACGCGAGTGGGCGGCCGCCTTTTTCCAGGCACGCGTGCCAGGACCCGGCCGCCCCCGTCCCCCAGCCTTTTGACGTGACGCCCCTAGCCGCTACTAGTACTAGCTCTTCGTTCGCCGTCGCTCTCCGTCCTTTTTTTTTGGTCGTCGTCGTCGTCGTCTCCGCGCCCTGCTGCTCATAAGCATGACGTCAACGGGTCTTCTCCCCTTGCCGTACGTCTTGCCGTTGCCGAGCGAGCTTCCTCCGTCTCGTCTCGTCGCGCCGCCGCCGCAGTAGTCGAGAGTCACGGGTCGCACCGCCCGGCCTAGTCGTACCGCGTACGTAGGCCGGCCGCCGTCTCGGTCTCGCGATCCACAGCAGATCATCTCTTGCCAGGTACGTACAATGCGAAGGGAACGGTTATGTGCCGACCGAAAGGTAACAGCAGCAAACCCGCCATCGACACGTACGACACAAACAGGCAACAGCTTCTGCTACCCGCTGCGTCCGTACGTACTTTGCTCGCGTACACTACATACAGCACGTTGTATTTTCGTCGAATTATTGTCCGTACGGTGCAGGCAGAGGCAGGCAGCTACTGGAAGGCGAAAGAAAACGAGAGGAATACCGAATACACAATACGCAGTGGCTGCAGGTCGCGAATACATACAGGTAGACGGAGGAAAAACATCCAAAAAAAAAGAAAAGGGTACATCGAATCGTAACAGCCATGCCAAATCACGGGGGGTGCCGGCCTAACGCGATTTTCCGGCACTCCTCTCACCGGCGGTACGGTTCTTCCATCACATCAACTTTACCGATAAAATAGACTAAAAATAAAAACATCTCTGTTTCGGGTAAAACGTTCGCTATCTAGCTGGCCGATAATAACGTTACGCCGAAAGCCTCCGGCCTTTCTTTTCTGGATTATTATTAAATCCATCTCCCCGTACGTGTATACGCACGCATGCTCCCCCTCCCTCCGGCCTGCCCTGCCCTACCCTCCCGCGCGCCACGCCCGCTCAAATTAATACAGAATGATTAGTTTAGCTGCAAGAAGCCAAACATCGATCATGCTACAGTGACAGGTTTGCTATAAAATACGATTTGGTCTGTGTGCGGCGCATGCATGGGCACCTAATTAATAAGGTAATTTCGTCGCGTGTCACGATCTCTCGATGCCGACTTCATCATCTTCCTGTGGCCGGAAATTCTTAACAGTAGAATAAGGCCTTGTCCGTTTAGGTTAGATTGTACCCGAAATCGTTGCACCTAATTAAAGTTTATATAAATTAGAGAAACAATCCGGTTAGAAATCGTTCCGACTCACCAATCTGGCAGAAACGAACAAGACCTAAAGATGATATGGCGAGGATTTTGAAACGATTATCAATGAGAAAGTAATTAAGGCCCTAGCAGCTATTATTATTATATATAAAATAGATCAGCTGGGAAGAATATATATTGCACACAGACGCAAAAAAAGACTTCTGGATGTACATGAATGAATTAGGTGGTGCAGCAAGCAGTATTGCTATGCTGGTAACCTTTTTTTGGTTAGGTGGTGAAATCATGCATATCGAGCATTCCATCTTACTGGTGTACTGTAATTTATTTGCTTACGTTGCTATCATCAAGACTAGCTCGCCAGCTTTTATTCTGGAGGTCAAATGCCTTTCAGATTGCTTAGAATTTATTCGACAGTGTTGCATTCTTTTGTTTCTAAATTGAAAAGGTAATAATAAGCTGTTATGCATGGACTCTTCATACTGATTCATCCTTCGACGACACAACATCTACATGTGCCTGATTCTCACGTGTCAAAAACGTGGAGACCATAATTCGACTGTTCGAGAGACTTATTTCTCCATATCCACTTCCAATATAAACGAGAGAATCTTCAATACAAAAAAAAAGAAATTATTGGTTGATGAAAAAAAGCGCTGACGGGAAGCATGCAGGAGAACCACACGGACGGACAAAAAATGGGAAAGGGATTTTATACCCAGATGTGTGACATGTCCTAAACGGTGACACAGAATATATTATATACTCGTCTAATCGTATTTGATCTGCTGATGACAAAATGATAATATATAGCCATTTGCATATTACGACACGTAGCATTACAATAACGCCAAAAAAGAGGCAGACTGTGCTTCGATCCCTAATTCCCTATCTTGGGCATATTTAGATATTGCGGATCATATATGCCCACCTCACCTGATTTTGCACCGTGTATACATATGGTCATATGCCTTAAATTCAATACTACATGCCCGATCACATAGTTAGTACAAATATTTAGGACAACAACACCTGAAATGTATTTTTAATACGCTTGAAAATGGTATTTATGTATAAATATTTTTGTCTACGAGTAAATTTCCCATGGCATAGTGTAAGGGTCAGAGACATAATTCAACGAATAGGCTAAACAGCAGTATGAGTTTACTCATGTACAGTGGACCATTTTCCCCCTAAGATTAAGATTTAGTTTGGAAGCTCAAATCCTCTTCGAAATTGAAGGAGACTAAGAGAGAAACTAGCCCTAAACTATCCAAAACTCCCCTTAGTTGCCACAACGCTCACCGAATCCCTAGACAAAAAGTGTGCAACCTCAATTATAACATTATTGGGATCCGTTCCATGTATGGTCACTACAGGAATCCAGGTAATTCCCGTCGGCTCAGAACCGACGGAAATTAGCCCTAAACCGATGGGAATAACTAATTCCCGTCGGTATATGGTTAATTCCCGTCGGCTCACTCTAATAGAGGACATTGGAGCCTCTACCAGCGTCCGGAGAAAGCCATACCCATGGCTACTGCCAAGATGCAGTCGGGGATCCAACTCGGTAGTCTGACTTTAGGGCCCACTACTTTCGGGGCCTCGAGACTTAGAGGATGACCTTCCTTGGCCTCGACCAAGGGAGGGGCTCAACTCTTAATGACATTATACATGGGCATCTAGATGGAATAATCCAACTGTTGGATCGCCCAACAACTTTTCTAGCCTATGTGCAAGGCCTAGAATCCCTAGTGCCTCGAGACGACGGGACCTCTAGGGGGTAGAATATTCTAAGACCCCAAGTCACCTTGTGCTGCAAGCATCAACCAAAGATTAAGTCCTCAACCCCCTCGTGTCTCTGGGCACTTATGAGACTAATTCCTTGTGGGAATCCAATAGACCAGTATACCTATTAGTATAAGTTTCTAAGCTCCTCGTATTTTGGGACACTTGTTAGTATAAATCCTCGGGGGCCCTCGTGTCTTGGGACACTTTAAGTATAGGTCCTCGAGGCTTCTCATGTCTCAGGCTAAAAAAATGCGCTGACTGGAAGCATGCATGCAGGAGAACCACACGGACTGACAAAAAATGGGATAGGGATTTTATACCTAGATGTGTGACATGTCCTGAACGGTGGCACAGAATATATTGTATACTCGTCTAATCGTATTTTGTTCTGCTGATGACAACATATAGCCATTTGCATATTACGACATGTAACATTACAATAACACCAAAAAAGAGGGGGGTTGTGCTTCGACCCCTAATTCCCTATCTTGGGCATATTAGATATTGCGGATCATATATGCCCACCTCACATGATTTTGCACCATGTGTATACATATGGTCATATGCCTAAAATTCAATACTACATGCCCTGATCACACAGTTAGTACAAATATTTAAGACAACAACACCTTAAATGTATTTTTAATACGCTTGAAAATGGTATTCATGTATAAATATTTTTGTCTACGAGTAAATTTCCCATGGCATAGTGTAAGGGTCAAAGACATAATTCAACGAATAGGCTAAACAACATTATGAGTTTACTCATGTACAATGGACCATTTTCCCCCTAAGATTTAGATTTAGTTTGGAAGCTCAAATCCTCTTCAAAATTGAAGGAGACTGAGGGAGAAACTAGCCCTAAACTATCCAAAACTCCCCTTAGTTGCCACAACGCTCAACGACTTCCTAGACAAAAAGTGTGCAACCTCAATTATAACATTATTGGGATCCGTTCCAAGTATGATCACTACAGGAATCCAGGTAATTCCCGTCGGCTCAGAACTAACGAAAATTATCCCTAAACCGATGGGAATAACTAATTCCCGTCGGTATATGGTTAATTCCCGTCGGCTCACTCTAACAGAGGACCTTAGAGCCTCTACCAGCGTCTGGAGAAGGCCATACCCATGGCTACTGCCAAGATGCAGTCAGAGATCCAACTCGGTAGTCTGACTTTAGGGCCCACTACTTTTGCGGCCTCGAGACTTAGAGGATGACCTTCCTTGGCCTCGACCAAGGGAGGGGCTCAACTCTTAATGACATTATACATGGGCATCTAGATGGAATAATCCAACTGTTGGATCACCCAACAACTTTTCTAGCCTATGTGCAAGGCCTAGAATCCCTAGTGCCTCGAGACGACAGGACCTCTAGGAGGTAGAATATTCTAAGACCCCAAGTCACCTTGTGCTGCAAGCATCAACCAAAGATTAAGTCCTCAACCCCCTCGTGTCTCTGGGCACTTATGAGACTAATTCCTTGCGGGAATCCAATAGACCGGTATACCTATTAGTATAAGTTTCTAAGCTCCTCGTATTTTGGGACACTTGTTAGTATAAATCCTCGGGGGCCCTCGTGTCCTGGGACACTTTAAGTATAGGTCCTCGAGGTTTCTCATGTCTTAGGGTGACAAGGAAAAGGTGCATGGTGCAGTCCATCCTCTGGGAACTATGACACTTAGCCACTTGAGCCCCTCTGTTGGCCCCGAGGCTCCTAGGGTTTCCGACCTCATACTCCAAGTGCGTCAAAGCCCTAGGTCCTCTAGGTCCCAAGCCCCTGAAGGAGTTAAGAAGTGAGGGTATCTAAGTGTAATTCTAACTCATAACAAAAGGATATGTTGGGTCCATCGAGGATAGTATGGTCCCATGACATGGTCCCCTCATCTAGGTTTCTAAGGATAAGTCCACATCAAAAGCTTAATGGATAAGTCTCGGGTACAACATAATAAATGTGTGATGGATAACATTATGGGTATGCCTAAGTGTGCTGGCACATAACTTAGGTTGAAGGACACCGAGACCACTATGTAGTACATGTATCGATCATGTAGCCACACGTGCACAACCAAAGTATACCATAAAATGCAATCGAGTGCAAAAGGTTACATTGGCTACCAATTATTTTAAGCTAGGTGGCCTGGGCCCTGATGTCCATAGATACAAATGAGATATTTGCCCTTGCGATGGTGATCACCTCGAGAAGGGATGAACGTGGACAAAGCCTGTGTACCACATTAAATATGATAGATGACCTTATGATCATGTCTTCCCTTGACACATTCACTAGAGACATGTGTACCCAATACCACTGTGCATGTGTGCCCTCACATTTAAGACCATATTTGGGCCAACAATCATGTTGGTAACTGAAGAATGGTAACAATTACTAGAGCCATGACTAGATAGTATGACAGTACTTTCATGTAATAAAAAGTACAGAGAACTGTACTAAGCTCCTATTACAGCGTACCGGTGCCATTAAGGCACCGATCCTTGCTCTGGGTAGTGTCGGGGACCATAATTAGGGGTACCCTCAAGACGCCTAATTCTCAGCTGGTAACCCCCATCAGCATAAAGCTGCAAAGGCCTGATGGGTTTGATTAAGTCAGGGATCAGTCCATACGAGCGACTTGATCACGCCACGCCCGAGCCTAGCCTCGGGCGAGGGCAGCCGACCCTAAGATGACTCCGTCTCGCCTGAGGCCTCCTCTGTTACGGCAGACGCATCTCCGGCTCGCCCGAGGCCCCGCCTTCGATAAGAAGTAACCCTGACTGAATCACTGCGCTAACCGACCAAGTCCCCGGGGCGTTTAACGCAAAAGGTAAGACCAACGGGCGACCAGACTTCGCCAGAGGTGCCATAGGAGGCTCCGCCCGACCCAGGGCTCGGACTCGGGCTAAAGCCCCGGAAGACGGCGAACTCCGCTCCGCCCGACCCAGGGCTCGGACTCGGGCTAAGGCCCCGGAAGACGGCGAACTCCGCTCCGCCCGACCCAGGGCTCGGACTCGGGCTAAGGCCCCGGAAGACGGCGAACTCCGCTCCGCCCGACCCAGGGCTCGGACTCGGGCTAAGGCCCCGGAAGACGGCGAACTCCGCTCCGCCTGACCCGGGGCTCAGACTCGGGCTAAGGCCCCGGAAGACGGCGAACTCCGCTCCGCCCGACCCAGGGCTCGGACTCGGGCTAAGGCCCCGGAAGACGACGAACCCCGCCTCGCCCGATCCAGGGCTCGGACTCCGCCTCGGGCTCAGCCGAACGACCTCCGCCTCGCCCGACCCAGGGCTCGGACTCCGCCTCGGCCTCAGCCAAACGACCTCCGCTTCGCCCGACCCAGGAGCTCGGGCTCGGCCTCTGTCGTGCAGGACAGACTCGACCTCGACTTTGGAGGAGCCTCCACGACGCTTGACCTAGGATACAAGGCTGCCACGTCAACAGGAGGCGTCATCATCACCCTGCCCTGAGCCGACTTGGGTCGCAGAGAACAAGACCGGCGTCCCATCCGGCCAGCTCCGCCAGATGGGCAATGATGGCGCCCCGCTCGACCCTGACGACGGCGACTCTCCGCTCCCTTACGAAAGCAGGGAGACGTCAGCAAGAGCACAGCTGTTCCAACAGCTGTCCCTCCATCAGGCTCCGTTACTCCTCCAACAGCCACGACGCCACACCAACAGGGCGCCAAGATCTCTCCGGCTGCCACCTGGGCATGTACTTAGGGCGCTAGCTCTTCCTCGCTAGACACGTAGCGCCTTGCTACACCCCCTTTTTGTACACCTGGATCCTCTCCTTACGCCTATAAAAGGAAGGACCAGGGCCTTCTTAGAGAAGGTGGGCCTCACGGGAACGAGGGCAGGGGCAGGCGCTCTCTTGGGGCCGCTCGCTCCCCTCACCCGTGCGGACGCTTGTAACCCCCTACTGCAAGCGCACCCGACCTGGGCGCGGGACGAACACGAAGGTCGCGGGAACCCCCCGTCTCTCACTCTCTCCCTCTCGACTCGGCTCCGGCCACCGACCTCGCTCTCTCTCTCCCCCCTTCGCGCTTGCCCACGCGCTCGACCCATCTGGGCTGGGACACGCGGCACACTCACTCGTCGGCTCGGGGACCCCCCGGTCTCGAAACGCCGACAGTTGGCGCGCCAGGTAGGGGACTGCTGCGTGTTGACGAGCGGTTTCCCGTCAAGCTCCAGATGGGCAATCTCCGACAACCTCTTCAACCCGGGACGGTGCTCCGTTTCGGGAGCCTCGAGTTCATGTCGCTCGACAGCAGCTACGACATGGTACTCCTTCCACCGCCGCGCGACGGCAATGGCGGTCGACAACCCGCTCGCCGGCGGCGGAACCGACGACGCCTTTCCCGCGTGGGGGAAGGACAACTTTCGAGCTCGCCCCATCCTCTCCCTCGTCACCGGAGGAGGAGGAGGCGGGGCAACCAGGGCCGAGCGGGAGGCCGCGCTCCGACGGCTGTCGAGCAAATCGACATCCACAGTGCCCCAACGGAGGACACGCCAGGCGTCACCCTCGCGTTCGAGGCAAATGCGAGCGCCATCCCCCCGCAACGCGTCGACCCCGAGCAGGTGGACGACGCCAGCGCGCTCACGAAGGGCCTGCAGGACGTCGCCCTAGTACCCAAGACGACGGCGCGGTCAACCCCCGACGTGGCTTCGTCGCTCCTCGTCGACAAAAAGGTACCGACTGCTCCCCATTTTTCGTTATTTCGACTCGCCCTCAACACGCCTGGCGATCTCGCTTTGGCGGACACTCACGTTGAGGCGAGTGCAACCTCTCTGGGGTTTCGTGTGCGGTCGCCCTGGGACCGATTGACGGGCGTCTCGACCTACGGGCCCTCTGGGTCCGAGGAAGATGACGACCCCAGCATCCGCTGGGATTTCTCCGGATTTGGCAACCCCAGTGCCATGCGGGACTTCATGACCGCATGTGACTACTGCCTCTCCGACTGTTCCGACGGCAGCCGCAGCCTTGGCGACAAGGACTGCGGCCCGAGCCGCGAATGTTTCCACGTTGAGCTAGGGGATCCCTCCGGAGGCAGCCGTCTCGGCATGCCGGAGGACGGCGATCTCCCTAGGCCGGCACCTCGCGCCGACATCCCGCGGGAGCTAGCTGTGGTCCCCGTTCCGGCGGGGGGTCACGACCCACAGCTCGAGCAAGTCCGCGGGGCGCAGGCCGAGCTCGACGAGGGAGCAGGAGCGCTCGAGGCAATCCGCCGGGACGCCGGGCAGGTATGGGCAAGCCAGCCCCCGGCCGGAGATACGTCACCTGCCCCAGGGTCTCCAACACCGCATCGCCAACGAGGCCAGGGCCAGACTGCCACCCGCATCCGGCGGAACCGGTCAGGACCTGGCAGCCGCGGCGATGCTCCTCCGCGCGATGCCGGAGTCATCAACCACCGAGGGTCGGCGAATCCAGGGAGAGCTCAAGCATCTCCTGGAAGGCGCTGCGGCCCGGCGGGCCGAGAGCTCTGCCTCCCGAAGGCAGGGGTACCCCTCGGAACCTCGCGCCGCGACTTCCCGACTCGTGCGGGAAGCCTCGGTCTACACCGGGCGCACGCGCAACACCGCGCCTGCGGCCCCGGGCCGCCTCGGCGACGAGCACCCTCATTGCGACCGGCGGGCTCGCCTCGACGAAAGGGTGCGCCGAGGCTATCACCCCAGGCGTGGGGGACGCTATGACAGCGGGGAGGATCGGAGTCCCTCGCCGGAACCACCCGGTCCGCAGGTCTTCAGCCGAGCCATTCGGCGGGCGCCGTTCCCGACCCAATTCCGATCCCCGACTACTATCACGAAGTACTCGGGGGAAACGAGGCCGGAATTGTGGCTCGCGGACTACCGCCTGGCCTGTCAACTAGGTGGAACGGACGATGACAACCTCATCATCCGCAACCTCCCCCTGTTCCTCTCTGACACTGCTCGTGCCTGGTTGGAACACCTGCCTCCGGGGCAGATTTCCAACTGGGAGGATCTGGTCCAAGCTTTCGCCGGCAACTTCCAGGGCACGTACGTGCGCCCCGGGAATTCCTGGGACCTCCGAAGCTGTCGGCAGCTGCCGGGGGAGTCTCTTCGGGACTACATCCGGCGGTTCTCGAAGCAGCGCACCGAGCTGCCCAACATTACCGACTCCGATGTCATCGGCGCGTTCCTCGCCGGTACCACCTGCCGCGACCTGGTCAGCAAGTTGGGTCGCAAGACCCCCACCAGGGCGAGCGAGCTGATGGACATCGCCACCAAGTTCGCCTCCGGCCAGGAGGCGGTCGAAGCCATCTTCCGAAAGGACAAGCAGCCCCAGGGCCGCCCGTCGGAAGATGCTCCCGAGGCGTCTGCTCCGCGCGGCGCCAAGAAGAAAGGCAGGAGGAAGTCGCAAGCGAAACGCGACGCTCCCGATGCAGACCTTGTCGCCGCCGCCGAGCACAAGAACCCTCGGAAGCCCCCTGGAGGTGCTAACCTTTTCGACAAGGCACTCAAGGAGACGTGCCCCTACCATCAGGGGCCCGTCAAGCACACCCTCGAAGAGTGCGTCATGCTTCGGCGCCACTTCCATCGAGCCGGGCCACCCGCGGAGGGCGGCAGGGCTCACGACGCCGACAAAAGGGAAGATCGCTAAGCAGGAGAGTTCCCCGAGGTCCGCGACTGTTTCATGATCTACGGAGGGCATGCGGCGGATGCCTCGGCTCGGCATCGTAAGCAAGAGCGTCGGGAGGTCTGCTCGGTGAAGGTGGCGGCACCAGTCTATCTAGACTGGTCCGACAAGCCCATCACCTTCGACCGGGACGACCACCCCGACCACGTGCCGAGCCCGGGGAAGTACCCGCTCGTCGTCGACCCCGTCATCGGCGACGTCAGGCTCACCAAGGTCCTGATGGATGGGGGCAGCTGCCTCAACATCATCTACGCCGAGACCCTCAGGCTCCTGCGCGTCGATCTGTCATCCGTCCGAGCGGGTGCTGCGCCCTTCCACGGGATCATTCCTGGGAAGCGCGTCCAGCCCCTCGGACAGCTCGGCCTTCCTGTCTGCTTCGGAACACCCTCCAACTTCCGAAGGGAGACTTTGACGTTCGAGGTGGTCGGGTTCCGAGGAACCTACCACGCGGTGTTGGGAAGGCCATGCTACGCTAAGTTCATGGCCATCCCCAACTACACCTACCTGAAGCTTAAGATGCCGGGTCCCAACGGGGTCATCACCGTCGGCCCCACGTACAAACACGCATTCGAATGCGATGTGGAGTGCGTGGAGTACGCCGAGGCCCTCGCCGAGTCCGAGGCCCTCATCGCCGACCTGGAAAGCCTCTCCCGAGAGGTGCCGGACGTGAAGCGACACGCCGGCAATTTTGAACCAGCGGAGACGGTCAAGGCCGTCCCGCTCGACCCCAGTAGCGACGCCTCCAAGCAGGTCCGAATCAGTTCTAGGCTCGGTCCCAAATAAGAAGCAATACTCGTCGACTTTCCCCGCGCAAACGTCGACACTTTTGCGTGGGGTCCCTCGGGCATGCCCGGCATACCGAGGGATATCCGGGCGGAAGCCCGACTCGCCAAACGGCCTCCGCGCGAATGACGCCCGGGGGCTGCGCCCTTTCCCCACTCACACATGAGAATCAGTCATCAAGGAAGGGTCGGCCTCGCCCCGGCAGAGCCCAACCCTCCCTCGGGGGCTAAAAAGGGGGAACCCCTCTCGTCGAGTTTGGACGTATCTTTCCGCGGCGAAGGAATTCTTTTTTCGGTCAAGAAGGGTTTTCGGCGTTCTCTCGGATGCGTCGGAAGCAGGGTCCCGAGGAGCGAACTTGGGTACGAGTAAATGGCGAGACCGATCGAGCTGGGGAACACCTACGCCTCCGGGCTAGGGACACCTTACTCATCGCCTGCCACGAAAAAGGACCCAGCTCAGGAAATCACCCTGTTGTCGACACTTCGGGCCAGGCGCGAAAATCGAAACGAAAAAGAGCATGACTTCACGAAAGAGAAGTAAAAAGTCCAGGCCTCGGTGGCCGCGGCGAATCGCACATCCAACAGAAATTGTCCCAACAAAAATCAGACGTCGCCTCGGGAAGGCGTCGCGCCCTCAACTCCACCCCCGCCGTCGGTTAGGTCTACCTCCGCTTCTGGTAGCGGCGCAGGAGGAAGAATCTCCGCTTCGAAGACGGTCGCCAACGCCGCGCTCGGACCGGCAGCGACCGTGTCGAGCCGCTGAACTTCCGCCAGGGCCGCATCGTCTTCGTCAGGAAGGCAGTACCCCTCACTGACCCGCTCCAAGTCCACGACGTAGTGGGAAGCGAGCACGGCGAAGGCCCGCCTGACGCCGTGGTGCAGCGCCCCGCAGACTTTACCGCGCGCGTAATCACCTAGGGCTTGAAGACGGCTTTGGGGAGAGCTTCCTGAAGGGACGTCGCCGGGACCGAGTTTCCGATAGACCTCCGAGACGGCCTCGGACATGGCCGCGAGATCGACCTCCCTCTGCTCAGCGGCTCCAGCAAGCGCCTCGGCGAGCGCTTTGGCAGACTCGTCAAGAGCAGACTCGAGCTCTGCGAACAACCAGAAGAAAGACCTCAAACTCAAGCAAAAGAAACGGACAAGAGCGAGAACCGAGGACGGACGAGGTGCACCTCCGGCTCGGACGCGTTGCTCCGAAGCCGCGACCTGGGCCGCGGCCAGATCGGCCACGAGGGCCTTGGCCCGGTTTTCAGCCTCGGCGGCCCGGCCCCGAATTTGGTCCCGCTCCTCGACAACCTGGGCGAGCTCCGACCGCTGCTGTAGCGCCTCCGTGCGCGCTGCCGCCGCCTCGGCCTTCAGGTCAGCGCAGAGCAACTGGAGGTCCGCCATCTTAGCGTCCTGCTGAGAAAGGCGCGCGGTAGCCCCGGCGAGCGAAGCCCTCAGGGATCGCAGCGAGCCCCAGACGTCGGCCTCGCGGCGGATGAACGACGACTTGGCAGCGCTCCGGTCCGTCAGATCCTGGAAAGGAAAGCAAGACACCATGACGAACGCCTCGCTCGCAGAAGGGAGAAGGTATGCCTGAAACCATTACCTGGAGGATTTTGGGGACGTCCCCGCAGAGAACCTCCAGCGACGATCGGAGCAACCCCACCGACGCTTCCGCACGCTTGCGGAGCTCGTCCCAGGACCGGTCCTCCTCTTCGTCGTCAAGAACGAAGATAGGGCCCGAAGCCTCGCGGGTCCGGAATCGGAGCAACTGGCCCCGGGCCTCGGGGCTCCGCTGCACAGCGACAAGGCTGCCGCCCTCCCGGGAGCCCTGCGCGTCCGCGCCCACCTCTTCCGAGGCTCCGGGCGCCGACGCTGCGGCCGTCTCGACGCTGGCGGCAACCGGACGCCCTCCGACTGGGACGGTGCCAACTGCGGTAGCGGCAGACGCCGGCATGGCGGACACAGCAGGCGAGCTCGGGACCACGTCGGCGCCGGCCGCCTCTCCGATCACGATGGCCACCTCGGCAGAGGAGCCCGCATCGGGGACCTGCTCCCCCGGAACATGCGACGCCTGAGCCCCGTGCGGCGGAGCGCCCCGCGAAAGGGTCGGCTGAGCAGCGGGGCCCGAGGCGGCGCCAGCGGCCTGGACCAACGCCGTCTTGAGGGCCTTCTGAGGCGCCAGGTCGGTAGGGCCATGGCTCCGCTTGCTGCAAAAAACAAGAAAGGAAAAATCACGGCCCAGACGCATGAATGAAACGCCGGGACGGAAACATTCCAAGGTACCTACCCGCTCCGGACCATGATCCACTGCGCCTGGGGGGAGGTCTCTTGGCTCCCGCTTCCTGGAACCTCCGCCGAGGTCCGTCTCGCCAACAGCCCCGGCGCCGCCCTCACCTTGGACGTCCCTGATGCCCGGGAGGTGGACTGCCCAGGCGCCGCCATGGCAACCTGAGGACCGCTCCCCCATGCTACCGGCGCGGGCGACGGCTCCCGGGGGACGGACCCCTCGGCCCGGCTCCCTGAAGTCGCATCAGCTCCTCCAGCCGAGGGGTCAAGAACCCTCTCGGGTTGCCCCTGCCCCTCAGGTCGGGGATCCGGCGCCTCGCCTCTAGGGACCGACGACGTCGGCCCGCTCGGGGGCTGACTCGACGGCTCCCGGCCACACCCCAAGCCGGGGCTGAGGCCGAGACGAGCGGCCATGTCGTCCTCCTCCTCTTCGTCATCGTCATCATCGGACGTCTCCGGCGATAGCTCCCTGGGAAGCCCTTCCCTCTCCTGCTGGCGACGGCGTTTCTCCAGGGCGTCTCGAGCCCGCCTCCGCCTACGGGCCCGGGCCTTCTCCGCATCCTTTTTCTTCTTCTCCTCCTCCGCGGCGACCCGCCGCGCCGCCCGACCCACCGCGTCCTCCGGGACCCGCGGCAGGGAGGGTTTGTGCCGCCCCACCTCCTAAAAAGGGGGGAGAAAGGAACCCGATCGTGAGGATCAGAAGCAACCCGGTATGTGAGGAAGGAAGGAACGAACACTCACCAGAGCGACGCACCCCTGGTCGGGGCGCATTCGAGGCTGGGAGAAGGCGTGGGGGTCTGGCTTCCCCATCGCGGCCGACACCCGCCGGTGGAGGGCATCGTGGGGAAGGGGATCAGGGGACATCCGTGACCCCTCCCAGTCGGCCTCCTGGGTCATCTCCCAAAGCGACAGCCGTCGCTCCGCCAGAGGGAGCACCCTCCGGCGGTGGATGGCGGCAACCACTCCCGCGGCGGTGAGCCCTTCCTCCCGCAACGCCTTCAGGGCCTGGAGAAGAGGTTCGAGTTTCTTCTGCCTCTCGTGTGGAGTCCCGTGGCGCCAGGCGTCGGGGGCGGCGGTGACAACCCGCTGAGAGAACGGCGGGAGCGACCCTCCGTCATTCCGGAGGTAGAACCACCGGCGCTGCCAACCCTTGTTTGAGGATGAGAGGACAGCAGGGATATACTGCAACGCCCGCGACTGCCTCAGCAAGAGGGTGCAGCCGCCGGCCCGCACCGCCGCACGAACCTTCCTCTCCCCCGTCGACGAAGCAAAAAGCTCGGCAAAGAAGAGGTGAGTCCACAAATCCCAATGGGGGGCGATCCCCAGATACCCCTCGCACACCGCTACAAAGATAGCAGCTTGCGCGATAGAGTTGGGAGTGAGGTTGTGCAGTTCCACCCCGTAGTAGAACAGAATGGCCCGCATGAAGCGGCTCGACGGCACACCAAATCCCCGTTCATGGAAGGAGATGAAGCTCACGACATACCCCGGCGGAGGGGATGGAGCGACTCCGCCCGCGGGAGGAATCCATTCCGGCCGCTCCTTATCGGTGAGGGGGCGGAGCAAACCCTCGCCGACGAGGTCCTCCAGATCACTCGCCGTCACCGTGGAAAAGGGCCACGGGTCGCGCGGCGAAACGATGGTCACCCGGTCAGCCATCGCCCAGGCAGAAAGGGTGGCGGCGTGGAGGACAGGGGAGGGCGGTTCCCTTTTCCTGGCTAGATCCCTCAGGCTGCAAAAAACCTGAGGAAGGCGAGAAGCGGAGTCGAGAACCGTCACCGGGCCCTCTCCGGGGTACATAAAGACCAAAGTCAAGACGGTTCCAACGTACCGCCCGAACCGGACGCGGGGTTCAAAAAACGCGAAGCCAAACAGCCGTTCCTCGAACGGCTCGCACACGCAACGGCAGCCTCGCCGACCGCTCGCCCCGGCGCATTAACTCTGCGGCTGGACAGGCGACGCTTCTAGCAGGAGCGGCTGGCGACGCTTCGCCTTCGCCGAAACGACCACACCTAAAAAAGGTACGCCACGTCGTTCAATTTCGTATCCTTTTTTCCCTTTCCCTTCTTTCTCTATCTCTTGCAACAGGGACCGGGAAAGAGGGTACCCCCAAAGGGATCCTTCCCCGTGAAGGAACTAGGCTCCGAGCCTCCCTACTGATCAGGGGTTCGAAGGCTGGCCCCCCGAGGGGTTCAACAGCCGCCTCAGATCGCGTGGGCCCGACACCCACTACTGGTCAGGGGTTCGAAGGTCGGCCTCTCGAAAGGTTCCACGACCGCCTCAGGCTACTAGGGCTCCGCGCCCATTACTGATCAGGGGTTCGAAGGCTGGCCTGTCGAAGGGTTCACAGTCGCCTCAGACGCCGAGCGAGGGATGACCAGGGGTACGTTCGATACATAACCAAGGCTCGGGCTGCGCTCCCGAGGTACCCTAGGACATTTCCGAGACCAGCGGGAACGACTCTGTAACGGAATCCCATCGGAGGGAGGCAACGAGCCCTCGGACCCCGTCGCTAGGGGACCGGGTCCGGCAGATCACCCGCAGGTACTTTTGGGCGTGCCTCCGGGCCCCTAGCCGACCCCCAACGAACGGGGCACGGACGTCCACTCGGATTACCCGATTGCAGCTCACCGGAGACACCATGTTCGGTGCCCATCGAGGGTAACATGGCGCACTCCCCCCCTCCTCCTTGCGGAAAGGCGACGTAGGGGCGTATATAAAAAAGCCGAGTCTGTCCCTGATCGTCCTCTCGCTCCGTGCGGAGGCTCGAGGGCTGCTCTCGCAAACCCGGCTCCGGCCGAACCGTTGACAGCGTCAACATACCAGCCCGAGAACTTGGGCCCCGACAGTGCACCCGGGCTACGCCCTGCTCGCATGAGGGAACCGACCAGACCAGCCGAGGCATTACGCGAGGCATTAAGACCTCGAAGGAGTGAAACCACTCCTCCGAGGCCTCGGGGGCTACACCCGGCGGGTGCGCTCGCGCGCACCCACCGGAATAAAGTACCACCGAGAAAGGCTGGTCCCCTTGCAAAAAAGTGCGACGCAAGCCTCCAAGCGAGTGTTAACACTCTCTTCGAGGCTCGGGGGCTACTGTCGGGGACCATAATTAGGGGTACCCTCAAGACGCCTAATTCTCAGCTGGTAACCCCCATCAGCATAAAGCTGCAAAGGCCTGATGGGTTTGATTAAGTCAGGGATCAGTCCATACGAGCGACTTGATCACGCCACGCCCGAGCCTAGCCTCGGGCGAGGGCAGCCGACCCTAAGATGACTCCGTCTCGCCTGAGGCCTCCTCTGTTACGGCAGACGCATCTCCGGCTCGCCCGAGGCCCCGCCTTCGATAAGAAGTAACCCTGACTGAATCACTGCGCTAACCGACCAAGTCCCCGGGGCGTTTAACGCAAAAGGTAAGACCAACGGGCGACCAGACTTCGCCAGAGGTGCCATAGGAGGCTCCGCCCGACCCAGGGCTCGGACTCGAGCTAAAGCCCCGGAAGACGGCGAACTCCGCTCCGCCCGACCCAGGGCTCGGACTCGGGCTAAGGCCCCGGAAGACGGCGAACTCCGCTCCGCCCGACCCAGGGCTCGGACTCGGGCTAAGGCCCCGGAAGACGGCGAACTCCGCTCCGCCCGACCCAGGGCTCGGACTCGGGCTAAGGCCCTGGAAGACGGCGAACTCCGCTCCGCCCGACCTGGGGCTCGGACTCGGGCTAAGGCCCCGGAAGACGGCGAACTCCGCTCCGCCCGACCCAGGGCTCGGACTCGGGCTAAGGCCCCAGAAGACGACGAACCCCGCCTCGCCCGATCTAGGGCTCGGACTCCGCCTCGGGCTCAGCCGAACGACCTCCGCCTCGCCCGACCCAGGGCTCGGACTCCGCCTCGGCCTCAGCCGAACGACCTCCGCTTCGCCCGACCCAGGAGCTCGGGCTCGGCCTCTGTCGTGCAGGACGGACTCGACCTCGACTTCGGAGGAGCCTCCACGACGCTTGACCTAGGATACAAGGCTGCCACGTCAACAGGAGGCGTCATCATCACCCTGCCCTGAGCCGACTTGGGTCGCAGAGAACAAGACCGGCGTCCCATCCGGCCAGCTTCGCCAGATGGGCAATGATGGCGCCCCGCTCGACCCTGACGACGGCGACTCTCCGCTCCCTTACGAAAGCAGGGAGACGTCAGCAAGAGCACAGCTGTTCCAACAGCTGTCCCTCCATCAGGCTCCGTTACTCCTCCAACAGCCACGACGCCACACCAACAGGGCGCCAAGATCTCTCCGGCTGCCACCTGGGCATGTACTTAGGGCGCTAGCTCTTCCTCGCTAGACACGTAGCGCCTTGCTACACCCCCTTTTTGTACACCTGGATCCTCTCCTTACGCCTATAAAAGGAAGGACCAGGGCCTTCTTAGAGAAGGTGGGCCTCACGGGAACGAGGGCAGGGGCAGGCGCTCTCTTGGGGCCGCTCGCTCCCCTCACCCGTGCGGACGCTTGTAACCCCCTACTGCAAGCGCACCCGACCTGGGCGCGGGACGAACACGAAGGTCGCGGGAACCCCCCGTCTCTCACTCTCTCCCTCTCGACTCGGCTCCGGCCACCGACCTCGCTCTCTCTCTCCTCCCTTCGCGCTCGCCCACGCGCTCGACCCATTTGGGCTGGGACACGCGGCACACTCACTCGTCGGCTCGGGGACCCCCCGGTCTCGAAACGCCGACAGGTAGGACCTTAGTAGGTCACCTCAAGAGTTATGATTAGACCAGCGCACACCCGACACATACACTAGTACACACAGCCTCTATAGTGGCGGTTCTAGAGACATTTTCACTGGTGCTTTTCAGTGCCGCCAGTGCTAGGGGCCAGTGGAAATCGCCATTTCCACTGGCGGTTATTCAAGAACCGCAAGTGGAAATAGCATTTCCACTGGCGGTTTTCTTAAGCAACCGCCAGTGAAAATAGCATTTTCACTGGCGGTTTTATTAAGAAAACCGCTAGTGGAAATGTTATTTCCACTGGCGGTTTGTTTTATTTAGCCGCCTGTCGGGGACCATAATTAGGGGTACCCTCAAGACGCCTAATTCTCAGCTGGTAACCCCCATCAGCATAAAGCTGCAAAGGCCTGATGGGTTTGATTAAGTCAGGGATCAGTCCATACGAGCGACTTGATCACGCCACGCCCGAGCCTAGCCTCGGGCGAGGGCAGCCGACCCTAAGATGACTCCGTCCCGCCTGAGGCCTCCTCTTTTACGGCAGACGCATCTCCGGCTCGCCCGAGGCCCCGCCTTCGATAAGAAGTAACCCTGACTGAATCACTGCGCTAACCGACCAAGTCCCCGGGGCGTTTAACGCAAAAGGTAAGACCAACGGGCGACCAGACTTCGCCAGAGGTGCCATAGGAGGCTCCGCCCGACCCAGGGCTCGGACTCGGGCTAAGGCCCCGGAAGACGGCGAACTCCACTCCGCCCGACCCAGGGCTCAGACTTGGGCTAAGGCCCCAGAAGACGGCGAGCTCCGCTCCGCCCGACCCAGGGCTCGGACTCGGGCTAAGGCCCCGGAAGACGGCGAACTCCGCTCCGCCCGACCCAGGGCTCGGACTCGGGCTAAGGCCTCGGAAGACGGCGAACTCCGCTCCGCCCGACCCAGGGCTCGGACTCGGGCTAAGGCCCCGGAAGACGACGAACCCCGCCTCGCCCGATCCAGGGCTCGGACTCCGCCTCGGGCTCAGCCGAACGACCTCCGCCTCGCCCGACCCAGGGCTCGGACTCCGCCTCGGCCTCAGCCGAACGACCTCCGCCTCGCCCGACCCAGGAGCTCGGGCTCGGCCTCTGTCGTGCAGGACGGACTCGACCTCGACTTCGGAGGAGCCTCCACGACGCTTGACCTAGGATACAAGGCTGCCACGTCAACAGGAGGCGTCATCATCACCCTGCCCTGAGCCGACTTGGGTCGCAGAGAACAAGACCGGCGTCCCATCCGGCCAGCTCCGCCAGATGGGCAATGATGGCGCCCCGCTCGACCCTGACGACGGCGACTCTCCGCTCCCTTACGAAAGCAGGGAGACGTCAGCAAGAGCACAACTGTTCCAACAGCTGTCCCTCCATCAGGCTCCGTTACTCCTCCAACAGCCACGACGCCACACCAACAGGGCGCCAAGATCTCTCCGGCTGCCACCTGGGCATGTACTTAGGGCGCTAGCTCTTCCTCGCTAGACACGTAGCGCCTTGCTACACCCCCTTTTTGTACACCTGGATCCTCTCCTTACGCCTATAAAAGGAAGGACCAGGGCCTTCTTAGAGAAGGTTGGCCTCACGGGAACGAGGGCAGGGGCAGGCGCTCTCTTGGGGCCGCTCGCTCCCCTCACCCGTGCGGACGCTTGTAACCCCCTACTGCAAGCGCACCCGACCTGGGCGCGGGACGAACACGAAGGTCGCGGGAACCCCCCGTCTCTCACTCTCTCCCTCTCGACTCGGCTCCGGCCACCGACCTCGCTCTCTCTCTCTCTCCCCTTCGCGCTCGCCCACGCGCTCGACCCATCTGGGCTGGGACACGCGGCACACTCACTCGTCGGCTCGGGGACCCCCCGGTCTCGAAACGCCGACAGTTGGCGCGCCAGGTAGGGGCCTGCTGCGTGTTGACGAGCGTTTTCCCGTCAAGCTCCAGATGGGCAGTCTCCGACAACCTCTTCAACCCGGGACGGTGCTCCGTTTCGGGAGCCTCGAGTTCATGTCGCTCGACAGCAGCTACGACATGGTACTCCTTCCACCGCCGCGCGACGGCAATGGCGGTCGACAACCCGCCCGCCGGCGGCGGAACCGACGACGCCTTTCCCGCGTGGGGGAAGGACAACTTTCGAGCTCGCCCCATCCTCTCCCTCGTCACCGGAGGAGGAGGAGGCGGGGCAACCAGGGCCGAGCGGGAGGCCGCGCTCCGACGGCTGTCGAGCAAATCGACATCCACAGTGCCCCAACGGAGGACACGCCAGGCGTCACCCTCGCGTTCGAGGCAAATGCGAGCGTCATCCCCCCGCGACGCGTCGACCCCGAGCAGGTGGACGACGCCAGCGCGCTCACGAAGGGCCTGCAGGACGTCGCCCTAGTACCCAAGACGACGGCGCGGTCAACCCCCGACGTGGCTTCGTCGCTCCTCGTCGACAAAAAGGTACCGACTGCTCCCCATTTTTCGTTATTTCGACTCGACCTCAACACGCCTGGCGATCTCGCTTTGGCGGACACTCACGTTGAGGCGAGTGCAACCTCTCTGGGGTTTCGTGTGCGGTCGCCCTGGGACCGATTGACGGGCGTCTCGACCTACGGGCCCTCTGGGTCCGAGGAAGATGACGACCCCAGCATCCGCTGGGATTTCTCCGGATTTGGCAACCCCAGTGCCATGCGGGACTTCATGACCGCATGTGACTACTGCCTCTCCGACTGTTCCGACGGCAGCCGCAGCCTTGGCGACAAGGACTGCGGCCCGAGCCGCGAATGTTTCCACGTTGAGCTAGGGGATCCCTCCGGAGGCAGCCGTCTCGGCATGCCGGAGGACGGCGATCTCCCTAGGCCGGCGCCTCGCGCCGACATCCCACGGGAGCTAGCTGTGGTCCCCGTTCCGGCGGGGGGTCACGACCCACAGCTCGAGCAAGTCCGCGGGGCGCAGGCCGAGCTCGACGAGGGAGCAGGAGCGCTCGAGGCAATCCGCCGGGACGCCGGGCAGGTATGGGCAAGCCAGCCCCCGGCCGGAGAAATACGTCACCTGCCCCAGGGTCTCCAACACCGCATCGCCAACGAGGCCAGGGCCAGACTGCCACCCGCATCCGGCGGAACCGGTCAGGACCTGGCAGCCGCGACGATGCTCCTCCGCGCGATGCCGGAGTCATCAACCACCGAGGGTCGGCGAATCCAGGGAGAGCTCAAGCATCTCCTGGAAGGCGCTGCGGCCCGGCGGGCCGAGAGCTCTGCCTCCCGAAGGCAGGGGTACCCCTCGGAACCTCGCGCCGCGACTTCCCGACTCGTGCGGGAAGCCTCGGTCTACACCGGGCGCACGCGCAACACCGCGCCTGCGGCCCCGGGCCGCCTCGGCGACGAGCACCCTCATCGCGACCGGCGGGCTCGCCTCGACGAAAGAGTGCGCCGAGGCTATCACCCCAGGCGTGGGGGACGCTATGACAGCGGGGAGGATTGGAGTCCCTCGCCCGAACCACCCGGTCCGCAGGTCTTCAGCCGAGCCATTCGGCGGGCGCCGTTCCCGACCCGATTCCGACCCCCGACTACTATCACAAAGTACTCGGGGGAAACGAGGCCGGAATTGTGGCTCGCGGACTACCGCCTGGCCTGTCAACTGGGTGGAACGGACGATGACAACCTCATCATCCGCAACCTCCCCCTGTTCCTCTCTGACACTGCTCGTGCCTGGTTGGAACACCTGCCTCCGGGGCAGATTTCCAACTGGGAGGATCTGGTCCAAGCTTTCGCCGGCAACTTCCAGGGCACGTACGTGCGCCCCGGGAATTCCTGGGACCTCCGAAGCTGTCGGCAGCTGCCGGGGGAGTCTCTTCGGGACTACATCCGGTGGTTCTCGAAGCAGCGCACCGAGCTGCCCAACATTACCGACTCCGATGTCATCGGCGCGTTCCTCGCCGGTACCACCTGCCGCGACCTGGTCAGCAAGTTGGGTCGCAAGACCCCCACCAGGGCGAGCGAGCTGATGGACATCGCCACCAAGTTCGCCTCCGGCCAGGAGGCGGTCGAAGCCATCTTCCGAAAGGACAAGCAGCCCCAGGGCCGCCCGTCGGAAGATGCTCCCGAGGCGTCTGCTCCGCGCGGCGCCAAGAAGAAAGGCAGGAGGAAGTCGCAAGCGAAACGCGACGCTCCCGATGCAGACCTTGTCGCCGCCGCCGAGCACAAGAACCCTCGGAAGCCCCCTGGAGGTGCTAACCTCTTCGACAAGGCACTCAAGGAGACCTGCCCCTACCATCAGGGGCCCGTCAAGCACACCCTCGAAGAGTGCGTCATGCTTCGGCGCCACTTCCATCGAGCCGGGCCACCCGCGGAGGGCGGCAGGGCTCACGACGCCGACAAAAGGGAAGATCGCCAAGCAGGAGAGTTCCCCGAGGTCCGCGACTGCTTCATGATCTACGGAGGGCATGCGGCGGATGCCTCGGCTCGGCATCGTAAGCAAGAGCGTCGGGAGGTCTGCTCGGTGAAGGTGGCGGCACCAGTCTATCTAGACTGGTCCGACAAGCCCATCACCTTCGACCGGGACGACCACCCCGACCACGTGCCGAGCCCGGGGAAGTACCCGCTCGTCGTCGACCCCGTCATCGGCGACGTCAGGCTCACCAAGGTCCTGATGGATGGGGGCAGCTGCCTCAACATCATCTACGCCGAGACCCTCAGGCTCCTGCGCGTCGATCTGTCATCCGTCCGAGCGGGTGCTGCGCCCTTCCACGGGATCATTCCTGGGAAGCGCGTCCAGCCCCTCGGACAGCTCGACCTTCCTGTCTGCTTCGGAACACCCTCCAACTTCCGAAGGGAGACTTTGATGTTCGAGGTGGTCGGGTTCCGAGGAACCTACCACGCGGTGTTGGGAAGGCCATGCTACGCTAAGTTCATGGCCATCCCCAACTACACCTACCTGAAGCTTAAGATGCCGGGTCCCAACGGGGTCATCACCGTCGGCTCCACGTACAAACACGCATTCGAATGCGATGTGGAGTGCGTGGAGTACGCCGAGGCCCTCGCCGAGTCCGAGGCCCTCATCGCCGACCTGGAAAGCCTCTCCCGAGAGGTGCCGGACGTGAAGCGACACGCCGGCAACTTCGAACCAGCGGAGACGGTCAAGGCCGTCCTGCTCGACCCCAGTAGCGACGCCTCCAAGCAGGTCCGGATCAGTTCTAGGCTCGGTCTCAAATAAGAAGCAATACTCGTCGACTTTCCCCGCGCAAACGCCGACACTTTTGCGTGGAGTCCCTCGGGCATGCCCGGCATACCGAGGGATATCCGGGCGGAAGCCCGACTCGCCAAACGGCCTCCGCGCGAACGACGCCCGGGGGCTGCGCCCTTTCCCCACTCACACATGAGAATCAGTCATCAAGGAAGGGTCGGCCTCGCCCCGGCAGAGCCCAACCCTCCCTCGGGGGCTAAAAAGGGGGAACCCCTCTCGTCGAGTTTGGACGTATCTTTCCGCGGCGAAGGAATTCTTTTTTCGGTCAAGAAGGGTTTTCGGCGTTCTCTCGGATGCGTCGGAAGCAGGGTCCCGAGGAGCGAACTTGGGTACGAGTAAATGGCGAGACCGATCGAGCTGGGGAACACCTACGCCTCCGGGCTAGGGACACCTTACTCATCGCCTGCCACGAAAAAGGACCCAGCTCGGGAAATCACCCTGTTGTCGACACTTTGGGCCAGGCGCGAAAATCGAAACAAAAAAGAGCATGACTTCACGAAAGAGAAGTAAAAAGTCCAAGCCTCGGTGGCCGCGGCGAATCGCACATCCAACAGAAATTGTCCCAACAAAAATCAGACGTCGCCTCGGGAAGGCGTCGCGCCCTCAACTCCACCCCCGCCGTCGGTTAGGTCTACCTCCACTTCTGGTAGCGGCGCAGGAGGAAGAATCTCCGCTTCAAAGACGGTCGCCAACGCCGCGCTCGGACCGGCAGCGACCGTGTCGAGCCGCTGAACTTCCGCCAGGGCCGCATCGTCTTCGTCAGGAAGGCAGTACCCCTCACTGACCCGCTCCAAGTCCACGACGTAGTGGGAAGCGAGCACGGCGAAGGCCCGCCTGACGCCGTGGTGCAGCGCCCCGCGGACTTTACCGCGCGCGTAATCACCTAGGGCTTGAAGACGGCTTTGGGGAGAGCTTCCTGAAGGGACGTCGCCGGGACCGAGTTTCCGATAGACCTCCGAGACGGCCTCGGACATGGCCGCGAGATCGACCTCCCTCTGCTCAGCGGCTCCAGCAAGCGCCTCGGCGAGCGCTTTGGCAGACTCGTCAAGAGCAGACTCGAGCTCTGCGAACAACCAGAAGAAAGACCTCAAACTCAAGCAAAAGAAACGGACAAGAGCGAGAACCGAGGACGGACGAGGTGCACCTCCGGCTCGGACGCGTTGCTCCGAAGCCGCGACCTGGGCCGCGGCCAGATCGGCCACGAGGGCCTTGGCCCGGTTTTCAGCCTCGGCGGCCCGGCCCCGAATTTGGTCCCGCTCCTCGACAACCTGGGCGAGCTCCGACCGCTGCTGTAGCGCCTCCGTGCGCGCTGCCGCCGCCTCGGCCTTCAGGTCAGCGCAGAGCAACTGGAGGTCCGCCATCTTAGCGTCCTGCTGAGAAAGGCGCGCGGTAGCCCCGGCGAGCGAAGCCCTCAGGGATCGCAGCGAGCCCCAGACGTCGGCCTCACGGCGGATGAACGACGACTTGGCAGCGCTCCGGTCCGTCAGATCCTGGAAAGGAAAGCAAGACACCATGACGAACGCCTCGCTCGCAGAAGGGAGAAGGTATGCCTGAAACCATTACCTGGAGGATTTTGGGGACGTCCCCGCAGAGAACCTCCAGCGACGATCGGAGCAACCCCACCGACGCTTCCGCACGCTTGCGGAGCTCGTCCCAGGACCGGTCCTCCTCTTCGTCGTCAAGAACGAAGATAGGGCCCAAAGCCTCGCGGGTCCGGAATCGGAGCAACTGGCCCCGGGCCTCGGGGCTCCGCTGCACAACGACAAGGCTGCCGCCCTCCCGGGAGCCCTGCGCGTCCGCGCCCACCTCTTCCGAGGCTCCGGGCGCCGACGCTGCGGCCGTCTCGACGCTGGCGGCAACCGGACGCCCTCCGACTGGGACGGTGCCAACTGCGGTAGCGGCAGACGCCGGCATGGCGGACACGGCAGGCGAGCTCGGGACCACGTCGGCGCCGGCCGCCTCTCCGATCACGATGGCCACCTCGGCAGAGGAGCCCGCATCGGGGACCTGCTCCCCCGGAACATGCGACGCCTGAGCCCCGTGCGGCGGAGCGCCCCGCGAAAGGGTCGGCTGAGCAGCGGGGCCCGAGGTGGCGCCAGTGGCCTGGACCAACGCCGTCTTGAGGGCCTTCCGAGGCGCCAGGTCGGTAGGGCCATGGCTCCGCTTGCTGCAAAAAACAAGAAAGGAAAAATCACGGCCCAGACGCATGAATGAAACGCCGGGACGGAAACATTCCAAGGTACCTACCCGCTCCGGACCATGATCCACTGCGCCTGGGGGGAGGTCTCTTGGCTCCCGCTTCCTGGAACCTCCGCCGAGGTCCATCTCGCCAACAGCCCCGGCGCCGCCCTCACCTTGGACGTCCCTGATGCCCGGGAGGTGGACTGCCCAGGCGCCGCCATGGCAACCTGAGGACCGCTCCCCCATGCTACCGGCGCGGGCGACGGCTCCCGGGGGACGGACCCCTCGGCCCGGCTCCCTGAAGTCGCATCAGCTCCTCCAGCCGAGGGGTCAAGAACCCTCTCGGGTTGCCCCTGCCCCTCAGGTCGGGGATCCGGCGCCTCGCCTCCAGGGACCGACGACGTCGACCCGCTCGGGGGCTGACTCGACGGCTCCCGGCCACACCCCAAGCCGGGGCTGAGGCCGAGACGAGCGGCCATGTCGTCCTCCTCCTCTTCGTCATCGTCGTCGTCGTCATCATCGGACGTCTCCGGCGACAGCTCCCTGGGAAGCCCTTCCCTCTCCTGCTGGCGACGGCGTTTCTCCAGGGCGTCCCGAGCCCGCCTCCGCCTACGGGCCCGGGCCTTCTCCGCATCCTTTTTCTTCTTCTCCTCCTCCGCGGCGACCCGCCGCGCCGCCCGACCCACCGCGTCCTCCGGGACCCGCGGCAGGGAGGGTTTGTGCCGCCCCACCTCCTAAAAAGGGGGGGAGAAAGGAACCCGATCGTGAGGATCAGAAGCAACCCGGTATGTGAGGAAGGAAGGAACGAACACTCACCAGAGCGACGCACCCCTGGTCGGGGCGCATTCGAGGCTGGGAGAAGGCGTGGGGGTCTGGCTTCCCCATCGCGGCCGACACCCGCCGGTGGAGGGCATCGTGGGGAAGGGGATCAGGGGACATCCGTGACCCCTCCCAGTCGGCCTCCTGGGTCATCTCCCAAAGCGACAGCCGCCGCTCCGCCAGAGGGAGCACCCTCCGGCGGTGGATGGCGGCAACCACTCCCGCGGCGGTGAGCCCTTCCTCCCGCAACGCCTTCAGGGCCTGGAGAAGAGGTTCGAGTTTCTTCTGCCTCTCGTGTGGAGTCCCGTGGCGCCAGGCGTCGGGGGCGGCGGTGACAACCCGCTGAGAGAACGGCGGGAGCGACCCTCCGTCATTTCGGAGGTAGAACCACCGGCGCTGCCAACCCTTGTTTGAGGATGAGAGGACAGCAGGGATATACTGCAACGCCCGCGACTGCCTCAGCAAGAGGGTGCAGCCGCCGGCCCGCACCGCCGCACAAACCTTCCTCTCCCCCGTCGACGAAGCAAAAAGCTCGGCAAAGAAGAGGTGAGTCCACAAATCCCAATGGGGGGCGATCCCCAGATACCCCTCGCACACCGCTACAAAGATAGCAGCTTGCGCGATAGAGTTGGGAGTGAGGTTGTGCAGTTCCACCCCGTAGTAGAACAGAATGGCCCGCATGAAGCGGCTCGACGGCACACCAAATCCCCGTTCATGGAAGGAGATGAAGCTCACGACATACCCCGGCGGAGGGGATGGAGCGACTCCGCCCGCGGGAGGAATCCATTCGGGCCGCTCCTTATCGGTGAGGGGGCGGAGCAAACCCTCGCCGACGAGGTCCTCCAGATCACTCGCCGTCACCGTGGAAAAGGGCCACGGGTCGCGCGGCGAAACGATGGTCACCCGGTCAGCCATCGCCCAGGCAGAAAGGGTGGCGGCGTGGAGGACAGGGGAGGGCGGTTCCCTTTTCCTGGCTAGATCCCTCAGGCTGCAAAAAACCTGAGGAAGGCGAGAAGCGGAGTCGAGAACCGTCACCGGGCCCTCTCCGGGGTACATAAAGACCAAGGTCAAGACGGTTCCAACGTACCGCCCGAACCGGACGCGGGGTTCAAAAAACGCGAAGCCAAACAGCCGTTCCTCGAACGGCTCGCACACGCAACGGCAGCCTCGCCGACCGCTCGCCCCGGCGCATTAACTCTGCGGCTGGACAGGCGACGCTTCTAGCAGGAGCGGCTGGCGACGCTTCGCCTTCGCTGAAACGACCACACCTAAAAAAGGTACGCCACGTCGTTCAATTTCGTATCCTTTTTTCCCTTTCCCTTCTTTCTCTATCTCTTGCAACAGGGACCGGGAAAGAGGGTACCCCCAAAGGGATCCTTCCCCGTGAAGGAACTAGGCTCCGAGCCTCCCTACTGATCAGGGGTTCGAAGGCTGGCCCCCCGAGGGGTTCAACAGCCGCCTCAGATCGCGTGGGCCCGACACCCACTACTGGTCAGGGGTTCGAAGGTCGGCCTCTCGAAAGGTTCCACGACCGCCTCAGGCTACTAGGGCTCCGCGCCCATTACTGATCAGGGGTTCGAAGGCTGGCCTGTCGAAGGGTTCACAGTCGCCTCAGACGCCGAGCGAGGGATGACCAGGGGTACGTTCGATACATAACCAAGGCTCGGGCTGCGCTCCCGAGGTACCCTAGGACATTTCCGAGACCAGCGGGAACGACTCTGTAACGGAATCCCATCGGAGGGAGGCAACGAGCCCTCGGACCCCGTCGCTAGGGGACCGGGTCCGGCAGATCACCCGCAGGTACTTTTGGGCGTGCCTCCGGGCCCCTAGCCGACCCCCAACGAACGGGGCACGGACGTCCACTCGGATTACCCGATTGCAGCTCACCGGAGACACCATGTTCGGTGCCCATCGAGGGTAACATGGCGCACTCCCCCCCTCCTCCTTGCGGAAAGGCGACGTAGGGGCGTATATAAAAAAGCCGAGTCTGTCCCTGATCGTCCTCTCGCTCCGTGCGGAGGCTCGGGGGCTGCTCTCGCAAACCCGGCTCCGGCCGAACCGTTGACAGCGTCAACATACCAGCCCGAGAACTTGGGCCCCGACAGTGCACCCGGGCTACGCCCTGCTCGCATGAGGGAACCGACCAGACCAGCCGAGGCATTACGCGAGGCATTAAGACCTCGAAGGAGTGAAACCACTCCTCCGAGGCCTCGGGGGCTACACCCGGCGGGTGCGCTCGCGCGCACCCACCGGAATAAAGTACCACCGAGAAAGGCTGGTCCCCTTGCAAAAAAGTGCGACGCAAGCCTCCAAGCGAGTGTTAACACTCTCTTCGAGGCTCGGGGGCTACTGTCGGGGACCATAATTAGGGGTACCCTCAAGACGCCTAATTCTCAGCTGGTAACCCCCATCAGCATAAAGCTGCAAAGGCCTGATGGGTTTGATTAAGTCAGGGATCAGTCCATACGAGCGACTTGATCACGCCACGCCCGAGCCTAGCCTCGGGCGAGGGCAGCCGACCCTAAGATGACTCCGTCTCGCCTGAGGCCTCCTCTGTTACGGCAGACGCATCTCCGGCTCGCCCGAGGCCCCGCCTTCGATAAGAAGTAACCCTGACTGAATCACTGCGCTAACCGACCAAGTCCCCGGGGCGTTTAACGCAAAAGGTAAGACCAACGGGCGACCAGACTTCGCCAGAGGTGCCATAGGAGGCTCCGCCCGACCCAGGGCTCGGACTCGGGCTAAAGCCCCGGAAGACGGCGAACTCCGCTCCGCCCGACCCAGGGCTCGGACTCGGGCTAAGGCCCCGGAAGACGGCGAACTCCGCTCCGCCCGACCCAGGGCTCGGACTCGGGCTAAGGCCCCGGAAGACGGCGAACTCCGCTCCGCCCGACCCAGGGCTCGGACTCGGGCTAAGGCCCCGGAAGACGGCGAACTCCGCTCCGCCCGACCCGGGGCTCGGACTCGGGCTAAGGCCCCGGAAGACGGCGAACTCCGCTCCGCCCGACCCAGGGCTCGGACTCGGGCTAAGGCCCCGGAAGACGACGAACCCCGCCTCGCCCGATCCAGGGCTCGGACTCCGCCTCGGGCTCAGCCGAACGACCTCCGCCTCGCCCGACCCAGGGCTCGGACTCCGCCTCGGCCTCAGCCGAACGACCTCCGCTTCGCCCGACCCAGGAGCTCGGGCTCGGCCTCTGTCGTGCAGGACGGACTCGACCTCGACTTCGGAGGAGCCTCCACGACGCTTGACCTAGGATACAAGGCTGCCACGTCAACAGGAGGCGTCATCATCACCCTGCCCTGAGCCGACTTGGGTCGCAGAGAACAAGACCGGCGTCCCATCCGGCCAGCTCCGCCAGATGGGCAATGATGGCGCCCCGCTCGACCCTGACGACGGCGACTCTCCGCTCCCTTACGAAAGCAGGGAGACGTCAGCAAGAGCACAGCTGTTCCAACAGCTGTCCCTCCATCAGGCTCCGTTACTCCTCCAACAGCCACGACGCCACACCAACAGGGCGCCAAGATCTCTCCGGCTGCCACCTGGGCATGTACTTAGGGCGCTAGCTCTTCCTCGCTAGACACGTAGCGCCTTGCTACACCCCCTTTTTGTACACCTGGATCCTCTCCTTACGCCTATAAAAGGAAGGACCAGGGCCTTCTTAGAGAAGGTGGGCCTCACGGGAACGAGGGCAGGGGCAGGCGCTCTCTTGGGGCCGCTCGCTCCCCTCACCCGTGCGGACGCTTGTAACCCCCTACTGCAAGCGCACCCGACCTGGGCGCGGGACGAACACGAAGGTCGCGGGAACCCCCCGTCTCTCACTCTCTCCCTCTCGACTCGGCTCCGGCCACCGACCTCGCTCTCTCTCTCCTCCCTTCACGCTCGCCCACGCGCTCGACCCATCTGGGCTGGGACACGCGGCACACTCACTCGTCGGCTCGGGGACCCCCCGGTCTCGAAACGCCGACAGGTAGGACCTTAGTAGGTCACCTCAAGAGTTATGATTAGACCAGCGCACACCCGACACATACACTAGTACACACAGCCTCTATAGTGGCGGTTCTAGAGACATTTTCACTGGTGCTTTTCAGTGCCGCCAGTGCTAGGGGCCAGTGGAAATCGCCATTTCCACTGGCGGTTATTCAAGAACCGCAAGTGGAAATAGCATTTCCACTGGCGGTTTTCTTAAGCAACCGCCAGTGAAAATAGCATTTTCACTGGCGGTTTTATTAAGAAAACCGCGAGTGGAAATGTTATTTCCACTGGCGGTTTGTTTTATTTAGCCGCCTGTCGGGGACCATAATTAGGGGTACCCTCAAGACGCCTAATTCTCAGCTGGTAACCCCCATCAGCATAAAGCTGCAAAGGCCTGATGGGTTTGATTAAGTCAGGGATCAGTCCATACGAGTGACTTGATCACGCCACGCCCGAGCCTAGCCTCGGGCGAGGGCAGCCGACCCTAAGATGACTCCGTCTCGCCTGAGGCCTCCTCTTTTACGGCAGACGCATCTCCGGCTCGCCCGAGGCCCCGCCTTTGATAAGAAGTAACCCTGACTGAATCACTGCGCTAACCGACCAAGTCCCCGGGGCGTTTAACGCAAAAGGTAAGACCAACGGGCGACCAGACTTCGCCAGAGGTGCCATAGGAGGCTCCACCCGACCCAGGGCTCGGACTCGGGCTAAGGCCCCGGAAGACGGCGAACTCCGCTCCGCCCGACCCAGGGCTCAGACTTGGGCTAAGGCCCCGGAAGACGGCGAGCTCCGCTCCGCCCGACCCAGGGCTCGGACTCGGGCTAAGGCCCCGGAAGACGGCGAACTCCGCTCCGCCCGACCCAGGGCTCGGACTCGGGCTAAGGCCCCGGAAGACGGCGAACTCCGCTCCGCCCGACCCAGGGCTCGGACTCGGGCTAAGGCCCCGGAAGACGACGAACCCCGCCTCGCCCGATCCAGGGCTTGGACTCCGCCTCGGGCTCAGCCGAACGACCTTCGCCTCGCCCGACCCAGGGCTCGGACTCCGCCTTGGCCTCAGCCGAACGACCTCCGCCTCGCCCGACCCAGGAGCTCGGGCTCGGCCTCTGTCGTGCAGGACGGACTCGACCTCGACTTCGGAGGAGCCTCCACGACGCTTGACCTAGGATACAAGGCTGCCACGTCAACAGGAGGCGTCATCATCACCCTGCCCTGAGCCGACTTGGGTCGCAGAGAACAAGACCGGCGTCCCATCTGGCCAGCTCCGCCAGATGGGCAATGATGGCGCCCCGCTCGACCCTGACGACGGCGACTCTCCGCTCCCTTACGAAAGCAGGGAGACGTCAGCAAGAGCACAGCTGTTCCAACAGCTGTCCCTCCATCAGGCTCCGTTACTCCTCCAACAGCCACGACGCCACACCAACAGGGCGCCAAGATCTCTCTGGCTGCCACCTGGGCATGTACTTAGGGCGCTAGCTCTTCCTCGCTAGACACGTAGCGCCTTGTTACACCCCCTTTTTGTACACCTGGATCCTCTCCTTACGCCTATAAAAGGAAGGACCAGGGCCTTCTTAGAGAAGGTTGGCCTCACGGGAACGAGGGCAGGGGCAGGCGCTCTCTTGGGGCCGCTCGCTCCCCTCACCCGTGCGGACGCTTGTAACCCCCTACTGCAAGAGCACCCGACCTGGGCGCGGGACGAACACGAAGGTCGCGGGAACCCCCCGTCTCTCACTCTCTCCCTCTCGACTCGGCTCCGGCCACCGACCTCGCTCTCTCTCTCTCCCCCCTTCACGCTCGCCCACGCGCTCGACCCATCTGGGCTGGGACACGCGGCACACTCACTCGTCGGCTCGGGGACCCCCGGTCTCGAAACGCCGACAGTTGGCGCGCCAGGTAGGGGCCTGCTGCGTGTTGACGAGCGTTTTCCCGTCAAGCTCCAGATGGGCAGTCTCCGACAACCTCTTCAACCCGGGACGGTGCTCCGTTTCGGGAGCCTCGAGTTCATGTCGCTCGACAGCAGCTACGACATGGTACTCCTTCCACCGCCGCGCGACGGCAATGGCGGTCGACAACCCGCCCGCCGGCGGCGGAACCGACGACGCCTTTCCCGCGTGGGGGAAGGACAACTTTCGAGCTCGCCCCATCCTCTCCCTCGTCACCGGAGGAGGAGGAGGCGGGGCAACCAGGGCCGAGCGGGAGGCCGCGCTCCGACGGCTGTCGAGCAAATCGACATCCACAGTGCCCCAACGGAGGACACGCCAGGCGTCACCCTCGCGTTCGAGGCAAATGCGAGCGCCATCCCCCCGCGACGCGTCGACCCCGAGCAGGTGGACGACGCCAGCGCGCTCACGAAGGGCCTGCAGGACGTCGCCCTAGTACCCAAGACGACGGCGCGGTCAACCCCCGACGTGGCTTCGTCGCTCCTCGTCGACAAAAAGGTACTGACTGCTCCCCATTTTTCGTTATTTCGACTCAACCTCAACACGCCTGGCGATCTCGCTTTGGCGGACACTCACGTTGAGGCGAGTGCAACCTCTCTGGGGTTTCGTGTGCGGTCGCCCTGGGACCGATTGACGGGCGTCTCGACCTACAGGCCCTCTGGGTCCGAGGAAGATGACGACCCCAGCATCCGCTGGGATTTCTCCGGATTTGGCAACCCCAGTGCCATGCGGGACTTCATGACCGCATGTGACTACTGCCTCTCCGACTGTTCCGACGGCAGCCGCAGCCTTGGCGACAAGGACTGCGGCCCGAGCCGTGAATGTTTCCACGTTGAGCTAGGGGATCCCTCCGGAGGCAGCCGTCTCGGCATGCCGGAGGATGGCGATCTCCCTAGGCCGGCGCCTCGCGCCGACATCCCGCGGGAGCTAGCTGTGGTCCCCGTTCCGGCGGGGGGTCACGACCCACAGCTCGAGCAAGTCCGCGGGGCGCAGGCCGAGCTCGACGAGGGAGCAGGAGCGCTCGAGGCAATCCGCCGGGACGCCGGGCAGGTATGGGCAAGCCAGCCCCCGGCCGGAGAAATACGTCACCTGCCCCAGGGTCTCCAACACTGCATCGCCAACGAGGCCAGGGCCAGACTGCCACCCGCATCCGGCGGAACCGGTCAGGATCTGGCAGCCGCGGCGATGCTCCTCCGCGCGATGCCGGAGTCATCAACCACCGAGGGTCGGCGAATCCAGGGAGAGCTCAAGCATCTCCTGGAAGGCGCTGCGGCCCGGCGGGCCGAGAGCTCTGCCTCCCGAAGGCAGGGGTACCCCTCGGAACCTCGCGCCGCGACTTCCCGACTCGTGCGGGAAGCCTCGGTCTACACCGGGCGCACGCGCAACACCGCGCCTGCGGCCCCGGGCCGCCTCGGCGACGAGCACCCTCATCGCGACCGGCGGGCTCGCCTCGACGAAAGGGTGCGCCGAGGCTATCACCCCAGGCGTGGGGGACGCTATGACAGCGGGGAGGATCGGAGTCCCTCGCCCGAACCACCCGGTCCGCAGGTCTTCAGCCGAGCCATTCGGCGGGCGCCGTTCCCGACCCGATTCCGACCCCCGACTACTATCACGAAGTACTCGGGGGAAACAAGGCCGGAATTGTGGCTCGCGGACTACCGCCTGGCCTGTCAACTGGGTGGAACGGACGATGACAACCTCATCATTCGCAACCTCCCCCTGTTCCTCTCTGACACTGCTCGTGCCTGGTTGGAACACCTGCCTCCAGGGCAGATTTCCAACTGGGAGGATCTGGTCCAAGCTTTCGCCGGCAACTTCCAGGGCACGTACGTGCGCCCCGGGAATTCCTGGGACCTCCGAAGCTGTCGGCAGCTGCCGGGGGAGTCTCTTCGGGACTACATCCGGCGGTTCTCGAAGCAGCGCACCGAGCTGCCCAACATTACCGACTCCGATGTCATCGGCGCGTTCCTCGCCGGTACCACCTGCCGCGACCTGGTCAGCAAGTTGGGTCGCAAGACCCCCACCAGGGCGAGCGAGCTGATGGACATCGCCACCAAGTTCGCCTCCGGCCAGGAGGCGGTCGAAGCCATCTTCCGAAAGGACAAGCGGCCCCAGGGCCGCCCGTCGGAAGATGCTCCCGAGGCGTCTGCTCCACGCGGCGCCAAGAAGAAAGGCAGGAGGAAGTCGCAAGCGAAACGCGACGCTCCCGATGCAGACCTTGTCGCCGCCGCCGAGCACAAGAACCCTCGGAAGCCCCCTGGAGGTGCTAACCTCTTCGACAAGGCACTCAAGGAGACCTGCCCCTACCATCAGGGGCCCGTCAAGCACACCCTCGAAGAGTGCGTCATGCTTCGGCGCCACTTCCATCGAGCCGGGCCACCCGCGGAGGGCGGCAGGGCTCACGACGCCGACAAAAGGGAAGATCGCCAAGCAGGAGAGTTCCCCGAGGTCCGCGACTGCTTCATGATCTACGGAGGGCATGCGGCGGATGCCTCGGCTCGGCATCGTAAGCAAGAGCGTCGGGAGGTCTGCTCGGTGAAGGTGGCGGCAACAGTCTATCTAGACTGGTCCGACAAGCCCATCACCTTCGACCGGGACGACCACCCCGACCACGTGCCGAGCCCGGGGAAGTACCCGCTCGTCGTCGACCCCGTCATCGGCGACGTCAGGCTCACCAAGGTCCTGATGGATGGGGGCAGCTGCCTCAACATCATCTACGTCGAGACCCTCAGGCTCCTGCGCGTCGATCTGTCATCCGTCCGAGCGGGTGCTGCGCCCTTCCACGGGATCATTCCTGGGAAGCGCGTCCAGCCCCTCGGACAGCTCGACCTTCCTGTCTGCTTCGGAACACCCTCCAACTTCCGAAGGGAGACTTTGACGTTCGAGGTGGTCGGGTTCCGAGGAACCTACCACGCGGTGTTGGGAAGGCCATGCTACGCTAAGTTCATGGCCATCCCCAACTACACCTACCTGAAGCTTAAGATGCCGGGTCCCAACGGGGTCATCACCGTCGGCCCCACGTACAAACACGCATTCGAATGCGATGTGGAGTGCGTGGAGTACGCCGAGGCCCTCGCCGAGTCCGAGGCCCTCATCGCCGACCTGGAAAGCCTCTCCCGAGAGGTGCCGGACGTGAAGCGACACGCCGGCAACTTCGAACCAGCGGAGACGGTCAAGGCCGTCCCGCTCGACCCCAGTGGCGACACCTCCAAGCAGATCCGGATCGGTTCCGGGCTCGACCCCAAATAGGAAGCAGTGCTCGTCGACTTTCTCCGCGCAAACGCCGACGTCTTTGCGTGGAGTCCCTCGGACATGCCCGGCATACCGAGGGATGTCGCCGAGCACTCGCTGGACATTCGGGCCAGAGCCCGACTGGTCAGACAGCCTCTGCGCCGATTCGACGAGGAAAGGCGCAGGGTGATAGGCGAGGAGATCCACAAGCTGATGGCAGCCGGGTTCATCAAGGAGGTGTTCCATCCCGAATGGCTTGCCAACCCTGTGCTGGTGAGAAAGAAAGGGGGGAAATGGCGGATGTGTGTAGACTACACTGGTCTCAACAAAGCATGTCCGAAGGTTCCCTACCCTCTACCTCGCATCGATCAAATCGTGGACTCCACTGCGGGGTGCGAAACCCTGTCATTTCTCGATGCCTACTCAGGGTATCATCAAATCAAGATGAAAGAGTCCGACCAGCTCGCGACTTCTTTCATCACGCCCTTCGGCATGTACTGTTATGTCACCATGCCGTTCGGTTTGAGGAACGCGGGTGCAACGTACCAGCGGTGCATGAACCATGTGTTCGGCGAGCACATCGGCCGCACGGTCGAGGCTTACGTCGATGACATCGTAGTCAAGACGAGGAAAGCCTCCGATCTTCTCTCCGACCTCGAACTGACATTCCGGTGCCTCAAGGCGAAGGGCGTCAAGCTCAATCCCGAGAAGTGCGTCTTCGGGGTGCCCCGAGGCATGCTCTTGGGATTCATCGTCTCCGAGCGAGGCATCGAAGCCAACCCGGAGAAGATCGCAGCCATCACAAACATGGGGCCCATCAAGGACTTAAAGGGCGTACAGAGGGTCATGGGATGTCTCGCGGCCTTGAGCCGTTTCATCTCGCGCCTCGGCGAAAGAGGCCTGCCCCTGTACCGTCTCCTAAGGAAGACCGAGTGCTTCACGTGGACTCCCGAGGCCGAGGAAGCTCTCGGAAACCTGAAGGCGCTCCTCACCCAGGCGCCCATCTTGGTGCCCCCAGCCGATGGCGAAGCCCTCCTGGTCTACGTCGCCGCTACCACCCAGGTGGTCAGCGCCGCGATCGTGGTCGAAAGGCAAGAAGAGGGGCATGCATTGCCCGTCCAAAGGCCAGTTTACTTCGTCAGCGAGGTGCTGTCCGAGACCAAGATCCGCTACCCACAAGTCCAGAAGCTGCTGTATGCAGTGATCCTGACGAGGCGGAAGCTGCGACATTACTTCGAATCTCACCCGGTGACTGTGGTGTCATCCTTTCCCCTGGGGGAGATCATCCAGTGCCGAGAGGCCTCGGGACGGATCGCAAAGTGGGCGGTGGAAATCATGGGCGAGACAATCTCGTTCGCCCCTCGGAAGGCCATCAAGTCCCAGGTACTGGCGAACTTCGTAGCCGAATGGGTTGACACCCAGTTGCCGACGGCTCCGATCCAACCAGAGCTCTGGACCATGTTTTTCGACGGGTCGCTAATGAAGACGGGAGCCGGTGCGGGCCTGCTCTTCGTCTCGCCCCTCGGGAAACACTTGCGCTACGTGCTGCGCCTTCATTTCCCGGCGTCCAACAATGTGGCTGAGTACGAAGCTCTGATCAACGGATTGCGAATCGCCATCGAGCTAGGGGTCCGACGCCTCGATGCACGCGGCGACTCGCAGCTCGTCATCGACCAAGTCATGAAGAACTCCCACTGCCGCGACCCGAAGATGGAGGCCTACTGTGATGAGGTTCGACGCCTGGAAGACAAGTTCTACGGGCTCGAGCTTAACCACATCGCCCGGCGCTACAACGAGACTGCGGACGAGCTGGCGAAGATAGCCTCGGGGCGAACGAAGGTTCCCCCGGACGTCTTCTCCCGGGATCTGCACCAACCCTCCGTCAAGATAGGCGACGCGTCCGAGTCCGAGGTGACCTCGGCCCAGCCCGAGCCACCCTCGGCTCGGCCCGAGGAAACCTCGGCTCCCGAAGGCGAAGCACTGCGCATCGAGGAGGAGCAGAGCGGGGTCATGCCAGATCAAGATTGGCAAACCCCGTACTTGCAATATCTCCACCAAGGAGAACTGCCCCTCGACCGAGCCGAGGCTCGGCGGGTAGCGCGACGTGCAAAGTCGTTCGTCTCGCTGGGCGATGAGAAGGAGCTCTACCACTGTAGCCCCTCGGGCATCCTCCAGCGATGCATCTCCATCGCCGAAGGTCAGGAACTCCTGCGGGAAATACACTCGGGGGCTTGCGGCCACCATGCAGCACCTCGAACCCTCGTCGGGAACGCTTTCCGCCAAGGCTTCTACTGGCCGACGGCGGTGGCTGACGCCATTAGAATTGTGCGCACCTGCGAAGGGTGCCAATTCTATGCGAAGCAGACCCACCTGCCCGCTCAGGCTCTGCAGACGATACCCATCACCTGGCCCTTCGCTGTGTGGGGTCTGGACCTCGTCGGCCCTCTGTAGAAGGCGCCCGGGGGCTATACGCACCTGCTGGTCGCCGTCGACAAATTCTCCAAGTGGATCGAGGTCCGACCCCTGAACAGCATCTGATCCGAGCAGGCGGTGGCATTTTTCACCAACATCATCCATCGCTTCGGGGTCCCGAACTCCATCATCACCGACAATGGCACCCAGTTCACCGGCAAAAAATTCTTGGATTTTTGCGAGGATCACAACATCCGGGTGGACTGGGCTGTCGTAGCTCATCCCATGTCGAATGGGCAAGTAGAGCGCGCCAATGGCATGATTCTACAAGGGCTCAAGCCTCGGATTTACAACGACCTCAACAAGTTCGGCAAGCGGTGGATGAAGGAACTCCCCTCGGTGGTCTGGAGCCTGAGGACGACGCCGAGCCGAGCCACGGGTTTCACGCCGTTCTTCCTGGTCTACGGGGCCGAGGTCGTCTTGCCCACGGACCTGGAATACGGCTCCCCGAGGACGAGGGCCTACGACGATGAAAGCAACCAAGCTAGCCGGGAAGACTCGCTGGACCAGCCGGACGAGGCTCGGGACAGGGCCTTACTACACTCGGCGCGGTACCAGCAGTCCCTGCGACGCTACCACGCCCGAGGGGTCCGACCCCGAGGCCTCCAGGTGGGCGACCTGGTGCTTCGGCTACGACAAGACGCCCGAGGGAGGCACAAGCTCACGCCCCCCTGGGAGGGGCCGTTCATCATCGCCAAGGTTCTGAAGCCCGGAACGTACAAGCTGGCCAACAGTCAAGGCGAGGTCTACGGCAACGCTTGGAACATCCAACAGCTACGTCGCTTCTACCCTTAAGATGTTTCCGAGTTGTTTATATGCCTCGCACCCATGCAAAGTTTGGTCATCAAGGAAGGGTCGGCCTCACCTCGGCGAAACCCGACCCTACCTCGGGGGCTAAAAGGGGGGCAACCCCCTCTGCGTCAAAATTTTCCTCGAAAAGAAAATCTCTTTTATCAGAACATCTTTCGTGCTTTTTGACTACTTCGAAAAGTGAGTCCTGGAAACGACGGGGTACACGTAAGCAGCCAAGGCTGACCGAGCCGAGGGACTCCCACGCCTCCGGGATACGGATACCTCACTCATCACCTTCTGCGATAAGTAACTCACGTTCGGATAAGGTGACTCCGCGGATCGAACAAGTCTCTACGTTCGAAAGCCCTTCTATAAAAGCGATCCTTCGAGCCTTCTCGACCGAGTCGGTGACAGGGCCTCATGGACGCGTGAAAGTACGCGTAAGCGGCGAGGCCGACCGAGCCGAGGGATTCCCACGCCTCCGGGATACGGATACCTCACTCATCACCTTCCGCGAGAAGCAACTTTCGCTCGCACTAACATCCCTATTACCGACAAAAAGTCCGGATACTCGAAACAAGAGGAAAAGAGACACAGCTTTACAACACAGCAAGGGTGCACGTTCTGGCCTCGACAGCCATACAAGGCCCACGCTACAAGACGATTTGACCCTGCAGGCTCGAGTCCTAACGCTGGAATGGGGCGGCGACAGCCTCGGCATCGACAGCGCCTTCGGCGAGGCCCGACCTAGCCTCGGATGGCGACGCGGTCCGAGGGCTTCCACTCCGAAGGGCGACGTCATCACCACGCTCGAGCAATCACTGTCAGGGACTTCTCCGGAGTCTGGCCACCTCCGGGGCCTCGGCCGACCACCTTCCAAGGGCGCCGGCCCAACCCGAAGCCTCGGCTGATCGGCTCCGACGCCGATCCTGCCAACGGACAACTCGGCTAGGCTCCGGCCAACCAGGTCCCATTTTTTGAGCCAACCCCGCCTCTGTTCATGCTGATATCGCTACCCCTGGCCTCGGCTCGTCGAAGAGCGGCCGAGGGGTCTCTTTAACTAAGCTAGAGGAGCCTCGGACAACGGGTCCGACCGAGCCGAGGGATTCCTACGCCTCCGGGATACGGATACCTCACTCGTCACCTGGACACGGGGCGACTCATGCTTGGTGAAGCGGATCAGACAAACAACAGGTGAGTCTTAGCGCTCAGAAATGAGGAAAAAACACGGCTCCGCGCCGTAGTTACATACATGTTCAGGCCCCGAAAGCCGTAATGAACAAAAACACTGGCGTTCGAAGTGCCACCCCCCGAGGGTGAGGCGCTACCATCCAGGCCAGGGGACGGAGACCCAGGGCTACGGACGGAGTTAGCAATCTCGTCGGTAGAGAAGCCGCCTCCGTCCGCCGACGCCCCCAAGCACCCCAGCAGATCCTCGCTGCCATCCTCGCCGCGAATGCGAGGAAGAAGACGGAATGTTGCATCCTAGCTGGGAAGCAACAGTTCGCCTTCCCCGGCATGGCTGGAGGAAGTCTCCACCGCGGGGCTGGAGGGCGATTGCCACCACCAGAAGCTGGAGGATGAGGTGGTCTGCCAACCCGTGCAGGAGGTGGAGCCCCGGCTCGCCTCGTTCCCCACCCCGGCGAGGATGACGAACACCCTCAACACTGAGGGCGAGGTCGGGATCACAGCCCGGTTTGCCTTTCCCCCTCCGGGAGCTAGAGGTCACCGTCTTGGGTGACCGCCGGTGGAGGGGTGCAGCCGGGCTGCATGATGAAAATCCTTGAAGCCGAACGATGGCTGAAAGGTACCAACTCCCGTGGAGTCGCGTTCCTCCAACGATGGGGCGAAGAGGCGGCGGTCTCCCCCATCCGGGGGCTCGGAAGGTGGAAAGACACGATGCATAAGGCAGGGAGAGGGCATGGTCGCCTTACGAAAGGGTCGCCCTCCTTTTAAAGACAACTCCCCCTGCTTGCGCCCCCGATCGTCACGGGCCGAGTCTTCTCCAACACGCCTCCAAAACCCTCCCCCGCGGCGCGGGGGCTGGGACCCACGAGTCAGAGAGACTGGCTCCGAACAGAGGAAGCCGAACCGTCGCGCACGACGCGCGCAACCGCCCAGCGGTTACAAGTAACCCACCACTTTTGCCCAGACCAGCGGGTGAAAGGGGGAGGCGGCCATGCAGGCGGCATGCAACCGCGCCAAGTGGATGCACCTCTCCGACTCCTGACAGGCCAGCGCGACGGCTCAAGCCCACGCGTCACGCGACTAGCGCGCCGGGTGCTGCATGCGAGCTGCTGTGCCACTTGCACCACCACCGCACCTCCTCGATTGCGGAACCGGTACCGCGATTCGAGGAGACCCAGCCCGCGACCCAGCAGCGCCAGCCTGGCGCAGCGGTCAAACGCGGTCAAAAGTGGGCCGGCAGTAATGACGGTGGCAGGCACGCGAGAGCAGCGGTCACGCCATCGGCCAAGCTCATGTCCCATCCGGAGGCAGCGAGAGAACCCTCTCTCACGATGTGAAGACGACGCTCCCGTGACCCGTACCTCGAACGGCTCGCGCGCGCGCAACGGCAGCCTCGCCAACTACTCGCCCCGGCGCATTAACTCTGCGGCTGGACAGGCGACGCTTCTAGCAGGAGCGGCTGGCGACGCTTCGCCTTCGCCGAAACGACCACACCTAAAAAAGGTACGCCACGTCGTTCAATTTCGTATCCTTTTTTCCCTTTCCCTTCTTTCTCTATCTCTTGCAACAGGGACCGGGAAAGGGGGTACCCCCAAAGGGATCCTTCCCCGTGAAGGAACTAGGCTCCGAGCCTCCCTACTGATCAGGGGTTCGAAGGCTGGCCCCCCGAGGGGTTCAACAGCCGCCTCAGATCGCGTGGGCCTGACACCCACTACTGGTCAGGGGTTCGAAGGTCGGCCTCTCGAAAGGTTCCACGACCGCCTCAGGCTACTAGGGCTCCGCGCCCATTACTGATCAGGGGTTCGAAGGCTGGCCTGTCGAAGGGTTCACAGTCGCCTCAGACGCCGAGCGAGGGATGACCAGGGGTACGTTCGATACATAACCAAGGCTCGGGCTGCGCTCCCGAGGTACCCTAGGACATTTCCGAGACCAGCGGGAACGACTCTGTAACGGAATCCCATCGGAGGGAGGCAACGAGCCCTCGGACCCCGTCGCTAGGGGACCGGGTCCGGCAGATCACCCGCAGGTACTTTTGGGCGTGCCTCCGGGCCCCTAGCCGACCCCCAACGAACGGGGCACGGACGTCCACTCGGATTACCCGATTGCAGCTCACCGGAGACACCATGTTCGGTGCCCATCGAGGGTAACATGGCGCACTCCCCCCCTCCTCCTTGCGGAAAGGCGACGTAGGGGCGTATATAAAAAAGCCGAGTCTGTCCCTGATCGTCCTCTCGCTCCGTGCGGAGGCTCGGGGGCTGCTCTCGCAAACCCGGCTCCGGCCGAACCGTTGACAGCGTCAACATACCAGCCCGAGAACTTGGGCCCCGACAGTGCACCCGGGCTACGCCCTGCTCGCATGAGGGAACCGACCAGACCAGCCGAGGCATTACGCGAGGCATTAAGACCTCGAAGGAGTGAAACCACTCCTCCGAGGCCTCGGGGGCTACACCCGGCGGGTGCGCTCGCGCGCACCCACCGGAATAAAGTACCACCGAGAAAGGCTGGTCCCCTTGCAAAAAAGTGCGACGCAAGCCTCCAAGCGAGTGTTAACACTCTCTTCGAGGCTCGGGGGCTACTGTCGGGGACCATAATTAGGGGTACCCTCAAGACGCCTAATTCTCAGCTGGTAACCCCCATCAGCATAAAGCTGTAAAGGCCTGATGGGTTTGATTAAGTCAGGGATCAGTCCATACGAGCGACTTGATCACGCCACGCCCGAGCCTAGCCTCGGGCGAGGGCAGCCGACCCTAAGATGACTCCGTCTCGCCTGAGGCCTCCTCTTTTACGGCAGACGCATCTCCGGCTCGCCCGAGGCCCCGCCTTCGATAAGAAGTAACCCTGACTGAATCACTGCGCTAACCGACCAAGTCCCCGGGGCGTTTAACGCAAAAGGTAAGACCAACGGGCGACCAGACTTCGCCAGAGGTGCCATAGGAGGCTCCGCCCGACCCAGGGCTCGGACTCGGGCTAAGGCCCCGGAAGACGGCGAACTCCGCTCCGCCCGACCCAGGGCTCGGACTTGGGCTAAGGCCCCGGAAGATGGCGAGCTCCGCTCCGCCCGACCCAGGGCTCGGACTCGGGCTAAGGCCCCGGAAGACGGCGAACTCCGCTCCGCCCGACCCAGGGCTCGGACTCGGGCTAAGGCCCCGGAAGACGGCGAACTCCGCTCCGCCCGACCCAGGGCTCGGACTCGGGCTAAGGCCCCGGAAGACGACGAACCCCGCCTCGCCCGATCCAGGGCTCGGACTCCGCCTCGGGCTCAGCCGAACGACCTCCGCCTCGCCCGACCCAAGGCTCGGACTCCGCCTCGGCCTCAGCCGAACGACCTCCGCCTCGCCCGACCCAGGAGCTCGGGCTCGGCCTCTGTCGTGCAGGACGGACTCGACCTCGACTTCGGAGGAGCCTCCACGACGCTTGACCTAGGATACAAGGCTGCCACGTCAACAGGAGGCGTCATCATCACCCTGCCCTGAGCCGACTTGGGTCACAGAGAACAAGACCGGCGTCCCATCCGACCAGCTCCGCCAGATGGGCAATGATGGCGCCCCGCTCGACCCTGACGACGGCGACTCTCCGCTCCCTTACGAAAGCAGGGAGACGTCAGCAAGAGCACAGCTGTTCCAACAGCTGTCCCTCCATCAGGCTCCGTTACTCCTCCAACAGCCACGACGCCACACCAACAGGGCGCCAAGATCTCTCCGGCTGCCACCTGGGCATGTACTTAGGGCGCTAGCTCTTCCTCGCTAGACACGTAGCGCCTTGCTACACCCCCTTTTTGTACACCTGGATCCTCTCCTTACGCCTATAAAAGGAAGGACCAGGGCCTTCTTAGAGAAGGTTGGCCTCACGGGAACGAGGGCAGGGGCAGGCGCTCTCTTGGGGCCGCTCGCTCCCCTCGCCCGTGCGGACGCTTGTAACCCCCTACTGCAAGCGCACCCGACCTGGGCGCGGGACGAACACGAAGGTCGCGGGAACCCCCCGTCTCTCACTCTCTCCCTCTCGACTCGGCTCCGGCCACCGACCTCGCTCTCTCTCTCTCCCCCCTTCGCGCTCGCCCACGCGCTCGACCCATCTGGGCTGGGACACGCGGCACACTCACTCGTCGGCTCGGGGACCCCCCGGTCTCGAAACGCCGACACCGCCAGTGGAAAGTTTTCCCGCCTTTTTTAAATTTTCAATCAGTACTGAAATTTATATATATTTACACACACAAACATATATATATATTGATATTGATAAACATGTAGTATTGATATTAAAAGCAACATGGAATTAAATTCTATCATACATTTATATACATCAAAGTCTTGTTTACAACCATGTATGCATCACACATTATATACATCAAAGTTTTCACTTAAGCTCTAATAACTATCTCGGCTAAGAGATAGTATACTAATTTCTGTTAGTATTCTAAACTCTGGCAAAGCTAATGTTCCGGAAGCATCGTGATATTTCCCTTCTACGGGAATGACCTCTTTCAATATGAATGTGCACAGGTCCTCAACTATGCCATACAATGCACCTTCAGTCAAGTTCTCCGGGCTTCCTTGTTGAAATTGCTGTAAAGGAAGTTTATAAACATCAACTATTTATACTCAATAATAACACATTTGCATCTTTAATGACATAAATACATACGTGACTATTACTAATAATACCTTGCCAGGGTTCGTGATGTATCGTCCGTTCATTCTCATGAACTCGCACACGTAGAACCCACATAGGACCGATCCGGGTGGTTGCTTGTGGCACTACATAATGGGAGATTGGTTATTTAGTTGCAACATTGTCCTATGTACGTACATGTATGATATGTATTCATAAATTCACATACTTACCGGTCAGTTATAATGGATGTCTAGTGGCACACCTTTTTTGGACGTGTCGTACTTTCCACCTTGTAGCTTATAAAACCTAAATGCCCTGTGATCTCAAATAGAATCACCATGTTATTCTACAATTCTCATCGATATAAGTATGCATGCATAGAAAAGGCTTACAGCTCTAAGATGCCGAGAAATTTTGAATAGGCCGAAGGCTCGGTGTGCAAGGAGTCGAGCACCAGCACCTTTCCAACCTTAGGATAAATGAAGAAGCATATCCAGTAGTCCCTGTATGAATCAAACTTGTGATACATGTGTATTGAAATTATTGATTTTATTTATGCAAAATCATACTTACTTAAAGTTGTACGGGGCCACTATGGATTCCCTGTCTTAAAATTGAAGCATTGCGTGTCCTATGTAGGTGGCGTATCTTGCTTCAAAATCCTTCTTCAGATCCTGGATACGCACCTCAATTTCTTCGTCCGTTAGTCCCTGTAATGCTTCGTTGCCTTTTCCGATTCTAAAAGTGTGGTTATCCTCGCTTATCTTTATTGGGTTGAGATACCCAACCCTTTTACTGGCACTAGCATTGGGATTGGTACCATAAAGGATCTCCTGCTGATCATGTTGCATTCTGCAACGCACACGTGCATGTCAGATATTGAAAATTTATACAACTCACTAGCTAATAATAACACATATATGTGGAGTATGAGTGACACTTACAATGCAAATATGGTTACAAGTTGCACGTTGAGTCTCTGAAGGTTCATCATTAACCACATGTCCTCGAATGCAACAACAGCTTTTTGATTTGAACCAATAAAAGCATGGGCTGGTATATTAACACTGATGGTGTCGATGCCAACTGAAGATGCCCGCATGTACCAATCATGCAACCTTTTAATATTAGCCGGGACCTTCCTTAGTTTCTCAAAAGTGAGTAGTGGTCTGCCCGGCACATATTTTTTAGGCACGTTTTTATAATCTGCCTTAGTTGGCTTCTTTATCTTTGCGGCCATTGCCTCAGCCTTTTTTGCGGACTCCTCGAGATCGGCCAAATCAATAGTGTCTGACGTGAGGCTCTGTCCAATCCCTTTCAAAAAACGAGCTGTGCCAGCAGTGGATTTACTCTTCTTTTTCTTCTCGAACGGGGACACTAATTTTGGTATAGAAACTTTAGATTTCTTTGATGGTCGTGGAGATGTCTGTGGAGAAGGTGGATCCCTGAAGGGTGATGTATGTGGCGGAGATGGTGGGCCACCATGAGGATGAGGAGAAGGAGGGTCAGAAAGAGGATGAGGAGCAGCATGTGAAGTTTGAGGAGGTGATGATTAATGTACAATAGGAACAACAATTTGAGAAGGCGGAGACGGTTGGGCCTACGACAAATTCGTCCAATCAACCAATTCGACATCCCTTCGAGGCCAAAGGATAAAATTCTTGATAGCTTGTCCAAGTGTCTCAATACCTTCGGGCCTAGGGATGTCTAGCATGTCGTCCTCGTATCCTTGGACGACTGACGTCACTTCTACCCTGCAATATTCTTCTGGAATGTCGTTTCCATGGAACTTGCGTCCTGGGATCGCAAGGCCTGTGGCTACTTTTTTTGTACGCTGATTGTTAATACCATATCTTATAACTAGTGTGCATGCCACAGGCATTGTGATGTCATCAACTGGATAGCGGACCTTATTTCGCGTTGACGCGACAGAGCTTGGGATGGTCGTACCCTCGGTGGAAGCCGGCGTTTGAGCTGCTGGAATTATTTGCATCTGTGGAGTGGTCATCTGTTGAACAGACATCGCACTCGCCATCGCCAATTGCTGCATCAATTCTGGAGGAGGATTCGATAGCATTTCAGACATCAGGCCTTTAAACTCTTTCTTGGCCTCCTCCTTAAAATAATTCGTCATCTCTTCCTTGTATCGATCACGTTTCTTGTACAGACCTTCCCATTGTGGTCCGAATCCTTCCTTCCATCCTTCCTTAGATGAGATTCCTCGTACACGACCAGGATGCTTAGGGTTACCGAGACTAGCCGTTAGAATGTCTCTCTCCCTTTGCGGCTTAAATGTTCCTTGGCTCTGCTTAGCTGCAATTGCATATATGTTTTTGCCGCTTCTTCGACAGTGGGATCATCAAAAGATACACCAGACTCAGTTTCCCTTGGTTTTCTAGCACGGATCCAATTAGCTGTCCTTTCACCAAGTTGCTCGGACAGCGTCGGCAACCCTGCAGCCTTCTTCTCGGCGTCTTCTTGTCTCCATTTAGGAACCTGACGCTTGTAACCACCTGTGCCAAGGTGGTGGTCGTATTTGTTCTTCTTGGATAGTTCCAAATTTGCCTCACTTAGCGATATGAAATCAGGGCTGCTCCTCTGCTCTAGAAATACTGCCCACTGACCTGCTGAGATTTTATATTTTTTCGTCGGGTCTAGGCCTTTCTTTGCAAACTTTGTATTCATCTCAGACCTCCAGTTTCGGAAATTGATTGCAAACTGCTTCATCGTGTATTTTTTGACGAGTTCTTGTGAACCCCCAGGCAAAACGAACCTCGTTACTAGCTTATTCCACATTTGATTCTTGACATCATCTGATACATCTCTCCACTGTCGGATTGTGATGTCAAGATTATCTCTAACTAAGAACCCAAGTGCATTCCGGAACTTAGGCAGTGCCTCTTCTGGAGCTAGGGGCTGACCATTCGGGCTCACGTCTGTGATTTTATATGTCTTGTTAGGAAACTTGTTTAGCCCCCTATCACCTCTGTTCCGATCGCTCTGCTTCCTTTTCCTTGACCTCTCGGTGGTTGTCTCGGTCGATTCCTGTGTGCCTTGGGTCGGTTCCGGTGCGCCTTGGATCGGTTCCAGTGCGTCTTGGGTCGGTTCCGGTGCGTCTTGGTATCGTGCCGCAGCTTTTTCGAGCATCGCACGAAATTGAGACAAGACCTCCTATTCATGTAATAAAATGCACAAGAAAATCATGCATGTGTAATAGACATTGTGAAATCAGCTAATTAATTAGGTACACACACGAAATTAAGGATGTGTAATTTACCTCATGTTCTTGTGGACCATAAGTAGGGTCACGTTGCAACTCACGCGCAGCGGCCCTATCTATCCTAGTGGTAGGAAAAGGGTCGCTAGGCGTTTCATATCCTTCACTGCTGGATTCTTCTTGAGCAACACTCTTGTCCATGTGGTCGGGCCCTAATCCTTGGTCCTTGGTTGGAGAACTCTTTGAGCTACATATTAACATAAGCAATAATTAAATTCATATTAACAAATACCCTAACCCTTAACCACTAACACTAACCCTAAGCCCTAACCCTAACCCCTAATATTGTGATACGAATATTATCGAGTTACGTATAGAGAGGGAGAGTCGTATAGGACGTAGAGAGAGATGGAGAGTCGTATAGAACTGTTGGTGACTTGTTCTCAAATGCTTCGGATTAAGAACAAGGCAACATAAAAAGTGTTTATTATAAGTTCCTTCGTCCTTTGAAACATCATTTCCCTTCGGGACATGATGCGCTCGGGACGAAGATCATAAATAATATATCTTCGTAAGCTATGATGAAGGATTTATACGCAACATAAAAAACATTTAAATTTCATCACAATGTCATTTCTATTTCATTATCATATAACAATAGAAATGATTTCAAATTGCAAGTGTACCTTCGAATTGCAGGAAGGCAAGAGTACAAGGATGACGCAAAAGCGAATGCCAAGTCACACTACAAGAAACTGGTTAAAGAACGTGGGTGAAAAACCGTCGAACTTAATGTAATAGGCCGTCGAACTTACTATAAGAACGTGGGTTTACCGACGAATATAGCCGACGGCGATTTTTGGACGAACTTAAAGAAGTAAGTTCGACGGCCCCCACGTTCTTAAGGTTAAGAACGTGGGTACCGTCGAACTTAACATTAAGAACGTGGGTACCGTCGAACTTAAGGTTAAGAACGTGGGTTTTTAAGTTCGACGGGGGCCGTCGAATTTTTTCCCATAAGTTCGACGGCACCCACGTTCTTACATTTAAGTTCGACGGGGCCACGTGGCCGTCGAACTTATGGGTCCTGCGTGAGTCAGCGAGGGCTGCCCATTAAGTTCGACGGTACCCACGTTCTTAACCTTAAGAACGTGGGTACCCACGTTCTTAACCCTTTTCCAGAAAAAAAAATAAAAATACAGAAATAAAAAATTAGACACACATAATATCACATGCAACACAGAATATCACATACAATACAGATTTCAAACACATGGATATTTGTTCATATCACAAATTCACACAAGTCCAAATACAAAAGTTCACAAGAATTGGAGATTGTACCAGTAGTAATACAACACACAGGAATTGAAGATGCATGCGTCCATCAATCCCTCAAGACTCTGTTCCTAACTAGACCGTATCCACCTATCACTAAGAGAAACATGTCAAGAATGAACACCCTAGCTCTAGGTGATGTCTGACTTCTAAAGACGATGTCCTTCATTCACTCCAGAGCTCAGTGGTCTCATGTTCGTTCAAAGTCGTTGTTGTAGCATGAATAAAGTTACCTATTTTTCCATGAAAAGAGAGGTCATTCAATGGTCATGAGAGCTCCTTCAGTAGCGATCAGAGTTCCCTCAATATCTTTGAGAGGTCCTTCAATGTCTTTGAGAGCACCTTCTATGTTTGTAAAGAAAGCACAGGTAATCATAACTGACAATACTTTGTTCAGGAACGAACAGGTTCATTTAAAATAGATTTAGGTGAGTTGTGTCAAGATTTAATATATGTTTCAACATCTAGAGTCAAGTTGTTATATTTACATAAATTGTCTCTAAAGAGTTGAACAACCATACATACATAATTATATAGAGTATGCAAAATAAACATTCCAGGACTCGAAGATTGTTGATTGTTTTAGTTGATCGTACCTGTTATCGTAAGTATCGCACTCTCTGGAAGATTGGAGATGTATTCACCAAGCAGGATGTGGCAGCCTGCATAACCAAGTAGGAAATCCGTTAGCAAGTGCATATCAGTAAATGCAAAGAAACTCTAGCAACATATACGTACATGTGTACATGGTTAAGGTATTTGATATAGCCATCCGTACCCCAAAACTATTAGTAAAAGAAAAAAGGATTAACAACCACTTGCGTGCGTGAGTTGGTTAAGTAAAAATGAAAGCCGTTATGAATTTTAGAAAATAGAGAAAAAATATATGGAGGAGCTAGGTAGGATTTAGTTCAGTAACAAAGGGAAAAAATATCCGTGCATCGCAGATCGGCTGCAGGTTGCAGGTATCATTTGTGTATAGTATGAATGAGTGCAGCCAAACTATAAAATTCAGCAAATCACTTGAGTAGGAGGCACTGCATGTTTTGAAAATAGGCCAAGTGGCGAACATAGATGCAGAAATGGAGTATCGTGGAGTGTAGTTTGCTGCAACAAAGCATAACATGGGAAGATTATTGAGCAACAAAAAAATGCTAAGTTATCAGCTTCGGAAAGAAAATACCATTAAATAGTTTAGTGAATCAGCCTAAATTGTTCACAGCATGAGAGGATTGAATGATTGGAAGAATTTTACACTGTAGGGTTCTTCATGCATCGAAAGATTCAGTAAGCAGTATGCAATGCAAATAGATATATCGTAACAATCATGTCTTCAAGATATTTTACAAAGACGTGGATATGGCATACCTATGAACATTTGGTTCTATTGCAATGCTACAGACTGGTTCTATTGCAATGCTACAGACTTAAAGTTAATCGGGGAACCCTGAAAAAAAAAACATTTAGCTGACATAATAGTCATCTAGATGAGAAAAGGATGACATTGATAACACCTTTAGTCAATTGGTTAATGATAAAAAATTAAATTAGCAATACACTGAGATCAAAAAACTTGGAATTTGCAAGATTGGAGTACATAAGATTTAGATCTGTTCTCAGTTACAGAGTTTGTTCTTATCTGATTTCAAATTCAATGTCTTCTGAAATGATCGTCTAGAATTTAAAACTTATGCTTTCTTCATTCATGACTTATCTACATCATGTAGAAGGGGTAAGATTAGAAATTTAGAATTACCTTCATTTTTTCTCCTGCGGGCCTGACCTGAACAAAACAGAAAGTGTAATGGAACATGAAAGGCATAAAAACTGAAATGTTGAAAAGATAAAATGATAGAGGTGCTATCTAACCTGTATGTAGATAATATCAATAACACATGGTGGAATATTCACGTATGTTGGAGGAGCAGGGAGGTAAGCCTCATCCGAGCATGTGACTGGTCAAAAAGCTTGCAAGCCTAACCAGACCATCTGGCTGTAGCCAAGAAGTCTGTAAAAGTGTAAATACATTACTAATAGGGAAAGCAAACAACGATTCAAATGACGCTGAAGTTCTGTAGCTCTTGTGCCTGACGACAAGCAGCCTTAAGGACTCTTGTAATTACACCCAACAATTCAAATGAAGCTAGAGTATGTTCTATCGCGAGTTGTAGAATAACACGAAAGCTTTTGAGAAGAGTGTTGACTACTAAAGGATCAGAAATGCAATGATCAAGTGCATCCAGTAGTGCCGAGCATTATGGGGAAGATAACCTTAGACCAGATGTAATAGAACTTTGTCACATACTCAGTCAGCAGGACACATGGTTTAAGCTCATGACCCCATGGTTCATTGAAGTGAAGGGACTCCTTTCGTGTACTGACAATTAAGGATATGTTAATTGATTAGTATCTACAATTTTGTAATAAGGAATAAATTGGTGTTCTGAGACAAATAAGCAATGAAATAAAAGTGAGATAGATGACATACTGGACCAGTAGTTTTCCTATCAAGGGTGATGGCAAAGTACATCTCACCAGTAAGAGATATTTTCTCACATAAGTAGAGTTGCCGAGAAGAATGGAGAGTATCTATCTCTAGAAATCTTCGATATGCAAGGAAATATTGCAAACTAAAAACATGAGATAATGAGTTTCATACATCATAGTCACAAGAACAAAATTATGAAGAACTATTTAAAAATGAAATGCACTGAGATCTTGTCTTGCATATTAATCACAGTTTCATTGTGGCACCAAGCTCTATAAATTCAGACAGTGTGCTTCATGAATTCCATCACTGAAACTTATTAGAAAACTTTAGTATTATTCTTGGCAGCAACAGGTGAGTACAAACATATATGCTAACTACAGTTAATAAATACTGTTAGGCAAGTGTAGAATACTGCAACACACGGAAACTCCATGTTTTTGTTGGCCAATATCTTTGTACTTCGCCCAACACTTGCTACCTGAAAATGCTCAGGTATCAAGGGCAAGGGTAGAAAGGTTCATGTATGAAATCAAGGAGCCAGAACAGAAGATCACAAGAACTTGCAAGAAGCAAAATAGCACATGAAGGAGCATGTGACCAAATAAAATCATACGGAGAACAATGGAGTTCAGAAAATGGTAGCAAAACTTACAGAGTGACTTACACGACTGAAATGAGAAGCAATTCATTATGGATCTTCTAACTGTACTCTAGCATTAAACACATGGATAAATTAATACCTCAAGCAAACATAATGTAGCAGATTCTTAGCAATATGTCCTGCAAACAAGCATTATTCATATCATTGAGCTGAAGTAAATGGTACTGTTTAGGAAGGCTGATCCCAAATCTAGCACCAATGTCTGTCAACCAAAAACACTAACCACTCTACAAAACTTTGACGATGGGCAACTACAGTAGCTAGACGAGCTGAAAAAAAATACAACAAAAATCAAGGCCAGGAACCAAAATAGAGAGGATGAGATTTCCTGTGGGCAACCTGAAATCCAGCCTTCGACTAGTGCTTGCTCAATCGAATTGCAAAAAAAAGAGGAAGAAGCGGCTTGGCCTGGCGCTAGTGAGAGAGAGGAGCACATGGGTGGGAATGAGACAGGTGAGAGAGAGAACCGCGTGTTGGTGGGACCTTGAGCGGCTAGAAGCAGACTGAAGGGATGGGGAGTTGCTTTGGAGCACTACCAAACTGGCCCATAGGCCATAGGTAGCCAAATAAACAGAAGAAACAAACAATTCCAAGATAACACATGGGTAGCTAAGCATAAATCAAGGTATGCTGCTCTTGAAACAAAGTGGCACAAGGCACATGTTAGCTAAGCATAAATCAAGCATGTGCAAGGCATCAAATTTAACTGCAGTGTGGAGAACAGCAAAAAGCCTGGCAAGACAAGTTACCTGAATTGCATTGAAAATTGGTGATCAGATCATCAGTTTAGTTTAGAAATGAAGAAACAGTAAATGCAGAAAGATTCATGTAAAACATTCTGGTCAATCATACCATTTTAGTCATTCCTTGCAGTTTCTCCGCACTCATAGTGTCAACTTTGAGTTTATGAACTAGTAACTGCAGTAGGTTAATGGCAAGTTCTACGCACTTAGAATCTACAAACAATGTAATCAACAAAATCATATAAGAAATTAGGCATCAAACTATATTTGACACCAATTAAACAAGTAAAATAGTAATCCTTTTTCTCGAGTTATGACCCAAAAAATTGGTATTCATGAACCCACAACACAACTGCTAAATACTAGCTAAGACAGGATTCGATAGGCTATGTGAGTTTGTCACTTAGGCAAGCTTTCAATCCACATTTCAAAAATAGAGTAACAAAAGCATTCTTCAGTGATTGCTGGATAGGCTATGTGAGTTCTACGCATTTTTCAATCCACATCGAGATACATGCATGGAAATTCAATACCATCTGTTAAGCTTAAGATTTGAAGGAAGATCATGTCTATTACACCAGGCTCACAAAACTCATATGCCCCATCTTCAGATGCTATTGCAATAAGTGACAGAAGTTCAAAGCATTCTTCAGTGATTGCTGGATCAGTCCTACAGCACACGATGCAGATACAATCATAAGCAAACATGCATCACAAACAAAGCATCAAACGTAGCTAGTGATAGCAAAATGGGTGGCCTCGGCTCTTAACAGATTCAAAATAGGATAGCAACTGTGTATTCCACTGGTAGGGATTGCAAAATCAGAAGTACTGCTTCGTTAGTATGGAGTATGAGAGTATGGAGCATCAGAAGCTCAAAGAGAACAAATTTCTTACGATTTGGCGACAACCTCGGCGACTAGGGGCATGGTGGAAACGACCCCCTCGTCGGCCGCAACCTCCGGGACGCGCGCGAGCCCTGCGAGCACGGTGACGGCGAGCCGCATGTATGCCTCTTGCTCCTCCTCCTTCCCGCCCTCCACTTTCCCCAACCCTGCACCCACGAAGCAAAAATCGATGAAGCACTGACCCCCACCCCCAACCACCAGACAACCACGAGGCTCGCTTCCAGGCGTGTCTCTTACCAGTGTTGAGGAGGAAGGCTCACCCAACGGCCGGGAACGTCTTCACTTGTGGCGGCGTCCTTCCTCGGTGGCGCGCAGGGCGTGGTGGCGGCCTCCAGCAGCGCGCGAGCGTGATCCTCCCTCGGCGGCGGCGCGGCTCGCTTGTGGTGGCACGGCGGCGGCGCGGGTGGCGCGCAGGGCGTGGTGGCGGCCTCCAGCAGCGCGCGAGCGTGCTTCTCCCTCGGTGGCGGCGCGGCCTACCGGCGGCGGCTTGGCCTGGCGCTAGTGAGAGAGACGAGCGCGTGGGTGGGAATGAGACAGGCGAGAGAGAGAACCGCGTGTGGGATTTGGATTTAGGTTGATTTGGATTTAGGTTTTTAGGATTAAGTTCGACGGTGTCTATATGCCCGACGAACTTAACTTAAGAACGTGGGTACCCACGTTTCTAACTCGTTAAATTCGACGGTTTTATCCAGGACCCACGAACTTAACTTAAGAACGTCGGTACCCACGTTCTTAAAATAACCCATGAACTTAACTCAAGTAAGAACGTGGGTACCCACGTTTTTAATTTTACCCACGAACATTTATCAGTTTCTTGTAGTGTCAGCGTGAACAGTACGGGAGTACTGTTCATCTATTTATAGACGTGGGACGCAGCCCACGTAAAATTACATTCATGCCCATCACATTTACTAATGACTTATGGGAATCTGTCGAGGCCTAAATAGTCTTTTCATCTTTAAGTCGGTTCCCCTTTCTGCTATCGCGACGAAGCTTTCCTGCGCACAGCTTCGGCTGTGCACCATCCTTCGTAGAGCTTGGTAATCAGCCGGTCCTCCATCTCAATCCCCCTTTGTCTGGTTCAGGCTTCGTCCTGACCGTACTTCATGTTCATAATTCTGAGTCCGAAGGTACCTGTCCATATAATCCACTTGGAAAACATTGTCAAATCATGTTTTTGAGGACCTTCGGAGGACGAAGGCCCCCAACAAGAACGTATAGAGAGAGAGAGAGGGAGAGAGGAGGAGTCGTATAGGACGTATAGAGAGGGAGAGAGGGGGAGAGGGAGATGGAGAGTCGTATAGAACATATAGAGAGAGAGAGGGAGAGAGGTGAGAGCACCTAGAGGGGGGGGTGAATAGGTGATCCTGTGAAACTTAAACTTATAGCCACAAAAACTTGTTAAATGTTAGTACAATAATTGCCAAGTGGCTAAAAAGAAGTCTCAACAAAACACAATACCACAAGAGATCAAGCACAGAGGTGACACAGTGGTTTATCCCGTGGTTCGGCCAAGACCAACGCTTGCCTACTCCACGTTGTGGCGTCCCAACGGACGAGGGTTGCAATCAACCCCTCTCAAGCGGTCCAAAGACCAACTTGAATACCACGGTGTTTTGTTTTGCCTTTTAATATCCCGTTTGCAAGGAATCTCCACAAATTGGAGTCTCTTGCCCTTACAAGTATATGATCACAAAGAAGCACAGAGTAAGGGAGGGAAGCAACACACACAAATCCACAGCGAAACGCGCACACACACGGCCAAGAATCGAGCTCACAAGACTATCTCAAAGTTCTCACTAGAACGGAGCTCGAATCACTTAGAATGACAAACGAATGCGCAAAGACTGAGTGTGGATGATCAAGAATGCTCAAAGGTTGCTTGTATATCTCCTCCATGCGCCTAGGGGCCCCTTTTATAGCCCCAAGGCAGCTAGGAGCCGTTGAGAGCAAATCTGGAAGGCCAATCTTGCGTTCTGTCGTCGGGGTCACCGGACAGTCCGGTGCACACCGGACACTGTCCGATGCCCGATTTCCTTCCTAAAATGGCGCTGCCGATCGTTGGCAGCCAGAGAGCCGTTGGCGCACCGGACATGTCCGGTGCACACCGGACAGTCCGGTGCCGTCTTCTAGCCGTTGGCTCGGCCACGTGTCCCGCGCAGATTGCGCGGCCGACCGTTGGCCCGGCCGACCGTTGGCTCACCGGACAGTCCGGTGCACACCGGACAGTCCGGTGAATTTTAGCCGTACGCCGTCGGCGAATTCCCGAGAGCAGCCTTTTCACGCCGAGTCAGCCTGGCGCACCGGACACTGTCCGGTGCACACCGGACAGTCCGGTGCTCCAGACCGAACTGAGTCTTGGCTGTACACAGCCAAGTCTTTGTCTCCTCTTTTCTTTTCTTCTTCTTTCTGTTTCTAACACTTAGACAAGTATATTAGTCCACAAAACCAATGTACTAAGACTTAGAAACATACCTTTATCCTTGATTTGTACTTCGTCCACCATTTTACAATTAGGCACCTGTGTTGGACACTAAATCACCAAAATACTTAGAAATGGCCCAAGGGCACATTTCCCTTTCAATCTCCCCCTTTTTGGTGATTTATGCCAACACAACATAAAGCAAGTAGAACAAGTACAAAATCGCTTCAAATAAGAACTCAAATTATTTTGATTCAATTTTGACATATATGGATCATCCTTTGCCACCACTTGGTTTGTTTTTGCAAATCAAACTCAAATCTCTATCTCTAAGTCAAACACACATGTTGAAGCATAAAGAGAATCATTCCAAAAGAGATTGATCACAGATTTCAAAAACTCCCAAACTCCCCCTTTTTCCCATAATTACTACTTCTCCCCACAAGAAGCCAAAAGAGGCAATAAAAGAGTTTTTGACACACCAAAAACAAAAACTCTACTCTACTATTTTCAAATTTCTCTCAAGTGGTAGCTGATCCATTTATTGCTTTGGCCTTTATTTTCTCCCCCTTTGGCATCAAGCACCAAAACGGGATCAATCTTGGCCCTTTAACCCCATTGCCTCACCAAAATCTTTAATTAAGAGCAAATGGCAATAAGAGTTCATGAGATGGACTTGGAATAAGTTACCCTCTCATCGGAGTGCAGTGGAAGTCTTTCATGGTCCAAGTCCACCTTTTCCCTTTCAATTCTCCTTCGAGACTAAATCAAGCAAACTCAAGCATATGGTTAGTCTCAAGGGGTCAAGTTGTAACACATCTCCCCCTAAACATGTGCATCACTTTGCAACGGACTTGTGAGGTCCAGGGAGTGTTTGTACAACTTGAGCACCATAATAAGCAACAAAATGCAGAATGAACATGATCAAAGGCATAAACACATGTATGCTACATTTCAATCCAAGTTCCGCGAATCTAAGATATTGAGCTCACTACGCAGCCTGCAAAAGGTCTTCTCATCTAAAGGCTTGGTAAAGATATCGGCTAGCTGGTTCTCGGTGCTAACATAAAACACTTTGATATCTCCCTTTTGCTGGTGGTCTCTCAAAAAGTGATGCCGGATGTCAATGTGCTTTGTGCGGCTGTGCTCAACAGGATTTTCAGCTATTCGGATAGCACTCTCATTATCACATAGGAGTGGGACTTTGCTCAGATTGTAGCCAAAGTCCCTGAGGGTTTGCCTCATCCAAAGTAGTTGCGCGCAACACTGTCCTGCGGCAACATACTCGGCCTCAGCGGTGGATAGGGCAACGGAGGTTTGTTTCTTAGAGTTCCATGACACTAGGGACCTTCCTAAGAATTGGCACGTCCCCGATGTACTCTTCCTATCGACCTTACATCCAGCATAGTCGGAATCTGAGTACCCAATCAAGTCAAAGTTAGACCCCTTTGGATACCAGATCCCGAAGCAAGGCGTAGCGACTAAATATCTAAGAATTCGCTTCACCGCCACCAAGTGACACTCCTTAGGATCGGATTGAAATCTAGCACACATGCATACGCTAAGCATAATATCCGGTCTACTAGCACATAAATAAAGTAAAGACCCTATCATTGACCGGTATGCTTTTTGATCAACGGACTTACCTCCTTTGTTGAGGTCGGTGTGTCCGTCGGTTCCCATCGGAGTCTTTGCGGGCTTGGCGTCCTTCATCCCAAACCTCTTTAGCAGATCTTGCGTGTACTTCGTTTGGGAGATGAAGGTGCCGTCCTTGAGTTGCTTCACTTGGAACCCAAGGAAGTAGTTCAACTCGCCCATCATCGACATCTCGAATTTCTGCGTCATTACCCTGCTAAACTCTTCACAAGACTTTTGGTTAGTAGAACCAAATATTATGTCATCGACATAAATTTGGCACACAAACAAATCACCATCACATGTCTTTGTAAAAAGAGTTGGATCGGCTTTCCCAACCTTGAAAGCATTAGCAATTAAAAAGTCTCTAAGGCATTCATACCATGCTCTTGGGGCTTGCTTAAGTCCATAGAGCGCCTTAGAGAGCTTACACACGTGGTCGGGGTACCGTTCATCCTCGAAGCCAGGGGGTTGCTCCACGTACACCTCCTCCTTTATTGGCCCGTTGAGGAAAGCGCTCTTCACATCCATTTGGTACAACCTGAAAGAATGGTGAGCGGCATACGCTAGCAAGATACGAATGGACTCTAGCCTAGCCACAGGAGCAAAAGTCTCCTCAAAGTCCAAACCTGCGACTTGGGCATAACCTTTTGCCACAAGTCGAGCCTTGTTCCTTGTCACCACTCCGTGCTCGTCCTGTTTGTTGCGGAACACCCACTTGGTTCCCACAACATTTTGCTTGGGACGAGGCACCAGTGTCCAAACTTCATTGCGCTTGAAGTTGTTGAGTTCCTCCTGCATGGCCAATACCCAATCCGGATCTAGCAAGGCCTCCTCTACCCTGAAAGGCTCAATAGAAGAGACAAAGGAGTAATGCTCACAAAAATTTACTAATCGAGATCGAGTAGTTACTCCCTTGCTAATGTCACCCAAAATTTGGTCGACGGGATGATCCCTTTGAATCATCGCTCGAACTTGGGTTGGAGGTGCCGGTTGCGCTTCTTCCTCCATCACATGATCATCTTGTGCTCCCCCTTGATCACACGCCTCCTTTTGATGAACCTGTTCATCGTCTTGAGTTGGGGGATGCACCGTTGTTGAGGAAGAAGGTTGATCTCGTTCATCTTGTTCCTGTGGCCGAACGTCTCCAATCGCCATGGTTCGTATAGCGGCCGTCGGAACATCTTCTTCATCTACATCATCACGATCAACAACTTGCTCTCTTGGAGAGCCATTAGTTTCATCAAATACAACGTCGCTAGAGACTTCAACCAAACCTGATGATTTGTTGAAGACCCTATACGCCTTTGTATTTGAATCATAGCCTAATAAAAACCCTTCTACAGCTTTGGGAGCAAACTTAGAATTTCTACCTTTCTTCACTAGAATGTAGCATTTGCTCTCAAATACACGAAAGTACGATACATTGGGTTTGTTACCGGTTAGTAGCTCATACGATGTCTTCTTGAGGAGGCGATGAAGGTAGACCCTGTTGATGGCGTGGCAAGCTGTGTTCACAGCTTCCGACCAAAAGCACTCGGGGGTCTTGAACTCTCCAAGCATCGTCCTTGCCATATCGATTAGCGTCCTGTTCTTCCTCTCTACCACACCATTTTGCTGAGGTGTGTAGGGAGCGGAGAACTCGTGCTTGATCCCTTCCTCCTCAAGAAACTCCTCCACTTGAAGGTTCTTGAACTCGGACCCGTTGTCGCTCCTTATCTTCTTCACCTTGAGCTCAAACTCATTTTGAGCTCTCCTGAGGAAGCGCTTGAGGGTCCCTTGGGTTTCAGACTTATCCTGCAAAAAGAACACCCAAGTGAAGCGGGAAAAGTCATCAACAATAACTAGACCATACTTACTTCCTCCTATGCTTAGATAGGCGACGGGTCCGAAGAGGTCCATATGCAGCAGCTCCAGAGGTCTTGACGTGGTCATCACATTCTTGCTGTGATGTGCTCCTCCCACTTGTTTACCTGCTTGACAAGCTGCACAAGGTCTATCTTTTTCGAAATAAACATTTGTTAGACCTATCACGTGTTCTCCCTTTAGAAGCTTGTGGAGGTTCTTCATCCCCACATGTGCTAAGCGGCGATGCCACAGCCAGCCCATGCAAGTCTTAGCCATTAAGCATGCATCTAGACCGGCCTCTTCTTTTGCAAAATCAACTAAGTAAAGCTTGCCGTCTAGTACACCCTTAAAAGCTAGTGAACCATCACATCTTCTAAAGACAGACACATCTACATTAGTAAAAAGACAATTATATCCCATATTGCATAGTTGACTAACAGATAGCAAATTGTAACCAAGAGACTCAACTAAAAACACATTTGATATTGAGTGCTCATTAGAAATTGCAATTTTACCTAACCCTTTTACCTTGCCTTGATTCCCATCACCGAATATAATTGAATCTTGGGAATCCTTATTTTTGACGTAGGAGGTGAACATCTTCTTCTCCCCCGTCATATGGTTTGTGCATCCGCTGTCAATAATCCAGCTTGAACCCCCGGATGCATAAACCTGCAAGGCAAATTTAGGCTTGGGTCTTAGGTACCCAACTCATGTTGGGTCCTACAAGGTTAGCACAAATATCCTTAGGGACCCAAATGCAAGTTTTATCTCCCTTGCATCTTGCCCCTAACTTCCTAGCAATTACCTTCTTACCCTTTCTACAAATAGCAAAGGGAGCATTGCAAGCATAATAAATGGTAGAAGGTTTGTTCACAACTTTTCTAGGAACATGAGCAAAATTTCTCCTAGGCATATGCACAACATTTCTCCTACACATATCATGCTTATAGGAAGAACTAGACGCAAACATGGCATGAGAATCATAATCATGTGAATCAAAATCATTATAAGCATTTCTAGCATGTATCCTATCATTATACATAAAAGCGTGGTTCCTTTTAGCGCTACTGGCCATAGGGGCCTTCCCTTTCTCCTTGGCGGGAATGGGAGCCTTATGGCTAGTTAAGTTCTTGGCCTCTCTCTTGAAGCCAAGACCATCCTTAATTGAGGGGTGTCTACCAATCGTGTAGGCATCCCTTGCAAATTTTATTTTATCAACTTCACTCTTGCTAGTCTTAAGTTGGGCATTAAGACTAGCCACTTCATCATTTAGTTTTGAAATTGAAACTAAGTGTTCACTACAAGCATTAACATCAAAATTCTTACACCTAGTGCAAATTGTAACATTTTCAACACAAGAGTTACTTGCTACTTCTAGTTTAGCATTTAAATCATTGTTAACACCTTTCAAAGTAGAGATAGTTTCATGACAAGTAGATAATTCACTAGAAAGCATTTCATTTCTTTTAATTTCTAGAGCAAGAGAATTTTGTGCACTAACAAATTTATCATGCTCCTCATATAAGAGATCCTCTTGTTTTTCAAGTAATCTATTCTTGTCATTCAAAGCATCAATCAACTCATTAATCTTATTAATTTTAGATCTATCTAATCCCTTGAATAAGCATGAGTAATCTATCTCATCATCATCACTAGACTCATCCTCACTTGAAGAAGCATAAGTACTAGTATCATGAGTGCTTACTTTCTTTTCCCTTGCCATGAGGCAAGTGTGACGCTCGTTGGGGAAGAGGGATGACTTGTTGAAGGCGGTGGCGGCGAGTCCTTCATTGTCAGAGTCGGAGGAGGAGCAATCCGAATCCCACTCCTTTCCGATATGTGCCTCGCCCTTGGCCTTCTTGTAATGTTTCTTCTTCTCCCTTTTGTTCTCCTTTTCCTGGTCACTTTCATTATCGGGACAGTTAGCAATAAAATGACCAAGCTTACCGCATTTGAAGCATGAGCGCTTCCCCTTGGCTTTGGTCTTGCTTGGTTGTCCCTTGTGACCTTTAAGCACCGTCTTGAATCTTTTGATGATGAGAGCCATCTCTTCATCATTAAGTCCGGCCGCCTCAATCTGTGCCACCTTGCTGGGTAGCGCCTCCTTGCTTCGTGTTGCCTTGAGAGCAAGGGGTTGCGGCTCGTTGATCAGACCATTCAAGGCGTCGTCCACATACCTCGCCTCCTTGATCATCATTCGCCCGCTAACGAATTTCCCAAGAACTTCTTCGGGCGTCATCTTGGTGTACCTGGGATTTTCACGTATATTGTTCACCAAATGAGGATCAAGAACAGTAAATGACCTTAGCATTAGGCGGACGACGTCGTGGTCCGTCCATCGCGTGCTCCCGTAGCTCCTTATCTTGTTGATAAGGGTCTTGAGCCGATTGTATGTTTGTGTCGGCTCCTCGCCCCTTATCATCGCGAACCGTCCAAGTTCTCCCTCCACCAACTCCATCTTGGTGAGCAAGGTGACGTCGTTCCCCTCATGAGAAATCTTGAGGGTGTCCCAGATTTGCTTGGCGTTATCCAAGCCGCTCACTTTATGGTATTCATCCCTGCACAAGGAAGCTAGAAGAACAGTAGTAGCTTGTGCATTCTTATGAATTTGTTCATTAATGAACATGGGACTATCCGAACTATCAAAGTGCATTCCACTCTCTACAATCTCCCATATACTAGGATGGAGAGAGAATAGGTGACTACGCATTTTGTGGCTCCAAAATCCGTAGTCCTCTCCATCAAAGTGTGGGGGCTTGCCGAGTGGAATGGAGAGCAAATGTGAATGTGAACTTTGCGGAATACGAGAGTAGTCAAAAGAAAAGTTCGAATTAACCGGTTTCCTTCTCTCGTAGTCGTTGTGGTCATCGTCCTTTTGGGAAGAAGTAGACTCATCGCTGTCGTAGTAGACGATCTCCTTGATGCGCCTTGTCTTCTTCTTCTTCCCTTCCTTCCGTCTATGACCCGAGCCGGAGTCGGTAGGCTTGTCGTCCTTCGGCTCGTTGACGAAGGATTCCTTCTTTTTGTCGTTGATCACGATACCCTTCCCCTTAGGATCCATCTCTTCGGGCGGTTAGTCCCTTTGTGAAGAGAACGGCTCTGATACCAATTGAGAGCACCTAGAGGGGGGGGTGAATAGGTGATCCTGTGAAACTTAAACTTATAGCCACAAAAACTTGTTAAATGTTAGTACAATAATTGCCAAGTGGCTAAAAAGAAGTCTCAACAAAACACAATACCACAAGAGATCAAGCACAGAGGTGACACAGTGGTTTATCCCGTGGTTCGGCCAAGACCAACGCTTGCCTACTCCACGTTGTGGCGTCCCAACGGACGAGGGTTGCAATCAACCCCTCTCAAGCGGTCCAAAGACCAACTTGAATACCACGGTGTTTTGTTTTGCCTTTTAATATCCCGTTTGCAAGGAATCTCCACAAATTGGAGTCTCTTGCCCTTACAAGTATATGATCACAAAGAAGCACAGAGTAAGGGAGGGAAGCAACACACACAAATCCACAGCGAAACGCGCACACACACGGCCAAGAATCGAGCTCACAAGACTATCTCAAAGTTCTCACTAGAACGGAGCTCGAATCACTTAGAATGACAAACGAATGCGCAAAGACTGAGTGTGGATGATCAAGAATGCTCAAAGGTTGCTTGTATATCTCCTCCATGCGCCTAGGGGCCCCTTTTATAGCCCCAAGGCAGCTAGGAGCCGTTGAGAGCAAATCTGGAAGGCCAATCTTGCGTTCTGTCGTCGGGGTCACCGGACAGTCCGGTGCACACCGGACACTGTCCGGTGCCCGATTTCCTTCCTAAAATGGCGCTGCCGACCGTTGGCAGCCAGAGAGCCGTTGGCGCACCGGACATGTCCGGTGCACACCGGACAGTCCGGTGCCGTCTTCTAGCCGTTGGCTCGGCCACGTGTCCCGCGCAGATTGCGCGGCCGACCGTTGGCCCGGCCGACCGTTGGCTCACCGGACAGTCCGGTGCACACCGGACAGTCCGGTGAATTTTAGCCGTACGCCGTCGGCGAATTCCCGAGAGCAGCCTTTTCACGCCGAGTCAGCCTGGCGCACCGGACACTGTCCGGTGCACACCGGACAGTCCGGTGCTCCAGACCGAACTGAGTCTTGGCTGTACACAGCCAAGTCTTTGTCTCCTCTTTTCTTTTCTTCTTCTTTCTGTTTCTAACACTTAGACAAGTATATTAGTCCACAAAACCAATGTACTAAGACTTAGAAACATACCTTTATCCTTGATTTGTACTTCGTCCACCATTTTACAATTAGGCACCTGTGTTGGACACTAAATCACCAAAATACTTAGAAATGGCCCAAGGGCACATTTCCCTTTCAAGAGGAGGAGTCGTATAGGACGTATAAAGAGGGAGAGAGAGGGAGAGATGGAGAGTCATATAGAACGTATAGAGAGGGAGAGAGGGAGAGAGGAGGAGTCGTATAGGACGTAGAGAGAGAGATGGAGGAGTCGTATAGAACGTATAGAGAGGTGATGAGAACTCGCTCTGGTCAAGTGGGGTTCTGATGAGTTGCTCTTAATCGAAGCAACGCAAGTGTGTCGTACGTCGTCTTCTAATTTCACTAGCTAATAGTACTACAATGGAATACGTTGTTTACTAGAGAGTGGAAGCCAAAAAAACATTTTATACTAGTGAATCTAGTCTACATTTTACAATGGAATACGTTGTTTACAATGGAATACAATGGAATACGTTGTTTACAATAGAATACAATAGAATACGTTGTTTACAATGGAATACAATGGGAAAAAACATGCTTTCCGTTGCTCTCTCCTCTCTCTCTCCATCTCCCTCCCTCTCCCTCTCTTTCCTCTCTCTTCCCTTTCCCTCTCTCTCCTCTCTCTCCTCTCTCTCTCTCCCTCCACTCTCTTTCCTATATATACACTCCCTCTCCCTCCTCTCTCTTCTCTCTCTCCCTCCCTCCACTCTCTTTCCTCTCTCTTCCCTTTCCCTCTCTCCTCTCCTCTCCATCTCCCTCCCTTTCCTCTCTCTTCCCTCCCTCCCTCTCCCTCTCTTTCCTCTCTCTTCCCTTTCCCTCTCTCTCCTCTCCTCTCTCTTCCCTCTCCCTCCTCTCTCTTCTCTCCCTCTCTCTCACTCTCTGCAGAGACGTGTGTAGGGGTCTCCCTCTCTTCCCTCTTCCTCCTCTCTCTTCCCTCTCACTCTCTCACTCTTCCTAGGCTTAGGGTTTAGCCACGCGGTGGCGGTGGCGCGTGCACGGCGGCAGCGGCGGCGCGTGCATGCCCGAGCCCGAGCGATCATAGTCGAAGAAAGGGAGAGAGAGAAAGAGAAGAACTTACCTACGGCGCGGGGACGACGGCGGCGCACGGTGGAGAAAATCGCCGGGCGAAATTTTGGCAGCCTGACGGCAGGAAGTGTGAAAGATAGGACGCCAGAGACTTAGCGAAATTTTCGCCCCCACGCGCGCTCCTTTATATAGGAGATATTTCTACTAGCGGTTGACAATGACAACCGCCAGTAGAAATCATTTCTGCTGGCGGTTGTCATAGAGAACCGCCAGTAGAAATGTCATCCACAGACTGTGGAGGCCATTTCTACTGGCGGTTGTCATCGAGAACCGCCAGTAGAAATGCCATCCACAGACTGTGGAGGCCATTTATACTGGCGGTTTTCGTTGTGAACCACCAGTAGTAATGTTTTTTGTATATTATTTTTTATTGTATATTCATACATTAAGTATATAAATTTTTATACATATTAAATATATAAATATATATATTTAGTATACATAATATATATATTTATATATTACTTCTCTCTCTCCCTCCTCTCTCTCTCCTCTCTCTCTCCCCTCTCTCTCCTCTCTCTTCCCTCTCTCTCCCTCCTCTATCTCTCCCTCTCTCTCCTCTCTCTCTCATCTCTCTCTCCTCTCTCTCCTCTATCTCTCTCCTCTCTCTCCTCTCCTCTCTCTCCTCTCCTCTCTCTCTCCTCTCCCTAGCTCCTCTCTCTCCCCTCTCCCTCTCTCTCTCCTCTCTCTCTCCTCTCTCTCTCTATCCTATATCTCTCTCCTCTCTCTCCTCTATCTCTCTCTCTCCTCTCTCTCTCCTCTCTCCCTCCTCTCTCTTCCCTCTCTCTCCCTCCTCTATCACTAGAATGCCCGTTCTTGCAGTGTTTAAATACTGCGTCGTCTCCTGGCTTCGCGTCTCTCATCACCATTCACCATTGGTGTGAAGTTCTTTCACAAGTATTAGATCTGGTAAACATCTTTCCAAGTTCTTTCACAACATGTTCTTTGAAGATGCTTGTTTCTTACTGCCTGATATGTATATATTAGTCGAATAGTCCTCCCTGCTTTTATTTTACCTCGCGTTCTAGGTGATAAACCATGACCGGGAAAAAGACCACGGCTTTCTCTGACGACGGCACTCCAAAGAAAGCCAAGGTGGTGGTGGAGGATGAGGAAGAGGCGGGGTTGGAGGATGAGGAAGAGGCGACTGTGACACTATCCGTGGAGAAGGACGCGCTGGAGTGCGACATCTGCTGCCTACCCTTCTAGTCCGAAGTTTTCATGGCAAGTCAGATTACCATGCATGTATATACACAGTACATATTGATCGGTAGGCTCCAGCATGATGCTCTGCTCTGTGTAAAATCAGTGCAAGAACGGGCATTCTGGATGTGCAAAGTGCTGCATCCGCACGGACGGTAAGTGCTGGACCTGCTCCGAGCGCATTGGCAACAATAGCTCTCTCTCCCTCTCCCTCTCCTCTCTAGAAAGTCACTAGAAAGTCGTGTAAAATTACATGCTTCGGTTTGTCGCTAACATTAATCAATTACATGACATGTCCTAACAATAATCAATTACATGACAACTATATAATCTAGGGAGCTATTGTTCTGCCTTGTCCATCGTGGCGTACCCAGGGCATCGAATTGCGTGGGATGCTTCGCTCAACGTTCCTTATCTTGGTTGGATGGTCTATGAAAAGAGACATGTCGTTGAACTGGTTAAAATCCTCTAAATCAGATACACCATCAACTCCTATAGCTTGTTGTTTTCCAGGAAAAACTACATGCTTCGGTTTGTCGGTGCTTTTCTTCTCATTGTTAGAAATGATTTGTTCATCATAGAAGACCTGTGCAACACGATTAGCAAGGATCCATGGGTCATCTTTGTAACCTACCTTACTTAGATCAAGAACTCTGACCCCATAGTTGTCTACCGTGACATGTTTGTCTTCAACCCATTGACATCGGAAAACCGAGATCTGAAATGTACCATAGTCTAGTTCCCATATGTCCACAATAAAGCCAAAATATGTAATAATCTCACCAGTTTCATCGTCTATGGCCTCGCATCGAACACCACTGTTTTGTGACATGCTCTTTTTGTCCTTGGACTTTGTACAAAATGTGAATCCACTAATGTCATAGGTTTGCCATGTTGTGACCTAGCGTGATGGTCCAGATGCCAACCCCTTGATGGTTTTTTTCTTCTATTGTTTCTCCACGTGGAATGTCCTTCACCATTAGCCATGTGTTGAACCGCTGCTTATGTTGCTTCATTACCCAATCAGCCGTATGCCCAGGATTTTGCTCGTGAAGCTCATTGATGTGTTGTTGGATAAATGGCTCTATTATCGCTAGCTGATGTAGGATGTTGTGATGTGCCTCAAGTACTGTATTGTAATCTGGTGGGATGAAAGATTTCTGTCCCATCCTCCCACTTCCATACAATCTACCCTCGTGTCGTGACGGAGGCAGACCTATTGCAACCTGGTCTTTTAGGATACTATTGCAGAATGGACCTCCGGACTCAATGGCCTCTTCGGTACAATACCCCTCTATCATGGATGTCTCGGGACGAGCACGGGTTGATACATAGCCATTCAGTATTGACATGAAACGCTCGTACGCCCACATTTCATGCAAATACATAGGACCCAATGCCTCTATTTGTGGCACCAAGTGCACCACAAGGTGCACCATAATATCAAAGAACGATGGAGGGAAACACATCTCAAACTGTGCTATTGTCTCCACTGCGAATTCCTGAAGAGATGCCAACTCATCACGGTCAATTACCTTTTGTGAAATTCTGTTGAAAAAGTAGCACAACCGTGTGATTGCCATCTTTAAAAACAAAGGATTTATAGCCCTGATGGCAATAGGTAGGAATGTAGTCAGCATGACATGACAATCATGTGAGTTGTAGTTGATGACTATCAGGTCTTTCATTGACACAATACTTCGTATGCTAGAGCAGAATCCGGATGGGACTTTCAAATTCTTAAGCCAAACACACATCGCATGTTTCTCATCTACATTGAGATTGTAGCTTGCTGCTGGGAGATGATACTTCCCATTTTCTTGAAGAACAGGACGTAGTTCCTTTTTTATGCCTAAATTTACCAAGTCCATGCGTGAATTGAGCCCTTCTTTTGTTTTGCCCTTTATGTCTAGCAAGGTGCCAATTATGCTTTCAAACACGTTCTTCTGAACGTGCATACCATCGATCGCATGCCGCACATCTAACTCTTTCCAGTAAGGCAAGTACTCGAAGAAAATAGACTTTTTCTTGAATATAGCCCCCGGAGCTGGTTTGACATCCTTCCTTGTTTTTCCGTCTTTTGTCTTCTTCCCGAAAACAAACTTGATATTCCTGACTATTTCAAAAACTCTATGACCTTTATTGTTACCCGATGGAGCAGTAGAATGTAGTTCACCATTATTGTCAAAGTACTTATCCATCTTTCGCATGCGGTACCTGTGTCCTTCCAATAAAAAGCGTCTGTGCCTCATGTACACTATCTTCTTAGATGCAGTAAGGGACACATAAGCAGTTTCATCAATGCATACTGTGCAGCCAACCTTTCCCTTAAACTGGCCTGATAATGTGAAGAGTGCAGGGTAATCGTTGATCGTAACAAAAATAATTGCTCTCAGTGTGAATGAATCTTTACGATACTCATCCAACATTTGAACACCCGTTACCCACAATATTTTCATATCCTCCATTAAGGGCTCTAAAAATACATCCATATCAACTCTAGGTTGTGTAGGTCCAGAAATAAGCATGGTTAGCAAAATGTACTTCCGTTTCTGCATCAACCATGAAGGAAGGTTGTATATGGTGAGGATCACTAGCCATGTGCTATGCTTGCTGCTCCTTTCAGCAAATGGATTCATTCCATCAGTACTCAGTGCGAACCTAACATTTCTTGGTTCATCGGCAAAGTCTCGGTGGTTCTCATTGAAATCTTGCCATTGCTTCCCATCGGCTGGATGTCGAAGCTTCCCATCGTTTTTGTGCTCATCAGAAGCATGCTAGCTCATAAGTTTGGCATCCTCAGGGTTAGCGAACAAACACCTCAATCGATCGACGACAGGGAGGTACCACATCACCAAAGCAGGAATCTTTTTGAGTGCATAATAGTCTACTTCTTCTTTTTCTTTGCTCGTGGATTTTGAAGTCTTCTTTTTGGCTTTCTTTCGCTTCTTCCCTTTAGACACAGATGCAACACACTCTTCCTCTCGATAGTCTTTATTCGTCTTGTACCTACTTGCACCACACTTTGGGCAGCTCTCCAAGTCTTTATAATCATCACCTCGATAAAGGATACAGTGATTTCTACACGCGTGGATCTTCTCCACGCCCATAGTGAGTGGACTGATTAGTTTCTTTGCATAGTACGTGTTAGCAGGCACTTTGTTCTCCTTTAGAAGCATGTCTGTGACAATACTCAAGAACGCATCGAAGCCAGCATCAGACAGATCATATCTAGCTTTTAACATCAACAACTTTAACACAGACCGGAGCGTCGTGAACTCTTTGGTACAACCCTTAGACTCGTCGTACAAAGGCTCTTCTGCTGCCTTCTTCAGGGACTCCATACCTTTCATGAAGAACATCGATGGATCTGTATGATGACGTAACATTGCCTCTAACAACTCTGCATCTTCCTCGTCCATAACATTTGGCAGAACATGGGTTCTTTCACGTTCATTTCCTCCGGCGTAACCATGATCAGTAACATTTGGCACTACATGTTCGCTCTGTGGAAGAGGTTGTTGTGTCTCATGAACGAACTGAAAGCCGTCGTCGATGTTCGCAGGGTTTCCAGCTGTATAAGGCGAAGAGCTACCCTCTCCATGCTTTGTCCAAATTATGTAATCCTTCACAAATCCTCGGCATACCAGATGAGATATGATTTGTTCTGTGTCATCAAATACAACAACATTTTTGCAGTCCATGCATGGACAATATATGTGCTTTGTCTTTGTTCTCCAAGCATGGTTCTTAGCGACAACAATAAACTTATGGACCTCAGATATGTATGATGGATCTAGCCTTGATAAGTTATACATCCAGGATATCCTCTCCATCATCACCTGTAAAAAAAGTAACATAAAACACACAAGGCACACAAATTGGCAAGAGAAACATATACCAATATTTCGTAACAACTAAATATATCATGGATAAAGAAAATTGGCAAAAGAAACATGAACAACCTTTCTTAGCGACCTTCTTCCAAAAATGTACTTAGACTACTTTATCTCTAACAATAAAATGTGGCTAAAATGTGAAACCCTATATCCAAAAATGTAGTTAGACTACTTTATCTCTTCCAATAAAAGTAGTTAGACTACTTTATCTCTAACACATGGTGAAACCCTATATCCAAAATGTGGCTAAAATGGAGGAAAAATGAACAAAATTTGGCAAAAGAAACATAAGCCAAACTTTCCTAGCAACTAATAAACAAAAAATTGTAATACCCAAACCTATCTCTAACACATGGTGAAAGCCTAGTTTCAAAATGTAGTTAAAATTGAACAAAAATGAACAATAACTGACAATTGAAACATAATTAAACCAACCTTCCATACAACACATTCACCATTCATTAAGCAACTAAATATGTGTTATGGATAAACTTATTTGAGAACTAAACATGAAAAAGGAGAGGGAATAGACAAAAACTAACCATCTTAAGCAACCTCATTTGAGGAAATAGAGAAAATAACCTAGCTATACTCTTCTCTCTCACATGTAAAACCCTAGATCCAAAATGTGGCTAAAATTGAGCAAGAATGAACAAAAATTGACAAAGAAACATAAACCAACCTTTCTTATCCACCTTCTTCCAAGAAATGAAGACAAAAACCTCCCCCCTTATATTTTTGTGAAATCTGGACCTCCAAAATCGCCTCCAATGGAAGTTGGCTGCGAGCATACAGTTCACTGTCGGGGGGAAGAAGAGGGGTATTTATAACAGACAGTTCACTGGCGGTTGGCTTGAAAAACCGCCAGTGAAAACCTATTTCCACTGGCGGTTATCTTAACACAACCGCCAGTGGAAATAGAATATTTCCACTGGCGATTCTGTTACACCAACCGCCAGTGGAAATAGGTTTCCACTGGCGGTTCTGTTACACCAACCGCCAGTGGAAATATCCTATTTCCACCTATTTTCACTGGCGGTTGTGTTAAGATAACCGCCAGTGGAAATAGGTTTCCACTGGCGGTTCCCAAGCCGGGCCCACCTCGTTTTTTTACTGGCGCGCGATAACTGAAACCGCCAGTGATAATTTATGGGTGCCGCAGGCTATGAGCTCTTTTCTACTAGTGATACTACATGCTTACAAGGTAGGGGCCCTGCCATGTTACAAGGTTGTGATGGAACGGGGGCAATTGGTCCTATGGCAGTAGGGCCCCTAGGTATAGAATGTGCATGTAAGCTCATTGCTACATTGGACTATAAAAGGGAGTTTCATAAAAAAACTATAAAAGGGAGAGATAGAGCAATATTTAAGGGGTTTCATTCAGACTTCATCTCCAACGTAACACCAGCCAAGGAAGATTAATTCGGTCTAGCCAAAGAAGCATCCATTGTGGTAGTCTATCTGGCCACAACACACTCCTTACTTAGAAAGCCTTGTAGCTCACCAGTATTGGAGCTTGTAATCGTTTCGTCATCTATATTCACCAATCAAATGATTAGGCATAGGGTGTAGAATGCCATGACTTTATATGCATACTCTAAGGTAACAGGACTCACTCCGTGTCCCCCTTCTATTTTCTTTGGTACTTTTGATACCCTATTGTCTTTGCTATGAGAGAGGGTAATATAGCCAAGAGTGGGAAGGAGAGAGAGCAAAAAAGATAGTGAGTGGTTCAGAATCTTGGAGCGTGCCTTTTGCACTACCGGAATTTGGCTCTTTGCCGAGTGCCATATTCTTTGCCGAGTGTTTTATTTCGGGCACTCGGCAAAGAGCTCTTTGCCGAGTGCCACGCAAAAAACCCTCGGTAAAAGAAAACACTCGGCGAAGAAACTCTTTGCCGAGTGTTTTATTTTTGACACTCGGCAAAGAGTTTCTTTGCCGAGTGTCTTTTTTTGACACTCGGCAAAGGGCTCTTTGCCGAGTGTCACAAATACAACACTCGGCAAAGAGCTCTTTGCCGAGTGTTTTTTCTCCAACACTAGGCAAAGACAATTTAAAATTCACATTTTAAAGTAGTAAATTAATTCAAATGAAAAAGTTTTCAACTACAAATTTGTATAACTCATCATGATGTACAATTTATATATTGAACATTTCTTCATATGACAAAATAAAAATAAATTTGTTCATAAAACCTATATCTCTCTCGTAGTTTATGAAACTACGAGAGAGACGTATAGAATTTGTGCATATTGTTAGAACCATCATCTGAGATAAACAAATTATCAAACAACCAAAATAAACTTTGTAGATCTTGAGAAGTTATAAAAGTTTATAGTTGACAACTTTTTCATTTGAAGTCATATTGTCAACGAAAACTACGTCTGAATTTAAAAAATTTAAAATTTGAATTTTGAAAACGACTTCGAAAGGAAAAACCACCAACATGAAAGTTGTAGGTATTGAAGAGTTATAAAACTTTGTAGTTGACAATGTTTTAGTTTGAAATCATCTTGTTATGCAAAACTATATTTGAATTGTGAAATTTGAATTTTTCAAACTGTCTCGGATGGAAAAACCACCAAAATAAAAGTTGTAGGTCTTGAAATGTAATGAAACTTTGCAGTTGACAATTTTTTGATTTGAAATCATCTTATCATTGAAAATTTTATGTGAAGTTTTTAAATTTAAAATTCAAATTTTAAAAACGGTCTCGGATGTAGAAACTATTAAAATAAAACTTTTAGATCTCAAAAAGTTATGCAACTTTATAGTTGGTCATATTTTCAAATGAACTCATTTAGTGCCTTAAATAATCAAATTACTCTCGATTTGTTATAGTACATGGGGAATGGAAACGTAATATAAACATAATTGGTGTAGTAGTGTAGTGGTATAGGAGGGTATGCGCGAGAGAGAGGTTGCGAGTTCGAATCTCACCATTTACAAAACATATAAGTTTGATTCAAAATAATAGTGAAAAATGATAGGGCAACAGGTAAGGTAATAGGGTAGGGTTGGAGAGTTGTTCCTAGAATTTAAAAATGTTTTGCTGTTTTTTTTAAATTTTTTTGATTCTTAATTTGCCGAGTGTTTTTCTTTGCCGAGTGCTTTTTGACACTCGGCAAGTGTCCAAAAAAAAGCACTCGGCAAAGAACCCTTTGCCGATGAAATCTTTGCCGAGTGTTCTTTGCCGAGTGTTACACTCGGCAAAGCATTTGCCGAGTGTAAAATAGTGTCTTAGACACTCGGCAAAGAACGCGATTCCGGTAGTGTTGGATCTGTTTTCTAAACTTCATGATAGAAAAAAATCGTATAAAAACCCCTTTGAGATGCTCTAAGAAGTTACTATAAGACAAACTAAGTGATATATACTACATGCTAAACTAACTGTTGTTCAAGTGCTGAGAGCGACTCCCAAACCAATTTGTCGTTGTTAGCTGTTTTTGACCCGGCTTATCTTTTCTTTTCTTTTTCTTATGAACCCTAATCCTAAGAAGTTACTACGAGACAAACCAAATAATACAACATGCTAAACTAAAGCTAAGAATATTAAAGTTGCATCTTTCGATGCAAGCACAGCCGTGCAGTAGCAGTGGTACTACTACTGCTACACTTAGGGTCGTTGAACTACCGACGGATCATGATCAGTTGCACCAGAATTACCTGACGCAATGCCGGAAGACCGCCTAACGACTCCAGCCGGTTAAGCTAAGCTGCAGCATGCGCAGCTCCGGTCAGAAAGCCAGCCGAAATTCTCCTCTTCCGATATCCCCTTTCTTTCCAAACGATTTATATAGCCCACACATCCCCATCCTTTCCACTACTCATCAGTTTTCTCATCTCAGCTCAGCCTCAGTTAGCTTTCCCCTCCCTTGCAACTGCAAGCTTGCCCAACCCAATAAGCTAAGCAAGCACGCACCATACACACTCTCTAGTAGCTAGCTAAGCTAGCCGGCCGCCCCTCCTCGCACGCGTGCGCACCAGCATCTATCATCAGCTAGCCACGAAACGGATCGGAGTAGCAGCAGATCTCGATCGGCGGCCCACATGGGGGATCACGCTGAGATGTTGCATGCCGCTCCGGCCATGTACAACGGCGCTGGCGCTGCCCCTCATGGCGGGTGGTGGAATACGGCGGTGCCCGCGACGACGTGCTCGACGACGGAGCTGGCTGGGTTCACCACGTGGTCGTCCGCCCTGGCTGCTAGCTACGACCTGGCGGCCGAGGGGACAAAGGCCAAGAGCGCCGCCGCCTCTTCGGAGTCCCCCGGGAACAACAGCTCCGTGACCTTCCAAGAACCGGCCTGCGTCACGGATCCTCCCGGCGTCGGAACCGCCGTGGTGCAAGTGCAACAGCCTCTTGCCACCGGTTACGCCGACTGGACACATCCGTATATGTAAGTTCTGATCGATTGTAGTACTATTATTTCTCATGGAATATAGGCTCTCGATTGGCCAGAAAATCTATCATATCATATATGTAGTATGTATCATATGATGATGTACAAATTAAATTAAATATATGCGTTCGACTTCAAACACAGGAGCAGTGGCGCTACTACTTTGCATGGGTTTCTGCAAGACGGTCACCAGCAGGACATGAGCTCAGCAACTGAGCAGAGCTCCATGACCGCATCAAGCCTGATGAACCCTTCATCCAATAACCTAGCCCTGGCGCTGCAAGGTCACCACCACCACCACCAGGAGCATGAGCACCAGCAGCAGATGCTGTCCAGCTTCGGATCCGAGCTGCTCTTGTCGCCGACGACCTCACCCTACGGGTTCCACCAGTCCTCTCTGCTACGAAGCCTCATGGAGCCGGCCGCGGCGACGAAGCAGGCTTTGCCGGGGTACCAGCAGCAGCAGTATGATCAGTACCAGCAGCAGATGGGCATGGGCCAGGCGAGGTTTGCACCACCGGCGGCCGGAGCTGCCAGCAGGGAGGCACTCCAGTTCAGCAACGACGCGCCGTTCAGCTGGAACCCTTCTGCTGCTGGGTTCGGCTTCGGCCTCGGCGTGCCGCCGGCGCCGGACCAAGCTAGCAGCGTACGTTCTGTCGTCAAACCATCGCCGGCAGCGGCGCGTGCTACAGCGACCCTTGCATTAAAGGTAGGTATACATATATATATTTACGCGCGCATCGTCTAAGAACTAATTAGGACGCAAACATTTGCTTGAAGACAAGGCCAGGCAACATTGGCTAGCTGCTAGACGACCTAGACGTAAACGTAATAATAAGTAACCCTTAGCAGCTTATTGGTGTGTGGTGGTTATGTTATGTCTGTGTAGACTGCGCTGGAAGGAGTAGGAGAGTCTGCTAGCTCGATCATCACCAAGAAGAAGGCGAACGGCGAGCCGGCCTTGAAGAAGCCCAGGCTCGAGACGCCGTCTCCGTTGCCAACGTTCAAGGTACTAAACCTATACGTGATCGTATCATCGTAGTACGTAGAGAAACTTAACCTTCGCTGCTAGCTAGCTAGCTAGCTCTATTTAATGGCCGAGTTCAACTTGCATTGGCTTCCGTAAACGACGAACTAGCTTCACCTCATATATATCATTATACCTATTTTTATTTGATGCTGTTGAATATCTATAGATCATGCTAGCTAGCTAGCTGATTGAAAATTACTGAAACTCAGGTGAATAATCTTAATTAGTAGAAGATATATAACTGAATTAAGCTGAGCATTTCATGCGATGCATTTGTGCAGGTTAGGAAGGAGAAGCTAGGGGACAGGATCACTGCACTCCAACAACTAGTCGCTCCTTTTGGAAAGGTGAGGGATAGCTAGCTTTTGATGACTACTGCTGACTATATATTACAAACAAGCAGCTAGTGCTTTGTTGTAGTACTACCAACATCGACTAACAGCTTCCGTCCGTCGTCCCAGCTGCAAAAGACACGCTCCTTTTTCTCCTTCCTGATCTGGAGACGATCTATATATATAGCCTCAAAATCTAACATCGTCTCGATCGATGCGCGTGCAGACGGACACAGCATCGGTGCTCCATGAGACCATCGAGTACATCAAGTTCCTCCACGACCAAGTTGGCGTAAGTATACACTACCATGATTCCCCACCTTTAATCATAGCACACCTGAAGCACGTACCGCCGGCGGGACTGATCCATCGACCAGACACAGACAGAGCTAGCTGCTGCTGCCTGCATTGACATTGATGTGTTGCTCGCGCCTTGTTTTCCGCAGGTCCTTAGTGCTCCATACTTGAAGAACAACGGCCATCATCAAGTGCTCCGCCACTTGAAGGTAGGCCCGCCCCGCCCGTCCCAGCCTAGCCCAGCCCAGTAGTCACTGACCACTGTGCATGCTGCATGCTTTTGCTCTCCTTTTCCTTGTGACGATGGATCATGGTACTTGCTGAACTGTTCAAGCGTGCTGATGGCTTTATATGCGTGCGTGCGTTTGGTTTCAGAGCTCAAGTCCTGACAAGTCGTCCAAGGACGACGACAGCCATGCCAGCGAGATTTCGCTCAAGGGCCGGGGGCTGTGCTTGGTCCCCATATCGAGCACGTTCGCCGTAGCCAGCGAGGTGCCCGTCGACTTCGTGTGGAGCACTCCGTTCGCTGCCAACTTTAGGTAGAAGAAGGATGAGAATTGAGAAAGAGCCAAAGCTCTGATCGATCAGAGGCGTCGAAAGAGAAATAACTACTACCTCGTTACCACAGATCGATCGACCTGCTGGCCCTGAATCCTGATTATATATATATATATATATATATATATATATATATATATATATATATGTTTCTTAGTCTAGTGACCTAGTAGCTAGCAGTGTATGACTGTATGGTCATGGTTATCTCTCATAACTGTACTAGTACTAAGCTTATTGCAGACTAAGCTTTGCTAGCTAGAGATGAACCTTTGGAATGAGTCCTTGAAAGACTTGGACTCATTCTCCAGGTTCATCTATCTATCCACCCAGGGTGTAAGCTAATAAGGGATCACCTAATATATTTGAGAGGGCACAACAAGTCTCTCTACTGATCGTCATAGCTTCTAATTATGATTGGTTTGTTAGGTTGCATCATTGGGTAGTTGTGGAAAGATTTGTTAAAGATGTGTAATGGTTTCTTTACCTTAAACTAGTGACGACGGAATGGATCAAAGTGCGTAGCAGGTTTCTATTGATTGTACTACGTACCCAATAAAAGTGGCATCTCTTTGATTGTTCGGAGCACACTTTTGGCTGTCTATCTTCTCCTTTGAATCTAAACCACATGTTTTGATATTATAAGTATCAGCTTCAAGAATTTGTGCAGATTGTCTTTTGAGGTTAGATTATTCCAATTCCTTAGTGGATATCAGCGCATGCTTAACTTTTCCATAGGCATATTCTACTGCATTTTTATATCATGATGTGGACACGTACTACACAAATGCATATTAAATTAAATGATCTAGCCGTTTCGATCTTTTTTTAGGAATTGGAAGTTACATAATAAATTAGTCTATCTAATTTAGAATTTAACATTCCATCACTTTTGAAATCTCAAATATAATTCTATCTCAAATTCAAGGAGGGAAGTACGGAAAATAATTTTATGTATCAAAGAAATATGTTTATACTCTGCAAATTATAAGACGCTATTCGTCTCACTCATTTATAGTAAAAATGTAACACATAAATATCTCTCGCATATTGTTAATAATAGTATTTAAATATATTTCACATAAAACCATATTAGTTTAATTGGAATTTGACATTCCATCACTTTCCAAAGCTCAAATATAAGTCTATCTCAAATTTAAGAGGTAGAGTACGGAAAATAATTTTATGTATCAACAAAATTTATAAGACGTTCTTCGGCTCACTCCTTTATAGTAAAAATATAACACATAAATATCTCCCACATATTGTTAATAATAATAATATACAAATATATTTTACATAAAATCATATTAGCTTAATTGATCTTTGCCTAAATTACTATCATGCCCCGTTTGGATCCTTAGAATTAAATTCCATTCTAATAATAGTAATTTAGGGACATATAAATTAAGCTAATTCGGTTTTATGCAAAATATATTTATATACTATTATTAACAAGATGTCAGAGATATTTATGTGTTACATTTTCACTATAGAGGAGTGAGCCGAAGATCGTCCTATAAGTTGTAGAGTACAAACAAATTCTATTGATACATAAAATCATTTCTCATCCTTCACCCCATAAATTTGAGATAGACTTATATCTGAACTTTGGAAATGGGTGGAATGTTAAATTCCAAGCTAAATAGGTTACTTTATTAAGTAAATTTCAATTTCTCCAAAATGAATGGATCTAAACACCCCGTTATTAGAATAGAATTCAATTCCAAAGATCAAGCAGGATGTAAGAGTGTGCATGTTTCTAATGAACAAGTTTGCACTCTTGGTCTCTTGTAGTAATCTTTTTTCTGTGTGCCACTACAAAAGTTTATAATTATCCACAGTGCATTAAAAAAAGTTGAGTGGTTACCGACAGAGGCGGATATAGGAGGACGACTATCGGGGCTACAGCCCCGGTCGGCCCCCAATGACACCTATATCATGTTATCCATCAATGATTAGTACTTATATTATATCATAAATATATCTCACAAAACTCATTTAAAATAGGCCACAACCTTCTTGACCATGGCACTCAACATTTGCGTCTGGCCGCCATCCGTGCCAGCATCACATATTCACGTCAACACCAGTGTGGCGGTGCGCATCCGCATTGGACTCCATCCATGCTTCAACACTACAACCATAGCAGCACTGCTGCGTAGAGCCTAGTGTGCACTGTGCATCGCATTGCACACCCATGTTGCCATATGAGACGCAACCATGGGCCAGCGCGCATGTTGGGGGCCTTCTTCTTCGCCGAAGGTCCTCTAAGCAAAAACACCTTTGGCAGGACAATATGCAAGCAGACACAACATGAAGGTATATACCGAAGCTATAATCCTGGAGCTTCGGCATGACGACACACCTTGAGATGAAGGGCGACACCGACTTAAAGAGGAAAAGACCGTCCAGTCCCCGATAATTTGTGTCATGTTTATAATTAGTCATCAAGGACATAAATGTAATTTCGACCGAGCTGCGTCCTGTACCTATAAATAGGTGAACAGTAACTCCATACTGTTCACGCTGACTTGTAATCGTTTGCACGTCACTCCTGGATTTTTACCTTCTGTCAAGCCGAAGGTACAAATGTAATTTAATATCATTAATGTTTGTTCATGATTATATAAAAAGAACATAAATAATCTGATGATGATTTAATATGATTATGCATGTTCTTTTCTATGTTTCATATGTTCCTGCTTTCATTATTACGTACTGAGACGATGAAGGTATGTCCTTCATGACCTTCGTCTGAAGATCATTATATCCTCAAGGGAGATAATGCTTCGAAGGACGAAGGTCTATAACCATTAACATTTGTGTTGCCTTGTTCTTAATTCATAGCATTTGAGAACAAGTCCCCAACATTGACGCCCACCTCCGGTGAACTCACATCCACTGTTGAGATGATGGCTTTGTTCAACAACCAAGCTGTAGCACCTTCGGTCACGAAGCTGGTGCTCCCAATCACAGGTGGTTCAAGTTTAGAGCCGGCTAACAAGAAGCAGAAGAAGGAAGCACAGAGAAGAGTGCAGCATGTTGGGGTGCAAGGACCCTTCATCAAGTCCAAGTGGTCACACATCCCAATCACCTTCTCCCAGGAGGACCTTCAGCTCAAAGATTACCCTCACAATGATGCTATGGTTATATCTTGCGTCATCAAGGGATTTCTGGTCCACAATGTTCTGGTTGACATAGGCAGTGCAGCGGACATCATATTTGCAAAGGCTTTCAGACAGATGTGAAAGCATCTAGGCCCCTGGTTGGTTTTAGTGATTAATGGCAATGTAATGTTATATGTGACTAACGTGTGTTTTGCAGAGACAAATGGTAAGTTAGGTCGCATTACAGGTAGAAGTACTTCAACGGTGAAAACAATCCCAAAGATAAAAACTCGAAGCGACGGCTAAAATGACGAAACAAAAGGTGAAGGACTACGGAGTCCGAGTGTCAAGGAGATGTGGACACTCGTAATTTAGTTAGGTCTTTTATTCTCTTTTAGCCGTACTATAAAGAGGGGTTGTCGATGAGTAGTTTGACCAAGAGAGTTCTAGTGTAGTGTTGGTGCACAATCACACTCACATACAGTGCTAGGTGTCACTCTAGAACTCACTCACAAGTTAGAACGAAAACCGATTTGAAAATCAGCTGAAAAACAAGAGGTAGGGTTTCTGGCCCTGGGGCACCGGACTGTCCGATGTGCACCAGACTGTCCGGTGCACCATCTGCCAGGTGGGCCAGGCTGGCCCAGGGGAAGGCCTCCCCGGGCAGCAAAACCCGAGCGCGCCTGTTTCAGAAGTGAATTATAGTGGCGCACCGGACAGTGCACCGGACAGTGCACCGGACTGTCCGGTGCACCGGACAGTGACTGTTCACTGTCCGGTGTGCCATGAGTCCAACGGCTAACTGTCAGAACTAGCCGTTGGAAACGACCGTTGGCGCACCGGTGGCGCACCGTTGGCGCACCGGTGGCGCACCGAACTGTCCAGTGCGCCCGTGCGCAGTAAAATGCCTATAACGGCTAGTTGGTGGGTGAGGGCTATTTATACCCCCTCCACCCACCATATTCAATGTCTTGCACCCCACATTTATTCCAGCACATTGCTAGAGCATTGCAAGCACCAAAAGCCTAGTGAGGAGATTAGAGAATCTTAATCCCGCATTTGTTCCTCATTAGCGCTAGCGAGAGCCACCTAGAGCACACACCACTTGCATTAGGCTTCTCTTGGTCAAGCGAAAGTCTTCGGTTTGTTACTCTTGGTGATCGGCATCACCTAGACGACTTGGTGGCGTTGGGAGCTCGGTGATCACCGTGAAGATCTTGTTGGTGATCCGACTCAAGTTTGTAAGCGATCTCGAGGGATCCACCACGCGGGAGTGGCAAAGGATCATCTCGTAGTGAGCACTTGGTTCTTGCGAGGACCAAGGGGGAGCGATACCCTTGCGCAGGTGCTCCAACGAGGACTAGTGGAGAGTGCCGACTCTTCGATACCTCGGGAAAAATTGGAGGAGTCTTCTAAATCTTGCTTTACATTCCGCACTTAATTTAAGCACTTTACATTGTGTATTTGTTTAGCAAGTATTTGAAGTATTGTCTTAGCACTATTGTATTTCTAGTATTATTATCTTAGTGCTAGTTGTTGGGGTGAAGTTGGGCTCTTGTTTAGCTCTTGCTTAGGTTTTAATTAGTGTTGATTTTTAGAAAAGCCCAATTCACCCTCCCTCTTGGGCATCGTGATCCTTTCAATTGGTATCAAAGCCTTGTTGCTCTTAGATTAGCTTAACCGCTAAGAGTTACGATGTCCGGTGGGGATGGACCTCCTCCTGTTTTTGATGGTGACGATTTTCCTTATTGGAAAATTCGTATGGAAGCATATTTAGAGGCTATAGACATTGGTGTCTATAAAGCCGCCACACAAGGATTCCCCGAACCTAGAGATCGCACAAATCTTGTAGGTGATGAGTTTAATTATGAAAAATGGAATGCCAAGGCCAAAAACACCCTTTTTAGAGGCCTTTGCAAAGATGTGTTCAATAGAGTAAGAAATCATAAAAATGCTCATGATTTGTGGATGGATATTTGTGCTCTACATGAAGGAACTAGAAGTGAGCGTGAGGAGATATATCATATTGCTATGAGAAAGTTAAATTCTTTTGAAATGCTTGCAAATGAAAATGCCAATGCTATGTACTCACGTCTCAATATTCTTGTAGAGGAAGTAAATGGATTGGGGCTTACTCAAATCTCACAACCGGATGTTGTGAGGAAGATTCTCAGTGTCCTTCCAATAGACAAATATGGACACATTGTCACTGTGCTACATCAAATGGATCTTTCAGTTACCACACCTACACAAATATTAGGAAAGATCAATGCTCATGAGATGTACATGCACATCAACGACAAAGATGAGTCATCTTCCAAAAGAAAGGATTTGGCTCTCAAAGCAAATCAAGAAAGAAAAGGAAAAGCTAAAATACAAGTTGAGGAAGAATCCTCAAGTGATGATGACCTTGATGCTAACATTGCCTTGATGGTAAGGAAGACCACCAAGATGTTGAAGAAGCTCAACAGAGAAGGCATCAAATTTAATTCAAGAAAGAAGAAATTCTTTTCCAACAAAAGAAAGCCCATTTCTGAGATGGATTGCTACAACTGTGGAGAGCTCGGTCATCTTGCTCATCAATGTAACAAGCCCAAGAAGAACAAGTTCAAGGGCAAGAAAGAAGATGACAACGATGATGAAAAGAAGGAAAAGAAATTCTTCAAGAGGAAGGATGGGAAGCAAAAGAGGTTCCACAAGAAGAAAAATGGAAAGACTTATATTGTTGGTGACTGGCTCACTGACATTGAGTCATCAAGTGGATCTTCTTCAAGTGAAGAAGAGAATGATGAAAAAGTTACCGCCATCGCTGGGGACTTCTCTTCACCACCACCATCGCCATCATCAACTTCTCACCTATGCCTCATGGCTAGAGGTGAACGGAAGGTACAAAATGATATTGATATTACTGATGATAGTGATAGTGATGAGGAATTTGCTTCACCTTCATATGATGAGCTAGCTGACTTGCTTAAAGAATATACTCAAATCATTATAAAGTCAAAAGCTAAATGTGATAGGTTGAAAAATGAAAATGAATCTTTAAATGCCAAATATGACATAGTTATGAAAGCTAGTGATGAAATGAAAGAAGAAAATAAAACTATGATGAAATGAAAGAAGAAAATAAAACTATGTCATCAACTGTAAATGAGCTCACAACCTCCCTAAAAGATGCTAAGGATAAATGTGACAAGTTAAATGAAGCTAATAGGGAGTTGCAAGATAGACTAGTAAAAATCAAGGAAGACTATACTCAGATTAAATTTGATCATGATAATCTTCTTGTTGAAAATGAACTTTTATCTTGCAAAACAAATGAGGCTATTAACCCTGTTGTTAAGATTGATGTAGCAACCTCATGTGATGATTTGAGTCAAGAAGAGCAAACTAGCCTACATGCTGAATTGACTGAAAAAGTTGAAGTCTTGACTTTAGACAACCAAAAATTGAAGAGATACCTGACTGATGCAACTACTAGAGGAAAGGTTGCTATTGAGAACAATGATTTCAACAATGAGTTGGCAGTGGATAATGAAAGGCTTAAAAATGAGGTCAAGAAACTTAAGAGTGAAAATGAACATCTTGCAACAAGTGTGCAAAAGTTCAACAAAGGCCAATACCTCCAAAATGAGTTGCTTATGAACACTGTCATGAAAAACAACAAGAGTGGTATTGGATACAATGCTTTTGTGCAAAAGAAAGCTACTACTCAATACAAACCAAAGCAGACTCACAAGCCTATCAAATGCTTTGAGTGTGGAAATGAAGGCCATTTTGCCCACAACTGCAAAGCTAAACCACCAACTCCCTTGCCTAAGCACTCAAGACCATTTGCTTTCAATGCTCATTATGTTCTAAGAAAAGTTGCAAATGGAATGGTCAAAGTTACATTCCTAGGTCCACCAAACAAGAGTAGACCTAGACAAATTTGGGTTGCAAAGTCCTTGATTGAGAGAGTCATTGGTCCTAAGCAATATAGGCCCCTCAAAACTTAAGCTTGATTTGTCTGTGGATGTAGGTGAACTACAAGACCGGTGGGAGCCATTGGGTTATTGATAGTGGATGCACACAACATATGACAGGCAACTCACGGATGTTCACCTCACTTGATGAGAATGTTGATGGACAAGATAAAATCACATTTGGAGACAATTCAAAAGGGAAAGTGCAAGGACTTGGCAAGGTGGCAATTTCAAATGATTTATCAATATCAAATGTTCTTTTGGTTGCACCTTTGAGCTTCAATTTATTATCAGTGGGTCAACTCTGTGATCTTGGACTTCAATGCTTATTCACTCCAACAGAGGTTATTGTATCAAAGATGGATGATGAATCAATGGTGTTCAAGGGATTTAGATACAACAATCTCTACTTAGTGGATTTCACTTCAGAAGATGCAGACTTAAGAACTTGCCTCTTCACCAAAGCATCACTTGGATGGCTTTGGCATAGGAGGCTTGCACATGTTGGGATGAGCACACTCAAGAAGGTATTAAAGAAAGACATGGTTAGAAGATTAAAGGATGTGGTATTTGAAAAGGACAAGTCATGTAGTGCATGTCAAGCTAGGAAGCAAGTTGCTAATACACATCCTACTAAAGCTTTCATGTCAACATCAAGGCCACTGGAACTACTTCATATGGATTTATTTGGACCTACAAATTATGTAAGTGTCGGTGGCAACCTCTATTGTCTAGTGATTGTTGATGACTTCTCAAGATACACTTGGGTGTTCTTTCTCCATGACAAATCTGAAGTTGCATCTATATTCAAGAAGTTTGCCAAGAAAGCACAAAATGAATTTGATTGCAAGATCAAGAAGATTAGAAGTGATAATGGCAAAGAATTTGACAACACCAACATTCATGAGTACTGTGATGAAATTGGGATCAAGCATGAAGTATTTGCAACATACACACCTCAACAAAATGGAGTTGTTGAAAGAAAAAACAGGACCTTGATCACACTTGCAAGAACAATGATTGATGAGTATAACACACCAGAGAGGTTTTGGGATGAAGCTGTCAACACTGCATGTTATGCATCAAACAGGCTATTTCCTCATCGGCTACTTGCGAAGACTCCCTATGAACTGCTAAATGGGAAAAAAGCTAGACGTCTCCTTCTTCCGGGTGTTTGGGTGCAAATGCTACATCTACAAGAAACGCCATCACCTAGGGAAGTTTCAAAGACGTTGTGATATTGGTTTTCTTTTGGGTTATTCATTAAAGTCCAAAGCATATCGAGTATTCAACCATGCCACTAGCGTGGTAGAAGAAACATATGATGTGAAATTTGATGAGACTAATGGCTCCCAAGGAGCACTTGAAAATCTTGATGATGTAGGTGATGAGCCACTTAGGGAAGCAATGAAGAACATGCCAATTGGAGCTATCAAACCAAAAGAAGATGAAGAAGAGGTGCAAAACATTGACAGGCCTTCTTCATCAAATGTACCACAAGATGATGAAAAAGATGAGAGGCATGCAAATGAAGATACATTTGTCTCTCATGAACAAGCAAGGGTACAAGCCGAAGATATTGATGCTCCAGGATCTTCTTCCCAAGTGGTTGACAGGAGAAACTCATCACTACTTCAAGCTCATCCTCAAAACCAAATCATCGAGAGTCCTTCACAAGGGGTTATTACTCGATCACATAGACACGCTTCTTTTTATTGAACATCACTCCTTTGTTTCTTGTGTTGAGCCTACTTGTATAGATGAGGCGCTACAGGATCCGGACTGGGTGAATGCCATGCATGAAGAACTTAACAACTTCACCCGTAACGAAGTTTGGACCCTGGAGAAGCCCCCACAAGATGCAAGAATCATTGGAACAAAGTGGGTGTTTAGAAACAAACAAGATGATCAAGGTGTGATTGTAAGGAACAAGGCAAGACTTGTTGCAAAGGGATTCTCTCAAGTTGAAGGCTTAGATTTTGGAGAGACCTTTGCACCGGTTGCTCGACTGGAAGCCATCCGTATCCTACTGGCATATGCATCATGCTATGATATAAAACTTTATCAAATGGATGTAAAAAGTGCATTTTTAAATGGCTTCATAAATGAACTTGTATATGTTGAGCAACCACCTGGATTTGAAGACCCTAGATATCCTAACCATGCTTACAGGTTGTCCAAGGCGCTATATGGGCTAAAGCAAGCTCCAAGGGCTTGGTATGAGCGCCTTCGCGACTTCCTCATCGAAAAGGGCTTCAAGATCGGGACCGTCGACACAACTCTATTCACAAAGAAACATAACGGTGATATTTTCATTTGTCAAGTATATGTTGATGATATAATCTTTGGCTCGACAAATGACTATCATTGCAAGGAATTTGGTGAGTTGATGTCGAAGGAGTTCGAGATGTCAATGATTGGTGAGCTAACGTACTTCCTCGGCTTTCAAGTCAAGAAAATGAAAGATGGTAACTTTCTCTCACAAGAGAAGTATACCAAAGACTTATTGAAAAGGTTCAACATGGAGAAGTGCAAACCAATCAAGACCCCCATGCCAATAAATGGACATCTCGACTTAGATGAGGGAGGTAACCCGGTCAATCAAACTCTCTACCGTTCTATGATTGGTAGTTTATTGTACCTTACCGCATCTAGGCCCGATATTATGTTTAGTGTCTGCATGTGTGCTAGATTTCAATCTAATCCTAAGAAAGCTCATCTTCGCGCTGTTAAGAGAATTCTTAGGTATCTTAGGCACACCACAAGCGTTGGTCTGTGGTATCCCAAAGGAGCTACTTTTGATTTAATTGGCTATTCCGATTGGAATTATGCCGATTACAAAATTGATAGGAAAAGTACTTCTGGGGGATGCCATCTGCTTGGTAGATCACTAGTTTCATGGATATCCAAAAAGCAAAATAGTGTTGCCTTGTCAACTGCCGAAGCGGAATACATTGCCGCAAGTGCTTGTTGCACACAAATTTTGTATATGAAACAAACTCTTCTAGACTATGGCGTAGTTCTAGAAAAGGTACCTTTGTTGTGTGATAATGAGAGTGCTGTTAAAATTGCTAATAATCCTGTACAACACTCTCGCACCAAGCACATTGATATCCGTCATCACTTCCTTAGAGATCATGTTGCTAAAGGAGATATCATTTTAGAAGGAGTGAGGTCGGAAGATCAATTAGCGGACATTTTCACTAAGCCTCTTGGTAAGACCCGCTTTTGCATGTTGAGGAATGAACTAAATATTCTTGATCTCAGAAATTTTATGTAAGATGTCAAATGGTGTTGTCAAGCTTGCATTGCATGTTTAAATTTCTTGTATTGCATCTAGGGCTTGTCTAACCTAGTTGAGATAACCGCCAACAAAGCGAGTGAAAAAGCTTAACTCGGATCAAACTTGACAAGTCTTAGTTTTAAGCTTTTAGCACTTAAATTCTTACTTCTTATGCAATTGTTGGTTCTTGAAATATGCATGAGATACTGCACTTAGGGGGAGTATTCAAAACTCAAATCACTCATGAAAACCCCTAGTGCAAGGCCAAAATGCAAATTTCACCATTTGCCTATTTTCTCTAAAAATTATCTAGCCTATGGCAAAATATTTTGAAAATTATGAGAAAATATATGAGGGTGCCAATACCTGTCCCAACAAGTGTTATTTTGTATGATTATAAGTTGGGATTTGGTTTGGTTGGAAATTAGATAGAAAAATTGAAAAATTTCCAAACTTCCCTCTGTCTGGGCTCACCGGACAGTCCGGTGTGCACCGGACACTGCACTGTGCAATGTCCGGTGCACCGGCAGCCACGCGCTTCAAATCCTTTTTCCTGTGCGCTGTCCGGTGGCTCACCGGACAGCTACTGTGTGCTGTCCGGTGTGCACCGGACATGCACTGTAGACTGTCCGGTGCGCCCATATTCGGTTTTTAAAAAACTTTTCCTCGCCCGAGCCCGAGGCCAGGCTTTGTTTCCTCTCTGGCCACTGTCTCTCTCTATCTCTGGCGACACTCCCTACTCTCTGGTGACCCCTCCCTCACCGGCGGCGATCCTCCGGTGAACCAGTGCCCAGTCCTGCCCTCTTCTCTGGTGAGACTTCCCTATCCCTCTCTCTCTGTTCTTCCCTGACTGGAGCTCTCACTCAAACCTTTCCACCATTTGATTCAAATTCCAATTTCTATCAAATCCCATGAATCCAAGTGCATGATTGAGTCCATTTATGTTCCTTGAGTACTCCTGCAGGTTTCTAGCTCCTTAGGGAGGGTTTCACAGCCTCAAATAGCCATTTCTCCAAAACCCTAAATCCTCGCACACCACATGCTCGGTGAAATGCCCAAACCAGCCAAAAATGCTCCAATTGAACCCAAAATTTTCAGGCACCTTCACAACACCTCCAGTAACATATTCGCAAAATTTCACGCCCATCCGATATTGCAGGCTTTAATTTCACCAAATTCCCCGTTTCGAGTGATCGTTTCCGAGCCGAGTGCCCAAATCTCATTTTCTTCGCCTAAATTCAAACCAAGCACACAATTCACTCATATTCATCCATATAAACCTATTCGTGAAGTATCGGCTCAATTCCACGTCATTTCGTGCCTCAATTCGAATTCCAAACCTCCTATGGCACTTTTTATCGTTCAAACGTCGTTTTCACGTCGTTTGACCTCTCGATCACCTTATCTCTCATTTTCTGTGCCATATTTCTCTGTGTATGTATTTATTCACATTTCATATACTTATGACTATGTGACTAATACGTGCTCACCTCTTCTGTATTTCAGTGACCTTGCCTGTCCGTGAGCCATCTCCTGTCGTGCCTGGATTTCCACCTGTCGTGTGAGTTTTCCAGATAGACATCTCCTCCTTTGATATTCTATCGGATATTATTGACCTGTGCTTAGCCTCTCTCTCTCATTTGCAGTCGTCAGGCCAGGATGTCGCGCACGAAGAATGTGTCGGCGCCAGGGGGAGGCGATGATGAGGATCCTCGTCGCCCCTTCAGGCAGGTCAAGGGCAAGACAGTATACTTTGGAGCAGCAGGAAGGCCGCAAGAAGCGGCGTATGGACAGAGCAGCCCGAGCAGCGGCAGCAGCAGCAACCACTAAGCAGGCCGAGCTAGGAGATCAGCCTTAGACTCCTTCAGATCCGATTGCGTACCGTGTTCGTCGTCTCGCCTCCCGGCCTCGCTCCTCCACTACCACCACTGCTTCAGCTTCCACTCCACCTCCCACTTTGCCTGCTCCTGTCACCCCTGTTGCGCCATCCACCACCTCCACTACACCAGCTTCCACTGCTCCTCCTCCCGCTCCTGTTTCCGCTCCTCCTATCCCACCTGCTCGCTTCCGGGAGCGCGATGAGACTGAGGTGTGACCTCTGGTTGCAGATCCTAGGTTGTTTGACCTTCAGCGTGCTACAGCGACACGTGTACGTAGGTTCAGATACGTACCCGTGGAGTCTTGGTTACCGGCTCAGAGGGACCCTGCTGCAGTTGACCTCTTCAGCACCAGGATTCAGGAATCTTTCTTCAGGGCACAGATGTCTGCACAGATTGCTCTGCGAGTGCACCGGCTTTTGGACCTTCCAGCTTTACTGCTAGCCGCCGGTGCTGACTCTGAGGTGCACCTCACATATCTGTCTGACCTTCTGACTCTTTTGACTACCAGCGGCAGGTATGTTGAGGAGTGGGTCCGAGTTTTCTACGCGACTGTATGGATAGACCCAGATCATCACTGGATGAGGTTTCGTTTTGAGCGAGAGGATGTCACTATTACTGCCAGCCAGATTCGCCAGCTCTTTGGTTTTCACGAGTCGTCGACTCGACTTCACAGCTTATGCTACGGCACCTCTGACCCTCCTCGTCGCCCTCACGGCAGTGTGGCTCCGGGTACAGCTCACGTCGTGGCTCTGTTCTGCCCGCCCTTCACAGATGGGTCGCGACGCTCATCGGTAGATTTCACTACAGCAGCGAAGTTCCTATTTCAGCTTATGAGACGGACACTTCTGCCGCGGATGGGATACAGGGAGGCTACCACACATATCCAGCTCTGGCTCCTTGGTGCCCTGGTCTCTCACTCCGAGTTTGACGTCGTGGATTTCCTTATTTGTGAGATCGAGGACACTGTATTGGATGGCAAGCGTGCTCGTCGTCAGCTGCCATATGCTCACTTCTTGTGCCACATTTTTGCTCAGCTGATTCGGCCTCCACAGTTCTAGGGCACACTTGAGGCCTCACGCCTTGTCTTTGGGTCCTACCGTCCTGCGCCTGAGGCTCCTGTGCCAGCTTCTGCTCCAGTTTTTGACACTCAGGCCGAGGATGCTGCTCTTCATCAGTTCGAAGCTCAGGATGCAGCAGTTGATGATCATCAGTTCGAAGCTCAGGATGCAGCAGTTGATGATGATTATTTTGGGATTCCACCTCCGCCTCCACCTCCTATGCCTCCACGCTCACATGATCATGAGGTTGGGAGTTCTCGTGCTACCCCTGCTGCCCCTCCTGCTATTGACCCTACTCTTGCTTCGATTCTACAGACACTCACTCAGCAGCAGGCTCACTTGGCAGCCGAGCAGACCCGCCAGGCAGCAGCCCATCAGCAGTTATCCGAGAGGATGCTCTCGATGTTTCAGACCATACAGGATGGGCAGGATTCTCTTCAGCAGCAGCTTCTCCAGGATCGACCTGAGAGCAGGGCATTCATGGCTCTTATGCTACAGCATTCTGGTGTCTCGGTTCCCCCGGTTCAGTCTGCACCACCTCCTCCGCTTCAGGCTCCTGTTGTGCCTGCGATTCAGTCAGGACCCCTTTTCCTTCTGTTGGTCCTTCTTCCTCTCCGCTCCGGCCGGTCACCCTGGCTTTCACGTCACTGGTTCTCAGCTCTGTCTGCCCTCAGCCGCCAGTGCCACCAGCTTCTACTGTTACAACTACTGCTGTGGCAGTATCTGTGACCACTTCAGTTCCGGCAGCTTCTGCAGCGCGGCCTCATGAAGCGTCCCCAATCCTCTGGGACTCAAATGTGATACAATTACTAGTCCCAGGAGGCTAGTAAACACATTTATACATCAAATGATTCCAGATCTGCTTAAACGAGACAAACCTATAAAGGTGGCGAACAACTTTAAGAGTTGGTCCACAACTCGGGACATATCATCAGAGTGGGGCTGAAGCAGCCCGATATACGTAGTGAAGCAATTCAGCGGTTCAACAGCCACATACAAGGTTGGGAATAGTCGTAACTCTTACCCGATCTCCTTTTTCTGAAAAACAACAAATAAGCAAGGGTGAGTACAAACGTACTCAGCAGCCCACCTTCACCCGCGGAATGGGGAAATCAGATATAATGCATGGAATATGTGGAGCTCAGAATATTTTGCAGAAACAACAATATTTTATGCAGGGTTGTTTTGAAAAACATTTTGTACTTTTGCAAAGCGCATCCTCTCCAAAAGGAGCATGAAGTTTTTCAGTATTATAACAAAATCCCCTGGACTAAACCATCCAGGTATCTCAGCAGTTTCCCACTGGTTTTCATTTTCAAAAATAGCTACTGGACTTCCCGTCCACCATAGCTCACGGCTCAACCGCCGAACCTTTTAAAAACCACTTTTCTCAAACACACCCTTTTTTTGGAAAACAAAACATTAATTGCCATATCATACCAGACTCATCCATTCCTGTGGACACAGACTATTCGAATAGGTTTTCAAACTCTGCGCAGAGGTGTACACTTTACCCACTAGTCCGGCTCTGCGATCTCATGATCAATGAGATCCGAATCCGAATCTCTTTCTTTCCCCGCACGTCCTAACCTTAACGGTTATCCGGAAGGAGTCAGGCCACCACCATGTCCAAACCGGACAAAACTTTCCCCCTCCTTATCCTCCCGGTGCTCCCCAGCCTTCATAACCCTGGGGTTGGACCGTACGAGTTCAGATTGAGTGACTGCCCACACAGTCTCGAGTGGTTGTACTTATTATGAGTACAGGTAGTGAAAGATGACAAACCGGTCCTTATACGAGGGGACAATCCTTCTGCTCACGCCTAAACCAGCTGAGCCATCACCTTAGGCCCTCCCCTAAACCAAGGAGTCCCTGATTATCCCACTCACAAGGTGATAAGGGTGAAAACCCTTCATCATACACATTTTGAAAAACATTTTCATTTGAAAAACTCACACCTTTTCTCAAATCATTTGTAACAAATATATTAAGGATTGATTGCGGCAAGCGGCTTGGGTGGCCATAATAACTTGTCTCAAAATCATATCATGCATAAAATAACAGGCTGAGGGTTGTGGTTCAAAAATCATAGGTAATTTATGCATCAAAGGGATCCAGTGAGCTTGCCGTGCTTATCCGGCGAAGGGGGAAGGAGAGCTCGCGGAACTGGCTTCTGGCTCCACCGCCTGGCGTAGACTTGCAGATCTGGCCCCCACGAGATGGCACGAATGCTCCGATAACTATGCAACATGAACAAGCAAACATACAAACAAGCAAGTATACCATCAAATATTTAGTATAGTGGTCAGAATAGCGATATATGGATGGGTAGAGTCTTGAGTAGAATCTGTGTCATGTGGTGTTGTGATATTACTGGTGGTGGAGCGGAGGTGCTTACCAGGAAGGTGAACTGGAGGCGAAGCGACACTATGTGTGTGGCCGGCAGAGCGGAGTAATTGAGTGGGTGGGGTGTTTGCCTTGGCTGAGGGTGTTGAGTGTGTATGGAGAGGGAGAGGGTAGCTGGGTGTATTTATAGCTGAGTGTATGTGGTGTAGCACAGTGAAGTTCACTGTTGGTGAGAATAGTGACGAATGAATCGTCTGACTTAGTATGAACAGGAAAGTTATAGGCATAATATGGGACAAGAGTATTTTGGGAGTTTTCTGGAATATGGACCATGCTTAAGGGATGACATGGTTGGATAGGGAATAGTTTGATAAGAGTTTAGAAACGAGAATTATTGGAATCTGAGTTTGGGAGCCTGGTTCGAAGGAATCTCAAAGTTAAGCGTGCTCAACTTGGAGAAACCTGGGATGGGTGACCAGATGGGAAGTTTCCACTGGAAAGAAAATCACAGTCACCGGAGTTCGTATGACTGGAATATGGGTCTGGCTGGTCTTAGGTGGACTGGACAACATGATGTATGAGTAGTTGAAATTTGGGGTGATCGGCTAATCGGTGAATAGTAACGATGAATAGTGACGACGAAAATGTTACTAGATATCATCGATGAGTAGTAACGATGATGAATAGTAACGATGATGAATAGTAACACTGAATAGTAACAATGGTGAATAGTGTCAGTGAATAGTAATGATGAATAGTAACGGTGAATAGTGATGGTGAATAGTCGTATGAACGAACGATGAACGATGAATAGGAACTATGAACGAACGATGAACGATGAATATGAACTATGAACGAACGGACGAACGATCGAATGATCGGACGAACGAACGATCGGAATTCCGGCAGCATAACGGCAGGACAAAGATTATCTGGAAGAACGATGAATAGGGACCATGAACGAACGATGAACGATGAATAGGAACTATGAACGAACGATGAACAATCGGAATTTCGGCAGCATAACGGCAGGAAAAGATTATTTGGACGAACGAACGGACGAACGATCGAATGATCAAACGAACGAACGATCTGAATTTTGGTAGCATAACGGCAGGACAAAGATTATCAGGAAGAACGATGAATAGGGACTATGAACGAATGATGAACGATGAACGAACGATGAACGATCGAATGATCGAACGAACGAACGATCGGAATTTCGGTAGCATAACGGCAGGAAAAGATTATTTGGACGAACGAACGAATGAACGATCGAACGATCGGACGAACAAACCATGAACGATCGGATGAATGATCGAACGATCGGACGAACGAACGAACAAACTAAGAACAGGGGACGAACGATCGAAGAACGATCAAACGATCCTTGTGCTAGTGTGTGCTTGTGTGGAACATGGAGTGGGTGTGTGTGTGTGGGGGGGAGAGAGTTGCCATGAAATGGCTTGGGGTGGGATGAGAGGAGGCCCTTGCCCCTCTATTTATAGCCATGGTGGGGGGATTAGGGGGAAGGATGAGAGGATTAGTGGGAGGATGAGATGATTAGTGGGAGGTTAGCATGTATTTGCCTTGTATAAGTGAGATTTGCTTGTAGAGCTCACCGTATGACACTGGAGGCATACATATACGTATGAGCATGAGGAAAGTTATGAAGAAAATATTTGTGGGGACTTGAAAAATGATTCTGAAGGTATTTCTCAAGAGGAAAATACCTGGAGATATATTGGTGGAATATTTGGGCAGTATTTCTGGAAAGAACTTGAAGAGGATCACTAGGGAAATATCTGGGCAGTATTTCTGTAAACAATTTAAGGGGATCACTGGGGAAATATTTGTAGGATATTTTGAGGAGGATTTTAGAGAGAATATAGACCACTATACTTTATTTGTTGATATCAACTCGCAAACAAACATTTTGAAATGAAATTTGAAATTCATTTTGAATTTAGAGCGAGTTTGAGAAACATTTCAGGATTTGAATTTTTGGGATGCTACAAATCTACCCCACTTAAAATGAATCTCGTCCTCGAGATTCGGCTTAGAAGGGTTATGGGTATAGCTTTACTTCAGCTACATATCTTCACTTTGCAGACTCTTCGAGGAGATGGAACTTCAACAAAATCTGGCCTTTCAGGAGCATCCGGTTGCTGATTGCAAACACTGATTCTAGCTACTCAAAGATCATCATCAGGCTTCTAGGTTTCGCTTGGCAGCTAGCTTATTGAAGAAGCATCGATGCCAACACGTAAACCTTTCTCTTGCGAACTTCCACATGCATTCCTTCCTTGATTGGTCTTCTGGTGCTTCATCAACAAAACTTGGGTGACCACTTCTCATCCAGAAAATTATATGCTTCGATGATCTGGTCCTCCACAAGCTTGCTACAGGCATTCTTCTTTTTCTCCATAGCAGGAACCTTACTGGGACACTACCCCACTTAAAAAGAATGAGGCTAGAACTCTTGAATCTTGAGGATTTGAACTCCTTGAAGTACCTCATAACAAGGGTGTTACGGGACCTTCTTCTGCTGTTGCTGCTTGAGCAGGCTGCGGAGAAATGACTGACACAGGGTTGATTTTGGGAGAACCTTCTTCTCATCTTCTCTTCACTATCTTCTTTTCTCTTCTCACTTTTCACTTTTCACTGCCTCTTTCTTTCTCTTTGCTCTTCCCACTGGAGGATTCTATCAAAGAGTATTACCATCATACAGAGGAGGAAACCAAAGATGTTGAACCATGTACAACAGTCTTCAACCCAAGAATCACCAAGCATTGTGATCTTAGGGGCGAGGGAGTGGGAAATGGGGTTGCTTGCGGATTGGCAGGGGGGTTTATCTAGAGTGTGCTTTGCTTTGAGCGAGATGGAAGTTGAGGGAGCTGGTGGGGGGGGTTTATAGGCGAGCGTTGGTGTTCGGTTGCGGAGTAGTGGTGATGGAGTAGGTGCTACGTGGTAACAGGTGCGACGGAGGGGAAGGGGGGCCTGGTGCCGGCGATGATGGCTGCGGTGGGTGCGCTGCAAAGGGGGGTGGGCGGCGGTAGTGCGCTGTAAAGGGGGCATGGGCGGCGGTGCTAGTGCGCATGGAGGCGGGCACGCATGCGGGGGGCACGGGTGAGTGGTGGGGTCGATGACCCTGATGTTTGTGGTCTCTGGTTCCAAGAATCTTTGCCTCTCTGTATGGTAATAACTCCTTTTGTCCTCTTTTCCTGTTTACTTTGACTCGGGGTAGTGCTTTGATTCTCACGGTCGGTCCTTTTGACTGAGCGGCTGGACTGGTTTCTTCTGTAGCTTGTTCCAGGCTTCAAGGGTAAGCTTCCCGGTATCTTCTTGGGTAAGGCACTTTTCTCTTCAGATGGGTTAAGATGAGAATGGAAGCATAAGGTAAGGATTAGCTCTAATTTGTGATCTATGTTTTTAGAGAAAACCTTTTTAAGAAAAAACGAAAAGAAAACACACAAGCTCAGCAATGATAAGCACAAACAAATCAAATGTTTTGAATAAGGGAAGAATAGAGTTTTTCCAAAGCACGAACTACTCAGATTCGGGGGCTAAGCATAACTACTATTGCTTGGCTCCTGAATTGAGAACTATGCTAAATGCAACTTATGAGCACTAACGTTAAAGCATCACATATGAACTCAAAAGAGGAGAAAATATCAAGCGAAATTCATTTTGAAATGCCCTAGGGGGCCACACAATTAGAGTTTTGCAAAACACGAGTCTACACGATTACCTCTCATACATGCAGGGCTCTAGCCAAAGTGAAGAAAAACTTCACTACCCAATGCATGCAAAGGACTGGGCATAACTAACTTCAGATCTGGCAACTTCTCTTCTGGCAAGGCTTGCACACAACTTCAATCTGAGACATCTCCTGGATGGGTTGAGAGGGAGCCGATGTTGCTGACTTCTTCTGGCGGCAACTGAGATGGCAAGACGGAGTCGAACTCTTCTTCAAGCTGGACTGGCTCTTGTAGCTCCTCAGAGGGCGGTGGTGTTGGTGGGGTGCTTGCAGCTTCTTCTTTGATCTCACGGGACGGTGCTGGAATCTTCTTCATGGTGAGGGGCTCAAACAACTCCGGCGGGGGATCTTGGGAGGATTCAGGGTGCTCTTGCTTATCCATAGCCTTAGGGGAGACTGGAATTCCTTCCAAGACTATGGCTCCTTCCGGGAGTTCCCAAGTCTTCTTTTCTCCTCTGGTAGAGACCGGGTGACCTTCAAGAATCTGGGGATCTTCGGCTCTCATGGGTTGAACAGGATTGGATGAAGCAGGCTCTTGGATCCGTAGGGCTCTACGTTGGTTATGGGTTACCAAGTAGGCCTCCATCAACTTCTGGACATGCTCATCCTTGGCTTGCTTCAGGGCTTCAACAGCAATGACTTCACGACTTTCCAAGGCAGCTACACGGGCTTGAGCTGTGGTGAGATCCACATGGAGCTGACGGTTGCGCTTCTCTACATCTTCTGCTCGGGCAATCATCTGACGGTGGTGTCGAGCCAAGAAATCATACTGTGCATCAAGGGTGAGAAGGTATGTAGTGAGGTACACGACTGTGGGGTCATCCTCAAGTAGCTGCTGCCCTTCCAATGCACGCATCCTGGTCATCCAAACGGGACAGTTTCTCTGAAAGGGCGGAAAGAATCTGAGCGGGGTGTCAGCCACTTCTTCTTCATAAATTTGACACAGGGCCCTCAATGCCTTGCGGGCAACGACTTGGCAGGTGTCTTTGAATCTGTGCCCCGCAGCAGTGACACTCCATTCCACATGGTGCAGACTGGATCCAATGTATACAGTCATGACACACTTCTCTGTGCCATGCTCGACGAATTCACGACCATCATACTCTGGCTGGCTCCTGATTCCGAGGCGGACTGTGCATGCTCTCAGCAACTTGGGGAAACCATCTTCATTCTGGCAGAAGCTGTTTTGGCACTGAACCTCCATCTGACTTCTGAGAGAAGGAAAGGGGGAAAAACATTTTTGAAATGAAGGGATGAGAGAAAGAATTTTTTTAAGAAAATAGTTTGGACTCAAAAACTTTTGATCAGGCTAAGGGTTACGTCCTGCGGCCAACCTAACAGCTCTGATACCACCTGAAGCATCCCCAATCCTCTGGGACTCAAATGTGATACAATTACTAGTCCCAGGAGGCTAGTAAACACATTTATACATCAAATGATTCCAGATCTGCTTAAACGAGACAAACCTATAAAGGTGGCGAACAACTTTAAGAGTTGGTCCACAACTCGAGACATATCATCAGAGTGGGGCTGAAGCAGCCCGATTGTAATACCCAATTTGTAATCATTGAGAAAATAGTAAATCTCTTTATATATATTTTGCCTCTATTTACTTGAACATGGGATTAACCATAACTCCGAGGATAAAATATCCAATAAAAAAAAATAAATAAATAAGCCAGACATCATATTGGAGTTTTATTGCTTGTGCATTTAATCTTGCAATCTTAAACTTATACTTGAAATTGAGTTTAAGTTGAAAAAGAATAGAAAGGAAAAGAGAAAAGGAAAACAAAATAGAAAAAAAAGGAGTAAATAAAATAGGAAAAACAAAATCAGCCCACACTCCCTTTTCCTATGGAATTCCGTTGAGCCCACATTTTTTTTTCTTTCTATTTTATGAATCCTAGTCGCACATGACATCAGACTAAAGCACATGGCCTCATGCTTCCATGGTCACTACACGGGATCCGTCGTTAGCTAGCTTCCATGCACACCAGGGCACCGCATACCTGCCTCGTTCCTGGCTGCGTCTCCAACCTTGTCGCCCAGCCATAGTATCCCTGGCGCTCAGCCTCACCCGCACTCGTGTTGACGCCCTCAGTTGTGCTTGCCGCAAGCCGATGACCAGTGGGCCACCTTGGCGGGACTTCTCAAGCGCGCAGGCTTATTTCCGAGCACAGCTGACCAGTAGAGCCCTCGGTTACTGCGGATCTTCATCCTTGCGTGCGCAGCGTCCGGCCGAAATCACCGCCGCTCCTGCGCGATCTCCGCTGGCCGTTGGGACCGGTTCTGTGGCGCGTAGGATGCGGACCCCCTACTCCGCACTTGGGCTATATAACCGAAGTGCCAACTCCTCCCATCCTCCTTCCTCTCGCTCCCTTGCGTGGTCGTGGAACAAGCAGCACCGCCATGGCCCAGCCCAAGCTGCCAGCAACCTCCGGCACTGCTCTTCGCTCACTGCGCGCTCGCTGCACATCCTCGCCATGCCCTCCACGCGCCCCTGCCCACACGCACCTGTTGCCGCACCTACATCGTGTTGGTTCAGGCTGTCGCTGATTGGAGTCTCAATCACCAGAAGCCGGATGGGATTCGACCGTAGCTCGCGAAGATTTCTCGCCGTACCTTCTCTCCCACCGCCGTGCCACCCGACAGTGAGGTCAGCGCCACCGCCATCACTCCTTCCGGTACGAATTACCTCAGCTCAACCGCAACTACCCTAAATTCGTAGTAGATCCGTTCAATTTCATGCATAGGACTGTTGTCGCCTCCTCAGCCCTGCGCCGGCAATGCTCCGCCGTGCTACTGGCGACGCAGCCGCGCTCAGCTGAAAAGCTTGAGGAAGCTGGTGTGTGCCGTCAGATCGTAAGACTGCGGTGTAGATTAGGTTCTCGTGTACCGATTCGCTTAATTAGATCTCAGTCGTTGATGCGGAGGTGTATGGTTTAGATCAGATCAGGGGCGGGGACATCCCTTATCCGTTGATATCGGATCCAGTGGTCATGGATGTGTACCGTTTCGTTACCAGCCGATTTAATGCGGGCCGTCGAGATCTGATCGGACGGCTCTAGTTACCCGGTACCCCTTCGGCCTAGCCATTTTGCACATGAGCCCCTGATTAAAGTAGGAATTAACCCTTTGTCCTCGGGCGGTGTTCACTGAGTCTTAAGAACTTTTATGAGTTAGACCCTGCTGTTCTCTGTTTTTGTGCGCGAGATCCAGGGAGCAGTGAAAATAAATAAATAATTATAGAAAATGATTTCTAGTATATAAATAATTCCAGAAACTCATTTTATTCATAGAAAATTCATTTTTAGTCCAAATCACTCCATTCCAGTTTCTAAAATTTTGTAATAATGTTCTCTATCACATAGTGGCTCTGTTTTGACATGAAAACAATAAGAAAAATTATGTATCATTTAATCCTATTTTAATCACATTAAACCTTAGGAAATTCATAACCTGAAACCTATAACTCCAAATTTAGTGATTCCAGTTCCTATGATTTCATTTTAATGTGTAGATTTTTACTGTATATTTTATTCATCTGTTTGGTGTGATGTTGATTTTGGCTATACTATGTATGTATTGTGTTGATGCGAGTAGACGAGCAAGCCACTGTGGATTCTGAGGTTCAACAAGTAGAAGTAGCTGAGCAGGAGCTCATTGAAGGCAAGTTGTGCCCTTGATCACTTACTTTTTCCCAGCCATGTTCTTATTAATTATAATGATCTGCATAGGATAATTTTGATGGGACCCAATAGGTTACCCTAGTTTTGGCTATCTTTATACCTTGTTTACCACTGAAATATTTTTGGGTAGTACCTGCTATTGCTTTATGTGGAATTGGGTATGAAGATACTTTATTCATAATTACTCTTTTATTCTCTTTTATTATTACTGTTCATGTTAAGATCATTATGTTAATGGGAACATGGAGCGACCACCCGGGAAAACAGTGCTACCACAAGGGTATAATGGGACGCCCTTGGCTGACTAATTAGGAAAGCTAGTGGAAGACTACCTTACCCGAAAGGGGCAAGGGCAGTAGGGGAGAGGTCAGTGCGGGGAGGTCCCTGGTTGATTTTGCTGCGATGGCTGTCAGCCAGGAACCCTGTACTGGATCTTCCTATAAACTGTAGCGGGTTTTCGGAAGCTAGTGGAACTTTGTAAAGGCCTCGTAGTGTTACCCTGCCTCGCCTCCTCGGTAGAGGTGTATGGGATTGGCCATCTCTTGGCAGATGGGTAACATGACTTGTGGGTAAAGATGCGCAACCTCTGCAGAGTGTAAAACTAGTATACTAGCCGTGCTCACGGTCATGAGCGGCTCGGACCCTCACATGATTAATTTATGGAACTTAAATTTAATTGGACATTTGCATTGCATTTGGGATTATTTTACTATTATTTTCTTTATTATTATTAAGGTTTGGTATTTACTTACACTTAGTAATTGCTAATAAAATTTTGACCAACTTATAAAAGCAATGCTCAGCCTCAGCCTTTATTTCATTGATTAGCCTTACACTTCATGAACTCCCACCTTTGGTGAGTTCATGCCACATTATTCCCCACGACTTGTTGAGCGATGAACGTATGTGAGCTCACTCTTGCTGTCTCACACCCCCCCCACAGGAGAAGAACATGTGGTTCAGGAGGAGCCACAAGGCGAGGAGTATGATCTGATCTAGGTGGCGTTTCTCAGTCGACATTGGCGCCGACGATCCTTAGTTCGTTTTACATTTATTCCTTTATTTTGTAATAAGTCTTCCGCTATGTAATAATTACTCTGATGTTTTATGACATTTATCTCTATACACTCTGTTATTATATATGTTGTCTTCTTGGCGCATGTATGAGATGCACCCGGCTTTGTCCTTTAAAACCGGGTCTTACAGAAGTGGTATCAGAGGAAATGTTGACTGTAGGACGAAACCTAGATAGAAATGGACAAAACCCTTCCCTACTTACCTTCTTCTGATTCATTCTATACTTACCTTACTCTGATTCTCTCTATACTTATCTTGATCCTGTCTCACCTTCTACTGTTCTACTCTGATGATTCTTACCTTTTCTACTCTGAGACAAGATGGATTTCACACTTTGGAATCCTACCTTTATGACCTTTTTAAGAGATAGGAAGCCTAAGACGAAATCAAAACTATTTTCTATATTTAAAAATGTTGTTTGATTGTGCTGATGATCAATGCCTGATTTGCTTCTTTGATTGATTGAAATAGTATAGACGGGCATCTTAGCATGTACCACCATAAGGTAATGAATTAGCTTTAGTAGATGACACACTTAGCTAATAAATCCCCCAAAGTAACATGCTTCGTAATCACTGCCTTGTCTACAATCCTTTCTTTCGTCCCCTGTGTTTCTAACCCAGATGGGCTACCCCTATAGTGTTAGAAGAGAGCACTATAGACGTGATCCTTGGTATATCATGGTTAAGAAAGGCAAGGACAGTTTATACACTGGGCTAAGGGAACCTTAGAACTCACCAGTTCCAAAGGAGAAAGATTTGAAGTTGGAATTACAGTAACTACCGCCATCAGACTAGCGACATTCTTAATAGATGGGAAGTTTGTTGGTGTCAACATCCGTGTGGTTAGAGATTTTTCGGATGTCTTCCCAGAAGAGTTACTAGGGATGCCACCATATAGGGAAGTCGAGTATGTCATGGATCCCTTACCTGAGACTGCTCCTATTTCTAAACGGCCAGACAGGACGTCCGTAGAAGAACTAAAGGAACTTAAGAAGCAATTAACAGAGTTACAAGAGGCTAGGTACATTCATTCGAGTCTTCACCTTGGGAGCGCCGATTTTGTTTGTACAGAAGAGGGATGGATAACAGCGGATGTGTGTGGATTATAGGCCCCTTAATGATGTTACCGTGAAGAACAAATACCCGTTACCCCGCATTGAGGATTTTTTTGATCGGATGAGAGGTGCAAGGGTATTCTCGAAGATTGATTTCCGATCGGGTTATCATCAAATGAAGATTTGGACATCGGATATCCCCAAGACGGATTTCTCGACCCGAGATGGTTTATATGAGTTCACTGTTATGTCATTTGGACTAACTAATGCACTAGCCTACTTTATGGATATGAAGAATAAGGTGTTCATGATCTGGACAGATTCGTCGTGGTTTTCATCGACGATATTTTCATTTATTCCAAGAGTGATAGTGATCATGAGGAACTTCTGAGATTGGTGCTACAAAAGCTAAGAGATAATCAACTCTACGCTAAGTTTAGCAAGTGCGAGTTTTGGATTGGCGAGGTGCCATTTCTGGGTCATATTATTTCTAATGGAGGAATTTCAGTGGATCCTGCTAAAGTTAAGGAGATAATGGAGTGGAGAGTACCCACTACAGTTACTGAGATTCGGAGTTTCTTGGGACTAGCAGGATATTATCGGAGATTTATTGAAGGATTTTCTAAGATTGCTAAACCTATGACTTCACTTTTGGAGAAAGGAAGAGAATTTAAGTGGGACGAGAAGTGCCAAGACAGCTTTGATCAATTAAAGAAAAGATTGATGTCGCCACCAGTATTGGTTATGCCAGACCTACAGAAAGGATTTGATATCTATTGTGATGCATGTGGCCAAGGCTTAGGATGTGTGCTCATGCAAGAGGGACATGTGATTGCCTATGCTTCTCGTCAGTTACAGAAACATGAATTGAACTACCCCACACATGACTTGGAATTGGCAGCCGTTGTGCATGCACTTAAGATTTGGAGCCATTACATTATGGGAACCAAGTGCCAAGTATACATGGATCATAAGAGTCTGAAGTATATATTCACTCAGAAGGATCTCAACCTTAGGCAACGCCGTTGGTTGGAGCTTATTAAGGATTATGATTTGGAGATTCACTATCACCCGGGCAAGGCAAATTTGGTCGCAGATGCCTTGAGTAGAAAGGAGCATGTTCATTCAGCTGTTGTTGCCCAGCTACCCGATGAGATTGTTGAGGATTTCAGGAGACTTAACCTGGGGATAGTTGCTTACACTGAAGGAGTTACCATTGATGTGGAACCTACTTTGGAGCAAGGAATCCGCAAAGGACAAATTGGTGATGCTAAGATTCAAGAGATTAAGGGTCTGATTACGGAAGGTCGAGTTCCGGAATTCACGGAGGATGAGCAAGGTACTATATGGTTCAAAGATCGGATATGTGTTCCAGAGATTGATGGCCTCCGTGAGGCTATATTGAAAGAAGCTCATGATTCTGATTACTCCATCCACCCTGGAAGCACTAAGATGTATCAGGATTTGAAGCAAAAGTATTGGTGGTATAGACTGAAAAGAGATGTTGCTGCACATGTGGCTATGTGCGATGTATGTCAAAGAGTTAAGGCTGAACACCAGAGGCCAGCTGAACTACTACATCCACTGAAGATACCCGAGTGGAAATGGGAAGAGATTGGTATGGATTTTATTACTGGATTGCCTCGCACCCAGAAAGGATATGATGCTATATGGGTGATTGTGGATAGATTGACTAAAGTGGCTCACTTTATTCCTGTCAAGACTACTTATAAAGGTTCTCAACTAGCAGAGTTATATATGGCTCGGATTGTGTGTTTGCATGGAGTGCCAAAGAAGATCGTGTCTGATCGAGGTTCACAGTTTACCTCAAGATTTTGGAGAAGCTTTCATGAGAATATGAGTACGAAGTTGAATTTTAGTACAACTTATCACCCTCAGACTGATGGACAGACTGAAAGGACTAATCAAGTGTTGGAAGATATGTTGAGAGCTTGTGCACTTCAGCATGGAGGAAGTTGGGATAAAAGACTACCATATGCTGAGTTCTCATATAATAATAGTTATCAGGCCAGTCTGAAGATGTCACCTTTTGAAGCTTTGTATGGGAGGAAGTGCAGGACTCCTCTGTATTGGGATCAAACTGGAGAAAGACAATTCTTTGGGCCTGAACTGATTCAAGAAGCAGAAGAACAAGTTCGTATAATTCGAGAGAATTTGAGAGTGGCTCAAACCAGGCAAAAGAGCTATGCTGATAATAGAAGACCACTGGAATTTGAGGAAGGAGATTATGTGTACCTCAAGGTGTCACCACTTCGTGGAATGAGGAGATTCAAAGTTAAGGGCAAATTGTCCCCTCGCTATATTGGACCATTCTTGATCTTTAGGCGAGTTGGGGAGATGGCATACCAACTCGAGTTACCTGCTAGTCTATCGGATGTGCATAATGTGTTCCACGTATCTCAGCTGAAGAAGTGTCTCCGTGTCCCTGAGGAACAGTTACCAATGAAAGAGCTCAGTGTTCAAGGTGATTTGACTTACACGGAGTACCCGATCAAGATTTTGGATACATTGACTCGAGTTACAAGGAATAAGGTGATAAAGATGTGTAAGGTACAATGGAGTCACCACGGTGAGGATGAAGCAACTTGGGAAAGAGAAGAAGAGCTTCGCATATATTTTTCCCATCTTTTCCCTCGTTTTTCCTAAATCTCGAGGACGAGATTCTTTTTAAGGGGGTAGGATTTGTAATACCCAATTTGTAATCATTGAGAAAATAGTAAATCTCTTTATATATATTTTGCCTCTATTTACTTGAACATGGGATTAACCATAACTCCGAGGATAAAATATCCAATAAAAAAATAAATAAATAAGCCAGACATCATATTGGAGTTTTATTGCTTGTGCATTTAATCTTGCAATCTTAAACTTATACTTGAAATTGAGTTTAAGTTGAAAAAGAATAGAAAGGAAAAGAGAAAAGGAAAACAAAATAGAAAAAAAGGAGTAAATAAAATAGGAAAAACAAAATCAGCCCACACTCCCTTTTCCTATGGAATTCCGTTGAGCCCACATTTTTTTTTCTTTCTATTTTATGAATCCTAGTCGCACATGACATCAGACTAAAGCACATGGCCTCATGCTTCCATGGTCACTACACGGGATCCGTCGTTAGCTAGCTTCCATGCACACCAGGGCACCGCATACCTGCCTCGTTCCTGGCTGCGTCTCCAACCTTGTCGCCCAGCCATAGTATCCCTGGCGCTCAGCCTCACCCGCACTCGTGTTGACGCCCTCAGTTGTGCTTGCCGCAAGCCGATGACCAGTGGGCCACCTTGGCGGGACTTCTCAAGCGCGCAGGCTTATTTCCGAGCACAGCTGACCAGTAGAGCCCTCGGTTACTGCGGATCTTCATCCTTGCGTGCGCAGCATCCGGCCGAAATCACCGCCGCTCCTGCGCGATCTCCGCTGGCCGTTGGGACCGGTTCTGTGGCGCGTAGGATGCGGACCCCCTACTCCGCACTTGGGCTATATAACCGAAGTGCCAACTCCTCCCATCCTCCTTCCTCTCGCTCCCTTGCGTGGTCGTGGAACAAGCAGCACCGCCATGGCCCAGCCCAAGCTGCCAGCAACCTCCGGCACTGCTCTTCGCTCACTGCGCGCTCGCTGCACATCCTCGCCATGCCCTCCACGCGCCCCTGCCCACACGCACCTGTTGCCGCACCTACATCGTGTTGGTTCAGGCTGTCGCTGATTGGAGGCTCAATCACCAGAAGCCGGATGGGATTCGACCGTAGCTCGCGAAGATTTCTCGCCGTACCTTCTCTCCCACCGCCGTGCCACCCGACAGTGAGGTCAGCGCCACCGCCATCACTCCTTCCGGTACGAATTACCTCAGCTCAACCGCAACTACCCTAAATTCGTAGTAGATCCGTTCAATTTCATGCATAGGACTGTTGTCGCCTCCTCAGCCCTGCGCCGGCAATGCTCCGCCGTGCTACTGGCGACGCAGCCGCGCTCAGCTGAAAAGCTTGAGGAAGCTGGTGTGTGCCGTCAGATCGTAAGACTGCGGTGTAGATTAGGTTCTCGTGTACCGATTCGCTTAATTAGATCTCAGTCGTTGATGCGGAGGTGTATGGTTTAGATCGGATCAGGGGCGGGGACATCCCTTATCCGTTGATATCGGATCCAGTGGTCATGGATGTTTACCGTTTCGTTACCAGCCGATTTAATGCGGGCCGTCGGGATCTGATCGGACGGCTCTAGTTACCCGGTACCCCTTCGGCCTGGCCATTTTGCACATGAGCCCCTGATTAAAGTAGGAATTAACCCTTTGTCCTCGGGCGGTGTTCACTGAGTCTTAAGAACTTTTATGAGTTAGACCCTGCTGTTCTCTGTTTTTGTGCGCGAGATCCAGGGAGCAGTGAAAATAAATAAATAATTATAGAAAATGATTTCTAGTATATAAATAATTCCAGAAACTCATTTTATTCATAGAAAATTCATTTTTAGTCCAAATCACTCCATTCCAGTTTCTAAAATTTTGTAATAATGTTCTCTATCACATAGTGGCTCTGTTTTGACATGAAAACAATAAGAAAAATTATGTATCATTTAATCCTATTTTAATCACATTAAACCTTAGGAAATTCATAACCTGAAACCTATAACTCCAAATTTAGTGATTCCAGTTCCTATGATTTCATTTTAATGTGTAGATTTTTACTGTATATTTTATTCATCTGTTTGGTGTGATGTTGATTTTGGCTATACTATGTATGTATTGTGTTGATGCGAGTAGACGAGCAAGCCACTGTGGATTCTGAGGTTCAACAAGTAGAAGTAGCTGAGCAGGAGCTCATTGAAGGCAAGTTGTGCCCTTGATCACTTACTTTTTCCCAGCCATGTTCTTATTAATTATAATGATCTGCATAGGATAATTTTGATGGGACCCAATAGGTTACCCTAGTTTTGGCTATCTTTATACCTTGTTTACCACTGAAATATTTTTGGGTAGTACCTGCTATTGCTTTATGTGGAATTGGGTATGAAGATACTTTATTCATAATTACTCTTTTATTCTCTTTTATTATTACTGTTCATGTTAAGATCATTATGTTAATGGGAACATGGAGCGACCACCCGGGAAAACAGTGCTACCACAAGGGTATAATGGGACGCCCTTGGCTGACTAATTAGGAAAGCTAGTGGAAGACTACCTTACCCGAAAGGGGCAAGGGCAGTAGGGGAGAGGTCAGTGCGGGGAGGTCCCTGGTTGATTTTGCTGCGATGGCTGTCAGCCAGGAACCCTGTACTGGATCTTCCTATAAACTGTAGCGGGTTTTCGGAAGCTAGTGGAACTTTGTAAAGGCCTCGTAGTGTTACCCTGCCTCGCCTCCTCGGTAGAGGTGTATGGGATTGGCCATCTCTTGGCAGATGGGTAACATGACTTGTGGGTAAAGATGCGCAACCTCTGCAGAGTGTAAAACTAGTATACTAGCCGTGCTCACGGTCATGAGCGGCTCGGACCCTCACATGATTAATTTATGGAACTTAAATTTAATTGGACATTTGCATTGCATTTGGGATTATTTTACTATTATTTTCTTTATTATTATTAAGGTTTGGTATTTACTTACACTTAGTAATTGCTAATAAAATTTTGACCAACTTATAAAAGCAATGCTCAGCCTCAGCCTTTATTTCATTGATTAGCCTTACACTTCATGAACTCCCACCTTTGGTGAGTTCATGCCACATTATTCCCCACGACTTGTTGAGCGATGAACGTATGTGAGCTCACTCTTGCTGTCTCACACCCCCCCCACAGGAGAAGAACAGGTGGTTCAGGAGGAGCCACAAGGCGAGGAGTATGATCTGATCTAGGTGGCGTTTCTCAGTCGACATTGGCGCCGACGATCCTTAGTTCGTTTTACATTTATTCCTTTATTTTGTAATAAGTCTTCCGCTATGTAATAATTACTCTGATGTTTTATGACATTTATCTCTATACACTCTGTTATTATATATGTTGTCTTCTTGGCGCATGTATGAGATGCACCCGGCTTTGTCCTTTAAAACCGAGTGTTACACCGATATACGCAGTGAAGCAATTCAGCGGTCCAACAGCCACAGGCAAGGTTGGGAACAGTCGTAACTCTTACCCGATCTCCTTTTTCTGAAAAACAACAAATAAGCAAGGGTGAGTACAAACGTACTCAGCAGCCCACCTTCACCCGCGGAATGGGGAAATCAGATATAATGCATGGAATATGTGGAGCTCAGAATATTTTGCAGAAACAACAATATTTTATGCAGGGTTGTTTTGAAAAACATTTTGTAATTTTGCAAAGCGCATCCTCTCCAAAAGGAGCATGAAGTTTTTTAGTATTATAACAAAATCCCCTGGACTAAACCATCTAGGTATCTCAGCAGTTTTCCACTGTTTTTCATTTTCAAAAACAGCTACTGGACTTCCCGTCCACCATAGCTCACGGCTCAACCGCCGAACCTTTTAAAAACCACTTTTCTCAAACACACATTTTTTTTGGAAAACAAAACATTAATTGCCATATCATACCAGACTCGTCCATTCCTGTGGACACAGACTATTCGAATAGGTTTTCAAACTCTGCGCAGAGGTGTACACTTTACCCACTAGTCCGGCTCTGCGATCTCATGATCAATGAGATCCGAATCCGAATCTCTTTCTTTCCCCGCACGTCCTAACCTTAACGGTTATCCGAAAGGAGTCAGGCCACCACCATGTCCAAACCGGACAAAACTTTCCCCCTCCTTATCCTCCCGGTGCTCCCCAGCCTTCATAACCCTGGGGTTGGACCGTACGAGTTCAGATTGAGTGACTGTCCACACAGTCTCGAGTGGTTGTACTTATCATGAGTATAGGTAGTGAAAGATGACAAACCGGTCCTTATACGAGGGGACAATCCTTCTGCTCACGCCTAAACCAGCTGAGCCATCACCTTAGGCCCTCCCCTAAACCAGGGAGTCCCTGATTATCCCACTCACAAGGTGATAAGGGTGAAAACCCTTCATCATACACATTTTAAAAAGCATTTTCTTTTGAAAAACTCACACCTTTTCTCAAATCATTTGTAACAAATATATTAAGGATTGATTGCGGCAAGCGGCTTAGGTGGCCATAATAACTTGTCTCGAAATCATATCATGCATAAAATAACAGGCTGAGGGTTGTGGTTCAAAAATCATAGGTAATTTATGCATCAAAGGGATCCAGTGAGCTTGCCGTGCTTATCCGGCGAAGGGGGAAGGAGAGCTCGCGGAACTGGCTTCTGGCTCCACCGCCTGGCGTAGACTTGCAGATCTGGCCCCCACGAGATGGCACGAACGCTCCGATAACTATGCAACATGAACAAGCAAACATACAAACAAGCAAGTATACCATCAAATATTTAGTATAGTGGTCAGAATAGCGATATATGGATGGGTAGAGTCTTGAGTAGAATCTGTGTCATGTGGTGTTGTGATATTACTGGTGGTGGAGCAGAGGTGCTTACCCGGAAGGTGAACTGGAGGCGAAGCGACACTATGTGTGTGGCCGGCAGAGCGGAGTAATTGAGTGGGTGGGGTGTTTGCCTTGGCTAAGGGTGTTGAGTGTGTATGGAGAGGGAGAGGGTAGCTGAGTGTATTTATAGCTGAGTGTATGTGGTGTAGCACAGTGAAGTTCACTGTTGGTGAGAATAGTGACGAATGAATCGTCTGACTTAGTATGAACAGGAAAGTTATAGGCAGAATATGGGACAAGAGTATTTTGGGAGTTTTCTGGAATATGGACCATGCTTAAGGGATGACATGGTTGGATAGGGAATAGTTTGATAAGAGTTTAGAAACGAGAATTATTGGAATCTGAGTTTGGGAGCCTGGTTCGAAGGAATCTCAAAGTTAAGCGTGCTCAACTTGGAGAAACCTGAGATGGGTGACCAGATGGGAAGTTTCCACTGGAAAGAAAATCACAGTCACCGGAGTTCGTATGACTGGAATATGGGTCTGGCTGGTCTTAGGTGGACTGGACAACATGATGTATGAGTAGTTGAAATTTGGGGTGATCGGCTAATCGGTGAATAGTAACGATGAATAGTGACGATGAAAAAGTTACTAGATATCATCGATGAGTAGTAACGATCATGAATAGTAACACTGAATAGTAACAATGGTGAATAGGGTCAGTGAATAGTAACGATGAATAGTGATGGTGAATAGTCGTATGAACGAACGATGAACGATGAATAGGAACTATGAACGAACGATGAACGATGAATAGGAACTATGAACGAACGGACGAACGATCGATTGATCGGACGAACGAACGATCGGAATTCCGGCAGCATAACGGCAGGACAAAGATTATCTGGAAGAACGATGAATAGGGACCATGAACGAACGATGAACGATGAATAGGAACTATGAACAAACGATGAACGATCGGAATTTCGGCAGCATAACGGCAGGAAAAGATTATTTGGACGATCGAACGGACGAACGATCGAATGATCAAACGAACGAACGATCTGAATTTTGGCAGCATAACGGCAGGACAAAGATTATCTGGAAGAACGATGAATAGGGACTATGAACGAACGATGAACGATGAATAGGAACTATGAACGAACGATCGAATGATCGAACGAACGATCGGAATTTCGGCAGCATAACGACAGGAAAAGATTATTTGGACAAACGAACGGACGAACGATCGAACGATCGGACGAACAAACCATGAACGATCGGATGAACGATCGAACGATCGGACGAACGAACGAACAAACTAAGAACAGGGGACGAACGATCGAAGAACGATCGAACGATCCTTGTGCTAGTGTGTGCTTGTGTGGAACATGGAGTGGGTGTGTGTGGGGGGGAAGAGAGTTGCCATGAAATGGCTTGGGGTGGGATGAGAGGAGGCCCTTGCCCCTCTATTTATAGCCATGGTGGGGGGATTAGGGGGAAGGATGAGAGGATTAGTGGGAGGATGAGATGATTAGTGGGAGGTTAGCATGTATTTGCCTTGTATAAGTGAGATTTGCTTGTAGAGCTCACCGTATGACACTGGAGGCATACGTATACGTATGAGCATGAGGAAAGTTATGAAGAAAATATTTGTGGGGACTTGAAAAATGATTCTGAAGGTATTTCTCAAGAGGAAAATACCTGGAGATATATCGGTGGAATATTTGGGCAGTATTTCTGGAAAGAACTTGAAGAGGATCACTAGGGAAATATTTGGGCAGTATTTCTGTAAACAATTTAAGGGGGATCACTGGGGAAATATTTGTAGGATATTTTGAGGAGGATTTTAGAGAGAATATAGACCACTATACTTTATTTGTTGATATCAACTCGCAAACAAACATTTTGAAATGAAAGTTGAAATTCATTTTGAATTTAGAGCGAGTTTGAGAAACATTTCAGGATTTGAATTTTTGGGATGCTACACCTCAGTCCGAGTCAGTACTAGCTCCAGCTTCTACAGCAGATCCTAGATCCGAGACTGACTCTGACCCCCAGTCGGTGTTCGCTCTGCTGCCTCGACCGCGACCGGATGCGCCCCCGCCGCCTCCTCCCGCTTCAGATGTGTAGGTTCGGGTACCCTTTTGGTGTTTGACGCCAAAGAGGGAGAGATATGAGTTGTGAGAGCTAGGGGGAGTTAGAGAGTTAGTAGAGAGTCATTTTGATGTAATATATGTACTTGTTACTCTCTGTACTAGCTTGGTGCTTTTGGCTCACAAACTCTATATATACTCTCAATGCTTATGATTGACTGTGTGTATTATGTTTTCACCTTATATTTTATCACCAATCTTCTAGTTCTTGGTTCATCGATTTAATCTCATTTCTATATGAACAAGAAACTTACGATGTGTATGCGCTCATTCTTATTATTATGGTACACATTCTTTATGTCAAAGATTACTGAGTATAACTAACCATCTTGTCTATTGACAGAGATTTCAAAACAAACTACTCTCACAAATCTTGTAGGGTTGTCATCAATCACCAAAAAGGGGGAGATTGAAAGCATCTAGGCCCCTGGTTGGTTTTAGTGATTAATGACAACGTAATGTTATATGTGACTAACGTGTGTTTTGCAGAGACAAATGGTAAGTTAGGTCGCATTACAGGTAGAAGTAATTCAACGGTGAAAACAATCCTAGAGTTAAGAACTCGAAGCGACAGCTAAAACAACGAAACAAAAGGTGAAGGACTACGGAGTCCGAGTGTCAAGGAGATGTGGACACTCGTAATTTAGTTAGGTCTTTTATTCTCTTTTAGCCGTACTATAAAGAGGGGTTGTCGATGAGTAGTTTGACCAAGAGAGTTCTAGTGTAGTGTTGGTGCACAATCACACTCACATACAGTGCTAGGTGTCACTCTAGAACTCACTCACAAGTTAGAACGAAAACCGATTTGAAAATCAGCTGAAAAACAAGAGGTAGGGTTTCTGGCCCTGGGGCACCGGACTGTCCGATGTGCACCGGACTGTCCGGTGCACCATCTGCCAGGTGGGCCAGGCTGGCCCAGGGGAAGGCCTCCCCGGGCAGCAAAACCCGAGCGCGCCTGTTTCAGAAGTGAATTATAGTGGCGCACCGGATAGTGCACCGGACAGTGCACCGGACAGCGACTGTTCACTGTCCGGTGTGCCATGAGTCCAACGACTAACTGTCAGAACTAGCCGTTGGAAACGGCCGTTGGCACACCGGTGGCGCACCGGACTGTCCGGTGCGCCCGTGCGCAGTAAAATGCCTGTAACGGCTAGTTGGTGGGTGAGGGCTATTTATACCCCCTCCACCCACCATATTCAATGTCTTGCACCCCACATTTATTCCAGCACATTGCTAGAGCATTGCAAGCACCAAAAGCCTAGTGAGGAGATTAGAGAATCTTAATCCCGCATTTGTTCCTCATTAGCGCTAGCGAGAGCCACCTAGAGCACACACCACTTGCATTAGGCTTCTCTTGGTCAAGCGAAAGTCTATGGCTTGTTACTCTTGGTGATCGGCATCACCTAAACAGCTTGGTGGCGTTGGGAGCTCGGTGATCACCGTGAAGATCTTGTTGGTGACCCGACTCAAGTTTGTAAGCGGTCTCGAGGGATCCACAGCGCCGGAGTGGCAAAGGATCATCTCGTAGTGAGCACTTGGTTCTTGCGAGGACCAAGGGGGAGCGATACCCTTGCGCGGGTGCTCCAACGAGGACTAGTGGAGAGTGCCGACTCTTCGATACCTCGGGAAAAATTGGAGGAGTCTTCTAAACCTTGCTTTACATTCCGCACTTAATTTAAGCACTTTACATTGTGTATTTGTTTAGCAAGTATTTGAAGTATTGTCTTAGCACTATTGTATTTCTAGTATTATTATCTTAGTGCTAGTTGTTGGTGTTGGGACCATGCTTCGTCGCCGAAGGTCCTGCAGGAAGAAACAGCTTCGGCTGAAGCTGTCTGCACGTGATGACCGAAGGTTGCTGTTCATGAAGCTTCGGAATTGCAAACCGACTTAAAAGTAGAATGACCTTTTAGTCCATAAGTGTTCGAGTCGTTGTTGTAAACTTTTATGAGGGACATGATTGTAATTCCTCACAGGCTGTGTCCTGTGCCTATAAATAGTGAACAGTATTCCTTTACTGTTCACGCATTCCTGTAATTGCAATCGCATCACTCGGGAATTATTCTTTGCCAAGGCAGAGGTATAAATGTATCTAATATTCTATTTGAATACATCAAGTTTATATAATATGTAAATGAAGTTGTTTACTTATAATTTGTTTGTTTTTAATGCTTTATATCTCACATTATTTTATATAATTTCTGAGAGTTTAATTACGAAGATTTAACCTTCGTAATTGTATTGTAATAACCTTCGTCCGAAGTTCATTAAATCCTTGAGGAAATAATGATTCGGCGGGCGAAGGGCATTAACATTTAACATTTTATGTTGCCTTGTTCTTAATTCATAGCATTTGAGAACAAGTCCCCAACATTGGCGCCCACCTCCGGTGAACTCACTTCCACTTCTCTGAGCTGATGGCTTCGTTCAACATTCAAGACGGAGCTGCTTCGGCTCCAAAGCTGGTACTCCCGATAACAGGCGGTTCATGTTTAGAGCCAGCCAACAAGAAGCAGAAGAAGGAAGCACAGAGAAGGGTACAGCATGTCGGGGTGCAAGGACCCTTCATCAAGTCAAGATGGTCTCACATTCCTATTACTTTCTCTCAAGAGGACCTTCAACTCAAGGATTACCCACACAATGATGCTATGGTTATCTCTTGTGTTATCAAAGGATTTGTGGTCCACAATGTTTTGGTTGATACAGGCAGTGCAGCTGATATCATATTTGCTAAGGCCTTTAGACAGATGCAAGAGCCCGAAGATAAAATTCTTGATGCTACACATCCCCTCTGTGGCTTCGGAGGAAGGCAGATTGTAGCACTCGGCAAAATCTTAATGTCAGTGGCCTTCGGATTCATCAACAACACAAGGACTGAACAAGTTATGTTTGATATCGTTGACATGGAGTACCCTTACAATGCAATCATTGGTCGTGGTACTCTTAATGCCTTCGAAGCAATTCTGCATCCAACTTATCTTTGCATGAAGATACCTTCGGACCAAGGGCCCATTGCTATTCATGGAAGTCAAGAAGCCGCCAGAAGGGCCGAAGGAAATTGGACAGACTCAAAAGCAATCCATAATATAGATGGAACTGAAGCTTGTGAGCAATACAAGTTCAGAAGGGAAAAAGCTGCTTCGGCTGACCAGCCGAAACCCATGCTCCTATGTGAGGATATAGCAGAGCAGAAGGTGCTATTGGGATCTCAATTGTCCGAAGAGCAGGAGAAAACCTTGATAAGATTTTTGTTCAACAATAAAGATGTTTTTGCTTGGTCAGCTAATGATCTTTGCGGAGTTAATAGGGATGTTATCGAGCACTCGCTCAATGTTGATCCATCCTTTAAACCCAGGAAACAGAGGCTTCAGAAGATGTCTGATGACAAGGCCGAAGGTGCTCAGAATGAAGTGAAAAGACTCCTCAGTGCCGGAGTCATTAGAGAGGTAAAATACCCAGAATGGTTGGCTAACACTGTTATGGTGAAGAAGGCCAATGGTAAATGGAGAATGTGTATCGATTTTACTGACCTTAATAAAGCCTGTCCGAAGGACGAGTTTCCATTGCCAAGGATAGATTCCTTAGTTGATGCAACAGCTTCATCAGAGCTCATGAGTTTGCTGGATTGCTATTCAGGCTATCATCAAATATGAATGAAGAAGGAAGATGAACCAAAAACCAGCTTCATAACCCCTAGTGGGACATATTGCTACCTTCGGATGCCTGAGGGGCTTAAAAATGCTGGAGGAAGTTTCAGCAGGATGGCAGCGAAGGTCCTTCACTCTCAGATAGGAAGGAATGTGCTAACTTATGTTGATGATATCATTGTAAAAAGCACGAAGCAAGATAACCACATTGCTGATTTACAGGAGACCTTCGCAAATTTTAGACAGGCTGGTCTAAAGTTAAATCTAGAAAAATGTGTCTTTGGGGTAAAGAAAGGGAAATTTCTCGGTTGCCTAGTCTCAACAAAGGGAATTGAGGCCAACCCAAGTAAAATCGAAGCTATACTTCGAATGGAGCCACCAAGTACAAAAAGGGGGCTCAAAGATTGACAGGAAGGCTGGCATCTCTCAATAGATTCATATCCAGATCAGCAGAGAGAAACTTACCATTCTTCGAAGTGCTGAAGTCAGCCGAAGTCTTTCAATGGGGACCAATCCAGCAGAAGGCCTTTGAAGAGCTGAAACAGTATTTGATAGATCTAACAACATTAACTCCACCTACATCAGGGGCTCCTTTGTTATTATATGTGGCAGCTTCGCACTCAGCGGTAAGTGCAACACTTGTTCAGGAGAAGCTTGAAGGCCATGTTAAGAGGCAGGCCCCAATATATTTTGTATCCGAGGTTCTTAGTTTGTCAAAGAAAAATTATACAGAGTTAGAGAAGGTACTGTATGCTGTCTTGATGGCCTCCAGGAAGCTTCGGCATTATTTTCAAGCTTACAACATAATTGTTCCTTCTTCACAACCTCTGAAGGATATTATGAGGAACCGAGAAGCTACTGGAAGGATTGGAAAATGGGCTGCAGAGCTCAATGAATTTTGCATTGAATATGTTCATAGATCTTCGATTCAGTCCCAGGCGTTAGCAGACTTCATTGCTGACTGGACGCCAGGGGCTCAGGAGGAAGAAACAAATAAAGACGCCGAAGCATGGATAGTGTTTTGCGATGGGTCTTGGGGAACCTTCGGAGCGGGGGCGGCTGCTGTGTTGGTTTCACCTTCCAAAGTTAAAACTTGTTATGCAGCAAAACTTGATTTTAGTTGCACAAATAACATTGCCGAGTATGAAGCTCTGCTTTTGGGTCTTCGGAAATTAAAGGCAATGGGAATCAGAAGGGCCATCCTTAAAACTGATTCCCAAGTTATTTCTGGCCATATTGACAAAAGTTACAAAGCAAGAGACCCGAAGCTTGAAAAGTATCTAGATACAGTCCGAAGGGTTGAGGCTTCCTTCGAAGGTTTCTCTGTCAAAAATATTCCTCGTGGAGAAAATGAATACGCTGATCTATTGGCTAAGTCAGCAGCCCAGGGGCTCACTATACCTTCGGAAGTATTTTTTGAAACAATAAAAGCACCTTCAGTCGAGCTTCTTGAAAGAGCAATCCTTAACATATCCCCTGTATATAGTGAAGATTGGAGAACTGAAATCATCTCTTTTCTTCAGGGTAATTTTCTTTCAGACGACGAAGCTTATAACAGGAGAATAGAAGCAAGAGCTCGACCATATGTTATAATAGAAGGGGAGTTATACAAGCGCAGGGTCTGTTCCCCATTGCTCAAGTGCTTATCCAGATCCGAAGGTATAGAATTAATGAAGGACATACATGCAGGTCTGTGTGGATCTCACATTGGATCTATGCCCTTGCTTGGGAAAGCTTTTCGCCAAGGATTTTATTGGCCAAAGGCAGCTTCGGATGCAGCGGATTTAGTTCAAAAGTGTGAAGGTTGTCAGAAATGTGCAAGAGATCAAAAACAACCTTCGTCTTTAACTCAATTAATACAGCCCACTTGGCCATTGCAAAGGTGGGGTCTGGATTTGCTAGGTCCATTACCACCAGCACAGGGGAACTTAAGATATGTGGTGGTGGCAGTGGAATATTTTTCCAAATGGATTGAGACGAAGCCCTTAGCCACAATAACTTCGTTTACTATTCAAAAGTTTTTCTGGCAAAACATTGTTTGTCGCTTCGGAGTACCGAAGGCTATCACTGTGGATAACGGGACACAGTTTGATTCTGAAGCCTTCAGAGAATTTTGTAATCAAATCGGCACGAAGATCCATTTTGCATCAGTCCGACACCCAGAATCAAATGAGCTTGTTGAAAGAGCCAATGGGATCATAATGACAGGAATAATGAAGTCAATCTTCAATCAGCCAAGGGGAAAGTGGCCAGACGAGTTAATCAAAGTGGTGTGGAGTCATAACACAACCATCTCAAGATCAACAGGCTTTACACCCTTTAAACTATTATTTGGTGACGAAGCAATAACCCCAGAAGAGGCTAAAACAGGATCAATAAGGACAGTAGCTTCGGCAGAGGGCAAAAACGAAGCTGATTGCTCTGTGGAAAAAGATGCTATTGAAGGGATTAAACTTCAAGCAGTGGAAAACATCAATAAATATCAAGCTGAAACAATAAAATGGTGTGATAGAAAGGTCAAGCTAAAGAATATTGAACCAGGACACTTGGTACTTCGAAGAGTAGCTAACCCTGAAACAGTAGGCAAATTACAGCTGAAGTGGGAAGGCCCCTTTTTGGTAGTATCTTCGTCAAGACCCGGTTCCTACAGATTGAAGGATTTGGACGACAATGACATTCCTAGATCGTGGAATGCGGATGAGCTTCGGCGATATTATGTTTAGTTCAATGTAATTTTTTCTTTTTTGTGGTACCCTTTTCCTTTCCAAAGGGGGAGAAAGGTTTTTAATGGGGCCACAACATGTAATTTTTCTTTTCCTTATTTCAATTCTATAAGAGAGATATCCCCCAAAAATGTAAATGTAAAAGCTAGGAACGCACCTTCGAGTGCAAAGAAAAAAGAAAAGAAAACGGGAAGAAGCTCCTAAGGGAGGCATACAGCGAAAAATAAACGCTGATTCCGCCGAAAGTAAAAGGCGAAGAAGCTCCTAAGGGAGGCTTACAGCGAAAAATAAACGCTGATTCCGCCGAAAGTAAAAGGCGAAGAAGCTCCTAAGGGAGGCTTACAGCAAAAAGTCAACGCTGATACACCGAAAAGTAAACGGTGAAGCCGAAAAGTAAACGACAAAAAGATTTTTATCATTCTTGAGGGGATGAAGGGCCGTACTTTGTCCTAATATTCATTCGCACATTACATGTCATCATGTCATTTGCATTCATAAACATCCATTTAGACATATATAGAATCATCATTATGCTACACAAAAAAGACAGGTGCTTCAGAAAATAAGGAAAAGATTCGAAGGAAAAATTTTCTATGCTTCGTTGTGTACGAAAAGAAGGGAAGGTGTTTTTCGCCTTCGGCTCAAAAGAGAAGTTTCGCCCACAGCAAAGCAGATTGAATACGGAAAAGGGAGACAGGATATATTACAAGGTATGTACAAATTTACATAAGTTATTTCATATCTATATTACAAGAGTTTCTCCAAGAATTTTTGCAGGAAAGCATATTATAAGCAATTTTAAGCTTTAGCTAAGGCTTCGTCTTCAGTTTTGTCAAACTTCAGCATTGTCAATCTTCAGCTTCGTCATCCTGTATATACCAGATAGCAGAGTAAGAAAGGTACAAAATTCAAAGGAGAAGGTAAAAGTAACAAACATAAGTTTCTTACCGGCTTAAGATGGCTTCGAGCTTCGTCGCCTGCCATTTTTCGCCCGCCACTTACCCAGATCTGGGTCATGAATCTATTTCCGATACTTCTGGCTAAGTTTGGGATATCCATCAAATCTGAAGCTGACAAGCTGAAGTTTAGTCTGTTCACAATGTTTCCATGCGTGCAGCCAGCCTTCAAAAAAGCCGTAGTTGTGCCCCGAGAAGCTACCAGGGCGCAGAAGTCGGCATGCCCACCAATAACTTCGTCAAGGGCGTCAACTTCGCCTTCAATATATTCTAATGTTCTTGGCAGATTCTCAGCTGAAGGTGTAAATTTCGAAGAGCTAGCTCCGACAGAGTGAAACACATCCTTCAGCCGCTGCACGCATTGGCTGCCGAAGCTTAAGCATTTCTCCTGAAGTTCTTTAAAAGATGACTGCAAATTTGAGTACTTATCCACTTCAGCTTTCAGGCTTGCTTCAAAATATTTCTTTTCTTGCTCGAATTTTTCTGATTGTTGGAGTAATTCATTCTTTAATTTGTCATTCTCACTTTGGACTTCAGCCAAAGAGCCCTCCATGGTCTGAATAACAAAATCCTTCTTTTCTAGTGCACCTTCGTGCTCTTTGACCATGATCTCAAGGTCTTGGATTGTGAAGTCTTTCTTCTTCAGATCGGCTTCGTGATTTTCAATTTTTTCAGCCAAATCTTGAATGATAGCTTTGTTTTTCTCTTCCTCCAGATCTTGTTGCATTTTCAAAACCTTGCTTAATAATATGCTCTGTCGAAATGATCTTCGTTAGAACACGACCCAAAAGATAATAATAATAGTAATAAAATAACAAAAATATTCGTTACCTTGAAGTTAGTATAAAGCAAGCTTCCGACGATGTGGTGTCGTTGATAACGACACAAGTCCGCTTCTAGCTTCGGCAAGCCAATGCTTTTGGAAAGGGTTCTGATAATTTTGGCCTCGGTGCGGTTCCGAAGGCACCTTAGTTTCCCTTCGTTCACCCCACCAAATAGCATAGCCCCTGATTTATATCCGCAAGATATGGCATATTTTTTCAACTTCTCTTTCTCAGCGTCTGTTAACTCTTCTCCAAGCAAATCTTGAAAGTTAAAATCTTCTTCCGAAATTTCATCAATTTGCTCTTTCCCCTTTTCAGTTGCCGTGCTCACCGCAGCTGCAGTAGTTTCTTCTTCGGCCATTTTCAAGAGTATATTGTCAATAACCTCAAGTGTGGTTTCCAGGTTCGACTCTTCAGTGGTCCCGGCTTCGGCCCCGGTAGCTTTGGCTTCGCCGATCTCAGCTTCAATAGTTTCCACCCCGGTAGCTTCGGCTACGGCGTCTTCGGCTTTGGCAGTCTCGGCAAAGACAATTTGTGACACCGTCGCCGGTGGCGGTGTCTGATGGATCACATCCGTCACTTGAATAATTCTCCGTTTTTTCGGCTTCACAAGACTTTTTGCTGCCGAAGCTGCCTTATCCCTCTGAAAAAACTTCGTCAGTTCCAATGCCAACGGACTTAGCCTGATAGGCAAGGGTTCAGTCATTACCTTCATAATCTCTTCTACTTCAACAACAGAAGGAGAAGCAGGAGTATCTTCTTCTCGGACCGGCGTTTCCAGCTCTGGGGATGCACTTTTTCTCTTTTTTGCTGTAGCCACCTTCGGCTCAGGATTTAACTCTTCAGTGCTAAGATTTTCGGAATCTTTCTTTTTCTTTTTGGCTGCCTTAATGACTTCTTCGTCAGTAGTGCTGGCAATCCTTTTTCGCTTTGGGCCTCCAGCATCTCCGCCCAGTCGGCCATAGTCAGCATATTCAAATCCTATGGCATCAAGTACCCTGTTCAGCCTTCGTTTCGGCCGAGTGCCGAAGGCCGCTGTCATCAGTTGGTCCTCTTTTTTAGAGTAATTCCCAAGAATTTCATTACTCATTGTTTCAATTGTATCAAGCCATTCTTGGCAGGGTACTTTAAAGTATTTCTTGAACTTATAATGGTAGGGCAGTCGGACGAGTTCCCCCTTTTTCTTTTCCCCTTTAAGCTTCGGCATTGTCCACTCTTTCATAGTTGGAAAAACCCTGAACGCTAGGAATTCCTGCACTAAATCTCTAGTGCCAATATGTTCTGCAATAATTTTGAATTCGCCCAGTGCAGCCCAAGTTGGACCTTCTACTTCCATCCTGCATCGGGGTCTTGTTTCTCCGAAGGTCAGTTCAAGAGGGCTCTGAACCAGCTTCTCCTTGTCTTCGTCAACTTTGACATAAAACCACTCTGATTTCCAGCCTGTCGGCCATTTGCTTCGATAGCTGATCACGGGAAACTTCGTGGTTTTCCGATAAGCAAAATTATAGCAGCCAAAATTTTCATGCAATCCATCTTTTCTGGCCTTAGTTTGGTAATGTAACTCATGAACTCGACAGAAGCTGTCGGCAAATGGCTCCACCGCCTGGCTTCGGAGAGCCCAGATATAGACGTTGAGCCTGACAATCGCGTTGGGAGTCAGTTGGTGAAAATAGATACCAAATTTTTGCAGCACATCAGAGATCATCCTATTTAAGGGGAATCTCAACCCAGCTTTTAGGAAGCTCTTGAAAATGACTATTTCATCCTTTTCTGGCTTCGGGGTAGTTTCTTCCCCCCCGAAGCGAAGTAGTTTCTTCTCATTTTCACTAAAATAACCCGACTTCACCATCTTGGAGAAATCAGCCTTGGAGACAGTCGACTTTCCGAAGTCCAAGTGGCTGGGCTTGCTTGGCACGACAATGTGATAATCATCATCGGAATTAGCTTCCTCAATATTTCCTTCTTCCGCTTCGGCAGCAACTTGCTCTGTCTCGGCAGAACGGATTTCTTCCGAGGTCACCAGTCCGGATCGTTGCATCGCTTCGGAGATGGGAACAGTTTCCGCTCCTTCGGCTTCACCTCCCTCACGCTCAACTCTAGCGGTAGAGCGCACTCTGGCCATTTAATTCTAAATTTCTTGGGAACTAAAAACTTTTTTCTTCCAAAGCTTTTTCTTCTGACGAAGTAGGTTTTAAACTGGAGCTTCGTCTGATTGCGAGAGTCAAGCTTCGGCAATGGTTAAAAATTTTGGCAGCAAAACAGTGCAATAGCAATGAATGTTGTGGTAACTTCACACCTACCCGTTTGTTTATATAGTGCTGCAGGTAAGAAGGTGAATCGTCAGGATTTTTACACCAGGCAAACAGTTGCTTACACCCGCTGCGCGGTGGACCGCAGAGACCAAATAGTAACCCTGCAGGGTGGGACCGCTACGCGCTCGGAAACTGAATCGTTTCTCGACAACGAGCTCAGGGAAGGTGTTTTTCGGACCTTCGGCTTCCTGAAGCCTAAGAGACTTTTTTCACGGATCAAGCTCGTTACGAAAAACGATCTAGCACCGCGAAGGGGCTACTGTTGGGACCATGCTTCGTCGCCGAAGGTCCTGCAGGAAGAAACAGCTTCGGCTGAAGCTGTCTGCACGTGATGACCGAAGGTTGCTGTTCATGAAGCTTCGGAATTGCAAACCGACTTAAAAGTAGAATGACCTTTTAGTCCATAAGTGTTCGAGTCGTTGTTGTAAACTTTTATGAGGGACATGATTGTAATTCCTCACAGGCTGTGTCCTGTGCCTATAAATAGTGAACAGTATTCCTTTACTGTTCACGCATTCCTGTAATTGCAATCGCATCACTCGGGAATTATTCTTTGCCAAGGCAGAGGTATAAATGTATCTAATATTCTATTTGAATACATCAAGTTTATATAATATGTAAATGAAGTTGTTTACTTATAATTTGTTTGTTTTTAATGCTTTATATCTCACATTATTTTATATAATTTCTGAGAGTTTAATTACGAAGATTTAACCTTCGTAATTGTATTGTAATAACCTTCGTCCGAAGTTCATTAAATCCTTGAGGAAATAATGATTCGGCGGGCGAAGGGCGTTAACATTTAACATTTTATGTTGCCTTGTTCTTAATTCATAGCATTTGAGAACAAATCCCCAACAGTTGGGGTGAAGTTGGGCTCTTGTTTAGCTCTTGCTTAGGTTTTAATTAGTGTTGATTTTTAGAAAAGCCCAATTCACCCCCCCTCTTGGGCATCGTGATCCTTTCAAGATGCAAGAACCAGAGGACAAGATTCATGATGCTACACACCCCCTTTGTGGCTTCGGAGGAAGACAGATTGTGGCACTTGGCAAAATCACAATGTCAGTTACCTTCGGTTACGTCCACAACACAAGGTCTAAGCAGGTTGTCTTTGACATTGTTGACATGGAGTACCCATACAATGCAATCATTGGTCAAGGTACTCTTAATGCCTTCGAAGCCATACTTCATCCAACATACTTATGCATGAAGATACCTTTGGAACAAGGGCCCATTGCTGTCCATGGAAGTCAAGAAGCTGCCAGAAGGGCTGAAGGGAGTTGGATGGATTCAAAGGTGATCCATAACATAGATAGAGCTGAAGCTTATCAACAATATAAGCACAAAAGAGAGAAGGCTGCTTCAGCAGATCAGCCGAAGCCTATGCTCCTATGTGAAGATATAGCAGATCAAAGGGTGTTGCTGGGATCTCGGCTATCTGATGAGCAAGAAAAGACTCTGCTAAGATTTTTGTTCAACAATAAAGATGTCTTCGCTTGGACAACCAATGATCTCTATGGTGTCAACAGAGATGTCATTGAACAAACACTTAATGTGGATCCATCTTTCAGGCTAAGGAAGCAAAGACTTCGGAAGATGTCTGAAGATAAAAGCTGAAGGTGCTCGAAACAAAGTGAAGAGACTTCTCAGTGCTGGTGTTATCAGAGAAGTAACATACCCAGAATGGCTAGCCAACACTGTTATGGTGAAGAAGGCTAATGGAAAATGGATAATGTGTATTGATTTTACAGATCTCAACAAGGCATGTCCAAAGGATGAGTTCACATTACCAAGAATAGAATCCCTTGTAGATGCAGCAGCTTCTTCGGAGCTCATGAGTCTATTGGATTGCTACTTAGGCTACCATCAGATTTGGATGAAGAAGGAAGACGAACCAAAGACCAGCTTCATAACTCCCAGTGGTACTTATTGCTATCTTCGGATGCCTGAGGGGCTCAAGAATGCTAGAGGAAGCTTCAGCAGAATGACAGCCAAGGTTCTTCACTCCCAAATAGGCAGGAATGTGCTGACTTATGTTGATGACATCATAGTGAAAAGCACGAAGGAAGAAAATCATATTGCTGATTTGTAAGAGACGTTTGCCAATTTCAGGCAAGCTGGCCTTAAATTAAATCTAGAAAAGTGTGTTTTTGGAGTAAAGAAGGGCAAGTTCCTTGGCTGTCTGGTATCAACGAAGGGAATCGAAGCCAACCCAAACAAGATGAAGCTATCCTTCGGATGGAGCCGCCAAATTCAAAAAAGGGGGCTCAATGATTGACAGGAAGGCTGGCATTGTTGAATAGGTTCATATCAAGATCAACAGAAAGGAATCTGCCATTCTTTGAAATACTAAAGTCAGCTGAAGTTTTTCAATGGGGTCCAGCTCAGCAAAAGGCTTTCGAAGAGTTAAAGCAATACTTGATAGACTTGACAACTCTAACTCCACCTTTGCCAGGGGCTCTGTTACTCCTGTATGTAGCAACCTCTCACTCTGCAGTCAGTGTGGTGCTTGTACAGGAGAAGCAAGATGGCCAAGTCAAAAGGCAAGCACCAGTATACTTCGTCTCCGAAGTTCTAAGTTTATCAAAGAAAAATTATACAGAATTGGAGAAGGTACTGTATGCTATGTTAATGGCCTCCAGGAAGCTTTGGCATTATTTCCAAGTATATCATATAATTGTTCCTTCATCACAACCTCTAAAGGACATAATGAGGAATAGAGAAGCTACTGGAAGGATTGAAAAATGGGCTGCGGAGCTCAATGAATTCACTATTGACTATGTACATAGATCATCAATTCAGTCCCAGGCGTTAGCAGACTTCATTGCTGATTGGACGCCAGAGGCCCAGGAAGAAGAAACAAATAAAGACGCCAAAGCCTGGACAGTGTTCTGTGACGGTTTTTGGGGAACCTTCGGTGCAGGAGCAACTGCTGTTCTAGTAGCGCCCTCTAAAGTCAGAACATGCTACACAACAAGGTTGGACTTCAGTTGTACAAATAATATTGCTGAATACGAAGCTCTTCTGTTGGGGCTTCGAAAGTTAAAGGCAATGGGAATGAGAAGGGCAATCCTTAAAACTGACTCCTAAGTCATTTCTGGCCATATAGATAAAAGTAGCAAGGCAAGAGATCTAAAGCTTGAAAAATATTTGGATACGGTTCGAAGGCTGGAGGCTTCTTTTGAAGGCTTTTCTGTAAAAAATATTCCAAGAGGGGAAAATGAGCATGCAGATCTGCTAGCTAAGTCAGCCGCACAGGGGCTCCCTCTACCTTCGGAAGTATTCTTTGAGACAATAAAAGCACCTTCGGTTGAGCTTATGGAGAGAGTGAAAGGGAAATGTGCCCTTGGGCCATTTCTAAGTATTTTGGTGATTAAGTGCCAACACAAAATGATTTAAGTGTTAAACTGTGCCAAATGGTGGATGAAGTGCAAATAAACACAAAGGTATGATTCTAGACTTAGTACATTGGTTTTTGTGTACTAACATATTTGTCTAAGTGCTAGAATAAGAGAAAAGACAAATGGAAAATGACTTGGCTGAAGCAGCCAAGACTCTGCTCAGTCTGGGTGCACCGGACTGTCCGGTGGTGCACCGGACAGTGTCCGGAGCGCCAGGCTGGCTTTGGTCAAACTGGCCGCTCTCAGGATTTCGTCGGTGGCGTACGACTAAAAATCACCGGACTGTCTGGTGGTGCACCGGACTGTCCGGTGAGCCAACGGTCGGCCGCGCCAACGGTCGGCCGCGCAATCCGCGCGTGACGCGTGGCCGAGCCAACGGTTTGATGGGGGCACCGGACTGTCCGGTGTGCACTGGACAGTGTCCGGTGCGCCAATGGCTCCAAATCTTCAACGGTCGGCTGCGCCAAATTAGGAAAGCAATCTGCATCGGACAGTGAACAGTGCCTGTCCGGTGGCACACCGGACTGTCCGGTGCGCCACCCAACAGAAGGCAAGAATTGCCTTCCTGGATTGCTCTCAACGGCTCCTAGCTGCCTTGGGGCTATAAAAGGGACCCCTAGGCGCATGGAGGAGAACACCAAGCATACTTTGAGCATTCTTAATCATTCACACTCCGTCTTTGCGCACTCGATTGATATTCTTAGTGATTTGAGCTCTGTTCTAGTGGTGAACTTTGTGCTATTCATTTGAGCTCAAGTCTTGGCTATGTGTGTGCGTATTGTTGTGGATTTGTGTGTGTTGCTTCCCTCCCTTACTCTAGTACTTTCACCTTGATCCTTATTGTAAGGGTGAGAGACTCCAAGTTGTGGAGATTCCTCGCAAAAAGGAAAGATTAAAGAAAGAAGAAAATCGTGGTATTTAAGTTGATCATTGGATCACTTGAGAGGAGTTGAGTGCAACTCTCGTCCGTTGGGACGCCACAACGTGGAGTAGGCAAGTGTTATACTTGGCCGAACCACGGGATAAATCATCGTGTCTCTTGTGCTTGTTCTCACTGTAACTATTGTGTTTCGCAAGAGCTCGGTCCTTAGCCTCTTGATTTCATTGTACTAACACTTAACCAAGTTTTGTGGTTATAAGTTTTAAGTTTTTACAGGATCACCTATTCACCCCCCTCTAGGTGCTCTCAATTGGTATCGGAGCCGTTCTCTTCAAGAAAGGGACTAATCGCCCGAAGAGATGGATCCTAAGGGAAAGGGGATGGTGGTCAATGACAATGAGAAGGAGTCCATCTTCAACGAGCCAAGGGACGACAAAGCCAATGACTCCGGCTCGAGTCAAAAGAAGAAGGATGGAAGGAAGAAGAGGCGCATCAAGAAGATTGTCTACTACGACAGCGACAAATCTTCCTCTTCTCAAAAGGACGACGAATACGAGGAGAAAAAGAAAACGGTTAACTCGAACTTTTCTTTCGATTATTCTCGTATTCCGCATAATTCCAATGCTCATTTGCTTTCGATTCCACTTGGTAAACCTCCACACTTTGATGGAGAGGACTACAGATTTTAGAGTCACAAAATGTGTAGCCACTTGTTCTCTCTTCATCCAAGTATATGGGAGATAGTAGAAAATGGAATGCGATTTGATAGTTCGGATAACTCCATGTTTATCAATGAATAAATCCATAAAAATGCACAAGCTACTACTGTTCTTTTAGCATCCTTGTGCAGGGAAGAGTACAATAAGGTGAGCGGCTTGGACAACGCCAAGAAGATTTGGGACACCCTCAAGATCTCGCATGAGGGGAACGACGCCACCATGCTCACCAAGATGGAGTTGGTGGAAGGCGAACTAGGAAGGTTCGCGATGATCAGGGGAGAGGAGCCAACTCAAATGTACAATAGGCTCAAGACCCTGGTCAACAAGATAAGGAGCTATGAGAGCACGAGATGGACGGACCACGACGTCGTCCGACTTATGCTAAGATCCTTCACTGTCCTTGATCCTCATCTTGTAAACTCTATTCATGAGAATCCTAGGTACATCAAGATGACGCCCGAGGAAATACTCGGAAAGTTCGTAAGTGGGCGAATGATGATCAAGGAGGCAAGATATGTTGATGAGGCGTTAAATGGCCCAATGCCGATCCACGAGCCTCAAACCGTTGCTCTCAAAGCAACAAGTAGCAGGGAGACGCTACCTAGCAAGGTGGCGCAAGTTGAGGCGGCCGGGCTAAATGAGAATGAAATGGCCCTCATCATCAAGCACTTCAAGATGGCGCTCAAAGGTCGCAAGGAGCATCCCAACAAGAGCAAGACGAAGGGAAAGCGCTCCTGCTTCAAGTGTGGTAAGATTGGTAACTTTATTGCTAACTGTCCCAACAATGATAGTGACCAGGAACAAGGAAAGAATGGGAAGAGAGAGAACAAGAAGGTTTACAAGAAGGCTAAGGGCGAGGCACACCTTGGAAAAGAATGGGACTCGGATTGTTCTTCGTCCGACTCCGACGACGAAGGACTCGCCGCCACAGCCTTCAACAAATCGTCTCTCTTTCCCAACGAGCATCACACCTGCTTTAAAAGGGAAGCCAAGAACTTAACAAGCCAAAGGGCTCCCACTTTCACAAAGGAGAAAGGAAAGGCCCCTATGGCTAATATTGCTCAAAAGAATCATGCATTTATTTATGATAGGAATTTTTTTAGAAATGTTCATCATGATAGGAGTTGTAATGCGTATGATTCAAATGCCATGTTTGCTTCAAGTTCTTCCTCTGTGTATGGTAGAGATATGCCTAGGAGAAATGTTGTTCATGTACCTAGGAAAGCAAGTAATGAACCTTCTACGATTTACCATGCTTGCAATGCTTCTTTTACAATTTATAGGAAGAATAAGAAAGTAATTGCTAAGAAATTAGGGGCAAAATGCAAAGGAGATAAAACTTGCATTTGGGTCCCTAAGGCTATTGTTACTAACCTTGTAGGACCCAACAAGAGTTGGGTACCTAAAACCCAAGCCTAAATTTCCTTGCAGGTTTATGCATCTGGGGGCTCAAGCTGGATTATCGACAGCGGATGCACAAACCACATGACGGGGGAGAAGAAGATGTTCACCTCCTACGTCAAGAACAAAGATTCCCAAGATTCAATCATATTCGGTGACGGGAATCAAGGCAAGGTTAAGGGTCTAGGAAAGATAGCTGTTTCATCCGAGCATTCCATATCTAATGTGTTTTTGGTTGAATCGCTCGGGTATAACTTGTTGTCCGTTAGTCAATTATGTAATATGGGTTATAATTGCTTATTTACAAATGTAGATGTGTCTGTCTTTAGAAGGAGTGATGGTTCATTAGCTTTTAAGGGTGTACTAGATGACAAACTCTATTTAGTTGATTTTGCGAAAGAGGAGGCCGGTCTAGATGCATGCTTAATCGCTAAGACTAGCATGGGCTGGCTGTGGCATCGCAGTCTAGCACATGTGGGGATGAAGAACCTTCACAAACTTCTAAAGGGAGAACATGTGTTAGGTCTAACAAATGTGACTTTCGAAAAAGATAGACCTTGTGCAGCTTGTCAAGCAGGTAAACAAGTGGGAAATGCTCATCACAGCAAGAACGTGATGACCACATCAAGACCCCTGGAGCTGCTGCATATGGACCTCTTCGGACCTGTTGCCTACCTCAGCATCGGGGGAAGTAAGTATGGTCTTGTTATTGTTGATGATTTTTCCCGCTTCACTTGGGTATTCTTCTTGCAGGATAAAACAGAAACCTAAGGGACCCTTAAGCGCTTCCTAAGGAGAGCTCAAAACGAATTTGAGCTTAAGGTGAAGAAGATAAGGAGCGACAACGGGTCCGAGTTCAAGAACCTTCAAGTAGAGGAGTACCTTGAGGAGGAAGGAATCAAGCACGAGTTCTCCGCTCCCTACACACCACATCAAAACGGTGTGGTAGAGAGGAAGAACAGGACACTCATAGACATGGTGAGAACGATGCTTGGAGAGTTCAAGACGCCTGAGTAGTTTTGGTTGGAAGCCGTGAACACGGCTTGCCACGCCATAAACCAGGTCTACCTTCATCGCCTCCTCAAGAAGACGTTGTACGAACTCCTAACCGGTAACAAACCCAACGTGTCATACTTTCGTGTATTTGGGAGTAAATGTTATATTCTAGTGAAGAAAGGTAGAAATTCTAAATTTGCTTCCAAAGCTGTAGAAGGGTTTTTGTTAGGTTATGACTCAAATACAAAGGCTTATAGAGTCTTCAACAAATCATCAGGTTTAGTTGAAGTCTCTAGCAACGTTGTATTTGATGAGACTAATGGCTCTCCAAGAGAGCAAGTTGATCTTGATGATGTAGATGAAGAAGATGTTCCAACGGCCACAATACGCACCATGGCGATTGGAGATGTGCGACCACAGGAACAAAAGGAGCAAGATCAACCTTCTTCCTCAACAATGGTGCATCCCCCAACCCAAACTGATGAATAGGTTCATCAAGATGCGTGCAATCAAGGGGGAGCACAAGATGATCATGTTATGGAGGAAGAAGCACCTCAAGCCCTTCCAACTCAAGTCCGAGCGACGATTCAAAGGAATCATCCCGTCGACTAGATTTGGTTGATATAAGCAAGGGAGTAACTACTCGCTCTAGATTAGTTAATTTTTGTGAGCATTACTCTTTTGTCTCATCTATTGAGCCTTTCAGGGTAGAAGAGGCCTTGCTAGATCCGGACTGGGTGTTGGCCATGCAGGAAGAGCTCAATAACTTCAAGCGAAATGAAGTTTGGACCCTGGTGCCACGTCCAAAGCAAAACGTTGTGGGAACCAAGTGGGTGTTCCGCAACAAACAAGACGAGCACGGAGTGGTGACAAGGAACAAGGCTAGACTTGTGGCAAAAGGTTATGCCCAAGTCGCAGGTTTGGACTTTGAGGAGACTTTTGCTCCTGTGGCTAGGCTAGAGTCTATTCGCATTTTGTTAGCCTATGCCGCTCACCATTCTTTCAGGTTGTTCCAAATGGATGTGAAGAGCGCTTTCCTCAATGGGCCAATCAAGGAGGAGGTGTACGTAGAGCAACCCCCTGGCTTTGAGGATGAACGGTACCTAGACCACGTGTGTAAGCTCTCTAAGGCGCTCTATGGACTTAAGCAAGCCCCAAGAGCATGGTATGAATGCCTTAGAGACTTTTTAATTGCTAATTCTTTCAAGGTTGAGAAAGCCGATCCAACTTTATTCACTAAGACTTGTGATGGTGACTTATTCGTGTGCCAAATTTATGTCGATGACATAATATTTGGTTCTACTAATCAAAAGTCTTGTGAAGAGTTTAGCAGGGTGATGACTCAAAAGTTTGAGATGTCAATGATGGGTGAGTTGAACTACTTCCTTGGGTTCCAAGTGAAGCAACTCAAGGACGACACTTTCATCTCCGAAACGAAGTACACACAAGATTTGATCAAGCGATTTGGGATGAAGGACGCCAAGCCCGCAAAGACTCCAATGGGAACCGATGGACATGTCGACCTCAACAAAGGAGGTAAGTCCGTTGATCAAAAGGCATACCGGTCTATGATAGGGTCTTTACTTTATTTATGTGCTAGTAGACCGGATATTATGCTAAGCGTATGCATGTGTGCTAGATTTCAATCCGATCCAAGGGAGTGTCACCTTGTGGCCGTTAAGCGAATACTTAGATATTTAGTTGCTACGCCTTGCTTCGGGATCTGGTATCCAAAGGGGTCTACCTTTGACTTGATTGGATACTCAGACTCCGATTATGCTGGATGCAAGGTTGATAGGAAGAGTACATCAGGGACGTGCCAATTCTTAGGAAGGTCCCTGGTGTCTTGGAGTTCTAAGAAACAAACTTCTGTTGCCCTATCCACCGCTGAGGCCAAGTATGTTGCCGCAGGACAGTGTTGCACACAACTACTTTGGATGAGGCAAACCCTCAGGGACTTTGGCTACAATCTGAGCAAAGTCCCACTCCTATGTGACAATGAGAGTGCAATCTGCATGGCGGATAATCCTGTTGAACACAGCCGCACTAAGCACATAGATTGTAATACTCAAAATTTTGTACCAAGAATAATAGAGAGAACTCCTCAATTCTATGTGCCTCATTTGCATCATAAAAAGAGCATACTCAAAACTTAAGGGATTTATCAAAACAAATGATTCTAAAATAAATAAATAAATAAAAAAGTGCATCATATTGGAGTTATGTTTGTGCATTAATAAAATGATAAAGGTGATAAGATAATAAATACTAGAAGTAAGTCAAACCCTAAACCAAAAATAGGGTTCTCAAAAATGAGAAGAAGAGGAGTAATACAAAGATATAAATAATATGTTAATATTTACAAAATTTGTATTTTCATTTCACGATTGGAGGATAAAATTTTGCACAAAAAGTTTGAATTCAAAGTTCATATTCAAACCAAACTTAGAAATGAAGCAAATAGGAAGAAATGAAAAAAAAAGAATAAAAGAGTATTTGGGCCGACTGCCCCACTTTCGGCCCAGCAGCCAGAAACCACGCGCGCGGCCCATCTTCTTCACCCCGCGCGCCGACAGGTGGGCCTGATTGGTCAGTTGCCGCGCGCGCCTTGTGTCGCTGCGGTATGGGCCCCTTTCGTCAGCCGGGTGCTCCCTCGCGTCGTGCACCGCTCACTGAACCGTGGACCCCACGCGTCGGCTTCTTCCCCAACGGTCTCCGCTAATGCCGCGCCGGGTCAACAGACCTCCGCCATGGCCGCTACGTGCCGTGCATGATGGAACCGTGCGCCGACTCGCCCTCAGGTGACCATAAATCGCGACTCTCAAACCCTAATCGACCCATGCTCCTTTTGCCGCAACCTGACTTCTCACCCGACACCTAGTGCGAGCCCGAGTCACGCTGCCGCCGCCGTTGACCCATTGCTACGCCGTCGCTTTGCGCCAGTGAATCGGTTCTGGGCACTCAGGCGGACTCGTGGGTTGTGCTCGGGGAGAAATCCGGGGGCGCGTGGCCCCACGCCGACGTGAATTCCTCGTCGGCCTTCACCTTCCACCGCGTAGCCGCCCTGCTCCGTGGGCACGGATCATCGTCGCTCTTCCTCGGGTATGTAGCTCCGAATCACGTTCGCCGCATTCCGTACTACGCGTACCTATCACCGATTGGGTTTTGGCCACCGTATCGCGCGTGGGAGATGGTCCGGCGACGGCCGCCACCGCGGTGTAGCGCGGGAGTGGGCGGCGCCGCCGGTCGGCTGTGTAGTGATTGGGGGAAATCACGTGGACCGTTGGATGCAGTTCGGGCGGTCCCGATTAGATCTCCGCGTACCGCTTCGCGGGGTCCCTCGTGGCCGTCAGATGGTGATCGGGCGGGTGTCGAGCGCCTGAGTCGTTTGGTGATCCGGACCGTTGAGTTGGCATCCGAGGGCTATGAACCGTGCACTGGTTTATAATAGCGAAGATCTAATCCTAGCCGTAGATGTAGGATCGTGCGGCTCTGGTCGAAACGTACCCCTTCGGCTAGCGCAAATCACAAAAGAGTCCCTCTGTTTATGCGAATTAGAACCCGCCGTCCCTCGCCTCTGTGCGCTGGGTCTCTGGATTCTTACCCCGAGCCCCCTGTGTTCCTGTTTAAATGAGCCCCAGTCCAGTGCTGTTTTAAAGTGATTAAATGAATTAGAAATTAGATTTTTAATATAAAAATAAACCCTAGAACTTGTATAATTCATAGAATATTCATATGGGCTCCAAATTAATCCATTCCACTTCCTATAATTTTGTAATTTCATTCTTTAGCACTTAGTGTCTCTGTTTTATCATGACAACAATAAGAAAATTAATTCCACACTTAATCTTATTTCAACCACATAAAACCTTTGAAAATTCATATCTTAAAATCTATAACTCCAAAAATTATGATTTCTGTTCCTAGGTTTTTATTTTAATGTGTAGATTATTACTGTGTATTTTGTTCACATGTTTGGTGTGATGTTAATTTTCTCTATATACTGTGCTTGTTTGTATTGTGGCGAGTAGAAGAGCACGTGACCGAGGATCCTGGTGAGCAGCAGGTTGAAGTAGCTGAGCAGGAGCTCATTGAAGGCAAGTTGTGCCCTTGATTCACTTTTGTTACCCAATAATGTTCTTTATAATCATTTACCATGCATAGGTTAATTTTGATGGGACCCAATAGGTCACCCTAGATTGTTTATCTCATTACCTTGTTTACCCCTGAATCACTTGGGTAGTTTTGCTATTGCTTTACATGGTTTTGGGATAATCATTTATTATATCTATGTTCCAATTCTTTTGTTATTCTATTTATGTTCATGTCAAGATCATTAATGTTAATTGGAACATAGAGCTTAACTTGAGAAACACGTGCCACCATAAGGGTTTAATGGGATGCCCTTGGCTGACTAATTAGGAAAGCTAGTGGAAGACTACCTTACCCGAAAGGGGCAAGGGCAGTAGGGGAGTGGTCAGTGTAGGGAGGTCCCTGGTTGATTTTGCTGCGATGGCGGTCAGCCAGGAACCCTGCATTGGAGCTTCCTATAAACTGTAGCGGGTTTTCGGAAGCTAGTGGAACTTTGTAAAGGCCTCGTAGTGTTGCCCTGCCGCGCTTCCTAGGTAGAGGTGTATGGGATTCGTGACCCCTTGGCAGATGGGTAGCATGACTTGTGGGTAAAGGGTACAACCTCTGCAGAGTGTAAAACTGGTATACTAGCCGAGCTCACGGTCATGAGCGGCTCAGGACTCTCTGATGATTAAATTATGAAACCTAAATTCAATTTTGTCATTTGCATATGCATGGGTTTATTATTAATTTTGTTCTATTATTTTATTTAAGGTTTGGTATTTACTTACACTTAGTAACTGCTAGTAAAAGTTTGACCAACATTAAAAGCAATGCTCAGCTTTAACCATTCTCTTTGATAAGCCTTACACTCCATGAGCTCCCACCTTTGGTGAGTTCATGCCACATTATTCCCCATGACTTGTTGAGCGATGAACGTATGTGAGCTCACTCTTGCTGTCTCACACCCCCCCACAGGAGAAGAACAGGTGGTTCAGGAGGAGCCACAAGGCGAGGAGTATGATCTGATCTAGGTGGCGTTTCTCAGTTGACATTGGCGCCGACGATCCTTAGTTCGTTTTATCTTTATTATTTTATTTTGTAATAAGTCTTCCGCTATGTAATAAATACTCTGATGTTTTATGACATTTATCTCTATACACTCTGTTATTATATATGTTGTCTTCTTGGCGCATGTATGAGATGCACCCGGCTTTGTTCCTTAAAACCGGGTGTGACAGAAGTGGTATCAGAGGAAATGTTGACTGTAGGACGAAACCTAGATAGAAATGGACAAACCCTTCCCTACTTACCTTACTCTAATTCATTCTATACTGATCTCATCTTGATCTTGTCTCACCTTTTGCTGTTCCACTCTGATTACTCTTATCTTTTCTACTCTAAGACAAGATGGATTTCACACCTTGGAATCCCTACCCCTAAGACATTTTTAAGAGATAGGGAACCTAATACGAAAATAAAACTATTTTCTCTATTTAAAAAAAATGTTGGTTGATTGTTCTGATGATCAATGTCTGATTTGCTTCTTTGATTGATTGAAATAGTATAGACGGGCATCTTAGCATGTACCACCATAAGGTAATGTATTAGCTTTAGTGGATAACACACTAATCTACTTAGCTAATAAACCCCCTGCAGTAATATTTCTCGTAATTACACGCCTTGTCTACAATTCTTCCTTTCTTACCCTGTGTTTCTAACCCAGATGGGCGACCCCTATAGTGTTAGAAGAGAGCACTATAGCCGTGATCCTTGGTATGTCATGGTTAAGAAAGGCAAAGACAGTATATACACTGTGCTAAGGGAACCGTAGAACTCACCAGTTTCAAAGGAGAAAGATTTGAAGTTGGAATTGCAGTAACCACTGCCACCAGACTAGCGGCATTCTTAGTAGATGGGAAGTTTGTTGGTGTCAACATCCGTGTGGTTAGATATTTTTTGGATGTCTTCCCAGAGGAGTTACCAGGGATGCCACCAGATAGGGAAGTTGAGTTTGCTATTGATCTCTTACCTAGAACTGCCCCTATCTCTAAACGGCCATACAGGATGTTTGTAGAAGAGTTAAAAGAACTTAAGAAGCAGTTAACAGAGTTATGAGAGACTGGGTACAGTCGTTCGAGTTCTTCACCTTGTGGAGCGCCAGTTCTGTTTGTACAGAAGAAAGATGGATCACAAGGGATGAGCGTGGATTATAGGTCCCTTAACGATGTCACTATGAAGAACAAGTGTCCATTACCCCGCATTGAGGATTTATTTGATCAGATGAGAGATGCAAGGGTATTCTCGAAGATTGATCTCCGATCGGGTTACCATCAAATGAAGATTAGGCTATCGGATATTCCAAAGACGGATTTCTTGACTCGATATGGATTATATGAGTTCACGGTTATGTCATTTGGATTAACTAATGCACCAGCTTATTTCATGGATTTGATGAATAAGGTGTTTATGGAGTATTTGGAAAGATTCGTCGTAGTATTTATCGACGATATTATTATCTATTCTAAGAGTGAAAGTGATCATAAGGAACACCTGATATTGGTGCTACAGAAGCGACGAGATAATCAACTCTACGCCAAGTACAGCAAATGCGAGTTTTGGATTGACGAGGTGCCATTCCTTGAATATATCATTTCTAATGAAGGAATATCAGTGGATCCTGCTAAAGTCAAGAAGATAGTGGTGTGGAGCATACCCACTATATTTACTGAGATCCAGGGTTTTTGGGACTTGCAGGATATTATCGGAGATTTATTGAAGGATTTTCTAAAATTACTAAGTCTATCACCTCACTTCTGGAGAAGGAAAGAGAGTTTAAGTGGGACGAGAAGTGTCGAGTGTACACGGATCATAAGAGTTTGAAGTATATATTCACTCAGAAGGATCTCAACCTTAGGCAACACCGTTGGTTGGAGCTTATTAAGGATTATGATTTGGAGATTCACTATCACCCGGGCAAGGCAAATTTGGTTGCAGATGCCTTGAGTCGAAAGGAGCATGTTCATTCAGCTGTTGTTGCCCAGCTACTCGATGAGATTATTGAGGATTTTAGGAGACTTAACCTGGGGATAGTTGCTCACACTGAAGGAGTTACTATTGATGTGGAATCTACTTTGGAGCAAGAAATCCGCAAAGGACAAATTGGCGATGCTAAGATACAAGAGATTAATGATCTAATTACTGAAGGTCGAGGTCCGGAATTCACGGAAGATGATCAAGGCACTATATGGTTCAAGAATCGGATCTGCGTTCCCGATATCGATAGTCTTCGGGAAACCATCTTGAAGGAGGCACATGATTCAGTTTATTCTATTCATCCTGGGAGTACTAAGATGTATCAGGATTTGAAGCAAAAGTATTGGTGGTATGGATTGAAGAGAGATGTGGCTGCACATGTGATTATGTGCAATGTATGTCAAAGAGTTAAGGCTGAACACCAGAGGCCAGCTGGACTATTGCACCCACTGAAGATACCCGAGTGGAAGTGGGAAGAGATTGGAATGGATTTCATTACTGGATTGCCTCGCACCCAGAAAGGATATGATGCTATATGGGTGATTGTGGATAGATTGACTAAAGTGGCTCACTTTATTCCTGTCAAGACTACTTATAAAGGTTCTCAGCTAGCAGAGTTATATATGACTCGGATTGTGTGTTTACATGGAGTACCAAAGAAGATCTTGTCTGATCGAGGTTCGCAGTTTACCTCAAGATTCTGGAGAAGCTTTCATGAGAATATGAGTACGAAGTTGAATTTCAGTACGACTTATCACCCTCAGACTGATGGACAGACTGAAAAGGCTAATCAAGTATTGGAAGATATGTTGAGAGCTTGTGCGCTTCAGCATGGAGGAAGTTGGGATAAAAGTCTACCATATGCTGAGTTCTCATATAATAATAGTTATCAGGCCAGTCTGAAGATGTCACCTTTTGAAGCTCTATACGGGAGGAAGTGCATGACTCCTTTGTATTGGGATCAGACTGGAGAGAGACAGTTCTTTGGGCCTGAATTGATTCAAGAAGCAGAAGAACAAGTCCGTATGATTCGAGAGAATTTGAGGGTGGCTCAAACCAGGCAAAAGAGCTATGCTGATAATAAAAGGAGACCACTGGAATTCGAAGAAGGAGATTATGTGTATCTCAAGGTGTCACCACTTCGTGGAATGAGGAGATTCAAAGTTAAGGGCAAATTGTCCCCTCGCTACATTGGACCCTTCTTGACCTTTCGGCGAGTTGGGGAGATGGCATATCAACTCGAGTTACCTGCTAGTCTATCAGATGTGCATAATGTGTTCCACGTATCTCAACTAAAGAAGTGTCTCCGTGTCCCTGAGGAACAGTTACCAATGGAAGAGCTTAGTGTTCAGGGTGATTTGACTTACATGGAATACCCAATCAAGATTTTGGATACTTTGACTCGAGTTACAAGAAATAAAGTGATAAAGATGTGCAAAGTCCAATGGAGTCACCACGGTGAAGATGAAGCAACGTGGGAGAGAGAAGAAGAGCTTCGCATAGATTTTCCCCACCTTTTCTCTAGTTCTTCTTAAATCTTGAGGCCGAGATTATTTTTAAGGGGGGTAGGATTTGTAATACTCAAAATTTTGTACCAAGAATAATAGAGAGAACTCCTCAATTCTATGTGCCTCATTTGCATCATAAAAAGAGCATACTCAAAACTTAAGGGATTTATCAAAACAAATGATTCTAAAATAAATAAATAAATAAATAAGTGCATCATATTGGAGTTATGTTTGTGCATTAATAAAATGATAAAGGTGATAAGATAATAAATACTAGAAGTAAGTCAAACCCTAAACCAAAAATAGGGTTCTCAAAAATGAGAAGAAGAGGAGTAATACAAAGATATAAATAATATGTTAATATTTACAAAATTTGTATTTTCATTTCACGATTGGAGGATAAAATTTTGCACAAAAAGTTTGAATTCAAAGTTCATATTCAAACCAAACTTAGAAATGAAGCAAATAGGAAGAAATGAAAAAAAAGAATAAAAGAGTATTTGGGCCGACTGCCCCACTTTCGGCCCAGCAGCCAGAAACCACGCGCGTGGCCCATCTTCTTCACCCCGCGCGCCGACAGGTGGGCCTGATTGGTCAGTTGCCGCGCGCACCTTGTGTCGCTGCGGTATGGGCCCCTTTCGTCAGCCGGGTGCTCCCTCGCGTCGCGCACCGCTCACTGGACCGTGGACCCCACGCGTCGGCTTCTTCCCCAACGGTCTCCGCTAATGCCGCGCCGGGTCAACAAACCTCTGCCATGGCCGCTATGCGCCGTGCATGATGGAACCGTGCGCCGACTCGCCCTCAGGTGACCATAAATCGCGACTCTCAAACCCTAATCGACCCATGCTCCTTTTGCCGCAACCTGACTTCTCACCCGACACCTAGTGCGAGCCCGAGTCACGCTGCCGCCGCCGTTGACCCATTGCTACGCCGTCGCTTTGCGCCAGTGAATCGGTTCTGGGCACTCAGGCGGACTCGTGGGTTGTGCTCGGGGAGAAATCCGGGGGCGCGTGGCCCCACGCCGACGTGAATTCCTCGTCGGCCTTCACCTTCCACCGCGTAGCCGCCCTGCTCCGTGGGCACGGATCATCGTCGCTCTTCCTCGGGTATGTAGCTCCGAATCACGTTCGCCGCATTCCGTACTACGCGTACCTATCACCGATTGGGTTTTGGCCACCGTATCGCGCGTGGGAGATGGTCCGGCGACGGCCGCCACCGCGGTGTAGCGCGGGAGTGGGCGGCGCCGCCGGTCGGCTGTGTAGTGATTGGGGGAAATCACGTGGACCGTTGGATGCAGTTCGGGCGGTCCCGATTAGATCTCCGCGTACCGCTTCGCGGGGTCCCTCGTGGCCGTCAGATGGTGATCGGGCGGGTGTCGAGTGCCTGAGTCGTTTGGTGATCCGGACCGTTGAGTTGGCATCCGAGGGCTATGAACCGTGCACTGGTTTATAATAGCGAAGATCTAATCCTAGCCGTAGATGTAGGATCGTGCGGCTCTGGTCGAAACGTACCCCTTCGGCTAGCGCAAATCACAAAAGAGTCCCTCTGTTTATGCGAATTAGAACCCGCCGTCCCTCGCCTCTGTGCGCTGGGTCTCTGGATTCTTACCCCGAGCCCCCTGTGTTCCTGTTTAAATGAGCCCCAGTCCAGTGTTGTTTTAAAGTGATTAAATGAATTAGAAATTAGATTTTTAATATAAAAATAAACCCTAGAACTTGTATAATTCATAGGCGGGTGTCGAGTGCCTGAGTCGTTTGGTGATCCGGACCGTTGAGTTGGCATCCGAGGGCTATGAACCGTGCACTGGTTTATAATAGCAAAGATCTAATCCTAGCCGTAGATGTAGGATCGTGCGGCTCTGGTCGAAATGTACCCCTTCGGCTAGCGCAAATCACAAAAGAGTCCCTCTGTTTATGCGAATTAGAACCCGCCGTCCCTCGCCTCTGTGCGCTGGGTCTCTGGATTCTTACCCCGAGCCCCCTGTGTTCCTGTTTAAATGAGCCCCAGTCCAGTGTTGTTTTAAAGTGATTAAATGAATTAGAAATTAGATTTTTAATATAAAAATAAACTCTAGAACTTGTATAATTCATAGAATATTCATATGGGCTCCAAATTAATCCATTCCACTTCCTATAATTTTGTAATTTCATTCTTTAGCACTTAGTGTCTCTGTTTTATCATGACAACAGTAAGAAAATTAATTCCACACTTAATCCTATTTCAACCACATAAAACCTTTGAAAATTCATATCTTAAAATCTATAACTCCAAAAATTATGATTTCTGTTCCTAGGTTTTTATTTTAATGTGTAGATTATTACTGTGTATTTTGTTCACATGTTTGGTGTGATGTTAATTTTCTCTATATACTGTGCTTGTTTGTATTGTGGCGAGTAGAAGAGCACGTGACCGAGGATCCTGGTGAGCAGCAGGTTGAAGTAGCTGAGCAGGAGCTCATTGAAGGCAAGTTGTGCCCTTGATTCACTTTTGTTACCCAATAATGTTCTTTATAATCATTTACCATGCATAGGTTAATTTTGATGGGACCCAATAGGTCACCCTAGATTGTTTATCTCATTACCTTGTTTACCCCTGAATCACTTGGGTAGTTTTGCTATTGCTTTACATGGTTTTGGGATAATCATTTATTATATCTATGTTCCAATTCTTTTGTTATTCTATTTATGTTCATGTCAAGATCATTAATGTTAATTGGAACATAGAGCTTAACTTGAGAAACACGTGCCACCATAAGGGTTTAATGGGACGCCCTTGGCTGACTAATTAGGAAAGATAGTGGAAGACTACCTTACCCGAAAGGGGCAAGGGCAGTAGGGGAGTGGTCAGTGTAGGGAGGTCCCTGGTTGATTTTGCTGCGATGGCGGTCAGCCAGGAACCCTGCATTGGAGCTTCCTATAAACTGTAGCGGGTTTTCGGAAGCTAGTGGAACTTTGTAAAGGCCTCGTAGTGTTGCCCTGCCGCGCTTCCTAGGTAGAGGTGCATGAGATTCGCGACCCCTTGGCAGATGGGTAGCATGACTTGTGGGTAAAGGGTACAACCTCTGCAGAGTGTAAAACTGGTATACTAGCCGAGCTCACGGTCATGAGCGGCTCAGGACTCTCTGATGATTAAATTATGAAACCTAAATTCAATTTTGTCATTTGCATATGCATGGGTTTATTATTAATTTTGTTCTATTATTTTATTTAAGGTTTGGTATTTACTTACACTTAGTAACTGCTAGTAAAAGTTTGACCAACATTAAAAGCAATGCTCAGCTTTAACCATTCTCTTTGATAAGCCTTACACTCCATGAGCTCCCACCTTTGGTGAGTTCATGCCACATTATTCCCCACGACTTGTTGAGCGATGAACGTATGTGAGCTCACTCTTGCTGTCTCACACCCCCCCACAGGAGAAGAACAGGTGGTTCAGGAGGAGCCACAAGGCGAGGAGTATGATCTGATCTAGGTGGCGTTTCTCAGTTGACATTGGCGCCGACGATCCTTAGTTCGTTTTATCTTTATTATTTTATTTTGTAATAAGTCTTCCGCTATGTAATAAATACTCTGATGTTTTATGACATTTATCTCTATACACTCTGTTATTATATATGTTGTCTTCTTGGCGCATGTATGAGATGCACCCGGCTTTGTTCCTTAAAACCGGGTGTGACATAGATATCCGACATCACTTTTTGAGAGACCACCAACAAAAGGGAGATATCGAAGTGTTTTATGTTAGCACCGAGAACCAGCTAGCCGATATCTTTACCAAGCCTTTAGATGAGAAGACCTTTTGCAGGCTGCGTAGTGAGCTAAATGTCTTAGATTCACGGAACTTGGATTGATTTATAGCATACATGTGTTTTATACCTTTGATCATGTTCCTTTATGCATTTTGTTGATTATGGTGCTCAAGTTGTACAAGCAATACCCGGACCTCAAAAGTCCATGTGTGAGTGATGCACATATATAGGGGGAGATGTGCTACAACTTGACCCTTTGAGACTATCCATGTGCTTGAGTTTTCTTAAATTAGTCTCAAAGGTGTATTGAAAGGGAAAGGTGGACTTGGACCATGAAAGACTTCCACTGCACTCCGATGAGAGGGTAACTTACTCCAAGTTCATCTCCATGATCTTATTGCTTTTTGCTCTTAATTGACAATTTTGGTGAGGCAATGAGGTTAAAGGGCCAAAAATGATCCCGTTTTGGTGTTTGATGCCAAAGGGGGAGAAAATAAGGCTAAAGCAAATGGATCAGCTACCACTTGAGAATTTTGAAAACAGTAGAGTTAGAGCTTTTGTTTTGTCAAAATACTCTTATTGTCAAAAATTGGTCTCTTGTGGGGAGAATGTTTGATTATGGAAAAAGGGGGAGTTTTTGAGTCTTTGATCAATTTCTTTTGGAATGCCTCTCTGTATGCCTCAACAAGTGTGTTTGACTTAGAGATAGGAAATTGAAGTTGATTTGAAAAAACAAACCAAGTGGTGGCAAAGAATGATCCAAATATGCCAAATTTGAATAAAAAACAATTCATGTTCTTATTCACATTGATGTTGCACTTCTATGTATTGCTTTTTTTGTTGTGTTGGCATAAATCACCAAAAAGGGGGAGATTGAAAGGGAAATGTGCCCTTGGGCCATTTCTAAGTATTTTGGTGATTAAGTGCTAACACAAAATGATTTAAGTGTTAAACTATGCCAAATGGTGGATGAAGTGCAAATCAACACAAAGGTATGATTCTAGACTTAGTACATTGGTTTTTGTGTACTAACATATTTGTCTAAGTGCTAGAATCAGAGAAAAGACAAAAGGAAAATGACTTGGCTGAAGCAGCCAAGACTCTCCTCAGTCTGGGTGCACCGGACAGTGTCCGGTGCGCTAGGCTGGCTTTGGTCAAACTGGCCGCTCTCGGGATTTCGTCGGCGGCGTACGACTAAAAATCACCAGACTGTCCGGTGGTGCACCGGACTGTCCGGTGAGCCAACGGTCGGCCGCGCCAACGGTCGGCCGCGCAATCCGTGCGTGACGCGTGGCCGAGCCAACGGTCTGATGGGGGCACCGGACTGTCCAGTGTGCACATGACAGTGTCCGGTGCGCCAACGACTCCAAATCTTCAACGGTCGGCTGCGCCAAATTAGGAAAGCAATCTGCACCGGACAGTGAATAGTACCTGTCCGGTGGCGCACCGGACTGTCCGGTGCGCCACCCGACAGAAGGCAAGAATTGCCTTCCTGGATTGCTCTCAACGGCTCCTAGCTACCTTGGGGCTATAAAATGGACCCCTAGGCGCATGGAGGAGAACACCAAGCATACTTTGAGCATTCTTAATCATTCACACTCCGTCTTTGCGCACTCGATTGATATTCTTAGTGATTTGAGCTCCGTTATAGTGGTGAACTTTGTGCTATTCATTTGAGCTCAAGTCTTGGCTGTGTGTGTGCATATTGCTGTGGATTTGTGTGTGTTGCTTCCCTCCCTTACTCTAGTACTTTCACCTTGATCCTTATTGTAAGGGTGAGAGACTCCAAGTTGTGGAGATTCCTCGCAAACAGGAAAGAGTAAAGAAAGAAGAAAACGGTGGTATTTAAGTTGATCATTGGATCACTTGAGAGGAGTTGAGTGTAACTCTCGTCCGTTGGGACGCCACAACATGGAGTAGGCAAGTGTTATACTTGACCGAACCATGGGATAAATCATCGTGTCTCTTGTGCTTGTTCTCACTGTAACTATTGTGTTTCGCAAGAGCTCGGCCCTTAGCCTCTTGATTTCATTGTACTAACACTTAACCAAGTTTTGTGGTTATAAGTTTTAAGTTTTTACAGGATCACCTATTCACCCCCTCTAGGTGCTCTCAGAGAGCAGTGCTTGTAATATCACCAGTACATAGCGAAGATTGGAGGACTGAAATTATATCTTTCCTCCAAGGTAACTGTCTTTCGGATGACGAAGTTTATAATAAAAGAATGGAAGCAAGGACAAGACCATATGTCATAATAGAAGGGGAGTTATACAAACATGGAGTCTGCTCTCCACTTCTCAAGTGTTTATCCAGAACCGAAGGCATAGAGCTAATGAAGGAGATACATGCAGGATTGTGTGGATCTCATATTGGGTTTAGACCTTTGCTGGGGAAGGTTTTCAGACAAGGATTTTATTGGTCGAAGGCAGCTTCGGATGCAGCATATTTGGTTTAGAAGTGCGAAAATTGTCAAAAATGTGCAAGAGACCAGAAACAACCTTCGTCGTTAACCCAGTTAATACAGCCAACCTGGCCATTGCAAAGATGGGGCCTTGATTTGTTAGGTCTACTCCCACCAGCACAAGGCAACTTGAAATATGTCGTAGTGGCAGTAGAATATTTTTCTAAGTGGATTGAGGCAAAGCCCTTGGCTACAATAACTTCGACCACGATCCAAAAATTCTTCTCGCAGAATATTGTTTGTCGCTTCGGCGTGCCGAAGGCAATAACTGTGGATAATGGAACACAATTTGATGACGAAACATTTAAAGATTTTTGTGACCGAATTGACACAAAAATTCATTTTGCATCTGTCAGGCATCCAGAATCAAATGGGCTGGTAGAAAGAGCAAATGGCATTATTTATGACAGGAATAATGAAGCTAATCTTCAACCAGCCCAGAGGAAAGTGGCCAGATGAGTTGATTAAAGTGGTGTGGAGCCACAACACAACTATGTCAAGGTCAATAGGATTTACACCCTTAAAGCTCCTATTTGGTGACGAAGCAATAACACCAGAGGAAGCAAAGACAGGGTCAATAAGAACAACAGCTTCGACAGAAGACGAAGCTGATTATCAAATAACAAAAGATACTATAGAAGGGACCAGACTTCAGGCTATAGAACACATCAATAAATATCAGGCTGAAACAATAAGGTGGCGTGATAGAAAAGTTCGATTGAAGAACATCAAGCCAGGACATCTGGTGCTTCGGAGAGTGGCCAACCCAGATACACTGGGCAAGTTACAACTCAAATGGGAAGGTCTTTTTCTGGTAGTATCTTCGTCAAGACCCTGTTCTTACAAATTGAGGGATATGGACGACAATGACATACCCAGATCTTGTAATGCGGATGAGCTTCGGTGATACTATGTGTAATTTGATGTAATCTTTTTTCATTTTTTCTATGGCACCCTTTTCCTTTCAAAAGGGGAGAGAGGTTTTTAATGGGGCCATAGCTTGTAATTTTTCATTCTTATTTAGCCCTACGAGGGCCAAATCCCCCAAAAGATGTAATATGTAAAATCTGAGCCTGCACCATCGAGTGCAAAAAAGAAAAAAAGAAAAACATGGAGAAGCTCAAAAGATGTCTCCAAGGGGATGCAGAGCATGACGAAGCTGCAAAAAAGTCGTTCCTAAGGGAGCGCAACGTAAGTTTTCTGCTCAAAAGTCGTTCCTAAGGGAATGCAGAGCCAAAAATTGACGAACCTACAAAAAGTCGTTTCTAAGGGAGCGCAGAGTAAGTTTTCTGCTCAAAAGTCGTTCCAAAGGAAATGCAGAGCCAAATACACCGAAATATAAGGTGAAGAAGTTCAAAAGTCATTCCTAAGGGGATGCAGAACTTAAATGCCACCGAAATAAAAGGTGAAGAAGCTCAAAAGTCGTTCCTAAGGGGATGCAGAGCTTAAAAGACTCAAAAGTCGTTCATAAGGGGATGCAGAGTCTGGGTGTGGTTTCGTGTGTATGTTCGGGACATTCATTTGCACATTACATTACATCATTCCTTGCATTCATATACATTCATTTTGACATTTGTAGGATCGTCATCATCATAACATGAAGCACAAACAGAAATACTCCAGCTTCGACAACAATTCTTCGATGAGCATGAGAAAGCAAGAACATGCTTCGTTGTGAACGAAAAGAAGGGAAGGTGTTTTTTTCCTTCGGCTCAAAAGATACAAGTTTCGTCTACAATAAAGCAATCTATACATAATGCGAAGGTAAAAATATATTACAAGATATGGACAAGTATACAAAGTACTGTTCAATTCTCGATTACAATTTCTTTTACAAAAATAATATAAATGCTTCTAAGCTTTATACAGACAGGCCTAAAAAATAGCTTCAGCAACTTTCGGAATGGGCTTCAGATTGTCAATCTTCGGCACCACCATCCTACAGACAAACAAGCAGTATAAGGTAAAAAGTAATTACAAGAGATAAGGTAAGCAACAGGTACAAGTTTTATACCGGCTTAAGCCAGCTTCGGGCCTCGTCACTAGCTAAATCCCGCCCACCCTTCGCCCAAATTTGAGTTATAAACCTATTTCCAATACTCCAGGCTTCGCTGGGGATATCAGCTAAGTCTGTTGGAGACAGACTAAAAGTTGGTCTGTTTACTATTTTTTCATGCGTGCAACCAGCCTTCATAAACGCGACAGCTATGCCGCGGGAAGCTAGCAAGGCACATAAGTCACCGTGCCAGGCTATCACTTCATCAAGCGCCTCAACTTCATTTTCAATATGTTCGAAGGTGCTTGGTTGGTCCTCAGCTGAAGGGGTAAACTCTTCCGAGCTGGCTCCAACTGAGTTGAAGACCTTTTTCAGTCGTTGCACGCAGCGGTTGCCAAAATTTAAACAAATGTTTCGAAGCTCTTTCAGAGATTGCTACAGTTTTGTATTTTTGTTGGCTTCGGCTTCATATTTTGTATGCAAACCTTTTCTCTCTTGTTTGAAGCTCTCTGATTTCTGGAGAAGTTCCTCATTTAATCTACCATTTTTGGCTTGGGCTTTTGCAAGTGAACCCTCCATTGCATGAAGCAAGAAATCTTTCTTCTCAAGAGAGGCTTTGTAGTCTTTAATTTTGTTTTCCAATCCCTCGATTATAATTTCGTTCTTTTTGTCTTCGAGGTCTTGCTGCATTCTTAATTCTTTGCTTAATAACATACTCTGTAGAAATAAACCTTCATCAGAAAACTTTGCTCCATCACAAAAACAAAAGAAAATTTTGATTCATCATAAAAAAGGAATTTTACCTTGAAGTTGGAGTAAAACAAACTACCGGCAATATGTTGTCGCCGGTAGCCGCTAATATCAGCTTCGAGCTTCGGAAAACCGACACTCTTCGATAGAGTGCTGATTATCTTTGCCCCAGTGCGGCCGCGAATGCATCCTAAGGCCTCTACATCAATTCCACCAAAGAACATGGCTCCTGGCTGGTAGCCACAGGATATCCCGTAATCCTGTAGCTCCTTCTTTTCGGCCTCGGATAATTCTTGCCCGACCAGGTTCCGAAGGTTGAAGCCTTTTTCTTCCGAAGCAGCATCGGCAATCTTCTTCCCTTTCTCAGGTATTGTGGCCATGATCTCTTTTGTAGCTACAGCTATTTCCTCCGCAACCATATTCAAGAGCAGTTTATCAATTCCAGATAGTGTACTCTCCAAGTTGGCAGCTTCGGCAGTAGCTACAGCTTCGGCAGAAATATTTGCTTCGGCAGTGACCTCGGCGCTTGTTATAGGTGTTATTTTAGATACCGAGGCCGACAGTGGTGTTCGTTCTATGGCTTGCATTACAGTAACAATTCTTCGCTTCTTCTGCCCATCTGCCTTCTTTGCCGCCGAAGGCTCGTCCTTCTTCTGTAAAAGCTTCGACAGTTCTGGCCCAAGAGGACTTAACAAATTGATAGGTAGAGATTTAGTCATTACCTTTAAAATTTCTGCCACTTCGGCAGTCGGAGGCGTCGAAGGAGTCCCCTCAGTCACCTTTGGCTCTGGAGTTTTAGCTTTTCTTTTCTTAGCTGCCACCTTTGGCTCAGGAGTGGTTTTTCTTTTCTTTAAAACCTTCTCATCCTCCTTCACCATTCTGGTAGCTTGTCTGTTCAGGACACTCAGAGTTCTTTTTCTTTTTGCACCCTCGGCACCCTTATTAAGCCACTCATAATCAGGATATTCAAATTTTAGATCATCCATTACCCGGTTTAACCTTCGTTTTGGCCTGGTGCCGAAGGCTGCTGTCATTAATTGGTTTTGTTTCCTTGTATAATTTCCCAATATTTCATTACACATGGTTTCAATCATTTCTAGCCACTCTTGGCAAGGTTCTTTGAACTGTTTTCAAATTTGAAACGATAAGATAATCGAACAAGTTCATATTTCTTCTTTGTTTCCTTCAGCTTCGGCATCCCCCAGCCACTCATCGTTGGACACGTCTGGTTGGCCAGGTATTCTTGCACCAAGTCCCTGGTGCTGATTTGTTCAGCCACTACCCTAAATTCCACTTTGGCCAGCTAGCAGGGTGACCCTAACTACATGTTGCACAGGGGTCTGGTCATTTTGAAGTTTAAGGACAACGGGCTCATGACCATCGTCATCAGTTTCCCCCTCTTCTTCTCATTAGCCTTGAAATAAAACCATTCACCTTTCCAGCATGTTGGACATTTTGTGCGGTAACTGAGAACTGGAGCCTTCATATCCTTGCGATATGCAAAATTGTAGCAACCAAAAATTTCATGAAGACCGTCTGCCCTGGCCTTCGTCTGGTAGTGCAGCTCGTGCACCCGACAGAAAGCTTCGGCATCTGGATCCTTCCCTTGGCTTCGGAGGGCCCAGATGAAGACAATGAGCCTAACAATGGTGTTAGGGGTCAGCTGATGAAGATATATTTCGAATTTTTTCAAGACTTCCCATATCATCTCGTTCAAGGAAAATCACAGTCCTGCTCTGAAGAAGCTCTTGAAAACCACAACTTCATCTTCCTTTGGTTTTATGGTGGTCTCTTCTCCGGCGAATCGGACAAGCTTGCTGGGTTTTCTCTTCTCCAACTTCATCATCATGGGCATGTCAGCCTCAGACACAGTAGATTTTTCAAAATCCAGATTGCTGGGTTTTGTTGGGATCAGAATACTATAATCTTCCTCATCTTCATCAATATCTTCTTCAGCAACGGTCTGTTCAACTCAGTAGCTCCCTCTGTCACAACCAAACCTAATTGTTTCATGACTTTGGAAATTGGTGCTGTCCCAATAACCTCAGCTTCTTCTCCCTCATGAGACACCCTTGCAATCGAACGTACTCTGGCCATTTGATGGATTTTTTGCAGTTTTGACGAAGTTGATGGTTTTTTCACAGTTTTGACGAAGCTCACTCTTTTGATGAAGTTAACTCTAAATGATGAAGTGTTCGCTTGAGAGCGCAATGAAAAAAGCTTTGGCTATGGTTAAATTTTTTAACAGCAGAACAGTGCAACGGCAATGAATGATGTGGTAACTCTGCACCAACCCGTCTATTTATATAGTGCTGTAGGTGGGAAGGTGAACTGCGAGATCGCTTGTACCCGCTGAACAGTGGACCACTTGGCGCATGGAAGGTGAACCACCAGACCACCTATATTCGCTGAACGGTGGACCACCCGACGCTTGAAGTATTTTAATCGTTTCTCGGCAATGAGCTCAGGGAAGATGTTTTTCGGACCTTCGGCATTCCGAAGCCTTCGAGTTTTTCGTGGATCGAGCTCGTTACGAAAAACAATCTAACATCGCGAATGGGCTACTGTTGGGGGCCTTCTTTTTCGTCGAAGGTCCTCTAAGCAAAAACACCTTTGGCAGGACGATATGCAAGCAGACACAACACGAAGGTATATGCCGAAGATAAAATCCTGGAGCTTCGGCATGACGACACACCTTGAGATGAAGGGCGGCACCGACTTAAAGAGGAAAAGACCGTCCAGTCCCCGATAATTTGTGTCATGTTTATAATTAGTAATCAAGGACATAAATGTAATTTCAACCGGGTTGCGTCCTGTGCCTATAAATAGGTGAACAGTAACCCCTTACTGTTCACGCTGACTTGTAATCGCTTGCACGTCACTCCTGGATTTTTACCTTCTGTCAAGCCAAAGGTACAAATGTAATTTAATATCATTAATATTTATTCATGATTATATAAAAAGAACATAAATAATCTAATGATGATTTAATATGATTATTCATGTTCTTTTCTATGTTTCATATGTTCCTGCTTTCATTATTACGTACTGAGACGATGAAGGTATGTCCTTCATGACCTTCGTCTGAAGATCATTATATCCTCAAGGGAGATAATGCTTCGAAGGACGAAGGTCTATAACCATTAACATTTGTGTTGCCTTGTTCTTAATTTATAGCATTTGAGAACTGAAAGGGAAATGTGCCCTTGGGCCATTTCTAAGTGTTTTGGTGATTTAGTGTCCAACACAAGTGCCTAAGTGTAAAATGGTGGACAAAGTACAAACCAAGGATAAAGGTATGTTTCTCAGACTTAGTACATTGTTTATGGACCAATGTATTGTGTCTAAGTGCTGGAAACAGGAAAAATCGAATTGGAAATGAGATGGCTTTGTTCAGCCAAGTCTGCTCAGTCTGGGAGCACCGGACTGTCCGGTGGTGCACCGGACAGTGTCCGGTGCGCCAGGCTGGTTCGAGCGAACTGGCCGCTCTCGGGAATTCACCGGCGACGTACGGCTATAATTCACCGGACTGTCCGGTGTGCACCGGACTGTCCGGTGAGCCAACTGTCGGCCGGGCCAATGGTCGGCCGCGCGATCTGCGCGGGACACGTGGCCGAGCCAATGGCTAGAAGGGGGCACCGGACTGTCCGGTGTGCACCGGACATGTCCGGTGCGCCAACGGCTCTCTGGCTGCCAACGATCGACTGTGCCAGTTAAGGAAAGAAATCGGGCACCGGACATGTCCGGTGTGCACCGGACTGTCCGGTGCGCCAGTCGACAGAAGGCAAGATCAGCCTTCCCAGATTGCTCTCAACGGCTCCTAGCTGCCTTGAAGCTATAAAAGGGACCCCTAGGCGCATGGAGGAGTACACCAAGCATTCTTACAACATTCCTAAGCACCAAGACATCGATTCCGCGCCTTTGATTCTTTGAGATAGCAATTAGAACTCTAGTTGAGTAGTGAACTCTTTGAGTTGTGTTGTGAGCTCTCGTTGTGACTTGTGTGTGTGGTGTTGCTGTGATTTCTTGTCTTGAGTGCGTTGCTAATCCCTCCCTTGCTCTGTGCTTCTTTGTGAATTTCAAGTGTAAGGGCGAGAGGCTCCAAGTTGTGGAGATTCCTCGCAAACGGGATTGAGAAAAAGCAAGCAAAACACCGTGGTATTCAAGTGGGTCCTTGGACCGCTTGAGAGGGGTTGATTGCAACCCTCGTCCGTTGGGACACCACAACGTGGAGTAGGCAAGCGTTGGTCTTGGCCGAACCACGGGATAACCACTGTGCCATCTCTGTGATTAATTTCTTGTGGTTATTGTGTTTTGACTCCTCTCTAGCCACTTGGCAATTATTGTGCTAACGATTAACCAAGTTTTGTGGCTTAAGTTTTAAAGTTTCACAGGATCACCTATTCACCCCCCCCCTCTAGGTGCTCTCAATTGGTATCAGAGCCGTTCTCTTCAAGAAGGGACTAATCGCCCGAAGAGATGGATCCTAAGGGAATGGGGATGGTGGTCAACAACGAGAAGGAGTCTATCTTCAACGAGCCAAAAGATGACAAGTCTACCGACTCGGGCTCGGGCCACAAGCAAAAAGACGGGAAGAAGAAGAAGACAAGGCGCATCAAGGAGATCGTCTACTACGACAGCGACGAATCTTCCTCTTCCCAAAAGGACAACAACGATGACGACTACAAGAAAAAGAAAGCGGTCAATTCAAACTTTTCTTTTGATTACTCTTGTATTCCTCAAAGTACAAATGCTCATTTATTATCCATTCCACTTGGCAAACCTCCTCATTTTGATGGAGAGGACTACGGATTTTGGAGTCACAAAATGCGTAGTCACTTGTTCTCTCTCCATCCTAGTATATGGGAGATTGTAGAGAGTGGAATGCACTTTGATAGTTCGGATAGTCCCATGTTCATTAATGAGCAAATTCATAAGAATGCACAAGCTACTACTGTTCTTCTAGCTTCATTGTGCAGGGATGAATATCACAAAGTGAGTGGCTTGGATAACGCCAAGCAGATATGGGACACCCTCAAGATTTCACATGAGGGGAACGACGTCACCTTGCTCACCAAGATGGAGTTGGTGGAGGGCGAGCTTGGACGATTCGCGATGATAAGGGGCGAGGAGCCGACACAAACATATAACCGGCTCAAGACCCTTATCAACAAAATAAGGAGCTACGGAAGCACGCGATGGACGGACCATGACGTCGTCCGATTGATGCTAAGGTCCTTTACCGTTCTTGATCCTCATTTGGTGAATAACATTTGTGAGAATTCCAGGTACACCAAAATGTCGCCCGAAGAAGTCCTTGGAAAATTCGTAAGCGGGCGAATGATGATCAAGGAAGCTAGGTACGTGGACGACGCTCTAAACGGTCCAATCAATGAGCCTCAACCCGTTGCTCTCAAGGCAACAAGGAGCAAGGAGGCGTTACCCAGCAAGGTAGCACAAATTGAGGCCGTCGAACTTAATGATGAAGAGATGGCTCTCATCATTAAGAGATTCAAGACGGCGCTAAAAGGTCGCAAGGGGCAGCCAAGCAAGACCAAGACAAAGGGGAAACACTCATGCTTCAAATGTGGTAAGCTTGGTCATTTTATTGCTAACTGTCCCGACAATGATAGTGATCAGGATCAAGGGAACAAGAGGGAGAAAAAGAAGAACTATAAGAAGGCAAAGGGTGAGGCGCATCTAGGCAAGGAGTGGGATTCGGATTGCTCCTCTTCCGACTCCGACAATGAAGGACTCGCCGCCACCGCCTTCAACAAGTCATCCCTCTTCCCCAACGAACGTCACACATGCCTTATGGCTAAGGAGAAGAAAGTAAGTACTCGACACTCTATTTATGCTTCTTCTAGTGAGGATGAGTCTAGTGATGATGATGAAATAGACTATTCATGCTTATTTAAGGGCTTAAATAGATCTAAGATTGACAATATTAATGAATTGATTGATGCTTTAAATGATAAGAATAGGCTACTAGAAAAGCAAGAGGACCTTTTGTATGAAGAACATGATAAGGTTGTAGAGGCTCAAAAATCCCTTGCATTAGAAATTAAGAGGAATGAAATGCTTGCCTGTGAGTTGTCTACATGCCATGATTCTATTTCTAAACTAAAGAGCATAAACGATGATTTAAATGCTAAACTAGAAGTAGCAAATAAATCTAACTCTTGTGTAGAACATGTCATGATTTGCAATAGGTGTAAAGATATTGATATTGATGATTGTAGTAAACACATAGTTTCTATTGCAAAGTTAAGTGATGAAGTGGCTAGTCTTAATGCCCAACTTAAGACTAGCAAAAGCGAATTTGATAAGTTAAAATTTGCAAGGGATGCCTACACGATTGGTAGACACCCCTCAATTAAGGATGGACTTGGCTTCAAGAGAGAAGCCAAGAACTTAACAAGCCATAAGGCTCCCATTCCCGCCAAGGAGAAAGGGAAGGCCCCTATGGCTAGTAATGCTAAAAGGAACCATGCTTTTATGTACAATGATAGAAGACAGTCTCATAGGAGTTGTAATGCTTTTGATGCACATGCCTATGATTCTTATGCTATGCTTGCTCCTAGCTCTTCTTATATGCATGATAGAGATGTGTCTAGGAGTTATGTTCATCATATGTGTAACACCCTGAATTTGGGGGTATAAAATTTCTTTGCTCATATTCACAAATTCAGGTGTTACTTCTCTTTTCTCATCCTTCCCCAATCTTTTCTTTCTCATTTCTATAGGAGAAAGGTGCTTATTTTAATTGTAATTATAGTCTATTAACTCAAACTCCAAGGGAGCATGAATTGTTGCATCATGTTGAACCCTAGATTTCACTTTTGTTTGGTTCATAAAAGTCTGAAGTACATATTCACCCAGTCAGAGTTAAACATGAGACAGCGAAGATGGTTGGAGTTGATCAAAGACTACGAGCTGGAGATACATTACCATCCAGGCAAAGCCAATGTTGTTGCAGATGCTCTGAGCAGGAAGAGTCAAGTCAATATGTTGGCCACGTACCCGATGCTGTATGAGTTAGCCAAGGAGTTCGACAGACTGAGCCTCGGTTTCCTGAACAGTACGCAAGGAGTAACAGTGGAATTAGAGCCCACCCTGGAGCGGGAGATCAAAGAAGGGCAGAAGGATGATGAAAGCATCAACAAGATCCGGCAGCTGATCTTAGAAGGAAGAGGCAAAGACTTTCGAGAGGACGAAGAGGGAGTAATATGGTTCAAGGACCGATTGTGTGTCCCCGACCTCAAACCTATTCGGGAACTGATCCTCAAGGAAGCTCATGAGACAGCCTACTCCATACACCCAGGGAGCGAGAAGATGTATCAGGATTTAAAAAGGAGGTTTTGGTGGTATGGCATGAAAAGAGAGATTGCAGAATATGTCGCCATCTGTGATAGCTGTCAGAGAACCAAAGCAGAGCATCAGAGGCCTGCCGGATTGTTGCAGCCATTGCGGATTCCTCAGTGGAAGTGGGATGAGATCGGGATGGATTTTATAGTTGGCCTACCTCGTACCCGGGCCGGCTATGATTCCATCTGGGTGGTTGTGGACCGCTTAACAAAGGTGGCCCATTTCATACCTGTGAAGACAACATACACCGGAGCAACGTTAGCTGAGTTATACATGTCACGGATAGTCTGCCTTCATGGTGTGCCGAAGAAGATAGTGTCAGATCGAGGAACGCAGTTCACATCTCATTTTTGGCAACAGCTACAAGAAGCTTTGGGCACACATTTGAACTTCAGCTCAGCTTATCACCCGCAGACAGACGGTCAGACTGAAAGAACTAATCAGATCCTAGAAGATATGTTGAGAGCCTGTGCGTCGCAAGACAAGTCAGGATGGGACAAAAGGTTACCTTATGCAGAATTCTCCTACAACAATAGTTATCAGGCCAGCTTGAAGATGTCGCCGTTTCAGGCACTCTACGGACGGAGTTGTAGGACTCCGCTGCATTGGGACCAGCCTGGAGAGAGACAGGTGTTTGGCCCCGACATCTTGCTTGAAGCCGAAGAGAATATCAAAATGGTTCGGGAGAATCTGAAGATAGCACAATCAAGGCAGCGAAGCTACACAGACAGAAGGAGGAGAGAACTGAGTTTTGAAGTGGGAGACTATGTCTATCTGAAGGTGTCACCTATCAGGGGAGTCAGAAGGTTCGGAGTTAAAGGCAAGTTAGCACCCCGGTACGTCGGACCATATCAGATCCAAGCCAAGCGTGGAGAAGTGGCCTACCAGCTCAACCTACCAGAAAGTTTGTCGGCAGTGCACAATGTGTTCCATGTGTCCCAACTGAAGAAGTGTCTGCGAGTACCAGAAGAACAGTTGCTAGTGGAGGGTTTAGAAGTCCAGGAGGATCTGACATACATAGAGAAGCCAACGCAGATTCTGGAGTTTGCAGACAGAGTCACCCGGAGGAACACCAGCAGAATGTGCAAAGTCAGATGGGGTCACCACTCCGAGGAAGAAGCAACCTGGGAACGAGAAGATGATCTGAAGGCCAAATACCCTGAACTCTTTGCTGACCAACCTTGAATCTCGGGGCGAGATTCTTTTAAGGGGGATAGGTTTGTAACACCCTGAATTTGGGGGTATAAAATTTCTTTGCTCATATTCACAAATTCAGGTGTTACTTCTCTTTTCTCATCCTTCCCCAATCTTTTCTTTCTCATTTCTATAGGAGAAAGGTGCTTATTTTAATTGTAATTATAGTCTATTAACTCAAACTCCAAGGGAGCATGAATTGTTGCATCATGTTGAACCCTAGATTTCACTTTTGTTTGGTGCATAAAAGTCTGAAGTACATATTCACCCAGTCAGAGTTAAACATGAGGCAGCGAAGATGGTTGGAGTTGATCAAAGACTACGAGCTGGAGATACATTACCATCCAGGCAAAGCCAATGTTGTTGCAGATGCTCTGAGCAGGAAGAGTCAAGTCAATATGTTGGCCACGTACCCGATGTCGTATGAGTTAGCCAAGGAGTTCGACAGACTGAGCCTCGGTTTCCTGAACAGTACGCAAGGAGTAACAGTGGAATTAGAGCCCACCCTGGAGCGGGAGATCAAAGAAGGGTAGAAGGATGATGAAAGCATCAACAAGATCCGGCAGCTGATCTTAGAAGGAAGAGGCAAAGACTTTCGAGAGGACGAAGAGGGAGTAATATGGTTCAAGGACCGATTGTGTGTCCCCGACCTCAAACCTATTCGGGAACTGATCCTCAAGGAAGCTCATGAGACAGCCTACTACATACACCCAGGGAGCGAGAAGATGTATCAGGATTTAAAAAGGAGGTTTTGGTGGTATGGCATGAAAAGAGAGATTGCAGAATATGTCACCATCTGTGATAGCTGTCAGAGAACCAAAGCAGAGCATCAGAGGCCTGCCGGATTGTTGCAGCCATTGCGGATTCCTCAGTGGAAGTGGGATGAGATCGGGATGGATTTTATAGTTGGCCTACCTCGTACCCGGGCCGGCTATGATTCCATCTGGGTGGTTGTGGACCGCTTAACAAAGGTGGCCCATTTCATACCTGTGAAGACAACATACACCGGAGCAACGTTAGCTGAGTTATACATGTCACGGATAGTCTGCCTTCATGGTGTGCCGAAGAAGATAGTGTCAGATCGAGGAACGCAGTTCACATCTCATTTTTGGCAACAGCTACAACAAGCTTTGGGCACACATTTGAACTTCAGCTCAGCTTATCACCCGCAGACAGACGGTCAGACTGAAAGAACTAATCAGATCCTAGAAGATATGTTGAGAGCCTGTGCGTTGCAAGACAAGTCAGGATGGGACAAAAGGTTACCTTATGCAGAATTCTCCTACAACAATAGTTATCAGGCCAGCTTGAAGATGTCGCCGTTTCAGGCACTCTACGGACGGAGTTGTAGGACTCCGCTGCATTGGGACCAGCCTGGAGAGAGACAGGTGTTTGGCCCCGACATCTTGCTTGAAGCCGAAGAGAATATCAAAATGGTTCGGGAGAATCTGAAGATAGCACAATCAAGGCAGCGAAGCTACACAGACAGAAGGAGGAGAGAACTGAGTTTTGAAGTGGGAGACTATGTCTATCTGAAGGTGTCACCTATCAGGGGAGTCAGAAGGTTCGGAGTTAAAGGCAAGTTAGCACCCCGGTACGTCGGACCATATCAGATCCAAGCCAAGCGTGGAGAAGTGGCCTACCAGCTCAACCTACCAGAAAGTTTGTCGGCAGTGCACAATGTGTTCCATGTGTCCCAACTGAAGAAGTGTCTGCGAGTACCAGAAGAACAGTTGCCAGTGGAGGGTTTAGAAGTCCAGGAGGATCTGACATACATAGAGAAGCCAACGCAGATTCTGGAGTTTGCAGACAGAGTCACCCGAAGGAACACCAGCAGAATGTGCAAAGTCAGATGGGGTCACCACTCCGAGGAAGAAGCAACCTGGGAACGAGAAGATGATCTGAAGGCCAAATACCCTGAACTCTTTGCTGACCAACCTTGAATCTCGGGGCGAGATTCTTTTAAGGGGGATAGGTTTGTAACACCCTGAATTTGGGGGTATAAAATTTCTTTGCTCATATTCACAAATTCAGGTGTTACTTCTCTTTTCTCATCCTTCCCCAATCTTTTCTTTCTCATTTCTATAGGAGAAAGGTGCTTATTTTAATTGTAATTATAGTCTATTAACTCAAACTCCAAGGGAGCATGAATTGTTGCATCATGTTGAACCCTAGATTTCACTTTTGTTTGGTGCATAAAAGTCTGAAGTACATATTCACCCAGTCAGAGTTAAACATGAGGCAGCGAAGATGGTTGGAGTTGATCAAAGACTACGAGCTGGAGATACATTACCATCCAGGCAAAGCCAATGTTGTTGCAGATGCTCTGAGCAGGAAGAGTCAAGTCAATATGTTGGCCACGTACCCGATGTCGTATGAGTTAGCCAAGGAGTTCGACAGACTGAGCCTCGGTTTCCTGAACAGTACGCAAGGAGTAACAGTGGAATTAGAGCCCACCCTGGAGCGGGAGATCAAAGAAGGGTAGAAGGATGATGAAAGCATCAACAAGATCCGGTAGCTGATCTTAGAAGGAAGAGGCAAAGACTTTCGAGAGGACGAAGAGGGAGTAATATGGTTCAAGGACCGATTGTGTGTCCCCGACCTCAAACCTATTCGGGAACTGATCCTCAAGGAAGCTCATGAGACAGCCTACTCCATACACCCAGGGAGCGAGAAGATGTATCAGGATTTAAAAAGGAGGTTTTGGTGGTATGGCATGAAAAGTGAGATTGCAGAATATGTCGCCATCTGTGATAGCTGTCAGAGAACCAAAGCAGAGCATCAGAGGCCTGCCGGATTGTTGCAGCCATTGCGGATTCCTCAGTGGAAGTGGGATGAGATCGGGATGGATTTTATAGTTGGCCTACCTCGTACCCGGGCCGGCTATGATTCCATCTGGGTGGTTGTGGACCGCTTAACAAAGGTGGCCCATTTCATACCTGTGAAGACAACATACACCGGAGCAACGTTAGCTGAGTTATACATGTCACGGATAGTCTGCCTTCATGGTGTGCCGAAGAAGATAGTGTCAGATCGAGGAACGCAGTTCACATCTCATTTTTGGCAACAGCTACAAGAAGCTTTGGGCACACATTTGAACTTCAGCTCAGCTTATCACCCGCAGACAGACGGTCAGACTGAAAGAACTAATCAGATCCTAGAAGATATGTTGAGAGCCTGTGCGTTGCAAGACAAGTCAGGATGGGACAAAAGGTTACCTTATGCAGAATTCTCCTACAACAATAGTTATCAGGCCAGCTTGAAGATGTCGCCGTTTCAGGCACTCTACGGACGGAGTTGTAGGACTCCGCTGCATTGGGACCAGCCTGGAGAGAGACAGGTGTTTGGCCCCGACATCTTGCTTGAAGCCGAAGAGAATATCAAAATGGTTCGGGAGAATCTGAAGATAGCACAATCAAGGCAGCGAAGCTACACAGACAGAAGGAGGAGAGAACTGAGTTTTGAAGTGGGAGACTATGTCTATCTGAAGGTGTCACCTATCAGGGGAGTCAGAAGGTTCGGAGTTAAAGGCAAGTTAGCACCCCGGTACGTCGGACCATATCAGATCCAAGCCAAGCGTGGAGAAGTGGCCTACCAGCTCAACCTACCAGAAAGTTTGTTGGCAGTGCACAATGTGTTCCATGTGTCCCAACTGAAGAAGTGTCTGCGAGTACCAGAAGAACAGTTGCCAGTGGAGGGTTTGGAAGTCCAGGAGGATCTGACATACATAGAGAAGCCAACGCAGATTCTGGAGTTTGCAGACAGAGTCACCTGGAGGAACACCAGCAGAATGTGCAAAGTCAGATGGGGTCACCACTCTGAGGAAGAAGCAACCTGGGAACGAGAAGATGATCTGAAGGCCAAATACCCTGAACTCTTTGCTGACCAACCTTGAATCTCGGGGCGAGATTCTTTTAAGGGGGATAGGTTTGTAACACCCTGAATTTGGGGGTATAAAATTTCTTTGCTCATATTCACAAATTCAGGTGTTACTTCTCTTTTCTCATCCTTCCCCAATCTTTTCTTTCTCATTTCTATAGGAGAAAGGTGCTTATTTTAATTGTAATTATAGTCTATTAACTCAAACTCCAAGGGAGCATGAATTGTTGCATCATGTTGAACCCTAGATTTCACTTTTGTTTGGTGCATAATTTTTGGAAAGTCTAATTTGAGTTTGTGGCTTATTTGGATTTGAATCAAATAGAATAAATAAAAGAAAAAGGGAAAACAATTCCAGAATAAAAAGAAAAGGGAAAGAAGCCCACTCCCCCGCCACCCTCAGCCTTTCGGCCCAGCTAGGCCCATCCCGCGCGCGCGCGCTCTTTTTCCCCCGCTCTCTCTGCCCTGGCGGGCCCGCCCGTCAGCGCGGCCGCCTTCAGCGCGCCCGCACCCGCTTTCCCCTCTCTCTCTGCTCGCGGGCCCGGCCTGTCAGCCCCGTCTTCTCCGCGTAACTGCCGCCCGAGCTGCGCGCTGCCGCGGACTCCGCGCCCACGTCGCGCGTGGAGCTCGCCCCGCCCCCGGCCACTTGAGCCAGAACCCCACTCGTCCTCTCCCCCTCCCTCATTTGCGCACCAGCAGACCCCCCTCCCTCACCTCCCCCTCGCTGCGCGCACGCCAGAGCGCCACCGCCACTAATCATCGCCGCCCGAGTCGTTTCCCCGTCGCCGTTGGAGCTCCGCCGTGCTCTCTGCCACGGTGAGCTTCGCCTCGGCATCCGCAACCCGGGACGCGCCCCAATTCCCTCTCCCCCTCCCTATTTCCCTCTGCCCACGCTCACCCGCCGTCCTCCGTGCACCGCGGAGGTCCGCCACCGTCGCCCCGGGCCGCCGTTGCGCCATCGCCACCCCCGAGGAGTCCCCGGAACCCGCTTTGAGGTAAGGAACCTCTCCCGCCCCCTCCCAACCTGTGTATTGCCCTCTGTCACGTTTGATTCCTCGCCGGAGTTGTTCAACGCCGCCGCCGAGCCGCTTTGCCGTAGACCGCCCCCCTCCGGTGCCCCTGCCCCGACCCAGTCCCCACCGGACTATTCCCCGCGCCTTCCCCAACCTTCCCGGCCGCTCAGGTCGCCCCAGGGACCCGTTGAGCGCCCGCGCCCCTCGTCTCCGGCGAGTCCTCCGCCGCGGGGACAAACGCCGCCGTCTCTGCTAGCCGTAGGAAAGGCCAAGGCCGGCCACCCGACCCCCGCCGTTCATCCCAGATCGGATGGCCCTGATTCAATTAGCCCGGGCCTAATCCTGGCCGTCCGCCGGAGATCCAACGGCCCAGGGCCGCTTCCCCCTCACCCCGCGCCCGCTCTGCCCGCTGGCCCCGCCTGTCAGCCCGCCCGCGCCCGCGCTGCCCGCTGGCCCCGCCTGTCAGCCTGCCCGCGCCCGCGCTGCCCACCCGGCCCCGCCTGTCAGCCGCCACGCGCTCGCGCTGCCCGCCCGGCCCCGCCTGTCAGCCGCCCAGGCCGCCGCGTGCTCGCGCGCCCGCCCGCGGATCTAATCCTGGCCGTCCGCCTGAGATCCGACGGCCGTAGGAGCCCGATACCCCTTCGCCCGCGCGTTTTCTTAAAGAGACCCCCGGTTTTCTGGAATTTAAACCCGCCGTCCCTGGTTTCTCACAGTTAGGTCCTCAGACCTTTTATTTAATTCAAAATAGGTAATTAGGGTATATTTTTAACCCCTAAACTTGTAAAATTCATAACTTTGTCATATGAACTCCAAATTAGGTGCTTCAAATTGCAAAATGCTCATGGTGTTTCTGTCTATCTATCTAAACAATGTTTCCCTGCTGTTTCCATGTACCAATTAATGGTTAATCATTAGGATAGGATTAAGGTTATTGGAACCCTATTTGAGATAATTAGAAGTTGGTAGACTTTAATAAAAGTTGGAGCACTTAAGTTTATGGACTTAAACACTTAAGTTTAGGAACTTAAAACCAGGTAATGATTTAATCCCACCACTGACTTAAACCTGATTAGTGGATAATGAATCACTTTGTATAGTCCTCTACCCCAGACCTAGGGAACACCAGAGTGCCTATCCCTTTTTCTACTATGAACTTGTGATCTCTCTGCTGCATATGTTTGGTATGTTGCTTTTTGTTTGTTATCTTCCCAAGAGCATAGTGTGAATGATTACTTTACGTAGACAACGAGCAGTCTGTGTTTCCCGAGGAAGTTGCAGAGGAAGTCCCTGATCAGCAGTTTGGTGAAGGCAAGTGTCCTCTGTCCCATTATGTCCTATTCATTTATAACTTACTACCCCGCATTACTTACTTGAAACCTAAGGATTGACTAGCTTTACACTTTACTTTATCCTTGATGACCTTATGGGCTGTTATGGTTAGCACTCTGCTATTGCCTTAACTTAATCAATGAACATGATGTGACTATTTATGATACTGTTATCCTGATGATGTTGATGATCTTGTGATACTCTAGGGGGCTCAGGCTGCTTCCTGAGTACCTCTCCGTAAGGACTTGTTCGTTGAGAGACCAACCGGGATAACAGTGCAACCATGAGGGTGAAATGGGATGCCCTTAGCTAATTAATTAGAGGAACTAGAGGTGTAGTTGCTTAGCCATCGTGCCGTCAATGGGGTCCAGGCACAGTGCTTGCTCTGCCGAGGTTCTTTCGTTTTGCTCTTTGTTAGTCACTCTCCTGCGGGGAGGGGTACTGTGTTTATCAAACTGGAGAAACCTAACGGGCAGCTATGATCTCTAGGGAATCTTTGTAAAAGCTACGTAGTGATGCCCTGCCGGACCACCTAGGTAGTGGTCAATGGGGATTAGCTCTCCCCGGGTAGAAAGGGAATCATGACTCATGGGTAAAGTGTGCAACCTCTGCAGAGGGTAGTGAAACTGATATGTCAGCCGTGCTCACGGTTAAGAGCAGCCTTGGGATCCTCTTTGATTAGAGATACAGATGGTTCGAGATACAAGGATTATGTTATGGTTTTGGTTCGACTATGATGATGTTGTTCCTCGATGAGGAAATGGTTTAAGGGTTGTTAAATGCTAAAATCTGGCTTCTACTAATGGTAAATAATTGACCAACTAAAAGCAACTGCTGGAGCCTAACCCCACATAAAGCTAGTCCACTTCAGCCAAACGGGACATTTGCTGAGTACGTTGATGTGTACTCATCCTTGCTTTACCACAAAACACCAGGTTGTCCGCATTGTAACCACTGCTCAGGAGAATGTGAAGCCGTGGAAGGAGACTTCCAGGAGTTCCAAGACTACGACGAATTCTAGGTGTGGGTTGGCAGCAACCCCCCAGTCAGCTGCCTGTGGAGGCCTTGTCTTTACTACGTTTCGCTAGTACTTTGATTTACCTGTTAAGACGATGACTATGTGGATCTCTATGACTCTGTGATGTAATAAGTTGATACTCTTTTATGTTATTATTCGAGCATTGTGCGATGATGTTCATTTATGTAATCGCTGTGTACGTGAGTTCTGATCCTGGCACGTACATAGTTTGCATTCGGTTTGCCTTCCAAAACCGGGTGTGACATAAGTGGTATCAGAACCGTGCTAACTGTAGGACCGCTGACCTAGAGTAGCACTGGTCGTACTAAGGACTATTGACCTTCCCTCTCACCTTGACCTCTGATGTTACTTCAAAAGTCGGTCACCTCGACCAACCCTATGTTTTACTACATATATATACTATATTATACCTTGTCAAAATTTTTATCTTGTTCTGTCTATGGTTTATGCACTTGTCATATTAGTTCTGTTCTTACTCTTGTGCTTACGGTGTCTTTTGTAGATGGCTCGTCTTAGACACACTGCACGTAAGTCGGTGATTCCTTTCCTGCCATCTCGACTTGCGGAGCGCCCTCTGCGCCGCACCGTGTCCGGTCAGTCGAGTCACCTGGAGAGGCTGCACCACCGCCTGCGTGAGGAGCAGGAACGCCGACGCCAGCACAGAGAGCAGCAGGGCTCTTCCTCCCCACCCCAGCGAGAGGTGGAGTCCGTGAGGCCCCGTTCCTCTGTTGCCCAGCTGGAGGCGCCCCCTGCACCACCGCGGGACGCCCCGGCTGTTGGAGGAGCTACTGGAGGAGGTCCTGGAGGAGACCCCGATGATGACGACTCAGACCACAGCACGGAGTCCTCTGAGCCGCAGGAGGCGGAAGGATGGGTCGCCCGACCCATCACCCGTGACGCCGCTCGTGGTTGTCACTTCCACGACGCACTCGCCACCTTGCTGCGCCAGGCTTTCGACCGGCACACCTGGTCGATCGAGTATCGTTGTGTAGTCTACCAGCACAGTCGCGGGAGGTACCCGGACCGCTGGGAGGCTACCTGCCTAGTTCGCCGTCCGGAGGATGACCTCCGGGGTGCGGAGGCCATTTCGGAGCACTACTCCATCTCCGAGAGGGACACTGCAGAGGCGGCTATGCAGGATGCAGCACGACGTGCACTCTCCCAGTACTGTTCCTTGTTCGGTGGGGTGGCCGACGGTCTTAACCTTCGGTACTACCCCCGCCGCCCTACTGGCAGCACAGAGAGTGTGGTTGTCTCCCCTGTTGGTGAGGCTAACCCTAGGTTGAGCAGCACAGTCAACCTAGTCGCAGTGCTTAACACTGAGCTGGATCACTCTCTGGACGAGCTAAGCAGGGCTCGAACGGAGATTGCGGAGTTGCGTGCTGAGCTGGCAGAGCGCCATCACCAGGAGGGTGGTTCTCCCGCTCCTGTTGGGACTCAGCACCCATACCGCTCACCGCCACGTGGTCACCACACTTATGGTTCCCCTGCCTGCAAGACCAGGATAGATCTGGATCCTTAGATCGTTAGCGTCGGAGTTTGTAATAATTCTTAAGTCAGATGTCTCAGTCTTAGGTAGTCAGTTTAGTTTGCTTATCAGTTGCTTTCATTTAGTTTAGCTTGCTTATCAGTTGCTTTCATGCTTGTTATGATGAACTTGTGCTGGATTCGAATCTTTGTAATGACTGTTGCCAACCTGTGGGTTTTCCCCTGCAGTTCGGCCTAGCTAGTAATGTTAATGAAGTCAGTTGTTTAGTTGGGAAACCATTTACTTCTGCTTTCCTTCTTATCTGAGAAGCTGTGTTGAATCATAATGAGGATCAGTGAAGCTCTTTATTCACTCAGTGTCATGAAGAATTCTGTACTCCCTTTTCTTATGCTGAAGGATTGTAAGATCAATGTTGATGTATGAATGTCTTCCACAGATGTCTGACAACAGACGCCGATGCAACAGGCGTGCTCAGCAAGAGCAGCATGACCAGCAGGAGGAACAACAGAGGCAGCCTCCCCCACCACCCCCGATGTCAGTGGAGCAGATGTTCTTGATGCAGACTCAGGCAGTGCAGGCCATTGGGCAGACTCTGGCAGCCATGCAGCAGGCTCAACAGCAACCCCAACCCCAATTGCAAGTGCAGATGCCCCAGATGCCACGGGATAAGCGTGGTGAGTTCATGAGAGGGCACCCTCCTACCTTCGCCCATTCTGCTGACCCCATGGATGCAGAAGACTAGTTGCGTGCAGTGGAAAGGGAAATGCGCACCGCCCAATGTGACGACAGGGAGAAGGTCCTGTATGGTCCCTGCCAGCTAAGGGGAGCAGCCCAGTCCTGGTGGGAGTCCTACCTCGCCACACATGCTGACCCTGAAGCTATCACCTGGGAAGAATTCAGCGAGAGTTTCCGCAGGTACCATGTGCCAGAGGGACTGATGATCGTGAAGAAGGAGGAGTTTCTGGCTCTGAAGCAGGGACCCCTGTCTGTTAGTGAATACAGGGACAAGTTTCTGCAGCTGTCTCGTTATGCACCTGAAGACGTCAACACTGATGCTAAGAGGCAGTACAGGTTCATGAGGGGTTTGGTGGATCCCCTGCATTACCAGCTGATGAATCACACCTTCCCCACCTTCCAGCACCTGATCGATAGGGCAGTTATGACTGAGAAGAAGCGTAAGGATATGGAAGATCGGAAGCGCAAGATGAGTGGACCCCAGTCCGGAAGCATCAGCCGTCCACATTTCTCAGGCAGTTCATCTCAGCAAGGCAGGCCTGGTCACCCGCAGGGATATCAGAATCAGAATCAGCGCCCGCATCAGCAGCAGTTTCAGAGGCAGTACCCACAGCAGCAGTAGCAGTATCGTCAGCACAGCCAGGAGGGAAGTAATCAGTATCAGAAGCAGAACAACCAGGCACCTCGCCTTCCTGCCCCCCGCAACAAATCAGAGCAACCAAGCAGCCCCAGCACAAGGAGGAGGCAGAGGATGTTTCCACTGTGGAGATCAAGGCCACTGGGCGATGCAGTGCCCAAAGAAGTTGGCGCAGCAGCAGACCAACCCCAATGCTCCAACAAGGCAAGGTGTACTGCAGCCGGCATCAGGCAATCGTAGCCAAGCGTACAACCGTGGAAAGGTGAACCACTTGGAGGCCGAGGCAATCCAGGATGCACCAGATGTGGCAGTAGGTATGTTCTCAGTCGAATCTCATCCCGCAAAAGTGCTGTTTGATACTGGTGCAACTCATTCATTTGTCACTGCAACATGGGTAGAATTGCATAATATCTCAGTAGAGGCAATGATGCCGCCCATGAGGATTAATTCGGTTGGTGGCAAGGTGCAAACAGATAAAATATGTTCAAATATAATGGTGGAAATAAGGGGGATAGGATTCCCCAGTGACTTAATAGTAATAGACACCCCTGGGATAGATGTTATTCTAGGGATGAATTGGTTAATGAAGTATGAAGCAAATGTTAGTTGTGACAAGAGGACCGTAACATTGAAGTCCCCATCAGGAGAAGAGGTAGTGGCCGAGCTAAGGATGCCTAAATTAGCAGAGGGAGTCTGTCACCAGATTTCAGTTGATAGTAAGGAGCCCAACCCGCTCGAGGCTATCAAGGTTGTGTCAGACTTTCCGGATGTGTTTCCCGAGGAGCTAACGGGCATGCCACCCGAGAGAAAAGTCGAATTTGCCATAGAGCTTATCCCTGGTACCGCCCCCATTTCCAAAAGAGCCTATCGAGTGTCTGGACCAGAATTGGTGGAACTCAAGAAGCAGATAGACGAGCTGTTAGAAAAGGGTTACATCAGACCAAGCACCTCGCCTTGGGCCGCTCCAGTGTTGTTTGTAGAGAAGAAAGATGGTACCAAAAGGATGTGCATAGACTACAGAGCCTTGAATGAAGTCACTGTCAAGAACAAATACCCCCTGCCAAGGATAGAAGATTTGTTCGACCAGCTCAGAGGTGCCAGCGTATTCTCGAAGATAGATCTGAGATCAGGTTACCATCAACTCAGAATCCGACCCTCGGACATACCGAAGACAGCATTCATCACCAAGTATGGGTTATATGAGTTCACAGTTATGTCCTTTGGTTTGACAAATGCGCCAGCCTTCTTTATGTATCTGATGAACAGCGTGTTCATGGACTATCTAGACAAGTTTGTGGTAGTGTTCATCGATGACATTCTCATATACTCTCAAAGTGAGGAAGATCATGTGGAGCATTTGAAGATGGTATTGCAAAGACTTCGAGAGCATCAGTTGTATGCCAAGCTGGGCAAATGCGAGTTCTGGATTCATGAAGTCTTATTTCTGGGTCACATCATAAATCAAGATGGTTAGCAGTGGATCCAAAGAAAGTAGCAGATATCCTGAACTGGAAAGCACCGAAGGATGTTCGTGGGATCAAGAGCTTCATTGGAATGGCTGGATATTATAGGCGTTTCATTGAAGGCTTCTCAAAGATTGCTAGACCAATGACAGCGCTACTAGCGAAGAAAGTTGAGTTTAAGTGGACCCAAAAGTGTCAGGAAGCATTTGAAGAACTGAAGAATAGATTAACTACAGCTCCTGTGTTAGTCCTGCCTGATGTTCACAAGTCATTCTCAGTGTATTGCGACGCTTCTTACACCGGATTAGGATGTGTGCTAATGCAAGAAGGAAGAGTTGTAGCATACTCATCTCGACAGCTGAAGATCCATGAGAAGAATTATCCCACACATGACCTGGAGTTGGCAGCAGTGGTTCATGCCTTGAAGACCTGGAGACATTACCTATATGGGCAGAAGTGCGACATCTACACAGATCATAAAAGTCTGAAGTACATATTCACCCAGTCAGAGTTAAACATGAGGCAGCGAAGATGGTTGGAGTTGATCAAAGACTACGAGCTGGAGATACATTACCATCCAGGCAAAGCCAATGTTGTTGCAGATGCTCTGAGCAGGAAGAGTCAAGTCAATATGTTGGCCACGTACCTGATGCCGTATGAGTTAGCCAAGGAGTTCGACAGACTGAGCCTCGGTTTTCTGAACAGTACGCAAGGAGTAACAGTGAAATTAGAGCCCACCCTAGAGCGGGAGATCAAAGAAGGGCAGAAGGATGATGAAAGCATCAACAAGATCCGGCAGCTGATCTTAGAAGGAAGAGGCAAAGACTTTCGAGAGGACGAAGAGGGAGTAATATGGTTCAAGGACCGATTGTGTGTCCCCGACCTCAAACCTATTCGGGAACTGATCCTCAAGGAAGCTCATGAGACAGCCTACTCCATACACCCAGGGAGCGAGAAGATGTATCAGGATTTAAAAAGGAGGTTTTGGTGGTATGGCATGAAAAGAGAGATTGCAGAATATGTCGCCATCTGTGATAGCTGTCAGAGAACCAAAGCAGAGCATCAGAGGCCTGCCGGATTGTTGCAGCCATTGCGGATTCCTCAGTGGAAGTGGGATGAGATCGGGATGGATTTTATAGTTGGCCTACCTCGTACCCGGGCCGGCTATGATTCCATCTAGGTGGTTGTGGACCGCTTAACAAAGGTGGCCCATTTCATACCTGTGAAGACAACATACACCGGAGCAACGTTAGCTGAGTTATACATGTCACGGATAGTCTGCCTTCATGGTGTGCCGAAGAAGATAGTGTCAGATCGAGGAACGCAGTTCACATCTCATTTTTGGCAACAGCTACAAGAAGCTTTGGGCACACATTTGAACTTCAGCTCAGCTTATCACCCGCAGACAGACGGTCAGACTGAAAGAACTAATCAGATCCTAGAAGATATGTTGAGAGCCTGTGCGTTGCAAGACAAGTCAGGATGGGACAAAAGGTTACCTTATGCAGAATTCTCCTACAACAATAGTTATCAGGCCAGCTTGAAGATGTCGCCGTTTCAGGCACTCTACGGACGGAGTTGTAGGACTCCGCTGCATTGGGACCAGCCTGGAGAGAGACAGGTGTTTGGCCCCGACATCTTGCTTGAAGCCGAAGAGAATATCAAAATGGTTCGGGAGAATCTGAAGATAGCACAATCAAGGCAGCGAAGCTACACAGACAGAAGGAGGAGAGAACTGAGTTTTGAAGTGGGAGACTATGTCTATCTGAAGGTGTCACCTATCAGGGGAGTCAGAAGGTTCGGAGTTAAAGGCAAGTTAGCACCCCGGTACGTCGGACCATATCAGATCCAAGCCAAGCGTGGAGAAGTGGCCTACCAGCTCAACCTACCAGAAAGTTTGTCGGCAGTGCACAATGTGTTCCATGTGTCCCAACTGAAGAAGTGTCTGCGAGTACCAGAAGAACAGTTGCCAGTGGAGGGTTTGGAAGTCCAGGAGGATCTGACATACATAGAGAAGCCAACGCAGATTCTGGAGTTTGCAGACAGAGTCACCCGGAGGAACACCAGCAGAATGTGCAAAGTCAGATGGGGTCACCACTCCGAGGAAGAAGCAACCTGGGAACGAGAAGATGATCTGAAGGCCAAATACCCTGAACTCTTTGCTGACCAACCTTGAATCTCGGGGCGAGATTCTTTTAAGGGGGATAGGTTTGTAACACCCTGAATTTGGGGGTATAAAATTTCTTTGCTCATATTCACAAATTCAGGTGTTACTTCTCTTTTCTCATCCTTCCCCAATCTTTTCTTTCTCATTTCTATAGGAGAAAGGTGCTTATTTTAATTGTAATTATAGTCTATTAACTCAAACTCCAAGGGAGCATGAATTGTTGCATCATGTTGAACCCTAGATTTCACTTTTGTTTGGTGCATAATTTTTGGAAAGTCTAATTTGAGTTTGTGGCTTATTTGGATTTGAATCAAATAGAATAAATAAAAGAAAAAGGGAAAACAATTCCAGAATAAAAAGAAAAGGGAAAGAAGCCCACTCCCCCGCCCCCCTCAGCCTTTCGGCCCAGCTAGGCCCATCCCGCGCGCGCGCGCTCTTTCCCCCCCGCTCTCTCTGCCCTGGCGGGCCCGCCCGTTAGCGCGGCCGCCTTCAGCGCGCCCGCACCCGCTTTCCCCTCTCTCTCTGCTCGCGGGCCCGGCCTGTCAGCCCCGTCTTCTCCGCGTAACTGCCGCCCGAGCTGCGCGCTGCCGCGGACTCCGCGCCCACGTCGCGCGTGGAGCTCACAACCGCCCCGCCCCCGGCCACTTGAGCCAGAACCCCACTTGCCCTCTCCCCCTCCCTCATTTGCGCACCAGCAGACCCCCCTCCCTCACCTCCCCCTCGCTGCGCGCACGCCAGAGCGCCGCCGCCACTAATCATCGTCGCCCGAGCCGTTTCCCCGTCGCCGTTGGAGCTCCGCCGTGCTCTCTGCCACGGTGAGCTTCGCCTCGGCATCCGCAACCCGGGACGCGCCCCAATTCCCTCTCCCCCTCCCTATTTCCCTCTGCCCGCGCTCACCCGCCGTCCTCCGTGCAGCCGCGGAGGTCCGCCACCGTCGCCCCGGGCCGTCGTTGCGCCATCGCCACCCCCGAGGAGTCCCCGGAACCCGCTTTGAGGTAAGGAACCTCTCCCGCCCCCTCCCAACCTGTGTATTGCCCTCTGTCACGTTTGATTCCTCGTCGGAGTTGTTCAACGCCGCCGCCGAGCCGCTTTGCCGTAGACCGCCCCCCTCCGGTGCCCCTGCCCCGACCCAGTCCCCACCGGACTATTCCCCGCGCCTTCCCCAACCTTCCCGGCCGCTCAGGTCACCCCAGGGACCCGTCGAGCGCCCGCGCCCCTCGTCTCCGGCGAGTCCTCCGCCGCGGGGACAAACGCCGCCGTCTCTGCTAGCCGTAGGAAAGGCCAAGGTCGGCCACCCGACCCCCGCCGTTCATCCCAGATCGGATGGCCCTGATTCAATTAGCCCGGGCCTAATCCTGGCCGTCCGCCGGAGATCCAACGGCCCAGGGCCGCTTCCCCCTCACCCCGCGCCCGCTCTGCCCGCTGGCCCTGCCTGTCAGCCCGCCCGCGCCCGCGCTGCCCGCTGGCCCCGCCTGTCAGCCTGCCCGCGCCCGCGCTGCCCACCCGGCCCCGCCTGTCAGCCGCCGCGCGCTCGCGCTGTCCGCCCGGCCCCGCCTGTCAGCCGCCCAGGCCGCCACGTGCTCGCGCGCCCGCCCGCGGATCTAATCCTGGCCGTCCGCCTGAGATCCGACGGCCATAGGAGCCCGATACCCCTTCGCCCGCGCGTTTTCTTAAAGAGACCCCCAGTTTTCTGGAATTTAAACCCGCCGTCCCTGGTTTCTCACAGTTAGGTCCTCAGACCTTTTATTTAATTCAAAATAGGTAATTAGGGTATATTTTTAACCCCTAAACTTGTAAAATTCATAACTTTGTCATATGAACTCCAAATTAGGTGCTTCAAATTGCAAAATGCTCATGGTGTTTCTGTCTATCTATCTAAACAATGTTTCCCTGCTGTTTCCATGTACCAATTAATGGTTAATCATTAGGATAGGATTAAGGTTATTGGAACCCTATTTGAGATAATTAGAAGTTGGTAGACTTTAATAAAAGTTGGAGCACTTAAGTTTATGGACTTAAACACTTAAGTTTAGGAACTTAAAACCAGGTAATGATTTAATCCCACCACTGACTTAAACCTGATTAGTGGATAATGAATCACTTTGTATAGTCCTCTACCCCAGACCTAGGGAACACCAGAGTGCCTATCCCTTTTTCTACTATGAACTTGTGATCTCTCTGCTGCATATGTTTGGTATGTTGCTTTTTGTTTGTTATCTTCCCAAGTGCATAGTGTGAATGATTACTTTATGTAGACAACGAGCAGTCTGTGTTTCCCGAGGAAGTTGCAGAGGAAGTCCCTCATCAGCAGTTTGGTGAAGGCAAGTGTCCTCTGTCCCATTATGTCCTATTCATTTATAACTTACTACCCCGCATTACTTACTTGAAACCTAAGGATTGACTAGCTTTACACTTTACTTTATCCTTGATGACCTTATGGGCTGTTATGGTTAGCACTCTGCTATTGCCTTAACTTAATCAATGAACATGATGTGACTATTTATGATACTGTTATCCTGATGATGTTGATGATCTTGTGATACTCTAGGGGGCTCAGGCTGCTTCCTGAGTACCTCTCCGTAAGGACTTGTTCGTTGAGAGACCACCCGGGATAACAGTGCAACCATGAGGGTGAAATGGGATGCCCTTAGCTAATTAATTAGAGGAACTAGAGGTGTAGTTGCTTAGCCGTCGTGCCGTCAATGGGGTCCAGGCACAGTGCTTGCTCTGCCGAGGTTCTTTCGTTTTGCTCTTTGTTAGTCACTCTCCTGCGGGGAGGGGTACTGTGTTTATCAAACTGGAGAAACCTAACGGGCAGCTATGATCTCTAGGGAATCTTTGTAAAAGCTACGTAGTGATGCCCTGTCGGACCACCTAGGTAGTGGTCAATGGGGATTAGCTCTCCCCGGGTAGAAAGGGAATCATGACTCATGGGTAAAGTGTGCAACCTCTGCAGAGGGTAGTGAAACTGATATGTCAGCCGTGCTCACGGTTAAGAGCAGCCTTGGGATCCTCTTTGATTAGAGATACAGATGGTTCGAGATACAAGGATTATGTTATGGTTTTGGTTCGACTATGATGATGTTGTTCCTCGATGAGGAAATGGTTTAAGGGTTGTTAAATGCTAAAATCTGGCTTCTACTAATGGTAAATAATTGACCAACTAAAAGCAACTGCTGGAGCCTAACCCCACATAAAGCTAGTCCACTTCAGCCAAACGGGACATTTGCTGAGTACGTTGATGTGTACCCATCCTTGCTTTACCACAAAACACCAGGTTGTCCGCATTGTAACCACTGCTCAGGAGAATGTGAAGCCGTGGAAGGAGACTTCCAGGAGTTCCAAGACTACGACGAATTCTAGGTGTGGGTTGGCGGCAACCCCCCAGTCAGCTGCCTGTGGAGGCCTTGTCTTTACTACATTTCGCTAGTACTTTGATTTACCTGTTAAGACGATGACTATGTGGATGTCTATGACTCTGTGATGTAATAAGTTGATACTCTTTTATGTTATTATTCGAGCATTGTGCGATGATGTTCATTTATGTAATCGCTGTGTACGTGAGTTCTGATCCTGGCACGTACATAGTTCGCATTCGGTTTGCCTTCCAAAACCGGGTGTGACAATATGCCTAGAAAGAATATTGTTCATGTTGCTAGGAAAGTTATGGATGGTCCTTCTACAATTTATCATGCTTTAAATGCCTCCTTTGCTATTTGTAGAAAGGATAGGAAGATAGTTGCTAGGAAATTAGGGGCAAAATGCAAGGGTGATAAAACTTGCATTTGGGTCCCTAAGACAATTGTGACTAACCTTGTAGGACCCAACAAGAGTTGGGTACCTAAGTCCCAAGCCTAAATTTGTCTTGCAGGTTTATGCATTCGGGGGTTCAAGCTGGATTATCGACAGCGGATGCACAAACCATATGACAGGGGAGAAGAAGATGTTCACCTCCTACGTCAAGAATAAGGATTGCCAAGATTCAATCATATTCGGTGATGGGAACCAAGGCAAGGTGAAAGGTTTAGGCAAGATTGCAATATCCAATGAACACTCTATTTCTAATGTGTTTTTAGTTGAGAGTCTTGGATATAATTTGCTATCTGTTAGTCAATTATGTAATATGGGTTATAATTGTCTATTTACAAATATAGATGTGTCTGTCTTTAGAAGAAGTGATGGTTCACTAGCTTTTAAGGGTGTATTAGACGGCAAACTTTATTTAGTTGATTTTGCAAAAGAGGAGGCCGGTCTAGATGCATGCTTAATTGCTAAGACTAGCATGGGCTGGTTGTGGCATCGCCGCTTAGCACATGTGGGGATGAAGAACCTTCACAAGCTTCTAAAGGGAGAAGACGTGATAGGGTCGACTAACGTGCAATTCGAAAAAGATAGACCTTGTGCAGCTTGTCAAGCAGGTAAACAAGTGGGAGGAGCACATCACAGCAAGAATGTGATGACCACTTCAAGACTTCTGGAGCTGCTGCATATGGACCTCTTCGGACCCGTCGCCTATCTGAGCATAGGAGGAAGTAAGTATGGTCTAGTTATTGTTGACGACTTTTCCCGCTTCACTTGGGTGTTCTTTTTGCAGGATAAGTCTAAAACCCAAGGGACCCTCAAGCGCTTCCTAAGGAGAGCTCAAAATGAGTTTGAGCTTAAGGTGAAAAAGATAAGGAGCGACAACGGGTCCGAATTCAAGAACCTTCAAGTGGAGGAGTACCTTGAGGAGGAAGGGATCAAGCACGAGTTCTCCGCTCCCTACAAACCACAGCAAAACGGTGTGGTAGAGAGGAAAAACAGGACGCTAATCGATATGGCGAGGATGATGCTTGGAGAATTCAAGACCCCCGAGCGTTTTTGGTCGGAAGCTGTGAACACGGCTTGCCACGCCATCAATAGGGTCTACCTTCACCGCCTCCTCAATAAGACGTCGTATGAGCTACTAACCGGTAACAAACCCAATGTATCTTACTTTCGTGTATTTGGGAGCAAATGCTACATTCTAGTAAAGAAGGGTAGAAATTCTAAATTTGCTCCCAAAGCTGTAGAAGGGTTTTTGTTAGGTTATGACTCAAATACAAAGGCGTATAGAGTCTTCAAAAAATCATCGGGGTTGGTTGAAGTCTCTAGCGACGTTGTATTTGATGAGACTAATGGCTCTCCAAGAGAGCAAGTTGTTGATCTTGATGAAGTAGATGAAGAAGACGTTCCAACGGCCGCGATACGCACCATGACGATTGGAGATGTACGGCCTCGGGAACAATTGGAGCAAGATCAACCGTCTTCCTCAACTATGGTGCATCCCCCGACCCAAGATGACGATCAGGTACCTCAAGTGGAGGCGCATGATCAAGGGGGAGCACAAGATGTTCAAGTTGAAGAGGAAGAAGCACCTCAGGCACCTCCAACCCAAGTTCGAGCAACGATCCAAAGGGATCATCCCGTCGACCAGATATTGGGTGATATTAGCAAGGGAGTAACTACTCGTTCAAGATTAGTTAATTTTTGTGAGCATTACTCCTTTGTCTCTTCTATTGAGCCTTTCAGGGTAGAAGAAGCCTTGCTAGATCCGGACTGGGTGTTGGCCATGCAAGAGGAACTCAACAACTTCAAGCGCAATGAAGTTTGGACACTGGTGCCTCGTCCTAAGCAAAATGTTGTGGGAACCAAGTGGGTGTTCCGCAACAAACAGGACGAGCACGGGGTGGTGACGAGGAATAAGGCTCGACTTGTGGCAAAAGGTTATGCCCAAGTCGCAGGTTTGGACTTTGAGGAGACGTTTGCTCCTGTGGCTAGGCTAGAATCAATTCGTATCTTGCTAGCATATGCCGCTCACCATTCTTTCAGGTTGTACCAAATGGATGTGAAGAGCGCTTTCCTCAACGGGCCAATCAAGGAGGAGGTGTACGTAGAGCAACCCCCTGGCTTTGAGGATGAACGGTACCCCGACCACGTGTGTAAGCTCTCTAAGGCGCTCTATGGACTTAAGCAAGCCCCAAGAGCATGGTATGAATGCCTTAGAGATTTCTTAATTGCTAATGCTTTCAAGGTTGGGAAAGCCGATCCAACTCTTTTCACTAAGACTTGTGACGGTGATCTGTTTGTATGCCAAATTTATGTCGATGACATAATATTTGGTTCTACTAATAAAAAGTCTTGTGAAGAGTTTAGCAGGGTCATGACGCAGAAATTTGAGATGTCGATGATGGGCAAGTTGAACTACTTCCTTGGGTTCCAAGTGAAGCAACTCAAGGATGGCACCTTCATCTCCCAAACGAAGTACACGCAAGACTTGCTAAAGCGGTTTGGGATGAAGGACACCAAGCCCGCAAAGACTCCGATGGGAACCGACGGACACACCGACCTCAACAAAGGAGGTAAGTCCGTTGATCAAAAAGCATACCGGTCAATGATAGGATCTTTACTTTATTTATGTGCAAGTAGACCGGATATTATGCTTAGTGTATGCATGTGTGCTAGATTTCAATCCGATCCTAAGGAGTGTCACCTAGTGGCGGTGAAGCGAATTCTTAGATATTTAGTGTCTATAACCATTAACATTTGTGTTGCCTTGTTCTTAATTTATAGCATTTGAGAACTGAAAGGGAAATGTGCCCTTGGGCCATTTCTAAGTATTTTGGTGATTTAGTGTCCAACACAAGTGCCTAAGTGTAAAATGGTGGACAAAGTACAAACCAAGGATAAAGGTATGTTTCTCAGACTTAGTACATTGTTTATGGACTAATGTATTGTGTCTAAGTGCTGGAAACAGGAAAAATCGAATTGGAAATGAGATGGCTTTGTTCAGCCAAGTCTGCTCAGTCTTGGAGCACCGGACTGTCCGGTGGTGCACCGGACAGTGTCCGGTGCGCCAGGCTGGTTCGAGCGAACTGGCCGCTCTCAGGAATTCACCGGCGACGTACGGCTATAATTCACCGGACTGTCCGGTGAGCCAACTGTCGGCCGGGCCAACGGTCGGCCGCGCGATCTGCGCGGGACACGTGGCCGAGCCAACAGCTAGAAGGGGGCACCGGACTGTCCGGTGTGCACCGGACATGTCCGGTGCGCCAACGGCTCTCTGGCTGCCAACGTTCGACTGTGCCAGTTAAGGAAAGAAATCGGGCACCGGACATGTCCGGTGTGCACTGGACTGTCCGGTGCGCCAGTCGACAGAAGGCAAGATCAGCCTTCCTAGATTGCTCTCAACGGCTCCTAGCTGCCTTGAAGCTATAAAAGGGACCCCTAGACGCATGGAGGAGTACACCAAGCATTCTTACAACATTCCTAAGCACCAAGACATCGATTCCGCGCCTTTGATTCTTTGAGATAGCAATTAGAGCTCTAGTTGAGTAGTGAACTCTTTGAGTTGTGTTGTGAGCTCTCGTTGCGACTTGTGTGCGTGGTGTTGCTGTGATTTCTTGTCTTGAGTGCGTTGCTAATCCCTCCCTTGCTCCGTGCTTCTTTGTGAATTTCAAGTGTAAGGGCGAGAGGCTCCAAGTTGTGGAGATTCCTCGCAAACGGGATTGAGAAAAAGCAAGCAAAACACCGTGGTATTCAAGTGGGTCCTTGGACCGCTTGAGAGGGGTTGATTGCAACCCTCGTCCGTTGGGACGCCACAACATGGAGTAGGCAAGCGTTGGTCTTGGCCGAACCACGGGATAACCACCGTGCCATCTCTGTGATTAATTTCTTGTGGCTATTGTGTTTTGACTCCTCTCTAGCCACTTGGCAATTATTGTGCTAACGATTAACCAAGTTTTGTGGCTTAAGTTTTAAAGTTTCACAGGATCACCTATTCACCCCCCCCTCTAGGTGCTCTCAAGAACAAGTCCACAACAGCGCACGACCAACACACCTCTAGCAACTAGCAGCATACAGGCACCTAGCACAAAGCGCAAGCTATAATCGACACTGCAGCAGGCTCACAGGCTGCTACAACACACCAGCCCTGCGAGGACATCGCCATGGCGCTCACCCTGCCCTCGATATGCTTTATCTTAGTATCCCATCCTTTGATTCATTACTGGATCCACTACTATTACAAATGCCACTTGTCAAAACTTTTTTCCCTCCACGCCATTCTATCGACATTATGTTTTTAGGGTTAATTGCTATGGGAGCCCTAAGATGTTTTCAAAATTGGAGTGGTATATTTCTAATTAACCCTTTTCAGGTTTTTATGCTGAGGGAGCCCTAAGATGTGGGCATCTGGCCGACAGGAATTTTACCGATTACTGTTGTGGACCGGGCACAAAAACAATGCCCATCTTACCTGTGGACATAGCTAACATAAATGGAGACCGTGTTGACCTTGATGGATCGCCATCTCACCATCACTCTACCAACTCAAGTGACTCATCTCTCCTTCCCCTAACTCTAGCGGCGACGGTGGCATGCAGAGAAGACCAATATCATCTATGCTTGTGGCATGTTGCATGGGGTAATAGACAAATGTTTTCACTATGATTTGTCGAGATTGGCGTCACATATAGCGGCAAACAATGGGGTGAGCGAATGTCCAAAGTGATTCTGAAAGTCGCCTAGAGGGGGGTGGATAGGCGAAACCTGAAAATTAAAACTTTACTCCCCAACTAGATCCCTTGATTAGTGGTTAGAACAAGATTCACGATTATCGGAGTATAAAAACTAAGTCCTTCGCTTGTAAGGAGTATTGCTTTCAAATAATGCGGAATTGATAAATCAATACTACTAATAAGTCTATGAGAATAAATCAAGAAGGCTTAGATAAGAAGAGCAATAACACAAGTTCTTTCTTGCAAAGTGTTGCTTCACTAAATGAGAATTTAACTTAAAGCAACACCAAATAGTATTAGCAAAGAATAGTGCAAGAAAAAAACTTAGAAAGGGAAAGAACAAACAAATCACAAGAAATAAGCACACAAGACACGGGTGATTTGTTTTACCGAGGTTCGGCCCTCGAAGGCCTAGTCCCTGTTGAGGAGTCCACTAAGGACAGGTATTTTTCAACCCTTTCCCTCTCTCAACCAATCCCAAAGATCGGTGAGCTCTTCTTCTTCTCAAGGATCACTTAAGACCTCGCAAGGATCACCACACACTTAGGTGTCTCTTGCTAGCTTTTACAAGCCTCCAAAACTTTGGAGGAAGTTCAATAGGAGTCAAAACTCCACGCACAAATGAACGCAAGATGTAGCACACACTTTCTCTCAATGAATCTCACAAGGCACTAGAGCTAAACTCTCACAAGAGGCTTTCTTTTGCTTGCTCTCTCTTTTGTGGGACTTGTGTGGTTTGTAGTGGTCTAAATCTTGTGTATAGGATGGATCAATGAATAGAGGTGGTTGTGAGGGCTTGAGTATGTCAACTAGATGACTTGGAATGTTGCTTGGGCTCCACCCCTTGAAGTGGCCGGTTGGGGTGATATTTATAGCCACCAACCAAATTGTAGCTGTTGGAGAAGGCTGCTGGCAATGGGTGCACCGGACAGTCCGGTGCGCCACCGGACAGTGTCCAGTGCGCCACCAGACAGTGTCCGGTGCACCGCCACGTCATCTTGTCGTTAGGCCCTGGAGCTGGTCGACCATTGGAGGCTTTGTCCTCATGTGGCACCGGACAGTCCGGTGTCACACCAGACAGTCCGGTGCCCCTCCGACCTTCTGCTCTGACATCTGAATTGCACTGTTCACTTTGCAGAGTCGACCGTTGCGCGCAGATAGCCGTTGCTCCGCTGGCACACCGGACAGTCCGGTGAATTATAGCGGAGTGGCTCCTAGAATTCCCGAAGGTGGCAAGTTCAGACTGGAATTCCCTGGTGCACCGGACACTGTCCGGTGGCACACCGGACAGTCCGGTGCGCCAGACCAGGGCACACTTCGGTTGTCTTTTGCTCTCTTTGTTTGAACCCTTTCTTGGTCTTTTTATTGGTTTGTTGTGAATCTTTGGCACCTGTAAAACTTATAATCTAGAGCAAACTAGTTAGTCCAATTATTTGTGTTGGACATTTCAACCACCAAAATCAATTAGGAAAAGATGTAAGCCTATTTCCCTTTCAATCTCCCCCTTTTTGGTGATTGATGCCAACACAAACCAAAGCAAATATATAAGTGCATAATTGAACTAGTTTGCATAATGTAAGTGCAAAGGTTACTTAGAATTAAACCAATATATATTCTCATAAGATATGCATGGATGCTTTCTTCATATTTAAAATTTTGGACCACGCTTGCACCACTTGTTTTGTTTTTGCAAATGTTTTGTAAATTCTTTTTCAAAGTCTTTTTCCAAATAGTCAAAGGTAAATGAATAAGAATTTGAGAAGCATTTTCAAGATTTGAAATTTTCTCCCCCTGTTTCAAATGCTTCTCCTTTGACTAAACAAAACTCCCCCTCAATAAAATCCTCCTCTTAGTGTTCAAGAGGATTTTAGATATTAATTTTGAAAGGGGTTATAGCAATTTGAAAATTCTATCAAAATAAGATACCAATTTGAAAATACTTCTTTAAATACAAATTGAACAACTAAATTTTGAAATTGGTGGTAGTGCGGTCCTTTTGCTTTGGGCTAATACTTTATCCCCCTTGGGCATGAATCGCCAAAAATGGATACTTGAGAGTGAAATATAAGCCCTTTTTACTTTCTCTCCCCCTTTGGCAAACAATATATGAGTGAAGATTATACCAAATTGGAGAGCTGACAGAATACCGGCAAGGAAGGATAATACCGAAGATGTAGAGTGGAAGCGATGTTTTTGCCGAATACTCCATTTCCCCTTTCAATCCAAGACTTAACACATGAGATGCTCATGGAACCATATTAGTCTTAGCCTTGGCATAATAGAGATAGGAAATATGCAAATGTACCAAAGGAAAGAGACATGGTACAAAGTATATGTCAATTAAGCTTAAAAAGTTCTATATAATATAGATTGCTCCCCGTAAATATGTGCCTTGAGAGGAATACAAATTTTGGCCTTTAAATGCCAAACACACATAATTAGGTTAATGAGAACATATCTATATCATACATAATGTGAAGTGCATTGTGTCATAGTATAAGTGTGATGATCATGACAGTTTATGCACTTATGAAAGCATGTTAGAAACATCTTAAGCATTTACCCTTAAGGATTTCAAAGAGGCTTAAGGACCATCCACCTTTGAAACAAAGGCAGCTTATCCTCGTTACAAGGTTAAACTTTAAGCTCTTTAACAATAAAATTACTTCACCATGTTTTAACAAAGATGCAAGAATGAAAATTTGAGAAGTTAAACTAGGTATGAAGCAGGGCTAATGCATGAACATGCTTTCTCTTCCTTTTATACAAGATATGCAAAGAAAGTATGAAAAAGGAAGATTTAGGTACAAGTTAAAATGAAAGGAAGTTGTTTTACCCTTTTGTACCTTTACATAGAGACGCTCTCTTCATTGTGCTTTGTCCTTAGTCTTAGTCGCTTAAGACCTATACTCAAGACAATATATGGAAATATTTTGCACAAGAGAGAGTTCTACAACTAGTGATCCTTTTTCCAAGACATTGTTAGTATATATCAAATGGATCACAAGGTGCATAATAGTATCATGAATTCTCCTTTTAACTTAGTGCACATCAAGAGAGATATCGATTGATAGTATGTGCGACACTAAGAATTATAAGGTTAATTGAAGTTATTCAATGATCAAACAAATAACAGATGTGATCAAAAGAACAACATATGCATTAGAATAGGAGAATCCAGTAAATATGCTACTTTAGCAATGAAAGCAACAATCCTTGATAAGAGCGACATTATTTTAACAAGTTGGATTGATATGCAGTTGTCGGTGTTTTGGGTCCGACCGCGCACCCGGGGTTGCCCCTCAAGGTGCTTTTTGGAGTAGGACGGTGTTACCGACTGTAGCTCCATGGTTCGTGCTAGATGCACGAGGGACAGTGGACAGTTGTGTATAGGTTCGGGCCGCTTTGAGATGCGTAACACCCTACGTCCTGGTGTGAGTACTTTATGTGGTGGGTTACAAGGAGGCTCTCTAGTATTGGAAACGTAGAGAGCCGGGGTGGATGGCTAAGTAATAAGGTCGATCGTCTTGATGAGGTGCCCCTAGGCCTTATATACTCGACCGTGGGGCATTACATGTGGATATGATAATAATGGGTGCCTAAATAATAGTGAACTGACTGAGTCTATCTTCCTATAATTCAGCCGACCCATCCTCGCTCAGTTCCGATGTACGTGGCCCCTGCGCGGGAAGGTCGGGTCACTGTTGTGATCACCGCTCGAATTCATCGGGTCGTCTGGGCTTGCGTCGATCTGGCCTTGTATCGATCCTCTTTATTGGACGTTCCTTCCCAGGCCCACAAAGGGATGACCTTGCGGATTATTGGGCCCACGGGCCCCTCGCGAGGCATCTTGTCCTTCTGGTGGACCCGGGGGATATCCGTCCCCCACAAGCCCCCGATCTTTGGGTTGATTTTGAAATAACCGGCCCAAAGATCCAAGATCCAGCTTGTAGTTTTTGATTTTAACAAGAAATGCCATGGAAATAAGCCTGTCGGGTCACTACTTCTAAACTCTGAGTGATCCGGTAAAACGATCTTTTACTGTCTTCTTCCGCTATTATTCCTCGGAATTTGGTGTTTTGTCTCAGGTTCATGCTTCAGAGGTCAGCATTTTGCACTGTAGAACTTTAAAGTTCATTGGGTGCACCGAAGGTGCACCCAATGGGTGTAGCCCCCGAGCTTCGAGTGGATTTTTGCAGATAATCCACTCGAAGGTTTGTCGGCGTCTTGAGACCGGGGGGTCCCTAAGCCGACGAGTGAGTGTGCCGCGTGCCCCAGCCCAGATGGGTCGAGCGCGTGGGCGAGCGCGAAGGGGGGAAAGCGAGGTGGCCGGAGACGGGCGTGAGAGAGGTGGAAATCCCGCGGCCTTCGTGTTCGTCCCGCGCCCAGGTCGGGTGCGCTTGCAGTAGGGGGTTACAAGCGTCCACGCGGGGAGGGAAGCGAGCGGCCCCAAGAGAGCGCCTGTCCCGTCCTCGTCCCCGCGCGGCCAACCTTCTCTAAGAAGGCCCTGGTCCTTCCTTTTATAGGCGTAAGGAGAGGATCCAGGTGTACAATGGGGATGTAGCAGAGTGCTACGTGTCTAGCAGGGGGAGAGCTAGCGCCCTAAGTACATGCCAATGTGGCAGCCGGAGAGATCTTGGCACCCTGCTGGTGTGATGTCGTGGCTGTCGGAGGAGCAACGGAGCCTGGTGGAGGGACAGCTGTCGGAGCGGTCGAGTCCTTGCTGACGTCCCCCTGCTTCCGTAAGGGAGCTGAGAGCCGCCGTCGTCACAGGGCTTGCGGGGCGCCATCATTGCCTATCTGGCGGAGCTAGCCAGATGGGACACCGGTCTTGTTCTCTGCGACCCGAGTCGGCTCGGGGTAGGGTGATGATGGTGCTTCCTGTTGACGTGGCGGGCCTGTGCCCTAGGTCGGGCGATGTGGAGGTTCCTCCGAAGCCGAGGTCGAGTCTGTCTTCCGTGGCCGAGGCCGAGCCCGAGCCCCTGGGTCGGGCGAGGCGGAGGTCGTTCGGCAGAGGCCAGGGTGGAGTCTGAGCCCTGGGGTCGAGCGAAGCGGAGTTCGTCGTCTTCTGGGGCTGAGCCCGAGTCCGAGCCCTGGGTCGGGCGGAGCGAAGTTCGTCGTCTTCTGGGGCTGAGCCCGAGTCCGAGCCCTGGGTCGGGCGGAGCGGAGTTCGCCGTCTTCCGGGGCTTAGCCCGAGTCAGAGCCCTGGGTCGGGCGGAGCGGAGTTCGCCGTCTTCCGGGGCTTAGCCCGAGTCCGAGCCCTGGGTCGGGCGGAGCGGAGTTCGCCGTCTTCCGGGGCTTAGCCCGAGTCCGAGCCCTGGGTTGGGCGGAGCGGAGTTCGCCGTCTTCCAGGGCTTAGCCCGAGTCCGAGCCCTGGGTCGGGCGGAGCGGAGTTCGCCGTCTTCCGGGGCTTAGCCCGAGTCCGAGCCCTGGGTTGGGCGGAGCGGAGTTCGCCGTCTTCCGGGGCTTAGCCCGAGTCCGAGCCCTGGGTCGGGCGGAGCGGAGTTTCCTATGGCGCCTTCGGCAGGGCCTGACTGCCTGTCAGTCTCACTCTGTCAAGTGGCACTGCAGTCGGAGTGGCGCAGGCGGCGCTGTCCTTCTGTCAGACCGGTCAGTGGAGCGGCAAAGTGACGGCGGTCACTTCGGCTCTGCCGGGGGGCGCGCGTCAGGATAAAGGTGTCAGGCTACCTTTGCGTTAAATGCCCCTACGACTCAGTCGGTCGGTGCGGCGATTTAGTCAGGGTTGCTTCTTAGCGAAGGCAAGGCCTCGGGCGAGCCGGAGATGTGTCCGCCGTTAAAGGGGGGCCTCGGGCGAGACGGAAATCCCTCGGGGTCGGCTGCCCTTGCCCGAGGTTAGGCTCGGGCGAGGCGTGATCGAGTCGCTCATATGGACTGATCCCTGACATAATCGCACCCATCAGGCCTCTGCAGCTTTCTGCTGATGGGGGTTACCAGCTGAGAATTAGGCGTCTTAAGGGTACCCCTAATTATGGTCCCCGACAGTAGCCCCCGAGCCTCGAAGGGAGTGTTAGCACTCGCTTGGAGGCTTTCGTCGCACTTTTTTGCAAGGGGACCAGCCTTTCTCGGTTGCATTTTGTTCCGGTGGGTGCGCGCGAGCGCACCCGCCGGGTGTAGCCCCCGAGGCCTCGGAGGAGTGGTTTCACTCCCCCGAGGTCTTAATGCCTTGCGTAATGCTTCGGCTGGTCTGGTTGTTCCCTCATGCGAACTGGCCGTAGCCCGGGTGCACGGTCGGGGCCCAAGCTCTCGGGCTGGTATGTTGACGCTGTCAACGGTTCGGCCGGAGCCGGGTTTGCGAGAGCAGCCCCCGAGCCTCCGCACAGGGCGAGAGGGCGATCAGGGACAAACTCAGCTTTTTTACATACGCCCCTACGTCGCCTTTCCGCAAGGAGGAGGGGGGAGAGTGCCATGTTACCCTCGATGGGCACCGAACATGGTATCTCCGGTGAGCTGCAAGCGGGTAATCCGAGTGGACGTCCGTGCCCCGTTCGTTGGGGTCGGCTAGGGGCCCAGAGGCACGCCCAAAAGTACCTGCGGGTGATCTGCCGGACCCGGTCCCCTGGCGACGGGGTCCGAGGGCTCGATGCCTCCCTCCGATGGGATTCCGTTACAAGATCGCTCCCGCTGGTCTCGGAAATGTCCTAGGGTACCTCGGGAGCGCAGCCTGAGCCTTGGTTATGTATCGAACGTACCCCTGGTCATCCCTCGCTCGGCGTCTGAGGCGACTGTGAACCCTTCGAGGGCCAGCCTTCGAACCCCTGATCAGTAATGGGCGCAGAGCCCGAGTAGCCTGAGGCGGCCGTGAAGCCCTTCGGGGGGCCGGCCTTCGAACCTCTGACCAGTAGTGGGTGTAGGGCCCACGCGATCTGAGGCGGCTGTTGAACCCCTCGGGGGGCCAGCCTTCGAACCTCTGATCAGTAGGGGGGGCTCGGAGCCCGGTTCCTTCACAGGGAAGGATCCTTTTCGGGGTATCCCCCTTTCCCGGTCCCTGTTGCAAGAGATAGAGAAAGAGGAAAAGGAAAAGGATACGAAATCGAACGACGTGGCGTACCTTTCTTGGCGCGGTTATTACGGCGAAGGCGAAGCGTCGCCCGCTCCTCCTGCCAGAAGCGCCGCCTGTTCCGCCGCGGAGTTAATGCGACAGGGCGAGTGGTTAGCGGGGCGGCCGTTGCGCGTGCGCAAGCCGTTCGAGGGACGGATCACGGGCGCCATGCTGGTGATAGCTGCGATCTTCTCCGGGTTGGCTTCGATGCCTCGCTCGGAGACGATGAACCCCAAGAGCATGCCCCGGGGCACCCCGAAGACACACTTCTCGGGATTAAGCTTGACGCCTTTCGCCTTGAGACATCGGAATGTCACTTCAAGGTCGGAGAGGAGGTCGGAAGCCTTCCTTGTCTTGACTACGATGTCATCGACGTAGGCCTCGACTGTGCGACCGATGTGCTCGCCGAACACATGGTTCATGCACCGCTGGTACGTCGCGCCCGCATTCCTCAAACCGAACGGCATGGTGACATAGCAGTACATGCCGAAGGGGGTGATGAAAGAAGTCGCGAGCTGGTCAGACTCTTTCATCTGGATTTGGTGATACCTTGAGTAGGCATCGAGGAAGGACAGGGTTTCGCACCCAGCAGTGGAATCCACAATTTGATCGATGCGAGGCAGTGGGTAGGGAACCTTCGGACATGCTTTGTTGAGACCAGTGTAGTCTACACACATCTGCCATTTCCCCCTTTCTTTCTCACAAGCATAGGGTTGGCAAGACATTCGGGATGGAATACCTCTTTGATGAACCCTGCTGCCATTAGCTTGTGGATCTCCTCGCCTATCACTCTGCGCTTCTCCTCGTCGAATCGGCGCAGAGGCTGCCTGACGGGTCGGGCTCCGGCCCGAATATCCAGCGAGTGCTCGGCGACATCCCTCGGTATGTCGGGCATGTCCGAGGGACTCCATGCAAAGACATCGGCGTTTGCGCGGAGAAAGTCGACGAGCACTGCTTCCTATTTGGGGTCGAGCCCGGAACCGATCCGGATCTGCTTGGAGGTGTCGCCACTGGGGTCGAGAGGGACGGCCTTAACCGTCTCCGCTGGCTCGAAGTTGCTGGCATGACGCTTCACGTCTGGCACCTCTTTGGAGAGGTTCTCCAGGTCGGCGTTGAGGGCCTCGGACTCGGCGAGGGCCTCGGCATACTCCACGCACTCCACGTCGCATTCGAACGCGTGTTTGTACGTGGGGCCGACGGTGATGACCCCGTTGGGGCCCGACATCTTGAGCTTCAGGTAGGTGTAGTTGGGGACGGCCATGAACTTCGCGTAGCATGGCCTCCCCAGTACCACGTGGTAGGTTCCTCGGAACCCGACCACCTCGAACGTCAAAGTCTCCCTTCGGAAGTTGGAGGGCGTTCCGAAGCAGACGGGAAGGTCGAGTCGTCCGAGGGGCTGGACGCGCTTCCCAGGAATGATCCCGTGGAAGGGCGCAGCGCCTGCTTGGACGGAGGACAGATCGACGCGCAGGAGCCTGAGGGTCTCGGCGTAGATGATGTTGAGGCAGCTGTCCCCATCCATCATGACCTTGGTGAGCCTGACGTTGCCGACGATGGGGTCGACGACGAGCGGGTATTTCCCCGGGCTCGGCACGTGGTCGGGGTGGTCAGCTTGGTCGAAGGTGATGGGCTTGTTGGACCAGTCTAGGTAGACCGGCGCCGCCACCTTCACCGAGCAGACCTCCCGGCGCTCTTGCTTGCGATGCCGAGCCGAGGCATTCGCCGCATGCCCACCGTAGATCATGAAGCAGTCGCAGACCTCGGGGAACTCTCCTGCTTGGTGATCTTCCTTCTTGTCGTCGTCGCGGGCCCTGCCACCCTCTGCGGGTGGCCCGGCCCTGTGGAAGTGGCGCCGAAGCATGACGCACTCTTCGAGGGTGTGCTTGACGGGCCCCTGGTGATAGGGGCATGGCTCCTTGAGCATCTTGTCGAAGAGGTTAGCACCTCTGGGGGGCTTCCGAGGGTTCTTGTACTCGGCGGTGGCGACAAGGTCCGCGTCGGCGGCGTCGCGTTTCGCTTGCGACTTCTTCTTGCCTTTCTTCTTGGCGCCGCGCGGAGCAGACGCCTCGGGAGCCTCTTCCGATGGGCGGCCCTGGGGCTGCTTGTCCTTTCGGAAGATAGCCTCGACCACCTCCTGGCCAGAGGCGAACTTGGTGGCGATGTCCATCAGCTCGCTCGCCCTGGTGGGGGTCTTGCGACCCAACTTACTCACCAGGTCGCGGCAGGTGGTGCCGGTGAGGAACGCGCCGATGACATCCGAGTCGGTGATGTTGGGCAGCTCGGTGCGCTGCTTCGAGAATCGCCGGATGTAGTCCCGGAGAGACTCTCCCGGCTGTTGTCGGCAGCTTCGGAGGTCCCAGGAATTCCCGGGGCGCACGTACGTGCCCTGGAAATTGCCGGCGAAGGCTTGGACCAAGTCATCCCAGTTGGAGATCTGCCCCGGAGGCAGGTGCTCCAACCAGGCGCGAGCAGTGTCGGAGAGGAACAGGGGGAGGTTGCGGATGATGAGGTTGTCGTCGTCCGTTCCACCCAGTTGGCAGGCCAGGCGGTAGTCTGCGAGCCACAGTTCCGGTCTCGTTTCCCCCGAGTACTTTGTGATAGTAGTCGGGGGTCGGAACCGGGTCGGGAACGGTGCCCGTCGGATGGCCCGACTGAAGGCCTGCGGACCGAGTGGTTCGGGCGAGGGACTCCGATCCTCCCCGCTGTCGTAGCGTCCCCCACGCCTGGGGTGGTAGCCTCGGCGCACCCTTTCGTCGAGGTGGGCCCGACGGTCACGACGATGGTGCTCGTTACCGAGGTGGCCCGGGGCCGCAGGCACGGTGTTGCGCGTGCGCCCGGTGTAGACCGAGGCTTCCCGCATGAATCGGGAAGTCGCGGCATGAGGTTCCGAGGGGTATCCCTGCCTCCGGGAGGCAGAGCTCTCGGCCCGTCGGACCGCAGCGCCTTCCAGGAGATTCTTGAGCTCTCCCTGGATTCGCCGACCCTCGGTGGTTGATGGCTCCGGCATCGCGCGGAGGAGCATCGCTGCGGCTGCCAGGTTCTGACCGACCCCACTGGATGCGGGTGGCAGCCTGATCCTGACGTCGTTGGCGACGCGGTGCTGGAAACCCTGGGGCAGGTGACATATTTCTCCGGCCGGGGGTTGGCCCGCCCATACCTGCTCGACGTCCCGGCGGATCGACTCAAGCGCTCCTGCTCCTTCGTCGAGCCTGGCCTGCGCCCCGCGGACTTGCTCGAGCTGTGGGTCGTGACCCCCCGCCGGAACGGGGACCACAGCTAGCTCCCGCGGGATGTCAGCGCGAGGCACCGGCCTAGGGAGATCACCGTCCTCCGGCATGCCGAGATGGTTGCCTTCGGAGGGATCCCCTAGCTCGACGTGGAAACATTCGCGGCTTGGGCCGCAGTCCTCGTCGTCAAGGCTGCGGCTACCGTCGGAACAGTCGGAGAGGCAGTAGTCACATGCGGTCATAAAGTCCCGCATGGCACTGGGGTTGCCAAATCCAGAGAAATCCCAACAGATGCTGGGATCGTCATCTTCCTCGGACCCAGAGGGCCCGTAGGTCGAGACGTCCGTCAATCGGTCCCAAGCCGACCGTGTATGAAACCCCAGAGGGGTTGCACTCGCCTCAACGAGAGTGCCCGCCAAAGCGAGGTCGCTAGGCGGGTTGAGGCCGAGTCGAAATGACGTAGGATGGGAATCAGTCAGTACCTTTTGGTCGACGAGGAGCGACATAGTCACGTCGGGGACTGATTGCACCGTCGTCTTAGGTACGAGGGCGACGTCCTGCAAGCCCTCCGCGAGCGCGCTGGCGTCGTCCACTTGCTCGGGATTGGCGTGTCGCGGGGGGACGGCGCTCGCCTTCATTTCAAACGCGAGGTCGACGCCTGACGCGTCCCCCGTTGGGGCGCCGGGGACGTCGATTCGCTCGACAGCCGACGAAGCGCGGCCTCCCGCTTGGCCTTGGTTGCCCCGCCTCCTCCTCCGTTGGCCGGGGAGAGGACGGGGCGAGCTCGAATGTCGTTCTTCCACCACGCGGGGAAGATGTCGTCGATTCCACCGCCGGCGGGCAGGTCGCCGGCCGCCATTGTCGTTGTCGCGCGGCGGTGGAAGGAGTATCATGTCGTAGCTGCCGTCGAAGGACATGAACTCAAGACTCCCGAAACGGAGCACCGTCCCGGGCCGGAGAGGTTGCTGGAGGCTGCCCATCTGGAGCTTGACGGGAAGCTGTTCGTCAGCACGCAGCAGGCCCCTACCTGGCGCGCCAACTGTCGGCGTCTCGAGACCGGGGGGTCCCTAAGCCGACGAGTGAGTGTGTCGCGTGCCCCAGCCCAGATGGGTCGAGCGCGTGGGCGAGCGCGAAGGGGGGAAAGCGAGGTGGCCGGAGACGGGCGTGAGAGAGGTGGAAATCCCGCGGCCTTCGTGTTCGTTCCGCGCCCAGGTCGGGTGCGCTTGCAGTAGGGGGTTACAAGCGTCCACGCGGGGAGGGAAGCGAGCGGCCCCAAGAGAGCGCATGTCCCGTCCTCGTCCCCGCGCGGCCAACCTTCTCTAAGAAGGCCCTGGTCCTTCCTTTTATAGGCGTAAGGAGAGGATCCAGGTGTACAATGGGGATGTAGCAGAGTGCTACGTGTCTAGCGGGGGGAGAGCTAGCGCCCTAAGTACATGCCAATGTGGCAGCCGGAGAGATCTTGGCACCCTGCTGGTGTGATGTCGTGGCTGTCGGAGGAGCAACGGAGCCTGGCGGAGGGACAGCTGTCGGAGCGGTCGAGTCCTTGCTGACGTCCCCCTGCTTTCGTAAGGGAGCTGAGAGCCGCCGTCGTCACAGGGCTTGCGGGGCGCCATCATTGCCTATCTGGCGGAGCTAGCTAGATGGGACACCGGTCTTGTTCTCTGTGGCCCGAGTCGGCTCGGGGTAGGGTGATGATGGTGCTTCCTGTTGACGTGGCAGGCCTGTGCCCTAGGTCGGGCGACGTGGAGGTTCCTCCGAAGCCGAGGTCGAGTCTGTCTTCCGTGGCCGAGGCCGAGCCCGAGCCCCTGGGTCGGGCGAGGCGGAGGTCGTTCGGCAGAGGCAAGGGCTGAGAGCACCTAGAGGGGGGGTGAATAGGTGATCCTGTAAAACTTAAACTTATAGCCACAAAAACTTGTTAAGTGTTAGCACAATAATTGCCAAGTGGCTAGAGAAGGGTCAAAACACAATAACCACAATAAATCAATCACAGAGATGGCACGGTGGTTATCCCGTGGTTCGGCCAAGACCAACGCTTGCCTACTCCACGTTGTGGCGTCCCAACGGACGAGGGTTGCAATCAACCCCTCTCAAGCGGTCCAAAGACCCACTTGAATACCACGGTGTTTTGCTTTGCTTATCTTTATCCCACTTGCGAGGAATCTCCACAGATTGGAGTCTCTCGCCCTTACACTTGAAGTTCACAAAGAAGCACGGAGTAAGGGAGGGAAGCAACACACACAAATCCACAGCAAAATGTGCACACACATGGCCAAGAATCGAGCTCAAAAGACTATCTCAAAGTTCTCACTAGAACGGAGCTCGAATCACTGAGAATGACAAACAAATGCGCAAAGACTGAGTGTGGATGATCAAGAATGTTCTAAGGTTGCTTGGTGTTCTCCTCCATGCGCCTAGGGGTCCCTTTTATAGCCCCAAGGCAGCTAGGAGCCGTTGAGAACAAATCTGGAAGGCCATTCTTGCCTTCTGTCATCGGGCGCACCGGACAGTCCGGTGCACACCGGACACTGTCCGGTGCCCGATCTCCTTCCAAAAATGGCGCAGCCGACCGTTGCAGATCTGGGAGCCGTTGGCGCACCGAACATGTCCGGTGCACACCGGACAGTCCGGTGCCCCCTTCCGACCGTTGGCTTGGCCACGTGTCGCGCGCAGATTCCGCGGCCGACCGTTGGCCCGGCCGACCGTTGGCTCACCGGACAGTCCGGTGCACACCGGACAGTCCGGTGAATTTTAGCCTTACGTCGTCGGCGAATTCCCGAGAGCGGCCACTTTACGCCGAGTCAGCCTGGCGCACCGGACACTGTCCGGTGCACCACCGGACAGTCCGGTGTGCCAGACTGAACTGAGTCTTGACTGTACACAGCCAAGTCTTTTCACCTCTTTTATTTTCTTCTTCTTTCTGTTTCTAACACTTAGACAAGTATATTAGTACACAAAACCAATGTACTAAGGCTTAGAAACATACCTTTACTCTTGATTTGCACTTTGTCCATCCATGAGTATAAATTCACATTTAAGCACTTGTGTTGGTACTCAATCACCAAAATACTTAGAAATGGCCCATGGGCACATTTCCCTTTCAATCTCCCCCTTTTTGGTGATTTATGCCAACACAACATAAAGCAACTAGAACAAGTGCAATATCACTTCAAATAAAAACTCAATTTGATTTTGGTTCAATTTTGGCATATATGGATCATCCTTTGCCACCACTTGGTTTGTTTTTGCAAATCAAACTCAAATCTCTATCTCTAAGTCAAACACACATGTTGAAGCATAAAGAGAGTCATTCCAAAAGAGATTGATCAAAGATTTCAAAAACTCCCCCTTTTTCCCATAATCAACATTTCTCCCCACAAGAAGCCAACTTTTGATAAAAGAGACAATACAAGAGTTTTGACAAACCAAAAGCTCTATTCTACTATTTTCAAAGTTTCTCAAGTGGTAGCTGATCCATCTATTGCTTTGGCCTTTCTTTTCTCCCCCTTTGGCATCAAGCACCAAAACGGGATCAATCTTGGCCCTTTTAACCCCATTGCCTCACCAAAATCTTCAATTAAGAGCAAATAGGCAATAAGTGTTTAAAGATGAACTTGGAGAAGTTACTCTTTTCATCGGAGTGCAGTGGAAGTCTTGCATGATCCAAGGCCACCTTTTCCCTTTCAATTCTCCTTCGAGACTAAATCAATCAAACTCAAGCATATGGTTAGTCTCAAAGGGTCAAGTTGTAACACATCTCCCCCTAAACATGTGCATCACTTTGCAACGGACGTGTGAGGTCCAGGGAGTGTTTGTACAACTTGAGCACCATAATAAGCAACAAAATGCAGAATGAACATGATCAAAGGCATAAGCACATGTATGCTACAATTCAATCCAAGTTACGCGAATCTAAGATATTGAGCTCACTACGCAGCCTGCAAAAGGTCTTCTCATCTAGAGGCTTGGTAAAGATATCGGCTAGCTGGTTCTCGGTGCTAACATGAAACACATCGATATCCCCCTTTTGCTGGTGGTCTCTCAAAAAGTGATGCCGGATGTCAATGTGCTTTGTGCGGCTGTGTTCAACAGGATTTTCCGCCATGCGGATAGCACTCTCATTATCGCATAGGAGTGGGACTTTGCTCAGATTGTAGCCAAAGTCCCTGAGGGTTTGCCTCATCCAAAGTAGTTGCGCGCAACACTGTCCTGTGGCAACATACTCGGCCTCAGCGGTGGATAGGGCAACGGAAGTTTGTTTCTTAGAGTTCCACGACACCAGGGACCTTCCTAAGAATTGGCACGTCCCTGATGTACTCTTCCTATCGACCTTACATCCAGCATAGTCGGAGTCTGAGTATCCAACCAAGTCAAAGGTAGACCCCTTTGGATACCAGAGCCCGAAGCAAGGCGTAGCAACCAAATATCTAAGAATTCGCTTCACCGCCACTAAGTGACACTCCTTAGGATCGGACTGAAATCTAGCACACATGCATACGCTAAGCATAATATCCGGTCTACTAGCACACAAATAAAGTAAAGAACCTATCATGGACCGGTATGCTTTTTGATCAATGGACTTACCTCCTTTGTTGAGGTCGGTGTGTCCGTCAGTTCCCATCGGTGTCTTTGCGGGCTTGGCGTCCTTCATCCCAAACCGCTTTAGCAAGTCTTGCGTATACTTCGTTTGAGAGATGATGGTGCCGTCTTTGAGTTGCTTCACTTGGAACCCAAGAAAGTAGTTCAACTCGCCCATCATTGACATCTCGAATTTCTGCGTCATCACCCTGCTAAACTCTTCACAAGACTTTTGATTAGTAGAACCAAATATTATGTCATCGACATAAATTTGGCACACAAACAAATCACCATCACAAGTCTTAGTAAAAAGAGTTGGATCGGCATTCCCAACCTTGAAAGCATTAGCAATTAAGAAATCTCTAAGGCATTCATACCATGCTCTTGGGGCTTGCTTAAGTCCATAGAGCGCCTTAGAGAGCTTACACACATGGTCGGGGTACCGTTCATCCTCGAAGCCAGGGGGTTGCTCCACGTACACCTCCTCCTTGATCGGCCCATTGAGGAAAGCGCTCTTCACATCCATTTGATACAACCTGAAAGAATGGTGAGCGGCATATGCTAGCAAGATACGAATTGATTCTAGCCTTGCCACAGGAGCAAAACTCTCCTCAAAGTCCAAACCTGCGACTTGGGCATAACCTTTTGCCACAAGTCGAGCCTTGTTCCTCGTCACCACTCCGTGCTCGTCTTGTTTGTTGCGGAACACCCACTTGGTTCCCACAACATTTTGCTTGGGACGAGGCACCAGTGTCCAAACTTCATTGCGCTTGAAGTTGTTGAGTTCCTCCTGCATGGCCAATACCCAGTCCGGATCTAGCAAGGCCTCCTCTACCCTGAAAGGCTCAATAGAAGAGACAAAGGAGTAATGCTCACAAAAATTAACTAATCGAGATCGAGTAGTTACTCCCTTGCTAATGTCACCCAAAATTTGGTCGACGGGATGATTCCTTTGAATCATCGCTCGAACTTGGGTTGGAGGTGCCGGTTCCGCTTCTTCCTCCATCACATGATCATCTTGTGCTCCCCCTTGATCACACGCCTCCTGTTGATGAACCTGTTCATCGTCTTGAGTTGGGGGATGCACCATAGTTGAGGAAGAAGGTTGATCTTGCTCGTCTTGTTCCTGTGGCCACACTTCTCCAATCGCCATGGTTCGTATAGCGGCCGTCGAAACATCTTCTTCATCTACATCATCACAATCAACAACTTGCTCTCTTGGAGAGCCATTAGTCTCATCAAATACAACGTCGCTAGAGACTTCAACCAAACCCGATGATTTGTTGAAGACTCTATACGCCTTTGTATTTGAGTCATAACCTAATAAAAACCCTTCTACAGCTTTGGGAGCAAACTTAGAATTTCTACCCTTTTTCACTAGAATGTAGCACTTGCTCCCAAATACACGAAAGTAAGATACATTGGGTTTGTTACCGGTTAGTAGCTCATATGACGTCTTCTTGAGAAGGCGATGAAGGTAGACCCTGTTGATGGCGTGGCAAGCCGTGTTCACGGCTTCCGTCCAAAAGCACTCGGGGGTCTTGAACTCTCCTAGCATCGTCCTCGCCATATCGATGAGCGTCCTGTTCTTCCTCTCTACCACACCATTTTGCTGTGGTGTGTAGGGAGCGGAGAACTCGTGCTTGATCCCTTCCTCTTCAAGGAACTCCTCCACTTGAAGATTCTTGAACTCGGACCCGTTGTCGCTCCTTATCTTTTTCACTTTGAGCTCAAACTCATTTTGAGCTCTCCTGAGGAAGCGCTTGAGGGTCCCTTGGGTTTCAGACTTTTCCTGCAAAAAGAACACCCAAGTGAAGCGGGAAAAGTCATCAACAATAACTAAACCATACTTACTTCCTCCTATGCTCAGATAGGCGACGGGTCCGAAAAGGTCCATATGCAGCAGCTCCAGGGGTCTTGTTGTGGTCATCACATTCTTGCTGTGATGTGCTCCTCCCACCTGTTTACCTGCCTGACAAGCTGCACAAGGTCTATCTTTTTCGAATTGTACGTTAGTCAAACCTATCACGTGTTCTCCCTTTAGAAGCTTGTGAAGGTTCTTCATCCCCACATGTGCTAAGCGGCGATGCCACAGCCAGCCCATGCTAGTCTTAGCAATTAAGCATGCATCTAGACCGGCCTCCTCTTTTGCAAAATCAACTAAGTAAAGTTTGCCGTCTAATACACCCTTAAATGCTAGTGAACCATCACACCTTCTAAAGACAGACACATCTACATTTGTGAATAGACAGTTATATCCCATATTGCATAATTGACTAACCGATAGCAAGTTATAACCAAGAGACTCAACTAAAAACACATTAGAGATAGAGTGCTCATTGGAAATTGCAATTTTACCTAACCCTTTTACCTTGCCTTGATTCCCATCACCGAATATAATTAAATCTTGGGAATCCTTATTCTTGACGTAGGAGGTGAACATCTTCTTCTCCCCCGTCATATGGTTTGTGCATCCGCTGTCGATAATCCAGCTTGAACCCCCGGATGCATAAACCTGCAAGGCAAATTTAGGCTTGGGACTTAGGTACCCAACTTTTGTTGGGTCCTACAAGGTTAGTCACAATTTCCTTAGGGACCCAAATGCAAGTTTTGTCTCCCTTGCATTTTGCCCCTAACTTCCTAGCAACTATTTTCCTATCCTTTCTACAAATAGCAAAGGAAGCATTCAAAGCATGATATATTGTAGAAGGTTCATTCACTACTTTCCTAGGAGCATGAATAATATTCTTTCTAGGCATATTTCTACCATGCATATAGGAAGAACTAGAAGCAAACATGGCATGAGAGTCAAAATCATCATAAGCATTATAACTCCTATAAGCGTTTCTAGTTTGTCTCTTATCATGATACATAAAAGCATGATTCCTTTTAGTGCTACTTGCCATAGGGGCCTTCCCTTTCTCCTTGGCGGAGATGGGAGCCTTATGGCTTGTTAAGTTCTTGGCTTCTCTCTTGAAGCCAAGTCCATCCTTAATTGAGGGGTGTCTACCAATCGTGTAGGCATCCCTTGCAAATTTTAGCTTATCGAAATCATTCTTGCTAGTCTTAAGTTGAGCATTAAGACTAGCCAATTCATCATTAAGCTTGGAAATTGAAACTAGGTGTTCACTACAAGCATTAATGTCAAAATCTTTACACCTAGTACAAATTGCAACATGTTCTACACAAGAATTGGATTTATTTGCTACTTCTAATTTAGCATTTAAATCATTGTTGACACCTTTTAAAGTAGAAATGGTTTCATGACAAGTAGATAGTTCAAAAGAAAGCATTTCATTTCTTTTAACTTCTAAAGCATAGGACTTTTGTGCTTCTATAAATTTATCGTGTTCTTCATACAATAAGTCCTCTTGTTTCTCTAAGAGTCTATCCTTCTCATTCAAGGCATCAATCAATTCATTGATTTTATCAATCTTATTTCTATCCAATCCCTTGAACAAGCTAGAGTAATCTATTTCCTCATCGCTAGACTCATCATCACTAGAAGAAGCATAAGTGGTGTCTCGAGTACTCACCTTCTTCTCCCTTGCCATAAGGCATTTGTGACGCTCGTTGGGGAAGAGGGTTGATTTGTTGAAGGCGGTGGCGGCAAGTCCTTCATTGTCAGAGTCGGAGGAGGAACAATCCGAATCCCACTCCTTTCCGATATGTGCCTCGCCCTTGGCCTTCTTGTAATGCTTCTTCTTCTCCCTTTTGTTTCCTTGGTCCTGATCACTATCATTGTCGGGACAGTTAGCAATAAAATGACCAAGCTTACCGCATTTGAAGCATGAGCGCTTCCCCTTGGCTTTGGTCTTGCTTGGCTGTCCCTTGCGACCCTTAAGCGCCGTCTTGAATCTTTTGATGATGAGGGCCATCTCTTCATCATTAAGTCCGGCTGCTTCAATTTGTGCCACCTTGCTAGGTAGCGCCTCCTTGCTTCTTGTTGCTTTGAGAGCAAGAGGTTGCGGCTCGTTGATCGGTCCATTCAAGGCGTCGTCCACGTATCTTGCTTCCTTAATCATCATTCGCCTGCTGACGAATTTTCCTAGCACTTCTTCGGGCGACATTTTGGTGTACCTGGGATTCTCACAAATATTATTCACCAAATGAGGATCAAGAATGGTAAAGGACCTTAGTAATAGTCGGACGACGTCATGGTCCGTCCATCGCGTGCTTCCATAGCTCCTTATTTTATTGATAAGGGTCTTGAGCCGGTTGTATGTTTGGGTTGGCTCCTCGCCCCTTATCATCGCAAACCTTCCAAGTTCGCCCTCCACCAACTCCATTTTAGTGAGCATGGTGATGTCGTTCCCCTCGTGAGAAATCTTGAGGGTGTCCCAAATCTGCTTGGCATTGTCCAAGCCGCTCACCTTGTTGTACTCGTCCCTGCACAAAGAGGCTAGCAACACAGTAGTAGCTTGTGCATTTTTATGAATCTGTTCATTAATAAACATAGGGCTATCCGAGCTATCAAATTTCATTCCATTTTCTACAATCTCCCATATGCTTGGATGAAGAGAGAATAAATGACTACGCATTTTGTGACTCCAAAATCCGTAGTCCTCCCCATCAAAGTGTGGAGGTTTGCCAAGAGGAATGGAAAGCAAATGCGAATTCGAACTATGTGGAATACGAGAATAATCAAATGAAAAGTTCGAATTGACCGTCTTCCTGTAGTCGTTGTCGTTGTCCTTTTGGGAAGAAGAGGATTCGTCGCTGTCGTAGTAGATGATCTCCTTGATGCGCCTTGTCTTCTTCTTCTTCCCATCTTTGCGCTTGTGGCTTGAGCCCAAGTCGGTAGACTTGTCATTCTTCGGCTCGTTGAAGATAGACTCCTTCTCGTTGTTGTCGACCACCATCCCCTTTCCCTTAGGATCCATCCCTTCGGGCGATTAGTCCCTTCTTGAAGAGAACGGCTCTGATACCAATTGAGAGCACCTAGAGGGGGGGTGAATAGGTGATCCTGTAAAACTTAAACTTATAGCCACAAAAACTTGTTAAGTGTTAGCACAATAATTGCCAAGTGGCTAGAGAAGGGTCAAAACACAATAACCACAATAAATCAATCACAGAGATGGCACGGTGGTTATCCCGTGGTTCGGCCAAGACCAACGCTTGCCTACTCCACGTTGTGGCGTCCCAACGGACGAGGGTTGCAATCAACCCCTCTCTAGCGGTCCAAAGACCCACTTGAATACCACGGTGTTTTGCTTTGCTTATCTTTATCCCACTTGCGAGGAATCTCCACAGATTGGAGTCTCTCGCCCTTACACTTGAAGTTCACAAAGAAGCACAGAGTAAGGGAGGGAAGCAACACACACAAATCCACAGCAAAATGCGCACACACACGACCAAGAATCGAGCTCAAAAGACTATCTCAAAGTTCTCACTAGAACGGAGCTCGAATCACTGAGAATGACAAACAAATGCGCAAAGACTGAGTGTGGATGATCAAGAATGTTCTAAGGTTGCTTGGTGTTCTCCTCCATGTGCCTAGGGGTCCCTTTTATAGCCCCAAGGCAGCTAGGAGCCGTTGAGAACAAATCTGGAAGGCCATTCTTGCCTTCTGTCATCGGGCGCACCGGACAGTCCGGTGCACACCGGACACTGTCCGGTGCCCGATCTCCTTCCAAAAATGGCGCAGCCGACCGTTGCAGATCTGGGAGCCGTTGGCGCACCGGACATGTCCGGTGCACACCGGACAGTCCGGTGCCCCCTTCCGACCGTTGGCTTGGCCACGTGTCGCGCGCAGATTCCGCGGCCGACCGTTGGCCCGGCCGACCGTTGGCTCACCGGACAGTCCGGTGCACACCGGACAGTCCGGTGAATTTTAGCCGTACGCCGTCGGCGAATTCCCGAGAGCGGCCACTTTACGCCGAGTCAGCCTGGCGCACCGGACACTGTTCGGTGCACCACCGGACAGTCCGGTGTGCCAGACTGAGCTGAGTCTTGACTGTACACAGCCAAGTCTTTTCACCTCTTTTCTTTTCTTCTTCTTTCTGTTTCTAACACTTAGACAAGTATATTAGTACACAAAACCAATGTACTAAGGCTTAGAAACATACCTTTACTCTTGATTTGCACTTTGTCCATCCATGAGTATAAATTCACATTTAAGCACTTGTGTTGGTACTCAATCACCAAAATACTTAGAAATGGCCCATGGGCACATTTCCCTTTCAAGGGCGGAGTCCGAGCCCTGGGGTCGGGCGAAGCGGAGTTCGTCGTCTTCTGGGGCTGAGCCCGAGTCCGAGCCCTGGGTCGGGCGGAGCGGAGTTCGTCGTCTTCTGGGGCAGAGCCCGAGTCCGAGCCCTGGGTCGGGCGGAGCGGAGTTCGCCGTCTTCCGGGGCTTAGCCCGAGTCCGAGCCCTGGGTCGGGCGGAGCGGAGTTCGCCGTCTTCTGGGGCTTAGCCCGAGTCCGAGCCCTGGGTCGGGCGGAGCGGAGTTTCCTATGGCGCCTTCGGCAGGGCCTGACTGCCTGTCAGTCTCACTCTGTCAAGTGGCACTGCAGTCGGAGTGGCGCAGGCGGCGCTGTCCTTCTGTCAGACCGGTCAGTGGAGCGGCGAAGTGACGGCGGTCACTTCGGCTCTGCCGGGGGGCGCGCGTCAGGATAAAGGTGTCAGGCTACCTTTGCGTTAAATGCCCCTGCAACTCGATCGGTCGGTGCGGCGATTTAGTCAGGGTTGCTTCTTAGCGAAGGCAAGGCCTCGGGCGAGCCGGAGATGTGTCCGCCGTTAAAGGGGGGCCTCGGGCGAGACGGAAATCCCTCGAGGTCGGCTGCCCTTGCCCGAGGTTAGGCTCGGGCGAGGCGTGATCGAGTCGCTCGTATGGACTGATCCCTGACTTAATCGCACCCATCAGGCCTCTGCAGCTTTATGCTGATGGGGGTTACCAGCTGAGAATTAGGCGTCTTGAGGGTACCCCTAATTATGGTCCCCGACAAGGTTGTTGGGGGTTTGTTCTCAAATGCTATGAATCAAGAACAAGGCAACATAAAATGTTAAATATCAAAGCCCTTCGTCCTTCGAAGCATTATCTCCCTTCGGATATAATGAATTTCGGACGAAGGTCATGAAGGACATACCTTCATGATCATAATAAAATATGAAGAACATTCATACACAAAATATAGAAAATAACATAATCTCTTTAAACATTATTATCAATTTACTTTTACTTATATTACTTGCGCAAACAATAGTAAATTACAAGTGTACCTTCGGCTTGAAGGAATGTAAGAGTACAAGCGTGACGCTAAAGCGAATGCCAAGTCAGCTGAACAGTACGGGAGTACTGTTCATCTATTTATAGGCACGAGACGCAGCCCGTGTAGAATTACATTAATGCCCTTTACATTTATCAATAATTCTATAGCAATTCTTCGAGGTCTAATTTGGCTTTTCATCTTTAAGTCGGTTCCTCTTTTCTGCTGTCATGCCGAAGCTTTTCTGCACATAGCTTCGTGATCGTCTTATCCTTCGTCGTGATCGCTTTCCATCCCAGTCAAGCTTCGTCTTAACCATACTCTTGTATACCTGCAACCTGACTCCGAAGATACCTGTTCACATATTTCACTTGGAAAACATTGTCAAATCATGTTTTTGAGGACCTTCGGAAGCCGAAGGCCCCCAACAGTAGCCCCTCGCAATATTAATTTACTGTAATGATAAATTCATATTGCGACATGGACGAAGGCTTTAAGCCGAAGGTCCGAAAAACACCTTCCTTCTGCTAGAATAGCAACAGTCATTTACAAGCGGGACCCTCCAGTTTTCGACACACTGGGTGTATAAATAAGAGCTCACCACAAGTTTATTTGGCACGCTTTCTTTCCATTTGCTTTGTCTGCTCAAACAGCTCTCTGTCCACAAATATTTGACCACCTCTCTAGATTTTCAGCTTCGGACCTAAAAGCACATTTTTAGGATTTCCGAAGGGATGTCTCAGGAAAAGAAAGTTGTTGCCGGAGTGAAACTGAGCCTTTCTGAGGAGAAAAATCTGGGCTTCATTGAATCAATAGCAAAAACAAATACAGAGAAAATTACTAGGGAAATTTTGGAAGGCTTATCTGAAGATACTGGTGAAAGTGATAGTTATGATGTAGACAGCGGAGGTGAAGATTCCGAAGATCGACCATGGCGACCAAGCCATTCAGTCTTCGGAAAATCAACTATTGAACAAAGTCACCTTGAAAACATGAGGGGAAGATATTTTTGAGATATATCCATCGTGAGGGCAAATGACGGAGAGAAGACTGTGCCGACTCCCGAAGATAATGAAGTCGTGATCTTCCGAAGCTTTTTTAAAGCTAGGCTACGATTCCCTTTAAGCAGATTTGTGGTAGAAGTTCTGAAAATATATCAGGTTTACCTTCATCAACTTACCCCTGAAGCAATAATAAGAATGGGAGTCTTCGTTTGGGCCGTGAGGAGCCAGGGCCTGAAGCCAAGTGCGAAAAGCTTTTGCAATATACATGAGCTAGTATATGAGACGAAGCCCTGGGGTAAGGAGCAATATCATAACAATTTTGGTTGTTACAGCTTCGGCGCCCGCTCTGGGTCAAGCTGTCCGTGCCAACTTTTCGGAAGAGATGGCCCGGGGAATGGATGAAGGAATGGTTCTATGTGAAAAACGATTTGAAGGTTCGAGAAGATATTAAAGATATCATCATGTGCCCTATCTGGCAGCGTTTCGGACTCCGGAAACCGAAGGTAAAAATGGACGAAGCAGCCGAAGAATGTCAGAGGGCCTTCGGCGTAGTCTGCTCTTTTATTGGGACAAGGGATCTAATGCAAGAACACATTGCCTTCAGAGTATGGCCACTTGCAGATAACTGGGAAATGCCGAAGGAAACTGTTAAAGAAACTGACGAAGGTGGACTAGTCAGGCTGAAATACACATTCAAGTATGGAGATAAGTTCGTTGAACCCGATGATGATTGGCTAAAAAGCATTGAGATTGTAAGTGATGAATTGCTTGGGGTATACTCGAAGGCCGAAGATTCTGCATTATCAGTGGTTTTCGGAGGCCGAAAGAAGAAGAGACTCAACCGAGTATTTGACGCAATTGGGTTTGTCTACCCCGACTACCGTTATCCAGCGCGTGGTCAAAAAAGAAAAAACACAACTTCTGCAAAAGAAACTGCTTCAGCCGCTCCTAGCGAGCCGGCACCGAAGAGAAAAAGGGTAAAGGTTCTCACACACCGGCCACGTTACATTGAACCGGCCACAGTGCCTAAGTTTGTCGGTGAAACCTCTTCGGCCACCGAAGCTAAAGAACCAACTCTGCTGCCAAAAATTGAAGAGCTGGCCGAAGTGCCAGCGACAGAAAAGATAGAAAAACTGGGGACTGAAGAAGCAAAAACATCAGAAATTTTAAGTCCTTCAGCAGAAATTGAGGTAGCAAAAAGTCAAAAGGTCCAACAGTGACCCCGAAAAGAAAAAGAATGGTTAATGTGTTGGATGTTTTGGAGACAATTAAATCTTCAAGCATAACTCCGAAGAAAACTGCTGAAACTTTTGAAGTGCCTACTGAAGCCCTTGTTGCTGAAGCTTCGAAGCAACAATCTGAAAGTGAAGATGGGCCTTCAGAGCCCAGCAAAGTAAAACCCTTAGAAGCCGAAGAAACAAAAAGGACAGAGCCAATTTTGGTTGAAGAAACTGATACTGTTGCCCCCGAAGCATCCTCCAAAGCTCTCGATTATATTGTACGACATGCTTCGGGAAAAAGATTATCTGAAGAAGAAATTTTTTAGGCTAATCACTATGCCCGAGAATTGAAGTATCCGAAGGGGGCCTTAGTATTCAATGGCACAGACGAAGATGACTTCTTATACTGTCTCCCGGACAACAAAGAATTATCTGTCTGCCGGGAGATGGCTAGAAGTATGGGGTTTTCGAAGCTTGAAGCTGGACTCTGCGCTATGACGAAGGACGATCTTGCAGATAGTCTTGCATATAATAGTCTGAAGGTATAAGAATTGTATATTTGGAAATTTATAATTTTTGAATCATTCTTTTATTCTTATACTAATTCTTTTTCATATAGGGTTTAATACTGAGCAACGCTTTGAGAGCACAAAAGAATGCCGAAGACGAGAGCTATAATATTGCTTTCAACAACCTACGAACAGAGGTTATTAAGCTGAGGAACGAAGCTTTGGAAAAAGATAAAATTCTTGTTACATTGGTGGATAAAATAAAGGAAGACGAAGCTACCTCTAAGGCTCAAGCTGAAGCCCAAAAACGTGAAATTGAGGATCTTCGGAGACAGCTAGCTAGAGCTAAAGAAGAACGCATACTCGAAGAGACAAAACGAGAACTTAGTGATCAATGGGCAAATCATTTGGAAATAAATGTTGAAGAGCTTCGTGCATCCAAGAAAAGGTGCTATGACAAGTCCATAGAATGTGCTAAGAAAATAAAATCCAGCTTCGCCACCGTTGGTACATTCTCTAGCGAAGAAAATTTTACAAGGGGTAATCCAGAAGGCCCGATTGAATGGATCAGTCACGAAGCTGAGGCCTTCGAGGAAATCTTGAATAGCCGCGGAGATATATGTGCTTTTTCGGGTGCCAGGGGGATTGCTACTGTTTTGGAAAGAAAAGGTTGTGAGCATGTGAAATCTTTAGCACAATCCGAAACTGCCCTATCTTCCGAAGATATAAAAGACCCCTCGGCCGAAGCAAGCATGGTCGGCGGAAATTTTTTTACCGACATCTGGGACAATGGCGGCCGAGAAATGGCCCAAGAAATTATTCAAAAAAGCGAAAAAGGCATCCATGATGCTAGAAAGGTAGCAGAGGCTGCTGAGAAAAGCGCAGAGCCCGAAGGGCAAATAGGTATTAATTAGTGATAACTGGCTCTTCGTTGTAACTTTTTTGATTTCGAACTTGTTCATGGTTTGTAATAGTAATATATCTGTATCTTCTCTTCTCTCAGAACCTGCTGAGCTATCTCCAGGCCCCCACACGAAGGGGGATGATGAAATTAAACAAATGGCCAAAGCCATAATGGATAAAGTTGTTGATCAGCTTCTAAACGAAGCTGCAGAAGTAGTCTTAAGGGAAGATTAAATGCTGCTGTAAAAACATTTAGATTGTAATGCTTGTTGAGAATCATGTGTAATATTGTGTAACTTTGGATGTAATATATTAACTGTTTATAATTCTATTCTTTACGATGCATGAAACATTAGATACATACCGTTTTTGAGCCTTTGGCGAAAAAACACCTTCCCTTCTTTTCATGCTTCGTAAATAATATCTGTGTTCTTATAAAATCAATAACCAATCCTCATAAAATCAATAACCAATAGATCTTTCTCTTTCAGAGCTTTGACGAAGGTATAACTCTCAAATGGCTATTGTTTGTGCCGTGTCACTATTTCTTCAAAAACGATCTTCGAATAACAAGACCCCCCCTTCTTGCGTTGTTGATGCACTATGATGTATGATGTTATGCTATGCGAATGATGCGATGGTGTGATGATATGCAAAATGATATTTGCCGAAGGTCGACATCTATTTTTCACTGTAAACCTCCCTTAGGAGCTTCTTCGCCTTTTACTTCAGCGGAATCAGCGTTTATTTTTCGCTGTAAGCCTCCCTTAGGAGCTTCTTCGCCTTTTACTTCAGCGGAATCAGCGTTTATTTTTCGCTGTAAGCCTCCCTTAGGAGCTTCTTCGCCTTTTACTTCAGCGGAATCAGCGTTTATTTTTCGCTGTAAGCTCTGCATTCCCTTCGGAATGACTTTTGAGCAGAAAACTTACACTGCGCTCCCTTAGGAACGACTTTTTACTACTTCGAAGAAATTGCACTGCGTTCCTTAGAACAAATTTTTATAATTCGAAGGTCCTCCATGCCACCATAAATTCTTATGCTTCGGCAACTCAAGCCTATGGAGAAGATATATTTTCATTATGATAAAAAGCGAAACTGTTACATGAGATTGAAAAACGATAAAAGACACCGAAACTTCCTATAATTGTTCCTTACTAACAAGAAAGTAATACTGAATGCGAAAAATGCGAAAAGCTGCTGTCGAGGTAGGATATTTGTCAGTAGATGTGCTTCGACTCTGGCACAATGCTATTGATTGTGCGAGCTTCGAACTCCTCTCTGAAGTCCCGCTGGAGGTGAGTGTGCTGACTCCCCTCTGGCTGCTGAGCTCGTTGTGTTGGTGGTGGCGATGGAGGCTGTTGCCAAGATGCTTGGGGTTGGCTTGCCGAAGCAACAGAAGCTGCAGGGTGATTGCCTACATATTCTGGAATGTAAGGCGAATGGTACGAAGCAGTATGCATGACCTGCTTCGGCTGACTCTGTTGTGTTGCAGCTTCTGCTATCTCCTTTTGCTTCTGGATGGTAACATGGCACATCCTGGTGGTATGGCCCTTGTCTTCACCACAGAATAGGCAGTAAATTTTTCTTGGCTAATCCCCAAATCTTCCCTCGAAGCCCCTGGCGCCTTTGCCCCTTGGCGCTGGCGGCCGGAAAGAGCTTTGCTGCTGCCCCGAAGCTTGCGAGGAGTATTGTGGCCTTTGCTGCTGACTCCCTCTATCATCAGTTTGAGTAGAATTGTGAATTGACCTGACATGCCTCGGATGGAATCTTCCTCCGAAGCCCCTGGTCATTTCAGAGAACCTGAATGCTTCCTCCCTTCTTTGGCGAAAGTCATTGTCAGCTCGAATATACTCGTCCATCTTCTGGAGCAGCTTCTCCAAAGTTTGGGGAGGCTTCCTGGCAAAATATTGAGCTGAAGGTCCCGGCCGAAGTCCCTTAATCATGGCCTCAATGACAATTTCATTGGGCACTGTTGGTGCTTGTGCCCTCAGACGCAGGAACCTTCGGACATACACCTGAAGGTATTCTTCGTGGTCCTGAGTGCACTGGAATAAAGCTTGAGCAGTGACCGGCTTCGTCTGAAACCCTTGGAAGCTAGTTATCAACATATCCTTCAGCTTCTGCCATGAGGTGATTGTTCCTGGCCGAAGAGAGGAGTACCGGGTTTGAGCGACACTCTTGACAGCCATGACAAAAGACTTTGCCATGACTGCAGTATTGCCACCATACGAAGATATGGTTGCTTCATAGCTCATCAAGAATTGCTTCGGGTCTGAATGACCATCGTACATGGGGAGCTGGGGGGGCTTGTAAGACTAGGGCCATGGTGTAGCCTACAATTCTGTTGATAGAGGAGAAGCATCATCAAAAGCAAAATTTCCATGATGGAAATCTTCATACCAGTCATCCTCATTGTAGAAGCCCTCCTGATGAAGCTCTCTGCGCGGAGGCCTTCGGTTCTGGTCATCTTGAGCAAGATGACGAACTTCTTTCGAAGCTTCATCTATCTGCCTCTGAAGGTTAGCTAGACGAGCCATCTTTTCCTTCTTTTGTTGCACCTGTTGATGGAGCAATTCCAGGTTTTGGATTTCCTGGTCCAAGTCGTCCTCCGGAGGCGTTGGACTAGTGGCCTTCCTCTTCTGGCTTCGGGCCTCCCTGAGAGAAAGGACATCCTGATTGGGATCCAGCGGCTGCAGAGTAGCAGCCCCTGTCACTGAAGCTTTTTTCGGCGGCATGACGAAGGTGATGCTTGCCAAAGGTGTTCAAAGCTCAAAAAATGGAAGTGAGTTCACCGGAGGTGGGCGCCAATGTTGGGGGTTTGTTCTCAAATGCTATGAATCAAGAACAAGGCAACATAAAATGTTAAATATAAAAGCCCTTCGTCCTTTGAAGCATTATCTCCCTTCGGATATAATGAATTTCGGACAAAGGTCATGAAGGACATACCTTCATGATCATAATAAAATATGAAGAACATTCATACACAAAATATAGAAAATAACATAATCTCTTTAAACATTATTATCAATTTACTTTTACTTATATTACTTGCGCAAACAATAGTAAATTACAAGTGTACCTTCGGCTTGAAGGAATGTAAGAGTACAAGCGTGACGCTAAAGCGAATGCCAAGTCAGCATGAACAGTACGGGAGTACTGTTCATCTATTTATAGGCACGGGATGCAGCCCGTGTAGAATTACATTAATTGTAACACCCCTGGTGTTACTATAACTAAAACTTGAGCATGGCATCATGAGCATGGGCATTGCATATGTTTGACACACCTAGAGTGCATTCACTAGGCAAAAATTTCAAACAAGTTGTATTGTTTTAAAGTTTTACAAATAGGACCCTGGTTAAAGAACTTAACCCTAACTAGTGGTTAATGGGGTAAAGCTTAACCCAAGTTAAGAAAACCTAAAGACTTTAGGGTAAAAGTCATAAAATGACCCTAAGAACAAACTTGAATTCCTTTTATACCCCTGGAATACCAAAAACCCTAATTAGAACCCTGGGAAACCCTAAAACCAAACCCTAGGGGCCTATGTGCAAAATTAGCCCACTTTTGGGTTAAAGTGCAAAAACCAAGCCAAATAGGTTTCTTAAGTCAATTGGATCACAAATATGTGGATTTGAAGGCCAAACCCTAAGTTTTGGACTTAAATGCAAAATGGACCTCATTTGAGTTTTACTCTAAGTCTGAAAGTTAGTGAATGGGCTCAACTTTGGGGCTTTGTAATTTACAAAGTATAGGGTTTTTGCCCTAGGTCACCACATCAAAGTTGAAGCCTAATCATAGGGGAACAACTTTGCTAAAGAGTGTGAGATTAATTGTTATGAGAAATTTAGAGAAAAACCCCATCAAAGTTTGGCTGTCAGGCTGTTTGATCTGAAATTCAGTTTAGCAGTGAACTGACACCAACTTCTAGCTCAGATTCAAGCATGATCCAGTGCTCAAATGTGATCAAGTCTTATAGTGGAGTTGTAGCTGGTATGTAGCACTACAACTTTGGTATAGAGACTGGGACCTGTTGTCACATGAAAACTGGAGAAAAAGGACTCTAAACTTGCTCGGTCAGTCACTCTGAACCGGTATTCCCATGGTACAGTGACCGCTTAACTGAAGAAGAATCCCTTCGTCCTCACCGCCGGTTGCTGCCGCCGTCGATCGTCGCTCGCCAAGATTCGTGCTCGGCGGTCACCGGATAAGTTTGCCGCGGTAAAGGCCCTCGTCACCGGTGAGCTGGCTACCACTCCGACGACTCCACCCCCCCTGGCTCACCGCCCGCGGTAAAGCGCTCGCCGTCGACCGCCGCCTCTCGGCCGGGTGCCGCGTGGCTCTACACTTTCACCGTGTCGCCATGACTCCCTCTACCCGTCCCATCGTCGCCGGGGAGCTTGCCACGGTAGTAGCCACGAATTCACCGCACCTGCGTTCTTCCCTATCTCCGGCCGCCGCTCATCTTCATCCAAAATTAAGCACCACCGCCCGCGAACACTATAAATTGAGCACCTGGGCAGCTGCGCTAAGCCATCCCGAAGCTATAGCACCCGCTCCCACCCTCAATCCTCCACCAGCTTGCCCGAATTGCGCACTTCCCCCAAATCTGTTTTCCGCTGCCGTAGTATTGAGCTCGCCGTGGTCAGCCCTCCACAGGTCAGCCCCGGTCCTCTGCTCCTTCGTTTGAGCATTCTCATGCCTCTGTGATGCTCCCCGACCCCTTTAATTGGACTTGACCGACGCCCATCGCCGGGAACACGACCATATTGTCGCTTTACTTACGGCCACCGTGGCCGGAGCTCCATAGTTCATCATTCGTGCAATTATGTTGGGGGAAATGGTCCTTAGAACTCGAATTTGGTTTAATCCAAAGCTGGGCGCTAGTACTTGTCCCAATCGACCGGTCCAAGACCTCGCCGGAGCACGGCCGCGCTTGAGCACCGTCGAGGACTCCGAGTTGTGAATTGACAGAACCCCGAGGGCCTTTGCGTGAAGTGTCAGTGACTCTGCGCAATAGTAAACAACCCTGTTCTGGTTTAGTCAAAACGCCGAGGACCTAGCTGCAAAGTCGCCTCGCGGGCGCGGGCGCGCGCGCGCGATTTCGCGCGGATCTGGGCCGTCTGGGCCGGATTCAGCCCGTTACTGTTGAAGCTTTTCCTTTTTCTTTTTCCGCAGAGCTTTAGAAATCTGTAGAAAATAATAGAAAAATGCTAAAATGGTGAAACTAATTTTCCTAGATTTGTTATTTTCCATAGTATTTAATAAAAATAAGTTTATGATTCTTAGTGAAAGTAAGAAATTTTAGGGTATTTAAAATGGTTAAAAGTATTGGTTATAGATTTTTAGAAAATAATTGATAAGTCCTAAAATGCCCAAAATTTTTATATGAGTGTTATATACTATTTAGAGACCTTGGGTAGAGTTTGAATTGATTTGGACCTTGTTTGATCACTAAACCCAAAACCACCCCCCCTGCTCCATGAACTCCTTTACTGACTCCGGAAACCCTAAGTTCCCAGAACTCCGTGAAGGCAAGTTGTATTCAAGACATAACTAATAAGTTTATGTTTGCATCCTCATGAGCATCCCATGGCATCCATTCTTATACTTGTGAATGGCTATGATTAGAACGTGAAGAAGAGATAGAAGTTACTGAAGAGCAAGTACAACCACCTTTGGACACTCAGGCCGGGAATAGTTTCTACTTCGACATTTGTGGATCCAAGCCTGAATCACCTGTAAACGAAGGCAAGCCCCGGTGCATTTGCCACCTCCCTTGATGTTTTTAAAATCTTTCTCACTTGCTTGCTGCATTAGGTGATAGGAGTTGATTGATTAAACAATTCCTGCATTACCTTCCTTGATCTTGATTACCCTCCTTGAAATCCTGTTTTTACAAAAAAGTTTTTACTATGCTTAGTATTGCTTTAGAAAAACAAAAGGATTTGTTTTACAAAAGATGTTTGGCAAAGTGGGAGGGTTGCTTTCGAAAATAAAACTTGATGGTGAATCCATCACGGCCGTGATGGATTCAACATCGGAAAAGATGTACCTCTGCCAGGTACCAAGTTTTTGGGTTGAAAAGATTAAGCTGAGACCGGGCGGGTGACTTGCACGAGAAAGAGAGTCTCGGTGTAGTGTCTCCGTCTGAGTCGATTAAGGACCGTCTCGATGTAGGCTTGATGATCGAGGACCCTTTAGCTGGTCACATGCCTCGTCATGGGTAAGCCTTGCCTCGGGCAGACTAAGGCCGGAATAAGACAACACGAGATGGACGTGGAGCGGTGGCGAGAGTAGCGTGTACCCTCCGTGGCAAGAGGCTGGACGGTGGTGTATCTGTGCTCTCGGTCTGCGTGAACCTGATCCGGTCTTAAGAACCCCGGTGGCGGGTTGACATATGCAAGGGTTAAGTGCTACATATGTCGTGTGATTGGAGAACCTCAGCTGAGTATAATCGATTCGGATCGCCGTACCTTCGCGATTATGAAGACTTGGTCACTGACCTACACGTAGCATTCCACTAAAGACGATGGGCTCTTGTTAAGAAATTGGCTAGTGCAGGACCAGTGATTGAACTAGGGTAGAAAGAACTCTAGTGCAGGTAATTTTACTTAACTTGACAAATAAAACTGGATTTTTAAGGATCCACTTTAGTAAGCATTTCTGCAAAAACAGAGTCTTTGAATATTGAAAAGCCTTACCTTGACTCCCATATAACCAGCATACCCTTGAGAGTCTTTTCTTTAGTCGGGTAAGACTTGCTGAGTATTCCATACTCAGGGTTTATCCCTTCGTTGTTTTTAGTGAGGAAGTAGCAGACTTTTGCTGCTTCTGTGCCAAGGTGGTTCCAAAAGAAGAAAAGCAAGACTAAAGTGCGGGAGGACTTGGTCCTCCATTTTGGATCCTTTGTTTATAGTCTTTCGGGAGAAGTTAGTGTCTCCCTGGTTTGTATAATTATTACTTTTATGCACTCACTTTTAGACTGGTCTGTAATAACTTAACCTGAGCTTACTTTTGGAAATAAATGTAAGTTTATGTAATTCGCTTCGCATATCTTTATCTCCGATGATCTGTAATGTCTGCAAGACGGGTGAAACGTTCCTGGTAAGGTCGGGAAAGATACCGAGCTTGTCAAGTAACTTAGGAACATCTACAGGGTGTCTGATGTCTGTTAGACAAGGACAACTGTAGGTGGGCCTGCTTACTTGGGAGGTTCCGTCACAGCTGGTATCGGAGCGTAGCCCTTCTTTGCAGATATTATAAGGCATCTTCAAAAGATTTTCAAAAGTCTTACCTAAGATTCTTTTCTCTTCTTACCTAAGTAGTCTGAAGAGTTTATATTAAAGACCAGTTAGGAAGAGTGCAACGTATAGAAGGTTGAATCAACCAAGGTTGATTCTGTACTTACTCATGCATCATGCTAAGAATTATACTAATAACATTTTCCCCCTTAAAGATGCCGCCACGCACGAGGCTAACGGCACGCAAATCAACGGGACCGATTGGAGTACCCCGGCACCAACTGGCTCCTCGACACGAAAGCAGTAGCAGTGGGAGTAACGATCCCATAGGAGACCTTGAAGCTCGTGTGAGTCGACTTCAGGCAGCACTTCAACATAGGACTGATGCTTGGGTCGCTGACGGTGATAGAATCAACGAACTGAGAAGGGACATCCGACACTTGCAGGATCAACTCGCTGATCGAGACCTAGCACTTGACTGGGCCGTACAGTCTCGTTTGCTAGTGTGTGCTAAGGAAGCAAGGGCTCAGGCCCGAATTAGGGAACTTAGCTCGACTGTTGATAACCTGCAGGTTTACTGCAATACTTTACACGAGGAAGTCCATATATTATACTCACAACTACACCCAAGTGAGCCTGCACCACCTGCTGAGGCAGAAGCTGGACCATCTCACGTTGCGGGACGTGCGCTGGGTGGGGAGTTAGACCTTTTTGAGCCTCCTCCTTCTTTAAGGTTGGTTGATGTCTGGACTCCCACACCTAACGATGAAGCCGCCAAGACTGATGGCAAGCAGGAATAAGGGTGTAATAGAAGTAGAGTAGTGTATTGTAGGGTATTGTATCCTGTTAATAGGTTAAACTTTTGTAAAATGGGTAATGTATCCTGCTGTGTAATATCGAGTCTGTACTATTACTCTTTATAGTAATGTAAAACGGAAGGTTTTCTTTGGCACATTATGTTTATTCAAATGTTTTTGCCTCAGATGCCGACCAGGACTCGTGCACAGGATACAGCCGGAACATCCGGGGGTCGGGATGTTACGCCGAATCCGCCTCCCGTTCCACCCACGCTTGCCGAGGCAATTGCTGCCTTGGTGAATGCTACAGCCGACAACACCCGCTTCCTGAGGGAGATGGCGGGTCAGCAACAGCTTCAGCAACAAGCAGGAAGAGGATTCCAGCAGGGTCCCCGTGAGACTACATACCTGGATTTCTCCGAGACTCGTCCGCCTCTCTTTATCAAAGCAGAAGACCCGCTCGAAGCCGACGAATGGATACGGGTCATAGAACAGAAGTTTGGCCTTCTACGTTGTTCGGAAATACAGAAGCCACTCTTTGCAGCACAGCAGCTCCGAGGCCCTGCCAGTACTTGGTGGGGGAACTTTGTGGCCATCCAGCCGGACAACCATCAAATTACATGGAACGAGTTCAAAGCAGCATTCCGCGAGCATTACATTCCTGAGGGAGTGCTGCACATGAAACAAGAAGAGTTTATGAAACTGAAGCAAGGGGGAGATACTGTGAATCAGTATCTCAATAAATTCAATCACCTGTCACAATACGCAATTGATCAGGTGAATACAGATTTGAAGAAAAGGAATTGTTTTATGAGAGGACTGAACGACCGGATGCAGCGAAAAATGGCTGCATGTATTGATCTTACTTATGGAAAGGCTGTCAGCACAGCCTTATCTGTGGAGGCCAAATATGCAAATTCTAGGAAAAGTAAGGGATTCAGTGGTGATCGGCCTAATCAGGGCCCGATAAAGAGGCAACGGTTTATTCTTCGGCCCTCTAACCAGAACCGTTCAAGTGCACCATCTTTCCCTTTCAAGCAGCCCATAATTGTTCGTCCCAACAAAGCCCCTACTGTCCAAAGTCAGCCGGGTGCCCCAGGCACTCGATTCCCTGCTCTGCCAAGTTCTTCAACTGGATGTTTTAACTGTGGCAAATCTGGGCACTTTATTAAAGATTGTCCCTATCCTCGGCAAAATCAGGCTAATAATCAGCAAGGATCGGGAAATTCAGCTCCAGGCAAGGGAAGTACTTTGGGCAAGAATACCAAGAAAACGGGGCGAGTATATTATACGCAAGTGGCTACCACACCGGAGGGAGAGCCGGTGATGATGGGTACGTTCCCTGTGGCCAGTCACCCTGCAATAATTCTTTTTGATTCTGGTGCTTCGCATACCTTCATTAGCAAGACATTTGTGGAGCAACATCACATTACATGTCATGAATCAAAAGAGGGTTTTAAAATTCATTCACCTGGGGGACACATTTTTACTAAAGAAGTGGCCTATGGAGTGCCAGTAACTATGGCCGGACGGAACTTTCCTGCAAACATGATTGTTCTAAAAGGCCAGGATATAGATGTAATTTTGGGGATGAATTGGTTAACTCAACACAAGGCAATTCTCAACACTGAACTCAGAACCGTCAGGTTGAGTTATAATCAAGAAGAAATTCTCTTGACTCTCCCCGCAACCAATCCAGCCAAAGCTTCTGGTAGAATATTTGAAGCCATTGTACCGGAGATCAAGAACATTCCGGTAGTATGTGAGTTTCCAGATGTATTTCCGGAAGATTTGCCTGGACTACCCCCTGAAAGAGATGTAGAATTTGTAATTGAGCTAAAGCCCGGTACGGCCCCCATCTCTCGAAGATCGTACCGTATGCCCCCTAATGAGTTGGCAGAATTGAAGATTCAATTACAAGATCTGCTGAATAAGGGATTCATCCGGCCAAGCTCGTCCCCGTGGGGTTGTCCCGCCATCTTTGTGAAGAAGAAGGATCAAACCTTGCGTATGTGCGTGGACTATCGGCCCCTGAATGAGGTCACCATCAAGAATAAGTACCCTCTTCCAAGGATCGACATCTTATTTGATCAACTGACTGGGGCGAGGGTATTTTCTAAAATTGATCTCAGGTCGGGCTATCATCAGATCCGTATTCGGCCCAAGGATATACCAAAGACCGCGTTTACTACGCGGTATGGATTGTTTGAATACTTGGTAATGTCTTTTGGGCTCACAAATGCTCCTGCCCATTTCACTTATCTAATGAACTCGGTGTTCATGCCCGAGTTGGACAAATTCGTGGTAGTCTTCATCGACGATATCTTGATATATTCCAAGAATGAAGAAGACCATGCCCAGCACCTACGGATTGTATTGACGCGCCTGAGGGAACATCAGCTATATGCCAAGTTCAGCAAGTGCGCGTTCTGGCTGGAAGAAATTCAATTTCTGGGGCACGTGTTATCAGCTAAGGGAATTGCGGTAGATCCTAGCAAGGTCAAGGATATTCTGGAGTGGAAACCTCCAACAACTGTTCACCAAGTCCGGAGTTTTCTTGGACTAGCGGGATATTATCGCAGGTTCATACCTAATTTTTCTAAGCTTGTGAAGCCAATCACAAGTTTATTGAAGAATGATACTAAGTTCAATTGGTCTTCTAAGTGCAATGAAGCCTTTGAGCAACTGAAGACACTATTGACCACTGCTCCGGTATTGGCTCAACCGGACATCACTAAACCTTTTGATGTATATTGTGATGCATCTGGCAGTGGGCTTGGCTGTGTATTGATGCAAGAGGGCCGAGTGATCGCGTATGCTTCAAGGCAGTTGCGCCGACACGAAGAGCATTATCCAACACATGATTTGGAGTTAGCTGCAGTGGTTCATGCCCTAAAGATTTGGCGTCACTATCTGCTGGGTAATATCTGTCATATATATACAGATCATAAAAGTTTGAAGTACATTTTCACCCAGTCAGAGTTAAATATGAGGCAAAGACGATGGCTTGAGCTCATTAAAGACTATGAACTGGAGATCCATTATCACCCAGGGAAAGCCAACGTGGTGGCAGATGCACTGAGTCGTAAGACTTCCTGCCACTGTCTTATGGCGAAGATCTTCGAGAACACTTTGTGTCAAGAAATGGAGAAGTTAAACCTGGGGATCATTCAACAAGGGACTCTAAATTAGTTAAGGCTTGAGTCAATCATTTTGCAAAGGATAATTGATGCTCAAAAGGATAATCTGGGTATGAAGCACATACGAGAGAAGATCAGGGCTGGAACAGCCAAGTGTTTCAAGGAAGATGATCAAGGTGTGTTATGGTTTAACAACCGCATAGTAGTGCCAAAGGACGAAGAACTCCGCCAGCAAATCTTAGATGAAGCGCATCTTAGTCGCTATTCTATTCATCCGGGAAGCACTAAGATGTATCATGATCTGAAACAACATTACTGGTGGACGAAGATGAAGATTGAAATTGCACGCTATGTGGCCAAGTGTGACACTTGCAGACGTGTCAAAGCCATACACATGAAAACTGCTGGTCCATTGCAATCCTTGCCAATCCCAACATGGAAATGGGAAGACATCAGCATGGACTTTATTGTGGGATTGCCCAGGACCGCAAAAGGGTATGACTCTATCTGAGTGATTGTTGATCGACTTACAAAGGTTGCTCATTTTCTGCCGGTCAAGACATATTACCCGGTACTTACCTATGCGGAGTTATACATTGCCCGTATTCTCAGTTTGCATGGTGTTCCAAAGACCATAGTGTCGGATCGTGGACCTCAATTCGTATCCAAGTTTTGGGAAGAACTTCATAAATCCCTGGGAACTAAATTACTCCACAGTTCGGCCTATCATCCTCAAACCAGTGGACAAACTGAGAGAGTGAACCAAATACTTGAAGATATGCTACGGGCATGTGTCCTGGATTTCTCACTAAAATGGGATGAATGTCTACCTTTAGCAGAGTTTTCATATAATAATAGCTACCAAGAAAGTATCAAGATGGCACCCTTCGAAGCTTTATACGGACGTCGGTGTCGAACTCCGCTAAACTGGTCTGAACCTGGTGAAAGATATTTTTTTAGACCTGATATGGTGAAAGAGGTTGAGGAAAAGGTTCAGAGAATTGTCCATAATATGAAGAAAGCTCAAGCACGGCAAAAGAGTTATGCAGACAAACGGCGAATGCCCTTATATTTCCTGGAAGGAGACTATGTCTACTTGAAGGTCTCACCAATGAAGGGCGTATCACGTTTCGGAGTTAAAGGAAAACTTGCACCACGATATATTGGTCCTTTTCTTATTCTGGAAAGATATGGGCCAGTGGCGTATCGACTTCAGCTCCCCGAAACATTGTCTGCTGTGCACAATGTGTTCCACGTGTCACAATTGAAGAAGTGCCTTCGGGTTCCTGATCGAACCGTTGAAATGACTGATGTTGTCCTGGAACCAGATTTAACATACTCGGAACATCCTATTCGAGTTCTGGATCAAAAGGACAGGGTCACCCGAAGAAAGACTCTTAAATTCTACAAGATACAGTGGAACCAGCATTCTGAAGACGAGGCTACATGGGAAACCCAAGACTTTTTAAATAAGAATTTCCCAGGCTTCCTAACCTCTTGTAAGTTGTAAAGCCTGTATAGCTGTTGTAATAAAGAAGTAACCCCCACATCACCCCTGTCTTGTACCAAAAATAAGGAGATAAAAATGTGATGTGTTTCCTTTACCATTACTTACCCTAGGATTTTTAATCTCGGGACGAGATTCTTTTATAGGGGGAAGGATGTAACACCCCTGGTGTTACTATAACTAAAACTTGAGCATGGCATCATGAGCATGGGCATTGCATATGTTTGACACACCTAGAGTGCATTCACTAGGCAAAAATTTCAAACAAGTTGTATTGTTTTAAAGTTTTACAAATAGGACCCTGGTTAAAGAACTTAACCCTAACTAGTGGTTAATGGGGTAAAGCTTAACCCAAGTTAAGAAAACCTAAAGACTTTAGGGTAAAAGTCATAAAATGACCCTAAGAACAAACTTGAATTCCTTTTATACCCCTGGAATACCAAAAACCCTAATTAGAACCCTGGGAAACCCTAAAACCAAACCCTAGGGGCCTATGTGCAAAATTAGCCCACTTTTGGGTTAAAGTGCAAAAACCAAGCCAAATAGGTTTCTTAAGTCAATTGGATCACAAATATGTGGATTTGAAGGCCAAACCCTAAGTTTTGGACTTAAATGCAAAATGGACCTCATTTGAGTTTTACTCTAAGTCTGAAAGTTAGTGAATGGGCTCAACTTTGGGGCTTTGTAATTTACAAAGTATAGGGTTTTTGCCCTAGGTCACCACATCAAAGTTGAAGCCTAATCATAGGGGAACAACTTTGCTAAAGAGTGTGAGATTAATTGTTATGAGAAATTTAGAGAAAAACCCCATCAAAGTTTGGCTGTCAGGCTGTTTGATCTGAAATTCAGTTTAGCAGTGAACTGACACCAACTTCTAGCTCAGATTCAAGCATGATCCAGTGCTCAAATGTGATCAAGTCTTATAGTGGAGTTGTAGCTGGTATGTAGCACTACAACTTTGGTATAGAGACTGGGACCTGTTGTCACATGAAAACTGGAGAAAAAGGACTCTAAACTTGCTCGGTCAGTCACTCTGAACCGGTATTCCCATGGTACAGTGACCGCTTAACTGAAGAAGAATCCCTTCGTCCTCACCGCCGGTTGCTGCCGCCGTCGATCGTCGCTCGCCAAGATTCGTGCTCGGCGGTCACCGGATAAGTTTGCCGCGGTAAAGGCCCTCGTCACCGGTGAGCTGGCTACCACTCCGACGACTCCACCCCCCTGGCTCACCGCCCGCGGTAAAGCGCTCGTCGTCGACCGCCGCCTCTCGGCCGGGTGCCGCGTGGCTCTACACTTTCACCGTGTCGCCATGACTCCCTCTACCCGTCCCATCGTCGCCGGGGAGCTTGCCACGGTAGTAGCCACGAATTCACCGCACCTGCGTTCTTCCCTATCTCCGGCCGCCGCTCATCTTCATCCAAAATTAAGCACCACCGCCCGCGAACACTATAAATTGAGCACCTGGGCAGCTGCGCTAAGCCATCCCGAAGCTATAGCACCCGCTCCCACCCTCAATCCTCCACCAGCTTGCCCGAATTGCGCACTTCCCCCAAATCTGTTTTCCGCTGCCGTAGTATTGAGCTCGCCGTGGTCAGCCCTCCACAGGTCAGCCCCGGTCCTCTGCTCCTTCGTTTGAGCATTCTCATGCCTCTGTGATGCTCCCCGACCCCTTTAATTGGACTTGACCGACGCCCATCGCCGGGAACACGACCATATTGTCGCTTTACTTACGGCCACCGTGGCCGGAGCTCCATAGTTCATCATTCGTGCAATTATGTTGGGGGAAATGGTCCTTAGAACTCGAATTTGGTTTAATCCAAAGCTGGGCGCTAGTACTTGTCCCAATCGACCGGTCCAAGACCTCGCCGGAGCACGGCCGCGCTTGAGCACCGTCGAGGACTCCGAGTTGTGAATTGACAGAACCCCGAGGGCCTTTGCGTGAAGTGTCAGTGACTCTGCGCAATAGTAAACAACCCTGTTCTGGTTTAGTCAAAACGCCGAGGACCTAGCTGCAAAGTCGCCTCGCGGGCGCGGGCGCGCGCGCGCGCGATTTCGCGCGGATCTGGGCCGTCTGGGCCGGATTCAGCCCGTTACTGTTGAAGCTTTTCCTTTTTCTTTTTCCGCAGAGCTTTAGAAATCTGTAGAAAATAATAGAAAAATGCTAAAATGGTGAAACTAATTTTCCTAGATTTGTTATTTTCCATAGTATTTAATAAAAATAAGTTTATGATTCTTAGTGAAAGTAAGAAATTTTAGGGTATTTAAAATGGTTAAAAGTATTGGTTATAGATTTTTAGAAAATAATTGATAAGTCCTAAAATGCCCAAAATTTTTATATGAGTGTTATATACTATTTAGAGACCTTGGGTAGAGTTTGAATTGATTTGGACCTTGTTTGATCACTAAACCCAAAACCACCCCCCCTGCTCCATGAACTCCTTTACTGACTCCGGAAACCCTAAGTTCCCGGAACTCCGTGAAGGCAAGTTGTATTCAAGACATAACTAATAAGTTTATGTTTGCATCCTCATGAGCATCCCATGGCATCCATTCTTATACTTGTGAATGGCTATGATTAGAACGTGAAGAAGAGATAGAAGTTACTGAAGAGCAAGTACAACCACCTTTGGACACTCAGGCCGGGAATAGTTTCTACTTCGACATTTGTGGATCCAAGCCTGAATCACCTGTAAACGAAGGCAAGCCCCGGTGCATTTGCCACCTCCCTTGATGTTTTTAAAATCTTTCTTACTTGCTTGCTGCATTAGGTGATAGGAGTTGATTGATTAAACAATTCCTGCATTACCTTCCTTGATCTTGATTACCCTCCTTGAAATCCTGTTTTTACAAAAAAGTTTTTACTATGCTTAGTATTGCTTTAGAAAAACAAAAGGATTTGTTTTACAAAAGATGTTTGGCAAAGTGGGAGGGTTGCTTTCGAAAATAAAACTTGATGGTGAATCCATCACGGCCGTGATGGATTCAACATCGGAAAAGATGTACCTCTGCCAGGTACCAAGTTTTTGGGTTGAAAAGATTAAGCTGAGACCGGGCGGGTGACTTGCACGAGAAAGAGAGTCTCGGTGTAGTGTCTCCGTCTGAGTCGATTAAGGACCGTCTCGATGTAGGCTTGATGATCGAGGACCCTTTAGCTGGTCACATGCCTCGTCATGGGTAAGCCTTGCCTCGGGCAGACTAAGGCCGGAATAAGACAACACGAGATGGACGTGGAGCGGTGGCGAGAGTAGCGTGTACCCTCCGTGGCAAGAGGCTGGACGGTGGTGTATCTGTGCTCTCGGTCTGCGTGAACCTGATCCGGTCTTAAGAACCCCGGTGGCGGGTTGACATATGCAAGGGTTAAGTGCTACATATGTCGTGTGATTGGAGAACCTCAGCTGAGTATAATCGATTCGGATCGCCGTACCTTCGCGGTTATGAAGACTTGGTCACTGACCTACACGTAGCATTCCACTAAAGACGATGGGCTCTTGTTAAGAAATTGGCTAGTGCAGGACCAGTGATTGAACTAGGGTAGAAAGAACTCTAGTGCAGGTAATTTTACTTAACTTGACAAATAAAACTGGATTTTTAAGGATCCACTTTAGTAAGCATTTCTGCAAAAACAGAGTCTTTGAATATTGAAAAGCCTTACCTTGACTCCCATATAACCAGCATACCCTTGAGAGTCTTTTCTTTAGTCGGGTAAGACTTGCTGAGTATTCCATACTCAGGGTTTATCCCTTCGTTGTTTTTAGGTGAGGAAGTAGCAGACTTTTGCTGCTTCTGTGCCAAGGTGGTTCCAAAAGAAGAAAAGCAAGACTAAAGTGCGGGAGGACTTGGTCCTCCATTTTGGATCCTTTGTTTGTAGTCTTTCGGGAGAAGTTAGTGTCTCCCTGGTTTGTATAATTATTACTTTTATGCACTCACTTTTAGACTGGTCTGTAATAACTTAACCTGAGCTTACTTTTGGAAATAAATGTAAGTTTATGTAATTCGCTTCCGCATATCTTTATCTCCGATGATCTGTAATGTCTGCAAGACGGGTGAAACGTTCCTGGTAAGGTCGAGAAAGATACCGAGCTTGTCAAGTAACTTAGGAACATCTACAGGGTGTCTGATGTCTGTTAGACAAGGACAACTGTAGGTGGGCCTGCTTACTTGGGAGGTTCCGTCACATTAATGCCCTTTACATTTATCAATAATTCTATAGCAATTCTTCGAGGTCTAATTTGGCTTTTCATCTTTAAGTCGGTTCCTCTTTTCTGCTGTCATGTCGAAGCTTTTCTGCACATAGCTTCGTGATCGTCTTATCCTTCATCATGATCGCTTTCCATCCCAGTCAAGCTTCGTCTTAACCATACTCTTGTATACCCGCAACCTGACTCCGAAGATACATGTTCACATATTTCACTTGGAAAAACATTGTCAAATCATGTTTTTGAGGACCTTCGGAAGCCGAAGGCCCCCAACAAAGGTCTTCATTTCAAGTCTTCTCAGAAATTACTTTTATCTTCCACTTGTGCTTTTTTAGAGGTAAGCCTTGCCTTAGTTTTGCCGTATGCTTTAGAGGTCAGCATTTTGTCTTTCGGGGATGATTATTCAGGTGTAGCACCCGAGCTTTGAGTGGATTTTTGAAAATAATCCACTCGAAGGTCTTCGTTTCCTACTGTTTTTCAAAAACCATCCTTTTCTTTTGTCGAATGCCTTAGAGATCAGCATTATATCATTAACGTTATGCTTTAGAGGTCAGCATACATTTTTGTCTTTGAAGCCGAGTACGCGATCTGTCCATATCTTGCTAGGTCTGGCAATTTATTTGATCTGCGACTGATTGGACGTTCGATAGATGGCCTTTGGCTAGTCTTCATATCACTTCGTGCTTCAATGCTTCTGTCGATTAGACTTGTACCTCATCAGCTATATTTGGCTTTCCTTTGATACTTGTTGATATCTCCCTTCTGTCTTGAGGTATTCATTGGTTATACTGTATGGATGTGACTGTTTGGGAAAATCTATTGAAAATTCCTGGACGTCCCCCCCAATGGGTGTAGGCAAGGGACGGCTTGGTGCGCTGAGTGTTTAGCAAACTGCTTCTGAGTAGTAACTTGATGTGACCGCGGGTGTAATCATATCGCCCAAGCAGTTGACTGAAGTCCCAATGGGTGTCATGTTACGTGGAACGGCGTCAGCCGCCTGACGTGTCTCCAGATGGTTTGAATTGCATATTGAATTTTTGCGACTGTTCGGTGGCCGTGGTAGGAGGTGAGCGGTTGCCTTCTTCTTCTATAAATAGTGTTCTTGCTTCTCCGGCATTTTCACATCTCTTACCGCTGCTCGCTGTTTACTTTCTTCTCTTTCCTTCTACTCCACCATGGGCAAGAGCAAGAAGGGTGGTAGTTCTTCGCATCACTCCGGCGACAAGCGGAAGCGTGAGCCGACTCCTCCCTCGGAGGACTTCGGTGACTCGGAGTACTCGGAGGAGGAGTTCTCCTCCGAGTCCGAGGGCTCACCGGTCCATGCCTCTCCCCCGGCGTCGTCTGATGACTCAGATGACTCCTAGGGGCTCGCCGCAGAGGTGTGGACCTACATCCGGACCGTCAAGCGTGTCGGGCTCGAGGGCTCGGATGAGTCGGAGTACTCCTTGGACTAGGAGAACTCCTCGGACTCGTCCGAGGAGGGCGGCGACGGCGATGGTGGTGACGGCGACGACGACGGAGGCGATGGTGACGGCGGCGAAGGCGACGACAAGGGTGGTGACGGCGGCGGCAAAGGTGGCAGCGGCAAAGGTGGCAGTGGCGACGGCGGCGATGGCAGCAAGGGCAGCAGCAGGGACAGCAACAAGGGCAGTAGCAAGGGCAGCAACAAGGCCAGTGGCTAGGCGCCACTGGTTTTAAATGTTAGTATAGATTAGTAGTAGAAGTAGTATTAGTAAAATAATGTAGTAGTAGTTAGTAGTATAGTGTAGTGAAATATGATGTAGTAATGGGGAGGACATCAACTCATAATGAGTTGATTTGTAAGTTCGGTAGTGCTTCCCTTTTATAATGAAGAATGATTTCGCCCAATTCTGTGTGCACCATTTTGCCTTCCTGTCGATCGTCGATCGTATTAATGCTTACTGCAGATGTTGTTTCTGAGTGTAATGCTTGAGTAGCGACTTAGAATCGTTGAGTCACGCTTCAGACTGCCTTCTTCGCGATGTCAGCGTACGTGCGCTAGCTGCAGCTTGGACCTTGGTCGGTCGATTTGTAGGCGTGGCATGAACGTGAACACTGGCATAGTGGCATGGCATCCGAGGAGTAACCGTCGCCCAAGTTTACGTGACAGGTCAGCAGCTATATCTGTTGCGGTTTCGATCGGTTTCCCTTTCACATGGGCATGGTGATTCTTTGACGAGCACTGAGGGAACGAAAAGCGCGAGGAAGACATGCTGGGTAGGCTACGTAGTTCTCTTCGTGTGTTGGTGTAGTGTAGGGGCACATACATATGCTACCTTTTCGGTTCTTGCGGCCGCCATTGGATTAGAGGAGCAAAGAAAGGTGATGAAAAAGTTCGGAGGACACACAATTTTCAAAGGTCCTGTCTAGTACACTATCAAAATAAGCTAGTCTGAGTCACGGCTGCCATTGGAGGACGGGCAAAGAAAGGTGACGAAAAGCCAGTCTGACCCACACAGTTTTCAAATTAACAATGGCCTTGTGCAACTCTTTCGTGTTCCAAAGCCACTCCTAGGTCCCAGCTATTTCAATGTAATCTTGCATGCATACATAGCCACATCAGTGTACTTAAGGTCCTTATTGGTATTTTTTTCTTTCACCTCCACAATCTAAGAAGTTTGGTTTTCCTTTCTAATCTATAATGGCTTGTTTGGAAACTCAAATCCCCTTAATAATTAGAGAGCATTGAGGGAGAAACTAGTTCATTTTCATCTCCATCATTTTCAAACTAGCCCTAAGGGTTTTATAGTGTAATGCCCGTGTGTTGCTGAGGCATTTGATGATATAGTATAGTAGTTATACAACGCCCGAGGGTCTAGTAGCAAGCCAGTTTGATAGACCATCTCCATAAAAATAAATTTAAAATTAAAATAGACCCCCAAAAAATAAAATTAAAGTGGACATGATTAACTCACATACCAGATATTAAATTGTAGATATTGCACTTTATCTTAGGTAAAAGGTCGAGAAAAGTATGAGTTAAAAAGAGACATGTTCTTTTTTTGTAGCTCGCTCGGTCGCTTTTCCTCCTTCACCTAGTGAGATGGTACTATCCAAGAGCGTTGTATTGCGTGTGGTTTCGTATCATATTAGGCTTAGGTGTTTCTCACGTCCCTATCTAGAAGGTAACAACCTATTTATTAGCCGAGATGTAGGGGAGAAAATAGATCACCTTACTCACTTTGCATGTGACGCACAATAGACAATGCACGAAACTCGTACTTTAAAGGAGTAGAGATATAGACAGAGTTAGAAAGGTGGGCTTTTAGTCAGTCGTGGTATCCAATACTGCCGGGCATGACATAAGAGGATAATAAGAAGGCTAATTGCCCACAAGGGAGTCTTACAACAGCACATCGCAACTGCATTACTCCAAGTCTCCAACACACAGTTCTTTGGCACCTAGAGTACAATTCTTCAGCTAACATGTACTGATGGTTGGCGCTAGAGCAGCTCTCTCTTCAACCATCACGTGCCATCTGGTAACCGTTTTATGTTCTTCGACGACAAAGCTCTTTTTTCTAGATTGTCAGCAACCTCCACTTAACTGGGTGCTCAGAATTTTCATGGACCACGGATCGCTCTAGTCGTACCAGTTCAGAAACGGGGGAGCCTGGCCCATATGTTGTCTGACAGGCTCCTTTTTTCATGCTTTGGTTTTCATTTTGCTTTTTACCATCAAAGAAATTTGATCAAAATATTCCATTTGCAATTAATGGACCAAGTTCTTTTTGCTTTGTTTCATTTTGAAGGAAATTTGATCAAACTGTTCCTGTCGCAACAGTTGTTTTCTTTCCTGTGTCAGCCAGCCCATGGGTTGTCTGACAGGCTCTTCTTTTTGTTTTTGCTGCGCTGTGCTGCAATTTGAAGGAAATTTGATCCAAGTATAGCTGCAGTTTTCTTTCTCGACATTGCTCTCAAATGAAAAGGCTTCGGCCATTGCTGGAACGGCTTCTCTTTATTTTCTCAGCTTTTGAATAAAAACCCGTGCAAAATATTCCTACCCCCAATCCCCCATCGTATCCTTACAAACAGTTCTCTAATTTGTTACAAAACCCAGTAGAATCGTGTTGTCTGTCACAAAAGAAAGTGGATGAGTTGACAGGATCATTACCATTCTTAAGCTGTTACTTTCCTACAGAACTGTCGCTTCCTCGAGATCTTTCAGTACAAGCAAGGCTAGAGCTCCACGAGTGGTGACGGAATTGTTGTTTATCTCTGTCTGATCTTTCACATCGCCAACAACTCTCTCGAGGCATGCGGCCAGCAGATGAACGCTTCTGCAGACACACATCACGTCACTACGCACGCGATCGATGCTATATCTCGTTCTTCCTTGACGATCACAGAACCAGCCGGTTGATGCAGCATCTTTGTCAGCCGCAGGAAAAGCCTCTGAAACCGCTGATCGCTGCCTGCCCTCGGTCGCTTACCGTGCTCGCCTGCTTTCCGTCTCCTTGTGTTCTCAGCGGGACGACGTCATGCGCGGCCCGGCGTCGATCGCCAATGGCGTGCAAGGTGAAAGGGATCTTCAAGGGCCTCAAGGCCTTCTCCCGGATCTTCGGTAAGCGGCCAATTTTGTTTCTCTTTCCCGCCTGAAATCCTCAAACTCCGGACATGGACGCACTGTCTGTTTTCCTCCATGGGTCGTCGCCGGTCCTTGCAGCGGTGAAGGAGCACGAGATGGAGATCGGTTGTCCGACTGACGTGAAGCACGTCGCGCACATCGGCTGGGACAGCGCGGCGGGCGGCGCGTCTCCGAGCTGGGTAAACGGACACTAGAAATTCAGGGCACTGCCGCTGCGACTTCCTTCAAATGTCTGGATTCTGATCGGTACAGTTTTTGATTTGGTTCTGGGTCTTGTATATCTTTGCAGATGAACGACATCATGGCGTCCTCAGACTTGTCGTCCCTGGGCAACTTCGCAGCGCTCACTGGTACCTCCTGGGTTTCTCAAGGTACAGTGACCATTTCCTCATGCTCTTCAGTTCAGCAGCTACTTCCGTATGACTGCTGTGTTGCACATTTCTTAGCAAAGGTTTTTGGTTCTTCGTGTGATCTTGCCAGTAGCTAGGATCATGCGCATGTCGCGGAGTTTTGCTTTGTCCATTCCTCTGTTAGTTCTTGTACCCGCAGCACAACACACGCACTGGCTTCAGGTTTCTGAAGCCTGAGATACCAGCAGCATCTCTGAACTCTGAATCGCTGTTGGTATGCCACCGGGTCTCGTGCTTCACACAAATGGCGACCAAAATTAAAGAACTCGATCACGCAAATAGTGTGAGAAACTTGTCCCAGACATATCTCGGTTTGGTCCTTGCTTCATGATACGGTAACACCGGCAGAGGCGAAACTGAAGCTTCGTGTGATGGGGACACGACACGATCAGTTGGTGTCGTTCGTGCTGTGCTTGTTGCCTGGAGGCCCTGGACAGAGCGAGTGGTGTCGGCGTGCGTGTGGTTGGTTGGTGTACCTGGCGACAGCCGCTGCCCGCGGCCGGGCAGTCGGCAGACATCCTCCTCAGATCCGGATCACGTTGTGTTGCCGTTCTTCGTTCCAAGATCACGCACTTGATGTTGCTTTCCAGGATTCTTAGGAAGGATCACGTGCCGCGTTCTTGCCTTCTTGGTTCTTGCCATGCGCGGCTGACACGCGTTATGTGGCGGATTCTGTATGTCTGACAGATCTCGACAGCCAGCAGCGTGTCGTCGCGGAGAACACCGGCAGGCGAGACCACTCGGCCACGTGCCCCGATATTACAAGACCGCCGAGGAATCCCGGGACGAAGAAGCCGAGGGACGGCTCGCCGCCGGCGTCGCCACCGTCACCGGCGGCTCGTGTCGACGCTGCTGCAGATGACGCGGCGATAATCTGAACTGTGTTGCTCCGGCCTCCCGCCATTCCGAGTTTGTGTACGCGAGCGCGAGGCTACAAAGAGTCAAAGATTGCTTGTTTGGTCATCGTCTGATCGCCCCCAGCTTTGGCGTCAAAGTATGTACTATGTGTTTATGTTATATATCTCTACTACTTATTAAGACTGTAAGGGTAGCCTGCCTCTGACATGTTCTGCCTTCCAGCGATCTGGACCGTCCCATACGCCATAGAGTCCTTCTGTCGTCCGATGTGTGCGCTCTCTTCTCCGACGCACACCTGCTCGCGCGATCCTGTTTTGCCTCCCCTATTCGGATCCAAAACCCTAAGCGGCGGCGGCGCGGCGCTCGCAACCTGGATCCCCGCTCCCCCTGTCAAGCAGTTGTTCCTCCACTATGCTTACCCATCCCACGCCGCATCGGCCTCCTTGTCCGCCCTCCCGTTTTCCCGGGGACCAATGGCCGTCGCTTTCCAGGGGCCTCGACGTGCCCAACCTGAAGAAGCGATGTGGGAGGTTCATCTCCACCACGCCCTGCCCCAGGCGCTTCGACCTCCGCCTTCACATCCATCGCGAGCACAAGGCGGGCAAGACGGAGCCGTCGTCGCCGTAGGCCCACGTCGTTGAGCTCACCGCACACAACCGCCTCTGTGACGCCTGCGACCGGTCCCAAGCTGACCTGGACCAGTGGCCCGCCGTCGTTCGTCGCAATTTGCCTTTGCCGCGGCGAGACCTGTTCGTGCTTTGCTCCTCCTCACCCTCTCCTCTGCGCGAGCGTCACACAGCAACCGCTCCCTCTCCAGCAACGCCCCTGCCCTTCCCCGGTCCTCGCACACGTTTGGATCTCCTCGCCTCACACGCTACACCTTCTCTCGCACGCAGCCGCCGCACCGTCGACCCCAACCATTGCCGCACGGAGGTCCGCCTTGGGCCTCCACGATGCTCCATACACGCAGTGGAGGGGCACCAACTTCCTTGCCACGGGGGAGCACAACGGACACAGTGGAGGGCGCCCAGTCTGCGTGCCAACTTCCTTGCCACGCAGTGGAGACTGGAGGCCCCTGCGTCGTCGCCTACACCCCTGTGCCTGCACACCCGTCAACGCATCAAGTGGAACCGCACCAGCACCAGCGAGTGCCCCCTACTCGTGCTCTCAGTAAGTCAGTAGTCAGATCCCTTAATTCGGTCACTTTGATTCAACACTTCAATTCATGTACATACATGTTAGCATTTGATGGATCGATTCAACACTTGAAATCCTGGTTGAGATGGCTTGTTGTTGGTTGCTACATTATGGTTGGATCAGGGGAAGACTCCTGATTGTCGTTCTCATATTGCAGCGAAATATGGGGCACTTTCAATTCTGAGATTTTATAGTACTCATTTAGTGTAGTGGTTATGCTGGTAGGTAGTGTAAGACCATGCCCTGAGCCATCACCCTGCGTGTGCTCTTGATCTAAATTTTGCACTGATTGGTTGATGAGCTTTATCTTATCCATAGACGCTGATGCACTGTCTACAATTTGGATGCCATTTGGGGCTACTGAGGCTATGCATGTCCTATCTCTGGTGCGGGTATTTTTTCTATTAGTAAACCAGAGCTTTATTTTCAAAGAGAAAACCAATTTCAACAAAATAGAATGCACCACTGCTTGTGCTGCTAAAATTTGTTTCTGAGAACTACATGATAGTGCATACTTGCAGTTTAATTTGTTTCTGGGTATTAATTATCTCTATCGGAGATTGAGCTGGCAAGCACTTTTGTACACTTTCTGACATTTTATTCTGCACTGCTGTGCACATTCTATTGGCTTTATGTTTTTATTACTTGACAATGCAATTGTATGGTATCACCAGTAGTATCTAACATGCGTACACATCTATTGGGCTCAAGTTGAATTTGTAGCTTCACCAAACAAACCATACGCTATATGTCCCTTAGAAAAACTATGCTACCATGGATGTTAGTTTTAGCTACCTTCCTGCCAATGCTTAGAGTTATTTACAATATACCCTAGGGCAATCAGGCTAAAATGTCAACTTCTAACCTTTCCATCATGTTATTTATTTGTATTTACATGCTTACATATGCATCAACCAAAACCACATGTTATGGTGAAGGACAAGATATCCATTTATTTCTTGCAGTGAATGATAGAGAACTTTACCCTCTTTACTTCATAGTTTTTTATCTCTGCTCTTTTCATGCCTTGATGGTTTTATTTCCCTTCTCACTTCTTGTTTTTACTAGGAACTATCAGATGTAATTATTTGGGGATACTTCTGGTTTTTGCTTGTTCTTTTTCTTGCAGTCCTCTTGTCTATGTCTGGATTACAAGTTCAAGCTACTTGTCTATAACTAATCACATGACACTTTCCCATTTTTAGGCAGTGAGGCAATGTTTGCTAACCTTGGTCACTTTACAAGTACATCTGTCTGTGCCTAGGTTTGTGTCTTCTTCTTTATCTGGTTCTTGCTTTATTTGTTGATTATTTTGGCTCTGCTACAAATCCCTGCTCGAGCCACGGTAGTGTTTGTCGTGTGTGCGCGTGCGCAGCATGACACTGTTTAAGTTGTCGATCTCACAGATAAAGCTGCTACGGAATCGGTGGGAGCTGCAGCTGCGCCATCCTCGTGGTCGGCCAGGAGCCCCCACCGCACGGATCAAGGTACACTCGTTGTGAAGGGATATGCTTGGATCAGAGTAGGGGTGGGTGAGGGTGAGGACTGTACATTTATCACCTTCAATTTCTTTTATATTTTCTTTGGATTTTGACACTCTCCTTTCTTTTGCTTGCTTTTCTCGTCGGATCTGACTTGAGGATGTGGTGACAAAAAATACCTACCTATTTTAGATCCCTGACAAGAGAAACCAATGAATACTTCTAAGCCTTTCTAAGATTTTTCTTTTTTGTTTGGTTTTGGTTCTCTATGCTTAAAAAAAGGAAAGGAAGGTAGGATTTCAGCCATGCTCTTATAGAGTGACTGGTGCTCAAATCTAGAAATTGATATCACCTTAGGTTTCGGTTTTGAGTGCTCACTTCTCTGAATCTGTAGTATGGCAGTTTGATTAAAGTCTTAGTATAAAATGTCTTCCAAATTTCACGCACTAAATAAAGCAGCATCGGGAGGGCCATTTCTTGAATTTTTTGTCTGCACTTTATTTAGGTGAACCAAAATTTTCTCCCAGGTCTTTGAACTGAAATACAGTAGTACTTTAGAACCGCAACACTACAACAAAGTTGCCACTGCATATAAATTAGACAAACAGAGTGTGCACACAACCACTGAAAGACACATTTATAACCAAAATTCATAAGTTGGCACCGGGGACCCTAGGTCGCCGTCGAAGGCAGCGAGCCCCCACGACCCGCACATGAACTTCAACCCTCGCACTACTTCGTCAAGGAGGTGGTCAAAGGCATCAACGAGAGCGACCTCCAAGGATCCACTAGACGTGGATCAAAGTCTTCGCCACGCACAACGCCCACGAGCGCATCACCAAGCTCGAGAACATGTGCTGGCGGATCTGGCACCTCACTCGCAAGAAGCAGGTCAGGATTTCGCACGTCTCTTTCGTGGTTATGATCTCTCGCTGCTTGTTCTATTTTGTTAATAATCTTGCTCGCCTCTCGATTCATGTTTTGTATCAGTTTGATCTCTATTTTAATTTGATCTCTGTTTTAGTTTGATATTTGTTTAGTTTGATTTTTAAGTGTTCTCTTTTACTGAATGGAGATGCATGATTAATGAAGCGCACACTGCACAACGAGTACAATCTATACTACTACACCATAAGGAACTATCGAGGGCGTCAATCTCCATCCGGGTACATCTCTGCAACTTCGCAATCATCAATTTGGTACTGCTGTTTTTTTGTTATGGTGTTAGGGTTTCATCATTGACAGTTTGTGTAATGCTTTATCAGTGTACACTAAATCTGCTACTATTTCGAGAATAATTGTAAAAGTTGAAGCAAGTTCTATGTTCCTTCCTATTTGACTAAAACCCTAACACCCTTGGCCTTTTTATCAGTGCCTTTAGAACCTTCCAGTGGTATTTGTTTGAGGGGATTTCTGCTTGTTTATTCAATAAATGGTTTAGGGTCTCATACATTATAAAACCCTTTATATGGTGAAATGTGATTTCCTGTTTCGTGAAATGAGCGGTGCATTTTTGTAGTAAGCGAATACATAATGTAGTTCTGCTCATGGGAGACGACCAAGTAGACATCGCTGCATTGGCAACCTGCAGGCTGTAGATGAAATGCCGTGGCAGTAGCCCATTGATGGCCTGACTGTGAACAATAATCCAAAGTCCGCACAGCATCCGTTCTCTCCCCTTACTGCTGTGCGAAACTGACCACCGAACCCTAAGTTTGTCTATTTGTATTCGGATCTGATCTAATTAGAAATTTATATGTATACCTAATAAATTCGAATTTTCCTTTTCTTTTTGCAAAAAGTTATTGGGTGTACATGTGTACACCCATGTCCTACACTGGGTCCGCCCCCCGAGCCTTCTGATCTTAACAGGAAACCTGGTTCGTTTTTGCAAACTATTTTTTGTATTTTTTCCAGACTCCCTGTTTATGACAGTTCTGGGTTTTGCCTGATAGCATTTGCTCTGTATCTGATTTCATAGCAAAAAATCAGACTCGACAATGGGCTGCGTGGACACACCAAGAGGAGGAGATTTTTTTCAATGCGCTGCGGCAAGTAGGAAAAGTAAGAGGCAGTAAATTATGGATGCAATGCTCTTCTTCTATTTGTAATCTAATTAGCAAATAATAATCGATTGATGGATAATCCCATATTGTTTTCCCAGAACTTTGACAAGATTACACACCGTGTTCAGAGTAAAAACAAGGATCAGGTATTTATTTCTCAACCAAGATGTTTGGATGAAACAAATACACATTAGGCTGTGAGCCTGTGAATTTTAGTTGTGTATGAGTTATCCAAAGGAGTTCATGTTTCTATTGTGATTAGAGTTTATATTTTATATTACTATTAAGATGTTTAATTTTTTCTTGCAACGTTAGCCTACCTTATTAAAGTTTAATTCTGTTGTATATCAATCTAATATAAAAAGATTTAATGCTTTATGTGCCATACAGGTCAGCCATTACTATTATCGTCTTGTTCGGCGCATGAAGAAGCTACTGGGTCCTAGGTTCTCACTTGATGCAAAAAACTCCAAGGACACCATTGCTGCTATGCTTCGCTGGTAATTGAATATATTTTATCATCTGTAAATTGCCTGAGAAAATATAGTTCATTGTTGATTTTATTCATAAACCATAGGACCAGTAAGACATTCTATGTAGAAATCAATCTGCTAGCTCTTTTTAGGATCATTAGTTTTATCTTTCATAGAGTGCCGCTTGCTGCTACTTATTACCATGAAGAAGTTCCCTTAGTTTTTTAGCTGTCAGGAATTCTAAAATCTTACAGGAAGTTCACAGCCATTAAAAGCCCGGAAACACAAATGCACACCCTTGCCAAAAACATCATCGGGACTTCTTTGGTCTACACCTTACTGCTGTGCGAAACTGACCACCGAACTCTAAGTTTGTCTATTTGTATTCGGATCTGATCTAATTAGAAATTTATATGTATACCTAATAAATTCGAATTTTCCTTTTCTTTTTGCAAAAAGTTATTGGGTGTACATGTGTACACCCATGTCCTACACTGGGTCCGCCCCTGAGCCTTCTGATCTTAACAGGAAACCTGGTTCGTTTTTGCAAACTATTTTTTGTATTTTTTCCAGACTCCCTGTTTATGACAGTTCTGGGTTTTGCCTGATAGCATTTGCTCTGTATCTGATTTCATAGCAAAAAATCAGACTCGACAATGGGCTGCGTGGACACACCAAGAGGAGGAGATTTTTTTCAATGCGCTGCGGCAAGTAGGAAAAGTAAGAGGCAGTAAATTATGGATGCAATGCTCTTCTTCTATTTGTAATCTAATTAGCAAATAATAATCGATTGATGGATAATCCCATATTGTTTTCCCAGAACTTTGACAAGATTACACACCGTGTTTAGAGTAAAAACAAGGAGCCTGTGAATTTTAGTTGTGTATGAGTTATCCAAAGGAGTTCATGTTTCTATTGTGATTAGAGTTTATATTTTATATTACTATTAAGATGTTTAATTTTTTCTTGCAACGTTATCCTACCTTATTAAAGTTTAATTCTGTTGTATATCAATCTAATATAAAAAGATTTAATGCTTTATGTGCCATACAGGTTAGCCATTACTATTATCGTCTTGTTCGGCGCATGAAGAAGCTACTGGGTCCTAGGTTCTCACTTGATGCAAAAAACTCCAAGGACACCATTGCTGCTATGCTTCGCTGGTAATTGAATATATTTTATCATCTGTAAATTGCCTGAGAAAATATAGTTCATTGTTGATTTTATTCATAAACCATAGGACCAGTAAGACATTCTATGTAGAAATCAATCTGCTAGCTCTTTTTAGGATCATTAGTTTTATCTTTCATAGAGTGCCGCTTGCTGCTACTTATTACCATGAAGAAGTTCCCTTAGTTTTTTAGCTGTCAGGAATTCTAAAATCTTACAGGAAGTTCACAGCCATTAAAAGCCCGGAAACACAAATGCACACCCTTGCCAAAAACATCATCGGGACTTCTTTGGTCTACACAAAATATTTTATTATGTCCAAATTCAACAGTTGTGATATGCAAGTCCTGATCCCATACAAAATGTTTGCAGGATAAACGATGCCCCCGCCACCTAAGGATTTGGAGATTGCTATAGTGCAAGTAGAGTGTAGTGATCAATGGGTCCTGATAATGTTCAAAGGCTACAAGCATTAGCCGGGACATAGTCCAAGCCTGATACAGGAAAAGTGTCACGTGTCACTTAACGTTATGCCCAACTTTGTTTTGTTTGTGCTATGAGTTGTATAACTATTTAAGCCCATCTTCAGTTTTGCCCAACTTCAGTTTCACTAGCATTGTCTAGAACACGGTGTTCGGTATACATGTTTTATACTAATTTTTAACTTCAGTGGCAACGCACGGGCACATACCTATCAATTGATAACACATATGGATGTCAATTATACTTAAGCAAACAAAAGGTATGCATCCCCATAAAATATATTTACTAAAAATTTGTAATTTACAATTAATATTTACTCTTATATTCTTTGTTGCGACAACAGCGAGCATACATTGAACTAAATTGATACTTGCTTCTCTCTTGTATTCATGTGATTTAGGTTTAATAGTTATACATTTGCGAGAGATCTACATGCCATGTGTTGTTTATATCATGACAGTAAAATAATATTTTGTAAATGAAAATAATTCAAGCCTTCATTTCTGGGTGGCCATGTACACCTTGTTTATGGTGGGAGAATGTCTCTTTGTTTTACATAAATGATGGGTGCTGGTGGGGATGCCTATCTTGTTGTTGCGGGTCGGTGGTGTGAAGCCATGCTTGCGAACAGCTTGAAGGACCAGTGGAAAAGATCATTTTTATTATCTTAATGAAACTGTTTTGCGTGCACGAAAACAGTACCATGTATTTGGAAAAAAACCTCCCTGTTTTAGCCATTTCATCCTCCTCTTTTAGACTGAAAAATTCTAGGATTATTATTGTCTGCCATCTTGATGTTTTATGTGATCTTCAGGAAAAATAGTGACTAATGGGACTAGAATGTGTTGGTTCAAAGTTTTGGCCTTGGTATCTTACTGGTTCAATGTGGCACTGCTAGCTATGTATGTGAAAGTCTTTAAAGATGGAAGAAGAAGTTGGCATGGATGGTTAGGGGAGACACTAAAGTTAAATGGTGCTAAAGTTTATCTAAAGCTAGCAATATCATCTACAGTTATGACCTGGTAAGCTTGATGTGGGGCACCATGTGAAAAACATGTATTTCAATAAGTCTTGAATTCGAACTTTATGGTTTGGCAAAGTAGTAATGTCTACCTTTTCCTACTTTATGCATGGAACTGGTAATTTGATTTTCAAGATAACTCAGCTTGGAGTATTGGGCATTTGAGATGGTGGTTCCTAGCGGGATTTCTTTCAGATCCAATACTAGAAAATTCAGTTTTGTCAGTCAGGTAAGTAAGTGAAATTTGAATTGCCTTCTTCCTTTCAGTAATGCGAAATTCTATTAAACTCATTGATCTTTTAGATTTGATGTTGTTCTGTAACATGACTGATCACTGTGTGGTTGCATTAGTTTTCTTTCTCATGTCTTGAGATAGTTGTGTCTTGTGCTTCAATCATGCATCTCTACTACCTATTAAGAGGCAAGAGAGGGCGTCCACAAGCGACACCATACAATAATCAATCATATTAGCAGACATGATTAATTATATTAAACTTCAATTCTTGTCTCATTGGTGCTCTCGTTTAAGTGTAGTAGTCCTTGTTAAATATATTGCCATATTAGTAGACATGACTGCATCCTAATCTTCTCTAGCAAATTCAGTCGCAGTAAGCTTGTCGTCTTATGCATGTTTATATTTGAGCAAATCATAATTTACTTGGAGCAACATATTTACCAGGACTTAAGAAGTGAGCACTACGACTTTGCAAAAGTGGTGATAATGATATATCGTAGATTGTCAGTGATGCAATGAGGTTGTTCCTCGAAGATGCTAATTCCCCTCAAGCATCACATGAAAATGAAATATTTGCTAAATATGTTGAGGATTCAGTTCGCAAAGCTTTCTTGCACAGTAACCTTGCTCTTGCTGATGTTTCAGTCATCAACCATTCTTCTGGTACAACAGTACTGTCATTCTTCTGGTACCACAACACTGATAGTATTGATCTATGGGAGGTAAGGTGATAATTTTAATGATTGTTTTAGTGTTGTGATTTAAACCATTCTGATATTTCGTTCATATGTTGTAGGCAATTGTTAGTAGCAAATGTTGAGGATTATCGTATAGTCCTGTGTAGGAAAGGAATAGCAGTGGATATGTCAAAGGATCATAGGCCGACATATGATGCAGAGCATCAAAGGGTCATTGAGTGTGGTGGATACATCGAAGATGGCTACCTCAATGGCGTACTGTCTATGACCCGGGCTTTAGGGGACTAGGACAAGAAACTACCACAAGGCTCGCCATCGCCTCTATCACTGAACCAAAGATACGCTGACCACCCTGATGGAAGATGACGAGTTCCTCATCATTGTCTACGATGGGATATGGGACGTGATGCCCAAAAACATGTTGTGAGCACAGTCCGCAAGGGCTCCGGATGCATGATAATTTATGTTATGTCGCAACGCATAACAATGCATAGGCACTCTACTATTATATATAAAGTTTGTATGGTACTGATGGTTCAATATAATGGTGAAATAGCTAGATTAAAATAACAAAAATTACGTATGGCTAGAATTATAAATAGATTATGAAATCTTTTCTTAAAACAATATAGCACATATTTGTATATAACTTATCGTGGTATTATATGTTCCCGTTGCAACGCACGGGCACTCACCTAGTATATATATAAATCCTGTCTCAGCCAACTTGCAAAGGTTGCCACAATCGTAGATTCTAATCGAACAGTACAGGTTTAAATCAGATCGTAAATAAACATATATAAAAAGTTATAGAAAAGTAGCTAGACTCTTGAAAGGACCGGATAATTAAACAGCTCTGTTAATTAAAATCCTAAGTAAAATCACATGGCCACATCACATTGAGCTAGGCTGCAGTCTAGCAGCCTTAATCAACGTGCAACCCCCATTATCCGGAACCATATTTCTATGGTGTCGGCCATCCCCCGTCGGAATTGAGAGCCTCGCTAATCTCCAAAGGAAAACACGGATCTTAGATGAGCACAACTCAATCCATTAATTCATTTTTCCTGTGATCTAGCCGCAGGCGTCCCTCCGTCATTCTGGGGACTGTCCGTCGCCATCCTCCCCGCCAAGAGATCCCAACTCGCCAATGTATTAAATCGCGGGCTAAGAGGTTTAGCGGCTGGGTTCCAGAACAGCTAAGTCCAGCTATAACCGGCTATAGCGGAAGCTAAACCTTTTAGCGGATTTGCAAAAAAATAGAGTATAAACATGAACATCTATTGAAGAATACATGCCTGTTTGCTTCTCTTGCTGAGACATGGTGCCGATTGAACTGGACAACAATTGGAGGTTGGAGAGTGGAGAGAATACTATTGGAGTGCTACTTGCTTCATTGCTTGCCGCCAGCAGGGAGCCAGGGACAGGGAGTAGTGGCCGAGATCCTACAGGAGCAGCAACAGCATCTCCTGCTTCATCCCCATCGCTGCCAACGTGTTGAACTTGAACCGTTGAAGCCAGCCGCCGCCATCAGGTTGAAGCCAGCCGCCGGTGCCTTTTGGAAATGAGAGAGTCTGAGCTAGGGTTTGCAGTTTTGCACAAGAAAAGGCAGAGGGAGATACGTACGCCACCTGCTGAAATTGAGCACGATAATGGGCTGGGTCGGACGCGCGCAAGAAAATGGCCCAGGTTTGCTTTAGCTGCCGCTAGAAGATGGCCCATTTAACGGATTTCGCCGGCTAATAGCGGTCACCAAGCAATAGCGGCAGAATTGTAATCTCCTAGCGGCATTGTTTGCCAGAGGCGATCTCCGGCTATAGCGGCAGCGATCTCCGGTTATTTAAAACACTGCAACTCGCTCGACGGTCCTCCGCCTTCCTGCCAAGGCCGCGGAGTTGCATAAGGTAGCGCCGTAGTCAATATTGGCCTGTTAAGCGGTGTTTTGATGGGCCAGGTCCGAGTGGGTATTGTCTCGTGTCGTGTGACAATCCGGCCTGGCCCATCGCAAATCTCCTGTCATTTCTTCTCGCTCGCCACGATGTTGTGGAGAGCCGGACCGCCAAGACAAAACGGCGGTCTGCCGCCGGCGTTCCCTCCGTCGCGTGGTACTCCACCCGCTGCTGGAAATCTCTCGGCGCCCGTTAAGTGAGTTCCACCCTAACGCTCGTAGTACTAGATCCTCTTTTCTCCCTCCCCCATTTCCTCTCTTCTTCTTTTTTTCGCGCGTGGAATCGCCATGAGACGACCTCGATTAGTTACCGTTGCCTGTTCCAGCTACCAAACTTTGTAGATTTGCGAGCAACTTGCTAAAAATTAGGGTTCCGATGAGTGGGACGTGGAGGGACTAGGAATTCGCCGAGAGCCGACAATTACATGTTGCAATTGGATAACCGCTCCAAAAACCCTTCCCGCTGCTCGACCGCCGAGAGCCGATTCCGATGCTTCTGGTTGGCTTAGAACTGCTGCATTATGTGAACATGTCCTCCTTATGGTTGGTTCTGGGCAATATCATACTGTTGTCTGGACTCTAGAATGGTATGTTAGTCTGTCGACAGGTTAACTAGAAGAATGATGTAGTAGGTAAACCTTTTCTCTCTGATCGACGATGCGCTGTCACTGGCATGTACTACTCTAATTACTACTTAGATTCTCACTTGAGTATGCATCAAAGGTCACATAGTAATACTATTCTATAGCCCAGCCATTACAAGTAGCGATGTGACAATGAACCATTAATTCTTTTGAGATGGAGAATCCTATGCATGGTGTTCTACGTACAACTAGGAACTAGCCAACATTCCGAATTCGTCTAACATGACATATTCCCTGAATAGTTTTCCAGTTAAAGGAAACATAATACCTTTCTATGTCTTGTCCATTTATCATTTCTCCACATTTTTTGAATGATACGTTTCCACTTTAAATATCTGCTGGACTTCACAATATTCAGATATTCGATACTTTTAGTTCAGTTCTCAGCTAGTTATTACCATGGACATGCTGAAAGTGTTCCAAATTATAGGTCGTTTTTTAGCTTTTCTTAATACATATGTATTTCCTCTATACTAAATTATAAAGACAGTTTGGCTTTTCTAGATACAAAGTTTTTTTTCTATGCGCTTAGCGGCTTAGGTATATATTATGTGTAGATATATTTAGGATAAAGTGAGGATAAAGAACTGCCCAACGGTTGTGATGTCCGAACTTACAAATGCTTGGTTGTCACTGAAAAGTTCCATCGAATAGATGAAATACTGAGGATACGAGTCAGACATGCCAAGTGGGGCTTTTATTAAATAATAAAGACTTATCCAACAATGTCCTCATTGGAAAGTGACCGTTTGGGAACACTAGGGATGTGTATAATGAAATAGAAAAATAGTCACAACTCACAACTTCGCAAATAAATACCCATGCCTTTTTTTCTCAGCCAGCTATAGGCAGTATAAATTCAGATAGTTAAGGTTAAAGTGAAGCATGACTATACTGCAGTCGCGTCCTTTAAAATGGTCTTTAGGAGAGGAGAGGTGAGCAGAATATTCATATACACTATGTTCAGAATTCCAGGTCCGCTCGATGCTAACTGTCCCCTTGTGATAGCACATGCAAATGCCTTGTTGTTTTTGCTAGAGAAGTACACGTATATATGTTTGCTAGGTGCAACCTCTGCAGAAGGTGTATAAATATTATTGAACCTAATTAATTCGATGGTCTAATCAGGAAGGCCAGCGATGCCCCTTCTGCTTTATTCTGACTACTGATTAAGCAGGGTTCCGGTACTTGCCACTCATTAAACAAAAGGCTAGTAGCTTCCTTGTGACATGAGGTTGTTGGTGACCATATTACTGACATGTGGACAAGCGTAAGCTAGGGAATCACCCCTCTATCCATGTGGTGAATTGCAGACTGACTGGACCTAGCTGCACAGCTAATTACTCTCTGAAACTTCTAATTTTGTATGCTAGTTCACACCCCAGCACTACGCTGCTATTGCTTGCTACAAGGAACATATAATGGCACAAAAATTTGGAAATCTTTTTTCTGCTGAATGAGACGATAGGTACATGCACACATGCTTTCGATTACTTGGAAGTTTTCCGCAGTGTCATAAACTTGAATATCCTACTTTGTTTTGTTGTTGTTGTTGTTGTTGTTGTTTTCCAATAGTTGGATTTTTTTTTGTATCTGTTTGAATGATAGGTATGATCAGACATCTCAACAGCTGGATGAGAGGAGTAGGTTCTCTGAGCTGACAGAAGAGCGTGATGTATTGTGTTAACTATAGAAGTGTTGCATTGAAATATACTGGTGTATACATGAAACTAAAAGAAACAGTCATCCGAGATAGTTTATCAGCATAGAGATAGGGACCAAGCAAAGGCCTCTCTTCCTCAGCTCATTGCTCTCGTGGATCGCCTTCTCGTCGGCGCTAGAACTACTGATGGCGGCTTGATGGTCGGCGCCGGTCGTCACCTGCTGCTTTGAACTCATAGCTTCCAAGTACTTGGCCTGCAGCATTCGAAAAGAAGAAGAAAACAGGTGTAAGTACAACAACGCCGATCTCCAAGAACTAGATGTGGAAGCTGTAGAGCAATCATATATACCATGAGCTGGGGCATGTCGTTGAACTATTTCGCATCGGTGGCTGCCATTTGCTTCATGTGGAAGTTCTCCATGGTAGCCTTCTGCACAGGGAGAGTCCGCAATCACGTTAGAAGACAAGCTGTGTGCTACACACTGTTTGAAACATAAAGGCCTAGCTAGGCCTAACCAGAGGTCGAGGTCGAGTCCTTTTTGCTACTAATTTAACCTGTTGGGCAGCTGCAGATGAACTGCATGCGGTGTCCTTCAGGGACTCGTCGTCGTCGTCGCACATGAACTCGGACGTGATGAAGGAGGCGTCGTCGTTGTCGCTAAAGGAATCGAAGGAAGAAGAAGAGGAGAAGCCACCGGAGGAGGAGTTGCTGCCGCTGCCGCCAGGAACTGCAGGGGGTTGCTGACCGTCCGTCACTCTGGTGCCGTCCTGCGGCGTGGAGGCCAGGAAGTTGGCGATGTGCATGTGTCAGGTCTCCACCACCCACGGACTCTCCAGTGGAAGAAGTAGCTGAAGAAGACATGGCGCCGGTGGCTGATGAAGGCTCTGCTGGAAAGATACTTCCTGTGAATGGGCCGCGAGTGTCCAGTCGAGTGCGCAAGCCCAGTGTGCGTGTGTGTGGGCCGGAATGGCTGAGGCAGTAGTGAGAAATATAAATATGTAATAAGCGGAACGCCAGAGGCAACAATTATCAGATATCTCAATACGCTACCAACTTCCCGCTATTCTTCTTCTTCTGCTCCACGAAATCTCTTCCTTCCCTGCCTCTGCTAACATTCTGGTATCAGATTCGTCGATTCCTGGAGTCGTAATTCTGGCGCAGTCCGTTGTTCCCCATTACAACACTCGATCGCAGCAACGTCGCCAACCAATGGATGCCAACACGAAGCTGATCCTTGATGAGATGACGAAGAAGTTTGCTGCGCTCGAAAGTCAGTTCACGGAGGCCGATCGTCGCAAGGAAGGACGCTTGGGCGCTCTGGAGTCGGCAACAGCCGAATTCGACCAGTGGCGGCCCAAGATCGACGCCGCCATGGACGATTTGAAGCTGGAATTGCGCAAGCTCGGCAAACAAGTCGACCGATCCGTCCTCGAGCAGGCGCCGCTGCAACCCGGGATCCTGTCTAAGCCGGATTTCGCGAGCAGCAATTCGGGCTTCCACAAACCAATCGGCCAGATCGGCCACCGCGACGATCTCTTCCACCGGGATCAGGGTTTTGGGTCGGAACCGATCCTCCTCCCTGGCCCGGTCAAGGGTACGGGACCTTCCCCTTCCTCCCCACCGCGTTTCCATGGTTCCTTATACGATGAGTGCTTAGCTCGTCAGCGTTTTCTGGAAGCTGGTCCGCGTGCGGCAAGCAGAATGCCTCAGTTACCCTTTCACATGTTTGACGGCGATAATCCGCGCCTCTGGATTAAACGCTGTGAAACTTATTTCAACATGTATTCTATTGAACCTGAGGCATGGGTGAAAATCGCTACTATGCATTTGACACCGTCTGTGGCTTGCTGGTTTCAGTCCTTAGAACGTCAGTATCATCATATCAGTTGGCCGCTCTTTTGCACCCTTCTTCATGGTCGTTACAGCCGTGATCAACACCAGTCACTATTGCGTCAGTTGTTTCGTATTAGGCAAACTGGTTTAGTTTCAGAGTATATTGAGAATTTTTCTACTCTGGTGGACCAATTATCTGCATATCAAAACACAGCTGACCCACTGTACTTCACTACACGTTTTGTCGAAGGGCTAAGGCCTGATCTACGTGCTGTTGTTCTTCTGCAAAGACCTGGCGACCTGGATACTGCTTGTTGTTTGGCCCTTTTGCAGGAGGAAGTGACGGAACCGGGGCATCGTCGCGAGTTCCAGAAGCGTGATCCTGGTTTCTGGTCCAAACCAGGATACCGAGGCCCTTCTACGGCTGTCTCGTCTCATTCGGGCGTGACAAGCCAAGAGCAGCAAGGACTGAGCAAACCATCCAACACACATGTTCCCTCCACAGATGACAAGTTCAAGGCTCTCAGAGCGTATAGGCGTGCAAAAGGGCTGTGTGACCGTTGTGCTGAGAAATGGTCTAAGGGTCATACCTGCGCTACATCAGTTCAACTTCATGCCATGCAAGAAGTCCTTGAATTATTTCAGGTGGCAGATTCAGTTGACCAAGAAATTGCAGTGGACGTGTTGGGTGATGAACAAATCTTTTTGGCTCTTTCACCTGCACCCTTGTCGGGACGGTCAGCTAAGAGAGCCTTACAATTTATGGGCACAATGCATCAGTATCCTCTCCATATTTTGGTAGATTCTGGGAGTACCCACTCATTCCTGAGCCAGCACATGGTGGACAAAATAGGTTCTCTTCAGCTGGTGCCTACAAGTGTTCAGGTTAAGGTTGCTGATGGTAATGTGTTACAGTGTATGGCTGTCTTACCTCGAGCTGAATGGACAATTCAACAGTGCACTTTCATTCAAGATCTCAAGGTGTTGTCTCTGCCTTCTTATGATTTAATTCTTGGAATGGACTGGCTGGAGCAATTTAGCCCGATGGGAGTGGATTGGAAAGCTAAATGGCTGCTCATTCAGTTTCATGGGACCCCGGTGCTTTTGCAAGGATGCGGACAGGGTATGCCTGATGATTTGTTCCTTCATGTTGCAGTGGTTAAACAGTCCCAGGATACGGTGGTGCATCCGGCAGTAGCCAACCTGCTCGACACCTACTCACAATTGTTCACGGTGCCAGATTCATTACCTCCTGTCCGGCAGTGTGATCACTCTATTCCCTTGGTCGCTGGAGCCCGACCTGTGTGTGTTCGTCCCTATCGATATCCTCCTGCTCTAAAAGATGAGATTGAGGCTCAAGTGGGCGACATGCTTAAGAAGGGTATCATACAGCCCAGTTCATCTTCATTTTCCTCCCCAGTGCTGTTGGTTCGCAAAAAGGATGGGTCCTTTCGTTTTTGCGTGGATTATCGGTACTTAAATGCCTTGACAGTCAAAACCAGGTTTCCTATACCTATTTTTGAGCAGCTCATTGACGAATTAGCTGGTGCCAGTTGGTTTTCCACGTTGGATTTGTTGTCAGGATATCATCAGGTGCGATTGAAAGCTGGTGAGGAATATAAAACAGCTTTCCAGACTCATCATGGGCAGTTTGAATTCTTAGTAATGGCTTTTGGATTATCTGGAGCTCCTGCTACATTTCAGGGTGCTATGAACACCACATTGCGTCCTCTCTTATGCAAATGTGTTATTGTATTCTTTGATGACATTTTGGTGTTCAGTGCCACATTCGAGGAGCACCTGACTCATTTGGAACAAGTATTTGCTCTGTTAAAAAAAGACTCCTGGTTTGTCAAACGTTCCAAATGCACCTTTGCTGCTCGATCTATTTCATACTTGGGGCATGTCATTAGTGAAGAAGGGGTGGCCACTGACCCTTCCAAGGTTGACGCCATTTTGCACTGGCCAAGTCCAACTAATGTGAAGGAATTAAGGACTTTCCTCGGTCTTGCTGGTTACTATAGGAGATTTGTGCGCCATTTTGCTGTCATTGCCAAGCCCTTGACTGACTTACTCAAAAAAGGGACATTATATGTATGGACATCTGATCATGAGCTGGCATTTTCAACACTCAAACAGCTGCTTAGTTCAGCTCCAGTGTTAAGCTTGCCTGATTTTTCTAAGCCCTTCTGTATTGAAACAGACGCTTGCCAGACAGGAGTTGGGGCTGTGTTACTTCAGGACGGTCACCCATTGGCGTTTATTAGTAAACCTTTGGGAATCAAGACACAGGGTCTCTCAACATATGAAAAAGAATATTTGGCTATTTTGGTAGCCGTGGAACAGTGGAGATCCTATCTGTTGCAAGGAGAATTTACTATCTTCACTGATCAAAAAAGTCTGGTGCATCTCAATGAACAGCGTTTGAACACTCCCTGGCAACAAAAAGTATTCACAAAACTGATGGGTTTGCAATACCGTATTGTGTACAAGCAGGGTCCTGAAAATGGTGTAGCCGATGCGCTGTCCAGAAGAGCTCACCCACTGGTTTCCTTGTATGCTGTTTCCGTATCCACTCCACAATGGTGTCAGGCGTTACAGGATGGATATTTGAGTGATCCAGAATCCAAAGACATTCTCACCAAGCTGGCTGTTGACAACACTGCTGTTCCCAATTTTTCCCTTTCTGATGTGCTTCGCTTTAAAGGTCGGCTCTGGGTTGGCCGGAATGATTCTCTTCAGCGTTCCATTTTGGCTGCTATGCATAGTTCTCCTCTCGGTGGACATTCTGGTATTCCAGTCACTTACAGGCGCATCAAGCAGCTCTTTGCCTGGTCCGGTCTCAAGAAGAGTGTACAAGATTTTGTGTCGGCATGCTCTATTTGTTTACAGGCTAAGCCCGACAGGAGCAGGTACCCAGGACTGCTCCAGCCTTTGGCTATACCCGACGGCGCCTAGCGGACAGTGAGCCTTGATTTTGTGGAGGGCCTTCCTCTGTCGCATGGCAAGAATTGTGTCTTAGTGGTGGTGGATAAATTTTCCAAGTTTAGCCATTTTATTCCCTTACGACATCCATTCACAGCTGCATCCGTTGCTCATGTCTTCATGCAGAACATTTACAAGTTACATGGTTTGCCTACGGCAATTATATCTGACAGGGATCGTATTTTCACGAGTCAGTTGTGGAAGACACTCTTTTCATTGGCAGGGGTTTCTCTCAATATGAGTTCTGCGTATCATCCCCAATCAGATGGGCAGACTGAACGTGTGAATCAGTGCATGGAAACATATTTGAGGTGCTTTGTGAATGCTTGCCCCAGCAAATGGGTGGATTGGCTTTATTTAGCTGAGTTTTGGTATAATTCCAGTTGGCACTCAGCATTGGGTTTTTCTCCCTTTGAGGTCTTGTATGGTTACGCTCCTCGTCACTTTGGAGTAGAGTCTTCTGCTGTCTGTCCGATTGCCTCACTGCAGGAATGGATCGAGGAGAAGAAAGTCATGATGGATTTAGTCAAACAGCATTTGGCTCATGCCCAACTTCGCATGAAGGTGCAGGCTGATAAAAAGAGGTCTGAGCGTTCCTTTCAAATTGGTGATATGGTCTATGTCCGGCTTCAACCTTATGTTCAGTCTTCGCTCGCCCATCGTGCTAACCAGAAGCTGGCCTTCCGTTTCTTTGGGCCCTTCAAGGTGCTGTCAACAGTGGGATCTGTGGCCTACAAGTTGGAATTGCCAGCGTCCTCCACTATTCATCCTGTATTTCACGTGTCCCAGCTGAAGCGCGCGGTGCCGGATGCTACTTCTGTTGCTCGGTTACCTGATTCCTTGGACAGTTTCCAGATACCCCAGCGTGTGTTGCGACGTCGCCTGGCACCTGATGGTCAAACTCAGGTGTTGGTTCAGTGGTCCGGTTTGCCGGCATCTCTGGCAACATGGGAGGATGCTACTGCTCTGCGGCAAGCCTTTCCTCGCGCGCCTGCTTGGGGGCAAGCAGGTTCTTTACAAGGGGGGAATGTCAGGTCTCCACCACCCACGGACTCTCCAGTGGAAGAAGTAGCTGAAGAAGACATGGCGCCGGTGGCTGATGAAGGCTCTGCTGGAAAGATACTTCCTGTGAATGGGCCGCGAGTGTCCAGTCGAGTGCGCAAGCCCAGTGTGCGTGTGTGTGGGCCGGAATGGCTGAGGCAGTAGTGAGAAATATAAATATGTAATAAGCGGAACGCCAGAGGCAACAATTATCAGATATCTCAATACGCTACCAACTTCCCGCTATTCTTCTTCTTCTGCTCCACGAAATCTCTTCCTTCCCTGCCTCTGCTAACAGCATGGCCCAGCTGCTCTCGCCGGCTGACATGGTGGGAGTGGCCGTCGGGATGATGACGCATGAGGAGGAGGGTGATTTGTTCTCCATTGTTGTGACCACCCAGAGGAGGAGGAGCAGCAGCAGCAGGAGCTCTTGTTCTTGGTTGTTGTGCTCTTCTGTGTTGTCTGTAGGTATATAAACAGTCGTAGCAGCAGCAGTAGGCACATATCACATATGGGCTGAGCTCCTGGATGCGAGTAGAATACGGTTGAGAAATCCCTCTCTACGAATCTTCTGGTTAGTTTAGAGCCCGTTTGGGAGGGCTCTTAAGCGGCTCCAGCTCCGACTCTTTACTGGAGCCCTCCCAAACACCATGCAAAAAACAGCTCTTAAATTAGAGCAGGAGCCGTTTTAGCGTCTAGAGCAGGAGCCATAAAAACTGGCTCCTAACAGCTCCGTGTGTCCCATTTGTCGCGTGGTCTCTAGCAGCCTGGCCGTTCATCCTGTGCAGCGGCTTGGACTTGGACGGAACACCGGGTGGTCTCTCTGCGAATATTCTGGTTAGTTGCGTTGCGTGTGTGTTATTCAGTACTAGTAATGAACACTTGCGCTGTGGCCAATTATATGGCTGGATGGATAACAGATAAACAGTGAGATCATATCGAGGTCCACTTCACCATCACCAGCTGCAGGCTGAAGCCTAGACCAATCCACTGTCACATCAGTAGATGCATGAAGAGGAGGGCAGACTGGTCACGTACGGCCTCACGGGTCACTGGTTACCGGTCACACGTCACATCGGATTCGGATCGGAGAGGGATCATCAGAGGTGCGCCGCGAGCACGTCTGTTGTCTGTGGTGTCGCGCTCGCGCGGCATGGACCACCTAATCCGAGGATCCGATACATGTATCCGACGCGATCACAAGCGATATCCGGATTGAACTGGTTGTTTTCGAGAGGTAGAGACAGACACAGTTAATGACGACGACGCAGGGATATGAATCCGATCTCATTCTCATCTGAAGCGACCCGATCGGTCCGATGCATGCGAGTAGAGCGAATGCTTTTTAATTTTTATTTATTTATTTATTCATTCATTACTCTTATTTAATCTGTTGGACACACATACATTATACCACGTGCCACATACTGTAGTGATCCGTTTCGTATCGTATCGTAGCAACGACAGAATCATACGTGCGCGTGTGGTCGGATCAAACCAGGCTAGCAATCTGCTGCTCGTTCGGCCCTCATCGGTCCAAATACTACTCCAATAGCCATGAACAATTCTGCTGACACCTCTAGCTAGCTAGAGGTTTAATTAGGGACACAGGCCGGGCCATGGTAACGTAATCTGCCCGCGTGTGCCTTCTTCGACACACTACTGCTGCTACCGTGTGTTGTAGGCAAAGAGGTTATTGTTTAGTCCTAAATAGCGCTATCAATCGAGACTAAAAATACTACAACACCTAAATAGCTTTTTTTTTCTAGCCCAGACATCCAATATAACCATTGAAGTTTATGTTCTTGCTCTCAAGTATTTTCAGAGGGCGACCGACGACAGTGCCCTTGTGCGGTGGCGGCGGTTCCCAGGCTGGTGGCCGCAACTCCATTACCTCGACGCGCGGTGGCGGAGGTTCCTCGATCCGGAGTAGTGGCGGCGGTTCCCCGATCCAGAGGGCGAGCGACAGCGGGCCCCTTGTGTGGGCAAGCGGCGGCGTCCCCGAAGCCCCGAGGAGGCGGCACTTCCAAGGCCGGCGAGCAAGCGACGCCCGTCGACGTGCGAGCGACGGCGACGCATGAGGCGCGATGTTCGAGCGAGGAACGTCACGGAAGGCGCGAGATGCGCGCAGCGATGATCGCGCGTGACATCCTCCGATCCAGCGCAGTTTTCTTTTCAATTATTGTGTTTTATGCCTACCACATGTATTATTTACGCTAAAAATTGTACGATTTTATGCTTGAACACATAGTTCGTATATCAGTTTACTACATGCACATTGGAAAGGCAATTCCTTGATTTATGCTGTTCATAATTTGCGCGCATGCAATGGAAACTCCCACGATTTTGCCATAATTTTTGGATCTGTATAAAAATAGAAACCGCATGCATGCGGCTGCCATATTTTTCGGATCTGTCATAAAAATAGGTTTGTAATAACAACCTACTAAAGCTATCAACCTTTAATTGACTCGGTATTTACGCTTATAATTGAGGGATTTTATGCTCAAAACTTAAGATTTTTACGCTCCACCCGGAGATGCGTCCACCAGTGAACAACATGCCAGATTTTTTATGCAGTGTAAGGAATTGCATAAATACCTACACCGTGTAGTATAATTTGTTTCAGTATACATCATAAACTAGTTCTAATGCGTTTAGCTGCATGGCTATTGGAGTGATCCTATATTTATGAAGGAAATAAAACTTTAAATGCGATTTTTTGTTTCTATGCATGCAATTCATTTCCTTTTATTGCATATTCTTTCCATCATAAATTCGTGTGCATGCAGCTGGTAGCAGAATTTTACGCAGTATACCGAATTGCATAATTATCTACACAGTGTAGCATATTTAGTATCAGTATATATCATAAAATGGTCATTACGAGTTTTTGTTGCATGTCTGTTGCAGCGATTCTAAATTTATGGAGGAAATAAAGCATTTAAAATAGAAACCGTCATACATATCTTTCCTAAATTTACGCGCATGCAAGGGAACATGTTTGACTCATGCATGCATTTTGCCATAATTTTTGGATCTGTATAAAAATAGAAACTGCATGCATGCGGCTGCCATATTTTTCGAATCTGCCATAAAAATAGGATCGTAATAACAACCTACCAGAGCTATCAATCTCTCACATTGGCCAGGTATTTACGCTTATAATTGAGAGATTTTATGCTTAAAACTTAAGGTTTTTACGCTCCAACCTGGAGATGCGTCCACCAGTGTCGGCGTTTCGAGACCGGGGGGGGTCCCTGGGTCGACGAGTGAAATGTCGCCGCGTGCCCCAGCCCAGATGGGTCGGCGCGAGGCCGAGCGCGAAGGGGGGAAAAGGCGGCCGGAGACGGGCGTGAGAGAGGTGGAAATCCCACGGCCTTCGTGTTCGTCCCGCGCCCAGGTCGGGTGCGCTTGCAGTAGGGGGTTACAAGCGTCCACGCGGGAGAGGGAGCGAGCGGCCTCACGCGAGCGCCTGTCCCGTCCTGTTCCCCACGCGGCCAACCCTCTCTAAGAGGGCCCTGGTCCTTCCTTTTATAGGCGCAAGGAGAGGATCCAGGTGTACAATGGGGGTGTAGCAGAGTGCTAACGTGTCTAGCGGAGGAGAGCTAGCGCCCTAAGTACATGCCGTCGTGGCAGTTGGAGAGGTTTTGGCACCCGGTTCGTATGGTGTCGTGGCCATCGGAGGAGCGCTGGAGCCTAGCGGAAGGACAGCTGTCGGAGCTGTTAAGTCCTTGCTGACGTCCTCTTGCTTCCGTAAGGGGGCTGAGAGACGCCGTCTGTAACACCCCAGGTGTTACTCAGGGTGTCCACCCCAGGGTTACCCCTTGTTAACCCATTATCACATGAAGATTGAATTGGGCAAAGTATACCAAACTTGGAATTCTAGGTCCTAAGCAAGTGTAACCCACCTTGGATGTCATGCCCTAGCTTGTCATGCACATCTAAGTGGGGATTTTCCAAAACCCTAAAGCAAACCCCCCCATGGGCAATGGGAACCCTAATTGAAGCCATGATCAAAAGATCATGTAAACCTTATGATCATGGTTTGGGTCAAATATAAAAGTTGTAATATACTTAATAACCTACAATTAATAATAAGGAAGTACCCCCAAAAAGTTTTCAGAAAAGCCCTAAACAGTTCACCTAAGATTCAGCACAAGGGAGAATTCAGTTTTTGCCTAAGTACAAAAACTAACCCTTGCACAAAGACTCCACATGTTCACCTTAATCCCCTTTTCAAAACCCTTCGACCCAATTGACAAAAGGGCGCCAAATTAACCCTAGAACACCCTGGAAAGAGATGACACCTACCCTAGGGCGCTAGACACGACTTGACACCCCTTTTGTCTCGGTTCGGGCTTAGCTGACACAGCAAACTTCTCCCCTCTCTATCTCCCTACCCCGACCATATCTCGACTTGGAACTCACAGCGAAAAGATAGGATTTGGAGCAGAGAAGCGACCGTACACAGTGGCTTTGCCAAGATACGCACGCCATGGCGCTCTAATCCGCCGTTGAACCATGGCAGAAGCAAGCTTCCACGTGTTCGACGCGAGCTGACATCCGGGGGCGCGCTCAGAGCACGCCCGTGCGCGAACCCCCGCGCGCCCGCGGCCGCCCGTGACCACGCCCGCGCCACGGCTATAAAGCCCGCCCCAGTGCTTGGCTGCCTTTCCCGTTACCTCCTCCGTACCTCGCCTGACTTGCCCGAGCCAGCCTTTAGCTCCGGCGACCTCCCCGCGACCCGCTAGTGCCGCCCGAGAGCAACCACCGTGGCCAGCCCCTCTCCCGTCCTCCTCCGTCCGATCCAAGCCCTCAGATAGCTTCCTGGTGAGGCCGTGAGACTTGCTCAAGCTTGACCTGGGGGCCCTCGTCACCGGAATAGCCCAATCGTGCTCACCGGAGTTCAAGAACCCGCCGGCGCACGTGGACCGGGTAAGCCCCTGCACCGTTTTCCAATTCGTTGCGCGCATAGCCTCTGTGTCACCCCGTGAAGCTCCTCGTGCACCCTAATTGAACTATACCGCCGTGGTTTGGCCGGAGCAGGAGCTGCCGACGACCCCCGCCGCCTGTGCTCGTGGCCAGGGTAGCTCCGACCACCTCCGACACCGACCCGCACACCGACGTGACCGTCGCGACCTCCCGGACGTCACTGACCACCCCGCCGGAGCTCTACTGCCGCCGGTAAGCCCCACTGCCGTAATCTATGCCGCGGGTACTGTTTAAGCCGGTCAGGGAGCGCGGGTTAGATTTCAGTTAAGTCCAGGGGGCTTTGCGCAATGTCAGTGACCCAAGCCCATAGTGAACCAAGGGCCGTTCTGTGAGAAAAGAAAAGGATAAACCACAGGGGCCTCAGCGTAAACCTGTTTTCTTTTCCATTTTCGAATTTCTTTTCTTTTGTTATAACAGATAGCTAAATAAATGCATAACTTGAAGAATAATCCTCCAAAATTGTTCAAACCAATTTTGCTAGATTCTGGAATTTATGAACTATCAGATAAAAATAATAGAACCCATGGCTTCTATATTTCTTTCTGAAGTTTTGAATTAAATAAGAAAACTACTCAAAACTCAATATTAGAAGGAAAAATAGGAATATTGTTTGACCAGGGTTAGAAAATTTTGAGAAGTTTGTATCTACCTACTAGACCAGGAAAAAATGTTAAACCCCTCTGTCTACTCCATTTAAATTAGTTTTACCCCTTATTCTATGATATGCTTAAGGATAAGGAAAATAGAAAATGTAATTTAATTCATGAACCAGAGAGTACCTCTATTTTTGTTAGGTTACTTATTCAATATAGTTCACTGGAAAAATATATCATACCCTGTTTTAGTATAAAATAAGTAGGATCCCTTTTGTTTTAATAAAACAAGTGAAACTTAGAAAAACCCTACAAAAATGACCCCAAGGTAAAAACACCCCCACCCTTGGGATAACTAATATTTTATTAAGGAGAACTTAGGAAAAATAGGAGATCTGCTGTTTGACATTTTTCAAATAATAATGTAGTAAAAAGAGCCTTTTTGACATTAAACTTAAGAAAATCATAACTAAATAACCACCCCTTAGTTTTCTATGATTTTTAGCACAGAGGCCTATTATTACTATGGGATGCCAGCAAAAATAACCTTTAGGACAGAACCTACCCCTAACTAAGAGGTGTAGTGTAAAGTGGCCCATTTTGCCTAACTATTGTTATTTTTGTTTAAAGCCTAGCCTTTGTACTTAAAGCCTCAACTTCTTAAAACAAGTTAGAATAGCAAATGGCAACCCACTGTAATTTTTACAGAATTTTTGGAAATTATTAAAACCCTGTTGTAGTTCAAACCTACCCTAGAAACCCTAAATGGAAATTAAGGAAAGGAAAATGAATAATGTAAATTAATGTTATCCTAAAACCTTTGTAATCTGTCCACTAAAATGTATCAAGGCAATACCAATCCACTATGTTATCCTAAAAGAAAACCTAAGCTTAAAAGGTAATAAGTCTATGTCTATGTATACCACTAGAAGCCCCACAGAACCAGGAAACCCTAAGTTAATTCTTAACTTAGTTTCTTTAGTAATGTTCTTAAATCTTGCATAATCATGACATACATGTTCATTGCATTTCGATAGACTGTAATCTTGCTGACGGAGAGTACATCCTCGTGCCGGAGCAAGGAGCTGCTCAGGAGGTAGCCCCAGATCCAGCACCCGAGCCTGCACCAGAGGACCTACCTGCCACTGCTTTGGAAGGCAAGCCCCGGTTTTATGCATAACCTGTTATTTATGCTATTTTACTTCACTTAATGATTGTAGGATTGATTGTGCACTTAGGTGTAGGAATTGTTTGAAGCCCTAGTTGCATGATCTCAGGAATCCTTTTGAAATGAATACTAGTATGACAGGTCGAGTAGTTGCTTTATTTAATTAGGATCTCGGTAGAAGACGAGTGATTTTTCTAGCACTCGCGCGAGATCAGGAAATTGATTGTACCCACTTTCACATTGTCATGATACTAGTTGGTGGACAACAATCCATGGGGATTGGTTGTTTACAAGGTAAAAATGGGAATAAGGATTAAGGTGTGGTACCGTGTGTTGGGGTCATGCTTCGGTGCGCCGAAGGTCTTACACGAAGAAGCAGCTTCGGCTGAACTCGCCTCCAGGAGACGGCCGAAGGTCCCTTTTTCATGGAGCTTCGGCGTTACAAACCGACATAGAGATAAAATGACCTTTTTATGCATATAGGTCTGAGTCAATGTTGTAAACTTTTGTAAGGGGCATAATTGTAATTTGTCACAGGCTGCGACCTGTGCCTATAAATAGATGAACAGTACCTCTGTACTGTTCACGCGAACCTGCTTTTTGCCTTCGCATCACACTTGTGTTATCACTTCCCTCAGGACCGAAGGTACATTTGTAATTTGAAATTATTTATATTCATTCATATTAATGAAAATGAAAATGGTTCTATGTTAATATTCAAATGTCTATTTTATACATCATTATTTATGCGAATACTTCATCCCCCATTATTATGTTTACGAAGGTACGTCCTTTGTAACCTTCGTCCGAGATGCATCATATTCCGAAGGAATATAATGTTATGGAGGACGAAGGACTTTAATATTTAACATTTTCCGTGTTGCCTTGTTCTTAATTCCTAGCATTTGAGAACAAGTCCCCAACATTGGCGCCGACCTCCGGTGAACTCACTTCCACTTTTCCGAGCTGATGGCTTCGTTCAACAATCAAGCTGGAGCTGCTTCGGCTTCGAAGCTGGTGCTCCCGATAACAGGCGGTTCTTGCTCAGAGCCGGCTAACAAGAAGCAGAAGAAGGAGGCTCAGAGAAGGGTGCAGCATGTTGGAGTGCAGGGACCCTTCATCAAGTCAAAATGGTCCCATATTCCAATTACCTTCTCTCAGGAAGACCTTCAGCTTAAGGACTATCCTCACAATGATGCCATGGTTATCTCTTGCGTGATCAAAGGATTTCTGGTCCACAATGTCCTAGTTGACACAGGCAGTGCAGCTGACATTGTATTTGCCAAAGCCTTCAGACAAATGCAAGAGCCTGAAGACAAGATTCATGATGCCACACACCCCCTTTGTGGCTTCGGAGGGCGGCAGATTGTAGCACTTGGGAAGATTACCATGCCGGTAACCTTCGGATTTGTTAACAACACAAGGACTGAGCAAATTGTGTTTGATATTGTTGACATGGAGTATCCTTACAATGCTATCATTGGCCGAGGTACTCTTAATGCCTTCGAAGCAATTCTTCACCCAGCTTATCTCTGCATGAAGATACCTTCGGACCAAGGGCCTATTGCTATTCATGGAAGCCAGGAAGCTGCTAGAAGGGCCGAAGGAAGCTGGACTGACTCCAAGGCAATCCATAATATAGATGGAGCTGAAGCTTGTGAACAGTACAAGTTCAGGAGGGAGAAGGCAGCTTCAGCGGATCAGCCGAAGCCTATGTTATTGTGTGAAGATGTAGCAGAGCAGAAGGTGTTGTTGGGCTCGCAATTATCTGAAGACCAGGAGAAAACCTTGATAAGGTTTTTATTCAACAACAAAGATGTTTTCGCATGGTCAGCCAATGATCTCTGTGGAGTCAATCGGGATGTTATAGAACATTCGCTTAATGTTGATCCTTCCTTCAGACCCCGCAAGCAGAGGCTTCGGAAAATGTCTGATGACAAGGCCGAAGGGGCTCGCAATGAAGTGAAAAGGCTCCTCAGTGCAGGAGTTATCAGAGAAGTGAAGTACCCAGAGTGGTTAGCTAACACTGTTATGGTGAAGAAGGCCAATGGCAAGTGGAGAATGTGTATTGATTTCACAGACCTCAACAAGGCTTGTCCGAAGGATGAATTCCCGCTGCCAAGGATAGACTCTTTAGTTGATGCAGCAGCTTCTTCGGAGCTCATGAGTCTCCTGGACTGCTACTCGGGTTATCATCAAATCTGGATGAAGAAGGAAGATGAGCCGAAGACTAGTTTCATCACCCCAAGTGGTACATATTGCTATCTTCGGATGCCTGAGGGGCTCAAGAATGCCGGAGGCAGTTTCAGCAGAATGACTGCGAAGGTTCTCCAATCTCAGATAGGCAGAAATGTGTTGACTTATGTCGATGACATCATCGTAAAAAGCACGAAGCAAGAAAATCATATTGCTGATCTGCAGGAGACCTTCGCTAGCTTCAGACAAGCTGGTCTGAAGCTGAACCCAGAAAAATGTGTCTTCGGGGTGAAGAAGGGTAAATTTCTTGGATGCTTGGTTTCAACAAAGGGAATCGAAGCTAACCCAAATAAAATCGAAGCTATACTTCGAATGGAGCCACCAACCACAAGAAAGGGGGCCCAAAGATTGACAGGAAGGCTGGCATCCCTCAATAGATTTATTTCCAGATCAGCAGAAAGAAACTTACCATTCTTCGAGGTGCTGAAGTCAGCTGAAGTCTTTCAATGGGGCCCGAGTCAACAAAAAGCCTTCGAAGAGCTCAAGCAATACTTAATAGATCTCACAACATTAACACCACCAACGCCAGGGGCTCCTCTGTTGTTGTATGTGGCAGCTTCGCACTCAGCAGTGAGTGCGGCACTTGTTCAGGAAAAGTTTGATGGACAAGTCAAGAAGCAGGTCCCAGTATATTTTGTATCTGAGGTCCTTAATGTCTCAAAGAAAAATTATACAGAGCTGGAGAAGGTGTTGTATGCTGTTTTAATGGCATCAAGGAAGCTTCGGCATTATTTTCAGGCATACAATATCATTGTTCCTTCTTCGCAGCCGTTGAAGGATATCATGAGAAATAGAGAAGCTACTGGCCGGATTGGAAAGTGGGCTGCGAAGCTCAATGAATTTTACATCGATTATGTGCATAGATCCTCAATCCAGTCTCAAGCATTAGCAGATTTTATTGCCGACTGGACGCCAGGGGCTCAGGGCGAAGAAGCGAATAAAGATGCCGAAGCATGGATAGTGTTTTGTGATGGCTCCTGGGGAACCTTCGGAGCAGGCGCAGCTGCTGTTTTGGTTTCACCGTCCAAGGTTAAAACTTGCTATGCAGCAAGACTGGACTTCAGCTGCACAAATAATATTGCTGAGTACGAAGCCTTGCTCCTGGGTCTTCGGAAACTAAAGGCAATGGGGATCAGAAGGGCGATCCTTAAAACTGATTCTCAGATTGTTTCGGGTCATATTGACAAAAGTTGCAAGGCTAAAGACCCGAAGCTTGAAAAATACCTAGACACAGTCCGAAGGATCGAAGCTTCCTTCGAAGGATTTTCTGTTAAGAATATCCCTCGAGGACAAAATGAACATGCTGATTTGTTAGCCAAGTCTGCAGCACAGGGGCTGCCGCTACCTTCGGATGTATTCTTTGAAACAATAAAGGCACCTTCAGTGGAGCTACTTGAAAGAGCAGTCCTTAACATTTCTCCTGTGTACAGTGAAGATTGGAGAACTGAAATAATCTCTTACCTTCAGGGTAACTTCTTATCAGATGACGAAGCTTACAATAAAAGGATAGAGGCAAGAGCTCGTCCCTATGTCATGATAGAAGGGGAGTTATACAAGCATGGAGTTTGTGCCCCGCTGCTCAAGTGCTTGTCTAGGGCCGAAGGTATAGAGTTGATGAAGGAGATACATGCAGGCCTGTGCGGGTCCCACATTGGATCCAGGCCGTTACTTGGAAAAGTATTCCGCCAAGGATTTTATTGGCCGAAGGCAGCTTCGGATGCAGCGGAGTTAGTTCAAAAGTGCGAAGGTTGTCAAAAATGTGCAAGAGATCAAAAACAACCTTCGTCTTTGACACAGCTGATACAACCCATCTGGCCATTGCAAAGGTGGGGCCTCGATTTGCTGGGTCCATTACCGCCGGCTCAAGGCAATCTCAAATATGTTATAGTTGCTGTGGAATATTTTTCCAAGTGGATTGAGGCGAAGCCATTAGCTACAATAACTTCGGCCACTGTCCAAAAATTTTTCTGGCAGAATATTGTCTGTCGCTTCGGAGTGCCGAAGGCTATCACTGTAGATAATGGAGCACAGTTTGACTCCGAAGATTTCAGAAATTTCTATGATCAAATTGGCACGAAGATCCATTTTGCGTCAGTCAGGCACCCGGAGTCGAATGGGCTTGTTGAAAGGGCCAACGGCATCATAATGACAGGAATAATGAAGCTAATCTTTAATCAACCAAGGGGAAAATGGCCAGATCAGCTGACCAAAGTGGTGTGGAGCCATAACACAACAACATCAAGGTCTACAGGCTTTACCCCATTTAAGTTGTTATTTGGTGACGAAGCAATAACTCCGGAAGAAGCCAAAGCTGGATCAATAAGAGTGGTAGCTTCGGCAGATTCAGGTCCCGAAGATACTTGTCTCGTGGAAAAAGATGCCTTAGAAGGGATCAGGCTTCAAGCCGTGGAGAATATCAATAAGTACCAGGCTGAAACAGTTAAATGGCGAGATAGAAAGGTCCGGCTAAAAAATATTGAGCCAGGACACTTGGTGCTTCGGAGAGTGGCCAATCCGGACACAGTGGGCAAATTGCAACTGAAATGGGAAGGGCCTTTCTTAGTAACATCTTCGTCAAGGCCTGGTTCGTACAGACTGAAGGATATGGATGGCAATGAAATTCCAAGATCTTGGAATGCGGATGAGCTTCGGCGGTTTTATGTATAACTCGATGTAATTTTGTTTTTCCTTTTCTTTTTCATGGCACCCTTTTCCTTTCTAAAGGGGGAGAAAGGTTTTTAATGGGGCCATCATATGTAATTTTCCTTTTTAGTTTTATAAGAGCAAAATCCCCCAAAGAATGTAAATGTAAAGTCTGAGAGCGCACCATCGAGTGCCGAAACTGAAAAAGAGAAAAAGCTCCGAAGACGTCCCTATGGGGATGCAGAGCTTACAGCGAAAAGTCAACGCTGATTCCGCCGAAAGTAAAAGGCGAAGAAGCTCCGAAGTCGTTCCCAAGGGAATGCAGAGCTTATACCGTCTAAGTAAAAGACGAAGAAGCTCCAAAGACGTCCCTAAGGGGATGCAGAGCTTACAGCGAAAAGTCAGCGCTGATACTGCCTAAGTAAAAGGCAAAGATGCTCCAAAGTCGTTCCTAAGGGAATGCAGAGCTGATATGTGTTTGCTCCTAAGAAAATGATGGATGAGTGTGGCTTCGGATGTACGCTTCGGACATTCATTTGCACATTACATCATGGCATTTGCATGCATAAGCATTCATTCATAGCATTTGTGTTCCTAAGTGGTTGCTTCGGCACAAAGAGAAGTTTCGGAGAAATGGTTTGTTATGATTCGCTATGTAAAAGAAAAGTTCCGGAGAAGTGGTTCTTTATGAATCGTTGTGTAAAAGAATAGTTTCGGCATAAGGGAGAATTGGTTTTTTATGAATCGTTGTGTAAAAGAGTTGTAGTTTTTTATGTTTTGTTATGTAAAGAAAAGCTTCGGCAGACAAGAGTTGTAGTTTTTTATGTTTTGCTATGTAAGGAAAAGCTTCGGCAGACAAGAGTAGTAGTCTTTTATGTTTTGTTATGTAAAGAAAAGCTTCGGCAAAAAGAGGAAGCGGCCTTTTATGCTTCGTTGTGTACGAAAAGAAGGGAAGGTGTTTTTTTTCGCCTTCGGCTCAAAATACTGATTTCGTACACATCAAAGCGCCTCAATCGAAGGGTAAGAATATATTACAAGGTATGTACAAAGTTCCTGAATAACAGTTTAATTCTATTTACAAGAGTTGTTACAAAATTATCCTGAGTCTTTCTATAGCACACTTCTGCTAGTCTTCATTAAGCTTCAGCTTCGACGACAGCTTCGGCGACATATCTTAGGCATCATCTTCACCTTCGTCATCCTACATGAATCAAGGAATCGTGAGTAAAAATCAAGCCCAAAGGAAAAGGTAAACACGAAATATCATTTCTTACTGGTTCAAGATGACTTCGGGCTTCGTCTCCAGCCTTCTCCCGACCGCCTTTTGTCCATACCATTTTTATAAATCTATTGGAGATACTTCGGGCGAGGTCGGGCATATCATCCAAGATTGATGAAGATAAGGTGAAGTTGGGCCTATTGACAATTTTTCCATGTTCGCAGCCGGCCTTCAGAAATGCAGCAGCGGTACCCCGAGAAGCTACCCAGGCACAGAAGTCGCCGTGCCCGGCTATAACTTCGTCAAGCTCTTCGATTTCAGCTTCAATATGATCGAAGGCCTGGGGTAAATTTTCCGCCGAAGGGTTAAATTTCCCGCTGCTGGCTCCAACAGAGTAAAATATCTTCTTTAATCGTCCAATACAATTATTGCCAAAGTTCAAGCATTTGTCTTGAAGGCTTGTTAATGCTTTCTTCAATTCTGAGCTGGTCTGGACTTCAGCTTTAAGCTTCGAATTCAGTTCTAGCTTCTCCTGATCAAATTGTTTTGATTGATTGATAAGCTTCGAATTTAACTCTGATAGTTTAGCCTCAGTTTCAGCCAGCAAGCCTTCGGTCGATTGGAGCTCGAAGTCTTTCTTTTCAATGATGGCAGATTGCTCTTTTATTTTGCTTTCTAAGTTTTCAATTATAGCTTCGTGCTTTTTGTCCTCCAAGTCTTGTTGCATCTTCAGAGCTTTGCTCAGTAGCATGCTCTGTACAGAAACAACTTATGTTAAGTAATATTTTCATTGTTAACGGCAATAAAAATCAGAGAAAAAGGTTGTTTACCTTGAAGTTAGAATAAAACAAGCTGCCGACGATATGTTGTCGTCGGTAGCGGCTGATGTCTGTCTCTAGCTTCGGAAAACCGATACTCTTCGATAGAGTACCGATTACCTTAGCTCCAGTCTGGTCTCGAATACAGCCTAGTTTTTCATCATCTACACCTCCAAATAGGAGGGCACCTGACTTGTAGCCGCAAGACTTGGCGTAGTCTTTAAGTTCTTCTATTTCGTCCTTCGTCAGTTTTTGCCCAACTAAGTTCTGGAAAGAGTAGGCTTCGTCGTCCGAAGGGTCTTCGGCTATTTCTTTTCCTTTCTCGGGCACTGTGGCCATGGTTTTTTCAGTAGTAGCACTAGCTTCTTCCGCAGCCATGTCTTCCAAAATCTTGTTGATATCCTCAATCGTGGTTTCTAAGTTTGTATCTTCAGCTGTAGCGGCTTCGGTAGCCGCGACCTCCGAAGCTACGCCTTCGACGATTGCTGTACCTTCGGCAGCTGCCGTTTTTTGGATTGACGCCCTTGGCGGCGTCTTATCGATAACTTCAGTTACCGCAATGATTCTTTGCCGCTTGGGTTTGCTTGTCTTCGTCTGATCCGGCTCGTCCACCTTTTGAAAAAGCTTCGTCAGTTGGAGCCCTAGTGGACTTAGCTTCGTGGGCATGGGTTCAGTCATTACCTTTAAAATTTCCTCCACGTCGCTGGTAGAAGGCGGTGTGGGGGACCCCTCTTCTTCGGGTGATTGGCGCTTCGGAGTGGATATTTTTCTTTTCTTGATAATTTTCTTTTTCTTTGCTGGTCCTTCTTCATCCCTGATCAGAGTTTCGGCTGCTCTTTTTCTTTTGTGGCCCTCAGCACCCTTGTTCAATTGCTCGTAGTCTGAATACTCGAAGCCCAGGGCATCAAGTACTCGGTTCAGTCTTCGCTTCGGTCGGGCACCGAAGGCTGCTGTCATTAATTGATCCTCTTTTTTGGAGTAATTCCCCAGGATCTCATTGCACATCACTTCAATTGTTTCTAACCACTCTTTGCAGGGTTTTTTGAAGTACTTTTTAAACTTGAAGTAATAGGGAAGCCGGACGAGCTCACCCTTCTTCTTCTCTCCCTCCAGCTTCGGCATGTCCCACTCTCTTAGAGTAGGGAAAACTTTGAATGCCAAGAACTCCTGAACTAGATCCCTGGTGCCAATATGTTTTGAAATAATTTCAAATTCACCCAGAGCAGCCCAGGTGGGACCTTCTAGATCGCCGATGCGGCATCGTGGCCTTGTCTCTCCGAAGATCAAATCCAGAGGGCTTTGTACCAATTTTTCTTTGTCTTCGTCAACTTTTACATAAAACCACTCGGATTTCCAACCTGCTGGCCATTTGCTCCGGTAGCTGATGACAGGACACTTTGTCGTCTTCCGGTAAGCAAAATTATAACAACCGAAATTATCATGTAGCCCATCTTTCCTGGCCTTTGTTTGGTAGTGTAATTCGTGAACTCGGCAGAAGCTGTCGGCAAATGGTTCCACAGCTTGGCTTCGGAGAGCCCAGATATAAACATTGAGCCTAACGATGGCGTTAGGAGTCAATTGATGAAAATAGATACCAAACTTCTTCAGTATCTCTGCAATAATATTGTGAAGAGGGAATCTAAGCCCAGCCTTCAAAAAGCTCTTGAAAATAACAATCTCATCCTTCCCTGGTTTTGGAATGGTTTCTTCTCCCCCGAAGCGGAGTAGCTTCTTCTGATCTTCATTGAAATAACCTGCTTTCACCATCTTCGAAAGATCAGCTTTTGAAACAGTTGATTTCCCAAAATCCAGGTGGCTGGGTTTGCTGGGCATGGCAATGTGGTAGTCATCTTCGGAGTCGGTTTCTTCTATGTCCCCTTCTCCTTCCGCAGCTGTCGGGTTTGCTTCGCCAGCAGGCGTTTCTTCCGCGGTCACCAGGCCGGAGCGCTGCATCGCTTCGGAGATGGGCACAGTATCTGAATCTTCGGCTTCGTCCCCCTCACGTACAACTTTGGCAGTAGATCGTACTCTCGCCATTTAATTCTGAGTTTGGGGGAGTCAAAAACTTTTTTCCTTTTTCTTTTCTCCGAAGCTCTTCTTTCTGACGAAGCAGACGTCGAAATGGACCTTCGTTCGATTCTGAGACTTCAGCTTCGGCTATGGTGGAAAATTTTGGCAGCAAAACAGTGCAAATAGCAATGAATGCTGTGGTAACTTCACACCTACCCGTTTGTTTATATAGTGCTGCAGGTAAGAAGGCGAAGCGGCAGGATTTTTACACCACGCGGGCAGTCATTCGTACTCGCTGAGCAGTGGACCGCAAGGGTCAAACAGTAACTCTGCAGAGGGCCTGGCACGCGCTCGGAAGTTGGATCGTTTCCCCGCAACGAGCTCAGGGAAGGTGTTTTTTGGACCTTCGGCTTCCCGAAGCTGAAGAGGCTTTCTTCACGGGTCAAGCTCGTTACGAAAAACGATCTAGCACCGCGAAAGGGGCTACTGTTGGGGTCATGCTTCGGTGCGCCGAAGGTCTTACACGAAGAAGCAGCTTCGGCTGAACTCGCCTCCAGGAGACGGCCGAAGGTCCCTTTTTCATGGAGCTTCGGCGTTACAAACCGACATAGAGATAAAATGACCTTTTTATGCATATAGGTCTGAGTCAATGTTGTAAACTTTTGTAAGGGGCATAATTGTAATTTGTCACAGGCTGCGACCTGTGCCTATAAATAGATGAACAGTACCTCTGTACTGTTCACGCGAACCTGCTTTTTGCCTTCGCATCACACTTGTGTTATCACTTCCCTCAGGACCGAAGGTACATTTGTAATTTGAAATTATTTATATTCATTCATATTAATGAAAATGAAAATGGTTCTATGTTAATATTCAAATGTCTATTTTATACATCATTATTTATGCGAATACTTCATCCCCCATTATTATGTTTACGAAGGTACGTCCTTTGTAACCTTCGTCCGAGATGCATCATATTCCGAAGGAATATAATGTTATGGAGGACGAAGGACTTTAATATTTAACATTTTCCGTGTTGCCTTGTTCTTAATTCCTAGCATTTGAGAACAAGTCCCCAACACCGTGTGTCAAGCGTTTGAACGTACTAAACACATACCGAGAAATATGGTAAATCGGTAAGCCTAGTACTTGATTGAACCTGGCAGTAGACTTTGCCCCTCACGCGACCTGAGACGAGGTCTCCCATTCCGGTTATGGTGGGTACAAGTGCGGTCACTGCACGACGGCCAGTCGGGGTCAGTGAGGCATTGTACGCCAAGGCGGTGAGCCCTGTTCTGCTGACGGGGAATCGATGGGGACGGTTGATATGTGTGGGGACGGAGTGCCCCTGCATGTCGTGTGTTTAGGTTTACCTTGCAAGGTTTAAAAACTCGATTCGAATCATCTGCTTCTCACAGCTAATGAGACTGCTTGATCCATGCTGCTACATTGAGTAACAAGTGGAATGATGCGGAGATGATACAAGATATTGATTGCTAAAATGTTTGCTACTATGTATGAATAGATAGTTCATTTTTAGCCTTAAGAGAGTCACACTTAACTTTGACTAAGTTAAAATCTTGATTTAGAAACTCAGCTAGTGCTTTTGGCAACCAAACCCACAGCCAAACAGCTGCATGTCTAGAGGTAGAGGAGTAGACTCCTCACACCGGGTAAGTCTAGCTGAGTATTAGTATACTCAGCCTTGCTTGTGGCATAATTTTTACAGGTTCTCTGGAGGAGATGGTTGCTGGGATAACTTGGCCGTCCACCTTGCCACCGGGTTGGACTGTTGAGTGGGACCCTGCCTCGGCTGAGGAGGAGCATGAGGAGTGATGGGACAGGCTTCCCCATCTCTCTGTTTAATTACCGTTAGTTTTATTCCGCTGCACTTCGAACAATGATGGTTACTTTTGCAAAAACTCCAATGATGATGATGGTGATGTAATAATTTAATATTCTGACATGTATGGTTTTATGCTTTATTGTATCTGCTCTGTGACTCACCTTCGAGTGAGATTGTGGTACTTGATCCTGTCAGTGGCCGTGTCGGACTAGATCCGAGGGATTGACGGGTTATTCCCATTTAAGTGTGGTCTAGCCTCTAAGGCGGGGCTTAGGCACTTAAGTTGGAATAATTCGGGCAGTTCCGCCATAGCTGGTATCAGAGCTTGTACCACCACAGAGGAATCAATAAAATGTAAATACCATCAATTTTCCAAGTAAAATTTGATAGAAACATTTTTGGATAGGTAGTAGGGCGAGCAGGATAGACCTAGGACGTGAAGCCTTAGGATAATAGAAGGGTAGCTAGGTGGCTAAGAAACTAGGCCCTACAGGCCACTTTTACAGGATGGGAGTTCCTCCCTATTCCTTTTATCTTGTTGTGAGGTCGTTCAGGACGAGCATGCATGCATTCATAATTAAGAGATGGATAACTGAGTAAAGGACTTAAAAACAAGATAACAACCAACTAGGTCCCTAGTGCCTTTTTACTTAACTAGAGAAAGGCTGAGTTTTACTTTTCCTTGTTCTTTTCATAATTCTTTTTCTTTTACTTGCGCTTAACCGTACACAGATGACTTCCCACGGATCCTCCGATGACGGAAATGCACTGACCCACACTGACGGACTTGCACGAGAGGGTTTTCCCCGCATTTTGTGGGAGGTATTTCAGGGGGCTGGATACACGACACCCCCTCAGTACGCGGTGCAGCAGTTCGAGAAGCACCGAGTGCCTCGCTGTCGGGTGAGGATGACCTTGGAGCCTCATCCCTTGCAGCCAGGATGGCGCTCTTTGGACTCCGAGTCTTTCGGATACCGAGCAGAGGACACGATCGAGGCAATCGCTCTGCATGGATTGACTACTTTCTGCGGATTCCATCCCTTGGAGCTGGCTACCCACCCCATTGGCTTGTTCCCCGCTGAGAAGGAGGACGACCCAATGTGGAAGGATCGGGTGGAGCATGCCAAGGACATCTGGGCCATCTACCTAGGTCAGACTGCGCACTTGACAGTACGGTGCATGAATGCTCTGTACCGTCTGCAGGTGATGCGCGGTGAGGCAATGTCCCATCTGATGGCACTACTGGAGGCAACAAAGATCACATTGGATAACATAGAGGAACTCGTGGTTGATTTATCTCAAGAAATGGTGGAGAAGGATTTGCAGGTGGAGCAGCTATCCACTGATATTCAGGAGTTGGAGGAGCTGGTAGGCACCAGGGAGAACACCATTGAGGTTCTCGAGGATCAGCTCATTAACACTCAGCAGCAGCTTGCTGAGGCTAACGAGCACCTGAACATGCACCACCAGGAGATCCAGGACCAGGAGGCCAACGAGGACATCGACATTGAGGGAGGAGATGAGCCTGCCTCCAGTGTAGACACTGCTGGCTCGGGAAGACCACCTTCCCCCGAGTCGAGTGTTGCTTCGTTCGCTCACTAGGTGTTCAGGATAGGCTTAGAAGTTGGATCGTCGAACTCCTCGCAGCTAGCTTAGCTTTTGCACCCTTGGGGTACTAGGCTAGATAGAGTTGAGTCATTTTGGAACAATTTGATGTAATCGTGTTAAACTCTCTTGGGAGCTTGTTTGATGGATGCTATTATCAGTTTAAATTTGGAAGGAAGAATTTATGACTCTTAAAATCCCTTTTGTTGAAGTCGGAGTCTATCATGCTGTTTTAACTTTTTCCCCGTGGTAAAATCTTGAAATTGGAACTGTGGTGTTAAGTAAGTATGTGGTTTTTCAGATGGCCGGGAGACAGCGTCGTGGCCAGAACGAGCGCGTTCCTCCACCGCCGCCACCACCTCCCACTCTGCAGGAGCTCATGGCTCAGCAGAATGAGATCCTGAGGCAGCTGGCTCAACGTCAGCCACCACCTCAGCATTATGGTGGTGGAGACCATCAGCGTCACCCTGCAGCGGTGACATACCAGGAATTTCTTAGCACCCAGCCTCCATTGTTCACAAGGGCGGAGGACCCACTTGATGCAGATGTATGGCTGCGAGTGGTGGAATCCAAATTCCCACTGCTCCATGGAGCTTGCTCAGAGGTCACCAAAGTCAGGTTCGCCACCCAGCAGCTTCGCGGACCTACAAGGACTTGGTGGGATCATTTTTTTGCTATGCAGCCAGAGGACCGAGAGGTGGAGTGGTGGGAGTTCAAGGCAGCTTTCAGAGGACACCATATACCAGCCGGGATTATGGACATGAAGCTCAATGAGTTTTTGGCACTCACTCAGGGCAACAGGACAGTGTTGCAGTATGCCCAGGCTTTTAATGATTTGTGCCAGTATGCGGGATATCATGCAGATACACATGAGAAGAAGAGGGATAGGTTCAGGAGGGGGCTCAGCACTAAGCTCCGGGATCGTCTCAACACCGTCAGGGCCAACAGCTACAATGAGTTGGTCAACATGGCTATCTCCCAAGAGGACTGCATTACAGCTAGACAGGCAGAGAAGAAGAGGAAGACCCCTGTGGCCGGACCCTCAGCTCAGCCCCAGCGCTTCAGGATTGTGTCCGACACCCAGGGCAGGGGATCCCAGCAGCAAGGGCGATGGGTAATCCGACCTCAGCAGCAGCAGCAGGCACCCAACCGCAACCAGTTTCCAGCTCAGAGGAATAATCAACAGCAGCAGTACCGCCAGGCAAATGACAATAGGTGCTTCACTTGTGGCAACACCGGGCATTACGCCAAGAATTGCCCCAGGAACCAGTAGAAGCAGGGGCAGAATGTTAATCAGAACCAAGGGAAGAGGCAGAAGGTGCAAGTGAGGCAGGGCAGGCTGAACTTCACCACCATGGCTGATATCCCAGAGGGAGCACCCGTCTTGACTGGTATCTTTACAGTTTTGAATTATCCTGCTATTGTTCTTTTTGATTCTGGTGCATCACACAGTTTTATCAGTACCAAATTTAGTGCCAAGTGCCAATTGCCTTTTCACCACACCAATGGGGGTATTACAATCTCAACACCAGGAGGCAGGGTTGCCTCCTATCAGATCAGTAGGCACGTACCAATTAGGCTGGGTAGTCTCATTTTCAAAACTACCCTATTGATAATGGGATTGGATAGTGTGGATATCATCTTAGGGACTGATTGGTTGTCACGACACTACGCGGTGATTGATGTCGCAGCCAGAGCCATAGAAATCCGCTCCCCCTTTGGATGGTGAGATTACCTTATATCTACCCGATCAGGGATGCACCCGTTCTTGTGCCTTTGTTATGATAGAATCCCCAGTGGAAAGGATCCCAGTAGTCCGTGATTACCCGGACGTGTTTCCGGAGGAATTGCCAGGGATGCCACCTGACCGAGATATTGAGTTCGCCATCGAATTGCAACCCGGGACTGCTCCTATCTCCAAGAGACCTTATAGAATGCCTCCCGCGGAATTGGCTGAATTGAAGAAGCAATTGCAAGAGTTGTTGGACAAGGGGTTTATTCGCCCAAGCACTTCACCATGGGGATGTCCAGCTTTATTTGTGAAGAAAAAAGATGAGAGTTTGAGGATGTGTGTTGACTACCGCCCTCTCAATGCGGTGACTATTAAGAACAAATACCCGCTGCCCCGCATTGATGTTCTGTTTGATCAGTTGGTAGGAGCCAAGGTATTCTCCAAGATAGACCTTCGCTCAGGTTACCATCAGATCAAGATCTGTGCCAGCGATATTCCCAAGACGGCTTTCTCAACCCGATATGGACTGTATGAGTTTCTGGTGATGTCTTTTGGGCTGACCAATGCCCCGGATTATTTCATGTACCTGATGAACTCAGTATTTATGCCAGAATTGGACAAGTTCGTGGTCGTTTTCATTGATGATATTCTGGTCTATTCCAAGAATGAGGACGAACATACTGAGCACCTGCACATTGTGCTTCAGCAACTGCGCGATCATCATCTTTATGCTAAGTTATCTAAATGTGAGTTCTGGCTGAAGGAGATTAAATTCTTGGGTCACACAATTTCTCAGGATGGGATATCAGTTGATCCTGAGAAGGTGCAAGAGGTAATGGACTAGAAACCCCCGACTACAGTGAAGCAAATTCGGAGTTTTCTGGGATTGGCAGGGTATTATCGACGATTTATTCCGGATTTCTCCAGAATTGCCAAACCAATGACTGAACTGTTGAAGAAGGGAGTCAAATTTGAGTGGAGCCAAAAGTGTGAGGATGCCTTTCATACCTTGAGGCAGCATCTAACAACGGCCCCAGTGCTGGCCCAACCTGATAACACCAAGCCATTTGAAGTTTATTGTGATGCTTCTGGTACCGGATTGGGATGTGTTTTGATGCAAGAGAACAGAGTGATTGCTTATGCTTCCCGGGCACTCAGGCCCCATGAGCAGAACTACCCCACTCATGATGTGGAATTGGCAGCTGTGGTTCATGCTCTTAAGATATGGAGACACTACTTGATGGGAGCTCACTGTAACATCTACACTGATCACAAGAGTCTCAAATACATCTTCACTCAGGCAGATCTGAACATGAGGCAAAGGAGATGGTTAGAGTTGATCAAGGACTATGATTTGGAGGTGCATTACCACCCAGGGAAGGCCAATGTTGTGGCAGATGCCTTGAGCAGAAAGGCCCAGTGTAATTGTATGAGCATGGATGTGGGAGTGACCACCCTGTGTGATGAGTTGTGCAAGCTGAACCTGGAAGTTGTTTCTTCGGGTAACCTAAGCTATATCTCGATGGAGCCCACATTGCAAGAACAGATAGTCAGGGCACAGGTTGAGGATAAGGGTGTTCAGGTTATCAAAGATATGATCAAGCAAAAGGCAGAGAAATACAAGTGTTTTCGACAGGACAGCAAGGGAATTCTATGGTTTGGAGATCGATTGGTTGTTCCCAAGGACCGTGAGCTCAGAAAGAAGATACTGGATGAAGCTCACCTTTCCAAATTCTCCATGCACCCTGGTAGCAACAAGATGTACCATGATCTCAGATCTCTATATTGGTGGACTAGAATGAAAAGGGAAATTGCCAAGTACATATCTGAATGTGACACCTGCCAGAGAATTAAAGCTAGTCACTTGAAGGCAGCTGGCCCTTTGCAACCCCTTCCCATACCATCTTGGGAATGGGAGGACATTTGCATGGACTTCATAGTGGGATTACCCAATACCTCCAGGCACCATGATTCAATTTGGGTTATCGTGGACAGGTTGACCAAGACTGCTCATTTCTTGCCAGTGCATACCACCCACAGGGCAGAGAAGTACGCTAAAATTTATGTTGATTAGATAGCAAGGTTGCATGGTATTCCCAAGACCATTATATCTGACAGAGGAGCACCATTTGTGGCACGATTTTGGGAGCAATTGCAAGAGTCACTTGGGACCCAGGTCATCCGAAGCTCAGCATATCACCCTCAAACAGATGGCCAAACAGAAAGGGTGAATCAGATTTTGGAAGACATGTTGCGAGCATGTGCACTACACTACGGGAAGGATTGGGACAAGTGTCTGTCTTTGGCGGAGTTTTCTTACAATAACAGTTATCAATCCAGTCTGAAGATGGCACCTTTTGAGGCATTATATGGGAGAAGGTGTAGGACCCCACTAAATTGGTCTCAAGCAGGAGAAAGGGAAATTTTTGGGCCAGACTTGGTACTCGAGGCAGAGGCAAAAGTCAGAGTTATTACCAAGAACTTGGAAGCTGCTCAGGCCAGGCAAAAGAGCTATCATGACAAGAGGCGGAAACCTCTGCAGTTTGAGGTGGGAGATCATGTTTATCTTAAGGTATCACCCACCAAGGGTGTTCAGAGATTCGGGATCAAGGGCAAGTTAGCTCCTCGCTATATTGGACCCTACGAGATCAAGGAGGCTTGTGGACCCGTAGCCTATCAAGTGGAATTGCCACCTCACATGTCAGCAGTTCACAATGTGTTCCATGTATCTCAGCTGCGAAAATGTGTTCGTCTACCCACTGAAGTACTACCAGAACCAGACATTGAGATAGAACCAGACTTGTCCTACCAAGAGTACCCCGTCAAGGTGCTAGATCAAAAAGAGAGATCAACTCGGGCAAGGTCGATCAGAATGTACAAGGTTCAGTGGAGTCACCATTCAGTGGAAGAAGCTACATGGGAGACTGAGGATTTTCTACGCTCTCGCTTCCCCGACTTTCTGCCCAAAGGAGTCAGTATGTAACCCCCAAACCCCCCCACCTGCCCTTTGAATCCAATTATAAGAAAAACTTAGATAACAAGGATAGTCTAAGTTGTGGATTTAACTTAAGAAGGGCTTCCTTCTGAAGTTGCAAAGAGGATGACATTCGAAGAGCAGTAAATAAGAGAAACTTAAGTGTAAAGGGGAAAACAACACCAGCACACCTTCAAGCATCCCTTCAAGGGGCTCTACCTGAAATCTCGGGGCGAGATTCCTTTAAGGGGGGAGGGCTGTAACACCCCAGGTGTTACTCAGGGTGTCCACCCCAGGGTTACCCCTTGTTAACCCATTATCACATGAAGATTGAATTGGGCAAAGTATACCAAACTTGGAATTCTAGGTCCTAAGCAAGTGTAACCCACCTTGGATGTCATGCCCTAGCTTGTCATGCACATCTAAGTGGGGATTTTCCAAAACCCTAAAGCAAACCCCCCCATGGGCAATGGGAACCCTAATTGAAGCCATGATCAAAAGATCATGTAAACCTTATGATCATGGTTTGGGTCAAATATAAAAGTTGTAATATACTTAATAACCTACAATTAATAGTAAGGAAGTACCCCCAAAAAGTTTTCAGAAAAGCCCTAAAAAGTTCACCTAAGATTCAGCACAAGGGAGAATTCAGTTTTTGCCTAAGTACAAAAACTAACCCTTGCACAAAGACTCCACATGTTCACCTTAATCCCCTTTTCAAAACCCTTCGACCCAATTGACAAAAAGGCGCCAAATTAACCCTAGAACACCGTGGAAAGAGATGACACCTACCCTAGGGCGCTAGACATGACTTGACACCCCTTTTGTCTCGGTTCGGGCTTAGCTGACACAGCAAACTTCTCCCCTCTCTATCTCCCTACCCCGACCATATCTCGACTTGGAACTCACAGCGAAAAGATAGGATTTGGAGCAGAGAAGCGACCGTACACAGTGGCTTTGCCAAGATACGCACGCCATGGCGCTCTAATCCGCCGTTGAACCATGGCAGAAGCAAGCTTCCACGTGTTCGACGCGAGCTGACATCCGGGGGCGCGCTCAGAGCACGCCCGTGCGCGAACCCCCGCGCGCCCGCGGCCGCCCGTGACCACGCCCGCGCCACGGCTATAAAGCCCGCCCCAGTGCTTGGCTGCCTTTCCCGTTACCTCCTCCGTACCTCGCCTGACTTGCCCGAGCCAGCCTTTAGCTCCGGCGACCTCCCTGCGACCCGCCAGTGCCGCCCGAGAGCAACCACCGTGGCCAGCCCCTCTCCCGTCCTCCTCCGTCCGATCCAAGCCCTCAGATAGCTTCCTGGTGAGGCCGTGAGACTTGCTCAAGCTTGACCCGGGGGCCCTCGTCACCGGAATAGCCCAATCGTGCTCACCGGAGTTCAAGAACCCGCCGGCGCACGTGGACCGGGTAAGCCCCTGCACCGTTTTCCAATTCGTTGCGCGCATAGCCTCTGTGTCACCCCGTGAAGCTCCTCGTGCACCCTAATTGAACTATACCGCCGTGGTTTGGCCGGAGCAGGAGCCACCGACGACCCCCACCACCTGTGCTCGTGGCCAGGGTAGCTCCGACCACCTCCGACACCGACCCGCACACCGACGTGACCGTCGCGACCTCCCGGACGTCACTGACCACCCCGCCGGAGCTCTACTGCCGCCGATAAGCCCCACCACCGTAATCTATGCCGCGGGTACTGTTTAAGCCGGTCAGGGAGCGCGGGTTAGATTTCAGTTAAGTCTAGGGGGCTTTGCGCAATGTCAGTGACCCAAGCCAATAGTGAACCAAGGGCCGTTCTGTGAGAAAAGAAAAGGATAAACCCCAGGGGCCTCAGCGTAAACCTGTTTTCTTTTCCATTTTCGAATTTCTTTTCTTTTGTTATAACAGATAGCTAAATAAATGCATAACTTGAAGAATAATCCTCCAAAAATGTTAAAACCAATTTTGCTAGATTCTGGAATTTATGAACTATCAGATAAAAATAATAGAACCCATGGCTTCTATATTTCTTTCTGAAGTTTTGAATTAAATAAGAAAACTACTCAAAACTGAATATTAGAAGGAAAAATAGGAATATTGTTTGACCAGGGTTAGAAAAATTTTGAGAAGTTTGTATCTACCTACTAGACCAAGAAAAAATGTTAAACCCCTCTGTATACTCCATTTAAATTAGTTTTACCCCTTATTCTATGATATGCTTAAGGATAAGGAAAATAGAAAATGTAATTTAATTCATGAACCAGAGAGTACCTCTATTTTTGTTAGGTTACTTATTCAATATAGTTCACTGGAAAAATATATCATACCCTGTTTTAGTATAAAATAAGTAGGATCCCTTTTGTTTTAATAAAACAAGTGAAACTTAGAAAAACCCTACAAAAATGACCCCAAGGTAAAAACACCCCCACCCTTGGGATAACTAATATTTTATTAAGGAGAACTTAGGAAAAATAGGAGATCTGCTGTTTGACATTTTTCAAATAATAATGTAGTAAAAAGAGCCTTTTGACACTAAACTTAAGAAAATCATAACTAAATAACCACCCCTTAGTTTTCTATGATTTTTAGCACAGAGGCCTATTATTACTATGGGATGCCAGCAAAAATAACCTTTAGGACAGAACCTACACCTAACTAAGAGGTGTAGTGTAAAGTGGCCCATTTTGCCTAACTATTGTTATTTTTGTTTAAAACCTAGCCTTTGTACTTAAAGCCTCAACTTCTTAAAACAAGTTAGAATAGCAAATGGCAACCCACTGTAATTTTTACAGATTTTTTGGAAATTATTAAAACCCTGTTGTAGTTCAAACCTACCCTAGAAACCCTAAATGGAAATTAAGGAAAGGAAAATGAATAATGTAAATTAATGTTATCCTAAAACCTTTGTAATCTATCCACTAAAATGTATCAAGGCAATACCAATCCACTATGTTATCCTAAAAGAAAACCTAAGCTTAAAAGGTAATAAGTCTATGTCTATGTATACCACTAGAAGCCCCACAGAACCAGGAAACCCTAAGTTAATTCTTAACTTAGTTTCTTTAGTAATGTTCTTAAATCTTGCATAATCATGACATACATGTTCATTGCATTTCGATAGACTGTAATCTTGCTGACGGAGAGTACATCCTCGTGCCGGAGCAAGGAGCTGCTCAGGAGGTAGCCCCAGATCCAGCACCCGAGCCTGCACCAGAGGACCTGCCTGCCACTACTTTGGAAGGCAAGCCCCGGTTTTATGCATAACCTGTTATTTATGCTATTTTACTTCACTTAATGATTGTAGGATTGATTGTGCACTTAGGTGTAGGAATTGTTTGAAGCCCTAGTTGCATGATCTCAGGAATCCTTTTGAAATGAATACTAGTATGACAGGTCGAGTAGTTGCTTTATTTAATTAGGATCTCGGTAGAAGACGAGTGATTTTTCTAGCACTCGCGCGAGATCAGGAAATTGATTGTACCCACTTTCACATTGTCATGATACTAGTTGGTGGACAACAATCCATGGGGATTGGTTGTTTACAAGGTAAAAATGGGAATAAGGATTAAGGTGTGGTACCGTGTGTCAAGCGTTTGAACGTACTAAACACATACCGAGAAATATGGTAAATCGGTAAGCCTAGTACTTGATTGAACCTGGCAGTAGACTTTGCCCCTCACGCGACCTGAGACGAGGTCTCCCATTCCGGTTATGGTGGGTACAAGTGCGGTCACTGCACGACGGCCAGTCGGGGTCAGTGAGGCATTGTACGCCAAGGCGGTGAGCCCTGTTCTGCTGACGGGGAATCGATGGGGACGGTTGATATGTGTGGGGACGGAGTGCCCCTGCATGTCGTGTGTTTAGGTTTACCTTGCAAGGTTTAAAAACTAGATTCGAATCGTCTGCTTCTCGCAGCTAATGAGACTGCTTGATCCATGCTGCTACATTGAGCAACAAGTGGAATGATGCGGAGATGATACAAGATATTGATTGCTAAAATGTTTGCTACTATGTATGAATAGATAGTTCATTTTTAGCCTTAAGAGAGTCACACTTAACTTTGACTAAGTTAAAATCTTGATTTAGAAACTCAGCTAGTGCTTTTGGCAACCAAACCCACAGCCAAACAGCTGCATGTCTAGAGGTAGAGGAGTAGACTCCTCACACCGGGTAAGTCTAGCTGAGTATTAGTATACTCAGCCTTGCTTGTGGCATAATTTTTACAGGTTCTCTGGAGGAGATGGTTGCTGGGATAACTTGGCCGTCCACCTTGCCACCGGGTTGGACTGTTGAGTGGGACCCTGCCTCGGCTGAGGAGGAGCATGAGGAGTGATGGGACAGGCTTCCCCATCTCTCTGTTTAATTACCGTTAGTTTTATTCTGCTGCACTTCGAACAATGATGGTTACTTTTGCAAAAACTCCAATGATGATGATGGTGATGTAATAATTTAATATTCTGACATGTATGGTTTTATGCTTTATTGTATCTGCTCTGTGACTCACCTTCGAGTGAGATTGTGGTACTTGATCCTGTCAGTGGCCGTGTCGGACTAGATCCGAGGGATTGACGGGTTATTCCCATTTAAGTGTGGTCTAGCCTCTAAGGCGGGGCTTAGGCACTTAAGTTGGAATAATTCGGGCAGTTCCGCCACACCGTCGTCATAGAGCGTGCGGGGCGCCATCATTGCTTGTCTGGCGGAGCGAGCCAGATGGGACGCCGGTCTTGTTTCCCATAGCCTGAGTCAGCTTGGGGTAGGGAAATGATGGTGCCTCCTGTTGACGTGGTCGGTCCGCGCCCTAGGTTGGGCGATGTGGAGGCTCCTCCGAGGTCGAGGTCGAGTCTGTCTTCCGTGGCCGAGGTCGAGTCCGAGCCCCTGGGTCGGGCGAGGCGGAGACCGTCGGCTGAAGCCAGGGCTGAGCCCGAGTCCGAGCCCTGGGGTCGGGCGGATTGGAGTTCGCCATCTTCCGGGGCTGAGCCCAAGTCCGAGCCCTGGGTCGGGCGGAGCGGAGTTCGCCGTCTTCCGGGGCTGAGCCCAAGTCCGAGCCCTGGGTCGGGCGGAGCGAAGTTCGCCGTCTTCCGGGGCTGAGCCCAAGTCCGAGCCCTGGGTCGGGCGGAGCGAAGTTCGCCGTCTTCCGGGGCTGAGCCCAAGTCCGAGCCCTGGGTCGGGCGGAGCGGAGTTCGTCGTCTTCAGGGGCTGAGCCCAAGTCCGAGCCCTGGGTCGGGCGGAGCGGAGTTCGCTGTCTTCCGGGGCTGAGCCCAAGTCCGAGCCCTGGGTCGGGCGAAGCGGAGCTTCCTATGGTGCCTGAGGCCGGGCCTGACTGCCTGTCAGCCTCACTCTATCGAGTGGCACAGCAGTCGGAGCGACGCAGGCGGCGCTGTCCTTCTGTCAGGCCGGTCAGTGGAGCGGCAAAGTGACTGCGATCACTTCGGCTCTGTCGACTGAAGGGCACGCGCCAGGTTAAAGGTGTCAGGCCACCTTTGCATTAAATGCCCCTGCGATTTGGTCGGTTGGCGTGGCGATTTGGCCAGGGTTGCTTCTTGGCGAAGACTGGGCCTCGGGCGAGCCGGAAGTATGTTCGTCGCTGGAGGGGGGCCTCGAGCGAGACGGAGATCCTTCGGGGTCGGCTGCCCTTGCCTGAGGCTAGGCTCGGGCGAGGCGTGATCGAGTCCCTCGAATGGACCGATCCCTGACTTAATCGCACCCATCAGGCCTTTGCAGCTTTGTGCTGATGGGGGTTACCAGCTGAGAATTAGGAGTCTTGAGGGTACCCCTAATTATGGTCCCCGACAGTAGCCCCCGAGCCTCGAAGGGAGTGTTAATACTCACTTGGAGGCTTTTGTCGCACTTTTTTGCAAGGGGACCAGCCTTTCTCGGTTGCGTTTTGTTCCGGTGGGTGTAGCCCCCGAGGCCTCGGAGGAGTGGTTTGACTCCTCCGAGGTCTTAATGCCTCGCGCAATGCTTCGGCTGGTCTGGTCGTTCCCTCATGCGAGCTAGCCGTAGCCCGGGTGCACGGTCGGGTCCCAAGTTCTCGGGCTGGTATGTTGACGCTGTCAACGGTTTGGCCGGAGCCGGGTTTGCGAGAGCAGCCCCCGAGCCTCTACACAGGGCAAGAGGACGGTCAGGGACAGACTCGATTTTTTTTACATACGCCCATGAGTCGCCTTTCCGCAAGGAGGAGGGGGGAAAGCGCCATGTTGCCCTCGGAGGGCGCCAAACATGGTGTCTCCGGTGAGCTGCTGGCGGGTAATCCGAGCGGACGTCCGTGCCCCATTTGTTAGGGGTCGGCTAGAGGCCCAGAGGCGCGCCCAAAAGTACCTGCGGGTGATCTGTCGGACCCGATCCCCTGTCGACGGGGTCCGAGGGCTCGATGCCTCCCTCTGATGGGATTCCGTTACAAGATCATTCCCGCTGGTCTCGGAAATGTCCTAGGGTACCTCAGGAGCGTAGCCCGAGCCTCGGTTATGTATCGAACGTACCCAGGGTCATCCCTCGCTCTATGTCTGAGGCGGCTGTGAACCCTTCGAGGGCCAGCCTTCGAACCCCTGATCAGTAGTGGGCGTGGAGCCCGAGTGGCCTGAGGCGGCCGTTGAACCCTTCTGAGGGGTCGGCCTTCGAACCTCTGACCAGTAGTGGGTTTGGAGCCCACGCGCTCTGAGGCGGCTGTTGAACCCCTCCGAGGGGCCAGCCTTCGAACCTCTGATCAGTAGGGAGGCTCGGAGCCTGGTTCCTTCACAGAGAAGGACCCTTTTCGGGGTATCCCCCTTTCCCGGTCCCTGTTGTAAGAGAGAGAAAGAGGAAAAGGAAAAGTATACGAAATCGAATGACGTGGCGTACCTTTTTTGACGTGGTCATTATGGCGAAGGCGAAGCGTTGCTTGCTTCTCCTGCCAGAGGCGCCGCCCGTCGTGCCGCGGAGTTAATGCGACGGAGCGGGCGGTTCGCGAGGTGGCCGTTGCGCGTGCGCGAGCCGTTCGAGGAACGGAACACGGGCGCGCCGTCTTCACGCCATGAGAGAGGGTTCTCTCACTGCCCTAGGATGGGACGTAAGCTTGGCTGACGATGTGACCGCTGCTCCCGCCCGCCTGCCACTGCCATTACTGCCGGCCCATTTTTGGCCGTATTGACCATCGCGCCTGGCTGGCGCTGCTGGGTCGTACGCAGGGTTGCCTCGAGTCGCGGTACTGGTTCCACAGTCGAGGAGGCGTGGCAGTGGTGCGAGTGGCGGTGCAGTTGCTTGCACGTAGCGACCGGTGCGCCGGTTGCATGACGCATGGGCGTGGGCCCCCATGCTGGGTGCGTTGGAAGTCAGAGGGGCGCGCCCACTTGGCACGGTTGCATGCCGCCTGCATGGTTGCCCGCCCTTTCGCCCGCTAGTCTGGGCGAAAGCGGAGGAATGCTCGTAACCGCTGGGCGGTTGCATGCACCGTGCGTGGCGGTTTGGCTTCTTCTGCTCTGGGCCTGCTTGCATGACGCGTGGGACCCAGCCCCCGCGCCGTAGGGGGAGGACCTTGGAGCGTGTTGGAGAAGACCCAGCCCACGACGGCTGGGGATGCAAGTAGGGAGAGTCGCCTTAAAAAGGAGGGTGACCCTCTTGAAAGGCGACCATGTCTTCGCGCTCCCTTATGCATCGTGTCTTTCCACCTTCCGAGCCCCCGGATGGGGGATACCCGCAGTCCTTCCGCCTTGTCGTTGGAGGAATGCAACTCCGTGGGAGTTGGTACCTTTCAGCCGTCGTTCGGCTTCAAGGATTTTCATCATGCAGCCCGACTGCACCCCTCCGCCGGCGGTCACCCAAGACGGTGACCTCCAGTTTGATGGCGGGGGAAAGCAAGCCGGGCTGCGGCCTCTGTCCCTCCCTCAGCCTCAAGGATTTTCATCATCAGTGCTGGGGAGGGGAGTGTGCCGAGTTGGGGTCGGCCCCTGCATGGGCGGTGCCCTCTCCTTCCCTCAGTGGTCGGGGGGAAGGGCGTTCGCCGTTCGTGGCGCTGGCAGCTGCCGCATGCCCGGCTCTCGGACCCGAGTGGCTTCGGAGCCGCTCCCGGCGCCGCCTCCCGCCACGACAGCTGGAAGAGGTTCTTCCGCCGACGAGATAGCCGGGGCCGCCCACGGACCGACCTCCAACTCTATGGCCTTCTGCCCGTCCTTGCCTCACGAGTTTGGGCACGGGCGGGGGCCTCCTGGCAGCAGCATCTGCCCTGAGGTCATCGCTGCTGCTGTTCGGCCCCCCGGAGCAGAAGTCGTCATCGTCGCCGCTGCTGGAGCGGGTGACGGCGTGCCGTTCGTCGGTCTTCTGTCGCTCCGCAGGCCCCCCGATCGAGTGGGGTTGTTCGTACCTGCGGAGGTGGAATCGGAGTTCCGTTTGTAATGGCACCTTGAATGCCGGTCTTTTGTTCATTGTGGCTGTCGAGGCCTGAACGTGTATGTATTTTTGGCGCGGAGCCGTGTTTTTTCCTCATTTTCGAGCACTAAGACTCGCTTGTTGATTGTCTGAACCGCTTCACCAAGCGTGAGTTGCCCCATGCGAAGGTGACGAGTGAGGTATCCGTATCCCGGAGGCGTAGGAGTCCCTCGGCTCGGTCGGCCTTGCTGTCCGAGGCTTCTCTTGCTTAGTTAAAGGAACCCCTCGGTCGCTCTTCGATGAGCCGAAGCCAGGGGTAGCGGTGTCAGCACGGACAGAGGCAGAGTTGGCTCGAAAAGAAGACTTGGTCGGCCGGAGCCTGGCCGGGTCGTCCGTTAGCGGGACCGACGTCGGAGTTGATCTGCCAAGGCCTCGGGCCGGGCTGATGTCTTCGGGGGACAGCTGGCCGAGGCCTCGAGGTGACCAACCGAGCCGCCAGCTCGAGCCGGATTCGTGGAGGAGACCCAGGCGGCGATGGCCCGGGCGTGATGATGAAGTCGTCCTTCAGAGTGGAGATCCTCGGACCACGTCGCCGTCGGAGGCTAGGTCGGACCTCGCCGAAGGTGTAGTCGACGCCGAGGGTGCTGCTGCTCCCTTCAACTATCAAGATCCGAGCCTGCAGGATCGGATTATCTTGTAGTGTGCGTTTTCTGCGGCCGCCGAGGCCCAAACACACCCTCGCCGTGTTGTAAAGCTGCGCTTCTTTTCCTCTTGTTTCGAGTATCTGGACTTTTTCGTCGGTAACAGAATTGTCTGTGCGAGCGAGAGTTGCTTTTCATGGAAGGTGATGAGTGAGGTATCCGTATCCCAGAGGCGTAGGAATCCCTCGGCTCGGTCGGCCTTGCTGCTTACGCGCGCTCTTGCCCGTCGATGGGGTTCTGTCATCGACGCAGTCGAGAAGGCCCGAAGAATCGCTTCGGCAGAGGAGCTTTCGAGCGTGAAGACTTGTTCGATCCGCGGAATCACCTATCCGAACGCGAGTTACTTATCGCAGAAGGTGATGAGTGAGGTATCCGTATCCTGGAGGCGTAGGAGTCCCTCGGCTCGGTCAGCCTTGGCTGCTTATGTGTACTCCGTCGTTTTCAGGATCCACTTTCGAAGTAGTCGGAAAGCACGAAAGACATTCTGGCAGAAAGGATCTTTTTTCGAGGAAAATTTCGACGCAGAGGGGGTTCCCCCCTTTTAGCCCCCGAGGGAGGGTCGGGCTTTGCCGAGGCAAGGCTAACCCTTCCTTGATGACTAAACTTTGCGTGGTTGCGAGGTATATGAACAACTTGAAAACATCTTAAGGGTAGAAGCGACGTAGCTGTTGGATGTTCCAAGCGTTGCTGTAGACCTCGCCTTGACTGTTGGCTAGCTTGTACGTTCCGGGCTTCAGAACTTTGGCGATGACGAACGGCCCTTCCCAAGGAGGCGTGAGCTTGTGCCGCCCTCGGGCGTCCTGTCGCAGCCGAAGCATCAGGTCGCGCACCTGGAGGTCTCGGGACCGGACCCCTCGGGCGTGGTAGCGTCGCAGGGACTGCTGGTACCGCGCCGAGTGTAGTAAGGCCTTGTCCCGAGCCTCTTCCAGCTGGTCCAGCGAGTCTTCTCGACTAGCTTGGTTGCTTTGGTCGGCATAGGCCCTCGTCCTCGGGGATCCGTATTCTAAATCTGTGGGCAAGATGGCCTCAGCCCCATAGACTAGAAAGAACGGCGTGAAGCCCATGGCTCGGCTCGGCGTTGTCCTCAGGCTCCAGACCACCGAGGGGAGTTCCTTCATCCATCGCTTGCCGTCGTTGTAGATCCGAGGCTTGAGTCCTTGTAGAATCATGCCGTTGGCACACTCTACTTGCCCATTCGTCATGGGGTGAGCCACGGTGGCCCAGTCCACCTAGATGTGGTGATCCTCACAGAAGTCTAGGAACTTTCTGTCGGTGAACTGGGTGCCATTGTCGGTGATGATGGAGTTCGGGACCCCAAAACGGTGGATGATGTTGGTGAAGAATGCCACTGCCTGTTCGGACCTGATGCCGTTTAGGGGTCGGACCTCGATCCACTTGGAGAATGTGTCGATGGCGACCAACAGGTGCCTGTAGCCCCCGGGTGCCTTCTGCAAGGGGCCGACGAGGTCCAGACCCCACACGGCAAAAGGCCAAGTGATGGGTATCGTCTGTAGAGCCTGAGCAGGCAGGTGGGTCTGCCTTGCGTAGAACTGACACCCTTCGCAGGTGCGGACAATTCTAGTGGCGTCGGCCACCGCCGTCGGCCAGTAGAAACCTTGTCGGAAGGCGTTTCCTACAAGGGCTCGAGGCGCTGCGTGATGGCCGCAAGCTCCCGAGTGTATCTCTTGTAGGAGCTCCTGGCCTTCGGCGATGGAGATGCATCGCTGGAGGATGCCTGAGGGGCTACGGTGGTAGAGCTCCTTCCCATCTCCCAGCAAGACGAATGACTTGGCGTGCCGCGCCAACCGCCGAGCTTCGGCTCGGTCGAGGGGTGGCTCTCCTCGGTGGAGATATTGCAGGTACGGGGCCTGCCAGTTTTGATTAGGCGTGACCTCGCTTCGCTCCTCCTCGACGCGCAGTGCCTCACCCTCGGGGGGCCGAGGGTACCTCGGGCTGAACCGAGGATGCCTCGGGCTGAGCTGAGGGTGCCTCGGGCCGAGCCGAGGGTGCCTCGGTCTGAGCCGAGGGTACCCAGGGCTGGGCTGAGGGTGCCTCGGGCTCGGGCGTGTCATCGATCTTGACGGAGGGTTGATGCAGGTCTCGGGAGAAGACGTCCGGGGGAACCGTTGTTCGCCTCGAGGCTATTTTAGCCAGCTCGTCCGCAGTCTCGTTGTAGCGCCGGGCGATGTGGTTGAGCTCGAGCCCTTAGAACTTGTCTTCCAAGCGCCAAACCTCATCGCAATAGGCCTCCATCTTCGGGTCGCGGCAGTGGGAGTTCTTCATGACTTGGTCGATGACGAGCTACGAGTCACCGCGAGCGTCGAGGCGTCGGAACCCTAGCTCGATGGCGATGCACAACCCGTTGACCAGAGCCTCGTACTCAGCCACATTGTTGGACGCCGGGAAGTGGAGGCGTAGCACGTAGCGTAGATTCTTTCCGAGGGGCGAGATGAAGAGTAGGCCTGCGCCGGCTCCTGTCTTCATCAGCGACCCGTCAAAGAACATGGTCCAGAGCTCCAGTTGGATCGGAGCTGTTGGGAGCTGGGTGTCGACCCATTCAGCCACGAAGTCCGCCAAGACCTGGGACTTGATGGCCTTCCGAGGGGCGAACGAGATTGTTTCGCCCATGATTTCCACCGCCCACTTTGTGATTCTACCCGAGGCCTCTCGGCACTGGATGATCTCCCCTGTAACACCCCTGGTGTTACTATTACTAAAACTTGAGCATGACATCATAAGCATTGGCATTGCATATGTTTGACACACCTAGAGTGCATTCACTAGGTAAAAATTTCAAACAAGTTGTATTGTTTTAATGTTTTACAAATAGGACCCTGGGTAAAGGACTTAAACCTAAATAGTGATTAAAGGGGTAAAACTTAACCTAAGTTGAGAAAACCTAAAAGCTTTAGGGTAGAAGTCATAAAATGACCCCAAGAATACAATTTGAATCACAATTTATACCCCTAGGATACCAGAAACCCTAATTGGAACTCTGGAAAACCCTAAAACCAAACCTTAGGGACCTAAGTGCAAAATTAGTCCACTTTTGGACTAAAGTGCAAAGATTAAGTTAAATAAGTATCTTGAGTTATTTGGGTCAATTATATGAGAATTTGCAATCCAAAACTTGAGATTTGGACTTAAGTGCAAAAGTGCCCCACTTAACCTTTTTGGGGTTAAGTCTGGATTTCAGTGACATTGGCTCAACTTTGGGGCTTTGTATCTTTCTGGATATAGGGTTTTTGCCCTAGGTCACCACATCAAAATTGTAGACCAAACAAAGGAGAACATTTTTTCTTAAGAGTGCAAGCCATGTTCTTCTAAAGAATTTGGAGATAATCACCCTCAAAGTCAGGCTGTCAGGACATCTTAAGTCTGAGATTCCAGTAACATTGAAATTGGGCAGACTTTGAACCTGATTTTGAGTTGGATTCGGTAACTATTTTATGGTAAGCTCCATGGCAAAGTTGAAGATTAACTATAGGTCTATAATTTTGGTACAAAGAGCTAGTCGGGTCACCGCACAAAATCAGGAGTAAATCGAGCTTCAAGTTGCTCTGTCAGGATCATCTGACTGAAGTAACGCCATGGTACAGTCTTCTCTGTAGATCAGAACGCCAGCACAGCAGCTCTCACCGCCGACGGCTCCTTCCGCCGCGAATTGTGTCGCTGGCGTTTGGATTCGTGCGTCGCGGTCAGTAGATAAGCTCCGACGAGTAAAAAAAATCTTGGCGATGGACCAACTTGCGCTCGGTTGCGGCTAAGCTTGCCGTACCCCTCCCTCGCCGGCCGCTCGGATAACTCTCACCGTCGTCGAGCTGTCGCCGTTACGTGCCACGTGTTTGTGCGCTGGTCCTCGTCATAGTGACTCACTGGGTGCATGTCCGGTGATCACCGGAGTGACTGCCACGGTAAAAGCCACCTATGCCTGACGCCGTGTTCTTCTCTGTTTCCGGCCGCCAGCTTTGCCCGGCCAAATTGAGCGCCACCGCTGAAGCCTCCTATAAATGGATGGCCCGGGCAGCTGCGCTACATCGTCGCGAAACCAGAGCCCCACTCCCACCCTCAATCGTTCTCCAACGCTCACCAATTTCGGATTCTCCCCAAATTAATTTCCGCCACCATAACAGCCGCCTCTCCGTGGCCCGCGCTCCTCAGGTTAGAACATACCCAATTGCTTAGTGTTCTAGCCTCTGTTTAGTACCTTATTGCTCGTAAATCTGTCCAATTGCGCCAAACCACCTTGGGTAGCCATGAACGCGAGCGAATGTCCTCGCGGCTCACGGTTACCGTGGGCAGAGAGTTGTAGGGCAGTAATTCAAAAATTGGTTTGGGGAAAATGCGCGGAGGGAGTTCAATCCGGTGTCTGCCCCTTGGGAGCACCAATCCTTGCGTGCTCCGCCCGATCCAGCTCATCGGAGCATGGCTTCCGCGCGGTTCGCCGTCGGGGATTAGTCAATGTGAAGAAATAGAAGATTGAGGACCTATCTGCAAATCGTCAGAGACTCCTAAGAATAGTAACCGAACCCATCTCCAGTTAGATAAAACTCCAAGGGCCTTCCTGCGAAGTTCCCACCGCGGGCGTGGGCGCGCCCGATTTCCCTGGGTTATAGGCCGTTCGAGCTAAAATTGGCCCAATACTGTTACACTTTTTCCTTTTTTTCTTTTTCAGTAGAGCTTTAGAAATATGTAGAAAATTACAGAAAAATCCTAAAAATATGAGACCAATTTTCTTAGGTTTGTTATTTTCCATAGTATTTAATAAAAATAAGTTGATGATTTTTAGTGAAAGTAAGAAATTTTAGGCTATTTAAAATGGTTAATAATGTTGATTAGGGATTTTTAGAAAATAATTGGTAAGTCCTAAAATGCCCAAAATTTTTATATGAGTGTTATACAATATTTAGAAGCCTTGGGTAGAGTTTGGTTTGATTTGGACCTTGTTTGATCACTAAACCCAAAACCACCCCCCCTGCCCTATGAACTCCTTTACTGACTCCGGAAACCCTAAGTTCCCGGAAATCCGTAAAGGCAAGTTGTATTCAAGACATAACTAATAAGTTTATATTATCTTTGCATCCTCATAAGCATTACATGGCATTCATTCTTATATATATACCTATATGGTTATATTTAGAAAACGAAGGAGAGAGTGAAGTGACTGAAGAGAAGACACCACCACCTTTGGAATCTCGGGCAAGGACTTGGCTCTACTTCGACATCTGCGAGTCCGAGCCTGACTCACCTACTAACAAAGGCAAGCCCCGGTGCATGCAACCCCTTTCCTTGTGTTTTTAAAATACTTTTCGCACACTTTAAGTCTAGTGAAATGTGCATTAGGTTCATAGGAAGTGCCTGAAACCCTTTGATGCATTGCTTTCCTTGATATCCATACCTTTATAGATACTTCTGTGAAGTATCAAAATATGATTTACAAAAATGCTTAGCCTTGCTTAGATCTTGTGGATAGAGGTTGTCCTCAATTTAACCATGGAGAGGATGGCTTCTACCTGCAAGAATATTTTCATTTGGAGCAATGGTGGGATCTTACTGCAAAGTTCCCTGTGATGCTCTTTCATCCTAAGGAACAGACACAATCCTAAGGATGGAAATACGTAAATTGAGACTTGGGGGTAGGAACAGGTGATGTTCTACCCAGGTTGATTAAGGATTATACTGAATGTAGGCTTGATGATCGAGGACCCTTTAGCTGGTCACATGCCTCGTCATGGGTAAGCCTTGCCTCGGGCAGACTAAGGCCGGAATAAGACAACACGAGATGGACGTGGAGCGGTGGCGAGAGTAGCGTGTACCCTCCGTGGCAAGAGGCTGGACGGTGGTGTATCTGTGCTCTCGGTCTGCGTGAACCTGATCCGGTCTTAAGAACCCCGGTGGCGGGTTGACATATGCAAGGGTTAAGTGCTACATATGTCGTGTGATTGGAGATCCTCAGCTGAGTATAATCGATTCGGATCGCCGTACCTTCGCGGTTATGAAGACTTGGTCACTGCCCTGCAATCTAAGTCATGGATGGAATCTTAATGAGCAAAAATCATGTTGGATTGATTAATGTGATGGTGAAATTAGACTAGATGCAAACAGAGTCTATTAATATTTAATCTGGCGTTAAAATATTGAAAGTAAGGACTCACTTTAGTAAGCTATTTCTGCAAAAGTATCTAAGTTGATTCTTGCTAAAGCCTCTCCTTGACTCCTATTTATCCAGCATACCCTTGAGAGTCTTTTCCTTAGTCGGGTAAGACTTGCTGAGTAATTCCATACTCAGGGTTTATCCCTTTGTTGTTTTTAGGTGAGGAAGCGACAAAGTTTTGTTGCTTTTGCTCCAAGGTGGTATTTAATGAAGAAAAACAAGAATGAAGATACGGGAGGACTTGGTCCTCCACATAGGCTCTTTTTGTTTAATAGTTTTTGGGAGGAGTTTTGCCTCCCTTGATATGTGTACTCAGCACTCGTTTATAGCTCTGGTCTGTAATAAGTAACTTGATCTTACTTTCTAAATGAATGTAAGTTTATGTAATTGCTTCCGCACTTCTATATCTCCGATGTTCTGTAATGTCTGCCAGACGGGTGAAACGTTCCTGGTAAGGTCGGGAAAGATACCGAACTTGTCAAGTAACTTAGGAACATCTACAGGGTGTCTGATGTCTGTTAGACAAGGACAACTGTAGGTGGGCCTGATTACTTGGGAGGTTCCGTCACAGCTGGTATCGGAGCGTAGCCCTTCTTGGCAGATATTATAAGGCATCTTCAAAAAGATTTTCAAAAGTCTTACCTAAAGATTCTTTTCTCTTCTTACCTAAGTATTCTGAAGAGTTTATCTTAAAGACCAGATAGGAAGAGTGCGATGTATAGAAGGTATGAATCAACTAAGGTTGATTCTGTAATTACACATGCATCATGTCATACAAACTTTAAGTTAAACCCCCTGCGTAGCTAGTTTAGTACATGATTCATCTACCTTGTTCACACATTCTTAGTGAATAGAGTGTATCCGTTGTCCTTCTCTATAGATGAATCAACAAGAAGCTCCTACAGGAGTTGGAGAGTTCCTACGAGATTTTGGTGTTCCAGTGGTCCTGTGGCGACTACTCCAAGAGGTCGGATATACCGAAGCACCCAAGTACCAGTGGTCACGCACTGTTCTTAGAGGACAACCATGGTATGAGGTAGTAGTGCGTATTCCAGAACGTGCTAGAAAACCATCTTGGCCGTATTGGATGTTCCATGCCGAAGGAATGACTCCTTGGGAGGGTGCTCAGGTAGCTGCCTTAGAGGTACTAACAACCATTTGTTACCAAAAAAGGGAAGAAATACAAGCCACATCTATGAGGTTGTTCCCTGCAGTTGCCTTAAGTGACCCGTTGGTGTATCATCACCAGGCCCGATTAATGGAAAGTATTCCTATTGGGCAGGATTCTGTTGAATCGGCATCTGCTCGAGTTTTGATGGCCGTGCTAGAGTTGCAACTTACTCGGGGGCACAGTCGTCAAAAGTGGCAGCAGTTGTACACTGGGAGTTATGCAGCATTTAAGATGATGGAAATGGCCAAGAATCGTGCTTGTACCCAAGCACAAGAACGACTTGAGGAAACAAAGGTTCAAGCGGAACAGGTTATTGGACTAGAGCATCAGGTGACAGAACTTCAGATGCAACACCAAGCTAATCAGAATCGCATTAAGGAGCTTGAGCATCAGCTAACTAATGCTCATTCTAAATCAGAAGTTTTGAGTCAACAACATGAAGAAATTTGCTTGTATGCTGTTGCTGTTAGAGAAGACCTTAAGGAAACCATGAGATTCATAAGCCATCAGGATCAGGCGATCAAAGAATTAAATCGTGCTTATCCCATGGAGTTCCAAGTAGCGCAACGGCTTGTCAACCATCTGCAGCAATCAGTGCATAGGCTCAATGCTGCCGTTGATCCTACTCCTTGCATCAGTGGACTAAGGGTTCCTTGGAAGAATGGCCACAAACATCTAGCAGATGGTGTAGCTAGAGAAGATGTAGTAGATCAATGTAATAAGGTAGGTGTAGATAGACCAGCTTGGTAATAAAAACAGGTTAAACTTTGTTGGAAAGAGTTTTCCTGTTTTACCTGGATCATGTAACATGTGAGCTTTTATATGACTATGGTGTAAGAGAACGACTGCCAGTTTATGAAGCAACTTTTAATATCTAAAGTAGTTTCTCAAAATTCAAGAGTTAAGATGGCTATTTTTTTGGATATTCCATGTGGATCACCATGCTACCTTATGAACCTAACCTAGGAAAGACATGTTATCTATCGAATGCCTATCAACTTAATCCTTGACCTGGTGATCCCTATGATGGGCATAGAAATATGCTTGGGCTGAATTAACAGTCTCCCATCATACTTCTTTCATCAAGATTAGGTTATGGCCATGCCTTGTTCACTTCCTTGGGACCATGATCTATTTGGATCTCTACTTGTGATCGTACTTACAGGTGGAGTCTCTTTTATCTTGTCATCCTTGATCAGTCTATATTGTGCTGTGTGAGATTTCTTATTGGTTATGTCTGGTATTGGTGTTATGACTAAAATTGATGATGCTGCGCCAAAACCGAGGGCCTCTTGTGGGTATACACACAAGGTTGTGCTGCTCGATGCACGCTTGTATCACAGTTATTAGTCCTAATCCATTATGAGATTATATCAATATGTTATCTCTACACAAATCGTTCTTATCACGTGAGATCCATTATTGGTGCCAGTTTTGTAATGGTGTCATGGTTGAGAACTTATGGTACCGCGGCGAAACTGAGAGCCTCCTGTGAATGTACACACAGGATTCTGCTGCTTGGCGCATGTTGGTATCGAGGTCTCTGGTCATGATCCATTATGAAACTACGCTGATGTGTGATCTTCTGTGGACTCCTTCCTTAAAACAGTTTCTTGTTGTTTGTAAAGAGATCAAGCAACATCTGTCATTTCCATTGGATCAAAAGACCATACCACTTTCATGTGTGGTCTTATTTCTTTTGATCTTGGTAGTGGCTACTCATATAGTTCCCTTTACATCCTTTGTGTAAAGGTGAAGCCTTGAAGTTTGTTAGTATTGGACAACAACTGATTAACTCCTAAAATGGAAATCTGTTTTACCTACTGCTGAGGTACAGGAGTTTGTTCATTCGCTCTCTTATTTAATCCATGTATTCCCTAACTAAGTGGATAATTCATCTTGCATGAAGAAACGGATGAACAACATGACCAAATGGATTTTTACCCAAATGCATGACCTTTTGTTTGCAAATGTGAACTCTCAACCCCTTGGCTTACCAATGGTACTAAGAGGATTTGCTTAATGTCAAAAGTAGTTCAACAAGTTGGTTTTGACTAACTTGTAACTGCCCTGTTGAACGAATGTTGAGTTTAGAGATCGTTCTATCGAGTTGTCTAAGCTCACTTTTGTACAACCCCTCTTAAGGAAGAATTTTCAAGAATCGAGATTAAGTCGGTCAATAACCACCTAACCATCGCTCTAGTCGTGCCTCGATTGCCTCATGTATGCTTTTCCAGCATAAGTGATTGGGTCGAGCCATGTCTAGTGTCCGATAAAATGGACTTGTTGCAAAGTCCGCATTTTTAAGATCCCACCACTGATGATTTTTCTTAATCAATATCATCTTTCGTGAATTTGGATTCCTTGGCTAACACGAGTTGACCGTGATGTTATTCGACATTCACACTCGTCTCGTGTGCTATGAACTTACTGTAACCACTTGTTGGTAAACCTCTTCTGATGTGTTTTACCCAAGATGGTGCATCTGACTCTATTTGGGTAAAGTTACATAATTGCCGCCCAACAGACTCAGATAGTACAGTGTCATCAGAAAAAGCAAATTGCACACCTGGAACCTTATGTGTTCTTCTGGTGGGCAAAGATGCAAGTTGAAATTGCACACTATGTGGCTAGATGTGACACTTGTAAACGTGTCAAGGCCATATATATGAAGACTGTTGGTCCATTACAATCCTTACCTATCCCAACAGGGAAAGGAGAAGATATTGTATGAACTTTATCATGGGATTACCCAGGACTACAAAAGGGTATGACTCTATCTGGGTTATTGTTGATCAGCTTATGAAAATTTCTCATTTGCTGCCAGTCAAGACCGATCACCCAGTTACTGTCTATGCCCAATTGTACATTGCTCGTATTCTTAGTCTGCACGGTGTTCCGAAGACCATAGTGTCGGATCATGGATCGCAATTCGTATCCAAATTTTGGGAAGAACTTCATAAATCCCTGGATACTAAGTTGCTCCACAGCTCGACCTATCATCTTCAAACCAGTAGGGCAGACTGAGAGGGTAAACCAAATACTGGAAGATATGCTACGGGCATGTGTTCTGGAATTCCCACAGAAATGGGGTGAAAGTTTGCCCTTAGCGGAATTTTCATATAATAATAGCTATCAAGAAAGCATCAAGATGGCACCCTTCGAAGCTTTATATGGGACGACGATGTCGTACTCCGCTAAATTGGTCTGAACCTGGTGGAAGGTACTTCTTTGAGCCTGATATGGTGAAAGAGGTCAAAGAGAAAGGTTCAGAAAATTATTCATAATATGAAGAAAGCTCAGACTCGACAAAAGAGTTATGCAGACCGACGACGAACAACCCTTATGCTTTCTAGTAGGCGATTATGTCTACTTAAAAGTTTCACCAATAAAGGGTGTATCGCGTTTCGGGGTTAAAGGGAAACTTGCACCCTAGGTACATTGGTCCATTCTTGGTGCTTGAGCAATGTGGACCAGTGGCATACCAACTTCCAACTACCCGAAACATTGTCTGCTGTGCATAATGTGTTCCACGTGTCACAATTGAAGAAGTGTCTTCGGGTTCCTGATCGAACCGTTGAAGTGACTGATGTTGTCCTGGAACCAGATTTAACATACTCGGAACATCCTATTCGAGTTCTGGATCAAAAGGACAGGGTTACCCGGAGAAAGACTCTCAAGTTTTATAAGATATAGTGGAACCAGCATTCGGAAGATGAGGCTACATGGGAAACCCAAGACTTCTTGAATAAGAATTTCCCAGGCTTCCTAGCCTCATGTAAATTGTAAAGCCTGTATAGTTGTTGTAATAAAGAAGTAACCCCCACATCACCCCTGTCCTCGCTACCAAAACTTAGGAAATAAAAATGTGATGTGTTTCCTTTACCATTACCTACCCTAGGACTTTTTAATCTCGGGACGAGATTCTTTTATGGGGGGAAGGATGTAACACCCCTGGTGTTACTATTACTAAAACTTGAGCATGATATCATGAGCATGGGCATTGCATATGTTTGACACATCTAGAGTGCATTCACTAGGCAAAAATTTCAAACAAGTTGTATTGTTTTAATGTTTTACAAATAGGACCCTGGTTAAGGGAACTTAACCCTAAATAGTAGATTAAAGGGGTAAAACTTAACCTAAGTTGAGAAAACCTAAAAGCTTTAGGGTAGAAGTCATAAAATGACCCCAAGAATAAATTTGAATCACAATTATACCCCTAGGATACCAGAAACCCTAATTGGAACTCTGGAAAACCCTAAAACCAAACCTTAGGGACCTAAGTGCAAAATTAGTCCACTTTTGGACTAAAGTGCAAAGATTAAGTTAAATAAGTATCTTGAGTTATTTGGGTCAATTATATGAGAATTTGCAATCCAAAACTTGAGATTTGGACTTAAGTGCAAAAGTGCCCCACTTAACCTTTTTGGGGTTAAGTCTGGATTTCAGTGACATTGGCTCAACTTTGGGGCTTTGTATCTTTCTGGATATAGGGTTTTTGCCCTAGGTCACCACATCAAAATTGTAGACCAAACAAAGGAGAACATTTTTTCTTAAGAGTGCAAGCCATGTTCTTCTAAAGAATTTGGAGATAATCACCCTCAAAGTCAGGCTGTCAGGACATCTTAAGTCTGAGATTCCAGTAACATTGAAATTGGGCAGACTTTGAACCTGATTTTGAGTTGGATTCGGTAACTATTTTATGGTAAGCTCCATGGCAAAGTTGAAGATTAACTATAGGTCTATAATTTTGGTACAAAGAGCTAGTCGGGTCACCGCACAAAATCAGGAGTAAATCGAGCTTCAAGTTGCTCTGTCAGGATCATCTGACTGAAGTAACGCCATGGTACAGTCTTCTCTGTAGATCAGAACGCCAGCACAGCAGCTCTCACCGCCGACGGCTCCTTCCGCCGCGAATTGTGTCGCTGGCGTTTGGATTTGTGCGTCGCGGTCAGTAGATAAGCTCCGACGAGTAAAAAAAATCTTGGCGATGGACCAACTTGCGCTCGGTTGCGGCTAAGCTTGCCGTACCCCTCCCTCGCCGGCCGCTCGGATAACTCTCACCGTCGTCGAGCTGTCGCCGTTACGTGCCACGTGTTTGTGCGCTGGTCCTCGTCATAGTGACTCACTGGGTGCATGTCCGGTGATCACCGGAGTGACTGCCACGGTAAAAGCCACCTATGCCTGACGCCGTGTTCTTCTCTGTTTCCGGCCGCCAGCTTTGCCCGGCCAAATTGAGCGCCACCGCTGAAGCCTCCTATAAATGGATGGCCCGGGCAGCTGCGCTACATCGTCGCGAAACCAGAGCCCCACTCCCACCCTCAATCGTTCTCCAACGCTCACCAATTTCGGATTCTCCCCAAATTAATTTCCGCCACCATAACAGCCGCCTCTCCGTGGCCCGCGCTCCTCAGGTTAGAACATACCCAATTGCTTAGTGTTCTAGCCTCTGTTTAGTACCTTATTGCTCGTAAATCTGTCCAATTGCGCCAAACCACCTTGGGTAGCCATGAACGCGAGCGAATGTCCTCGCGGCTCACAGTTACCGTGGGCAGAGAGTTGTAGGGCAGTAATTCAAAAATTGGTTTGGGGAAAATGCGCGGAGGGAGTTCAATCCGGTGTCTGCCCCTTGGGAGCACCAATCCTTGCGTGCTCCGCCTGATCCAGCTCATCGGAGCATGGCTTCCGCGCGGTTCGCCGTCGGGGATTAGTCAATGTGAAGAAATAGAAGATTGAGGACCTATCTGCAAATCGTCAGAGACTCCTAAGAATAGTAACCGAACCCATCTCCAGTTAGATAAAACTCCAAGGGCCTTCCTGCGAAGTTCCCACCGCGGGCGTGGGCGCGCCCGATTTCCCTGGGTTATAGGCCGTTCGAGCTAAAATTGGCCCAATACTGTTACACTTTTTCCTTTTTTCTTTTTCAGTAGAGCTTTAGAAATATGTAGAAAATTACAGAAAAATCCTAAAAATATGAGACCAATTTTCTTAGGTTTGTTATTTTCCATAGTATTTAATAAAAATAAGTTGATGATTTTTAGTGAAAGTAAGAAATTTTAGGCTATTTAAAATGGTTAAAAATGTTGATTAGGGATTTTTAGAAAATAATTGGTAAGTCCTAAAATGTCCCAAAATTTTTATATGAGTGCTTATACAATATTTAGAAGCCTTGGGTAGAGTTTGGTTTGATTTGGACCTTGTTTGATCACTAGAACCCAAAACCACCCACCCCTGCCCTAGTGAACTCCTTTACCTGACTCCGGAAACCCTAAGTTCCCGGAACTCCGTGAAAGGCAAGTTGTATTCAAGACATAACTTAATAACCTTTATTATCTATGCACTCCTCATAAGCATTACATGGCATTCATTCTTATATATATACCTATATGGTTATATTTAGAAAACGAAGGAGAGAGTGAAGTGACTCGAAGAGAAGACACCACCACCTTTGGAATCTCGGGCAAGGACTTGGCTCTACTTCGACATCTGTGAGTCCGAGCCTGACTCACCTACTAACAAAGGCAAGCCCCGGTGCATGCAACCCCTTTCCTTGTGTTTTTAAAATACTTTTCGCACACTTTAAGTCTAGTGAAATGTGCATTAGGTTCATAGGAAGTGCCTGAAACCCTTTGATGCATTGCTTTCCTTGATATCCATACCTTTATAGATACTTCTGTGAAGTATCAAAATATGATTTACAAAAATGCTTAGCCTTGCTTAGATCTTGTGGATAGAGGTTGTCCTCAATTTAACCATGGAGAGGATGGCTTCTACCTGCAAGAATATTTTCATTTGGAGCAATGGTGGGATCTTACTGCAAAGTTCCCTGTGATGCTCTTTCATCCTAAGGAACAGACACAATCCTAAGGATGGAAATACGTAAATTGAGACTTGGGGGTAGGAACAGGTGATGTTCTACCCAGGTTGATTAAGGATTATACTGAATGTAGGCTTGATGATCGAGGACCCTTTAGCTGGTCACATGCCTCGTCATGGGTAAGCCTTGCCTCGGGCAGACTAAGGCCGGAATAAGACAACACGAGATGGACGTGGAGCGGTGGCGAGAGTAGCGTGTACCCTCCGTGGCAAGAGGCTGGACGGTGGTGTATCTGTGCTCTCGGTCTGCGTGAACCTGATCCGGTCTTAAGAACCCCGGTGGCGGGTTGACATATGCAAGGGTTAAGTGCTACATATGTCGTGTGATTGGAGATCCTCAGCTGAGTATAATCGATTCGGATCGCCGTACCTTCGCGGTTATGAAGACTTGGTCACTGCCCTGCAATCTAAGTCATGGATGGAATCTTAATGAGCAAAAATCATGTTGGATTGATTAATGTGATGGTGAAATTAGACTAGATGCAAACAGAGTCTATTAATATTTAATCTGGCGTTAAAATATTGAAAGTAAGGACTCACTTTAGTAAGCTATTTCTGCAAAAGTATCTAAGTTGATTCTTGCTAAAGCCTCTCCTTGACTCCTATTTATCCAGCATACCCTTGAGAGTCTTTTCCTTAGTCGGGTAAGACTTGCTGAGTAATTCCATACTCAGGGTTTATCCCTTTGTTGTTTTTAGGTGAGGAAGCGACAAAGTTTTGTTGCTTTTGCTCCAAGGTGGTATTTAATGAAGAAAAACAAGAATGAAGATACGGGAGGACTTGGTCCTCCACATAGGCTCTTTTTGTTTAATAGTTTTTGGGAGGAGTTTTGCCTCCCTTGATATGTGTACTCAGCACTCGTTTATAGCTCTGGTCTGTAATAAGTAACTTGATCTTACTTTCTAAATGAATGTAAGTTTATGTAATTGCTTCCGCACTTCTATATCTCCGATGTTCTGTAATGTCTGCCAGACGGGTGAAACAGTTCCTGGTAAGGTCGGAAAGATACCGAACTTGTCAAGTAACTTAGGAACATCTACAGGGTGTCTGATGTCTGTTAGACAAGGACAACTGTAGGTGGGCCTGATTACTTGGGAGGTTCCGTCACATCCCCCAGGGGAAGGATGACACCACAATTACCGAATGAGACTCGAAGTAGTGTCGCAACTTCCGCCGCGTCAGGATCACCGCGTATAGCAGCTTCTGAACTTGTGGGTAGCGGATCTTGGTCTCGGACAGTACCTCGCTGATGAAGTAGACTGGCCTCTGGACGGGCAATGCATGCCCCTCTTCTCGTCTCTCAACCACAATCGCGGCGCTAACCACCTGAGTGGTCGCGGCGACATAGATCAAGAGGGCTTCTCCGGCAGCGGGGGGCACCAAGATGGGCGCATTCGTGAGGAGCGCCTTCAGGTTCCCGAGGGCTTCCTCGGCCTCAGGGGTCCAAGTGAAGCACTCGGCCTTCCTTAAGAGGTGGTACAGAGGCAGGCCTCTTTCGCCGAGGTGTGAGATGAAGCGGCTCAGAGCCACAAGACATCCCATGACTCTTTGTACGCCTTTCAAGTCCTTGATGGGCCCCATGCTGGTGATGGCTGCGATCTTCTCCGGGTTGGCTTCGATGCCCCGCTCGGAGATGATGAACCCCAAGAGCATGCCTCGGGGCACCCCGAAGACACACTTTTCGGGATTGAGCTTCACGCCTTTCGCCTTGAGACATCGGAATGTCACTTCAAGGTCGGAAAGGAGGTCAGAGGCTTTCCTCGTCTTGACTACGATGTCATCGACGTAGGCCTCGACCGTCCGGCCAATGTGTTGGCCGAACACATGGTTCATGCACCGCTGGTACGTCGCACCCGCATTCCTCAAGCCGAACGACATGGTGACATAGCAGTACATGCCGAAGGGCGTGATGAAAGAAGTCGCGAGCTGGTCGGACTCCTTCATCCTGATTTGGTGATACCCTGAGTAGGCATCGAGGAAAGACAGGGTTTCGCACCCAGCAGTGGAATCCACGATTTGATCGATGCGAGGCAGAGGGTAGGGAACCTTTGGACATGCTTTGTTTAGACTAGTGTAGTCTACACACATCCGCCATTTCCCTCCTTTCTTTCTCACAAGCACAGGGTTGGCAAGCCATTCGGGATGGAATACCTCTTTGATGAACCCTGCCGCCATTAGCTTGTGGATCTCCTCGCCTATGGCTCTGCGCTTTTCTTCGTCAAATCGGCGCAGAGGCTGCTTGACGGGTCGGGCTCCGACTCGGATATCCAGCGAGTGCTCGGCGACATCCCTCGGTATGCCGGGCATGTCCGAGGGACTCCAGGCGAAGACGTCGGCGTTCGCGCGGAGAAAGTCGACGAGCACTGCTTCCTATTTGGGATCGAGCTCGGAGCCGATCCGGATCTGCTTGGAGGCGTCGCTGCTGGGGTCGAGGGGGACGACTTAACCGTCTCCGCTGGCTCGAAGTTGCTGGCGTGACGCTTCACGTCTGGCACCTCCTTAGAGAGGCTCTCCAGGTCGGCGATGAGGGCCTCGGCGTACTCCACGCACTCCATGTCGCATTCGAACGCGTGTTTGTACGTGGGGCCGATGGTGATGACCCCGTTGGGGCCCGACATCTTGAGCTTGAGGTAGGTGTAGTTGGGGACGGCCATGAACTTCGCGTAGCATGGCCTCCCCAGTACCGCGTGGTAGGTTCCTCAGAACCCGACCACCTCGAACGTGAGGGTCTCCCTTCGGAAGTTGGAGGGCGTTCCGAAGCAGACGGGAAGGTCGAGTTGTTCGAGGGGCTGGACGCGCTTCCCGGGGATGATCCCGTGGAAAGGCGCAGCGCCTGCCCGGACCGAGGACAGATCAACACGCAGGAGCCCGAGGGTCTTGGCGTAGATGATGTTGAGGCTGCTGCCTCCGTCCATGAGGACCTTGGTGAGCCTGACGTCGCCAATGACGGGGTCGACGACGAGCGGGTATTTCCCCGGGCTCGGCACGTGGTTGGGGTGGTTGGCTTGGTCGAAGGTGATGGGCTTGTCGGACCAGTCTAGGTAGACTGGCGCCGCCACCTTCACCGAACAGACCTCCCGACGCTCTTGCTTGCGGTGCCGAGTCGAGGCGTTCGCCGCTTGCCCACCGTAGATCATGAAGCAGTCGCGGACCTCGGGGAACTCTCCTGCCTAGTGATCTTCCTTCTTGTCGTCATCGCGAGCCCTGCCACCCTCCGCGGGCGGCCCGACCCTGTGGAAGTGGCGCCGAAGCATGGCGCACTCCTCAAGGGTGTGCTTGACGGGCCCCTGATGATAGGGGCACGGCTCCTTGAGCATCTTGTCGAAGAGGTTGGCACCTACGGGGGGTTTCCGAGGGTTCTTGTACTCGACAGCGGCGACAAGGTCCGCGTCGGCGGCGTCGCGTTTCGCTTGCGACTTCTTCTTGACGTTCTTCTTGGCGCCACGCTGAGTTCACGCCTCGGGGGCATCTTCTGGTGGGCGGCCCTGGGGCTGCTTGTCCTTCCGGAAGATGACCTCAAGCGCCTCCTGGCCAGAGGCGAACTTGGTGGTGATGTCCATCAGCTTGCTCGCCCTGGTGGGGGTCTTGCGACCCAGCTTGCTCACCAGGTCGCGGCAGGTGGTGCCGGCGAGGAACGCGCTGATGACATCCGAATCGGTGATGTTGGGTAGCTCGGTGCGCTGCTTCGAGAATCGCCGGATGTAGTCCCGGAGAGACTCTCCCGGCTGCTGCCGGCAGCTTCGGAGGTCCCAGGAGTTTCCAGGGCATACGTACGTGCCCTGGAAATTGCCGACGAAGGCTTGGACCAGGTCGTCCCAGTTGGAGATCTGCCCCGGAGGCAGGTGCTCCAACCAGGCGCGAGCGGTGTCGGAGAGGAACAGGGGGAGGTTGCGGATGATGAGGTTGTCATCGTCCGTTCCACCTAGTTGGCAGGCCAGCCGGTAGTCCGCGAGCCACAGTTCCGGTCTCGTCTCCCCCGAGTACTTTGTGATAGTAGTCGGGGGTCGGAACCGGGTCGGGAACGGCGCCCGTCGTATGGCGCGACTGAAAGCCTGCGGACCGGGTGGTTCGGGCGAGGGACTCCGATCCTCCCCGCTGTCGTAGCGTCCCCCACGCCTAGGGTGGTAGCCTCGGCGCACCCTCTCGTCGAGGTGGGCCCGACGGTCGCGGTGATGGTGCTCGTTGCCGAGGCGACCCGGGGCCGCAGGCGCTGTGTTGCGCGTGCGCCGGTGTGGACCGAGGCTTCCCGCATGAATCGGGAAGTCGTGGCGCGATGTTCCGAGGGGTACCCCTGCCTTCGGGAGGCGGAGCTTTCGGCCCATCGGACCGCGGCGCCCTCTAGGAGATTCTTGAGCTCTCCCTGGATTCGCCGCCCCTCGGTGGTTGATGGCTCTGGCATCGCACGGAGAAGCATTGCCGCTGCAGCCAGGTTCTGGCCGACCCCACTGGAAGCGGGTGGCAGCCTTACCCTGACATCGTCGGCGATGCGGTGCTGGATACCCTGGGGTAGATGACGCATTTCTCCGGCCGGAGGCTGGCCCGCCCATTCCTGCCCGACGTCCCGGCGGATCGGCTCAAGTGCTCCTGCTCCCTCGTCGAGCCTGGCCTGCACCCCACGGATTTGCTCAAGCTGTGGGTCATGACCCCCCGCCTGAACGGGGACCACAGCTAGCTCCCGTAGGATGTCAACGCGAGGCACAGGCCTAGGGAGATCACGGTTCTCCGGCATAACGAGATGGTTGCCTTCGGAGGGACCCCCTAGATCGATGTGGAAACATTCACGACTTGGGCCGCAGTCCTCATCGCCGAGGCTGCGGCTACCGTCGGAACAGTCGGAAAGGCAGTAGTCGCATGCGGTCATGAAGTCCCGCATGGCACTGGGGTTACCAAGTCCGGAGAAATCCCAACAGAAATCGGGCTCGTCATCTTCCTCGGACTCCGAGGGCCCGTAGGTCGAGACGTCCGTCAGCCGGTCCTAGGGTGACCGCATACGATACCCCAGAGGGTTTGGACTCGCCTCTACGAGAGCGTCCGCCAAAGCGAAGACGCTTGGCGGGTCGAGGTTGAATCCAAGGGGCATGAGATGGGAATCGGTCGGTACCTCTTGGTCGACGGGCGGTGATGAAGTCATGTCAGGGACTGACTGCACCGTCGTCTCAGGTACGAGGGTGACGCCTAGCAAGCCTTTCGCGAGCGTGCTGGCGTCGTCCGTTTGCTCGGAATTGGCGTGTTGCGGGGAGACGGCGCTCGTCTTCATCTCAAACGCGAGGTCGATGCCCGACGCGCCCCCCGTTGGGGCGCCGGCGCCGTCGACTCGCTCGACAGCCGACGAGGTGTCGCCTCCGGCTTGGCCTTGGTTGCCCCGCCTCCTCCTCCGTCGGCGGGGGAGAGGGCGGGGTGAGCTCGAATGTTGTTCTTCCACCACACGGGGAAGGCGTCGTCGATTCCACCGTCGGCGGGCGGGCTGTCGGCCGCCATTGTCGCTGTCGCACGGCGGGGGAAGGAGTATCATGTCGTAGCTGCCGTCGAGGGACATGAACTCAAGACTCCCGAAATGGAGCACCGTCCCGGGCTGGAGAGGTTGCTGGAGACTGCCCATCTGGAGCTTGACGGGAAGCTGTTCGTCAACACGCAGCAGGCCCCTGCCTGGCGCGCCAACTGTCGACGTTTCGAGACCGGGGGGGTCCCTAGGCCGACGAGTAAAATGTCGCCGCGTGCCCCAGCCCAGATGGGTCGGCGCGAGGCCGAGCGCGAAGGGGGGAAAAGGCGGCCGGAGACGGGCGTGAGAGAGGTGGAAATCCCGCGGCCTTCGTGTTCGTCCCGCGCCCAGGTCGGGTGCGCTTGCAGTAGGGGGTTACAAGCGTCCACGCGGGAGAGGGAGCGAGCGGCCTCACGCGAGCGCTTGTCCCGTCCTGTTCCCCGCGCGGCCAACCCTCTCTAGGAGGGCCCTGGTCCTTCCTTTTATAGGCACAAGGAGAGGATCCAGGTGTACAATGGGGGTGTAGCAGAGTGCTAACGTGTCTAGCGGAGGAGAGCTAGCGCCCTAAGTACATGCCGTCGTGGCAGCCAGAGAGGTTTTGGCACCCGGTTCGTGTGGTGTCGTGGCCATCGGAGGAGCGCTGGAGCCTGGCGGAAGGACAGCTGTCGGAGCTGTTGAGTCCTTGCTGACGTCCTCTTGCTTCCGTAAGGGGGCTGAGAGACGCCGTCGTCATAGAGCGTGCGGGGCGCCATCATTGCTTGTCTGGCGGAGCGAGCCAGATGGGACGCCGGTCTTGTTTCCCGTAGCCTGAGTCAGCTTGGGGTAGGGAAATGATGGCGCCTCTTGTTGACGTGGTCGGTCCGCGCCCTAGGTTGGGCGATGTGGAGGCTCCTCCGAGGTCGAGGTCGAGTCTGTCTTCCGTGGCCGAGGTCGAGTCCGAGCCCCTGGGTCGGGCGAGGCGGAGACCGTCGGCTGAAGCCAGGGCTGAGCCCGAGTCCGAGCCCTGGGGTCGGGCGGATCGGAGTTCGCCGTCTTCCGGGGCTGAGCCCAAGTCCGAGCCCTGAGTCGGGCGGAGCGGAGTTCGCCGTCTTCCGCGGCTGAGCCCAAGTCCGAGCCCTGGGTCGGGCAGAGCGGAGTTCGCCGTCTTCCGGGGCTAAGCCCAAGTCCGAGCCCTGGGTCGGGCGGAGCGGAGTTCGCCGTCTTCTGGGGCTGAGCCCAAGTCCGAGCCCTAGGTCGGGCGAAGCGGAGCTTCCTATGGTGCCTGAGGCCGGGCCTGACTGCCTGTCAGCCTCACTCTGTCGAGTGGCACAGCAGTCGGAGCGACGCAGGCGACGCTGTCCTTCTGTCAGGCCGGTCAGTGGAGCGGCGAAGTGACTGCGGTCACTTCGGCTCTGTGGACTGAAGGGCGCGCGCCAGGTTAAAGGTGTCAGGCCACCTTTGCATTAAATGCCCCTGCGATTTGGTCGGTTGGCATGGCGATTTGGCCAGGGTTGCTTCTTGGCGAAGACTGCGCCTCGAGCGAGCCGGAAGTATGTTCGTCGCTGGAGGGGGGCCTCGGGCGAGACGGAGATCCTCCGGGGTCGGTTGCCCTTGCCCGAGGCTAGGCTCGGGCGAGGCGTGATCGAGTCCCTCGAATGGACCGATCCCTGACTTAATCGCACCCATCAGGCCTTTGCAGCTTTGTGCTGATGGGGGTTACCAGCTGAGAATTAGGAGTCTTGAGGGTACCCCTAATTATGGTCCCCGACAACCAGTGAACAACATGCTAATCTTTTTATGCAGTGTACCGAATTGCATAAATACCTACACCGTGTAGTATAATTAGTATAAGTATAAATCATAAACTAGTTCTAATGTGTTTAGCTGCATGGTTGTTGGAGGGATACTATATTTATGAAGCAAATTAAACATTAAATACGATTTTTTGTTTCTATGCATGCAATTCATTTCCTTTTATTGCACATTATTTTCATCATAAATTCGTGCGCATGCAGCTGGTAATATATTTTTACGCAGTATACCGAATTGCATAATTATCTACACAGTGTAGCATATTTAGTCTCAGTATATATCATAAAATGGTTCTTACGTGTCTAGCTTCATGGCTGTTGTAGCGATCCTAAATTTACGGAGGAAATAAAGCATTTAAAATAGAAACCGCCACACATTTTTTTCCTAAATTTACGCGCATGCATTGGATCGTGTTTGACTTATGCATGCATTCCTTTTTTGCACTAACAGACGTGGGGCAGGTGGCGCACCCGACAGACTGGTTGAACGCGCTGGGTAGAACCAGTTTGTAGGGGTGGTCGGCCTGGGCTTCCTTTAACTATTGGAAGCCCAGGGCTCCCATTATACCTACCCTATATATATATATAGCTTTTTTTTTCTAGCCAGACATCCAATATAACCATTGAAGTTTATGTTCTTGCTCTCAAGTATTTTCATTCTAAGTTCAAAAGGTTATTAACTCCATGCTCTTATATTCTCTATTGCTAATGTTGCTTATTTCATGGTGGTTTAGAGATAAATAAAGAATTTATGATTTTTTTCAAGAGTATCGTCAGCATCGAGGATTTATGAGGATGCTGCGTCACTGTCTTTTTATGGTTTAGTCCCCGGTTCTAAATTAAGAGATGATAAGGTCTTTAGCCATGTATTGAAAATCCCGGGTAGAAACTAGTAGGAATATATGAAGCGGCTTTTCATCCCAAAATATATAGCAGCCCCTTCCCGTAGTGACGCTATGCAGTCGTGGCTGCTTATGTCATTGCCACCTCCGCCCTCCTACCGTCCGCCATGCATGGCTTCCTCGATGTCCATGGGTAGGGCTGGAAACGAGCCGAGCTCGGCTCGGTGCAGCTCGGTGGCTGACCGAGCTCGGCTCGGTGCAGCTCGCCCATTTCAGGAGCTGGGGAGACAGGCTTGGCTCGGCTCGAAGGTGGCTCGCAAGCCGACTCGGCTCGCGAGCCACACCCTGATATATATAATTGCATTATCTAGTGAATTATTAGTATATAAATATAAATATATAGATACCATTCGTCATTATGAGTAATCTAAATTATTAATTGTCATATTTTTATCATGAAACGTTAAGAAACAAACCGACTATCTATAAAATTACCCAATATCCATTATTATTCTATATATTAAGTAATTTGGCAAACCTTGCGAGCCGGCTCGCAAGCCGGAACGAGCCGGCTCGGCTCGACTCGCTAGCGCAACGAGCTCAAAATACTGGCTCGGCTCGGCTCGCTGAGGCTCGCGAGCCGCTCCGAGCCGAGCCGAGCCGCTCTGAACTCAAGCCGGCTTGCGAGACTTGAGCTTATTTTCCAGCCCTAGCCATGCATGCCATCGTGCATGTACGATCAGATTTTGGATCGCTGCGACTGCGAGTACGTACGAGGTGGTGTCTTGCGCCGGCCCTTTTTCCTTGACTTGATCTCAATCGCCGTCCCTCTCGCTCCAACTGCTGCTAGCTAGTAACAGCCAAATCATCTCGTTGATACCTAGTACTGCGAATTGGGCCGGGCTGGGCCAGTCCGGCCCAAGCCCATCGTACTTCGTGTCAAACGGGTTTGGGCCAGGAAAGCCCAAACAATTTTTGGGCCGTGCCGTGCCAGCCCAAAGTGTAAAAACAGTGGCCCAGCCCGGCCCTAAACCACGTCGTGCCTTCGTTGGGCCGTGCCGGCCCAAGCCCGACCCGTATATTTGACCACATAAAATCAAAATATTATAACCATATAAAGTTTATAGCTTACTAAATTAAAGATATTAAACTATTATAGCATCATCTAACCACATAAACTCTAAATATAACAACAATATAAAGTTGATATATTACTAAATTAAAGAAATTAAACAGATTGGGCTTTATTGGGCCGTACCGGTCCAAGCCCGTATTGGATCTTTTATGGGCTTGACCCATTTATTTAATAAACTCTATGGTGTGTAATGGTGGAAAATATCAATAGTACCATATTGGAAGACCAAGGATCTTTTGGCTTAACTTATATGGTGGGAATTATTACACTTGATTTGAGGAGTCAAGGAAAGGTCAAGGGCATGCCACACGCGCGCGCGCGCCGCCGTCGGGCCGGGCGAGGCAGGCAGGCAGGCGGCGCGCGGGCGTGGTTGTGTTAATTTTTAGCACTCACTAACCGCGGGAGTTTCAGCTCTTGTCCGTCTCTTGGCGTGCCGCATGCGAGACCCTTGTCCTTCAGCTGCCCGTCTCTTGGCGTGCAGCATGCGACCCTTCTCTTTCAGCTTCACTCTGCGAGAGGTTAAGTAGAGGAGAACCACTGACACTTGGTACACGAGAGCAGAACCTTCAGAATCACAGTCCAGCGCAAGTGTGGGTGTTTCCATCTCGTAGCTCTGCGCGCACAGAGAGGGGAGAGGGCAGGTACCTCCGAAGCCCTTGCCGTTCGAGACCTTGCACGGGGGATCGTCAATTAGGTTTTTGGGGAGCGTCTAAGCGACTGCCCAAAACATCTTCTTCCTGGCTCCGAAGCCCTTGCCGTTCGAGACCTTGCACGGGGGATCGATAATTAGGTTTTTGGGGAGCGTCTAAGCGACTACCCAAAACATCTTCTTCCTGGCGACATGACAAGGGAAGCTGGACAAGGATCTGGATCATCAGAGCACATGGGAGGGTATGATCAGTTTATTTCCTTACTGTTTTACGTTCTACAGATTATATATGTTTCATATTGAGAGCACCTAGAGGGGGGGTGAATAGGTGATCCTGTGAAACTTGATAACTTAAGCCACAAAAACTTGGTTAATCGTTAGTACAATAATTGCCAAGTGGCTAGAGAGGAGTCAAAACACAATAACCACAAGAAATCAATCACAGAGATGGCACGGTGGTTATCCCGTGGTTCGGCCAAGTACAAAACTTGCCTACTCCACGTTGTGGCGTCCCAACGGACGAGAGTTGCACTCAACTCCTCTCAAGTGATCCAATGATCAACTTGAATACCACGGTGTTCTTCTTTACTTTAATCTTTTCCCGTTTGCGAGGAATCTCCACAACTTGGAGTCTCTCGCTCTTACAATTGAATTTCACAAAGAAGCACGGAGTAAGGGAGGGAAGAAACACACACAAATCCACAGCAAAATGCGCACACACACGGCCAAGAATCGAGCTCAAAAGACTATCTCAAACTTCTCACTAGAACGGAGCTCGAATCACTTAGAATGACAAACGAATGCGCAAAGACTGAGTGTGGATGATCAAGAATGCTCTAAGGTTGCTTGTGTGCTCCTCCATGCGCCTAGGGGTCCCTTTTATAGCCCCAAGGCAGCTAGGAGCCGTTGAGAGCAAATCTGGAAGGCCATTCTTGCCTTCTGTCGTCGGGTGCACCGGACAGTCTGGTGCACACCGGACACTGTCCGGTGCCCGATTTCTTTCCTTAAACAGCGCAGCCGACCGTTGCAGATCTGGGAGCCGTTGGCGCACCGGACATGTCCGGTGCACACCGGACAGTCAGGTGCCCCCTTCCGACCGTTGGCTCGGCCACGTGTCTCGCGCAGATCGCGCGGCCGACCGTTGGCTCACCGGACAGTCCGGTGCACACCGGACAGTCCGGTGAATTTTAGCCGTACGCCGTCAGCGAATTCCCGAGAGCGGCTACTTCGTGCCGAGTCTGCCTGGCGCACCGAACACTGTCCGGTGCACCACCGGACAGTCCGGTGTGCCAGACAGAGCTGAGTCTTGGCTGTACACAGCCAAGTCTTTTGCACCTCTTTTCTTTTCTTCTTCTCTATGTTTCTAACACTTAGATAAGTATATTAGTACACAAAACCAATGTACTAAGGCTTAGAAACATACCTTTACTTGTGATTTGCACTTTGTTCATCCATGGGCATAGATTCACATTTAAGCACTTGTGTTTGCACTCAATCACCAAAATACTTAGAAATGGCCCAAAGGCACATTTCCCTTTCAATCTCCCCCTTTTTGGTGATTTATGCCAACACAACATAAAGCAACTAGAACAAGTGCAAGATCACTTCAAATAAAACTCAAATTCATTTTAATTCAATTTTGGCATATATGGATCATCCTTTGCCACCACTTGGTTTGTTTTTGCAAATCAAACTCAAATCTCTATCTCTAAGTCAAACACACATGTTGATGCATAAAGAGAGTCATTCCAAAAGAGATCGATCAAGGATTCAAAAACTCCCCCTATTTCACATAATCAACACTTCTCCCCACAAGAGGCCAACTTTTGACAAAAGAGACAATGCAAGAGTTTTGACAAACCAAAAGCTCTATTCTACTATTCTCAAAGTTTCTCAAGTGGTAGGTGGTAGCTGATCCACCCTATTTCACATAATCAACACTTCTCCCCACAAGAGGCCAACTTTTGACAAAAGAGACAATGCAAGAGTTTTGACAAACCAAAAGCTCTATTCTACTATTCTCAAAGTTTCTCAAGTGGTAGGTGGTAGCTGATCCATCTATTGCTTTGGCCTTTAAACCAAAAGCTCTATTCTACTATTCTCAAAGTTTCTCAAGTGGTAGGTGGTAGCTGATCCATCTATTGCTTTGGACTTTATTTTCTCCCCCTTTGGCATCAAGCACCAAAACGGGATCAATCTTGGTCCTATAACCCCATTGCCTCACCAAAATCTTCAATTAAGAGCAAATGGCAATAAGAGTGCATGATATGAACTTGGAATAAGTTACCGTCTCATCGGAGTGCAGTGGAAGTCTTTCATGGTCCAAGTCCACCTTTTCCCTTTCAATTCTCCTTCGAGACTAAAACAAACAAACTCAAGCATATGGTTAGTCTCAAAGGGTCAAGTTGTAACACATCTCCCCCTAAACATGTGCATCACTTTGCAATGGACTTGTGAGGTCCAGGGAGTGTTTGTACAACTTGAGCACCACAATAAACAACAAAATGCAGAATGAACATGATCAAAGGCATAAACACATGTATGCTACAATTCAATCCAAGTTCCGCGAATCTAAGACATTTAGCTCACTACGCAGCCTGCAAAAGGTCTTCTCATCTAGAGGCTTGGTAAAGATATCGGCTAGCTGGTTCTCGGTGCTAACATGAAACACTTCGATATCTCCCTTTTGCTGGTGGTCTCTCAGAAAGTGATGCCGGATGTCTATGTGCTTTGTGCGGCTGTGCTCAACAGGATTTTCCGCCATGCGGATAGCACTCTCATTATCACATAGGAGTGGGACTTTGCTCAGATTGTAGCCAAAGTCCCTGAGGGTTTGCCTCATCCAAAGTAGTTGCGCGCAACACTGTCCTGCGGCAACATACTCGGCCTCAGCGGTGGATAGGGCAACGGAGGTTTGTTTCTTAGAATTCCATGACACCAGGGACCTTGCTAAGAATTGGCACGTCCCCGATGTACTCTTCCTATCGACCTTACATCCAACATAGTCGGAGTCTGAATATCCAATCAAGTCAAAGGTAGACCCCTTTGGATACCAGAGCCCGAAGCAAGGCGTAGCAACTAAATATCTAAGGATTCGCTTCACTGCCACTAAGTGACACTCCTTAGGATCGGATTGAAATCTAGCACACATGCATACGCTAAGCATAATATCCGGTCTACTAGCACACAAATAAAGTAAAGACCCTATCATTGTCCGGTATGCTTTTTGATCAACGGACTTACCTCCTTTGTTGAGGTCGGTGTGTCCGTCGGTTCCCATTGGAGTCTTTGCGGGCTTGGCGTCCTTCATCCCAAACCGCTTTAGCAGATCTTGCGTGTACTTCGTTTGGGAGATGAAGGTGCCGTCCTTGAGTTACTTCACTTGGAACCCAAGGAAGTAGTTCAACTCGCCCATCATTGACATCTCGAATTTCTGCGTCATCACCCTGCTAAACTCTTCACAAGACTTTTTATTAGTAGAACCAAATATTATGTCATTGACATAAATTTGGCACACAAACAAATCACCATCACATGTCTTAGTGAAAAGAGTTGGATCGGCTTTCCCAACCTTGAAAGTATTAGCGATTAAGAAATCTCTAAGGCATTCATACCATGCTCTTGGGGCTTGCTTAAGTCCATAGAGCGCCTTAGAGAGCTTACACACGTGGTCGGGGTACCGTCCATCCTCGAAGCCAGGGGGTTGCTCCACGTACACCTCCTCCTTGATTGGCCCGTTGAGGAAAGCGCTCTTCACATCCATTTGGAACAACCTGAAAGAATGGTGAGCGGCATATGCTAGCAAGATACGAATTGATTCTAGCCTAGCCACAGGAGCAAAAGTCTCCTCAAAGTCCAAACCTGCGACTTGGGCATAACCTTTTGCCACAAGTCGAGCCTTGTTCCTTGTCACCACTCCGTGCTCGTCTTGTTTGTTGCGGAACACCCACTTGGTTCCCACAACATTTTGCTTAGGACGAGGCACCAGCGTCCAAACTTCATTCCTTTTGAAGTTGTTGAGCTCCTCTTGCATGGCCAACACCTAGTCCGGATCTAGCAGGGCCTCTTCTACCCTGAAAGGCTCAATAGAAGAGACAAAAGAGTAATGTTCACAAAAATTAACTAATCGAGACCGAGTAGTTACTCCCTTGCTAATGTCACCCAGAATTTGGTCGACGGGATGATCCCTTTGAATCATCGCTCGAACTTGGGTTGGAGGTGCCGGTTGCGCTTCTTCCTCCATCACATGATCATCTTGTACTCCCCCTTGATCACACGCCTCCTGTTGATGAACCTGTTCATCGTCTTGAGTTGGGGGATGCACCGTTGTTGAGGAAGAAGGTTGATCTCGTTCATCTTGTTCCTGTGGCCGAACATCTCCAATCGCCATGGTTCGTATCGCGGCCGTTGGAACATCTTCTTCATCTACATCATCACAATCAACAACTTGCTCTCTTGGAGAGCCATTAGTCTCATCAAATACAACGTTGCTAGAGACTTCAACCAAACCCGATGATTTGTTGAAGACTCTATACGCCTTTGTATTTGAGTCATAACCTAGCAAAAACCCTTCTACAGCTTTGGGAGCAAATTTAGAATTTCTACCTTTCTTCACTAGAATGTAGCACTTGCTCCCAAATACACGAAAGTAAGATACATTGGGTTTGTTACCGGTTAGTAGCTCATACGACGTCTTCTTGAGGAGGCGATGAAGGTAGACTCTGTTGATGGCATGGCAAGCCGTGTTCACGGCTTCCGTCCAAAAGCACTCGGGGGTCTTGAACTCTCCTAGCATCGTCCTCGCCATATCGATGAGCGTCCTATTCTTCCTTTCTACCACACCATTTTGCTATGGTGTGTAGGGAGCGGAGAACTCGTGCTTGATCCCTTCCTCTTCAAGGAACTCCTCTACTTGAAGGTTCTTGAATTCGGTCCCGTTGTCGCTCCTTATCTTCTTCACTTTGAGCTCAAACTCATTTTGAGCTCTCCTGAGGAAGCGCTTGAGGGTCCCTTGGGTTTCAGATTTATCCTGCAAAAAGAATACCCAAGTGAAACGGGAAAAGTCATCAACAATAACTAGACCATACTTGCTTCCTCCTATGCTCAGATAGGCGACGGGTCCGAAGAGGTCCATATGCAGCAGCTCCAGAGGTCTTGAAGTGGTCATCACATTCTTGCTGTGATGTGCTCCTCCCACTTGTTTACCTGCTTGGCAAGCTGCACAAGGTCTATCTTTTTCGAATTGCACGTTAGTCAAACCTATCACGTGTTCTCCCTTTAGAAGCTTGTGAAGGTTCTTCATCCCCACATGTGCTAAGCGGCGATGCCATAGCCAGCCCATGCTAGTCTTAGCTATTAAGCATGCATCTAGACCGGCCTCTTCTTTTGCAAAATCAACTAAATAAAGTTTGCCGTCTAATACACCCTTAAAAGCTAGTGAACCATCACTTCTTCTAAAGACAGACACATCTACATTTGTAAATAGACAGTTATATCCCATATTGCATAATTGACTAACCGATAGTAAATTATATCCAAGAGACTCTACTAAAAACACATTAGAGATAGAGTGCTCATTAGAAATTGCAATTTTACCTAACCCTTTTACCTTGCCTTGATTCCCATCACCGAATATAATTGAATCTTGGGAATCCTTATTCTTGACGTAGGAGGTGAACATTTTCTTCTCCCCCGTCATATGGTTTGTGCATCCGCTGTCGATAATCCAGCTTGAACCCCCGGATGCATAAACCTGCAAGGCAAATTTAGGCTTGGGTCTTAGGTACCCAACTCATGTTGGGTCCTACAAGGTTAGTGCAAATATCCTTAGGGACCCAAATGCAAGTTTTGTCTCCCTTGCATTTTGCCCCTAACTTCCTAGCAACTATTTTCCTATCCTTTCTACAAATAGCAAAGGAAGCATTTAAAGCACAATAAATTGTAGAAGGTTCATTCACTACTTTCCTAGGAGCATGAATAATATTCTTTCTAGGCATATGATGAATAGCATTTTTCCTAGACATATTTCTACCATGCATATAGGAAGAACTAGAAGCAAACATGGCATGAGAGTCAAAATCATCATAAGCATTATAACTCCTATAAGCGTTTCTAGTTTGTCTCCTATCATGATACATAAAAGCATGATTCCTTTTAGTGCTACTTGCCATAGGGGCCTTCCCTTTCTCCTTGGCGGAGATGGGAGCCTTATGGCTTGTTAAGTTCTTGGCTTCTCTCTTGAAGCCAAGTCCATCCTTAATTGAGGGGTGTCTACCAATCGTGTAGGCATCCCTTGCAAATTTTAGCTTATCAAAATCACTTTTGCTAGTCTTAAGTTGGGCATTAAGACTAGCCAATTCATCTTTTAATTTGGAAATTGAAACTAGGTGTTCACTACAAGCATCAATATCAAAATCTTTACACCTAGTGCAAATCATAACATGTTCTACACAAGAATTAGATTTATTTGCTATTTCTAAGTTCGCATTTAAATCATTGTTAACACTTTTTAAAGTAGAAATGGTTTCATGACATGTAGACAACTCACAAGAAAGCATTTCATTTCTCTTAATCTCTAAAGCAAGTGATTTTTGTGCTTCTACAACCTTATCATGTTCTTCATATAAAAGGTCCTCTTGTTTTTCTAATAGTCTATTCTTATCATTCAAGGCATCAATGAGTTCATTTATCTTATCTATCTTAGATCTATCTAAGCCCTTGAATAAGCATGAATAGTCTATGTCATCATCATCACTAGACTCATTATCACTAGAGGAAGCATAAGTGGAGTCTCGAGTACTCACCTTCTTCTCTCTTGCCATCAGGCATGTGTGACGCTCGTTGGGGAAGAGAGATGACTTGTTGAAGGCGGTGGCGGCGAGTCCTTCATTGTCGGAGTCGGAGGAGGAGCAATCCGAATCCCACTCCTTTCCGATATGTGCCTCGCCCTTGGCCTTCTTGTAATGCTTCTTCTTCTCCCTTTTATTCTCTTGGTCCTGATCACTATCATTGTCGGGACAGTTAGCAATAAAATGACCAAGCTTACCGCATTTGAAGCATGAGCGCTTCCCCTTGGCTTTGGTCTTGCTTGACTGTCCCTTGCGACCCTTAAGCGCCGTCTTGAATTTTTTGATGATGAGAGCCATCTCTTCATCATTAAGTCCGGCCGCCTCAATTTGTGCCACCTTGCTAGGTAGTGCCTCCTTGCTTCTTGTTGCTTTAAGAGCAAGAGGTTGCGGCTCGTTGATCGGTCCATTCAAGGCGTCGTCCACGTACCTCGCCTCCTTGATCATCATTCGCCCGCTGACGAATTTTCCTAGGACTTCTTCGGGTGACATTTTGGTGTACCTGGGATTCTCACGAATATTATTCACCAAATGAGGATCAAGAACGGTAAAAGACCTTAGCATTAGTCGGACGACGTCGTGGTCCGTCCATCGCGTGCTTCCGTAGCTCCTTATTTTGTTAATAAGGGTCTTGAGCCGGTTGTATGTTTGAGTTGGCTCCTCGCCCCTTATCATCGCGAACCGTCCAAGCTCGCCCTCCACCAACTCCGTTTTGGTAAGCAAGGTAACGTCATTTCCCTCATGAGAAATCTTGAGGGTGTCCCATATCTGCTTGGCGTTGTCCAAGCCGCTCACCTTGTTGTACTCGTCCCTGCACAAAGAGGCTAGCAACACAGTAGTAGCTTGTGCATTTTTATGAATCTGTTCATTAATAAACATAGGGCTATCCGAGCTATCAAATTTCATTCCATTCTCTACAATCTCCCATATGCTTGGATGGAGAGAGAATAAATGACTACGCATTTTGTGACTCCAAAATCCGTAGTCCTCCCCATCAAAGTGTGGAGGTTTGCCAAGAGGAATGGAAAGCAAATGCGAATTCGAACTATGTGGAATACGAGAATAATCAAATGAAAAGTTCGAATTGACCGTCTTCCTGTAGTCGTTGTCGTCGTCTTTTTGGGAAGAAGAGGATTCGTCGCTGTCGTAGTAGACGATCTCCTTGATGCGCTTTGTCTTCTTCTTCTTCCCATCTTTTCGCTTGTGGCTTGAGCCCAAGTCGGTAGACTTGTCATTCTTCGGCTCGTTGAAGATAGACTCCTTCTCGTTGTTGTCGACCACCATCCCCTTTCCCTTAGGATCCATCTCTTCGGGCGATTAGTCCCTTCTTGAAGAGAACGGCTCTGATACCAATTGAGAGCACCTAGAGGGGGGGTGAATAGGTGATCCTGTGAAACTTGATAACTTAAGCCACAAAAACTTGGTTAATCGTTAGTACAATAATTGCCAAGTGGCTAGAGAGGAGTCAAAACACAATAACCACAAGAAATCAATCACAGAGATGGCACGGTGGTTATCCCGTGGTTCGGCCAAGTACAAAACTTGCCTACTCCACGTTGTGGCGTCCCAACGGACGAGAGTTGCACTCAACTCCTCTCAAGTGATCCAATGATCAACTTGAATACCACGGTGTTCTTCTTTACTTTAATCTTTTCCTGTTTGCGAGGAATCTCCACAACTTGGAGTCTCTCGCTCTTACAATTGAATTTCACAAAGAAGCACGGAGTAAGGGAGGGAAGCAACACATACAAATCCACAGCAAAATGCGCACACACACGGCCAAGAATCGAGCTCAAAAGACTATCTCAAACTTCTCACTAGAACGGAGCTCGAATCACTTAGAATGACAAACGAATGCGCAAAGACTGAGTGTGGATGATCAAGAATGCTCTAAGGTTGCTTGTGTGCTCCTCCATGCGCCTAGGGGTCCCGTTTATAGCCCCAAGGCAATTAGGAGCCGTTGAGAGCAAATCTGGAAGGCAATTCTTGCCTTCTGTCGTCGGGTGCACCGGACAGTCCGGTGCACACCGGACACTGTCCGGTGCCCGATTTCTTTCCTTAAACAGCGCAGCCGACCGTTGCAGATCTGGGAGCCGTTGGCGCACCGGACATGTCCGGTGCACACCGGACAGTCCGGTGCCCCCTTCCGACCGTTGGCTCGGCCACGTGTCTCGCGCAGATCGCGCGGCCGACCGTTGGCCCGACCGACCGTTGGCTCACCGGACAGTCCGGTGCACACCGGACAGTCCGGTGAATTTTAGCCGTACGCCGTCGGCGAATTCCCGAGAGCGGCTACTTCGCGCCGAGTCTGCCTGGCGCACCGGACACTGTCCGGTGCACCACCGGACAGTCTGGTGTGCCAGACAGAGCTGAGTCTTGGCTGTACACAGCCAAGTCTTTTGCACCTCTTTTCTTTTCTTCTTCTCTATGTTTCTAACACTTAGATAAGTATATTAGTACACAAAACCAATGTACTAAGGCTTAGAAACATACCTTTACTTGTGATTTGCACTTTGTTCATCCATGGGCATAGATTCACATTTAAGCACTTGTGTTTGCACTCAATCACCAAAATACTTAGAAATGGCCCAAAGGCACATTTCCCTTTCACATATATTCATCTGTGTTGTTTCATATATAGCAATGATTTTATCTTATCTGTTCTGTCTTATTATAATATGTTTTATTTGTTTGTTTTAATTTTACAGTCATGCTGTTTATATTGCTATCTGTTTATTTTCAATTGTTCAGTCAGTTTATATGCTTATCGTATTTATATGATTTATATGATTCATATGCTTTGTGTTCTCATGATCCATATTGTTATGGATATATTTGAGATCACAATTTCTATGGTTAATTATCTTTTATATGTCATCATCATAATGTTAATTTATGGAATTAAAATGATATGGAAATTGCCTATAATTCTAACAATCCAAAAACCTAATCTTAGGCATTTTTCTGTTAGAGGTTTTGCTGCTGTGCTAAAGCCTGATCCTTTTGATGGTAAAAACTTCTTGATATGGAAAGCTAAGATAGAATTGTGGCTTACTGCAATGTCTTGTTTTCATGCCGCTGAGGGCAAGCCTGTCAACTTACCTCCTGAGGATGAGGCTAAGTTTAAGGCTGAAGACAACCTCTTTCGAGGAGCAGTTATCAGCGCACTTGATACAAAATTCCAAAAAAAGCTATATCATCCTTCCTACAGGGAAAGAGCTGTGGGATGCACTTGTTGGAAAGTTTGGAGTAACTGACGCTGGTAGCGAGCTGTATCTCATGGAACAGCTGTATGACTACAAGATGGTTGAGAACCGATCTGTAGTGGAACAGGCTCATGAGTTTCAGGCACTAGCTAAGGAACTCGAACTTTTTTCCTTGTCCTTTGCCTGACAAGTTTGTGGCTGACGGTATAATCGCCAAGTTGCCACCTTCTTGGAAGGACTTTGCTACCTCTCTCAAACATAAGAGACAAGAGTTCAATGTGGAATAACTCATTGGTACTCTTGATGTTGAGGAAAGGGCTAGAACAGAGGACAATGGAAAAGGTGTGGAGACCTCTACTGCTAATGTGGTGCAGAAGAGAAACTTTCGCAAGTTTAACAAGAAGAAAAACCAGAACAAACAAGAGAACATAAATAAACCTGTTCAAACAACAAAGTTTAAAAAGAAGAACAACAATAACAAGAGAAAGGGAGGATGCTTTGTCTGTGGCAGTGGTCAACATTGGGCTAGAGAGTGCCCTGATCGCAAGTTCATACAGGACAAGAAATCAGCTAATGTTGTAACCACTGAAACTGAAGATGGAACATCTGGGTATGGCAATTCTTTACCATTTGTTCTTTCAGTTTGTAATTCACCTGAGTGGTGGATGGATAGTGGTGCAAACATTCATGGGTGTGCTGATGCCTCTATGTTCACTTCCTACCAGGTCGGGAGGTATGGCGCCTTGTTAATGGGAAATGGGTCGGGTGCTCATGTTCTTGGTGTTGGTACTGAAGTTTACTTCGGGAAAGACGGTGCCATTGAAGAGCATGCAGCATGTGCCCTCTATCAAGAAGAATCTCGTTAGCGCTTCTATGTTATGTCGAGATGGATACAAAGTTGTTCTTGAGTCTAATAAATGTGTTGTGTCGAAACATGGTACTTTTGTTGGTAAAGGATATGACTGCGGAGGCTTGTTCCGCTTATCACTGCATGATGTGTGTAATAAAATGGTGAATTCTGTTTATTTTTCTGATGAGTCAGATTTATGGCATTCACGCTTTTGTCATGCAAGATTTGGCTGTCTTATGCGGTTAGCAAATCTAAATCTAATTCCTAAATTTAACTTGGTCAAGAAGTCTAAGTGCCATGTGTGTGTTGAATCAAAACAACCCCGCAAGCCTCACAAGGCTGCTGAGGCGAGGAGTTTGGCACCTCTAGAACTTGTTCATTCTAATCTGTGCGAGATGAATGGAATTTTGACCAAAGGTGGTAAAAGATACTTTCTCACTTTTATAGATAAGTCCACTAGATTTTGCTATGTGTATATCTTAAAAACAAAAGATAAAGCGTTTAATTATTTTAAGGCCTATAAAGCTGAAGTTGAGAACCAACTTGAGAGGAAAATAAAACGGTTAAGGTCCGATCGAGGTGGAGAATATTTCTCTAATGTGTTCGATGAGTTCTGTGTGGAACATGGTATTATTCATGAGAGGACACCGCCATTCTCACCACAATCCAATGGGATTGCTGAAAGGAAAAAACACACTCTAACAGATTTGGTGAATGCCATGTTGAGTACAGCGGGATTATCCAAGACATGGTGGGTGAAAGTCGCCTAGAGGGGGGTGGATAGGCGGAACCTGAAAATTAAAACTTTATCCCCTAACTAGATCCCTTGATTAGTGGTTAGAACAAGATATATAATTATCGGAGTACAAAAACTAAGTCCTTGCTTGTAAAGAGTATTGCTTTCAAATAATGCGGAATTGATAAATCAATACTACTAATAAGTCTATGAGAATAAAGCAAGAGGGCTTAGGCAAGAAGAGCAATAATACAAGTTCTCTCTTGCAATGTGTTGCTTCACTAAATGAGAATTTAACTTAAAGCAACACCAAATAGAATTAGCAAAGAGTAGTGCAAGAGAAACTTAGAAAGGGAAAGGACAAACAAACCACAAGCAATAAGCACACGAGACACGGGTGATTTGTTTTACCGAGGTTCGGCCCTCGAAGGCCTAGTCCCCGTTGAGGAGTCCACTAAGGACGGGTCTTTTTCAACCCTTTCTCTCTCTCCACCGATCACTCAAGATCGGCGAGCTCTTCTTCTTCTCAAGGATCACTTAAGACCCCGCAAGGACCACCACACTCTTTAGTGTCTCTTGCTAGCTTTTACAAGCCTCCAAAACTTTGGAGGAAGTTCAATGGGAGTCAAAACTCCACGCACAAATGAACACAAAGATGTAGCACACACTATCTCTCAATGAATCTCACAAGGCACTAATGCTAAACACAAATGAGTAGCTCTCTTTTGCTTGCTCTCTCTTTTGTGGCACTTGTGTTGGTTGTAGTGGTCTAAATCTTGTGTATAGGATGGATCAATGAATATATGTGGTTGGGAGGGCTTGAGTATGTCAACTAGATGACTTGGAATGTTGCTTGGGCTCCCCTTACTTGAAGTGGCCGGTTGGGGTGGTATTTATAGCCACCAACCAAAATCTAGCCGTTGGTGAAGTCTGCTGGCGAAGGGCGCATCGGACAGTCCGGTGCGCTACCGGACAGTGTCCGGTGCGCCACCGGACAATGTCCGGTGCGCCGCCACGTCATCCTATCCGTTAGGGTTGGAGCTGGTCGACCATTAGAGGTTTTGTCCTCATGTGGCACCAAACAGTCTGGTGGCACACCGGACAGTCCGGTGCCCCTCTGACTCGCTGCTCTGACATCTGAATTCCACTGTTCACTTTGCAGAGTCGACCGTTGCGCGCAGATAGCCGTTGCTCCGCTGGTACACCGGACAGTCCGGTGGCACACCGGATTGTCCGGTGCGCCAGACCAGGGCAGCTGTCACACCCGGTTTCAGAAGGCAAACCGAATGCGAACTATGTACGTGCCAGGATCAGAATTCACGTACACAGCGGTTACATAAATGAACATCAACGCACATTGCTCGAATAATATCATAAAAGAGTATTAACTTATTACATCACAGAGTCATAGACATCCACATAGTCATCGACTTAACAGATAAATCAAAGTGCTAGCGAAACGCAGTAAAGATAAGGCCTTCACAGGCAGCTGACTGGGGGTTGCCGCCAACCCACACCTAGAATTCGTCGTAGTCTTGGAACTCCTGGAAGTCTCCTTCCACGACTTCGTCTTCTCCTGAGCAGTGGTTACAATGCGGACAACCTGGTGTTTTGTGGTAAAGCAAGGATGAGTACACATCAACGTACTCAGCAAATGTCCCGTTTGGCTGAAGTGGACTAGCTTTATGTGGGGTTAGGCTCAAGCAGTTGCTTTTAGTTGGTCAGGTATTTATTATTAGTAGGAGCCAGGTTTTATCATAAAACCCAAGTTATAATCCCAAAAAGTACTTCTTCAGAGAAGAAATACTAGAAAACATAATTAAAGTCACCATCGTTAACCATCATCATTAAAGTCATCATTTGAAATGTATCCGGAGTATCTCTAATCAAAGAGGATCCCAAGGCTGCTCTTAACCGTGAGCACGGCTGATATATCAGTTTCACTACCCTCTACAGAGGTCGCACACTTTACCCATGAGCCGTGATTCCCTCTCTAGCCCGGGCTTGCAAGACCCTTATTCACTCCCAAGGTGAATGGCCAGGGATTCACTACGAAGCCTTTACAAAGATTCCCTAGAGGTCATAGCTGCCCGTTAGGTTTCTCCAGTTTGATAAACACAGTACCTCTCCCCGCAGGAGGGTGACTAGAAAACAAAACGAAAGAACCTCGGCACTCAGCCTCGGCAGAGCAAGCACTGTGCCTGGACCCCATTGACGGCACGACGGCGAAGCAACTACACTTCTAGTTCCTCTAATTAGTTAGCTAAGGGCACCCCATTTTACCCTCATGGTTGCACTGTTATCCCAGGTGGTCTCTCAACGAACAGGTCCTTACGGAGAGGTACTCAGGAAACAGCCTGAGCCCCCTAGAGTATCACAAGATCATCAACATCATCAGGATAACAGTATCATAAATAGTCACATCATGTTCATTGATTAAGTTAAGGCAATAGCAGAATGCTAACCATAACAGCCCATAGGGTCAGCAAGGATAAAGTAAAGTGTAAAGCTAGTAAATCCTTAGGTTTCAAGTAAGTAATGCGGGATGGTAAGTTATAAGTGGATAGGACATAATGGGTCAGAGGACACTTGCCTTCACCAAACTGCTGATCAGGGACTTCCTCTGCAACTTCCTCGGGAAACACAGACTGCCCGTTGTCTACGTAAAGTAATCATTCACACTATGCACTTGGGAAATAACAAACAAAAGCAATATACCAAACATATGCAGCAGAGAGATCACAAGTTCATAATAGAAAAGGATTGGCACTCTGGTGTTCCCTAGGTCTAGGGTAGAGGACTATACAAAGTGATTCATCATCCACTAATCAGGTCTAAGTCAGTGGTGGGGTTAAATCATTACATGGTTTTAAGTCCCTAAACTTAGGTGCTTAAGTCCATAAACTTAGGTGCTCCAACTTTTATTAAAGTCCACTATCTTCTATTTATCTCAAAGAGGGTTCCAATAACCTTAATCTTACCCTAATGATCAACTATTAATTGGGGCATAAAAACAGCAGGGAAACATTGTTTAAATAGATAGATAAAAATACTATGAGCATTTTGCAATTTGAAGCACCTAATTTGAAGTTCATATGACAAAGTTATGAATTTTACAAGATTAGGGATTAAAAATATGCCTTAAATACTTATTTTGAATTAAATAAAAGGGCCGAGGTCCTGACTGTGAAAATCCAGGGACGGCAGGTTAATTTGCGGAAAGGCGGGGGTCTCTTTAAGAAAAATCGCGGGCGAAGGGGTATCGGGCTCTAATAGCTGTTGGATCTCGGATCAACGCCCGAGATTAGATCCACGGGCGGGCGCGCGAGCGCGCGGCGGCCTGAGCGGCTGACAGGCGGGGCCAGGCGGGCAGCGCGGGGCGGCTGGCTGACAAGCGGGGCCAGGCGAGCAGCGCGGGGCGGCTGGCTGACAGGCGGGGCCCAAATGGCAGGGAGGCGGGGTGTGGGGAAACGGCTCTGGGCCGTTGGATCTCAGGCGAACGGCTAGGGTCGGGCTCGGCCTAATTGAAACAGGGCCGTTCGATCTGGGATGGACGGCGGGGATTGGGTGGCCGGCTTTGTCCTCTCCTACGGCTAGCAGAGACGGCGGCGCTCGTCCCCGCGGCGGAGAACTCGCCGGAGACGAGGGGCGCGGGGGCTCTGCGGGTCCTTGGGGGCGACCTGGACGGCCGGGGAGGTTGGGGAGGGCACGGGGAACCTTCCGGTGGGGACTAGGTCGGGGCAGGGGCACCGGAGGGGGGGGGGGGGCAGCCCACGGCGAAGCGGCTCGGCGGTGGCGCTAAGGGACTCCGGCGAGCAATTAAACGCGACGGGAGGCAATAGAAAGGACGGGAGGGGGCGGGAGAGGTTCCTTACCTCAAGGCGAACTCCGGGGACCCCTCGATGGCGACGGAGACGCGGCGGCAGTCCGAGTCGACGGTGGCGGACCTCGGCGGCTGCACAGAGAACGGCGGTGAGCGCGGGCAGAGTGATTCGGGGAGGGGGAGGGGAAATTGGAGCGCGTCCTGGGTTGCGGACGTCGGGGCGGAGCTCACCGTGGCAGAGGGCACGGCGGGGCTCCAACGGCGACGGAGAAACGAGCTCGGGCGGCGGCGGTTTAATGGCGGCGGCGGTCTGGCGTGTGCGCAGCGTGGGGGAGGTGGGAGAGGGGTCTGCAGGTGCGCAAATGAGAGAGGGGGAGAGGGCGAGCGAGGCTCTGGGCTCAAGTGACCGAGGCGAGGTGGTTGCGAGCTCCACGCGTGACGTGGGCGCGGAGTCCGCGGCACGCGCGGACCGGGGCGGCGGTTACGCGAAGACGGAGGAGCTGACAGCTCGGGCCCACGAGCAGAGAGAGAGAGGAAAGCGGGCGCGGACACAGGGAAGGCGGTCGCGCTGACGGGCGGGCCCGCCAGGGCAGAGAGAGAAGGGGGGGAAAGGCGCGCGCGCGGGATGGGCCTGATGGGCCGAAAGGCCGAGGGGGCGGGGGAAGCGGGCTTCTTTTCCTTTTTCTTTTATTCTGGCATTTGTTTTCTCTTTTATTTATATTTACTCTGTTTAATTCAAATCCAACTAAGCCACAAATTCAAATTAGCCTTTCTAAGAATTATGCACCAAACAAAAGTAGGATTTAGGGTTTGACATGATGCAACATTTCATACTCCCTTGGAGTTTAGCCTACTAAATTATAATTACAAATAAGAATAACCACTCTTCTCCTATAGAAATGAGAAAGAGGAGATTGGGGAAAGGTGTGAAAAGAGAAGTAACACCTGAATTTGTGAATATGAGCAAAGAAATTTTATACCCCCAAATTCAGGGTGTTACAAACCTATCCCCCTCAAAAGAATCTCGCCCCGAGATTCAAGGTTGGTCAGCAAAGAGTTCAGGGTATTTGGCCTTTAGATCATCTTCTCATTCCCAGGTTGCTTCTTCCTCCGAGTGGTGACCCCATCTGACTTTGCACATTCTGATGGTGTTCCTCCGGGTGACTCTGTCTGCAAACTCCAGAATCTGCGTTGGCTTCTCTATGTATGTCAGATCCTCCTGGACTTCCAAACCCTCCACTGGCAACTGTTCTTCTGGTGTTCGCAGACACTTCTTCAATTGGGACACATGGAACACATTGTGCACTGCCGACAAACTTTCTGGTAGGTTGAGCTGGTAGGCCACTTCTCCACGCTTTGCTTGAATCTGATATGGTCCAACGTACCGGGATGCTAACTTGCCCTTGACTCCGAACCATCTGACTCCTCTGATAGGCGACACCTTTAGATAAACGTAATCTCCCACTTCAAAACTCAGTTCTCTTCTCCTTCTGTCAGCATAGCTTCGCTGCCTTGATTGTGCTATCTTCAGATTCTCCCGAACCATTTTGATATTCTCTTCGGCTTCAAGTAAGATGTCGGGGCCAAACACCTGTCTCTCTCCAGGCTGGTCCCAATGCAGCGGAGTCCTACAACTCCGTCCATAGAGTGCCTGAAACGGTGACATCTTCAAGCTGGCCTGGTAACTATTGTTGTAGGAGAATTCTGCATAAGGTAACCTTTTGTCCCATCCTGACTTGTCTTGCAACGCACAGGCTCTCAACATATCTTCTAGGATCTGATTAGTTCTTTCAGTCTGACCATCTGTCTGTGGGTGATAAGCCGAGCTGAAGTTCAAATGTGTGCCCAAAGCTTCTTGTAGCTGCTGCCAAAAATGAGAGGTAAAATGTGTTCCTCGATCTGACACTATCTTCTTCGGCACACCATGAAGGCAGACTATCCGAGACATGTATAACTCAGCTAACGCTGCTCCGGTGTACGTTGTCTTCACAGGTATAAAATGGGCTACCTTTGTTAAGCGGTCCACAACCACCCAGATGGAATCATAGCCGGCCCGGGTATGAGGTAGGCCAACTATGAAATCCATCCCGATCTCATCCCACTTCCACTGAGGAATCCGCAATGGCTGCAACAATCCGGCGGGCCTTTGATGCTCTGCTTTGGTTCTTTGACAGCTATCCCAGATGGCGACATATTCTGCGATTTCTCTTTTCATGCCATACCACCAAAATCTCCTTTTTAAATCCTGATACATCTTTTCACTTCCAGGGTGTATGGAGTAGGCTGTCTCATGAGCTTCCTTTAGGATCAGCTCCTGAATAGGTTTGATGTCGGGAACACACAATCGGTCCTTGAACCATATTACTCCCTCTTCATCCTCTCGAAAGTCTTTGCCTCTTCCTTCTAAGATCAGCTGCCGGATATTGTTGATGTTTTCATCATCCTTCTGCCCTTCTTTGATCTCCCGCTCTAGGGTGGGCTCTAACTCCACTGTTACTCCTTGTGTACTGTTCAGGAAACCGAGACTCAGTCTGTCGAACTCCTTGGCTAACTCATATGGCATTGGGTACGTGGCCATCATATTGACTTGACTCTTCCTGCTCAGAGCATCTGCGACAACATTGGCTTTGCCTGGATGGTAATGTATCTCCAACTCATAGTCTTTGATCAATTCCAACCATCTTCGCTGCCTCATGTTTAACTCGGACTGGGTGAATATGTACTTCAGACTTTTATGATCTGTGTAGATGTCGCATTTCTGTCCATACAGGTAATGTCTCCATGTCTTTAGAGCATGAACCACTGCTGCCAACTCTAGGTCGTGTGTGGGGTAATTTTTCTCATGAATCTTCAGCTGTCGAGATGAGTATGCTACAACTCTTCCTTCTTGCATTAGCACACATCCCAATCCGGTGTAAGAAGCATCGCAATACACTGAGAATGGCTTGTGAACATCAGGCAGGACTAACACAGGAGCTGTAGTCAATCTATTCTTCAGTTCTTCAAATGCTTCTTGACACTTTTGGGTCCACTTAAACTCAACTTTCTTCGCTAGCAACGCTGTCATTGGTCTAGCAATCTTTGAAAAGCCTTCAATGAAACGCCTATAGTATCCGGCCATTCCAATGAAGCTCTTGATTCCACGAACATCCTTCGGTGCTTTCCAGTTCAGAATATCTGCTACTTTCTTTGGATCCACTGCTAACCCATCTTGGTTTATGATGTGACCCAGAAACAGGACTTCATGAATCCAGAACTCGCATTTACTCAGCTTGGCATACAACTGATGTTCTCGTAGCCTTTGCAATACCATCTTCAAATGCTCCACATGATCTTCCTCACTTTGAGAGTATATGAGAATATCATCGATGAACACTACCACAAACTTGTCTAGGTAGTCCATGAACACACTGTTCATCAGATACATAAAGAAGGCTGGCGCATTTGTCAAACCAAAGGACATAACTGTATACTCATATAACCCGTACTTGGTGATGAATGCTGTCTTTGGTATGTTCGAGGGTCGGATTCTGAGTTGATGGTAGCCTGACCTCAGATCTATTTTCGAGAATACGCTGGCACCTCTGAGTTGGTCAAACAGATCTTCTATTCTTGGCAGAGGGTACTTGTTCTTAATAGTGACTTCATTCAGGGCTCTGTAATCTATGCACATCCTTTTGGTACCATCTTTCTTCTCTACAAACAACACTGGAGCGGCCCAAGGCGAGGTACTTGGTCTGATGTAACCCTTCTCTAACATCTCATCTATCTGCTTCTTGAGTTCCACCAATTCTGGTCCAGACACTCGATAGGCTCTTTTGGAAATGGGGGCGGTACCAGGGATAAGCTCTATGGCAAATTCGACTTTTCTCTCGGGTGGCATGCCCGTTAGCTCCTCGGGAAACACGTCCGGAAAGTCCGACACAACCTTGATAGCCTCGAGCGGGTTGGGCTCCTTACCATCAACTGAAATCCGGTGACAATCTCCCTCCGCTGATTTAGGCATCCTTAGCTCAGCCACTACTTTCTCTCCGAGTGGAGACTTCAACGTTACGGTCCTCTTGTCACAGCTAACATTCGCTTCATATTTCATTAACCAATTCATCCCTAGGATGACATCTACCCCAAGGGTGTCTATTACTATTAGATCACTGGGGAACCCTATCCCCCTTATTTCCACCCTTATATTTGAGCATATTCTATCTGCTTGCACTTTACCACCAACCGAATTAATCCTCATGGGCGGCATCATTGCCTCTACTGAGATGTTATGCATTTCTACCCATATTGCAGTGACAAATGAATGAGTTGCACCAGTATCAAATAGCACTTTTGCGGGATGAGATTCGACTGAGAACATACCTACTGCCACATCTGGTGCATCCTGGATCGCTTCGGCCTCCAAGTGGTTCACCTTCCCACGGTTGTACGCTTGGCCACGATTACCTGCTGCCGGCTGCAGTACACCTTGCCTCGTTGGAGCATTGGGGTTGGTCTGCTGCTGCGCCATCTTCTTCGGGCACTGCATCGCCCAGTGGCCTTGTTCTCCACAGTGGAAACATCCTCTGCCTCCTCCTTGTGCTGGGGCTGCTTTGTTGCTTTGATTTGTTGCGGGGGCAGGAAGGCGAGGTGCCTAGTCGTTCTGCCTCTGATACTGGTTACCTCCCTGCTGGCTGTTCTGACGATACTGTTGCTGTTGTGGGTACTGCCTCTGAAACTGCTGCTGATGCGGACGCTGATTCTGATTCTGATATCCCTGTGGGTGACCAGGCCTGCCTTGCTGAGATGAACTGCCTGAGAAACGTGGACGGCTGATGCTTCTGGACTGGGGTCCACTCATCTTGCGCTTCCGATCTTCCATATCCTTACGCTTCTTCTCAGTCATAACTGCCCTATCGATCAGGTGCTGGAAGGTGGGGAAGGTGTGATTCATCAGCTGGTAATGCAGGGGATCCACCAAACCCCTCATGAACCTGTACTGCCTTTTAGCATCAGTGTTGACGTCTTCAGGTGCATAACGAGATAGTTGCAGAAACTTGTCTCTGTATTCACTAACAGACAGGGGTCCCTGCCTCAAAGCCAAGAACTCCTCTTTCTTCACGATCATCAGTCCCTCCGGAACATGGTACCGACGGAAACTCTCGCTGAATTCCTCCCAAGTGATAGCTTCAGGGTTAGCATGGGTGGCGAGGTAGGACTCCCACCAGGACTGGGCTGCTCCCCTTAGCTGGCGAGGACCATACAGAACCTTCTCCCTGTCGTCACATTGGGCGGTGCGCAGTTCCCTTTCCACTGCGCGCAGCCAGTCTTCTGCATCCATGGGGTCGGCAGAATGGGCGAAGGTAGGAGGGTGCCCTCTCATGAACTCGCCACGCTTATCCCGTGGTATCTGGGGCATCTGCACTTGCAATTGGGGTTGGGGTTGCTGTTGAGCCTGCTGCATGGCTGCCAGAGTTTGCCCAATGGCCTGCACTGCCTGAGTCTGCATCAAGAACATCTGCTCCACTGTCATCGGGGGTGGTGGGGGAGGCTGCCTCTGATGTTCCTCCTGCTGGGCATGCTGCTCTTGCTGAGCACGCCTGTTGCATCGGCGCCTGTTGTCAGACATCTATGGAAGACATTCATACATCAGCATTGATCTTACAATCCTTCAGCATAAGAAAAGAGTATACATAATTCTTCATGACACCGAGTGAACAAAAGAGCTTCACTGATCCTCATTATGATTCAACACAGCTTCTCAGATAAAAAGGAAAGTAGAAGTAAATGGTTTCCCAACTAAACAACTGACTTCATTAACATTACTAGCTAGGCCAAACTGCAGGAGAAACCCACAGGTTGGCAACAGTCATTACAAAGATTCAAATCCAGCACAAGTTCATCATAACAAGCATGTAAGCAACTGATAAGCAAACTAAGCTGAATGGAAGCAACTGATAAGCAAACTAAACTGACTATCTAAGACTGAGACATCTGACTTAAGAATTATTACAAACTTCGACGCTAACGATCTAAGGATCCAGATCTATCCTGGTCTTACAGACAGGTGAACCATAAGTGTGGTGACCACGTGGCGGCGAGCGGTAAGGGTGCTGAGTCCCAACAGGAGCGGGGGAACCACCCTCCTGGTGGCGGCGCTCTGCTAGCTCAGCACGCAACTCAGCAATCTCCGTTCGAGCCCTGCTCAGCTCGTCCAGAGAGTGATCCAGCTCAGTGTTAAGCACCGCGACTAGGTTGACTGTGCTGCTCAACCTAGGGTTATCCTCACCAACAGGTGAGACAACCACACTCTCGGTGCTGCCAGTAGGACGGCGGGGGTAGTACCTAAGGTTAAGACCGTCGGCCACCCCACCGAACAAGGAACAGTACTGGGAGAGTGCACGCCGTGCTGCATCCTGCATAGCCGCCTCTGCAGTGTCCCTCTCGGAGATGGAGTAGTGCTCCAAAACGGCTTCCGCACCCCGGAGGTCATCCTCCGGACGGCGAACTAGGCAGGTAGCCTCCCAGCGGTCCGGGTACCTCCCGCGACTGTGCTGGTAGACTACACAACGATACTCGATCGACCAGGTGTGCCGGTCGAAAGCCTGGCGCAGCAAGGTGTCGAGTGCGTCGTGGAAGTGACAACCGCGAGCGGCGTCACGGGTGATGGGTCGGGCGACCCATCCTTCCGCCTCCTGCGGCTCAGAGGACTCCGTGTTGTGGTCTGAGTCGTCGTCGTCGGGGTCTCCTCCAGGACCTCCTCCAGTAGCTCCTCCAACAGCCGGGACATCCCGCGGTGGTGCAGGGGGCGCCTCCAGCTGGGCAACAGAGGAACGGCGCCTCACGGACTCCACCTTCTGCTGGGGTGGGGAGGAAGAGCCCTGCTGCTCTCTGTGCTGGCGCCGGCGTTCCTGCTCCTCACGCAGGCGGTGGTGCAGTCTCTCCAGGTGGCTCGACTGACCGGACACGGTGTGGCGCAGAGGACGCTCCGCAAGTCGAGACGGCAGGAAAGGAATCACCGACTTACGTGCAGTGTGTCTAAGGCGAGCCATCTACAAAAGACACCGTAAGCACAAGAGTAAGAACAGAACTAATACGACAAGTGCATAAACCATAGACAGAACAAGATAAAAATTTTAACAAGGTATAATATAGTATATATATGTAGTAAAACATAGGGTTGGTCGAGGTGACCGACTTTTGAAGTAACATCAGAGGTCAAGGTGAGAGGGAAGGTCAATAGTCCTTAGTACGACCAGTGCTACTCTAGGTCAGCGGTCCTACAGTCAGCACGGCTTTGATACCACTTATGTCACACCCGGTTTCAGAAGGTAAACCGAATGCGAACTATGTACGTGCCAGGATCAGAATTCACGTACACAGCGGTTACATAAATGAACATCAACGCACATTGCTCGAATAATATCATAAAAGAGTATTAACTTATTACATCACAGAGTCATAGACATCCACATAGTCATCGACTTAACAGATAAATCAAAGTGCTAGCGAAACGCAGTAAAGATAAGGCCTTCACAGGCAGCTGACTGGGGGTTGCCGCCAACCCACACCTAGAATTCGTCGTAGTCTTGGAACTCCTGGAAGTCTCCTTCCACGACTTCGTCTTCTCCTGAGCAGTGGTTACAATGCGGACAACCTGGTGTTTTGTGGTAAAGCAAGGATGAGTACACATCAACGTACTCAGCAAATGTCCCGTTTGGCTGAAGTGGACTAGCTTTATGTGGGGTTAGGCTCAAGCAGTTGCTTTTAGTTGGTCAGGTATTTATTATTAGTAGGAGCCAGGTTTTATCATAAAACCCAAGTTATAATCCCAAAAAGTACTTCTTCAGAGAAGAAATACTAGAAAACATAATTAAAGTCACCATCGTTAACCATCATCATTAAAGTCATCATTTGAAATGTATCCGGAGTATCTCTAATCAAAGAGGATCCCAAGGCTGCTCTTAACCGTGAGCATGGCTGATATATCAGTTTCACTACCCTCTGCAGAGGTCGCACACTTTACCCATGAGCCGTGATTCCCTCTCTAGCCCGGGCTTGCAAGACCCTTATTCACTCCCAAGGTGAATGGCCAGGGATTCACTACGAAGCCTTTACAAAGATTCCCTAGAGGTCATAGCTGCCCGTTAGGTTTCTCCAGTTTGATAAACACAGTACATCTCCCCGCAGGAGGGTGACTAGAAAACAAAACGAAAGAACCTCGGCACTCAGCCTCGGCAGAGCAAGCACTGCGCCTGGACCCCATTGACGGCACAACGGCGAAGCAACTACACTTCTAGTTCCTCTAATTAGTTAGCTAAGGGCACCCCATTCCACCCTCATGGTTGCACTGTTATCCCGGGTGGTCTCTCAACGAACAGGTCCTTACGGAGAGGTACTCAGGAAACAGCCTGAGCCCCCTAGAGTATCACAAGATCATCAACATCATCAGGATAACAGTATCATAAATAGTCACATCATGTTCATTGATTAAGTTAAGGCAATAGCAGAATGCTAACCATAACAGCCCATAGGGTCAGCAAGGATAAAGTAAAGTGTAAAGCTAGTAAATCCTTAGGTTTCAAGTAAGTAATGCGGGATGGTAAGTTATAAGTGGATAGGACATAATGGGTCAGAGGACACTTGCCTTCACCAAACTGCTGATCAGGGACTTCCTCTGCAACTTCCTCGGGAAACACAGACTGCCCGTTGTCTATGTAAAGTAATCATTCACACTATGCACTTGGGAAATAACAAACAAAAGCAATATACCAAACATATGCAGCAGAGAGATCACAAGTTCATAATAGAAAAGGATTGGCACTCTGGTGTTCCCTAGGTCTAGGGTAGAGGACTATGCAAAGTGATTCATCATCCACTAATCAGGTCTAAGTCAGTGGTGGGGTTAAATCATTACATGGTTTTAAGTCCCTAAACTTAGGTGCTTAAGTCCATAAACTTAGGTGCTCCAACTTTTATTAAAGTCCATTATCTTCTATTTATCTCAAATAGGGTTCCAATAACCTTAATCTTACCCTAATGATCAACTATTAATTGGGGCATAAAAACAGCAGGGAAACATTGTTTAAATAGATAGATAAAAATACTATGAGCATTTTGCAATTTGAAGCACCTAATTCGAAGTTCATATGACAAAGTTATGAATTTTACAAGATTAGGGATTAAAAATATGCCTTAAATACTTATTTTGAATTAAATAAAAGGGCCGAGGTCCTGACTGTGAAAATCCAGGGACGGCGGGTTAATTTGCGGAAAGGCGGGGGTCTCTTTAAGAAAAAGCGCGGGCGAAGGGGTATCGGGCTCTAATAGCCGTTGGATCTCGGATCAACGCCCGAGATTAGATCCGCGGGCGAGCGCGCGAGCGCGCGGCGGCCTGAGCGGCTGACAGGCGGGGCCAGGCGGGCAGCGCGGGGCGGCTGGCTGACAAGCAGGGCCAGGCGAGCAGCGCGGGGCGGCTGGCTGACAAGCGGGGCCAGGCGAGCAGCGCGGGGCGGCTGGCTGACAGGCGGGGCCCAAATGGCAGGGAGGCGGGGTGTGGGGAAACGGCTCTGGGCCGTTGGATCTCAGGCGAACGGCTAGGGTCGGGCTCGGCCTAATTGAAACAGGGCCGTTCGATCTGGGATGGACGGCGGGGATTGGGTGGCCGGCTTTGTCCTCTCCTACGGCTAGCAGAGGCGGCGGCGCTTGTCCCCGCGGCGGAGAACTCGCCGGAGACGAGGGGCGCGGGGGCTCTGCGGGTCCTTGGGGGCGACCTGGACGGCCGGGGAGGTTGGGGAGGGCGCGGGGAACCTTCCGGTGGGGACTAGGTCGGGGCAGGGGCACCGGAGGGGAGGGCGGCCCACGGCGAAGCGGCTCGGCGGTGGCGCTAAGGGACTCCGGCGAGCAATTAAACGCGACGGGAGGCAATAGAAAGGACGGGAGGGGGCGGGAGAGGTTCCTTACCTCAAGGCGAACTCCGGGGACCCCTCGATGGCGACGGAGACGCGGCGGCAGTCCGAGTCGACGGTGGTGGACCTCGGCGGCTGCGCAGAGAACGGCGGTGAGCGCGGGCAGAGTGATTCGGGGAGGGGGAGGGGAAATTGGAGCGCGTCCCGGGTTGCGGACGTCGGGGCGGAGCTCACCGTGGCAGAGGGCACGGCGGGGCTCCAACGGCGACGGAGAAACGAGCTCGGGCGGCGGCGGTTTAATGGCGGCGGCGGTCTGGCGTGTGCGCAGCGTGGGGGAGGTGGGAGAGGGGTCTGCAGGTGCGCAAATGAGGGAGGGGGAGAGGGCGAGCGAGGCTCTGGGCTCAAGTGACCGAGGCGAGGTGGTTGCGAGCTCCACGCGCGACGTGGGCGCGGAGTCCGCGGCACGCGCGGACCGGGACGACGGTTACGCGAAGACGGAGGAGCTGACAGCTCGGGCCCACGAGCAGAGAGAGAGAGGAAAGCGGGCGCGGACGCGGGGAAGGCGGTCGCGCTGACGGGCGGGCCCGCCAGGGCAGAGAGAGAAGGGGGGGGGGAAAGGCGCGCGCGGGGGATGGGCCTGATGGGCCGAAAGGCCGAGGGGGCGGGGGAAGCGGGCTTCTTTTCCTTTTTCTTTTATTCTGGCATTTGTTTTCTCTTTTCTTTTTATTTACTCTATTTAATTCAAATCCAACTAAGCCACAAATTCAAATTAGCCTTTCTAAGAATTATGCACCAAACAAAAGTAGGATTTAGGGTTTGACATGATGCAACATTTCATACTCCCTTGGAGTTTAGCCTACTAAATTATAATTACAAATAAGAATAACCACTCTTCTCCTATAGAAATGAGAAAGAGGAGATTGGGGAAAGGTGTGAAAAGAGAAGTAACACCTGAATTTGTGAATATGAGCAAAGAAATTTTATACCCCCAAATTCAGGGTGTTACAGCAGCCTTTGGTTTCCTTTATGCTCCTTTCTTTCGAGACCTAACTTGATCTTTTGATTGGTTTGTGTTGAACCTTTGGCACCTGTAGAATATATAATCTTGAACAAACAAGTTAGTCCAATTATTTGTGTTGGGCAATTCAACCACCAAAATTAAATAGGAAAAGGTTTGACCCTATTTCCCTTTCAATCTCCCCCTTTTTGGTGATTGATGCATCTCCCCCTTTTTGGTGATTGATGCCAACACAAACCAAAGCAAATATATAAGTGCATAATTGAACTAGTTTGCATAATATATTTGCAAAGGTTGCTTGGAAATAAACCAATCTATATTTCATAAGATATGCATGGATGCTTTCTTTATATTTAATGTTTTAGACCATGCTTGCACCAATTGTTTTGTTTTTTTGCAAACTCTTCTGGAAATTCTTTTCAAAGTGTTTTGCAAAATAGTCAAAGGATAAATGAATAAGATTTTGAGAAGCATTTTCAAGATTTGAAATTTTCTCCCCTTGTTTCAAATGCTTTTCCTTTGACTAAACAAAACTCCCCCTTAATAAAATCCTCCTCTTAGTGTTCAAGAGGGTTTTAAGATATATTTGTGAAAATACTACTTTCTTTCCCTTTTGAACATAATAAGATACCAATTTGAAAAACTCTTTTTAAAATAAGGTGGTGGTGTGGTCCTTTTGCTTTGGGCTAATACTTTCTCCCCCTTTGGCATGAATCGCCAAAAATGGATATTTTGAGTGAAATATAAGCCCTTTTAACTAATTTCTCCCTCTTTGGCGAACAAAATATGAGTGAAAATTATACCAAAGTTGGAAGAATGGCGGAATACTGGCAAGGAAGGATAATATCGAAGATGTAGAGTGGAAGCGATGTCTTTGCCGAATACTCCATTTCCCTTTCAATCTAAGACTTAATATATGAGATGCTCATGGAAACATATTAGTCTTAGCCTTGGCACAAAGGAGATAGGAATTATGCAAATGTACCAAAGGAAAGAGACATGATTAAAAGGATATGTCAATTAAGCTTAAACAATTCTATATAATATAGATTGCTCCCCCTAAATATGTGCATAGAGAGGAAAACAAATTTTTGGTCTTAAATGCCAAGTGCACATGATTAGGTTAATGAGATCATATCTATATCATAGAGAGTGTGAAGTGCATTGTGTCATAGTATAGGTGTGATGCTCATGACAGTTTATGCACTTATGAAAGCATGTTATCTCAAGCATTTACCCTTAAGGATTTCAAAGAGGCTTAAGGACCATCCACCTTTGGAACAAAGGCAGCTTATCCTCGTTACAAGTTTAAGCTTTAAGCTCTTTGACAATAAAATTATTTCACCCAGTTTAAATAAAGATGTAAGAATGAATGTTTGAGAAGTTAAACTAGGTATGAAGCAGGGTTTAATGCATGAACATGCTTTATCTTCCTTTTATACAAGATATGCAAGGAATGTAGGAAGATTTAGGTACATTTATGAATGAGATTGAGGAGTTTTACCCTTTTGTACCTTTACATAGTGATGCTCTCTTCATTGTGCTTTGTCCTTAGTCTTATTGAATTCGCCTAAGACCTATACTCAAGACAATGTATGGAAATATTTTGCACAAGAGAGAGTTCTACAACTAGTGATCCTTTTCTAAGTCATTGTTTTTAGATATCAAGTAGATCACAAATTGCATAAATATATCATGAATTCTCCTTTTAACTTAGTGCATATCAAGATAGATGTCGATTGAAATTACCAATTGAAATCAAATTGAAATTACATAAGGCACTAAGAAGCATAAGTGATAATTGAAGTTATTCAATGATCAACCAACAGATGCGATCAAAAGAACAACATATGCATTAGATTTTCAAACAAGCTCAAAAATAGGAGAATCCAATAAATATGCTACTTTAATATTGAAAGCTACAATCCTTGATAAAGGTGACATTATTTTACCAATTTGGATTGAAATGTAGTAGCATGCCTTATGAGAAGCTTGTTCTCATACAAGAGACTATATGAGATTACTAAGATAACGTGCTAGTTTCAATATAATCAAGATATAGAAATAGGCTCCCCCTAAAGATATGCATCAAGAATGAAAGAAATGGGTGGATGCACTCATCTTTAAAAGCAAATAGGGAGAAGCACTATTTATCTTTGATCAAGGCTTAAAAGATTTGCAATACACAATTTATGCCTAGTATTCTCACAATGAAAAAGATTTGGAATGCTCACAGCTACACCATTGATGTTTTGAAGATCTCATTATCCAAGTAGGTGTTGTTGCTCTTGATGTCTTTCTCTTTCATGTGAGTGTACTCCCTTTGTAATTGTTTCTTTTTCCTTCCAAACTTATTGAAAATACTCAAGAAAGATGTTAATAGCACAAGGGAGTATATGATGAATGGTGATTTCTTTAGATAGAAAATAAAAACAATTCATCATCCATAAGTCATGAAATAAACTTCTTGACATTAGTACATAAAAGAATATGCACTTTTTAAACATTTTTTATCAAACATGTGAAATCTACTTCATCATATTGAATTCATTAATCATTACTTGGAAGCAAGTCAATATGAGAACATATATAGCAAAGGCATGAAATAGATTTTAACGGACAAGTGCATTTTTGAGAATGAGATTGGATGCACATCTAGCCGACTTTGGTCCAATACAGAATATATTCTTCACATAGGTAGAATATGATAAATTAGAGTAAGCAACCATTGATGGGAACTATATTTGATTGAGAAGATGAGTTCCCATACCTTTGCTTTTACCTTCCTTCCTATGGGTGAAGAGCAACCCTTTGAGGCTTGAGGCTTTAAACTTGTACTCACTCTCTTGTAGATTTTCATAAGTGAGCTCAAGAGAAATGTTAATAGCAACACAAGCACTAGTTTCCCTTTGAGTAATCATTTTGATAAGGAATGGAAAATAGATTACTAAAGCATTGAAATTTTATAATAAGAATTAGGTTATTCCATGATGTATGCTTAATTTTGCTTACAAAACAAGCATAAATAATTCTTTTAAGATTATGGGAATAAATCTAATTCATAACATGGAGAGCCATAAATATAGAAGAATCATATCCAACTTAAGCAAGAGGCAAAACAACATAAATCATTGGATTGATTTTTCCTTTGATGTTAGATTACACATCTCCAAAGAGAAACTTATTCTCTACATGTGAGACTACTTAGGTTATTTAGATAAAACATTAGTCTCACGATTTCTAGATATAAAGAGAGATTCCCTTTATAAATGTCCTAAGGAATTGAATTCCTTACGTGACACCTTATTCTTTTAAGAACATGGAATAACTCTCTATATCTAGAACATGGCAATAATATGATGATTAGTGAAAAAGCATGTCATGAGGAACTCAATAATTTAAAACATGTAGATTGCCATAGTGTAGAAATGATGAATATACAATCTACCATATGAGCAGAATTTCTTCAAAGTATGGTTACATAATTTAAAAACATTTGAAGTGCTTTTCTTTTCTATGTGACTACACAAGACACATAAGAAATGATATTTTTTAAGATACTTGCACTTGAAAGCATAAATGTTACCATCCTTTGGCTTTCCTCTATGTTGTAGGTCTTGATTTTTTCGGCACAGGATAAATCTTTATTTCCTACAACATCAACATCTTCCCTCGAGATGATATGAGTTTAAGATATAGTATTTTGAAAAATAACCTTGGGTCAATCATGGATATTGATCTTTGAAGATTGATAGCTTGAGTTAACAAGGATTGTCTTGACTCTCTTAAGCACCCCAAGGCTTCATATCATATCTTTCTCCTGCAAAGCTTGTCAATCATATTTTGGTACCCATCGCTTGATGGGTCCATCATGGTTAGTCAACAAAGATCTAGGAACCCAAATGTCCTTTGTGTTAGCGCTAAGTAAACTCATTACCTTTCTAGCACAAGTTGTAATTTTGGGTTGCCTAGTTACATGAGAATTAACTGACAAGCTAGGAGTGAGGTTGTTACCAATGGGACAATCTTTGCATTGATGTCCCTTCTTTCGACATATGTAGCATAGGCGATCCTCAAGTCTTGAAGATTTCTTCTTTCCTTGTTTCTTTCTTGCTACATGGTTAGTGAATATTTTCTTTTGTAACACTATGCCTTTTAGTTTTAAATGGGGACAAGACCTAAACAAGTGTCCCTTCTTGGAGCATTTAAAACAAAGTTTATCATCCTTGTTTATAATCAAGTCATTTTTAATATAGGGACATAACCTAATAGAGTGCCCCTTTTCAAAGCATTCACTACACTTCTTACTTCTCTTAGTGTGAAGTATGACTTGATTATTACCTTGGATGTTACCTTTTATGGAGGCATGGTTGAGGCTTTTGGAAGAGGTATTGATTTTCTTCTTTTGCTTCCTCCTCTTGGCAATCCTCAAGTCCTTGACATTTTCTTCAAGGGATTTAGTGCGTGCCACGGTTGTTCCCGTCTCAAGCTTCTTCACCATGTGACCACGGTTATCTTGAGAAGGTTGAGCAATGCATTTCCCTTTTAGTTGTGTCAAGCTCCTTATTAGCCTCTCATTTTCTTCTTTGAGCTTTTGATAGGAATCATCGTTTGTTCCTGCAAATTCTAGCTCAAAGGAAGATTTGCTTGTCGACGGACAACAAGCATTAGCACATGGTAATGTAGTTTCAATTTGAATACATGTGCATGACTGAGGTTGTTGGGATTTTAAGTTTTCTATCACAACCTCATGAGCAATATTTAATATGATATGATCATCCATAAGATTTTCTTGAGAATAGAGAAGCATATCATATTTTTCTTGAAAAGCTAGATTTTCATCTTTTAGCTTTTCTACTTGATCCTTAAGCAAGGCATTCCTATTTACTAATTGAGTGATACAATGTAAAGTGTTATCTTGCTCAATTGAAATAGTTTCATACCTTTGGACCAAATCAACATGAGAGCACTTTAGCTCCTCATGTTCTGAAGCGTCCCCAATCCTCTGGGACTCAAATGTGATACAATTACTAGTCCCAGGAGGCTAGTAAACACATTTATACATCAGCTGATTACAGATCTGCTTAAACGACAAACCTATAAAGGTGGCGAACAACTTTAAGAGTTGGTCCACAACTCGGGACATATCATCAGAGTGGGGCTGAAGCAGCCCGATATACGCAGTGAAGCAAATCAGCGGTCCAACAGCCACAGGCAAGGTTGGGAACAGGCGTAACTCTTACCTGATCTCCTTTTCTGAAAAACAACAAATAAGCAAGGGTGAGTACAAACGTACTCAGCAGCCCACCTTCACCCGCGGAATGGGGAAATCAGATATAATGCATGGATTATGTGGAGCTCAGGATATTTTGCAGAAACAACAATATTTTATGCAGGGTTGTTTTGTAAAACATTTTGTATTTTGCAAAGAGCATCCTCTCCCAAAGGAGCAGGAAGTTTTTCAATATTAGAATAAAATCTCCTGGACTAAACCATCCAGGTATCTCAGCAGTTTCCCACTGGTTTTCATTTTCAAAAACAGCTACTGGACTTCCCGACCACCATAGCTCACGGCTCAACCGCCGGACCTTTTTAAAAACCATTTTTCTCAAACGCACCCTTTTTTGAAAACAAAACATTAATTGCCATACCATACCAGACTCGTCCATTCCTGTGGACACGGACTATTCGAATAGGTTTTCAAACTCTGCGCAGAGGTGTACACTTTACCCACTAGTCCGGCTCTGCGATCTCATAGCTAGTGAGACCCGAATCCGAATCTCTTTCTTTCCCCACACATCCTAACCTTAACGGTTATCCGGAAGGAGTCAGGCCACCAACATGTCCAAACCGGACAAAACTTTCCCCCTCCTTATCCTCCCGGTGCTCCCCAGCCTTCATAACCCTGGGGTCGGACCGCACGAGTTCAGATTGAGTGACTGCCCACACAGTTTCGAGTGGTTGTACTATTAAAGAGTACAGGTAGTGAAGATGACAAACCGGTCCTTATATGAGGGGACAATCCTTCTGCTCACGCCTAAACCAACTGAGCCAACACCTTAGGCCCTCCCCTAAACTAGGGAGTCCCTGATTACCCTTTTGCAGCCTAGTATCAGCAAAGGATTTGAGTGAATCTCACTTCGCACAAAACTGTCAATTCAAGGCTTAGTCCATTGTTCAGTTGTGATTGAGTGAAACTCTTATTCTAGATGGATGTTCAACTTAACAGTCTCCATCGAAACACTGGTATATCAAAGGATTGTGATTCTGATACTTCATCATTACAAACCCTAGAGTTTGGTGGGGATTGTTGGATCTTTTATGGGCTTGGCCCATTTATTCAATAAACTCTATGGTGTGTAATGGTGGAAAATATCAATAGTACCATATTGGAAGACCAAGGGTCTTTTGGCTTGACTTATATGGTGGGAATTATTCCACTTGATTTGAGAAGTCAAGGCAAGGTCAAGGGCATGCCACACGCGCGCGCGCCGCCGCCGCCGCCGGCCGGGCTCGGGCCGGGCGTGGGGTTGTGTTAATTTTTAGCACTCACTAACCGCGGGAGTTTCAGCTCTTGCCCGTCTCTTGGCGTGCCGCATGCGAGACCCTTGTCCTTCATCTGCCCGTCTCTCGGCGTACAGCATGCGACCCTTCTCTTTCAGCTTCCCTCTGTGAGAGGTTAAGTAGAGGAGAACCCCTGGCACTTGGTACACGAGAGCAGAACCTTCAGAATCACAGTCCAGCACAAGTGTGGGTGTTTCCATCTCGTAGCTCTGCGCGCACAGAGAGGCGAGAGGGCAGGTGCCTCCGAAGCCCTTGCCGTTCGAGACCTTGCACGGGGGATCGACAATTAGGTTTTTGGGGAGCGTCTAAGCGACTGCCCAAAACATCTTCTTCCTGGCGACATGACAAGGGAAGCTGGACAATGATCTGGATCATCAGAGCGCATGAGAGGGTATGATCAGTTTATTTCCTTACTGTTTTACGTTCTGCAGATTATATATGTTTGATATATTCATCTGTGTTGTTTCATATATAGCAATGATTTTATCTTATTTGTTCTGTCTTATTATAATATGTTTTATATGTTTGTTTAAATTTTACAATCATGCTGTTTATATTGCTATCTGTTTATTTTCAATTGTTCAGTCAGTTTATATGCTTATCGTATTTATATGATTTATATGATTCATATGCTTTGTATTCTCATGATCCATATTGTTATGGATATATTTGAGATCACGATTTATATGGTTAATTATCTTTTATATGTCATTGAAAGTCGCTTAGAGGGGGGTGAATAGGGCGAATCTGAAATTTATAAACTTAAGCACAACTACAAGCCGGGTTAGCGTTAGAAATAATAACGAGACCGAGAGAGAGGACGCAAAACAAATCATGAGCGAATAAAGAGCGAGACACGATGATTTATTTTACCGAGGTTCGGTTCTTGCAAACCTACTCCCCGTTGAGGTGGTCACAAAGACCGGGTCTCTTTCAACCCTTTCCCTCTCTCAAACGGTCACTCGGACCGAGTGAGCTTCTCTTCTCAATCAAACGGGACAACAAGTCCCCGCAAGGACCACCACACAATTGGTGTCTCTTGCCTCGGTTACAATTGAGATGATCACAAGAAAGAATGAGAAAGAAAAGAAGAGATCCAAGCGCAAGAGCTCAAATGAACACAACAAATCACTCTCTCTAATCACTAAAGCTTTTGTGTGGAGTTGGGAGAGGATTTGATCTCTTTGGTGTGTCTTGTATTGAATGCTATAGCTCTTGTAAGGTGTAGGAGTGTAGAAACTTGGATGCCATTGAATGTGGGGTGGTTGGGGTATTTATAGCCCCAACCACCAAAAGATGGCCGTTGGAAGTGTGCTGTCGCATGGCGCACCGGACACTGTCCGGTGTGCCAGCCACATCAGCGGACCGTTGGGGTTCGACCGTTGGAGCTCTGACTTGTGGGGCCTCTGGGCTGTCCGGTGGTGCACCGGACAGGTCCTGTAGACTGTTCGGTGCGCCAACTGCGCGTCCTCTGACCTCTGCGCGCGCAGGCGCGCATTTAATGCGTTGCAGTCGACCGTTGCACGCGAAGTAGTCATTGCTCCGCTGGCAAACCGGACAGTCCGGTGTGCACCGGACAGTCCGGTGAATTATAGCGGAGCGCCCTCTGAATTTCCCGAAGGTGAAGAGTTCAGCCTCGAGTGCCCTGGTGCACCGGACACAGTCCGGTGTGCACCGGACAGTCCGGTGAATTATAGCGGAGCGCCCTCTGAATTTCCCGAAGGTGAAGAGTTCAGCCTCGAGTGCCCTGGTGCACCGGACACTGTCCGGTGGCACACCGGACAGTCCGGTGCGCCAGACCAGGGTGCCTTTCGGGTTGTCGTTTGCTCTCTTTGTTTGAACCCTTTCTTAGTCTTTTTATTGACTTATTGTGAACCTTTGGCACCTGTAGAACTTATAGACTAGAGCAAACTAGTTAGTCCAATTATTTGTGTTGGGCAATTCAACCACCAAAATCAATTAGGAAATAGGTGTAAGCCTAATTCCCTTTCAATCTCTCCCTTTTTGGTGATTGATGCCAACACAAACCAAAGCAAGTATAGAAGTGCATAATTGAACTAGTTTGCATAATGTAAGTGCAAAGGTTACTTAGAATTGAGCCAATAGAAATTCTCATAAGATATGGATGGATTGTTTCTTTATATTTTTGACATTTTGGACCACGCTTGCACCACTTGTTTTGTTTTTGCAAATTCTTTTGTAAATTTTTTTCAAAGTTCTTTTGCAAATAGTCAAAGGTAAATGAATAAGATTTTGAGAAGCATTTTCAAGATTTGAGATTTTCTCCCCCTGTTTCAAATGCTTTTCCTTTGACTTAAACAAAACTCCCCCTTAATAAATTCCTCCTCTTAGTATTCAAGAGGGTTTTAAGATACCAATTTTTGAAGGTGCTAATTTCTCGAAAATAAGATACCAATTGAAAAATTCATCATTTCAAGACCTTTTAAATTTTGAAAATTGGTGGTGGTGCGGTCCTTTTGCTTTGGGCTAATACTTTCTCCCCCTTTGGCATGAATCGCCAAAAACGGATACTTTGAGTGAAATATAAGCATAAGCCCTTTTAACTACTTTCTTCCCCTTTGGTAAAAGACATATGAGTGAAGATTATACCAAAGTCGGAGAGTTGCTCGGAGCGACGGTGAAGTATGAGTGAATGGAGTGGAGTGGAAGCCTTTGTCTCCGCCGAAGACTCCAAGTCCCTTTCAATACACCTATGACTTGGTTTGAAATACACTTGAAAACATATTAGTCATAGTATATAAAAAGAGACATGATCAAAGGTATATTCATGAGCTATGTGTGCAAAAACATTAAAAGAAATTCCTAGAATCAAGAATATTTAGCTCATGCCTAAGTTTGTTAAAAGTTTGTTCATCTAGTGGCTTGGTAAAGATATCGGCTAATTGTTCTTTAGTGTTAATATAAGCAATCTCGATATCCCCCTTTTGTTGGTGATCCCTTAAAAAATGATACCGAATGGCTATGTGTTTAGTGCGGCTATGCTCAACGGGATTATCCGCCATGCGGATTGCACTCTCATTATCACATAGAAGAGGAACTTTGGTTAATTTGTAACCGTAGACCCTAAGGGTTTGCCTCATCCAAAGTAATTGCGCGCAACAATGGCCTGCGGCAATATACTCGGCTTCGGCGGTAGAAAGAGCTACGGAATTTTGCTTCTTTGAAGCCCAAGACACCAAGGATTTTCCCAAGAACTGGCAAGTCCCCGATGTGCTCTTTCTATTTATTTTACACCCCACCCAATTGACATCCGAATAACCAATTAAATCAAATGTGGATCCCCGAGGATACCAAAGCCCAAACTTAGGAGTACGAACTAAATATCTCAAGATTCGTTTTACGGCCGTAAGGTGAGCTTCCTTAGGGTCGGCTTGGAATCTTGCACACATGCATACGGAAAGCATAATATCCGGTCGAGATGCACATAAATAGAGTAAAGAGCCTATCATCGACCGGTATACCTTTTGATCGACGGATTTACCTCCCGTGTCGAGGTCGAGATGCCCATTGGTTCCCATGGGTGTCTTGATGGGCTTGGCATCCTTCATCCCAAACTTGGTTAGAATGTCTTGAATATACTTCGTTTGGCTAATGAAGGTGCCCTCTTGGAGTTGTTTCACTTGAAATCCTAAGAAGTACTTCAACTCCCCCATCATTGACATCTCAAATTTTTGTGTCATGATCCTACTAAATTCCTCACATGTAGATTCGTTAGTAGATCCAAATATGATATCATCAACATAAATTTGGCATACAAACAAATCATTGTCAAGAGTTTTAGTAAATAAAGTAGGATCGGCTTTTCCGACTTTGAAGCCATTAGTGATAAGGAAATCTCTTAGGCATTCATACCATGCTCTTGGGGCTTGCTTGAGCCCATAAAGCGCCTTAGAGAGTTTGTAAACATGGTTAGGGTACTTACTATCTTCAAAGCCGGGAGGTTGCTCAACATAGACTTCCTCCTTGATTGGTCCATTGAGGAAGGCACTTTTCACGTCCATTTGGTAAAGCTTAAAGCCATGGTAAGTAGCATAGGCAAGTAATATACGAATTGACTCAAGCCTAGCTACGGGTGCATAGGTTTCACCGTAATCCAAACCTTCGACTTGTGAATATCCCTTGGCCACAAGTCGGGCTTTGTTCCTTGTCACCACACCATGCTCGTCTTGCTTGTTGTGGAAGACCCACTTGGTTCTGAAAGGGAAATGTGCCCTTGGGCCATTTCTAAGTATTTTGGTGATTGAGTGCTAACCCAAGTGCTTAAATGTGAATTTGTGCCCATGGATGGACAAAGTGCAAATCAAGAGTAAAGGTATGTTTCTAAGCCTTAGTACATTGGTTTTATGTACTGATATTCTTGTCTAAGTGTTAGAAACAGGAAGAAGAAGAAAAGAGGAGAGTTGGCTGTGTGCAGCCAAAGGCTGTTTCGGGCTGGGGCACCGGACTGTCCGGTGTGCACCGGACAGTGTCCGGTGCGCCAGACCAGCGCGGAGCAAACCAGCCGCTCTCGGGAATTTGCTGTCGGCGTTTGGCTAAAAATCACCGGACTGTCCGGTGTGCACCGGACTGTCCGGTGAGCCAACGGTCAGCCGGGCCAACGGTCGGCCGCGCGATCCGCGCGCGACACGTGGCCGAGCCAACGGTCGGAAGGGGGCACCGGACTGTCCGGTGTGCACCGGACATGTCCGGTGCGCCAACGGCTCCCAGATCTTCAACAGTCAGCAACGGTCGGATGCGCTGTTTATGGAAATAAATCGGGCACCGGACAGTGTCCGGTGTGCACCGGACTGTCCGGTGCGCCACGAGACAGAAGGCAAAGATGGCCTTCCAGATTTGTTCTCAACGGCTCCTAGCTGCCTTGGGGCTATAAAAGGAACCCCTAGGCGCATGGAGGAGGACACCAAGCATTCCTACAACATCCCTAAGCACCAAGACATCAATTTCGCGCATTCTTTTCATTGTGATAGCATATAGAGCTCTAGTGGAGTTGTGAACTCACTGAGTTGTGTTGCGAGCTCTTGTTACGATTTGTGTGCGTGTTGACACTCTGATTTTTGTGTCTTGTGTGCGTTGCTAATCCCTCCCTTGCTCCGTGTTCTTTGTGAATTTCAAGTGTAAGGGCGAGAGGCTCCAAGTTGTGGAGATTCCTTGCAAACGGGATTGAGAAAAAGCAAGCAAAACACCGTGGTATTCAAGTGGGTCTTTGGACCGCTTGAGAGGGGTTGATTGCAACCCTCGTCCGTTGGGACGCCACAACGTGGAGTAGGCAAGCGTTGGTCTTGGCCGAACCACGGGATAACCACCGTGCCATCTCTGTGATTGATTTATTGTGGTTATTGTGTTTTGACTCTTCTCTAGTCACTTGGCAATTATCGTGCTAACACTTAACAAGTTTTTGTGGCTATAAGTTTAAGTTTTACAGGATCACCTATTCACCCCCCCCCTCTAGGTGCTTTCAATTGGTATCGGAGCTGTTCTCTTCAAGAAAGGGACTAACCGCCCGAAGAGATGGATCCTAAGGGGAAGGGAATCGTGATCAACGATAAGGAGAAGGAGTCCTTCGTCAACGAGCCCAAAGATGACAAGCCTACCGACTCCGGCTCGGGCCATAGACGGAAGGAAGGGAAGAAGAAGAAGACAAGGCGCATCAAGGAGATCGTCTACTACGACGACAGCGACGAATCTTCCTCTTCCCAAAAGGACGACGACAACGACTACAGGAAGACGGTCAATTCAAACTTTTCATTTGATTATTCTCGTATTCCACATAGTTCGAATTCGCATCTGCTTTCCATTCCTCTTGGCAAACCTCCACACTTTGATGGGGAGGACTACGGATTTTGGAGTCACAAAATGCGTAGTCATTTATTCTCTCTCCATCCAAGCATATGGGAGATTGTAGAGAATGGAATGAAATTTGATAGTTCGGATAGTCCTATGCTTATAAATGAACAAATCCATAGAAATGCACAAGCTACTACTGTCCTCTTAGCATCCTTGTGCAGGGAAGAGTACAACAAGGTGAGCGGCTTGGACAATGCCAAGCAGATATGGGACACCCTCAAGATCTCTCACGAGGGCAACGACGTCACCATGCTCACCAAGATGGAGTTGGTGGAGGGAGAACTTGGGAGATTTGCTATGATAAGGGGGGAGGAGCCAACCCAAACATACAACCGGCTCAAGACCCTTGTCAACAAGATAAGGAGCTATGGAAGCACGCGATGGACGGACCACGACGTCGTCCACCTAATGCTAAGGTCCTTTACTGTTCTTGATCCTCATCTCGTAAACAATGTTCGTGAGAATCCCAGGTACACGACGATGACGCCCGAGGAGGTACTCGGAAAATTCGTAAGTGGGCGGATGATGATCAAGGAAGCAAGATACGTGGACGACGCCTTGAATGGACCGATCAACGAACCGCAACCTCTTGCTCTCAAAGCAGCAAGAAGCAAAGAAGCGCTACCTAGCAAGGTAGCACAAATTGAGGCGGCCGGACTTAATGATGAAGAGATGGCCCTCATCATCAAGAGATTCAAGACGGCACTAAAAGGCCGCAAGGGACAGCCAAGCAAGACCAAGACAAAGGGGAAGCGCTCATGCTTCAAATGTGGTAAGCTTGGTCATTTTATTGCTAACTGTCCCGACAATGATAGTGATCAGGATCAAGGGAACAAGAGGGAGAAGAAGAAGAACTATAAGAAGGCAAAAGGCGAGGCGCATCTAGGCAAGGAGTGGGACTCGGACTGCTCCTCTTCCGACTCTGACAATGAAGGACTCGCCGCCACCGCCTTCAACAAGTCATCCCTCTTCCCCAACGAGCGTCACACATGCCTTATGGCAAGGGAGAAGAAAGTGAGCACTCGAGACCCCACTTATGCTTCGTCTAGTGATAATGAGTCTAGTGATGATGATGACATAGACTATTCTAGCTTGTTCAAGGGATTGAATAGAAATAAAATTGATAAAATCAATGAATTAATTGATGCATTGAATGAGAAGGATAAACTCTTAGAGAAACAAGAGGATTTATTGTATGAAGAGCATGATAAATTTATAGAAGCTCAAAAATCTCATGCTCTAGAAGTTAAAAGAAATGAAATGCTTTCTTGTGAATTATCTTCATGCCATGAGACAATTGCTAAATTAAAAAGCATTAACGATGATTTGAATGCTAAGCTAGAGATTGCTAGTAAATCTACCTCTTGTGTAGAAAATGTTGTAACATGCACTAGGTGTAAAGATATTAACGTTGATGCTATTAGTGAACACCTAGCTTGCATCTCTAAATTAAATGAAGAGATAGCTAGTCTTAATGCCCAACTTAAGACTAGCAAAAGTGAGTTTGATAAGTTAAAATTTGCAAGGGATGCCTACACAATCGGAAGACATCCCTCAATTAAGGATGGGCTTGGCTTCAAGAGGGAAGCCAAGAACTTAACAAGCCATAAGGCTCCCATTCCCGCCAAGGAGAAAGGGAAGGCCCCTATGGCTACTAGTGCTAAAAAGAATCATGCCTTTTTGTATCATGATAGGAGACAAACTAGAAATGCTTATAAGAGTTATAATGCGTACGATGATTTTTATCATGCTATGTTTGCGTCTAGTTCTTCATATGTGCATGATAGAAATGTTGGTAGAAGGAATGTTGCTCATAATATGCCTAGGAGAAATGTTGTTAATGTTCCTAGAAAAATTAGTGAGCCTTCTACAATATATCATGCTTTGAATGCTTCCTTTGCAATTTGTAGAAAGGATAGAAAGGTGATTGCTAGGAAGTTAGGGGCAAAATGCATGGGTGATAAAACTTGCATTTGGGTCCCTAAGGATATTGTGACTAACCTTGTAGGACCCAACAAGAGTTGGGTACCTAAGTCCCAAGCCTAAATTTACCTTGCAGGTTTATGCATCCGGAGGTTCAAGCTGGATTATTGATAGCGGATGCACAAACCATATGACGGGGGAGAAGAAGATGTTCACCTCCTACGTCAAGAATAAGGATTCCCAAGACTCAATTATATTCGGTGATGGGAATCAAGGCAAGGTAAAAGGATTAGGTAAAATTGCAATATCTAATGAGCACTCTATCTCTAATGTGTTTTTAGTAGAGTCTCTTGGATATAATTTGCTATCTGTTAGTCAATTATGCAATATGGGATATAACTGCTTGTTTACAAATGTAGATGTGTCTGTCTTTAGAAGATGTGATGGTTCACTAGCTTTTAAGGGTGTACTAGACGGCAAGCTTTATTTAGTTGATTTTGCAAGAGAAGAGGCCGGTCTAGATGCATGCTTAATGGCTAAGACTTGCATGGGCTGGCTGTGGCATCGCCGCTTAGCACACGTAGGGATGAAGAACCTCCACAAGCTTCTAAAGGGAGAACACGTGTTAGGTCTAACCAATGTTCAATTCGAAAAAGATAGACCTTGTGCAGCTTGTCAAGCAGGGAAACAGGTGGGAGGCTCTCATCACACCAAAAATGTGATGACGACATCAAGACCCTTGGAGATGCTGCATATGGACCTCTTCGGACCCGTCGCCTATCTGAGCATAGGAGGAAGTAAGTATGGTTTAGTTATTGTTGATGACTTTTCCCGCTTCACTTGGGTGTTCTTTTTGCAGGAAAAGTCTGAAACCCAAGGGACCCTCAAGCGCTTCCTCAGGAGAGCTCAAAATGAGTTTGAGCTCAAAGTGAAAAAGATAAGGAGCGACAACGGGTCCGAGTTCAAGAACCTTCAAGTGGAGGAGTTCCTTGAGGAGGAAGGGATCAAGCACGAGTTCTCTGCTCCCTACACACCACAGCAAAATGGTGTGGTAGAAAGGAAGAACAGGACGCTCATCGATATGGCGAGGACAATGCTAGGAGAGTTCAAGACCCCCGAGTGCTTTTGGACGGAAGCCGTGAACACGGCTTGCCACGCCATCAACAGGGTCTACCTTCATCGCCTCCTCAAGAAGACGTCGTATGAGCTACTAACCGGTAACAAACCCAATGTATCGTACTTTCGTGTATTTGGGAGTAAATGCTACATTCTAGTGAAGAAGGGTAGAAATTTCAAGTTTGCTCCCAAAGCTGTAGAAGGGTTTTTATTAGGTTATGACTCAAATACAAAGGCGTATAGAGTCTTCAACAAATCATCGGGTTTGGTTGAAGTCTCTAGCGATGTTGTATTTGATGAGACTAATGGCTCTCCAAGAGAGCAAGTTGTTGATTGTGATGATGTAGATGAAGAAGATGTTCCGACGGCCGCTATACGAACCATGGCGATTGGAGAAGTGCGGTCACAGGAACGAGATGAACAAGATCAATCTTCTTCCTCAACTATGGTGCATCCCCCAACTCAAGATGATGAACAGGTTCATCAAAAGGAGGCGTGTGATCAAGGGGGAGCACAAGATGATCACGTGATGGAGGAAGAAGCGCGACCAGCACCTCCAACCCAAGTTCGAGCGATGATTCAAAGGGATCATCCCGTCGACCAAATTCTGGGTGACATTAGCAAGGGAGTAACTACTCGATCTCGATTAATTAATTTTTGTGAGCATTACTCCTTTGTCTCTTCTATTGAGCCTTTCAGGGTAGAGGAGGCCTTGCTAGATCCGGACTGGGTGTTGGCCATGCAGGAGGAACTCAACAACTTCAAGCGCAATGAAGTTTGGACACTGGTGCCTCGTCCGAAGCAGAATGTTGTGGGAACCAAGTGGGTGTTCCGCAATAAACAGGACGAGCACGGGATGGTGACGAGAAACAAGGCACGACTTGTGGCAAAAGGTTATGCCCAAGTCGCAGGTTTGGATTTCGAGGAGACTTTTGCTCCTGTGGCTAGGCTAGAATCAATTCGTATCTTGCTAGCATATGCCGCTCACCATTCTTTCAGGTTGTACCAAATGGATGTGAAGAGCGCTTTCCTCAACGGGCCAATCAAGGAGGAGGTGTACGTGGAGCAACCCCCTGGCTTCGAGGATGAACGGTACCCCGACCACGTGTGTAAGCTCTCTAAGGCGCTCTATGGACTTAAGCAAGCCCCAAGAGCATGGTATGAATGCCTTAGAGACTTTCTAATTGTTAATGCTTTCAAGGTTGGGAAAGCCGATCCAACTCTTTTCACTAAGACATGTGATGGCGATTTGTTTGTGTGCCAGATTTATGTCGATGACATAATATTTGGTTCTACTAACCAAAAGTCTTGTGAAGAGTTTAGCAGGGTGATGACGCAGAAATTCGAGATGTCGATGATGGGCGAGTTGAACTACTTCCTTGGGTTCCAAGTGAAGCAACTCAAGGACGGCACCTTCATCTCCCAAACGAAGTACACGCAAGATTTGTTGAAGCGATTTGGGATGAAGGACGCCAAGCCCGCAAAGACGCCGATGGGAACCGACGGACACACCGACCTCAACAAAGGTGGTAAGTCCGTTGATCAAAAAGCATACCGGTCCATGATAGGTTCTTTGCTTTATTTATGTGCTAGTAGACCGGATATTATGCTTAGCGTATGCATGTGTGCTAGATTTCAATCCGATCCTAAGGAGTGTCACTTAGTGGCGGTGAAGCGAATTCTTAGATATTTGGTTGCTACGCCTTGCTTCGGGCTCTGGTATCCAAAGGGGTCTACCTTTGACTTGGTTGGATACTCAGACTCCGACTATGCTGGATGTAAGGTCGATAGGAAGAGTACATCGGGGACGTGCCAATTCTTAGGAAGGTCCCTGGTGTCGTGGAACTCTAAGAAACAAACTTCCGTTGCCCTATCCACCGCTGAGGCCGAGTATGTTGCCGCAGGACAGTGTTGCGCGCAACTACTTTGGATGAGGCAGACCCTCAGGGACTTTGGCTACAATCTGAGCAAAGTCCCACTCCTATGTGATAATGAGAGTGCTATCCGCATGGCGGAAAATCCTGTTGAGCACAGCCGCACAAAGCACATAGACATCCGGCATCACTTTTTGAGGGACCACCAGCAAAAGGGAGATATCAAAGTGTTTCATGTTAGCACCGAGAACCAGCTAGCCGATATCTTCACCAAGCCTCTAGATGAGAAGACCTTTTGCAGGCTGCGTAGTGAGCTAAATGTCTTAAATTCGCGGAACTTGGATTGAATTGTAGCATACATGTGTTTATGCCTTTGATCATGTTCATTCTGCATTTTGTTGCTTATTGTGGTGCTCAAGTTGTACAAACACTCCCTGGACCTCACAAGTCCGTTGCAAAGTGATGCACATGTTTAGGGGGAGATGTGTTACAACTTGACCCTTTGAGACTAACCATATGCTTGAGTTTGCTTGATTTAGTCTCGAAGGAGAATTGAAAGGGAAAAGGTGGACTTGGACCATGAAAGACTTCCACTGCACTCCGATGAGAGGGTAACTTATTCCAAGTTCATCTCATGAACTCTTATTGCCATTTGCTCTTAATTGAAGATTTTGGTGAGGCAATGGGGTTCTGGGGCCAAGATTGATCCCGTTTTGGTGCTTGATGCCAAAGGGGGAGAAAATAAAGGCCAAAGCAATAAATGGATCAGCTACCACTTGAGAAATTTTGAAAATTGTAGAATAGAGCTTTTGGTTTGTCAAAACTCTTGCATTTCTTGTCAAAAGTTGGCTTCTTGTGGGGAGAAATGTTGATTATGGGAAAAAGGGGGAGTTTTTGAAATCGTTGATCAATCTCTTTTGGAATGACTCTCTTTATGCTTCAACATGTGTGTTTGGCTTAGAGATAGAGATTTGAGTTTGATTTGCAAAAACAAACCAAGTGGTGGCAAAAGATGATCCATATATGCCAAAATTGAATAAAACTCAAAGTTAGTTTTTAGTTGAAGTGGTTTTGCACTTGTTCTACTTGCTTTATGTTGTGTTGGCATAAATCACCAAAAAGGGGGAGATTGAAAGGGAAATGTGCCCTTGGGCCATTTCTAAGTATTTTGGTGATTGAGTGCCAACCCAAGTGCTTAAATGTGAATTTGTGCCCATGGATGGACAAAGTGCAAATCAAGAGTAAAGGTATGTTTCTAAGCCTTAGTACATTGGTTTTATGTACTGATATTCTTGTCTAAGTGTTAGAAACAGGAAGAAGAAGAAAAGAGGAGAGTTGGCTGTGTGCAGCCAAAGGCTGTTTCGGGCTGGGGCACCGGACTGTCCGGTGTGCACCGGACAGAGTCCGGTGCGCCAGACCAGCGCGGAGCAAACCAGCCGCTCTCGGGAATTTGCTGTCGGCGTTTGGCTAAAAATCACCAGACTGTCCGGTGTGCACCGGACTGTCCGGTGAGCCAACGGTCAGCCGGGCCAACGGTCGGCCGCGCGATCCGCGCGCGACACGTGGCCGAGCCAACGGTCGGAAGGGGGCACCGGACTGTCCGGTGTGCACCGGACATGTCCGGTGCGCCAACGGCTCCCAGATCTTCAACAGTCAGCAACGGTCGGATGCGCTGTTTATGGAAATAAATCGGGCACCGGACAGTGTCCGGTGTGCACCGGACTGTCCGGTGCGCCACGAGACAGAAGGCAAAGATGGCCTTCCAGATTTGTTCTCAACGGCTCCTAGCTGCCTTGGGGCTATAAAAGGAACCCCTAGGCGCATGGAGGAGGACACCAAGCATTCCTACAACATCCCTAAGCACCAAGACATCAATTTCGCGCATTCTTTTCATTGTGATAGCATATAGAGCTCTAGTGGAGTTGTGAACTCACTGAGTTGTGTTGCGAGCTCTTGTTACGATTTGTGTGCGTGTTGACACTCTGATTTTTGTGTCTTGTGTGCGTTGCTAATCCCTCCCTTGCTCCGTGTTCTTTGTGAATTTCAAGTGTAAGGGCGAGAGGCTCCAAGTTGTGGAGATTCCTCGCAAACGGGATTGAGAAAAAGCAAGCAAAACACCGTGGTATTCAAGTGGGTCTTTGGACCGCTTGAGAGAGGTTGATTGCAACCCTCGTCCGTTGGGACGCCACAACGTGGAGTAGGCAAGCGTTGGTCTTGGCCGAACCACGGGATAACCACCGTGCCATCTCTGTGATTGATTTATTGTGGTTATTGTGTTTTGACTCTTCTCTAGTCACTTGGCAATTATCGTGCTAACACTTAACAAGTTTTTGTGGCTATAAGTTTAAGTTTTACAGGATCACCTATTCACCCCCCCCCCCTCTAGGTGCTTTCAGGTTCCTACAACATTTTGATTAGGACGTGGAACCAAATGCTATACCTCGTTCCTAGTGAAGTTGTTGAGCTCTTCTTGCATCGCCACCACCCAATCCGAATCTTGTAGTGCTTCCTCTACCCTGTGTGGCTCAATAGAGGAAACAAAAAAGTTATGCTCACAAAAATGTGCAACACGAGATCTAGTGGTTACCCCCTTATGAATGTTGCCGAGGATGGTGTCGACGAGGTGATCTCGTTGGATTGCTTGGTGGACTCTTGGGTGTGGCGGTATTGGTTCTTCATCCTCCTTGTCTTGATCATTTGCATCTCCCCCTTGATCATTGTCGTCATCTTGAGGTGGCTCATCTCTTTGATCTTCTCCTTCATCAACTTGAGCCTCATCCTCATTTTGAGTTGGTGGAGATGCTTGCATGGAGGAGGATGGTTGATCTTGTGCATTTGGAGGCTCTTCGGATTCCTTAGGACACACATCCCCAATGGACATGTTCCTTAGCGTGATGCACGGAGCCTCTTCATCACCTATCTCATCAAGATCAACTTGCTCTACTTGAGAGCCGTTAGTCTCATCAAACACAACGTCACAAGAAACTTCAACTAATCCTGAGAACTTGTTAAAGACTCTATATGCCCTTGTGTTTGAATCATATCCTAGTAAAAGCCTTCTACAGTCTTAGGAGCAAATTTAGATTTTCTACCTCTTTTAACAAGAATAAAGCATTTGCTACCAAAGACTCTAAAATATGAAATATTGGGCTTTTTACCGGTTAGGAGTTCATATGATGTCTTCTTGAGGATTCGATGTAGATACAACCGGTTGATGGCGTAGCAGGCGGTGTTGACCGCCTCGGCCCAAAACCAATCCGAGGTCTTGTACTCATCAAGCATGGTCCTTGCCATGTCCAATAGAGTTCTATTCTTCCTCTCCACTACACCATTTTGTTGTGGCGTGTAGGGAGAAGAGAACTCATGCTTGATGCCCTCCTCCTCAAGGAAGCCTTCAATTTGAGAGTTCTTGAACTCTGTCCTGTTGTCGCTTCTAATTTTCTTGATCCTTAAGCCGAACTCATTTTGAGCCCGTCTCAAGAATCCCTTTAAGGTTTCTTGGGTATGAGATTTTTCTTGCAAAAAGAACACCCAAGTGAAGCGAGAATAATCATCCACAATAACTAGACAGTACTTACTCCCGCCGATGCTTATGTAAGCTATCGGGCCGAATAGGTCCATGTGTAGGAGTTCGAGTGGCCTGTCAGTCGTCATGATGTTCTTATGTGGATGATGAACACCAACTTGCTTCCCTGCCTGACATGCGCTACAAACCCTGTCTTTCTCAAAATGAACATTAGTTAGTCCCAAAATGTGTTCTCCCTTTAGAAGCTTGTGAAGATTCTTCATTCCAACATGTGCTAGTCGGCGGTGCCAGAGCCAGCCCATGTTAGTCTTAGCAATTAAGCAAGTGTTGAGTTCAGCTCTATCAAAATCTACTAAGTATAGCTGACCCTCTAACACTCCCTTAAATGCTATTGAATCATCACTTCTTCTAAAGACACTAACACCTACATCTGTGAAAAGACAGTTGTAGCCCATTTTGCATAATTGAGAAACGGAAAGCAAATTGTAATCTAAAGAATCTACAAGAAAAACATTGGAAATGGAATGGTCAGGAGATATAGCAATTTTACCCAATCCTTTGACCAAACCTTGGTTTCCATCCCCGAATGTGATAGCTCGTTGGGGATCTTGGTTTTTCTCATAGGAGAACATCTTCTTCTCCCCTGTCATGTGGTTTGTGCACCCGCTATCGATGATCCAACTTGAGCCCCCGGATGCATAAACCTACAAAACAAGTTTGGTTCTTGATTTTAGGTACCCAAATGGTTTTGGGTCCTTTGACATTAGATACAAGAACTTTGGGTACCCAAACACAAGTCTTTGACCCTTGTGCTTGTCCCCAACATATTTGGCAACTACCTTGCCGGATTTGTTAGTTAAAACATAAGATGCATCAAAGGTTTTAAATGAAAGGTTAGAATCATTTGATGCAATAGGAGTTTTCTTCTTAGGCAATTTTGCATGGGTTGATTGCCTAGAACTAGATGTCTCACCCTTATACATAAAAGCATGATTAGGGCCAGAGTGAGACTTCCTAGAATGAATTCTCCTAATCTTGCTCTCGGGATAACCGACAAGGTACAAAATGTAACCCTCGTTATCCTGAGGCATGGGAGCCTGGCCCTTAACAAAGTTAGATAATCTTTTAGGAGGGGCATTGAGTTTGACATTGTCTCCCTTTTGGAAGCCAATGTCATCCTTGATGCCAGGGCGTCTCCCACTATAGAGCATGCTTCTAGCAAATTTAATTTTTTCATTTTCTAAGTCATGCTCATTGATCTTAGCATTAAGTTGAGCTATGTGATCATTTTGTTTCTTAATTAAAGCTAGGTGATCATGGATAGCATCAACATTAATGTCTCTACATCTAGTACAAATAGAAGTGTGCTCAATGGTAGATGTAGAGGGTTTGCAAGTTTTTAATTCAACAACCTTAGCATGTAATATATCATTTTCACTTCTAAGGTTAGAAATAGTAACATTGCAAACATCAAGGTCTTGAGCCTTAGCAATCAAATTTTCATTTTCATCTCTAAGGCTAGCAAGAGAATCATTCAATTTTTCAATCTTAGCAAGCAAATTAGCATTGTCATTTCTAAGATTGGAAATTGAATCATCACAAACATTAGAATCAACCTTAGCAATAAGTTTAGCATTTTCATTTCTAAGGTTGGCAATAGTATCATGGCAAGTGCTTAGCTCACTAGATAATTTTTCACATTTTTCAACTTCTAGAGCATAAGCATTCTTAACCTTAACATGCTTCTTGTTTTCTTTAATAAGGAAGTCCTCTTGGGAGTCCAAGAGATCATCCTTCTCATGAATAGCACTAATTAAGGTTGGCAAAAAGGGTGCGTAAGTTATCCTTCTCATCACTACAATTATCCTCATCACTAGAGGTTTCATATTTAGTGGAGGATCTTGATTTTACCTTCTTCCTTTTGCCGTCCTTTGCCATGAGGCACTTGTGGCCGACGTTGGGGAAGAAGAGTCCCTTGGTGACGGCTGTCGGTGTTTTGGGTTCGACCGCTCACCCAGGATTACCCCCCAAGGTGCTTTTTAGGAGTAGGGCGGTGTTATCGACTGTAGCTCGATGGTTCGTGCTAGGCGCACGAGAATTAGTAGACAATGATGTACAGGTTCGGGTCGCCTTGAGATGCGTAACACCCTACGTCCTGGCTGGAATGCTTTATGTGATGGGTTACAGGGGAGCTCTCTAGTGCTGGGAAACGTAGAGAGCGGGGTGGATGGCTAAGTGATGAATGATGTCTCTCTTGATCGATCGTCTTGAAGGGGTGCCCCCTAGGCCTTATATACTCGACCGTGGGGCATTACATGTGGATATGATAACAACGTGAGCCGGAACAGTAGTGAACTAACTGAGCCTATCTTCCTATAATTCAGCCGACTCATCCTCATCCAGTTCCGACGTATGGGGCTCCTGTGCGGGAAGGTCGGGTCACTGTTGCAATTACTGCTCGGATGTTGTTGGGCCGTCTGGGCTTGTACCGATCCGGCCTTGTGCTGATTTGTCTCACTGTTCGTTCCTCCCAGGCCCACGAGGGGGATGACCTTACGAATTAAGGGGCCTTTGGGCCTCTCGTAAGGTCTTTTATCCTTCTAGTGGACCCGGGGGATATCCGTCCCCCACAAGCCCCCGATCTTTGGGTTGATTTTGAAATAAACGGCCCAAAGATCCCAGGTCCAACTTGCGGTATTTGATTTTACTAGGAAATGCTTTTGAAAATGAGTCTGTCGGGCCACTGCTTCAGAATTCTGAGCGATCCGGTTAACACGTCTTCTTTTTATTGTCTTCTCCTGCTATTATTCCTCAAAACATGGTGTTTTGTCTTGGGCTTGTGCTTCGAAGGTCAGTATTTTGTACTTGTCGAACTGTGAAGTCCATTGGGTGCACCGAAGGTGCACCCAATGGGTGTAGCCCCCGAGCTTCGAGTAGATTTTTGCAGACAATCCACTCGAAGGTCTTCACTCCAGGTATTATCAGAAATCATTTTCATCTTCCACTCATGTTTTTTCAGAGGTCAGCCTTATATTAACTTTGCCTTATGCTTTAGAAGTCATCATTTTGCTTCTTCGGGGAGGATGATTCATTGGGTGCACCGAAGGTGCACCCAATGGGTGTAGCCCCCGAGCTTCGAGTGGATTTTTGAAAATAATCCACTCGAAGGTCTTCTTTTCGTGCTTTTTTTCAGAGAATTGTCCTTTTCTTTTGTTGGATGCCTTAGAGGTCGGCATCATGTCATCAACGTTATGCTTCAGAGGTCAGCATACATTTTTGTTTTTGAAGCTAAGTACACGATCTGCCCATATCTTGCTAGGTCTGGCAATTTATTTGATCTGCGACTGATTGGACGTTCGATAGATGGATCTTGACTAGTCTTCATGTCACTCCGTGCTTTGATGCTTTTGCTGATTAGACTTGTACCTTATCGGCTATATTTGCCTTTCCTTTGATCCTTGCTGGTATCTCTTTTCTGTCTTGGAGTATTCATTGCGTATACTGCGCGGATGTGACAGTTTTGGAAAATATACTGATAATTTCTGGGCGTCCCCCCCAATGGGTGTAGGCAAGGGGCAGCTTGGTACGCTGAGCATTTAGCAAACTGCTTCTGAGTAGTAACTTGATGTGACCGCGGGTGTAATCATATCGCCCGCGCAGTTGACTGGAGTCCCAATGGGTGTCGTGTTACGTGAAACGGCGTCAGCCGCCTGACGTGTCTTCAGACGTTTTGAATTGCATATTGAATTTTTGTGACTGTTCGGTGGTCGTGGTAGGAGGTGAGCGGTTGCCTTCTTCTTCTATAAATAGTGCTCTTGCTTCTCCAGTGTTTTCACGCTTCTTGCTACTGCTTTCTACTTCATCTCCTCTTCTTCCTTCCACTTCCGCCATGGGCAAGAGCAAGAAAGGTGGCAACTCTTCACATCACTCGGGTGACAAGCGCAAGCGCGAGCCGATTCCTCCCTCGGAGGACTTCGGCGACTTGGAATACTCAAAGGAGGAGTTCTCCTCCGAGTCCGAGGGCTCTCCGTCTCCTGCCTCTCCCCCGGCGTTGTCTGATGACTCAGACGACTCCCAGGGGATCGCCGCGAAGGTATGGACCTACATCCGGGCTGTCGAGCGTTCCGGGCTCGAGGGCTCGGATGAGTCAGAGTACTCCTCGGACGAGGAGGATTCCTCCGACTCGTCCGAGGAGGGCAGCGGCGGCGACGACAACGGAGGCGACGGTGATGGTGGCAGCGGCAGCGGCAAGGTGAGAGCACCTAGAGGGGGGGTGAATAGGTGATCCTGTGAAACTTGAAAACTTACGCCACAAAACTTAATTAATTGTTAGCACAGTAATTGCCAAGTGGCTAGAGAGGAGTCAAAACACAATAACCACAAGAATACAATCACAGAGATGACACGGTGGTTATCCCGTGGTTCGGCCAAGACCAACGCTTGCCTACTCCACGTTGTGGCGTCCCAACGGACGAGGGTTGCAATCAACCCCTCTCAAGCGGTCCAAAGACCAACTTGAATACCACGGTGTTTTGCTTGCTTTTTCTCAATCTCGTTTGCGAGGAATCTCCACAACTTGGAGTCTCTCGCCCTTACACTTGAAGTTTACAAATGAACACGGAGTAAGGAAGGGAAGCAACACACACAAATCCACAGCAAAATGCGCACACACACGGCCAAGAATCGAGCTCAAAAGACTATCTCAAAATTCTCACTAGAACGGAGCTCGAATCACTGAGAAAGACAAACGAATGCGCAAAGACTGAGTGTGGATAATCAAGAATGCTCTAAGGTTGCTTGGTGTACTCCTCCATGCGCCTAGGGGTCCCTTTTATAGCCCCAAGGCAGCTAGGAGCCGTTGAGAGCAATCTGGGAAGGCAATTCTTGCCTTCTATCATCGGGCGCACCGGACAGTCCGGTGCACACCGGACACTGTCTGGTGCCCGATTTCCTTCCAAAAATGGCGCAGCCGACCGTTACAGATCTGGGAGCCTTTGGCGCACCGGACATGTCCGGTGCACACCGGACAGTCCGGTGCCCCCTTCCGACCGTTGGCTCGGCCACGTGTCGCGCGCGGATTCCGCGGCCGACCGTTGGCCCGGCTGACCGTTGGCTCACCGGACAGTCCGGTGCACACCGGACAGTCCGGTGAATTTTAGCCGTACGCCGTCGGCGAATTCCCGAGAGCGGCCACTTCACGCCGAGTCAGCCTGGCGCACCGGACACTGTCCGGTGCACCACCGGACAGTCCGGTGTGCCAGACTGAGCTGAGTCTTGGCTGTACGCAGCCAAGCCTTTTCCACCTCTTTTCTTTTCTTCTTCTTTCTGTTTCTAACACTTAGACAAGTATATTAGTACACAAAACCAATGTACTAAGACTTAGAAACATACCTTTGCTCTTGATTTGCACTTTGTTCATCCATGGGCATAAATTCACATTTAAGCACTTGTGTTGGCACTCAATCACCAAAATACTTAGAAATGGCCCAAGGGCACATTTCCCTTTCAATCTCCCCCTTTTTGGTGATTTATGCCAACACAACATAAAGCAACTAGAACAAGTGCAAAATCACTTCAAATAAAACTCAAAATTATTTTGATTCAATTTTGGCATATATGGATCATCCTTTGCCACCACTTGGTTTGTTTTTGCAAATCAAACTCAAATCTCTATCTCTAAGTCAAACACACATGTTGAAGCATAAAGAGAGTCATTCCAAAAGAGATTGATCAAAGATTTCAAAAACTCCCCCTTTTTCCCATAATCAACATTTCTCCCCACAAGAAGCCAACTTTTGACAAGAGAGACAATAAAAGAGTTTTGACAAAACAAAAGCTCTATTCTACTATTTTCAAAATCTCTCAAGTGGTAGCTGATCCATTTATTGCTTTGGCCTTTATTTTCTCCCCCTTTGGCATCAAGCACCAAAACGGGATCAATCTTGGCCCTTTAACCCCATTGCCTCACCAAATTCTTCAATTAAGAGCAAAATAGGCAATAAGATGAACTTGGAATAAGTTACCCTCTCATCGGAGTGCAGTGGAAGTCTTGCATGGTCCAAGTCCACCTTTTCCCTTTCAATTCTCCTTCGAGACTAAAACGAGCAACTCAAGCACATGGTTAGTCTCAAAGGGTCAAGTTGTAACACATCTCCCCCTAAATATGTGCATCACTTGCACAAGGACTTGTGAGGTCCGGGGAATGTTTGTACAACTTGAGCACCACAATAAGCAACAAAATGCAGAATGAACATGATCAAAGGCATAAACACATGTATGCTACAATTCAATCCAAGTTCCGCGAATCTAAGACATTTAGCTCACTACGCAACCTGCAAAAGGTCTTCTCATCTAGAGGCTTGGTAAAGATATCGGCTAGTTGATTCTCGGTGCTAACATGAAACACTTCGATATCTCCCTTTTGCTGGTGGTCTCTCAAAAAGTGATGCCGGATGTCAATGTGCTTTGTGCGGCTGTGTTCAACAGGATTTTCCGCCATGCGGATAGCACTCTCATTGTCACATAGGAGTGGGACTTTGCTCAGATTGTAGCCAAAGTCCCGGAGGGTTTGCCTCATCCAAAGTAGTTGCGCGCAACACTGTCCTGCAGCAACATACTCGGCCTCAGCAGTGGATAGGGCAACGGAGGTTTGTTTCTTAGAGTTCCATGACACCAGGGACCTTCCTAAGAATTGGCACGTCCCCGATGTACTCTTCCTATCGACCTTACATCCAGCATAGTCGGAGTCTGAGTATCCAACCAAGTCAAAGGTAGACCCCTTTGGATACCAGAGCCCGAAGCAAGGCGTAGCAACCAAATATCTAAGAATTCGCTTCACCGCCACTAAGTGACACTCCTTAGGATCGGATTGAAATCTAGCACACATGCATACGCTAAGCATAATGTCCGGTCTACTAGCACATAAATAAAGTAAAGACCCTATCATTGACCGGTATGCTTTTTGATCAACGGACTTACCTCCTTTGTTGAGGTCGGTGTGTCCGTCGGTCCCCATCGGAGTCTTTGCGGGCTTTGCGTCCTTCATCCCAAACCGCTTTAGCAGATCTTGTGTGTACTTCGTTTGGGAGATGAAGGTGCCGTCCTTGAGTTGCTTCACTTGGAACCCAAGGAAGTAGTTCAACTCGCCCATCATCGACATCTCGAACTTTTGCGTCATCACCCTGCTAAACTCTTCACAAGACTTTTGGTTAGTAGAACCAAATATTATGTCATCGACATAAATTTGGCACACAAACAAATCACCATCACATGTCTTTGTAAAAAGAGTTGGATCGGCTTTCCCAACCTTGAAAGCATTAGCAATTAAGAAAACTCTAAGGCATTCATACCATGCTCTTGGGGCTTGCTTAAGTCCATAGAGCGCCTTAGAGAGCTTACACACATGGTCGGGGTACCGTTCATCCTCGAAGCCAGGGGGTTGCTCCACGTACACCTCCTCCTTGATCGGCCCATTGAGGAAAGCGCTCTTCACATCCATTTGATACATCCTGAAAGAATGGTGAGCGGCATATGCTAGCAAAATACGAATGGACTCTAGCCTAGCCACAGGAGCAAAAGTCTCCTCAAAGTCCAAACCTGCGACTTGGGCATAACCTTTTGCCACAAGTCGAGCCTTGTTCCTCGTCACCACTCCGTGCTCGTCTTGTTTGTTGCGGAACACCCACTTGGTTCCCACAACATTTTGCTTAGGACGAGGCACCAGTGTCCAAACTTCATTGCGCTTGAAGTTGTTGAGCTCCTCCTGCATGGCCAATACCCAGTCCGGATCCAGCAAGGCCTCCTCTACCCTGAAAGGCTCAATAGAAGAGACAAAGGAGTAATGCTCACAAAAGTTAACTAATCGAGATCGAGTAGTTACTCCCTTGCTGATGTCACCCAAAATTTGGTCGACGGGATGATCCCTTTGAATCATCGCCCGAACTTGGGTTGGAGGTGCCGGTTGCGCTTCTTCCTCCATTTCATGATCATCTTGTGCTCCCCCTTGATCACACGCCTCCTTTTGATGAACCTGTTCATCGTCTTGAGTTGGGGGATACACCATGGTTGAGGAAGAAGGTTGATCTTGCTCCAATTGTTCCTGTGGTCGCACATCACCAATCGCCATGGTGCGCATAGCGGCAGTTGGAATGTCTTCTTCATCTACATCATCAAGATCAACAACTTGCTCTCTTGGAGAGCCATTAGTCTCATCAAATACAACGTCGCTAGAGACTTCAACCAAACCCAATGATTTGTTGAAGACTCTATACGCCTTTGTATTTGAGTCATATCCTAACAAAAACCCTTCTACAGCTTTGGGAGCAAACTTAGAATTTCTACCCTTCTTCACTAGAATGTAGCACTTGCTCCCAAATACACGAAAGTAAGATACATTGGGTTTGTTACCGGTTAGTAGCTCATATGACGTCTTCTTGAGGAGGCGGTGAAGGTAGACCCTGTTGATGGCGTGGCAAGCCGTGTTCACAGCTTCCGACCAAAAACGCTCGGGGGTCTTGAATTCTCCAAGCATCGTCCTCGCCATATCGATTAACGTCCTGTTCTTCCTCTCTACCACACCATTTTGCTGTGGTGTGTAGGGAGCGGAGAACTCGTGCTTGATCCCTTCCTCCTCAAGGAACTCCTCCACTTGAAGGTTCTTGAACTCGGACCCGTTGTCGCTTCTTATCTTCTTCACTTTGAGCTCAAACTCGTTTTGAGCTCTCCTTAGGAAGCGCTTGATGGTCCCTTGGGTTTCAGACTTATCCTGCAAAAAGAACACCCAAGTGAAGCGGGAAAAGTCATCAACAATAACTAGACCATACTTACTTCCTCCTATGCTCAGATAGGCGACGGGTCCGAAGAGGTCCATATGCAGCAGCTCTAGGGGTCTTGAAGTGGTCATCACATTCTTGCTGTGATGCACTCCTCCCACTTGTTTACCTGCTTGACATGCTGCACAAGGTCTATTTTTTTCGAATTGCACGTTAGTCAAACCTATCACGTGTTCTCCCTTTAGAAGCTTGTGAAGGTTCTTCATCCCCACATGTGCTAAGCGGCGATGTCATAGCCAGCCCATGCTAGTCTTAGCTATTAAGCATGCATCTAGACCGGCCTCCTCTTTTGCAAAATCAACTAAGTAAAGTTTGCCGTCTAATACACCCTTAAATGCTAGTGAACCATCACTTCTTCTAAAGACAGACACATCTACATTTGTAAAAAGACAATTATATCTCATATTGCATAGTTGACTAACAGATAGCAAATTGTAACCAAGAGACTCAACTAAAAACACATTAGATATGGAGTGCTCATTAGAAATTGCAATTTTACCTAACCCTTTTACCTTGCCTTGATTCCCATCACCGAATATAATTGAATCTTGGGAATCTTTATTCTTGACGTAGGAGGTGAACATCTTCTTCTCCCCCGTCATATGGTTTGTGCATCCGCTGTCGATAATCCAGCTTGAACCCTCGGATGCATAAACCTGCAAGGCAAATTTAGGCTTGGGACTTAGGTACCCAACTCTTGTTGGGTCCTACAAGGTTAGTCACAATTGTCTTAGGGACCCAAATGCAAGTTTTATCACCCTTGCATTTTGCCCCTAATTTCCTAGCAATCACCTTTCTATCCTTTCTACAAGTTGCAAAGGAAGCATTCAAAGCATGATAAATTGTAGAAGGTTTATTAACTTTCCTAGGAACATTAACAATATTTCTCCTAGGCATATCTTGAACAACATTTCTCCTACCAACATTTCTATCATGCACATAGAAAGAACTAGAAGCAAACATGTCATGAGAATCAAAATCATCATAAGCACTATAACTCCTATAAGCATTTCTAGTTTGTCTCCTATCATGGTACATAAAAGCATGGTTCTTTTTAGCACTACTAGCCATAGGAGCCTTCCTTTTCTCCTTGGCGAAGATAGGAGCTTTATGGCTTGTTAAGTCCTTGGCTTCTCTCTTGAAGCCAAGTCCATCCTTAATTGAGGGGTGTCTACCAACCGTGTAGGCATCCCTTGCAAATTTTAGCTTATCGAAATCACTTTTGCTAGTCTTAAGTTGGGCATTAAGACTAGCTACTTCATCATTTAATTTCGAAATTGAAACTAGGTGTTCACTACAAGCATCAATATCAATATTCTTACACCTAGTACAAATTATAACATGTTCTACACAAGAATTAGATTTATTTGCTACTTCTAATTTAGCATTTAAATCATTGTTAACACCTTGTAAAGTAGAAATGGTTTCATGACAAGTAGATAATTCACTAGAGAGCATTTCATTCCTTTTAATTTCTAGAGCAAGAGAATTTTGTGCACTAACAAATTTATCATGCTCCTCATATAAAAGATCCTCTTGTTTTTCTAGTAATCTATTCTTGTCATTCAAAGCATCAATCAACTCATTAATCTTATTAATTTTAGATCTATCTAATCCCTTGAATAAGCATGAGTAATCTATCTCATCATCATCACTAGACTCATCCTCACTTGAAGAAGCATAAGTACTAGTATCATGAGTGCTTACTTTCTTCTCCCTTGCCATGAGGCAAGTGTGATGCTCATTGGGGAAGAGAGATGACTTGTTGAAGGCGGTGGCGGCGAGTCCTTCATTGTCGGAGTCGGAGGAGGAGTAATCCGAATCCCACTCCTTTCCGATATGTGCCTCGCCCTTGGCCTTCTTGTAATGCTTCTTCTTCTCCCTTTTGTCCCCTTTTTCCTGGTCACTTTCATTATCGGGACAGTTAGCAATGAAATGACCAATCTTACCACATTTGAAGCACGAGCGCTTCTCCTTTGTCTTGGTCTTGCTTGGCTGTCCCTTGCGACCTTTAAGCGCCGTCTTGAAGCGCTTAATGATGAGGGCCATCTCCTCATCATTTAGCCCGACGGCCTCAATTTGTGCTACCTTGCTGGGTAACGCCTCCTTGCTCCTCGTTGCCTTGAGAGCAATGGGTTGAGGCTCATAAATAGGACCGTTCAACGCGTCGTCCACGTATCTCGCCTCCTTGATCATCATTCGCCCGCTTACGAACTTCCCAAGAACTTCTTCGGGCGACATCTTGGTGTACCTAGGATTTTCACGAATATTGTTCACCAAATGAGGATCAAGAACGATAAAGGACCTTAGCATTAGGCGGACGACGTCGTGGTCCGTCCATCGCGTGCTCCCTTAGCTCCTTATTTTGTTGATAAGGGTCTTGAGCCGGTTGTATGTTTGGGTTGGCTCCTCACCCCTTATCATCGCGAATCGTCCAAGCTCGCCCTCCACCAACTCCATCTTGGTGAGCAAGGTGACATCATTCCCCTCATGAGAGATCTTGAGGGTGTCCCAGATCTGCTTGGCATTGTCCAAGCCGCTCACCTTATGGTACTCGTCCCTGCACAAAGAGGCTAGCAACACAGTAGTAGCTTGTGCATTTTTATGAATCTGTTCATTAATAAACATGGGACTATCCGTACTATCAAAGTGCATTCCATTTTCTACAATCTCCCATATGCTAGGATGGAGAGAGAACAAGTGACTACGCATTTTGTGACTCCAAAATCCGTAGTCCTCTCCATCAAAATGAGGAGGTTTACCAAGTGGAATAGATAATAAATGAGCATTAGTACTTTGAGGAATACGAGAGTAATCAAAAGAAAAGTTCGAATTGACCGGTTTCTTCCTCTCGTAGTCGTTGTGGTCGTCGTCCTTTTGGGAGGAAGTAGACTCATCGCTGTCGTAGTAGATGATCTCCTTGATGCGTCTTGTCTTCTTCTTCTTTCCATCTTTGCGTCTGTGGCCCGAGCCCGAGTCGTTGGACTTGTCATCCTTTGGCTCGTTGACGAAGGACTCCTTCTCCTTGTCGTTGATCACGATTCCCTTCCCCTTAGGATCCATCTCTTCGGGCGGTTAGTCCCTTTCTTGAAGAGAACGGCTCTGATACCAATTGAGAGCACCTAGAGGGGGGGGTGAATAGGTGATCCTGTGAAACTTGAAAACTTACGCCACAAAACTTAATTAATTGTTAGCACAGTAATTGCCAAGTGGCTAGAGAGGAGTCAAAACACAATAACCACAAGAATACAATCACAGAGATGACACGGTGGTTATCCCGTGGTTCGGCCAAGACCAACGCTTGCCTACTCCACGTTGTGGCGTCCCAACGGACGAGGGTTGCAATCAACCCCTCTCAAGCGGTCCAAAGACCAACTTGAATACCACGGTGTTTTGCTTGCTTTTTCTCAATCCCGTTTGCGACGAATCTCCACAACTTGGAGTCTCTCGCCCTTACACTTGAAGTTTACAAATGAACACGGAGTAAGGAAGGGAAGCAACACACACAAATCCACAGCAAAATGCGCACACACACGACCAAGAATCGAGCTCAAAAGACTATCTCAAAATTCTCACTAGAACGGAGCTCGAATCACTGAGAAAGACAAACGAATGCGCAAAGACTGAGTGTGGATAATCAAGAATGCTCTAAGGTTGCTTGGTGTACTCCTCCATGCGCCTAGGGGTCCCTTTTATAGCCCCAAGGCAGCTAGGAGCCGTTGAGAGCAATCTGGGAAGGCAATTCTTGCCTTCTGTCATCGGGCGCACCGGACAGTCCGGTGCACACCGGACACTGTCCGGTGCCCGATTTCCTTCCAAAAATGGTGCAGCCGACCGTTACAGATCTGGGAGCCTTTGGCGCACCGGACATGTCCGGTGCACACCGGACAGTCCGGTGCCCCCTTCCGACCGTTGGCTCGGCCACGTGTCGCGCGCGGATTCCGCGGCCGACCGTTGGCCCGGCCGACCGTTGGCTCACCGGACAGTCCGGTGCACACCGGACAGTCCGGTGAATTTTAGCCGTACGCCGTCGGCGAATTCCCGAGAGCGGCCACTTCACGCCGAGTCAGCCTGGCACACCGGACACTGTCCGGTGCACCACCGGACAGTCCGGTGTGCCAGACTGAGCTGAGTCTTGGCTGTACGCAGCCAAGCCTTTTCCACCTCTTTTCTTTTCTTCTTCTTAATGTTTCTAACACTTAGACAAGTATATTAGTACACAAAACCAATGTACTAAGACTTAGAAACATACCTTTGCTCTTGATTTGCACTTTGTTCATCCATGGGCATAAATTCACATTTAAGCACTTGTGTTGGCACTCAATCACCAAAATACTTAGAAATGGCCCAAGGGCACATTTCCCTTTCACAAGGGCAGTGACGGCAGCGGCAAGGGCGGCGGCGGTGATGGCGGCAGCGGCAGCAAGGGCAGCAACAAGGCCAGTGGCTAGATGCCACTGGTTTTAGATGTTAGTGTAGATTAGTAGTAGAAATAGTATTAGCGAAATAATGTAGTAGTAGCTAGTAGTATAGTTAGTTAAATGTAATGTAGTAGAAGGGAAAGCATCAGCTCATAATGAGTTGATTTGTAAGTTCGGTGGTACTTCCCGTATAATGAAGAATGGTTTCGATCCCTCTTGTGTGTATCATTCCGCCTTCTTGTTGGTCGTCATTTGTATTGATGTCTACTGCAGAGGTTGTTTCTGAACGTAACGCTTAAGTAGCAACTTAGAATCGTTGGGTCGTGCCTCAGACTGCCTTCTTCACGATGCCAGCGCTTTAGTAGTGGTGGCCGAGTGATTATCAGCGATGTTGGGGCCTTTTAAAGGTGATGGCTGAGTGGTAACGGGCCGCATCAGTGTTTAAGAAATAACGACCGAGCGGTTACTGATGACGTCGGCGTTTTAGAGGTAACAGCCGAACGATTACTGGCGACGTCGGTGTTTTAGAGGTAAAAGCCGAGTGGTAATGGGGGTTGCGTCAGTGTTTTAGAAATAACGACCGAGCAGTTACTGGCGACTTTGGCGTTTTAGAGGTAACAGCCGAACGATTACTGGTGACGTCAGTGCTTTAGAGGTAACAGCCGAGTGATAATTAGACCGCGTTAGCCACTTTGAAGGTAATAGCCGAGTGAACTCAGATAATGTTAGCGTTTTTAGAAACAACAGCTGAGTCAATTTGAGCCGCGTCGGCCATTTTGGAAATAACGGCCGAGTGATGACATGGCACGCCAACTTTTTTAGGAATAGCAGCTGAGTGATGACATGGCACGCCAGCGTTTTAGAAATAACCGTTGGGTGATGACTGGGCACTTTTTGGAAACGGCATCTGGCCCGGGAAAACCCCATATGTACTGCACTGTCGCACGCCTCCACGCTCCGTACCCTAGGTTTTGCTTAGCTTTTTGCATCCAAGCTTTCTCTGCTTTCCCGCAACATTGCTTCTGCTCCGCTCGCCAACGAGATTGAGATGGCGCCCAAGCGGAAAGCTTCGAGTTCATCTGTCGCAATCATTCCCCCCATTGATCCCAACAGTCAGTTGCCCTTCGTAGGTAACCATATGTCTGCTGTCTCCGAATCTGACCTTCTTCATCTCGTTTCCATCGGGGTTCTTCCTCCGAAGGAGCTCTGCTCGTGGCGGAATTGCCGTGGAGTCACTGTTCCGACAGAGGACACCCACGAATCCGTCATCTATGTTCCTTTTCTCATCCGCGGACTTGCTCTGCCCATTTCTCCTTTCTTTCGCTGTCTCCTTGATTTCTATCGCCTGAATCTGATCCATCTGAATCCAAATTCCATTCTGCAAGTTTCTGTTTTCGTTCATTTATGTGAGGATTTTCTTGGCATCCTGCCACAGTTTGGACTGTGGAAATATTTGTATCATTGTCGCCCTGGGATGGCCGGAGGACAGCATCAGCTGGTGGGGGGCGCGAGCTTGGAGATGCGTCGCGGAAGGAAGACTGATTACCTCGGCATCCCCCTCAAGGACAGCATCAAGGGATGGCGCCTGGAATGGTTCATCGTGGAGAATCATGGGAATTCCCTCCCCCCATGGTCAGGAAGACAGCCGGATGTTCGCACTCCGAGCTGGACCGAGTCCCCCACGGACCAGGAAGTGGCTGAAGCAGGGGTTTTGTTAGCAGAAGTTGGATTGCTGAAAGAAAGGGTCTGACTGCAGAAGCTGTGGTCGCTGACTTTGTTTTCAAGAACATTCAGTCATTGAAAGACAGAGCATATCCGGCTTATCTGTACCGAGGCTTGGCTGACTCAACCCGGGTAACCAACAGAAGAATTCCTGTTGTGGACTTAGTGAGCCGGCTTGAGATGATACTCAGAGGCAAGGTATCGAACATCAGCACCCCTGTTGCATACTCAGCCTAGAATTTGCCTCCTTCCCAGGCTTTTAATAGTTTTGTGTCAAATCCTCCTGCTGGTGATAGCGGTTTGGGTCTTAGAGTGCGACCCTCTCCTGAAGAAGTTATTGCTTTGGTTGCCTCGCTCGGAGAGATTCCTGACGACGAGAGGCAGGTTTATTTTGAGGTGCCTTTGAATCCAAGTGATGCAGAGGTAAGTGCCATGCTTGATATGTTAGCCGAGGATTTTTCTGATGCCGCTCCTGCTGAAACATTGGTGGTGGTGCCCATCCCTGAGGCTGACAAAGCTTCGGACGCTCAGAAGTCTGCCAATGTTCGTCCAAAACGTTCTCGCCGAGCTGATCAAGCCTCTTTTTCCCTGCTGAGGGGGAGAAGAAGAAGAAAAGACGTCTTTGTCGGGTGTCTAGCTTGGATCAGGGTGCCGGTCCTTCTACTCCTGTTGCTGAGGAAGTGCCAGTGCCCGAATTTACTGAAGCTGATCCCAATGGGTGTGACCCGTCTGACGCTGACCCCAATGAGTGTGTTGTCCGTGTTGCTGATGAGGATGATGAAGAAGAAGACGAAATCCCTTTGATTCGGAAGAACAGCCGGTGTTACATAGCTAGTGGGGAAAGTAGTGGTGTTCCTTCTCCTGCCTTGTCTGCCCTCATTGGTCTGCAAAAATTATCTCTGGCGAACTTTGATCAAACTCTTGAAGACATGGTTCCAGAAGATCTGTTATCAGAACTGGCAGATGGTGGCGCGATGGATGTTTGTGCTGATGTGCTCGACGCCGGGTTGGGGTCATCCCGGGCACCGTCCCGCGCCTCATCGACCTTAGAGCGGTCTTGAGGGTCAGGAAGCTGGTTTGGATTGTCCTGCTCCCATGGAAGTGACTGAGGGACCTTCAGCCTTAGAGGTGGCTGCTGCAAAGAACTCGGCCCTCAAGGATGGTGCTGGCGCTTACCCAGCCCCCGAGGGTGTTGTCGGAGATGATCCGGCTCAGATGGGTAGCGCAAGATGTGACCCAGCCCCCGAGGGTATCCGAGTGGGTTCTCCCTCCCATACTTCCATGGATGTTCACATAGGGTCTTCTCCTCCACACTCTGGTTGCATGGCGATAGCTCCAACCTTGGATCAAGGAGTCGCTTTAGAGGCCAGCACACCTGATGATAGAGTTCTGACTTTCGTTGATGGCACTGAATTGGTTGCTGCTGATTCGTTGCGAGTCGTTCCGGTTGGTGACCCTTCGCCGAGCCATCAATTGACCTCTCACGACTTGGGGGTTCCCTCATTCTTCTCCAACCTCCAGGTATTTTGGTTTCTTCTGGTCTGACTTTTACCTAGGCAGATGATTGTTCTGATGCTTGTATGCTTTTTAATGCCAGGCGTTGGTCGATGAGATGTCTAGTCGGCTGAAGTTGCAGGGTGCTTCTGTCCCAGAAGGAGCTTTGTCTCTGGCGCGTTGGAATCCGGTGCTGCTTCAGCGGCGTGTTTCTGACTTAGAGGCGGCAAATGCTGGTCAGTGCTCTTTTGCTTATTTTTGGCTACCTTATTAAACTGCTTCTTACTTTAACACCTTTGCTTGACTGTTTCTTGCTAGATATGGCTCGGCAGTGTTCTGATCTTGAAGAAAAACATTCTCAAGGTCAAGCTGACCTGGCCCGGCGGTACTCTGATCTTGAGGAAAAGTATTCCCAAAGTCAGACTGAGTTGGCCCGGGTTTCTACTTCTCTGAATGATGCTAACACGCTGAACTCTACTCTCCACGCCCAGCTCGACTCTGAAAAGGTGACCTGTGAATCCGGGCTTTGTCTTGCTGCGTTCTTATTGCTTGCTTGACGTTTGAAGAAGCTGATTCTCGTTTGCAGGAAGAAAAACATGCCCTTGTTACTTCTCGTGACAATCTTGACAGGCTATACCGTGACTCCAGCAACTCGTTGACCATCTTGGAGAGGAGTCATCGCTTCACCATGGAGGAGTTAGACAATCATCGTTATAAACTGCAGGAATCCTTGGATGACGTGATTCGTCTCAGGCAGTTGATATCGACCAAAGATGCTGTCATTAAGGATCTGCGTGCTTCCAAGAAATCCGTTGCCCAGGAGCTAGAGACCGCTCAGTTGGCTGTCAAGGTTGCTGAAGAGACTTCCGCTACTCTGAGGGCCCAACGCGATAAAGCTATGGATAAGGCTATTCGCGCGGGGCGGATTCTGATGAGGAGACCTGGTGTGGTTGTCCCTGATGACATAAGGGCTGATGTGAACGCTGCTCCTGATTCCTCAAGTCGCCCTTCTTCGTCGGTCGCTCCTGAGAAGAACATTGCAAAATAGAAAAACATTGCATGCTTTGAGCGCGTGGTTAACGTGCTTGGATGTTTTGTTAGAGGACACCTTTTAGTACTGAATGCTACAATTGTTTTCCTATTGTTTAGAATTCAACAGTATCTATATTTGTAGAAGCAAAATGCAGCGTGATGGTTTTTGAAATTTCATCATGGAGCATAGAAATTGCCCTAAGATGGGTGATTGCGAACGTGCCAAGCGTGCAGTGCCCATTTAAATTAGCGTCAATTTAAACCGACTGCTCCGCTAGAAGGGCGTAGTGGTCACCCCGAGTTTAGATAAGCGTGAGCATGTCACACCGTCTTAAGTCATTGCCGACTTAAGCCGATTGCTCCGTTAGTAGGGCATAGTGGTCACCCCGAGTTAAGTAAGCATGAGCATGTCGCACCGTCTTAAGTCATTGCCGACTTAAGTCGATTGCTCCGTTAGTAGGGCATAGTGGTCACCCCGAGTTAAGTAAGCATGAGCATGTCGCACCGTCTTAAGTCATTGCCGACTTAAGCCGATTGCTCCGTTAGTAGGGCATAGTGGTCACCCCGAGTTAAGTAAGCATGAGCATGTCGCACCGTCTTAAGTCATTGCCGACTTAAGCCAATTGCTCCGTTAGTAACAACGCTTTTGGAGAGGGTTCTAACAACACTTTCGGGGTAATTTCTTCTCCACCGAAGCGAATCAGCTTTTTCTCATCTTCGCTAAAGTAGCCCGACTTCACCATCCTTGGGAAATCAGCCTTCGAGATGGTCGACTTTCCGAAGTCCATATGACTAGGCTTGCTCGGTACTGCGATATTGTAATCACCGTCAGAATCAGCCTCCTCAATATCTGCTTGTTCTGCTTCAGCAGTGGGGGTGTCTTCCGATGTCATCAATCCAGATCGCTTCATTGCTTCAGAGATAGGAACAGTTTCCGCACCTTCGGCTTCGTCTCCCTCGCGCTCAACTCTAGCAGTAGAGCGCACTCTGGCCATTTAATTTTGAATTTCTTGAAAAATTTCGTGGAAATTAATAACCTTTTCTTCCGAAGCTCTTCTTCTGACGAAGCAAACACCAAACTGGAGCTTCGTTTGAATGCGAAAGTCAAGCTTCGGCTATGGTTAAAAATTTTGACAGCAAAACTGTGCAATAGCAATGAATGCTGTGGTAACTTCACACCTACCCGTCTGTTTATATAGTGTTGCAGGTAAGAAGGTGAATCGTCAGGATTTTTACACCGGGCAAACAGTTGCTCGCACCCGCTGAACGGTGGGCCGCAAAAACCAGAATATTGAACCTGCATGGTGGGACCGCTACGCGCTCGAAAGCTGTATCGTTTCTCGACAACAAGCTCAGGGAAGGTGTTTTTCGGACCTTCGGCTTCCTGAAGCCTAAGAGACTTTTTTCACGGATCAAGCTCGTTACGAAAAACGATCTAGCACTGCGAAGGGGCTACTGTTGGGACCATGCTTCGTCGCCGAAGGTCCTGCAAAAAGAAACAGCTTCGGCTAAAGTTGCTCGTACGTGACGCCGAAGGCATCATTCATGAAGCTTCGGTACTATAACATATCTGAAGATGAAGGGTCGAACCAACTTAAAGATAGAATGACCTTTTAGCCCATAGGGATCTGAGTTATTGTGGTAAACTTTTATGAGGGGCATGATTGTAATTCCTCACAAGCTGTGTTCTGTGCCTATAAATAGTGAACAGTATTGCTTTACTGTTCACGGATTCCTATAATTGCTAACGCATCACTCGGGAATTATTGTTTGTCAAGGCAAAGGTATAAATGTACCTAAACGTTGTATTCAAGTATCATTCATTTTTAATGTATTTATCTTTAATGTTTCATGTTCTATCTTACTTTGTATTATCTTTATAAGTTTAATTACGAGGGTGAAACCTTCGTAATATTATGCTCGTGACCTTCGTCTGAAGTTCATTATATCCTAAGGGAAATAATGCTTCGAAGGACGAAGGACGTTAACCTTTAACATTTTTGTGTTGCCTTGTTCTTAATTCATAGCATTTGAGAGGATCACCTATTCAAGTTTGTGGCATTAAGTTTTAAGTTTTTGGCGTTAAGTTTGTGGCATTAAGTTTTAAGTTTTTACAGGATCACCTATTCACCCCCCTCTAGGTGCTCTCAATTGGTATCAGAGTCGTTCTCTTCAAGAAAGGGACTAATCGCCCGAAGAGATGGATCCTAAGGGAAAGGGGATGGTGGTCAACGACAATGAGAAGGAGTCCATCTTCAACGAGCCAAGGGACGACAAAGTCAATGACTCCGGCTCAAGTCAAAAGAAGAAAGATGGAAAGAAGAAGAGGCGCATCAGGAAGGTTGTCTACTACGACAGCGACAAATCTTCCTCTTCTCAAAAGGACGACGAATACGAGGAGAAAAAGAAAACGGTTAACTCAAACTTTTCTTTTGATTACTCTCGTATTCCGCATAATTCAAATGCCCATTTGCTTTCCATTCCACTTGGAAAACCCCAACACTTTGATGGAGAGGACTACGGATTTTGGAGTCACAAAATGCGTAGCCACTTGTTTTCTCTTCATCCAAGTATATGGGAGATAGTAGAAAATGGGATGCAATTTGATAGTTCCGATAACTCCATGTTTATCAATGAACAAATCCATAAAAATGCATAAGATACTACTGTTCTTTTAGCATCTTTGTGCAGGGAAGAATATAATAAGGTGAGCGGCTTGGATAATGCCAAGCAAATCTGGGACACCCTCAAGATCTCACATGAGGGAAACGACGTCACCATGCTCACCAAGATGGAGTTGGTGGAAGGTGAACTAGGAAGGTTCGCAATGATCAGGGGGAGGAGCCAACCCAAACGTACAACAGGCTAAAAACCCTCGTCAACAAAATAAGGAGCTATGGAAGCACGCGATGGACGGACCACGACGTCGTCCGACTCATGCTAAGGTCCTTCACCGTACTTGATCCTCATCTTGTTAACTCTATTCGTGAGAATCCTAGGTACATCAAGATGACGCCTGAATAAATACTTGGGAAGTTTGTGAGCGGGCGAATGATGATCAAGGAGGCAAGATATGTTGATGAGGCGCTAAATGGCCCAATCCATGTGCCTCAAGCCATTGCTCTCAAGGCAACAAGTGGCAGGGAGAAGCTACCTAGCAAGGTGGCGCAAGTTGAAGCGGCCGAGCTAAATGAAGATGAAATGGCCCTCATCATCAAGCGATTCAAGACGGCGCTCAAAGGCCGCTGTTGGGGCGAAGGCAAAGACGCCACCCTTCGCTCGAAGTCTTCGCTGCAGCCGCTGGTCTGATTAAATACCCCTGCACAGTGCGTCCTTAGCACAAGGCGCTAACCTAGGTAGCTGAGGGCACATGCGCCCTTAGCACAAGGCGCTGGGCGCTCAGGTACCTATAAATACCCCTGCACAGTGCCCGTGGGAGGCCAGATTAACAGAGCTATTGCCTTCTAGCACGTAACCCTATTGTCATCACTGTTCACTCCTGTTGGCCTCCTTGCGATTGAGAGCAAGTTCCAAAATTTGGCGCCCACCGTTTGTGCTACGAGAAAACCACCCGCGATGGCACCCAAGAAAGCTAACCCGAAGGCTGACGAGGCTGCGAAGGCAGCACTGCTCGCCGCAAGAAAGGGCAAGGCCCTCGCCCTCACCCAATCCACCCACCAAGAGGCCACTGAAGACAATGTTCCCCGCACCTGCGAAGACGACACTTTCCGCACCTGCAGCCCTGAAGGACAATCGCAGCCACCCCCAGGCTTCGCCCCACTGGGAGGCGCGGACCTCACCGAGGATGGTGAAGTCCTCGGCGTCTCAGCGGAAGAACAGCTACAGCTGCGCGCCCTGCGCCTCAAGAACCGCAATCTCCAGAGGCAGAAAGAGATACTGGAGGCCAAGCGCCAGCGTGTGTCCGCACTAGCCAAAGTGCGGCAAATGATACGCGACGAAGAGCAGATGGCCCAAGACCTCGAGCGCGAGATCGCGCTGATGCAGCGCGAAGGCCACCTTGGCCTGCAGCAAGGGCCACCTCTCCAGCAGCGCACACAACTGGAAGACACGCGCGAAGGCCACCTCGGCCTGCAGCATGGGCCACCCCTGCAACACCGAGCACAACCGGAAGACCCGCGTTTCCCCCAGCGCGACTACATCTTCCAGCACGCCGCGCCATTCCAAGGGGTCAACTATCTCGACGAGCGAAGTCCCCTGGCGCCACACCTGCAAGTGACGCCTTGGCCAGCTAACTTCCGAGCAGGGACCTATCCCAAGTACAACGGCAGCACCGACCCGGCGCAATACATAATGAGTTATCAGGTCACCGTTGCATCCGCCGGAGGGGACGACGCCACAATGGTGAAGTCTTTCATCGTCGCCCTAGAGGGCCCAGCTCTCACCTGGTTCACCAGATTGCCTTCGCTGTCCATTGATTCCTGGAGAAGTCTCAGGGACAAGTTCCTGCTCAACTTCCAAGGGTACCGCCCAGACACCGACGCCTTGGCCGAGCTCTCGCTTTGCAAGCAGCTGGAAAAGGAGACTCTACGGGAGTATTACCGCAAATTTTTAACACTCAAGTCATAGCTGCCCTCCGTTGATGATCAGATCGCTATCCACTACGCCATCAGTGGCCTTCGCGCCGGCGTCCTCTACAGCCACTGTATCAGAGATCCGCCCAAGAACCTCCAGGAGCTATATCAGCTCTTTGAAAAATATGCCAAATCTGAAGAGCTCCACCAGCGCAAGGTTGAGTCACAGCGGAAACCCAAAGATGCCCCACAGTCCAGCCGCACATGGACGAGGACTCCGCAGCCAGACTCCAGTCGAGAAATGGAACTCGTGGTATCAGCCGCTTATCCATCCCGCTGCTGACCCCCCTCGTCGCCAGGAATATCCCCCCCAGGGCCGCGGAAATGTGTCACACCCGGGTTTCGGGGGTCCAAAGCCCGGGCGTAAACATAATCACCAGGTGTGTTGGGACCAAGTCTCACACATATGATGAATCATGGCACAGGATCGAATGTCACATCTTTACTATATAACAGGAGTTCTAAAAAAAATAAATAATTACATTATAAGGAGACAACGGTCCAGCAACCCAAAGTTGACTGGGAGACGACGGCCTAGACCTCTCACGAAATCGCCACAGCATCCTCCTTGCGCCTCATCCTGCGGTACCTGTTCTTGACCTGTGGAGGGGGTGTGAGACAGCAAGAGTGAGCTCACATACGTTCATCGCTCAACAAGTTGTGGGGAATAATGTGCATGAACTCGCCAAAGGTGGGAGCTCATGTGAAGTGTAAGGCTTACCAAAGAGGATGGTTAGAGCTGAGCATTGCTTTTAAAGTTGGTCAAAATTTTATTAGCAATTACTAAGTATAAGTAAATACCAACCCAATTAAGTAGTAGAACAAAAGTAACAACCTCACCTGCGATGCAATGCATATGACAAGTTGAGTTTAAGTTCCATAATTTAATCATGTGAGGGTCCGAGCTGCTCATGACCGTGAGCACGGCTAGTATACCAGTTTTACACTCTGCAGAGGTGGCGCATCTTTACCCACAAGTCATGTTACCCATCTGCCAAGGGATCGCGACTTCCCATACACCTCTACCGAGGAGGCGAGGCAGGGTAACACTACGAGGCCTTTACAAAGTTCCACTAGCTTCAGAAAACCCGCTACAGTTTATAGGAAGCTCCAATGCAGGAATCCCTTGCAGGACCGCCATCGCAGCAAAATCCTCCCGAGGGCCTCCCTACACTGACCACTCCCCTACTGCCCTTGCCCCTTTCGGGTAAGGTAGTCCTCCAATAGCTTTCCTAATTAATCAGCCAAGGGCGTCCCATTATACCCTTGTGGTAGCACTGTTTTCCCGGGTGGTCGCTCCATGTTCCAATTAACATAATGATCTTATCATGAACGATAAATAACAACGGATAACAAAAGTATAATCATGTGTAATGTATCTTCATACCCAAAACCACATAAAGCACTAGCAAGTACTACCCAAAAAGTTCAGTGGTAACAAGGTATAAAGATAATCAAACTAGGGTAACCTATTGGGTCCCATCAAAATTAACCTATGCAGATCATTATGATTAATCAGAACATGGCTGGGTAAAAAGAAGTGATCAAGGGCACAACTTGCCTGGGACTTGAGATTCCAGGTACCAGGATGATCTTCAGGTGACTCGTGTTCTCACTGCTAAACGTAGCAATACATACATAGTATAGCAAGAATTAACATTACACCAAACATGTAAATAAAATACACAGTAATAAACTAGACACTAAAATTAGATCATAGGAACTGGAATCATTAAATTTGGAGTTATAGATTTTAAGTTATGAATTTTCTAAGGTTTTATGCATTTAATATAGGGTTAAGTGAGAAATAAATTTTAATGTGTATTTCATGTAAAAACAGTGGTACTATTGGATAGAAAATAATATTATAAAAATTTAGGAACTGGAATGGAACAATTTGGAGTTCATATGAATTTTCTACAATTTAAACAAGTTTCTGCAATTAAATTTGTACTAAAAACTATTTTCTAAATATTTTTCCTGTTTTTCCTAATCTGTGGACCGCGCCTCATTTTCTGGTAAGTTCAGGGGCCAACGTGTAAGTATTCTCAAGACTCAGAGCGCCCCCGGTAAGGACGGCGGGTTGAATCCGAGAAAACCCAGGGTTTCTTTTATAAAACATACCCGCGAAGGGGTATTAGTGGTTTTTGGCCGTCCGATCGGAAATCAGGGGCCCGGATTAGATCCCAACCCCAAATGAGTCCGCACGCCCTGCTACCCGTCGGATCAAGGATCCACGGCCCACAGTATGATCGCATGCAGATCCCATCAGAGCCCCAGGATGTCGATCTAACGGTTACTAACTTCGAATCCCGCCCAAAACACCCGACCGTTCGATCTTATATCAACGGTCCAAATCTACCAGCCCCCAGATCTAATCTTAACCGCATATTTACCATCCAAGGGCCAAGCGCCCTCTTCCCCCCCTCCAGCCATTGCCAGCGGCAATGCCCAGGACCGCGGCGGAGCATGGCCGGAGCTGGCCCAATCCGACCCCCAGGCGCGCGCTTCTACGATTCTAACAACTATTCCTCAATTCGATAAACGATTCGCGGGGAGAACCACAGCACAAGGAGATTGGGGAGTGTGCTCACCAAGAACGGCGGTCGGAACAACGCTGTCAACGACGAGGACGATTTTCGCGGCGGAAGGAGGTGCGCGGTGAGAAATTGCCGGGGCCCAGGCGAGCAATCCCGAGCAGCGCCACCAAATGAAGCTTTCCCCCACTCCAAGGGAGCCCCGGACAAGACTTCAAGGGCGCGGTCGACGGCAGTCTGAGGTTCACACACGGCGGCCTCGATTCCTTCCGTGGCGGCATGAAATCCTTGCGCTTGCGGTAGGGAAGGCGAGAGGAAAAAGGGGACGAGTGGATTGAGTCGAAGGCCGAGGCTTTTAAGCACCCCTGGGGCTCGCAGCGTGATCCTAGGCGGTCGTTCGGCCGATCCGTACGAAGCGGAACTCCACGGCGGCCATGGAGTTTGTTGCGGGGAGGTGGCCCTGGCGTGTGGCCCCCACATGGCAGCGCAAGAACGGAACCAGTGAACGCGCGCGAGAGCACGAGAGGCTGGCCCGTGGGCCCCGGTTGTCGGCGCGCATGGAGTGCCCAGTTGGGCCGCGCGGATCAAAAGCGGGAATTGGGCTGAATGGGTAATTCTGGGCCCAACAGTGGGATTTCACCTTTTCTCTTTTTTTTATTTTCATTTCCCTATTATGTCTCCTTTTTATTTTGAATTCCAAATTTGAATTTGAGACCCCTTTTAGGAGTTTCCTTTAAGTTAGATGTACTCATTATATTTTATTTTATATTCATTTTTACTCATATAATATTTTTCTCCTTCTCTTCTTTTCTAAATTCTTAAATTTTCCTTTAGGTCTTAAATTCTATTTTTGGACTTTGATATATTTCTTTTCACATGATGATTTTATTTATATTATGTCACAAAATGCACACCACACAAAAATAATATCCAGCATGATGCATAATTTTAATGGCATCTATTCTTTTATTAATTATGTGCTTTTGAATATGGTGTTCACATGGGATGATAAGTAGAGTCAACACACACATAAAATATATGAAATGTCTTTTTTCCTCTTTTATTATATATATTACAAAATGGGTGTTACAAATCCTACCCCCCTTAACAGAAATCTCGTCCTCGAGATTTGTAAGGAAAGGGTATATAACCAAGTTATTTCATAACATATGCACAAACAAAAATCCCATCATGATGCATACTTTATTAGCAACACATGGGGTCGATTAGACCTTATTATTCCTTCTAAAATAATATCATATCATCTACTAACCTAAGCAACATCTAGATCTTACAAATAGTAGTAATTTATATATATGTTTATGTAGCTTGGTGGAGCTGGTGGTGGTGGTGGAGGTTGTTGTTGTTGTTGTCTCTCCAACCGCGCTTGCCTTATTTCTTGGCGGACCTGACGTATTTCCTCTCGTTCTTGTCTTATCTGATTTTGCATCTCGGTCACCAGGTCTGTTAATTGTTGTATTACCAGTCTTTGGGCAGCAACCACTTGATCGATTTCAACAGGTGGAGGATTTGGAGGATTCATTTCTGTTTGCTGTTACGTGATAATCTTTCCTTTCCTGGTATTGACCATGAAAGTTAGAAGCATATGGTAATAGTTTTTGCAAAGGAAATTATTCAATACGTGGAATGAAATAAGCTAGTAGCTGGTTATAATCTGAAGATTCTTTAGTAGGGCTTAATCTTTGTTTTATGTCCAGATTGGGGTAACCAGTCGTATAAGGTGAATATCCAAGGGTAAGATAGAATCTGTTAAGATGAGATATATATGTGGGTGAGATGGACTACAAGATGTAGGTTGAAAGTTTGTTTGTTGTTCGATGGGAATAGAAAGGTTATACCATTCATCATGGTTCTAGGTTAAGTTAATACATGGCTAGTAGGGTTTAATCTCTTCTACCAGTATCACTAATATGTTTAAGTAGACCACATTAGATTAGATCATATTAGATTAGATGGGATCTAGATTAGATCGGTATGACTAGTTTGACTAGATAAGATCTAATTAATTTGCATTAGATCATGGTTGTTTAAACTAGGGTGGATAAGTATGCTTATTAGGATAAGATGGATCCATAAAGATAAGATAGAATCTTTTGAGATCAGTTAGACCTATTAGGATGGGATAAAATCTTTTCCAGATAAGATGAGTCTATTGAGATAAGAGAGTATCTTTTAAGATAAGATGGATCTATTAGACTTGATATATTTTTGTGGGGGATATTCTAAGTTGGCTAGTTATTTTATCAACATTTTTTTTTGCTATATGCATATACAGATGTAATTGTGGACATTACTCCATAACTCATTACACTCAATCAAAGATCCAAATCAGACAAGTATCATAAGAACAAACATTCAAGCATACAAATACCTATAAAAATAGTTTTGTTTTTGTTACTAAGAGTAGGTCTCCTATTCCTAAAAGTCACTTTAGGCACAGGATTTCAAAGTGTGAAATCCACATTTGTCTTTAGAAAGAAAAGGTAAGAATAATCAGAGTAGAGCGGAAATAGATGAGATAAGATTAAGAAAAGTTTAGAAAGAATCAGAGTAGCAGAGGTAAGTAAATATTGGTTGTCCAGTTCTATCTAGGTTTCGTCCTACAGTCAACATTCCTCTGATACCACTTCTGTCACACCCGGGTTTCGGGGGTCCAAAGCCCGGGCGTAAACATAATCACCAGGTGTGCTGGGACCAAGTCTCACACATATGATGAATCATGGCACAGGATCGAATGTCACATCTTTACTACATAACAGGAGTTCTAAAAAAAATAAATAATTACATTATAAGGAGACAACGGTCCAGCAACCCAAAGTTGACTGGGAGACGACGGCCTAGACCTCTCACGAAATCGCCACAGCATCCTCCTTGCGCCTCATCCTGCGGTACCTGTTCTTGACCTGTGGAGGGGGTGTGAGACAGCAAGAGTGAGCTCACATACGTTCATCGCTCAACAAGTTGTGGGGAATAATGTGCATGAACTCGCCAAAGGTGGGAGCTCATGTGAAGTGTAAGGCTTACCAAAGAGGATGGTTAGAGCTGAGCATTGCTTTTAAAGTTGGTCAAAATTTTATTAGCAATTACTAAGTATAAGTAAATACCAACCCAATTAAGTAGTAGAACAAAAGTAACAACCTCACCTGCGATGCAATGCATATGACAAGTTGAGTTTAAGTTCCATAATTTAATCATGTGAGGGTCCGAGCTGCTCATGACCGTGAGCACGGCTAGTATACCAGTTTTACACTCTGCAGAGGTGGCGCATCTTTACCCACAAGTCATGTTACCCATCTGCCAAGGGATCGCGACTTCCCATACACCTCTACCGAGGAGGCGAGGCAGGGTAACACTACGAGGCCTTTACAAAGTTCCACTAGCTTCAGAAAACCCGCTACAGTTTATAGGAAGCTCCAATGCAGGAATCCCTTGTAGGACCGCCATCGCAGCAAAATCCTCCCGAGGGCCTCCCTACACTGACCACTCCCCTACTGCCCTTGCCCCTTTCGGGTAAGGTAGTCCTCCACTAGCTTTCCTAATTAATCAGCCAAGGACGTCCCATTATACCCTTGTGGTAGCACTGTTTTCCCGGGTGGTCGCTCCATGTTCCAATTAACATAATGATCTTATCATGAACGATAAATAACAACGGATAACAAAAGTATAATCATGTGTAATGTATCTTCATACCCAAAACCACATAAAGCACTAGCAAGTACTACCCAAAAAGTTCAGTGGTAACAAGGTATAAAGATAATCAAACTAGGGTAACCTATTGGGTCCCATCAAAATTAACCTATGCAGATCATTATGATTAATCAGAACATGGCTGGGTAAAAAGAAGTGATCAAGGGCACAACTTGCCTAGGACTTGAGATTCCAGGTACCAGGATGATCTTCAGGTGACTCGTGTTCTCACTGCTAAACGTAGCAATACATACATAGTATAGCAAGAATTAACATTACACCAAACATGTAAATAAAATACACAGTAATAAACTAGACACTAAAATTAGATCATAGGAACTGGAATCATTAAATTTGGAGTTATAGATTTTAAGTTATGAATTTTCTAAGGTTTTATGCATTTAATATAGGGTTAAGTGAGAAATAAATTTTAATGTGTATTTCATGTAAAAACAGTGGTACTATTGGATAGAAAACAATATTATAAAAATTTAGGAACTGGAATGGAACAATTTGGAGTTCATATGAATTTTCTACAATTTAAACAAGTTTCTGCAATTAAATTTGTACTAAAAACTATTTTCTAAATATTTTTCCTGTTTTTCCTAATCTGTGGACCGCGCCTCATTTTCTGGTAAGTTCAGGGGCCAACGTGTAAGTATTCTCAAGACTCAGAGCGCCCCCGGTAAGGACGGCGGGTTGAATCCGAGAAAACCCAGGGTTTCTTTTATAAAACATACCCGCGAAGGGGTATTAGTGGTTTTTGGCCGTCCGATCGGAAATCAGGGGCCCGGATTAGATCCCAACCCCAAATGAGTCCGCACGCCCTGCTACCCGTCGGATCAAGGATCCACGGCCCACAGTATGATCACATGCAGATCCCATCAGAGCCCCAGGATGTCGATCTAACGGTTACTAACTTCGAATCCCGCCTAAAACACCCGACCGTTCGATCTTATATCAACGGTCCAAATCTACCAGCCCCCAGATCTAATCTTAACCGCATATTTACCACCCAAGGGCCAAGCGCCCTCTTCCCCCCCTCCAGCCATTGCCAGAGGCAATGCCCAGGACCGCGGCGGAGCATGGCCGGAGCTGGCCCAATCCGACCCCCAGGCGCGCGCTTCTACGATTCTAACAACTATTCCTCAATTCGATAAACGATTCGCGGGGAGAACCACAGCACAAGGAGATTGGGGAGTGTGCTCACCAAGAACAGCGGTCGGAACAACGCTGTCAACGACGAGGACGATTTCCGCGGCGGAAGGAGGTGCGCGGTGAGAAATTGCCGGGGCCCAGGCGAGCAATCCCGAGCAGCGCCACCAAATGAAGCTTTCCCCCACTCCAAGGGAGCCCCCGGACAAGACTTCAAGGGCGCGGTCGACGGCAGTCTGAGGTTCACACACGGCGGCCTCGATTCCTTCCGCGGCGGCATGAAATCCTTGCGCTTGCGGTAGGGAAGGCGAGAGGAAAAAGGGGACGAGTGGATTGAGTCGAAGGCCGAGGCTTTTAAGCACCCCTGGGGCTCGCAGCGTGATCCTAGGCGGTCGTTCGGCCGATCCGTACGAAGCGGAACTCCACGGCGGCCATGGAGTTTGTTGCGGGGAGGTGGCCCTGGCGTGTGGCCCCCACATGGCAGCGCAAGAACGGAACCAGTAAACGCGCGCGAGAGCACGAGAGGCTGGCCCGTGGGCCCCGGTTGTCGGCGCGCATGGAGTGCCCAGTTGGGCCGCGCGGATCAAAAGCGGGAATTGGGCTGAATGGGTAATTCTGGGCCCAACAGTGGGATTTCACCTTTTCTCTTTTTTTATTTTCATTTCCCTATTATGTCTCCTTTTTATTTTGAATTCCAAATTTGAATTTGAGACCCCTTTTAGGAGTTTCCTTTAAGTTAGATGTACTCATTATATTTTATTTTATATTCATTTTTACTCATATAATATTTTTCTCCTTCTCTTCTTTTCTAAATTCTTAAATTTTCCTTTAGGTCTTAAATTCTATTTTTGGACTTTGATATATTTCTTTTCACATGATGATTTTATTTATATTATGTCACAAAATGCACACCACACAAAAATAATATCCAGCATGATGCATAATTTTAATGGCATCTATTCTTTTATTAATTATGTGCTTTTGAATATGGTGTTCACATGGGATGATAAGTAGAGTCAACACACACATAAAATATATGAAATGTCTTTTTTCCTCTTTTATTATATATATTACAAAATGGGTGTTACAAAATGGAACTCGTGGTAGGGGCCGAGGGCGTGCGCAGCCGCCGCGCCGATTCTACTGCCTTTTCCATGGCGAAGACTGCGCCCACCAAACCAAAGACTGCCCCGAAACGAAGGCCACCAGAGACAGAATGGCACGGGCGCAGCCAGCCGACAATCCCAGAATTGTCGCGCACAATTACCAGCAACCCCCTCCACCATATATCCACGCTCCTGCCCCGCATCCACCGCACCACGCTTACCAACACCATCAGGAAGTACAAATCGTACCTCCTCCACCCCCACCACCACACCAGCAACATCAAAACATCCCCCATGCCCTAAAGCAGGAAGACTTCACCGATCAACCATATCGCGGAGTCATTCACATGATAACTGGGGGGTCCAGCACTGACTTCGACACCAAGCGGCAGAAGCGAGACCACTACCGCAGCATCAACCATGTCGCCGTCACTGGCCCAGTCGTGCAGACAAAGTGGTCCCACATACCGCTAACCTTCGACGCACGAGACGTCGACCTGCGCAGCGCCCCCCACATCGACGCTATGGTTATCAATTGCAGCGTGGCAGGCTGGGACCTACACAAAGTCCTAGTCGACAATGGCAGTCAGGCGGACATCATCTTCCTCCACGCCTTCGACCGCATGGGTATAAGCCACAGCCTGCTCAAGCCTTCGGACAACCCGTTGTATGGCTTCGGTGGCAAGAGCACCTTTCCCGTCGGCAAAATAGAGTTGCCCCTCTCCTTCGATGTAGCACCCAATGCCCGAAGTGAGCAAGTGACTTTCGATATCGTGGATATGGTGTATCCATACAACGCCATCATGGGCCGGGGCTCCATCAATAAGTTCGAAGCCGCCATCCACGGACTGTACCTATGTATGAAGATACCAGGTCCGCTAGGCGCCATTACGGTTTACGGCAACCAGCAGACGGCGCGCAACATAGAGCGGGACTTCGTGCCCGGTCAGAGGAACGTGCACTACCTCACGGCCCAGCGCGAGGTCCCTGCGCCCGCCAGCCCAACCAATAAACAGCACGACAAGGAACAGCTGCAGAGCCAAGACGGAACCAAGACTGTCCCCCTCGATCAGGCCACGCCCAAGCAGACAGTCACTATCAGCGAAGGCCTCACCTCGCATGAAGAAGAGAAACTCCTCTGCTGCCTGTCCAAGAATAAAGATGTCTTCGCCTGGTCCGCCCTCGACCTGGTCGGAGTCAGCCAATCCATAATTGAGCACAGCTTGGGAATTGACCCTTCGGTGCGACCAAAAAAGCAGAGGCTTCGCAAAATGTCCGACGAAAAGGCAGAGGCCGCCAAGGCGGAGGTGCACCGCCTCCTAGAGGCTAAATTCATCGAGCCAGTGGCTTACCCCACGTGGCTCTCCAATGTTGTAATGGTACAGAAAAAAAGCGGGAAATGGCGAATGTGCATAGACTTCACCAGTCTCAACAAGGCCTGCCCAAAGGACAATTTCCCGTTGCCGCGGATCGACAAAATAGTCGATAGCGCGGCCGGATGCGAGGTCATGTCACTCCTCAACTGCTTCTCCGGTTACCACCAGATATACATGAAGGAGGAAGACAAGGCTAGCACCAGCTTTATAACACCCTTCGGCACATATTGCTTCATCAGAATGCCGGAGGGACTCAAGAACGTCGGGTCCACCTTCTCCAGACTCACCAAAACGGTACTCGAAGGGCAGGTTGGCAGAAATATATTTACATATGTGGACGACATCGTCGTCGCCAGCAAGAACAAGGAAGACCATCTCGCCGACCTCGCCGAGACATTCGCGAACATGCGAGACGCACGACTCCGCCTAAACCCGGAAAAGTGCGTCTTCGGCGTTCGCCAGGGCAAAATATTGGGCTACCTGGTATCACACCGCGGCATCGAGGCCAACCCAACCAAGATCCAGGCCATCTTAGACATGTCACCTCCGCAGTCCGCCAGGGACGTCCAGCGTCTGACAGGTAGATTGGCCGCTCTCAACAGATTCATCTCCAGGTCCGCCGAGCGAAGTCTCCCCTTCCTCAAAACACTCCGCGGTGCAAAGGACTTCGCCTGGGGACCGGAGCAGGCAGCGGCCTTCGCCTCACTAAAATAGTACCTGTCAGAGCTGGCCATCCTCACAAGCCCCGACTCCTCGCTCCCCCTATTGCTCTACGTCGCGGCTTCGCAGCATGCTGTCAGCGCGGCGCTAGTGCAGGAGCAGACAGTTGATGGCGTGGTCAGGCAGTGCCCTGTTTACTATGTCTCCGAGGTACTGACACCGTCCAAGTGCAACATGACAGAGCTGGAGAAGATTGCCTACGTAGTCGTTATGTCCTCGCGCAAACTGCGCCACTACTTTGAAGCATTCAAGGTCTGAGTCACCTCAGACAGGGGACTCGGTGAATTATTCAGAAACCCGGAGGCATCGGTGAGGATTGCCAAGTGGGCAGCCGAACTCTCCGGCTACCACATCAGCTTCGAGCCCAGGACAGCCATCAAGTCACAAGTCCTGGCAGACTTCGTCGTCGACTGGACTGGGCCAATAACACAACCAGACCCGTCCACAAAGAAGGTATGGACGATCCATTGCAACGGCGCATGGTGCCATGCGGGGGCAGGCGCCGCTGCAGTCGTCACCTCACCAGCCGGGGTCAAGCACAGATATGCAGCACGCCTCAGCTTCGCTCTGGAATCCGACAGATGCACAAACAATATAGCAGAGTATGAAGCAGTCATCCTCGGCCTCCGCAAGCTAAGGGCCCTCGGAGTCACCACCTGTATCATCAAAACAGACTCCAAGATAGTTGCCGGCCAGGTCGAGAAAGACTACGCAGCAAAGGACCCCGCTCTTATGCAATACCTCGCGGCCATCCGAAGTCTCGAGAGACAATTCAAGGGATTCACCTTGCAGCATGTGGATAGGGCCAAGAACGAGGAGGCCGACGCATTGGCCAAGGCCGCCGCCAGGGGCGAGTCCTTGCCCTCCGACGTGTTCTTTCATATCATCAGCACGCCAGCCGTCCGGAGCCCCGAAGGGCTCCAAATAACCAATGACAGCGAGGGCCACCGCATAGTTAACCTAATCATGACCGAAGACTGGCGTGCACCAATAACCCTGTTCCTACAGGGGTACTATCATCCAACCGACGTCAGCGAGGCCAAGCGCCTCAGACATCGAAGCCGGGACTTCGCACTGATTGAAGGCCAACTCTATAAGAAAGGGGTCAGTCAGCCAATGCTTAAGTGCGTCACCGAAACCGAAGGCATGCAGATCCTACGTGAAGTCCACAGTGGCACGTGCGGCTCACACGCAGGGCCAAGGGCCCTAGCTGCCAAGGTGATCCGCCAGGGTTTTTACTGGCCCGCAATGATCTGCGCCGCAAATCGGGTCACAAGGTCCTGCGAAGCCTGCCAGAAGTTTTCTCCTCGGTCAGGCAGCCCCTCGCAGTATACAAAGCTGATCGCCCATACATGGCCTCTCCAGCGCTGGGACCTGGACATTGTCGGGCCCCTGCCCACCGCTCAGGGGAACCTTAAGTTCGCCTTCGTCGCCATCGAGTACTTCACCAAATGGATCGAGGCGAGGGCTGTTTCTACAATAACATCAAAGACTGCCCAAAAATTCTTCTGGCAGAACATTGTTTGCCGCTTCGGAGTACCGTCCGAACTAACAGTTGACAACGGCAAGCAGTTTGACAGGCAAGACTTCAGGGATTTTTGTTTCTCCATTGGCACCAAGCTCGCCTTCGCTTCAGTTTATCATCCGCAGTCCAACGGGGTCGTGGAACGCGCCAATGGGAAAATCTTCACAGCTGTCAAGAAGATGCTCCTTGATGAAAAGAAGGGCAGATGGACCGATTTGTTACCTGAGGCAGTCTGGGCACTAAACACGACTGAGTGCAGGGCGACTGAGTTCACTCCCTTCCGCCTTCTATACGGATCGGAGGCCATGACCCTGCAAGAAATAAAGCATGGGTCCCCGCGAACAGTTCCGTCAGCCGTCCCCGACATGGACGAGCCAACTTCCAAGGATCTCATGGACGGAGACCGAGTCTTCGCCCTACAGGCCCTAAACAAGTACCAAGCCCAGACCAAAGCATGGCGCGACCACACAGTTATCCCGAGGGAGTTCAGCGAAGGGGACCTCGTACTCGTCCGAACAGCTCGGACAGAGTCCAAGGGCAAGCTGGAGCCCAAGTGGGAGGGCCCCTTTATAGTCAAGACAAAAGCTTCCCCAGCGCTTACAGGCTCACAACGCCAAACGACGAGGACCTAGAGCACTCCTGGAACATCGACAACCTCCGCAAATTTTTTGTTTGACTCATCAGGGCTGATTTTGCCCTTGTAATTCACCAAAAACAATCTTGTACCGGCCCGCACTCTTTTCCTCCCGGGGGGTGAGGTTTTTAACGAGGCGGAGCCATGTAATATATGTGTGAAAAATCCCCCGCAAAAACATGCGTCGAAAAAAGACCGCGACGACGGCCTTCGACATTCGACCAATTCGAGGTCACCGCGAGGCCAAGCGCTAGCCACCCTCGCGTGCGACAAATCCGCGCAGATGTCGCCTAAGGGTGCAGCCGGACTAGCACAACAAGTGCGAAAAAACTGAAGTCTACAGCAAAGACTATCCGCACAGAAGTCGCCCAAGGGTGCAGCCGGACTAGCACAACAAGTGCGAAAAAACCGAAGTCTACCACAAAGACTATCCGCGCAGAAGTCGCCCAAGGTTGCAGCCGGACTAGCACAACAAGTGCGAAAAAACCGAAGTCTACCGCAAAGACTATCCACGCAGAAGTCGCCTAAGGGTGCAGCCGGACTAGCACAACAAGTGCGAAAAAACCCAAGTCCACCGCGAGGACTATCCGCGTAGAAGTCGCCTAAGGGTGCAGCCGGACTAGCACAACAAGTGCGAAAAAACCCAAGTCCACCGCGAGGACTATCCGCGCAGAAGTCGCCTAAGGGTGCAGCCGGACTAGCACAACAAAAGCAGAAACGACAACATCAAACCGTCCGCGCCAAGACCGACTATAATCGCACCAGCACAGCATAACAAAACACACCAAACAAAGTACACAACGCCTTCGCAGGCACAGACAAGCGAGGGCACACAACTTCATCATACAAGCCTTTACATATATACAAGCGAGGGCGCCACACTCTACATCGGCTCAACCTTAGGAATAATTCCCATCTCCCTATAATTAAATAACATTATCCTAAGCTCCTCACCCGCAAAAAGACTTCGCAGTTCCCCTTCACCTGTACTCGCGGCGGCCGGCAAAGACAACAGTTCCTGCCGACCAGCCCTACTCACACGAAGCCGAGCCCCCTCCTCCCCACTAACCCTACGCTTCGCAACCGCCCTTCGTCGTCGGCGCCCGGTGCTAGGACCTGGCACATCTTGTGCGTCCGCGGCGTGTGGCGAAGCCCCCGCCGCAGCCACATCCAAGGCCGCAAAGTAGTCCAAGTCCTCCTTCGACGACTCCTCAGTCCACTCAACCGAGCTCCCAGAGTCAGCAAAATCAAAAAACTCAGACGCAGATCCACCACATTCATTACCACCTTCCGCGGTCGAAGCTGCCAAAAATTTAGTAGTAGCGGTTGCGTGCGCAGGCCCAAAATCTTGAACTTGCGCAGCAACCAAAATTTAGCAACATATCCAAAATTCCCCAACCCTCTACACCCACTACGCCACCTGCGAAGGCCCTGACGTTGCGGAAGCCTCCGCCGTTGGCTCCGCCGTTGCTTCCGCTGTCGCTTCCGCCGCCACCGCCGCGGGATCTTCAGCACTCGGCGCAGCAGCTGCGGGGGCATCAGGCGCGCCTTCGGCCACCTTTGGGGGCAGGTCTTCGCCGGCCGCACCGGATACGGGGGCATCCGGTGCGTCTTCCGCAGTCTCCAGGGTTGGCTCCAGGACGACCCCAGACACGGCCTCCGCCGGGGTCGGCTCCGGGTCAGGCAGCGCGCTGTTCAACGCCCCGAAGTCGTCCACCCGCTCGCCACGCGCCGCCTAAGACAAAACACACAAAATTCAGCAAACACACGCACAGCCCACATCCAACAAACGCCAAACAAACGAAAACGTTACCTGAGCCCTCGCCGTCTCGGCCCGCTCCCTGACCACCCCGCGACCGTGCGGACCCCACATCCGGTCGTAGATGGCCCCGGCGGATTCCTTCACTACAGGGTCTTCAACCTTATAGATATCTCGCTCAAAATCTTCATCCGCCTGGTCGAAGACCTCGAAGTGCCGGCACCCTTCGCGGGAGAGCGCGTTCATCGCCCCCTCGCAGGTGACCAGAGAGGCGTACGACATAAACCCCTCCACGACAGTGGGGAGCGCCTGCAGCTCCTCCTGCACCCATTCCAGACATCGAAGTCCGGGCTCTCGCTCCGGCACTTCGAAGTCACCGGTCCGCGCACCCAGCTCACGATATGTATCCATAAGCTGTGTGCGCGTCCGTTCGGCCTCCGCGCGCGTCGCGGCCTCGACCCGCTCCACGCGGCTCTCCAGGGCGATGAGCCGCTCCTGCAGCTGCTCGGCGCGCTCCCTGGCAAGATTGCCCTCCGCCCGTGCCAGATTGGCCTCCGCCTGCGCAGCCTGTGCCTTGACGAGGGCCTCGTTGGTCTCCCTCCTCTCCCCCGCCAATTGGCGCCGGAGGTCAGCCTTCTCTCCCTCCAGCGCAGCCACCTTGTCCGCCAGCTTGCGGCACTTGCTGTCGGCGGCCGATTTCTCTCGGACGGCGTCAGCATGTTGTGTCCGAAGTCTCTCGACTTCGGCAGACACAACTGCCGTGAGGGCCCCCGACGCCGTGCGGTTGGCGAAGTCAGCCACCTGCACAACACACATAAGACCGCGGCCAAAAAAAAACGAAGTCTGGCTCAGCGGACCTGACTTAGCGACTCCACCACCTCTTTCAGCCGGCGGGACGCAGCGCCCGCCTCATCCCTGACAGCCGCGAGGGCCGCCACCTCGCCTCCGGCGCTAAGTGCCCCGTCGTTCGCCTTCGGCGCTACGGCAGCCGTCATTGTCGCCGCGGCAGGCACAACTATAGTAAGTTGGCCTTCGTCCGACCCTGCGACGTATCGACGAATAAATAATAATAAAAAAAAGAGGAGCCAACGACTTACCACCAAGATAGTCCTCCACACTAATATCGGTGGCGAAGTCGGCGACATGCTTGCCTGCCGACGGCAACGCTCGGGCCGCCTTCGTGACCTCCGGCACTCTGCTGGCCGGCGGCACTGCCTTCGTCAATTTTGAGCCCCCGGCACCTGCCGTCGCCTCCGGCGCTTTGCTAGACGTAGGGGCGCCTGATTTTGCCGCCAGCGGCGGCTTGCCTCCGCCGGGGGCCGCAGCCTTCGCAGACCCCCGCTGCCTCTTCGGCCTAGCTTCAACGAGCCTAACAACCGCCTGGCGCTTTTGTGCTGCTCCCTGGCGGTCCTTGTCCATCACTGTCGACACAACAGCAGCAATATTCCGTCCGTAAGGAAAAACTCTCCATTCACGAACCATGCGAGATGTAAAAAAGTCCTCGCCAGCCGCGCGGGGGATAGGAACATTCCTAGGCCAGCAACCCCCGGTAACCCTCAGCATCCGAGCCAAAGACTCCCGGAGCTTGGGCGAAGACATCCTTCCCCCCGGGGCCGCGCACGTCCTCATCAACTCTCTAGCAAAACTATCAGAAACCCCAAGTCCTCCCATAGCAGTACCTAATTTTCTCTTTTTAGAGGATGGGGCGGCCGCCGGCGCAGGGTCGTCTCCAGTCTCCACCACCGGCTTCTTCCCACGGCGGTCCACGTCGTCTTGACCAGGATAGCCGTCATACGACAATTGATTTAATTCAAAAACCCTGTTCAAACGGTCATTCGACCCGCGGATGTCAAAGCTGCGCTGGCCCTCTGTCCTCGGCACATAACGTCCAACGAGCCGCACCGCCCCATCCTCCGCCTCACACACAAAGGCGGCCGGGTCGTGGCTTTGCAGATTCAGTGCGAAGGCAGGACTTCGTACCACCCTTCCACCGTGAAAAGGCATCTGGCGAGGGCACACTTCGCCCAACGCCCAGCCATGCGCCAAGGACCATACCTCGTACGCGACAAACTCTTCAACCAAATCGCGCCCACTGCTCAGGCCGGCGGCGCACCGAAGGGCCCCTTCGTCCGCATCCTCCTCTGCCACTTCAAAGGGCGGGTACGCTGAGTAAAAATGAGAACACATCTCGGACACTGGGAGTCCCTCATGGCCTTCGACAGTACCCTCAGCAACGTAAAACCAAAATTCATTCCAATTGCCCCACTTGTTGCGGGCGCAAGGAACCAACTCGACTACCTGCATCACGGTCTTGCCGGTCTTCGGCGTGAATGTGCAGGACCCAAACTGAGCAACTTCGTCCCCAATCATCCTCTTCTGCCAGTGCAAACAATAATACTTCGCAAAAACCTCGACCGATGGCTGTCCGCCGTACGAAGTCGTCGCCCAAACATACTTCGACAGAGCCACCACGGCATTCGGTGTCAGCTGATGTATCTGAACGTTGAACCTGCGCAGGACTTCGCCAACAAATCGGTGCGCAGGCAAGTGGAGACCGGCGGCGAAGAATGCCTCGAAAACAACCAACTCGCCCTCCGGCTCGAGGACTTCCTCCATCCCCGGGACATGAGCAACTCCGCCGCCGAAGTAACCCAACCGCTGCATATCTTGCACGCGAACCGACGACATCCGCGACACGCCAAAATCAACAGAATCGCCGGCGCGCAACTCCTCCACCATCGAACTACTCAGCGTCTCCTCAGACGAGGCGGCGGCCGGCGGCGAGGAATCGGAAGAAGAGGAGGTCGGCATCGCTACGTACCGTCGGCGGCGGCGGGCGGTCTGCTTCACTCGAGCCAGATCTCCGATGAACAAGAGCACGGCGGACAGACGAGCAGCAAGACGGCGGGCGGCTAGGGTTTTCACGGAGCGCGGAAAGTGAAGTTCAAAAAGCGCCGACCCCCGCCCCTTTTATAGGCAGGGCGCGGCTCTTCGGGAAACCCGCAATCCAACAGGGCGCGGCGCTTCGGGAAACCCGCAATCCAACTGTACGCTGTCAATCAACGGTCACATCAAAAACCCCCGCGGAACCACTTCGAGCGAGGGCAGCGTCTCCGCCATCTGGCGACGTCTTCGGCACCAGGTGACTTTGTCGAACTGGTCCCTCGGAGGGAAAATGTTGGGGCGAAGGCAAAGACGCCACCCTTCGCTCGAAGTCTTCGCTGCAGCCGCTGGTCTGACAGAGACAAAACAGGCAGGGACACCCTTCGCTTGATCGGCACCAGACGAAGACCGGCGACGACGTCATCCCACAGTGCGGCCTCGTCCAGCTCAGAGGCCCACGTGCGATCCGGCCCATTGTAACGGGCCCTGCGTGGCCGCCGCGCGTTACGGGCCTAATTTGTAAAGGCATCCCTGTAATTACAGTCTGTAACCCCGCTTTATGGGAATATTCTGGGGATAACCTAGGTAGCTGAGGGCACATGCGTCCTTAGCACAAGGCGCTGGGCGCTCAGGTACCTATAAATACCCCTGCACAGTGCCCGTGGGAGGCCAGATTAACAGAGCTATTTCCTTCTAGCACGTAACCCTGTTGTCATCACTGTCACTCCTGTTGGCCTCCTTGCGATTGAGAGCAAGTTCCAACAGCCGCAAGGAGCATCCCAACAAGAGCAAGACAATGGGAAAACGCTCCTGCTTCAAGTGTGATAAGATTGGTCACTTTATTGCAAACTGTCCCGATAATGATAGTGACCAGGAACAAGGGAAGAGCGGAAAGTGGGAAAAGAAGAAGACCTACAAGAAGGCTAAGGGCGATGCACACATTGGCAAGGAGTGGAACTCGGATTGTTCATCATCCGACTCCGACGACGAAGGACTCGCCGCCTCGGCCTTCAACAAATCGTCCCTCTTCCCCAACGAGCATCACACATGCCTCATGGCAAAGGAGAAGAAGGTAAATACTAGAAGTACTATTACATATGCTTCTTCTAGTGATGATGAATCTAGTGATGATGAAATAGACTATGCATGTTTATTCAAAGGATTAGATAGAACTAAAATTGATAAGATCAATGAGTTGATTGATGCTTTGAATGAGAAAAATAGACTTTTAGAAAAGCAAGCAGATCTTTTATATGAAGAGCATGATAAATTTGTAAGTTCACAAAATTCTCTTGCTTTAGAAATTAAAAGAAATGAAATGCTTTCACATGAATTGTCTACATGCCATGAATCCATTTCTAGCTTAAAGAGTATCAATGATGACTTGAATGCTAAGTTAGAAATAGATAATAAATCAACCTCTTGTGAAGAACATGTAGTGATTTGTAATAGGTGTAAGGACTTTAATGTTGATGCTTGTAGTGAACACCTAGTTGCCATCTCTAAATTAAATGATGAAGTGACTAGTCTTAATGCCCAACTTAAGACTAGCAAAAGTGAATTTGATAAACTAAAATTTGCAAGGGATGCCTACACGATTGGTAGACACCCCTCAATTAAGGATGGGCTTGGCTTTAAGAGAGAAGCCAAGAACTTAACAAGTCATAAGGCTCCCATTCCCGCCAAGGAGAAAGGGAAGGCTCCTATGACTAATAGTGCTCAAAAGAATCATGCATTTATTTATGATAGAAAATTTTCTAGAAATGTTCATCATGATAGGAGTTGTAATGCTTATGATTCAAATGCAATGTTTGCTTCAAGTTCTTCCTATGTGCATGGTACAGATACACATAAGAAAAATGTCATTCATCATATGCCTAGGAGAAATGTTACTCATGTTCCTAGGAAAATAGTTAATGAACCTTCTACAATTTATCATGCTTGCAATGCTTCGTTTGCAATTTGTAGAAAGGATAAAAAGGTGATTGCTAGGAAATTAGGGGCAAAATGCAAGGGAGATAAAACTTGCATTTGGGTCCCTAAGGATATTGTCACTAACCTTGTAGGACCCAACAAGAGTTGGGTACCTAATACCTAAGTCTAAATTGTCTTGCAGGTTTATGCATCCGGGGGCTCAAGCTGGATTATCGACAGCGGATGCACAAACCACATGACGGGGGAGAAGAAGATGTTCACCTCCTACGTCAAGAACAAGGATTCCCAAGATTCAATCATATTCGGTGATGGGAACTAAGGCAAGGTTAAAGGACTAGGAAAGATTGCTATTTCTTCCGAGCACTCCATTTCTAATGTGTTTTTAGTTGAGTCGCTTGGTTATAATCTGTTGTCCGTTAGTCAATTGTGTAATATGGGTTATAATTGCTTATTCACAAATGTAGATGTGTCTGTATTTAGAAGAAGTGATGGTTCATTAGCTTTTAAGGGTGTACTAGACGGCAAACTTTATTTAGTTGATTTTGCAAAAGAGGAGGCTGGTCTAGATGCATGCTTATTTGCTAAGACTAGCATGGGCTGGCTGTGGCATCGCCGTTTAGCACATGTGGGGATGAAGAACCTTCACAAACTTCTAAAGGGAGAACATGTGTTAGGTCTAACAAATGTGACTTTCGAAAAAGATAGACCTTGTGCAGCTTGTCAAGCAGGTAAACAAGTGGGAAATGCTCATCACAGCAAGAACGTGATGACCACATCAAGACTCCTGGAGCTGCTACATATGGACCTCTTCGGACCCGTCGCCTACCTTAGCATCGGGGGAAGTAAGTATGGTTTAGTAATTGTTGATGATTTTTCCCGCTTCACTTGGGTATTCTTTTTGCAGGATAAATCGGAAACCCAAGGGACACTCAAGCGCTTCCTAAGGAGAGCTCAAAATGAGTTTGAGCTCAAGGTGAAAAAGATAAGGAGCGACAACGGGTCCGAGTTCAAGAATCTTCAAGTGGAGGAGTTCCTTGAGGAGGAAGGAATCAAGCACGAGTTCTCCACTCCCTATACACCACAGCAAAACGGTGTGGTAGAGAGGAAGAACAGGATGCTCATTGACATGGCAAGGACGATGCTTGGAGAGTTCAAGACCCCCGAGCGGTTTTGGTCGGAAGCCGTGAACACGGCCTGCCACGCCATAAACCGGGTCTATCTTCATCGCCTCCTCAAGAAGACTTCGTATGAGCTTCTAACCGGTAACAAACCCAATGTTTCATACTTTCGTGTTTTTGGGAGCAAGTGTTATATTCTAGTGAAGAAAGGTAGAAATTCTAAGTTTGCTCCCAAAGCTGTAGAAGGGTTTTTGTTAGGTTATGACTCAAATACAAAGGCGTATAGAGTCTTCAACAAATCATCGGGTTTGGTTGAGGTCTCTAGCGACGTTGTATTTGATGAGACTAATGGCTCTCCAAGAGAGCAAGTTGTTGATCTTGATGATGTAGATGAACAAGACGTTCCAACGGCCGCAATACGCACCATGGCGATTGGAGATGTGCGACCACAGGAACACCAAGAGCAAGATCAACCTTCTTCCTCAACAATGGTGCAACCCCCAACTAAAAATGATGAACAGGTTCATCAAGAAGAGGCATGTGATCATGGGGGAGCACAAGATGATCACGTTATGGAGGAAGAAGCACCTCAAGCCCCTCCAACTCAAGTTCGAGCGACGATTCAAAGGAATCATCCCGTCGACCAGATACTGGGTGATATTAGCAAGGGAGTAACTACTCGCTCTAGATTAGTTAATTTTTGTGAGCATTACTCTTTTGTCTCTTCTATTGAGCCTTTCAGGGTAGAAGAGGCCTTGCTAGATCCGGACTGGGTGTTGGCCATGAAGGAGGAGCTCAACAATTTCAAGAGAAATGAAGTTTGGACACTGGTGCCACATCCCAAGCAAAACGTTGTGGGAACCAAGTGGGTGTTCCGCAACAAACAGGACGAGCACGGGGTGGTGACAAGGAACAAGGCACGACTTGTGGCAAAAGGTTATGCCCAAGTCGCAGGTTTGGACTTTGAGGAGACTTTTGCTCCTGTGGCTAGTGTTGGGGACTTGTTCTCAAACGCTATGAATCAAGAACAAGGCAACACAAAATGTTAAATGTTAATATCCTTCATCCTTCAAAGCATTATTTTCCTAAGGATATAATGATTTTCGGACGAAGGTTATGAAGGACATACCTTCATCAGCATAAAATATAATAATGAAGAAAGAATCATATGAAACGTAAAGATAACATAAACAGTTGTGTATTATTGTCGACTCATTCCCATTTTATTATGATGGAAAGATAAAAATGATATCAAATTATAAGTGTACCTTCAGCTCGTGAGAAGGTAAAAGCTCAAGTGTGACGCAAAAGCCAATGCCAAATCAGCGTGAACAGTACGGGGATACTGTTCACCTATTTGTAGGCATGGGTCGCAGCCCACGCAAAATTACATTAATGCCCTTTACATTTATCAATAACTCTATGATAACTCTTCGAGGTCTAATATGGTTTTTCATCTTTAAGTCGGTTTCCTTTTCTGCCGCTATTCCGAAGCTCTTCTACACACAGCTTCGGCTCTGCGCCAACCTTCGTGTTCTTTGTGCTTCTTCGTACCGTGGCTCTGATCCAAGTCCGAAGATACCTGTTAATGTACTTTACTCCAGAAACATTGTTAAATCATGTTTTTGAGGATCTTCGGAAGCCGAAGGCCCCCAACAGTAGCCCCTCGCAATATTAATTTGTCAGAATGATAAATTCAGATTGCGAAATGGACGAAGGCTATGAGCCGAAGGTCCGAAAAAACATCTTCCTTTTGCTAGAATAGCAACAATCATTGGCAAATGGGGCCCTCCAGTCTCCGACATAATGGGTTTATAAATACGGGCTCGCCACAATTTATTCGGCACGCTCTCTTGCCATTTGTTTTACCTGCTCAAATAGTTTTCTGCCTATAAATATTTGGTTGCCTCCCTAGTTTTAAGCTTCGGAAGCGAGAGGCAAGAATTCCGAAGGAATGTCTGAGGAGAAGAAGGTTGCTGCCGAAATGAAGCTGAGCCTTTCTGAAGAGATGCATCTAGGTTTTCTTGAGTCAATGGCAAAGACGAATACGGAGAAGATTACAAGGGAGATTTTAGAAGGTTTATCTGAAGATACTGGTGAGAGTGATAGTTACGATGCAGATAGCGGGGGTGAAGATTCCGAAGATCGACCATGGCGACCAAGCCATTCAGTCTTCGGAAAATCAACTATTGGGCAAAGTCACCTTGAAAACATGAAGGGGAGATACTTTCGAGATATGTCCATTGTGAGAGCAGATGCCGGAGAAAGAACTGTGCCGACTCCCGAAGATGATGAAGTCGTTATCTTCGAAGCTTTTTAAAAGCTGGGCTACGATTCCCTTTAAGCAGATTCGTGGTAGAAGTTCTGAAAATATATCAGGTTTACCTTCATCAACTTACCCCTGAAGCAATAATAAGAATGGGAATCTTCGTCTGGGCTGTGAAGAGTCAGGGTCTAGAGCCAAGTGTGAAAAGCTTTTGCAATATACATGAATTGTTGTATGAAACGAAGCCCTAGGGTAAAGAGCAATATCATAACAACTTTGGTTGCTACAACTTCGGTGCTCGCTCTGGATCAAGCTGTCCCGTGCCCACCTTTCGGAAGAGATGGCCCGGAGAATGGATGAAAGAATGGTTCTATGTGAAAAATGATTTGAAGGTTCGAGAAGATATTAAGGATATCATCATGTGCCCCATCTGGCAGCGCTTCGGACTCCGGAAACCGAAGGTAGAAATGGATGAAGTAGCCGAAGAATGCCAACGGGCCTTCGGCGTAGTTTGCTCTTTTATCGGGACAAGGGATTTAATACAAGAACACATTGCCTTCAGAGTGTGGCCTCTTGCAGATAATTGGGAAATGCCGAAAGAAACTGTTAAAGAAACTGACGAAGGTGGGCTAGTCAGGCTGAAATATACATTCAAGTACGGAGACAGGTTCGTTGAACCAAATGATGATTGGTTAAAGAGCATTGAGACTGTAAGTGATGAATTGCTTGGGGTATATTCGAAGGCTGAAGACACTGCATTGTCAGCGGCCTTCGGAGGCCGAAAAAGAAAAAGACTCAACCGGGTATTTGATGCAATCGGGTTCGTCTACCCCGACTATCGCTATCCAATACGAGGGCAAAAAAGAAAAGGCACAATTTCTGCGAAAGAAAAAGCTGCAGCTGCTCCTAGTGAGCCAGCACCGAAGAGAAAAAGGTTAAAAGTTCTCACACATCGGCCACGCTATATTGAACCAGCCACGGTGCCTGAGTTCACCGGAGAGACCTCTTCGGCCACCGAGGCTGAAGAGCCAACCCTGCTGCCAGAAGTCGCAGAAATGGCCGAAGTGCCAGCGACAGAAAAGATAAAAGAACCAGAGACGGAAGAAGCGAAAGCATCAGCTGAGGGAGTGAAGGTATCAGAAATTTTAAGTCCTTCAGAAGAAATTGAAGAATCAAAAATTAAGAAGGGGCCGACAGTGACCCCAAAAAGGAAAAGAATGGTTAATGTGTTAGATGTTTTGGAAACAATTAAACTTCCAAGCACAACCCCAAAGAAGACTGCTGAAACTTCTGAGGCACTTGCTGAAGTGTCTGTTGCTGAAGCTCCGAAGCAACAGACTGGAGTTGAAACCGGGCCTTCAGAACCAACCAAGGTAATACCTTCGGAAGCAGAAGAAGTAAAAATTGCAAAGGCAATCGAAGAAATGAAAATGTCAGAGCTAGCTTCGGTCGAAGAAATTGATACCGCCGTCCCCGAAGCATCTTCCAAAATATATGACTATATCGTGCGACATGCTTCAGGGAAAAAGTTATCGGAAGAAGAAATTTTTGAAGCTAACCACTATGCCAAAGAATTGAAATATCCGAAGGGGGCACTAGTGTTCAATGGGACGAACGAAGAAGATTTCCTATACTGCCTCCCAGACAACAAAGAATTATCCGTCTGTCGGGAGATGGCTAGAAGTATGGGGTTTCCGAAGCTCGAAGCTGGCTTATGTGCTATGACGAAAGAAGATCTCGCGGATAGTCTTGCGTATAATAGCCTGAAGGTATGGGAATTAGACGTTTGGAAATTTTATAATTCGTAACTCATTCTTTTATTCTTATACGAACTCTTTTACATATAGGGTTTAATTCTAAGCAACGCATTGAGAGCACAAAAGAGTGCCGAAGACGAGAGCTATGAAATTGCGTTCAACAATCTACGATCAGAAGTTATTAAACTGAGAAACGAAGCTCTGAAAAAAGATAAAATTCTGCTTACATTGGTAGACAAGGTAAAAAAGGACGAAGCTGCTTCAAAGGCCCAGGCCGAAGCTCAAAAACGTGAAATTAAAGATCTTCAGAAACAGCTAGCTAGAGCTAAAGAAGAACGTATACTTGAAGAGACAAAACGAGAGCTTAGTGACCAATTGGCCAATCAGTTGGAGATAAGTGTTAAGGAGCTTCGTGCATCCCAGAGAAAATGCTATGTTAAATCCATAGAGTGCGTCAAGAAAATAAAATCCAGCTTCGCCAGCGTTGGTGCATTCTCTAGCGAAGAGAATTTTTCAAGAGGCAATCCTGAAGGTCCAATGGAATGGATCAGTCACGAAGCAGAGGCCTTCGAGGAAATTCTGAACAGCCGCGGCGACATCTGCGCTTTTTCGGGTGCTAGAGGGATTGCTACTGTTTTGGAGAAGAAAGGCTGCGAGCATGTAAAATCCTTAGCGCAGTCCGAAGCTACTTTGTCTACTGAAGACATTAAAGACCCCTCACCCGAAGCAAGCATGGTCGGCGGGAAATTCTTCACCGATATCTGGGATAACGGCGGCCGAGAATTGGCGCAAGAAATTATTCAAAGGAGTGAAAAAGGCATCCACGATGCTAGAAAAGTAGCGGAAGCTGCCGAGAAAAGTACAGAGCCCGAAGGGCACATAGGTATTAATTAGTGGTTTTTATCATGCTGTAATTTTTAATTCTAGACTCTGTTCTCGGTTTGTAATTGTAATATAACCGTATCTTTTCTTCCCCCAGAAGCTGCTGAGGCATCTCCGGGCCCCCACCCGAAGGGGGACGATGAAATTAGAAAAATGGCCGAAGCCATTATGGACAAGGTTGTCAAACAACTATTGAACGAAGCTGCAGAGATAGTGCTTAAAGAGGATTGAATGCCATAGTAGAAACATTTGAAACGTAAAAATGTGTAATATATTGTAACTTTAAATGTAATATACAATCTATTTATAGTTTAATTATTTACGATGCATGAAACTTTGCATACATACCATTTTTGAGCCTTCGGCGAAAAAACACCTTCCCTTCTTTTCATGCTTCGTGAAGAAAATCCTTTCTATACCATAAGAATTTGCTTACTTCTCTCATGAAAAATGTCCAAGCTTCGTGAAATATTCTTCGAAGCTGTAAAAAAGTTTTGTGTTGCGTTTCCGATGAGGCTACACTTCATCTCGATTTGTCTTGTGCCTTAGCACGATTTTCTCTTTTCCAAAATATGTTCCAAAGGTCAACACTGTATCCCCTTCTTGTTCCAGATGCATTATGCTGTATGATGCTTATGTTATGCAAAAATGATGTGATGATGTTATGTTATGCAAAATGATATTTGTGCCGCAGATACATATCCCTGTAATAAAGCACACACACTTTTTATATCAGCGCTGACTTTTCGTTGTAAGCCTCCCTTAGGAGCTTCTTCGCCTTTTACTTTCAGCGGAATCAGCGTTTATTTTTCGTTGTAAGCCTCCCTTAGGAGCTTCTTCGCCTTTTACTTTCAGCGGAATCAGCGTTTATTTTTCGCTGTAAGCCTCCCTTAGGAGCTTCTTCGCCTTTTACTTTCAGCAGAATCAGCGTTTATTTTTCGCTGTATGTTTAGAAAACTTACACTGTGCTCCCTTAGGAACGACTTTTTACTGCTTCAAACAATTTGTACTGTGTCCGTTAGATCAAATTTTTGATAATACAAAGGTCCTTCAAATCAGTATAAGTTCGTATGCTTCGGCAACTCAAGCCTATGGAAAAAACATATTTTTATTATGGCAAAAGGCGAAAGTATTACAAGGAATTGAAATTCAATTAAAGACATTTAAATTCTTCATAATTGTTCCTTATTAACAAAAGGGTAATAGCGAATGTAGAAAATGCAAAAGAACTGCTGTGGAGGTAGGATATTTGTCAATAAATGTGCTTCGACTCTGGCACAGTGCTGTTGACTGTGCGAGCTTCGGACTCCTCTCTGAAATCCCTCTGAAGATGAATGTGCTGACTCCCTTCTGGCTGTTGTCCTCGCTGGATCGGCGGTGGCGGTGGAGGTTGCTGCCAAGATGTTTGGGGTTGGCTCGCCGAAGCAACAGAAGCTGCAGGGTGGTTGCCTACATATTCTGGAATATAAGGTGAGTGATACGAAGTAGTATGCATGACCTACTTCGGCTGACTCTATTGCGCTGCTGCTTCCGCTATTTCCTTGTGCTTCTGGATGGTAACATGGCACATCCTGGTAGTATGGCCCTTGTCTTCACCACAGAATAGGCAATATATTTTTCTTGGCTGGTCTCCAAACCTTCCCCCGAAGCCCCTGGCGCCTCTGCCCCTTGGCGCTGGCGGCCGAAAAGAACTCTGCTGTTGGGCCGAAGCTTGTGAAGAGTGTTGTGGCCTTTGCTGCTGGCTCCCTCGATCATCAGTTTGAGCAGAGTTATGGATTGACCTAACATGCCTCGGGTGAAATCTTCCTCCGAAGCCCCTGGTCATTTCAGAGAACCTGAATGCTTCCTCCCTTCTTTGGCGAAAGTCATTGTCAGCTCGAATGTATTCGTCCATCTTCTGGAGCAGCGTCTCCAACGTTTGTGGTGGCTTCCTGGCAAAGTATTGCGCTAATGGTCCCGGCCGAAGCCCCTTAATCATGGCCTCAATGACAATTTCATTGGGCACTGTTGGCGCTTGTGCCCTCAGGCGCAGAAACCTCCGGACATACGCCTGAAGGTACTCTTCATGGTCCTGGGTACACTGGAAGAGAGCCTGAGCGGTGACTGGCTTCGTCTGAAACCCTTGGAAGCTAGTTATCATCATATCCTTCAATTTCTGCCAAGAAGTGATTGTCCCTGGCCGAAGAGAAGAGTACCAAGTCTGAGCAACGCTCCTGACGGCCATGACAAAAGATTTTGCCATGACTGCCGTATTGCCACCATACGAAGATATGGTTGCTTCATAGCTCATTAGGAATTGCTTCGGGTCTGTGTGACCGTCATACATGGGGAGCTGGGGTGGCTTGTAAGACTGTGGCCATGGTGTAGCCTGCAATTCTGTTGAGAGAGGAGAAGCATCATCAAAAGCAAAGTTTCCATGATGGAAATCTTCATACCAGTCATCCTCATTGTGGAAGCCTTCCTGATGAAGCTCTCTGCGTGGAGGCCTTCGGCTTTGATCATCTTGAACAAGATGACGAACCTCTTCAGAAGCTTCGTCTATCTGTCTCTGAAGATCAGCTAGACGAGCCATCTTCTCCTTCTTGCGTTGCACCTGTTGCTGAAGGATCTCCAGGTTTTGGATCTCCTGATCCAGGTCATCCTCCGGAGGTGTTGGACTAACAGCCTTCCTCTTCTGGCTTCGGGCCTCTCTAAGAGAAAGGACATCCTGATTGGGATCCAGCGGCTGTAAAGTACCAGCCCCTGTCGCTGAAGCTTTTTTCGGCGGCATGACGAAGGTGATGCTTGCCGAAAGTGTTCAAGACTCAAAAAATGGAAGTGAGTTCACCGGAGGTGGGCGCCAATGTTGGGGACTTGTTCTCAAATGCTATGAATCAAGAACAAGGCAACACAAAATGTTAAATGTTAATATCCTTCGTCCTTCAAAGCATTATTTCCCTAAGGATATAATGATTTTCGGATGAAGGTTATGAAGGACATACCTTCATCAGCATAAAATATAATAATGAAGAAAGAATCATATGAAACATAAAGATAACATAAACAGTTGTGTATTATTGTCGACTCATTCCCATTTTATTATGATGGAAAGATAAAAATGATATCAAATTATAAGTGTACCTTCATCTCGTGAGAAGGTAAAAGCTCAAGTGTGACGCAAAAGCCAATGCCAAATCAGCGTGAACAGTACGGGGATACTGTTCACCTATTTGTAGGCATGGGTCGCAGCCCACGCAAAATTACATTAATGCCCTTTACATTTATCAATAACTCTATGATAACTCTTCGAGGTCTAATCTGGTTTTTCATCTTTAAGTCGGTTTCCTTTTCCGCCGCTATTCCGAAGCTCTTCTACACACAGCTTCGGCTCTGCGCCAACCTTCGTGTTCTTTGTGCTTCTTCGTACCGTGGCTCTGATCCGAGTCCGAAGATACCTGTTAATGTACTTTACTCCAGAAACATTGTTAAATCATGTTTTTGAGGACCTTCGGAAGCCGAAGCCCCCAACAGCTAGGCTAGAGTCAATTCGAATATTGTTAGCCTATGCCGCTCACCATTCTTTCAGGTTGTTCCAAATGGATGTGAAGAGCGCTTTCCTCAACGGGCCAATCAAGGAGGAGGTGTACGTAGAGCAACCCCCTGGCTTTGAGGACGAACGGTACCCCGACCACGTGTGTAAGCTTTCTAAGGCGCTCTATAGACTTAAGCAAGCCCCAAGAGCATGGTATGAATGCCTTAGAGACTTTTTAATTGCTAATGCTTTCAAGGTTGGGAAAGCCGATCCAACTCTTTTTACTAAGACATGTGATGGTGACTTATTTGTGTGCCAAATTTATGTCGATGACATAATATTTGGTTCTACTAACCAAAAGTCTTGTGAAGAGTTTAGCAGGGTAATGACGCAGAAATTCGAGATGTCAATGATGGGCGAGTTGAACTACTTCCTTGGGTTCCAAGTGAAGCAACTCAAGGACGGCACTTTCATCTCCCAAACGAAGTACACGCAAGACTTGATCAAGCGGTTTGGGATGAAGGACGCCAAGCCCGCAAAGACTCCAATGGGAACTGACGGACACGTCGACCTCAACAAAGGAGGTAAGTCCGTTGATCAAAAAGCATACCGGTCTATGATAGGTTCATTGCTTTACTTATGTGCTAGTAGACCGGATATTATGCTTAGTGTATGCATGTGTGCTAGATTTCAATCTGATCCAAGGGAGTGTCACTTAGTGGCTGTGAAGCGAATTCTTAGATATTTAGTTGCTACGCCTTGCTTCGGGATCTGGTATCCAAAGGGGTCTACCTTTGACTTGATTGGATATTCAGACTCTGATTATGCTAGATGCAAGGTCGATAGGAAGAGTACATCAGGGACGTGCCAATTTTTAGGAAGGTCCCTGGTGTCGTGGAGCTCTAAGAAACAAACTTTCGTTGCCCTATCCAGCGCTGAGGCCAAGTATGTTGCCGCAGGACAGTGTTGCGCGCAACTACTTTGGATGAGGCAAACCCTCCGGGACTTCGGCTACAATCTGAGCAAAGTCCCACTCCTATGTGATAATGAGAGTGCTATCCGCATGGCAGATAATCCTGTTGAACACAGCCGCACTAAGCACATAGACATCCGACATCACTTTCTGAGAGACCACCAGCAAAAGGGAGATATCGAAGTGTTTCATGTTAGCACCGAGAACCAGCTAGCCGATATCTTTACCAAGCCTCTAGATGAGAAGACCTTTTGCAGGCTGCGTAGTGAGCTAAATGTCTTAGATTCGTGGAACTTGGATTGATTTATAGCATACATGTGTTTTATGCCTTGATCATGTTCCTTATGCATTTTGTTGCTTATTTATGGTGCTCAAGATGTACAATCACTCCCCGGACCTCACAAGTCTATTTGCAAGTGATGCACATATTTAGGGGGAGATGTGCTACAACTTGATCCTTTGAGACTAACCATGTGCTTGAGTGTTCTTAAAATAGTCTCAAAGGTGGATTGAAAGGAAAAGGTGGACTTGGACCATGAAAGGCTTCCACTGCACTCCAATAAGAGGGTAACTTACTCCAAGTTCATCTCCATGTCTCTCATTGCCTTTTGCTATTATTTGACAATTTTGGTGAGGCAATGGGGTTTTTGGGCCAAAAATGATCCCGTTTTGGTGCTTCATGCCAAAGGGGGAGAAATTAAGGGCCAAAGCAACAAATGGATCAGCTACCACTTGAGAATTTTGAAAATAGTAGTGTTAGGACTTTTGATTTGTCAAAATTCTAAATGTCTCTTTTTGTCAAAAGTTGGTCTCTTGTGGGGAGAATGTTTGATTATGGGAAATAGGGGGAGTTTTTGAATCAGTGATCAATTTCTCTTGGAATATCTTTCTCTATGCCTCAACAAGTGAATTTGACTTAGAGATAGGAAATTGAGTTTGATTTGCAAAAACAAACCAAGTGGTGGCAAAGAATGATCCAAATATGCTAGATTTGAATCAAAACAAATTTGTGTTCTCATTTGCATTGATGTTGCACTTCTTTTAGTTGCTTTTTGTTGTGTTGGCATAAATCACCAAAAAGGGGGAGATTGAAAGGGAAATGTGCCCTTGGGCCATTTCTATAAGATTTTGGTGATTAGGTGCCCAACACAAATTAAGGGAATGAGTATATGCCAAAGGGTGGACAAAGTGCAAATCAATACAAAGGTATGATTCTAGACTTAGTACATTGGTTTTTGTGTACTAACATATTTGTCTAAGTGCTAGAATCAGAGAAAATACAATTGGAAAAGACTTGGCTCGAGCAGCCAAGACTCTGCTCAGTCTGGGTGCACCGGACCGTGTCCGGTGCGCCAGGCTGGCTCTGGTGAAAAGGCCGCTCTCGGGAATTCGTCGGCGGCATACGGCTAAAATTCACCGGACTGTCCGGTGAGCCAACGGTCGGCCGCACAATCTGCGCGTGACGCGTGGCAGGGCCAACGGTCTGAAGGGGGCACCAGACTGTCCGGTGTGCACCAGACAGTGTCCGGTGCGCCAACGGCTCCAAATCACCAACGGTCGGCTGCGCCAGAATATGAAAGAAATCTGCACCGGACAGTGTCCGGTGGTGCACCGGACTGTCCGGTGCGCCAGTCGACAGAAGGCAAGAATTGCCTTCCTGGAATGCTCTCAAGGGCTCCTAGCTGCCTTGGGGCTATAAAAGGGACCCCTAGGCGCATGGAGGAGAACACCAAGCACACTTTGAGCATTCTTGATCATTCACACTTCGTTCTTGCGCACTCGTTTGGCATTCTTAGTGATTTGAGCTCCGTTCTAGTGAGAACTTTGAGATATTCATTTGAGCTCAAGTCTTGGCCGTGTGTGTGCGTATTGTTGTGGACTTGTGTGTGTTGCTCATCCCATCCTTACTTCCGTGTTCATTTGTGATCATCTTTTCTAAGGGCGAGAGACTCCAAGTTGTGGAGATTCCTCGCAAACGGGATATAGTGAAAGGAAAAGAAATACCGTGGTATTCAAGTGGATCTTTGGATCACTTGAGAGGGGTTGATTGCAACCCTCGTCTGTTGGGACGCCACAATGTGGAGTAGGCAAGTGTTGGACTTGGCCAAACCACGGGATAAACCACTGTGCCACTCTGTGTTGATCTTTTTGTGGTTATTGTGCTTCGCAAGAACTCCTTTCTAGCCACTTGGCTTTATTGCTCTAACACCTAATCAAGTTTGTGGCATTAAATTTTAAGTTTTTACAGGATCGCCTATTCACCCCCCTCTAGGTGCTCTCACATAGTGGTCACCCCGAGTTAAGTAAGCATGAGCATGTCGCACCGTCTTAAGTCATTGCCGACTTAAGCCGATTGCTCCGTTAGTAGGGCATAGTGGTCACCCCGAGTTAAGTAAGCATGAGCATGTCGCACCGTCTTAAGTCATTGCCGACTTAAGCCGATTGCTCTGTTAGTAGGGCATAGTGGTCACCCCGAGTTAAGTAAGCATGAGCATGTCACACCGTCTTAAGTCATTGTCGACTTAAGCCGATTGCTCCGTTAGTAGGGCATAGTGTTCACCCCGAGTTAAGTAAGCATGAGCATGTCGCACCGTCTTAAGTCATTGTCGACTTAAGCCGATTGCTCTATTAGTAGGGCATAGTGGTCACCCCGAGTTAAGTAAACGTGCTAATTGATAGTGAACAATCTGAGTGCCTTTGAAACCTTTTTTATTGATGATACTTTTCTCAATTTACAGAGTACATCGTCGCCCCAATAGCTTCTGAGATGTAGCTACGGGTATAACTTCCTGAGAGGTTCTATGTTCCATGAGTTCCCAATTTCTGTTCCGTCCATCTGAGTGAGGCGATATGATCTCGACCGAGTGACTTCTGCTACTATGAATGGTCCTTCCCATAGAGGTGACAATTTATGTCGTCCCTCCCCCGTTAGAATTCGGCGGAGGACGAGATCTCCCACTGCGAAGGATCGACGTCGTATGGCCTTATCATGATAGCGCCTCAGAGTTTGCTAGTATCGCGCTGATTGAATCACCGTATTTAGTCGCTCCTCTTCGAGTATGTCAACGTCTTCTAGCCTAGTAGCTTCAGCTTCTGCTATGTTATCAAAGATTAACCTTGGTGCCCCGAACTTGAGATCGGCAGGTAGCACTGCCTCCGAACCATAAACCATAAAGAAGGGGGTATTTCCATGCAGAGCTCGGCTGGGTTGAGTTCTCAGGCTCCAGACTACATATGGCAGTTCTCTGATCTATTTTCCTGCGAATTTCTCATTCTTGTCGAAGACTTTCTTTCTGAGTGCTTCTAATATCATCTCGTTAGCTCTTTCTACTTGCCCGTTGGCTCTTGGGTGCGCCACCGAGGCATATTTGATCTGAATGCTCTTTTGCTCGCAGAAATCGAAGAATTCCGAGCTGGTGAAGTTGGATCCTAGATCAGTTATGATGCTATTTGGTATCCCGAACCTGAATATTATATCTTGTATGAATTCCACTGCCTTAGCTGAAGTTAAAGAAGCAATGGGCTTGAATTCTATCCATTTAGTGAATTTGTCGATAGCCACCAGTACATGAGTGTATCCTCCTTGGGCTTTCTTAAAAGGTCCAATCATATCTAATCCCCAGCACGCGAACGACCAAGTTATGGGTATAGCCTGCAGTTGTTGTGCCGGTAGGTGCTGCTGTTTTGACAAGTACTGGCAGGCTTCGCACCTCTGTACTAACTCGGCTGCGTCACTCTACGCTGTTGGCCAGTAGAAACCTGACCTGAAAACCTTCCCAACTAGGGTTCTGGATGCTGCGTGTACTCCACATTGCCCAGCATGGACCTCATCCAGAAGTTGCTTTCCAGTAGCTGAGAGAATGCATTTCATGAGGACTCCTGATGCACCCCTTCTGTATAGTGTTTCCCCAAAGAGTGTATAGTGAGCTGATTGTCTTGCAATGCACTCGGTTGTATTCTTGTCATCTGGCTCCTCCTCATTTTTTATATATTTGATGATCGGCCTCCTCCAGTCATCAGAATCTGACTCTGGTTGGCTCAAGGTATTACATTCTTCTGCCTGATCCAGTGAGATGCTTGGGTGTGGTATTTCTTGAACAAAGACACCAGGTGGGACCTGAGTTTGACTGGATCCTAGCTTGGACAATACATCCGCTGCCGTGTTTCGATCTCTCTCTACATGGTGAAATTCCAGACCTTCAAATTTATCTTCTAGTTTCCGGATGGCAGTGCAGTATTTTCCCATTGAATCGCTTGAACAATCCCATTCTTTGTTTATCTGACTTATGACTACCAGAGAATCTCCATATACCATCAGTCTCTTGATGCCCAGTGATATAGCAATGTTCAGTCCATGAATCAGAGCTTCATATTCTGCTGCATTGTTAGAGGCTGGAAATAACAACTGAAGGGCATATCTGAGGTGCTCGCCTCCAGGTGCGGTAAAGAGGATCCATGCGCCTGCTCCCTGCAGCTTTAACGAGCCATCAAAATACATTCGCCATACTTCTGCAGTTTCTAGGTTATCTGGTACTTGTTGTTCGGTCCACTCTGATACGAAGTCAACCAGTGCTTGAGTTTTAATGGCAGTGCGATGTCGAAATTCAATGTCATGAGATCCCAGCTCGCAGACCCACTTGGCTATTCTCCCGATGGCTTCTTTGTTGTGAAGAATATCTCCTATCGGAAATCCCGTGACTACTATGACTTTGTGGTCGTCGAAGTAGTGACGGAGCTTGCGTGCAGTTAGAAGTACTGCATATAATAGCTTCTGAACTTGAGGGTATTTCTTCTTTGAGGGACCCAGAACTTCACTGATGAAATAAACAGGATGTTGCACTGGGTATGCATGTCCTTCTTCTGCTCGCTCGACTACCAACGCGGTGCTCACCACGTGAGTCGTGCAAGAGATATATAGCAGCAGCTCTTCAGCTGGTTGAGTCGGCGTGGCTCGACGTGGTGGTTTCAGCACTGGTGGTGTTGTCAAGAACTTTTTCAATGCGTCTAGGGCTTCCTGTGCTTTTGAAGTCCACTGAAACTTGTCCACCTTCTTGAGTAACTTATAAAATGGTAAGCCTTTTCTCCCAGTCTGGATATGAATCTGCTCAGGGCTGCCATACATCCGGTAAGTCTTTGAACTTTCTTCTATGATCGCGGTGCCTCCATCCTCATGATAGCTTCGATCTTTTCTGGATTAGCTTCAATTCCCCGGTGGCTGACAATAAACCCGAGTAACTTTCCTGCTGGTACCCCGAAGACACATTTTTCGGGATTAAGCTTCCACCGATATCGTCGTAGGCTGTTGAAAACCAGCTGTAAATCTTCAATGAAATTTTCCGAATTTTCTGTTTTGATTACCACATCGTCCACATAAGCTTCCACACGCTTGCCCCAGTGATCGGCTAAGCATGTTTGAATAGCTCTCTGATAAGTCGCTCCAGCGTTTTTGAGGCCGAACGGCATGGAGGTATAGCAGAAAGCACCGAATGGAGTGATGAACGCTGTTTTTTCCTCGTCTTCTTTCGCCAGGCTAATCTGATGATACCCAGAGTAGCAATCCAAGAAGGACAGCACAGAACATCCAGCGGCGGAATCTACCACCTGATCTATCCTAGGGAGCCCGAAGGGATCCTTTGGACAGTGTTTGTTGAGATCTGTATAGTCGACGCACATACGCCAATCCACTTTATTCTTTTTGAGTACAAGAACAGGGTTGGCTAACCACTCGGGATGTAACACCTCTCTAATAAATCCAGCCGCGACCAAGCGAGCCAGCTCAGCGCGAATGGCCTCTCTCTTGTCGGGCGTGAAACGACGTAATTTTTGCCGAATCGGCCTCGCCTGGGGGTAGACCTTCAATTTGTGCTCGACCAGTTCTCTCGGGACTCCCGGCATATCCGCAGGTTGCCATGCGAATACGTCTCGGTTATCTTGCAGGAACTGGACGAGCGCGCCTTCCTATTTGTCATCCAGGCTGGAGCTGATGATGGCGGTTTTGCGTTCATCAGTGAACCCAAGGTTGACTCTTTTGGTTTCTTCAGTCGGCCACATAGAGGTCGCGGCTTGAGCCTCGTTTGCGGGTACCGCGAGGTCTTCCTCAGGCTTAGAGTTTGCCAGTACAGAAGAAGTCGCTGACGGTTTGGTGGTGAGGGCCGCCTAGATGGCCACTCGAAAACATTCTGCGGCGCCTTGGAAATCAGCACGCACAGTTATGATCCCTTGCGGCCCTGGCAACTTCAATATCATGTATGTGTAATGCGGAATGGCCATGAATTTCGCCAATCTAGGCCTCCCGATGATGGCGTTGTACCCGCAGTCGAAGTTTGCCACTTCGAACCTTAGGAACTTGGTTCTTTAGTTATCCGGAGTTCCGAAGGTGACCGGCATGTAGATGTGGCCCAGCGGGTATTCTCCTTCGGTCGGCACGATGTCGAAGAAAGGAGTATCTGACTCGCGGAGCTCTTTGAGGTGAACTCCCAAGCCTTGGAGTGTCCGAGGGAAGGTGACGTTGATGCTGCTCCCCCGTCCACTAATACCTTCTTCACCCTGCTCTCTCGGATCACCGGATCGACGAGGAGCGGGTATTTGCCTGGGTGGTCGAAGTTGAGCCATTGATCTGCCCGAGTGAAGGTGATCGGGTGCTCCGACCATCGGTATGGGGCGGGAGGACCGGTGGTCGCCACCAGTATTTGGTGATCGTTGAGCTTTTGTTGTCTCTTGTTCTCATGCGATCCGTGTCCGTCGAAGATGACGTTGACCTCTCTATCGACACGCGGGAAGGCTCCACCTCCTCCCTCCTCCTGTTGTTGGGGTTGTCGCGGTTCTCCTGGTCCTCCCCGCGGCGGAGGAGGAGGTAGAGGTTGGAAGGGTCGGCCGTGCCCGACGGAGTGCTTGAAGTCTCTACAGTTCCGAAGGGTGTGGCGCATGTCCTTGTGGTACGGGCACTGGGCGTCAAGGATGTCGTCCAGCGCGCGTTCGCCTCCACGAGGCCCTCCCCGGGCGCGAGAGGCAGGTGGTCCGGCGGCGTGGACTTCTTCGCGAGGTCTCTTCTCCCAACGCTTGTCGGGCTGCTGATTCGTGTCGCGTTGCGGTGCCGCTGGTGCTGGTTTTACTCCTCCGATGAGGTCCTGAGCTCGCTCATCGGCGGTGATGTAGAGGTCGGCTTCCTGGAACAGTTGCTCGGAAGTAGTCAGCGCCTTCTGTAATATGGTTCGGACGAAGGCCGAGTCATTGGGTCCTCTGTAGAAGTCCTCGATCACTGCCGCCTCCGCGACCTCGGGGATACGATTTCTCATGGTCTGGAACCTTTTGAGGTACGACCGGAGAGTTTCGTCCCCTGGCGCTTGATGGATTTGAGGTCCCATGGTTGCGCTGGTTTGTCGAAGAGGGACTGAAAGTTGGCGGTGAAGCGCCGACTGAAGTCGCTCCAGTCGTCGATGCAGTGTCGGGGTAGATGTCGCAGCCATTGCAACGCGTCATACCCGAGGACAATGGGTAAGTATGCGGTCATTACGTCCTCGGTCGCCCCAGCAGCTCGAGCAGCGGTGGTGTAGACCGCCAGCCAGCCTCCTGGATCCTGCTTAGGTTCATATTTGTCGACATTGGATACCTTGAAGTTAGGGGGCCATTGAATGGCCCTGAGGCGTGGAGTAAGTGCCAATACTCCACACGTGTCCTCCTGGCGTCGATGATGTTGTCTGTCCCGGGGAGGGGAGTGATCGCCGTGGTGCCTCGACCGTCCCCGGGTGGTGCCTCCAGTTGAAGTCGTGGCTGACTCGATCCTAGTAGCCTGACTCCGTGCTGGGATGCCATGGTCCCGGTCGTACTCTTCCCATCGACAAATTTCGTTCTCGTGCCGTCGTTCACACGAAGCATTGATGGAGCTTCGCGCGTCCCGGCGACTGTTGATGGCGTGTCGTAGATCGTTCGACGGGTGAGCGAGAGGTAGAAGGTGGTTGGCTGCCTGAGTGAACAGCCGCCGATAGCCTTCGGCGTCGGGAGAGCACCCCTCCGACTTCACTCGGCGTGTTCATGGCTCGGGCGAAGTCGGGGTTCAGGTTGCGCCCGAAGAGTGGATTTTCCCGATGTTGCCTTGCCTCCTGCTCGGCCTGTTCTTGAGCCCGTCGACGATCGCGCCGTCGGGAATTCCTTCGTTCCCTGAAGACACGTTCTTCCAAAGTTTCTCCTATCTCCGAGACGTCGTCTCGCGATACGGGTTGCGCTGGGTCCCGCTCCCCGGCCTCATGATGTCGCCGGATATTTCGGTGTCGGTTTCTCCGTCTGCGAGATTCCCGTTGAGGAGGTTCCTCTCCGGGTGCAGTCGGCTCGTCGTCAGAGACGGGGGGCGACTCCACTCTCCCGATGAAGAGGACGTCGGGGTAGAATGGAGTAGCGGTCCCGACTATCTTCTTTCTGTTCTCCTTTGAGGGCGGAGGCACAGAAAGATCAGGTTGATGATCCTTTGCTTCCTTTCTTCTTGTGATTCGTGTCCATTCTTTCGTCGGAGAGGTGGACAGCGGAGTTCTCCGGACCGAGGGACCCTCGGCCTCCATCTTGCCGGAGATGATCTTTTTAGGGGCGCCGGAGGTTGCGCTTTTTCCTGCCTCGCCCCGATGTTCTCGGAGACTTCTGAGGAAGGCTTTCTCTCAGGCGGGTCCGCGAGGCGATGCAGAGTTCCCTTCTCATCCGCTACAGATGAGATAGTACCGAAGCAGAACATGGATCCGGGGCGGAGGATGATCTTGTGTTGGAAGGTGAGGGCCATTGAGCTAGCTTGGATCGATGACACACCCCCTACCTGGCGCGCCAGCTGTCGGTGTTTCGGGTCCGACCGCTCACCCAGGGTTACCCCCCAAGGTGCTTTTTAGGAGTAGGGCGGTGTTATCGACTGTAGCTCGATGGTTCGTGCTAGGCGCACGAGAATTAGCAGACACTGATGTACAGGTTCGGGCCGCCTTGAGATGTGTAACACCCTACGTCCTAGCTGGAATGCTTTATGTGATGGGTTACAGGGGAGCTCTCTAGTGCTGGGAAACGTAGAGAGCGGGGTGGATGGCTAAGTGATGAATGATGTCTCTCTTGATCGATCATCTTGAAGGGGTGCCCCCTAGGCCTTATATACTTGACTATGGGGCATTACATGTGGATATGATAACAACGTGAGCCGGAACAGTAGTGAACTAACTGAGCCTATCTTCCTATAATTCAACTGACTCATCCTCACCCAGTTCCGACGTACGGGGCTCCTGTGCGGGAAGGTCGGGTCACTGTTGCAATTACTGCTCGGATGTTGTTGGGCCATCTGGGCTTGTACCGATCCGGCCTTGTGATGATTTGTCTCACTGTTCGTTCCTCCCAGGCCCACGAGGGGGATGACCTTACGAATTAAGGGGCCTTTGGGCCTCTCGTGAGGTCTTTTATCCTTCTAGTGGACCCGGGGGATATCCGTCCCCCACAACGGCGATGTTGGCGGCATCCTCGTCGGAGGAAGAGTCGGAGGAGCTCTCGTCGGAGTCCCACTCGCGACACACATGGGCATCGCCGCCCTTCTTCTTGTAGTATATCTTCTTTTCTCTCCTCTTGCCCTTCTTGTCGTCGCCCCTGTCACTGTTACTAGATAGTGGACATTTTGCTATAAAATGACCGGGCTTACCACATTTGTAGCAAACTTTCTTGGAGCGGGGCTTGTAATCTTTCCCCCTCCTTTGCTTGAGGATTTGGCGGAAGCTCTTGATGATGAGCGCCATCTCCTCATTGTCGAGCTTGGAGGCGTCGATGGGTGTTCTACTTGATGTAGATTCCTCCTTCTTCTCCTTCGTCGCCTTGAATGCGACCGGTTGTGCTTCGGATGTGGAGGGGCCATCAAGCTCGACGATTTTCTTTGAGCCTTTGATCATCAATTCAAAGCTCACAAAATTCCCTATTACTTCCTCGGGAGTCATTAGTGTATATCTAGGATTACCACGAATTAATTGAACTTGAGTAGGGTTAAGGAAAACAAGTGATCTAAGAATAACCTTAACCATTTCGTGGTCATCCCATTTTTTGCTCCCGAGGTTGCGCACTTGGTTCACCAAGGTTTTGAGCCGGTTGTACATGTCTTGTGGCTCCTCCCCTTGGCGAAGCCAGAAGCGACCGAGCTCCCCCTCGATCGTCTCCCGCTTGGTGATCTTGGTCACCTCGTCTCCTTCGTGCGCGGTTTTTAGCACGTCCCAAATCTCCTTTGCGCTCTTCAACCCTTGCACCTTATTATACTCCTCTCGACTTAGAGAGGCGAGGAGTATAGTTGTGGCTTGGGAGTTGAAGTGTTGGATTTGTTCGACCTCCTCCTCGTCGTAATCCTTGTCTCCCTTCTTAGGTACCTGCACTCCATACTCAACAATATCCCATATGCTTTTGTTGAGTGAGGTTAGGTGATGCCTCATTTTATCACTCCACATAACCTTCAAACATAGGTGGTTTGCCTAATGGAACGGAGAGTAATGGAGTGCGTCTAGAAATGCGAGGATAGCGAAGGGGCATCTTACTATACTTCTTGCGCTCATGGCGCTTTGAAGTAGTGGAGGCCGATTCCGAGCCGGAGGTGGAGGGTGACGAAGAGTCAGTCTCGTAGTAGACCACTTTCCTCATCTTCTTCTTCTTGTCACCCATTCGATGGGACTTGATGGAGGAAGAGGATTCCTCCTTGTGCTTGTGGGCGGACTCCCTCGAGTGTGTTCTTCCCGAGCTTGCGGACTTGTCGCCGGTCCCGAGATCCCTCTTGGCGGATGTTCCCGACATCACTTCGAGCGGTTAGGCTCTAATGAAGCACCGGGCTCTGATACCAATTGAAAGTCGCCTAGAGGGGGTGAATAGGGCGAATCTGAAATTTACAAACTTAAGCACAACTACAAGTCGGGTTATGTTAGAAATAATAACGAGACCGAGAGAGAGGACGCAAAACAAATCGTGAGTGAATAAAGAGCGAGACACGATGATTTGTTTTACCGAGGTTCGGTTCTTGCAAACCTACTCCCCGTTGAGGTGGTCACAAAGACCGGGTCTCTTTCAACCCTTTCCCTCTCTCAAACGGTCCCTCGGACCGAGTGAACTTCTCTTCTCAATCAAACGGGACAACAAGTCCCCGCAAGGACCACCACACAATTGGTGTCTCTTGCCTCGGTTACAATTGAGATGATCACAAGAAAGAATGAGAAAGAAAAGAAGTGATACAAGCGCAAGAGCTCAAATGAACACAACAAATCACTCTCTCTAATCACTAAAGCTTTTGTGTGGAGTTGGGAGAGGATTTGATCTCTTTGGTGTGTCTTGTATTGAATGTTATAGCTCTTGTAAGGTGTAGGAGTGTAGAAACTTGGATGCCATTGAATGTGGGGTGGTTGTGGTATTTATAGCCCAAACCACCAAAAGATGGCTGTTGGAAGTGTGCTGTCACATGGCGCACCGGACAGTCCGGTGCGCCAGCCACGTCAGCGGACCGTTGGGGTTCGACCGTTGGAGCTCTGACTTGTGGGGCCTCTGGGCTGTCCGGTGGTGCACTGGACAGGTCCTGTAGACTGTCCGGTGCGCCAACTGCGCGTCCTCTGACCTCTGCGCACGCAGGCGCGCATTTAATGCGTTGCAGTCGACCGTTGCGCGCGAAGTAGCCGTTGCTCCGCTGGCATACCGGACAGTCCGGTGAATTATAGCGGAGCGCCCTCTGAATTTCCCGAAGGTGAAGAGTTCAGCCTCGAGTGCCCTGGTGCACCGGACAGTCCGGTGCGCCAGACCAGGGTGCCTTTCGGGTTGTCTTTTGCTCTCTTTGTTTGAACCCTTTCTTGGTCTTTTTATTGACTTATTGTGAACTTTTGGCACCTGTAGAACTTATAGACTAGAGCAAACTAGTTAGTCCAATTATTTATGTTGGGCAATTCAACCACCAAAATTAATTAGGAAATAGGTGTAAGCCTAATTCCCTTTTAGTCATTATCATAATGTTAATTTATGTAATTAAAATGATATGGAAAATGCCTATAATTCTAACAGCCCGGCCCAACTATGCGGGCTGTGTCGGGGGCCCGACGGGTCAGAATTTAAGGCCCGACCCAGGCCCGCCTTCGGGCCGTGCTAGCCCGGCCCATATTATTTCGTGCCGGGCCGTGCTTTGGACTCTTATTTTCGGGTCGTGCTCGTGCTGGCCCGAAAAGCCCGGCCCAGATTCTCAGCACTATTGATACCACGAGCTCTCAATGCAAATAGCCGGCGTGCATCCTTTAGGATCTCTGGCGATCTCACGCGGCGCGCCCTGGCTCCCACCTCCACCTGCCACTCTCTCATATGTAGTGGCGAAGCTAAAATAAAATGAAGTTGGACGAAGAAAAAATATATATATCAAGATTAGCGGGTTTTTGTGGGACTATTGTATTTAGGTATGAACCTTTCGAAATAACGACTTTTTATTCGAGGACCCCATATAAATACACACACATATTTTTTAAATTTTCATGTATTTTTAAACAAACTAGTGATATTTAAGTTCCTAGTATCATAAAAGAACGCCAACTAAACTGTCAAGGTGCATTCTGTTAGCTCATCACACGAGCTTCAAATATATGGCGCGCATGCATCATGCATTCATGCGTGATTAGAGGATGGATCTCTCGCGATCTCGCCCACATGTCATTCTCATGCACCCGCTCGCTTCTATACCACATGCCACTATTGTGTGTATATATCTATATATATACTTAGGGCTAGTTTGGAAGTCCAAAAACCGAAGGGAATTGGAGGGGATAAAATCTCCTTCTTATTCAATTTTGAATAAAGAGAGGATTTTAGCCCCTCTAATCCACTCCGATTTTGTGGCTCCCAAACTAGCCCTCACTTGGAAAATTTTAGTGCTGCAATTTGCACAGCATGCAAAGTAAGCTAAGGCTAGCTAGCTAATGGCCCGCATAGTTTGGTTGCACGCAGCCACACGTCGCACGGTAGGGCTGGAAAATTAGCTCGAGGCTCGCGAGCCGGCTCGAGCTCGGAGCGGCTCGTGAGCCTCGAACGAGCCGAGCCGAGCCTCTTCTTCGAGCTCGTTTTTGCAGCGAGCCGAGCCGAGCCGTCTTGTTCCAGCTCGCGAGCCTTGCAAAAATGATCAATTTATGGAATAATAATGAATATTAGATAATTTTATGGATAATAGCTCATTTTTTAGTCTTTGATGATGAATATATTACAAGTTATAATTTAATTTACTCATAATGTAGAATGATGATTCTATATTTCAAATTTATATAATGTTAATTCACCAAATAATGCAACGATAAGTACCAGAATATGGCTCGTGAGCCAAGGTCGAGCCAAGTCGAGCCTCTTTCGCCAGCTCGTGAAATGGACGAGACGAAACGAGCCGAGCTCGGCTCGTTTCCAGCCCTACCTCATGGTACCTTCTTTGACTTTGACTTATCCCGGAAAGGTGCGCTTACTTTTTTTCTCTAGATCAATATTATGGTTTGTTATGGTTTGTTTAGTTCAACTGTAGATTCTTGAAAATATGATTCTAACAGTGAGCTGCATTATAAATAGAAAATCTGAAATTTGTTTGGCTGAAACAACTGTTGACTATAAATTTCATAAGTAAATAGCACCTTGTAACATATATGACATGAATCAAACCGAGGTAAAAGACATATGTAGATTTTTAGTGATTTATTCAGTTGTTGTATCTGTTTAGTTAAAATTCTAAAAGATGAACCAACCACAACATAAGAGTGTGTAGTGCTCTTCGGGGTCAAACATGCATATTTTTCGAAACAGGGAAGTATTTCTGTAAACTTTATTCACTTTTGGAGTCTTGTAGATGCTTGTAGAGGGAAAAATATATTTTCCCCCAATGGATTTCCCACTCGGTCCAACTACCTCCCCCTTCCATCTCGGCCCGGGCCCAACTATCTAACACTCTCTTGAGCCCAGCAAACGTCTCGGTAGTCTGCATGGTCCAACACCATCGCTCCCTCACTCCCCAGTTCTCTCCCGGTCTCCCTCTCCCCCACTTCGGCCTCTCCGCGCGCCGAACCCGCTCACCGCCGCCCTCCCCTAGCCACCGGCCATCGCCGCCGCGTCCACCGACGGGCCCACCCAGCGACCTCGCTGCGCCAACCCGTACGCCTCCATCCAGCTCAGCGGCCCTCGAGTCACGGTCCAGTCGGCAACATGCCGCCGCTTCGGCCCCCACCGCCGCGGCTCCTGCTCAACAACGTCTCCTGCATGCAGAACGCACAGACGGTGCTTCGTGACATCAACCTCAGCGTCCACGACGGCACAGCCCTCGTCCTTACCGGCGCCAACGGCTCCGGCAAGACCACCCTCCTCCGCATGCTGGCGGGCTTCTCGCGCCCCTCGGCAGGGGAGATCCTCTGGAACGGACACGACATTACCTCCCCTGGCGTCTTCTAGTAGTACAAGCTGCAGCTCAACTGGATGTCGCTCAAGGACGCCGTCAAAGAGAAGCTCACAGTGCTCGAGAACGTCCAGTGGTTCGAGCTCCTCGAGGGGAAGGACGGCAGCAGGTCGGGCCCGGCCATCGAGCTCATGGGGCTCGGCAGGCTCATGAACGAGAAGGCCAGGATGTTGTCCATGGGGCAGAGGAAGCGGCTGCAGCTCGCCAGGCTGCTCGCCATCGACCGACCCATCTGGCTGCTGGACGAGCCCTCCGTCGCGCTGGACGCAGAGGGTACCAGACTGCTTGAACACATCATCGCGGAGCACCGGGAGAAGGGAGGCATCGTGTTCGTGGCCACGCATCTGCCGATTCAGGTTGAGGATTCTATGTCGCTTCGGCTTCCCTAGAGGTTTCCCCGGAGGAAGACGCTGGTTGATCTTGTCCATTGATGGCTTGATGCCAATGTGACCAGGAATTTAGCTGTATCTCTCTAATTCCTCTCCAGGCTCCAGCTATCTGTCTGAATGCTGACAGAGCAATATTTTTTTTTGCTGGTGCTGCATTTGTCATCCTTTTTTGACAACATGACAATACATTATCTATGTTGATAATATGTGCAATTGTTCTTTGTGATCACTATTTTGATGCATTGGCCCATGTATTTGGGAACAATAGAAGGCATTTGCCATGTCTGATATATGTACAATTGTTCATTGCGATCATGGTGTTGATGCATTGACCCCCTTATATATATGGTACTTGCTGGTGGAAACTCTGTTGGCTGTTCAATGTTTAGCAGGTTTATTCATGCATTGCATGTTTGCGTGAAGCTTCAAGTGTTGGATACTCGGCAAACTTGACCAAATATGGGGAGACCTTTGGACAGGATCAGGTATAGATGTTTGATTTGAGTGTCTCTTTTCTCATATTCTTGTGAATTGACTAAGGTTGATTTCTTCCCTAACAAATTCTGTTTTAGTCTGAATATGTTATTGTTGTCATCTGAATATATTCAGAAGTGGCTGATTTTGCATTTCTAGCATGTGCAGTGTTTAATTCACAAACAATGTTTTTTACTACATACAATAACTACTATCAAATTAGTTTAGGCCATGTCGACAAAATTTGGTGACCAGTTGCTGTAAAGCCCAAAATTGGTAGAAGGATAATAATAATAATAATAAAATAAATAAACAAATATATTTATTATAGTGGTTTGGAAATTCTTGAAACCTTAGATTAAATAATAATAATAGAATTTTAAATGGAAAGAAAAAGAAAAAGAATGTGCTACAATAATAATAATAATAATAATAATATATATATATATATATCTTCTTATACTGGTATTTTAATTGTGCACTTGACCTATGTGTCAAACTCACTAACAACTTCAATATTTAAATGGTAAATTTTGAAATGAAGAAAGAAATGCAAACCTAAAAGAAAAAAGATAAAAAAAAGAGAAATCCTCAATGGGCCGAATCCCTAGCCAGCCCATTCCCCCTGCATCGCCTGGGCGCGGCCCGCGCGCTCGCCCTCTCTGTCCCTGTCAAGCCGGGCACGTTGGCCAGCCGCTCTGCGCCCACACTCCCTTCATCCTGCCATTACGCCTTACCTCGCTGACAACGTGCCCCCCTGTCAGCTTCTTCAACGGACTCCGCAGCTCGCAGATCACGCAATCCCCGGTAACAAACTCCAGCCACGCGCGCCCGTGCCGGGTATTTCGCTGACCAGCGGGGCCCAGTCGTCATCCTTCTTCCCCCACTCGCTCGACGCAGACCCAATCCCAACAGAAATCGCCGCATGGCTCGCCGCTCACTTCGGATCGGCCGAACGACCTCCTGGATATCGGGCTGCCCCACCCGATGGTGTATAAGGGACCCCGGCACTCGATTCATACCTCTCGCCTCGCTGTTACTCGCCCTCCTCGCCACAATATCGACAATTTTGCGCCGTCGCGGGGAAAACAGGGGCTGCCGCGGGGGAACTTCGGCTAGCCGTCATCCGCGCCTCCAGTGTGGGCCTCAGAGCCTTCCCTCGGTTGCGGGGCGGGCGCTGGTGGCCTCGCCACCTGGAATTGTCGCCGGGGACTTCACCAATTGGTCGCCGGACCTCTCCTATCACGATCGAGCCGCCGCGCAGCGAGGGCGGACTTCCTCGGAGCTTAATCTGCGGTATGGCTACCATTTTCCTACTCGCCGTCTCTCCCTCTCCGTTTCGCACAAGGTTGCGCTAGGATTAGGACTCCTCGGTACGCTCCCGGTTTGGGGTAGGATGGAGGCGGGATAAAGGGAAGGAAGATGAGGCACGCAGTGGCCACGGCGGCGGCATGACTGATGTCCAGAGGCAACTTCGGCGGTTCGGTTCCCGCAACAGGGTTTCAGTGATTTTTTTTTTTGGTTACGGATGTTTACCTCGGCTGCGACGGCGAGCAGCAGCTTCTCCGCGGCGACGCCGGCGCAGGATTTCAGTTGCAGGGGCCTAGGAGTAGGCGTTCACAGAGGAGGCACCGGATACGATCATCCTCACCACCAGCAGTCAGGAAAGGGAGCAGGGGCACGGAGGTTACCTTGTTGCCGAGGAACTGGGGCCTATGAGGCACAAATCTGGTGGTTTCAACAAGGCCAACCCCATGACTGGCAAGGCCTATGGAGCTCGGAGGAGGGCAGAGGCGCCGGGCAGCTCAGGCAGGACGAAGGGGAGGGGAGGGGAGGGGAGGGGCAGGGCAGGTGGTACTGGTGGGCGCAGGATAGCCCATGGCTACTAATGGCTGGGGGGCATATGCGGACTCCGCTTCGAGGATTACGGAAACCGTTGCACTTCGAGGATTACGGAAACCGTTGCTGATCGCCTGATTCACACGAACTCTGCCCTCCATGGCCTATATAAGCTAGCCGCTAGTCCTTGTGTTGCCAAGGACCGAGTGGATCGCAGCGGAGAATTCGCCATCGTAGGCCGGTGCGCGACGAATTGCAGGCCGGAGTTGGAGACCGCCGCCCAATCAGCTAATTGACGTGGTAAGGTCGTGGCGCCACAAGATTCGCGGTGAGCACAGATTCGTCTTTGTTCCTACATGGTGTATCACCGCGTAGAGTGCGGGTCGCAAATCACCGGTGGGCGCCGCTGTGGGCTAAGGGTGGCCTCGTGGAGGTGGAAAAGGGTCGCTGGACCGTCAATCGAGAATCAGTGGCTAGGATTAAAATCTATTATACCGTTTTGACTTGGGATAGGGCTGAACCGCTGAAGGTTAGTCTGTTTTGCAGAATTGATTAAGTTAGTTGCTTGGTTTATTAGATTGATTGAGTTAGTTGCTTGGTTGTTGAGAAAATCAGGAAGGCTTTAACCCTTGTTAGTTCGTTGAGAAAATAAAGGAGCCTCTAACTTTAAAGAGGAACGGACGACCGAAACTCATCGTCCCAAACTCCCCGATATATCCCTTTGCTATACTCTCCTCTGCGATCAGCCAGGAACCCTCATCAGTGAATGCTAATTTTCTGTTTGGTGTTTGTAGAACCTTTTTGAACGATCTAGGCTTCCTGGAATTAGGAACGTGGATTTGGTAAGTATTATCCTCCATCCAGATTTTCGTTTTTGCGTCAATACTATTCCTGTTCACGTTCCAAGAGTGAATTTTGTAGATCTGCTCCTCCAATGGCAACCTTTAGCAAGGCTAGCAGGCTGTGTGGTGCAGTGACTATGCAACCAAAACAGGTGTGGAGTCTACTCTCGAGAATCCTGTCTAAGCTGCTCGGTCTTCCTGGTATTTTGTTGAAGAAATTCCGAAAGGAAGGTGTGTCGGAATTGGATGCTGTTGCATTGCCAGAGCTATCACAGGATGTGTTGATGGACATCTTTAGTACACTTGAGGTCCCTGACCTCATCCGAGCAGGCTCGGTTTGCTCGTCATGGCATGCTACCTACAAATGCCTGCTCGACCTGAGGCAATACAAGCAACCCCAGACACCATGCCTGTTCTACACTTGTGAATCTGCCGGTAGCAACATAGGGTTTCTATACAACCTCAAGGAAAATAGGTCCTACAAGTTAACTCTACCGGAGCCACCCATCCGCAGTAGGTTACTGATCGGGTCCTCGAACGGTTGGTTGATTACTGCAGATGAGAGGTCTGAACTGCACCTTGTGAATCCCATAACTGGAGAACAGGTTGCACTTCCCTCTGTGATTACCATAGAGCATGTGAAGCCCATCTTTGATGCATCAGGTACTATCCATATGTACGAGTTGTCATATGAAACACCACCCGACCTGTTTGATCTTGGCGATCTGCGCGATGAACTCTACTTCAAGGCATTTGTGTTTCCTGATCCATCCACCACTGGAAGCTACATCGTGGTTCTTATTCATGAGCCACGTTCACGGCTTTCGTTTGCACGATCGGGAGATGACAAGTGGACCTCGGTTGGACAAGGTATCGGATATAAAGACTGCACATATGTGGATGGTCTTTTGTATACAGTGGATTGCACTGGAGAAATTGATGCTTTTGATTTTACCGCATCCCCTGTTAAAATGACAGTAATTATGGACAGTTTGAAGTATCCTCCATGTGAAAACCTGTACATTATTCAGGCTCCATGGGGTGATCTGCTGCATGTTTGGAGGACTATTGACGTTCCACCCAATGCTCCATCGTGGGACCCTGAAAAGTGCCTGGCAGAAACCGTAAAAATACAAGTGCATAAAGTGGACTTGGAAGCAAAGAAATGGGTGAAAATAAACAGGTTGCAGTGTGATGGTGTTTTATTTCTTGGCCACAACGATTCACTTTACCGTAGTGCTCAAGTACATCCAGGACTCAAGTCAAATCATGCATACTTCACTGACGATTGTAAAGAATTGACTGTTGCATTCAAAAATTCCACACGTGATATGGGAGTTATGGACTTGGAAAATAATGCCAAGAAGGAAATTGTCTCTCAAATTTGGTCCAACTGGCCCTGTCCCACTTGGATAACACCTAATCTTATGAAGCTGAATCAGGCATTCAACAAATAGCTTTTTAGGTATTATTATTTAGTACCTTTGCTTTGTTATTTTTTTATCAAAAATGGTGTAATCGATATTATGATAAAAGAATTGTACGCCATACAATGGTCATTTCTTCCTAATAAGATGTGTAGCGGTAAAAACGATAATGGTTGCTTGCAGATTCAGAGAGAACGAATAAATTTTCACCACCTTTACTTGTGATAGGAGCCATCAATTTAGGGTTCGACACTTAGGCTAGTTTGCCCCTTCGGGATTGAAGGGAATCGAGGGAGAAATTAGTTTATTTCTACCTAAATCTCCTCCAATCCAGGAGGACATTTGAGTTTCAAAACTAGCTCTCATTGATTGCAGATAATTAAATCCAAGAAGCAGATAGTCGTTCTATTTGACATGTGGAAACAGGTAAAAACTAGTGAACTTTACAGTCTCGAGAATATATTAATACAATCCACCGATGGTGTACAACATATTCAATGAAACATTTTATATGTACAAACCTAAACGGCTAGCGTAATTGTACAACGACACACATTAAAGAAGTTTGCCAAAATAACGAACAATGAAACTAAACTTTTAACGGCCCTGTAGAATTGTGATGCTCATGTTATTCAGCGATCTTCGCGCGTGTACTGACTTGACTGATCAGTTTCATAATTCCTAGTAGTAAAATATACGGGTTCTTTGGGGTAGGAAGTGGGGTTGTTTCAATTGCTAGCATGAACACAACAGATGGCATGAGTGGCCTTGCATATGGACCGTCTTGCATGCTGGCAGGCTTCTCGCGCCCCTCGGCGGGGGAGATCCTCTGGAACGGACACGACATCACCTCCCCCGGCGTCTTCCAGCAGTACAAGCTGCAGCTCAACTGGATGTCGCTCAAGGACGCCATGAAAGAGAAGCTCACAGTGCTCGAGAACGTCCAGTGGTTCGAGCTCCTCGAGGGGAAGGACGGCAGCAGGTCGGGCCCGGCCATCCAGCTCATGGGGCTCGGCAGGCTCATGAACGAGAAGGCCAGGAGGATGTTGTCCATGGGGCAGAGGAAGCGGCTGCAGCTCGCCAGGCTGCTCGCCATCGACCGACCCATCTGGCTGCTGGACGAGCCCTCCGTCGCGCTGGACGCAGAGGGTACCAGGCTGCTTGAACACATCATCGCGGAGCACCGGGAGAAGGGTGGCATCGTGTTCGTGGCCATGCATCTACCGATTCAGGTTGAGGATTCTATGTCGCTTCGGCTTCCCCAGAGGTTTCCCCGGAGGAAGACGCTGGTTGATCTTGTCCATTGATGGCTTGATGCCAATGTGACCAGGAATTTAGCTGTATCTCTCTAATTCCTCTCCAGCTATCTGTCTGAATGCTGACAGAGCAATATTTTTTTTTGCTGGTGCTGCATTTGTCATCCTTTTTTGACAACATGACAATACATTATCTATGTTGATAATATGTGCAGTTGTTCTTTCTGATCACTGTTTTGATGCATTGGCCCATGTATTTGGGAACAATAGAAGGCATTTGCCATGTCTGATATATGTACAACTGTTCTTTGCGATCATGGTGTTGATGCATTGACCCCCTTATATATATGGTACTTGCTGGTGGAAACTCTGTTGGTTGTTCAATGTTTAGCAGGTTTATTCACGCCTTGCATGTCTGCGTGAAGCTTTAAGTGTTGGATACTCGGTAAACTTGACCAAATATGGGGAGACCTTTGGACAGGATCAGGTATAGATGTCTGATTTGAGTGTCTCTTTTCTCATATTCTTGTGAATTGACTAAGGTTGATTTCTTCCCTAACAAATTTTGTTTTAGTCTGAATATGTTATTGTTGTCATCTAAATATATTCAGAAATGGCTGACTTTGCATTTCTAGCATGTGCAGTGTTTAATTCACAAACAATGTTTTTTACTACATACAATAACTACTAACAAATTAGTTTAGGCCATGTCGACAAAATTTGGTGCCCAGTTGCTGTAAAGCCCAAAATTGGTAGAAGGATAATAATAATAACAAAATAAATAAACAAATATATTTATTATAGCGGTTTGGAAATTCTTGAAACCTTGGATTAAATAATAATAATAATAATAGAATTTTAAATTGAAAGAAAAAGAAAAAGAAAAAGAATGTGCTACAAAAATAATAATAATAATTATATATATCTTCTTATACTGGTATTTTAATTGTGCACTTGACCTATGTGTCAAACTCACTAACAACTTCAAGATTTAAATGGTAAATTTTGAAATGAGGAAAGAAATGCAAACCTAAAAGAAAAAGGATAAAAAAAGAGAAATCCTCAATGGGCCGAATCCCTAGCCAGCCCATTCCCCCTGCATCGCCTGGGCGCGGCCCGCGCGCTCGCCCTCGCTGTCCCTGTCAAGCCGGGCCCGTTGGCCAGCCGCTTTGCGCCCACGCTCCCTTCATCCTGCTATTACGCCTTACCTCGCTGACAACGTGCCCCCCTGTCAGCTTCTTCAACGGACTCCGCAGCTCGCAGATCACGCAATCCCCGGTAACAAACTACGGCCATGCGCGCCCGTGCCGGGTCTTTCGCTGACCAGCGGGGCCCAGTCGTCTTCCTTCTTCCCCCACTCGCTCGACGCAGACCCAATCCCAAAAGAAATCGCTGCATGGCTCGCCGCTCACTTCGGATCGGCCGAACGACCTCCTGGATATCGAGCTGCCCCACCCGATGGTGTATAAGGGACCCCGGCACTCGATTCATACCTCTCGCCTCGCTGTTACTCGCCCTCCTCGCCACAATATCGATAATTTTGCGCCGTCGCGGGGAAAACAGGGGCTGACGTGGGGGAACTTCGGCTAGCCGTCATCCGCGCCTCCAGTGTGGGCCTCAGGGCCTTCCCTCGGTTGCGGGGCGGACGCTGGTGGCCTCGCCACCTGGAATTGTCGCCGGGGACTTCACCAATTGGTCGCCGGACCTCTCCTATCACAATCGAACCGCCGCGCAGCGAGGGCGGACTTCCTCGGCGCTTAATCTGCGGTATGGCTACCATTTTCCTACTCGTCGTCTCTCCCTCTCCGTTTCGCACAAGGTTGCGCTAGGATTAGGACTGGCCACCGCCGCACCGGGCGTGTGCGCCACCGCCCGGGGTCGAGCTGGGAGTGAGTTGGCGGGCGCCGTCGATTTCCTAGCGCACGGCTGAGATTAGGTTAAGTGCTGCCTATTGAATCAGGGTCGTTGGATGCGTAGCCAACGGCTGGGATCGGTGGCGGAATACCGTTTCGTGGCATTGGATCGTGACCGTCCGATTGGAAACTGGCGGATGGATCCGGCCCCGCGTTGCATGTTGTAACTTAATTGTTTTCAGAAATAAAGTTTGTTCATTGCATGTTGTGTTTCAGGTTATAGGTAGGGAACAAGATCCCTGATTGAGCCTTCACATCTAGCATTTCCCATCGCTTCAGAATGGCCCAAACAACATTAGATCAGGAACTCAATTCTCTCTAAACTGTCACAGAACAAGAAATCTCTCGTACAAATTAATGCCTAAGGAACAAAGGAAATAAATTGAGATTGAGGTGGTGCTGTTCATCGGCACTTAGTCCACGAAAAGTGGGGGAGTGCGATCTTCGTAGCTGCACGTTCTCGGAGCATAGCTGAGCGAGAAGGGTGGTCGGTGTGCGACGAATTGTGGGCCGGAGTTGGAGACCGTCGCCCGATCCCTAATTGACGTGGTCAGGTCGCGGTGAGCACAGGTTCTGTATGGTGTATCACCTTTCGGGCGACCCCCCCGGGAACTGAAATCTCGGACCCCAGCTGGAAAACCCACACCCTGAACCCGCCAACATATATCCGCATCTGAAAAGAGTCCAAAACAAAGAACAATATCTCACCCACTGAACGGCCCAAAGCAAGCAGGCAGGCCTTTGCGCCAGTAGGATAAATAAATAAATAAAGCCAATTAAAGATAAATAATATACAACAGTTGAATCAGAGAACCGACTAGAACGACAAAATGAATGAAGAGGGAGGGGGGTAAGCCATGGCTGTTAAGCCTTCCTTCGCTGAGATTTTTCTATCCCTCCAACTCAGATGCTGCTCTGGTCATTTGTCAAATTTAGATGGGAAAGGAGGAATAATCTTGACCATTGAAGAAAAATTGGACTAGGATAGCGCCATCAGTGGTTGAAGCTCAGATATCAGATGCATACTAAGGATGAAGGGATATACATTTATTCAGCACAACCATCACCATCAGTAGATTATTCAGCACACCAAGAAAAGCATTGGCTTATGGATTATTTAGCATTGCGATAGATCGTGCAGTAGGCTTAGCACCACATCAATCTACAAAGATACTTCCGGCTACCTGGAAATGCGCGAAAATCAAATAATCAGGAAACTCTGGAGTTGCATGGCACCACGAAAATGTGGATTGACATTTGATACCGAACTGCAATAATCATCACTGCTGCTGGTGTGCGCAAGGACTGAAAACTTGCCTAGCCCAGGCAACGATTCTCGTGTAGGATTTTGATGGCCTGCCTGGATATAAAAGTTGCCTGGCAGGTAGCAAGCAAACACGCTCGGGACGAATGGAGATGGGGATAATCAGGTTACTGTCAGGCGGAGCTCCAAGCTCCCAAGGGATAGTAGCTTGCAGCGGTCGGGCACGGCGACGACATCGGAATTGGGGGGTGGGGCAGTGGCAGATGGTCCCGAAGGATTTTGGACGGTTTCCGACCTTACATCGCGGCCAGAGGGCTCGGGCCATTGCCAATGGTAGGCGGTCGCAAGTAGAGGCGTAGCTGGCGAAGGTGGTGGCGTGGGGATTGGGGTAGGATGGAGGCGGGATAAAGGGAAGGAAGATGAGGCACGCAGTGGCCACGGCGGCGACATGACTGACGTCCAGAGGCAACTTTGGCGGTTCAGTTCCCGCAACAGGGTTTCAGTGATTTTTTTCTTGTTACGGATGTTTACCTCGGCTGCGACGGCGAATAGCAGCTTCTCCGCAGCGACGCCGACACAGGCTTTCAGTTGCAGGGGCCTAGGAGTAGGCGTTCACAGAGGAGGCACCAGATAGGATCATCCTCACCACCAGCAGTCAGGAAAGGGAGCAGGGGCACGGAGGTTACCTTGTTGCAGAGGAACTGGGGCCTATGAGGCACAAATCTGGTAGTTTCAACAAGGCCAACCCCATGCCTGTCAAGGCCTGTGGAGCCCGGAAGAGGGCAGAGGCGTCGGGCAGCTCGGGCAGGACGAAGGCTAGAGGGAGGGGAGGGGAGGGGAGGGGCAGGGCAGGTGGTACTGGTGGGCACAGGATAGCCCGTGGCTACTGATGGCTAGAGGGGGCATATGCGGACTCCGCTTCGAGGATTATGGAAACCGTTGCGCTTCGAGGATTACGGAAGCTGTTGCGCTTCGAGGATTACGGAAACCGTTGCTGATCGCCTGATCCACACGGACTCTGCCCTCCATGGCCTATATAAACTAGCCACTAGTCGTTGTGTTGCCAAGGACCGGGTGGATTGCAGCGGAGAATTCGCCATCGTAGCGCGATCTTCGTAGCGTGCTGCACGTTCCTAGAGCATAGTTGAGCGAGAAGGGTGGCCGGTGCGCGACGAATTGCAGGCCAGAGTTGGAGACCGCTGCCCAATCAGCTAGTTGACGTGGTAAGGTCGTGGCGCCACAAGATTCGCAGTGAACACAGGTTCGTCTCTATTGTTGTTGTTGTTCCTACATGGTGTATCACCGCGTAGATTTATAGTGTGTTTGGTTTGAGGAATGAAGTGATGTATCTTCTTCTCACTCCTCACTTTTTTATTTGTTTTGTGGAATAGAATGGGTTGATTCATCACCACCTCATTCCTCATAAGCTAATAATTAGTATATACATGAGGAGTGAATTGATTCCACCAAAATTGATGGAATGAACTTATGATGCATCATCTCATGAAATATAGAGTGACTCCACAAACCAAACACACGATTAGAGTGCGGGGGCGTCGGGTCGCAAATCACCGGTGGGCGCCGCTGTGGGCTAAGGGTGGCCTCATGGAGGTGGGAGAGGGTCGCTGGACCGTCAATCAGTGGCTAGGATTAAGAATCTATTATACCGTTTCGACTTGGGATAGGGTTGAACCGCTGAAGGTTAGTCTGTTTGGCAGAATTGATTAAGTTAGTTGCTCGGTTTATTAGATTGATTGAGTTAGTTGCTTGGTTGTTGAGAAAATCAGGAAGGCTTTATCCCTTGTTAGTTCGTTGAGAAAATAAAGGAGCCTCTAACTTTAAAGAGGAACGGACGACCGAAACTCATCATCCCAAACTCCCCTATATATCCCTTTGATATACTCTCCTCTGCGATCAGCCAGGAACCCTCGCCGGTGAATGCTAATTTTCTGTTTGTTGTTTGCAGAACCTTTTTAAACGATCTTGGCTTCCTGGAATTAGGAACGTGGATTTGGTAAGTATTATCATCCATCCAGATTTTCGTCTTTGCGTCAGTACTATTCCTGTTCACGTTCCAAGAGTGAATTTTGTAGATCTGCTCCTCCAATGGCGACCTTTAGCAAGGCTAGCAGGTTGTGTGGTGCAGTGACTATGCAACCAAAACAGCTGTGGAGTCTACTACTCTCGAGAATCTTGCCTAAGCTGCTCGGTCTTCCTGGTATTTTGCTGAAGAAATTCCGAAAGGAAGGTGTGATGGAATTGGATGCTGCTGCATTGCCAGAGCTGCCACAGGATGTGTTGATGGACATCTTTGGTACACTTGAGGTCCCTGACCTCATCCGAGCAGGCTCGGTTTGCTCGTCATGGCATGCTACCTACAAATGCTTGCTCGACCTGAGGCAATACAAGCAACCCCAGACACCATGCCTGTTCTACACTTGTGAATCTGCCGGTAGCAACGTAGGGTTTCTATACAGCCTCAAGGAAAATAGGTCCTACAAGTTAACTCTACCGGAGCCACCCATCCGCAGTAGGTTACTGATCGGGTCCTCCAACGGTTGGTTGATTACTGCAGATGAGAGGTCGGAGCTGCACCTTGTGAATCCCATAACTGGAGAACAGGTTGCACTTCCCTCTGTGATTACCATAGAGCATGTGAAGCCCATCTTTGATGCATCAGGTACTATCTGTATGTACAAGTTGTCATATCAGACACCACCCGACCTGTTTGATCACGGTGATCTGCGCGATGAACTCTACTTCAAGGCATTTGTGTTTCCCGATCCATCCACCACTGGAAGCTACATCGTGGTTCTTATTCATGAGCCATATTCACGGCTTTCGTTTGCACGACCGGGAGATGACAAGTGGACCTAGGTTGGACAAGGTAGCCAATATAAAGACTGCACATATGTGGATGGTCTTTTGTATACAGTGAATTACTCTGGAGAAATTGATGCGTTTGATTTTACCGCGTCCCCTGTTAAAATGACAGTAATTATGAAAGAGCTGAAGTATCATGTATGTGAAAACATGTACATTATTCAGGCTCCATGGGGTGATCTGCTGCATGTTTGGAGGACTATTGACGTTCCACCCAATGCTCCGCCGTGGGTCCCTGGAAAATGCATGGTCGAAACCTTAAAAATACAAGTGCATAAAGTGGACTTGGAAGCAAAGCAACGAGTGGAAATAAACAGATTGCAGTGTGATAGTGTTTTATTTCTTGGCCACAACGATTCACTTTGCCTTAGTACTCAAGTACATCCAGAACTCAAGTCAAATCATGCATATTTCACTGACGATTTTAAAGAATTGACTGTTTTATTAAAAAATTGCATGCGTGATATGGGAGTTATGGACTTGGAAAATAGTGTCAAGAAGGAAATTGTCTCTCAAATTTGGTCCAACTGGCCCTGTCCCACTTGGATAACACCTAATCTTATGAAGCTGAATCAGACATTCAATAGATAGCTTTTTAGGTATTATTATTTAGTACCTTTGTTTTGTTATTTTTTTATCGAAAATGGTGTAATCGATATTATGATAAAAGAATTGTACGTCATACAATGGTCATTTCTTCCTAATAAGATGTGTAGCGGTAAAAACGATAATCACTGCTTGCAGATTCAGAGGGAACGAATAAATTTTCACCAGCATTTCTTGTGATAGGAGCCATCAATTTAGGGTTCCACACTTAGGCTAGTTTGCCCCTTCGGGATTGAAGGGAATCGAGGGAGAAATTAGTTTATTTCTACCTAAATCTCCTCCAATCCAGGAGAACATTTGAGTTTCTAAACTAGCTCTCATTGATTGCAGATAATTAAATCCAAGAAGCAGATAGTCGTTCCATTTGACATGCGGAAACATGTAAAAACTAGTGAACTTTACAGTCTCGAGAATATATTAATACAATCCACCGATGGTGTACAACATATTCAATGGAACGTTTTATATGTACAAACCTAAACGACAAGCATAATTGTACAACAACACACATTAAAGAAGTTTGCCAAAATAACGAACAATGAAACTAAACATTTAACAGCCCTGTAGAATTGTGATGCTCATGTTATTCAGCGATCTTCGCGCGTGTACTGACTTGACTGATCAGTTTCATAATTCCTAGTAGTAAAATATACAGGTTCTTTGGGGTAGGAAGTGTCGGCGTTTCGGACCCGGGGGGTCCGTTAGCTAACCAGTAAATTTGTCACTGCGTGCCCCTGCCCAGATGGGTTGGCGCTAGATGGAACACAAGGGGAAACACGGCTTGTATTATCTCGCACCGGGGGTGTGCTCGTAGTAGGGGTTACAAGCGTCACGGGAGAGAGAGAGAGAGAGCCTGTTCGTTTGCTCGTTCTCCCCGCGCGACCCCCCCCCCCCCCCCGCAGGAAGGCCCTGGACCTCCCTTTTATAGATGCAAGGAGAGGGTCCAGATGTACAATGGGGGGTGTAGCTAGGCGCTAACGTGTCTGGCAGAGAAGTGCCTGAGCCCTGTGTACATGCCAACGTGGCTGTCGAAGAGATGCTTGAGCCCTGTGTACGCGATAACGTGGCCGTCGGAGAAGTGCCCGAGCCCTATGGAGGCACAGCTGGCGGTGCGGCTGGGATTCTGCTGACGTCTCCTTGCTTCCGTAGGGGGTTGAGAACCACTGACGTCAAGAACGTACGCGGGGAACCATCATTACCTGTTACCGGGGCGAGCCAGATGGGACGCCGGTCTTGTTCCCTCGTAGCCTGAGCTAGTTAGGGGTATGGTAATGATGTATCCCCTGTGGCGCGGTCGGTCCGAGCCCAAGGTCGGGCGAGGCGGAGACTTCTCCTGAGGCCGAGGCCGGGGTCGGGCAAGGACGTGATTCCTCCCGGGGCCGAGGCTGAGGCCGAGCCCTGGGGTCGGGCAAGGCGGAGACCTCCTCCCGAGGCTGAGGCCTAAGGTCGGGCGAGGCGGAGCTTCCTGTTGCGCCCAAGGCTGAACTCGGCTTGTTGTCAGTCTTACTCCGGTGGGTGGCACAACAGTCGGAGCGGGGCGAGCGGCGCTGTTTTCCTGTCAGATCGGTCTGTGGAGGGGTGAAGTGACTGCGGTCACTTCGACCTTGCCGACTGAGGCGCGCGTGTCAGGATAAGGTGCCAGGCGGTCTTCGCATTGAATGCGCCTGCGACACGGTCGGTTGGTAAGGCGATTTGGCCAAGGTTGCTTCTCGATGAAGCCTATCCGAGCTGGGCTTCGGGCGAGCCGAGGGTGCGCCCACCGCCTGAGGAGGCCCTCGGGTGAGGCGTGAATTAGTCCGGGACTACTGTTCCCGCCCGAGGCCGGGTCGGGTGAGGCGAGATTGCGTCCCTTGGTATACGAGGTCTTGACCTGAACCGTGCCCATCAGTCTTTGCAGTTTGTGCTGAGGGTGTTTACCAGCCGTGTTTAGGAGTGTTGGGGGTACCCCTAATTACGGTACCCGACAGTAGCCCCCGAGCCTCGAAGGGAGTGTTGGTACTCGCTTGGAGGCTTTGCCGCATTTCTTTGTGAGGGGACCGACCTTTCTCGGTTATGCTTTGTTTCGGTGGGTGCACGCGAGCGCACCCGACGGGTGTAGCCCCCGAGGCCTCGGAGGAGTGGTTTGACTCCTCTGAGGTCTTAATGCCTTTCGTGATGCTTCGGCCGACCTTGTTGTTCCCTCATGCGGCCTGGCCGTAGCCCGGGTGCATGGTCAGGTTCTGAGTTTTTAGGCTGGTTTGTTGACGCTGTCAACAGTTTGGCCATAGCCGGGTTGCGAGAGCAGCCCCCGAGCCTCTGCACGGAGCGAGAGGACGATCAAGGACTATCTCGACTTTTATTATACGCCCCTTCATCGCCTTTCCGCAAGGAGGAAGGGGGGAAGCGCCATGTTGCCCTCGGAGGGTGCCGAACATGGTGTCTCCAGTGAGTTGCTAACGGGTGATATGAGTGGACGCCCGTGCCCCGTTCGATAAGGGTCGGCTAGTGGCCTAGAGGCACGCTCCAAAAGTACCTGCAGGTGATTTGCCAGACCCGGACCCATTCGATAGGGTCTAAGGGCTCGATGCCTCCCTCTGGTGGGATTCCGTTACAAAATCGCTCCTACTGGTCTCGGAAATGTCCTAGGGTACCTCGGGAGCGTAGCCCGAGCCTCGGCCATGTAACGGACGTACCTAGAGTCATCCCTCACTCTGCGTGCTCTGGGGCGGCTGTCGAACCCTTCTGAGGGGCCAGCCTTCGAACCCCTGATCAGTAAAGGGCGCGGAGCCCGAGTGCTCTGGGGCAGCTGTCGAACCCTTCCAATGGGCCAACCTTCGAACCCCTGATCAGTAATGGGCTCGGAGCCTGTTCCCTTCGCCGAGAAGGATCCTTTTCGAAATATCCCCTTTCCCGGTCCCTGTAGTAAGAGAGAGAAAGAAGAAGAGGAAAAGGATATGAATTTAAATGGTGTGGCGCACCTTTTTTGACGCGGTCGTCATGGCGGAGGTGAAACGACGCCCGCTTCGCCTGCCAAAGGTGTCGCTTGCCCTGCCGAGGAGTTAATGCAACGGGACAGGCGATTTGCGGGGCGGCCGTTGTGCGTGCTCGAGTCGTTCGAGGAACGGAACACGGGCGCGTCGTCTTCATGCCATGGGAGAGGGCTCTCCTGCCGCTTCAGGAGGGGACGCGAGCCCGCAGGCGATTCGACTGTTGCTTCTGCCCGTCTGCTGCTGCAATTACTGCAGGGTTGCCTCGAGTCGCGGCACTGGTTCCGCATTCGAGAAGACGTGGCATTGGCGCAAGTGGCGGTGCGGTTTCTTTGCACGCAGTAACCGTCGCACCGGTTGCATGACATGCAGGCCCGGGCCTTCACGCTGACCCACTGGACACGATGAAGCCGAAAGGGTGCACAACCGTGGTGCGGTTGCACGCCCCTTGCATAGCGGTCCGCCCTTTCGCCCGCTGGTTCTGGCGAGGATGGAGGAACGCTTATAACCGCGGGGCGGTTACCTGCTTCGTGTGCGGCGGTTCGGCTTCTTCTGTTTCCGGTCAGCTCGCATGACATGTGGGACCCAGCCCCCGCGTCGGAGGGTGGGAACCCTGGAGCTCATCGGTGGAGACTTTGCCCATGGCGCTTGGAATGCGAGTGGGGAGAGCCGCCTTTAAAAATGGATCGATCCCCCGGGCAGTAGACATGCCTCCGCACTCCCCTCATGCATTGCGCCATTCCACCTTCCGAGCCCCCGGATGGGGTGCACCCGTGTTGCCTTCGTCTTGCTGCCGTTGGAGGAGCGTGACCCCGCGGGGGTTGGCGCTCTTCAGACATCGCTCGGCTTCAAGGATTTTCATCAGGCAGCCCGGCTGCAGTCCCCCGCCGGCGGTCACCCAGGATGATGACCGTAGGCCTTGTGGTGGGGAGAAGCAAGCCGGGCTGCGGCCTCTGCCCCGCCCTCAGCTTCAAGGATGTTCATCATCCTCGCTGTGGCGGAGGGCGAGCCGAGCCAGGGTTCTACCTCCCGCATGGCTGGCAAGCTGCTTCTTCCTTCAGCATTCAGGGGAGAGAGCGCTCACCGGCCTTGCGGAGGGGGCGAACTTCGACAACGCTGGGCCGGTCGGCCGCAAGCGTCGTCAGCTGCAGCGTGCCTGGCTTGCTGGCTCAGCTGGCTCTGGCGCGGCCTCCGACGCCGCCTCATGCCGCTTGATCCGGGCGTTGCTGTCCGTCCACCGCACGGGCGGCTGTCGCGCCGTGCGCACCGGGGACCGTCCAAGACGTCGTACGTCGCATGGGTGGCGTTCGTGTTCTTGGATTGTCTTGTCCTCACTCTGGCACGATGCCTCCGCGCGGAGGTCGGCGCCGGCCCATCTGGGAGGACGTGAGTGGGGATCTGCCGGTGCAGGCTGGGGCGACTGCCATTTGCCGGTGCGGTGTCAGTGGGCAGGTGGCCGCTATCGTCGGTGCTGAGGTGGTGGTCGCCAGAGGAGGTTGTCTCCGCCGATGAGACCGTCGGCGCCACATGCGGTCACCGGCGAGCCACCCAGAGTTTGTTATCCCGCAGGCCCTCTGGTGTGGAGGTTGTTCATACCCGCGGGAGTGGAACTGGAGTCCCGTTTGTAATGGCACCCTGAGTATGGGTGTTTGTTCATTGTGGCCGCTGAGGCCTGAACATTTGGGCATTTTAGCGTAATGTCATGTTTCTTCCTCATTTTGAGCACTAGGACATGCCTGTCGGCTAGCGGAACCACTTAACCGAGCGTGAGTTGCCTTGCGCGGAAGGTGACGAGTGAGGTATCCGTATCCCAAAGGCGTAGGAGTCCCTCGGCTCGGTCGGCCTTGCCGCTCAAGGCCTCTCTTGCTCAGTTTTAGAACCTTCGGTCGCTCTGCGATGAGCTGGAGCCGGAGGCAGCGGTGTCGGCGTGGACAGAGGTGGAGTCGGCTCGAAAAGAGGATTCGTCGACCCGGGAGCAGGCGACTTCCTAGGCCGAGGTAGTGCAGCAGCGGCGGCTGGAGCTTGGCCAGGTCATCCGCGAGCGAGACCAACCCCGGAGTCATGCTGTCGAGGCCATGAGCCGGGTTGAGGTCCTCGGAGGACAGCTGGCTGAGGCTTCGGAGCGGCCAGTCGAGGTGTTCGCTCAGGCCGGGACCCTGGTGGAGACGCTGGTTGTGAGGGCCCAAGCGCGGTGCTGGCGTCCTCCTTCGAGGTGGAGATCCTTTCGCCCGTATCGCCGTCCGAGGCTGGGCCAGGTTCCGTCGAGGGTGGAAACGTCGCCGAGGGTGCTGCTGCTCCCCCTGCCGATGTCTGAACCTACATGAACAGTTTGTCTGTAGTATGCGTATGTTTTTCGTGGCCGCTGAGGCCTAAACACTTTTATCGTCATGTTATAAAGATGTGTTTCCTTTCCTCTCGTTTTGAGTATCAAGACTTGTTCGTCGGTAGCAGAATCGCTTATCCGAGCGAGAGTTACTTTTCGCGGAAGGTGATGAGTGAGGTATCCGTATCCCGGAGGCGTAGGAGTCCCTCGGCTCGGTCAACCTTGCCGCTTACGTGCACTCTCACTCGTTTGCAGGATTCTGTTATCGATATATTCGAGAAGGCACGAAAGTCGTTTTCTACCCGAGCGTTAGGACTTGTTCGGTAGCAGAATCGCTTATCTGAGCGTGAGTTACTTTTCGCGGAAGGTGATGAGTGAGGTATCCATATCCCGGAGGCGTAGGAGTCCCTCGGCTCGGTCGGCCTTGCCGCTTACGTGTACTCTCATCGTTTTTAGGACCTTGCTATCGATATAGTCGAAAGCGCGAAAGTCGTTTTGGTAGAAAACTTTTCCGAGGAAAATTTTGACGCAGAGGGGGTTCCCCCCTTCTAGCCCCCGAGGGAGGGTCGGGCTTTGCCGAGGCAAGGCTGATCCTTCCTTGACGGTTAGACTTTATTTACGTATGTAAAGGAAACGAGGTATATGAACGACTTGAAACATCTTAAGGGTAGAAGCGACGTAGCTGTTGGATGTTCCACGCGTTGCTGTAGACCTCGCCTTGATCGTTGGCCAGCTTGTATGTTCCGGGCTTCAAAATCTTGGCGATGATGAACGGCCCTTCCCAGGGAGGAGTAAGCTTGTGGCGCCCTCGGGCGTCTTGTCGCAGCCGAAGTACCAAGTCTCCCACCTGGAAGCCTCGACGCCGAACCCTTCGGGCGTGGTAGCGTCGCAGGGACTGCTGATACCGCGCCGAGTGTAGTAAGGCCACGTCCCGAGCTTCTTCGAGCTGGTCCAGTGAGTCTTCTCGGCTGGTCTGGTTGCTTTGGTCATCGTACACCTTTGTCCTCGGGGAACCATATTCTAAGTCTGTGGGTAAGATAGCCTCGGCCCCATAGACTAGAAAGAACGGCGAGAAACCCGTGGCTCGGCTCGGCGTCGTCCTCAGACTCCAGACCACCGAGGGTAGCTCTTTCATCCACCGCTTGCCAAACTTGTTGAGGTCGTTGTAGATCCTTGGTTTTAGTCCCTGCAAAATCATACCGTTGGCACGCTCCACCTGCCCATTCGTCATGGGGTGAGCTACGGCGGGCCAGTCCACACGATGTGGTGGTCCTCACAGAAGTCCAGGAACTTATTCCCAGTGAACTGCGTGCCATTGTCGGTGATGATGGAGTTCGGGACCCCAAAGCGATGGATGATGTTTGTGAAGAACGCCACTGCCTGCTCGGACCTGATGCTGGTTAGGGGTCGGACCTCGATCCACTTGGAGAATTTGTCGATGGCGACCAGCAGGTACGAGAAGCCCCCGGGTGCCTTCTGCAAGGGACCGACGAGGTCCAGACCCCACACGGCAAACGACCAGGTGATGGGTATTGTCTGTAGGGCCTGAGCGGGCAGGTGTGTCTGTCTTGCGTAGAATTGACACCCTTGGCAGGAGCGTACCATTCTAGTGGCGTCGGCCACCGCGGTCGGTCAGTAGAAGCCTTGTCGGAAAGCGTTCCCCACGAGGGCTCGAGGTGCTACATGGTGACCGCAAGCCCCCGAGTGTATTTCTTGCAACAGCTCCTGTCCTTGGGCGACGGATATGCATCGTTAGAGAATGCTTGAGGGGCTGCGGTGGTAGAGCTCCTTTTCATCACCTAGTAAGACGAACGACTTGGTGCGCCGCGCCAGTCGCCGAGCTTCGGCCTTGTTGAGGGGCAGCTCTCCTCGGAGGAGATATTCTAGGTACGGGGCCTGCCAGTTCGGGTTTGGTGTGACCCCATTCCGCTCTCCCTCGACGCGCAAGGTCTCACCCTCAGCGGTCGAGGGTACCTTGGGCTGGGTCGAGGCCCCCTCGGGCTCGGGCGTGTTGTCGATCTTGACGGAGGGTTGATGTATGTCTCTGGAGAAGACGTCCGGGGGAACTGTTGTCCGCCCCGAGGCTATTTTCGCCAGCTCATCTGCAGTCTCGTTGTACTGTCGAGCGATATGATTGAGCTCCAACCCGTAGAACTTGTCTTCCAGGCGCCGAACTTCGTCGCAATAGGCCTCCATCTTCCGATCGCGGCAGTGGGAGTTCTTCATGACTTGGTCAATGACAAGCTGCGAGTCGCCACGAGCATCGAGGCGGCGAACCCCTAGCTCGACAACGATGCGTAGCCCGTTAACCAAAGCCTCATACTCGGCCACGTTGTTTGATGCCGGAAAATGGAGGCGCAGAAAGTAGCGCACATGTTTCCCGAGGGGTGAGATGAAGAGCAGGCCCGCACCTGCTCCTGTTTTCATCAGCGACCCATCGAAGTACATGGTCCAAAGTTCGGGTTGGATTGGGGCTGTCGGCAATTGGGTGTCGACCCATTCAGCCACGAAGTCCGCCAAGACTTGGGATTTTATGGCCTTCCGAGGAGCGAACGAGATTGTCTCGCCCATGAGTTCCACTGCCCACTTTGCTATCCTACCCGAGGCCTCTCGGCACTGGATGATCTCCCCCAGGGGGAAGGATGACACCACAGTCACTAGATGAGACTCGAAGTAGTGTCGCAATTTTTGCCGCGTCAAAATTACTGCGTACAGTAGCTTCTGGATTTGTGGGTAGCGGATCTTGGTCTCGGATAGCACTTCGCTGATGAAGTAGACCGACCTCTAGACGAGCTGTGCATGCCCTTCTTCTCGTCTCTCGACTACGATCGCGGAGCTGACCACCTGAGTGGTTGCGGCTACGTAGATCAAGAGGGCTTCTCCCGCAGCGGGGGGCACCAAGACGGGCGCATTTGTAAGGAGTGCATTCAAGTTTCCGAGGGCTTCCTCGGCCTCGGGGGTCCAAGTGAAGCGCTCGACCTTCCTTAAGAGGCGGTACAAGGGTAATCCTTTCTCGCCAAGGCGCGAGATGAAGCTGCTCAGAGCCGCAAGGCATCCCATGACCCTTTGTACTCCTTTCAAATCTTTGATAGGCCCCATGTTGGTGATGGCCGTGATTTTCTCCGGGTTGGCCTCGATGCCCCGCTCGGAGACGATGAACCCCAGAAGCATGCCTCGGGGGACTCCGAAGACACACTTCTCGGGATTGAGCTTCACGCCCTTCGCTCTCAGACACTTGAATGTCATTTCAAGGTCAGAGAGGAGGTCGAAGGCTTTCCTCGTCTTGACAACGATGTCATCGACGTAAGCCTCGACCGTTCGGCCGATGTGCTCTCCGAACACGTGGTTCATGCACCTTTGGTATGTCGCACCTGCATTCCTCAAGCCAAATGGCATAGTAGTATAACAGTACATGCCAAAAGGTGTGATGAAAGAAGTCGCGAGCTGGTCGGATTCTTTCATCTTGATTTGGTGATAACCTGAATAGGCATCAAGGAATGACAGGGTTTCGCACCCAGCAGTGGAGTCCATAATTTGATCGATGCGAGGCAGAGGGTAGGGAACCTTCGGACATGCTTTGTTTAGACCAGTGTAGTCTACACACATCCTCCATTTCCCACCTTTCTTTTTCACAAGCACAGGGTTAGCTAACCATTCGGGATGGAATACCTCTTTGATGAACCCTACGACTATCAGCTTGTGGATCTCCTCGCCTATGGCTCTGCGCTTTTCTTCGTCGAAACTGCGTAGATGCTGCTTCACGGGTCGGGCACCGACTCGGATGTCCAGTGAGTGCTCAGCGACATCCCTCGGTATGCCGGGCATGTCTGAGGGACTCCACGCAAAAACTTCGGCGTTTGCGCGGAGAAAGTCGACGAGCACTGCTTCCTATTTGGGGTCGAGCTCGGAGCCGATCCGGACTTGCTTGCAGGCGTCATTGCTGGGGTCGAGAGGGACGGACTTAACCGCCTCAGCCAGTTCGAAGTTGCCAGCGTGGCGCTTCGCATCAGGCACCTCCTTGGAGAGGCACTCTAGGTCGGCGATGAGGGCCTCGGACTCGGCGAGGGCCTCAGCGTACTCCACGCACTCCATGTCGCATTCGTACGCGTGTCGGTACGTGGATCCGACGGTGATGACCCCGTTGGGGCCTAGCGTCTTGAGCTTGAGGTACGTGTAGTTGGGGACGGCCATGAACATGGCGTAGCACGGTCTCCCCAGCACCGCATGGTAGGTCCCTCGGAACCTGACCACCTCAAACGTGAGGGTTTCCCTGCGGAAGTTAGAGGGAGTTCCGAAGCAGACGGGCAAATCGAGTTGTCCAAGGGGCAGGACGCGCTTTCCGGGGACGATCCTATGAAAGGGCGATGCACCAGCCCGGATCGTGGATAGATCGATCTCCAAGAGCCCGAGGGTCTCGGCGTAGATGATGTTGAGGCTGCTGCCTCCGTCCATGAGGACCTTGGTGAGCCTGGCGTTACCGATGACGGGGTCGACAACGAGCGGGTACCTTCCTGGGCTCGGCACGCAGTCGGGGTGGTCGCCTTGGTCGAAGGTGATGGGCTTGTCGGACCAGTCTAGGTAGACTGGCGCCGCCACCTTTACTGAGCAGACCTCCCGGTGCTCCTGCTTGCGGTGTCGAGCCGAGGCGTTCGCCACTTGCCCACCGTAGATCATGAAGCAGCTGTGGACCTAGGTGAACTCCTCTGCCTTGTCGCCCTCCTTCTTGTGGTTGTCTTGGCCTTTGCCATCTCCCGCTGGGGACCCGACTTTATGGAAGTAGCGGCGGAGCATGACGCATTCCTCAAGGGTGTGCTTGACGGGACCCTGGTGGTAGGGGCATGACTCCTTGAGCATCTTGTCGAACAGGTTGGCCCCTCCGGGAGGCTTCCGAGGGTTCCTGTGCTCGGCAGCAGTGACAAGATCTGCGTCAGCGGCGTTGCGCTTCGCTTGCGACTTCTTCTTGGCCTTCTTCTTCGTGCCACGCTGGGCGGACGCCTCGGGGACATCTTCCTGCTGCCGTCCCTGAGGCTGCTTGTCCTTCCGGAAGATGGCTTCGACCGCCTCCTGACCAGAGGCGAACTTGGTGGCGATGTCCATCAATTCGCTCGCCTTGGTGGGAGTGTTGCGCCCCAGTTTGCTCACCAGGTCACGGCAAGTGGTGTCGGCGAGGAACGCCCCGATGACATCCGAGTCGGTGATGTTGGGCAGCTCGGTGCACTGCTTCGAAAACCGTCGGATGTACTCTCGCAGGGATTCCCCTGGCTGCTGGCGGCAGCTTCGGAGATCCCATGAGTTCCCAGGGCGCACGTACGTGCCCTGGAAATTTCCAGCGAAGGCCTTGACCAGGTCGTCCCAGTTGGAGATCTGCGCGGGAGGCAGATGCTCCAGCCAGGCCCGGGCGGCATCGGAGAGGAAGAGAGGGAGGTTGCGGATGATGAGGTTGTCGTCATCCGTCCCTCCCAGCTGGCATGCCAACCGGTAGTCCGCAAGCCACAACTCCGGCCTCGTCTCCCCTGAGTACTTGGTGATGGTAGTCGGGGCCCGGAACCGAGCCGGGAACGGCGCCCGTCGTATGGCCCGGCTGAAGGCTCACGGACCTGGTGGTTCGGGCGAGAGACTCCGATCCTCCTCATTGTCGTAGCGTCCTCCGCGCCTGGGGTGGTAGCCTCGGCGCACCTTCTCGTCGAGGCAGGCTCGACGGTCACAGCGGTGGTGCTCGTTGCCGAGGTGATCCGGGGCTGCAGGCATCCCGTCCTGTGTGCGCCCGGTGTGGACCGAGGCCTCCCGCATGAGTCAGGAAGTCGTTGCACGATGCCCCGGGGGGCACCCTTGCCTTCGGGAGGCAGAGCTTTCGGCCCGTCGGACCGCGGCATCCTCCAGGAGATTCTTGAGTTCTCCCTGGATACGCCGCCCCTCGGTGGTGGATGGCTCCGGCATTGCTCGAAGTAGCACTGCTGCTGCAACTAGATTCTGGCCGACCCCGCTGGAGGCCAGGGGCAGCCTTGCCCTGGCATCATCAACGATACGGCGTTGGACGTCCCGGGCCCGATGACACGCTTCTCCGGCGAGTGCTCGGTCTGCCCACTCCTGCTCGATGTTCTGCTGGAGCTGCACAAGTTGCCCTGCTTCCTCGTCGAGTTTGGCCTGCATCTCGCGGATTTGCTCAAGCTGTGTGTCCTGACCCCCCACAGGGACTGGGACCACAGCTAGCTCCCGCGGGATGTCAATGCGAGAAGCAGGCCTAGGGGACCGTCACCCTCCGGCATACCGAGGTGGTTACCTTCGTCGTGACCCCCTAGATCGATGTGGAAACATTCGCGACTTGGGCCACAACCCTCGTTGCCAAGGCTATGGCCATCATCAGAGCAACCGGAGAGGAAGTAGTCACATGCGGTCATAAAGTCCCGCATGGCACTGAGATCACGGAGCCCAGAGAAATCCCAACCGGAGTCGGGGTCATCTTCTTCCTCGGAACCCGGGGGCCCGTAGGTTGAGACGGTCGTCAGTCGGTCCCAGGATGACCACATATGGTACCCCGGAAGGTTAGGATATGCCTTTACGAAAGCGCTCACTGAAGCGGGGTCGCTTGGCGGATCGAAGCTGAATCTAAAAGGCACAGGGTGGAAAACGGACGGTACCTCTTGGTCGATGGACGGTGGGGAAGTCGCGTCGGGGACGGACTGCACCGTTATCTCAGGTACGAGGCTAACGCCCAGCAAGTCCTTCGCGAGGGTGCTGGCATCATCAGTCCACTTGGGGTTGGCACGTTACGGGGAAACGACATCCGTCGTTGTCTCAGGTGCGAGGACAACGCCCGACATGTCCCCCGCTGGGGTGCCGGTGTCGTCGACTCGCTCTGGACCGACAGCCGACGAGGTGCCGCCTCCTGCGTGGCCACAGTTGCCCCGTCTCCTCCTCCTGCGGCGAGGAGGGTGGCGGGGTAAACCCGGATGCCGCTCTTCCGCCACGGGGGAAGACGTCGTCGAGTTCGCCGCCGCCAGGCGAGCTGACAGCCGTCATTGTTGCTGTCGCGCTGCGGGGGGAGGAGTACCATGTCGTAGCTGCCGTCGAGGGACATGAACTCGAGACTCCCGAAGCGGAGCACCGTCCTGGGCTGAAGAGGTTGCTGAAGACTACCCATCTGGAACTCAACAGGAAAGTGTTCGTTAACACGCAGCAGGCCCCTACCTGCGCGCCAACTGTCGGTGTTTCGGACCCGGGGGGTCCGTAAGCCAACCAGTAAATTTGTCGCTGCGTGCCCCTACCCAGATGGGTTGGCGCAAGATGGAACACAAGGGGAAACGCGGCTTGTATTATCTCGCACCGGGGGTGTGCTCGTAGTAGGGGTTACAAGCGTCGCAGGAGAGAGAGAGAGAGCCTGTTTGTTTACTCGTTCTCCTCGCGCGACCCCCCCCCCCCCCCCCCCCCCGCAGGAAGGCCCTGGACCTCCCTTTTATAGATGCAAGGAGAGGGTCCAGATGTACAATGGGGGTGTAGCTAGGCGCTAACGTGTCTGGCAGAGAAGTGCCTGAGCCCTGTGTACATGCCAACGTGGCTGTCGGAGAGATGCTTGAGCCCTGTGTACGCGATAACGTGGCTGTTGGAGAAGTGCCCGAGCCCTGTGGAGGCACAGCTGGCGGTGCGGCTGGGATTCTGCTGACGTCTCCTTGCTTCCGTAGGGGGCTGAGAACCACCGACGTCATGGACGCACGCGGGGAACCATCATTACCTATTACCAGGGCGAGCCAGATGGGACACCGGTCTTGTTCCCTCGTAGCCTGAGCTAGTTAGGGGTAGAGTAATGATGTATTCCCTGTGGCGCGGTTGGTCTAAGCCCAAGGTCAGGCGAGGCGGAGACTTCTCCTGAGGTCGAGGCCAGGGTCGGGCGAGGACGCGATTCCTCCCGAGGCCGAGGCTGAGGCCGAGCCCTAGGGTCGGGCGAGGCGGAGACCTCCTCCCGAGGCCGAGGCCTAAGGTCGGGCGAGTTGGAGCTTCCTGTTGCGCCCGAGGCTGAACTCGGCTTGTTGTCAGTCTTACTCCGGTGGGTGGCACAGCAGTCAGAGCGGGGCGAGCGGCGCTGTTTTCCTGTCAGTTCGGTTAGTGGAGGGGTGAAGTGACTGCAGTCACTTCGACCTTGCCGACTGAGGCGCACATGTCAGGATAAGGTGCCAGGCTGTCTTCGCATTGAATGCGCCTGCGACACGGTCGGTTGGTAAGGCGATTTGGCCAAGGTTGCTTCTCGACGAAGCCTGTCCGAGCTGGGATTCGGACGAGCCGAGGGTGCGCCCACCGCCTGAGGAGGCCCTCGGGCAAGGCGTGAATTAGTCCGGGACTACTGTTCCCGCCCGAGGCCGGGGTCGGGCGAGGCGAGATTGCGTCCCTTGGTAGACGAGGTCTTGACCTGAACCGTGCCCATCAGTCTTTGCAGTTTGTGCTGAGGGTGTTTACCAGTCGTGTTTAGGAGTGTTGGGGGTACCCCTAATTATGGTACCCGATAGGAAGTGTGGCTATTTCATTTGCTAGCATGAACAGAACAGATGGCATGAGTGGCCTCGCATATGGACTGTCTTGCACGCATAAAAGACCCAAGTGAATACATCGTACCGCTGGACAACTCTCCAACATCGCCTAGATGACGTAACCATTTGTCAATTTAGCTAGATAACTGCTATAATATTTCTTCTACTGAAATTATCAAGCTAAAACTTCTAATTACCTTGTAAACTTTTCCGAATCCACCTTTTCCAAGCATGTTAAAATCAGAGAAGTTGTTTGTCGAACTAGCGTGTTGAGCTGAACAGCTTAGCGAACGTATTAGGACCACCTCGGAAGCGCAGACCAAGGTTAGCCAGCTTATAATGCTGAGCCTCGTAGAGTTCAGCACGACCTTACTTGAACAGGATCAGTTCTATAGGATCGTACCGTTGCATCCTTGACTAATAAGGAGGCAAGCACTTAAGCCTGATTGATGAGGCAATGACCTGTGGGCCAGAGCGTGATTAACGGCTGGGATTGGCTCTGTTCGCTGGGTCTTGTGTTATAGAGGATGGTTCCTGGCCAGGCCATGCTTGTCTTGTCTCGAAGTCTGGGTGGCCCATAGGTTGTCTGACAGGCTCCCTTTTTTCCTGCTTTGGTTTTCATTTTGCTTTTTACCAGATTGCAATCAAAGAAATTTGATCAAACTGTTCCTATCGCAACAGTTGTTTTCTCGCTCAACATTACTCTCAATCAAAGAAGGAGCGGATCTGTTGCTCAAAATTCTCTCATAGCAAGAGTGCAAGTCTTGTGCTGCAGTTTGCTTGCTTTAGGTTCCTTCATCTTTGACTGTACATGCGATGCGCAACACATGTGATAACTCTTGCTACTTGATTTGCAGAAGTTCACAGTTATTTTGATCTGTCTTTTTTTGTCCCAAGCAAAGCCGAGTTACATTTAAAAGAAGTATATTAGTAAGTATATAACAAAAAAGAGAAAAATCGAGTTCCTAAACATTGTGAGCGATGCAGTACGCAAATCTCAATATTTGCCAACTACCATGCAGTAAGGCTAAGGTACACTGTTTACTTGCTCTTCAGGTCAAGCTCCTCTGAGGCAGCAGAAACAGCTGACCATCATGCTAAATTCGTAGCGGGTTTTTCTCGAACTAGTGGAACTTTGGAAAGACCTCGTAGTGCTACCCTGCCTCATTTCCTTGGTAGATGTGTATGAGGTCCGTACAACCCCATGGCAAATGGGTAATATGACTTGTGGGTAAAGATGTGTAACCTTTAGTGTAAAACTGGTATATCAGTCGTGCTCACAGTCATAAGCGGCTCGGACACTCACATGATTAACTTATGGAATTAAACTCAATTTGTCATTTGCATTACATTGTGGGTGTTGTTATTAATCCTGATCTCTTATAATTGGGTTGGTATCTACTTATATCTAGTAATTGCTAATAAAATTTTGACCAACTTTAAAAGCAATGCTCAGCTTTTACCATCATCTTTGGTAATCCTTACACTCATGAGCTCACACTTTTGGCGAGTTCATGCACATTATTCCCCACAACTTGTTGAGCGATGAACTTATGTGAGCTCACTCTTGCTATACTCACATCCCCCAAGGTCAAGGACAGGTACCACTGGATGAAGCGCATGGAGGATGCTGTGATAAGATCATGAGAGGTCTAGGCTGTCGTCTCCCAGTCAACTTTATTTGCTGGATCGTTGTCTTCATATGATGTAATTATTTAACTATTTTTTACAAACTCCGTTATATATTAATGTCGTGACATTATTTTCTGTACCATGAGTCATAATATGTGTAAGACTTGGTCCCAGCACACTTGGTGATTATCACACGCCCGAGTTTTGGTGCCCCTGAAATCCGGGTGTGACAACAACCATTCTTGAGGCCAACCGAATGTGGACACGTGGCCATGATGGGCCCGTTCTCCTTCCTTGGTCACATGAACGAACGAAGCAGAGGCAGTTTTCTTTTCTTCAACTTGCAGTATGGGGCGGCACAACACAAGGAAGAAGGCGGCACCGGCTGAGCGAACTCGTCGGTGGCCATGTCTGGTGGCGTGCTGGAGCAGCGCGGGCAGGCCGCGGTAAGCGGCTGCAACAATAGACGGCGGCGCAACAACGGCGAGACGGGGGCACGGGGCTGGGAAGTGCCGTCGGCCATCAGGCGGGTGCAACGGCCCTCGCCGGAGGGATGCGCACGACCATGCCAGTGGGGCACGGCGGCCGCTGCGCACGTAGGCAGGGGAGGGCACACCGCTACGCGCCGTGGCCGGCTACAGGCGAAGGAATCACAGAAACAAAGAACGGGAAAGTAGAATGGATGAAAAATGCTCTATGGAGGACTGGTCGGAGAAGGACTCACCGGCGTCGTGGAGCAACGCGGCGGCACGACGGTGGCAGGGTCAATGACGTAGATGAAGAACCAGTGGCGATCGTGGAGGCTCTGTTGTCGCAGAAGTATTTTTGAGGGCGGTGGCTTTGGAGTAGCTAGATTAAGATTAGATTTATCTATATCTAGAATTTTATAATTTCATATTAATTCTATAAAATTTAGATTTAGGGTACGGTTCAAAAAATGCCCTAGGAGCCTTAAAGAAATTTGGGCAAATTCCTGCAAGTATTTTAGAACCACGTGGAATTTCTTTTTTTTTGTAAAAAAGGAAAATCCTGGAAAAGAATACAACAAAACTTACCGCGGACTTCTACAGGATATAATAACATGTCTCAAACATACCTTACACTTAGAAACACTATACAACAACCAAAGTTTCTCTAGGGTTTTATTTTACTAGGCTTACACATTGATATAAAACAAAATAATTCTTCACTATTTAGGAAAAAGAAAAGCAAGGAAAAGAGAGGGTAACACCTTAATTTGGTGAATATTAGAAAAAAATTTATACCCCAAATTCAGGGTGTTAAATATCTGGTCATTAGCTTTAATACTGATATGACCACCGGAAATAATTGATTTGATCCATGCAATCCAAACACTAAAAAGCCCTTCAACCTAAAAGTGTGTTCCACAAAAGTTCACTTAACCTTATAGTACGCCTTTTCAAAAATACATTTTAAAAATCACTCCACTATATTTCTTCCTATGTAACTCATGGATGGTCTCGTGTAAAACAACGACCCTAGTGACTCTCGATCAAGATTCAAGCCACCAAGAAATAGCCTCCATTAGCTTCCTTTCTTCCCTTTATAGCTTAGCATGGGAGGTCCAAAGCCATGACGTGATAGATAATTGTCGCCGTGAGCACGAACTGAACCTAAACAACCTGACCAACCCTAGTGGTAAGATCAACCTTCCAGCCAGGAAGGAGGTCTGCCAACCGGTTAATTAGGGGAAGTAGCTGGTCCTTCGTGAGCTTCTTGGGCAGATCCAAATAATTGACAGGAAACTCAACTGGACGGCAGGGTAGGATAGATGGTCTAAACAAGAGGCAAGTCTTCTTGAGAGCATTGAATAGGAGAGACGCTGCTCTTCTGGATATTTTTTTAACAAAAAGGGGTTTCCACCATTAAGAAATAGGAAACGAGTTTCATACATGACCAACATATATCCACCAAAAAACTACGACTTAGAAGACTGTCAACCGAAGAAAGCAAGCGGAATTAATCCTAAACAGAAAAACCATTCTAAAAAGGAAAATACACCCAACCACTCATGGTCAATTCTAGCTAAGTCAGACTTTATTACATGGGGAAGATCACACCCCAGCGGGTTACAGCTAACCTCGCTACAAACTGTTTAAACCAGGGAGAATTTAAACCAGAACAACACCAGATAGTGCCACAAAGACGTCACCATTCTCCATCCAAGTTTTTTGTTGAAAAAATCTTTAACCGGTCACAGGTGTCCTTCCTTCCATCTTTGTATGGATCAGAGCCCAATCATTCATACAAAAGTAGCACATGAAGAAAATAGCATCAGTGTAAACTGTATTTTTACCATTAAAACAAACACCATTTCTAACCCTCTAGAGGGTCCAAAGGATCGCACTGCAGCCCACCACGATAAGATTTCTGCTTTTATTTTTAAATTTATAGATCCATTCTCCAAACATATTTTCAGCAGTTTTTGACATTATGTGCATGTTCTTCACCATACTAATCACCCTCCAAGTGAAAGATGTGATCCGGCAATCGAAAAAAATGTGTTTCGTAGTTTCCATACAACCACACCAAAAATAGTTAAAGTTTTCTTTCCAGTTTCGGTTTTTTAGGTTTTGTTTTGATAAGACTATTCTTTATGACAAACCACAAGAACACTTTTATTCTTTGGGGGTATTCGAGCCTTCCAAATGAACCAGAAAGGAACCTTATCCAAAGAGCTACACTTGAGATAAAGTGATTTAACAGAAAATCTTTTTTTATTAATAGTCCATATAGCTTTATCTCTTGAATCATCAAGATTAATGTCATTTCATATGTTTTTCAATTCCTCCAATAACTGAGTACTTTCTCCATGTAATCTTCTTCTAAATATTAGAGAATCACAACAAAAGCTTCTGCTGGGGATTGAATAGCAAATTAGCTAGATAAATGTGCCTAATGCCAACATGCAACTACTACTTTTATTCTTGACTCGCTTCAGTTTATATACGAACATCTAGATTTTTTTCTGAAATTAAGTAACATTAATACTTACATGAACTGAACCAAAACCCCAGTGTTTGTTCCAAAAATATAGGAATAAGGATGAAACCACTATTTGGGTGACCTTGCTCATAGCGTAAGTACGTTCCTCATTCATTGTAAAGGTGAAATTTTGAAACAATCATAATTGAACATCAAAAAACTTACTGCTTGGAGAAGATCTACTCTTGTTCATCGTTAGTTCCTTGTAGCTGACAAATGAATAGTTTGACACATTAGCAAAAACATTATTTCTTAAAAGACAAGCAGAGAATGAAATGACATTTGAGACTGACTGTTACCTCTAGACCATGGCAGAAGTGCCTGTGCAGTTTAAGATCATCTTCTTTGCGCACTCGAACTTCGCACTCGTTATAGTTGCATTTAATGCCTTGTATTTTATGCATGTTACGGCAGTGCAAGATTATCTACACACAATTTTAAATTAGACATGCACCATCGCATCGATAGTAAATACGAATATATTTGATAGTTACAACTTTACCTCTCGTATAGGGACTTTGCTATTTTGATGGAGCTGCCGTTCAAAAAAGCACATATGACAGATAATAGATTTGCTGTTCAGCTGACTACTCAGTGTGACATATGTGCTATACTGGGATTGCACATCAATTGGAACGCCGTCCTAGAATGAAAAAGAAAAAGATAGCATAAATAGTGGCGGATGACAGAAAAAATTAAGGTATGGCAAAAATTGATAGCATAGATAACAAAACACTATTTGAAATCATAGTCACAAGAAACGGACGACCTTCGACCCGAGAACGTCGTCTCCAATACGAGTATACGGAGTCATTTTCGTTACCACTATATAAAAATCTCTTACAGATAGTGTACACCGACACGTCCTAGGGGACTTTGTGATTATATTTAAAATTAATGTCTGTCTAATTATTTTATATCAAATTTTATCAACTGCAAGTTTGCAACAGATACCTATACTAGTTTTGACATTGTTCTTGCATTTGTTTGTTTCTTTTGGTTCCATTTTTTATTGTTATTGATAATCTTCAGAAGTTTGTTGTGCTTTAAAAACAATCATCCAATTAATTGCTAACTAATAAATTGAACACTCAGTAACGGAAAAAAAGACTTCCGGTTCCCTAGTAGGCCAGGGTTTTACCGTTCTTACATTATAGGATTAAGAAGTCAAGAACCGCTGAAATGGCAAGACACGGGTTGCAAAACTCTAGAAAAACTGTAAGCTGACGAGCGGAGGATTGCAGGAGCCAGAAAGACAGCAGCATACGAGCAATAAGCAGCAGCCTGCAGGTGGCTAGTACTGGCACATAGCAGTTCTCGCTTGATATATGTTTCATGATCACGAATAAAAAGCGTCGCAAATATAAGGATTGGGCCAGGAAACTGCGTACCGTCCCCGCGGTCGCAGTATGACTGCCCTCAGCCTCATCCGTCATCGGGTTGGTTGGCCCCGGAGCCGGAGGTGATCGGTGCCGGTGCGGGTCCAGGCGCTCTGGTTTGATTGCATAGTAATTATTGGGATTACGCCCACGACCACGAGATTGAAGGACTCCTGATCCTGGTGCGCGCTGCTCGTCTGCAGCTTCATCCGTGATGGGTATGGGACCTATGGGTCGTGGCTCGCCATGAAGAAGACGTTGCCGCAACATCTCCATGATGTACCGCACAGGTACCATTATCCCTGAACAAAGGCGCGCCACCGTGTCTGCTCCGACTCGAACAAGCCATTGGAGGCATCCATCTTCCGGAAGCTGTCGGGGGAGCCTGTTCTTTCTCCTCGCCATGGAGTCGGTTAGCAGCGTTTGCGTTTGACGAGCAAGAAATGGCTGCGGTGGGAGCTAGGGAGTCGAGGAAAGAAGCGGAGGATGGCAGAGATTGGGGTTCTTGGAGATTGGGGTTGTTCTTGGTGGCGGAGAGGGAGGGAGGTGGAGGATGGCTGTGGCTGCGCGATGGTATTCAGCAGCAGAAGGGAGACGGGAGACGAAGAGGCACAGCATTCAACACTTATAACGGAGCACAGACGCGTTTCCTTGTTTCTTTTATATACAGAGCGGCCGAGCGGGACCGGGGAGCAATCAGCCCATCCACAGGAACGGGAGACGCAGCCGCCTCTCTCTTCCTCCTATCTCTCTTCCTCCTATCCACGGGAACGAGAGACGCAGCCGCCTCTCTCTTCCTCCTATCCCTCCCGCAGCAGCACCAATAGGTCCACCACGCGCCTGGAGTTGGACGACGCGACTGAGGCGCAGCAGTTCGACCGGGATGGCGGGATGCGCTCAGCGAAATCTACGAGGTAGCGTAGCACGCGAGTCTTCAGGCGAGGGGAAACCCCCCCCCCCCCCGCCCCGCCCCCGCGTTGGTCCTAGGCCACGACAACTTCGCCCCCACATCCAATCTCGGTGCCTGATGCCTTGAGGCAAGCAGGGGGACCGGGACCGGACCCCATGGCGGCGGTGGCGGTGCTCGACTCCTTCATCAAGCGATGCACGGCGTCAAAGGAGGACTTCGGCGGCCAGCCCGGCCAGAAGGCCTGCTTCCTTCTCGGCATCGGGTTCGAGTTCGACATCAGGGGCCTCCTGGCCACACACCAATCACCTCATCCCTAACAACGCCGCCGGACTTACCTACGCGGCGCGCGACTACGGCGGCAGCGACCCGTTTGAGGGGTTTCGCGACGCGGTGCTGGGGCCGATAACTCAGAGAATTCGGAAGAAGGAAGGAGAGTTCAGAGGAAGAAAGGACGAAGGAGACGAGGAATAGTATTTCTGCCAAAACATTCGGTAAGTCTTTTTCTCCCTCTTCCAGTCTTCCTCCTAAACTGCCCTTTGGCATTTGAAAAAGTGCTCGTTCAAGAAATGAGACTGCTACCGGCCTGAGAACCCACGTTGCATTCTGATGCTTTTCTGAGTTACTTTGCCGCTTTTACTGGTTTGGCGTTTAGGTGTTTTTGGTCTCCTAGAAGAAGTCTATGCTGCAGCGTTTCTGCATGTACTCGGCCAGCAACTGGCCGTCCTAGAAGAAGTCTATGCTGCAGCGTTTCTGCATGTACTCGGCCAGCAACTGGCCGTCGAGTCCGACGGCCACCTCGCAGCCGACGTGGAGCGGGTGCCAGTGCCGGTTGCCCCAGAGCGCCAGGCGCGCGCGGATCCTGGACCGCACCTTCACCGTCAGCTCCACCCTGCTGCCGGCCTCCACTGCGTCCCGCGCCATGTCCCCGCTGGCCGCCGACGCCGCCACGCCCTGGAACGCCAGGGCCGACGTCGTCTTGGGTGGCTGGTACAGCGGCGCGGCCGTCAGGGCCTGGCCCTTGACCACGTCGGCGCCGCGGTACTCCACCGAAAGGTAGAACCGGTCGTAGAAGAAGGCGATGTCCCGGTTCGGGTTGCGGATGGAGAGCTGCCCCGACAGCGACACGGTCCCGCCGGACGACGGGCCGATGCCCGACGCGGAGAATGCCGTCACGTGGAACCGCGGCCGATGCGGGCGGACAGCGAGGTACACGACAAAGAGGACCACGCCGGCGACGAGGAGCACGGTGAGGAACGCCGAGCACAGCAGCCTGGTGCATCGCCTCACGTGCGGCCGCTCCGCGGGCAGCGGACGCCGGATGCGGGCGACGATGTGGCCTGTTGACGAGGCGGCCTCCGGCGGCATGGTGCTGGTGGTGTACGTGCGCTAGCTGCAGCTTGGACCTTGGTCGGTCGATTTGTAGGCGTGGCATGAACGTGAACACTGGCATAGTGGCATCACCTGCCATCACCTGCCATCTGGTAACCGTTTTATGTTCTTCAACCATCACCTGCCATCTGGTAACCGTTTTATGTTCTTCGACGACAAAGCTCCTTTTTCTAGATTGTCAGCAACCTCCACTTAACTAGGTGCTCAGAATTTTCATGGACCACGGATCGCTCTAGTCGTACCAGTTCAGAAACGGGGGAGCCTGGCCCATATGTTGTCTGACAGGCTCTGCTTTTTTCCTGCTTTGGTTTTCATTTTGCTTTTTACCATCAAAGAAATTTGATCAAAATATTCCATTTGCAATTAATGGACCAAGTTCTTTTTGCTTTGTTTCATTTTGAAGGAAATTTGATCAAACTGTTCTGTCGCAACAGTTGTTTTCTTTCCTGGGTCAGCCCATGGGTTGTCTGACAGGCTCTTCTTTTTGTTTTTGCTGCACTGTGCTGCAATTTGAAGGAAATTTGATCCACGTATAGCTGCAGTTTTCTTTCTCGACATTGTTCTCAAATGAAAAGGCTTCGGCCATTGCTGGAACGGTCAGTAGGTCGTCTATGACAGGCTTCTCTTTATTTTCTCATTTTTTTCTGCCCTTCAGCTTATGAATAAAAACCCGTGCAAAATATTCCTACCCCCAATCCCCCATCGTATCCTTACAAACAGTTCTCTAATTTGTTACAAAACCCAGTAGAATCGTGCTGTCTGTCACAAAAGAAAGTGGATGAGTTGACAGGATCATTACCATTCTTAAGCTGTTACTTTCCTACAGAACTGTCGCTTCCTCGAGATCTTTCAGTACAAGCAAGGCTAGAGCTCCACGAGTGGTGACGGAATTGTTGTTTATCTCTGTCTGATCTTTCACATCGCCAACAACTCTCTCGAGGCATGCGGCCAGCAGATGAACGCTTCTGCAGACACACATCACGTCACTACGCACGCGATCGATGCTATATCTCGTTCTTCCTTGACGATCACAGAACCAGCCGGTTGATGCAGCATCTTTGTCAGCCGCAGGAAAAGCCTCTGAAACCGCTGATCGCTGCCTGCCCTCGGTCGCTTACCGTGCTCGCCTGCTTTCCGTCTCCTTGTGTTCTCAACGGGACGACGTCGTGCGCGGCCCGGCGTCGATCGCCAATGGCGTGCAAGGTGAAAGGGATCTTCAAGGGCCTCAAGGCCTTCTTGAAAGGGAAATGTGCCTTTGGGCCATTTCTAAGTATTTTGGTGATTGGGTGTCAACACAAGTGCTTTAGTGTAAATCTATGCCCATGGATGAACAAAGTGCAAATCACAAGTAAAGGTATGTTTCTAAGTCTTAGTACATTAGTTTTGTGTACTAATATACTTGTCTAAGTGTTAGAAACAGAAAGAAGAAAGAAGAGAAGAGTTGGCTGTGTACAGCCAAAAGGCTGTTTCGGTCTGGGGCACCGGACTGTCCGGTGGTGCACCGGACAGTGTCCGGTGCGCCAGGCTGCCTCGGGCAAACTGCCCGCTCTCGGGAAAATTGCCGACGGCGTACGGCTAAAATTCACCGGACTGTCCAGTGTACACCGGACTGTCCGGTGAGCCAACGGTCGGCCGCGGAATCTACGCGCGACACGTGGTCTGGCCAACGGTCGGAAGGAGGCACCGGACTGTCCGGTGTGCACCGGACTGTCCGGTGCGCCAGATCTGCAACGGTCGGCAACGGTCGGCTGCGCCTGTTTAGGAAAGAAATCGGGCACCGGACAGTGTCCGGTGTGCACCGGACTGTCCGGTGCGCCCGACGACAGAAGGCAAGCATGGCCTTCCAGATTTGTTCTCAACGGCTCCTAGCTGCCTTGGGGCTATAAAAGGGACCCCTAGGCGCATGGAGGAGTACACCAAGCATTCCTACAACACTCTTAAGCACCAAGACATCAATCTCACGCATTCGTTTCATTGTGATAGCATATAGAGCTCTTGTGGAGTTGTGAACTCATTGAGTTGTGTTGCGAGCTCTTGTTGTGCGACTTGTGTGCGTTGTTGCTCTGATTTTTGAGTCTTGTGTGTGTTGCTCATTCCCACCTTACTCCGTATTTCTTTGTGAATCTTAAGTGTAAGGGCGAGAGGCTCCAAGTTGTGGAGATTCCTCGCAAACGGGATATTGAGAAGAAAAGCATAACACTGTGGTATTCAAGTTGATCATTGGATCACTTGAGAGGAGTTGAGTGCAACTCTCGTCCGTTGGGACGCCACAACGTGGAGTAGGCAAGTTTTGTACTTGGCCGAACCACGGGATAAATCACCGTGTCCTCTCTGTGTTGAACTTCTTGTGATTATCATATTGTGCAAGATCTTCGCTCTAGCCACTTGGCATTAACTGTGCTAACACTTAATCAAAGTTTTGTGGCTTAAGTTTTTAAGATTTACAGGATCACCTATTCACCCCCCCCCCTCTAGGTGCTCTCAATTGGTATCAAAGTCGTTCTCTTCAAGAAAGGGACTAGCCGCCCGAAGAGATGGATCCTAAGGGGAAGGGAATTGTGATCAACGACAAGGAGAAGGAGTTCTTCGTCAACGAGCCAAGGGATGACAAGTCCAACGACTCGGGCTCGGGCCACAGACGCAAAGATGGGAAGAAGAAGAAGACAAGGCGCATCAAGGAGATCGTCTACTACGACGACAGCGATGAGTCCACTTCTTCCCAAAAGGACGACGACAACAAAAAGACGGTCAATTCGAACTTTTCATTTGATTATTCTTGTATTCCTCATAGTTCGAATTCGCATTTGCTTTCCATTCCACTCGGCAAGCCCCCACACTTTGATGGAGAGGACTACGGATTTTGGAGCCACAAAATGCGTAGTCACCTATTCTCTCTCCATCCAAGCATATGGGAGATTGTAGAGAGTGGAATGAAATTTGATAGCTCGGATAGCCCTATGTTTATTAATGAACAAATTCATAAAAATGCACAAGCTACTACTGTTCTCTTAGCATCTTTGTGCAGGGAAGAGTACAACAAGGTGAGCGGCTTGGACAATGCCAAGCAGATATGGGACACCCTCAAGATCTCTCACGAGGGCAACGACGTCACCATGCTCACCAAAATGGAATTGGTGGAAGGCGAACTTGGGAGATTCGCAATGATAAGGGGGGAGGAGCCAACCCAAACATACAACCGGCTCAAGACCCTTGTCAACAAGATAAGGAGCTACGGAAGCACGCGATGGACGGATCACGACGTCGTCCGCCTAATGCTAAGGTCCTTTACCATTCTTGATCCTCATTTGGTGAACAATATTCGTGAAAATCCTAGGTACACCAAGATGTCGCCCGAAGAAATTCTTGGGAAGTTCGTAAGCGGGCGAATGATGATCAAGGAGGCAAGATATGTGGACGACGCGTTGAACGGTCCTATTCATGAGCCTCAACCCATTGCTCTCAAGGCAACAAGGAGCAAGGAGGCGCTACCGAGCAAGGTGGCGCAAGTTGAGGCGGCCGGGCTAAATAATGAGGAGATGGCCCTCATCATTAAGCGCTTCAAGACGGCGCTTAAAGGTCGCAAGGGACAGCAAAGCAAGACCAAGACAAAGGAGAAGCGCTCGTGCTTCAAATGTGGTAAGATTGGTCATTTCATTGCTAACTGTCCCGATAATGAAAGTGACCAGGAAAAGGGGAACAAAAGGGAGAAGAAGAAGCATTACAAGAAGGCAAAGGGCGAGGCACATATTGGAAAGGAGTGGGATTCGGATTGCTCCTCATCTGACTCCGACAACGAAGGACTCGCCGCCACCGCCTTCAACAAATCATCTCTCTTCCCCAACGAGCATCACACATGCCTCATGGCTAAGGAGAAGAAAGTAAGTACTCAAAACTCTACTTATGCTTCTTCTAGTGATGATGAGTCTAGTGATGATGATGACATAGACTATTCATGCTTATTCAAGGGCTTAGATAGATCTAAGATAGATAAGATAAATGAGTTGATTGATGCCTTGAATGAAAAGAATAGGCTATTAGAAAAGCAAGAGGACCTTTTATATGAAGAACATGATAAATTTGTAGAAGCACAAACATCTCTTGCTTTAGAAATTAAGAGGAATGAAATGCTTTCTTGTGAGTTGTCATCATGTCATGATTCTATTTCTAGATTAAGAAGCATTAATGATGATTTAAATGATAAAGTAGCTAGTAAATCTAATCCTTGTGTAGAACATGTTGAGATTTGCACTAGGTGTAAAGATTTCGATGTTGATGCTTGTAGTGAACACTTAGTTTCTATTTCAAAATTGAATGATGAATTAGCTAGTCTTAATGCGCAACTTAAGACTAGCAAGAGTAATTTTGATAAACTGAAATTTGCTAGGAATGCCTACACTGTTGGTAGACACCCCTCCATTAAGGATGGACTTGGCTTCAAAAGGGAAGCCAAGAACTTAACAAGCCATAAGACTCCCATTCCCGCTAAGGAGAAAGGGAAGGCCCCTATGGCTACTAGTGCTAAAAAGAACCATGCTTTTTTATATCATGATAGAAGACAACCTAGAAGTGCTTATAGGAGTAACAATGCTTATGATGATTTTGATTCTTATCACATGATTGCTTCTAGCTCTTCTTATATACATGGTAGAAATATGTCTAGGAGAAATGCTATTCATCATGTGCCTAGAACGAATGTTATTCATGCTCCTAGGAAAGTAGTGAATGAACCTTCTACAATATATCATGCTTTGAATGCTTCCTTTGCAATTTGTAGAAAGAATAGAAAAGTAATTGCTAGGAAGTTAGGGGCTAAATGCAAGGGTGATAAAACTTGCATTTGGGTCCCTAAGGAGATTTGTGCTAACCTTGTAGGACCCAACATGAGTTGGGTACCTAAAACCCAAGCCTAAATTTGCCTTGCAGGTTTATGCATCCGGGGGTTCAAGCTGGATTATTGATAGCGGATGCACAAACCATATGACGGGGGAGAAGAAGATGTTCACCTCCTACGTCAAGAATAAAGATTCCCAAGATTCAATTATATTCGGTGATGGGAATCAAGGCAAGGTAAAAGGGTTAGGTAAAATTGCAATTTCTAATGAGCACTCTATTTCAAATGTGTTTTTAGTAGAGTCTCTTGGTTATAATTTACTATCTGTTAGTCAATTATGCAACATGGGGTATAACTGTCTATTTACAAATATAGATGTGTCTGTCTTTAGAAGAAGTGATGGTTCACTAGCTTTTAAGGGTGTATTAGACGGCAAACTTTATTTAGTCAATTTTGCAAAAGAAGAGGCCGGTCTAGATCCATGCTTAATAGCTAAGACTAGCATGGGCTGGCTGTGGCATCGCCGCTTGGCACATGTGGGGATGAAGAACCTTCACAAGCTTCTAAAGGGAGAACACGTAATAGGATTGACTAATGTAAAATTCGAAAAAGATAGACCTTGTGCAGCTTGTCAGGCAGGTAAACAAGTGGGAGGAGCACATCACAGCAAGAATGTGATGACCACATCAAGACCTCGGGAGCTGCTGCATATGGACCTCTTCGGACCCGTCGCCTATCTGAGTATAGGAGGAAGTAAGTATGGTCTAGTTATTGTTGATGACTTTTCCCGCTTCACTTGGGTGTTCTTTTTGCAGGATAAGTCTGAAACCCAAGGGACCCTCAAGCGCTTCCTCAGGAGAGCTCAAAATGAGTTTGAGCTCAAGGTGAAGAAGATAAGGAGCGACAACGGGTCCGAGTTCAAGAACCTTCAAGTGGAAGAGTTTCTTGAGGAGGAAGGGATCAAGCACGAGTTCTCCGCTCCCTACACACCACAGCAAAATGGTGTGGTAGAGAGGAAGAACAGGACGCTAATCGACATGGCGAGGACGATGCTTGGAGAATTCAAGACCCCCGAGCGGTTTTGGTCGGAAGCCGTGAACACGGCTTGCCACGCCATCAACAGGGTCTACCTTCATCGACTCCTCAAGAAGACGTCGTATGAACTTCTAACCGGTAACAAACCCAATGTATCTTACTTTCGTGTATTTGGGAGCAAGTGCTACATTCTAGTGAAGAAGGGTAGAAATTCTAAGTTTGCTCCCAAAGCTGTAGAAGGGTTTTTGTTAGGTTATGACTCAAATACAAAGGCGTATAGAGTCTTCAACAAATCATCGGGTTTGGTTGAAGTCTCTAGCGACGTTGTATTTGATGAGACTAATGGCTCTCCAAGAGAGCAAGTTGTTGATCTTGATGATGTAGATGAAGAAGATGTTCCGACGGCCGCTATTCGAACCATGGCGATTGGTGATGTGCGACCACAGGAACAAGATGAGCAAGATCAACCTTCTTCCTCAACTATGGTGCATCCCCCAACTCAAGACGATGAACAGGTTCATCAACAGGAGGCGTGTGATCAAGGGGGAGCACAAGATGATCATGTGATGGAGGAAGAAGCGCAACCGGCACCTCCAACCCAAGTTCGAGCGATGGTTCAAAGGGATCATCCCGTCGACCAAATTCTGGGTGACATCAGCAAGGGAGTAACTACTCGATCTCGATTAGTTAATTTTTGTGAGCATTACTCCTTTGTCTCTTCTATTGAGCCTTTCAGGGTAGAAGAGGCCTTGCTAGATCCGGACTGGGTGTTGGCCATGCAAGAGGAGTTAAACAACTTCAAGCGCAATGAAGTTTGGACACTGGTGCCTCGTCCCAAGCAAAATGTTGTGGGAACCAAGTGGGTGTTCTGAAACAAACAGGACGAGCACGGGGTGGTGACAAGGAACAAGGCTCGACTTGTGGCAAAAGGTTATGCCCAAGTCGCAGGTTTGGACTTTGAGGAGACATTTGCTCCTGTGGCTAGGCTAGAATCAATTCGTATCTTGCTAGCATATGCCGCTCACCATTCTTTCAGGTTGTTCCAAATGGATGTGAAGAGCGCTTTCCTCAACGGGCCAATCAAGGAGGAGGTGTACGTGGAGCAACCCCCTGGCTTTGAGGATGAACGGTACCCCAACCACGTGTGTAAGCTCTCTAAGGCGCTCTATGGACTTAAGCAAGCCCCAAGAGCATGGTATGAATGCCTTAGAGATTTCTTAATTGCTAATGCTTTTAAGGTTGGGAAAGCCGATCCAACTCTTTTCACTAAGACATGTGATGGTGATTTATTTGTGTGCCAAATTTATGTCGATGGCATAATATTTGGTTCTACTAATAAAAAGTCTTGTGAAGAGTTTAGCAGGGTGATGACGCAGAAATTCGAGATGTCAATGATGGGCGAGTTGAACTACTTCCTTGGGTTCCAAGTGAAGCAACTCAAGGACGACACCTTCATCTCCCAAACGAAGTACACGCAAGATCTGCTGAAGCGGTTTGGGATGAAGGACGCCAAGCCCGCAAAGACACCGATGGGAACCGACGGGCACACCGACCTCAACAAAGGTGGTAAGTCCGTTGATCAAAAAGCATACCGGTCAATGATAGGGTCATTACTTTACTTATGTGCTAGTAGACCGGATATTATGCTTAGCGTATGCATGTGTGCTAGATTTCAATCCGATCCTAAGGAGTGCCACTTAGTGGCGGTGAAGCGAATCCTTAGATATTTAGTTGCTACGCCTTGCCTCGGGCTCTGGTATCCAAAGGGGTCTACCTTTGACTTGATTGGATACTCAGACTCCGATTATGCTGGATGTAAGGTCGATAGGAAGAGTACATCGGGGACGTGCCAATTCTTAGGAAGGTCCTTGGTGTCATGGAAATCTAAGAAACAAACTTCCGTTGCCCTATCCACCGCTGAGGCCGAGTATGTTGCCGCTGGACAGTGTTGCGCGCAACTACTTTGGATGAGGCAAACCCTCAGGGACTTTGGCTACAATCTGAGCAAAGTCCCACTCCTATGTGATAATGAGAGTGCTATCCGCATGGCGGAAAATCCTGTTGAGCACAGCCGCACAAAGCACATAGACATCCGGCATCACTTTTTGAGAGACCACCAGCAAAAGGGGGATATCGAAGTGTTTCATGTTAGCACCGAGAACCAGCTAGCCGATATCTTTACCAAGCCTCTAGATGAGAAGACCTTTTGCAGGTTGCGTAGTGAGCTAAATGTCTTAGATTCGCGGAACTTGGATTGAATTGTAGCATACATGTGCTTATGCCTTTGATCATGTTCATTCTGCATTTTGTTGTTTATTGTGGTGCTCAAGTTGTACAAACACTCCCTGGACCTCACAAGTCCGTTGCAAAATGATGCACAGTTTTAGGGGGAGATGTGTTACAACTTGACCCTTTGAGACTAACCATATGCTTGAGTTTATTTGACTTAGTCTCGAAGGAAGATTGAAAGGGAAAAGGTGGACTTGGACCATGAAAGACTTCCACTGCACTCCGATGAGAGGGTAACAATTTCCAAGTTCATCTCATGAACTCTTATTGCCATTTGATCTTAATTGAAGATTTATGTGAGGCAATGGGGTTAAAGGGCCAAGATTGATCCCGTTTTGGTGCTTGATGCCAAAGGGGGAGAAAATAAAGGCCAAAGCAAAATGGATCAGCTACCACTTGAGAGATTTTGAAAATAGAAGAATAGAGTTTTTAGTTTGTTCAAAACTCTTGCAATGTCTCTTTTGTCAAAAGTTGGCTTCTTGTGGGGAGAAGTATTGATTATGGAAAATAGGGGGAGTTTTTGAAATCTTTGATCAATCTCTTTTGGAATGACTCTCTTTTTGCTTCAACATGTGTGTTTGACTTAGAGATAGAGATTTGAGTCTGATTTACAAAAACAAACCAAGTGGTGGCAAAGGATGATCCATATATGCCAAAAATGAATCAAAATAGATTTGAGTTCTATTTGAAGTGATTTTGCACTTGTTCTAGTTGCTTTATGTTGTGTTGGCATAAATCACCAAAAAGGGGGAGATTGAAAGGGAAATGTGCCTTTGGGCCATTTCTAAGTATTTTGGTGATTGGGTGTCAACACAAGTGCTTTAGTGTAAATCTATGCCCATGGATGAACAAAGTGCAAATCACAAGTAAAGGTATGTTTCTAAGTCTTAGTACATTGGTTTTGTGTACTAATATACTTGTCTAAGTGTTAGAAACAGAAAGAAGAAAGAAGAGAAGAGTTGGCTGTGTACAGCCAAAAGGCTGTTTCGGTCTGGGGCACCGGACTGTCCGGTGGTGCACCGGACAGTGTCCGGTGCGCCAGGCTGCCTCGGGCAAACTGCCCGCTCTCGGGAAAATTGCCGACGGCGTACGGCTAAAATTCACCGGACTGTCCGGTGTACACCGGACTGTCCGGTGAGCCAACGGTCGGCAAAGCCAACGGTCGGCCGTGGAATCTACGCGCGACACGTGGTCTGGCCAACGGTCGGAAGGAGGCACCGGACTGTCCGGTGTGCACCGGACTGTCCGGTGCGCCAGATCTGCAACGGTCGGCAACGGTCGGCTGCGCCTGTTTAGGAAAGAAATCGGGCACCGGACAGTGTCCGGTGTGCACCGGACTGTCCGGTGCGCCCGACGACAGAAGGCAAGCATGGCCTTCCAGATTTGTTCTCAACGGCTCCTAGCTGCCTTGGGGCTATAAAAGGGACCCCTAGGCGCATGGAGGAGTACACCAAGCATTCCTACAACACTCTTAAGCACCAAGACATCAATCTCACGCATTCGTTTCATTGTGATAGCATATAGAGCTCTTGTGGAGTTGTGAACTCATTGAGTTGTGTTGCGAGCTCTTGTTGTGCGACTTGTGTGCGTTGTTTCTCTGATTTTTGAGTCTTGTGTGTGTTGCTCATTCCCACCTTACTCCGTATTTCTTTGTGAATCTTAAGTGTAAGGGCGAGAGGCTCCAAGTTGTGGAGATTCCTCGCAAACGGGATATTGAGAAGAAAAGCATAACACTGTGGTATTCAAGTTGATCATTGGATCACTTGAGAGGAGTTGAGTGCAACTCTCGTCCGTTGGGACGCCACAACGTGGAGTAGGCAAGTTTTGTACTTGGCCGAACCACGGGATAAATCACCGTGTCCTCTCTGTGTTGAACTTCTTGTGATTATCATATTGTGCAAGATCTTCGCTCTAGCCACTTGGCATTAACTGTGCTAACACTTAATCAAAGTTTTGTGGCTTAAGTTTTTAAGATTTACAGGATCACCTATTCACCCCCCCCCTCTAGGTGCTCTCACTTCTCCCGGATCTTCGGTAAGCGGGCATTTTGTTTCTCTTTCCCGCCTGAAATCCTCAAAGTCCAGACATGGACGCACTGTCTGTTTTCCTCCATGGGTCGTCGCCGGTCCTTGCAGCGGTGAAGGAGCACGAGATGGAGATCGGTTGTCCGACTGACGTGAAGCACGTCGCGCACATCGGCTGGGACAGCGCGGCGGGCGGCGCGTCTCCGAGGGCCTGTTCGGTTGTACCGGAATGAGCCAGGATTTATTACAGCTCATCAAAATCTATATAAATTAGAGAAGTAATCCGACTAGGAATTAATCCGGAGCTTCAATCCGGAACAACCGAACAGGGCCTAAACGGACACCAGAAATTCAGTGCACTGCCGCTGCGACTTCCTTCAAATGTCTGGATTCTGATCGGTACAGTTTTTGATTTGGTTCTGGGTCTTGTATATCTTTGCAGATGAACGACATCATGGCGTCCTCAGACTTGTCGTCCCTGGGCAACTTCGCAGCGCTCACTGGTACCTCCTGGGTTTCTCAAGGTACAGTGACCATTTCCTCATGCTCTCCGGTTCAGAATGTTGGAACCGGACCGCCGACACACGGCGTGTCCGTCGGGACCGCCCGCACACACGGCGCGCCCATCCAGGCTGTCGGGCCGCGACACACGCGCCCGCACGTATAGCAGCGGGCTTTAGGTCTCTTGGGCCAACACTCCCCAAAAAGCTAGCCTGATAGGGGGTTGCACCCTATTCCCAACAATCTCCCCCTCACACATTGTGAGCCAAGATTTGTCTGAGAATGCACTGGGCCGACCTGGCTCTGATACCAATTGTTGGAACCGGACCGCCGACACACGGCGTGTCCGTCGGGACCGCCCGCACACACGGCGCGCCCATCCAGGCTGTCGGGCCGCGACACACGCGCCCGCACGTATAGCAGCGGGCTTTAGGTCTCTTGGGCCAACACTCCCCAAAAAGCTAGCCTGATAGGGGTTGCACCCTAAACCTTATAAACCATGCTACCACACCCTCACCACACAATGTGGGACTATTCCCAACACAGAATGCATCGCTTTGTTTTGCTATAGTTCAGTTCAGCAGCTACTTCCGTATGACTGCTGTGTTGCACATTTCTTAGCAAAGGTTTTTGGTTCTTCGTGTGATCTTGCCAGTAGCTAGGATCATGCGCATGTCGCGGAGTTTTGCTTTGTCCATTCCTCTGTTAGTTCTTGTACCCGCAACACAACACACGCACTGGCTTCAGGTTTCTGAAGCCTGAGATACCAGCAGCATCTCTGAACTCTGAATCGCTGTTGGTATGCCACCGGGTCTCGTGCTTCACGCAAACAGTGTGAGAAACTTGTCCCAGACATATCTCGGTTTAGGTTCTTGCTTCATGATACGGTAACACCGGCAGAGGCAAAACTGAAGCTTCGTGTGATGGGGACACGTCACGATCAGTTGGTGTCGTTCGTGCTGTGCTTGTTGCCTGGAGGCCCTGGACAGAGCGAGTGGTGTTAGCGTGCATGTGGTTGGTTGGTGTACCTGGCGACAGCCGCTGCCCGCGGCCGGGCAGTCGGCAGACATCCTCCTCCGATCCGGATCACGTTGCATTGCCGTTCTTCGTTCCAATATCACGCACTTGATGTTGCTTTCCAGGATTCTTAAATCAGATAATTAAACAGTATAGGTTTAAATCAGATCGTAAATAAACATATATAAAAAGTTATAGAAAAGTAGCTAGACTCTTGAAAGGACCGGATAATTAAACAGCTCTGTTGATTAAAATCCTATGTAAAATCACATGGCCACATCACATTGAGCTAGGTTGCAGTCTAGCAGCGCATGCCTCTTGGAATAATCAACGTGCAACCCCCATTATCCGGAACGCCCGTCGGAATTGAGAGCCTCGCTAATCTCCAAAGGAAAACAATGATCTTAGATGAGCACAACTCAATCCATTAATTCCTTTTTCCTGTGATCTAGCCGCAGGCGTCCCAACTCGCTCGACGGTCCTCCGCCTTCCTACCAAGGCCGCTTAGTTGCATAAGGTAGCGCCGTAGTCAGGCAGAGCGATCAGGTGGAAGAGAACGTCGGGAGAACGGCCATATTGGCCTGTTAATCGCGGTTTTTTTAGTAACACGATTAAGCGTCAGCAATATTGGCCTGTTAAGCGTCAGCAATATTGGTCTCGTGTGACAATCCAGCCTGGCCCATCGCAAATCTCCTGTCATTTCTTCTCGCTCGCCACGATGTTGCGGAGAGAGCCGGACCGCCAAGACAAAACGGCGGTCTGCCGCCGGCGTTCCCTCCGTCGCGTGTGACTCCAGCCGCTGCTGGAAATCTCTCGGCGCCCGTTAAGTGAGTTCCACCCTAACGCTCGTAGTACTAGATCCTCTTTTCTCCCTCCCCCATTTTCTTTTTTTTTTGGCGCGTGGAATCGCCATGAGACGACCTCGATTAGTTACCGTTGCCTGTTCCAGCTACCAAACTTTGTAGACTTGTGAGCAACTTACTAAAAATTAGGGTTCCGATGGGTGGGACGTGGAGGGACTAGGAATTCGCCGAGAGCCTTGGAAAGACAATTACATGTTGCAATTGGATAACCGCTCCAAAAACCCTTCCCGCCGCTCGACAGGCGTTGCGGCAGCGTGGGATGCTCATGTGCCAGCGCGTATGGGCGCGCGTCGGCGGCAGGCTCCAGCGGTGCGCGACGCCCCCCAAGAAAAGTACAAAGGCGCTTGGAGCAAGTTGCGACGGGATCGAGATTCGTTCAAACGATGCACATAGATTACAAGCTTATAATAACTACTGCAAGGCTTTCTTTTATGCGCATGATTTTGCAGTTCCAACACATATCGGTTCCTTATCTCTTTCGGAGCTGCTGATCCCTATAGCCGTTGCCGATTCTGATGCTTCTGGTTGGCCTAGAACTGCTGCATTCTGTGAACCTGTCCTCCTTATGGTTGGTTCTGGGCAATATCATACTGTTATCTGGACTCTGGAATGGTATGTTAGTCTGTCCACAGGTTAACTAGAAGAATGATGTAGTAGGTAAACCTTTTCTCTCTGATCGACGATGCGCTGTCACTGGCATGTACTACTCTAATTACTACTTAGATTCTCACTTGAGTATGCATCAAAGGTCACATAGTAATACTATTCTATAGCCCATCCATTACAAGTAGCGATGTGACAATGAACCATTAATTCTTTGAGATGGAGAATTCTATGCATGGTGTTCTACAACTAGGAACTAGCCAACATTCCGAATTCGTTTAACGTGACATATTCCCTGAATAGTTTTCCAGTTAAAGGAAACATAATACCTTTCTATGTCTTGTCCATTTATCATTTCTCCACATTTTTTGAATGATACGTTTCCACTTTAAATATCTGCTGGACTTCACAATATTCAGATATTCGATACTTTTAGTTCAGTTCTCAGCTAGTTATTACCATGGACATGCTGAAAGTGTTCCAAATTATAGGTCGTTTTTTAGCTTTTCTTAATACATATGTATTTCCTCTATACTAAATTATAAAGACAGTTTGGCTTTTCTAGATACAAAGTTTTTTTTCTATGCGCTTAGCGGCTTAGGTATATATTATGTGTAGATATATTTAGGATAAAGTGAGGATAAGGAACTGCCCAACGGCTGTGATGTCCGAACTTATAAATGCTTGTTGTCACTGAAAAGTTCCATCGAATAGATGAAATACTGAGGATACGAGTCAGACATGCCAAGTGAGGCTTTTATTAAATAATAAAGACTTATCCAACAATGTCCTCATTGGAAAGTGACCGTTTGGGAATACTAGGGATGTGTATAATGAAATAGAAAAAATTGTCACAACTCACAACTTCGCAAATAAATACCCATGCCTTTTTTCCCAGCCAGCTATAGGCAGTATAAATTCAGATAGTTAAGGTTAAAGTGAAGCATGACTATACTGCAGTCGCGTCCTTTAAAATGGTCTTTAGGAGAGGAGAGGTGAGCAGAATATTCATATACACTGTGTTCAGAATTCCAGGTCCGCTCGATGCTAACTGTCCCCTTGTGATAGCACATGCAAATGCCTTGTTGTTTTTGCTAGAGAAGTACACGTATATATGTTTGCTAGTTGCAACCTCTGCAGAAGGTGTATAAAAAATTATTGAACCTAATTAATTCGATGGTCTAATCAGGAAGGCCAGCGATGCCCCTTCTGCTTTATTCTGACTACTGATTAAGCAGGGTTCCGGTACTTGCCACTCATTAAACAAAAGGCTAGTAGCTTCCTTGTGACATGAGGTTGTTGGTGACCATATTACTGACGTGTGGACAGGCGTAAGCTAGGGAATCACCCCTCTATCCATGTGGTGAATTGCAGACTGACTGGACCTAGCTGCACAGCTAATTACTCTCTGAAACTTCTAATTTTGTATGCTAGTTCACACCCCAGCACTGTGGCAGAACCTCCCAAGTTATTGGGCCCACATACACCTATCCTTGTCTCAAAGACCTCAGACGGCTATGCATGTGCACCAGATAACTTAACAGGATCTGTCCGAGTGTCCCAGGGACCCCGGATAAACCACGAACAACCAGGATCACAAGATTAAGTAAACACAAATCACACACCAACATTTTGCAGCGGAAGACTTTTTACCAAATTTTACAAGTTACATCAAGTTTACATTATATATGATCAGAGTGGTTACAAAAGTGGTTCAAAGTGATAACTTTGAAATGTTATAAATTATTTATAAGTTTGAAATATATGCTAGCTCAGGGACAATCCTCAATAAGAAGTTTAGAAGGGTTACTTAGACTTATAAGAAGGCCGAGCCCACCGGCACTTAACACCATCATCAGCAGCACAAAACTACAACCTGAAAAACAACAAGGAATAAAACCCTGAGTATGGAATTACTCAGCAAGACTTACTCGACTAAAGAAAAGACTCTCAAGGGTATGCTGGCTAGAGGGATTCAAGGTAAAGCTCATCAAGTTTCAAAGACTCTTTTTGCAGAAAAGCTTACTAGAAGTGGGTCCTTAAGCCAAAATTTTACATCACAAGTTAAGTACTTTTTCTCAATCTAGATTTGACCAATCTAGAGCATTCACTTGTCCTACACTAGCTTTCTTTTAAAATCCAACCTTTGTTTCGCTTGTTATCTACGATGAGGGTCGAAGATCCAGTCTTCATATCCGAGAAGTTCGGCGATCCGAATCGATTAATACCCAGCTGGGGATCTCCAACCACACGACATATGCTTCTCTTAACTCTTTTGCACATGTCTACCATTCCCACGGATCCTCCACCACATGAATAGGTCCGCGCCACCCGAGAGCACACCACCCCTTTTAGGCGGTCCTTTGCCAGGAGGGTACGTGCCACTCTCGCCATCTCTCCACTCCCAGTGCGCGATTATCTTTTCATGTATGGAATAGCCGGGTTCAGGCTTACCCATGACGAGGTATGTGGCCAGATAAAGGGTCCTAGATCAGCAGACCAACAATCGGTACGGTCCTTAAACGACTCAGACAGAGACACTACACCGAGACTCCTTTCTCGTGCAAGTCACCCGCCCGGTCTCAGCTTTATAATTTAAACCCAAAGTTTGGTACCTGGCAGAGGTACATCTTTTCCGATGTTGAACCCATCACGGTCATGATGGATCCAACATCAATTTTTATTTTTGAAAACTTCCCACCCATTGAAGCATCACTTTTGTTTTAAAACAAAACATTTTTGTTTGCTAAAGCAAGGCTAAGCATCATAAAATTCTTTTCAAAATGGGTATCAAGGAAGGGTAATCAATTTTCAAGGAAGGAAATGCATCAACAGTTTAGCACACAACTCATATCACCCAATGCATCAAACAAGGTGATAAAGATTTTAAAACACAAGGAGGTGGCAAATGCACCGGGGCTTGCCTGAATAACACTAAGTCAGTGTTGTTAGATGAAGGCCACTTGACGATCAGCTTTCGTTCTGAAATCTGCTTAGTCCATCCATCTTCGTGCTCATCGGCTGACATCGTCTTGTGGGTTGTTTTGATCCACACCCTTCGCTTCGCACGATTTTTCAGCTAGCGTACCTAAATGATATGCATAATGCACATGAGCATGGACAGAAAAAGCACAATATAGATAAGTTATACTAAAGAGGATAATACTTAAAACAAACATTACAATCCTTGGGGTACCTACTAGATACATTTAATTCTATATCATTCATGACTTTCTAGTCAAATGGACCTAACCAAAAATCAAGAAAGCAATACACCATATTTAGACAACAAGGCATTTTAATAATACTTGATATGCAACCACATGTAAAAGCGAGCACAAAAGCATAGATAAGCTACTACTAAACCAAAACAAGCATCATGATCGTTGGATTACCTATTGCTTGAACTAAATTATTTACACCCACAAAAGTGTTTCCCCCTTCTTACTTCATTCAAGTCTAAAGCAAGTGTTAAGAAAGAAAATGAACAACCATATGCAACTACACGACTTCACCAATCAAGAACCAAGAACTAATTAATCCTATCTAGCCAAGCAAGAATGATTCCAAGCAATCAATTTAATACGTGCAGATTTTTTTGACAGCGGCATAGTAGTCAATTGTTTTATTCATAAATTACATAATATTTATCCAAAAATAGTAAACTAAAACTTTTTGGAAAGCTTATAAAGTCATCTACAACTTTTGTATTATCATCATAGTGAGACTTGACACTTAGAATGGTCAAACAATGCTAAACGTAAATTCTGTCCAGATTTGGACAGAATTTGATTACTTACTTCAAAAATTCATAACTGGAGTTTCAGAAATCCAAATCAAGTGATCCTAGACTTTTTAGAAAGCTAATAGAATTGTCTATAATTCATTTATAATCATCTCAAGATGATTCAATGTGTATCAAAGTCAGTTAATAGAAACAAACATTGCTGTCCAAATTTGGACAGATTCAGACTCTATAGTTCAAACAACTGTAACTTGGTCTCTAGACCACCAAAAAGGGTGCTCCAAAATTTGTTGGAAAGCTTAAGCAAAGTACTACAATTCTCCTATAATTACTAAGAGCTGATTCTCAGTTTAACTTGGGCAAACAAGGTTATTTTCGAAATCTGTACAGAATCTGGACAAATTCTGAAACTGGACTTGGAAAAATCATAACTTCTAAACTACAAGACCTATGGTCATGAAATTTTAGCACAGCACGATGGGGAGGTTACCTACGACTTTTATATAGAACATCTTTACAGAAAACGTAGTTTGCTTCACCAGATTAGTTGCGCAATCAAAACTGTACACACAGGAAATTTCTGTTTGTGAGCACAAGAACAATTAACTCAATCATACGACGCGACTCCATTATGCATATAACCGAATCATTTTGCACGCATCCAACTCACTCCTAATAACAATCCGAAAACATGAGAAACATCCAAGTTCTTTTTCTACTTCCTTTTCTTCCCTAAAATCTTCAATTAACATGCATACACATCCACTATAACCTCAACGACACATATATGCATGACATCGATTAAAACATATTTAGAATGACTACAAATCACACACATCAAACAACCTGGCGGGATCGGATGAGCCACGCATGTCGTTCATGAGTGAGGCTTCCGTCGAGCAAGCGATGCGCAAGGCACGACATCGACGGAGGGCTGTGATTAACACACATATTTAAATGCACATTTTATTAATTTGGTATTTAACGAATCGAGGGGTGTGAACAACGAGGGGCTCACCAAGGTCGACCACAAGGCTAGGGATTGCAGATCGACGACGTGCTGTTGCGGACCAACACGGTTGCGGGGATTTCGACGACTGCGCGCAGGCTTTGCAGATCGGGTAGAGCTCGCTGCGGCATTCCATCAAGCGGGTCGACGGCGTGATGCAGAGGAGGGTGTCGCTGCCGGGGCTGCGCAGGCACGGCGTGCTGCATTGACACAAAAGCATGGGCGCCGAGGACCAAACTTGAGGAAAGGGGAGGGGAAAACATCACCTGTAGTGGAGGCGAGTGGCTGGGCGAGTTCGCCATAGGGAGAAGATTAGGCGCCATGGGAGGGAGCACGGCGTGCTTGTAGCTGGCATGGGGAGGGACTCGGCTGGTGCTCCACGGAACAGCAGAGAGGAGTCGGCATGGGAAGGATAAGAAAGAAAGAGACGTGAGGGAGAAAGACATTTGCTAACGATGATTTGGATATGGCTGAAGTTTAGGCGGTGGAGATTATGAGAACGTCCAGGAGAGGTAGAAATAGGATTTTCCTTCTTTTCCATTTTTTTAGACTAAAGTGAAATACAGATATTTTGAGGTTATAAATCAGGGTCTAAAAGATGTATAAAAGGATCGACGAAAACAAGATCGACAACAATATTTGGACAGTCTAGATAGTTGGAGATAGATGTTATATCGAAATCATGATAGGCAAGGATGTCTAGGATTTAGATATAGAGATTATTATTCTCATCGATAGCTCGTGCTTAAGTCCATAGTCACTGCTTAACAGGAGGTAAACACCTAGGTTGTTACAGCCCTCCCCCCTTAAAAGAATCTCGTCCCGAGATTCGGAGCGAAAGGCTTCTAAGGGTAGAGAAGTACGTAACCCGTGTTCATATCAGCGATAATTATAAGGCAGTTCCAAGCAAGGACGAGTGTCTCAGAATGTTGTTTCTCTAGTGGACATATCATGTATCGCCTTAAGCCAATTTAGAAATGTCCACCAATAGAGACGTTGTCTGCCAGAAGAACACATAAGGTTCCATGTGTGCAGTTTGCTTTTTTTTATGACACTGTACTATCTGAGTCTGTTGAGCGAGCGACGAATACGCGATTTTACCCAAATAGAATCAGATGCACCATCTTGGATAAAACACACAGAAAGAGGTTTACCAACAAGTGGTTACGGTAAGCTCATAGCACACGCGACGGGTGTGAATGTCGAATAACATCACAGTTAACTCGTGTTAGCCAGAGAATCCAAGTCCCTGAAAGGTGATATAGATTCAAGAACATCAGCAGCAAAGGGATCTGTAGATACGGACTTTACAACTAGTCCATTTTATCAAGCACTAGGCATGACTCGACCTGGTCATACATGGTAGAAAAGCACACGTGAGGCGATCGAGACATGACTAGAGCGATGGCTAGGTGGTTATTGGCCGCCTTAATCTCGATTCTTATAAGTACTTTCTTAAGAGAATTTGAACCAAAGTGAGTTCAGGCAAATCGATAAAACGATCTCTAAACTCAACCTTCGTTCATTGAGCAGTTACAAGTTAGTAAAACCAACTTGTTGAACTACTTTTGACATTGGGCATGTCCTCTCAGTACCATCGGTAAGCCAACGGTCGAGAGTTCACTCATACTAACAGTTGGTCATGCATTTAGGTAGAAATCCATTTGGTCATGTTGTTCATCCATTTCTTAATGCGAGACGCATTATCCACTTGGTTAGGGAATACATGGATTAAATAAGAGAGCGAATGAACAAACTCCTGCATCTCAATAGCAGGGGAAACAGATCTCCATTTTGAGAGCTAATCAGTTGTCTCTCGACACTAAAAAGCTCCAAGGCTTCACCTTTACACAAAGGATGTAAAGGGAACTTGTATGATTAGTCACTACCAAGATCAAAAGAAATAAGGCCACACATGAAAGTGGTATGCCCTTTTGATCCAACGGAGATGACAGATGTTGCTTGATCACTTCGACAAACAACATAGAAGTTGTTTCAAGGAAGAGGTCTACGGAAGATAACATATTGATATAATCTCATAATGGATTATGACTACTAACTGTGATACTAGCGTGTGCCGAGTAGCACAACCATGTGCGCACACACAGAAGGCCCTCGATTTCGTCACGGCACCACTGGTTTTAGTCATAACACCATTATCAGACATAACCAATAAGAAATCTCATGCGACACAAAAATACTCTACCTGTCAAAACGGGTACAAGTAGAGAGCCAAATAGATCATGGCCCGATGAAATGAACAAGACATGGCCATAACCTAAATTTGTATGAGTTTGGTCATGGAGGGATAATGGTAAATTCAAATTTGGGTCTCGGTTCACCAACTAAGAATATGGCCTAATTTTAGATTAGGCAAACAAGTCACTAACCTCCTATCAGTACATCAAGCACCAGAGCAAACACATATAACCTCCTAACAGGTTACCTAAAGAATGGAAGACACCTATTTCATTAGGGTTCATAACACAACATTACACCACATTATCTACAATCAATGGTTACTGGAATAAAGATGAGAAAAGCATCTTAGATGTATAGGTGACAAACATGATGCAACAATCAGGATGCATGCTCGTCCTACACGTCCTCACTGATTTTGCCAACATAATATGGCAATAACGTTCTATACCGGTGGCATACGTACGATTCTCACGGTATTTTGCTAGTCGTCAACTACTCATACGTTTTCGAGGTTAGTGTACCTGCAGAAAAATCTATCACAGCCCAATTCCCAATGATGCAGTTCACACACGACAGTTTGTCACAGTTTATACTCCATATATTGCTATATGGAGGCCAGCTCTTCATTAAGCGCCGAGCCACGCATAGGCGCCGTTGCCACACTTTAACCATAGGGCAACTCATTATGGTAACTCACCTTCTTACCTGAGCGTAGGTGCGTCGTTGCAAGTACATTACACTTCTCAGTATTCCCATGTCTGTATACACATACACATCCATGGGGTACTGAATTCCCGGAAAAGTAAATACTCCACATCGCAACCTTCATATATACATATGTGGAACATGTATATAATCAAGCGCCACAATTAAGCACTCCCTAGACTGACGTTTGTTCGGTCATGCTCTCACATCTCACCTTACCTTGAGCGTCGATCCATTCAAAACTGAATGGCCTCAAAAATAACAATACACATGTATGCAATACCCACCCGGTTGTGGGTTAGTGGTTTTGAAAAGCCACCTGATAGTCCTTAACTTAGGGCTTAATAGAGGATGTCGCTAGCATTATAGTTTTTCAAAACTGTTTTTTAAAACCAAACAATGTGTTTAGTTGAAAATAGGTTTTCTGAGACCAAAACTTTTGTTTTGAAAATATGTATGTGACTGTATAAACTTAATCCTGCTCCGATACCAGCTGTGGCAGAACCTCCCAAGTTATTGGGCCCACATGCACCTCTCCTTGTCTCAAAGACCTCAGACGGCTATGCATGTGCACCAGATAACTTAACAGGATCTGTCCGAGTGTCCCAGGGACCCCGGATAAACCACGAACAACCAGGATCACAAGATTAAGTAAACACAAATCACACACCAACATTTTGCAGCGGAAGACTTTTTACCAAATTTTACAAGTTACATCAAGTTTACATTATATATGATCAGAGTGGTTACAAAAGTGGTTCAAAGTGATAACTTTGAAATGTTATAAATTATTTATAAGTTTGAAATATATGCTAGCTCAGGGACAATCCTCAATAAGAAGTTTAGAAGGGTTACTTAGACTTATAAGAAGGCCGAGCCCACCGGCACTTAACACCATCATCAGCAGCACAAAACTACAACCTGAAAAACAACAAGGAATAAAACCCTGAGTATGGAATTACTCAGCAAGACTTACTCGACTAAAGAAAAGACTCTCAAGGGTATGCTGGCTAGAGGGATTCAAGGTAAAGCTCATCAAGTTTCAAAGACTCTTTTTGCAGAAAAGCTTACTAGAAGTGGGTCCTTAAGCCAAAATTTTACATCACAAGTTAAGTACTTTTCCTTAATCTAGATTTGACTAATCTAGAGCATTCACTTGTCCTACACTAGCTTTCTTTTAAAATCCAACCTTTGTTTCGCTTGTTATCTACGATGAGGGTCGAAGATCCAGTCTTCATATCCGAGAAGTTCGGCGATCCGAATCGATTAATACCCAGCTGGGGATCTCCAACCACACGACATATGCTTCTCTTAACTCTTTTGCACATGTCTACCATTCCCACGGATCCTCCACCACATGAATAGGTCCGCGCCACCCGAGAGCACACCACCCCTTTTAGGCGGTCCTTTGCCAGGAGGGTATGTGCCACTCTCGCCATCTCTCCACTCCCAGTGCGCGATTGTCTTTTTATGTATGGAATAGCCGGGTTCAGGCTTACCCATGACGAGGTATGTGGCCAGATAAAGGGTCCTAGATCAGCAGGCCAACAATCGGTACGGTCCTTAAACGACTCAGACAGAGACACTACACCGAGACTCCTTTCTCGTGCAAGTCACCCGCCCGGTCTCAGCTTTATAATTTAAACCCAAAGTTTGGTACCTGGCAGAGGTACATCTTTTCCGATGTTGAACCCATCACGGCCATGATGGATCCAACATCAAGTTTTATTTTTGAAAACTTCCCACCCATTGAAGCATCACTTTTGTTTTAAAACAAAACATTTTTGTTTGCTAAAGCAAGGCTAAGCATCATAAAATTCTTTTCAAAACGGGTATCAAGGAAGGGTAATCAATTTTCAAGGAAGGAAATGCATCAACAGTTTAGCACACAACTCATATCACCCAATGCATCAAACAAGGTGATAAAGATTTTAAAACACAAGGAGGTGGCAAATGCACCGGGGCTTGCCTGAATAACACTAAGTCAGTGTTGTTAGATGAAGGCCACTTGACGATCAGCTTTCGTTGTGAAATCTGCTTAGTCCATCCATCTTCGTGCTCATCGGCTGACATCGTCTTGTGGGTTGTTTTGATCCACACCCTTCGCTTCGCACGATTTTTCAGCTAGCGTACCTAAATGATATGCATAATGCACATGAGCATGGACAGAAAAAGCACAATATAGATAAGTTATACTAAAGAGTATAATACTTAAAACAAACATTACAATCCTTGGGGTACCTACTAGATACATTTAATTCTATATCATTCATGACTTTCTAGTCAAATGGACCTAACCAAAAATCAAGAAAGCAATACACCATATTTAGACAACAAGGCATTTTAATAATACTTGATATGCAACCACATGTAAAAGCGAGCACAAAAGCATAGATAAGCTACTACTAAACCAAAACAAGCATCATGATCGTTGGATTACCTATTGCTTGAACTAAATTATTTACACCCACAAAAGTGTTTCCCCCTTCTTACTTCATTCAAGTCTAAAGCAAGTGTTAAGAAAGAAAATGAACAACCATATGCAACTACACGACTTCACCAATCAAGAACCAAGAACTAATTAATCCTATCTAGCCAAGCAAGAATGATTCCAAGCAATCAATTTAATACGTGCAGATTTTTTTGACAGCGGCATAGTAGTCAATTGTTTTATTCATAAATTACATAATATTTATCCAAAAATAGTAAACTAAAACTTTTTGGAAAGCTTATAAAGTCATCTACAACTTTTGTATTATTATCATAGTGAGACTTGACACTTAGAATGGTCAAACAATGCTAAACGTAAATTCTGTCCAGATTTGGACAGAATTTGATTACTTACTTCAAAAATTCATAACTGGAGTTTCAGAAATCCAAATCAAGTGATCCTAGACTTTTTAGAAAGCTAATAGAATTGTCTATAATTCATTTATAATCATCTCAAGGTGATTCAATGTGTATCAAAGTCAGTTAATAGAAACAAACATTGCTGTCCAAATTTGGACAGATTCAGACTCTATAGTTCAAACAACTGTAACTTGGTCTCTAGACCACCAAAAAGGGTGCTCCAAAATTTGTTGGAAAGCTTAAGCAAAGTACTACAATTCTCCTATAATTACTAAGAGCTGATTCTCAGTTTAACTTGGGCAAACAAGGTTATTTTCGAAATCTGTACAGAATCTGGACAAATTCTGAAACTGGACTTGGAAAAATCATAACTTCTAAACTACAAGACCTATGGTCATGAAATTTTAGCACAGCACGATGTGGAGGTTACCTACGACTTTTATATAGAACATCTTTACAGAAAATGTAGTTTGCTTCACCAGATTAGTTGCGCAATCAAAACTGTACACACAGGAAATTTATGTTTGTGAGCACAAGAACAATTAACTCAATCATACGACGCGACTCCATTATGCATATAACCGAATCATTTTGCACGCATCCAACTCACTCCTAATAACAATCCGAAAACATGAGAAACATCCAAGTTCTTTTTCTACTTCTTTCTCTTCCCTAAAATCTTCAATTAACATGCATACACATCCACTATAACCTCAACGACACATATATGCATGACATCGATTAAAACATATTTAGAACGACTACAAATCACACACATCAAACAACCTGGCGGGATCGGATGAGCCACGCATGTCGTTCATGAGTGAGGCTTCCGTCGAGCAAGTGATGCGCAAGGCGCGACATCGACGGAGGGCTGTGATTAACACACATATTTAAATGCACATTTTATTAATTTGGTATTTAACGAATCGAGTGGTGTGAACAACGAGGGGCTCACCAAGGTCGACCACAAGGCTAGGGATTGCAGATCGACGACGTGCTGTTGCGGACCAACACGGTTGCGGGGATTTCGACGACTGCGCGCAGGCTTTGCAGATCGGGTAGAGCTCGCTGCGGCATTCCATCAAGCGGGTTGACGGCGTGACGCAGAGGAGGGTGTCGCTGCCGGGGCTGCGCAGGCACGGCGTGCTGCATCTTTACTACTTATTAGGACTCTAATAGTAGTCTGCCTCCTTGGTTCTGCCGTTCTGCCATCGATCAATCTCCACCGTCTGTGATGTCCACGCCTCTGTCTTCATCGTCCGATGCACACGGCATGCGTCGCCCCCCTCGGTCGACCCCTGTCCGCGTGAGCGACCTAGCTTTCGCTCCTCCTACAACCGTAGGCGCCCTGCCTCCCGCCCCCTCTGTGCAAGCCGCCGCCGCCCTGCCTCCCGTGCCCACCTCCGCGCATCCGCATCCTTCTTCGTGGCCTCATTCCCATCCACCTCTGCCTCCGCGGCGACGTCTTCAGCGCCGACCGCCCCGCCGCCGAAGCCTGCGCTGCAGGGATGGCAAGCAACCGCTCTCCCCACGACCTCCTCCTCCTGGGTCAACAGACTCCCCCCTATCCCACCCCTACGCTCCACTTACGCGACTCGAGCGCGACACAATCGAGGAATGCGTTCTTCCTCTAGGCGCCCCTGTGGATAGCTGACGAGAGGAGACGATGTGCACGCCATGTCAGGTTCGCCCGCCGCTTCCCCTTCCCCCGCTCCCCTGCAGCCCTAGATCCCCAATCAGTGCACGATTTCTATACAGGACTGCTCAATTCGGTCTGAAACCTGGCGCCCTCGAAGAATCCGAGTGATTGGTACGACGACAGGCTCGATTAGGATCCTGATTTCGCGCGTAATTCAAATCTGCTTTCTGGTGGCTTCCTGTTCCACTCATGTGTGCTTGGCATTTTGCAGGGAACAAAGGTGTCTGAACTCAGAGCTATGGCATGCATGCGCAGGGCCCCTTGTGTCCCTGCCTGTGGTTGGGAGCCGGTCGTCTACTTTCCTCAGGGCCATAGTGAGCAGGTCGGTCACTCAGCAGTATCTTTGAATAAACTAGATACGCCCGAGTTTGTTGACTTGAGAGTTGAGACTATCAGTATCAGGTTTTTGTAGATGACGAACAAAAAAGAATCACTTGAGCTGCTACCCTTCTGATTCTTTACATTGCATATGTTAAATGGATCGACTAAACATAACACTTACGGAAGATTCAACTGAAAAATCACTTTGCCCAACTATACACATAATGATTTCATGTGTTTAGATAATCAATCTTGTTCAGAGATTGTTATCACATGACAATCAGGTTCAAGAGGTGTCACGCATTCCCAATGGCTCCAACCCCGGCAACTGCATCTCCCTGCTAAGGGTGAGAAACCCATCAATCATTTCTTGCTCCTCTGTCATCCATTAAACGCGCATTGTGATGTTGAGTTAATTCCTCTAGACGTGTCTATCGTTGACGATCTTGACAATTGCGATGATGAACTGATGGTGGCGTGCAACATCACAGGGCCTGAACGTGAACCAGAATAGCATGCTGATCCTTCAGGAGAGCTGACAAACTTCTACTGCACAAGGCTTCTGAAGTTCACATCAATAATGTTCTAAAAATGGTCATTTCATAGGAGCAATTGCAGAAGGTACTTGATGCTGGAATTAGTATTAAAGTATGGTCACAACAGATAGCAACATGAAAATTCTGCATTACACGTACTGCACCTATTGGTTTCCAAGCTAACTTTTTCCCAATTTATGACTTCTCATAGTGCAGGTCCATCTCCGCATATGGCATTGGTTTTCTACTGTTATCTGGGCACTGCATTGCTATTGCTTTAGTGGACAAATTGAAGCTAAAGTAAGTGTTTTTCTTGCTGTTGTTACTAGAGTGATATGTAGCTCCTTTTGCTTCACTCTTTCTCCATAAACTGTAAATTTCATATAAACAAAGTTGAATTTGGCTATAAAATTGGTTATCGTTAGCTTATAGTTATTTCAAGAGTGTTGTGTGACAACACTGGGAGTTTAAAAGCTCAAATTTTATACTGGTTGCTTTGCTCCCAGCTTTTCAAGAGTGTCATTTTTTGAGCAGCTGTGGAGATATTATATGAGAACAATATGCAGTTCTTGAAATTTACTTGGGATGTTTTTTGTTTCATATGACAAACATATATACAAGCATCCATGTGTGCGTGTACTACAAGTAAGCAAAATTTATTTTACTTAGGTGCAAAATCATTTGGTTTTCAACTGAACAAGTGGCCTTATAGTGTTTTGAAGGTTGAGGTACTGGCAGAACATAATAATAACCATAATCTCGAAGGAAGTTTACCATGCAGGAGTGATCATGATGTACAACAACACAATGAGGAGTCAGACTACATGGGTAAGTAGCATTATGCAATTTCCACATTATTGTGAGGCAAATGGTGCGTTTTTCGGTGGTTTTCATTATTTGCTTGTCTTATATTACAAGCAGCATGGATGTTCTTTCATCCCATCGTATTGTAGCACTGCCGAATTATTGATGATCAACATGCGGGTTCAGTAGTTTAATTCTGAATAACACACATTTATGCAGCAAAAAAACTATTGTAGTTTTGCTTTGTTTCTTTTTTGCAAGGATAGCTAAATTACTTGAACATGTGTATAGCTCACATCACATGTCTTGTTTTTCTTATATGGTAGAAACATGGAGTTCTATTCTCCATGTTTTCCTTTTTCCCACATATATATATATCCATTAAATCTATACTAATATAAAGCGAGACTTTCTCCACTCCATTCGTGTGTTACCCCTCTCCACTCACTGCTTAAACGGTAAAAATAAATTAAAATTGTGCACAAGTGAAGATTTGAACCACGATCGTTGGCTCCAAATAGATTCACACCCACCTAGCCAGCAGAACATACATACTTTTTATGTTTTATAATATATACTCAAACATAATATAAGATTTAAAAAATAGGGGAAAAAGAAGTTGTAGTAATGCATGGCACTTAACTTGTGGATGCAGACCTGTTCACACAGAGTGTTTTTGCCATTCTATCATGTAGTGTGCACATTCAATTAGCAGGTGTGATGCTATATGGTGTGAAGACGAAGCCAAACATATCTTGGGCGGCCAATATCTTCTTTTTACGGCCCAGACTTCCTTCTCAGCCCAGCGAGCCACTCCCTGCTGCCACCGCCAAACGAACCAGCGAACCCCCCTCGTGTTCCTCCTCAAGCTCGGTCTTCTCAGAGCAACCGCCCTGCTATTCCTCTGGCACGCAGCACGCTCCACGACCTCCACTTCTCCCGGTTGAGGGCGCAATAATGAAGATAAATAGTGACCATGCTGCAGTTCGTCGACGTCGCCCAGATCGACTCCATTGCCTCCCACCATCTCCAAAATTTGTGGCGGAGCGCTCGCCAACACCAGAGCTGCAGGGGTTCCTCACCGCCTTGACCACCCACACCTTTCTCCATCGGCGCGACGGCTTCAGAGCCTTCTCCAAAATCTGTGGCAGAGCGCTCGCTGATGCCAGAGCCACAGTGCTTCATCGCCGCCTCAGCCACCCACACCCTCCTCCTCCATCGGTGCGGCAGCAGCGGCTTCACGCACGGTAAAATCCTAATTCACCTCCACTGCTACAGTCCAGGCATCCGCTCTGACTGGAATTCATGTTCTTGAAGCTGATGAATTAGCGGACTTCACCTGTGGACGCTCTGAATAAAAATCAGTCTGGTTTTTTTTTGTTCTGTAGACCTATTGAAGCTTTGGAACTCACATTTTTTGTGTGCTGCAGGTGCACGACTGTCCACCTGATGTGGACTCTATACTAGCGATTGAAGTCGAGCCTCTGGATGAAAAAAAAGAGAAAGGTATATCTTCAATGGCATTTTATTCTTGGATTTGATAGCTTGGTCATTATAGGGCTCACAATATGACTTCTATCGCATAGCGTATACTGAGACACGATTTTTTTGCTTGTTGAAATTTGTGATAACAAGAAGATGGCAAGGGTTGTGTTTGAATTTATGTTGTTTGTTCTTTTTTGTTAGATAAAAAAATAAACATTTGTAGACAATGCAAAAGTGTTAGTTCTTCACTCGAGTGCCCTAAGACATATACGTTGTTCTTCATTAAGTGCCCTGAAACATATATGCTATCTTCTGATGCTTACTTGGTGACTGTGTATATATAGAAATTAAAACATTCATTGTTACTTAGGAAATTGTATATATTCATGAAAATTATTGTATGTCAAGCCCCATTAATTAAATGGTCACGGTAAACTGAACTCACCTTGTAAGCGAGTTTATTTATAAAGTCAATGCAGTTGACAAACCTCTGGATTCTAAAACCTATGTTCCCATTCAGCTTTTGTGTCCTGTCCTGTTTTCTCAATCGATTCACACGAGTCAAAACGTGGTAAAAAGTTTTAAGAAAGTCTATGGTTCATTGGTTTCAAGAGCCAATTACATCTGACTGTGATGTTATGTTATCATGATACTTCAAGTCAACTTGATAGGTTTGATCCTGTATTAAAAGCTAGGAATGACTATGCCAAGTACATAATACTTTGGATCACTACATATCAACTTTATCTAACGATTTCAGATATGTTGGAGCCTAATAGTTTTGGCTTCGCTAAATATATTCTATATTATCTTAGTACTTGTATGGAAAAATTCCATTTTTTGTGTGATGTTCTCATGGAATAACTTTGCAGATTGTGCATTTCATAGGTAGTGGATAAACTTCAAAAAGTTATAATACAATCAATGTTGACCAAGCCATTCTAAAAAAAGTGATTTTGAATATGCTAAGTTATTCCATGTTTTTAGTATATTGTACTATTCATGAAGGTTCTAGACTGACAAGGATTGATCTTACTTTCAGGTTCCATAAAAAATTATTGGTGTTGTTTTAGCAAGTCAACTAGGAAAAGAATAGGTAAATTAAATTACTTCCTTCCCTTCTATTGTGTGAGTGATTTCATCAATTGGATGCCTTGCTATTTAACCTTTTGCCCAAAGTGTGGATTTATATAACATACAATGCTATTTTCAGTTTTAGATTGATAGAATTGACTTTCAAGAAACACCTCTTTAACACATTTTACTTCCTGCAAATACCTACCGTGGATTTTAGATAAATTTCTTGATTGTTTTTGTTCTGACACATACAAATGGTAGGTTAGTATGGTATTTAGAAATGTAGGCTTAAGTTTATCTGTAGGATTAAGTTGCAGTAAATAGGTGACATATGGATATTTTTATGTTTATCTGACCTTCTGATGCTCTTTGGATTATATATTCATTCATCCATTACATGTTAAGTGTGCGTCAAATATTTGGTTAGTTGGTCTCGAGATGCATCACAACAATAGAGTTGTGGGGTATTCCCGTGCGTTGCTACGGAATCAATATGATAAAATACATTGACATGTAAAAACACTAATTTCCATTGCCCACCTCGCTACTTTCCTATTCTCTCCCTCGCTCCCTCCGTCTTCCTTGCCACTCCCTCTCCCCCGGCGCTGCAGAGCTCTCTCCCACCCAGTCACCCTTTACCTATCCAGATCTCCTGACTGGTTGCCTCGACTGAACCTCCCTCAGAGCAAGAGGTCATTCACTCCCTTCTCCAGATGAAATTTTCCTTCTGTCGTGCGAACTGAGAATGCTTCTAGGATCATATATCTCATCCAACAACAAACGGTTGACAAGGTCTTAGATGTAAACTACAACCTACAGATCACATGTAAACTGCAAGCTGTCAAGTTGAGACAATATTTAACTGCAGATTTTAGATATAAACTGCACCCTGTAGATTACTGGGAGATGAGCGTTAGACCAACATATCTTATTCATGTGACATTGGACGAGTTCCAGATTTGAGGAGTTTTTTGTGTTTATTTATATAGCATTAGGACCACAGGATTAAGGTGTAATGAGAACTATTGTTATCCAAGCTTTTAGAAAGCATGCTGACTCTGATCCAAGCCCCATTTCTGTTGTTATCTGCATGGCATATTGAGACGTCGTAGCTATATATCAAGCAAACAAAAAACACTTGTACTCCACACTATGGATTTCCCCCCGAGGAACCACACTATGGAATTTCAATATTACATGTTGTATTTGTGTTATTCTGTTCAGTACACATCTCATCTCAGGAAAGTGGAAACTACAAGTAGTCATTTGTTGGTAGGCAAGCCAATATGTCATATGCTTGGTTTATTCACTGTCACACAGAAACAGAAGACATCCATTTTCATTTATGCATGACAACTTTGATTAGTTCTTTAGAACTACAATCGCAAAACAATGCTGATTAGTTCTGCACATGCATGGTCTTGTAACCCTCTGTTTACAAGACAACACACTCTATACCCCTGTCATCTTAACATCCAGTATATTTCCATGCCTAAATGCTAATTATTTTCCACTAAGGCCAAGCCGCTTTACACATTTTTGGTCATCTCTACCTGACAACCTGGTTGCCTGCCAATCCTGCACTCCAGTTCTATTCTTTTGACAGTAGGAGTACTTCTCTTCAGAATTTTCGAACTTGAACAGCAAATAAATTGTCTTTTTTTGTGGCATGGCTTGTGACAACCCAGTGTTGCTTCCCTGCTAACCCGGCGGCGCACGTGTGCTCGAGGTCCCACGAGCACTCGGAGGCTGGGACAACTCATTTTAAACTACCTGTATGTGATACCTACAACAACTCATTTTTGTACCATTCTTTTCAATTTAGTTGGGTGATACTTTTAAGGAAATGCCTAGAAAATTAAGTAACACAATGACATTTTAAACTATGTGTGTGTGATATATATGGCCTATGAATACCTATTTCAGTTTTGCTTAATTCATATTAATTGATAGTTGCTAATTGGCTCATGACCATTCTATTTGACAACAAGAGACAAGCAAATCACATGTTTACAATTTTGGTGTGTTGCTTCTAGAAATTGTTAGCGGGAGATCAAAAAATAACAAAAGGTTAGCACATAAAGATGAGATACTCCTTGAAAAGGTTATATTTTACTCTAGATTACAGTTAACATGTCTTTTTGTCATCTACTTGCATAGTTCAAGAATTTGTTTTTTTGCCATTGCTGATTTAAAACACTACTTTCTATTATCCGAAAAATAGTATGATGGTGCATGATTTGGGTGCGCATAAATATAATCATTATAATATTTTGCATTGCCATATCCATATTTCTCTTCTTAGACAATGTCATAAGATCAATGTATCACACTTACAACTGGTGTTGTAGGCCACCAAAAATCCTAGGTGCCTTGCTCGCCTAGGCGTCCACGCGACGGTGCAATGTCTTGCCTTGCCTTACTCTTTAAAAACACTGCTGAGGAGCAGTCCGACGGTAATAGATCCGAGATAGATGCAATCTCAGCTATTTTGAAGGAAGTCCACACTTCACACTTCAGGTATGATGAGGCCTTTTCTGGAATGGCTCTATGCCTATGTGACTTTGATGGGGTCGAAGATGAATGGACGCTGCATTATTCTATACATCCAAATGATTCAATGGTACACATGTTATATTAAAGATTTAGGGAAAATTTACTGTGGAGGTTAGTTTTTCTGGATTCTATTCATTGTAGGAGTTGCATAAAACCTTCAAAGTTTCATGGAACCCGTATTATGAGTTATCGATATTATGTTAGTTTTCCTCCATTCATTTTTTGATCTCACTGCACATCTTTCTCCCATCCATGCTAGGAGGGTTCCTTAATGCATTTGGAGCAATCATTGTTGGAGCACCTGTTGGAATCAAGTAAGCTAAATCAGAAAGGATTTAGCCTATCTTTTACTTCATGAGTAGGAATGGTGACTAGGATTAGGGAATGTAGCACTTTGCTCTATAATTCTCTACTGCATCTGATTTTAGTAACACAAACCATTATATTTAAATTTACAATTACTAACATTTCCATATTCGATTGAATTGTACATTTGTAGGTACTAGATAGAAATTATTTACTGGTCACTTGTCATGTCCCTGTTCACAGTAAGTACCATTTTTGCTGATTTCCTAAGTACGAAACTGAGCAACAGACTCCAACAACCAGTCTTGTTCTGTGCTCATAATCCTCTACTTAAAAGTTACAACCGTGTTCACTGCATAGGTTTAGCAATTGAAGCAGGCGATACTAATTTTATTATCTTTCAGTTTGTTCCTGTAGCATGTGTCTTTGGAGCATCCAGGATCGATTGGCAGGATGTGCTTTGTCACTCCATGTATGTTCTAAACTCTAAACTTTTGAATGGTAGAGGTTCAACCAGTGGGCATATATTTCTTTTCTTTTGTATGGGCCAACAACTGCGACATGATATTTCACCGTGTCTTTGTACATGTCAGTTATTTCACGCCAACTGATGTTGAGAATTACATGGTATCTGCACCTTGCCATGGAGCTATGCTAGGAGCATGGCTCGGTGCTTGGCCTATGCCCCTTGACTAGGAGAGACCATGGCAGGTAGACATACCATATTACCATCTTTGAATCTCAAGCATTATGTTTCTAGGCACGGGAAAGCTAGATCATATGGATGTGTTTGTGACACTCGGTGGTTAACATGAAACTAAATAGTTCTACGGAACATACTTATGTTTATGATCTGACTAGGGTAAACACATGGGGGTTCACAAAAAGTCAAGCATGGCTAGACATTAAAACAAGAGAAGTACCTGCTACATGAAATTCATTGATTAGTTGACATGTTGTGGAGTGTTTTTTTATTTTGAAACTCTCAGTAGCCCCCTATTTATCTATTCTCATATGCCTGACATGCTGTGAAATGACACATTGATGATGATTCCTTTGCTGGGCTTTATGACTTGTTTACTACTATTTGATCTTTTGTAGGAATGGCCAATGTGTGTCACCTATGGTGCAGTTGCTGGGTATTTGTTCGGAATGGCAGTGTCATTGGTCCTAAGTCCTAATAGTTGGTCACAAGAGAAGGGTTTGTGCAAAAACTGACTGGCCTAGGCTTCATGACATTGTTGTATTCTTTTGAAGCCTTTTTGCAGTTGTACGTCGTTTTCTTGAATGTAATGAAAAGGATTGCAGTTTATTACTGTGAGATGCACGTTTGTTGAGAGAGTGTGTATATGAATTAAAGAATGGGGTTAGAGGTGTAAGAGGCTGGGAAGGCACTAGCGCCATTTACACATCTCTGTATCTTTAAAGCAACAGTTTCGTCAGTCACGTGTTCGCGCGTAGGTCTGTTTCTCTCCTTCGCTTCTCACCTACCAACGCGTGTAGGTCTGTTCTCCTCCTACGTTTCTCATCTATCAAGAGACCGTTACACTACAGATGGGTTATAAAAAATCAACCAAACCCAATACGAGATGAAGCCACATGTAGTGCAGTGCTTCTATATAGTAAGACCTCGCTAGCTGAAGGAGGACAAATGGCTATAAAAAAAGGGTTAGGCTCCGATTCAATTCCTACATTTCTCAGCCTTTTGCTTAGGATAAAGTGTAGTATTTAATCTTGTCAGTTTAATATCTTATATATGAATCATATGTTTGTTTTGTTATTAAATTTAATTTGTATGCGTATTAAATCTCTACTACTTATTAAGACAGCAAGGGTAGCCTGCCATTTCATGTTCTTCCATTCCCAACCCACACCCATTTCCATTCCCCGCACACCTCACGCCTAGCTAAAAAAACACATGGTCACAATGGGATTCAAAACCGTGCACCCTCAAGCCAAGGCTAGAAGTAGCTACCGCTACACCACATGTATGTTTAAGTCTACATTTATGACATGAAAAACATCTACTATATATGTCCCCAACTCCACAAGGCCACATGCTACCCTCCATCGAGGAGCGACGTCTTCAACTAGAAACCGCAAGCCTTCCTCTCCGCGGCGGCAACCTCCGTCCCCACAGACCCCCTTCCTGCAACCGCTCAACACTCCGCAAAATCCCTCCCCATGGCCACAACCTCCACTTCTCTCAGTTCAGCGTGCAGGAAGAAGATAAATCAATGTGCGTCTCGATTCCTCTCCTGCACTTTGCCGACACCAGAGCCATCCGCAAACTCCCCTCCCCTTTCTCCTTCCATCATAGAGAGCCGAAAGACCTCATAGTCCACAACCTCCCCTCCTCCCTTCCTCCATCGCCGCGACGTCAACGATTTCGCATACGGACTATCTTAGTCGAGCCTCAGCCAAGAAGGAGCAGTTGAGTGGGCAACAATCGCTGGAGGACCTCGCCGCCCACACCCTCCCCTTCTCCCTTCCTCCATCGGCGCGCCACCGCAAGCAGCACCGGGGGGAGAATCAAACCTTCTCTGGTGGCTCTGCGACATCATCTCCTTCTTCGGTGGCCACCGCAAGCATCATGTATGGTGCCTGCACGTGTAAGAGAAGCGGACCCTGTGGCCTTGCGACATCATCTTCGGCTTCGTCGTGCTCTATGGCACCGGAGACGAGGAGCTCGCGGTCCTTATGACCCTCCGACATTAGCTCCGGCTCCTGCGCTCTCTATGGCATTGGAGGCGAGGATCTCACGGTCTTCCAGGCTTGCGCGATGCAGCTGGACGCTTCCAGGATCCTCATCACCAACAGCAAGGAGCGATTGGTAGCCAGAGATGAGGACAGTGAGAAGAAGAAGGCCAGGATCCTGGTCGTCGCGGTCGGAGTGGGTGGCTACAGTGGCGCTCTACCTCTGACACAACAAGACGACGCTGGCGTTGTTTCTCGGGGAGCAGTCGCGGTGGCTGTGCCACAATACGAAGCCATGGTGATGCCGGCGCCGCTGGTCCCGTCGCTCAAATGCGAGGAGTTTAGGATCCATGACCTGACTCGCATCATCGACAACTTCTTGGAGGAGAAGAAGATCGAGAACAGCAGCTTCGCGTTGCTGTAGCGTGTCAAGCTTCCCGACGAGCATGAGGTGCTGCCTAAGCGTGCTCGTGACCAGCCCTTGCTAGCTGGCCATGGCGCCAAGGCCCTGCTTGTATAGGCCAAGCAACACCAGGTATCTGACGGGCGCTCGCTCATCAGGTCGATTTGCGTGTGCGTTGCGACGATTTTTACCGTGAGCCCGCCCGTGTTGAGGGGCACCAACCTCAGCGTCATTTTCTAGGACACCAAGTGTAGCAGATTCTTCAGCACAATCCAATGTAGGAGCATTCGAGCAACCATCCTACTACTGTGTTTTCTTACTTTCTTTCTTTAATTAACTTTCATGGGGATTAGGGATTGGATTTTCCAACCTTGGTGATGAGATTTCCATGAATCATGATGTGATATGCCTCATCTATTTTGGGTGCTTATTGCACTACCAAAACATGTTAGCATGTGGGACTTTAATTTGTGGGTGCAGCCACCATCATTATTTTTTGATTATTTGCACTCTTATGGGTTCCATTTTTCAAGCTCCCAAATCTGATAACTCAGATATTTTTAACACTGTCTTATTTTTCTTTTACTAGATCTCTACTACTTATTAAGGCCGCAAGGTAGTCTGCCATTTCCCTATTCTGCCATTCCCATTCCTTGTTCTGCTTTTTTCCATTCCCCCTCCCCGCAAAGCCCACACTCATTCTCATTCCCATTCCCTCGCACAACTCACACCTAGCCCACACCCATTCCCATTCCACATGGCCGCAAGGGGATTCAAACCCGCGCCCCTCAGACCAATGTGAGCACTAGCTACCGCTACACTACATGTGTGTTCTCTGTCTACATCTACAATAGGAAAACATCTACTACATCTCTCCACAAGCCCACCTGCTACCCTTGTACAATGCGCAGTAGTAGATAAGTATCACTAAGATTCTTGAATTATATTTTTGGATGGAGGGAGTAGTATTTAAAGAAGAGCCTTACATGCAATTTCTTTTGTTTGCATAATGTTTTCAATTTAAATTTATTTTTTTGCATACGTGGCATTTATTCTTCGTAATATTTTTCCATGGATCTAACTTGTGAGTCATTTTCATAAACCAGCACCAAGGATGAATCTATGTTTCTTACTTGGAAATCCTGAACAAACACCACTAGCAAGAGGCGCTCGCGTTGGCGTCGCTCCTCGACGACGAGAAGAAGCTTGGTGACTGCCAGTTCGACCTCTGGAAGCAGTCCTTCGTGGCCGCATGCGCCGTTGTGGATGACAAGCTCCGGCGTAGCCACCGCTTGGACGCTGACCAGAGGGGCTGCACCACGTTGTCCATCGTCAATCAGGGGGGACCTCAATGGTTGTCGCCAACGTCGGTGACTCTCAGGTTGTTCTGGGCACTGCATCCGACAACGACGCCATCACGCCGTCCAGCTCATCGTCCAACTAAAGCCCAACCTGCCACATAAGTCGCTATTGATCGGCCATGAATTCTTGTGCGCTGGGATGACGACCATTGCTGATGTTGTGTGAGTGTCCTCGAACATGATGTATGCAGAGGAGTAGCGCATCCGGTGGTGCAACGACGGGTGTACTACCTCGCTGATGAGCCCGGGGTGCACTTCATCTGGCAGCCCAGCCAAGAGTCGTCGGGACTCGCCATGTCGCGCGCGTTCGATGACTACTATATCAAGGACTGTGGTGTCGTCTTGGCGCTGGAGGTGACGCATAGGAGGACCGACAGGCAATGACCAGTTCGTCATCCTCGTCACCGTCGGGTAGCTTTTATACCGGCCTGCCTTTAATTATCTTCACAAACACACAATTTCCTTTTTGTTTAAGCAAGCGTGTATGGTGGTGCGTGTCTGATGACTGACGATGTACGAGGGAACTTCTTCCAGCAAGTGTCGTGCTCTCTAACGACGAGACCATGCAGATCATGACATATATAGAAGTCTGTATGGTACTGATGGTTGAAATGTAGTGGTGAAATAGCTATATTAAAATAACAAAATTTATGTATTGCCAGGATCACAAATGGATTATGAAACCTTTTCTCATAACAGTATAACACATATTTTATATATAAGTTATCATAGTATTATATGGTCCCGTTGCAACGCACGAGCACTTACCTAGTTGACACAAAAGCATGGGCGCCGAGGACCAAACTTGAGGAAAGGGGAGGGGAAAACATCACCTGTAGTGGAGGCGAGTGGCTGGGCGAGTTCGCCATAGGGAGAAGATTAGGCGCCATGGGAGGGAGCACGGCGTGCTTGCAGCTGGCATGGGGAGGGACTCGGCTGGTGCTCCACGGAACAGCAGAGAGGAGTCGGCATGGGAAGGATAAGAAAGAAAGAGACGTGAGGGAGAAAGACATTTGCTAACGATGATTTGGATATGGCTGAAGTTTAGGCGGTGGAGATTATGAGAACGTCCAGGAGAGGTAGAAATAGGATTTTCCTTCTTTTCCATTTTTTTAGACTAAAGTGAAATACAGATATTTTGAGGTTATAAATCAGGGTCTAAAAGATGTATAAAAGGATCGACGAAAACAAGATCGACAACAATATTTGGACAGTCTAGATAGTTGGAGATAGATGTTATATCGAAATCATGATAGGCAAGGATGTCTAGGATTTAGATATAGAGATTATTATTCTCATCGATAGCTCGTGCTTAAGTCCATAGTCACTGCTTAACAGGAGGTAAACACCTAGGTTGTTACAAGCACTACGCTGCTATTGCTTGCTACAAGGAACATATAATGGCACAAAAATTTGGAAATCTTTTTTCTGCTGAATGAGACGATAGGTACATGCACACATGCTTTCGATTACTTGGAAGTTTTTCGCAGTGTCATAAACTTGAATATCCTACTTTGTTTTGTTGTTGTTGTTGTTGTTTTTCAATAGTTGGATTTTTTTTGTATCTGTTTGAATGATAGGTATGATAAGACATCTCAACAGCTGGATGAGAGGAGTAGGTTCTCTGAGCTGACAGAAGAGCGTGATGTATTGTGTTAACTATAGAAGTTGTATACAGTTGCATTGAAATATACTGGTGGTAAACATGAAACTAAAAGAAACAGTCATCCGAGATAGTTTATCAGCATAGAGATAGGGACCAAGCAAAGGCCTCTCTTCCTCAGCTCATTGCTCTCGTGGATCGCCTTCTCGTCGGCGCTAGAACTACTGATGGCGGCTTGATGGTCGGCGCCGGTCGTCACCTGCTCCTTTGAACTCATAGCTTCCAAGTACTTGGCCTGCAGCATTCGAAAAGAAGAAGAAAACAGGTGTAAGTACAACAACGCCGATCTCCAAGAACTAGATGTGGAAGCTGTAGAGCAAGCATATATACCATGAGCTGGGGCATGTCGTTGAACTGTTTCGCATCGGTGGCTGCCATTTGCTTCATGTGGAAGTTCTCCATGGTAGCCTTCTGCACAGGGAGAGTCCGCAATCACGTTAGAAGACAAGCTGTGTGCTACAACACTGTTTGAAACAAAAAGGCCTAGCTAGGCCTAACCAGAGGTCGAGGTCGAGTCCTTTTTGCTACTAACTAACCTGTTGGGCAGCTGCAGAAGAACTGCAGGCGGTGTCCTTCACGGACTCGTCGTCATCCTCGTCGTCGTTGCACATGAACTCGGACGTGATGAAGGAGGCGTCGTCGCTAAAGGAATCGAAGGAAGAAGAAGAGGAGAAGCTGCTGCCGCTGCCGCCAGGAACTGCAGGGGGTTGCTGACCGTCCGTCACTCTGGTGCCGTCCTGCGGCGTGGAGGCCAGGAAGTTGGCGATGTGCATGGCCCAGCTGCTCTCGCCGGCTGACATGGTGAGAGTGGCCGCCGGGCTGATGACGCATGAGGTGGAGGGTGATTTGCTCTCCATTGTTGTGACCACCCAGAGGAGGACAAGGAGGAGGAGCAGCAGCAGCAGGAGGAGGAGCTCTTGTTCTTGGCAATGTGATGTGATGTGAAGAAAGCTCGGTAGAGTCCGTGGGTATATAAACAGTCGTAGTAGCAGCAGTAGGCACACATGGGCTGAGCTGAGTAGAATACGGTTGGGAAATCCCTCTCTGCGAATATTCTGGTTAGTTGCGTTGCGTGTGTGTTATTCAGTAGTAATGAACACTTGCGCTGTGGCAAATGATATGGCTGGATGGATAACACATAAACAGTGAGATCGAGATCCACTTCACCATCACCAGCTGCAGGTTGATGAAGCCCAGACCAAACCACTGTCACATCACATCAGCAGATGCATGAAGAGGAGGGCAGACTGGTCACGTACGGCCTCACGGGTCACTGGTTAGTGGTTACCGGTCACACGTCACATCGGATTCGGATCGGAGAGGAATCATCAGAGGAGCGCCGCGAGCACGTCTGTTGCTATCGCGCTCGCGCGGCATGGATGATGGACCACCTAATCCGAGGATCCGATACATGTATGTATCCGACGCGATCACGAGCGATATCCGGATTGAACTGGTTGTTTTCGAGAGCCAGGGACAGACAGAGTTAACGACGACGACGCAGGGATATGAATCCGATCTCATCTGAAGCCACCCAATCCGTCCGATGCATGCGAGTAGAACGTATGTTTTTTTTAATTTTTATTTATTTATTTATTTATTCATTCATTACCCTTATTTAATCTGTTGGGCACGCATACATTATACCACGTGCCACATACGGTAGTGATCCGTTTTGTATTGTATCGTAGCAGCGACAGGATCATACGTGCGCGTGTGATCGGATCAAACCAGGCTACCAATCTGCGCTGCTCGTTTGGCCTTCATCGGTCCAAATACTACTCCAATAGGCAATAGCCACGAACAATTCTGCTGACACCTCTAGCTAGCTAGAGGTTTAATTAGGGACGCAGGCCGGGCCATGGTAACGTAATCCGCCCGCGCGTGCCTTCTTCGACAGTCGACACACTACAGCTGCTACCGTGTGTTGTAGGCAAAGAGGTTGATGTTTAGTCCTAAATAGCGTTATCAATCGAGACTAAAAATACTACAACAATATATATATATATATAGCTTTTTTTTTCTAGCCCAGACATCCAATATAACCATTGAAGTTTATGTTCTTGCTCTCAAGTATTTTCATTCTAAGTTCAAAAGGGTATTAACTCCATGCTCTTATATTCTCTATTGCTGCTTATTTCATGGTGGTTTAGAAATAAATAAAGAATTTATGATTCTTTTTCAACAGTATCGTCAGCGTCGAGGATCTATGAGGATGCTGCGTCACTGTCTTTTCATGGTTTAGTCCCCGGTTCTAAATTAAGAGATGATAAGGTCTTTAGCCATGTATTGAAAATCCTGGTTAGAAACTAGTAGGAATATATGAAGCGGCTTTTCATCCCAAAATATATAGCAGCCCCTTCCCGTAGTGACGCTATGCAGTCGTGGCTACTGCTTATGTCATCGCCACCTCCGTCCTCCTGCCGTCTGCCATGCATGGCTTCCTCGATGTCCATGGGTAACATAGCGCCATGCATGCCATCGTGCATGTACGATCAGATTTTGGATCGCTGCGAGTTCATGCAAGTTGGTGTCTTGCCCCGGCCCCTTTTCCTTGACTTGATCTCCATCGTCGTCCGATCCCTCTTGCTCCAACTGCTAGCTAGTAACGACCAAATCATCTCGTTGATACCACGAGCTCTCAATGCAAATAGCCGGCGCGCATCCTCTAGGATCTCTGGCGATCTCGCGCGCCCCGCCTCCCACCATGCATGCCACTCTCATACGCAGTGGCAAAGCTAAAATAAAATGAAGTTGGACGAAGGAAAAAAATATATCAAGATTAGCGTGTTTTTGTGGGACTATTGTTTTTAGGTATAAACCTTTCGAAATAATGATTTTTTATTCGAGGACCCCATATATACACACACATATGTTTTAAATTTTCATGTATTTTTAAACAAACTAGTGATATTTAAGTTCCTAGTATCATAAAAGAACGCCAACTAAACTATCAAAGTGCATTCTGTTAGCTCATCACGAGCTTCAAATATATGGCGCATTGGCGCGCATGCACGCATGATTAGAGAGGATGGATCTCTCGCGATCTCGTCCACATGACATTCTCATGCACCCGCTCGCTTCTATACCACATGCCACTATTGTGATGTGTATATATGTAAATATATACTCACTTGGAAAATTTTAGTGCTGCAATTTGCACAGCATGCAAAGTAAGCTAAGCCTAGCTAGCTAATGGCCTGTATAATTTGGTTGCACGCAGCCACACGCCGCACGGTGCCTTCTTTGACTTTGACTTATCCTGGAAAGGTGTGCTTACTTTTTCTCCGTGCATGAGATCAATATTATTGTTTGTTATGGTTTGTTTGGTTCAACTGTAGATTCTTGAAAATATGATTCGAACAGTGAGCTGTGTTGTAAACTAACAATTATAGAAAATCTAAAATTTGTTTGATGAAACAACTGTTGATTATAAATTTCATAAGTGAATAGCACCTTATAACATATATGACATGAATCAAACTGAGGTAAAAGATATGTAGATTTTTAGTAATTTATTCAGTTGTTGTATCCGTTTAGTTAAAATTCTAAAAGATGAACCAACCACAACATAAGAGTGCGTAGTGCTCTTCGGGGTCAAACATGCATATTTTTCGAAACGGGGAAGTATTTCTGTAAACTTTATTCACTTTTGGAGTCTTGTAGATGCTTGTAGAGGGAAAAATATTTTTCCCCCAATGGATTTCCCACTCGGTCCAACTACCTCCCCCTTCCATCTCGGCCCGGGCCCAACTATCTAACACTCTCTTGAGCCCAGCAAACGTCTCGGTAGTCTGCATGGCCCAACACCATCGCTCCCTCACTCCCCAGTTCTCTCCCGGTCTCCCCACTTCGGCCTCTCCGCGGGCCGAACCCGCTCACCCCCGCCCTCCCCTAGCCACTGGTCATCGCCGCCACGTCCACCGACGAGCCCACCCAACGACCTCGCTGCGCCCACCCGTACGCCTCCATCCAGCTTAGCGGCGCCCGAGTCACAGACCAGTCACATGCCGCCGCGGCTCCTGCTCAACAATGTCTCCTGCATGCGGAACGCACAGACGGTGCTCCATGACATCAACCTCAGCGTCCACGATGGCACAGCCCTCGTCCTTACCGGCGCCAACGGCTCCGGAAAGACCACCCTCCTCCGCATGCTGGCGGGCTTCTCGCGCCCCTCGGCGGGGGAGATCCTCTGGAACGGACACGACATCACATCCCCCGACGTCTTCCAGCAGTACAAGCTGCAGCTCAACTGGATGTCGCTCAAGGACGCCGTGAAAGAGAAGCTCACAGTGCTCGAGAACGTCCAGTGGTTCGAGCTCCTCGAGGGGAAGGACGGCAGCAGGTTGGGCCCGGCCATCCAGCTCATGGAGCTCGGCAGGCTCATGAACGAGAAGGCCAGGAGGATGTTGTCCATGGGGCAGAGGAAGCGGCTGTAGCTCGCCAGGCTGCTCGCCATCGATCGACCCATCTGGCTGCTGGACGAGCCCTCCGTCGCGCTGGACGCAGAGGGTACCAGGCTGCTTAAACACATCATCGCGGAGCACCGGGAGAAGGGTGGCATCGTGTTCGTGGCCACGCATCTGCCGATTCAGGTTGAGGATTCTATGTCGCTTCGGCTTCCCCAGAGGTTTCCTCGGAGGAAGACGCTGGTTGATCTTGTCCATTGATGGCTTGACGCCAATGTGACCAGGAATTTAGTTGTATCTCTCTAATTCCTCTCCAGCTATCTGTCTGAATGCTGTCAGAGCAATATTTTTTTTTGCTGGTGCTGCATTTGTCATCCTTTTTTGACAGCATGACAATACATTATCTATGTTGATAATATGTGCAGTTGTTCTTTGTGATCACTGTTTTGATGCATTTGCCCATGTATTTGGGAACAATAGAAGGCATTTGTCATGTCTGATATATGTACATCTGTTCTTTGCGATCATGGTGTTGATGCATTGACCCCCTTATATATATGGTACTTGCTGGTGGAAACTCTGTTGGCTGTTCAATGTTTAGCAGGTTTATTCACGCCTTGCATGTCTGCGTGAAGCTTCAAGTGTTGGATACTCGGCAAACTTGACCAAATATGGGGAGACCTTTGGACAGGATCAGGTATAGATGTCTGATTTGAGTGTCTCTTTTCTCATATTCTTGTGAATTGACTAAGGTTGATTTCTTCCATAACAAATTTTGTTTTAGTCTGAATATGTTATTGTTGTCATCTGAATATATTCAGAAGTGGCTGATTTTGCATTTCTAGCATGTGCAGTGTTTAATTCACAAACAATGTTTTTTACTACATACAATAACTACTAACAAATTAGTTTAGGCCATGTCGACAAAATTTGGTGCCCAGTTGCTGTAAAGCCCAAAATTGGTAGAAGGATAATAATAAAAAAAATAAACAAATATATTTATTATAGTGGTTTGGAAATTCTTGAAACCTTGGATTAAATAATAATAATAATAATAGAATTTTAAATGGAAAGAAAAATAAAAAGAAAAAGAATGTGCTACAAAAATAATAATAATAATAATTATATATATCTTCTTATACTGGTATTTTAATTGTGCACTTGACCTATGTGTCAAACTCACTAACAACTTCAAGATTTAAATGGTAAATTTTGAAATGAAGAAAGAAATGCAAACCTAAAAGAAAAAGGATAAAAAAAGAGAAATCCTCAATGGGCCGAATCCCTAGCCAGCCCATTCCCCCTGCATCGCCTGGGCGCGGCCCGCGCGCTCGCCCTCGCTGTCCCTGTCAAGCCGGGCCCGTTGGCCAGCCGCTCTGCGCCCACACTCCATCCTGCCATTACGCCTTACCTCGCTGACAACGTGCCCCCCTGTCAGCTTCTTCAACGGACTCTGCAGCTCGCAGATCACGCAATCCCCGGTAACAAACTCCGGCCACGCGCGCCCGTGCCGGGTCTTTCGCTGACCAGCGGGGCCCAGTCGTCATCCTTCTTCCCCCACTCGCTCGACGCAGACCCAATCCCAACAGAAATCGCCGCATGGCTCGCCGCTCACTTCGGATCGGCCGAACGACCTCCTGGATATCGGGCTGCCCCACCCGATGGTGTATAAGGGACCCCGGCACTCGATTCATACCTCTCGCCTCGCTGTTACTCGCCCTCCTCGCCACAATATCGATAATTTTGCGCCGTCGCGGGGAAAACAGGGGCTGCCGCGGGGGAACTTCGGCTAGCCGTCATCCGCGCCTCCAGTGTGGGCCTCAGGGCCTTCCCTCGGTTGCGGGTCGGGCGCTGGTGGCCTCGCCACCTAGAATTGTCGCCGGGGACTTCACCAATTGGTCGCCGGACCTCTCCTATCACGATCGAGCCGCCGCGCAGCGAGGGCGGACTTCCTCGGAGCTTAATCTGCGGTATGGCTACCATTTTCCTACTCGCCGTCTCTCCCTCTCCGTTTCGCACAAGGTTGCGCTAGGATTAGGACTCCTCGGTACGCTCCCGGTTTGGCCGGCCATGGCCACCGCCGCACCGGGCGTGTGCGCCGCCGCCCGGGATCGAGCTGGGAGTGAGTTGGCGGGCGCCGTCGATTTCCTAGTGCACGGCTGAGATTAGGTTAAGTGCTGCCTATTGAATCAGGGTCGTTGGATGTGTAGCCAACGGCTGGGATCGGCGGCGGAATACCGTTTCGTGGCATTGGATCGTGACCGTCCGATTGGAAACTGGCGGATGGATCCGGCCCCGCGTTGCAATCCTTGTATCGATCGTGGGCGGTTGGATTCTGATCCAAGGGCGGAAATAGAATATCGGTTCGCGTTCTGTTGTGGGTCGTGGATCGGTGATCTGACGGCTCAGAATAGACAGTACCCCTTCGTGGCCAGACATTTGCATATGAATCCCTGTGATAGATAGAAAATAACCCGCGGTCCAGTCCAGGTTTCACTGAGTCTAAGTATCTTTCTGCTTAAGTGCCTGGATTGTTTATTAATTGTGCGCGCAGCCCAGACTGTAAGGAAAAACCTATAAAATCATTTAGAAATTGATTTTTAGTGTAAAAATAAATGTTAGAACTTGTTTAATTTATAGAAAATACATATGAAGTCCAAATCAACTCATTTTAATTTCTATAATTTTATAATAATATTGTTTATCAATTAGTACCACTGTTTCACATGAAAGTCATATTAAAATTTATATCTTATTTAATCTTGTGCAAAACGCATAAAATCATTAGAAATTCATAACTTAAAATCTATGATTCCGATTTGATTCGTTCAAGTTGCGTTAACTTCATATAAATATTTACTATGCAGTAACAACAGTTATTGTACTATGTTCCATTATTTTATAATTAGATCTTTATTTAACTTCTGTTGGATAGTCTTGTTAATCTGCTTATCGTTATAATCTACTAGAATATAATTTATGGTCAATTTATAACTTAGATTAAAAGTCGATATAGTTACTTGGAGAATAACATCTCATATGATTTATATTAACCAAATTATAATATAGTCTAATATTTTAATCACATAGATCTTTTATAAATCACAACTCCTTAATGGTAACTCCGATTTTAATAGTTCTCGATCCCTTTGCGATCAGCCAGGAACCCTCGTCGGTGAATCCTAATTTTCTGTTTGGTGTTTGCAGAACCTTTTTGAACGATCTAGGCTTCCTGGAATTAGGAACGTGGATTTGGTAAGTATTATCATCCATCCAGATTTTCGTCTTTGCGTTAGTACTATTCATGTTCACGTTCCAAGAGTGAATTTTGTAGATCTGCTCCTCCAATGGCGACCTTTAGCAAGGCTAGCAGGTTGTGTGGTGCAGTGACTATGCAACCAAAACAGCTGTGGAGTCTACTACTCTCGAGAATCTTGCCTAAGCTGCTCGGTCTTCCTGGTATTTTGCTGAAGAAATTCCGAAAGGAAGGTGTGATGGAATTGGATGCTGCTGCATTGCCAGAGCTGCCACAGGATGTGTTGATGGACATCTTTGGTACACTTGAGGTCCCTGACCTCATTCGAGCAGGCTCGGTTTGCTCGTCATGGCATGCTACCTACAAATGCTTGCTCGACCTGAGGCAATACAAGCAACCCCAGACACCATGCCTGTTTTACACTTGTGAATCTGCCGGTAGCAACGTAGGGTTTCTATACAGCCTCAAGGAAAATAGGTCCTACAAGTTAACTCTACCGGAGCCACCCATCCGCAGTAGGTTACTGATCGGGTCCTCCAACGGTTGGTTGATTACTGCAGATGAGAGGTCGGAGCTGCACCTTGTGAATCCCATAACTGGAGAACAGGTTGCACTTCCCTCTGTGATTACCATAGAGCATGTGAAGCCCATCTTTGATGCATCAGGTACTATCCGTATGTACGAGTTGTCATATCAGACACCACCCGACCTGTTTGATCTCGGTGATCTGCGCGATGAACTCTACTTCAAGGCATTTGTGTTTCCCGATCCATCCACCACTGGAAGCTACATCGTGGTTCTTATTCATGAGCCATATTCACGACTTTCGTTTGCACGACCGGGAGATGACAAGTGGACCTGGGTTGGACAAGGTAGCCAATATAAAGACTGCACATATGTGGATGGTCTTTTGTATACAGTGAATTACTCTGGAGAAATTGATGCGTTTGATTTTACCGCGTCTCCTGTTAAAATGACAGTAATTATGAAAGAGCTGAAGTATCCTGTATGTGAAAACATGTACATTATTCAGGCTCCATGGGGTGATCTGCTGCATGTTTGGAGGACTATTGACGTTCCACCCAATGCTCCGCCGCAGTGGGTCCCTGGAGAATGCATGTTCGAAACCTTAAAAATACAAGTGCATAAAGTGGACTTGGAAGCAAAGCAACGAGTGGAAATAAACAGGTTGCAGTGTGATAGTGTTTTATTTCTTGGCCACAACGATTCACTTTGCCTTAGTGCTCAAGTACATCCAGAACTCAAGTCAAATCATGCATACTTCAGTGACGATTTTAAAGAAGTGGCTGTTTCATTAAAAAATTGCATGCGTGATATGGGAGTTATGGACTTGGAAAATAGTGTCAAGAAGGAAATTGTCTCTCAAATTTGGTCCAACTGGCCCTGTCCCACTTGGATAACACCCAATCATATGAAGCTGAATCAGGCATTCAACAGATAGCTTTTTAGGTATTATTATTTAGTACCTTTGTTTTGTTATTTTTGTATCGAAAATGGTGTAATTGATATTATGATAAAAGAATTGTACGTCATACAATGGTCATTCTACCTAATAAGATGTGTAGCGGTAAAAACGATAATGGCTGCTTGCAGATTCAGAGAGAACGAATAAATTTTCAGCAGTGATTCTTGTGATAGGAGCCATCAATTTAGAGTTCCACACTTAGGCTAGTTTGCTCCTTCGGGATGAAGGGAATCGAGGGGAAAATTAGTTTATTTCTACCTAAATCTAGCTCTCATTGATTGCAGATAATTAAATCCAAGAAGCAGATAGTCGTTCTATTTGACATGTGGAAACAGGTAAAAACTAGTGAACTTTACAGTCTCGAGAATATATTAATACAATCCACCGATGGTGTACAACATATTCAATGAAACATTTTATATGTACAAACCTAAACGGCTAGCGTAATTGTACAACGACACACATTAAAGAAGTTTGCCAAAATAACGAACAATGAAACTAAACATTTAACGGCCCTGTAGAATTGTGATGCTCATGTTATTCAGCGATCTTCGCGCGTGTACTGACTTGACTGGCCAGTTTCATAATTCCTAGTAGTAAAATATACAGGTTCTTTGGGGTAGGAAGTGGGGTTGTTTCATTTGCTAGCATGAACACAACAGATGGCATGAGTGGCCTTGCATATGGACCGTCTTGCACGCATAGAAGACCCAAGTGAATACATCGTACCGCTGGACAACTCTCCAACGTCGCCTAGATGACGTAACCATTTGTCAATTTAGCCAGATAACTGCTACAATATTTCTTCTACTGAAATTATCAAGCTAAAACTTCTAATTACCTTGTAAACTTTTCCGAATCCACCTTTTCCAAGCATGTTAAAATCAGAGAAGTTGTTTGTCGAACTAGCGCGTTGAGCTGAGCAGCTTAGCGAACGTATTAGGACCACCTCGGAAGCGCAGACCAAGGTTAGCCAGCTTATAATGTTGAGCCTCACGGAGTTCAGCCCGACCTTACTTGAACAGGATCAGTTCTATAGGATCGTACCGTTGCATCTTGACTAATAAAGAGGCAAGCACTTAAGCCTGATTGATTGAGGCAATGACCTGTGGGCCAGAGCGTGATTAACGGCTGGGATTGGCTCTGTTCGCTGGGTCTTGTGTTATAGAGGATCGTTCCTGGTCAGGCCATGCTTGTCTTGTCTCGGAGTCTGGGTGGCCCATAGGTTGTCTGATAGGCTCCCTTTTTCCTACTTTGGTTTTCATTTTGCTTTTTACCATATTGCAATCAAAGAAATTTGATCAAAATATTCCATTTGCAATTAATGGACCAAGTTTTTTTCCTTTTGCTTTGTTTCATTTTGAAGGAAATTTGATCAAACTGTTCCTGTCGCAACAGTTGTTTTCTCGCTCAACATTAGGCCATGTTTGGTTTCTTTAGTCTAGGGACTAAAGATTAGTTAGGGGACTAAAGTTTAGTCCCTAACATGTTTGTTCTAAGTGCTAAAAATAGTAAGAATATACTAAATGACTCATAAGAAGACTAAAATGGTCTTTAACATTCTCTTGCTATTAGTACAATTGAACTAAATAAGGGGTAAATGTGTAATTAATATGGTTTAGTCCCTTTTAGCATATATGTGAAGGACTAAAGACTAAATCATTTTAGTCCATATTTTAGTCTTAGTGTTTGGCATAAAAAGGATTAAATGAGACTAAAAACTAGAGACTAATATTTAGTCCCTCTAACCAAACACCCCCTTACTCTCAATCAAAGAAGGGGCGGATTTGTTGCTCAAAATTCTCTCGTAGCAAGAGTGCAAGTCTTGTGCTGCAGTTTGCTTGCTTCAGGTTCCTTCATCTTTGATTGTACATGCGATGCGCAACACATGTGATAACTCTTGCTACTTGATTTGCAGAAGTTCACAGTTATTTTGATCTGTCTTTTTTTTGTCCCAAGCAAAGCTGAGTTACATTTAAAAGAAGAAGTATATTAGTAAGTATATAACAAAAAAAAAGAAAAATCGAGTTCCTAAACATTGTGAGCGATGCAGTCTGCAAATCTCAATATTTGCCAACTGCCATGCAGTAAGGCTAAGGTACACTGTTTACTTGCTCTTTAGGTCAAGCTCCTCTGCGGCAGCAGAAACAGCTGACCATCATGCTAAATTCGTAGCGGGTTTTTCTCGAACTAGTGGAACTTTGGAAAGGCCTCGTAGTGCTACACTGCCTCGTTTCTTTGGTAGATGTGTATGAGGTCCGTACAACTCCGTGGCAAATGGGTAATATGACTTGTGGGTAAAGATGTGTAACCTTTGCAGAGTGTAAAACCGGTATATCATTCGTGCTCACAGTCATAAGCGGCTCGGACACTCACATGATTAACTTATGGAATTAAACTCAATTTGTCATTTGCATTACATTGTGGGTGTTGTTATTAATCCTGATCTCTTATTTAATTGGGTTGGTATCTACTTATATCTAGTAATTGCTAATAAAATTTTGACCAACTTTAAAAGCAATGCTCAGCTTTTACCATCATCTTTGGTAATCCTTACACTCATGAGCTCCCACTTTTGGCGAGTTCATGCACATTATTCCCCACAACTTGTTGAGCGATGAACTTATGTGAGCTCACCCTTGCTGTACTCACATCCTCCAAGATCAAGGACAGGTACTACTGGATGAAGCGCATGGAGGATGCTATGATAAGATCGTGAGAGGTCTAGGCTGTCGTCTCCCAATCAACTTTGGTTGCTGGATCGTTGTCTTCATATGATGTAATTATTTAACTATTTTGTACAAACTCCGTTATATATTAATGTCGTGACATTATTTTCTATACCATGAGTCATAATATGTGTAAGACTTGGTCACAACACACTTGGTGATTATCACATACCCGGGTTTTGGTGCCCCTGAAATCCGGGTGTGACAACGACCATTCTTGAGGCCAACCGAATGTGGACACGTGGCCATGATGGGCCCGTTCTCCTTCCTTGGTCACATGAACGAACGAAGCAGAGACAGTTTTCTTTTCTTCAACTTGCAGTATGGGGCGGCACAACACAGGGAAGGAGGCGACACCGGCTGAGCGAACTCGTCGGTGGCCATGTCTGGTGGCGTGCTGGAGCAGCGCGGGCAGGCCGCGGCAAGCGGCTGCAACAATAGACGGCGGCGCAACAGCGGCGAGACGGGGGCACGGGGCTGGGAAGTGCCGCCGGCCATCAGGCGGGTGCAGCGGCCCTCGCCGGAGGGATGCACACGACCATGCCAGTGGGGCACGGCGGCCGCTGCGCACGTAGGCAGGGGAGGGCACACCGCTACGCGCCATGGCCGGCTGCAGGCGAAGGAAACACAGAAACGAAGAACGGGAAAGTAGAATGGATGAAAAATGCTCTATGGAGGGCTGGTCGGAGAAGGACTCGCAGGCGTCGTGGAGCAACGCGACGGCACGACGGTGGCGAGGTCAATGACGTAGATGAAGAACCAGTGGCGATCGTGGAGGCTCTGTTGTCGCAGAAGTATTTTTGAGGGCGGCATGGGCTTTGCAGTAGCTAGATTAAGATTAGATTTATCTATATCTAGAATTTTATAATTTCATATTAATTCTAGAAAATTTAGATTTAGGGTACAGTTCAAAAAATGCCCTAGGAGCCTTAAAGAAATTTGGGCAAAATTCCTGCCAGTATTTTAGAACCGCGTGGAATTTCTTTTTTTTGTAAAAAAGGAAAATCCTGGAAAAGAATACAACAAAACTTATCCGCGGACTTCTACAGGATATAATAACATGTCTCAAACATACCTTACACTTAGAAACACTATACAACAATCAAAGTTTCTCTAGGGTTTTATTTTACTAGTCTTACACATTGATATAAAACAAAATAATTCTTCACTATTTAGGAAAAAGAAAAGCAAGGAAAAGAGAGGGTAACACCTTAATTTGGTGAATATTAGAAAAAAATCTATACCCCAAATTCAGGGTGTTAAATATCTGGTCATTAACTTTAATACTGATATGACCACCGGAAATAATTGATTTGATCCCTGCAATCCAAACACTAAAAGCCCTTCAACCTAAAAGTGTGTTCCACAAAAGTTCCACTTAACCTTTATCGTACGTCTTTTCAAAATATATTTTAAAAATCACTCCACTATATTTCTTCCTATGTAACTCATGGATGGTCTCGTGTAAAACAACGACCCTAGTGACTCTCGATCAAGATTCAAGCCACCAAGAAATAGCCTCCATTAGCTTCCTTTTCTTCCCTTTATAGCTTAGCATGGGAGGTCCAAAGCCATGACGTGATAGATAATTGTCGCCGTGAGCACGAACTGAACCTAAACAACCTGACCAACCCTAGTGGTAAGATCAACCTTCCAGCCAGGAAGGAGGTCTGCCAACCGGTTAATTAGGGGAAGTAGCTGGTCCTTCGTGAGCTTCTTGGGCAGATCCAAATAATTGACAGGAAACTCAACTGGACGGCAGGGTAGGATAGATGGTCTAAACAAGAGGCAAGTCTTCTTGAGAGCATTGAATAGGAGAGACACTGCTCTTCTGGATATTTTTTTAACAAAAAGGGGTTTCCACCATTAAGAAATAGGAAACGAGTTTCATACATGACCAACATATATCCACCAAAAAACTACTGACTTAGAAGACTGTCAACTGAAGAAAGCAAGCGGAATTAATCCTAAACAGAAAAACCATTCTAAAAAGGAAAATACACCCAACCACTCATGGTCAATTCTAGCTAAGTCAGACTTTACTACATGGGGAAGATCACACCCCAGCGGGTTACAAGCTAACATCGCTACAAACTGTTTAAACCAAGGAGAATTTAAACCAGAACAGCACCAGATAGTGCCACAAAGACGTCACCATTCTCCATCCAAGTTTTTTGTTGAAAAAATCTTTAACCGGTCACAGGTGTCCTTCCTTCCATCTTTGTATGGATCAGAGCCCAATCATTCATACAAAAGTAGCACATGAAGAAAATAGCATCAGTGTAAACTGTATTTTTACCATTAAAACAAACACCATTTCTAACCCTCTAGAGGGTCCAAAGGATCGCACTGCAGCCCACCACGATAAGATTTCTGCTTTTATTTTTAAACTTATAGATCCAATTCTCCTAACATATTTTCAGCAGTTTTTGACATTATGTGCATGTTCATCACCAGTACTAATCACCCTCCAAGTGAAAGATGTGATCCGACAATCGAAAAAAAATGTGTTTCGTAGTTTCCATACAACCACACCAAAAATAGTTAAAGTTTTCTTTCCAGTTTCGGTTTTTTAGGTTTTGTTTTGATAAGACTCTATTCTTTATGACAAGCCACAAGAACACTTTTATTCTTTGGGGGTATTCGAGCCTTCCAAATGAACCAGAAAGGAACCCTATCCAAAGAGCTTCTACACTTGAGATAAAGTGATTTAACAGAAAATCTTTTTTTATTAATAGTCCATATAGCTTTATCTCTTGAATCATCAAGATTAATGTCATTTCATATGTTTTTCAATTCCTCCAATAACTGAGTACTTTCTCCATGTAATCTTCTTCTAAATATTAGAGAATCACAACAAAAGCTTCTGCTGGGGATTGAATAGCAAATTAGCTAGATAAATGTGCCTAATGCCAACATGCAACTACTACTTTTATTCTTGACTCGCTTCAGTTTATATACGAACATCTAGATTTTTTTTCTGAAATTAAGTAACATTAATACTTACATGAACTGAACCAAACCCCAGTGTTTGTTCCAAAAATATAGGAATAAGGATGAAACCACTATTTGGGTGACCTTGCTCATAGCGTAAGTGCGTTCCTCATTCATTGTAAAGGTGAAATTTTGAAACAATCATAATTGAACATCAAAAAACTTACTGCTTGGAGAAGATCTACTCTTGTTCATCGTTAGTTCCTTGTAGCTGACAAATGAATAGTTTGACACATTAGCAAAAATATTATTTCTTAAAAGACCAGCAGAGAATGAAATGACATTTGAGACTGACTGTTACCTCTAGACCATGGCAGAAGTGCCTGTGCAGTTTAAGATCATCTTCTTTGCGCACTCGAACTTCGCACTCGTTATAGTTGCATTTAATGCCTCGTATTTTATGCATGTTACTGGCAGTGCAAGATTATCTACACACAATTTTAAATTAGACATGCACCATCGATAGTAAATACGAATATATTTGATAGTTACAACTTTACCTCTCGTATAGGGACTTTGCTATTTTGATGGAGCTGCCGTTCAAAAAAGCACATATGACAGATAATAGATTTGCTGTTCAGCTGACTACTCAGTGTGACATATGTGCTATACTGGGATTGCACATCAATTGGAACGCCGTCCTAGAATGAAAAAGAAAAAGATAGCATAAATAGTGGCGGATGACAGAAAAAAATTAAGGTATGGCAAAAATTGATAGCATAGATAACAAAACACTATTTGAAATCATAGTCACAAGAAACGGACGACCTTCGACCCGAGAACGTCGTCTCCAATACGAGTATACGGAGTCATTTTCGTTACCACTATATAAAAATCTCTTACAGATAGTGTACACCGACACGTCCTAGGGGACTTTGTGATTATATTTAAAATTAATGTCTGTCTAATTATTTTATATCAAATTTTATCAACTGCAAGTTTGCAACAGATACCTATACTAGTTTTGACATTGTTCTTGCATTTGTTTGTTTCTTTTGGTTCCATTTTTTATTGTTATTGATAATCTTCAGAAGTTTGTTGTGCTTTAAAAACAATCATCCAATTAATTGCTAACTAATAAATTGAACACTCAGTAACGGAAAAAAAAGACTTCCGGTTCCCTAGTAGGCCAGGGTTTTACCGTTCTTACATTATAGGATTAAGAAGTCAAGAACCGCTGAAATGGCAAGACACGGGTTGCAAAACTCTAGAAAAACTGTAAGCTGACGAGCGGAGGATTGCAGGAGCCAGAAAGACAGCAGCATACGAGCAATAAGCAGCAGCCTGCAGGTGGCTAGAACTGGCACATAGCAGTTCTCGCTTGATATATGTTTCATGATCACGAATAAAAAGCGTCGCAAATATAAGGATTGGGCCAGGAAACTGCGTACCGTCCCCGCGGTCGCAGTATGACTGCCCTCAGCCTCATCCGTCATCGGGTTGGTTGGCCCCGGAGCCGGAGGTGATCGGTGCCGGTGCGGGTCCAGGCGCTCTGGTTTGATTGCATAGTAATTATTGGGATTACGCCCACGACCACGAGATTGAAGGACTCCTGATCCTGGTGCGCGCTGCTCGTCTGCAGCTTCATCCGTGATGGGTATGGGACCTATGGGTCGTGGCTCGCCATGAAGAAGACGTTGCCGCAACATCTCCATGATGTACCGCACAGGTACCATTATCCCTGAACAAAGGCGCGCCACCGTGTCTGCTCCGACTCGAACAAGCCATTGGAGGCATCCATCTTCCGGAAGCTGTCGGGGGAGCCTGTTCTTTCTCCTCGCCATGGAGTCGGTTAGCAGCGTTTGCGTTTGACGAGCAAGAAATGGCTGCGGTGGGAGCTAGGGAGTCGAGGAAAGAAGCGGAGGATGGCACAGATTGGGGTTCTTGGAGATTGGGGTTGTTCTTGGTGGCGGAGAGGGAGGGAGGTGGAGGATGGCTGTGGCTGCGCGATGGTATTCAGCAGCAGAAGGGAGACGGGAGACGAAGAGGCACAGCATTCAACACTTATAACGGAGCACAGACGCGTTTCCTTGTTTCTTTTATATACAGAGCGGCCGAGCGGGACCGGGGAGCAATCAGCCCATCCACAGGAACGGGAGACGCAGCCGCCTCTCTCTTCCTCCTATCTCTCTTCCTCCTATCCACGGGAACCGGAGACGCAGCCGCCTCTCTCTTCCTCCTATCCGATCCCTCCTCCCAAACGCAGCCTCCGTCTGCCCACCACTCCCTCCTCCGCTGCGCCGCAGGCCGCAGCAGCACCAATAGGTCACCACACGCGCCTGGAGTTGGACGACGCGACTGAGGCGCAGCAGTTCGACCGGGATGGCGGGATGCGCTCAGCGAAATCTACGAGGTAGCGTAGCACGCGAGTCTTCAGGCGAGGGGAAAAACCCCCCGCCCCGCCCCCGCGTTGGTCCTAGGCCACGACAACTTCGCCCCCACATCCAATCTCGGTGCCTGATGCCTTGAGGCAAGCAGGGGGACCGGGACCGGACCCCATGGCGGCGGTGGCGGCGGTGCTCGACTCCTTCATCAAGCGATGCACGGCGTCAAAGGAGGACTTCGGCGGCCAGCCCAGCCAGAAGGCCTGCTTCCTTCTCGGCATCGGGTTCGAGTTCGACATCAGGGGCCTCCTGGCCACACACCAATCACCTCATCCCTAACAACGCCGCCGGACTTACCTACGCGGCGCGCGACTACGGCGGCAGCGACCCGTTTGAGGGGTTTCGCGACGCGGTGCTGGGGCCGATAACTCAGAGAATTCGGAAGAAGGAAGGAGAGTTCAGAGGAAGAAAGGACGAAGGAGACGAGGAATAGTATTTCTGCCAAAACATTCGGTAAGTCTTTTTCTCCCTCTTCCAGTCTTCCTCCTAAACTGCCCTTTGGCATTTGAAAAAGTGCTCGTTCAAGAAATGAGACTGCTACCGGCCTGAGAACCCACGTTGCATTCTGATGCTTTTCTGAGTTACTTTGCCGCTTTTACTGGTTTGGCGTTTAGGTGTTTTTGGTCTCCTAGAAGAAGTCTATGCTGCAGCGTTTCTGCATGTACTCGGCCAGCAACTGGCCGTCCTAGAAGAAGTCTATGCTGCAGCAGTTTCTGCATGTACTCGGCCAGCAACTGGCCGTCGAGTCCGACGGCCACCTCGCAGCCGACGTGGAGCGGGTGCCAGTGCCGGTTGCCCCAGAACGCCAGGCGCGCGCGGATCCTGGACCGCACTTTCACCGTCAGTTCCACCCTGCCGCCGGCCTCCACTGCGTCCCGCGCCATGTCCCCGCTGGCCGCCGACGCCGCCACGCCCTGGAACGCCAGGGCCGACGTCGTCTTGGGTGGCTGGTACAGCGGCGCGGCCGTCAGGGCCTGGCCCTTGACCACGTCGGCGCCGCGGTACTCCATCGAGAGGTAGAACCGGTCGTAGAAGAAGGCGATGTCCCGGTTCGGGTTGCGGATGGAGAGCTACCCCGACAGCGACACGGTCCCGCCGGACGACGGGCCGATGCCCGACGCGGAGAATGCCGTCACGTGGAACCGCGGCCGATGCGGGCGGACAGCGAGGTACACGACAAAGAGGACCACGCCGGCGACGAGGAGCACGGTGAGGAACGCCGAGCACAGCAGCCTGGTGCATCGCCTCACGTGCGGCCGCTCCGCGGGCAGCGGACGCCGGATGCGGGCGACGATGTGGCCTGTTGACGAGGCGGCCTCCGGCGGCATGGTGCTGGTGGTGTACGTGCGCTAGCTGCAGAAAGGTGATGATCGACATCATGTACAGTTTTTGATTTGGTTTAAATGTCTGGATTCTGATCGGTACAGTTTTTTATTTGGTTCTGGGTCTTGTATATCTTTGCAGATGAACGACATCATGGCGTCCTCAGACTTGTCGTCCCTGGGCAACTTCGCAGCGCTCACTGGTACCTCCTGGGTTCTTGCCATGCGCGGCTGACACGCGTTCTGTGGCGGATTCCGTATGTCTGACAGATCTCGACAGCCAGCAGCGTGTCGGCGCGGAGAACACCGGCAGGCGAGACCACTCGGCCACGTGCCCCGATATTACAAGGCCGCCGAGGAATCCCGGGACGAAGAAGCCGAGGGACGGCTCGCCGCCGGCGTCGCCACCGTCACCGGCGGGTCGTGTCGACGCTGCTGCAGATGACGCGCGATAATCTGAACTGTGCTGCTCCGGCCTCCCGCCATTCCGAGTTTGTGTACGCGAGCGCGAGGCTACAAAGAGTCAAAGATTGCTTGTTTGGTCGTCGTCTAATCGCCCCCCCCCCCCACCCCCCCCCCGGGCCCCGGCGTTGGCGTCAAAGTATGTACTATGTGTTTATGGATCTTTATATATATATATATATATTTTTGACAGAGGGGATAACCCCCTATTTCATTACGAAATAGAAAGAGACATAAGTTCTTACAATACCACATAAGTATCCAGAAATAAAAAGCTGACAAAACACAGAACTAACAGCAACTAAGGACCATATCCTGACCGCACCAGACTTCTAATAGCACACATATAAAATCACAAAGCTGGCCAAAACCAAAGTTCACACAGATCAAAACAGATCATCGAGCAACATTCTATCCCAGAGTTTTTCCTGTAGCTTAGCGCTACCGGGAAGAGGAAGTAGAACGGCCGCAGAGTTGATGGACCAAAATAGCCAGATACCAAAACAGAATTCTTTCATCGGATTCGTCTGTCAACTGGCCTCCAACCACGAGCCTTGCTGTAGATCTCACACGCCATCTTTTTGATTTTGAGACTTCCGAGCTCCACCAGTTTTCTTGCCTTCTTTTTTTGCCGAATAGCCCAAGTTTCAAGCCAATAACAACAAGAGAAAATCACATTAGTCGGATCATCAATTCAGTCAGTCCCAAAACAACAATTATTGCGACAACGCCAGATCGCCCAAATGACAGCTCCACAACCGAACATTACCAGATTTTTTTCAGTCTTATTAAAACTGTTAATCCAAGTACCAAACAAATCATCCACATTCTCAGGAGTAGAAATTAATCCAAGAGCTGAGTATATTATTCTCCAAGTAAATCTAGCAACTGGACATTGAAAAAACAAATGGTCTATGGATTCTGAAAATCCACAAAAGATACAATCCGTGGCCTTGTTCCACCGCCGTCGCATTCTCCTTCACCACCGCAGAGACCAGCACTCGCCTTCTCCGCCGCATACACGCCGTGGCCTTGTTCTTCGTCTCCGGCAAGGGACCTGGAATCGCGGAGGCAGGTTGTGCCGCCCCTGCGTTCTTCTACTCGGCAGAGACCGAGACCTCGATCTTCTCCACCGCGGCAGCCGAACGCCGAGTCCCCTACGCCGTCGCGAGCTCCGTCCCCAACGTCGAGTCCCCTACGCATTTGACACAGCCCCGCATCGCATTGGGTTGTCCCCTGCAGAGGTGTCTCGAATTCAGCCGCCCTCCAGGCCCATCCACATTCCGGTAAGCCATCAACCTTTAACTCTTACAATCTGAATCGTAAATAGAGTTCACCTTATTATTTTGCCAATTGCTTGATTTATCAAAAACCAATTCATTATAAAATTATAGTTAAACGGAGACACAAATGTATACTATGCAATCTCTCACACATTTATGCAGTTTACAATACTTTGTTTATGCTGATTTGTTGACAGAAGTATGATACATACATCAATACATTATGCCATAAAACATATTGCTGTTCAATTGGATGTCGCATATGAGCAGATTTTTTTGATCAAGTTAGTCTCACAAGTTTATGCAATTTACAATATTGTGTTATGCTACTTTGTTGATAGAATTATGCAATTTACAATTTAGTAGTGATGCTGCACGATATGTTGGGATCTAATGGAATGCATGGTCATGAACTGAACTGAATTGACTTGTGCTTATCTTTTTTTTGATCCTTTACGTATTTTATGTATATGTGTTGTTTCATTTGGCAGGAACATCAGACATGAAGAACGTAGACCGACCTCCTTCCAATCCAAAATGGATCATAATCCAGTCTACTCAGGAGTGCTTCAGCGTTGACATACCCCGTGCTCCGGCGGGGACTGTTAGACCCGAAACAAGGCATGCTGCTTATGAGGATGATGACTTTATGCCATTATCCAAGAAGCGTAACTTGGACAACAGTCCTAGGAAAGTTTTGAAGAAGGTAGTCACTAAGCGGAGAAAAGCAGTGCCCCCCCCCGACAGGTTAGAGATTTATGGTCTATGGCAATATATCAGTTTATGCGTGAAATCATGTTGTCTTGATGTTTGAGTTAAACATTGTGTTGCGATTATGCAGATGTTAATGTTTACGATATTCATTGTATATTTTTTTCAGCAGAGGCTTAACGTCAGATGCAACCCCCAAGATGTATTAGTAAGCATACAGATATTAAATGACAGACAGCAACAAGCAATTGCACGTAGGGGGTTTTCTAGTATTCTTGATATGAGACTGGACGCACTCGGCAGCAGATCACATTTAGCTTGGCTGATGGAAAAGCTCGACCACAATGACATGACAATTCGAGCTGGCCCTGGAAAGGAGCTGAAAATTACAAAGGATACAGTGCACCTAATTTTGGGGTTACCGAATGCTGGGGGAGGAACTGCATTGGGCATCGATGAAGCTGTTGCTGCCAACAATTTAAGAGCTGAACTTGGTCTATCGAAAGAAGATTTTGGGGTTACAACTCTTCAAGATCGTCTGAGGAAAGGTTCTGACGATGATTTAAGCATCAGATGCTTTTTCTTGATATTGTTCAATAGGTTATTGTTCCCTACTACCAGCTGGGGAATAACAAACCATGAGGTTCTTTTAACCGAGGAGATGGATCGTTTCCACCAGATGGACTGGTGCCAGCTTATTTTCAATGATTTATGCCAAGCTGCCAAGAAGTGGCATACTAGGAGCGTTACGAACGTTTCTACAACCATCTATGGATGTTCCATCGTTATTCTTGTAAGCATATCCTTTTTTCGTCTGTTATATGTACCCATAATCTTGTATGCAAAATCCATATACATGTAGATTATGCTTTTGTTATGTCTTATAATGACTCATGTTATGCTTTTTGCAGCTGTATTATTTGGATCATCTTCATGACTCAGCGGCACCCAGAACAAACGTGAAACACCACGAATCAAATACTTTGATAGGAATATTATTCAAGCCCTGACAAGAGCTGACAAGGGCAAGATACACAAAGGAGAAGAAGCATTTGGACATTGCTCGGTATTTTTTTATGTGTCAATCATTTTTTTACATGCATATGATAACGTTCACATACCTTTATGCCCGTTTGTAAGCATATTTGTGATGTTTTTTTGCATTTTCCATTAAACATATGAATCTCATTTATCAATTTAATATGTTTGTATAAGTTTTACTCCATATTTCACGCCTTTTTTAGTTCCGAAGTTCCTCAGAGACCTGCTACACAGCTGTACCACCCGTTGAAGCACAATTCAAGGCATGATTCTATTTATATATTTGTTTGTCATAGAATTTCAACATAATATTCAGTGATATGCTATATATTTACTTAATAATTTTCAATTTACAACAGCGTAAGACCAGGACCAACACTTTTGATGTACCTCGTCCTGACCCATCTGGACAGCACTCAATTCACATCGAACTCCCGCTCATGAGGGATTTGATATCAAGCAAGCTGAATCAGCTTCCATCCCGCCACCGCCTGGGTTTCATAGAGAAGCTGTCACATTTTGATGCGGAGGTTGGTAAGGCGTGTTCAGTTATTAAACAGACTCTTCAGCAGATTGTTGAGAAACAATACAATCTATCTGATGTTTTTGGCGAGTTAATTGATGAGGTCCTCCGTGCTGAGGCGGGTAACAACGAAGATGCTTATGATGTGCACAAAACCACATCAAAATCAGATGATATTCTTCCCCAGACAGCTGGTTAGTCAGTTTAATGTCTTTACGTCAATATAAAAAAGTTATGCAATCATTTATCGATATCGTTTTGATGCCATTATTTTAAACAATGTTTTTTTGTTTACATGACACGTACAGAAGGATGTACGTGTCCGGCCCCCACAACTGTACCCGATATGTCTACTCCAGTTTCTCAGCAGGATACGCAGTTTACAGACACATAGGTACATGAATTACTGTTAAGGCAACAACATATTCGTGTACTATTAGAAAGTTGCCCCGATGAAGCTGATATTGATCCACTGGTTCATACAAATATAACGAAACAGAACAAAACACCTACAACCTCAGTGGTAATGTTTTTCTTATTAATTGTATTTTTTCATTCTAGGGTTGTATTCATCGTTTTCTTTAAATAGCATATAACCATTACAATTTTTTCAGGGTAAACATGGTGACGGTGGCAAGAACATGCCGACCAATACAAACGTCACTCCTAAAGCAACACCACATATGGATCCTGACGCGCCGATATTTGATGCGACTCCGCAAATCAAGGTATGAGTAAACCCCCTCGTGGTTTTTATATATTATCATTAGCAGTTTACTAAATTTGTAATCCATTTATATCATCATTGTTAGTCTACTGGCGGCGTACAACAAGCGGCAGAAACAGACTTGCATGACAGTGGTCCATGCTTTGATCAGACTCCATCTGAACATGTCAGCTCAGTAATTTACATTTTCTTTGTAGTTGTCAAAACTGTTCACAGATTTTGTACAGTCATGCTTCACAGTCTAAATAAGTTATGCATCATACAAATCAGTGTTATGCATATTTGCACATACATGTATGCTAAGTAGATGTGCATTCAGTTTTTACATAATTGTTAGCTGCCTATGATAAATTACACATACATTTATGCAGTTTGCAAGAATATTTCTGTCTCTTGATCTGTATCAGTAATGTCAGCTCATTAATTTTATGCCAGTTTATGACACTTGATTCCACATACGTATATTCCACTTTATGTCAGCTCAGTAATTTTCATTTTCTTTATAGTTGTCAAAATTGTTCACAGAGTTTTATGTATATTTTCATATATATTTTTAGGTTTCTGTTGAAACCGATCCAGCTACAAACACTCCACAGGTTGGCCAGGCTTCTCTTGATTCGGAGATGCAAACTGTGTTAGCTCTACGCGAATATTTGTGTGGTCTGCAATCTGACACCGGCAGGTATGAAGTACATACTAAATCAAAATCTGTTTATATGCTGGTGGTTTTACGCGACCTCTCTAATTGATATAAAAAATTCCCCAGGACCATAATAGATTATGGTGAATATTCAGCGACATGTTCTGATATATATATGAATCTTTTGCCGATGGGAAGTGTCTCGACAATGTATTCATGCAGTGTTTCATCCAATGTGTTATTGATGATGCAAAAAATCAGCAGACTTCCATGAATTCGAACAGTTTGATTCTTGATGTTAATGTTGGGGTAAATTATCGTAACTTACATACACCATATTCATATACAAATTAGATGAACCCAAGTACACTCACTCCATTTATATCGTTTATTGCAGTCACTACTCAACTTTGAGGAACAGGAACGACACAGTCGCAACCCTCAACCTTTTGATGAATCTGTACTCCACACACTTCTAGACAATTCATTGCCTGAGACAGATGAATTGGACCAATGCAAAGCGGTAACAATCGTATTTCATAATCCAAACATAATTTCTTTTAAATGGAACATATCACATTGTTATGCTTTTGTAATTTACACTGTTCATTTTATGCTTTTTTTACACGGTCAGATCATGGTCCCCATGGTAAGCAGGGGGCATTGGACATTGTATGTTGTCAACAAGGTCAAGAAGTGCATTCATATTTTAGATTCCAACCCATATGGACCAACACTTGGTGGAACTACATGGAAGGACTATCATTTTGCACATTTGGGCTCAGGTGGCAGAAAGTTACCATGGGCTAAGGTTATTATGAGCAGATTAAACAAAGCAATACAACATGTACGACCCAGGACATGCTTTCCCAAGTTTGGTAACTTCACAATTGACTTGTGCCCAAATTGTCCTAACATGGCAGCTGGATCCAATGACTGTGGGTTTTATGTCATGGGTTACATTCTATTTTATCAATGCGACGAAGGATCTTTGCGGTCAGACATAGAAGCAGTACGTACAAATTTACCAGTTAATTCTATAGTTGGCACAAGGCAACATATGGAACGGAGGTATAACTAACTCAGTGTTTTTGTATTGCAGGGCAACTCTAGTGAGATACGGTCTCTTGCGCTGCATTATATCACATTCCACCCGAAGAACAAAGCATTATCGCTGCTCCAAGACATCCAAAGATTCAAGGTCTAAAGGATGTAGTTTAGTTTGGTCATGTAATAAATTTTGTATACAATGGTTCCCTAAACTTCAGATCAGTCATGTGTGTATATTATGGGCTAAGACCGTAGACGTTTCTTAGTTTATGTCAATGACAACTTTGGGGACAACTAACCTCTAAACTGGAATATTGTACCAAAATGTGTTTGATAGTAATGTGTGTTTCTTGCATTTGATTCTGCCAGGTTCCTGTACAATATTGTTATGTCAATAACCTCAAAGTATGCCTGTTTTTTGTCCGAAGTTTACGATATAATTATTGCGGGTCTTATGCATGTTTGTCCATACACTTATGATACAATAGTCATCATTCTATGCCAATACATTATTATATACATTATCAGCGTTATATACTGGAAACAGGGTCATTTTTTGTACAGTCATGGTTCACAGGCTAACCATCTTATGCATTACACAACGCATAGTTATGCATTTTTTGACATACATGTATGCTCAGTCTATGTACACTCAGTTTGCTGCATACCTGTTAATAGCTTATGACAAATTACACATACGTTTATGCCAGTTTGCAAGTATATTTATGATACTTTCTGGAATTTGTCAAATGAACACAGGAATCACATTTACATAAGGAAATATTTGTATCTTATGGTCTTCTACTCTCTACCAGATGAATCATCATCTCCGACATCCACCGTTCGTTTTTTCGACGTTGATGTCTCATTCCATTGTGGGGCTGCAGCTATGATTTTGTTCCTTGAACCAGGAGGCCGTCCTCGCTTACGTCCAGATAGGTTAGCCAATTGAACCCTATTATCCTCGACAGTTAAACACGTACGGCTGTTGTGACCATCAGCTATGCCACATTTCTGGCATTTCCTGCTCATCTTCTTAGCTCCTTTCGCACCCAATTTTAAAACTTGTTGCTCACTACTTTTGATTGTTCTTCCCTTAGGCTTGGCCTTATCTGGTCTTGCTAAGTTTACACCTTCCATATGAAATTCCAGTTTCTACAAAACAAATATATTAAGTCAGATTTTATATTCACGTATGTCATCATATATTGTAGCAATGTTTTCACCTTTCTAGCTTCCACATCCGTAGAACTACTATCAACCAGCCGAATGTCAGTGTTATGTTGCAATATTAATATCGACATATTACATTGATCATCCTTAGTATTGCATTCATTTGTATTAGACCCCATTAAAATTTCCTGTGAAATAAAGCAAAGTCCAGTGAAGACACAAATCTTATAGAGCAGCATATGTAATACATTATAAAGATTTGTTCCATACCTCGTTCCCATCATCTAATTTGCGTAAGTTGTCTATAGCCATTTCGTCTGTTTCATACGCTTCGACCTATATCATCATTACAAACATGGATCATTATCGACAAGTAATTATGCAAAATTCATAACATCGCGAGGTGCGTACCTGGATGTCATCGCAAACACTTGTTACACAACTCTCACCAGTACCTATATCAGGCTCCACACGCATCAATAACCCTAATAATTCGTCCATCATCTCTAGGGCTTTATCATTCCCAGCTTTAGACAGACTCGCATGGTGTACTACTTTCATTGCTTTTTTTAAGCAACATCTTCTGTCTATATGATCTAGTTTCTCCATCTTTTCCTTTCAAATTCCTATCATCTCTTGAAAAAGCCACATCTTGATGCGCGGAGTATGTGTATCGTTGCAAAATATACTCACTCGGGATCCTTTCAATTTGTAGATGCATGAAAGTGCGTACAAGATGAACACAAAATAGACCTATAATTGATTAAACATACATTATGTCATATATTAATCGCAAACAGCTATGTATTCGTAATAAATTATAATTTTATATAGAAAAAATCGTTTAGTATAACATACTTGTATGCTCCCAATGCTTGCACTCACATGAATACTTTCCGGCATCCACATCAGCCCTTATCTTGAATTGGTGTTGACCCCAAACAATTTTATTTGATCTTGTAGTATGTTTCACCACCCAATCATGTTCATCACCCTCTGTATCATGGTCTATTCGGTATGCAGTTGCATATTTTACTGTCTCCTGGAACCTTGTCATCACAGCTCTAGTGTATGCCCTTGCAACTATTATTTCAAACATATACAATGTAGTTGTATCCTTTTGACCCTGCAAATTACACAATATAGTATTAATACTGTTTTGTTTTTAATAGCATAAAACATATGTTTATTATTTTTTTCACTTACCATGCATCCTAGTGCCTCTTTGGCCTCTTTCATCTTCCTACTATGCAGGAGCTTCATCATTTGCTTTGCAAATTGATGAAGCGGTGTGTTTGCATCCACGTGGGCACTCTTCACCAACTTGTTCATGCTCTCGCTTCGTTGTGTAGAGACCATAAGACCACAATAGTCTCCTTTGAAAAATGCAGGTACCCAATCTTTGTGTATTTCATATAATCTGGCAAGGGTGTTGTTCTCGTGTAGCTGGAAATCATCAAGCATCATTTGCCAGGCAGCCTCGAACTCCATTTCATTCAATGGATGATGTATTATAGATTGGAACCTTGTTTTGAAATCCATGTCCTCAAATCTTGCATATAATTCATTCAAGTGGGGCATATACCTGTTTTGCACATGCCACAAACACAATCGATGTATTGTGTTTGGGAATACTCTGCCAAGTGCGATTGGCATGGCAGGGTCTTGATCTGAAATAGATAAATTTGCATAACATCATGCAAGCCAATATGATATCATATAGTACGTGCCATAATAATTACGAGCCATTTTATTACAACATACCTGTCAACATCACTCGTGGTCCGCCACATCCCATGCATGTTTTGAACGTATTGAAGACCCACTCGAATGTATCAACTGTCTCGTCTCCTAGTAAAGCAAACCCAAATATTGTGCATTGTAGGTGGTGGTTCGAGCCAACAAACATGCCTAATGGCTTATCGTACATATTAGTCTTATGTGTAGTATCAAATGTAACTGCATCACCAAAATCAATGTACTCGGCTTGCTGGCTAGCATGGGACCAAAATATGCTTAAAATTTTCCCTTCTTTGTCCAGTTGAAAGTCTGAAAAAAATTGTGGATTATCTTTCTTGTATAATGAAAAAAAAGATAACAGCTTTGACACATAATTTGCATTTCTTTCCCTTTGCCATGCTTTTTTCCTGTCAAAAAATGTAATGATTATGCACTATATCTAACTCAACACATTACGATTGTTTATGTAATATAAAATACAATTATTGTCAATGCATAATACACTTACAGGTTACTCATGTCCTGCACGGTTATTGGAATATTTTCTGGGCCACCATGCATTTCTGTAACAAAATCCATAATGCAATGTTGTGGAATCCTGCTTTCTTGCATCGCACTAAGGAACTCCATATATGTAATACCCAGTTGGGAAGTAATAAGAGAATAGGGTAATCTCATTAGTTGTTTTGTCTTCTTCTTGTCATCACTTGAGAATAACTATACTAAGTGGGAATAGTTTGTTAAAGAGACCAAAGATAATTTGTGCATCATTTTGGACTTTTGTTTGTGCATTAAAAGCAATAATAAAATGGATAAAATGTAATAATAATGGGATGAGGATTTAGAATAAACCCTAAATCGAGAATTGATTTTTAATAGAAAAGAAGGAACAAATATTATGAGACACCAAAATAAATCCATAAATAAATAAATTGACCCCACATTGATATGTTCAAATTGAATGATTAATTTGGGCATAAAATTCAAGGTCATACTTGAGATTCAAATTGGAAATTAAACTTTAATTTGGAAAGGAAATAAAAAAAATAAAAATAAAAAAGGGGGAAACCTCACCTGGGCCGCAGATCAGCATTTCAGCCCAATACACGAACTCACCCACGGCAGCCCATTTCCTCGTCCTTTTTCTTTCCTGTGAAGTCACTGACGTCGCGGGACCCGCGCTGTCATCCCCTCCGCTGCGCTCTGCAACGAACCACGCGTGAATGGCGGACCTCGCGTAGATCCCGGGTCGTGGCAACACCCCCACCGCATACAACTCAGCCGTTCCGTTCCCCGGGTATAAGTGCTTCGGCTACCACGACCTCTTATCCTCATCCCATCCAACCATGACCACGCGCCACGATAAGAACGTGCTGCCCGCTGCCATGGGAGAGAAGTGGATGCCGCTGTGGTTGTCCGCCTATGCCAATCCATGGCCGGCGTGGAGCCATACGACATCACCAGAACGTGAAGACCCTGGGCGCGGAGCGACATTATTGACTGCGGCGTGCGGAATTGCTCATCGTCGTTGGAGCTCCGCCGCGGGCCGCATGACGCCGTGGCCAACGCGGTCTGCACCCACACTGCCGGTAAGATCACCGTCCCACGATTTAATTCACTATTCTCTTCGAGTAGAGCCTCCCGTGCTTGATAACCGTGCACTGGGGCGCCTGGCGAGCCTTGGGTGCGCTCCGGCGAGCCTTGCCGCCGTGGGCGAAATCCATGGTAGATGCCGTTCGGGGTCAGAAATCGGACCGAGTAGCTTCACAATGTCACATGGAATGATTTGCTCCTTCTCACCCGACCGAATCAGAGCCTTGGGTGGGCTGATTTCTCACCGCCGTAGTGATGTCGCCGTGATTCGGTGCTTTGCCGCGGGCAGGGACCTGGGCGCAACGGTTCGTGATTGGGAGTGATCCACGTGACTCGTGGTAGTCGAGTGTCCATGAAAACCGATTTGGGTGCATGAATCGGTCGGGGACTCACCGTGGGACGCGTTCGCCGGTGGGCTTCCATCGCCTTGGGTGCGCGCCGCCGTCCGTGCAACCTGGAGGTAGGTGAAGGTGTATGGACCGTTGGATCTTAAGTCGGCGTTCAGATCAGCCCGGGGAAATGTCGACCGTTCGATTTAATCTAAGGGTCGCGGATGCCTCTCGTTGTCCTTAAATCGTGTCCATAGATGTCCCGATCGGACGGGTTACAATAGGAAAGCCCTTCATTAAACGCGGTCCGTTGATCCCTGATCGGATGACCTAGATAGTGTACTGATTCGATTCTAATCAGAGCCGCGCGTGTCTGATCCAACGGCTCTGGTTGCTCCTTACCCCTTCGCCGTGGACGTTTTGCTAAAGAGCCCCTCTACTTTACTGAAATCAACCCGCCGTCCACCTTGGGGTTATTCTGAGTCTCGGGAAAACTTGCGAGCTAGCCCCTGCGCTTTTCGATAAATGAGGCCCAGTCCAGGCCGTTTAAAAACAGAGAATTGATATTAGAAATTCATTTTTAATACAAAAACAAATCTAGAAACTTGTAAAATTCATAGAAATTCCATTTTTGATCCAAATTGAACCATTCCAATTTCTAAAATTTTGTAATAATATTCTCTATCATTTAGTGTCTCTGTTTTGGCATAAAAACAGTAAGAACATTAATTTAACATTTAGTCCTATTTTAATCACATAAAACCTTCAGAAATTCATATCTTAAAATCTATAACTCCAAATTTAGTGATTCCAGTTGCTATGATTTCATTTTAATGTGTAGATTTTTATTGTGTATTTTATTCACATGTTTGGTGCAATGTTAATTTTTGCTATACTATGTATGTATTGTGTTGATACGAATAGACGAGCCAGCAACAGAGGCTATTGGGGTTCATCAGGTTGAGATAGCTGAGCAGGAGCTCGTGGAAGGCAAGTTGTGCCCTTGATCACTTCTTTTACCCATTCATGTTCTTATTATTCATAATGATCTGCATAGGATAATTTTGCTGGGACCCAATAGGATGCCCTAGATTTTGACTATCTTTATACCTTGCTTCACCACTGGTTTTACTACTAAAGTTTTGGGTAGTACATGCTATTGCTTTATGTGGATTTGGGTATAGAGATATTCATCACTCATTGTTATACTATTTATTGTTATCTGTTTTATTCTTCCTTGTTCATGTTAAGATCATTATGTTAATGGGAACATGGAGAACCACCCGGGAAAACAGTGCTACCACAAGGGTTTAATGGGACGCCCTTGGCTGATTAACTAGGAAAGCTAGGGGAGGGCTACCTTACCCGAAAGGGGCAAGGGCAGTAGGGGAGTGGTCAGTGTAGGGAGGTCCCTGGTTGATTTTGCTGCGATGGCGGTCAGCCAGGAACCCTGCACTGGAGCTTCCTATAAACTGTAGCGGGTAGTCTGAAGCTAGTGGAACTTTGTAAAGGCCTCGTAGTGTTACCCTGCCTCGCCTCCTCGGTAGAGGTGTATGGGATTGGCCGTCTCTTGGCAGATGGGTAACATGACTTGTGGGTAAAGATGCGCAACCTCTGCAGAGTGTAAAACTAGTATACTAGCCGTGCTCACGGTCATGAGCGGCTCGGACACTCACATGATTAAATTATGGAACTTAAACTTAACCTGTCATTTCATTGCATTTGGGATTATTTTATTATTACTTCTACTTATTATTACTATGGTTTGGTATTTACTTACACTTAGTAATTGCTAATAAAATTTTGACCAACTTATAAAAGCAATGCTCAGCCTCAGCCTTTATTTCATTGACTAGCCTTACACTTCATGAACTCCCACCTTTGGTGAGTTCATGCCACATTATTCCCCACGACTTGTTGAGCTATGAACGTATGTGAGCTCACTCTTGCTGTCTCACACCCCCCCCCCCACAGGAGAAGAGCAGGTGGTTCAGGAGGAGTCGCCTAACACTGAGGAGTTCGATCTGATCTAGGTGGCGTTTCTCAGTCGACATTGGCACCGACGATCCTTAGTTCGTTTTATATTTATTCTTTTACTTTGTAATAAGTCTTCTGCTATGTAATAAATACTCTGATGTTTTATGACATTTATCTCTATACACTCTGTTATTATATATGTTGTCTTCTTGGCGCATGTATGAAATGCACCCGGCTTTGTTCTTTAAAACCGGGTGTTACAGAAGTGGTATCAGAGGAATGTTGACTGTAGGACGAAACCTAGATAGAAATGGACAAAACCCTTACCTACTTATCTTATTCTGCTTCATTCTACACTTACCTCACTCTGATTCTTTCTACACTTATCTTGATCCTGTCTCACCTTCTACTGTTCTACTCTGATCATTCTTACCTTTACTACTCTAAGACAAGATGGATTTCAAATCTTGGAATCCCTACCCCTATGACATTCTTAAGAGTTAGGGAAGCCTAAGACAAAATTAAAACTATTTTCTCTATTTAAAAAAATGTTGGTTGATTGTGCTGATGATCAATGCCTGATTTGCTTCTTTGATTGATTGCAACATTATAGCTGGGCATCTTAGCATGTACCATCATAAGGTATTAGCTTTAGTGGATAACACACTAATCTACTTAGCTAATAAATCAACCGTAGTAACATTCCTCATAATGACTCGCCTTGTCTACAATCCTTCCTTTCTTACCCTGTATTTCTAACCCAGATGGGCTACCCCTATAGTGTTAGAAGAAAGCACTATAGACGTGATCATTGGTATGTCATGGTTAAGAAAGGCAAATGCAGTTTATACACTGTGCTAAGGGAACCGTAGAACTCACCAGTTCCAAAGGACAAAGATTTGAAGTTGGAATTGCAGTAACTACCGCCACCAGACTTGCGGCATTCTTAGTAGATGGGAAGTTTGTTGATGACAACATCCGTGTGGTTAGAGATTTTCCGGATGTCTTTCCAGAAGAGTTATCAGGGATGCCACCTGACAGAGAAGTTGAGTTTGTTATTGATCTCTTACCTGGAACTGCTCCTATTTCTAAACGGCCATACAAGATGTCCGTAGAAGAACTGAAGGAACTTAAGAAGCAATTAATGGAATTACAAGAGGCTGGATATATTCGTCTGAATTCTTCACCTTGTGGAGCACCAGTTGTATTTGTACAGAAGAAAGATGGATCGCAAGGGATGTGTGTGGATTATAGGTCCCTTAACGATGTCACTGTGGAGAACAAGTATCTGTTACCCTGCATTAAGGATTTATTTAATCAGATGAGATGTGCAAGGGTATTCTCGAAGATTGATCTCCGATCGGGTTATCATCAAATGAAGATTAGGCCATTGGATATTCCCAAGACGGAATTCTCGACCCGATATGGTTTATATGAGTTTACCGTTACGTCATTTGGACCAACTAATGCACCAACCTATTTTATGGATCTGAAGAATAAGGTGCATGATCTGGACAGATTCGTCGTGGTTTTCATGGACGATATTTTTATTCCAAGAGTGATAGTGATCATGAGGAACATATGTGATTGGTACAACAGAAGCTTTAAGATAATCAACTCTACGCCAAGTACGGTAAATGCGAGTTTTGGATTGGCGAGGTGCCATTTCTTGGACATATCATATCTAATGGAGGGATATCAGTGGATCCTGCTAAAGTCAAGGAGATAGTGGTGTGGAGCATACCCACTACGGTTACGGAGGACCGAAGTTTCTTGGGACTTGCAGGATATTATTGGAGATTTATTGAAGGATTTTCTAAGATTGCTAAGCTTAGGACCTCGCTTTTGGTGAAGGAAAGAGAATCTAAGTGGGACGAGAAGTGCCAAGATAGCTTTGACCAATTAAAGAAGAGATTGACATCGCCACCAATGTTGGTTATGCTAGATCTATAGAAGGGATTTGACATTTATTGTGATGCATGTGGCCAAGGCATGGAATGTGTGCTCATGCAAGAAGGACATGTGATCACCTACGTGTCTCGTTAGTTGAGGAAACATGAATTGAACTACCCCACTCATGACTTAGAACTGTCAGCCGTTGTGCATGCGCTTAAGATTTGGAGACATTATATCATAGGGACCAAGTGTCAAGTATACACGGACCATAAGAGTTTGAAGTATATATTCGCTCAGAAGGATCTCAACCTTAGGCAACGTCGTTGGTTGGAGCTTATTAAGGATTATGATTTAGAAATTCACTATCACCCGGGCAAGGCAAATTTGGTTGCAGATGCCTTGAGTCGAAAGGAGCATGTTCATTCAGCTGTTGTTGCCCAGCTACCCGATGAGATTATTGAGGATTTCAGGAGACTTAACCTGGGGATAGTCGCTCACACTAAAAGGAGTTATTATTGATGTGGAACCTACCTTGGAGCAAGAATTCCACAAAGGACAAATTGATGATGCTAAAATGCAAGAGATTAAGAATATGATTACTGAAGGTCGAGGTCTGAAATTCATAGAGAATGAGCAAGGCACCGTATGGTTCAAGGATCAGATATGTGTTCCTGAGATTGAAAGCCTTCGAGAGACTAATTTAAAGGAGGCCCATGACTCGGATTATTCTATTCATCCTGGTAGTACGAAGATGTATCAGGATTCGAAGCAGAAATACTAGTGGTATAGACAGAAGAGAGATATGGCTACACATGTGGCTATGTGCGATGTGTGTCAAAGAGTTAAGGCTGGACACCATAGGACAGCTGGACTATTACACCCACCAAAGATGTCCAAGTGGAAGTAAGAAGAGATTGATATGGATTTCATTATTGGATTGCCTCGCACCTCGAAAGGATATGATTCTATATGGGTTATTGTGGAGAGACTGGCCAAAGTGACTCATTTCATCTTGCTCAAGACTACTCATAAGGGATCTCAATTGGTAGAGTATATATGGCTTGGATTGTGTCCCTACATGGTGTACCGAAGAAGATCATTTTGGATAAAGGATCACAGTTTACCCCCAGATTTCGGATAAGTTTTCATGGTAATATGGATGCGAAGTTGAATTTTAGTTTGGCCTACCACAGAATGATGGACGGACTGAAATGACTAATCAAATATTGGAAGAAATGTTGAGAGCTTATGCCCTTCAACGTGGTAGTAGTTAGGACAAGAGTCTACCTTGTGCTGAGTTCTCATATAATAATAGCTACCAGGCCAGTTTGAAGATGTCACCGTTTGAGGCTCTATATGGCAGGAAGTGCAGGACTCCTCTATATTGGATCAGACTAGGGGAAGACAATTCTTTGGACCTAAACTTATTCAAGAGGCAGAAGAACAAGTCTGTATAATCAGGGAGAACTTGAGGGTGGCTCAAACCAGGCAAAAGAGCTACGCGGATAATAGAAAAAGACCACTGGAATTTGAGGAAGGTGATCATGTGTACCACAAGGTGTCACCGCTTCGTGGATTGAGGAGATTTAAAGTTAAACGCAAATTGTCCCCTCACTTTATTGGACCATTCAGAGTTTTAGGCGAGTTGGAGAGATGGCCTATCAACTCGAGCTACCTGATAATCTATCTGATTTGCACAATGTGTTCCACGTATCTCAACTAAAGAAGTGTCTTCGTGTCCCCTGAGGAACAATTACCAATGGAAGAGCTTAGTGTTCAGGGTGATTTGGCTTACACAGAATATCCCATCAAGATTCTTGACACATTGGCTCGAGTTACAAGAAATGAGGTTATAAAAATGTGCAAAGTTCAATGGAGTCACCACGGTGAAGATGAAGCCACGTGGGAAAGAGAAGAAGAGCTTCGTATAGATTTTCCCCATCTCTTCCCTAGATCTTCCTAAATCTCGAGGACGAGATTTTTCTTAAGGGGGGTAGGATTTGTAATACCCAGTTGGGAAGTAATAAGAGAATAGGGTAATCTCATTAGTTGTTTTGTCTTCTTCTTGTCATCACTTGAGAATAACTATACTAAGTGGGAATAGTTTGTTAAAGAGACCAAAGATAATTTGTGCATCATTTTGGACTTTTGTTTGTGCATTAAAAGCAATAATAAAATGGATAAAATGTAATAATAATGGGATGAGGATTTAGAATAAACCCTAAATCGAGAATTGATTTTTAATAGAAAAGAAGGAACAAATATTATGAGACACCAAAATAAATCCATAAATAAATAAATTGACCCCACATTGATATGTTCAAATTGAATGATTAATTTGGGCATAAAATTCAAGGTCATACTTGAGATTCAAATTGGAAATTAAACTTTAATTTGGAAAGGAAATAAAAAAAATAAAAAAGGGGGAAACCTCACCTGGGCCGCAGATCAGCATTTCAGCCCAATACACGAACTCACCCACGGCAGCCCATTTCCTCGTCCTTTTTCTTTCCTGTTCACTGACATCGCGGGACCCGCGCTGTCATCCCCTCCGCTGCGCTCTGCAACGAACCACGCGTGAATGGCGGACCTCGCGTAGATCCCGGGTCGTGGCAACACCCCCACCGCATACAACTCAGTCGTTCCGTTCCCCGGGTATAAGTGCTTCGGCTACCACGACCTCTTATCCTCATCCCATCCAACCATGACCACGCGCCACGATAAGAACATGCTGCCCGCTGCCATGGGAGAGAAGTGGATGCCGCTGTGGTTGTCCGCCTATGCCAATCCATGGCCGGCGTGGAGCCATACGACATCACCAGAACGTGAAGACCCTGGGCGCGGAGCGACATTATTGACTGCGGCGTGCGGAATTGCTCATCGTCGTTGGAGCTCCGCCGCGGGCCGCATGACGTCCGTGGCCAACGCGGTCTGCACCCACACTGCCGGTAAGATCACCGTCCCACGATTTAATTCACTATTCTCTTCGAGTAGAGCCTCCCGTGGTTGATAACCGTGCACTGGGGCGCCTGGCGAGCCTTGGGTGCGCTCCGGCGAGCCTTGCCGCCGTGGGCGAAATCCATGGTAGATGCCGTTCGGGGTCAGAAATCGGACCGAGTAGCTTCACAATGTCGCATGGAATGATTTGCTCCTTCTCACCCGACCGAATCAGAGCCTTGGGTGGGCTGATTTCTCACCGCCGTAGTGATGTCGCCGTGATTCGGTGCTTTGCCGCGGGCAGGGACCTGGGCGCAACAGTTCGTGATTGGGAGTGATCCACGTGACTCGTGGTAGTCGAGTGTCCATGAAAACCGATTTGGGTGCATGAATCGGTCGGGGACTCACCGTGGGACGTGTTCGCCGGTGGGCTTCCATCGCCTTGGGTGCGCGCCGCCGTCCGCGCAACCTGGAGGTAGGTGAAGGTGTATGGACCGTTGGATCTTAAGTCGGCGTTCAGATCAGCCCGGGGAAATGTCGACCGTTCGATTTAATCTAAGGGTCGCAGATGCCTCTCGTTGTCCTTAAATCGTGTCCATAGATGTCCCGATCGGACGGGTTACAATAGGAAAGCCCTTCATTAAACGCGGTCCGTTGATCCCTGATCGGATGACCTAGATAGTGTACTGATTCGATTCTAATCAGAGCCGCGCGTGTCTAATCCAGCGGCTCTGGTTGCTCCTTACCCCTTCGCCGTGGACGTTTTGCTAAAGAGCCCCTCTACTTTACTGAAATCAACCCGCCGTCCACCTTGGGGTTATTCTAAGTCTCGGGAAAACTTGCGAGCTAGCCCCTGCGCTTTTCGATAAATGAGGCCCAGTCCAGGGCGTTTAAAAACAGAGAATTGATATTAGAAATTCATTTTTAATACAAAAACAAATCTAGAAACTTGTAAAATTCATAGAAATTCCATTTTTGATCCAAATTGAACCATTCCAATTTCTAAAATTTTGTAATAATATTCTCTATCATTTAGTGTCTCTGTTTTGGCATAAAAACAGTAAGAACATTAATTTAACATTTAGTCCTATTTTAATCACATAAAACCTTCAGAAATTCATATCTTAAAATCTATAACTCCAAATTTAGTGATTCCAGTTGCTATGATTTCATTTTAATGTGTAGATTTTTATTGTGTATTTTATTCACATGTTTGGTGCAATGTTAATTTTTGCTATACTATGTATGTATTGTGTTGATGCGAATAGACGAGCCAGCAATAGAGGCTATTGGGGTTCATCAGGTTGAGATAGCTGAGCAGGAGCTCGTGGAAGGCAAGTTGTGCCCTTGATCACTTCTTTTACCCATTCATGTTCTTATTATTCATAATGATCTGCATAGGATAATTTTGCTGGGACCCAATAGGATGCCCTAGATTTTGACTATCTTTATACCTTGCTTCACCACTGGTTTTACTACTAAAGTTTTGGGTAGTACATGCTATTGCTTTATGTGGATTTGGGTATAGAGATATTCATCACTCATTGTTATACTATTTATTGTTATCTGTTTTATTCTTCCTTGTTCATGTTAAGATCATTATGTTAATGGGAACATGGAGAACCACCCGGGAAAACAGTGCTACCACAAGGGTTTAATGGGACGCCCTTGGCTGATTAACTAGGAAAGCTAGGGGAGGGCTACCTTACCCGAAAGGGGCAAGGGCAGTAGGGGAGTGGTCAGTGTAGGGAGGTCCCTGGTTGATTTTGCTGCGATGGCGGTCAGCCAGGAACCCTGCACTAGAGCTTCCTATAAACTGTAGCGGGTAGTCTGAAGCTAGTGGAACTTTGTAAAGGCCTCGTAGTGTTACCCTGCCTCGCCTCCTCGGTAGAGGTGTATGGGATTGGCCGTCTCTTGGCAGATGGGTAACATGACTTGTGGGTAAAGATGCGCAACCTCTGCAGAGTGTAAAACTAGTATACTAGCCGTGCTCACGGTCATGAGCGGCTCGGACACTCACATGATTAAATTATGGAACTTAAACTTAACCTGTCATTTCATTGCATTTGGGATTATTTTATTATTACTTCTACTTATTATTACTATGGTTTGGTATTTACTTACACTTAGTAATTGCTAATAAAATTTTGACCAACTTATAAAAGCAATGCTCAGCCTCAGCCTTTATTTCATTGACTAGCCTTACACTTCATGAACTCCCACCTTTGGTGAGTTCATGCCACATTATTCCCCACGACTTGTTGAGCTATGAACGTATGTGAGCTCACTCTTGCTGTCTCACACCCCCCCACAGGAGAAGAGCAGGTGGTTCAGGAGGAGCCGCCTAACACTGAGGAGTTCGATCTGATCTAGGTGGCGTTTCTCAGTCGACATTGGCGCCGACGATCCTTAGTTCGTTTTATATTTATTCTTTTACTTTGTAATAAGTCTTCCGCTATGTAATAAATACTCTGATGTTTTATGACATTTATCTCTATACACTCTGTTATTATATATGTTGTCTTCTTGGCGCATGTATGAAATGCACCCAGCTTTGTTCTTTAAAACCGGGTGTTACAATATATTCACGATCATGTGTTTTGTTGCATTGCAATTGCCCTTTTTCTGTATCTTTCTTCAAAAATTCATGATTATGCTCATAGTTTACCAGATCAACCCGAACGGAAATAACATTCTCTTTAGCATCATCGTAGATTTTTTTAAGTTTCATCCCAGCCTTGCACTGTGTTCGTTTCGAACATGTGTTACGTATCCTTGGATTTCCAGCTACCCCTTCAGCATTCTTTCCTTCCATTGAACAGTTCAACCATTTACAATTCTTCCTCTCCCTATATTTCTTCAACGGAAATCCAACCTCGTATGCATATTGACTATAAAAATTATACGCCTCGTCCACGTTACTAAATGTCATACCGACTTTAGGTATCAATCTTATATCAATATTGTCCGGCTGCGCACAGAAATTTAACATTTACGATTCAATAGCGACTAAATCTAACGTAATATGGGAGAACTTACGTGGCTTTGAAGGATATGAGGTGTGTCCTGTTCATGCGGCCCAATATGTCTCATGGGGATGTGCTTCTCTACGCCGACCACGTCTGCCGTTTTTGTGTGCTCATCGATATGTCCAGGCGCCCTCAATGCCGCCGGAGGAGTAACAGAGACACCCTCTGTGTATGGGGCGATCGCAGACGCTACAGGATGCATGTCCATTGAAACAGACGTACCTGCTGGCTTATGCATAGATGTTACAGGCAGAATGTCATCGCCAGCGCCGGTGGTGGACATCTTCTCGCCGCACATCGCCGGCCGGACCTCTCACTTCCGCCGCAGCTAACCGCCGCCAATATTTCAGATGGACGAGCGAACGTGGACGCGGCTGTAAAGTTGTATTAGTTTCCTCCCGTAACTGCGCCTTTATTTACGCGCACGAAGATCACGTCTTGCCTTATCTCAAAACCGGTGGTAGATTTTAAACGTTTGCATGGTTTACGCTATCATGTATCACAACGTTATGCAGTCGTAACCGGCAAGCACATGCAAATATGCGTTCCCGCGATTCCTGGCATAAAAGATTCCATTTATGCATGAGTTATGCACATTTGTACACATATTTATGGGTGTATATATCGCATGTCGCGTCTAAGCCGGGATACGTGGCTATCCTATGCATAAATGGCGCAGGCTGGCGTCCAGTGGGCCGAACGCGACCCCTGGCTGGGGCTTCGCCCACTAACGGAAGCCCAGGGCTTCCATTATATATATATATATATATATATATATATATATATATATATATATATATATATATATATATATATATATATAATTCCTGTCTCAGCCAACTTGCAAAGGTTGCCACAATCGTAGATTCTAATCGAACAGTATAGGTTTAATTCAGATCGTAAATAAACATGTATAAAAAGTTATAGAAAAGTAGCTAGACTCTTGAAAGGACCGGATAATTAAACAGCTCTGTTAATTAAAATCCTAAGTAAAATCACATGGCCACATCACATTGAGCTAGACTGCAGTCTAGCAGCGCATGCCTCTTGGAATAATCTGTTGAAAACACGGATCTTAGATGAGCACAACTCAATCATTAATTCCTTTTTCCTGTGATCTAGCCGCAGGCGTCCCTCCGACGTTCTGGGGACTGTCCGTCGCCATCCTCCCCGCCAAGAGATCCCAACTCGCTCGACGGTCCTCCGCCTTCCTGCGAAGGCCACGGAGTTGAGGGTCTGTTTGGTTGGACTGTGGCTATGAAAAAAGTTGTTGTAGACTGTGAGCTGTGGAAAAAATTGTTGTAGGCTGTGAGTTGTTAAAAAGCTAAAAATTGTTTGATGGAAACCACTAAAAGTCATTAAAAGTTCTTCGATATATGTTTTCACAGTTCCATCCAAAAGCCACTAAAAGTAGGTCCAGGGGTGCTTTCAGTTTTGCACTGCGAGAAAGTCATCTTTTAGAAAAAGTTGCTTCCTGGATTCAGCTCTTTGGTTGGCTTTCAGCTTTTAGGAGGCAAAAACCAAAACCAAAAGCTAAACAAACACACCTAAGGTAGCGCCGTAGTAGCGATCAGGTGGAAGAGAACGTCGGGAGAAGTGGGCTGAGTTCCTACTTTGGCCAATTGCCGGTGGATTCGCCAACCCTCGAAACCCCTGGTTCGTTTCAAATCGCGGATTTTTAAATAACACGATTAAGCGTCGGTGATATTGGCCTATTAAGCGGTGTTTTGATGGGCCAGGTCCGAGTGGGTATTGTCTTGTGTGACAATCCTGCCTGGCCCATAGCAAATCTCATGTCATTTCTTCTCGCTCGCCACGATGTTGCGGAGAGCCGGACCGCCAAGACAAAACGGCGGTCTGCCGCCGGCGTTCCCTCCGTCGCGTGGTACTCCACCCGCTGCTGGAAATCTCTCGGCGCCCGTGAATAAGTGAGTTCCACCCTAACGCTCGTAGTACTAGATCCTCTTTTCTCCCTCCCCCATTTCCTCTCTTCTTTTTTCGCGCGTGGAATCGCCATGAGACGACCTCGATTAGTTACCGTTGCCTGTTCCAGCTACCAAACTTTGTAGATTTGCGAGCAACTTGCTAAAAATTAGGGTTCCGATGAGTAGGACGTGGAGGGACTAGGAATTCGCCGAGAGCCTTGGAAAGACAATTACATGTTGCAGTTGGATAACCGCTCCAAAAACCCTTCCCGCCGCTCGACAGGCGTTGCGACAGCGCGGGATGCTCATGTGCCAGCGCGTATGGGCGCGCGTCGGCGGCAGGCTCCAGCGGTGCGCGGCGCACCCCCCCCCCCCAAAGAAAAGTACAAAGGCGCTTGGAGCAAGTTGCGATGGGATCGAGATTCCTTCAAACGATGCACATAGATTACAAGCTTATTATAACAACTACTGCAAGGCTTTTTTATGTGCATGATTTTGCAGTTCCAACACATATCGGTTCCTTGTCTCTTTCCGAGCTGCTGATCCCTATAGCCATTGCCGATTCCGATGCTTCTGGTTGGCCTAGAACTGCTGCATTTTGTGAACCTGTCCTCCTTATGGTTGGTTCTGGGCAATATCATACTGTTGTCTGGAATGGTATGTTAGTCTGTCCACATGTTAACTAGAAGAATGATGTAGTAGGTAAACCTTTTCTCTCTGATCGACGATGCGCTGTCACTGGCATGTACTACTCTAATTACTACTTAGATTCTCACTTGAGTATGCATCAAAGGTCACATAGTAATACTATTCTACAGCCCAGCCATTACAAGTAGCGATGTGACAATGAACCATTAATTCTTTTGAGATGGAGAATCCTATGCATGGTGTTCTACAACTAGCACTACAGTAAACTAACAAACATCCGACGGCCACCTTATCTCCGACGGCCTCGTAGGCGGCCGTCGGAGATAAGGTTATGTCCGACGGCCACAACGAGCGCTCGGAAATACTGCTTATCTCCGAGGGCTGTGTACGAGGCCGTCGGATATAAGGTTATGTCCGATGACTGTGTACGAGGCCGTCGGAGATAAGGTTATGTTCGACGGCTGGCAGCGTAGCCGTCGGAGATTACTGATTTCAAGGTAACGGCGCCAGGGCCGTTTCGATTTTCATTTCTCTCTCGCGCTCGCTGCTCTCTCTCTCTCTGCATCGTCGCCTCGCCGCCGTGCCCGTCGCTGCCGCGCCAGCGCGCTCACCGAGCGCCCGCCGCCGCCCCGTGCGCCCGCCGCCGGCCACCGTGCGCCAGCCCCGTCCGGCTCCCCACGCCCGCTGTCCGGTGTCTCCCGCGCTGCTGCTCCTCGCCAACGGCATAGCCACAACTACCGCTAAGTGAGTATTATGTCCGACGGCCTAGTGGTAGCCGTCGGACATAAGGCTTGGTTATGTCCGACGGCCTAGTGGTAGTCGTCGAACATAAGGCTTGGTTATGTCCGACGGCCTAGCGCCGGGCCGTCGGACATAAGCCTGTGGGCCCCACAGACTGACCGGTAAAATGGTTGTTGTACCTTATGTCCGACGGGCAGAGGCGGCCGTCGGAGATAGCTTATGTCCGACGGCTGCCGTCGGACATTACGCTATTTCCGACGAATTATCTCCGACGGCTTAAAGCCGTCGGAGATAGAGTAATGCCGTCGGACATTAGCTATTTTCGACGGTTTGAACCTTATGTCCGACGGTTTTGGCCGTCGGATGTTGTTCCGTTTACTGTAGTGTAGGAACTAGCCAACATTCCGAATTCGTCTAACGTGACATATTCCGTGAATAGTTTTCCAGTTAAAGGAAACATAATACCTTTCTATGTCTTGTCCATTTATCATTTCTCCACATTTTTTGAATGATATGTTTCCACTTTAAATATCTGCTGGACTTCACAATATTCAGATATTTGGTACTTTTAGTTCAGTTCTCAGCTAGTTATTACCATGGACATGCTGAAAGTGTTCCAAATTATAGGTCGTTTTTTAGCTTTTCTTAATACATATGTATTTCCTCTATACTAAATTATAAAGACAGTTTGGCTTTTCTAGATACAAAGTTTTTTTTCTATGCGCTTAGCGGCTTAGGTATATATTATGTGTAGATATATTTAGGATAAAGTGAGGATAAGGAACTGCCCAACGGCTGTGATGTCCGAACTTACAAATGCTTGGTTGTCACTGAAAAGTTCCATCGAATAGATGAAATACTGAGGATACGAGTCAGACATGCCAAGTGGGGCTTTTATTAAATAATAAAGACTTATCCAACAATGTCCTCATTGGAAAGTGACCGTTTGGGAACACTAGGGATGTGTATAATGAAATAGAAAAAATAGTCACAACTCACAACTTCGCAAATAAATACCCATGCCTTTTTTTCCCAGCCAGCTATAGGCAGTATAAATTCAGATAGTTAAGGTTAAAGTGAAGCATGACTATACTGCAGTCGCGTCCTTTAAAATGGTCTTTAGGAGAGGAGAGGTGAGCAGAATATTCATATACACTGTGTTCAGAATTCCAGGTCCGCTCGATGCTAACTGTCTCCTTGTGAATTGTGATAGCACATGCAAATGCCTTGTTGTTTTTGCTAGTTGCAACCTCTGCAGAAGGTGTATAAAAAATTATTGAACCTAATTAATTCGATGGTCTAATCAGGAAGGCCAGCGATGCCCCTTCTGTTTTATTCTGACTACTGATTAAGCAGGGTTCCGGTACTTGCCACTCATTAAACAAAAGGCTAGTAGCTTCCTTGTGACATGAGGTTGTTGGTGACCATATTACTGACGTGTGGACAGGCGTAAGCTAGGGAATCACCCCTCTATCCATGTGGTGAATTGCAGACTGACTGGACCTAGCTGCACAGCTAATTACTCTCTGAAACTTCTAATTTTGTATGCTAGTTCACACCCCAGCACTACGCTGCTATTGCTTGCTACAAGGAACATATAATGGCACAAAAATTTGGAAATCTTTTTTCTGCTGAATGAGACGATAGGTACATGCACACATGCTTTCGATTACTTGGAAGTTTTCCGCAGTGTCATAAACTTGAATATCCTACTTTGTTTTGTTGTTGTTGTTGTTGTTGTTTTCCAATAGTTGGATTTTTTTTTTTTTGTATCTGTTTGAATGATAGGTATGATCAGACATCTCAACAGCTGGATGAGAGGAGTAGGTTCTCTGAGCTGACAGAAGAGCGTGATGTATTGTGTTAACTATAGAAGTTGTATACAGTTGCATTGAAATATACTGGTGTATACATGAAACTAAAAGAAACAGTCATCCGAGATAGTTTATCAGCATAGAGATAGGGACCAAGCAAAGGCCTCTCTTCCTCAGCTCATTGCTCTCGTGGATCGCCTTCTCGTCGGCGCTAGAACTACTGATGGCGGCTTGATGGTCGGCGCCGGTCGTCACCTGCTGCTTTGAACTCATAGCTTCCAAGTACTTGGCCTGCAGCATTCGAAAAGAAGAAGAAAACAGGTGTAAGTACAACAACGCCGATCTCCAAGAACTAGATGTGGAAGCTGTAGAGCAAGCATATATATACCATGAGCTGGGGCATGCCGTTGAACTGTTTCGCATCCGTGGCTGCCATTTGCTTCATGTGGAAGTTCTCCATGGTAGCCTTCTGCACAGGGAGAGTCCGCAATCACGTTAGAAGACAAGCTGTGTTGCTACAACACTGTTTGAAACAAAAAGGCCTAGCTAGGCCTAACCAGAGGTCGAGGTCGAGTCCTTTTTGCTACTAACTAACCTGTTGGGCAGCTGCAGAAGGCGGTGTCCTTCACGGACTCGTCGTCATCCTCGCACATGAACTCGGACGTGATGAAGGAGGCATCGTCCTTTGTCGCTAAAGGAATCGAAGGAAGAAGAAGAGGAGAAGCTGCTGCCGCTGCCGCCAGGAACTGCAGGGGGTTGCTGACCGTCCGTCACTCTGGTGCCGTCCTGCGGCGTGGAGGCCAGGAAGTTGGCGATGTGCATGGCTCAGCTGCTCTCGCCGGCTGACATGGTGGGAGTGGCCGCCGGGCTGATGACGCATGAGGTGGAGGGTGATTTGTTCTCCATTGTTGTGACCACCCAGAGGAGGAGGAGGAGGAGGAGCAGCAGCAGCAGGAGCTCTTGTTCTTGGTTGTTGTGCTCGATCTTCTGTTGTCTGGATGTGCAATGGCAATGGGATGTGATGTGAAGAAAGCTCGGTAGAGTCCGTGGGTATATAAACAGTCGTAGCAGCAGCAGTAGGCACATATGGGTTGAGCTGCTGGATGCGAGTAGAATACGGTTGAGAAATCTCTCTCTGCGAATGATATGGCTGGATGGATAACACATAAACAGTGAGATCGAGATCCACTTCACCATCACCAGCTGCAGGTTGATGAAGCCCAGACCAAACCACTGTCACGTCAGTAGCGAGCATGAATGATGCATGAAGAGGGGGGCAGACTGGTCACGTATGGCCTCACGGGTCACTGGTTACCGGTCACACGTCACATCGGATTCGGATCGGAGAGGGATCATCAGAGGAGCGCCGCGAGCACGTCTGTTGTCTGTGGTGTCGCGCTCGCGCGGCATGATGGACCACCTAATCCGAGGATCCGATACATGTATGTATCCGACGCGATCATGAGCGATATCCGGATTGAACTGGTTGTTTTCGAGAGGCAGGGACAGACAGAGTTAACGACGACGACGCAGGGATATGAATCCGATCTCATCTGAAGCCACCCAATCCGTCCGATGCATGCGAGTAGAGCGAATGTTTTTTTTATTTTTATTTATTTATTTATTCATTCATTCATTACCCTTATTTAATCTGTTGGGCACGCATACATTATACCACGTGCCACATACTGTACTGATCCGTTTTGTATCGTATCGTAGCAGCGACAGGATCATACGTGCGTGTGTGGTCGGATCAAACCAGGCTAGCAATCTGCGCTGCTCGTTTGGCCCTCATCGGTCCAAATACTACTCCAATAGTAGGAATATATGAAGCGGCTTTTCATCCCAAAATATATAGCAGCCCCTTCCCGTAGTGACGCTATGCAGTCGTGGCTATTGCTTATGTCATCGCCACCTCCGTCCTCCTGTCGTCTGCCATGCATGGCTTCCTCGATGTCCATGGGTAACATAGCGCCATGCATGCCATCGTGCATGTACGATCAGATTTTGGATCGCTGCGAGTTCATGCAAGCTGGTGTCTTGCCCCGGCCCCTTTTCCTTGACTTGATCTCCATCGTCGTCCGGTCCCTCTTGCTCCAACTGCTAGCTAGTAACGACCAAATCATCTCGTTGATACCACGAGCTCTCAATGCAAATAGCCGGCGCGCATCCTCTAGGATCTCTGGCGATCTCGCGCGCCCCGCCTCCCACCATGCATGCCACTCTCATACGCAGTGGCGAAGCTAAAATAAAATGAAGTTGGACGAAGGAAAAAAAATATATCAAGATTAGCGTGTTTTTGTGGGACTATTGTTTTTAGGTATAAACCTTTCAAAATAATGATTTTTTATTCGAGGACCCCATATATATACACACATATGTTTTAAATTTTCATGTATTTTTAAACAAACTAGTGATATTTAAGTTCCTAGTATCATAAAAGAACGCCAACTAAACTATCAAAGTGCATTCTGTTAGCTCATCACGAGCTTCAAATATATGGCGCATTGGCGCGCATGCACGCATGATTAGAGAGGATGGATCTCTCGCGATCTCGTCCACATGACATTCTCATGCACCCGCTCGCTTCTATACCACATGCCACTATTGTGATGTGTATATATGTAAATATATACTCACTTGGAAAATTTTAGTGCTGCAATTTGCACAGCATGCAAAGTAAGCTAAGCCTAGCTAGCTAATGGCCTGTATAATTTGGTTGCACGCAGCCACACGCCGCACGGTGCCTTCTTTGACTTTGACTTATCCTGGAAAGGTGTGCTTACTTTTTTCTCCGTGCATGAGATCAATATTATTGTTTGTTATGGTTTGTTTGGTTCAACTGTAGATTCTTGAAAATATGATTCGAACAGTGAGCTGTGTTGTAAACTAACAATTATAGAAAATCTAAAATTTGTTTGCTGAAACAACTGTTGATTATAAATTTCATAAGTGAATAGCACCTTATAACATATATGACATGAATCAAACTGAGGTAAAAGATATGTAGATTTTTAGTAATTTATTCAGTTGTTGTATCCGTTTAGTTAAAATTCTAAAAGATGAACCAACCACAACATAAGAGTGTGTAGTGCTCTTCGGGGTCAAACATGCATATTTTTCGAAACGGGGAAGTATTTCTGTAAACTTTATTCACTTTTGGAGTCTTGTAGATGCTTGTAGAGGGAAAAAAATATTTTTCCCCCAATGGATTTCCCACTCGGTCCAACTACCTCCCCCTTCCATCTCGGCCCGGGCCCAACTATCTAACACTCTCTTGAGCCCAGCAAACGTCTCGGTAGTCTGCATGGCCCAACACCATCGCTCCCTCACTCCCCAGTTCTCTCCCGGTCTCCCCACTTCGGCCTCTCCGCGGGCCGAACCCGCTCACCCCCGCCCTCCCCTAGCCACCGGTCATCGCCGCCGCGTCCACCGACGGGCCCACCCAACGACCTCGCTGCGCCCACCCGTACGCCTCCATCCAGCTTAGCGGCGCCCGAGTCACAGACCAGTCACATGTCGCCGCGGCTCCTGCTCAACAATGTCTCCTGCATGCGGAACGCACAGACGGTGCTCCGTGACATCAACCTCAGCGTCCACGACGGCACAGCCCTCGTCCTTACCGGCGCCAACGGCTCCGGAAAGACCACCCTCCTCCGCATGCTGGCGGGCTTCTCGCGCCCCTCGGTGGGGGAGATCCTCTGGAACGGACACGACATCACCTCCCCCGGCGTCTTCCAGCAGTACAAGCTGCAGCTCAACTGGATGTCGCTCAAGGACGCCGTGAAAGAGAAGCTCACAGTGCTCGAGAACGTCCAGTGGTTCGAGCTCCTCGAGGGGAAGGACGGCAGCAGGTCGGGCCCGGCCATCCAGCTCATGGAGCTCGGCAGGCTCATGAACGAGAAGGCCAGGAGGATGTTGTCCATGGGGTAGAGGAAGCGGCTGCAGCTCGCCAGGCTGCTCGCCATCGATCGACCCATCTGGCTGCTGGACGAGCCCTCCATCGCGCTGGACGCAGAGGGTACCAGGCTGCTTGAACACATCATCGCGGAGCACCGGGAGAAGGGTGGCATCGTGTTCGTGGCCACGCATCTGCCGATTCAGGTTGAGGATTCTATGTCGCTTCGGCTTCCCCAGAGGTTTCCTCGGAGGAAGACGCTGGTTGATCTTGTCCATTGATGGCTTGACGCCAATGTGACCAGGAATTTAGTTGTATCTCTCTAATTCCTCTCCAGCTATCTGTCTGAATGTTGTCAGAGCAATATTTTTCTTTGCTGGTGCTGCATTTGTCATCCTTTTTTGACAGCATGACAATACATTATCTATGTTGATAATATGTGCAGTTGTTCTTTGTGATCACTGTTTTGATGCATTTGCCCATGTATTTGGGAACAATAGAAGGCATTTGCCATGTCTGATATATGTACAGCTGTTCTTTGCGATCATGGTGTTGATGCAATGACCCCCTTATATATATGGTACTTGCTGGTGGAAACTCTGTTGGCTGTTCAATGTTTAGCAGGTTTATTCACGCCTTGCATGTCTGCGTGAAGCTTCAAGTGTTGGATACTCGGCAAACTTGACCAAATATGGGGAGACCTTTGGACAGGATCAGGTATAGATGTCTGATTTGAGTGTCTCTTTTCTCATATTCTTGTGAATTGACTAAGGTTGATTTCTTCCATAACAAATTTTGTTTTAGTCTGAATATGTTATTGTTGTCATCTGAATATATTCAGAAGTGGCTGATTTTGCATTTGTAGCATGTGCAGTGTTTAATTCACAAACAATGTTTTTTACTACTTACAATAACTACTAACAAATTAGTTTAGGCCATGTCGACAAAATTTGGTGCCCAGTTGCTGTAAAGCCCAAAATTGGTAGAAGGATAATAATAATAAAAATAAACAAATATATTTATTATAGTGGTTTGGAAATTCTTGAAACCTTGGATTAAATAATAATAATAATAATAGAATTTTAAATGGAAAGAAAAATAAAAAGAAAAAGAATGTGCTACAAAAATAATAATAATAATAATTATATATATCTTCTTATACTGGTATTTTAATTGTGCACTTGACCTATGTGTCAAACTCACTAACAACTTCAAGATTTAAATGGTAAATTTTGAAATGAAGAAAGAAATGCAAACCTAAAAGAAAAAGGATAAAAAAAAGAGAAATCCTCAATGGGCCGAATCCCTAGCCAGCCCATTCCCCCTGCATCGCCTGGGCGCGGCCCGCGCGCTCGCCCTCGCTGTCCCTGTCAAGCCGGGCCCGTTGGCCAGCCGCTCTGCGCCCACACTCCCTTCATCCTGCCATTACGCCTTACCTCGCTGACAACGTGCCCCCCTGTCAGCTTCTTCAACGGACTCCGCAGCTCGCAGATCACGCAATCCCCGGTAACAAACTCCGGCCACGCGCGCCCGTGCCGGGTCTTTCGCTGACCAGCGGGGCCCAGTCGTCATCCTTCTTCCCCCACTCGCTCGACGCAGACCCAATCCCAACAGAAATCGCCGCATGGCTCGCCGCTCACTTCGGATCGGCCGAACGACCTCCTGGATATCGGGCTGCCCCACCCGATGGTGTATAAGGGACCCCGGCACTCGATTCATATCTCTCGCCTCGCTGTTACTCGCCCTCCTCGCCACAATATCGATAATTTTGCGCCGTCGCGGGGAAAACAGGGGCTGCCGCGGGGGAACTTCGGCTAGCCGTCATCCGCGCCTCCAGTGTGGGCCTCAGGGCCTTCCCTCGGTTGCGGGTCGGGCGCTGGTGGCCTCGCCACCTAGAATTGTCGCCGGGGACTTCACCAATTGGTCGCCGGACCTCTCCTATCACGATCGAGCCGCCGCGCAGCGAGGGCGGACTTCCTCGGAGCTTAATCTGCGGTATGGCTACCATTTTCCTACTCGCCGTCTCTCCCTCTCCGTTTCGCACAAGGTTGCGCTAGGATTAGGACTCCTCGGTACGCTCCCGGTTTGGCCGGCCATGGCCACCGCCGCACCGGGCGTGTGCGCCGCCGCCCGGGATCGAGCTGGGAGTGAGTTGGCGGGCGCCGTCGATTTCCTAGTGCACGGCTGAGATTAGGTTAAGTGCTGCCTATTGAATCAGGGTCGTTGGATGTGTAGCCAACGGCTGGGATCGGCGGCGGAATACCGTTTCGTGGCATTGGATCGTGACCGTCCGATTGGAAACTGGCGGATGGATCCGGCCCCGCGTTGCAATCCTTGTATCGATCGTGGGCGGTTGGATTCTGATCCAAGGGCGGAAATAGAATATCGGTTCGCGTTCTGTTGTGGGTCGTGGATCGGTGATCTGACGGCTCAGAATAGACAGTACCCCTTCGTGGCCAGACATTTGCATATGAATCCCTGTGATAGATAGAAAATAACCCGCGGTCCAGTCCAGGTTTCACTGAGTCTAAGTATCTTTCTGCTTAAGTCCCTGGATTGTTTATTAATTGTGCGCGCAGCCCAGACTGTAAGGAAAAACCTATAAAATCATTTAGAAATTGATTTTTAGTGTAAAAATAAATGTTAGAACTTGTTTAATTTATAGAAAATACATATGAAGTCCAAATCAACTCATTTTAATTTCTATAATTTTATAATAATATTGTTTATCAATTAGTACCACCGTTTCACATGAAAGTCATATTAAAATTTATATCTTATTTAATCTTGTGCAAAACGCATAAAATCATTAGAAATTCATAACTTAAAATCTATGATTCCGATTTGATTCGTTCAAGTTGCGTTAACTTCATATAAATATTTACTATGCAGTAACAACAGTTATTGTACTATGTTCCATTATTTTATAATTAGATCTTTATTTAACTTCTGTTGGATAGTCTTGTTAATCTGCTTATCGTTATAATCTACTAGAATATAATTTATGGTCAATTTATAACTTAGATTAAAAGTCGATATAGTTACTTGGAGAATAACATCTCATATGATTTATATTAACCAAATTATAATATAGTCTAATATTTTAATCACATAGATCTTTTATAAATCACAACTCCTTAATGGTAACTCCGATTTTAATAGTTCTCGATCCCTTTGCGATCAGCCAGGAACCCTCGTCGGTGAATCCTAATTTTTTGTTTGGTGTTTGCAGAACCTTTTTGAACGATCTAGGCTTCCTGGAATTAGGAACGTGGATTTGGTAAGTATTATCATCCATCCAGATTTTCGTCTTTGCGTTAGTACTATTCATGTTCACGTTCCAAGAGTGAATTTTGTAGATCTGCTCCTCCAATGGCGACCTTTAGCAAGGCTAGCAGGTTGTGTGGTGCAGTGACTATGCAACCAAAACAGCTGTGGAGTCTACTACTCTCGAGAATCTTGCCTAAGCTGCTCGGTCTTCCTGGTATTTTGCTGAAGAAATTCCGAAAGGAAGGTGTGATGGAATTGGATGCTGCTGCATTGCCAGAGCTGCCACAGGATGTGTTGATGGACATCTTTGGTACACTTGAGGTCCCTGACCTCATCCGAGCAGGCTCGGTTTGCTCGTCATGGCATGCTACCTACAAATGCTTGCTCGACCTGAGGCAATACAAGCAACCCCAGACACCATGCCTGTTCTACACTTGTGAATCTGCCGGTAGCAACGTAGGGTTTCTATACAGCCTCAAGGAAAATAGGTCCTACAAGTTAACTCTACCGGAGCCACCCATCCGCAGTAGGTTACTGATCGGGTCCTCCAACGGTTGGTTGATTACTGCAGATGAGAGGTCGGAGCTGCACCTTGTGAATCCCATAACTGGAGAACAGGTTGCACTTCCCTCTGTGATTACCATAGAGCATGTGAAGCCCATCTTTGATGCATCAGGTACTATCCGTATGTACGAGTTGTCATATCAGACACCACCCGACCTGTTTGATCTCGGTGATCTGCGCGATGAACTCTACTTCAAGGCATTTGTGTTTCCCGATCCATCCACCACTGGAAGCTACATCGTGGTTCTTATTCATGAGCCATATTCACGACTTTCGTTTGCACGACCGGGAGATGACAAGTGGACCTGGGTTGGACAAGGTAGCCAATATAAAGACTGCACATATGTGGATGGTCTTTTGTATACAGTGAATTACTCTGGAGAAATTGATGCGTTTGATTTTACCGCGTCTCCTGTTAAAATGACAGTAATTATGAAAGAGCTGAAGTATCCTGTATGTGAAAACATGTACATTATTCAGGCTCCATGGGGTGATCTGCTGCATGTTTGGAGGACTATTGACGTTCCACCCAATGCTCCGCCGCAGTGGGTCCCTGGAGAATGCATGTTCGAAACCTTAAAAATACAAGTGCATAAAGTGGACTTGGAAGCAAAGCAACGAGTGGAAATAAACAGGTTGCAGTGTGATAGTGTTTTATTTCTTGGCCACAACGATTCACTTTGCCTTAGTGCTCAAGTACATCCAGAACTCAAGTCAAATCATGCATACTTCAGTGACGATTTTAAAGAAGTGGCTGTTTCATTAAAAAATTGCATGCGTGATATGGGAGTTATGGACTTGGAAAATAGTGTCAAGAAGGAAATTGTCTCTCAAATTTGGTCCAACTGGCCCTGTCCCACTTGGATAACACCCAATCTTATGAAGCTGAATCAGGCATTCAACAGATAGCTTTTTAGGTATTATTATTTAGTACCTTTGTTTTGTTATTTTTGTATCGAAAATGGTGTAATTGATATTATGATAAAAGAATTGTACGTCATACAATGGTCATTCTACCTAATAAGATGTGTAGCGGTAAAAACGATAATGGCTGCTTGCAGATTCAGAGAGAACGAATAAATTTTCAGCAGTGATTCTTGTGATAGGAGCCATCAATTTAGAGTTCCACACTTAGGCTAGTTTGCTCCTTCGGGATGAAGGGAATCGAGGGGAAAATTAGTTTATTTCTACCTAAATCTAGCTCTCATTGATTGCAGATAATTAAATCCAAGAAGCAGATAGTCGTTCTATTTGACATGTGGAAACAGGTAAAAACTAGTGAACTTTACAGTCTCGAGAATATATTAATACAATCCACCGATGGTGTACAACATATTCAATGAAACATTTTATATGTACAAACCTAAACGGCTAGCGTAATTGTACAACGACACACATTAAAGAAGTTTGCCAAAATAACGAACAATGAAACTAAACATTTAACGGCCCTGTAGAATTGTGATGCTCATGTTATTCAGCGATCTTCGCGCGTGTACTGACTTGACTGACCAGTTTCATAATTCCTAGTAGTAAAATATACAGGTTCTTTGGGGTAGGAAGTGGGGTTGTTTCATTTGCTAGCATGAACACAACAGATGGCATGAGTGGCCTTGCATATGGACCGTCTTGCACGCATAGAAGACCCAAGTGAATACATCGAACCGCTGGACAACTCTCCAACGTCGCCTAGATGACGTAACCATTTGTCAATTTAGCCAGATAACTGCTACAATATTTCTTCTACTGAAATTATCAAGCTAAAACTTCTAATTACCTTGTAAACTTTTCCGAATCCACCTTTTCCAAGCATGTTAAAATCAGAGAAGTTGTTTGTCGAACTAGCGCGTTGAGCTGAGCAGCTTAGCGAACGTATTAGGACCACCTCGGAAGCGCAGACCAAGGTTAGCCAGCTTATAATGTTGAGCCTCACGGAGTTCAGCCCGACCTTACTTGAACAGGATCAGTTCTATAGGATCGTACCGTTGCATCTTGACTAATAAAGAGGCAAGCACTTAAGCCTGATTGATTGAGGCAATGACCTGTGGGCCAGAGCGTGATTAACGGCTGGGATTGGCTCTGTTCGCTGGGTTTTGTGTTATAGAGGATCGTTCCTGGTCAGGCCATGCTTGTCTTGTCTCGGAGTCTGGGTGGCCCATAGGTTGTCTGATAGGCTCCCTTTTTCCTACTCTGGTTTTCATTTTGCTTTTTACCATATTGCAATCAAAGAAATTTGATCAAAATATTCCATTTGCAATTAATGGACCAAGTTTTTTTCCTTTTGCTTTGTTTCATTTTGAAGGAAATTTGATCAAACTGTTCCTGTCGCAACAGTTGTTTTCTCGCTCAACATTAGGCCATGTTTGGTTTCTTTAGTCTAGGGACTAAAGATTAGTTAGGGGACTAAAGTTTAGTCCCTAACATGTTTGTTCTAAGTGCTAAAAATAGTAAGAATATACTAAATGACTCATAAGAAGACTAAAATGGTCTTTAACATTCTCTTGCTATTAGTACAATTGAACTAAATGAGGGGTAAATGTGTAATTAATATGGTTTAGTCCCTTTTAGCATATATGTGAAGGACTAAAGACTAAATCATTTTAGTCCATATTTTAGTCTTAGTGTTTGGCATAAAAAGGACTAAATGAGACTAAAAACTAGAGACTAATATTTAGTCCCTCTAACCAAACACCCCTTTACTCTCAATCAAAGAAGGGGCGGATTTGTTGCTCAAAATTCTCTCGTAGCAAGAGTGCAAGTCTTGTGCTGCAGTTTGCTTGCTTCAGGTTCCTTCATCTTTGATTGTACATGCGATGCGCAACACATGTGATAACTCTTGCTACTTGATTTGCAGAAGTTCACAGTTATTTTGATCTGTCTTTTTTTTGTCCCAAGCAAAGCTGAGTTACATTTAAAAGAAGAAGTATATTAGTAAGTATATAACAAAAAAAAAGAAAAATCGAGTTCCTAAACATTGTGAGCGATGCAGTCTGCAAATCTCAATATTTGCCAACTGCCATGCAGTAAGGCTAAGGTACACTGTTTACTTGCTCTTCAGGTCAAGCTCCTCTGCGGCAGCAGAAACAGCTGACCATCATGCTAAATTCGTAGCGGGTTTTTCTCGAACTAGTGGAACTTTGGAAAGGCCTCGTAGTGCTACACTGCCTCGTTTCTTTGGTAGATGTGTATGAGGTCCGTACAACTCCGTGGCAAATGGGTAATATGACTTGTGGGTAAAGATGTGTAACCTTTGCAGAGTGTAAAACCGGTATATCATTCGTGCTCACAGTCATAAGCGGCTCGGACACTCACATGATTAACTTATGGAATTAAACTCAATTTGTCATTTGCATTACATTGTGGGTGTTGTTATTAATCCTGATCTCTTATTTAATTGGGTTGGTATCTACTTATATCTAGTAATTGCTAATAAAATTTTGACCAACTTTAAAAGCAATGCTCAGCTTTTACCATCATCTTTGGTAATCCTTACACTCATGAGCTCCCACTTTTGGCGAGTTCATGCACATTATTCCCCACAACTTGTTGAGCGATGAACTTATGTGAGCTCACCCTTGCTGTACTCACATCCTCCAAGATCAAGGACAGATACTACTGGATGAAGCGCATGGAGGATGCTATGATAAGATCGTGAGAGGTCTAGGCTGTCGTCTCCCAATCAACTTTGGTTGCTGGATCGTTGTCTTCATATGATGTAATTATTTAACTATTTTGTACAAACTCCGTTATATATTAATGTCGTGACATTATTTTCTATACCATGAGTCATAATATGTGTAAGACTTGGTCACAACACACTTGGTGATTATCACATACCCGGGTTTTGGTGCCCCTGAAATCCGGGTGTGACAACGACCATTCTTGAGGCCAACCGAATGTGGACACGTGGCCATGATGGGCCCGTTCTCCTTCCTTGGTCACATGAACGAACGAAGCAGAGACAATTTTCTTTTCTTCAACTTGCAGTATGGGGCGGCACAACACAGGGAAGGAGGCGACACCGGCTGAGCGAACTCGTCGGTGGCCATGTCTGGTGGCGTGCTGGAGCAGCGCGGGCAGGCCGCGGCAAGCGGCTGCAACAATAGACGGCGGCGCAACAGCGGCGAGACGGGGGCACGGGGCTGGGAAGTGCCGCCGGCCATCAGGCGGGTGCAGCGGCCCTCGCCGGAGGGATGCACACGACCATGCCAGTGGGGCACGGCGGCCGCTGCGCACGTAGGCAGGGGAGGGCACACCGCTACGCGCCATGGCCGGCTGCAGGCGAAGGAAACACAGAAACGAAGAACGGGAAAGTAGAATGGATGAAAAATGCTCTATGGAGGGCTGGTCGGAGAAGGACTCGCAGGCGTCGTGGAGCAACGCGACGGCACGACGGTGGCGAGGTCAATGACGTAGATGAAGAACCAGTGGCGATCGTGGAGGCTCTGTTGTCGCAGAAGTATTTTTGAGGGCGGCATGGGCTTTGCAGTAGCTAGATTAAGATTAGATTTATCTATATCTAGAATTTTATAATTTCATATTAATTCTAGAAAATTTAGATTTAGGGTACAGTTCAAAAAATGCCCTAGGAGCCTTAAAGAAATTTGGGCAAAATTCCTGCCAGTATTTTAGAACCGCGTGGAATTTCTTTTTTTTGTAAAAAAGGAAAATCCTGGAAAAGAATACAACAAAACTTATCGCGGACTTCTACAGGATATAATAACATGTCTCAAACATACCTTACACTTAGAAACACTATACAACAATCAAAGTTTCTCTAGGGTTTTATTTTACTAGTCTTACACATTGATATAAAACAAAATAATTCTTCACTATTTAGGAAAAAGAAAAGCAAGAAAAAGAGAGGGTAACACCTTAATTTGGTGAATATTAGAAAAAAATTTATACCCCAAATTCAGGGTGTTAAATATCTGGTCATTAGCTTTAATACTGATATGACCACCGGAAATAATTGATTTGATCCATGCAATCCAAACACTAAAAAGCCCTTCAACCTAAAAGTGTGTTCCACAAAAGTTCACTTAACCTTATAGTACGCCTTTTCAAAAATACATTTTAAAAATCACTCCACTATATTTCTTCCTATGTAACTCATGGATGGTCTCGTGTAAAACAACGACCCTAGTGACTCTCGATCAAGATTCAAGCCACCAAGAAATAGCCTCCATTAGCTTCCTTTCTTCCCTTTATAGCTTAGCATGGGAGGTCCAAAGCCATGACGTGATAGATAATTGTCGCCGTGAGCACGAACTGAACCTAAACAACCTGACCAACCCTAGTGGTAAGATCAACCTTCCAGCCAGGAAGGAGGTCTGCCAACCGGTTAATTAGGGGAAGTAGCTGGTCCTTCGTGAGCTTCTTGGGCAGATCCAAATAATTGACAGGAAACTCAACTGGACGGCAGGGTAGGATAGATGGTCTAAACAAGAGGCAAGTCTTCTTGAGAGCATTGAATAGGAGAGACACTGCTCTTCTGGATATTTTTTTAACAAAAAGGGGTTTCCACCATTAAGAAATAGGAAACGAGTTTCATACATGACCAACATATATCCACCAAAAAACTACGACTTAGAAGACTGTCAACCGAAGAAAGCAAGCGGAATTAATCCTAAACAGAAAAACCATTCTAAAAAGGAAAATACACCCAACCACTCATGGTCAATTCTAGCTAAGTCAGACTTTATTACATGGGGAAGATCACACCCCAGCGGGTTACAGCTAACCTCGCTACAAACTGTTTAAACCAGGGAGAATTTAAACCAGAACAACACCAGATAGTGCCACAAAGACGTCACCATTCTCCATCCAAGTTTTTTGTTGAAAAAATCTTTAACCGGTCACAGGTGTCCTTCCTTCCATCTTTGTATGGATCAGAGCCCAATCATTCATACAAAAGTAGCACATGAAGAAAATAGCATCAGTGTAAACTGTATTTTTACCATTAAAACAAACACCATTTCTAACCCTCTAGAGGGTCCAAAGGATCGCACTGCAGCCCACCACGATAAGATTTCTGCTTTTATTTTTAAATTTATAGATCCATTCTCCAAACATATTTTCAGCAGTTTTTGACATTATGTGCATGTTCTTCACCATACTAATCACCCTCCAAGTGAAAGATGTGATCCGGCAATCGAAAAAAATGTGTTTCGTAGTTTCCATACAACCACACCAAAAATAGTTAAAGTTTTCTTTCCAGTTTCGGTTTTTTAGGTTTTGTTTTGATAAGACTATTCTTTATGACAAACCACAAGAACACTTTTATTCTTTGGGGGTATTCGAGCCTTCCAAATGAACCAGAAAGGAACCTTATCCAAAGAGCTACACTTGAGATAAAGTGATTTAACAGAAAATCTTTTTTTATTAATAGTCCATATAGCTTTATCTCTTGAATCATCAAGATTAATGTCATTTCATATGTTTTTCAATTCCTCCAATAACTGAGTACTTTCTCCATGTAATCTTCTTCTAAATATTAGAGAATCACAACAAAAGCTTCTGCTGGGGATTGAATAGCAAATTAGCTAGATAAATGTGCCTAATGCCAACATGCAACTACTACTTTTATTCTTGACTCGCTTCAGTTTATATACGAACATCTAGATTTTTTTTCTGAAATTAAGTAACATTAATACTTACATGAACTGAACCAAAACCCCAGTGTTTGTTCCAAAAATATAGGAATAAGGATGAAACCACTATTTGGGTGACCTTGCTCATAGCGTAAGTACGTTCCTCATTCATTGTAAAGGTGAAATTTTGAAACAATCATAATTGAACATCAAAAAACTTACTGCTTGGAGAAGATCTACTCTTGTTCATCGTTAGTTCCTTGTAGCTGACAAATGAATAGTTTGACACATTAGCAAAAACATTATTTCTTAAAAGACCAGCAGAGAATGAAATGACATTTGAGACTGACTGTTACCTCTAGACCATGGCAGAAGTGCCTGTGCAGTTTAAGATCATCTTCTTTGCGCACTCGAACTTCGCACTCGTTATAGTTGCATTTAATGCCTTGTATTTTATGCATGTTACGGCAGTGCAAGATTATCTACACGCAATTTTAAATTAGACATGCACCATCGCATCGATAGTAAATACGAATATATTTGATAGTTACAACTTTACCTCTCGTATAGGGACTTTGCTATTTTGATGGAGCTGCCGTTCAAAAAAGCACATATGACAGATAATAGATTTGCTGTTCAGCTGACTACTCAGTGTGACATATGTGCTATACTGGGATTGCACATCAATTGGAACGCCGTCCTAGAATGAAAAAGAAAAAGATAGCATAAATAGTGGCGGATGACAGAAAAAATTAAGGTATGGCAAAAATTGATAGCATAGATAACAAAACACTATTTGAAATCATAGTCACAAGAAACGGACGACCTTCGACCCGAGAACGTCGTCTCCAATACGAGTATACGGAGTCATTTTCGTTACCACTATATAAAAATCTCTTACAGATAGTGTACACCGACACGTCCTAGGGGACTTTGTGATTATATTTAAAATTAATGTCTGTCTAATTATTTTATATCAAATTTTATCAACTGCAAGTTTGCAACAGATACCTATACTAGTTTTGACATTGTTCTTGCATTTGTTTGTTTCTTTTGGTTCCATTTTTTATTGTTATTGATAATCTTCAGAAGTTTGTTGTGCTTTAAAAACAATCATCCAATTAATTGCTAACTAATAAATTGAACACTCAGTAACGGAAAAAAAAGACTTCCGGTTCCCTAGTAGGCCAGGGTTTTACCGTTCTTACATTATAGGATTAAGAAGTCAAGAACCGCTGAAATGGCAAGACACGGGTTGCAAAACTCTAGAAAAACTGTAAGCTGACGAGCGGAGGATTGCAGGAGCCAGAAAGACAGCAGCATACGAGCAATAAGCAGCAGCCTGCAGGTGGCTAGTACTGGCACATAGCAGTTCTCGCTTGATATATGTTTCATGATCACGAATAAAAAGCGTCGCAAATATAAGGATTGGGCCAGGAAACTGCGTACCGTCCCCGCGGTCGCAGTATGACTGCCCTCAGCCTCATCCGTCATCGGGTTGGTTGGCCCCGGAGCCGGAGGTGATCGGTGCCGGTGCGGGTCCAGGCGCTCTGGTTTGATTGCATAGTAATTATTGGGATTACGCCCACGACCACGAGATTGAAGGACTCCTGATCCTGGTGCGCGCTGCTCGTCTGCAGCTTCATCCGTGATGGGTATGGGACCTATGGGTCGTGGCTCGCCATGAAGAAGACGTTGCCGCAACATCTCCATGATGTACCGCACAGGTACCATTATCCCTGAACAAAGGCGCGCCACCGTGTCTGCTCCGACTCGAACAAGCCATTGGAGGCATCCATCTTCCGGAAGCTGTCGGGGGAGCCTGTTCTTTCTCCTCGCCATGGAGTCGGTTAGCAGCGTTTGCGTTTGACGAGCAAGAAATGGCTGCGGTGGGAGCTAGGGAGTCGAGGAAAGAAGCGGAGGATGGCAGAGATTGGGGTTCTTGGAGATTGGGGTTGTTCTTGGTGGCGGAGAGGGAGGGAGGTGGAGGATGGCTGTGGCTGCGCGATGGTATTCAGCAGCAGAAGGGAGACGGGAGACGAAGAGGCACAGCATTCAACACTTATAACGGAGCACAGACGCGTTTCCTTGTTTCTTTTATATACAGAGCGGCCGAGCGGGACCGGGGAGCAATCAGCCCATCCACAGGAACGGGAGACGCAGCCGCCTCTCTCTTCCTCCTATCCACGGGAACGAGAGACGCAGCCGCCTCTCTCTTCCTCCTATCCCTCCCGCAGCAGCACCAATAGGTCCACCACGCGCCTGGAGTTGGACGACGCGACTGAGGCGCAGCAGTTCGACCGGGATGGCGGGATGCGCTCAGCGAAATCTACGAGGTAGCGTAGCACGCGAGTCTTCAGGCGAGGGGAAACCCCCCCCCCCCCCCGCCCCGCCCCCGCGTTGGTCCTAGGCCACGACAACTTCGCCCCCACATCCAATCTCGGTGCCTGATGCCTTGAGGCAAGCAGGGGGACCGGGACCGGACCCCATGGCGGCGGTGGCGGTGCTCGACTCCTTCATCAAGCGATGCACGGCGTCAAAGGAGGACTTCGGCGGCCAGCCCGGCCAGAAGGCCTGCTTCCTTCTCGGCATCGGGTTCGAGTTCGACATCAGGGGCCTCCTGGCCACACACCAATCACCTCATCCCTAACAACGCCGCCGGACTTACCTACGCGGCGCGCGACTACGGCGGCAGCGACCCGTTTGAGGGGTTTCGCGACGCGGTGCTGGGGCCGATAACTCAGAGAATTCGGAAGAAGGAAGGAGAGTTCAGAGGAAGAAAGGACGAAGGAGACGAGGAATAGTATTTCTGCCAAAACATTCGGTAAGTCTTTTTCTCCCTCTTCCAGTCTTCCTCCTAAACTGCCCTTTGGCATTTGAAAAAGTGCTCGTTCAAGAAATGAGACTGCTACCGGCCTGAGAACCCACGTTGCATTCTGATGCTTTTCTGAGTTACTTTGCCGCTTTTACTGGTTTGGCGTTTAGGTGTTTTTGGTCTCCTAGAAGAAGTCTATGCTGCAGCGTTTCTGCATGTACTCGGCCAGCAACTGGCCGTCCTAGAAGAAGTCTATGCTGCAGCGTTTCTGCATGTACTCGGCCAGCAACTGGCCGTCGAGTCCGACGGCCACCTCGCAGCCGACGTGGAGCGGGTGCCAGTGCCGGTTGCCCCAGAACGCCAGGCGCGCGCGGATCCTGGACCGCACCTTCACCGTCAGCTCCACCCTGCTGCCGGCCTCCACTGCGTCCCGCGCCATGTCCCCGCTGGCCGCCGACGCCGCCACGCCCTGGAACGCCAGGGCCGACGTCGTCTTGGGTGGCTGGTACAGCGGCGCGGCCGTCATGGCCTGGCCCTTGACCACGTCGGCGCCGCGGTACTCCACCGAAAGGTAGAACCGGTCGTAGAAGAAGGCGATGTCCCGGTTCGGGTTGCGGATGGAGAGCTGCCCCGACAGCGACACGGTCCCGCCGGACGACGGGCCGATGCCCGACGCGGAGAATGCCGTCACGTGGAACCGCGGCCGATGCGGGCGGACAGCGAGGTACACGACAAAGAGGACCACGCCGGCGACGAGGAGCACGGTGAGGAACGCCGAGCACAGCAGCCTGGTGCATCGCCTCACGTGCGGCCGCTCCGCGGGCAGCGGACGCCGGATGCGGGCGACGATGTGGCCTGTTGACGAGGCGGCCTCCGGCGGCATGGTGCTGGTGGTGTACGTGCGCTAGCTGCAGGTCGGTCGATTTGTAGGCGTGGCATGAACGTGAACACTGGCATGGCGTCCGAGGAGTAACCGTCGCCCATGTTTACGTGACAGGTCAGCAGCTATATCTGTTGCGGTTTCGATCGGTTTCCCTTTCACATGGGCTTTGGTGATTCTTTGACGAGCACTGAGGGAACGAAAAGCGCGAGGAAGACATGCTGGGTAGGCTACATAGTTCTCTTCGTGTGTTGGTGTAGTGTAGGGGCACATACATATGCTACCTTTTTGGGATTAGAGGAGCAAAGAAAGGTGATGAAAAAGGTCGGAGAACACACAATTTTCAAAGGTCCTGTCTAGTACACTATCAAAATAAGCTAGTCTGAGTCACGGCTGCCATTGGAGGACGGGCAAAGAAAGGTGACGAAAAGCTAGTCTGACCCACACAGTTTTCAAATTAACAATGGCCTTGTGCAACTCTTTCGTGTTCCAAAGCCACTCCCATAGCCACATCAGTGTACTGTAGGTCCTTATTGGTATTTTTTTTCTTTCACCTCCACGATCTGAGAAGTTTGGTTTTCCTTTCTAATCTATAATGGCTTATTTGGAAACTCAAATCCCCTTAATAATTAGAGAGCATTGAGGGAGAAACTAGTTCATTTTCATCTCCATCATTTTCAAACTAGCCCTAAGGGTTTTATAGTGTAATGCCCGTGTGTTGCTGAGGCATTTGATGATATAGTATAATAGTTATACAACGCCCGAGGGTCTAGTAGCAAGCCAGTTTGATAGACATCTCCATAAAAATAAATTTAAAATTAAAATAGACCCCCAAAAAATAAATTTAAAGTGGACATGATTAACTCACATACCAGATATTAAATTGTAGATATTGCACTTTATCTTAGGTAAAAGGTCGAGAAAAGTATGAGTTAAAAAGAGACATGTTCTTTTTTTGTAGCTCGCTCGGTCGCTTTTCCTCCTTCACCTAGTGAGATGGTACTATCCAAGAGCGTTGTATTGCGTGTGGTTTCGTATCATATTAGGCTTAGGTGTTTCTCACGGCCCTATCTAGAAGGTAACAACCTATTTATTAGTCGAGATGTAGGGGAGAAAATAGATCACCTTACTCACTTTGCATGTGACGCACAATAGACAATGCACGAAACTCGTACTTTAAAGGAGTAGAGATATAGACAGAGTTAGAAAGGTGGGCTTTTAGTCAGTCGTGGTATCCAATACTGCCGGGCATGACATAAGAGGATAATAAGAAGGCTAATTGCCCACAAGGGAGTCTTACAACAGCACATCGCAACTGCATTACTCCAAGTCTCCAACACACAGTTCTTTGGCACCTAGAGTACAATTCTTCAGCTAACATGTACTGATGGTTGGCGCTGGAGCAGCTCTCTCTTCAACCATCACCTGCCATCTGGTAACCGTTTTATGTTCTTCGACGACAAAGCTCCTTTTTCTAGATTGTCAGCAACCTCCACTTAACTGGGTGCTCAGAATTTTCATGGACCACGGATCGCTCTAGTCGTACCAGTTCAGAAACGGGGGAGCCTGGCCCATATGTTGTCTGACAGGCTCCTTTTTTTGCCTGCTTTGGTTTTCATTTTGCTTTTTACCATCAAAGAAATTTGATAAAAATATTCCATTTGCAATTAATGGACCAAGTTCTTTTTGCTTTGTTTCATTTTGAAGGAAATTTGATCAAACTGTTCCTGTCGCAACAGTTGTTTTCTTTCCTGTGTCAGCCCATGGGTTGTCTGACAGGCTCTTCTTTTTGTTTTTGCTGCGCTGTGCTGCAATTTGAAGGAAATTTGATCCAAGTATAGCTGCAGTTTTCTTTCTCGACATTGCTCTCAAATGAAAAGGCTTCGGCCATTGCTGGAACGGTCAGTAGGTCGTCTATGACAGGCTTCTCTTTATTTTCTCAGCTTCTGAATAAAAACCCGTGCAAAATATTCCTACCCCCAATCCCCCATCGTATCCTTACAAACAGTTCTCTAATTTGTTACAAAACCCAGTAGAATCGTGTTGTCTGTCACAAAAGAAAGTGGATGAGTTGACAGGATCATTACCATTCTTAAGCTGTTACTTTCCTACAGAACTGTCGCTTCCTCGAGATCTTTCAGTACAAGCAAGGCTAGAGCTCCACGAGTGGTGACGGAATTGTTGTTTATCTCTGTCTGATCTTTCACATCGCCAACAACTCTCTCGAGGCATGCGGCCAGCAGATGAACGCTTCTGCAGACACACATCACGTCACTACGCACGCGATCGATGCTATATCTCGTTCTTCCTTGACGATCACAGAACCAGCTGGTTAATGCAGCATCTTTGTCAGCCGCAGGAAAAGCCTCTGAAACCGCTGATCGCTGCCTGCCCTCGGTCGCTTGCCGTGCTCGCCTGCTTTCCGTCTCCTTGTGTTCTCAGCGGGACGACGTCGTGCGCGGCCCGGTGTCGATCGCCAATGGCGTGCAAGGTGAAAGGGATCTTCAAGGGCCTCAAGGCCTTCTCCCGGATCTTCGGTAAGCGGCCAATTTTGTTTCTCTTTCCCGCCTGAAATCCTCAAACTCCGGACATGGACGCACTGTCTGTTTTCCTCCATGGGTCGTCGCCGGTCCTTGCAGCGGTGAAGGAGCACGAGATGGAGATCGGATGTCCGACTGACGTGAAGCACGTCGCGCACGTCGGCTGGGACAGCGCGGCGGGCGGCGCGTCTCCGAGCTGGGTAAACGGACACCAGAAATTCAGGGCACTGCCGCTGCGACTTCCTTCAAATGTCTGGATTCTGATCGGTACAGTTTTTGATTTGGTTCTGGGTCTTGTATATCTTTGCAGATGAACGACATCATGGCGTCCTCAGACTTGTCGTCCCTGGGCAACTTCGCAGCGCTCACTGGTACCTCCTGGGTTTCTCAAGGTACAGTGACCATTTCCTCATGCTCTTCAGTTCAGCAGCTACTTCCGTATGACTGCTGTGTTGCACATTTCTTAGCAAAGGTTTTTGGTTCTTCGTGTGATCTTGCCAGTAGCTAGGATCATGCGCATGTCGCAGAGTTTTGCTTTGTCCATTCCTCTGTTAGTTCTTGTACCCGCAGCACAACACACGCACTGGCTTCAGGTTTCTGAAGCCTGAGATACCAGCAGCATCTCTGAACTCTGAATCGCTGTTGGTATGCCACCGGGTCTCGTGCTTCACACAAATGGCGACCAAAATTAAAGAACTCGATCACGCAAACAGTGTGAGAAACTTGTCCCAGACATATCTCGGTTTGGTCCTTGCTTCATGATACGGTAACACCGGCAGAGGCGAAACTGAAGCTTCGTGTGATGGGGACACGACACGATCAGTTGGTGTCGTTCGTGCTGTGCTTGTTGCCTGGAGGCCCTGGACAGAGCGAGTGGTGTCGGCGTGCGTGTGGTTGGTTGGTGTACCTGGCGACAGCCGCTGCCCGCGGCCGGGCAGTCGGCAGACATCCTCCTCAGATCCGGATCACGTTGTGTTGCCGTTCTTCGTTCCAAGATCACGCACTTGATGTTGCTTTCCAGGATTCTTAGGAAGGATCACGTGCCGCGTTCTTGCCTTCTTGGTTCTTGCCATGCGCGGCTGACACGCGTTCTGTGGCGGATTCCGTATGTCTGACAGATCTCGACAGCCAGCAGCGTGTCGGCGCGGTCGTCGCGGAGAACACCGGCAGGCGAGACCACTCGGCCACATGCCCCGATATTACAAGGCCGCCGAGGAATCCCGGGACGAAGAAGCCGAGGGACGGCTCGCCGCCGGCGTCGCCACCGTCACCGGCGGGTCGTGTCGACGCTGCTGCAGATGACGCGCGATAATCTGAACTGTGCTGCTCCGGCCTCCCGCCATTCCGAGTTTGTGTACGCGAGCGCGAGGCTACAAAGAGTCAAAGATTGCTTGTTTGGTCGTCGTCTGATCGCCCCCAGCTTTGGCGTCAAAGTATGTACTATGTGTTTATCGACCTTTTATATATATAAAAAAAATCCTGTCTCAGCCAACTTGCAAAGGCTGCCACAATCGTAGATTCTAAATAGAACAGTAGAGGTTTCAATCAGTTCGTAAATAAACATATATAAAAAGTTATAGAAAAGTAGCTAGACTCTTGAAAGGATCGGATAATTAAACAGCTCTGTTAAATAAAATCCTAAGTAAAATCACATGGCCAGATCACATTTAGCTAGGCTGCAGTCTAGCAGCGCATGCCTCTAGGATGGACAAAGCAAAACTCGGCGACATCTTAGATGAGCACAATCCTAGGTGCTGTTTGGTTCAAGAAATGTAACGCAAAGGGTAATGGTAATGGTTTACATTCGATTACTGTCGGTAACAAGTTTGAATAGTCCGGTATCAATTTTTAGTATGGTATCTGATTACGGTGAGACTAAAACAAACATGATTTAACGTTATCACTTACCCACTACGTTACAAATATCTAAACCAAACGGTACCCTAGTTCGTTTCAAATCGCGGTTTTTTTAGTAACACGATTAAGCGTCGGCAATATTGGCCTGTTAAGCGGTGTTTTGATGGGCCAGGTCCGAGTGGGTATTGTCTCGTGTGACAATCCGGCCTGGCCCATCGCAAATCTCCTGTCATTTCTTCTCGCTCGCCACGATGTTGCGGAGAGCCGGACCGCCAAGACAAAACGGCGGTCTGCCGCCGGCGTTCCCTCCGTCGCGTGGTACTCCACCCGCTGCTGGAAATCTCTCGGCGCTCGTTAAGTGAGTTCCACCCTAACGCTCGTAGTACTAGATCCTCTTTTCTCCCTCCCCCATTTCCTCTCTTCTTCTTTTTTTCGCGCGTGGAATCGCCATGAGACGACCTCGATTAGTTACCGTTGCCTGTTCCAGCTACCAAACTTTGTAGATTTGCGAGCAACTTGCTAAAAATTAGGGTTCCGATGAGTGGGACGTGGAGGGACTAGGAATTCGCCGAGAGCCGACAATTACATGTTGCAATTGGATAACCGCTCCAAAAAACCCTTCCCGCCGCTCGACCGCCGAGAGCCGATTCCGATGCTTCTGGTTGGCCTAGAACTGCTGCATTCTGTGAACCTGTCCTCCTTATGGTTGGTTCTGGGCAATATCATACTGTTGTCTGGACTCTGGAATGGTATGTTAGTCTGTCCACAGGTTAACTAGAAGAATGATGTAGTAGGTAAACCTTTTCTCTCTGATCGACGATGCGCTGTCACTGGCATGTACTACTCTAATTACTACTTAGATTCTCACTTGAGTATGCATCAAAGGTCACATAGTAATACTATTCTATAGCCCAGCCATTACAAGTAGCGATGTGACAATGAACCATTAATTCTTTTGAGATGGAGAATCCTATGCATGGTGTTCTACAACTAGGAACTAGCCAACATTCCGAATTCGTCTAACATGACATATTCCCTGAATAGTTTTCCAGTTAAAGGAAACATAATACCTTTCTATGTCTTGTCCATTTATCATTTCTCCACATTTTTTGAATGATACGTTTCCACTTTAAATATCTGCTGGACTTCACAATATTCAGATATTCGATACTTTTAGTTCAGTTCTCAGCTAGTTATTACCATGGACATGCTGAAAGTGTTCCAAATTATAGGTCGTTTTTTAGCTTTTCTTAATACATATGTATTTCCTCTATACTAAATAATTAAGACAGTTTGGCTTTTCTAGATACAAAGTTTTTTTTCTATGCGCTTAGCGGCTTAGGTATATATTATGTGTAGATATATTTAGGATAAAGTGAGGATAAGGAACTGCCCAACGACTGTGATGTCCGAACTTACAAATGCTTGGTTGTCACTGAAAAGTTCCATCGAATAGATGAAATACTGAGGATACGAGTCAGACATGCCAAGTGGGGCTTTTATTAAATAATAAAGACTTATCCAACAATGTCCTCATTGGAAAGTGACCGTTTGGGAACACTAGGGATGTGTATAATGAAATAGAAAAAATAGTCACAACTCACAACTTCGCAAATAAATACCCATGCCTTTTTTTCCCAGCCAGCTATAGGCAGTATAAATTCAGATAGTTAAGGTTAAAGTGAAGCATGACTATACTGCAGTCGCGTCCTTTAAAATGGTCTTTAGGAGAGGAGAGGTGAGCAGAATATTCATATACACTGTGTTCAGAATTCCAGGTCCGCTCGATGCTAACTGTCTCCTTGTGAATTGTGATAGCACATGCAAATGCCTTGTTGTTTTTGCTAGTTGCAACCTCTGCAGAAGGTGTATAAAAAATTATTGAACCTAATTAATTCGATGGTCTAATCAGGAAGGCCAGCGATGCCCCTTCTGTTTTATTCTGACTACTGATTAAGCAGGGTTCCGGTACTTGCCACTCATTAAACAAAAGGCTAGTAGCTTCCTTGTGACATGAGGTTGTTGGTGACCATATTACTGACGTGTGGACAGGCGTAAGCTAGGGAATCACCCCTCTATCCATGTGGTGAATTGCAGACTGACTGGACCTAGCTGCACAGCTAATTACTCTCTGAAACTTCTAATTTTGTATGCTAGTTCACACCCCAGCACTACGCTGCTATTGCTTGCTACAAGGAACATATAATGGCACAAAAATTTGGAAATCTTTTTTCTGCTGAATGAGACGATAGGTACATGCACACATGCTTTCGATTACTTGGAAGTTTTCCGCAGTGTCATAAACTTGAATATCCTACTTTGTTTTGTTGTTGTTGTTGTTGTTTTCCAATAGTTGGATTTTTTTTTGTATCTGTTTGAATGATAGGTATGATCAGACATCTCAACAGCTGGATGAGAGGAGTAGGTTCTCTGAGCTGACAGAAGAGCGTGATGTATTGTGTTAACTATAGAAGTTGTATACAGTTGCATTGAAATATACTGGTGTATACATGAAACTAAAAGAAACAGTCATCCGAGATAGTTTATCAGCATAGAGATAGGGACCAAGCAAAGGCCTCTCTTCCTCAGCTCATTGCTCTCGTGGATCGCCTTCTCGTCGGCGCTAGAACTACTGATGGCGGCTTGATGGTCGGCGCCGGTCGTCACCTGCTGCTTTGAACTCATAGCTTCCAAGTACTTGGCCTGCAGCATTCGAAAAGAAGAAGAAAACAGGTGTAAGTACAACAACGCCGATCTCCAAGAACTAGATGTGGAAGCTGTAGAGCAAGCATATATACCATGAGCTGGGGCGCATATATATATATATATATATATATAGTATATCTATTAAGAGCCCTGGGCTCTATATAAATAGAGGAAGCCCTGGTCTAACGATCGAGCCGATCCATCCTAATCATTCCCAACCAAACCGTAATGGACCTTTATTTCGTTTCTCATTTAGAAGCCCATCAATTCACGTTTCTTTACCCTAACATTTTCACCGCTCCAACGCAGTCGCCGCCGTTTTTCTCAAACCTGGCCATCCTCATCTACCTCGCAGCGCCGGCGCCCTATCCGCTCCTTTCGTTCCTTGCGCTCGGCGCGCAGGTGGCGGCCCCATCTTTCGCTTTCTCCCTTCCTCCGCCACCACTCACCCCTTGATCCGTTCTGCCTCCTAAATCCGGCGTCGCCAAGCAACCCCACTCATGCCGTTCTCAAAACCCTACCCGACCAATCTGTCCAATTCCAAGGCTGTCGACTTTGTGTTGGGAGCGCCGGGTCAGGGGAGGGGCGGAGGATCAGATCAGCAGCCGCACGAGCATTGAGTGATATGCCTGCTATATAGGATGCAACTGGACATCGCCGTTTAGCCCGTCTAGCTGTTGCTGCTGAAGTCTCCGTGAGTTTCAGGCATTTGCTCAGGTGTTTTCATTTCATAATATAACTACTACTACTTTAATGATGGATAAGAGATTAGGTGGTTGTACTGTACAAAAGATTCATGTACTGTTTTACTGGCCGTCAAGTTTCCCTTAAATTAATGCCTAATTGCATTTGTTGGGGTTACGTACTAATGCCTTGAAAGGACTGTGTAATATTCCGGAATATTGTGTTCATTTTCATAAGTAAAATTTGTTTGGGTGAAGTTGATTTTCACATATATTTGAGATCTGTTAAGACAAGCCTTGATGAACTTGGTTGTTTAGCATAGTTCGGCTTTCACAAGTCACAATGTTTAGAATCTTTTTATACGCATGGGGCTTATATGATGAAGCTTCACTGCTCCACTACTATTTGACATACAATATGTTTAGAATGTTTTTTATAATTGAGCTTTCACAATGTTTAGAATCTTTTATTCTTATAATGTATGTTTTGATGCCACACACTCATAGTTTTTATCATCAGTTGCTTATGATCCTTCAGTTCATTAACAAACTTTTAGGTGGTTGTGCTTGATCGGTGGTGTTCTCATGCCTTCTGTTTTGTGGCTGTAGGATATCAAGAGGAGGGAAGAGGCGCTGAAGAATGGTGCAGATCCACATTTGTTTTTGCATAATTGCTGCCATAGCTCCACCAATTGTATTTCATGGGAAATCATTAACGTAAGTTTGCCACTCCTTTTATCTAAAGTAATCAAAGTCATTAGTTATTATGGGCTTGGGTAATGTGAGTAAGCACCATTGCATAGATAGCCAGTGATGTTGTCTGCTGGAAAAGGAGAAATCAATGAATTATATTGGGATCACAGAACTTCAGAGAGGAAACTAGGTTGATTGTTCAATATTTTTTTTAAGAACACTTAGTATCCTGGATAATATGTGAAACAAATAAGTATTTAACCAGCCACATAGAAGCATGTTTGCTTTGTGACCCTAGAAACCAGCCAGGCACAAGCAGCACCTTGACCCTATCCTCGGCCAGATGACTATTGTCTCGAGGTGTACAATGGCCACTCACCTGGCGGGTGTGTCTAGCTCGTCATCAGTCTCCAATGCCACGTTCGCGCTACTACTCCAATCGTTGCTGACCCGTATGATCTCCACTGACTTCCGCAAGGAGTGCGGCCACCTTCGGTCCCATCCGCTGTTAAGGTACAATGATTATGTTTTTTTGTTTTCTACACGTAGTGGGTCGATAGATGCAATTCATAGATCAGCCCTCATCCTCACGTCGTTGCCACCGCAGATATGCCCAACGGCCCCTGACCCAACAGTAATGCGTTGGCATCGCTTTTATCTTTGCTAACTTATCTATTTTTTTTAAAAAAAAACCCAGCCTTTGGTGAGGATTGTTATACGTTGTTCCGCGATTTGCAGTTCAATAAGGGAGTGAGAAAAAAATAAGTTGGTTTAATAATGGGTGTCAATTAATTATAAACTAATCATCAATTTTAGCTGGTGAAAGGGGCAAATTTAACGTTCTTGGTGCTTACCTGTTGGTTTATTTGAACAGATGACGATTATCTTGTTGCTAACACCGATGGGGTGGGGACAAAGCTGAAGCTTGCTTTCGAAACTGGTATTCATGATACAATCGGCATTGACCTGGTAAGATTAACCACAACGCTGTTTTCCTTATCGCTGTCGAAAATTGTCTGAATGGATTTAGGTTATTGTGGCAGGTGGCAATGAGCGTCAATGACATTGTAACTCTAGGTGCAAAACCATTGTTCTTCCTAGATTACTATGCAACGAGTAAGCTTGATGTTGATCTTGCAGAGAAGGTAGTCCCACTTTATTTTCTCACTTAAACAAAATAATTTTTGCCCTACTCATACTTATTTAGCTAGTCATCTGCTCAATTTTCCCATAAGTACTATGTAAATGTTGTAGGTTATCAAGGGGATTAGGGATGGCTGCGAACAATCAGATTGTGCTCTCCTAGGAGGGGAGGTAAGATGTTTTTGGAATTGAATTACTAGGACTCGACAATTCAACCATGCAGTATTACCCTTGTAAGTTTAGTAGTTGCATATGAATGGATCAAATGTCTTAAACTGCCATACTGTCCACCATTGTTGCATTGTTTATCTGCCAGACTCCCTTTACTAAGAAGCAGGGATTTTAATGTTTATGTTTGAAGCGTACTACTTGATTGATAATATCAGTATAACAAAATATTCTGATTTTTTTCTTTTTATGCCTTTAATTCCATACAGATGCAAATGAATCTTCCTAAATCATTACATGTGCATTACTTTTATGAAAATTCAAAAACACTTAAACTGATTATTGAACAATTGATCATTACAGACAGCAGAAATGCTTGGTTTCTATGTAGAGGGTGAATATGATCTAAGTGGTTTTGCTGTGGGTGTTGTGAAGAAGGATAAAATCATTGATGGAAAAAACATTGTTAAGGGAGATGTGCTTATAGGTCTTCCTTCCAGTTGTGTTCATTCTAACGGGTTCTCTCTTGTTAGAAGGTATTATAATATATCATTTGATTGATGAATTTATTTATTTATTATCTCTTCCTATTTGTTGAACATCATTGTATCTGGTTAATGATGGTTGAAAATCTTCAATTTTAAAGAGTACTGGAGAAAAGTGGACTTTCTTTGGATGATCAGCTCCCAAGAAATGATGGCATAACAACTACGGTTGGTGAAGCTCTAATGGCACCAACCTTCATCTATGTTAAGCAGGTTAGGTTTGTTTATGTGTTTCCATGCCTCGTATTTCCTTCATAATTTTACAGAAATTTTAATTTATTGTTTTGTGAAATAAAAACAGGTGCTTGAGATTATTAGCAAAGGTGGTGTGAAAGGACTAGCCCACACTTTAAAAGGCATGTATTTATGCTCGTTTATACGAGCACACTAGTTAAAATCACTGACGTATAGGTGACATTCAAATTTCAAACTTTTTATTATTAGGGCTTAATGTTTTTATGCTCTCATGGATATTATATATGCAGTTGTTACAAAACATTTAGAAAATATGAAGTTCAATCCTAGTTATACTTTTCTACATAATTTTTTACACAACAAAATGGCATTTAGACATTTAGTTATTCTCACTGGTACACGGTTACATGATACATGCATTTGTTTTTTTATAGTTTTTTTGTTCTATATTCATGGTTCAATCGAATCTTTTATTGTTTTGCAATGTTCTTCACAATATATTCAGTGCTCCAGGGAAAAGGTGCCTCACTATCATAAAATTAACATCGCTGATCCATTTATTCTTATGCACACAAATAATTATGCTCATCCAAGCACTTGTTTACAATAATCAAGTTTGAGTTTTTATGATTCTTGGATTACAGCAGTGCACACGTGTACATATCACAGTTTTTATGATTCTAGGATTCATCTTTCTTCCAAGTAATCGCTGATACATTGTTTCTGATTCATGATTTTTTTCTGGTTCTTTCTTGCAGCTGTGAAGGACGGTGTCTGAGGTCATTTCATGCAACTAACAATTCTGGTGAAGACTATCCAATCTTAGGACACAACATGCAGCAATTAGACGTATCTATCACGATCCTTCTATAGTTTAACGAGTATTATGTTTTTCTGTAAAATATAGAAATACTTATTTTGTTAACGCATAGAAAATCAATGACAAAAATGTAGAGTTTTTATGAAAGTCAAAATAGAGATCGATGATTTACGCTAAAACTTGTACTCATTTACGTTGTTTTAGTTCTTGTTTTATGTTGAAATCCGTTCTGAGACAGAACTTGTGCATGCTTGGACGCAAGTGATTTTCACATCGTAATTCGGCCCTCATTCGCCGTTATGAAAAAGATTGACGATTTACGCTAATTTTTTAATCATTTACGTAGTTTTAGTTCACGTTTTACGTCGAAATCCACGCGATGTACAAAATGCATATGCGAATGGACGCTTCCGATTTTCACGCAATAATTTAGGCTCCATTTGCCGTTACGAAACAGATTGATGATTTACGCTAAATTCATACTCATTTACGCTATTTTGGTTCATGTTTTACGCCGAAATCTGTCTAAGCCAGAACCCGCGCACGATCGGACGCTCGCGATTTTCACGGCGTAATTTTTGAGACCCATCCGCCAGTACAAAATAGGTCTATGATTTACGCTAAAATTCACACTCATTTACGCTGTTTTGGTTCGTATTTTACGCCGAAATCTGTCTTAGCCAGAACCCGCGCACGATCGGACGCTCGCGATTTTCACGGCGTAATTTTCGGGACCCATTCGCCATTACGAAACAGGTCTACGATTTACGCTAAAATTCACACTCATTTACGCTGTTTTGGTTCATGTTTTACGCCGAAATCTGTCTGAGCCAGAACCCGCGCACGATCGGACGCTCGCGATTTTTACGGCGTAATTTTCGGGACCCATTCGCCGTTACGAAACAGGTCTACGATTTATGCTAAAGTTTGTACTCATTTACGCTGTTTTGGTTCACGGTTTACGCAAAAATCCACCCAAACCAGAACTAGTGCACGATTGGACGTGTGCTGGCACAGCGCGTGGTTGTACCTGGCTGGGGCTTCCTGGTACTAATGGAAGCCCTGGGCTTCCATTAGTTCGTCCCTATATATATATAGTATTAGGAGCCCTGGGCTTCCATTAGTATGGGAAGCCCCAGTCAGGTATATCCACGCGCGCCCGATCTAGGTTCTGATTCTGGCTTGGGCAGATTTCAGCGTAAATAAGTACGAAATTTAGCGTAAATCCTATATCTGTTTGTAACAGCAAATAGAGCATAAAATTACGGCGTGAAAATCGCGTGCAGCCGATCGTGCGCGGGTTCTGGCTCGGGCAGATTCTAGCGTAAAACGTGAGCTAAAACAACGTAAATGAGTACGAAATTTAGCGTAAATCTTATATCTGTTTTGTAAAAGCAAATGGGGCCCAAAATTACGGCGTGAAAATCGCGTGCAACCGATCGTGCGTGGGTTCTGGCTCGGGCGGATTCCAGCGTAAAACGTGATATAAAATAGTGTAAATGAGTACGAAATTTATCGTAAATCCTATATCTGTTTTGTAACAGCAAACGGAGCCCAAAATTACGGCGTGAAAATCGCGTGCAGCCGATCGTGCGCGGGTTCTGGCTCGAATGATTTCAGCGTAAAACGCGAGCTAAAACAACATAAATGAGTACGATATTTAGTATAAAACACACACACAATCTCACTTCGCAAGAGATTGTTGTAAAACACATCAAAAAGTGTCATAAATTTGGTGTAAAACGCAGTAAGACTGTTTTTTTAGGAAGCATAAAACACAACAAGAAGTGTCGTAAAATTTATTTTGAAAATACATAAATCACGATGGTCTCATAGGGCACTTGTTTTGTTCACAGTATATCAAAATATAAAGTACAACGATATTTTGCCAATATTGTTGCAATCATACACGATTTTTTTGATATGACAAAAAACGAGGAGCTAGCCCTGTCTTTGCTACTTCAGACATTTGGAACCATTAGCATTTAGGTAGTCGTGGTCCGAAATGGAAGCATCGCTGTTCGGCTCTTGTCAAAACAGGTCTGTGTAAGCCTGTATAAAGCATAAAGACACGTCAGAACAAGCATAAGTAAATCAAACAGAAACCTAAAATGATTCACCAGTTAAAAGACATGGATTGAGAGGAATGATATAATATAAGAGTAGAGTTATGCATTCACTTAGATCATGCTGCTCTACAACAACCTGTCACATCATTTATTCATTTTCAGATTCTTTTATCTCCCATCATTTATTCTTATTCCTTCGTTACTTATGGTGAGAGTGTTTATCAACCAAATGTTGGAGCCTAGACTGCAATAAAAAATTGTTTATGTGCAAACCTCTTGCAGAAACAAATTGTTTATGACTGGCAGCCCTCTTTTGTTTGTACGATGATTACAACGTATACTCAACTTGCTCATGTCTGAAAAGACACTACTATATTTTTCTTGAAATTACACAATGTAAAAATGATCCAGGCTACTTATTACCCATAACCTCCAATACCATCAACCAAATGACAGTTATTTGAAATTACTAAAAATTAGATTCAGTCATATGCATATGAGACAATAAATATTGTCCCCTAAAAAACTAATTGCACGAACGTTTTCAGGGAGTAATGATGGTAAATATAGGGATTAATTATTAACTTTTGGTAGGGTAATAAACTTCAAGAAATTTATAACTGCTTAAATATGCGAGTATAAGCAATATTATGCTTGATTCAGATACTTAGTCACCGGGCGGTGTCACTATATAACTTAGAGGCCAAAAGTTGTACAAGGAATCACTAATTACATTATACCTTAAACCAGTTTAGAACACCTTATCAAGTGTGGCTTTATGACCAGCAGCATTTATACACCATACTACTACAAATACACTGAGATGGTTGGCATGCAAAGTATTATGTAGAAACTGATAAAACATTATCTTATATCGTAGAGGCATAAGTGACTACTCGTATATACCATAGACTCACAAGAACATATTCTTGAAACGTGCCATGTCGGTGGGAAGCCTTCAAGGTGAATCCAATATTGTTACTTGGAGCTTGAAGCCTAGAAGATAAATATGGCATACAAAAAGAGCAGAAAAATACTATATCATATATCAACAAATAACTAAGGGATGTAAATGCTCTCAGAATTATTCAAGAATTATCTAAACTATGTATAAAAAAGAACACAAGCTGCCCACTGGATTTCTACAAAATAATTGACAGATACTGATCTGCTTCCCTGATGAAAGTGAAAAGTAGTAGAACGTGTTCCCCACTTCTCGACTAAATCCACAAAATTCTAAACTAGAAAACAATCCAGCACAAACTTTTAAAGCCAGCCAATGTTAGTAAACTGTAAGTTGACTACCAGCTAACAACCATATATCCTAGATGGCTAAACATTTCTATCCTAAACCAATAAGCCATAACACTCAAGGATCTATAAGACCATTGCACTCTTTTGTTTCCTATAATAATGCTACTGAACATAATAACTAGGCTGTTTGGAGTAGAATGCTACCGAACCAAATTTGATTAGTAAGACGGTGGTAAAAATGATTGGCACCCAATCTCACCTCCTACTCCTCCCTCCACTCGTTCTTCACTCATGTTGATTAATTCCAACAACACAATATCATCCCCATAGGTAGGGCGTCGCTCTTGCTCCGCTTTAGGCTTGCTAAATTGAAAAGTATAGAGGCATAAATCCATTCACTCGATAGATATGTGATACTACAGAGCCATCTAAAAATCGAAAACACACTGCTTACAGGTTCACGTATTTGAGAAAAAAAGCAACTACACAATTATATGGAGGTGAAAGAAGATTACTAGAACGGGCAATAAATGTTGCAAAACCAATCTGGAACTCTGACAGCTAGTGCAATAACATAACAGAATGAAGTCAGGGCTAGCTTAGAGCAGAAAAAAAAGAAAATTGTTTTGACAAGCGAATAGATTATTGGTATAAAAAAATGCACTTACATGTAGGATCTGCATAGCCCTCAAGCAGCTTTCAAAAGATCCATTTACAGGACTGCCTAGGAGGAACGTGGAATTCCCAAACAGCGCTTGACTGAATTCTATTGAACTAGGGCCATGGTCAGGTAGCTACAGAACAAAAACGGCAATCCCCTAATTACGTTTTGCTCACACCAGCAGAGATCATAGATTAAAATGACAAAAGAAGATAGAAGATATTGAAACGAAAAAGACCATGGACACAGGACCTCTCGCAGAGCAGCATGACAGGGGGTCCCTTGTTGGCCTTGACCTCTCGCAGAATAGAGAGAAGAATTTCAGAAAGCGGAGCTCGTCCCGCTGATGAAACAAACGCATCTCGGAATAACTACTTCTGAAATATCAATAGGAATTAGGTTGCTTCAATAGATCTTCTTCCGCCTGCAAAAGCAACAGAGAGAAGAATTCCAGAACTGAAACAACGTCTAAAACATTCTTCACCATAGCATATTAGTATATTAGATTGAGACAAATCTTCATCGTAGCTTATTAATACATGTAATTCAAGAATATCTCTAAAATTGCCTCGTGCAATGTTTTTGGATCCCATACAAAAAAACCAGTAATCGGAGAGAGAGAAAAGGGACCAATCTGACTTCCATGTATCGCATCACGCTATCGCGCTGGTTGTGGTTGGGAGCTGGGACGGAACCGTACAAAAAGAGATAGGGTTGGGACGTTGGGGTGTGAATCGACCAAAGGTGGACTTACTCGACCGGAGGTGGTGCCCGCTGAGGTTCGTCGCCATTGGCCCATACCACCAGAGTGAGAAGCACCTTGCGAATTTGTATGAGATGAAAAGCGCCGCCACCTACTACGTCTGCCAGCGCGTCGTCGTCACGCCGAAGAAGGTGAGGCAGGCGGTGCTCGCCATGTCTGGTGGTCCAGGTGCTCCTGCTCGTCGTCCCGTCGGATCACAGGAGCGATCTGCGAGGAAGATGGGGAAGGGAGATGAAGAAACGTCGGCGGCGGCTGTGTGCGCTAGAAATGTTAGGGTAAAGAAAAATGTGAATTTGGTGAATGTATTTTAATGGGCCACAACGGTGAAGTGAGGTATGATCGAATGGCATGGTTGGACCGAGACGCACAATTAGACCAGGGCTTCTTTTAATTATAGGAAGCCCAGGGCTCCTAATACCTAAACTATATAGGGCGTTGGTAATGGAAGCCCTGGGCTTCATATAGGTGCGCGGAGCCCCAGCCAGACGAGCCGAACGTGGTCGAACCGAATGGATCGATCCAGGCGGCCCGTTTTAATGCAGTACAGTTATGCAAGTATAATAGCTTGTACAAATATGCGTAAACCAACGTGGGCCACGTGTTCGTACGTGGATCGGTGACGTGTAACCCGTAAAAGGGGGAAGCGCATTTAAACAAACAGTTACGACACCGTAAATGTATTCATAACATTGCATAGATGACTGTTACTCCCCCGATCAGATCGCCCACGATCAGCGCGGCCACGATCCTAAAATTAAGCGGGTAATGGATATGCGCCGTGAAATATGCGTCCACGATATTGGATATACGCTTGGTACAGGGAAAAAAATCATAATCTTCCAGAAAAGTGGAGAGTACGCATCATTTTATAGTCCGCTGCTGGGTGAAGGGCGATTTTGATCTGGAAGATGGCGGCGCCATGGGGAAACAAGACCATAAGTGAGTATGCGACGCCGACGTCTGTTCATAGACAAAAACAATGCTTGGATATCGTAACAATGGTGCAGGAAGAAGAACAAGGAGGGTACCAGTTAGCGTCAGATGGAATTACGCATACAGAATCAGCTACTGCTGTAGACGCAATTACTCCACCGGCAGCTTTGAGGGCCCCAGGGGTTGATGAACAGACCATATTTGAGGCATCAAGGATGACAGTAACTGAAGGAGGACAGCACCTTAATACTATGCGTACTATTGGTGATCATGAACAGGACACACCAGTGATTCTGCAGAGACATGTAAGTAATATTGAACTGATTTGAATTTTCAGTATTGTACGTTGAATTGTATACAGTATAAGGCAGCTAGAGATGGTGTGACATTCAGTATTTATATTGTGCATACACTGTGAAACTTTTGCCTGAAAATTGTTATGATCTACATACAACATAAAAATATGTAGGGTACCATAGATGATACAATTTATATTTTTTGCACAGGAAGTTACAATTGATCCGAGATTAGTACCTAAAGTTGGTATGACATTCAGTGGGGTGGATGAAGCATATAAATTTTATAGTAGGTATGCATATGAAGTTGGATTTCCATTGAAAAAGTATAGGGAACGGAAAAATTGTAAGTGGTTGAATTGCTCGATGGAAGGCAAAAGATCAGTAAGGGGAATATCAAACCCAAAGGTACGTAGTACCAGTTCGAAACGGACACAATGCAAGGCCGGTATGAAACTTAAAAAAATTTATGATGATGCAAAAGAGACAGTTATATCAGTGCGTATTGATCTGTTGCACTTGGATCATAATCATGAATTTTTTAAAAAGGATACCGAAAAGAATCAATTACAATGCAACAAGACGCATGATCCTGAATACATGGAGTTCATAAGTTCAATGCAAGAGAGTCGAATCCCGCAACATTGTATTATGGATTATGTATCAGAAATGCACGGTGGTCCTGAGAGTGTGCCTGTAACAGCACAGGACATGTATAACCTGTAAGTTTATGATATGTTCCGATTGATATACATAAATGATATATGCTGGTTGTTGTTTCTGCCTAATGCTAAATTTTCACAATAATTTCAGGAAAAAGGCAAAGCAACGAGAAAGAAATGCAAATGATGTGGCAAAGCTACTATCCTTTTTTGCATCCTGCAAAAAGGATAATCCACAATTTTTCTCTGACTTCCAATTGGATAAAGAAGGCAAGATTTTAAGCATATTTTGGTCACATGCAAGCCAGCAAGGGGATTACATTGATTTTGGTGATGCGGTTACATTTGACACAACACATAAGACTAATCTGTATGAAAAACCACTAGGTATGTTTGTTGGTTCAAATCACCACCTACATTGCACTATATTTGCTTTCGCATTGTTGGGGGATGAAACTGTTGATACATTTGAATGGGTATTCAACGCCTTCAAAACATGCATGGGAACCGAAGGGCCACGAGTGATGCTGACAGGTACGACTGATAATAATGAATTAAATGTATATACATCAACTATGGCTTAAATTAGATATTATTTTCTTTATATAACATGGAATAAGATTCGTACAATTGTGTCATATATGTTTGCAGATCAAGATCCTGCAATGCCAGTAGCCCTCGAGAGGGTTTTCCCACACACAGTACATCGTTTATGTCTATGGCATGTGCAAAATAGGTATATGCCTTTTCTAAACGAGTTGTATGCAAGATTTGAGGAAATGGACTTTAAGACACGGTTTCAATCTATAATACATCATCCTTTGACTGAGTTGGAGTTTGAGACTGCATGGTCAATGCTACTTGAAGATTTTGATCTGCACGATAACAGTACTCTGGATAAGCTGTATGGAATACGTAAGGATTGGGTGCCTGCTTTTTTTAAAAATCATTATTGTGGTCTAATGTTGTCTACACAGCGTAGCGAAAGCATGAACAGGCTTGTCAAAAGTGCACATGTTGATGCAAATACTCCGCTTCATCAATTCGCCAAGCAAATGATGAAACTTCTACACAGTAGAAAGATGAAAGAGTCAAAAGAAGCAGTGGGAAGCATGGTGAGGATAAAATTGTTATGTCGTATATTGATACTTTAATATAAGTGTAAACTAATTTGCATTATATATGCCACAGGGTCAAAAGGAAACGAACACGCTATACATGTTTGAGATAAGGGTTGCAAGAGCATACACAAGGGCTGTGATGTGTAGATTCCAGGAATCTTTGAAATATGCAACCGCATTCAAGATAATGCACGACGAAGAAGGGGGTGCAAATGATTGGGTAGTGCAACATACAACTAGATCGAATAAAATTGTTTGGGGACAGCACCAATTCAAAGTCACAGCTGATGAAGATGCAGGAAAGTATACTTGTGAATGCAAACATTGGGAACATACAGGTATGGAGTACTAAAAAGTAAATATATACATTGAAAACATATGCACAAAATCTTAAGATCATTAATGTTTTATAGGGCTATTCTGTGTACATGTACTACGCGCGTTTATGCATCTTCAGATTGACCGGATACCGAAAGAATATATTTTACAAAGATACACCACCTATGCAAGGCAAGATGTTCCGTTTTCAAGAGATGATAGGAATTTGAAGGGGAAGGATGGAGAAACTAAATCATATAGACAGAAGATATTGCTTAAAAAGGCAATGAAAGTAGTGCATCATGCTAGTTTATCCAAAGCAGGAAATGATAGAGCCCTAATAGTAATGGATGAGCTTCTCGAAGTACTTTCGCGTTTGGAAACAGATATAGACGTTGAGGGAACTTGTGGAACTAGTGGAGGAGATGGTATACAGGTATGTAATGTTTTAATATGTATGTTGTAACATATTATTAATCATATTATATTGATGAGGTGTGAAACAATAAAATCTCAAGACGATGATGAAGCCAATAGAGACAACGAAAAGGATGATGAATTTGACGAAAGGAATAACAAGGTTTGAATCGTACTGTTGTTAATGTTTATTTGTAAATGATGTATAATGATCTTTCATCCAAATTTTCAGGAAATTCAAGACGTTTCTATTATACTTGAACAAGGTGTGGCCAATGATCAAATACATATACCAGTACGTCCATTAGAAGAGGTAATATCTTTAACAACTTTACTGATTTGCAGTTATACATATACATGATTTATACGTTTGAGTTATTGGGTTATGATTGAGCTTAACAAAATGTGTTGTCAATTACAGGTTAATTTGCATGATCACGCAATAATGAATGTTAGTGGTGTCAGTGAACAAAATGATAATGCCAGAAAGGTAATAATGGTATAAATACTGTATGTTGGACTACATAATATTATATGCTGAGAAGTATTTACTTTTGAATTGCAGAAACTGGAATTTGCAGTCGATGGGATAAGCTTGGCAAGACCAAATAACTCAAGACCCAAAGGAAGAACAATAAAGGGGAGTGAAGAAAGGGTTATTAAATTGGGAGCAAAAGGTACAAAGAAAATGACCAGGAAATGTCAGAAGTGTGGAATTGCTGATGGTCACAACAGTAGGACATGTTTGTCAATGGAGGAAAATAGACAAAGGTTGGCAAGCCTTGCTGGACGTAAGAGAGGACGACCTCCAGGATCTAGGAACAAGGGTGGCAGTAAAGCTCCTGATTGGAATGAGACAACAACATCTAAAAAACACGCAAATGAGTTCGATAGTAGTGAGTCAGACAGTGATTAGAATGTTGTATGAGATACGATTAATTTGTTTTTACAATAAACCTTGCTTGTTTGGCAACTGATTTATATAGAGGTGGATATTGAAATCTAATAAATGGTGCGTATATTGCTTAATAATGTTGCGTAACTGGAACTACAAAACATCGTATATAACTTGTGGGATGATCGTATAATTTGTAAACTATATACCAGTACTGTTGATAAACGACAGCAGTGAGTCAGGCGCGCGAGTAGTCTGTTGTATCTGATACGAATAATCTAAGATATAAAGTTGTTGAAATCTGATAAATAGAGCGTATATTGCTTACTAATGTTGCATAATTTGAAGTAGGAAACATCGTATATGGCCTGGATGATACTCGCATATAAACAGATGGTAATATTAAGGAATGAGGTATACATATAACATCTTCAGAACATAAAAACAGATCATATTTAAAGCACACAGAAGTGAAAACATCTGATGTTCACATATTCGCGACATAACCATAAGTATCCAGCCAACTAAAGTTCACAGAAAGAACCTGGGTAACACCCCTAACACAAAGTAGCATGACAATTGTTCTGAAAACAGCACATATAAGGAAGCTTCCTACAATTGTTAACTGAACAAAATGGCCAAAATACCACAGTACGGTACATTGCCCACACCATTGCTTAGATCTGACATAGTTCACTAATTGCGCGCAAACATAAATCTCTGGATATCTAATGGAAGTGGCAACGCCTTGTTGATGCTATGGAATGTGAGTTGATGAAGGGCATGAGCACGTAGGTCTCGGGAATTGTCCTGCAATAAAAGCATAGCTTGCATTAGACACGTCTATAGCTAACATGAACAACTGATGGCAACCGGATTATAGAAACAGTTAGCACAGACACTTACTGGTTTATTGAAAGAAGATATGACACCTGCATTATGATCATAAGATTTCATGTAACTCATCACAAAAAATCCACAGTCATTTGACCCTGTCCTCATTGTTGGGCAGTTAGATGGCATATTGATAGTCGCCTAGAGGGGGGGGTGAATAGGGCAAAACTGAAATTTACAAAAATAATCACAACTACAAGCCGGGTTAGCGTTAGTAATAAAGAAACGAGTCCGCGAGAGAGGGCGCAAAACAAATCGCAAGCAAATAAGAGTGTGACACGCGGATTTGTTTTACCGAGGTTCGGTTCTCGCAAACCTACTCCCCGTTGAGGAGGCCACAAAGGCCGGGTCTCTTTCAACCCTTCCCTCTCTCAAACGATCCCACGGATCGAGTGAGCTTTCTCTTCTTCTCAATCAAACGGGAACAAAGCTTCCCCGCAAGGGCCACCACACAATTGGTGCCTCTTGCCTTGGTTACAATTGAGATTGATCACAAGAACAAATGAGAAAGAAAAGAATGCGATCCAAGCGCAAGAGCTCAAAAGAACACAAGCAAATCACTCTCTCTAGTCACTATGGCGTTGAGTGGAATTTGGAGAGGACTTGATCTTATTTGGTGTGTCTAGAATTGAATGCTAGAGCTCTTGTAGTAGTTGAGAAGTGGAAAACTTGGATGGCAATGAATGTGGGGTGGTTGGGGTATTTATAGCCCCAACCACCAAAAGTGACCGTTGGCTGGAAGCCTCTGTTCGATGGCGCACCGGACAGTCCGGTGCACACCGGACAGTCCGGTGCCCCTGCCACGTCACCATTGCCGTTGGATTCTGACCGTTGGAGCTTCTGACTTGTGGGCCCTCCCGGGTGTCCGGTGCACACCGGACATGTACTGTTTGATGTCCGGTGCACCGGTTTGGGCGATCCTGACGACTGCGCGCGCTGCGCGCGCATTAATTGCTCCACAGGGAGCCGTTGGCGCCGCAGAGAGCCGTTGCTCCGCTGGCACACCGGACAGTCCGGTGCACACCGGACAGTCCGGTGAATTATAGCGGAGCGGCTGTCGAGAAAACCCGAGGCTGACGAGTTCCGGAGGCCGCGGTTCCTTGAAGCACCGGACATGTCCGGTGCACACCGGACAGTCCGGTGAATTTTAGCGTGCCGGCTTCCGAGAATTCCCGAGGGCGAAGAGTTGAAGTCGTAGTCCTCTGGGCGCACCGGACACTGTCCGGTGCACACCGGACAGTCCGGTGCCTCCAGCCAGAGGTGCCCTCGGTTGCCTTAATGCTCCTTTGTTGAATCCAACACTTGGTCTTTTTATTGGCTAAATGTGAACCTTTTGCACCTGTATAACTTATGCACTAGAGTAAACTAGTTAGTCCAAGATTTGTGTTGGGCAATTCAACCACCAAAATTATTTAGGAACTAGGTGTAAGCCTAATTCCCTTTCAATCTCCCCCTTTTTGGTGATTGATGCCAACACAAACCAAAGCAAATATAGAAGTGCATAATTGAACTAGTTTACATAATGTGAGTGCAAAGGTTACTTGGAATTGAGCCAATATAAATACTCATATGATGCGCATGGATTGTTTTCTTTGTTTTTGACATATTGGACCACATTTTGCACCAAGAGTTTTGTTTTTGCAAATTCTTTTGTAAATTCTTTTCAAAGTCATTTTGCAAGATAGTCAAAGGTAAATGAGTAAGACTTGCAAAGTATTTTCAAGTTTTGAAATTTTCTTCCTTTGCCCAAATGCTTTTCCTTTGACTAAACAAAACTCCCCCCTCAAATAAAGTCTCCTCTTAGCGTTCAAGAGGGTTTTAAGACATCAATTTTGAAAATACTAGATGCTCCCCCTTTAGAACACAAAGAGATACCAATTTTGAAATTTACCAATTGAAAAATCATCAAATTTATAAAATTAGTTTGGTGGTGCGGTCCTTTTGCTTTGGGCTCATATTTTCTCCCCCTTTGGCATGAATCGCCAAAAACGGAATCATTAGAGCCCAATGAAGTACTTTCTCCCCCTTTGGGCATAAAAAGAATGAGTTAAGATTATACCAAAGTTGGAGAGTGATTCGGAGAGACGGCGAAGGATGAGTAGTAGAGTGGAGTGGAAGCCTTGTCTTCGCCGAAGACTCCGATTCCCTTTCAATATATCTATGACTTGGTTTGAAATACACTTGAAGACACATTAGTCATAGCATATATAAAAGAGACATGATCAAAGGTACATTTATGAGCTATGTGTGCAAGTTTAGCAAAAGAAATTCCTAGAATCAAGAATATTTAGCTCATGCCTAAGTCGGGTAAAAGATTGCTCATCAAGTGGCTTGGTAAAGATATCGGCTAATTGATCTTTAGTGTTAATGTATGAAATCTCGATATCCCCCTTTTGTTGGTGATCCCGAAGAAAATGATACCGAATGGCTATGTGCTTAGTGCGGCTATGCTCGACGGGATTGTCGGCCATTTTGATTGCACTCTCATTGTCACATAGCAAAGGGACTTTGGTTAATTTGTAACCGTAGTCACGCAGGGTTTGCCTCATCCAAAGCAATTGCGCGCAACAATGGCCTGCGGCAATATACTCAGCTTCGGCGGTAGAAAGAGCGACTGAATTTTGCTTCTTTGAAGCCCAAGACACCAAGGATCTTCCCAAGAACTGGCAAGTCCCCGATGTGCTCTTCCTATTAATTTTACACCCCGCCCAATCGGCATCCGAATAACCAATCAAATCAAAAGTGGATCCCCGAGGGTACCAAAGCCCAAACTTAGGAGTATAAGCCAAATATCTCAAGATTCGTTTTTACGGCCGTAAGGTGTGATTCCTTAGGGTCGGCTTGGAATCTTGCACACATGCAAACGGAAAGCATAATGTCCGGTCGAGATGCACATAAATAAAGCAATGAACCAATCATCGACCGGTATACCTTTTGATCCACGGACTTACCTCCCGTGTCGAGGTCGAGATGCCCATTAGTTCCCATGGGTGTCTTGATGGGCTTGGCATCCTTCATTCCAAACTTGCTTAGAATGTCTTGAGTGTACTTTGTTTGGCTAATGAAGGTGCCCTCTTGGAGTTGCTTGACTTGGAATCCTAGAAAATACTTCAACTCCCCCATCATCGACATCTCGAATTTCTGTGTCATGATCCTACTAAATTCTTCACATGTAGATTTGTTAGTAGACCCAAATATAATATCATCAACATAAATTTGGCATACAAACAAATCATTGTCAAGAGTTTTAGTGAACAAAGTAGGATCGGCCTTGCCGACTTTGAAGCCATTTGAAATAAGGAAATCTCTAAGGCATTCATACCATGCTCTTGGGGCTTGCTTGAGCCCATAAAGCGCCTTAGAGAGCCTATAGACATGGTTAGGATACTCACTGTCTTCAAAGCCGGGAGGTTGCTCAACATAGACCTCCTCCTTGATTGGTCCATTGAGGAAGGCACTCTTCACGTCCATTTGATAGAGCTTGAAGCCATGGTAAGTAGCATAGGCCAATAATATACGAATTGACTCAAGCCTAGCTACGGGTGCATAGGTTTCACCGAAATCCAAACCTTCGACTTGTGAATACCCCTTGGCCACGAGTCGAGCTTTGTTCCTTGTCACCACACCATGCTCGTCTTGCTTGTTGCGGAAGACCCATTTGGTTCCTACAACATTTTGATTAGGACGTGGAACTAAGTGCCATACCTCATTCCTTGTGAAATTGTTGAGCTCCTCTTGCATTGCCATCACCCAATCCGAATCTTGTAGTGCTTCCTCTACCCTGTGTGGCTCAATAGAGGAAACAAAGGAGTAATGTTCACAAAAATGTGCAACACGAGATCGAGTAGTTACCCCCTTATGAATGTCGCCGAGGATGGTGTCGACGGGGTGATCTCGTTGAATTGCTTGGTGGACTCTTGGGTGTGGCGGCCTTTGTTGTTCATCCTCCTTGTCTTCATCATTTGCATCTCCCCCTTGATCGTTGCCGTCATTTTGAGGTGGCTCATCTTCTTGATCTTCTTGTTCAACATCTTGAGCCTCATCCTCAATTTGAGTTGGTGGAGATGCTTGCATGGAGGAGGATGGTTGATCTTGTGCATGTGGAGGCTCTTCGGATTCCTTAGGACACACATCCCCAATGGACATGTTCCTTGGCGCTATGCATGGAGCCTGTTCTTCACCTATCTCATCAAGATCAACTTGCTCTACTTGAGAGCCGTTAGTCTCATCAAACACAACGTCACAAGAAACTTCAACAAGTCCTGAGGACTTGTTAAAGACTCTATATGCCCTTGTGTTTGAGTCATATCCTAGTAAAAAGCCTTCTACAGTTTTAGGAGCAAATTTGGATTTTCTACCTCTCTTAATAAGAATAAAGCATTTGCTACCAAAAACTCTAAAATATGAAATATTTGGCTTTTTACCGGTTAGGAGTTCATAAGATGTCTTCCTGAGGATTCGATGAAGATATAACCGGTTGATGGCGTAGCAGGCGGTGTTGACCGCTTCGGCCCAAAACCGATCCGGTGTCTTGTACTCATCAAGCATGGTTCTTGCCATGTCCAGTAGAGTTCGATTCTTCCTCTCCACTACACCATTTTGTTGTGGAGTGTAGGGAGAAGAGAACTCATGCTTGATGCCCTCCTCCTCAAGAAAGCCTTCAATTTGAGAGTTCTTGAACTCCGTCCCATTGTCGCTTCTAATTTTCTTGATCCTTAAGCCGAACTCATTTTGAGCCCGTCTCAAGAATCCCTTTAAGGTCTCTTGGGTTTGTGATTTTTCCTGCAAAAAGAATACCCAAGTGAAGCGAGAATAATCATCCACAATTACAAGACAATACTTACTACCGCCGATGCTTATGTAAGCGATCGGGCCGAATAAGTCCATGTGTAGGAGCTCCAGTGGCCTGTCGGTAGTCATGATGTTTTTGTGTGGATGTTGGGCACCAACTTGCTTCCCGGCTTGGCATGCGCTACAGATCCTGTCTTTCTCAAAATGAACATCGGTTAGTCCTAAAATGTGCTCTCCCTTTAGAAGCTTATGAAGATTCTTCATCCCAACATGGGCTAGCCGGCGATGCCATAGCCAACCCATATTAGTCTTAGCAATTAAGCAAGTGTCGAGTTCAGCTCTATCAAAATCTACCAAGTATAGCTGACCCTCTAACACTCCCTTAAACGCTATTGAATCATCACTTCTTCTAAAGACAGTAACACCAACATCAGTAAATAGACAGTTGTAGCCCATTTGACATAATTGGGATACGGAAAGCAAATTGTAATCTAAGGAATCTACAAGAAAAACATTGGAAATGGAGTGGTCAGGGGATATAGCAATTTTACCCAAACCTTTGACCAAACCTTGGTTTCCATCCCCGAATGTGATCGCTCGTTGGGGATCTTTGTTTTTCTCATAGGAGGAGAACATCCTTTTCTCCCCTGTCATATGGTTTGTGCACCCGCTGTCGAGTATCCAACTTGAGCCCCCGGATGCATAAACCTACAAAACAAGTTTAGTTCTTTGTTTTAGGTACCCAAACGGTTTTGGGTCCTTTGGCATTAGATACAAGAACTTTGGGTACCCAAACACAAGACTTGGAGCCCTTGTGTTTGCCCCCAACAATTTTGGCAACTACTTTGCCGGATTTGCTAGTTAAAACATAAGATGCATCAAAAGTTTTAAATGAAACAATGTGATCATTTGATGCATTAGTAGTTTTCTTTCTAGGCAACTTGGCATGGGTTGGTTGCCTAGATCTAGATGTCTCACCCTTATACATAAAAGCATAATTAGGGCCAGAGTGAGACTTCCTAGAATGAATTTTCTTAATTTTACTCTCAGGATACCCTGCAGGATACAAAATGTAACCCTCGTTATCCTGAGGCATGGGAGCCTTGCTCTTAATAAAGTTAGACAAGTTCTTAGGAGGGGCATTAATTTTGACATTGTCTCCCCTTTGGAAGCCAATGCCGTCCTTAATGCCCGGGCGTCTCCCATTATAGAGCATGCTTCTAGCAAGTTTAAATTTTTCATTTTCTAAGTCATGCTCACTAATCTTAGCATTAAGTTGTGCTATGTGATCATTTTGTTTTTTAATTAAGGCAAGGTGATCATGGATAGCATCAACATTAATATCTCTACATCTAGTACAAATGGACACATGCTCAATAGTAGATGTAGAGGGTTTGCAAGACTTTAATTCAATGACCTTAGCATGCAACAAATCATTTTTAGTTCTAAGGTCGGAAATAGTAGCATCAAAATCCTTAGCCTTAGCAATTAATTTCTCATTCTCATTTCTAAGGCTAGCAATGGAAACATTTAACTCATCAATCCTAGCAAGCAAATCAACATTATCATTTCTAGGATCAATGCAAACATGAGAATCAACCTTAGCTAACAAATTAGCATTTTCACTCCTAAGGTTGGCAATAGTGTCATGGCATGTGCTTAGCTCACTAGATAATTTGTTACATTTTTCTACCTCAAGAGCATAAGCATTTTTAACCTTAACATGTTTCTTGTTTTCCTTGATTAGGAAATCCTCTTGAGAGTCCAAGAGTTCATCCTTTTCATGGATAGCACTAACTAGCTCATTTAATTTTTCTTTTTGTTCCATGTTAAGGTTGGCAAAAAGAATGCGCAAGTTATTTTCCTCATTTTTATCATCCTCATCACTAGATGTTTCATATTTAGTGGAGGACCTTGATTTTACCTTCTTTTTGCCGTCCTTGGCCATGAGACACTTGTGGCCGACGTTGGGGAAGAGAAGGCCCTTGGTGACAGCGATGTTGGCGGCGTCCTCGTCGTCGGAGGAGTCGCTTGAGCTTTCGTCGGAGTCCCACTCCCGACAAACATGGGCATCGCCGCCCTTCTTCTTGTAATACTTCTTCTTCTCCTTTCTTCTTCCCTTCTTGTCGTCGCCCCTGTCACTGTCACTAGACATAGGACATTTTGCAATAAAGTGACCGGGCTTACCACATTTGTAGCAAACCTTCTTGGAACGGGGTTTGTAGTCCTTCCCCTTCCGTTGCTTGAGGATTTGCCGGAAGCTTTTGATGATTAGGGCCATCTCCTCATTGTCGAGCTTGGAGGCGTCAATTGGTTGTCTACTTGGTGTAGACTCCTCCTTCTTCTCCTCCGTTGCCTTGAAGGCCACCGGTTGCGCCTCGGATGTGGAAGGCTCGTCAAGCTCGTTGATCTTCTTGGAGCCCTTAATCATGCATTCAAAGCTTACAAAATTCCCGATGACTTCCTCGGGGGTCATTAGTGGATATCTAGGATTACCACGAATTAATTGTACTTGTGTAGGGTTAAGGAAAATAAGTGCTCTTAAAATAACCTTCACCACTTCGTGGTCATCCCATTTTGCGCTCCCGAGGTTGCGCACTTGGTTCACCAAGGTCTTGAGCCGGTTGTACATGTCTTGTGGCTCCTCCCCTTGGCGAAGACGGAAGCGACCGAGCTCCCCCTCGATCGTTTCCCGTTTAGTGATCTTGGTGAGTTCATCACCTTCGTGCGCTGTCTTGAGTAGGTCCCAAATCTCCTTGGCGTTCTTCAACCCTTGTACTTTGTTGTATTCCTCCTTGCTTAGGGAGGCAAGGAGGATGGTTGCGGCTTGGGAGTTGAAGTGCTCGATTTGGGCCACTTCGTCCGTGTCATAGTCCTCATCCCCTATAGATGGTACCTGTACACCATACTCAACAACATCCCATATACTCTTGTGGAGAGAGGTTAGATGAAATCGCATTAAATTACTCCACATAGCATAATCTTCACCATTAAAAGTTGGTGGTTTACCTAATGGGACGGAAAGTAGAGGTGTATGTTTAGGAACGCGAGGGTAGCGTAGGGGGATCTTACTATACTTCTTACGCTCTTGGCGTTTAGAAGTGACGGACGCCGCGTCGGAGCCGGAGGTAGATGTCGATGAAGTGTCGGTCTCGTAGTAGACCACCTTCCTCATCCTCTTGGGCTTGTCCCCACTCCGATGCGGCTTGTGAGAAGAAGATTTTTCCTTCTTCTCCTTGTGGTGAGAAGAGGAAGATCTTTTCTCCTTCCGCTTGGAGGAGTTCTTCTTCTTCTCCCTTCTCTTGGTGCGGGACTCTTCCGATGAAGTGCTCCCTTGGCTTGTAGTGGGCTTGTCGCCGGTCTCCATCTCCTTCTTGGCGTGATCTCCCGACATCACTTCGAGCGGTTAGGCTCTAATGAAGCACCGTCCTCTGATACCAATTGATAGTCGCCTAGAGGGGGGGGTGAATAGGGCGAAACTGAAATTTACAAAAATAATCACAACTACAAGCCGGGTTAGCGTTAGTAATAAAGAAACGAGTCCGCGAGAGAGGGCACAAAACAAATCGCAAGCAAATAAGAGTGTGACACGCGGATTTGTTTTACCGAGGTTCGGTTCTCGCAAACCTACTCCCCGTTGAGGAGGCCACAAAGGCCGGGTCTCTTTCAACCCTTCCCTCTCTCAAACGATCCCACGGATCGAGTGAGCTTTCTCTTCTTCTCAATCAAACGGGAACAAAGCTTCCCCGCAAGGGCCACCACACAATTGGTGCCTCTTGCCTTGGTTACAATTGAGATTGATCACAAGAACAAATGAGAAAGAAAAGAATGCGATCCAAGCGCAAGAGCTCAAAAGAACACAAGCAAATCACTCTCTCTAGTCACTATGGCGTTGAGTGGAATTTGGAGAGGACTTGATCTTATTTGGTGTGTCTAGAATTGAATGCTAGAGCTCTTGTAGTAGTTGAGAAGTGGAAAACTTGGATGGCAATGAATGTGGGGTGGTTGGGGTATTTATAGCCCCAACCACCAAAAGTGACCGTTGGCTGGAAGCCTCTGTTCGATGGCGCACCGGACAGTCCGGTGCACACCGGACAGTCCGGTGCCCCTGCCACGTCACCATTGCCGTTGGATTCTGACCGTTGGAGCTTCTGACTTGTGGGCCCTCCCGGGTGTCCGGTGCACACCGGACATGTACTGTTTGATGTCCGGTGCACCGGTATGGGCGATCCTGACGACTGCGCGCGCTGCGCGCGCATTAATTGCTCCGCAGGGAGCCGTTGGCGCCGCAGAGAGCCGTTGCTCCGCTGGCACACCGGACAGTCCGGTGCACACCGGACAGTCCGGTGAATTATAGCGGAGCGGCTGTCGAGAAAACCCGAGGCTGACGAGTTCCGGAGGCCGCGGTTCCTTGAAGCACCGGACATGTCCGGTGCACACCGGACAGTCCGGTGAATTTTAGCGTGCCGGCTTCCGAGAATTCCCGAGGGCGAAGAGTTGAAGTCGTAGTCCTCTGGGCGCACCGGACACTGTCCGGTGCACACCGGACAGTCCGGTGCCTCCAGCCAGAGGTGCCCTCGGTTGCCTTAATGCTCCTTTGTTGAATCCAACACTTGGTCTTTTTATTGGCTAAATGTGAACCTTTTGCACCTGTATAACTTATGCACTAGAGTAAACTAGTTAGTCCAAGATTTGTGTTGGGCAATTCAACCACCAAAATTATTTAGGAACTAGGTGTAAGCCTAATTCCCTTTCACATATCCAATGGAAAATTACCAAACTTAGGAAATTCTGCGTTGGGGCAAACGTGTTGTAACGCTTTGCTCAGCCTACTCATTATCACCCTAGCCCATGGGAATTTCCTGCCACCTAAATAAATTGGATCATAATGATAGTCCTTCCATTCGGTGCCACCAAGTTGTATACCATAGGGATTCGAATCTAAAATGTGTATAACCCGGTGGTGTAAATTGATCACATACAGTGTCCAATGACCCCTGCTAAGCATAGGTACCATTATCTGTTGATGAGAAAAGTAAATATAGGTTACATGTTGCTGTTGTAAAGTCATGATAATTAAAATGTACAGTTAATGAGCTGATGAAACTGTGAACAAAATGTTAATGGGACTTACCGACTTGCATTTATCCAGATTCACCAAAGCAGGCAATGTGTTGTGCAAGCAATTCTGTAGGACATTTTGATCAAACGTCAGAGGATTCTTGCTGTGACGTTCCTGTTCTTCAAAATTTAACAGAGCCTATAAAAAAATAGAGTGTGTAAGTATATTATGTGTATAGTTACAATAACTGTGAAGAAGAACCTACCCCAACGTTGACATCAAGTATTAATCTGTTAGATGTCAGAGTTCGACGATGATTTTTAGAATCATCACGAACACACTCTATGAAACACTGCATGAAGACATCCTCAAGACATTTACCCTCCGCGAAAGATTCATAAATATCCATACAGTTTGCACTGTAATCACCGTAATCAATAACTACCCTGTATGATGAACAAAGGTATAGATTCTTATTTCATAAATGAACCAACTTATAAATACGTTATTCGTAATTTGGGTTACATGTACCTGCTTTGGTCAATGTCCTTGGAACAAATTAAATCCCACAGAGAACGGATACACTCTTGCTCTGTAAGTGGTGGATCAGATCCAGAGTTTGTAGTACCTTTGAGTGTATCAACCTGAAATGCAACATGGTTGTAAGTGGTTGAACATTAAAAAAATCAGTTTAATATCATAAAAAGCATTATGTAATATGCATGTTATCATACTGACATGAGGAGTTGGGGTCTGGTCAAAAACTGGCCCACTGTCATTTTGTTCCATTTCCTCTGTTGCCATTGCACCTCTCTACACAAAGGTATATAATTAGTATAACTGTGTTGTATGTATAGTAAAATGTAATTATAACATGAGACATGGACTGCTAACAAACATTTTTTTCCGGTGTCACGTCAAATTTGGGCAAGCAGGTGCAAGCTGATGTGGTTTGAGGTGTGATATTTGTGTTCCTCAAACTTATGTTTCGAACATCAAAACAGAAATCCTGTTGACAAAAAAAGTGTGGTTCGCATACTGCTAAAAAGAAGTATGCATACATGTACGTATAATGAGTAAAAATAGTATTGTCGTTGGACAAATTACCTGTTGATCTGAAACCACATCCGATTCGTCGGGAAAGGTCTCAAGGACTGTACGGATATGCTGTTGTCTTTCGTGAATTTCTTCAAACTGAGTAGCACCCAGTTGGGTCTCAAGCTGCGAAGCTTGGGATGGCATATCGGGTGTGGGCTGGGTGGCATCAACTGTGTGTCCTTGTACACAATTATATTGAAAATAATATATGTCAAAATTTGAATTATAAATCAAATGTTGCTGTGTATACTTGACAAAAACATAAGCTGTTAACTGTACTTATAACAAAAAACGTATGCACATGTCAAAAGATAAAATGTTCTGAATAAGGAATACCTGCTGAATCAGCCGAATTCCCCGGTTGCTGTGGCTCATCCGTCTCGTTTTCCAAATTTTCAGACTCGGCACGTAGTACCTCGTCTATCAATTCTATAAACTTGTCTGCTATGTCATATTGCTTGACAATAATTTTGTCGATGCTGTCTTTTATGGCTACGCATGACTTGTCAACCTCCAAGTCATATGCAGCAAGAATATCTGTGAATTTAGATCGATGACGATGTGGGAGATCGTTGATCTTACTTGACATCATCTCTTTGATAGATGGAAGTTTGATGTTAAAAGTTGGCCGAGGCATGGGGCCAGGGCGCGGTGCATCAAAAATATTGGTCCTGCACTCCGGCTGGTTGTTCAGCAAAAAATAGTAAGAATCCATGTCCACCTTCGTATTCTATTTGTTCAATAAATAATCATAAACAATGGATATAATACATCATAAACTTGCCTCAGATTGGCGATCGATCTTAGGTCCCACTGCATAGCATGTCTCCGTCGAGCTTCGGAACTATAAATAAAATTGTAGTGACTGTGAGTAACCAACTGTGTAACTGTGCATAACCAACTGTGAAAATATGAATAACTTACTTCACAGTGTCCGAAAGATTCAGCCCCATGGCGAACCTTCCTCTTGTCAGCTTTGGTCAAAGCTTTTATGCTATTCTTATCAAAAAATTTAATGCGAGGTGTGCCACTCTTATTATGGGGGGCAGCGGCTGTATGCAGGTGATCCAAGTAGTACAACTACATTAAAAAGAATTACAATGTTCAATAGCAATGTAAGTAGACATAACCAACATCGTAAACAGGTTACATAACTACCAAAAGTTAGGAACCAATAATGAAATAAATGTGCATACGGAAAAACACTATACTTACAAGGACAACAATGGAGCATCCATATATGGTCGTGGAGACATTTGTGGTGATCCGGTTGTGCCACTTCTTGGCAGCTTCACATAGATCATTAAAAATCAACTGGCACCAGTCGATCTCATGGAAACGGTGCATTTCTTCTGTGAGAAGCACCTCATGATATGTGATGCCCCAGCTAGCAGTTGGAAACAGCAAACGGTTGAATAGAATGAGGAAGAAACATCTGATTGAAAGGTCATCATCCTCGCCTTTCCTTAATCGATCCTGTAGAAATGCCACATTGAACTCATCTTTGGCCACACCAAGCTCTGCCCTCAAGTTGCTTGCTGCAACTGCTTCATCAATACCCAAAGGTTTACCACCTCCATGATTTGGCACGCCAAGAATAAGATGAACAATATCCTTTGTGATCTTGAGTTCCTTTCCTGGACCAGGACGTATTGTCATATCCTTGGGGTCTAGCTTGTCCATCAACCATTGGAGGTGTGATCTACTGCACAGCGCATCTACTGTCATATCAAGAATGGAAGAGAAGCCTTTACGTCTTATAGCCTCACGTTGTCTTTCATTCAAAATGTTAATGCTTGCAATGACATCTTGAGGGTTGCACCTCACATTAAGCCTCTGTTAAACAATATACAACATGAAATAATTTTGTTATTATGAGAAAAATAATCAGAACATTACAAATATGAAATTGTTTGTTGGGTATGCATAACATTAACCTGTCGGGGTAGCTCCTCGTGTTTAACCCTCTTTGTCACGACTTTTCTTAACACTCTTGTGTGGCTTTCAGAAACATTGCGCTTCTTCATAGCTGGCATGAAGTCATCTTCATCAGAATCAATCTGAACTGTTTCATTGGTCACATTTTGACTGTCAGCATTTGAAGGATTTTCAACTTCTGGACATGGATTAGGATGTTCTGCAGAGGGAATGTCTACACTGAAGCACTCCTGGCTTGACTGGATTGTTATACGCTTGGGGTTATTTGGAGGACGGTCGACTTGCTTCATTTTTTTAAATTAAAAGCTGCATACATAATATACAATGTTGTAAAAAATAAAAGGTTATATATGCATATGTATTTATGGTGTGGTATGATTGAATCAATTAACCTAATTGTTTTAAATACCAAACCTAAAACATCTGAATATACTGTTCTCTATTTACATTTGCATACACATACTGAACTGTTTCAATTATTAGGAAAACTGAATATGTTTCAATAAAAACAACCCTTGCTGTGACCAAATAATGTGTTAGCTGTAATGCTCTGAAACACATTAATGTATGCACTAAACAGATATGAAATTTTAAATAAAAAATATACTCTACGAATAACAACTAGTTGACTGCTCATTTACTAAACACATTTGCATAAAAAATCTGAATATGTTTGAGCAAAACAAAACTTGCTATAACCAAACTGTATTGTCTGTGACCTAGTGTAATAAATAATGTCTGTTTTGTAATAATACAAAACTGTATATGATTCAATAAAACATGTACTGAACTGTTCAAAAAATAAGTGAATAACAGACCTTGCTGTAACCAAATAATGTATTAGCTGTAATCATCTGAAAATACATAAATGTATGCACTAAACAGAAATGAAATTTTATATAAAACATATACTCTATGAAAAACAACTAGTTGGCTGATCATTTACTATACACAGATGCATACATATTCTGAACTGATATACCAGCATAACAAACTGAATATGTTGCATACAGATGCATACATGAAACACATTAGCATATATGTTCTGTCCTGTTATACGTTCATAAAAAATCTGAATATGTTGCATACCATTGCATACAGTTGCAAACATAAAACACAATTTGCCTGCAACCTGATATGTTTGAGCAAAACAAAAAATGCTATAAACAATCTGTATTAACTGTGAACTGGTTTAATAAATAATGTCTGTTTTAAAATAATAAAAAATTGTATATGATCCAATAAAACAATACATGCTGTCACACAATGTATTAACTATAACAATAATGGAATAAATAAGTGTATGCAGTCACAAAAACAACTAGATGACCACCCAATTACCAATTGAACATAATATGATGCAAAAAAATTTAACTAATGTGCATAAACATGTAACCTAATGTGCATAACCAACTGTGTACATGAGCGTAACCGACTGTGTAAGTGTGCGTAACCAACTGTGTAAATGTGCGTAAATGTAATACATCAACTGCATAACTAATGTCAACCCTAGCCGTGATCCACACAATGCAAAATGAACAAAAAACAACTAGTTTGTTGACGGTAAACTCGAACCAATGAAATGCGCGCGAGCTAGGCTTGGGAAGAACACACCGATTGGAGCGGTACCCGTTGGCGGCGGCGAATGTTGAGGATGGCGGAGAACGTGGAAGCAGTCGGGTCGGCGGAGAGCGAAGGAGCAGAACCGTCGCCGGAGAAGGTAGGGTTTTCGCCGGTCGCCGGACGCAGCGGCGCGAATATTGGAGAGACGATTGGGGAAACTGAGGGCGCGCCGCTCAAATGCCGCTTGCGACTGGATCGACAGCGAGTGGCGAGGGGTTGGAAGAGTCGTCGGAAAGGGGAGCGGAGTCGCCGGGATGGAAGAATCGCCGGAGATTCCTGGAGTCGTGCGGGGGTTGGGGTTTTGCGGTTATGGAAACTGAGCCGGGAGCAAAGGAGCTAATCGCGGGATCACGTAGGTATTTATATGGAAACCGAAAGGTCGGTCGGCTGTGAAATGCAGGTGCGTTCATATTTGGCTGGGGCTTCCTCTAGCTAAATAGAGCCCAGGGCTCTAAATACATATAATATATATATATATATATATATATATATCCGTTAGTGGGGGAAGCCCCAGCCAGGTCGCGGTCAGTCCACTGGCCGCTAGCTTGCGTCAGCCATGCATATGATAGCCACGAATCTCGGATGAGACACGACATGCGATATACGCACGCATAAATATATGTAGTAATGTGCGTAAATCATGCATAGAAGGAATCTTTTTTGCCACGAATCACGGGAACGAATATTACCATGTGCACACCGTTTACGACTGCATAACGCTGTGTAACATGATAGCGTAAAACATGAACCAAAACAGCGTAAATGAGTACGAAATTTAGCGTAAATCGTATATCTGTTCCGTAACCGTAAATGAGTCCCGAAATTACGGCGTAATAATCGCATGCGTCCGATCGTACGCGGGTTTTGGCTCAAATAGATTTTAGCGTAAAACGTGAGCTAAAACAGCGTAAATGAGTACACAATTTAGCATAAATCGTATGCCTGTTTCGTATACTAAATTTACGGCGCGAAAATCACGCGCCACCAGTCGTGCGTGGGTTCTGGCTCCGACGAATTTAAGCGTAAATCGTGAACCAAAACAACGTAAATGAGTATGAATTTTAGCGTAAATCGTCCATCTGTTTCATAATAACGAATGTAGACCGAATGTATCTCTCAGCGCATGAGGTTGTCATAAAATACATCAAGAAATTTCGTAAATTGGTGTAAGATACAACAAGAAGTGATCTGAGGTAATTGTAGCGTAAAATGCAAGCTAACCATCTACATGAGAACTGTTTCAGATTTTACAATATGATATAAGAGATAATTATTCCTGTTCATGTTGCCCTTATATTTTGTGTAGAGTTCCTTCAAGTCCGTTTTCTCAGAATCTGACCGTCTATATTTAGCTTCAAATTCTTCAATGTCAGCCTCCGTGACCTGGGAATAAAGATTAAATTAAGTACCATTATATATAAAAATATACAACCTGTCCCCAAAATAATGTCACTCTGGCTATACATCTGAACAAGCCAAAAGGGTATTCTTTTAGAGACAGAGCAACAGAGGTAGTTTTATGCCACAACAGAGTTCTCGCTACTGTATTTCTCTAAAAAATATCATTGTAAATTAATAGACAACATTAGCCTACAATTAATATAGAAGCAACCATACTTTATTGTACATTGTTCTGAAGTACTCCTGAAGTTGTTCAATTCTCTATTTTCTTTTCTTCTTTTCTGTTATTAGTTGAAGGCACACTTGCACACCCTTACTTGCATCACTTCATTACATAACTGATGAGCCAGTTTGCTCGATGCCCTTCAGGACAAGTCTGTTAATCCCTGGACAAAAAAATCAAGAATGATGATGGTATTGAGCTGATGATACCTGCACAAAATCCTGATTTGGTTCCAAACATCGTTTATCCATGGATCAAAAGTAAAGAAGTTGACATTAGAGTTAGTATGTTTCACATATTTATCTTTATCCCATCCTTTAAAATAAAATCTAACGTTTTCCCAATAGATGTCACTGCTCAAAAGTCGCCAACTCCAATTCTTAGAAATTGATTGAACATTAAAAAAATATACAGCAGTGGCTATCCATCGGCACACCACTGAACAAAACAACATGTAAACTGCAAACGGTACACTAATGCACAATATAAGGAAACATTGGGAGCCGATTATACCTCTTCCAAGCCCAAACAAAGCAGTTGTAGCAATGCCACATTTCACATAAGGATTATGCAACAGATCCAAAAAAATGTTCCTGAACCATAGGTAGACTGATCAGAGGGGCCCTTCACGCCAATATTAAACATCACTCTGTTATTCCAGAAAATCAGATCACGCTATGAATGTCTCGTGGTAACTCACCGTGGCCGACATGGATACCGAGCGAGTGCAGGATGTGGGACGCATGCGAGCCGCAGCAAAGCGCGACGAAGAGTTCCTCCACGCGACTCGGCCCCGGCTCCGCAGCAGGAGTTCCTCCTTCCTGGCTTCCATCTCCCTCCACTTGCGCGCGCTCTCCCCAGCACCCGCGACCGCTCCCCCTCGGCGCGCCATGGCGGGGAACCCGGACTCCGTGAGCCTGGCCGCGAGCTCCTCCCCCGCGCCCGGCGGCGCCGGCGCCCTCAAGCGCACCGCGGCAGACTCAGCGAGGAGGTTGACCGCCGCCATCTCCACCCGCGGGAACAACAGCCGTGCAGTCGCGCTGGAGAGTGGGTCCGCACGGAGCAGGGGCAGTCTGGAGATGTAGCACCGGCGCTGCGAGGAAGATGAAGATGGGGGGAGAAGAAACTGGCGGCGGCTACGTGCCTTCGGGAGATAAAGATGGGAGCAGTTAGGGTAAAGAAATGCGTGGGTAAAATGGGCCATCAAATAAAAGTTCTCGTGGGCCCAGAAAGCTAAATCGTGCACAAACTATATTTGCATAAATGGCAACACACATCATCGTAACTCATATGTTAATTTGGCGTAAGCAGTCGGGGACAGTAAACCAAAAATGGTCTGGTGCGGTCTGCACACCTGGTTGGTCGGCCCGGTCGGTAGGTGGCCGGGGCTCCCTACAGTAATGGAAGCCCAGGGCTCCTAATACTATATATATATAGTTTTTTTTCTAGCCCAGACATCCAATATAACCATTGAAGTTTATGTTCTTGCTCTCAAGTATTTTCATTCTAAGTTCAAAAGGGTATTAACTCCATGCTCTTATATTCTCTATTGCTGCTTATTTCATGGTGGTTTATAAATAAATAAAGAATTTATGATTTTTTTTCAAGAGTATCGTCAGCGTCGAGGATCTATGAGGATGTTGCGTCACTGTCTTTTCATGGTTTAGTCCCCGGTTCTAAATTAAGAGATGATAAGGTCTTTAGCCATGTATTGAAAATCCCGGTTAGAAACTAGTAGGAATATATGAAGCGGCTTTTCGTCCCAAAATATATAGCAGCCCCTTCCCATATTAGTGACGCTATGCAGTCGTGGCTACTGCTTATGTCATCGCCACCTCCGTCCTCCTGCCGTCCGCCATGCATGGCTTCCTCGATGTTCATGGGTAACACAGCGCCATGCATGCAATCGTGCATGTACAATCAGATTTTGGATCGCTGCGAGTTCGTGCAAGCTGGTGCCTTGCCCCGGCCCCTTTTCCTTGACTTGATCTCCATCGTCGTCCGGTCCCTCTTGCTCCAACTGCTAGCTAGTAACGGCCAAATCATCTCGTTGATACCACGAGCTCTCAATGCAAATAGCCGGCGCGCATCCTTTAGGATCTCTGGCGATCTCGCGCGGCGCCCCCCGGCTCCCACCTCCACCTGCCACTCTCTCATATGTAGTGGCGAAGCTAAAATAAAATGAAGTCGGACGAAGAAAAATAATATATCAAGATTAGCAGGTTTTTGTGGGACTATTGTTTTTAGGTATGAATCTTTCGAAATAACGAATTTTTATTTGAGGACCCATATAAATACACACACACATTTTTTAAATTTTCATGTATTTTTAAACAAACTAGTGATATTTAAGTTTCTAGTATCATAAAAGAACGCCAACTAAACTGTCAAGGTGCATTCTGTTAGCTCATCACACGAGCTTCAAATATATGGCGCGCATGCATGCATGCGTGATTAGAGGATGGATCTCTCGCGATCTCGCCCACATGCCATTCTCATGCACCGGCTCCCTTCTATACCACATGCCACTATTGTGTGTGTATATATATATATGTACTACCTCTATTTTTTTTACTTGAGGCTAGCTAGTTCAATTTTCTACTAACCAACGTCAAATATAAAAAAACGGAGGGAGTATATATATATACTCACTTGGAAAATTTTAGTGCTGCAATTTGCACAGCATGCAAAGTAAGCTAAGCCTAGCTAGCTAATGGCCTGTATAATTTGGTTGCACGCAGCCACACGCCGCACGGTGCCTTCTTTGACTTTGACTTATCCTGGAAAGGTGCGCTTACTTTTTTCTCTGTGCATAAGATCAATCAGCTTGTTCGCTGCGGCTTTAATCCAGCTGCGGCTGCGTCTTCTACAGTATTTTGTCTCTATGGATTGCAGCTGCAACAGTTCGAACGGCTTTAATCCAGCCGCAGCGAACAAGCCCAATATTATGGTTTGTTATGGTTTGTTTGGTTCAACCGTAGATTCTTGAAAATATGATTCGAACAGTGAGCTGTGTTGTAAACTAACAATTATAGAAAATCTAAAATTTGTTTGGCTGAAACAACTGTTGACTATAAATTTCATAAGTGAATAGCACCTTATAACCTATATGACATGAATCAAACTGAGGTAAAAGATATGTAGATTTTTAGTAATTTATTCAGTTGTTGTATCCGTTTAGTTAAAATTCTAAAAGATGAACCAACCACAACATAAGAGTGCGTAGTGCTCTTCGGGGTCAAACATGCATATTTTTCGAAACGGGGAAGTATTTCTGTAAACTTTATTCATTTTTGGAGTCTTGTAGATGCTTGTAGAGGGAAAAAAATATTTCCCCCAATGGATTTCCCACTCGGTCCAACTACCTCCCCCTTCCATCTCGGCCCGGGCCCAACTATCTAACACTCTCTTGAGCCCAGCAAACGTCTCGGTAGTCTGCATGGCCCAACACCATCGCTCCCTCACTCCCCAGTTCTCTCCCGGTCTCCCCCACTTCGGCCTCTCCGCGGGCCGAACCCGCTCACCGCCGCCCTCCCCTAGCCACCGGTCATCGCCGCCGCGTCCACCGACGGGCCCACCCAACGACCTCGCTGCGCCCACCCGTACGCCTCCATCCAGCTCAGCGGCGCCCGAGTCACAGACCAGTCGGCAACATGCCGCCGCGGCTCCTGCTCAACAATGTCTCCTGCATGCGGAACGCACAGACGGTGCTCCGTGACATCAACCTCAGCGTCCACGACGGCACAGCCCTCGTCCTTACCGGCGCCAACGGCTCCGGAAAGACCACCCTCCTCCGCATGCTGGCGGGCTTCTCGCGCCCCTCGGCGGGGGAGATCCTCTGGAACGGACACGACATCACCTCCCCCGGCGTCTTCCAGCAGTACAAGCTGCAGCTCAACTGGATGTCGCTCAAGGACGCCGTGAAAGAGAAGCTCACAGTGCTCAAGAACGTCCAGTGGTTTGAGCTCCTCGAGGGGAAGGACGGCAGCAGGTCGGGCCCGGCCATCCAGCTCATGGGGCTCGGCAGGCTCATGAACGAGAAGGCCAGGAGGATGTTGTCCATGGGGCAGAGGAAGCGGCTGCAGCTCGCCAGGCTGCTCGCCATCGACCGACCCATCTGGCTGCTGGACGAGCCCTCCGTCGCGCTGGACGCAGAGGGTACCAGGCTGCTTGAACACATCATCGCGGAGCACCGGGAGAAGGGTGGCATCGTGTTCGTGGCCACGCATCTGCCGATTCAGGTTGAGGATTCTATGTCGCTTCGGCTTCCCCAGAGGTTTCCCCGGAGGAAGACGCTGGTTGATCTTGTCCATTGATGGCTTGATGCCAATGTGACCAGGAATTTAGCTGTATCTCTCTAATTCCTCTCCAGCTATCTGTCTGAATGCTGTCAGAGCAATATTTTTTTTTGCTGGTGCTGCATTTGTCATCCTTTTTTGACAACATGACAATACATTATCTATGTTGATAATATGTGCAGTTGTTCTTTGTGATCACTGTTTTGATGCATTGGCCCATGTATTTGGGAACAATAGAAGGCATTTGCCATGTCTGATATATGTACAGCTGTTCTTTGCGATCATGGTGTTGATGCATTGACCCCCTTATCTCTACTAACTATTAAGGGGACAGTGTAGACTGCCCCCGCCGCATCCCCTCCCGCCCGCGGATAACACGCCCGCCGCCGCGATTCCCCAACCACCCGTGGATCACGCGCACGACCGCCCCCTCCCGCCGCGATTCCCAACCGGCCGCGGCGAATCCCCCGCTACGCCCGCTCTCAACAACCTCTGCATCCATCGCCGTACGTCTCGGTCATGAAAACAAACCGCAACGCCCGACTCCAGGCGCGGTTCGCCCTCCGCGCGAGCTCCCTCGACGTGTCGGCGGCAGTGACGATGACAGTGAACGGGTCTGCAGGGGCCGCGGTGGAGAGGAAGGAGAAGGTGGAGGAGGATAAGGACAACGAGGGACTGCCGGTGAAGGAGGAGCAGGAGAGGGGCTGGATATCCTCTACGACGACGGTTTCGGCTTCGTGACCGTCAAGGACTACTTCGCGGCGGCCAAGGTCCTGTGTCGGGACGACGGTGGGCCGCCGCGCTGGTTCTCTCCCATCGAGTGCGGCCACCCGGCCATGGACCTGTGAGAAACCCTAGAGTTAGGGTTTCGCTCAGATCTGCCAGGTATGTGTTGTGGGGATTCTAGGGTTAGGGTTTTGCCTGCTCCAGGTTTGTTCCTCTCTTTGTGAAGAACCCTAGGGTTCTACCGACGTGAGGAAAGCTCCCCTTGGCCGGATCTAACCAAGCACCTGAACACAGGTATGTGGCAGTGTAGTTTCTCTTCTATTTCATTTCATAGCTTCTCCATTACAACTGCCCAGATTTATAGCAGCCCAAGTGGCTCTAACTGCTAATCAGTTATTACAGCTGGATTACAGCTAGATGACAACTCTAATCAGTTATTACAACTAAATGCCAACAGCTTACAGCTGTACTACTCTTGCCCTCTTGTTACATTGTCTGCCTCTTATGCATGCTTGGTAGGGTCGTGACAATCCGCCCCCCCTTGAGAGCTTGCTTGACCCCAAGCAAGAGCTTTTGGAAATCTGGTCTTGGCCACCGTAAAATCCTCCCAAGTAGCACAGGATGATGGCAACCCAGACCACCTGAGGAGCACTTGGACCACAGCCGCATTGCCTTTCTTGACCATTCTGCGATCCAGAATCTCCACCGGAGCCAGAGATCCCCTGTCCAAATCCATTGGTTGAGGAAGAGTATCAAAGACCGGAGTATAATTTGGAACAAATGGTTTGAGTTGGGAAACATGGAAGACAGGATGGATCTGAGCTTCTGGTGGAAGAGCCAAACGATAAGCAGCTGCCCCAATTCTCTCAGTCACTGTGTAAGGCCCAAAATACTTGAATGCAAATTGGGGACAAGGTCTATTGACCACAGAAGTTTGAGCATAAGGCTGGAGCTTGAGCAAAACCTGTTCCCCGACCTGAAACTCCCTGGGAACCCGCTTCTTATCTGCAAAATGTTTATATCTCTGTTGAGCTCTAGCCAAATTGGCCTTCAACATCTCACTATGCTCAGCTCTGTGCTGAATAAACTGGACAGCTCCCTCATCCTCCTGCCCTGTGACTGAAGGAATTCCAAGAACAGATGCTTCATAGCCATAAAGGGCCTGGAAAGGTGAACAGCCCAATGATGAGTGGAAAGTGGTATTATACCATAATTCGGCTAAAGATAGCCAAGACTTCCATTTCTGAGGGTTGGAGTGGACAGCACATCTGAGATACATCTCCAAACACTGATTAACTCTCTCACTCTGCCCATCTGTCTGAGGGTGATAGGCTGTGCTTAAAGCAAGCTTAATATCCAAGAGCTTGAACAAATGTTTCCAAAAAGCACTTGTAAAAATCTTGTCCCTATCAGACACCACTGTTTTGGGCACCCCATGCAGTTTGATTACTGAATCTACCATGATTTGGGCCACTCCCTGAGCAGTGAAAGGGTGCTTTAAGGGAAAGAAGTGAGCATACTTGGTGAATCGATCTACCACCACCAAAATCGTATCATATCCTTCTGACCGGGGTAACTTCTCAATGAAATCCATAGTTAAGTCTTGCCAAGCTCCAGCTGGCACAGGCAATGGGTGAAGTAACCCAGAAGGATACTGCTTGGGACTTTTGGCCTGCTGACAAACCGCACATTGTTTCACAAATAATTCCACATCAGTTTTCAGGCCTGACCAACAGAACAACTTTTTAACTCTGTGGTAAGTAGCAGCGATTCCAGAATGACCACCCAATGATGAATCATGTAAAGCTGCAATAATTTTGGTTCTGAGGGCAGAATTTTCCCCTACCCAAATTTGCTGATCCTTTCTGATCACCCCCTGCTGAAGAAAATAGCCATCTTCATCAGGACTCTGGATTACCAATTTCTGTAGGCGTTGCTGGGCCTGCAAATCTGTGGCATAAGAGTTCAAAATTTCCTGAAGCCAAACCGGTTGGACCTCTGAAACCAGTGCTAAAGTCATGGCTGCCCCCACCCTAGACAAAGCATCTGCCACCACATTCTCTTTTCCCTTCTTGTACACTATCTTGAACTGGAGACCCATAAGCTTAGCCATAGCTTTTCTTTGCAAGTCAGACTGAAGCTGCTGTTCTCCCAAGAAAGACAGAGACTGATGGTCTGTCATAATAGTGAACGAGGACCTTTGCAAATAAGGTCTCCACCTGTCAACTGCCATGATTAAAGCTAGAAATTCCTTCTCATAAATGGATAATTGCTTGTTCTTCATACCCAGGGCCTTACTCAAGAAAGCCAATGGTTTGTGCTCCTGCACCTCTTCTTCCTTCGGTACCACCTGTTCCAGCAACACAAAAGCCCAGACCTCATTCCCTTTTAACCATTTCTGCACCTGAACAGCATGCACTTGAGACACTTCTGTGACCTTAGCACAGTCTCCTTGTATTTGCACTTTCTGTCCCTGATGGTAAAACTCCAAGGTCTTGTTATCCCAGTCACAGTTCATAGGACTATGAGCCCTCAACCAGTCAAATCCCAAAATGGAATCATATACTCCAATGTCCAACACTCTCATAGGGAAAACAAAAGTGTGCCCTCCAGTCCACCATTTGACTTCCCTAACTTTCTGAGTGCTGACCATAATATCCCCACTAGCCACCTTGACCTTCACTGGGTCACATTCTTCCACCTCCAGCTTTAACTTCTCCACCATCTGCTTGCTAATGAAACTGGTAGAACTTCCAGAATCTACCAACATTAATAGCATCTGATGCTGAATCAATGCTCTAAGTCGGATACATTGAGAATCATCAGCCCCATTAATAGCATTCAGAGACAGCTTCAGTTCCTCTTCTTCCTGTTTCTCCTCTTGCGCTATTTGCTCCAATACTTCAGGAGTTAAAACCTTCTCCATGTCCTCAGGAGCTAGAACATGTAACTGGACTGCATTCCCTTTCTGGCACCTTGCTTGATGACCAGGTTCAAATTTCTCTCCACAAGTGAAGCATAGACCATTCACTCTTCTATACTCCTTTAGTTGTCTCTCCTTACTCCATCCTCCCACTTCAACACCTTTACCATCTGCTCTATTCCCTCCTCCCAATCTACCAGGAACAGGCTGCTTGGTAAACTTCATTCCTCCCTTGTCAATAATATCCTGCTGAACTTGAGCCAATAGTTGTGCCTTGTGAACAGTAGCAGGGAGCTGGGACATAACTGGATACTGAATTTCATTCTTCAGTCCTTTGACAAACTGACTGACATAAAATGTTTCATCCATCATAGGATTATGAACAGCAGTAGCATATCTTGCTTCCTGAAACTCCTTCACATATTCTTCCACTCCCCCCTTTTGCCTCATATTCAACAATATCCTCATCGCTCTTGGGTATTCCTCAGCTCCAAATTCGTCTAATACCAGCCTAGACAAATTTCTCCAATCACCCAACCCTTGCTTCAACCTGACTACCTGCAACCATCGTGCTGCATTACCTTCAAAGTTGAGAGACGCCACAGTGGACTTCAAGAAATCAGGGACCCGGTAGAGGTTGAAGTAATCTTCACTTTGTATGATCCAAATGGCTGGATCTGTTCCCCCAAACTTTGGGAATGGCATCCTTGGTATATGCTGTTGCAACTGTTCCCCATCTCTGTCCAGTTGCCCAGAACTCTCCTCTCTACCTCTGTTCTGAGAATTTCTTCTGTCTCTTTCTCCTGCTTCTTCATTCCCATAACGGTCCATATCCCTTGCCATGGCTTCTAGCCGAAGAAGAGAAACAGCCTTCCCGGTCTCCTCCATTTGCTTGCGAAACAGCGTCCTCTCTTCCTCCATGGCCTCAACCTTTCCTGTCAGCTTCTCGATGGCCAGCATCATCTTCTCCCAGCGTGCTTCAGCCTGCTTCGCTTCCATGGTGACAGCCTCGATCACCAACCGGGACTGGGCCGACGGCTTAATTGAAGGTGCCGTGATGAACCACAATTTTCTGAGCACCTCCCTTCTTTCAAACTTGTGTCAAACTGTCTTCCCGCCAACCTCTCCTCCAAGGATTCGACAGCTTTGATACCAATTGTGAGAAACCCTAGAGTTAGGGTTTCGCTCAGATCTGCCAGGTATGTGTTGTGGGGATTCTAGGGTTAGGGTTTTGCCTGCTCCAGGTTTGTTCCTCTCTTTGTGAAGAACCCTAGGGTTCTACCGACGTGAGGAAAGCTCCCCTTGGCCGGATCTGACCAAGCACCTGAACACAGGTATGTGGCAGTGTAGTTTCTCTTCTATTTCATTTCATAGCTTCTCCATTACAACTGCCCAGATTTATAGCAGCCCAAGTGGCTCTAACTGCTAATCAGTTATTACAGCTGGATTACAGCTAGATGACAACTCTAATCAGTTATTACAACTAAATGCCAACAGCTTACAGCTGTACTACTCTTGCCCTCTTGTTACATTGTCTGCCTCTTATGCATGCTTGGTAGGGTCGTGACAGGACCAAGCGCCGCTGCTGCTCTTGTTGCCAGGTGCGTGCGTCTCTTCAGCTGGCCAAAATCAATCATCCCAATGCTTGTCTCTGAAGGGCAACACGTAGCTGGAGGTGCTGGGCAAACGGAGCAGGAGAGAATCAGTATGCATCAATGCATTATACACAGCCAAATTGTGTACTAATACTTCATCTGCATTTACCAGGATGCACCATGGAGGGGTGCAGGTGTTGCTGTACCTATGTTTTCAATCAGATCAGATGAGGACCTTGACGTTGGAGAATTTCTAGATCTTAAACTTCTTGTTGACTGGGCAGTCAATTTGGGCTTCCATCTTGTTCAGCTCCTTCCAATCAACGATACTTCAGTTCATGGGATGTGGTGGGATTCTTATCCGTACAGGTATGACTAATATTCGATACCAAAGGTTTCCTGCTCGTAATGGTTGTTTTTCTTGAAATTAGTAAGGACGTTATCTAAACAGTAACAGTGCCCCTCATGTGTGAATTACAGCTCCCTCTCTGTGTTTGCTTTGCATCCCTTGTACCTGAGGGTACAAGCACTTTTAGATGCAATTCCTGTGTTAAGGTATACCTTTGTTATGCTTTCAAATTTATTCATTGTATGTCTTGGCTGTGTTATTTTTATTCCACTAAATGTTTGTTACTCACCTCGTTTGGTACACAATTTAAAAATTACTACAGGAAGAAATTCAGCAGGCAAAGAAGCAATTGGATAAAAAGGTTATTGCATTTGCATGTTGTCTTTGACTGTTGTAGATCTCTGAGTAAATCTTTAATGTTTGGTTATTCCTTAACTTGGAAATGACATGTAAATTAGGATGTCGACTACGAGGCAGCATTGTCCACCAAATTGTCTATTGCTAGAAAAAATATTCAATTTAGAAAAGGAAAAAGTGCTAAACTCCAGTTCTTTCCAGCAGTTCTTATCTGAAAATGAGGTACATTCACTGCCATTTTGTTTATCATGTGTAATCATGGTACTTGATTTCCTATTCCAAATTGTATGTGATAAGCTTTCACACTGCTCCAATAGGAATGGTTGAAACCATATGCGGCATTTTGCTTTTTGCGGGACTTTTTCGAGACATCTGATCACAGTCAATGGGGTCGTTTTTCTCAGTTTTCCAAGGATAAGGTATTCAGAATATTATTCTGCATTTGGTACTTGTATCTTTTCTCTCACTATAGCTTGCTAAGAACATGTTGTTCTATTTTTTTTGTGAGAGCACATGTTTATGAGCACTAAGATGGTTTCCCTTTGTAATGTGTTTCATCTTGACAAACTTATTCCTGAAGGTACTTTACACCATGATGTTATACGTTTTCATTACTATGTTCAGTACCATCTATATATACAAGTAAGTATTGCATGTTGTTGTATTGTCGTTCTGAACTGCTCATAGTACTACTCTCATGTATTTATTTTTGACATTATTTTTATTTGTTTTTTAGTTATCTGAGGCAGCAACATATGCAAGAAAGAAAAATGTTATCATGAAAGGTGATTTACCTATTGGTGTTGATAGGAATAGTGTCAATACTTGGGTATACCCAACCTTGTTTCGCATGAATACCGCTACTGGAGCGCCTCCCGATTATTTTGATAAGAATGGACAAAATTGGGGTTTTCCTACATATAACTGGGAGGAGATGTCAAAGGATAATTATGGGTGGTGGCGAGCTCGTCTGACACAGGTTATTTAACATAACAGTCGTATTTTTGACTGGTCATCTTTTCCTTTTATTATTCATATCCTACTAGCATCGCCTCTGCCATGCCTCGCAGTCCACGCGCTCCATCTGCACCGGCTCCCCAGCTTTCCACACCGCCAACAACCAATGTCGCGTCTGCTGCCCCCGCGTCGTGTCTGCATCCACGATGTCTGAAGTTTCGCGCCCCTACCCCCTCAACCTCCATGAACGCCGTCGCGCCAGCGCCCCCCTCCCCTGCCCCACGAGTTCTGGTAAGCCAAACAAGTGGCAGTTAATACCTCGGTCCTCGTGGCGACAGCGGAAACTCCCCGCTCCCCAGCCGGCAAACGCCAGCCCCCGCGACGGCGTGATCCCTGTCGTAGCCTGTCCGCCGGCGCACTCCTCGGCCCCTGTTGTACACGCTTGCGCTCCCGGTCCCCACGCGCGGTCCCGGCCCACGCGGTCGCGCTGTCAAACTGATTTCCTTATGGTACCCTGATAAAAAGCGTGCTGATTTTTAGAAAATAAATTTTAACATGTTAACTGGTCTAATAGGTCCTAGGATGATTTTAGGTGAAAGGAACTAATCAAAACACCAAGAGAAATAAATACATGGATGGCAGCTCTTGTTTTAATCTTGTAACAGTGTTTTTGCTAGACTCAACTTTTTTTATTAGGTGTGTTCCTTGGCAAAAAACAAGCTTTCCCTGTGTTGCTTATTACTTAACTTATCTTCATACTTCGGTCTTTGCAGGGTGGTGCATTTTCACTAAAAGAAGCAGCAGTTCCTGCCCCACGGCTGATCAGCTCCCAAGAACTTGAGTAATTTTTTCCTTACTTCTGAAAGCTTCCTTGTCCTACATCCATTAAACTTCTATTTTATTTTAACCAGTCTTGGCACAGTTTCCAAACTGTTATTTGTCATGCAGGTTCTTCAGGCCTCACATTGAAATAAAGCGCGATCGTCAGACTAGCGAAGTTTTTGAAGTACTTGATGGTTTGATGTTCAAGGATGGATTTCTGTATAAAAAAGTTGCACTTAGTTCTTTGATTTATTGGGGGATACAACCGACAGAAACAGAGCTTTTGAAATTCTCTTCTAGGATAAAACATATATTCTAGGATAAACAGTAAGTGTTTCTTGTTTTCTTCTGTAATATTTTCTGCATGTAAGTACATCATTCTGATTTCCTTCATAATACAGCTGAAGGGCCTTACAGGAGCACCAGAGAACAACTTTTCTCTATTGGGCAGATGCTGCGCATTAGAAAGGGCCCTTTGAAGGGCTACCTCTGTCGAGTAGTTAGGATATTTCGGAATGATGTGACTGTTAAGCTAGACTCTCTACTGAAAATTGTTACAGGTTGGTTAGCTTACCTATTGTTGGACTTGTCTGTACAATGACTGACTTCTCCATGTGTGCAGTACAAGCTGATCTTCTTTTAGTCCCAGCTAATAGGGGGTAAGCAATTGAAGCATGTTTTAGTTTTCTTTCCTTTGCCGCTTATGTTGTAAATCCTGTAATGCAATTGCACCATCATTAGGCCAAAGTATGGTATCACTTCCAGTCTTCCATATTAGCTTCTCACTATGGTACATGGCCTACCAGGGATAACTTGTCTGGTGCTCCAACTAGGGTGAGTACTCTTGTTGTATGATAATCCTGCAACAATAACATATTTGTTACAAATTTGAATGTATGAATACAACAAATACTGCAACGAATATCTTCTCAGTAACCATCGAAGGACAAATCATTAATGCGAGTGGGGCTGACCGAAGAAAAATTGCAAGAGCAGATTGTGCCAGTTCTTCGCTAAATTGCAACAGCCATACTGGTCTGCAGGACAAAGCATTAATGCGAGCGGTTAATTTGTTGTTTTGTTGGAGATTTGAGGTCACTAATGTTATTAGACTTATGACCAGTATGACGTCACCATCATGGTACTGTCGGGTTTTGTCTGTGTATAATTGAAGCAGTAAGCCTAAAATAGGTTTCAGTTGCTTGGATTTGGATGGTAATGGTTGTGAACAATGTCGAACCTTCGGATTGCAGTAAATGAACATCGTTTGATCGGAGTGCTCATGTTGAGATTCATTTCTTCCTTATCTGCAAGTATCAGTTTATCACTAAGTCATCTTGAGTTAATATGATGTAATCTTGTTCTTTCTTCAAGGTTCCTTGAGACAAAATGACATTTTGCTTCATTATTTCATTTTAAATTTTAGAATATGTTAGTATGACATAGAAAAGATCATACTACTTTTAATTGACTAAAGCATTCATCAACTGAAGATGGTTCTAAAAGCACGTTATAATATTTACTACACACTTCTAACCACAGAAACTCAACAATGATTAAAAGGGGTGCAGTAAATGCTCGGAGAATTTGAGAAAAATAAATTGTTTGGTGGACCATTTAACCTTCTAAAAATTGATAGAAATTGATTTGTTTATGGATAAATTATTCATATATATATATGCTTAATCTATCTATCTATCTATTTTTTTCTATTAAGAACATAATATGGATACCTGTGCTACCACGACTTCACCCTCCCCACGCTCAACGTCCGCAAAAAATAGTGTAAAGCGAGCCCTCGAACCCACACCGCTCCTACGTCCCCCCGCCTCGTGGTAACACACGGGCACATACCTAGAAGTTCCTTGTAATCCTAATGACTGATATTTTGTAGGTTCTTATGCCATGAAAATTCAATGGATGATACACACTTTTCGTAATCGATCATGGTAAAAAGCATGTAACTTTCATAGACTTTACACCCACTAAAGATCGTATTGTACTCCCGTTGCAACGCACGGGCACACACCTAGTATATACTAGGAACCGTGGCCTGGTCTGCCTAGGTGAGGCCAAGGCGAGAAGAGAGGGGGCCGTGGGACTGGCGGTGGTGCAAGGAGGAAGAGCGTGGGGGCGGGGCTATGACACGAGATGGAGAGAGGAGGGTGAGGAGAACGGTAGAGAGGTCGGGAGCGAGAGGAAGATGGCGACGCTCATAGTTCGATTGGAGAGAAAAGTTTCGGGACCGGGTGGGATCCGGGTGGGATTGGCGCCATATCCACGGGCACGGAGAAGCCGCTCTGCACTGGATGTACATGGATTGACGTATGACCGTATGAACAGGCACGCCGTAACAGGGGATGGCATGGGACGGTCGCTTTTGAGAGTGTATTGTGTGCTGGGACCTGGGACTGTGGGACGCACAGAGGCCGCCTGCGACTGTGGTATGCGGTAGAGGCAACACTGTAGCAGCGTTCGTGCAGTCTGACTCCCTGTGTGTGCATGTGCTGCCGCTGCGTCCATTCGACCGCTGTGGAAAGACTCCCATCAAAAAAAGACGGGACTGCTGTAGATTTTCAGTGAGCCCGACGAGCGACGTGTCGTCACACGATAAGCCTACATACCCGAGAAACACGGGGAGGGTCTCCATTCCCGGCGTCTTTTAAGACTTTAGATGATCGATCACATTTTTTGCAGTTCAGTTGTGTCTTTAATTTAGATTCCTTATTTTTCTAGAACGCGCAGGAGAGAATTTAGATTCCTTGTTATTAGCCATTTTTCTTCTAGTGTGAAATCTGCTACCACCATACAGGTTTTGGAGAAATGGATGGTGATGATGATGCTGCCATTGAGTACATGATAGTGGAACGACCTACGGCCAATACTAATTATGTGGAGGTCGACATTTATATAAACCATGCATGTAAGGTAAGTACGACAAACTATTTTGACTCCTAAGACACCGTAATTTTTTTTGTCTGAATATGATCTTGTTCCAATACTATTTTTGCCAAAAAAATGGGGATGTTGGGGCAAGGAAATCCCTTGGCTGTACAAAGTGTGGTGAGGAGTATCTATGGTATGATTCAAAGGCATCTTTTCTATCACTGGCATACATTAAAGGAACCAGCCAAGGATGCTAAGGACTTCTGGTGCACGCTGGTTGGATTAGAGGGTTTTTGCACAGCGTTAAGACTTAAGAGCTAAAGTGGTCTTGGTAACAGCTCACTTGCCATAAAATAAGTGAGAAACTATATCATTTATTTTGGAACTCTGAAGTATGGTTTCAGATTGCTATGTTTTATTGGACGATCTATGGCTTGTTGAAGTTAGTAGAGTAGACCATGTTTGAACATGGAGACAACGGCGATACTAAATAACAACCAAACCAGTACGCGCCGCAACATAAAGGACACCAACCAAAATACTGAAATGATGTTTAGGGTTTGGGGTGCGGGTGTGGAGCAGTAGGACGAGACGACGTGGACAGCGGACGCCAATAGCTACGGGACGCAATGCTCCGCTGAATCAAAGGAAAGTTCTGGGCCCGTGGCACCACACGTCGACCGTAGGGCGGGCGAAAAGCCGGGATCGCGGAGAGCGCTTGAGAATGGATCATCTTTTAAGGAAGTAGATGGTACTTGCTGGTGGGAACTCTGTTGGCTGTTCAATGTTTAGCAGGTTTATTCACGCCTTGCATGTCTGCGTGAAGCTTCAAGTGTTGGATACTCGGCAAACTTGACCAAATATGGGGAGACCTTTGGACAGGATCAGGTATAGATGTCTGATTTGAGTGTCTCTTTTCTCATATTCTTGTGAATTGACTAAGGTTGATTTCTTCCCTAACAAATTTTGTTTTAGTCTGAATATGTTATTGTTGTCATCTGAATATATTCAGAAGTGGCTGATTTTGCATTTCTAGCATGTGCAGTGTTTAATTCACAAACAATGTTTTTTACTACATACAATAACTACTAACAAATTAGTTTAGGCCATGTCGGCAAAATTTGGTGCTCAGTTGCTGTAAAGCCCAAAATTGGTAGAAGGATAATAATAATAATAAAATAAATATATTTATTATAGTGGTTTGGAAATTCTTGAAACCTTATATTAAATAATAATAATAATAATAATAATAATAATAATAATAGAATTTTAAATGGAAAGAAAAATAAAAAGAAAAAGAATGTGCTACAAAAATAATAATAATTATTATATATATCTTCTTATACTGGTATTTTAATTGTGCACTTGACCTATGTGTCAAACTCACTAACAACTTCAAGATTTAAATGGTAAATTTTGAAATGAAGAAAGAAATGCAAACCTAAAAGAAAAAGGATAAAAAAAAGAGAAATCCTCAATGAGCCGAATCCCTGCCAGCCCATTCCCCCTGCATCGCCTGGGCGCGGCCCGCGCGCTCGCCCTCGCTGTCCCTGTCAAGCCGGGCCCGTTGGCCAGCCGCTCTGCGCCCACACTCTCTTCATCCTGCCATTACGCCTTACCTCGCTGACAACGTGCCCCCCTGTCAGCTTCTTCAACGGACTCCGCAGCTCGCAGATCACGCAATCCCCGGTAACAAACTCCAGCCACGCGCGCCCGTGCCGGGTCTTTCGCTGACCAGCGGGGCCCAGTCGTCATCCTTCTTCCCCCACTCGCTCGACGCAGAGCCAATCCCAACAGAAATCGCCGCATGGCTCGCCGCTCACTTCGGATCGGCCGAACGACCTCCTGGATATCGGGCTGCCCCACCCGATGGTGTATAAGGGACCCCGGCACTCGATTCATACCTCTCGCCTCGCTGTTACTCGCCCTCCTCGCCACAATATCGACAATTTTGCGCCGTCGCGGGGAAAACAGGGGCTGCCGCGGGGGAACTTCGGCTAGCCGTCATCCGCGCCTCCAGTGTGGGCCTCAGGGCCTTCCCTCGGTTGCGGGGCGGGCGCTGGTGGCCTCGCCACCTGGAATTGTCGCCGGGGACTTCACCAATTGGTCGCCGGACCTCTCCTATCACGATCGAGCCGCCGCGCAGCGAGGGCGGACTTCCTCGGAGCTTAATCTGCGGTATGGCTACCATTTTCCTACTCGCCGTCTCTCCCTCTCCGTTTCGCACAAGGTTGCGCTAGGATTAGGACTCCTCGGTACGCTCCCGGTTTGGGGTAGGATGGAGGCGGGATAAAGGGAAGGAAGATGAGGCACGCAGTGGCCACGGCGGCGGCATGACTGACGTCCAGAGGCAACTTCGGCGGTTCGGTTCCCGCAACAGGGTTTCAGTGATTTTTTTTTGGGTTACGGATGTTTACCTCGGCTGCGACGGCGAGCAGCAGCTTCTCCGCGGCGACGCCGGCGCAGGATTTCAGTTGCAGGGGCCTAGGAGTAGGCGTTCACAGAGGAGGCACCGGATAGGATCATCCTCACCACCAGCAGTCAGGAAAGGGAGCAGGGGCACGGAGGTTACCTTGTTGCCGAGCAACTGGGGCCTATGAGGCACAAATCTGGTGGTTTCAATAAGGCCAACCCCATGTCTGGCAAGGCCTATGGCCCTCGGAGGAGGGCAGAGGCGCCGGGCAGCTCGGGCAAGACGAAGGGGAGGGGCAGGGCAGGTGGTACTGGTGGGCGCAGAATAGCCCGTGGCTACTAATGGTTGGGGGGCATATGCGGACTCCGCTTCGAGGATTACGGAAACCGTTGCGCTTCGAGGATTACGGAAACCGTTGCTGATCGCCTGATCCACACGAACTCTGCCCTCCATGGCCTATATAAGCTAGCCGCTAGTCCTTGTGTTGCCAAGGAAGAGTGGATCGCAGCGGAGAATTCGCCATCGTAGGCCGGTGCGCGACAAATTGTAGGCCGGAGTTAGAGACCGCCGCTCAATCAGCTAATTGACGTGGTAAGGTCGTGGCGCCACAAGATTCGCGGTGAGCACAGGTTCGTCTTTGTTCCTACATGGTGTATCACCACGTAGAGTGCGGGTCGCAAATCACCGGTGGGCGGCGCTGTGGGCTAAGGGTGGCCTCGTGGAGGTAGAAAAGGGTCGCTGGACCGTCAATCGAGAATCAGTGGCTAGGATTAAAATCTATTATACCGTTTCAACTTGGGATAGGGCTGAACCGCTGAAAGTTAGTCTGTTTTGCAGAATTGATTAAGTTAGTTGCTTGGTTTATTAGATTGATTGAGTTAGTTGCTTGGTTGTTGAGAAAATCAGGAAGGCTTTATCCCTTGTTAGTTTGTTGAGAAAATAAAGAAGTCTCTAACTTTAAAGAGGAACGGACGACCGAAACTCATCGTCCCAAACTCCTCGATATATCCCTTTGCTATACTCTCCTCTGCGATCAGCCAGGAACCCTCATCGGTGAATGCTAATTTTCTGTTTGGTGTTTGTAGAACCTTTTTGAACGATCTAGCTTCCTGGAATTAGGAACGTGGATTTGGTAAGTATTATCCTCCATCCAGATTTTCGTTTTTGCGTCAATACTATTCCTGTTCACGTTCCAAGAGTGAATTTTGTAGATCTCCAATGGCAACCTTTAGCAAGGCTAGCAGGCTGTGTGGTGCAGTGACTATGCAACCAAAACAGGTGTGGAGTCTACTCTCGAGAATCTTGCCTAAGCTGCTCGGTCTTCCTGGTATTTTGTTGAAGAAATTTCGAAAGGAAGGTGTGACGGAATTGGATGCTGTTGCATTGCCAGAGCTATCACAGGATGTGTTGATGGACATCTTTGGTACACTTGAGGTCCCTGACCTCATCCGAGCAGGCTCGGTTTGCTCGTCATGGCATGCTACCTACAAATGCCTGCTCGACCTGAGGCAATACAAGCAACCCCAAACACCATGCCTGTTCTACACTTGTGAATCCGCCGGTAGCAACATAGGGTTTCTATACAACCTCAAGGAAAATAGATCCTACAAGTTAACTCTACCGGAGCCACCCATCCGCAGTAGGTTACTGATCGGGTCCTCGAACGGTTGGTTGATTACTGCAGATGAGAGGTCTGAACTGCACCTTGTGAATCCCATAACTGGAGAACAGGTTGCACTTCCCTCTGTGATTACCATAGAGCATGTGAAGCCCATCTTTGATGCATCAGGTACTATCCATATGTACGAGTTGTCATATGAAACACCACCCGACCTGTTTGATCTTGGCGATCTGCGTGATGAACTCTACTTCAAGGCATTTGTGTTTCCTGATCCATCCACCACTGGAAGCTACATCGTGGTTCTTATTCATGAGCCACGTTCACGGCTTTCGTTTGCACGACCGGGAGATGACAAGTGGACCTCGGTTGGACAAGGTATCGGATATAAAGACTGCACATATGTGGATGGTCTTTTGTATACAATGGATTGGACTGGAGAAATTGATGCTTTTGATTTTACCGCATCCCCTGTTAAAATGACAGTAATTATGGACAGTCTGAAGTATCCTCCATGTGAAAACCTGTACATTATTCAGGCTCCATGGGGTGATCTGCTGCATGTTTGGAGGACTATTGACGTTCCACCCAATGCTCCATCGTGGGACCCTGAAAAGTGCCTGGCAGAAACCTTTAAAATACAAGTGCATAAAGTGGACTTGGAAGCAAAGCAATGGGTGAAAATAAACAGGTTGCAGTGTGATGGTGTTTTATTTCTTGGCCACAACGATTCACTTTACCGTAGTGCTCAAGTACATCCAGGACTCAAGTCAAATCATGCATACTTCACTGACGATTGTAAAGAATTGACTGTTGCATTCAAAAATTCCACACGTGATATGGGAGTTATGGACTTGGAAAATAATGCCAAGAAGGAAATTGTCTCTCAAATTTGGTCCAACTGGCCCTGTCCCACTTGGATAACACCTAATCTTATGAAGCTGAATCAGGCATTCAACAAATAGCTTTTTAGGTATTATTATTTAGTACCTTTGCTTTGTTATTTTTTTTATCAAGAATGGTGTAATCGATATTATGATAAAAGAATTGTACGCCATACAATGGTCATTTCTTCCTAATAAGATGTGTAGCGGTAAAAACGATAATGGTTGCTTGCAGATTCAGAGAGAACGAATAAATTTTCACCACCTTTACTTGTGATAGGAGCCATCAATTTAGGGTTCCACACTTAGGCTAGTTTGCCCCTTCGGGATTGAAGGGAATCGAGGGAGAAATTAGTTTATTTCTACCTAAATCTCCTCCAATCCAGGAGGACATTTGAGTTTCAAAACTAGCTCTCATTGATTGCAGATAATTAAATCCAAGAAGCAGATAGTCGTTCTATTTGACATGTGGAAACAGGTAAAAACTAGTGAACTTTACAGTCTCGAGAATATATTAATACAATCCACCGATGGTGTACAACATATTCAATGAAACATTTTATATGTACAAACCTAAACGGCTAGCGTAATTGTACAACGACACACATTAAAGAAGTTTGCCAAAATAACGAACAATGAAACTAAACATTTAACGGCCCTGTAGAATTGTGATGCTCATGTTATTCAGCGATCTTCGCGCGTGTATTGACTTGACTGATCAGTTTCATAATTCCTAGTAGTAAAATATACAGGTTCTTTGGGGTAGGAAGTGGGGTTGTTTCATTTGCTAGCATGAACACAGCAGATGGCATGAGTGGCCTTGCATATGGACCGTCTTGCATGCTGGCGGGCTTCTCGCGCCCCTCGGCGGGGAGATCCTCTGGAACGGACACGACATCACCTCCCCCGGCGTCTTCCAGCAGTACAAGCTGCAGCTCAACTGGATGTCGCTCAAGGACGCCGTGAAAGAGAAGTTCACAGTGCTCGAGAACGTCCAGTGGTTCGAGCTCCTCGAGGGGAAGGACGGCAGCAGGTCTGGCCCGGCCATCCAGCTCATGGGGCTCGGCAGGCTCATGAACGAGAAGGCCAGGAGGATGTTGTCCATGGGGCAGAGGAAGCGGCTGCAGCTCGCCAGGCTGCTCGCCATCGACCGACCCATCTGGCTGCTGGACGAGCCCTCCGTCGCGCTGGACGCAGAGGGTACCAGGCTGCTTGAACACATCATCGCGGAGCACCGGGAGAAGGGTGGCATCGTGTTCGTGGCCACGCATCTGCCGATTCAGGTTGAGGATTCTATGTCGCTTCGGCTTCCCCAGAGGTTTCCCCGGAGGAAGACGCTGGTTAATCTTGTCCATTGATGGCTTGATGCCAATGTGACCAGGAATTTAGCTGTATCTCTCTAATTCCTCTCCAGCTATCTGTCTGAATGCTGTCAGAGCAATATTTTTTTTTGCTGGTGCTGCATTTGTCATCCTTTTTTGACAACATGACAATACATTATCTATGTTGATAATATGTGCAGTTGTTCTTTGTGATCATTGTTTTGATGCATTGGCCCATGTATTTGGGAACAATAGAAGGCATTTGCCATGTCTGATATATGTACAGCTGTTCTTTGCGATCATGGTGTTGATGCATTGACCCCCTTATATATATGGTACTTGCTGGTGGAAACTCTGTTGGCTGTTCAATGTTTAGCAGGTTTATTCACGCCTTGCATGTCTGCGTGAAGCTTTAAGTGTTGGATACTCGGCAAACTTGACCAAATATGGGGAGACCTTTGGACAGGATCAGGTATAGATGTCTGATTTGAGTTTCTCTTTTCTCATATTCTTGTGAATTGACTAAGGTTGATTTCTTCCCTAACAAATTTTGTTTTAGTCTGAATATGTTATTGTTGTCATCTGAATATATTCAGAAGTGGCTGATTTTGCATTTCTAGCATGTGCGTGTTTAATTCACAAACAATGTTTTTTACTACATACAATAACTACTAACAAATTAGTTTAGGCCATGTCGACAAAATTTGGTGCCCAGTTGCTGTAAAGCCCATGTTCGTTGGCCAGCCGCTCTGCGCCCACACTCCCTTCATCCTGCCATTACGCCTTACCTCGCTGACAACGTGCCCCCCTGTCAGCTTCTTCAACGGACTCCGCAGCTCGCAGATCACGCAATCCCCGGTAACAAACTCCGGCCACGCGCGCCCGTGCCGGGTCTTTCGCTGACCAGCGGGCCCCAGTCGTCATCCTTCTTCCCCCACTCGCTCGACGCAGACCCAATCCCAACAGAAATCACCGCATGGCTCGCCGCTCACTTCGGATCGACCGAACGACCTCCTGGATATCGGGCTGCCCCACCCGATGGTGTATAAGGGACCCCGGCACTCGATTCATACCTCTCGCCTCGCTGTTACTCGCCCTCCTCGCCACAATATCGATAATTTTGCGCCGTCGCGGGGAAAACAGGGCTGCCGCAGGGGAACTTCGGCTAGCCGTCATCCGCGCCTCCAGTGTGGGCCTCAGGGCCTTCCCTCGGTTGCGGGGCGGGCGCTGGTGGCCTCGCCACCTGGAATTGTCGCCGGGGACTTCACCAATTGGTCGCCGGACCTCTCCTATCACGATCGAGCCGCCGCGCAGCGAGGGCGGACTTCCTCGGAGCTTAATCTGCGGTATGGCTACCATTTTCCTACTCGCCGTCTCTCCCTCTCCGTTTCGCACAAGGTTGCGCTAGGATTAGGACTCCTCGGTACGCTCCCGGTTTGGGGTAGGATGGAGGCGGGATAAAGGGAAGGAAGATGAGGCACGCAGTGGCCACGGCGGCGGCATGACTGACGTCCAGAGGCAACTTCGGCGGTTCGGTTCCCGCAACAGGGTTTCAGTGATTTTTTTTGGTTACGGATGTTTACCTCGGCTGCGACGGCGAGCAGCAGCTTCTCCGCGGCGACGCCGGCGCAGGATTTCAGTTGCAGGGGCCTAGGAGTAGGCGTTCACAGAGGAGGCACCGGATAGGATCATCCTCACCACCAGCAGTCAGGAAAGGGAGCAGGGGCACGAAGGTTACCTTGTTGCCGAGGAACTGGGGCCTATGAGGCATAAATCTGGTGGTTTCAACAAGGCCAACCCCATACCTGGCAAGGCCTATTAAGCTCGGAGGAGGGCAGAGGCGCCGGGCAGCTCGGGCAGGACGAAGGGGAGGCGAGGGGAGGGGCAGGGCAGGTGGTACTGGTGGGCGCAGGATAGCCCGTGGCTACTAATCCACCGATGGTGTACAACATATTCAATGGAACGTTTTATATGCACAAACCTAAACGGCTAGCGTAATTGTACAACGACACACATTAAAGAAGTTTGCCAAAATAACGAACAATGAAACTAAACATTTAAGGGCTCTGTAGAATTGTGATGCTCATGTTATTCAGCGATCTTCGCGCGTGTACAGACTTGACTGATCAGTTTCATAATTTCTAGTAGTAAAATATACAAGTTCTTTGGGGTAGGAAGTGGGGATGTTTCATTTGCTAGCATGAACACAACGATGGCATGAGTGGCCATGCATATGGACTGTCTTGCACGCATAAAAGACCCAAGTGAATACATCGTACCGCTGGACAACTCTCCAACATCGCCTAGATGACGTAACCATTTGTCAATTTAGCCAGATAACTGCTACAATATTTCTTCTACTGAAATTATCAAGCTAAAACTTCTAATTACCTTGTAAACTTTTCTGAATCCACCTTTTTCAAGCATGTTAAAATTAGAGAAGTTGTTTGTCGCAACGATGATGTCTTCTAAGGCAATTGATGGAAATTCCAAGTTTTCGTTCTCAAACCTGTTGGAAGCATCCGACTATTTCACTGTATACTGACTTTTCTTGCTTGTGTGGTTGCCTGGCAGGAATGAACACATTGATATCAGTATCATTTTTTATGAGTACCTCATTAACGCTGCACTCTGAAAAATAAAGTAGTGTCCTACCTTTTGGCTTGAATACAAGCCATGTGTATGTTATTAGAAGAAGCAAACTAGCCATAACCGGGAGTAATCACAGCAATATTAGAGAATCACAGCAAAAGCTTCTACTGGGGATTGAATAGCAAATTAGCTAGATAAATGTGCCTAATGCCAACATGCAACTACTACTTTTATTATTGACTCGCTTCAGTTTATATACGACCATCTAGATTTTTTTTTCTGAAATTAAGTAACATTAGTACTTACTTACATGAACTGAACCAAAACCCGAGTGTTTGTTCCAAAAATATAGGAATAAGGATGAAACCACTATTTGGGCGACCTTGCTCATAGCATAAGTACGTTCCTCATTCATTGTAAAGGCGAAATTTTGAAACAATCATAATTGAACATCAAAAAACTTACTGCTTGGAGAAGATCTATTCTTGTTCATATTGAGTTCCTTGTAGCTGACAAATGAATGGTTTGACACATTAGCAAAAACATTATTTCTTAAAAGACCAGCAGAGAATGAAATGACATTTGAGACTGACTGTTACCTCTAGACCATGGCAGAAGTGCCTGTGCAGTTCAAGATCATCTTCTTTGCGCACTCGAACTTCGCACCCGTTATAGTTGCATTTAATGCCTGGTATTTCATGCTGTCTATGGCAGTGCAAGGATATCTACACACAATTTTAAATTAGACATGCACCATCGATAGTAAATACGAATATATCTGATAGTTACAACTTTACCTCTCGTCTAAGGACTCTGCTATGGTTATAGAGCTGCAGTTCAAAAAAGCACATATGACAGATAACAGATTTGCTGTTCAGCTGACCACTCAGTGTGACATATCTGCTATACTGGGATTGCACATCAATTGGAATGTCAACCTAGAATAAAAAAAGATAGCATAAACAGTGGCGGATGACAGAAAAAATTTAAGGTATGGCAAAAATTGATAGCATAGATAACAAAACACTATTTGAAATCATAGTCACAAGAAACGGGCGACCTTCGACCCGAGAACGACGTCTCCAATACGAGTATACGGGGTCATTTTCGTTACCACTATATAAAAATCTCTTACAGATAGTGTACACCGACACGTCCTAGCGGACTTTGTGGCTATATTTAAAATTAATGTCTGTCTAATTATTTTATATCAAATTTTATCAACGCAAGTTTGCAACAGATACCTATACTAGTTTTGACATTGTTCTTGCATTTGTTTGTTTCTTTTGGTTCCATATTTTATTGTTATTGATAATCTTTAGGAATTTATTGTGCTTTAAAAACAATCATCCAATTAATTGCTAACTAATAAATTGAACACTCAGTAACGGAAAAAAAAGACTTCCGGTTCCCCAGTAGGCCAGGGTTTTACCGTTCTTACATTATAGGATTAAGAAGTCAAGAACTGCTGAAATGGCAAGACGCGGGTTGCAAAACTCTAGAAAAACTGCAAGCTGACGAGCGGAGGATTGCAGGAGCCAGAAAGACAGTAGCATACGAGCAATAAGCAGCAGCCTGCAGGTGGCTAGTACTGGCACATAGCAGTTCTTGCTTGATATATGTTTCAATGATCACGAATAAAAAGCGTCGCAAATATACGTAGTGAACGATTGCGTCAAATCTAAGGATTGGGCCAGGAAACTGCGTACTGTCCCCGCGGTGGCAGTATGACTGCCCTCAGCCTCATCCGTCATCGGGTTGGTTGGCCTCGGAGCCGGAGCTGATCGGTGCCGGTGCGGGTCCAGGCGCTCTGGTTTGATTGCATAGTAATTATTGGGATTACGCCCACGACCACGAGATTGAAGGACTCCTGATCCTGGTGCGCGTTGCTCGTCTGCAGCTTCATCCGTGATGGGTATGGGACCTATGGGTCGTGGCTCGCCATGAAGAAGACGTTGCCGCAACATCTCCATGATGTACCGCACAGGTACCATTATCCTTGAACAAAGGCGCGTCACCATGTCTGCTCCGACTCGAACAAGCCATTGGTGGAACTTGTCTCCATCTTCCGGAAGCTGTCGGGGGAGCCTGTCTGCTCCATCTTCCGGAAGCCGCCGAGGGAGCCTGTTCTTTCTCCTCGCCATTGACGAGCAAGAAATGGCTGCGGTGGGAGCTAGGGAGTCGAGGAAAGAAGCGGAGGATGGCAGAGATTGGGGTTCTTGGAGATTGGGGTTGTTCTTGGTGGCGGAGAGGGAGGGAGGTGGAGGATGGCTGTGGCTGCGCGATGGTATTCAGCAGCAGAAGGGAGACGGGAGACGAAGAGGCACAGCATTCAACACTTATAACGGAGCACAGGCGCGTTTCCTTGTTTCTTTTATATACAGAGCGGCCGAGCGGGACCGGGGAGCAATCAGCCCATCCACGGGAACGGGAGACGCCTCCCGCAGCAGCACCAATAGGTCACCACGCGCCTGGAGTTGGACGACGCGACTGAGGCGCAGCAGTTCGACCGGGATGGCGGGATGCGCTCAGCAAAATCTACGAGGTAGCGTAGCACGCGAGTCTTCAGGCGAGGGGAAAAACCCCCCGCCCCGCCCCCGCGTTGGTCCTAGGCCACGACAACTTCGCCCCCACATCCAATCTCGGTGCCTGATGTCTTGAGGCAAGCAGGGGGACCGGGACCGGACCCCATGGCGGCGGTGGCGGCGGTGCTCGACTCCTTCATCAAGCGATGCACGGCGTCAAAGGAGGACTTCGGCGGCCAGCCCAGCCAGAAGGCCTGCTTCCTTCTCGGCATCGGGTTCGAGTTCGACATCAGGGGCCTCCTGGCCACACACCAATCACCTCATCCCTAACAACGCCGCCGGACTTACCTACGCGGCGCGCGACTACGGCGGCAGCGACCCGTTTGAGGGGTTTCCCGACGCGGTGCTGGGGCTGGTCGTGTCCAAAGTGTGACACCCCTGGGCCGCCGGAGCGTGCTCGCCGGGGCGTGAGGTCGTCGGAATCGCCCGCGAGGGACAGGGTTGGCACGGTAAGTGGTTGGTTCTGTTTCAATTCTGTTGTGAGATGATTCCCTGCCAACTGGCGATTACAGACTTTAATAGACACTTAACCCTGTCTAGCCCAATACTAGAGATCTACGAGATTACAGACTCTTAATCCGGCCCACGGCCCACTTAGCTAGGGATTAACTAGACTTACTGCTTCCTCTGTGACATTTCCCCCCGCTTCAGAATCCGCTTGACCCCAAGCGATTGCATCCGGGAACCGGGTCTTGACGACGTAGTAATCCTCCCATGTAGCAGCTTCTGTTGGAACATCTGTTGGAACACCTGAGGGACGGCGTGACTTCCCTTGCGGACCAAACGCCGATCCAGGATTGCCACGGGGACGATGCCTGTCTTGGTCAGATCAGCCACTCGAGGCAACACTTTGAACACTGGGGTGTAGTTGGGATGAAATGGTTTCAGCTGAGAAACATGAAACACTGGGTGAACCTGAGCCTCTTCAGGTAACTCAAGCTTGTACGCAACTGGCCCAATCCGAGCAAGCACTTTGTAGGGTCCAAAGAATTTGAAGGCTAGCTTAGGACAAGGCCTATTCACCACAGTCTTCTGAGCATAAGGTTGAAGTTTAAGCAGTACCAATTCCCCAACCTGAAATTCCCGTGGAATACGCCCCTTGTCTGCCGATTGTTTCATTCTGTTCTGTGCTCGAGCTAGGTGTTCCTTGAGAAAACCTGAGAATTCAGCCCTGGTTTCCAGGCACTCTTGCACAGAAATGTCCCCACCCGTGCTGGAAGACGGAATAGCCAACATAGGAGCATCATAACCATAAAGGGCCTTGAAAGGAGTGCAACCCAAAGCTGAATGGACAGAAGTATTATACCACAGTTCTGCCAGAGCTAGCCATGATTTCCACTTGGATGGTTGAGAGTGGACAGCACATCTGAGATACATCTCAACACATTGGTTCAATCTCTCACTTTGTCCATCCGTTTGGGGGTGGTATGCCGTGGACATGAGCAGCTTAACATCCAACAACTGAAACAAGCATTTCCAAAAGGAACTAGTAAAGATTTTGTCCCTATCCGACACTATAGTCTTGGGGAGACCATGAAGTTTAACCACTTGGTCCAAGAAAACCTGAGCCACCCCTGCAGCAGAGAATGGATGTTTTAAAGCAATGAAATGTCCATACTTGGTGAACCTGTCGACCACCACAAGAATAGTGTCGAACCCATCAGATTTTGGTAACCCTTCAACAAAATCCATGGCAATATCCTCCCAGGCTCCATTGGGAATTGGAAGGGGCTGTAACAGACCTGCTGGATGGGTGCGTTCAGATTTGGCCCGTTGACATGTAGCACACTGCTGTACAAACTGAGTAACGTCCGTTTTCAGGCCCCGCCACCAAAAAACTCTCTTGACCCTAAGATAGGTTGCTTGGACCCCTGAGTGACCCCCTCAGCACTGTCATGGAGAGCAGAAATGAGTTTGGTGCGAAGAGCTGAATTGGCACCAATCCATATTTTTCCCTCCCTCCTTATAATGCCTTGTTTCAGACTGAACCCATTCTCATCGGGATTCTGAATCAACAGATGTGTGATTAACTCTTGTGCTTCAGAATCAGTTGCATAAGAGTTGATGACCTCCTGCACCCAAGCTGGTTGTACCTCTGAAAAAGCGGCCAACTGCATTACAGTGCTTCGCTTAGAGAGAGCATCAGCCACCAAATTCTCTGTTCCCTTTTTGTAAACTATCTGAAATTACAAACCCATCAGTCTGGCCATAGCCTTCCTTTGCAACTCAGATTGCAATTGTTGATCATCCAGAAAAGTTAAAGATTTGTGGTCAGTTTTTATGACAAAAGGGCTCCTCTGCAGATACTGCCTCCACTTCTCGACTGCCATGATCAGTGCGAGAAATTCCTTGTCATATATCGATAGATGTTGATTCTTTTGGCCCAAAGCCTTGCTAAGATATGCTATTGGCCTGCCTTGCTGCATAAGCACTGCCCCCAGCCCATGGTTACTGGCATCTGTTTCCACCACAAAAGGAAGATCAAATTTAGGAAGTGCCAGAACCGGTGTAGTGGACATAGCTGTCTTTAAAGCCTCAAAGGCTTCCTGAGCTTCTGCATTTCATTGAAACCCATGCTGCTTTTGCAGCAACCTTGTGAGGGGTCTTGCTATACCCCCATAGCCACTCACAAACCTTCTATAATACCCTGTGAGTCCTAGGAAGCCCCTTAATTCCGTGATATTCCTGGGTTGGGGCCAGTGTAGCATAGCCGCTGTCTTGGAAGGGTCTGTGGCCACGCCCTCTCTGGATATGACATGCCCCAGATACTGAAGCTCCTGTTTCACAAAGGCACATTTCTTATACTTCAGAAAGAACTGATTATCCCTGAGTTTGGTAAACACCAGTCTCAAATGCTTATAATGCTCTTCCAAACTTGGACTGTAAACGAGGATGTCATCCAAAAAAACCATCACAAACTTCCTGAGAAAAGGTTCCAACACTGTGTTCATGGCACACTGAAATGTTGCTGGGGCGTTGGTCAAGCCAAAAGGCATCACCCTAAACTGGTAGTGTCCCATATGTGTCTTGAACGCGGTCTTATACTCATCCTCCACTCCCATCCTGATTTGGTGGTATCCTGCGGTCATATCCAGACTAGTAGAGAATTGAGTCCCTGCCAGTTCATCCAATATCTCCTCAACAAGAGGCATAGGGAACCGATTCTTAATTGTCATGACATTTAATTTTCTGTAGTCCACACAGAATCTCCAACTACCATCCTTCTTTTGTACTAACAACACAGGAGATGCGAAAGGGCTGACACCAGGGACCACCAAACCTGCAGCCAAGAGCTCAGCCACCTGCCTTTCAATCTCGGTTTTGTGGAAAGGTGAATATCTGTAAGGTCGAGAGTTAACTGGAATAGACCCAGGCAGAAGTGGAATAAAATGGTCATACAACCTGGAAGGTGGTAATCCAGATGGTACTGCGAACACATCTTTGAACTCCTCCAACAACAATTGCAAGGGCACCTGAATTTTTTTGTTCTCTGTCTCCTGAACTTGTTCCAGTATCACCATTACCCAAACCTCATTTCCTTTCATCCACTTAGTCAGCTGCAGTGCTGTTACCTGATTTACCTCTTTATTCTCATTCCCATCTCCTCTCAGTTGCACCTGCACTCCTTTATCCCAAAAAGTCAATACCTTATTTTCCCAGTCACACTCCATTGGACTGTGAATTTTCAACCAATCATAGCCAAGTATAGCATCATAAGCTTCCAACTCCAGCACTCGCATGTCCGTGTTGTAAGTATGTCCACCTGACCACCATGATTTGGTAGGTGTAGCCCCGTGTGTGTATATATACCAGCACATGACAGTTGCTCGATGTGTTGTCGACGCCTTAGTCAGATTTTCGATTAGGATGGTCGTCTGTGTGAGGAGTCTATCTGTGGCCCAAAACTGAGCTAGGCTAACGTAATGTTGAAGGCATGCTCTATTGCTGATCTTGAACCCTACTGGAATAGCAGCCCTAGTGGCTATACCATTCCGTTTGCAAATGGACTCGCGGTTGACAGAAGAGGCTCTTGTTATTATGCTATAGTTGCAACTCGTTGTGCTTTACAAAATAACATTGTTAGTTGCTAATCATCAGTGCTACTACTACAGTAATAGTAGTTAGTAGTAATGACCTCTAGTAGTCTATGGTCTCCTAGAAGAAGTCTATGCTGCAGCGTTTCTGCATGTACTCGGCCAGCAACTGGCCGTCGAGTCCGACGGCCACCTCGCAGCCGACGTGGAGCGGGTGCCAGTGCCGGTTGCCCCAGAACGCCAGGCGCGCGCGGATCCTGGACCGCACCTTCACCGTCAGCTCCACCCTGCCGCCGGCCTCCACTGCGTCCCGCGCCATGTCTCCGCTGGCCGCCGACGCCGCCATGCCCTGGAACGCCAGGGCCGACGTCGTCTTGGGTGGCTGGTACAGCGGCGCGGCCGTCAGGACCTGGCCCTTGACCACGTCGGCGCCGCGGTACTCCACCGAGAGGTAGAACCGGTCGTAGAAGAAGGCGATGTCCCGGTTCGGGTTGCGGATGGAGAGCTGCCCCGACAGCGACACGGTCCCGCCGGACGACGGGCCGATGCCCGACGCGGAGAATGCCGTCACGTGGAACCGCGGCCGATGCGGGCGGACAGCGAGGTACACGACAAAGAGGACCACGCCGGCGACGAGGAGCACGGTGAGGAACGCCGAGCACAGCAGCCTGGTGCATCGCCTCACGTGCGGCCGCTCCGCGGGCAGCGGACGCCGGATGCGGGCGACGATGTGGCCTGTTGACGAGGCGGCCTCCGGCGGCATGGTGCTGGTGGTGTACGTGCGCTAGCTGCAGCTTGGACCTTGGTCGGTCGATTTGTAGGCGTGGCATGAACGTGAACACTGGCATAGTGGCATGGCATCCGAGGAGTAACCGTCGCCCAAGTTTACGTGACAGGTCAGCAGCTATATCTGTTGCGGTTTCGATCGGTTTCCCTTTCACATGGGCATGGTGATTCTTTGACGAGCACTGAGGGAACGTAAAGCGCGAGGAAGACATGCTGGGTAGGCTACGTAGTTCTCTTCGTGTGTTGGTGTAGTGTAGGGGCACATACATATGCTACCTTTTCGGTTCTTGCGGCCGCCATTGGATTAGAGGAGCAAAGAAAGGTGATGAAAAAGTTCGGAGGACACACAATTTTCAAAGGTCCTGTCTAGTACACTATCAAAATAAGCTAGTCTGAGTCACGGCCTCCATTGGAGGACGGGCAAAGAAAGGTGACGAAAAGCTAGTCTGACCCACACAGTTTTCAAATTAACAATGGCCTTGTGCAACTCTTTCGTGTTCCAAGGCCACTCCTAGGTCCCAGCTATTTCAATGTAATCTTGCATGCATACATAGCCACATCAGTGTACTGTAGGTCCTTATTGGTATTTTTTTTCTTTCACCTCCACAATCTGAGAAGTTTGGTTTTCCTTTCTAATCTATAATGGCTTGTTTGGAAACTCAAATCCCCTTAATAATTAGAGAGCATTGAGGGAGAAACTAGTTCATTTTCATCTCCATCATTTTCAAACTAGCCCTAAGGGTTTTATAGTGTAATGCCCGTGTGTTGCTGAGGCATTTGATGATATAGTATAATAGTTATACAACGCCCGAGGGTCTAGTAGCAAGCCAGTTTGATAGACCATCTCCATAAAATAAATTTAAATTTAAAATAGACCCCCAAAAAATAAAATTAAAGTGGACATGATTAACTCACATACCAGATATTAAATTGTAGATATTGCACTTTATCTTAGGTAAAAGGTCGAGAAAAGTATGAGTTAAAAAGAGACATGTTCTTTTTTTTGTAGCTCGCTCGGTCGCTTTTCCTCCTTCACCTAGTGAGATGGTACTATCCAAGAGCGTTGTATTGCGTGTGGTTTCGTATCATATTAGGCTTAGGTGTTTCTCACGGCCCTATCTAGAAGGTAACAACCTATTTATTAGCCGAGATGTAGGGGAGAAAATAGATCACCTTACTCACTTTGCATGTGACACACAATAGACCATGCACGAAACTTGTACTTTAAAGGAGTAGAGATATAGACAGAGTTAGAAAGGTGGGCTTTTAGTCAGTCGTGGTATCCAATACTGCCGGGCATGACATAAGAGGATAATAAGAAGGCTAATTGCCCACAAGGGAGTCTTACAACAGCACATCGCAATTGCATTACTCCAAGTCTCCAACACACAGTTCTTTGGCACCTAGAGTACAATTCTTCAGCTAACATGTACTGATGGTTGGCGCTGGAGCAGCTCTCTCTTCAACCATCACCTGCCATCTGGTAACCGTTTTATGTTCTTCGACGACAAAGCTCCTTTTTCTAGATTGTCAGCAACCTCCACTTAACTGGGTGCTCAGAATTTTCATGGACCACGGATCGCTCTAGTCGTACCAGTTCAGAAACGGGGGAGCCTGGCCCATATGTTGTCTGACAGGCTCCTTTTTTTTTCCTGCTTTGGTTTTCATTTTGCTTTTTACCATCAAAGAAATTTGATCAAAATATTCCATTTGCAATTAATGGACCAAGTTCTTTTTGCTTTGTTTCATTTTGAAGGAAATTTGATCAAACTGTTCCTGTCGCAACAGTTGTTTTCTTTCCTGTGTCAGCCCATGGGTTGTCTGACAGGCTCTTCTTTTTGTTTTTGCTGCGCTGTGCTGCAATTTGAAGGAAATTTGATCCAAGTATAGCTGCAGTTTTCTTTCTCGACATTGCTCTCAAATGAAAAGGCTTCGGCCATTGCTGGAACGGTCAGTAGGTCGTCTATGACAGGCTTCTCTTTATTTTCTCAGCTTCTGAATAAAAACCCGTGCAAAATATTCCTACCCCCAATCCCCCATCGTATCCTTACAAACAGTTCTCTAATTTGTTACAAAACCCAGTAGAATCGTGTTGTCTGTCACAAAAGAAAGTGGATGAGTTGACAGGATCATTACCATTCTTAAGCTGTTACTTTCCTACAGAACTGTCGCTTCCTCGAGATCTTTCAGTACAAGCAAGGCTAGAGCTCCACGAGTGGTGACGGAATTGTTGTTTATCTCTGTCTGATCTTTCACATCGCCAACAACTCTCTCGAGGCATGCGGCCAGCAGATGAACGCTTCTGCAGACACACATCACGTCACTACGCACGCGATCGATGCTATATCTCGTTCTTCCTTGACGATCACAGAACCAGCCGGTTGATGCAGCATCTTTGTCAGCCGCAGGAAAAGCCTCTGAAACCGCTGATCGCTGCCTGCCCTTGGTCGCTTACCGTGCTCGCCTGCTTTCCGTTTCCTTGTGTTCTCAGCGGGACGACGTCGTGCGCGGCCCGGCGTCGATCGCCAATGGCGTGCAAGGTGAAAGGGATCTTCAAGGGCCTCAAGGCCTTCTCCCGGATCTTCGGTAAGCGGGCATTTTGTTTCTCTTTCCCGCCTGAAATCCTCAAACTCCGGACATGGACGCACTGTCTGTTTTCCTCCATGGGTCGTCGCCGGTCCTTGCAGCGGTGAAGGAGCACGAGATGGAGATCGGTTGTCCGACTGACGTGAAGCACGTCGCGCACATCGGCTGGGACAGCGCGGCGGGCGGCGCGTCTCCGAGCTGGGTAAACGGACACCAGAAATTCAGGGCACTGCCGCTGCGACTTCCTTCAATGTCTGGATTCTGATCGGTACAGTTTTTGATTTGGTTCTGGGTCTTGTATATCTTTGCAGATGAACGATACCATGGCGTCCTCAGACTTGTCGTCCCTGGGCAACTTCGCAGCGCTCACTGGTACCTCCTGGGTTTCTCAAGGTACAGTGACCATTTCCTCATGCTCTTCAGTTCAGCAGCTACTTCCGTATGACTGCTGTGTTGCACATTTCTTAGCAAAGGTTTTTGGTTCTTCGTGTGATCTTGCCAGTAGCTAGGATCATGCGCATGTCGCGGAGTTTTGCTTTGTCCATTCCTCTGTTAGTTCTTGTACCCGCAGCACAACACACGCACTGGCTTCAGGTTTCTCAAGTCTGAGATACCAGCAGCATCTCTGAACTCTGAATCGCTGTTGGTATGCCACCGGGTCTCGTGCTTCACGCAAATGGCGACCAAAATTAAAGAACTCGATCACGCAAACAGAGCGAGTGGTGTCGGCGTGCGTGTGGTTGGTTGGTGTACCTGGCGACAGCCGCTGCCCGCGGCCGGGCAGTCGGCAGACATCCTCCTCCGATCCGGATCACGTTGCATTGCCGTTCTTCGTTCCAATATCACGCACTTGATGTTGCTTTCCAGGATTCTTAGGAAGGATCACGTGCCGCGTTCTGTGGAGGATTCCGTATGTCTGACAGATCTCGACAGCCAGCAGCGTGTCGGCGCGGTCGTCGCGGAGAACACCGGCAGGCGAGCAAGCCGAGGGACGGCTCGCCGCCGGCGTCGCCACCGTCACCACCAAGACAAAACGGCGGTCTACCGCCGGCGTTCCCTCCGTCGCGTGGTACTCCACCCGCTGCTGGAAATCTCTCGGCGCCCGTTAAGTGAGTTCCACCCTAACGCTCGTAGTATTAGATCCTCTTTTCTCCATCCCCCATTTCCTCTCTTCTTCTTTTTTTCGCGCGTGGAATCGCCATGAGACGACCTCGATTAGTTACCATTGCCTGTTCCAGCTACCAAACTTTGTAGATTTGCGAGCAACTTGCTAAAAATTAGGGTTCCGATGAGTGGGACGTGGAGGGACTAGGAATTCGCCGAGAGCCTTGGAAAGACAATTACATTACATGTTGCAATTGGATAACCGCTCCAAAAACCCTTCCCGCCGCTCGACAGGCGTTGCGGCAGCGTGGGATGCTCATGTGCCAGCGCGTATGGGCGCGCGTCGGCGGCAGGCTCCAGCGGTGCGCGGCGCCCCCCAAGAAAAGTACAAAGGCGCTTGGAGCAAGTTGCGACGGGATCGAGATTCGTTCAAACGATGCACATAGATTACAAGCTTATAACAACTACTGCAAGGCTTTCTTTTATGCGCATGATTTTGCAGTTCCAACACATATCGGTTCCTTGTCTCTTTCGGAGCTGCTGATCCCTATAGCCGTTGCCGATTCCGATGCTTCTGGTTGGCCTAGAACTGCTGCATTCTGTGAACCTGTCCTCCTTATGGTTGGTTCTGGGCAATATCATACTGTTGTCTGGACTCTGGAATGGTATGTTAGTCTGTCCACAGGTTAACTAGAAGAATGATGTAGTAGGTAAACCTTTTCTCTCTGATCGACGATGCGCTGTCACTGGCATGTACTACTCTAATTACTACTTAGATTCTCACTTGAGTATGCATCAAAGGTCACATAGTAATACTATTCTATAGCCCAGCCATTACAAGTAGCGATGTGACAATGAACCATTAATTCTTTTGAGATGGAGAATCCTATGCATGGTGTTCTACAACTAGGAACTAGCCAACATTCCGAATTCGTCTAACATGACATATTCCCTGAATAGTTTTCCAGTTAAAGGAAACATAATACCTTTCTATGTCTTGTCCATTTATCATTTCTCCACATTTTTTGAATGATACGTTTCCACTTTAAATATCTGCTGGACTTCACAATATTCAGATATTCGATACTTTTAGTTCAGTTCTCAGCTAGTTATTACCGTGGACATGCTGAAAGTGTTCCAAATTATAGGTCGTTTTTTAGCTTTTCTTAATACATATGTATTTCCTCTATACTAAATAATTAAGACAGTTTGGCTTTTCTAGATACAAAGTTTTTTTCTATGCGCTTAGCGGCTTAGGTATATATTATGTGTAGATATATTTAGGATAAAGTGACAGATGAGATGAGTCGCAAGGGAAAAAAGAAAAAATGGCGCTCGGTCCCCTGGGCCGTTTCTTCTTCCTCCAGCGCCCTTCTCTCTCCTTCGCATGGTTCGCAGAGTCGGGTGGCGCGGTCTCCTGCTGTTGGGCCGCTGTCTTCGCGCCATTCCCAGGCCCAGGGATACAGTATCCCGGCTCATTCGGCGAAGCGGCCCCTGAATACGCGTTCTTCTTGGATCGGATGGAATATGGGTGTCTCGCCGCTCCCTTCTCGCCTGCTTCCCCACACGCGTGAGTCGTTTCGTTCGCTGTCTTCTCCGCCCGAAAAACCCTCTCCCTCGTTAGGGTTTCCTCCGGATTTTGTTGGTGCGTATTCTTTTCCTCACTGCGCCGCCTTCCTCTCGCACCTCTGGTCTCTCCCGTCTTCGATGAGGTCTAGTTTTGGCGGAGGCTGGTGCGTTTCGTCCTTTCGTCCGCCGGTGGTTGAGGAGGAGTGGCCGCGTCTGGGTTCTGGCGTTTTTCGAAGTCCTTCGAAAATCTCTGCTATGGATTCGAAAGGAAAGAACCCTCAGAACTCCCAGTGGGATCGCTGGGGTCCGATGGAGAAGCCGCAAGGTACTCATTCTTGGAACAGACCAAGAAACCTTAGCTGGAAGCTGAAGCCTAATGTCGGCAAATCTGAGCAGCATGAGGGTGTGTTGTCCCCCAATCCTGGTGAGGGATCTCAACCAGGTAACCCTTCTGTCTCTCCTGTACCTTTGAAGAAAGATCTTGATCTTGCTCGCCCTGCGTTCTGTCAGAAATGTGGTGTTGAAGGACATCATGCCAGAAATTGTTTTAACGCTTTGTGGTGTGATATTTGCCGTAAGGAAACACATGTCACTTCTCGCTGTGTTCTTCCTAAGCAGAACAAACCCACCATGCCCATTGTTGGTTTGGCTGCTGATGGATTAGGGTTTTATCTGTCTCATTTCGCTAAACCTTTGATCAAAAAACCAAAAAGGGTTTTTATCGGTCTGGTTAAAGTGATTGAGGGATTAGTCTCGGCTGAAGATCTTGAGAGAGATTTCGGTTTTCACTTCCCTTGGAACAAGATGTGGAAAGCTACTAAGTGCCATTCGGGGTTTCTGATGCAGTTTCCCTCCCAAGAACGTCTTGAGGAAATGATAAGCTTCCCGGAGCTTAAAATGAAGATGTCTGGGGCCAAGATTGTTGTTGTTCCTTGGAGTTCTAGGGCCAAACCTAAATCTAGACTTCATACTATGTGGGTTATTGCTGAAAATGTTCCTGAGGAATTACAGAACTACCAGTCTATCTGTGAAATTGGTTCAATGATTGGTGCAGTTGAGGAAGTTGACCTTATGTCTCTGGATTCCGATGATATTGTGAGATTTAAAATTCACATTAAAAGTGTGGCGATGATTCCTCCTGTGGTGGAAGTGGCTGTCAAGCCTTTTCTTTATGATATCTTCTTTAGAATTGAATCTATTTGTGATGAAGGATGGAATGATGATTCTATGAATTTGGGTAAGAGAGCCTCTGTTCAAATTCATGGGTCTAATGATCCACTTTTTGATAAATCTGGGAAAAAACCCAAGAACTTGGATGATGTTACCCTTGAAGATGACCCTAATCCTAACCTCAAAATTGGGGAGTCCTCTTCTCAAGGCAAAGAGTTTGCCAAAATGTCTGACCCTATCCTTGTGCCTGCTAAAGATTTGCCTGATGAAGAGCAGAAACTTGATAACCTTTCTGATGAGAAAGTGGATTTTGATCCAAATGAAGATGACTTGCTTAGCTCTCAAGAACTGGATGAATTCGCTAAGGATATGGAGGAAGATCAAACTGATTTTCAATCTAAAATTAGTGCTATGATCTCGATCCCCCCTAATGTTGAGATTGTTCATGATGGGAAAAACAAAAAGCATCTGGACTTGCCTGCTAACACGGCTGATGGCGTCGGGAAAAGCTCTAGACTGGAGAAGAATGATGATGTGAAGGTGGCCGACAAAGCGATTTACAGAGCTGAAGCCAAAGATGCCTTCCTCAATAAAGGTACGTGTTCTAACTCCTTCTCCTTGCTTGATTCTAATAATGATGATTTGATAGATTTAGCTAATAAACTTGGAGTTTCTTTGGGTCCCTCTGACTCTGATATTATTGATAATTTGGAGTTAATCAAAGATCTGGAACGTTCCAGAAAAATTTTGGCCTTCCAAGCTTGCAAAAAAAAATAATTCCTCAAATGTGGAGGTCCCCTCCCTTGTTGATCACAAAAGTATGGATAGTAGTATCCATAATGAGTCTGATCTGAATATTGATCAGGACTTTTATGATGTGATGGTCTTAAGAAAAGGTAGAAAGATTAAGCATCGGAAAAAACCGATCAAAAAAAAGGGCTTCCCCAAAAAGTAGAGGTTCATCTACGAAAAAATGGGAGCCTGATTGTTCTGACCTCCCTCCTGATCCGTTTTAAATCATGAGAGGCCTTATTTGGAATTGTCAGGGTTTGGGTCGCAACACTAAGTTTGATTTCCTGAGAGAAATCATTAGGGAAGAGAATATTGATTTCGTTGGTTTACAAGAAACTAAAAAAGATCATTTTAATGACTCTCTTCTGTCCTCTCTTGCTGGTAGCAAGCTTTTTGCCTGGTTCTCCTCTCCTCCTAATGGGAGATCGGGAGGCCTTTTAGTGGGTTTTAATTCTGAGGTGTTTGATGTCAGAGAATTTGAAGCTGGTGAATTCTTGACTCGCTCCCTTGTCCTCCACAGAGAAAAAAATTTTATCTGGAATTTTGTTAACGTTTATGGGGCTGCCCAAAATGAGCACAAATCCCGTTTTCTCAGTGAATTGTCTGCAGTGTGTTTGAGAAGTCAGGTCCCTATGCTTATTGGTGGAGATTTCAATATTATCAGAAAAGCTGAGGAAAAAAATAAACCAGGTACCCTCAGCAAGTGGAGTTTTCTGTTTAATAGTATCATAGATCAACATGGTCTTGTGGAATTTGAGCTGAAAAGCAGACTATATACGTGGTCTAACAACCGTAACGATCCTACTTTTGAAAAACTTGACAGATTTTTGACCAGTCCTGACTGGGATCTTGCTTATAATAATATTTGTGTTATTGGGTTAAATAGATCCTTTTCGGATCATGTTCCCCTTTGCCTTCAGTCTGATTCCCGGCCCATGATGCGTAAGGACTTTCGTTATGAGCTGTGCTGGAAGGTTAGGCCTGATTTTCACAATTTAGTGGAAAATGTTTGGGCTCTTCCGGTTGGTGTGTCCAATAGTCTTGATGTTTGGAAGGTGAAATTGAAACGTCTGCGTCAGAAGCTTAAAGGTTGGAACAACAATATTGTGGGTCACCACAATAAGGTGAAGAAAACCTTGATTGAGAAAATTGATATTTTGGATAAAGCTAGTGAGATTTCTGGCTTATCTGATGCTGACAGATATTTGAAATTAGATTTGGAATCTAACCTCAGGAAGATTGTTAATGAGGAAAACATTAGCCTTAGACAAAAAGCGAGGGATAAATTTTTATTAGAGGGTGATGAGAATTCTAAGTATTTTCATTTGCTGGCTAAACACAAAAAAAGGAAACTGAAAATTGTGTCTCTTTCTCACGGTGATAGTGTGGCTCATGATGGTCATGGCATTAATCAGTTGGCGACTTCCTTTTACAAGGATCTCTTTGGTCCTTCCCAAGGATCGAATATTTCTTTGGCTAATTTGGACATGAAACAGCTTGAGGAGGGTGATAGAAATCTTCTTACCAGCCCTTTTTCCTTGGAAGAGATCAAAGATGTGGTGTTTGCTTTGAAACACAATAGTGCACCGGGCCCCGATGGCTTCCCTGCTGAATTTTTTCAGGAGTTTTGGGATGTAATCAAAGGTGATTTGTTTAATCTCTTTAAAGCTTTTCATGATGGTTCTCTCAACATTGAGAGACTAAATTTTGGTATTGTCACTCTTATCCCTAAGGTCCCTGATGCGACTGATATAAAAGCTTTTCGCCCCATTTGCTTGCTTAATGTTTGCTACAAAATCATCACCAAAGTTCTTACTAATAGATTGGCCCGTTGCATTACCTCTGTGATTAGTGATCTTCAATACGGGTTTATTAAAGGAAGATATATTATGGATGATGTTCTTTCTTTACATGAGATTATCCATGAAGTTAAACGAAGGAAACAAAATGGGGTTATTTTCAAAGTCGATTTTGAAAAAGATTATGACAAGGTTAATTGGAATTTTCTTCATAATATGATGCTGAAAAAAGGCTTTGGTGATAAGTGGAGTGATTGGGTTTTGAAGACTGTGAAAGGTGGTAAAGTTGCTATCCGAACTAATGATGTGGTTGGGCCCTACTTCAAAACTCATAAAGGTGTTCGCCAAGGTGATCCTTTCTCCCCTCTCCTTTTTAATGTGGCTGCTGATGGTCTTGCTTGTCTGATTCAAAAAGCCAAGGATGAAGGTATTATCAAAGGTCTTATTCCTCATATTATTCCTGGTGGCTGCTGTTGCCTTCAATATGCAGATGACACCATTTTCCTGTTTCAAGATGATTTGGAAAATGCTAGAAATTTGAAGTTTATTCTCTGTATCTTTGAACAGATTTCTGGCCTTAAAATTAACTTTCATAAAAGTGAAATTATATGTTTGGGAAATGCCTGCAATAGAGAACATCTGTATGCTGACATCTTCACCTGTCCTCCCAGTGGTCTCCCTATGAAATATTTAGGGGTCCCTATTGATAACAAAAAACTGTGCAAATCTTTGTGGGAGCCCATAGTTGGAAAGATTGAGAACAAACTGGGTTCCTGGCAAGGCCGGTTTCTTAGTTTGGGAGGTCGGTTAGTCTTGATTAACAGCAGCCTCACCAATGTTCCCTTATACATGCTCTCCCTGTATAAATGTCCCAAAGTTGTGCTGAAAAATATGGATATCTTCAGGAAAAGATTATTATGGCAGGGAGGCCATGACCATAAAAAATACCATTTGGCTGCGTGGAATTTAGTCTGCTCTCCCAAAAATATGGGTGGTCTTGGTGTTTTGGATTTGCAAAAAATGAATGAAGCTTTGTTGGCTAAATGGATTTGGAGACTAGAAAATACTAGTGGTTTGTGGCAATCCATTATAAAAAGTAAATACATCAAGAACAAACCTATTATTTCTGTGAAGAATAGACCTTCAGATTCTCATTGCTGGAAAGGTATTCTCTCGGTTCGAGACAATTATTTTAAATATTGTAAAAAATTATTGGTGATGGTAAGAGTTCCAGTTTTTGGAAAAACATTTGGTGTGGTAATGTGAAGTTGGCTGACAAGTACCCTAATTTGTTTGAGGTTGCCTATGACAAAGATATCACTGTTCATAAGGTTGTCTCTTCCAACTTTCAGATGCTGACTTTCAGAAGAAGACTAGTTGGTGCTTTAGGTGAGGCCTATAGTGACCTTATGGATCAGTGTAGCCAGGCCTTGCTTTCTGAAAATGATGATTCTTCAAATTGGTTGTTGGGTTGCAAAGGTTATTCGGTAAATTCCTTTTACAAAATGTTAAAAAATTCCATGATTGATGTTCCTGTGAATTTTATGTGGAAAACCAGACTTCCACACAAGATTAAAGTGTTCTTATGGTTGGTCAGAAATAATAAGATTTTGACAAAAGACAATTTGGTTAAAAGACACTGGCATGGAAATATGGATTGTAACTTTTGTGGATTATTAGAATCCATAGATCACTTATTTTTTCACTGCCCCGTGGCCAGATTTATTTGGAGAATCATCCAAATTGCTTTCAAAATGTCTTCTACCCCCAAAAACACAGCTGACCTCTTCGGTCCCTGGATCAATGGTTTTCATAAATCTGAAAAGAAACTGATCCTTTTCGGATGTGGTGCTGTTATTTGGGCTATATGGCGTACTCGTAATGATTGCTGCTTCAATGCTAGGCTGATTGATGATCCGTCTAATGTGATTTTCTCCTGCTGTTATTGGATTGATGCGTGGTCTATTCGACAGACGAAGAAGGGAAAAAGACTGGTGGAACAAGGAAGCCGCAGAATTTGAAAGATAGCAAGTGATATCTACAGCAAGGCCCATGGTTGGAAGCCGGTTGACAGACGTCTCCAGTGACATTTTGCTGCTGATTATGCATCTTTTGCTTCTGGATGTATTCAGCTTGTCTGCTTTTGGTAGATAAAAACTAGCTGTTTAGTCATTACTGGTGACGCGAGGTCCCTGGCTGCTTTTGGGATTTGTCCTTTGTAGATATTCAGTGATGCCTGTTAGACTGTTGGACTTCTTCTGGTGTGTTGTGTTCCTTCAGCTGGGTTTCGTATCTCTATGTAGCTGATATTGTGGTAGGCTTATCGGCTTGTGGCTGTTGGTTATGTCGGGATTTCTGTAAAAACTGTGTTTGGTTTCTATTTCTTAATGAAATAGGGGGCTTCCCATTTTAAAAAAAATATTTAGGATAAAGTGAGGATAAGGAACTGCCCAACGGCTGTGATGTCCGAACTTACAAATGCTTGGTTGTCACTGAAAAGTTCCATCGAATAGATGAAATACTGAGGATACGAGTCAGACATGCCAAGTGGGGCTTTTATTAAATAATAAAGACTTATCCAACAATGTCCTCATTGGAAAGTGACCGTTTGGGAACACTAGGGATGTGTATAATGAAATAGAAAAAATAGTCACAGCTCACAACTTCACAAATAAATACCCATGCCTTTTTTTCCCAGCCAGCTATAGGCAGTATAAATTCAGATAGTTAAGGTTAAAGTGAAGCATGACTATACTGCACTCGCGTCCTTTAAAATGGTCTTTAGGAGAGGAGAGGTGAGCAGAATATTCATATACACTGTGTTCAGAATTCCAGGTCCGCTCGATGCTAACTGTCTCCTTGTGATAGCACATGCAAATGCCTTGTTGTTTTTGCTAGAGAAGTACACGTATATATGTTTGCTAGTTGCAACCTCTGCAGAAGGTGTATAAAATTATTGAACCTAACTAATTGGATGGTCTAGTCAGGAAGGCCAGCGATGCCCCTTCTGCTTTATTCTGACTACTGATTAAGCAGGGTTCCGGTACTAGCCACTCATTAAACAAAAGGCTAGTAGCTTCCTTGTGACATGAGGTTGTTGGTGACCATATTACTGACGTGTGGACAGACGTAAGCTAGGTAATGACCCCTCTATCCATGTGGTGGACTGCTAATTACTCTCTGAAACTTCTAACTTTGTATGTTAGTTCACACCCCAGCACTATACGCTGCTATTGCTTGCTATACAAGGAACATATAATGGCACAAAAAATTGGAAATCTTTTTTCTGCTGAATGAGACGATAGGAACATGCACACATGCTTTCGAGTTTTCCGCAGTGTCATAAACTTGAATATCCTACTTTGTTTTGTTGTTGTTGTTGTTGTTGTTGTTGTTTTCCAATAGTTGGATTTTTTTTGTATCTGTTTGAATGATAGATATGATCAGACATCTCAACAGTTGGATGGGAGGAGTAGGTTCTCTGAGCTGACAGAAAAGCGTGATGTATTGCGTTAACTATAGAAGTTGTATACAGTTGCATTGAAATATACTGGTGGTATACATGAAACTAAAAGAAACAGTCATCCGAGATAGTTTATCAGCATAGAGATAGGGACCAAGCAAAGGCCTCTCTTCCTCAGCTCATTGCTCTCGTAGATCGCCTTCTCGTCGGCGCTAGAACTACTGATGGGGGCTTGATGGTCGGCGCCGGTCGTCACCTGCTGCTTTGAACTCATAGCTTCCAAGTACTTGGCCTGCAGTGTTCCAAAAGAAGAAGAAAACAGGTGTAAGTATAACAACGACGATCTCCAAGAACTAGATATGGAAGCTGTAGATCAAGCATATATACCATGAGCTGCTGGGGCATGCCGTTGAACTCCTTCGCATCCGTGGCTGCCATTTGCTTCATGTGGAAGTTCTCCATGGTAGCCTTCTGCACAGGGAGAGTCCGCAATCACGTTAGAAGACAAGCTGTGTGCTACACACTGTTTGAAACAAAAAGGCCTAGCTAGGCCTAACCAGAGGTCGAGGTCGAGTCCTTTTTGCTACTAATTTAACCTGTTGGGCAGCTGCAGATGAACTGCAGGCGGTGTCCTTCAGGGACTCGTCGTCGTCGTCGCACATGAACTCGGACGTGATGAAGGAGGCGTCGTCGTTGTCGCTAAAGGAATCGAAGGAAGAAGAAGAGGAGAAGCTGCTGCCGCTGCCGCCAGGAACTGCAGGGTGTTGCTGACCGTCCGTCACTCTGGTGCCGTCCTGCGGCGTGGAGGCCAGGAAGTTGGCGATGTGCATGGCCCAGCTGCTCTCGCCGGCTGACATGGCGGTGTGAGTGGCCGCCGGGATGATGACGCATGAGGAGGAGGGTGATTTGTTCTCCATTGCTGTGACCACCCAGAGGAGGAGCAGGAGGAGGAGGAGGAGCTCTTGTTCTTGGTTGTTGTGCTCTAGCTTCTGTTGTCTGTATGCAATTGCAATGGGATGGGATATTGGGATGTGAAGAAAGCTCGGTAGAGTCCGTGGATATATAAACAGTCGTAGCAGCAGCAGTAGGCACATATGGGCTGAGCTGAGTAGAATACGGTTGGGAAATCCCTCTCTGCGAATCTTCTGGAGTTCTGGTTAGTTGCGTTGCGTTGCGTGTGTGTTATTCAGTACTAGTACGCTGTGGCCAATGATATGGCTGGATGGATAACACATAAACAGTGAGATCATATCGAGGTCCACTTCACATCACCAGCTGCAGGTTGAAGCCCAGACCAAACCACTGTCACATCACATCAGCAGATGCATGGAGAGGAGGGCAGACTGGTCACGTAAGGCCTCACGGGTCGTCACTGGTTACCGGTCACACGTCACATCGGATTCGGATCGGAGAGGAATCATCAGAGGAGCGCCGCGAGCACGTCTGTTGTCTGTGGTGTCGCGCTCGCGCGGCATGGATGATGGACCACCTAATCCGAGGATCCGATACATGTATGTATCCGACGCGATCACGAGCTATATCCGGATTGAACTGGTTGTTTTCGAGAGGTAGAGACAGACAGAGTTAACGACGACGACGCAGGGATATGAATCCGATCTCATCTGAAGCCACCCAATCCGTCCGATGCATGCGAGTAGAGCGAATGTTTTTTTATTTTTATTTTTATTTTTACTTATTTATTTATTCGTTCATTCATTACCCTTATTTTATCTGTTGGGCACGCATACATTATACCACATACTGTAGTGATCCGTTTTGTATCGTATCGTATCGTAGCAACGACAGGGTCATACGTGCGCCTGTGGTCGTATCAAACCAGGCTAGCAATCTGCTGCTCGACTATTGAAGTTTACGTTCTTCCTCTCAAGCATTTTTCATTCTAAGTTCAAAAGGTTATTAACTCCATGCTCTTATATTCTATTGCTAATGTTGCTTATTTCATGGTGGTTTAGAAATAAATAAAGAATTTATGATTTTTTTCAAGAGTATCGTCAGCGTCGATGATCTATGAGGATGCTGCGTCACCGTCACCGTCTTTTCATGGTTTAGTCCCCGGTTCTAAATTAAGAGATGATAAGGTCTTTAGCCATGTATTAAAAATCCCGGTTAGAAACTAGTAGGAATATATGAAGCGGCTTTTCATCCCAAAATATATAGCAGCCCCTTCCCGTAGTGACGCTATGCAGTCGTGGCTGCTGCTTATGTCATCGTCACCTCCGTCCTCCTGCCGTCCGCCATGCATGGCTTCCTCGATGTTCATGGGTAACATAGCGCCATGCATGCAATCGTGCATGTACGATCAGATTTTGGATCGCTGCGAGTTCGTGCAAGCTGGTGCCTTGCCCCGGCCCCTTTTCCTTGACTTGATCTCCATCGTCGTTCGGTCCCTCTTGCTCCAACTGCTAGCTAGTAACGGCCAAATCATCTCGTTGATACCACGAGCTCTCAATGCAAATAGCCGGCGCGCATCCTCTAGGATCTCTGGCGATCTCGCGCGCCCCGCCTCCCACCTGCCGCTCTCTCATATGCAGTGGCGAAGCTAAAATAAAATGAAGTCGGACGAAGAAAAAAATATATCAAGATTAGCGGGTTTTTGTGGGACTATAGTTTTTAGGTATAAACCTTTCGAAATAATGACTTTTTATTCGAGGACCCCATATATACACACATATATTTTAAATTTTCATGTATTTTTAAACAAACTAGTGATATTTAAGTTCCTAGTATCATAAAAGAACGCAACTAAACTGTCAAAGTGCATTCGGTTAGCTCATCACGAGCTTCAAATATATGCCGCGCATGCATGCATGCATGCGTGATTAGAGAGGATGGATCTCTCGCGATCTCGCCCACATGCCATTCTCATGCACCCCCGCTCTCTTCTATACCACATGCCACTATTGTGTGTATATATGTAAATATATACTCACTTGGAAAATTTTAGTGCTGCAATTTTCACAGCATGCAAATTAAGCTAATCCTAGCTAGCTAATGGCCTGCATAATTTGGTTGCACGCAGCCACACGCCGCACCCGCACGGTGCCTTCTTTGACTTTGACTTATTCCGGAAAGGTGCACTTACTTTTTTTTTCTCCGTGCATGAGATCAATATTATGGTTTATATGGTTTGTTTGGTTCAACTATAGATTCTTAAAAATATGATTCTAACAGTGAGTTGTGTTGTAAACTAATGATTATATAAAATCTAAAATTTGTTTGGCTGAAACAACTGTTGACTATAACTTTCATAAGTGAATAGCACCTTGTAACATATATGACATGAATCAATCTGAGGTAAAAGATATGTAGATTTTTATTAATTTATTCTGTTGTTGTATCCGTTTGATTAAAATTCTAAAAGCTGAACCTGTTGTCCATATTAATATTTTCCCTTTATTTAAAAAAAGAGGAGGGGGCCAGCCGGGTGGGCCGCTACAAGGCCCGGCTGGCCGAGCAGCCCACCGGCTGGCAGTTGGCTTGCGCAAGTGGAGGTCGCGGCTTGCAAATCGGGCGAAGGAGCAGAGCAGCCATAGCTCTGGCCGGCACCGTTTGGCTCTGCATGTGGTTCGACGCCTGCTGAACTCCATGCCGATCCCTGTGCAACTTCCTGGCGGCCGTCTCCTTAAGATGGGCGGGCTCTCCCGTGGCTTTCCACTGGTTCGCTATGTTGTTCTTCCTCCTCTCTCCTGGCTTGCTGATCCGGTGACGAAATCTACCAGTTCGCTCTGGTGTGCGTCTCACTGGTAAGCAAGTGGAAGAGGGAAGATTTGCCTCTGCGCTCGTTGAGTTTGGCATACCTATGCTCTGTTGCCAGAATCGTGCATCTGTGTGGTGCTGCGGTTCTTCTCTCGTCTTTGTCTGCCGTGGCCTGGTGCTTGGGCTCCCTGCTACGCGGTGTTCCTCTTCTCGGGCTGGTGCCGTGGACGTCTCCATCGGCTCCGGCAGCGGCTCTAGTATCTCCGTCAACCTCCCGCCGTGTAGGTCCGAACGTGGACGGCGGAATTGGTTTTCTGGGACAGAACCTTGTGTTCGCTGAGCTGGTCTTCCCACGTAGACAATCTACGTGTTGTGAGTTACCCGTTGCCTCTCTATATTTTTGAGTAATTTTGTGCAATCTGCTATTAATATTTACTTGGGTGTGATTGCACAATTTGTGGGCAGATTTGATTGCTTGATGATGATAGCGGTGTAGTGAGACGACGTGACAGTCTGGGTTTTAGTGTGTTGTTATTTTCAGCAGTAATATTATTTATGCTTAGCAATTCCTTTCACTATTGTGCAAGCTGATCATTTAAGTTCATTATTGTTCTTTAATTTTTGTGCACATTGTTTTGATCTTGATATTCATGCTTGAATTCTAGGCTTATAATATTTGTTCTAAAACCTTGATTTGGTAAGGTAGGACTGTCACGTTAGTCGAGGATCTCTGATCACCACTTAGCGTTGGAAGGCTGTCTAGTGCAGCAACCCGCTATTTTGAGAGCAATATCTTAATATAAACAATTATGTTTATGTGTTTAATCTGACTTCTTCATCTACAAGGCATATTTAATTTACAAATAGACCTGAGTAGCTATGTTTCATGTTTTCATTTAATGGAATTTCTACTGTTCGTTGCTGTTATAATTACATATGACATTTATCTGAGTTATATGTGTGTTTTATTTAGAATTAAAATATTTAATATATTTAAATATGATGGAAGCATGTCACTTATTTCTCTAAAATTACAACAATCCAGAAAACCAATACGTGTAGTGGCCTCTAGTTCTGATGTCATTAAGCTTGAAGCGTTCGACGACGCAAGCTTTAACCGCTGGTAGATTAAGACACGTATGTGGCTTATTGATCTAAAATTATTTTGGGTAGTGATGTCGACTGTTCTCGAGACTGCATCAGATAATGCTGATGATGCAGCGAAGGCCGCCGCACTAGCGGAGAAGGCCAAGTGGGACGAAGCCAATGAGGCATGCTTGTCTCGTCTGCTGAACGTCTTGTCGAACCGCTTATTTGATGTGTACTCTGGTTTTACCTCCGCTAAGGGTCTATGGACTGAACTTGAGAACGAGTTCTCTGAAGTTGACAATGGCAATGAGTCATTCACAACGGAAAACTACCTCAACTATAAAATAGTTGAGGGAAGGTCTGTTATGGAGCAGCTACAGGAGATTCAACTCTTGTTAGGGACTTGGTCCAATATGGTTGTGTCCTACCAGACAGTTTTCAGGTGAATGCAATACTGGCAAAGCTCCCGCCTTCTTGGCGAGACTTTGTGACTTCACGCCGCCACATGAAGAAGCAAATGACTCTCACTGAGTTGTCAGCTGCGATAAATGTGGAAAAGCGTGCAAGGACTAGTAACAAGCCATCCCTGCAACTCCAGGCTCACGTTATTGAGAAGGGTGGAGATAGAAAATTCCAGAAGAAGAAGAAGAACTCTCTATAGAAGAATCTGAACCAACCTAAGTCCAATAAAATGAAGAAGAAAAAGGAGGACGTACAGCTCGGAGGTGCAAACTTAGGAAGGGAAAAGGTCCTCCACCTCAACGCAAAGAAGGGAACGTGGTGGTTAACTCCACCCCAGGGTATGCACCTCAGGCCTTTATGGCAAGTCCATCAGATGACTGGTGGATGGATTCTGGTGCTACTATTCATATTTGTGCTGATCGATCCATGTTCTCTTCTTTCCAGGGATACAACAGCGCACCAGTCTTGATGGAAAATGGTGTTCCGGCAGCAGTTCGAGGTACTGGACAAGTCTACTTGAAGTTAACTTCAGGGAAGACGCTCGTGCTAAAGGACGTGCTCTATGTGCCCTCGATGAGCTGGAACCTCATATCAGTGTCGCTGCTATGTTGAAAGGGTCTCAAATTAGTGTTTGAGTCTAATAAAGTGGTCCTGTCTAAGTTTGGTACTTTTGTTGAAAAGTCATATGAGTCAGGTAGTTTGTTCCGTCTTTCTATTTTGAACCATCATTCTTCTTACCATGTTAATGTGGTCTGTAATAACGATTCCATTAATGATATATGGCATTCCCGTTTGTGTCATGTGAATTTTGAGGCCATTAAGAGATTAAGTGACATGTCTTTAATTCCTGAATATAAACATGTTAAAGGTGTAAAATGTGGTATTTGTGTGCAAGCTAAGCAGCCTAGAAAACCGTTTCATACGGTTGAAGGCAGAAGTACCACTCCTTTAGAACTAATTCACTCAGATGTCTGTGAGATGAATGGTATAATCACAAGAGGCGGTAAAAGATACTTTCTTACCTTGATAGATGATGCTACTAGATTCTGTTATATTTACTTACTCAAAACCAAAGATGAGGCACTAGAACACTTTAAGATCTATAAGACTGAAGTTGAAAACCAGCTAGACAAGAAAATTAAAAGGCTACGGTCTGATAGAGGAGGTGAATACCTTTCCAACCTTTTTGATGAGTACTGCAAAGAGTGTGGAATCATTCATGAAACCACCGCTCCATATTCACCTCAGTCAAGCGGGGTAGCTGAAAGGAAGAACCGAACGGTGTGTGACCTAGCTAATGCTTTATTGCAAAGTTCGAGGATGCCTGACATCTGGTGGGGCGAGGCAGTACTCACGGTATGCTATGTCCTGAACAGGGTGCCGCTTCGAAACCATGAGGCCACACCCTATGAAGGATTTAAAGGAAGGAAGCTAGATCTTTCGCATCTTCGGATGTCACACCCGGTTTTAGAAGGCAAACCAAATGCGAACCATGTACGTGCCAGGATCAGCAATTCACGTACACAGCAGTTACATAACATGGACATCATCACACAGTGCTCAAATAGTATTAAAAGGGAAATAATAGTCGATTACATCATATGTCTGAGACATCCACATAGTCTTTACAATAAATCAAAGTGCGGAAGAGAAACGTAGATAAACGCGGCCTTCACGTGCAGCCGACTGGGGGTTTGCCGCTAACCCACACCTAGAACTCGTCGTAGTCTTGGAACTCCTGGAAGTCTCCTTCCACGGCTTCATCTTCTCCTGAGCAGTGGTTGCAATGCGGACAACCTGGGGGAGGGGGGTTTGGTGTGTAGAGCAAGGGTGAGTATACATCAACATACTCAGCAAGTATCCTGTTTGGCTGTAGTGGACTAGCTTTATGTGGGGTTAAGTCAAGCAGTTGCTTTTAGTTGGTCAGGTTATTATTATTGCTAGTAGAGAAAGCCAAGTTTTAGATTTAGCCCACGTTATTAACCCAAACGTACTCCTTTCCAAACGGAAAGAGTACCACTTACCATTACCAGAGTCAATACCAAGAACCATCAATCTCATTGCCACCTGCAAATCTGAACATCTCTGATCAAGTACCACTAATCACTGGAGCTCCCTTGGCCGCTCATAACCGCGAGCACGGCTGATATATCAGTTTTCTAACACTCTGCAGAGGTTATGCACTTTACCCACAAGCCGTGATTTCCCTTTCTGCCCGGAGATCATGACTCTCCATTGATCACTACCAAGGTGACCCAGCAGGATATCACTACGTAGCCTTTACAAAGATTCCCCGGGGCTGTAGCCGCCCGTTAGGTTTCCTAAATGTACCACACTCCTCCCCAAGGGACAAATCAACCTTGGCAGAGCGAGCCGCATACACCGAGCCCCATTGACGGCACAACAGCTAAGCGAACTACACCCCAGTTCCTCTAATTACTCAGCTAAGGGCGTCCCACTCCACCCTCATGGTTGCACTGTTTTCCCGGGCGGTCATCCAACGAATAGGTCCTTACGGAGAGGCACTCGAAAAACCGCTCGAGCCCCCTTGAAGGCCACAAGTATAACATCATAATAAGAAAAGGGAAAACAACGTATCATTGGTAAATCTCATCATGTTCATTGATTAGAGTTGAGCAATAGCATAAAACTAAGCAATAATAATCCAACCCAAATAGGTAAACAAGGACATGGATAACAAAAGCTAGTCAATCCTTAGGTATAAATATGTAATGCGGGAGGTGAATTGAAGAATGTATAGGACAGAGATAGGTCAAGGGACACTTGCCTCCACCAACCGACTGCTGCTCAGGGGCTTCTCCTGCGAGCTCTTCGGGCTCTTCAACCGGATCGTTCTCTATGCGAGCGCAAACATACATACATCCACACATTTAATACAAAAGAACAATACACCATACAATAGAATGCAGTAAATAAACAGACGTTCCACGCGGGCTCGTAATTAAGGCTAAGAGAGAAAGAGAAAAAAGACAGCCGAGAAACGATCACGTTACATGATTATAAATTAAACTACTCGCTTAATGAAAGGGAATAAATTTGGATGCTACGTTTGAACATAAAGTAAAGTCAAGTTCCACATTTAATTATTGTAAACAATTGAAGGTGAATGAAAGGGAGTGGTCGCACGTCGAGACGTACGACACGACATTTAGATTGAATTAAGAAGTAAACGACTCGCCGCGCGACAGAGCGCACAACGAGACACTTGCACTAATTATAAAGAGACGTTAAGCATCACGCGACGAAGCGCACGACGACATACGCCAACAGAGCTGAGTTTAAAGTGGAATGTCGCGCGTCTGGACGCGCGACATCGCACCTTAAACAACCTGAAATTCAAATAGATCGTCGCGCGACGAAGCGCGCGACGCAGCACATTAATAAACACAAATTTAAATTGAATCGTCGCGCGACGAAGTGCGCGACGCAACACATTGATAAATACGAACTTGAATTGAATCGTCGCGCGACGAAGCGCGCGACGCAGCACACTAACTAACAGAGTTTGAAATTAACTACAACCAAAAATAATCACCGTGCGCGTGGGTTTGCGCACGCGGGAACGCGTTAGGGGGGTAAACGGGGTACGCGAGTCGCGCCGGGGCCGGGACGCCGCGCGCAGGGGGCCGAGGACCGCGCGCAGGGGCCGAGCCGCCGCGCCGGGGCAGAGGGCCACGCCGGGGGCCCGGTGCCGCGCCGGGGCCGAACCGCGCTTGGGCCGCGTCGCGCTGGGGGCCACGCCGGGGGCCGAGCTGCCACGGGGGAGGGAGCAGGGGCGGGGCGGGCCGCGCCGGAGCCAGGGCGAGCGCCGCCGCGCTAGGGCAGGGGCGGGCGGGCCGCGCCGCCGCGTAGGGGAGGGGCGGGGCCGCGCCGCGCGAGCAGGGGAGGGGCGGGACGGGCGCCGCGCGAGCAGGGGAGGGCGGGGCCGCCGCGCCGCACGGGCAGGGGAGGGGCGGGGTCGCGCCGCCGCGCAGGGGGCCGGGACGGGGCGCGCTGCCACGCGGGGGAGGGGCAGGGCCGCCGCGCCGCGCCGGGGAGGGGCCGGGACGGGCGCCGCCGCGCAGGGGCGGGCAGGGGCGAGCCGCACCGCCGCGGGGGAGGGAGCAGGGGCGCGCGCGTAGGGGAAGAAGAAGGGAGAGGGAGGGAGAGAGAGAGAAGGGAAGGGGAGCGGAAAAACTCACCTCCGGGGTTCCAAATTCCGGTGATCTCGACTCCAAACTCTAGGGCACCACGGGGAGAGAGAGGTGGGAGAGGGAGAGAGAGGTTGCTGCGCGGGAAATCCAAATGAGAGAGGGAGAGGAGGAGGGGGCTCATGGGAGGGGGGGGGGGGGGTGGGGCGCCGGGGGCGCGTGGGTCGGGCTGGGCTGGGTCACATCACGGATCGAAACCCACGACACGCACGACCATTAAACGGAATTTGATCGCGAACTGAAATCTGAAGCGGAACGAGACGAACACACGACATCAGACAAAGAAACGTGTTTTGGCATGATGCAACACCCATGACAACTTAGGTTTTGTTCGTACACGTCATGGACACCTGTCACTATACTGGTTTGAAATTGGGAGGAAGGAGCGAAACGGGAAGAGAAAAGAGAGTAACGCCCGAATTTGGTGAGAGAAAAGAAGAAAAAAAATCTACCCCCAAATTCAGGGCATTACAAACCTATCCCCCTTAAAAGAATCTCGCCCTCGAGATTCAGGGTTGGCTAGCAAAGAGCTCAGGGTATTTAGCCATCAGATCATCTTCACGCTCCCAGGTTGCTTCTTCCTCAGAATGATGACTCCATCTGACTTTGCACATTCTGATTGTCTTCCTTCGGGTGACTCTGTCTGCCGTCTCAAGGATTTGCGCTGGTTTCTCGGTGTAGGTCAAGTCCTCCTGGACCTCCAGACCCTCCACTGGCAACTGCTGTTCTGGCACACGCAAACATTTCTTCAACTGAGACACATGAAAGACATCATGCACTGCGTATAAGCCTTCTGGAAAACTGAGCTGATAGGCCACTTCTCCACGCTTTGCGAGGATCTGATACGGACCAATGTAGCGGGGTGCTAGCTTGCCTTTGACTCTGAATCTTCTGACTCCTCTGATTGGTGACACTTTCAGATAGACGAAATCTCCAACCTCGAAACTCAGCTCTCTTCTTCTTGTGTCTGCATAGCTTCGCTGCCTTGATTGCGCTATCTTCAGGTTCTCTCGAACCATCTTAATGTTCTCTTCAGCTTCAAGCAAAATGTCTGGCCCAAACAATTGCTTTTCTCCAGGCTGATCCCATTGCAACGGAGTTCTACAACTCCTCCCATAAAGCGCCTGAAATGGTGACATCTTCAAGCTGGCCTGGTAACTGTTGTTATAGGAGACTCTGCATAAGGCAATTTCTTGTCCCATCCGGACTGATCTTGCAACGCACAAGCTCTCAACATGTCTTCAAGGATTTGATTAGTTCTTTCGGTCTGACCACCTGTCTGCGGATGATAAGCTGAACTGAAATTCAGATGTGTGCCCAAAGCTTCATGCAACTGCTGCCAGAAATGAGAGGTGAACTGCGTTCCTCGGTCTGACACTATCTTCTTTGGCACACCATGAAGGCAAACAATCCGGGACATGTACAATTCTGCCAATACTGCACTACTGTAGTTGGTCTTGACAGGTATGAAGTGGGCTGACTTGGTCAAGCGGTCCACCACTACCCAAATGGAATCGTAGCCGGCTCGAGTGCGAGGCAATCCGACAATGAAGTCCATACCGATTTCATCCCATTTCCACTGAGGAATTTGCAACGGTTGCAACAATCCAGCTGGTCTCTGGTGCTCTGCCTTGATCCGCCGACAACTATCACACATCGCCACATGCTCTGCGATTTCCCTCTTCATTCCGTACCACCAGAATTTCTTCTTCAGATCCTGATACATCTTCTCACTACCAGGGTGAATCGAATAGGCTGTCTCATGAGCTTCCTTGAGAATCAATTCTCGAATAGACTGGACATTGGGAACACACAAGCGGTCTTTGAACCATATCACACCTTCTGCATCCTCCCGAAAATCTTTGCCTTTGCCTTCCAGAATCAGTCATCAGATCTCACTGATCTTCTCATCATTCTTCTGTGCTTCTTTGATTTCCCGCTCCAGGGTAGGTTCCAACTCAATTGTGACTCCTCGCGTGTTGTTCAGAAATCCAAGACTCAACCTGTCAAACTCTTTGGCCAACTCATAAGGCATCGGACGAGCGACCATCAGATTGACTTGACTCTTCCTGCTCAGAGCATCTGCCACTACGTTCGCTTTGCCTGGATGGTTGTGAATCTCCAACTCATAGTCCTTGATCAACTATAACCATCTTCTTTGCCTCATATTCAGCTCTGACTGAGTGAATATGTACTTCAGACTTGTGGTCTGTGTAAACATCACATTTCTGTCCATATAGATAGTGCCTCCATGTCTTCAATGCGTGAACCACTGCTGCCAACTCTAGGTCATGAATTGGATAATTCTGCTCATGAACCTTCAGCTGTCGGGACGAGTAAGCCACAACTCTTCCCTCTTGCATCAACACGCATCCCAAACCGGTGTAACAAGCATCGCAATACACCGAGAAGGGCTTGTGCACATCAGGCAAGACTAAGACAGGCGCTGTAGTCAACTTCTCTTTCAACGCTTCAAAGGCCTCTTGACATTTCTGGGTCCACTTGAACTCAACCTTGTTGCCTAGCAAAGCTGTCATTGGTTTCGCAATCTTCGAAAACCCTTCAATGAATCGTCGATAATATCCGGCCATTCCAATGAAGCTCTTGATCCCTCGAGCATCTGTTGGCGCTTTCCAGTCCAGAATGTCTGCCACTTTCTTCGGATCCACAGCCAATCCTTCCTTGTTGATTATGTGACCCAAGAACAGGACTTCATTGATCCAGAACTCGCACTTGCTCAACTTTGCATACAACTGGTGCTCTCGCAATCTCTGCAATACCATCCTCAAATGATCCGCATGCTCCTCTTCGCTTTGAGAATATATCAGAATATCATCGATGAATACCACCACAAACTTATCAAGGTAATCCATGAATACACTGTTCATCAGATTCATAAAGAAGGCTGGTGCATTTGTTAGACCGAAAGACATCACTGTGAACTCATACAACCCATACTTGGTAATGAATGCCGTCTTTGGAATGTCTGAAGGTCGGATCCTGAGCTGATGATAACCTGACCTCAGATCTATCTTGGAGAACACGCTGGCTCCTCTCAACTGGTCCAACAAATCTTCTATTCTGGGCAAGGGGTACTTGTTCTTGATGGTGACCTCATTCAGAGCTCGATAATCGATACACATCCTTCTGGTGCCATCTTTCTTTTCCACAAATAGGACAGGGGCGACCCAAGGCGAGGTGCTTGGCCGGATGTAACCTTTCTCTGACAGCTCATCAATTTGCTTCTTAAGTTCAACCAACTCTGGCCTAGATACTCTGTAAGCTCTCTTAAAGATGGGGCGGTGCCAGGAAGAAGCTCTATGGCAAACTCAACTTTCCGCTCTGGTGGCATACCTGGTAAGTCCTTTGGAAACACATCTAGGAATTCAGACACAACCTTGATACTCTCAATTGGGTCTGCTTTGCTGCTATCAACAGCCATCTGATAACAACTTCCTTTCTTTAGCTCGGGTGGGACTAACTCGGTCACCACTTCCTCTCCTAGTGGGGACACCAACTTGATTGTCCTCTTATCACAACTGATAACTGCCTGATACTTATCTAGCCAATTCATCCCTAGGATGACATCTATTCCTTGAGTACCCATTACTATGAGGTTAGCGGGAAACACTATCCCCCTTATTTCCACGCTTACATTCAAACAAATGCTATCTGCTCGAATTCTACCACCGGCTGAGTCAATTTGAATGGGGGTTGACATGGTAGTAATTGGGAGACTATGTGCTTCTACCCATGATGCAGTAATGAAAGAATGCGTTGCTCCAGTATCAAATAACACTTCCGCAATATGGGAGTCGACTAGAAACATACCTACTATCATGCCGGGGTCTCCTGAACTGCTTCAGCCTCCAAGTGGTTCAGTCTCCCATGGTTATAGCGCGGCTGAGAGCGGTTGCCTGCTCTAGGCTGAGACACATTCTGCTTTGCTGGGGCATTGGGGCCTGACTGCTGCTGGGCTGCCTTCTTTGGGCATTGCATCACCCAATGGCCTTGCTCTCCACAGTGGAAACATGCTCTGTTTCCAACCTGAGCTGGTGCTGCTTGACTGTTCTGCTGGTTTGCTGGGGCAGGAAGACGAGGTGCCTGCTGATTCTGCCTCTGGAACTGACCTCCTCCTGACTGATTGTTCTGGCAATTCTGATGCTGATGCTGAGGATACTACCTTTGAAACTGCTGATGCTGGGGTGGACGCTGGTTCTGCCTGAACTGCTAAGGTTGATTGCTTGAGAAACGAGGGCGATTGCTGCTTCCAGGCTAGGGTCCACTGATCTTGCGCTTGCGATCCTCCATCTCCTTACACTTCCTCTCTGTCATGATTGCTCTGTCAATCAGGTGTTGGAATGTCGGGAAGGTATGATTCATCAGCTGATACTGCAGAGGGTCAACCAAGCCTCTTAGGAAACGGTACTGTCTCTTGGCGTCGATGTTGACATCTTCAGGAGCATAGCGAGACAACTGCAGAAACCTGTCCCGGTACTCACTGACAGACGATGACCCTTGCTTGAGGGCCAGGAACTCCTCCTTCTTCACTGTCATCAGACCTGCGGGAACATGGTACTGACGAAAGCTTTCTCTGAACTCTTCCCAGGTGATGGTGTTGGGGTTGGCATGGGTGGCGAGATAAGACTCCCACCATGACTGAGCTGCTCCTCTCAACAGACGGGGACCATACAGGACTTTCTCCCTGTCATCGCACTGAGCGGTATGCAACTCTTGCTCCATAGTGCGCATCCAGTCTTCAGCATCCATGGGGTCAGAAGAATGAGCAAACGTTGGGGGATGACCTCTCATGAATTCAGCACGCTTGTCCCTAGGCATTTGAGGCATTTGAGGCTGAGGTGGTGGCTGCTGCTGCTGCTGCTGAATAGCGGCCAGAGTCTGACCGATAGCTTGAACTGTCTGAGTCTGCATCAGAAACATCTACTCAATGGACATCGGGGGCGGGGGCGGCAGCTGCTGCTGCTGGGGTGCCTCATCCTGCTGAGCTGCCTGCTCCTGCTGAGCACGCCTTCCTCCTCTGCGCCTGTTTTCTGACATCTGCAGAATGCAACCACACATCAGAACGGACCTTGCAAATCTTGCAGCATAAGAGAAGAGTATAGAATTCTCCACAACACTAAACAGATGAGCATCTTCACTGATCTCCAACACGGACCAACATAGCTTCTCAGATAAAGAGGAAAGTGGAATAAAAGGCTTCCCAACTAAATAGCTAACTCCATTAACATATAACAGGTAAACCAAAATGCAGGGGATACCCACATCCTGGTGACAGTCATTACAAAGATCCAAATCAAACATAGTTCGTCATGACAAACATAAATGCACAGAATATAGCAAACTACCCTGTCTAACTAAGACTAACTAAGAGCGAGACTAATGCTAGGACTATAGCTTCTATGTATATATCTTCGTATTAATTACAAGATCCGACTCTGACGATCTATGGTTCTAAATTTATCTTGGTCTTGCAGTCGGGTTTGCCATAAGACTGGTGTCCATGTCGAGGTGAGCGGTATGGGTGCCGAGTCCCGACGGGAGCGGGGGAACCATCATCCAGGTGACGACGTTCTGCGCGCTCAGCCCGCAGCTGGGCGATCTCAGCACAAGCCCTACTCAGCTCGTCTAATGCATGGTCCAGCTCCGTGTTTAGCACGACGGCTAGGTTGACTGTGCTGCTCAACCTAGGATTGTCCTCACCAACAAGTGAGACAATCACGCCTCCTGTGCTGCCATATGGACGGCGGGGGTAGTACTTCAGGTTGAGACCATCAGCTACCCCACCGAGTACTGAGCAGTAGTGCGAAAGCACACGCCGTGTAGCATCTTGCATGGCCGCCTCAGCTGAGTCCCGCTCAGAGATGGAATAGTGCTCCGAGCAGACCTCAGCACCCCAGAGACTGTTCTCCGGAAGGCGCACCAAGCAGGTCGCCTCCCAGCGGTCCGGGTAGACCCTGCGACTATGCTCGTAGACCACACAGCGATACTCGATGGACCAAGTACGCCGGTCAAGTGCCCGACGTAGCAGGGTGTCGAGCGCATCGTGGAAGTGACACCCGCGAGCAGCGTCGCGAGTGATGGGTCGAGCAACCCATCCTTCCGGCTCCTGGTCAGCAGAAAAGTCGGTGTCGTGGCTTGAGCTGCTGTCGCCTCCTCCGTCATCTGGGTCTCCTCCAGTAGCTACTCCAGGGGCTAGGGCGCTCAGTGGTGGTGCAGGGGGCGCCTCCAGGGGAAGCACAGGGGAGCAGCTCCTCATAGACTCTATCTCCTGCTGGAGCGAGAAAGAAGAGCCCCGCTGCTCCTGTCGTTGATGTTCCTGCTCCTCATGCAGGCGGTGGTGCAGTCTCTCCAAATGGCTGGACTGACCGGCCACGGGACGGCGAAGCGGACGCTCCGCGAGACGAGAGGGTAAGAAGGGGATGACAGACTTCCGTGCAGTGTGTCTAAGACGAGCCATCTACAAAAGACACCGCAAGCAAAAGAGTGAGAACAGAACTAATATGACCAGCAAGTAATAAACCATAAATAAATGAAGGATTAGAATAAAACACCATTTTCAGCAAGGTATAATATATAGTAGAACATAGTTTTGGTCGTTATGACCAACTTTTGAAGGGATGCCAAAGTCAAGGCAGGGACAGAGGTCTATAATCCTTAGAACGACCATTCTACTCTAGGTTAGTGGGCCTACAGTCAGCACGACTTTGATACCACCTATGTCACACCCGGTTTTAGAAGGCAAACCGAATGCGAACCATGTATGTGCCGGGATCAGCAATTCACGTACACAGCAGTTACATAACATGGACATCATCACACAGTGCTCAAATAGTATTAAAAGGGAAATAATAGTCGATTACATCATATGTCTGAGACATCCACATAGTCTTTACAATAAATCAAAGTGCGGAAGAGAAACTTAGATAAACGCGGCCTTCACAGGCAGCCGACTGGGGGTTTGCCGCTAACCCACACCTAGAACTCGTCGTAGTATTGGAACTCCTGGAAGTCTCCTTCCACGGCTTCATCTTCTCCTGAGCAGTGGTTGCAATGCGGACATCCTAGGGGGGGGGGGGGGGGTTTGGTGTGTAGAGCAAGGGTGAGTACACATCAACATACTCAGCAAGTATCCTGTTTGGCTGTAGTGGACTAGCTTTATGTGGGGTTAAGTCAAGCAGTTGCTTTTAGTTGGTCAGGTTATTATTATTGCTAGTAGAGAAAGCCAAGTTTTAGATTTAGCCCACGTTATTAACCCAAACGTACTCCTTTCCAAATGGAAAGAGTACCACTTACCATTATCAGAGTCAATACCAAGAACCATCAATCTCATTGCCACCTGCAAATCTGAACATCTTTGATCAAGTACCACTAATCACTGGAGCTCCCTTGGTCGCTCATAACCGCGAGCACGACTGATACATCAGTTTTCTAACACTCTACAGAGGTTGTGCACTTTACCCACAAGCCGTGATTTCCCTTTCTGCCCGGAGATCATGACTCTCCATTGATCACTACCAAGGTGACCCAGCAGGGTATCACTACGTAGCCTTTACAAAGATTCCCCAGGGCTGTAGCCGCTCATTAGGTTTCCTAAATGTACCGCACTCCTCCACAAGGGACAAATCAACCTTGGCAGAGCAAGCCGCATACACCGAGCCCCATTGACGGCACAACGGCTAAGCGAACTACACCCCGGTTCCTCTAATTACTCAGCTAAGGGCGTCCCACTCCACCCTCATGGTTGCACTGTTTTCCCGGGCAGTCATCCAACGAAAAGGTCCTTACGGAGAGGCACTCGAGAAACCGCTCGAGGCCCCTTGAAGGCCACAAGTATAACATCATAATAAGAAAAGGGAAAACAACGTATCATTGGTAAATCTCATCATGTTCATTGATTAGAGTTGAGCAATAGCATAAGACTAAGCAATAATAATCCAACCCAAATAGGTAAACAAGGACATGGATAACAAAAGCTAGTCAATCCTTAGGTATAAATATGTAATGCGGGAGGTGAATTGAAGAATGTATAGGACAGAGATAGGTCAAGGGACACTTGCCTCCACCAACCGACTGCTGATCAGGGGCTTCTCCTGCGAGCTCTTCGGGCTCTTCAACCGGATCGTTCTCTATGTGAGCGCAAACATACATACATCCACACATTTAATACAAAAGAACAATACACCATACAATAGAATGCAGTAAATAAACAGACGTTCCACGCGGGCTCGCAATTAAGGCTAAGAGAGAAAGAGAAAAAAGATAGCCAAGAAACGATCACGTTACATGATTATAAATTAAACTACTCGCTTAATGAAAGGGAATAAATTTGGATGCTACGTTTGAACATAAAGTAAAGTCAAGTTCCACATTTAATTATTGTAAACAATTGAAGGTGAATGAAAGGGAGTGGTCACACGTCGAGACGTACGACACGACATTTAGATTGAATTAAGAAGTAAACGACTCGCCGCGCGACAGAGCGCACAACGAGACTCTTGCACTAATTATAAGGAGACGTTAAGCATCGCGCGACGAAGCGCACGACGACATACGCCAATAGAGCTAAGTCTAAAGTGGAACGTCGCGCGTCTAGACGCGCTTCATCGCACCTTAAACAACCTAAAATTAAAATAGATTGTCGCGCGACGAAGCGCGCGACACAACACTTTAATGAATATAAACTAAAAGAATCGTCGCGCGACGAAGCGCGCGACGCAGCACATTAATAAACACAAATTTAAATTGAATCGTCGCACGACGAAGTGCGCGACGCAACACATTGATAAATACGAACTTGAATTGAATCATCGCGCGCACTAACTAACGGAGTTTGAAATTAACTACAACCAAAAATAATCACCGCGCACGTGGGTTTGCGCACGCGGGAACGCGTTAGGGGGGTAAACGGGGCTACGCGAGTCGCGCCGGGGCCGGGACGCCGCGCGTAGGGGCCGAGGACCGCGCGCAGGGGCCGAGCCACCGCGCCGGGGCAGAGGGCCACGCCGGGGGGCCACGCCGGGGGCCGAGCCGCCACGAGGGAGGGAGCAGGGGCGGGGCGGGCCGCGCCGGAGCTGGGGCGAGCGCCGCCGCGCAGGGGCAGGGGCGGGCGGGCCGCGCCGCCGCGCAGGGGAGGGGCGGGGCCGCGCCGCGTGAGTAGGGGAGGGGCGGGACGGGCGCCGCGCGAGTAGGGGAGGGCGGGGCCGCCGAGCGGGCAGGGGAGGGGCGGGGCCTTGCCGCCGCGCAGGGGGCCGAGACGGGGCGCGCTGCCGCGCGGGGGAGGGGCAGGGCCGCCGTGCCGCGTCGGGGAGGGGCTGGGACGGGCGCCGCCGCGCAAGGGCGGGCAGGGGCGAGCCGCGCCACCGCGGGGGAGGGAGCAGGGGCGCGCGCAGGGGAAGAAGAAAGGAGAGGGAGGGAGAGAGAGAGAGAGAGAGAAGGGAAGGGGAGGGGAAAAACTCACCTCCGGGGATCCAAATTCTGGTGATCTCGACTCCAAACCCTAGGGCACCACAGGGAGAGAGAGGTGGGAGAGGGAGAGAGAGGTTGCTGCGCGGGAAATCCAAATGAGAGAGGGAGAGGAGGAGGGGGCGCATGGGGGGGTGTGGGGCACCGGGGGCGCGCGGGCCGGGCTAGGCTGGGCTGGGTCACATCGCGGATCGAAACCCACAACACGCACGACCATTAAACGGAATTAGATCGTGAACTGAAATCCGAAGCAGAACGAGACGAACACACGACATTAGACAAAGAAACGTGTTTCGGCATGATGCAACACCCATGACAACTTAGGTTTTGTTCATACACGACACGGACACCTGTCACTATACTGGTTTGAAATTGGGAGGAAGGAGTGAAACGGGAAGAGAAAAGAGAGTAACGCCCGAATTTGGTGAGAGAAAAGAAGAAAAAAAATCTACCCCCAAATTCAGGGCGTTACATCGAACTTGGGGCTGCCTTGAGAAGGTGAATGTCCCGTTGCCGAAGAAAAGAAAGTTAGGCCCTAAGACCGTAGACTGTGTCTTCCTGGGTTATGCACATAACAGTGCAGCTTATAGATTTCTAGTGGTCCACTCCGAGACAAGCGAAGTCATTGTAAATATAATAATGGAGTCTCGGGATGTGACATTCTTTGAGAGCATCTTCCCTATGCAGGATAAGGAAGTAGTAGCCCTAGATGGTCCATCTCAGACATATTCTCTGCCCTCGGGCGTCCATGACCAGACTCCAGATTTGGAGTTAAGGAGGAGTAAGAGATAAAGGACTGAAAAGTCTCTGGGTGATTGAAAGGGAAATAGGGTTAACCTTTTCCTATAATTAATTTTGGTGGTTGATCGTCAACACAAACATATGAACTAACTAGTTTGCTCTAGAATTCATGTATTACAGGTGCATAAGGTTCAACACAAACCAATAAATATTCAAGTTAGGGACCCAATTCAAAAGGAGCAAAAGAACTTGAGTGTGCTGTGGTCTGGCGCACCGGACTGTCCGGTGTGCCACCGGACAATGTCCGGTGTCCCAGGACCGTACAAGTGCCAACCAGCCACTCTCGAGAAAACGCAAGCGCGCTCCATTAAAATTCATCGGACTGTCTAGTGTGCCACCGGGCTATCCGGTGAACCAGCGAGCAATGGCTCTCCAGCGCGCAACGGTTGACTCTAACAGCGTGAATAGTGCAGCATAGTGAAATGCAGAAGTTAGAGCAGTGAGTCAGAGGGACACCAGACCGTCTAGTGCACCACCAGACTGTTCGGTGCCGCAAGCAGACAAAGGCGCCAATGGTCAACTGCTCCAGAACCCTAATGGTTGGGTGATGTGGCGGCGCACCGGACACTGAACAGTGAGTGTCTGGTGGCGCACCGGACTGTCCGGTGCGCCCATCGACAGCAGCCTCCCCAACGACTACTTTGGTGGTTGAAGGCTATAAATACCCGCAACCACCACAACTCCAAGAATCCAAGTTTTCTGAAGTTCTCATTCAATACAAGAGCTAGTGCATTCACTCCAAGACACATTTCCAAACATCAAATCCTCTCCAAGTCTAGAATTCATTCCACCCACCTAGTGACTTGAGAGAGTGTGTGTTCGTATTCATTTGCGCTCTTGTTGCTTGGATCACTTTCTTCCTTTCTCATTCTTGTTCCCAAGTGACTTGTAGTCAAAGCAAGAGACACCTAAGTGTATGGTGGTCCTTGCGGGGTCTAAGTGACCCGTTTGATTAAGGAGAAAGCTCACTCGGTCTAAGTGACCGTTTGAGAGAGGGAAAGGGTTGAAAGAGACCCGGTCTTTGTGACCACCTCAACGAGGACTAGGTTCTTTGGAACCAAACCTCGGTAAAACAAATCACCGTGTTCATTCGCTTGATTCCCATTTGATTTGTTTTCCACAGAAGAATCTGAACCAACCTAAGTCCAATAAGATGAAGAAGAAAAAGGAGGACATACAGCTCGGAGGTGCAAACTTAGGAAGAGAAAAGGTCCTCCACCTCAATGCAAAGAAGGGAAGTGGTGGTTAACTCCACCCCAGGGTATGCACCTCATGCCTTTATGGTAAGTCCATCAGATGACTGGTGGATGGATTCCGATGCTACCGTTCATATTTGTGCTGATTGATCCATGTTCTCTTCTTTCCAGGGATACAACAGTGCACCAGTCTTGATGGGAAATGGTGTTCCGGCAGCAGTTCGAGGTACTGGATAAGTCTACCTGAAGTTAACTTCAGGGAAGACGCTCGTGCTAAAGGACATGCTCTATGTGCCCTCGATGAGCCAGAATCTCATATCAGTGTCGCTGCTATGTTGAAAGGGTCTCAAATTAGTGTTTGAGTCTAATAAAGTGGTTCTATCTAAGTTTGGTACTTTTGTTGAAAAGTCATATGAGTCAGGTAGTTTGTTCTGTCTTTCTGTTTTGAACAATCATTCTTCTTACCATGTTAATGTGGTCTGTAATAACGATTCCATTAATGATATATGGCATTCTTGTTTGTGTCATGTAAATTTTGAGGCCATTAAGAGATTAAGTGACATGTCTTTAATTCCTGAATATAAACATGTTAAAGGTGTAAAATGTGGTATTTGTGTGCAAGCTAAGCAGCCTAGAAAACCGTTTCATACGGTTGAAGGCAGAAGTACCACTCCTTTAGAACTAATTCACTCAGATGTCTGTGAGATGAATGGTATAATCACAAGAGGCGGTAAAAGATACTTTCTTACCTTGATAGATGATGCTACTAGATTCTGTTATATTTACTTACTTTGAACCAAAGATGAGGCACTAGAACACTTTAAGATCTATAAGACTGAAGTTGAAAACCAGCTAGATAAGAAAATTAAAAGGCTACGGTCTGATAGAGGAGGTGAATACCTTTCCAACCTTTTTTATGAGTACTGCAAAGAGTGTGGAATCATTCATGAAACCACCGCTCCATATTCACCTCAGTCAAGCGGGGTAGCTGAAAGGAAGAACCGAACGGTGTGTGACCTAGCTAATGCTTTGTTGCAAAGTTCGGGGATGCCTGACATCTGGTGGGGCGAGGCAGTACTCATGGTATGCTATGTCCTGAACAGGGTGCCGCCTCGCAACTGTGAGGCCACGCCCTATGAAGGATTTAAAGGAAGGAAGCCAGATCTTTCGCATCTTTAGACTTGGGGCTGCCTTGCGAAGGTGAATGTCCCATTGCCGAAGAAGAGAAAGTTAGGCCCTAAGACCGTAGACTATGTCCTCCTGGGTTATGGACATAACAGTGCAGCTTATAGATTTCTAGTGGTCCATTCCAAGACAGGCAAAGTCATTGTAAATATAATATTGGAGTCTCGGGATGTGACATTCTTTGGGAGCATCTTCCCTATGCGGGATAAGGAAGTAATAGCCCCAGATGGTCCATCTCGGACATATTCTCTGCCCTCGGGCGTCCATGACCAGACTCCAGATTTGGAGTTAAGGAGGAATAATAGACAAAGGACTGAAAAGTCTCTGGGTGATTGAAAGGGAAATAGGGTTAACCTTTTCCTATGATTAATTTTGGCGGTTGATCGTCAACACAAACATATGAAATAACTAGTTTGCTCTAGAATTCATGTATTACAGGTGCATAAGGTTCAACACAAACCAATAAACATTCAAGTTAGGGACCCAATTCAAAAGGAGCAAAAGAACTTGAGTGTGCTGTGGTCTGGCGCACCGGGCTGTCCGGTGTGCCACCGGAGAGTGTTCGATGCCCCAGGACCGTACAAGTGCCAACCAGCCACTCTCGGGAAAACGCAAGCGCGCTCCACTAAAATTCATCGGACTGTCCGGTGTGCCACCGGACTGTCCGGTGAACCAACGAGCAATGGCTCTCCAGCGCGCAACGGTCGACTCTAACAGCATGAACAGTGCAGCACAGTGAAATGCAGAAGTTAGAGCGGCGAGTCAGAGGGACACCAGACCGTCTGGTGCACCACCAGACTGTCCGGTGCCGCAAGCAGACAAAGGCGCCAATGATCAACTGCTCCAGAACCCTAATGGTTGGGTGACGTGGCAGCGCATCGGACTGTCCGGTGCGCCCATCGACAGCAGCCTCCCCAACCACCACAACTCCAAGAATCCAAGTTTTTTGAAGTTCTCATTCAATACAAGAGCTAGTGCATTCACTCCAAGACACATTTTCAAAGATCAAATCCTCTCCAAGTCTAGATTCATTCCACCCACCTAGTGACTTGAGAGAGAGTGTGTTCGTATTCATTTGCGCTCTTGTTGCTTGGATCGCTTTCTTCCTTTCTCATTCTTGTTCCCAAGTGACTTGTAATCAAAGCAAGTGACACCTAAGTGTATGGTGGTCCTTGCGGGGTCTAAGTGACCCGTTTGATTAAGGAGAAAGCTCACTCGGTCTAAGTGACCGTTTGAGAGAGGGAAAGGGTTGAAAGAGACCCGGTCTTTGTGACCACCTCAACGGGGACTAGGTTCTTTGGAACCGAACCTCGGTAAAATAAATCACCGTGTTCATTCGCTTGATTCCCATTTGATTTGTTTTCCCCTCTCTCCCAGACTTGACTTTAATTCTAACGCTAACCCTCGCTTGTAGTGTGTGCTTAAGTTTATAAATTTCAGGTTTCACCTATCCACCCCCCTCAAGGCGACTTTCAATTGGTATCAGAGCCTGGTGCTTCATTAGAGTCTAACAACTTGAAGTAATGTCGGGAGACCACACCAAGAGGGAGATCGTGACCGGAGACAAGCCCGCAAGCTCGGGGAGGACTCTTTCAAGAGATTTCGACAACAAGCACAAGGAGGAATCCTCTTCCTCCATCAAGTCCCATCGGAGAGGCGATAACAAGAAAATAAAGTAAGTGGTCTACTACAAGACCAACTCATCGTCGCCCTCCACATCGAGCTCGGACTCATCCGTCGCTTCTAAGCGCCATGAGCGCAAGAAGTATAGTAAGATGCCCCTATGCTATCCCCATATTTCTAAATGTGCTCCTCTACTTTCCATTCCCTTAGGCAAACCACCATATTTTGATGGTGAAGATTATTGTATGTGGAGTGATAAAATGAGGCATCACCTAACCTCACTCCATGAAAGCATATGGGATATTGTTGAGTTTGGAGCACAAGTACCAAATGTAGGGGACAAGGACTATGACTCGGACGAAGCGGCCCAAATTAGGCACTTCAACTCTCAAGCCACGTCTATACTCCTCGCCTCCTCCTTGTATCGAGAGGAGTATAACAAGGTGCAAGGGTTGAAGAACGCCAAAGAAATTTAGGACGTTCTCAAGACCACACACGAAGGAGATGAGGTGACCAAAATCACCAAGCGTGAGACAATCGAGGGCGAACTTGGTAGATTCATCCTCAACAAAGGAGAAGAGCCGCAAGCCATGTACAACCGGCTCAAGACCATGGTGAACCAAGTGCGCAACCTCGGGAGCATAAAATAGGATGACCATGAAATGGTCAAGGTTATTCTAAGATCTCTCATATTTCGTAATCCCACTCAAGTTCAATTAATACGTGGAGATCCTAGATACAAACAGATGTCCCTCCCGAGGAGGTGATTGGCAAGTTTGTGAGCTTTGAACTAATGATCAAAGACTCCAAACATATTGTCAACTTGGAGCAAGGCGCCAACCCAACAACTGAGGTGCAACCCGTTGCATTCAAAGCGACGGAAGAAGAGAAGAGGGAGTCTACACCAAGTAGGCTTCCAATCGACGCCTCCAAGCTTGACAACGAGGAGATGGCGCTCATCATGAAGAGCTTCTGTCAAATCCTCAAGCAAAGGAGGGGGAAGGACTACAAACCCCGCTCCAAGAGGGTGTGCTACAAATGTGGTAAGCCCAATCATTTTATTGCTAAATGTCCAAATTCAAGTGACAGTGACAGGGGTAACGACAAGAAGGGGAAGAAGAAGGAGAAGAAGAGGTATTACAAGAAGAAGGGCGGCGATTCCCACATGTGTCGGGAATGGGACTCCGACGAGAGCTCCACCGACTCCTCCTCCGACGAGGATGCCACCAACATCGCCGTCAACAAGGGACTCCTCTTCCCCAACGTCGGCCACAAATGTTTCATGGCTAAGGACGGCAAGAAAAAGAAAGTACGTTCTAGAGCCACCCCCAAATATACAACATCTAGTGATGAGGGTAGCTCTAGTAAAAATGAAGATTATTTACTTACTATTTTTGCCAACCTCAGCATGGAACAAAAGAAAAAAATTAAATGAATTAATAGATGTTATTCATGAGAAGGATGATCTCTTAGAAAGCCAAGAGGGCTTCCTTATTAAAGAAAACAAGAAACATGTTAAATTGAAAATTGCTTATGCTCAGGAAGTTGAAAAATGTGAAAACTTGACTAAGGAGCTTAGCATTTGCCATGATTTAATTATCAGTCTTAGAAATGAGAATGTTAGTCTAAATGCTAAGATTGATGAATTGAATTTTTGCAATGAATCAATTTCTAGCCTTAGAACTGAAAATGCTAGTTTAGTTTCTAAGGTTAAAGAGTTTAATGTTTGCGATGATTCTATTTCCTGTCTTAGAAATGAGAATATCAAATTAAATGCTAAGATTGAGGAATTAAATGCTTGCAAACCCTCTACATCCACTGTTGAGCATGTTTCTATTTGCACTAGATGTAGAGATGTTGATATTGATGCTATAAATGATCACCTTGCCATGATTAAGAAACAAAATGATCATATAGCTAAATGAGATGCTAAAATTGCCGAGCATGATCTCGAAAATAAAAATTTTAAATTTGCTCGTAGCATGCTCTATAATGGGAGACGCCCTGGCATTAAGGATGTCATTGGTTTCCAACAGGGGAGTAATGTCAAGCTTAATGCCCCTAAAAGATTGTCTAATTTTGTTAAGGGCAAGGCACCCATGGTTCAGGATAATGAAGGTTACATTTTATATCCTACTAATTATCCTGAGCACAAAATTAGGAAAATTCATGCTAGGAAAATGAGGCATCTAGCTCTAGGCAAACCACTGACATTAAACTACCTAGAAAGAAAATTCCTACTGCATCTCATGAGCATAATGTTTCATTCAAGACTTTTGATGCATCATATGTGCTTACTAACAAATCAGGCAAAATAGTTGCCAAATATGTTGGGGGCAAACACAAGAGTCCTAAGACTTGTGTTTGGGTACCCATGGTGCTTGTTTCTAACGTAAAAGGACCCAAGACTGTTTGGGTACCTAAGAACAAGGTCTAAATTGTTTTGCAGGTTTATGCATCTGGGGGCTCAAGCTGGATAATTGATAGCGGATGCACGAACCACATGACAGGGGAGAAGAGAATGTTCTCCTCCTACGAGAAAAATGAAGATCCCCAATGAGCTATCACATTCGGGGATGGAAATCAAGGTTTGGTCAAAGGTTTGGGTAAAATTGCTATATCACCTGACCATTCTATTTCCAATGTTTTTCTTGTAGATTCATTAGATTATAATTTGCTTTCAGTATCTCAATTATGCAAAATGGGCTATAACTGTCTTTTTACTGAGTTAGGTGTTACTTTCTTTAGAAGAAGTGATGATTCAATAGCATTTAAGGGAGTGTTAGAGGGTCAGCTACATTTAGTTGATTTTAATGATAACAAAGCTAAACTTGACACTTGCTTAATTGCTAAGACTAATATGGGTTGGCTCTGGCATCGCCGACTTTCCCATGTTGGAATAAAGAATCTCCATAAGCTTCTAAAGGGAGAACATGTTTTAGGACTAACAAATGTTCATTTTGAGAAAGACAACGTTTGTAGCGCGTGTCAAGCAGGAAAGCAAGTTGGCGCTCATCATCCACACAAGAACATCATGATAACGGACAGGCCACTTGAGCTACTCCACATGGATCTATTCGACCCGATCGCTTACATAAGCATCGGCAGGAGTAAGTATTGTCTAGTAATTGTGGATGATTATTCTCGCTTCACTTGGGTGTTCTTTTTGCAGGAAAAATCACAAACCCAAGATACCTTAAAGGGATTCTTGAGATGGGCTCAAAATAAGTTCGGATTAAGGATCAAAAAGATTAGAAGCGATAATGGGATGGAGTTCAAGAATTCACAAATCGAAGGATTTCTTGAGGAGGAGGGCATCAAACATGTGTTCTCTTCTCCCTACACACCTGTTGGGGACTTGTTCTCAAATGCTTCGGTCTTAAGAACAAGGCAACACAGAAAATGTTAAACATTAAAGTCCTTCGTCCTCCATAACTATATATCCCTTCGGGATATAAAGCATCTCGGACGAAGATTACGAAGGACATACCTTCGTAAGCATAACAGCGAGGGACGAAGAATTTATATAAAGCATGAAATATGAAATGAACATTATCATAAAATCATTTCTATTAATCATGGAAAGATAGAAATGATTTTAAATTACAAATGTACCTTCGGTCTTGAGAGAAGGTAAAAATACAAGCGTGACGCAAAAGCAAATGCCAAGTCAGCGTGAACAGTACGGGAGTACTGTTCATCTATTTATAGACGCGGGACGCAGCCCACGTAAAATTACATTCATGTCCATTACATTTCTCAATGACTCATGGAAATCTGTTAAGGTCCACGTAGTCTTTTCATCTTTAAGTCGGTTCCCCCCTCTGCTATCGCGACGAAGCTTCCTTGCGCACAGCTTCGGCTATGCACCACCCTTCGCAGAGCTTGGTAATCAGCTTGTCCTTCGTCTGGTTCAGGCTTCGTCCTGACCGTGCTTCATGTTCATGACTCTGAGTTCGAAGGTACCTGTTCACATAATCCACTTGGAAGACATTGTCAAATTATGTTTTTGAGGACCTTCGGAGGACGAAGGCCCCCAACAGTAGCCCCTCGCAATATTAATTTATAAATAATGAATTCAGATTGCGATATGGACGAAGGCCTTGAGCCGAAGGTCCGAAAAAACACCTTCCCTTTGCTAGAATAGCAACATTCACTGACAAGTGGGGTCTTGCAATTTTCACCGCCCCGGGGTATAAATAAGATCATACCGCAAACTTATTTGATACGCACAGTTGCCATCTGCTTCGGCCTACTAAATTTTTAGCTCCTGCACACTAAGATTTGCTGATCTTTTTGATTTTTAAGCTTCGGCCTTGGTAACAATTTTTTAGCACTTCCGAAGATGTCTGAAGGTAAAAAGGTCGCTGCTGAGACGAAGCTGAGTCTCGAGGAAGAGAAGAACTTGGGGTTCATTATGGCGATGGCAGAGACCAATACAGAGAAGATCACCAAGGAAATTCTTGAGGGTCTGTCCGAAGATACTGATGACAGCGACAGCTTTGATGTGGAAAGTGGTGGGGAAGAGGCCGAAGATCGACCGTGGCGACCAAGCCACACAGTTTTTGGGAAAACCACCATCAAGCAGAGTCACATTGATAATATGAGGGGGCGATATTTCCGAGATATATCTATTGTGAGAGCTGATGCTGGGGAAAAGACTTCTCCCACCCCCGAAGAAGATGAAGTCGTTATCTTCCGAAGCTTCCTCAAGGCAGGGCTTCGATTCCCTCTGAGCAACTTTGTTGTTGAGGTACTAAAGACATTTCAAGTCTATCTGCATCAAATCACTCTCGAAGCCATCATAAGAATGGGGGTGTTTGTCTGGGCTGCGAGAAGCCAAGGTTTGGAACCAAACGCTAAAAGCTTCTGCAACATTCATGAGTTATTATACGAGACGAAGCCCTGGGGAAAAGAGCAATATCACAACAACTTTGGGTGCTACAGCTTCGGCGCCCGCTCCGGGTCAAGCTGCCCTGTGCCGACCTTTCGGAAGAGGTGGCCCGGAGCCTGGATGACTGAATGGTTTTATGTGAAGAACGACCTAACAGCGCAAGAAAATATCAAGAGTATCATTATGCGCCCAATCTGGCAACGCTTCGGTCTTCGAAGGCCGAAGGTTGAAATGGATGAAGCGGCCGAAGAATGCCAAAGGGCCTTCGGGGTAGTCTGCTCTTTTATTGGGACAAGGGACTTGGTCCAGGAGCACATTGCCTTCAGGATATGGCCACTTGCGGAAAAGTGGGAAATGCCGAAGAAAACCATCAAAGAGTCCGACGAAGGCGGACTAGTCAGGTTAAAATACACATTCAAATATGGGGACAAATTTGTCGAACCTGATGACGATTGGTTGAAAAGTATTGAAATATTAAGTGATGAACTTCTTGGGGCGTACTCGAAGGCTGAGAATACTGCGTTATCAGCAGCCTTCGGAGGCCGAAAAAAGAAGAGACTCAATCGGGTGTTTGATGCAATTGGGTTCTTCTACCCTGACTATCGTTATCCCATTCGAGGGCAGAAAAGAAAAAACACAACCTCTGCAGAAGAAGCTGCAACTGCTCCTAGCGAGCCAGAACCGAAAAGAAAAAGGATAAAGGTCCTCACACATCGGCCACGCCATATTGAACCAGCTTCGGTGCCTAAGTTCACCGGAGAAACTTCTTCGGCCACCGAAGCTGAACAGCCAACCTTGCTGCCAGAAATTGCAGAGATGGCCGAAGCGCCATCCACAGAAAAAATGGAAGAAGCGAAAAAACCGACTAAGGAAAAAACATCAGAAGTTTTGAGTCCTGCATCAAATGTCGAAACAGCAAAAAACCAAAAGGGTCCAATGGTGACCCCGAAAAGGAAAAGAATGGTAAACGTACTAGATGTCTTGGAGACAATTAAGTCTTCAAGCACAACTCCAAAAAAGAGTGTTGAAGTTGCTGAAGCTTCTACTGAAGCTTCGACGCAACAAGCTGAAGCTGGGCCTTCAGAGCCCTACAAGGAGCAACCTTTGGAAGCCGAAGCAATAAAAATATCAAAACCAGCTTTAGTTGAAGAAATTGACACCGTCATCCCCGAAGCACCTGCCAGCATGCGCGATTACATCATACGACATGCTTCGGGGAAAAATCTATCTGAAGAAGAAACTCATGAAGCCAACCATTATGCGAAGGAGCTAAAATATCCGAAGGGGGCAGTAATATTCAACGGGACGAATGAAGATGACTTCTTGTACTGCCTGCCTGATAACAAAGAGCTACCTGTCTGCCGAGAAATGGCGAGGAGTATAGGCTTCCCGAAGCTCGAAGCTGGTTTAAGCGCCATGACAAAAGAGGATCTCGCAGACAGTCTTGCGTACAATAGCCTAAAGGTATAAGAAGTTAAGCGCTTGAAAACCCCCCTTTTTTTTAATACGCAACTCATTCCTTTATTCTTATATGAATTCTTTTTCATATAGGGCTTGATCCTAAGCAATGCACTAAGAGCCCAAAAGAGCGCCGAAGATGAAAGCTATGAAATTGCATTCAACAATATGCGCTCTGAAGTTATCAAACTGAGAAACGAAGCTCTGGAGAAGGATAAAATTCTGCTTACACTGGTAGACAAGGTAAAGAAGGACGAAGCTGCGTCAAAAACCCAGGCCGAAGCCCATAAGCGCGAGATTAAAGATCTTCAGAAACAGCTGGCTAGGGCTAAAGAGGAGCGCGTGCTTGAGGAAACAAAACGAGAACTTAGTGATCATATGGTCAATAAATTGGAATTAAGAGTTAAGGAGCTTCGCGCATCTCAGAGGAAATGCTATGTTAAATCCGTAGAATGCGTCAAGAAGATAAAATCCAGCTTCGCCAGCGTTGGCGCCTTTTCTAGTGAAGAAAATTTTCCAAGAGGCAATCCCGAAGGTCCACTGGATTGGATTAATCACGAAGCAGAAGCCTTCGAGGAAATCCTGAGCAGCCGCGGCGACATCTGCGCTTTTTCAGGTGCCAGAGGAGTTGCTGCTGTTCTGGAGAAAAAAGGTTGTGAACATATAAAATCTTTAGCTCAATCCGAAGCTGCTCTGTCTTCTGAAGATATAAAAGAGCCGTCGACCGAAGCAAGCATGGTTGGCGGTAAATTCTTCACTGATATCTGGGATAATGGCGGCCGGGAAATGGCGCAAGAAATAATTCAGAGAAGTGAAAAAGGCATTCATGATGCAAGGAAAGTGGCAGAGGCTGCCGAAAGAAGTACAGAGCCCGAAGAGAGATTAGGTTAGTCGTTCTTACTGTGTTATGACTTTTATTCCAAACTTTGTTCGCGATTTGCAATAGTAATGTAGAAATGTTCTCTTCCCTTAGAACCTGCTGGATCGCTCGCTGACCCTCACACAAAAGGGGATGAGGAGATTAAGCAAATGGCCGAAGCTATTATGGACAAAGTTGTTGATCAACTTCTAAATGAGGCCGCCGAAGCAGTGTTAAGAGAAGACTAGATGCTATCTAGGAAAAACATTTAAAGTGTAATCTATGTAACATTTTGTATATCTGAATGTAATATACAAGTCTCTTTTCATTATTCAATTCTTTACGATGCATGAAACTCTACATACATACCTTTTTTGAGCCTTCGGCGAAAAAAACACCTTCCCTTCTTTTCATGCTTCGTGAAGAAGACATTCTCCGTTAAAATTACTCTGATGAATCACGACCATGCTTCGTGAAGACATTCTCCGAAGCTATATAATGTCAATATTGCTCTGATGAAGCTCGTGCATGCTTCGTAAAATATTATCCGAAGCTGTATTCCGAAGATTGTCATTGCATTCCCTTGTGACTTTACACAATTTTCGCTTGCCCTTTCGAAGGTTGATACTGTGTTCCCTTCTTTCGCCAAATGCAACATGATGTATGATGTTTATGCTATGCAAAATGATGTGATGATGTTATGTTATGCAAATGACATTTGTTCCGAAGATACACATAAAATATATTTGTAAGCTCTGCATTCCCTTGGGAACGTCTTTGGAGCTTCCTCGTCTTTTACTTAGACGGTATCAGCGTTGACTTTTCGCTGTAAGCCTCCCTTAGGAGCTTCTTCGCCTTTTACTTAGGCGGTATCAGCGTTGACTTTTCGCTGTAAGCTCTGCATTCCCTTAGGAACGACTTTTGAGCAGAAAACTTACACTGCGCTCCCTTTGGAACGGCTTTTTGTGACTTCATCTACTTACTCTGCGTTCCTTAGAATGACTTTCTGTTGCTCCGAAGGATTTTTAATAATTCGAAAGGTCCTCCTTGTTACCGCAAAAAAAAATTTTTTAAAGCTTCGGTAATTTAAGCCTGTAGAGAAAATAGATTTTACTCGAGGGAAACAACGAAATTATTACATGAAGACTAACAGTGTTCTTTGCCATATAGAAAATAGAACTGAATAGAAAAGACTGCCATTAAAGGTAGGATATGTGTCAATAAATGTGCTTCGACTCTGGCACAGTGCTGTTGACTGTGCGAGCTTCGGACTGTTCTCTGAAGTCCCTTTGATGTGGAGCATATTGACTTCCTTCTGGGTGTTGACCCTGTTGCAATGGAGGTGGAGGTGGCGGCTGTTGCCAGGAAGCTTGAGGTTGACTTGCCGAAGCTACAGAAGCTGCAGGGTGATTGTCTATGTATTGTGGGATGTAAGGCGGATGATATGAAGCAGTATGCATGACCTGCTTCGGCTGAGCTTGTTGAGATGCAGCTTCGGCTATCTCCTTTTGCTTTTGGATTGTAATATGACATGTCCTGGTGGTATGGCCCTTGCTTTCTCCACAGAACAAGCAAAACAGTTTCCTTGGTTGATCTCCGAATCTTCCGCCGAAGCCCCTGGCGCCTCTGCCTCTTGGAGCTGGTGGCCGGAAGGAAGTTTGTTGTTGCCCCGAAGCCTGTGAGGAGCACTGCGGTCTGCTCTGCTGACTCCCCTTATCATCATTCTGAGTGGAGCTGTGGATGGACCGGACATGTCTCGGGTAGTATCTTCCTCCGAAGCCCCTGGTCATTTCAGAAAATCTGAAGGCCTCCTCCCTTCTCTGGCGAAAGTCATTGTCTGCACGAATGTACTCATCCATCTTCTGGAGCAGTTTCTCCAGGGTCTGAGGAGGCTTCCTAGCGAAGTATTGAGCTGCAGGCCCAGGGCGAAGCCCCTTGATCATGGCTTCGATAACAATTTCATTGGGCACCGTTGGTGCTTGCGCCCTCAAACGTAAGAACCTTCGGACATACGCCTGAAGGTATTCTTCATGTTCCTGAATGCACTGGAACAGGGCTTGAGCTGTGACTGGCTTCCTCTGAAATCCTTGAAAGCTGGTCAGTAACATATCCTTCAGCTTCTGCCATGAAGTGATCGTTCCTGGCCGAAGGGAGGAATACCAGGTCTGAGCAACACTCCTGACGGCCATAACGAAAGACTTTGCCATTACTGCAGCATTGCCACCATACGAAGACACTGTTGCTTCGTAACTCATCAAGAACTGCTTCGGGTCCGAATGGCCATCAAACACAGGGAGCTGAGGTGGCTTATAGGACTGAGGCCAAGGTGTAGCCTGCAGCTCAGCGGACAGAGGAGAAGCATCATCAAAAACAAAATTTCCATGATGGAAATTGTCATACCAGTCATCTTCGTTGACGAAGTCCTCCTGATGAAGGTCTTTTTGCTGAGGCCTTCTGTTCTGCTCATCGTGAGTAAGATGGCGAACTTCCTCAGAGGCTTCGTCTATCTGCCTTTGCAACTCAGCTAGCCGGGCCATCTTCTCCTTCTTCCTCTGCACCTGCTGGTGTAGCATCTCCATATCCCTGATTTCTTGATCTAGTTCATCTTCTTGAAGCGTCGGGCTGACAGCCTTCCTCTTCTGACTTCGGGCTTCCCGAAGGGAGACGGTCTCCTGGTTGTGGTCCAACGGTTGCAGTGCTGCTGCCCCAGTCGCTGAAGCTTTCTTCGGCGCCATGGCGAAGGTCTGTAGCTTCCGAGGGTGTTCAAAAAACTCGAAGTGGAAGTGAGTTCACCGGAGGTGGGCGCCAATGTTGGGGACTTGTTCTCAAATGCTTCGGTCTTAAGAACAAGGCAACACAGAAAATGTTAAACATTAAAGTCCTTCGTCCTCCATAACTATATATCCCTTCGGGATATAAAGCATCTCGGACGAAGATTACGAAGGACATACCTTCGTAAGCATAACAGCGAGGGACGAAGAATTTATATAAAGCATGAAATATGAAATGAACATTATCATAAAATCATTTCTATTAATCATGGAAAGATAGAAATGATTTTAAATTACAAATGTACCTTCGGTCTTGAGAGAAGGTAAAAATACAAGCGTGACGCAAAAGCAAATGCCAAGTCAGCGTGAACAGTACGGGAGTACTGTTCATCTATTTATAGACGCGGGACGCAGCCCACGTAAAATTACATTCATGTCCATTACATTTCTCAATGACTCATGGAAATCTGTTAAGGTCCACGTAGTCTTTTCATCTTTAAGTCGGTTCCCCCCTCTGCTATCGCGACGAAGCTTCCTTGCGCACAGCTTCGGCTATGCACCACCCTTCGCAGAGCTTGGTAATCAGCTTGTCCTTCGTCTGGTTCAGGCTTCGTCCTGACCGTGCTTCATGTTCATGACTCTGAGTTCGAAGGTACCTGTTCACATAATCCACTTGGAAGACATTGTCAAATTATGTTTTTGAGGACCTTCGGAGGACGAAGGCCCCCAACAACACCTCAACAAAATGGTGTAGTGGAGAGGAAGAATAGAACTCTACTGGACATGGCAAGAACCATGCTTGATGAGTACAAGACACCGGACCGGTTTTGGGCGGAAGCAATCAACACTGCTTGCTACTCTATCAACTGGCTCTACCTTCGCCGAATCCTCAAGAAGACATCATACGAACTCCTCACCAGTAAAAAGCCCAATATTTCATATTTTAGAGTCTTTGGGAGCAAATGCTTTATTCTTATCAAAAGAGGTAGAAAATCTAAATTTGCTCCTAAGGCTGTAGAAGGCTTTTTACTTGGATATGACTCAAACACAAGGGCGTATAGAGTCTTCAACAAATCCATAGGATTAGTTGAGGTTTCTTGTGACATTGTGTTTTATGAGACTAATGGCACCCAAGTGGAGCAAGTTGATCTTGATGAGCTAGATGATGAAGAGGCTCCCTACGTCGCACTAAGGAACATGTCCATTGGGGATGTGTGTCCTAAGGAATACGAAGAGCCTACACAAGCACAAGATCAATCATCATCTTCCAACCAGGCATCTCCACCAACTCAAGATGAGGATCAGGCTCAAAACAATGAAGATGAAGATCAAGAAGATGAGCCACCTCAAGAGGAGGGCAATGATCAAGGGGGAGATGAAAATAATGAAGACAAGGAAGATGAGCAAGAAATTCAGGGTCAAAGACCGCCACACCCAAGAGTCCATCAAGCAATTCAACGAGATCACCCCGTCAACTCCATCCTTGGTGACATTAATAAGGGGGTAACCACTAGATCTCGAGTTGCTCATTTATGTGAATATTACTCTTTTGTTTCCTCTATTGAGCCATACAGGGTAGAGGATGCATTAAGAGATTTGGATTGGGTGGTGGCAATACAAGAGGAGCTCAACAACTTTATGAGGAATGAGGTATGGCATTTAGTTCCACGTCCTAATCAAAATGTTGTAGGTACCAAATGGGTATTCCGCAACAAGCAAGATAAGCATGGTGTGGTAATAAGGAACAAAGCTAGACTTGTGGCTAAGGGTTATTCATAAGTCGAAGGTTTGGACTTTGATGAAACTTATGCACCCATGGCTAGGCTTGAGTCAATTCGCATATTACTTGCCTATGCTACATACCATGGCTTCAAGCTTTATCAAATGGACGTGAAAAGTGTCTTCCTCAATGGACCAATCAAGGAAGAAGTCTATGTTGAGCAACCTCCCGGCTTTGAAGATAGTGAGTACCCTAACCATGTATATAAACTCTCAAAGGCACTTTATAGGCTCAAGCAAGCTCCAAGAGCATGGTATGAATGCCTACGAGATTTTCTTATCACTAATGGCTTCAAAGTCGGCAAAGCCGATCCTACAATCTTTATTAAAATTGTTGAAAAAGACTTGTTCATATGCCAAAATTATGTTGATGATATCATATTTGGGTCTACTAACAAGTCTACCTGTGAAGAGTTTAGTAGGATCATGGTATAGAAATTCGAGATGTCTATGATGGGGGAGTTGAAGTATTTCCTAGGATTTCAAATCAAGCAACTCCAGGATGGCACCTTCATCAGCCAAACTAAGTACATTCAAGACATACTTAAGAAGTTTGAAATGAAGGATGCTAGACCCATCAAGACTCCCATGGGAACCAATGGGCATCTCGACCTCGACACGGGAGGTAAATCTGTAGATCAAAAGGTATACTAGTCGATGATAGGATCTTTACTCTATTTATGTGCATCTTGACTGGATATTATGCTTTTTGTATGCATGTGTGTAAGATTTCAGGCTAATCCTAAGAAAGTTCACCTTAGGGCCGTGAAGAGAATCATGAGATATTTAGTCTACACTCCTAAGTTTGGGCTTGGGACCCCCCAGGGGATCCACTTTTGATTTAATAGGATATTCCGATGCCGATTGGACATGGTGTAAAATTGATAGGAAGAGCACATCAGGGACTTGCCAGTTTCTAGGGAGATCCCTAGTGTCTTGGGCTTCAAAGAAACAAACTCAGTAGCTATTTCTACCGCCGAAGCCGAGTACATTGCCGCAGGTCATTGTTGTGCGCAATTACTTTGGATGAGGCAAACCCTTAGGGACTATGGCTACAAATTGAGCAAAGTCCCTCTCCTATGTGACAATGAGAGTGCAATCCGCATGGCGGATAATCCCGTTGAACACAGCCGCACTAAGCACATAGACATTTGGTATCACTTTCTGAGGGATCACCAACAAAGGGGATATCGAAATAGCTTATGTTAACACCAAAGATCAACTAGTTGATATCTTTACCAAGCCACTAGATGAGAAAACTTTTAGCAAACTTAGGAATGAGCTAAATATTCTTGGTTCTCGGAATTTTGATTGAAAAGTTGCACACGTAGCTCATTTACATACCATTGATCATGTCTCTTTCATTTGGTACATATACATATTTCTTATTCTTCTTGTGCCAAGGCTAAGACTAATGTGTTTCCATGAGTATTTCTTGTATTAGTCTTAGATTGAAAGGGAAATGGAGTATTCGGCAAAGACAACACTTTCACTCAACTCCATCGATATTATTTACCCTTTGCGAGTATTCCACCATCTCTCCAATTGGTATAATCCTTCACTTATATTTCTTTTATCAATAGGGGAGAAAAGATAAAAAGGGCTCCAACGTTCTCTGTTTTTAGCGATTAATGCCAAAGGGGGAGAAAATATTAAGCCCAAAGCAAAAAGGACCACACCACCACCATTTCAAAATTTTCGAAATGAATTTTTCAAATAATGTATTTTCAAATTGGTATCAATTGGTATCTATGCTTATGAAAAGAAGATTTCAAAATTGATATCCATTTAAAAACTCTCTTGAAAGCTAAGAGGAGAATTTCATTTAGGGGGAGTTTCTATTTAGTCAAAGGAAAAGCATTTGAAACAGGGGGAGAAATTTCAAATCTTGAAAATGCTTCTTGCAATCTTATTCATATACCTTTGACTATTTGCAAAAGGATTTTGAAAAAGATTATCCAAAAGTTTTGCAAAATCAAAACAAGTGGTGCAATCGTGGTCCAAAATATTAAATAGGAGAAAGCAATCTATTCATATCTAGTAAGATTATCAATTGGTTTAATTCCAAGTATCCTATGCACATTCCAAAATGCAAACTAGTTCATTTCTACACTTTATATATTTGCTTTGGTTTGTGTTGGCATCAATCACCAAAAAGGGGGAGATTGAAAGGGAAATAGGGTTAACCTTTTCCTATAATTAATTTTGGTGGTTGATCGTTGTTGGAGAGAAAATCCTCCGGCCGGGTGGCGGAATGCACCCGCCCTAATCCTAAGATGAGGAGGGGGCCTAAGCGGTTTGCCTATTAGGTGGATTCGGGATGAACACAAGAACACACGAGGGTTTATAGTGGTTCAGGCCGCCGGAGCGTAATACCCTACCTCCACTGTATGTAAGTTGTATTGAGAGTGTGATCGAGTCTGTGTATCTGAGTGTGTGAGCTTGTGTATGTGAACTTGTGTGTAAAAACCTGTCCCTTGTAACGTTGTGTGCCTTCCCTTTTATAGTTTAAGGGAGGCACATACAAGGATGCCGAGCCCCGACATGCGGGCCCAGGAGCATAATGGTAGGAATACATTATGTGGATAGTATATGCTGACAGCACATAAAGATCCTCCGCCTTAGTAACGCATGAGTAATCAGCGGGAGTCATGATGCCCGCAGTCCATGCAGCATTGATAGTCGAAACGTGCAAGTAATGGTGAATAACAGCACGGCCCACGTATCGCGGACTGAGCACGCGGCCTGTCAGTAGAAATGGACAGGCGCACGTCTTATCTGTAATGAATGCGAAGGCGCGCGTAGCCTAGAGGCGTTATGCTAGTTTCCACACGTTGGCTTATGCCGCACGCAGTATGCCACGTGGCAGCATTGGGTCTCCGCCTGAGCGGGGAGCAGGAGTGTACGTGATAACCAGATCAGGTCTGGACACGTGTCGGCACCGGACCCCCGCCTGGGTCCCGATCAAGGCTCGAGTATGTTCTGTCCTGGAACCCTGTGACCCTGTTGGAGACTTGTTCTCAAATGCTATGAATCAAGAACAAGGCAACATAAAATGTTAGATATTAAAACCCTTCGTCCGCTGAAGCATTATTTCCCCAAGGATTTAATGAGCTTCGGACGAAGGTTATGAATAATATATCACGAAGATTGCATCTTCGTGATTAAAAATAAAACAATGCGAAATGAAATATAAAATACAAAACGTTACAAAATATCAAGAATAAATAACATTATTTATTTATTTATTTATTTTATAATATGAACTCAAATATTAAAACATAATATTTAGGTACATTTGTACCTTCGCCTTGGCAGAAAACAATAATTCCAGAATACTGCGTTCGCAATTACAGGATTCCGTGCCCAGTAAAGGAGTACTGTTCACCTATTTATAGGCACAGGACGCAGCCTGTAAGAAATTACAATCATGCCCCTTACAGAAGATCACAATTATAACTCAGACTCTGATGGACTAAAAAGTCATTCCATCTTTAAGTCGGTTCGATCCTTCGTCTTTGGATACGCTATAGTGTCAAAGCTTCATGAGCGGTAGCTTCGGTATCACGTATAAACAGATTTGCCGAAGGTGTTTCTTCCTGCAGGACCTTCGGCGACGAAGCATGGTCCCAACAGTAGCCCGTTCGCGGCGCTAGATCGTTTTTCATAACGAGCTTGAACCGTGAAAAAGTCTCTTAAGCTTCGGGTAGCCGAAGGTCCGAAAAACACCTTCCCTGAGCTCGTTGCCGAGAAACGATACAACTTCCGAGCGCAGAGTAGTCCCACCATGCATATTTACCTTCTCGGGTTTTGTGGCCCACCGTTCAGTGGGTGCGAGCGACTGTTCGTCCGGTGTAAGAGACTTGACGATTCACCTTTTTACCTGCAGCACTATATAAACAGACAAGTAGGTGTAAAGTTACCACAGCATTCATTGCAATTGCACTGTTTTGCTGCCAAAAATTTCACCATAGCCGAAGCTTGACCCTTGCACTCAAACGAAGCACCACTCCGAATTCTGCTTCGTCACAAGAAGAGCTTCGGAACAAAGGTTATTAATTTCAAAAAACTTTAGGAATTCATAATCAAATGGCTAGATTACGCTCCACTGCCAGGATTGAGCATGAGGGAGACGAGGCTGAAGCCACTGAAACTGTTCCTATTTCCGAAGCAATGAGACGGTCTGGGCTGGCAACATCAGAGGATATATCTGCTGCCGAAGCAAAACAAGTTGACGTTGAAGAAAATGAATCTGAGGATGAGTACGGTGCGATGCCGTCTAAACCCAGCCACCTAGAGTTTGGGAAGTCTACTATTACTGAGGGTGACATGGCTAAGTTACTGAAGTTAGGCTATTTCAGTGAGGACAAAAAGGAGCTGATTCGCTTTGGGGGAGAAGAGATTACCCCGAAGCCTAAAAAAGATGAGGTAGTAGTTTTTAAGAGCTTCTTCAAAGCGGGGCTAAGATTTCCCCTACATGGGATGATTGCAGATGTTTTAGAGAGATTTGGGATTCACCTTCATCAGTTAACTCCTAACGTCATTGTTAGGCTTAGTGTTTACATCTGGGCACTCCGAAGCTAGGAGGCAGAGCCACTTGCCGAGGGTTTTTGCCGGGCACACGAGCTTCATTACCAGACAAAAGCTAGAGAAGATGGGTTGCATGATAATTTCGGCTGCTACAATTTTGCATATCGGAAAGATGCCAAGTATCCAATTATCAGTTATCGTACAAAATGGCCAGTTGGCTGGAAGAGTGAATGGTTTTATGTCAAAGTGGATGAAAAGAAGGAAAAGCTGGTTCAGAGCCCTTTAAGGTTAACCTTCGGAGAAACTAGGCCTCAATGCACCATGAATCCAGATAGCCCATGCCAGATTGCACTGGGCGAATTTCAGGTTGTTGCAGAGCACATTGGCACCAGAGATCTAGTCCAAGAATTCTTAGCATTCAGAGTATTTCCAACTTTGAAGGAATGGGACATGCCGAAGCTGAAAGGAGAGAAGAAGAAGAAAGAGCTTGTTCGACTACCTTATTATTTCAAGTTTAAAAAACATTTTAAAACACCTTGCCAAGAGTGGTTGGATACAATTGAGGTTATGTGCAACGAGATCCTCGGCAACTATTCTAAAAAAGAAGATCAATTAATGACTGCGACCTTCGGCACTCGTCCGAAGCGAAGAATGAATCGGGTGATGGATGCCTTGAATTTTGATTATCCTGACTATGAGCAGTTGGGCAAAGTTGCTGAAGGGCAGAAAAGAAAAAGAGTTGCCAGCGCTCTTGACAAAGAAGGTAGTAAATTGGTTAAAAAGGACAAAGAAATTTCTGAGAAAAGAAAACTGAGCCCTGAGCCGAAGATAGTTGCTCCAAAGAAAAGAAAAGCTGCATCCCCGAAACCAAAGACATCGGACCAAGAGGAGGAAGCTCCTGCGACACCTTCTGCTGCTGAAGTGGAAGAGATTCTAAAGGTAATGACTGAACCTTTGCCTGTCAAGCTAAGTCCGCTGGCGCCAGAACTGACGAAGTTTTTTCAGAAGGAAAAAGAACCTTCGGCAACAGAAAGTCCTGCTAAGCCGAAAAGAAGGAGAATTATCCAAGTGGCCGATGTCATTCATCAGACACCGCCACCGACATCGGCGTCAAAAGTACCATTTATTGAAAGCGCTGGCACTGCCAAAACCGCAACCACCGGAGCCGAAGCCACCGAAGCCGAAGCCACCGAAGCCGAAGCCACCAGAGCAGCCACCGGAGCCGAAACCGAGACCACCGAAGATCCCAATCTAGAAACCACACTTGGTGATATTGATAACATACTTCTAAAAATGGCTGAGGAAGAAGCTGCTGCGGCCGCTGTGGACACAACAATTGAGAAGGGAAAAAAGCAAACTGAAGATACTTTGGAAGAGGAAAATTTCAATTTTCAAGATATACTGGGACAAGAGTTATCAGAAACTGAAAAAGAAGAGCTAAAGAAATATGTCGTATCCTGTGGGTACAAACCAGGGGCTCTGCTGTTTGGCAGAGTCAATGAAGGGAAACTAAGATGCCTTCGGAATCGAACCGAGGCCAAAGTTGTTAGGACTTTGTCAAAGAATGTTGGGCTGCCGAAGATTGAAGCAGACCTCTGCAGGTACCAGCGACAGCATATCGCCGGTAGCCTGTTCTATGCTAATTTCAAGGTAAAAACTCTCAACTTTTTTTTGAATCAAGATGTTTTTGACGAAGGTTGTTTTGCCAGAGTATATTATTAAGTAAAGTGCTGAGGATGCAACAAGATCTTGAAGACGAGAAAAACGAAGCTACCATCAAAGATCTAGAAAATAAAGTCGAAAGTTACGAAGCTGCTTTGAAGAAAAAGGACTTCGACATTCAAGAACTTGAAAATAAAGTTAAAGATCATGAAGCTGCCTTGGAGAAGAAGGACTTCGTCATTCACTCTATGGAAGGTTCACTGGCTGAAGCTCAAGCCGAAATTGACAAATTAAACAGCGAATTACTCATAAAATCAGAAAAATCTGAGCAAGAATAGAAGATTCTTGAAACAAGTCTCAAAACCGAAATTGAGAAGAATTCAAATTTGCAGAAATCGTTGAAGGAGCTTCGGGAAAAATGTTTAGATTTCGGCAACCGATGTGTGCAGCGGCTGAAGGATGTGTTTTACTCAATTGGGGCCAGCTCTGATAAGTTTACACCTTCAGCTGAAAACTTGCCGAGCACCTTTGAATACATTGAGGGCGAAGTTGATGCACTTGACAAAGTTATCGCTGGGCATGCCGATTTCTGCGCCCTATTAGCTTCTCGAGGCACGGCTACTGCTTTCCTTAAGGCTGGCTGCACGCACGGGAAAATTGTTAATAGGCCAAACTTCAGTTTATCGCCAGCAGATTTGATTGACATCCTTAGCCTAGCTCGAAGCATAGGAAACAGGTTTATGACTCAGATTTGGATAAACGGCGGGCGAAAAATGGCTGGTGACGAAGCTCGGAGCCACCTTAAGCCAGTGAGAAACTTATACTTGTTACTTTTACCTTCTCCTTGAATTCTCTCTTTTCTCATTCTATTTTAATATGTACAGGATGATGAAGCTAAAGAATGACGAGCTGAAGCCTTAACAGATGTTCCGAAAGACTTTGCTGCATAAGATTCTAGAGAAAATTTTTGTAATATGATTGTGAAGAAACTTATGTAAATTTGTGCGTACCTTGTAATATATCTTTTCCCCTTTGTCCGTGTACAATCTGCTTTGCTGTGGACGAAATTTTCTTTTTGAGCCGTAGGCGGAAAAACACCTTCCCTTCTTTTCGTACACAACGAAGCATAAAAATTTCTTATTTCTATTTTTTTCCGAAGCTTTATCCTTATAGCCGGAGCATCTGCCTTTCTGTATGATATGATGATAATGATCCTATGTATGTCTAAATGAATGTTTATGAATGCAAATGTCATGATGTGATGTATCGTGCAAATGAATGTCCGGATATATATTCGAAACCATAATCATAACCTTCATTCCCTTAGGAATGATTCAAATCTTTTTGCTGCTTATTTTTCGGCTTCACCATTTACTTTTCGGTGTATCAGCGCTGACTTTTTGCTGTAAGCCTCCCTTAGGAGCTTCTTCGCCTTTTACTTCGGCGGAATCAGCGTTTATTTTTCGCTGTAAGCCTCCCTTAGCAGCTTCTTCGCCTTTTACTTCGGCGGAATCAGCGTTTATTTTTCGCTGTAGGCTCTGCATTCCCTTAGGAACGACTTTTGAGCTTCTCCCTGTTTTCTTTTCTTTTTCCTTTGCACTCGATGGTGCGTTCTCAGCTTTTACATTTACATCTTTGGGGGATATTGCTCTTATAAAGTTGAAATAAGAAAAAGAAAAATTACATGCTGTGGCCCCATTAAAAACCTTTCTCCCCCTTTGGAAAGGAAAAGGGTGCCACAAGGAAGAATAGAAAAAATTACATCAAGCTAAACATAATATCGCCGAAGCTCATCCGCATTCCATGATCTAGGAATGTCGTTGCCGTCCATATCCTTCAATCTGTAGGAACCGGGTCTTGAAGAAGATACTACCAGAAAAGGTCCTTCCCACTTCAGCTGTAGCTTACCTACTGTCTCGGGGTTGGCTACTCTTCGAAGCACTAAATGTCCTGGCTCAATATTCTTTAGGCGAACCTTTCTATCACGCCATTTTATTGTTTCGGCTTGGTATTTATTGATGTTTTCCACAGCTTGAAGCCTGATCCCTTCTATGGCATCTTTTTCCACAGAATAATCGACTTCAGCTTTATCTTCTGTCGAAGCTACTATTCTTATTGATCCTGCTTTTGCTTCTTCCGGAGTTATTGCTTCGTCACCAAACAATAATTTGAAAGGTGTAAAACCTGTTGATCTTGATATTGTTGTGTTGTGACTCCACACCACTTTGATTAATTCATCTGGCCACTTTCCCCTAGGCTGATTGAAGATTAACTTCATTATTCCTGTCATTATGATGCCATTAGCCCTTTCAACATGTCCATTTGACTCCGGATGTCGAACTGATGCAAAATGGATCTTCGTGCCAATTTGTTCACAAAATTCTCTGAAAGCTTCAGAATCAAACTGTGTTCCATTGTCCACAGTGATGGCCTTCGGCACTCCGAATCGACAGACAATATTTTGCCAGAAAAACTTTTGAATAGTAACCGAAGTTATTGTGGCTAAATGCTTTGCCTCAATCCATTTAGAAAAATATTCCACTGCCACAACAACATATCTTAAGTTCCCTTGTGCTGGTGGTAGCGGACCTAACAAATCAAGGCCCCATCTTTGTAATGGCCAAGTGGGTTGTATTAACTGGGTTAAAGATGAAGATTGTTTTTGATCTCTTGCACATTTCTGACAGCCTTTCGCACTTTTGGACTAACTCCGCTGCATCCGAAGATGCCTTTGGCCAATAAAATCCTTGACGAAAAACTTTTCCCAGCAAAGGCCTAGATCCAATGTGAGATCCACACAGGCCTGCGTGTATTTCCTTCATCAATTCTATACCTTCGGCTCTGGATAAACATTTGAGTAGTGGAGAACAGACCCCATGCTTGTACAGCTCCCCTCCTATTATTACATATGGACGAGCTCTTGCCTCTATTCTCTTGTTATAAGCTTCGTCATCTGAAAGGAAGTTACCCTGAAGGTAAGAGATGATCTCAGTTCTCCAGTCTTCACTATAAACAGGAGATATATTGAGGACTGCTCTTTCAAGGAGTTCAACCGAAGGTGCTTTTATTGTTTCGAAAAATACTTCCGAAGGTAAGGGCAGCCCCTGTGCTGCTGACTTCGCTAGCAAATCAGCATGTTCATTTTCTCCTCGAGGAATATTTTTGACAGAAAACCCTTCAAAGGAAGCTTCAATCCTTCGGACCATGTCTAAATATTTCTCCAGCTTCGGGTCTCTTGCCTTACAACTCTTGTCAATATGACCAGAAATAACCTGGGAATCAGTTTTAAGAACTGCCCTTCTAATTCCCATTGCCTTTAACTTCCGAAGACCCAAAAGTAAAGCTTCGTACTCAGCAATGTTATTTGTGCAGCTGAAATCAAGATTTGTTGCGTAGCAAGTTTTAACTTTGGATGGTGCGACCAACACAGCGGCTGCTCCTGCCCCGAAGGTTCCCCAAGAACCATCGCATAATACTGTCCAAGCTTCGGCATCTTTACTCACTTCTTCTTCCTGAGCCCCTGGCGTCCAGTCAGCAATGAAGTCTGCTAGCGCTTAAGACTGAATCGAAGATCTATGCACATAATCAATGCAAAACTCGTTGAGTTCCGCAGCCCATTTTCCAACCCTTCCAGTAGCTTCTCTATTTCTCATAATATCCTTCAATGGTTGTGAAGAAGGGACAATTATATTGTATGCTTGAAAATAGTGCCGAAGCTTCCTGGAAGCCATCAAAACAGCATATAGCACCTTCTCCAATTCTGTATAATTTTTCTTTGATAAACTAAGAACTTCGGATACAAAGTATATTGGGGCTTGCTTTTTGACTTGCCCTTCAAGCTTCTCTTGGACATGTGCCGCAATTACCGCTGAGTGCGAGGCTGCCACATATAACAACAGAGGAGCCCCTGGCGTTGGTGGAGTTAACGTCGTTAGGTCTATCAAATATTGCTTCAGCTCTTCGAAGGCTCTCTGTTGAACTGGTCCCCATTGAAAAACTTCGGCTGACTTCAGCACTTCGAAGAATGGTAAATTTCTCTCTGCTGATCTAGATATGAATCTGTTGAGGGATGCCAGTCTTCTTGTCAATCGCTGAGCCCCCTTCTTTGTGCTTGGTGGTTCCATTCGGAGAATAGCTTTGATTTTATTTGAATTAGCCTCAATCCCTTTTGTTGAAACTAGGCAACCAAGGAATTTCCCCTTCTTTACTCCGAAAACACACTTTTCTGGATTTAGTTTTAGACCGGCCTGTCTAAAATTAGCGAAAGTCTCTTGCAGATCAGCAATGTGATTTTCTTGTTTCGTGCTCTTTACAATGATATCGTCGACACAAGTTAGCACATTTCTGCCTATCTGAGAATGAAGAACCTTTGCTGTCATTCTGCTGAAGCTTCCTCCAGCATTCTTGAGCCCCTCAGGCATCCAAAGGTAACAATATGTTCTGCTAGGGGTTATGAAGCTGGTTTTTGGCTCATCCTCTTTCTTCATCCAAATTTGATGATAGCCTGAATAACAATCCAACAGACTCATAAGTTCTGATGAAGCTACTGCATCAACTAGGGAATCTATCCTTGGCAATGGTGAAAGGGAAATGTGCCCTTGGGCCATTTCTAAGTATTTTGGTGATTTAGTGTCCAACACAAGTGCCTAATTATAAAATGGTGGACAAAGTACATATCAAGGATAAAGGTATGTTTCTAATCCTTAGTACATTGGTTTTGTGTACTAATATACTTGTCTAAGTGTTAGAAACAGAAAGAAGAAGAAAAGAAAAGGGGAGAGAAAGACTTGGCTGTGTGCTGCCAAGTCTCTGTGCGGTCTGGAGCACCGGACTGTCCGGTGTGCACCGGACAGTGTCCGGTGCGCCAGGCTGACTCGGCTCGAACTGGCCGCTCTCGGGAATTCGCCGATGGCGTACGGCTAAAAATTCACCGGACTGTCCGGTGTGCACCGGACTGTCCGGTGAGCCATCGGGCGGCCGGGCCAACGGTCGGCCGCGCAATCTGCGCAGGACACGTGGCCGAGCCAACGGCTAGATGCCGGCACCGGACTGTCCGGTGTGCACCGGTCATGTCCGGTGCGCCAACGGCTCGCAGATCTCCAACGGTCTGCAACGGTCGGCAGCGCCAGTTAAGGAAACAAATCGGGCACCGGACAGTGTCCGGTGTGCACCGGACTGTCCGGTGCCCCCGTCGACAGAAGGCCAGGATAGCCTTCCGGATTTGCTCTCAACGGCTCCTAGCTGCCTTGGGGCTATAAAAGGGGCCCCTAGGCGCATGGAGGACACACACAAGCAACTCTTGAGCATTCGTGATCATCCACACTTAGTCTTTGCGCATTCGTTTGTGATTCTAAGAGATTCGAGCTCCGTTCTAGTGAGAACTTTGAGAAAGTCTTATGAGCTCGATTCTTGGCCGTGTGTGTGCGCATTTCGCTGTGGTTTTGTGTGTGTTGCTTCCCTCTCTTACTCTGTGCTTTTTGTGATCATATACTTGTAAGGGCAAGAGACTCCAATTTGTGGAGATTCCTTGCAAACGGGATAGTGAAAAGCAAAGCAAAACACCATGGTATTCAAGTGGGTCTTTGGACCGCTTGAGAGGGGTTGATTGCAACCCTCGTCCGTTGGGACGCCACAACGTGGAATAGGCAAGCGTTGGTCTTGGCCGAACCACGGGATAAACCACTGTGTCAACTCTGTGATCAATCTCTTGTGGTATTGTGTTTTGTTGAGACTTCACTTTTAGCCACTTGGAAATTATTGTGCTAACACATAACAAGTTTTTGTGGCTTAAGTTTCAAGTTTCACAGGATCACCTATTCACCCCCCCCTCTAGGTGCTCTCAATTGGTATCAGAGCAGTTCTCTTCACAAAGGGACTAACCGCCCGAAGAGATGGATCCTAAGGGGAAGGGTGTCGTGATCAACGACAAAGAGAAGGAATCCTTCATCAACGAGCCGAAGGATGACAAGCCTACCGACTCCGGCTCGGGGCATAGACGGAAGGAAGGGAAGAAGAAGAAGACAAGGCGCATCAAGGAGATCATCTACTACGATGATAGTGATGAGTCTACTTCTTCCCAAAAGGACGACGACAACGACTACAAAAAGACGATATGGGACACCCTCAAGATATCTCACGAGGGGAACGACATCACCATGCTCACCAAGATGGAGTTGGTGGAGGGCGAGCTTGGACGATTCGCCATGATAAGGGGAGAGGAGCCAACTCAGACGTACAACCGGCTCAAGACCCTTATCAACAAAATAAGGAGCTACGGAAGCACGCGTTGGACGGATCACGACGTCGTCCGCCTAATGCTCAGGTCCTTTACCGTTCTTGATCCTCATCTCGTAAACAATATTCGTGAGAATCCCAGGTACACGATGATGACGCCCGAGGAAGTACTTGGAAAATTCGTAAGCGGGCGGATGATGATCAAGGAGGCAAGATACGTCGACGAAGCGTTGAACGGTCCGATCAACGAGCCGCAACCCCTCGCTCTCAAGGCAACACGAAGTAAGGAGGCGCTACCTAGCAAGGTGGCACAGATTGAGGCGGCCGGACTCAATGATGAAGAGATGGCTCTCATCATCAAGAGATTCAAGACGGCGCTAAATGGTCGCAAGGGGCAGCCAAGCAAGACCAAGACGAAAGGGAAGCGTTCATGCTTCAAATGCGGTAAGCTTGGTCATTTCATTGCTAACTGTCCCGATAATGAAAGTGACCAGGAAAAGGGGAACAAGAGGGAGAAGAAGGCATACAAGAAGGCAAAGGGCAAGGCACATCTAGGAAAGGAGTGGGATTCGGATTGCTCCTCCTCCGACTCCGACAGTGAAGGACTCGCTGCTACCGCCTTCAACAAGTCTTCCCTCTTCCCCAACGAGCGTCTCACATGCCTTATGGCAAGAGAGAAGAAGGTGAGTACTCAAGACTCCACTTATGCTTCTTCTAGTGATAGTGAGTCTAGTGATGATGATGACATAGATTATTCATGCTTATTCAAGGGATTAGATAGATCTAAAATTAATAAGATTAATGAATTGATTGATGCTTTGAATGACAAGAATAGATTACTAGAAAAACAAGAGGATCTTTTATATGAGGAGCATGATAAATTTGTTAGTGCACAAAATTCTCTTGCTCTAGAAATTAAAAGAAATGAAATGCTCTCTAGTGAACTATCTACTTGTCATGAAACCATTTCTTCTTTACAAGGTGTTAACAATGATTTAAATGCTAAATTAGAAGTAGCAAATAAATCTAATTCTTGTGTAGAACATGTTATGATTTGCACTAGGTGTAAGGATTTTGATGTTAACGCTTGTAGTGAACACTTAGTTTCAATTTCAAAACTAAATGATGAAGTGGCTAGTCTTAATGCCCAACTTAAGACTAGCAAGAGTGAAGTTGATAAAATAAAATTTGCAAGGGATGCCTACACGGTTGGTAGACACCCCTCAATTAAGGATGGTCTTGGCTTCAAGAAAGAGGCTAAGAACTTAACCAGCCATAAGGCTCCCATCTTCGTCAAGGAGAAAGGGAAGGCCCCTATGGCTAGTAGTGCTAAAAAGAACCATGCTTTCTTGTACCATGATAGGAGACATGCTAGAAATGCTTATAATGATTTTGATTCATATGTTTATGATTCACATGCCATGTTTGCTTCTAGTTCTTCTTATAAGCATGATAGAGATATGTGTAGGAGAGATGTTGTGCATATGCCTAGGAGAAATTTTGCTCATGTTCCTAGAAAAGTTGAGAACAAACCTTCTACCATTTATTATGCTTGTAATGCTCCCTTTGCTATTTGTAGAAAGGGTAAGAAGGTAATTGCTAGGAAGTTAGGGGCAAGATGCAAGGGAGATAAAACTTGCATTTGGGTCCCTAAGGATATTTGTGCTAACCTTGTAGGACCCAACATGAGTTGGGTACCTAAGACCCAAGCCTAAATTTGCCTTGCAGGTTTATGCATCCGGGGGCTCAAGCTGGATTATCGACAGCGGATGCACAAACCATATGACGGGGGAGAAGAAGATGTTCACCTCCTACGTCAAAAATAAGGATTCCCAAGATTCAATTATATTCGGTGATGGGAATCAAGGCAAGGTAAAAGGATTAGGTAAAATTGCAATTTCTAATGAGCATTCTATCTCTAATGTATTTTTAGTGGAGAGTCTTGGATATAATCTGCTATCTGTTAGTCAATTATGTCATATGGGATATAACTGTCTATTTACAAATGTAGATGTGTCTGTCTTTAGAAGAAGTGATGGTTCACTAGCTTTTAAGGGTGCATTAGACGACAAACTTTATTTAGTAGATTTTGCAAAAGAAGAGGCCGGTCTAGATGCATGCTTAATAGCTAAGACTAGCATGGGCTGGCTGTGGCATCGCCGCTTAGCTCATGTGGGGATGAAGAACCTCCACAAGCTTCTAAAGGGAGAACATGTGATAGGTCTAACCAATGTTTATTTCGAAAAAGATAGACCTTGTGCAGCTTGTCAAGCAGGTAAACAAGTAGGAGGAGCACATCACAGCAAGAATGTGATGACCACGTCAAGACCTCTGGAGCTGCTGCATATGGACCTCTTCGGACCCGTCGCCTATCTGAGCATAGGAGGAAGTAAGTATGGTCTAGTTATTGTTGATGACTTTTCCCGCTTCACTTGGGTGTTCTTTTTGCAGGATAAGTCTGAAACCCAAGGGACCCTCAAGCGCTTCCTCAGGAGAGCTCAAAATGAGTTTGAGCTCAAAGTGAAGAAGATAAGGAGCGACAACGGGTCCGAGTTCAAGAACCTTCAAGTGGAGGAGTTTCTTGAGGAGGAAGGGATCAAGCACGAGTTCTCCGCTCCCTACACACCACAGCAAAATGGTGTGGTAGAGAGGAAGAACAGGACGCTAATCGATATGGCAAGGACGATGCTTGGAGAATTCAAGACCCCCGAGTGCTTTTGGTCGGAAGCCGTGAACACGGCTTGCCACGCCATCAACAGGGTCTACCTTCACCGCCTCCTCAAGAAGACGTCGTATGAGCTACTAACCGGTAACAAACCCAATGTATCGTACTTTCGTGTATTTGGGAGCAAATGCTACATTCTAGTGAAGAAGGGTAGAAATTCTAAGTTTGCTCCCAAAGCTGTAGAAGGGTTTTTATTAGGTTATGATTCAAATACAAAGGCGTATAGGGTCTTCAACAAATCATCGGGTTTGGTTGAAGTCTCTAGCGACGTTGTATTTGATGAGACTAATGGCTCTCCAAGAGAGCAAGTTGTTGATTGTGATGATGTAGATGAAGAGGATGTTCCGTCGGCCGCCATACGAACCATGGCGATGGGAGAAGTGCGGCCAAAGGAACAAGATGAACGAGATCAACCTTCTTCCTCAACCACGGTGCATCCCCCATCTCAAGACGATGAACAGGTTCATAAAAAGGAGGCGTGTGATCAAGGGGGAGCACAAGATGATCACGTGATGGAGGAAGAAGCGCAACCGGCACCTCCAACCCAAGTTCGAACGGTGATTCAAAGGGATCATCCTGTCGACCAAATTTTGGGTGACATTAGCAAGGGAGTAACTACTCGATCCCGATTAGTTAATTTTTGTGAGCATTACTCTTTTGTCTCCTCTATTGAGCCTTTCAGGGTAGAGGAGGCCTTGCTAGATCCGGATTGGGTGTTGGCCATGCAGGAGGAACTTAACAACTTCAAGCGCAATGAAGTTTGGACGCTGGTGCCTCGTCCCAAGCAAAATGTTGTGGGAACCAAGTGGGTGTTCCGCAACAAACAGGACGAGCACGGGGTGGTGACGAGGAACAAGGCTCGACTTGTGGCAAAAGGTTATGCCCAAGTCGCAGGTTTGGACTTTGAGGAGACTTTTGCTCCTGTGGCTAGGCTAGAATCAATTCGTATATTGCTAGCATATGCCGCTCACCATTCTTTCAGGTTGTACCAAATGGATGTGAAGAGCGCTTTCCTCAACGGGCCAATAAAGGAGGAGGTATACGTGGAGCAACCCCCTGGCTTCGAGGATGAGCGGTACCCCGACCACGTGTGTAAGCTCTCTAAGGCGCTCTATGGACTTAAACAAGCCCCAAGAGCATGGTATGAATGCCTTAGAGATTTCTTAATTGCTAATGCTTTCAAGGTTGGGAAAGCCGATCCAACTCTTTTTACTAAGACTTGCGATGGTGATCTTTTTGTGTGCCAAATTTATGTCGATGACATAATATTTGGTTCTACTAACCAAAAGTCTTGTGAAGAGTTTAGCAGGGTGATGACGCAGAAATTCGAGATGTCAATGATGGGCGAGTTAACCTACTTCCTTGGGTTCCAAGTGAAGCAACTCAAGGACGGCACCTTCATCTCCCAAACAAAGTACACGCAAGACTTGCTGAAGCGGTTTGGGATGAAGGACGCCAAGCCCGCCAAGACTCCGATGGGGACCGACGGACACACCGACCTCAACAAAGGAGGTAAGTCCGTTGATCAAAAAGCATACCGGTCAATGATAGGGTCTTTACTTTATTTATGCGCTAGTAGACCGGATATTATGCTTAGCGTATGCATGTGTGCTAGATTTCAATCCGATCCTAAGGAGTGTCACTTAGTGGCTGTGAAGCGAATCCTTAGATATTTAGTTGCTACGCCTTGCTTCGGGATCTGGTATCCAAAGGGGTCTAACTTTGACTTGATTGGGTACTCAGATTCCGACTATGCTGGATGTAAGGTCGATAGGAAGAGTACATCGGGGACGTGCCAATTCTTAGGAAGGTCCCTGGTGTCATGGAACTCCAAGAAACAAACCTCCGTTGCCCTATCCACTGCTGAGGCCGAGTACGTTGCCGCAGGACAATGTTGTGCGCAACTACTTTGGATGAGGCAAACCCTCAGGGACTTTGGCTACAATCTGAGCAAAGTCCCACTCCTATGTGATAATGAGAGTGCTATCCGAATAGCGGAAAATCCTGTTGAGCACAGCCGCACAAAGCACATTGACATCCGGCATCACTTTTTGAGAGACCACCAGCAAAAGGGAGATATCGAAGTGTTTTATGTTAGCACCGAGAACCAGCTAGCCGATATCTTTACCAAGCCTTTAGATGAGAAGACCTTTTGCAGGCTGCGTAGTGAGCTCAATATCTTAGATTCGCGGAACTTGGATTGAAATGTAGCATACATGTGTTTATGCCTTTGATCATGTCCATTCTGCATTTTGTTGCTTATTATGGTGCTCAAGTTGTACAAACACTCCCTGGACCTCACAAGTCCGTTGCAAAGTGATGCACATGTTTAGGGGGAGATGTGTTACAACTTGACCCTTTGAGACTAACCATATGCTTGAGTTTGCTTGTTTTAGTCTCAAAGGAGAATTGAAAGGGAAAAGGTGGACTTGGACCATGAAAGACTTCCACTGCACTCCGATGAGAGGGTAACTTATTCCAAGTCCATCTCGTGAACTCTTATTGCCATTTGCTCTTAATTGAAGATTTTGGTGAGGCAATGGGGTTAAAGGGCCAAGATTGATCCCGTTTTGGTGCTTGATGCCAAAGGGGGAGAAAATAAAGGCCAAAGCAATAAATGGATCAGCTACCACTTGAGAGATTTTGAAAATTCTAGATTAGAGTTTTTGTTTGAATTCTTTTGTTGTCTCTCTTGTCAAAAGTTGGCTTCTTGTGGGGAGAAGCATTGATTATGGGAAAAAGGGGGAGTTCTCTTTTTTGCTTCAACATGTGTTTGACTAAGAGATAGAGATTTGAGTTTGATTTGCAAAAACAAACCAAGTGGTGGCATAGAATGATCCATATATGTCAAAAATTTGAATCAAAATAATTTGAGTTCTTACTTGAAGTGTTTTTGTACTTGTTCAACTTGCTTTATGTTGTGTTGGCATAAATCACCAAAAAGGGGGAGATTGAAAGGGAAATGTGCCCTTGGGCCATTTCTAAGTATTTTGGTGATTTAGTGTCCAACACAAGTGCCTAATTATAAAATGGTGGACAAAGTACATATCAAGGATAAAGGTATGTTTCTAATCCTTAGTACATTGCTTTTGTGTACTAATATACTTGTCTAAGTGTTAGAAACAGAAAGAAGAAGAAAAGAAAAGGGGAGAGAAAGACTTGGCTGTGTGTTGCCAAGTCTCTGTGCGGTCTGGAGCACCGGACTGTCCGGTGTGCACCGGACAGTGTCCGGTGCGCCAGGCTGACTCGGCTCGAACTGGCCGCTCTCGGGAATTCGCCGACGGCGTACGGCTAAAAATTCACCGGACTGTCCGGTGTGCACCGGACTGTCCGGTGAGCCATCGGGCGGCCGGGCCAACGGTCGGCCGCGCAATCTGCGCAGGACACGTGGCCGAGCCAACGGCTAGATGCCGGCACCGGACTGTCCGGTGTGCACCGGTCATGTCCGGTGCGCCAACGGCTCGCAGATCTCCAACGGTCTGCAACGGTCGGCAGCGCCAGTTAAGGAAACAAATCGGGCACCGGACAGTGTCCGGTGTGCACCGGACTGTCCGGTGCCCCCGTCGACAGAAGGCCAGGATAGCCTTCCGGATTTGCTCTCAACGGCTCCTAGCTGCCTTGGGGCTATAAAAGGGGCCCCTAGGCGCATGGAGGACACACACAAGCAACTCTTGAGCATTCGTGATCATCCACACTTAGTCTTTGCGCATTCGTTTGTGATTCTAAGAGATTCGAGCTCCGTTCTAGTGAGAACTTTGAGAAAGTCTTGTGAGCTCGATTCTTGGCCGTGTGTGTGCGCATTTCGCTGTGGTTTTGTGTGTGTTGCTTCCCTCTCTTACTCTGTGCTTTTTGTGATCATATACTTGTAAGGGCAAGAGACTCCAATCTGTGGAGATTCCTTGCAAACGGGATAGTGAAAAGCAAAGCAAAACACCGTGGTATTCAAGTGGGTCTTTGGACCGCTTGAGAGGGGTTGATTGCAACCCTCGTCCGTTGGGACGCCACAACGTGGAATAGGCAAGCGTTGGTCTTGGCCGAACCACGGGATAAACCACTGTGTCAACTCTGTGATCAATCTCTTGTGGTATTGTGTTTTGTTGAGACTTCACTTTTAGCCACTTGGAAATTATTGTGCTAACACATAACAAGTTTTTGTGGCTTAAGTTTCAAGTTTCACAGGATCACCTATTCACCCCCCCCCTCTAGGTGCTCTCAAATGGAAACTCATCCTTCAGACAAGCCTTGTTAAGATCAGTAAAATCAATACACATCCTCCATTTGCCATTGGCCTTTTTTACCATAACAGTGTTAGCCAACCATTCTGGATACTTTACTTCTCTGATGACTCCGGCGCTTAGGAGTCTTTTTACTTCATTTCGAGCACCTTCGACCTTGTCATCAGACATCTTCCGAAGCCTCTGCTTTCTGGGTCTGAAGGATGGATCAACATTGAGCGAGTGTTCAATAACATCCCTGTTGATGCCACAGAGATCGTTAGCCGACCATGCAAAGACATCTTTGTTGTTGAATAGGAATCTTATCAGGGTTTTCTCTTGTTCCTCAGACAATTGAGATCCCAGCAGCACCTTCTGCTCTGCGATATCTTCGCATAAAAGCATGGGTTTTGGCTGATCGACCGAAGCAGCCTTCTCCCTTCTGTACTTGTACTGCTCATAAGCTTCAGCTTCATCTATATTGTGGATTGCCTTTGAATTAGTCCAATTCCCCTCGGCCTTTCTGGCAGCTTCCTGACTCCCATGAATAGCAATAGGTCCCTGATCCGAAGGTATCTTCATGCAAAGATATGCTGGATGAAGAATTGCTTCGAAAGCATTGAGTGTTCCGCGACCAATTATAGCATTGTAGGGATACTCCATGTCGACAATGTCAAATACAACTTGCTCAGTCCTTGTATTGTTGACGAACCCGAAGGTCACTGGCATGGTAATCTTACCAAGCGCTGCAATCTGTCTTCCTCCGAAGCCACAAAGAGGGTGCGTAGCATCATGAATCTTGTCTTCAGGCTCTTGCATTTGTCTGAAGGCCTTAGCAAATATAATATCCGCTGCACTGCCTGTATCAACCAAAACATTGTGACCAGAAATCCTTTGATCACACAAGAGATAACCATAGCATCATTGTGTGGGTAATCCTTGAACTGAAGATCCTCTTGAGAGAAGGTAATTGGGATATGAGACCATCTTGACTTGATGAAGGGTCCTTGTACCCCTACAAGTTGTACTCTTCTTTGTGCCTCCTTCTTCTGCTTCTTGTTAGCCGGCTCTGAGCATGAACCGCCTGTTATTGGGAGAATCAGCTTCCGAGCCGAAGCTGTTCGAGCTTGGTTCTTGAACGAAGCCATCAGGTCAAAAAGTGGAAGTGAGTTCACCGGAGGTGGGCGCCAATGTTGGAGACTTGTTCTCAAATGCTATGAATCAAGAACAAGGCAACATAAAATGTTAGATATTAAAACCCTTCGTCCGCTGAAGCATTATTTCCCCAAGGATTTAATGAGCTTCGGACGAAGGTTATGAATAATATATCACGAAGATTGCATCTTCGTGATTAAAAATAAAACAATGCGAAATGAAATATAAAATACAAAACGTTACAGAATATGAAGAATAAATAACATTATTTATTTATTTATTTATTTTATAATATGAACTCAAATATTAAAACATAATATTTAGGTATATTTATACCTTCGCCTTGGCAGAAAACAATAATTCCAGAATACTGCGTTCGCAATTACAGGATTCCGTGCCCAGTAAAGGAGTACTGTTCACCTATTTATAGGCACAGGACGCAGCCTGTAAGAAATTACAATCGTGCCCCTTACAGAAGATCACAATTATAAGTCAGACTCTTATGGACTAAAAAGTCATTCCATCTTTAAGTCGGTTCGATCCTTCGTCTTTAGATACGCTATAATGTCGAAGCTTCATGAACGGTAGCTTCGGTATCACGTATAAATAGATTTGCCGAAGGTGTTTCTTCCTGCAGGACCTTCGGCGACGAACCATAGTCCCAACAGACCCCATTATGGGCGGCCCTAACCCCATAGGGGGGGGGTCCGGATCCCATTCTAGGGGTTCGGTTTGCACACATGGGGGTCCTGGACCAATCTTGGAGGTCCGGACCGTATATATAGGGGTCTAGCACTTTCCCATTGGGGTCTGGGCTCACTGTTGATGCCTTGGAGTATATCACTCTCTTTGGACACGTGGCGGTACCGGACCCGCCCATGTGGTGGGGTCAGGTGCTGTTGCTGGCCCAGAGTAGTCGCCCAAGGCTGGGGCGAGTCGTGGCCTGGTCCCACATACAGCTCTTTTACCACACGACTAAGTGTAGCCGCGTGGGTATTGTGCTTTTATGTAGTAGTAAGGGGTACCCTAGTTTCAGGGTACCGACAATCGTCAACACAAACATATGAACTAACTAGTTTGCTCTAGAATTCATGTATTACAGGTGCATAAGGTTCAACACAAACCAATAAATATTCAAGTTAGGGACCCAATTTAAAAGGAGCAAAAGAACTTGAGTGTGCTATGGTCTGGCGCACCGGACTGTCCGGTGTGCCACCGGACAATGTCCGGTGCACCAGGACCGTATAAGTGCCAACCAGCCACTCTCGAGAAAATGCAAGCGCGCTCCACTAAAATTCACCGGACTGTCCGGTGTGCCACCGGACTGTCCGATGAACCAGCGAGCAACGGCTCTCCAGCGCGCAACGATCGACTCTGACAGCGTGAACAGTGCAGCACAGTGAAATGCAGAAGTCAGAGCAGCGAGTTAGAGGGGCACCGACCGTCCAGTGCACCACCAGACTGTCCGGTGCCGCAAGCAGACAAAGGCACCAACGGTCAACTACTCCAGAACCCTAATGGTTGGGTGACGTGGCGGCAGACCAGACACTGAACAGTGAGTGTCTGGTGGCGCACCAGACTGTCCGGTGCGCCCATTGACAGCAGCCTCCCAAACGGCTACTTTGGTGGTTGAGGGCAATAAATACCCCCCAACCACCACAACTCCAAGAATCCAAGTTTTCTAAAGTTCTCATTCAATATAAGAGCTAGTGCATTCACTCCAAGACACATTTCCAAAGATCAAATCCTCTCCAAGTCTAGAATTGTCAAGTGTCTCGGCTCCCAGGGTCGTCGGACCGCGACTACGTAACTCGTAGTCGCCAGGCCTCACCACAAGGTTATACCCCTCTACTAGTGGCTTGAGAACAGTAGATGAAGAAGGAGATTAGAGATAAAGTGCTTGCTACCCTTTGAAAGGGAATTAGGCTTACACCTATTTCCTAATTGATTTTGGTGGTTGAAATGCCCAACACAAATAATTGGACTAACTAGTTTGCTCTAGTCTATAAGTTATACAGGTGCCAAAGGTTCACAAAAAGCCAATAAAAATACCAAGGAAAGGGTTCAACAAAAAGAGCAAGGGACAACCGAAGTGTGCCCTGGTCTGGCGCACCAGACTGTCCGGTGTGCCACCGGACAGTGTTCGGTGCACCAGGGGGCTCCAAGCTAAACTTCGCACCTTCGGGAAAACTCAGAGGCGCCGCGCTATAATTCACCGGACTGTCCGGTGCTCCAAGGAGATGCGACTCTGAACTCGCCAGCTTCGGGAATCCACTCCGCTATAATTCACCGGACATGTTCGGTGAACACCGGACTGTCCGGTGTAACGGTGGAGCAACGACTAGTCTGCGCCAACGGTCACCTGCTACAGCATTAAATGCGCGCCAGCGCACGCAGAGGAGCAGTGCACGCGTGGGTGGCACACCGGACAGCCTACAGGGCATGTCCGGTGCACCACCGGACATCCAGGCGGGCCCACTCGTCAGAGCTCCAACGGTCGAACCCTAACGGCCGGATGACGTGGCTGGCGCACCGGACTGTCCGATGCGCCCGTCGACAGCATCCTTCACCAACGGCTAGTTTGGTGGTTGGGGCTATAAATACCCCCAACCACCCCACATTCAAGTCATCCAAGTTTTCACACTTCTACACCTTACAAGAGCTCTAGCATTCAATTCTAGACACACCCAAGTGATCAAATCCTCTCCAACTCCACACAAAGCTTTAGTGATTAGTGAGAGAGATTTGTTGTGTTCTCTTGAGCTCTTGCACTTGGATTGCTTCTTTTCTTTCTCATTTGTTCTTGTGATCAAAACTCAATTGTAACCGAGGCAAGAGACACCAATTGTATGGTGGTCCTTGCGGGGAAGTTTTGTTCCCGGTTGATTTGAGAAGAGAAGCTCACTCGGTCCGAGGGACCGTTTGAGAGAGGGAAAGGGTTGAAATAGATCCGGCCTTTGTGGCCTCCTCAATGGGGAGTAGGTTTGCGAGAACCGAACCTCGGTAAAACAAATCATTGCGTCTCACTTCTTCACTCACTCGCGATTTGGTTTTACGTCCTCTCTCGGACTCGTTTCTATTTCTAATGCTAACCCGGCTTGTAGTTGTGATTAATTTTGTAAATTTCAGTTTCGCCCTATTCACCCCCCCTCTAGGCGACTTTCAATTGGTATCAGAGCCCGGTGCTTCATTAGAGCCTAACCGCTCGAAGTGATGTCAGGAGATCACGCCAAGAAGGAGATGGAGACCGGCGACAAGCCCACTACAAGCCACGGGGAGACTTCATTGGAAGAGTCCTGCAACAAGAGGAAGGAGAAGAAAGACTCCTCCAACAAAGGGAAAGGGAAGGAGAGGAAATCCTCTTCCCACAAGTCGCATCGGAGAGGCGATAAGCACAAGAGGATGAGAAAAGTGGTCTACTACGAGACCGACTCTTCATCACCATCGACCTCCGGCTCCGACGCGCCGTCCGTCACTTCTAAGCGCCATGAGCGCAAGAAGTTCAGTAAGATCCCCCTACGCTACCCTCGCATTCCTAAACATACACCTTTACTTTCCATCCCATTAGGCAAACCACCAACGTTTGATGGTGAAGATTATGCTAGGTGGAGTGATATGATGCGATATCACCTAACCTCACTCCACAAAAGTATATGGGATGTTGTTGAGTTTGGTGTACAGGTACCATCCGTAGGGGATGAAGATTATGATGAGGACGAAGTGGCCCAAATCGAGCACTTCAACTCACAAGCCACCACTATACTCCTCACCTCTCTAAGTCGAGAGGAGTATAACAAGGTGCAAGGGTTGAAGAGCTCCAAGGAAATTTGGGACGTGCTAAAGACCGCGCACGAAGGAGATGAGGTGACCAAGATCACCAAGCGGGAAACGATCGAGGGGGAGCTCGGTCGCTTCCGTCTTCGCCAAGGGGAGGAGCCACAAGACATGTACAACCGGCTCAAAACCTTGGTGAATCAAGTGCGCAACCTCGGGAGCAAAAAATAGGACGACCACGAAATGGTTAAGGTTATTCTTAGGTCACTTGTTTTTCTTAACCCTACTCAAGTTTAATTAATTTGTGGTAATCCTAGATATACACAAATGACCCCCGAGGAAGTTATAGGTAATTTTGTGAGCTTTGAGTTGATGATCAAAGGCTCAAAGAAGATCAACGAGCTTGATGGCCCCTCCACGTCCGAAGCACAACCGGTCGCATTCAAGGCGACGGAGGAAAAGAAGGAAGAGTCTACATCAAGTAGACAACCCATTGATGCCTCCAAGCTCAACAATGAGGAGATGGCTTTAATCATCAAAAGCTTTCGCCAAATCCTCAAGCAACGGAAGGGGAAGGATTACAAATCCCGTTCCAAGAAGGTTTGCTATAAGTGTGGTAAGCCCGGTCACTTTATTGCTAAATGTCCATTATCAAGTGATAGTGACAGGGACAACGACAAGAAGGGGAGAAGAAAGGAGAAGAAGAAATATCACAAGAGGAAGGGCGGCGATGCCCATGTGTGCCGGGAATGGGACTCCGATGAGAGCTCCACCGACTCCTCCTCCGACGAGGACGCCGCCAACATCGCCGTCACCAAGGGTCTTCTCTTCCCCAACGTCGGCCACAAATGCCTCATGGCAAAAGACGACAAAAAGAAGAAGGTTAAATCCAAACCCTCCACTAGATATGAGTCCTCTAGTGATGATAATGCTAGTGATGAGGAAGATAATTTACGTACCCTTTTTGCCAACCTCAACATGCAACAAAAGGAAAAGTTAAATGAATTAATTAGTGCCATTCATGAGAAGGATGACCTCTTGGATTCTCAAGAGGACTTCCTAATTAAGGAAAACAAGAAGCATGTTAAGGTAAAAAATGCTTATGCTCTAGAAGTTGAAAAATGTGAGAAATTAAATAGTGAGCTAAGTACTTGCCATGACACTATTGCCAACCTTAGAAATGAAAATGCTAGATTAATTGCTAAGGTTGATTCTCATGTTTGTGATGTTTCAATTCCCAATCTTAGAAATAATAATGATGATTTGCTTGCTAAGATTGAAGAATTAAACATCTCTCTTGCTAGCCTTAAGATTGAAAATGAAAAATTGCTTGCTAAGGCTAAAGAATTAGATGTTTGCAATGTTACAATTTCCGATCTTAGAGATAACAATGATATTTTGCATGCTAAGATTGTTGAACTTAATTCTTGCAAACCCTCTACATCTACCGTTGAGCATGTGTCTATTTGTGCTAGATGTAGAGATGTTGATATTAATGCTATTCATGATCACATAGTCTTAATTAAACAACAAAATGATCATATAGCAAAATTAGATGCTAAAATTGCCGAGCATAACTTAGAAAATGAAAAGTTTAAATTTGCTAGAAGTATGCTCTATAGTGGGAGACGCCCTGGCATCAAGGATGGCATTGGCTTCCAAAAGGGAGACAATGTCAAACTTAATGCCCCTCCTAAGAAATTATCTAATTTTGTTAAGGGCAAGGCTCCCATGCCTCAGGATAACGAGGGTTACATTTTGTACCCTGCCGGTTATCTCGAGAGCAAAATTAGGAGAATTCACTCTAGGAAGTCTCACCCTGGCCCTAATCATGCTTTTATGTATAAGGGTGAGACATCTAGCTCTAGGCAACCAACCCGTGCTAAGTTGCCTAAGAAGAAAACTCCTAGTGCATCAAATGATCATGACATTTCATTTAAAACTTTTGATGCATCATATGTTTTAACTAACAAATCCGGTAAGGTAGTTGCCAAGTTTGTTGGGGGCAAACACAAGGGCTCCAAGACTTGTGTTTGGGTACCCAAAGTTCTTGTTTCTAATGCCAAAGGACCCAAAACCGTTTGGGTACCTAAAGTCAAGAACTAAACTTGTTTTGTAGGTTTATGCATCCGGGGGCTCAAGTTGGATCATCGATAGCGGGTGCACGAACCACATGACGGGGGAGAAGAAGATGTTCTCCTCCTACGAGAAAAACCAAGATCCCCAACGAGCTATCACATTCGGGGATGGAAACCAAGGTTTGGTCAAAGGTTTGAGTAAAATAGCTATATCTCCTGACCACTCCATTTCCAATGTTTTTCTTGTAGATTCTTTAGATTACAATTTGCTTTCCGTATCTCAATTATGTCAAATGGGCTACAACTGTCTATTTACTGATGTAGGTGTCACTGTCTTTAGAAGAAGTGATGATTCAATAGCATTTAAGGGAGTGTTAGAGGGTCAGCTATACTTGGTAGATTTTGATAGAGCTGAACTCGACACTTGCTTAATTGCTAAGACTAACATGGGTTGGCTCTGGCACCGCCGACTAGCCCATGTTGGAATGAAGAATCTTCATAAGCTTCTAAAGGGAGAGCACATTTTAGGACTAACAAATGTTCATTTTGAGAAAGACAGGATTTGTAGCGCATGCCAAGCCGGGAAGCAAGTTGGTGTTCATCATCCGCATAAGAACATCATGACGACTGACAGGCCACTGGAACTCCTACACATGGACCTATTCGGCCCGATCGCTTACATAAGCATCGGCAGGAGTAAGTACTGTCTAGTTATTGTGGATGATTATTCTCGCTTCACTTGGGTATTCTTTTTGCAGGAAAAATCTCAAACCCAAGAGACCTTAAAGGGATTCTTGAGACGGGCTCAAAATGAGTTCGGCTTAAGGATCAAGAAAATTAGAAGCGACAACGGGACAGAGTTCAAGAATTCACAAATTGAAGGCTTCCTTGAGGAGGAGGGCATCAAGCATGAGTTCTCTTCTCCCTACACCCCACAACAAAATGGTGTAGTGGAGAGGAAGAATCGAACTCTATTGGACATGGCAAGAACCATGCTTGATGAGTACAAGACGCCGGATCGGTTTTGGGCCGAGGCGGTTAACACCGCTTGCTACGCCATAAACCGGTTATATCTACACCGAATCCTCAAGAAGACATCATACGAACTCCTAACCAGTAAAAAGCCCAACATTTCATATTTTAGAGTCTTTGGTAGAAAATGTTTTATTCTTGTTAAAAGAGGTAGAAAATCTAAATTTGCTCCTAAGACAGTAGAAGGCTTTTTACTAGGATATGATTCAAACACAAGGGCATATAGAGTCTTTAACAAGTCCTCAGGACTAGTTGAAGTTTCTTGTGACATTGTGTTTGATGAGACTAACGGCTCTCAAGTAGAGCAAGTTGATCTTGATGAGATAGGTAATGAAGAGGCTCCGTGCATCGCGCTAAGGAACATGTCCATTGGGGATGTGTGTCCTAAGGAATCCGAAGAGCCTCCAAATGCACAAGATCAACCATCTTCCTCCACGCAAGCATCTCCACCAACTCAAATTTAGGATGAGGCTCAAGTTGATGAAGGAGAAGATCAAAGAGATGAGCCACCTCAAGATGATGGCAATGATCAAGGGGGAGATGCAAATGATCAAGACAAGGAGGATGAAGAACCAAGGCCGCCACACCCAAGAGACCACGAAGCAATCCAACGAGATCATCCCGTTGACACCATCCTCGGCGACATTCATAAGGGGGTAACCACTAGATCTCGTGTTGCACATTTTTGTGAGCATTACTCTTTTGTTTCCTCTATTGAGCCACACAGGGTAGAGGAAGCACTCCAAGATTTGGATTGGGTGATGGCGATGCAAGAGGAGCTCAACAACTTCACTAGGAATGACGTATGGCATTTAGTTCCACGTCCTAACCAAAATGTTGTAGGAACCAAATGGGTCTTCCGCAACAAGCAAGATGAGCATGGTGTGGTGATAAGGAACAAAGCTCGACTCGTGGCCAAGGGGTATTCACAAGTCGAAGGTTTGGATTTTGGTGAAACCTATGCACCCGTATCTAGGCTTGAATCAATTCACATATTATTAGCCTATGCTACTTACCATGGCTTCAAGCTTTACCAAATGGACGTGAAGAGTGCCTTCCTCAACGGACCAATCAAGGAAGAGGTCTATGTTGAGCAACCTCCCGGCTTTGAAGACAGTGAGTACCCTAACCATGTCTATAGGCTCTCTAAGGCGCTTTATGGGCTCAAGCAAGCCCCAAGAGCATGGTATGAATGCCTAAGAGATTTCCTTATTGCTAATGGCTTCAAAGTCGGAAAGGTTGATCCTACTTTATTCACTAAAACTCTTAACAATGATTTGTTTGTATGCCAAATTTATGTTGATGATATCATATTTGGGTCTACTATCGAATCTACATGTGAAGAATTTAGTAGGATCATGACACAGAAATTCGAGATGTCAATGATGGGGGAGTTGAAGTATTTATTGGGATTTCAAGTAAAGCAACTCCAAGAGGGTACCTTCATTTGCCAAACGAAGTATACTCAAGACATTCTAAACAAGTTTGGGATGAAGGATGCCAAGCCCATCAAGACTCCCATGGGAACAAATGGGCATCTCGACCTCGACACGGGAGGTAAATCCGTCGATCAAAAGGTATACCGGTCGATGATAGGTTCATTACTCTATTTATGTGCATCTCGACCGGACATTATGCTTTCCGTATGCATGTGTGCAAGATTCCAAGCCGACCCTAAGGAATCTCACCTTACGGCCGTAAAACGAATCTTGAGATATTTGGCTTATACTCCTAAGTTTGGGCTTTGGTACCCTCGGGGATCCACATTTGATTTAATTGGTTATTCGGATGCCAATTGGGCGGGGTGTAAAATTAATAGAAAGAGCACATCGGCGACTTGCCAGTTCTTAGGAAGGTCCTTGGTGTCTTGGGCTTCAAAGAAGCAAAATTCCGTCTCTCTTTCTACCGCCGAAGCCGAGTATATTGCCGCAGGCCACTGTTGCGCGCAACTACTTTGGATGAGGCAAACCCTGTGGGACTATGGTTACAAATTAACCAAAGTTCCTCTTCTATGTGATAATGAGAGTGCAATCCGCATGGCGGATATTAACACTAAAGATCAATTAGCCGATATCTTTACCAAGCCACTAGATGAACAAACATTTAACCGACTTAGGCATGAGCTAAATATTCTTGATTCTAGGAATTTCTTTTGATGTCTTGCATACATAGCTCATAAATATACCTTTGATCATGTCTCTTTTATATATGCTATGATTAATGTGTTTTCAAGTGAATTTCAAACCAAGTCATAGGCGTATTGAAAGGGAATTGGAGTCTTCGGCGAAGACAAAGGCTTCCACTCCACTCCACCACTCTTCCTTCGCCGTCGCTCCGAGCATCTCTCCGTCTTTGGTATAATCTTCACTCATATGTTTTATTTGCCAAAGGGGAGAAAGTAGTTAGTAAAGGGCCTATATTTCACTCTAAGTATCTGTTTTTGGCGATTCATGCCAAAGGGGGAGAAAGTATTGGCCCAAAGCAAAAGGACCGCACCACCACCCTAATTTTAAAACTTATGATTTTCAATTGGTAAATTTCAAATTGGTATCTCATTGTGTTCAAAAGTGGGAGAAAGTAGTATTTTCAAAATTGATATCTTAAAACCCTCTTGAACACTAAGAGGAGAATTTATTGAGGGGGAGTTTTGTTTAGTCAAAGGAAAAGCATTTGGATCAAGGGGAGAAAATTTCAAAACTTGAAAATGCTTCGCAAAATCTTATTTATTTACCTTTGACTATTTTGCAAAAGGACTTTGAAAAGGATTTACAAAAAGAATTTGCAAAAACAAAACATGTGGTGCAAGCGTGGTCCAAAATATTAAAAATAAAGAAACAATCCATGCATATCTAGTAAGTAATATTTATTGGCTCAATTCCAAGTAACCTTTGCACTTACATTTTGCAAACTAGTTCAATTATGCACTTCTATACTTGCTTTGGTTTGTGTTGGCATCAATCACCAAAAAGGGGGAGATTGAAAGGGAATTAGGCTTACACCTATTTCCTAATTGATTTTGGTGGTTGAAATGCCCAACACAAATAATTGGACTAACTAATTTGCTCTAGTCTATAAGTTATACAGGTGCCAAAGGTTCACAAAAAGCCAATAAAAAGACCAAGGAAAGGGTTCAACAAAAAGAGCAAGGGACAACCGAAGTGTGCCCTGGTCTGTCGCACCGGACTGTCCGGTGTGCCACCGGACAGTGTCCGGTGCACCAGGGGGCTCCAAGCTAAACTTCGCACTTTCGGGAAAACTCAGAGGCGCCGCGCTATAATTCACTGGACTGTCCGGTGTACACCGGACAGTGTCCGGTGCTCTAAGGAGATGCGACTCTGAACTCGCCAGCTTCGGGAATCCGCTCCGCTATAATTCACCGGACATGTCCGGTGAACACCGGACTGTTCGGTGTAACGGCGGAGCAACGGCTAGTCTGCGCCAACGGTCACCTGCTACAGCATTAAATGCGCGCCAGCGTGCGCAGAGGAGCAGTGCACGCGTGGGTGGCACACCGGACAGCCTACAGGGCATGTCCGGTGCACCACCGGACAGCCAGGCAGGCCCACTCGTCAGAGCTCCAACGGTCGAACCCTAACGGCCGGGTGACGTGGCTGGCGCACCGGACAGTGTCCGGTGGCGCACCGGACTGTCCGGTGCGCCCGTCGACAGCAGCCTTCACCAACGGCTAGTTTGGTGGTTGGTGAGAGAGATTTGTTGTGTTCTCTTGAGCTCTTGCACTTGGATTGCTTCTTTTCTTTCTCATTTGTTCTTGTGATCAAAACTCAATTGTAACCGAGGCAAGAGACACCAATTGTGTGGTGGTCCTTGCGGGGAAGTTTTGTTCCCGGTTGATTTGAGAAGAGAAGCTCACTCGGTCCGAGGGACCGTTTGAGAGAGGGAAAGGGTTGAAATAGACCCGGCCTTTGTGGCCTCCTCAACGGGGAGTAGGTTTGCAAGAACCGAACCTCGGTAAAACAAATCCTTGCGTCTCACTTCTTCACTCACTCGCGATTTGGTTTTACACCCTCTCTCAGACTCGTTTCTATTTCTAACGCTAACCCGGCTTGTAGTTGTGATTAATTTTGTAAATTTCAGTTTCGCCCTATTCACCCCCCCTCTAGGCGACTTTCACCCTTCCAGTCGGCTGGTGCAGCTTTTATAGCCCAAACGGCCGACCAATATGGAGGGAAAACCCCTTCCTGATTCTAGGCTACAATTTTAGTAATAGAATCCCTACTTTCCCTCTTATCTCTTGCTGCAGAAGGAAACCACTTTATTCTAGGAAAGGGATATCCTACTTCCCTTCTTAGGCTCTGGCTCCTTTCCTGCTAGCTGCTGGCAGTATCTTTATTGTAGGACTGTTTTCCTTCTCAGCTGTTGGCATCTCCCAGCTCGCGCGCGTGCCCAGCACGTTCTGCAGTAGGAAACCACTTTATTCTAGGAAAGGGATATCCTACTTCTCCTTTCCTACTAGCTGCTGGCAGTATCTTTATTGTAGGACTGCTTTCCTTCTCAGCTGCTGGCATCTCCCAGCTCACGCGCGCGCCCAACACGTTCAGCTGCTCAGCGTGTGTCATGGGCACGCTTGTACGTGCGATCGTACATGACATCTCCCCCTCCGTCGAAGTCTAGCTCGTCCTCGAGCTGAAAGTCTGGGTACCTAGTGTGGAAATCATCGAGGTCTTCCTAGTTTGCTGATGTATCAGGCTCGTCTTTCCACTAGACAAGCACCTGGCGAATGTCGCATGCCAGGCGAGCCTGTGTGATGCTTGCGAGCCCTGGCACAACCGCCCCATAGACTGTAGGGGCATTGGTGGCGTAGTGGCCAGTGGGGTGCCGATGAACTTCTTGAGCACGCCGACATGGAACACATCGTGAAGACGGGCTCCCGGCGGAAGCTGTAGCCGCACGGCTACGTTGTTGATGACTTCCGTGATGCGGTATGGTCCAACGTAACGAGGCTTGAGTTTTCCCTTTGGCGCATGCGGCAGGGACGAGGCTGGGCACTGTCGGAGCCGAAGAAGAGCCCAGTCGCCTTCCTGGTAGGATACCGGGTGGTGATGTTTGTCGTAGTGTTTCTTCTGTACTGCTTGCGCCTGTTCGAGTCGGTACCTGACATTGTCGAGGAAGGCCGCATGATCTTCCATCTCCTGGGCGACAGCCGCCACACGAGTCTCACCGGGCTCGTAGGAGTGGATGGAGTGCGGGTCGCGTCCGTAGACCACCCGGAATGGTGTCTTGTGGAGTGAGGACTGGTATGTGATGTTGTAGATGTACTCAGCCCACGGTAGCCAGCGTAGCCATTGTCGGGGTTGATCGCCGGTGAAGCACCATAGGTACATGATGATGACACGGTTTGCTGCCTCTGTCTGGCCATCCGTCTGGGGGTGGAATGCTGACGACATGTGTAGTTTTGTGCCCATGAGGCGCAGGAGCTCGCACTAGAATACCGAGGTGAACACTGGATCCCGATCGGACACGATGGATTGTGGGATCCCCCGGAGGCGCACGATGTCGGTGAAGAATGCCTGTGCCACGGACTCGGTGGTGTATGGATGCGCCAAGGGGACGAAGTGGCTGTACTTGCTGAAGCGGTCCACGACGGAAAGAATGACCGTCTTACCGTGCACGCGGGGTAGTGCCTCCACGAAGTCGAGACCTATGTCCGCCTAGACAATGGATGGCACTGGTAGAGGCTGCAGTAAACCCATCGAGTGGAGATGTTCGGACTTGTACTTCTGGCAGGTTGCACATGCCCTCACAAAGTCTAGCACCCAGCTATGCATGTTGGGGGAATGAAAGTCGCGATGGAGGCGGTGGAGCGTGCGATGGAAGCCCTCATGGCCGTCGTCATGGACCGTGGCCAGGATCTCCTGCAGGAGTGGTGAGGCAGGTGGGATATAGAGGCGCCCGTCAAACGCGATCATGCCATCAACCATGGCCCACGGTGTAGCTCTTTTGCCTGCGTTGAGTTTGGCATGTATGGCGGCCAGGTCGGGATTCGTGGCCTGCGTGTGGCATAGACGATCAATGAAGTCAAACTGGGGGGCGGAGATGGCTAGCATGGTGCCTTCCTCCGTATCACGGCGGGACAGGGCATCAGCGACGGTGTTTGTTGCACCCGATCTGTACTCCACAGAAAAGTCGAAGCCCAAGAGCTTCCCCACCCAGTGGTGTTGTGGAATCATTGCCAGACGCTGGTCGAGAAGGTACTTGAGGCTGTAGTGGTTCGTCTTGATAGTGAAGTGTTGTCCCCATGAGTACGGTCGCCAATGTCGCACTGCCTGGACAAGGCCGATGAGCTCCCACTTGTAAGCGGCGAGGGCGTGGTGTCGCGGGGCGATAGGTTTGCTGAAGAAGGCGACTGGGTGCCAATCCTGTACCAGGACGGTGTCGAACCTGTGGGACGATGCATCACATTCGACGATGAAGAGCATAGCAAAGTTTGGCATGGCCAGAACCGGGGCTATGGTGACCGCGGTCTTTAGGGTCGCGAACGCCGCGACTGCTTCGTCGTCCCAAGAGTAATTGTCCTTCTTGAGGAGGGCAGTGAGGGGCGCTGCGATAGTGTCATAGTTGTGGACAAACTTGCAGTAGTATCCTGCTAAGCCGAGGAAGCCACGGATGGCTCGATCCAAACGAGGGGCCGGCCAGTCGAGGATGGCCTTCACCTTTGCTGGATCCATGGCAACTCCTTCACCGGATATCACATGGCCGAGGTAGGCGACTAAAGGGGCGCCAAAGGAGCACCTGGCTCGTTTGACAAAGAGATGGTGAGGGCATAGCTCGTTGAGGATGGCCTAAAGGTGACAAAGATGATCCGCCCAAGTCTTGCTATAGACCAAAATGTCGTCAAAGAAAACAAGGACAAAATAGCGAAGGAAAGGTCGGAGTACATCATTCATGAGGGCCTGGAACGTAGCCGGGGCATTGCAGAGCCCAAATGCCATCACCCGGAACTCGTAGAGGTCGTCGTGGGTGCGAAATGCAGTCTTGTGCACATCTTCTGGTCACATGCGCACCTGATGGTACCCGGACCGAAGGTCCCGCTTGGAGAAGAACTACGCACCATGGAGCTCATCGAGTAGCTCGTCGACCATTGGGATGGGGAACGCGTCCTTGACGGTGAGCGCGTTCAAGGTGTGGTAGTTGACACAGAAGTGCCAGGACCCGTCTGGCTTCTTGACGAGGAGGACCGGCGAATAAAATGGAGAGTCACTGCGGCGGACGATGCCTTGCTCGATCATGGCGGCACACTGGCGCTAGACTCGTCCTTATGAGCTGCCGGGTACCTGTAGGGGCGGACGGCCACTGGCTGGGCATCCGACTTGAGGATGATGTGGTGGTCATGCGCGCGCTTGGGAGGTAGTCCTATAGACTCGACAAAGATGTCCTCGAAGGTGGCCAAGAGCCCATCCAAGAGGGGCTCGCTGGCTGTGGTGACGCGGAGAGTCGGCGGACCTGGTGTCGGGACACTGGACCAGCAAACGGTGCACCCTTGGTGCTGGAATGTCATCCTGCAGTTGGCCAAGTCCCAGATGATGGGTCCTAGTGCGCCTAGCCACCTTGTGCCCAACACCACATCGTAGCCTGCCAGTGGCATCATGAAGAGGTCAGCCAGGAACGGTGTGCCGTCGATGAATAGAGGTGCTTCCTTGATGACACCCACGCATGTAACGCGTTCGCCATTGGTGACCATGGCCGTTAGGCGGGGCCGTTGGTGCAGCGGTAGGCCAGAGTGTCGGGCCGCCGTCTCTGAGATGAAGTTGTGTGTGCTGCTAGAGTCTAGCAGAGCAACCAGTGATGTTGGCCCAAGCTCGACCGCGACCTACATGGTGTCGGCGACGAGGACCCCGGGCAAGGCCTGGAGGGAGAAGACAGGCGCCTCGGCATCCTGGTCCATGGCCCCTGCAGCGTCGTCGGCGTCGGAGAGCTCCACTCCGTCGATGAAGAAGATACAGCGGCAGGTGCGGTTGTGGCCACGTGTGTACTTCTCGTCGCAGTTGTAGCAGAGGCCGAGACGCTATCGTTCTGCTTGTTCCGCTTGGGAGAGGCGCTTCATTGGAGGTGGCGTCAGGGCCGGTTCGGGTGCTGGCGAGACGAGACACGGCTGAGGGCCCTGCGGCGGTGCGCGCGGCGTGGCCCGAGGCGGTGGCGATCAACTCTAGTTGGCGCGCCAAGCTCATCGCGGCTGCTAGCGTGTGCGGGTTGTGGATGTGGACGACGTGGCTGAGCGGGGGTAGCAAGCCACCCGTGAGGAGCTAGACCCTCTGTGCTTCCTCCAGGCGCCCGGCATGGGGAAGCAGCACCTGGAATCGGTCTTGGTACTCCGTGACCGACCCCGTGCGCCGATAGTCGGCAAGCTCGAAGAGCGGCATGGATCAGAGTGGTGGTCCATACTGAAGGTTGATGAGTTCGGTGAAACGGCACCAAGATGGAGTGCCCTCGTCCTGCTAGACTTGGATCCATGATTCGTTGTACCCCGCCATCCTCCAGGTTGTACCCCGCCATCCAGACCTTCTCCTCTTCCATGATTCGTTGTTGGTGGAAGTATGATTCACACCGATTAATGAAAAGGAGAGGGTCGGACTTGCCATCATATTTGGGGAAGTTGAGCTTTTGGAAACGTGTAGGTGGCCGGTCGGTGTTGCGTTCGCCCGTGACTTGCTTGGAGTCGGACAGCTCGAGGATGGCCCTGGCGTTGGCCTCCGCGGTCACCTAAAGGGCTCTGACGCTTTCGGCGAGCTACGCAATGGTGACCTTGAGCTCGCTGGTGTCATCCATGGACGCAGCACAGGAAGCGGCGGACGATGATGTGGGGGGTGGTGGCGCAGCGATGGGGAGTGGTTCGGCTAGAGGTGGAAAAGTGGAACGCGAAGGAGAGGATTGCTTGGATCGTGATACCAAGTTGTCAAGTGTCTCGGCTCCTAGGGTCATCGGACCGTGACTACGTAACTCGTAGTCAGGCTCCAGGCCTCACCACGAGGTTATACCCCTCTGATGGTGGCTTGAGAACGGTAGGAGAAGGAGATTAGAGAGAAAAAATGGTTGCTGCCCTTCCAGCCGGCTGGTGCAGCTTTTATAGCCCAAACGGCCGACCAATATGGAGGGAAAACCCCTTCCTGATTCTAGGCTACAATTTTAGTAATAGAATTCCTACTTTCCCTCTTATCTCTTGCTGCAGAAGGAAACCACTTTATTCTAGGAAAGGGATATCCTACTTCCCTTCTTAGGCTCTGGCTCCTTTCCTGCTAGCTGCTGGCAGTATCTTTATTGTAGGACTGCTTTCCTTCTCATCTGCTGGCATCTCCCAGCTCGCGCACGCCTAGCACGTTTTGCAGAAGGAAACCACTTTATTCTAGGAAAGGGATATCCTACTTCTCCTTTCCTACTAGCTGCTGGTAGTATCTTTAATGTAGGATTGCTTTCCTTCTCAGCCGCTGGCATCTCCCAGCTCGCGCGTGCCCAACACGTTTAGCTGCTCGGCGTGTGTCATAGGCATGCCTATACGTGCGACCGTACATGACATTCATTCCACCCACCTAGTGACTTGAGAGTGTGTGTGTTCGTATTCATTTGTGCTCTTATTGCTTGGATCGCTTTCTTCCTTTCTCATTCTTGTTCCCAAGTGACTTGTAATCAAAGCAAGAGACACCTAAGTGTGTGGTGGTCCTTGCAGGGTCTAAGTGACCCATTTGATTAAGGAGAAAGCTCACTTGGTCTAAGTGACCGTTTGAGAGAGGGAAAGGGTTGAAAGAGACCTGGTCTTTATGACCATCTCAACGGGGACTAGGTTCTTTGGAACCGAACCTCGGTAAAACAAATCACCGTGTTCATTCGCTTGATTCCCATTTGATTTGTTTTCCCCTCTCTCCTGGACTTGACTTTAATTCTAACGCTAACCCCCGCTTGTAGTGTGTGCTTAAGTTTATAAATTTCAGGTTTCGCCTATCCACCCCCTCAAGGCGACTTTCAGTGATGATTATATTATTTATCTAGTGGATGAAGAACCACGCTCCCACACAGAGGCATATACATCTCCGGATGCAGAGTACTGGAGGGAGGCTGTTCGTAGCGAGACGGATTCAATCATCTCGAACGGAACCTGGGAGATAACTGATCTCCTGGCTGGTTGCAAGCCTGTGGGCTTCAAATGGATCTTAGGAGGAAAAGGAGACCCGACGGTACTATTGAAAAGTACAAGGCCCGTCTTGTGGCTAAAGGTTTTACTCAAAAGAAAGAGGAGGATTATTTTGATACTTATTCTCCAGTGGCTCGATTGCCCACAATCCTTATGCTTTTGGTGCTGGCTGCTGCTTATAAACTTCTTGTTCATCAATTGGACGTGAAGACAGCATTCCTAAATGGAGAACTGGAAGAGGAAATTTATATGCAGCAACCAGAAGGATTTGTGGTTAAAGGACAAGAGAGCAAAGTGTGTCGCTTGATTAAATCCTTATACGGTCTTAAGCAAGCTCCCAAACAATGGCATGAGAAGTTTAATAATACTCTGACCACTGCCGAGTTTTGTGTAAACAAAGCTGACAAGTGTGTGTATTATCGCTTCTCTGGTGGCAAAGGTGTCATCATGTGTTTATACGTTGATGACATATTGATATTTGGGACCGATTTGGAGGCTATCATGGAGACAAAAGTATTCCTCTCCAAGAACTTTGATATGAAGGACTTGGGTGAAGCTGATGTTGAAAGGGAAATAGGGTCAAACCTTTTTCTTAATTAATTTTGGTGGTTGATTGCCCAACACAAATGATTGGACTAACTAGTTTGCTCTAGATTATATGTTCTACAGGTGCATAAAGGTTCAACATAAACCAATGGAAGATAAAAGGTAGGGTTCAAATTCAAAGGAGCAAGAAACTTGAGAGTGCTCTGGTCTGGCGCACCGGACTGTCTGGTGTGCCACTGAACAGTGTCTGGTGCACCAGGGCAGTACAAACTCAAACTCTCCACTCTCGGGTTTCTGAGGACACGCTCCGCTATAATTCACCGGACTGTCCGGTGAAAACCGGACTGTCCGGTGTGCCAACGGAGCAACGACTCTTCAGCACAACGGTCGACTGCAAAAGCCGCTGACTCCGTGAACAGTGGTGAACAGTGCGTGCAGCGTCAGAGCGCAGAAGTCAGAGGGGCACCAGACAGTGAACAGTGCCTGTCCGGTGTGGCACCGGACTGTCCGGTGCCACATGAAGACAAAGCTCCAACGGTCGTCTGCTCCAGAACCCTAGCGGTTGGGTGACGTGGCTGGCGCACTGGACAATGTCTGGTGGTGCACCGGACTGTCCGGTGCGCCCATCGACAACAACCTGCCCCAACGGTTGTTTTGGTGGGTAAGGGCTATAAATACTCCTCAACCACCAGCACTCCAACAATCCAAGCATTCAACACTCCTCATTCAATACAAGGGTAAAGTGAAACACTCCAAGACACAAATCAAAGCCATCGATCCAATCAAAGTCCCCAATTCAATTCTAGTGCCTTAGGACTTGTGAGAGGATCGTTCTTGTGTTTCTTTGTTGCTCTTGTTGCTTGGTTGGCTTTCTTCTTTCTCTCATTCTTATTCTCAAAGCCTTGTAAGCAAAGCAAGAGACACCAATTGTGTGGTGGTCCTTACGGGGTCTAAGTGACCCGGGAAATCAAGGAAGGAAGCTCACTCTGTAACACCCCTGGTGTTACTATAACTAAAACTTGAGCATGACATCATAAGCATTGGCAGTGCATATGTTTGACACACCTAGAGTGCATTCACTAGGCAAAAATTTCAAACAAGTTGTATTGTTTTAAGTGTTTTTGCAAATAGCACCCTGGTTCAGGAACTTAACCCTAACTAGTGGTTAAAGGGGTAAAGCTTAACCCAAGTTAAGAAAACCTAAATACTTTAGGGTAAAAGTCATAAAATGACTCTAAGAACAAACTTGAATTCCTTTTATACCCCTGGGATACCAGAAACCCTAATTGGAACCCTGGGAAACCCTAAAACCAAACCCTAGGGACCTAAGTGCAAAATTAGTCCACTTTTGGACTAAAGTGCAAAAATCAGGTCAAGTAAGTGTCTTAAGGTATTTGGGTCACTCATATGTGAATTTGCAAGCCAAACCCTGAGTTTTGGACTTATTTGCAAAAGAGCCCTATTTGAACTCTTTTGATTAAGTCTGAAATTCAGTGTATTGTGCCCATCTTTGTGGCTTTGTAACTTTCAAAGTATAGGGTTTTTGCCCTAGGTCACCACATCAAAGTTGAAGCCCAATTATAGGAGAACAACTTTGGTTAAGGATTCAAGCCATGGTCTTATGAGAAATTTGGAGAAAAACCCAGCCAAAGTTGGACTGTCAGGTCACTGAGTCTGAATTTTTAGAGAAACAGTGTAACCACAGAGACTTTGAGCAAAGATTCCTCTATGATCCAGTATGAATCTGCCCATGGCATCTATGACAAACTTGTAGCTGGTTAGTAGATCTATAACTTTGCTGCAGAGTTTGGTTTGTGTTGCCACAGAAATTTGGAAGAAAATCGACCCTCAACTCTGGCTGTCAGTCCATCAGAGTAGTCCTAGCCATGGTACAGTGCTTGAATAACTGAAAAAGATCTTCCCCGTGCTCGTCGCCGATAGCCGTCGCCGTCGATCGTCGTTCGCCGTGATTCGTGCTCGGTGGTCACCAGATAAGTCTGTCACGGTAAAGGTCCTCGTCACCGGTGAGCTGGAAGTCACCCCGATCGGCCACGGCACATCTCCCCTGGCTCACCGCCCGCGGTAAAGTGCTCGCCATCGACCGCCGCCTCTCGGCCGGGTGCCGCGTGGCTCAACTCTTCCACCTCGTCGTCGTGACTCCTCACGGCTGTCTCATCGATGCCGGTGAGCCCGCCACGGCGGTAGACACGAAATCGCGAAGCCGATAACCTTCCTCATCTCCGGCCGCCACCGCACCATCCAAAATTCACAGGCCACCGCCCCCAGCGCCTATAAATTGAGTGTGCCATAAGCTTCATAAGGTAGTCAAGCACCTCGACACCCCGTATTGCCTCCAGTTGTTCACCGACGAGCTTGAATTCGGAGTTTCCCCCAAATTGGTTTTCCGCCACCGTGAAACTGAGCTCACCGTCGCCAGCCCAACTCCGGTCAGTTCCCGCCCTCTGCTCCTTCGTTTGAGCATTCTCATGCCTCTAATTGGACTTGACCGACGCCCATCGCCGGGAACACGATCATGTTGCCGCTATGCTTACGGTCACCGTGGCCGGAGCTCCATAATTCACCAATGGTGCAATTAAGTTAGGGGAAGTAGTCAGGCTGACCCCAATTTCATGTACACCGCTCGGAGAACCCAGTCTTAGCCCCAATCGGCCGGCGTAGGTCCTCGCCGGAGCGCGGCCGTGCGTGAACGGCGTCGGGGACGTCCAATTGTAAATTAGTAGAAGTGCAGGGGTCTTTTTGTGATCGGTCAGCGACACACAGGAACAGTGAAGAAACTCGTTCACAGTTAGTCAAAAACTCGGGGCCCTTTTTGCAAAGTCGCCAGGGCGCGACTGCGCGCGGGCGCCTTTCCTCCCTGGAACTGGGCCGCTGGGCTGAATTCGGCCCAGTACTGTTCCTATTTTTCCTTTTTCTTTTTCAACAGAACTTTGAAAAACTGTAGAAAATGGTAGGAAAATCCTAAAAATATGAGACCAATTTTCCTAGGCTTGTTATTTTCCATAGTATTTAATAAAAATAGTTTTATGATTTTTAGTTTGAACAGGGAATTTTAGGGTATTTAAAATAGCCTAAACCATTGATTCTGGATTTTTAGAAAATAAATAACAAGTCCAAAATTTCCCAAACTTTTTATGTGAGCTTTTCACATTATTTAGAAGCCATGGGTAGAGTTTGGTTTGATTTGGACCTTGTTTGATCATTAAACCCAAAACCACCCCCCCCTACTCCATGAACTCCTTTACTGACTCCGGAAACCCTAGGTTCTCGGAGTACCGTGAAGGAAAGTTGTACTCAAGACATAAATAATAAGTTTATGCTATCTTTGCATCCTCATGAACATTCCATGACATCCATTCTTATGCATGTATATGGTTATATTAGAGCACGAAGTAGAAGAAGAAGTTTCTGAAGAAGGGATACCACCCACCTCTGATCCTCAAGCAGACAACTGCTTTTATTTCGATATTTGTGGATCCGAGCAGGACACACCTGATAACAAAGGCAAGCCCCGGTGCATTTGCCACCTCCCTTGATGTTTTTAAAATCTTTCTCACTTGCTTGCTGCATTAGGTAATAGGAGTTGATTGATTAAACAATTCCTGCATTCCCTTCCTTGATCTTGATTACCCTCCTTGAAATCCTGTTTTTACAAAAAGGTTTTACTATGCTTAGTATTGCTTTAGAAAAACAAAAGGATTTGTTTTACAAAAGATGTTTGGCAAAGTGGGAGGGATGTTTTCGAAAATAAAACTTGATGGTGAATCCATCATGGCCGTGATGGATTCAACATCGGAAAAGATGTACCTCTGCCAGGTACCAAGTTTTTGGGTTGAAAAGATTAAGCTGAGACCGGGCGGGTGACTTGTACGAGAAAGAGAGTCTCGGTGTAGTGTCTCCGTCTGAGTCGATTAAGGACCTTGTCGATGTAGGCCTGCTGACCGAGGACCCTTTAACTGGTCACATGCCTCGTCATGGGTAAGCCTTGCCTCGGGCAGACTAAGGCCGGAATAAGATAACACGAAATGGGAGTGGAGCGGTGGTGAGAGTAGCGTGTACCCTCCGTGGCAAGAGGCTGGACGGTGGTGTATCTGTGCTCTCGGTTTGCGTGAACCTGATCCGGTCTTAAGAACCCCGGTGGCGGGTTGACATATGCAAGGGTTAAGTGCTACATATGTCGTGTGATTGGAGATCCTCAGCTGAGTATAATCGATTCGGATCGCCGTACCTCCGCGGTTATGGAGACTTGGCCACTGACTTACACGTAGCATTCCACTAAAGATGATGGGCTTTTGTTAAAGAAATTGGCTAGGGCAGGACCAGTGATTGAACTAGGGTAGAAAGAACTCTAGTGCAGGTAATTTTACCTAACTTGACAAATAAAATTGGATTTTTAAGGATCCACTTTAGTAAGCATTTCTGCAAAACAGAGTCTTTGATTATTGAGAAGCCTTACCTTGACTCCCATATAACCAACATACCCTTGAGAGTCTTTTCTTTAGTCGGGTAAGACTTGCTGAGTAATTCCATACTCAGGGTTTATCCCTTTGTTGTTTTTAGGTGGGGAAGTAGCAGACTTTTGCTGCTTCTGTGCCAAGGTGGTTCCCAAAGAAGAAAAACAAGACTGAAGTGCGGGAGGACTCGGTCCTCCATCTAGGATCTTTTGTTTATAGTCTTTCGGGAGAAGTTTGTGTCTCCCTGGTTTGTATAATTATTACTTCTATGCACTCACTTTTAGACTGGTCTGTAATAAATTAACTCGAGCTTGCTTTTGAAATAAATGTAAGTTTATGTAATTCGCTTCCGCATCTCCGATGGTCTGTAATGTCTGCAAGACGGGTGAAACGTTCCTGGTAAGGTCGGAAAAGATACCGAGCTTGTCAAGTGACTTAAGAACATCTACAGGGTGTCTGATGTCTGTTAGACAAGGACAACTGTAGGTGGGCCTAATTACTTGAGAGGTTCCGTCACACACTCGGTCTAAGTGACCGTTTGAGAGAGGGAAAGGGTTGAAAGAGACCCGGTCTTTGTGACCACCTCAACGGGGGCTAGGTTCTTTAGAACTGAACTTCGGTAAAACAAATCATTGCGTCAACCGCTTGACTTGCTCTTGATTTGTTTTTCCCTCTCTCCTGGACTCGGTTTTTATTATAACGCTAACCCCGGATTGTAGTTTGCTGTTTTAAGTTGTAAATTTCAGATTATGCCTATTCACCCCCCTCTAGGCAACTTTCAATTGGTGTCGGAGCCCGGTACTTCATTAGAGTATAATAACTTGAAGTGATATCGGGAGATCACGCCAAGAGGGAGATAGAGACCGGCGAGAAGGCCACAAGCCATGGGAAGGCTCCATCAAGGGAGTCCGGTGCCAAAGGCAAGGAGGAATCCCCTCCCCGCGTCAAGTTGCATCAGAGTGGCGATAAGAAGAAAAAGATGAATAAAGTGGTCTACTACGAGACCGATTCTTCGTCGCCCTCCACCTCCGGCTCCGACGCGACGTCCGTCACTTCTAAGCGCCATGAGCGCAAGAAGTATAGTAAGATGCCACTTCGTTATCCCCGTATTTCTAAGCGCTCCTTTACTTTCCATTCCATTAGGCAAACCACCATTCTTTGATGGTGAGGATTATTGTATGTGGAGTGACAAATGAGGCATCACCTAACCTCACTCCACGCAAGCATATGGGACATTGTTGAGTTTGGAGCACAGGTACCTATGGTGGGGGACGAGGGCTATGACTCGGACGAGGTCACCCAAATCCGACATTTTAACTCCTAAGCCACTACTATACTCCTCGCCTCTCTATGTCGAGAGGAGTATAATAAGGTGCAAGGGTTAAAAAGTGCCAAGGAAATTTGGGATGTCCTAAAGACCGCGCACGAAGGGGATGAGGTGACCAAGATCACCAAGTGGGAGACGGTCAAGGGGGAGCTCGGTCGATTTGTCCTCAACCAAGGAGAGGAGCCACAAGCTATGTACAACCGACTCAAGACCTTGGTGAACCAAGTGTGCAACCTCAGGAGCACAAAATGGGATGTCCATGAAATGGTCAAGGTTATTCTTAGATCACTCGTATTTCATAATCCTACTCAAGTTCAATTAATACGTGGTGATCCTAGATACAAGCTAATGTCTCCCGAGGAAGTGATAGGAAAGTTTGTGAGCTTTGAACTAACGGTCAAAGGCTCCAAACATATTGTGATCTTGGAGCAAGGCACCACCTCCACACCCGAGGTGCAACCCGTCGTATTCAAGGCGACGGAAGAGAAGAAAGAAGAGTCTACATCAAGCCACGTCTATACTCCTCGCCTCCTTGTATCGAGAGGAGTATAGCAAGGTGCAAGGGTTGAAGAACGCCAAAGAAATTTGGGACGTTCTCAAGACTGCACATGAAGGAGATGAGGTGACCAAAATCACCAAGCGTGAGACAATCGAGGGCGAACTTGGTAGATTCGTCCTCAACAAAGGAGAAGAGCCGCAAGCCATGTACAACCGGCTCAAGACCATGGTGAACCAAGTGCGCAACCTCGGGAGCATAAAATAGGATGACCATGAAATGGTCAAGGTTATTCTAAGATCTCTCATATTTCGTAATCCCACTCAAGTTCAATTAATACGTGGCGATCCTAGATACAAACAGATGTCCCTCCCGAGGAGGTGATTGGCAAGTTTGTGAGCTTTGAACTAATGATCAAAGACTCCAAACATATTGTCAACTTGGAGCAAGGCGCCAACCCAACACCTGAGGTGCAACCCGTCGCATTCAAAGCGACGGAAGAAGAGAAGAGGGAGTCTACACCAAGTAGGCTTCCAATCGACGCCTCCAAGCTCGACAATGAGGAGATGGCGCTCATCATCAAGAGCTTCCGTCAAATCCTCAAACAAAGGAGGGGAAGGACTACAAACCCCGCTCCGAGAGGGTGTGCTACAAGTGTGGTAAGCCCGGTCATTTTATCGCTAAATGTCCTATGTCTAGTGATAGTGATAGGGCGACGAGAAGAAGGGAAAGAGGAAGGAGAAGAAGAAGTACTACAAGAAGAAGGGCGGTGATGCCCACGTATGTCGGGAATGGGACTCCGATGAAAGCTCCATCGACTCCTTCTCCGACGAGGATGTCGCCAACATCGCCGTCAACAAGGGACTCCTCTTCCCCAACGTTGGCCACAAGTGCTTCATGGCAAAGGACGGCAAAAAGAAGAAGGTAAAATCTAGAACCTCCACTAAATATACAACATCTAGTGATGAGGGTAGCTCTAGTGAAGATAAGGATGATTTGCTCACTCTTTTTGCCAATCTTAACATGCAACAAAAGGAAAAATTAAATGAATTGATAGGAGCCATTCATGAGAAGGATGAACTCTTGGACAGCCAAGAGGAATTCCTTATTAAGGAAAACAAGAAGCATGTTAAAATAAAAAATGCTTATGCTCAGGAAGTAGAGAAAAATGAAAATTTGACTAAGGAGCTTAGCATTTGTCATAACACTATTTCCAACCTTAGAACTGAGAATGCTAGTTTGATTGCTAAGGTTGAAAAATTAAATGTTTGTAATGATTCAACTGTCAATCTTAAGAATGAAAATGTTAGTTTAATTGCAAGATTGATAAATTGAATGAATCAATTTCTAGCCTTAGAGATGAAAATACTAGATTAATTTCTAAGGCTAAAGATTTAAATGTTTGCTATGATGCTATTTCCAGTCTTAGAAATGAGAATGCTATTTTACATGCTAAGATTGATGAATTAAATGCTTGCAAACCCTCTACATCTACTGTTGATCATGTGTCTATTTACACTAGATGTAGAGATATTGGTGTTGATGCTATCCATGATCACCTTGCTTTAATTAAACAACAAAATGATCACATAGCTCAACTAACTGCTAAAATTAATGAGCATGAAATTGAAAATGAAAAGTTTAAATTTGCTAGAAGCATGCTCTATAATGGGAGACGCCCTAGTATTAAGGATGGCATTGGTTTCCAATAGGGAAGCAATGTCAAACTCAATGCCCCTAAGAAACTGTCTAATTTTGTTAAGGGCAAGGCACCCATGGTTCAGGATAATGAGGGCTATATTTTATATCCTGCTAATTATCTTAAGCACAAGATTAGGAGAATTCATGCTAAGAAACCTCATAATGTTTCTCACCATGCTTTTATGTATAAAAATGAGGCATCTAGCTTTAGGCATTCTACACATGTTAAAATGCCTAAAAAGAAAACTCCTGCTGCATCAAATGTGCCTAACATTTCATTTAAGACTTTAGATGCATCTTATGTGCTTACTAATAAATGAGGCAAAGTAGTTGCCAAATATGTTGGGGGCAAACACAAGGGTTCAAAGACTTGTGTTTGGGTACCCAAGGTGCTTGTTTCTAACATCAAAGGACCCAAGACTGTTTGGGTACCTAAGAACAAGGCCTAAATCGTTTTGCAGGTTTATGCATCCGAGGGCTCAAGTTGGATTATTGATAGCGGATGCACAAACCACATGACAGGGGAGAAAAGGATGTTCTCCTCCTATGAGAAAAACGAAGATCCCCAATGAGCTATCACATTCGGGGATGGAAATCAAGGTTTGGTCAAAGGACTTGGTAAAATTGCTATATCACCTGGCCATTCTATTTCCAATGTTTTTCTTGTAGATTCTTTAGATTATAACTTGCTTTCTGTATCTCAATTATGTAAAATGGGCTATAACTGTCTTTTTAGTAATACTGGTGTTACTGTCTTTAGAAGAAGTGATGATTCAGTAGCATTTAAGGGAGTGTTAGAGGGTCAGTTATACTTAGTTGATTTCAATAGAGCTGAACTTGACACTTGCTTAATTGCTAAGACTAATATGGGTTGGCTCTGACATCGCCGACTAGCCCATGTTGGGATGAAGAATCTTCACAAACTTCTAAATGGAGAACACATTTTAGGACTAACAAATGTTCATTTTGAGAAAGACAAGGTTTGTAGCGCATGTCAAGCAGGAAAGCAAGTTGGCGCTCATCATCCACACAAGAACATCATGACAACGGACAGGCCACTGGAGCCACTCCGCATGGATCTATTTGGCCCAATCGCTTACATAAGCATCGGCGGGAGTAAGTATTGTCTTGTAATTGTGGATGATTATTCTCGCTTCACTTGGGTATTCTTTTTGCAGGAAAAATCTCAGACCCAAGAGACCTTAAAGGGATTCTTGAGACGGGCTCAAAATGAGTTCGGCTTAAGGATCAAAAGGATAAGAAGCGACAATGGGACGGAGTTCAAGAACTCTCAAATTGAAGGCTTCCTTGAGGAGGAGGGCATCAAGCATGAGTTCTCTTCTCCCTACACACCTCAACAAAATGGTATAGTGGAGAGAAAGAATAGAACTCTACTGGACATGGCAAGGACCATGCTTGATGAGTACAAGACACCGGACCGGTTTTGGGCCAAGGCGATTAACACCGCCTGTTACTCCATCAACCGGTTATATCTTCACCGAATCCTCAAGAAGACATCTTATGAACTTCTCACCGGTAAAAAGCCAAATATTTCGTATTTTAGAGTCTTTGGTAGCAAATGCTTTATTCTTGTTAAAAGAGGTAGAAAATCTAAATTTGCTCCTAAGGCTGTAGAAGGCTTTTTACTAGGATATGACTCAAACACAAGGTCATATAGAGTCTTCAACAAATCCACTGGATTAGTTAAGGTTTCTTGTGACATTGTGTTTGATGAGACTAATGGCTCCCAAGTGGAGCAAGTTGATCTTGATGAATTAGATGATGAAGAGGCTCCTTGCGTCGCGCTAAGGAACATGTCCATTGGGGATGTGTGTCCTAAGGAATCCGAAGAGCCTACACAAGCACAAGATAAACCGTCATCTTCCGTGCAAGCAACTCCACCAACCCAAGATGAGGATCAGGCTCACGATGATGAAGAAGATCAAGAAGATGAGCCACCTCAAGAAGAGGTCAATGATCAAGGGGAGATGAAGACAATCAAGACAAGGAAGATGATCAAGAAATTTAGGGTCAAAGACCGCCACACCTAAGAGTCCACCAAGCGATCCAAAGAGATCACCCCGTCAACTCCATTCTTGGTGATATCCATAAGGGGGTACCAAGTGGGTATTCCGCAACAAGCAAGATGAGCATGATGTGGTGATAAGGAACAAAGCCCGACTTGTGGCCAAGTGTTATTCACAAGTCGAAGGTTTGGATTTTGATGAAACTTATGCACCCGTAGCTAGGTTTGAGTCAATCGTATATTACTTGCCTATGCTACTTACCATGGCTTTAAGCTTTACCAAATGGACGTGAAAAGTGCCTTCCTCAATGGACCCATCAAGGAAGAGGTCTATGTTGAGCAACCTCCTGGCTTTGAAGATAGTGAGTACACTAACCATGTTTACAAACTCTCAAAGGCGCTTTACGGGCTCAAGCAAGCCCCAAGAGCATGGTATGAAACTATGAATGCCTGCGAGATTTTCTAATCACTAATGGCTTCAAAGTCGTTAAAGCTTATTCTACTCTCTTTACTGAAACTGTTGCAAATAATTTGTTTGTATGCCAAATTTATGTTGATGATATTATATTTGGGTTACTAACAAATCTACTTGTGAAGAGTTTAGTAGGATCATGGTTCAAAAATTCGAGATGTCAATGATGGGGGAGTTGAGATATTTCTTAGGATTTCAAATCAAACAACTCCAAGAGGGCACCTTCATCAGCCAAACAAAGTACATTCAAGACATTCTTAACAAGTTTGGAATGAAGGATGCCAAACACATCAAGACACCCATGGGAACCAATGGGCATCTCGACCTCGACATGGGAGGTAAATCCGTTGATCAAAAGGTATATCGGTCGATGATAGGATCTTTACTCTATCTATATGCTTCTCGACCGGATATTATGCTTTATGTATGCATGTGTGCAAGGTTCCAAGCCGATCCTAAGGAAGTTCACCTTAGGGCCGTGAAGAGAATCATGAGGTATTTAGTTTACACTCCTAAGTTTGGGCTTTGGTACCCCAGGGGATCAACCTTTGATTTAATAGGATATTCTGATGCTGATTGGGCAGGGTGTAAAATTGATAGGAAGAGCACTGTTGGGGGCCAGCTTCGTTGCCGAAGGTCCTGCAAGAAGAAACACCTTCGGAAGATCAACACTGAAGCAACGCCGAAACTGTCATCTAAGGAGCTTCGGCATAGTAACACGCTTTGAGACGAAGGTGTAGCACCGACTTAAAGATGAAAGGATAGATTGACCCATGATAATTTATGTCATAAATGTAGTCAATTGTACAGGGTGTAATTGTAATTTCACACAGGCTGTGCCCTGTGTCTATAAATAGATGAACAGTACCCTCGTACTGTTCACGCTGATTTATACTCGCTCGTGTATCACACTCGGACCTTTGCTTTCTGTCAAGCCGAAAGGTACAAATGTAATTCAATATCGGTTTTGTTTATCCATAACAATTAAAATATATTGATAGCATCATATGATTATTCATGATTATTCATGTTGACTTTCATACTCCATATGCTTCTTCTTACATTAATTTGCACTGTGATAATGAAGGTATGTCCTTCATCACCTTCGTCTGAAGATCATTACATCCCATGGGAAATAATGCTTCGAAGGACGAAGGGCATTATCTTTTAACATTTTATGTTGCCTTGTTCTTGATTCATAGCACTTGAGAACAAGCCCCCAACATTGGCGCCCACCTCCGGTGAACTCACTTCCACTTTTGAGCTGATGGCTTCGTTCAACAACCAAGTTGTGGCACCTTCGGCTACGAAGCTGGTGCTCCCGATAACAGGCGGTTCATGCTCAGAGCCAGCCAACAAGAAGCAGAAGAAAGAAGCACAGAGAAGGGTGCAACATGTTGGTGTGCAGGGACCCTTCATCAAGTCCAAATGGTCACACATCCCAATCACCTTCTCCCAAGAGGATCTTTAGCTCAAGGATTACCCCCATAATGATGCTATGGTCATATCTTGTGTCATCAAGGGTTTTCTGGTCCATAATGTTCTAGTTGATACAGGTAGTGCAGCAGATATCATATTTGCTAAGGCTTTCAGACAAATGCAAGAGCCAGAGGATAAGATTCATGATGCTACACACCCTCTTTGTGGCTTCGGAGGAAGGCAAATTGTAGCACTCGGCAAAATCACAATGTCAGTAACCTTCGGCTTCGTTCATAACACAAGGACTAAACAAATTGTTTTTGATATTGTTGATATGGAGTACCCATATAATGCAATCATTAGCCAAGGGACACTCAATGCTTTCGAAGCTATACTTCATCCAGCATACTTATGTATGAAGATACCTTCAGAGCAAGGGCCCATTGCTATCCATGGAAGTCAAGAGGCTGCTAGAAAAGCTGAAGGAAATTGGATAGATTCAAAGGAAATCCATAATATAGATGAAGCCGAAGCCTGTGAATAGTACAAATACTGTTGGGAACTTGTTCTCAAATGCTATGAATCAAGAACAAGGCAACACGAAGATGTTAAATATTAACTACCCTTCGTCCGTTGAAGCATTATCTCCTCAAGAGTTTAATGAACTTCGGACGAAGGATACAAACATAATATTACAAAGATGACGAAAATAACATAAAACGATGTAAAATGTAAAACATTAAAGATAGATATGTTGGAGATAAATGGCACCATTCACATATTTATTTTGAATACAATGTTTAAGGTATTATTATACCTTCACCTTGATAAGCAATAATTCTCGAGTGATGCTTTTGCAATTACAGGAATGCGTGAACAGTAAAGGAATACTGTTCACTATTTATAGGCACAGGACACAATCTGTGAACAATTACAACCATACCCCTCATAAAAGTTTACAACATCGACTCAAACTCTTATGGACTAAAAGGTCATTCTATCTTTAAGTCGGTTTGAAATTCCGAAGCTTCATGGACAGCACCCTTCGGCATTACGTACAGACAACTTCAACCGAAACTGTTTCCTCCTGCAGGACCTTCGGTGACGAAGCATGGTCCCAACAGTAGCCCCTTCGCGGTGCTAGATCGTTTTTCGTAACGAGCTTGATCCGTGAAAAAAGTCTCTCAGGCTTCAGGAAGTCGAAGGTCCGAAAAACACCTTCCCTGAGCTCGTTGTCGAGAAACGATACAGCTTTCGAGCGCGTAGCGGTTCCACCATGCGAGTTCACTATTCTGGTTTTTGCGGTCCACCGTTCAGCGGGTGCGAGCAACTGTTTGCCTGGTGTAAAAATTCCCGACGATTCACCTTCCTTCCGGCCTGCAACACTATATAAACAGACTGGTAGGTGTAAAGTTACCACAGCATTCATTGCTATTACACTGTTTTGCTGCCAAAATTTTTAACCATAGCCGAAGCTCGACTCTCGGATTCAGACGAAGCTCCAATTTGGTGTCTGCTTCGTCAGAAGAAAAGCTTCGTCAGAAGAAGAGGTTATTTAGTTCTCGAGAAATCTTTCAAGAAATTTAAAATTAAATGGCCAGATTGCGCTCTACTGCTAGAGTTGATCGTGAGGGAGGCGAAGTCGAAGGTGTAGAGACTGTTCCTATCTCCGAAGCAATGCAGCGATCCGGATTGGTGACTTCGGAAAGAAACCCTACTGCCGAAACTGCTGCCGAAACAGAACAAGCTGCTGCCGAAGCAGAACGAGGAGATATTGAGGAAGCTGATTCTGACGATGATTACCATATCGCAGTACCGAGCAAGCCTAGCCATTTGGACTTCGGGAAGTCGACTATCTCCAAGAGTGATTTCTCGAAAATGGTAAAGGCGGGCTATTTCAGAGAAGATGAGAAGAAGCTACTTCGCTTCGGGGGAGAGGAGACTACCCCGAAACCAGAAAAGGATGAAATAGTTATTTTCAAGACTTTTTTAAAGGCTGGGTTGAGATTTCCTTTGAATAGAATGATTTCTGATGTGCTGCAAAGGTTTGGGATCTATTTTCACCAACTGACTCCTAACGCCATTGTCAGGCTTAGCGTCTATATCTGGGCTCTCCGAAGCCAGGCGGTGGAGCCGTTTGCCGACAGCTTCTGTCGAGTACACGAGCTGCATTACCAGACTAAGGCCAGAAAGGATGGGTTGCACGAAAATTTTGGTTGTTTCAATTTTGCCTATCGGAAGACCACAAAATTTCCTGTGATTAGCTACCGAAGCAAATGGCCGGCAGGCTGGAAATCAGAATGGTTTTATGTTAAAGTTGACGAAGATAGAGAGAAGCTAGTACAGAGCCCTCTTGAACTGATCTTCGGAGAAACAAGACCTCGTTGTAGAATGACAACTGAAGGTCCAACTTGGGCCGCACTGGCTGAATTCAAAATTATTGCAGAATAGATTGGCACTAGAGATTTAGTGCAGGAATTTCTGGCCTTCAGAGTATTTCCGACTATGAAGGAGTGGACTATGTCGAAGCTTAAAGGAGAAAAGAAAGAAGGGGAGCTTGTCCGACTACCCTATTATTATAAGTTTAAGAAATATTTTAAAACGCCCTGTCAAGAATGGCTTGATACAATTGAAGTAATGAGTAACGAAATCCTTGGAAATTACTCTAAAAAGAGGACCAGCTGATGACAGCAGCCTTCGGCACTCGGCCGAAGCGAAGGCTGAACAGGGTGCTTGATGCCATAGATTTTGAATATGCTGATTATGATCGCCTGAGCGGAGATGCCGGAGGCCCAAAGCGAAAAAGAATCTCCAGCGCTGCTGACGAGGAGGTCGTCAAGGTAACCAAAAAGAAAAGGGGAGATTCTGAAAAACTTAGCCCTGAAGAGTTGAATCCTAAGCCGAAGGTGGCCACTGCAGGAAAGAGGAAAACTGCATCTCCAGAACCAAGAACGTTGGTTCAAGAAGAAGATACCCCTGCAACGCCTTCTGCTGTTGAAGTAGAAGAGATTATAAAGGTAATGACTGAACCCTTGCCTGTCAAGCTAAGTCCACTGGCGTTGGAACTGACGAAGTTTTTTCAGAAGGACAAGGCAGCTTCGGCAGAAGAAGGTCCTGCACTGCCGAAAAAATGAAGGATTATTCAAATAACAGATGTAATTCATGGGACACCGCTACCGACACCAGCATCAAGAATTGCTATTGACCAGACAGCCGAAACTGCCGAAGCTAAAGGCGCCCCAGCCGAAACCACCAGAGCGGAAACCTTCGAAGCTGAAACTGGCGCAGCCGAAGATGCCGGAGTTGAAACTGGGGCCACAGAAGATCTGAACCTGGACGAGACACTTGAAGTTATTGATAATATACTCTTAAAAATGACTGAGGAAGAATCTGCTATGGCCGTGGCGAGCATAGGCACTGAAAAAGGGAAAAAACAAGCTGAAGACATTTTGGAGGGTGAAGATTTTGAATTTCAAGATTTACTTGGGCAAGAGCTGACAGACGCTGAAAAAACAGAGCTTAAAAGATGTGCCATAGCCTGCGGATATAAGCCAGGGGCTACACTATTTGGTGGGGTTAACGAAGGAAAACTGAGGTGCCTTCGAAACCGCAGCGAAGCTAAAATTGTTAGAACTCTCTGCAAAAACATTGGCTTGCCGAAGCTGGAAGTGGACCTCTGCCGTTACCAACGGCACCATATCGCCGGAAGTTTGCTTTATGCTAACTTTAAGGTAATAAATATTTTTGTTATTTTATTATTATTATTATTATCTTTTTAGGTCGTTTTCTAACGAAGATCGTTTCGACAGAGCATACTGTTAAGTAAAGTTCTAAAAATGCAATAAGATCTCGAAGAAGAGAAGAACAAAGTCGTCATCCAAAATTTGGCTGAAAAAGTTGAAAATTACGAAGCTGATTTGAAGAAGAAGGATTTCACCATCCAAGATCTTGAAATGATGGTCAAAGAGCACGAAGGTGCATTAGAAAAGAAAGATTTTGTTATTCAGACTATGGAGGGTTCTTTGGCTGAAGTCCAAACTGAGAATAACAGCTTAAAGAATGAACTGCTCCAACAGTCAGAAAAATTTGAGCAAGAAAAGAAATATCTCGAAGCAAGGCTGAAAACTGAGGTGGATAAAAATTCAATTTTGCAGAAATCCTTTAAAGAACTTCAAGAGAAATGCCTTAGCTTCGGCAGCCGATGCGTGCAACGACTGAAGGATGTGTTTCATTCTGTCGGAGCCAGCTCTGCAAAATTTACACCTTCAGCTGATAATCTGCCCAGCACATTAGAATATATTGAAGACGAGGTTGATGCCCTTGACGAAGTTATTGGTGGGCATGCCGACTTCTGCGCCCTGGTAGCTTCTCGGAGCACAGCCACCGCTTTTCTGAAGGCTGGCTGCACGCATGGAAATATTGTGAACAGACCAAACTTCAGCTTGTCAGCATCAGATCTGATAGATATCCCAAGCCTAGCCCGAAGCATTGGGAATAGATTCATGACCCAGATCTGGGTAAATGGCGGGCGAAAAATGGCGGGTGACGAAGCTCGAAGTCATCTTAAGCCGGTAAGAAACCTACTTTTGTTACTTTTACCTTCTCCTTGAAATTTGCACCTTTCTTATTTTGCTGTTTGATATACGCAGGATGACGAAGCTGGAGAATGACGAAGTTGAAGTTTTACGAAGCCTAGCCTGAAGCTTGATAGTTGTTTACAATCTATTTTCCTGCAAAAAATCTGGAGAAACTTTTGTAATATAGTTATGGAACAACTTATGTAAATTTGTACATACCTTGTAATATATTTTGTTTCTGCTATCTGCGTACAAGCTGCTTTGCTGTGGACGAAACTTCTCTTTTGAGCCGAAGGCGAAAAACACCTTCCCTTCTTTTCGTACACAACGAAGCATAAAAAATTCTCCTTCGAGTTTTTCCTCATCACCGAAGCATCTATGTTTTTGTGCGGTATAATGATGATTCTATATATGTCTAAATGCATGTTTATGAATGCAAATGACATGATGAGATGTATTGTGCAAATGAATATCAAAATACATAATCATAGTCCTTCAGCGTTGACTTTTCGCTGTAAGCCTCCCTTAGGAGCTTCTTCGCCTTTTACTTTCAGCGGAATCAGCGCTTATTTTTCGCTGTAAGCCTCCCTTAGGAGCTTCTTCGCCTTTTACTTTCAGCGGAATCAGCGCTTATTTTTCGCTGTAAGCCCTGCATTCCCTTAGGAACGACTTTTGAGCTTCTCCCTGTTTTCTTTTGTTTTTGCTTTTGCATTTACATTTACATTTTTTGGGGGATATCACTCTCATAAAATTGAAATAAGGAAAATTACATGTTGTAGCCCCATTAAAAACCTTTCTCCCCCTTTGGAAAGGAAAAGGGTACCACGAAAAAGAATATAAAAAATTACATCAAGCTAAACATAATATCGTCGAAGCTCATCCGCATTCCATGGTCTAGGAATGTCGTTGCCGTCCATATCCTTCAATCTGTAGGAACCGGGTCTTGACGAAGATGCTACCAAAAATGGGCCTTCCCACTTCAGTTGTAATTTGCCTGCTGTCTCAGGGTTGGCTACTCTTCGAAGTACCAAGTGTCCTGGTTCAATGTTCTTCAGCTTGACTTTTCTGTCACGCCATTTTATTGTTTCAACTTGATATTTATTAATGTTTTCCACAGCTTGAAGTCTGGTCCCTTCAATAGCATCTTTTTCTACAGAACAATCAGCTTCGTCCTTGCCCTCTGCCGAAGCTACTATCCTTATTGATCCTGCTTTGGCCTCTTCTGGGGTTATTGCTTCGTCACCGAACAATAGTTTAAAGGGCGTAAAACCTGTTGACCTTGACATGGTTGTATTATGGCTCCATACCACTTTAATTAACTCGTCAGGCCATTTTCCCCTGGGCTGATTGAAGATTGACTTTATTATTCCTGTCATTATGATCCCATTAGCTCTTTTGACAAGTCCATTTGACTCTGGGTGTCGAACTGATGCAAAATGGATCTTCGTGCCAATTTGATCACAAAATTCTCTGAAGGCCTCAGAATCAAACTGTGTCCCATTGTCCACAGTAATGGCCTTCGGCACTCCGAAGCGATAAACAATGTTCTGCCAGAAAAACTTTTGAATAGTAAATGAAGTTATTGAGGCTAAGGGCTTTGCCTCAATACATTTGGAAAAATACTCCACTGCCACTACCACATATCTTAAATTCCCCTGTGCTGGTGGTAATGGGCCTAGCAAATCAAGGCCCCACCTCTGCAACGGCCAAGTGGGTTGTATTAATTGAGTTAAAGACGAAGGTTGTTTTTGATCTCTTGCACATTTCTGACAACCTTCGCACTTTTGGACTATATCCGCTGCATCCGAAGCTGCCTTTGGCCAATAAAATCCTTGGTGAAAAACTTTCCCAAGCAAGGGCCTAGATCCAATGTGAGATCCACACATGCCTGCATGTATTTCCTTCATTAATTCTATACCTTCGGATCTGGATAAACACTTGAGCAATGGGGAACAGACCCCACGCTTGTATAACTCCCCTTCTATTATGACATATGGTCGAGCTCTTGCTTCTATTCTCCTGTTATAAGCTTCGTCGTCTGAAAGAAAATTACCCTGAAGGAAAGAGACGATCTCAGTTCTCCAATCCTCGCTATAAACAGGGGATATATTAAGGATTGCTCTTTCAAGAAGCTCGACCGAAGGTGCTTTTATTGTTTCGAAAAATACTTCCGAAGGTATAGGCAACCCCTGGGCTGCTGACTTGGCCAATAGATCAGCGTATTCATTTTCTCCACGAGGAATATTTTTGACAGAGAAACCTTCGAAGGAAGCCTCAATCCTTCGGACTGTATCTAGATACTTTTCAAGCTTCGGGTCTCTTGCTTTATAGCTCTTGTCAACATGACCAGAAATAACTTGAGAATCAGTTTTAAGAATGGCCCTTCTGATTCTCATTGCCTTTAACTTCCGAAGACCCAAGAGCAGAGCTTCATATTCAGCGATATTATTTGTGCAACTAAAATCAAGTCTTGCCGCATAACAAGTTTTAACTTTGGAAGGTGAAACCAACACAGCAGCCGCTCCTGCTCCGAAGGTTCCCCAAGACCCATCGCAAAACACCGTCCATGCTTCAGCATCTTTATTTGTTTCTTCCTCCTGAGCCCCTGGCGTCCAGTCAGCAATGAAGTCTGCTAACGCCTGGGACTGAATCGAGGATCTGTGAACATAATCAATACAAAATTCATTGAGCTCTGCAGCCCATTTTCCAATCCTTCCAGTAGCTTCTCGGTTTCTCATAATATCATTCAGAGGTTGCGAAGAAGGAACAATTATGTTGTAAGCTTGAAAATAATGTCGAAGCTTCCTGGAGGCCATCAAAACAGCATACAGTACCTTCTCCAATTCTGTATAATTTTTCTTCGATAAACTAAGAACCTCGGATACGAAATATATTGGGGCCTGCCTCTTAACTTGGCCTTCAAGATTCTCCTGGACAAGTGCTGCACTTACCGCTGAGTGCGAAGCTGCCACATATAATAACAAAGGAGCCCCTGGCGTTGGTGGAGTTAATGTTGTTAGATCTATCAAATATTGCTTCAACTCTTCGAAGGCTTTCTGCTGGATTGGTCCCCATTGAAAGACTTCGGCTGACTTCAGCACTTCGAAGAATGGTAAGTTTCTCTCTACTGATCTGGATATGAATCTGTTGAGAGATGCCAGCCTCCCCGTCAATCTTTGAGCCCCCTTTTTTGTACTTGGTGGCTCCATTCGAAGTATAGCTTCGATTTTACTTGGATTAGCCTCAATTCCCTTTGTTGAAACTAGGCAACCAAGAAATTTCCCCTTCTTTACTCCGAAGACACATTTTTCTGGATTCAGCTTTAAACCAGCCTGTCTAAAATTAGCGAAAGTCTCCTGTAAATCAGCAATGTGGTTATCTTGCTTCGTGCTTTTTACAATGATGTCATCAACATAAGTTAGTACATTCCTGCCTATCTGAGAATGGAGAACCTTCGCTGTCATTCTGCTGAAGCTTCCTCCAGCATTTTAAGCCCCTCAGGCATCCGAAGGTAACAGTATGTCCCACTAGGGGTTATGAAGCTGGTTTTTGGTTCATCCTCCTTCTTCATCCATATTTGATGATAGCCTGAATAGCAATCCAGCAAACTCATAAGCTCTGATGAAGCTGCAGCATCGACTAAGGAGTCTATCCTTGGCAATGGAAACTCGTCCTTCGGACAAGCCTTATTGAGGTCAGTAAAATCAATACACATTCTCCATTTACCATTGGTCTTCTTCACCATAACAGTGTTAGCCAACCATTCTGGGTATTTTACCTCTCTAATAACTCCGGCACTGAGAAGTCTTTTCACTTCATTCCGAGCACCTTTAGCCTTGTCATCAGACATCTTCCAAAGCCTCTGCTTTCTGGGTCTAAAGGATGGATCGACATTGAGCGAATGCTCAATAACATTCCTGTTAACTCCACAAAGATCATTAGCTGACCAAGCAAAAACATCTTTATTGTTGAACAGCAACCTTATCAAGGTTTTTTCCTGCTCTTCAGACAATTGAGATCCCAATAGCACCTTCTGATCTGCTATATCCTCACATAAGAGCATGGGCTTCAGCTGGTCAGCTGAAGCAGCTTTTTCCCTTCTGAACTTGTATTGCTCACAGGCCTCAACTCCATCTATGTTATGGATTGCTTTTGAATCTGTCCAATTTCCTTCGGCCCTTCTGGCAGCTTCCTGACTTCCATGAATAGCAATAGGCCCTTGGTCCAAAGGTATCTTCATGCAGAGGTAAGCTGGGTGAAGAATTGCTTCAAAGGCGTTGAGAGTACCGCGACCAATGATAGCATTGTAAGGATACTCCATGTCAACAATATCAAACACAATTTGCTCAGTCCTTGTGTTGTTAACAAATCCGAAGGTTACTGGCATGGTAATCTTCCCAAGTGCTACAATTTGCCGTCCTCCGAAGCCACAAAGAGGGTGCGTAGCATCATGGATCTTGTCTTCGGGCTCTTGCATTTGTCTAAAAGCTTTAGCAAATATGATGTCAGCTGCGCTGCCTGTGTCAACCAAAACATTATGGACCAGAAATTATTTGATCACACAAGAGATAACCATAGCATCATTGTGTGGGTAATCCTTGAGTTGAAGATCCTCTTGAGAGAAGGTAATTGGAATGTGAGACCATCTTGACTTGATGAAGGGCCCTTGCACCCCAACATGCTGTACCCTTCTCTGTGCTTCCTTCTTCTGCTTTTTGTTGGCTGGCTCTGAGCATGAACCACCTGTTATCGGGAGTACCAGCTTCGGGGCCGAAGCAGGTCCAGCTTGATCGTTGAACGAAGCCATCAGCTCAAAAAAGTGGAAGTGTGTTGACCGGAGGTGGGCGCCAATGTTGGGAACTTGTTCTCAAATGCTATGAATCAAGAACAAGGCAACACGAAGATGTTAAATATTAACTACCCTTCGTCCGCTGAAGCATTATCTCCTCAAGAGTTTAATGAACTTCGGACGAAGGATACAAACATAATATTACAAAGATGACAAAAATAACATAAAATGATGTAAAATGTAAAGCATTAAAGATAGATATGTTGGAGATAAATGGCACCATTCACATATTTATTTTGAATACAATGTTTAAGGTATGATTATACCTTCGCCTTGATAAGCAATAATTCTCGAGTGATGCTTTTGCAATTACAGGAATGCGTGAACAGTAAAGGAATACTGTTCACTATTTATAGGCACAGGACACAGCCTGTGAACAATTACAACCATACCCCTCATAAAAGTTTACAACATCGACTCAAACTCTTATGGACTAAAAGGTCATTCTATCTTTAAGTCGGTTTGAAATTCTGAAGCTTCATGGACAGCACCCTTCGGCATTACGTACAGACAACTTCAACCGAAACTATTTCCTCCTGCAGGACCTTCGGCGACGAAGCATGGTCCCAACAAATACAAAAGAGAGAAGGCTGCTTCGGCGGATTAGCCGAAGCCTATGCTTCTATGTGAAGACATAGCAGAACAAATGGTATTGCTGGGGTCTCAGCTATCTGAAGAGCAAGAGAAAACTTTGATAAGATTTTTATTCAACAACAAAGATGTCTTTGCTTGGTCAACCAATGATATCTATGGTGTCAACAGAGATGTCATTGAACATTCACTCAATGTGGAACCATCCTTCAGGCCAAGAAAGCAAAGGCTTCGGAAAATGTCTGATGACAAAGCCGAAGGTGCTCAAAATGAAGTAAAAAGACTTCTCAGTGCTGGTGTCATTAGAGAGGTAAAATATCCAGAATGGTTAGCCAATATTGTTATGGTGAAGAAGGTCAATGGCAAATGGAGAATGTGCATTGATTTTATAGATCTTAACAAGGCTTGTCCGAAGGATGAATTCCCATAGCCAAGAATAGATTCTCTAGTAGACGCAGCATCTTCTTTAGAGCTCATGAGTCTACTGGATTGTTACTCTGGCTACCACCAAATCTGGATGAAAAAGGAAGATGAGCCAAAAACTAGCTTCATAACCCCCAGTGGCACATATTGCTATCTTCGGATGCCTGAGGGGCTCAAGAATGCTGGAGGAAGCTTTAGCAGAATGACAGCCAAGGTCCTTCATTCTTAGATAGGAGAAAATGTGCTGACATATGTTGATGATATCATAGTGAAAAGCACGAAGCAAGAAAATCATATTGCTGATTTGCAAGAAACATTTACCAATTTCAGACAAGCTGGTCTGAAGTTAAACCCAGAAAAATGTGTTTTTGGGGTGAAGAAGGGCAAATTCCTTGGTTGTCTGGTATCAACGAAAGGAATTGAAGTTAACCCAAGCAAGATCGAAGCTATCCTTCGGATGGAGCCGCCAAGTACGAAGAAAGGAGCGCAACGACTAGCAGGAAGATTGGCTTCATTGAACAGATTCATATCAAGCTCAGCAGAAAGGAATTTGCCATTTTTTGAAATACTGAAGTCAATCGAAGTCTTTCAGTGGGGCCCGACGCAACAAAAGGCTTTTGAAGAATTGAAACAATATCTGATTGATTTAACAACGTTAACACCACCTGCGCCAGGGGCTCCATTGCTTTTATATGTGGCAGCCTCGCATTCTGCAGTAAGCGCAGCGCTGGTGCAGGAGAAGCTAGATGGCCAAGCTAAAAAGCAAGTTCTAGTATACTTTGTCTCTGAAGTTTTAAGCCCATCAAAGAAAAATTACACAGAATTGGAGAAGGTATTATATGTTGTGTTAATGGCTTCCAGAAAGCTTCGGCATTATTTTCAAGCATACCACATAATTGTTCCTTTGTCACAACCTCTAAAGGACATCATGAGGAACAGAGAAGCTACTTGGAAAATGGGTGTAGAGCTTACCGAATTCATCATTGATTATGTGCATAGATCTTCAATTCAGTCTCAGGTGTTAGTAGACTTTATCGCTGACTAGACGCCAGGGGCTCAGGAAGAAGAAATAAATAAAGATGCCAAAGCTTGGACGGTGTTCTGCGATGGTTCTTGGGGAACCTTCGGCGCAGGAGCAGCTGTCGTTCTAGTAGCACCTTCAAAAGTCAAAACATGTTATGCAGCCAAGCTTGATTTCAGTTGCACAAATAATATTGCTGAGTACGAAGCACTTCTGTTGGGGCTTCGGAAGTTAAGGGCAATGGGAATAAGAAGGGCCATTCTGAAAACTGATTCTCAAGTTATTTCTGGCCATGTGGACAAAAGTAGTAAGGCAAGAGATTCGAAACTTGAAAGATATCTGGATACAGTTCGAAGGTTGGAGGCTTCTTTCGAAGGTTTTTGTGTTAAGAATATCCCAAGAGGTGAAAATGAGCACGCAGATTTATTAGCCAAATCAACGGCCCAGGGGCTCCCTCTACCTTTGGAAGTATTCTTTGTAACAATAAAGGCACCTTCGGTTGAACTCATGGAGAGAGCAGTGCTCGCCATTTCTCTAGTACATAGTGAAGATTGGGGACTGAAATCATATCTTTCCTCCAGGGTAACTGTTGGGGGTATGCTTCGTAGCCGAAGATCCTAAAAGAGGAAAACACCTTCGGCAAGATCCTTTCAAGAACAGCGCCGAAGTTATCACCGATAGAGCTTCGGCACAGTGACAAGTCTCAAGACGAAGGGGGCGAACCGACTTAAAGATCAAATGACTCAAAGACCCATGATGTTTTGTGTCAGTATTGTAATTGATTATAAAGGGGATAAATGTAATTTCACATAGGCTGTGTCCTGTGCCTATAAATAGATGAACAGTACCCCTATACTGTTCACGCAATCTTGTAATTGTTGACGCATCACACTGGAATTATTGTTTTCCGTCGAGGAGAAGGTATAAACGTACTCAAATGTCATGTTTTAATATTCAGATCCATATAATGAAATATAAGAATAATGTTATCTGCTTCTAACATATGTTTTACACGTTATGCTTCATTTTACATTGTTCTATAAACCTAATCACGAAGGTATGACCTTCGTGATATTTAATCTGCGACCTTTGTCCGAAGTTCATTAAATCCTTGGGGAGATAATGCTTCAGCGGACGAAGGGCATTAACATTTTTATGTTGCCTTGTTCTTAATTCATAGCATTTGAGAACAAGTCCCCAACATTGGCTCCCACCTCCGGTGAACTCACTTCCACTTTCTGAGCTAATGGCTTCGGTCAACAACTAAGCTGGAGTTGCTTTGACTACAAAGCTGGTGCTCCCGATAACAGGTGGATCATCCTCAGAACCGGCCAACAAGAAGCAGAAGAAGGAGGCACAGAGAAGGGTACAGCATGTCGGGGTGCAGGGACCCTTCATCAAGTCAAGATGGTCTCACATCCCAATTACTTTCTCCCAAGAGGACCTTCAGCTCAAGGATTATCCTCACAATGATGCCATGGTTATTTCTTGTGTTATCAAAGGCTTTCTGGTCCACAATGTTCTGGTTGATACAGGCATTGCAGCGGATATTATTTTTGCTAAGGCCTTCAGACAAATGCAAGAGCCAGAAGATAAGATTCATGATGCTACACACCCTCTCTACGGCTTCGGAGGAAGACAGATTGTAGCACTAGGCAAGATCACGATGCCAGTGACCTTCGGATTTGTTAACAACACCAGAACTGAGCAAGTTGTCTTTGATATTGTCGATATGGAGTACCCCTATAATGCAATCATTGGTCGTGGAACACTTAATGCTTTTGAAGCAATTCTTCATCCAGCTTATCTTTGCATGAAGATACCTTCGGATCAAGGACCTATTGCTATTCATGGGAGTCAGGAAGCTGCCAGAAAGGCTGAAGGGAACTGGACAGATTCAAAGGCAATCCACAGTATAGATGGAGCCGAAGCTTGTGAGCAGTACAAGTACAGAAGGGAGAAGGTTGCTTCGGCCGATCAGCCGAAGCCCATGCTTTTATGTGAAGATATTGCAGAGCAGAAGGTGCTGCTGGGATCTCAATTGTCTGAAGAACAGGAGAAAACCCTGATAAGGTTTTTGTTCAACAACAAAGATGTATTTGCATGGTCAGCCAATGATCTCTGTGGTGTTAACAGGGATGTCATTGAACACTCGCTCAATGTTGATCCATCCTTCAGACCCAGAAAGCAGAGGCTTCAAAAAATGTCTGATGACAAAGCCAAAGGTGCTCGGAATGAAGTGAAAAGACTTCTTAGCGCTGGAGTCATCAGAGAAGTGAAATACCCAGAATGGCTAGCCAACACTGTCATGGTGAAGAACGCCAATGGTAAATGGAGGATGTGTATTGATTTTACTGATCTCAACAAGGCTTGTCCGAAGGATGAGTTTCCATTACCAAGGATCGATTCTCTAGTAGACGCGGCAGCTTCGTCAGAACTTATGAGTCTACTAGATTGTTATTCAGGCTATCATCAAATTTGGATGAAGAAAGAGGATGAGACGAAAACCAGCTTCATAACCCCTAGTGGAACATATTGTTATCTTCGGATGCCTGAGGGGCTCAAGAATGCTGGAGGAAGCTTCAGTAGAATGACAGCGAAGGTTCTTCATTCTCAGATAAGCAGTAATGTGCTAACCTATGTTGATGATATTATAGTAAAAAGCACGAAGCAAGAAAATCACATTGCTGATTTGCAGGAGACATTCGCTAATTTTAGACAAGCTAGTCTGAAGCTGAATCCAGAGAAGTGTGTCTTCGGAGTGAAGAAGGGGAAATTCTTTGGTTGTCTGGTTTCAATAAAAGGAATCGAAGTTAATCCAAATAAAATCGAAGCTATTCTTCGGATGGAGCCGCCAAGCACAAAGAAGGGGGCTCAACGGCTGACAGGAAGATTGGCATCTCTGAATCGATTCATATCTAGATCAGCAGAGAGAAATTTACCATTCTTTGAAGTGCTGAAGTCAGCCGAAGTCTTTCAATGGGGATCAGCTCAGCAGAAAGCCTTCGAAGAGCTGAAGGAGTATCTGATAGAACTAACGACCCTAACTCCACCAGCGCCAGGGGCTCCTCTGTTGTTGTATGTGGCAGCTTCGCACTCAGCAGTGAGTGCGGCACTTGTCCAAGAAAAGCTTGAAGGACAAACCAAAAAGCAAGCCCCAATATACTTCGTCTCCGAAGTCCTCAGTCTATCAAAGAAGAACTATACAGAATTAGAGAAGGTGTTATATGCTGTCTTAATTGCCTCCAGGAAGCTATGACATTACTTTCAAGCATATCATATAATTGTTCCTTCGTCACAGCCTTTGAAGGATATCATGAGGAACAGAGAAGCTACAGGAAGAATTGGAAAGTGGGCTGTGGAGCTCAACGAGTTCAGCATTGATTATGTGCATAGATCCTCAATACAGTCCCAGGCGTTAGCAGACTTCATCGTTGATTGGACGCCAGGGGCTCAGGGAGAAGAAACAACTAAAGATGCCAAAGCTTGGACAGTATTCTGCGACGGCTCTTGGGGAACCTTCGGGGCAGGAGCAGCTGCTGTGTTAGTTGCACCTTCCAAAGTTAAAAGTTGCTACGCAGTAAAACTTGATTTTAGCTGCACAAATAATATTGCTGAGTACGAAGGTTTGCTTTTGGGGCTTCGGAAGTTAAAGGCAATGGGGATTAGAAGGGCGGTTCTTAAAACCGATTCTCAAGTTATTTCTGGTCATGTTGATAAGAGTTGTAAAGCAAGAGACCCGAAGCTTGAGAAATACTTGGACACGGTCCGAAGCATTAAAGCTTCCTTTGAAGGGTTTTCTGTCAAGAATATTCCTCGAGGAGAAAATGAACATGCTAATTTGCTAGCCAAGTCAACGGCACAGGGGCTGCCCTTACCTTCGGAAGTATTTTTTGAAACAATAAAAGCACCTTCGGTGGAACTTCTTGAAAGAGCAGTGCTCAATATATCTCCTGTTCATAATGAAGATTGGAGAACTGAGATTATGTCTTTCCTCCAGGGTAATTTCCTTTCAGATGACGAAGCTTATAATAAGAGAATAGAGGCAAGAGCCCGACCATATGTCATAATAGAAGGGGAGCTATACAAGCATGGAGTTTGTTCTCCAATGCTCAAATGTTTATCCAGAGCTGAAGGTATAGAATTGATGAAGGAAATACATGCAGGCCTGTGTGGATCTCACATTGGATCTAGGCCCTTGCTGGGAAAAGTTTTTCGTCAAGGATTTTATTGGCCGAAGGCAACTTCGGATGCAGCAGAATTAGTTCAAAAATGCGAAGACTGTCAGAAATGCGCAAGAGATCAAAAGCAGCCTTCGTCTATGACTCAGTTAATACAACCAACTTGGCCATTGCAAAGGTGGGGCCTTGATTTGTTAGGCCCGTTACCACCAGCACAAGGAAATTTAAAATATATTGTGGTGGCAGTAGAATATTTTTCTAAGTGGATTGAGGCGAAGCCTTTAGCCACAATAACTTCGGTTACCATTCAGAAATTTTCTGGCAGAATATTGTTTGTCGCTACGGAGTGCCGAAGGCCATTACTGTGGATAATGGAACACAGTTTGATGCCAAAACTTTTAAAGAGTTCTGTGAACAAATTGGCACGAAGATCCATTTTGCATCGGTTAGGCATCCAGAGTCAAATGGACTTGTCGAAAGAGCTAACGGCATCATAATGATGGGAATAATGAAATCAATCTTCAATCAGCCAAGAGGAAAATGGCCAGATGAATTAATTAAAGTGGTGTGGAGCCACAATACAACAGCATCAAGGTCAACAGGCTTTACACCATTCAAGTTATTATTTGGTGACGAAGTAATAACTCCAGAAGAAGCAAAAGCGGGATCAATAAGAACAGTGGCTTCGGCAGAGGACGAAGCTGATTACTCTGTGGAGAAAGATGCTATAGAAGGGATCAGGCTTCAGGTTGTGGAAAACATCAATAAATATCAAGCCGAAACAATAAAATGGCGTGATAGAAAGGTTCGGCTAAAGAACATTAAGCCAGGACATTTGGTGCTTCGGAGAGTGGCCAACCCAGATACAGTAGGCAAGCTACAGCTGAAATGGGAAGGACCTTTTCTGGTAGTATCTTCGTCAAGACTCGGTTCTTATAGATTAAAGGATATGGACGGCAATGACATTCCTAGATCATGGAATGCGGATGAGCTTCGGTGATATTATGTCTAGCTTGATGTAATTTTTTCTGTTCTTTCCTATGGCACCCTTTTCCTTTCCAAAGGGGGAGAAAGGTTTTTAATGGGGCCATAGCATGTAATTTCTCTTTTTCTTATTTCAGCTCTATAAGAGCAATATCCCCCAAAGATGTAAATGTAAAAGCTGAGCACGCATCATCAAGTGCAAAGGAAAAAGAAAAGAAAACAGGGAGAAGCTCAAAGGACGTCCCTAAGGGGGTGCAGAGCACGACGAAGCTACAAAAAAGCCGTTCCTAGGGGAGCGCAGCATAAGTTTTCTGCTCAAAAGTCGTTCCTAAGGGATTGCAGAGCTTACAACGAAAAATAAACGCTGATTCCGCTGAAGTAAAAGGTGAAGAAGCTCCTAAGGGAGGCTTACAGCGAAAAATAAACGCTGATTCCGCTGAAGTAAAAGGCGAAGAAGCTCCTAAGGGAGGCTTACAGCGAAAAATAAACGCTGATTCCGCCGAAGTAAAAGGCGAAGAAGCTCCTAGGGGAGGCTTACAGCGAAAAGTCAACGCTGATACACCGAAAATTAGACGGTGAAGCCAAAAAATAAACGGCAAAGAGACAGTGTCTATTCCTAAGGGAACAGAGACTATGGTTATGGCTACGGATATGTGTTTGGACATTCATTTGCACGATACATCACATCATAGCATTTGCATTCATAAACATTCATTTAGACATACGTAGGATCATTATCATCATAACACAAGCAATCGCTTCGTCTTTAAAGATTATGCTTCGGCAATAGAGAAAAAAGCAGTAGGTTTTTGCTTCGCTGCGTACGAAAAGAAGGGAAGGTGTTTTTTCGCCTTCGGCTCAAAAATAATAATTTTGTCCACATCAAAGCACTCCATACATTGACGGAAAGGTAAGAATATATTACAAGGTATGGACATAGTTCACAGAATACAATTTAATTACAAAAGTTACTACAGAAAGTTTTTAGAATCTCTTCTACAGTCATTCATCTAAGCTTCATCAATATTCATTGAGCTTCAGCTTCAGCATTGTTATCCGATAAAAGCTTCGGCGTCATCTTCTTACTCTTCAAGCTTCAAGCTTCAGTGTCGGCTTCATCATCCTACACGAATTAAAAGTATTATAAGCAAAATTCAATTTCGAAGGAAGAGGTAAGCACGAAGGTATGATTTTGTTACCAGCTTAAGATGACTCCGAGCTTCGTCACCAGCTTTCTCTCGCCCACCCTTTGTCCATACCACCTTTATAAATTTGTTCCTAATGCTTCGGGCGAGGCTAGGAATATCATCCAGAACTGCTGGTGATAGGCTGAAATTGGGTCTGTTCATAATTTTTCCGTGCTCACAGCCAGATTTTAGGAACGCAGCAGCGGTGCCCCGAGAAGCTACCAGGGCACAGAAGTCATCGTGTCCAGCAATAACATCATCGAGGTCATCAATCTCACCTTCGATGTGTTCGAAGGCTCCTGGTAGATCTTCAGTTGAAGGAGTAAATTTTTCACTGCTGGCCCCGACCGAATGAAATACCTTCTTCAACTGTTGAATACATTGATTGCTGAATTCCAAACATTTGCTTTGAAGGCCTATCAATGATTTTTTCAAATCTAAACCCTTCTGGACTTCGGCCTCAAGTTTTTCATTAAGCTTCAGCCTTTCCTGTTCAAAACTTTCTGACTGGTAGAGAAGCTTCGTGTTCAGTTCTGTTATTTTAGCTTCGGCTTCTGCTAATAAGCCTTCAGTTGTCTGGAGTTCGAACTCTTTCTTCTCAAAAGCAGCTGATTGTTCTTTTTATTTTGTTTTCTAAGTTTTCAATTATAACCTCGTGCTTTTTATGTTGCATCTTCAAAGCTTTGCTCAGTAGCATACTCTATACGCGAACAACCTTCGTTAGGAAACATTTTTGTTATGAAAAATAAAAAGTTAGACATAAATTGTTTACCTTAAAATTGGAATAAAACAAACTACCGATGATGTGCTGTTGTCGGTAACGGCTAATATCGGCTTCGAGCTTCGGAAAACCGATACTCTTTGATAGAGTACCGATAACCTTCACTCTGGTCTGATCCCGGATGCAGCCTAGCTTCTCATCATCAACACCCCCAAAGAGAACCGCCTCTGGCCGATAGCCGCAAGATATGGCATACTCTTTTAGTTCTTCTTTTTCGGCTTTTGTCAGTTCTTGCCCAATTAAGTTTTGAAAATTGAAAATTTCATCTTCCGATGTTTCTTCGGCAATTTCTTTCTTTTTCTCGGGTTCTGGGTTCGAAGCTTTTTTGGTGGCCCCAGCAGCTTCTTCTGCGGCTAGGTCTACCAGAATTTTATCTATATCAGCAACCATGCTTTCTAAATTAATATCTTCTGCTCTAGTAGCTTCGGCATTTGTGGCCTCCGAAGGTGTAACACCCACTTTGTAATTGCTAGATAAAATACCAATAGAGAAAACAATTTCTCTCTTTATGTGAGTTTGATCTTTATGCATCATCCCATGTGAACACCATAATCAAAAGCAAATAATTAATAAAAGAATATATGCCATTAAAATTATGTTTCATGCTGGATATTATCTTTGTGGTGTGCATTTTTGACAATATAAAAAAAAATAAAGAGACAAGAAATATATTAATTCAAAAAGGAAATCTAGAATCTAAAAGAAATTCTAGAATTAAGAGAAGAAAAGGAAAAATAACTATTATAAAACTAAAGAAATAAAAATATGTTATTCCTACACTAGAATGTGAATTTTTTTTTTTTTAAAATAAACTCAAAGGTGAAACTTACTTTGAAATCCAAACTTGATTCAAAATTACTATAAAAAGAAAATAGAAAACAAAAGAAAAAGAAAAAAAAAAGAAAAGGACAAACCTAACCTGGGCCGGCACATCCCTTTTCGGCCCACCAGGAAATCCCCCACGCGCAGCCCACCTAAGCCCACGCTTTGCGCCGTGTCTCTTCCAGGCGGGGCCCGCACGTCAGCCGTCCATCCGCGCACACTGCTTTCTCCCTCTCGCGCTCACGCTCGCTGCCATGTGGGGCCCACGCTGCAGACAAACCACGTCGCGCCTGCGCTTTTTCTGTCGCTGTTCAGTGGACCGGGTGGCCAGCGCGCTTCTCCAACCTCCCGCGCCGTATCTCTGTTGGGTGGGGCCCATTGGTCAGCTCGGCCGTCCCCCTCGGAACAGCAGCGCTCGGACTCTTTGCCGCCGCAACAGACGCCGTGCTTCTCGCCACCCGCGCGGAACTCAGCCCTCCGCCCTACCTTCGCGCGGGTTTATAAAACCTCTGGGCGCAAACTTCCGTGCGGATGGGGACACATCGCGTTGGCTGGCCATCGTCCGGTGAGAGGGAGAAGGGTAGAAGCCCCTGCCGCACCCGCAAATCGGCGCCACCATCGTTGAAGCCACCGGTGGTGAAGTGCAGCACATCGCCTGTGCATGTCGAGGCCGGCCGCGGTGTCGCTCGACTCTTTGGGCGCGCACCGTCACCACAATTTCTCGCCGTCGACTTGCGCTTCGCCACAAATCCGCCTCGCCCGTGGGCCGGGACCTCCGTTGCTTCTCCATCGGTAAGAAGTCCTCTGCAAGGTTCGCCATGGCCTGTTCCTCGTGTTGCAGGCATTGGATTGGTGTTTGGATCACGACAGGTGTGGCAATGCCACCCTCCGGCGAGACCTCCGCCGCGACCAGGACTGCGCCGCCGCTCTTGGTTCTCGGTTGGGGAAGAGGTCTCGGGGTCGTTGGATCTCGTCCGGACGGCGGTGATTAGATGAGGGGATACCCCTTCGCGCGTTTTGAATCGGAGCCGTTGAGATGAGATCGGACGGATCGGGGGAGATTTCGGAGTAATTAGATCCGCGCCGTTGATCGCAGAATGGACGGGCCGTGCGACGTACCGCTTCGCGGGCGGCCAGATCTAATCTGGGCCGTCCACTCTTGATCGGATGGCTGTGCCCGGCCGATACCTCTTCGGCTTGCGCGTTTTGCTAAAGAGTCCCTGAGTTTTAGAGAAAACAACCCGCCGTCCTCGGGACCCTGTTCCTTGTGTCTCGGGTTTCTTGCGCCGAGCCCCCTGCGTTTTCCATTAAATGAGGCCCAGTCCAGTGAATAAGAAAATCATAGAAAATGATTTAGAAAATGATTTTTAGTGTTAAAATAAATCCAGAAACTTCATTAATTCATAACAAATTCATTTTAGCTCCAAATTGAGTCATTCCAATTCCTAAAATTTTGTAATAATATTCTCTACCATTTAGAATCACTGTTTTGACATGAACTCTGTCAGAAAATTTATTTATCATTTAATCATATTATAATCACCTTAAATCTTAGGAAATTCATAACTTGAATTCTACAACTCCAAAATTAATAATTCTTTTTCCTGTGATCTTATTTTAATATGTAGATTATTAATATGTATTTTGCATATATGTTTGGTGTAATGTTAATTTTGCCTATACCATGTATGTTTGTATTGCTACGACTAGCAGTGAGGTCACGAGGATCTGAAGAAATCATCCTGGTACCTGGATCTCAAGGCCCAGGCAAGTTGTGCCCTTGATCACTTCTTTTTACCCAGCCATGTTCTGATTAATCATAATGATCTGCATAGGTTAATTTGATGGGACCCAATAGGTTACCCTAGTTTGTCTATCTTTATACCTTGTTCACCACTGATCTTTCTGGGTAGTACTTGCTAGTGCTATATGTGGTTTTGGGTATGGAGATACACTATTCAGGATTACACTTTTTGTTATCAGTTGTTATTTATTGTTCATGTTAAGATCATTATGTTAATTGGAACATGGAGCGACCACCCGGGAAAACAGTGCTACCACAAGGGTAGTATGGGATGCCCTTGGCTGATTAATTAGGAAAGCTAGTGGAAGACTACCTTACCCGAAAGGGGCAAGGGCAGTAGGGGAGAGGTCAGTGTAGGGAGGCCCTCGGGAGGATTTTGCTGCGATGGCGGTCCTGCAAGGGATTCCTGCACTGGATCTTCCTATAAACTGTAGCGGGTTTTCGGAAGCTAGTGGAACTTTGTAAAGGCCTCGTAGTGGATCCCTAGCCATTCACCTCGGAAGTGTCTAAGGGCTTTGCAAACCCTGGCGACATGGGATACACGACTTGTGGGTAAAGATGCGCAACCTCTGCAGAGTGTAAAACTGGTATACTAGCCGTGCTCACGGTCATGAGCAGCTCGGACCCTCACATGAGTAAATTATGGAACTAAACTCAATTTGTCATATGCATTGCATGGCAGGTGATGTTGTTACCTTTGTTCTATTATTTAATTGGGTTGGTATTTACTTATACTTAGTAATTGCTAATAAAATTTTGACCAACTTTAAAAGCAATGCTCAGCTCTAACCATCTTCTTTGGTAAGCCTTACACTTTATGAGCTCCCACCTTTGGCGAGTTCATGCACATTATTCCCCACAACTTGTTGAGCGATGAACGTATGTGAGCTCACTCTTGCTGTCTCACATACACCACAGGTCAAGAACAGGTACTGCAGGATGATGCTCATGGAGGATGCTGTGATGAGTTCGTGAGAGGTCTAGGTCGTCGTCTCCCAGTCAACTTTGGGTTGCTGGACCGTTGTCTCCTTATAATGTAATTATTTATTTTGTATAGAACTCCTGTTATATATAAAGTTGTGACATTCGATCCTGTGCCACTATACATCATATGTATGAGACTTGGTCCCAGCATACCTGGTGTTTATGTTAACCCCGGGTTTTGGACCTCTAAAATCCGGGTGTTACAGAAGTGGTATCAGAGGAATGTTGACTGTAGGACGAAACCTAGATAGAACTGGACAACCCTTACCTACTTACCTTTGCTACTCTGATTCTTTTCTAAACTTATCTTAATCTTTTCTCATCTATTTCCGCTTTACTCTGATTATTCTTACCTTTTCATTCTAAAGACAAACTTGGATTTCACACTTTGAAATCCTGTGCCTAAAGTGACCTTTAGGAATAGGAGACCTAATCCTAGGAACAAAAGCAAAACTAATTTTGTAAATATTTATATGCTTGAATGTTTGTTCTTATGATACTTGTCTGATTTGGATCTTTGATTGTGTGTGATGGGTTGTGGAGTAACGTCCACAATTACATCTGCGTATACACATAGGTATAAAAATATATTTATAAAATAACTAGACAGCCTAGATTATCCCCATTGGAACACACCTAGCTTAAGAGATTTATCTTATCCTAAAAAAAAAAAAAAAAAAAAAAATCTCTCATTCTAACCAATTCATCTTATCTTAAAAGATTCTCCCTTAACTTAATAGATCCATTTTTGGCTTAAAAGATTATCTCTTACCTCAATAGATTCATCTCACCTTGACATATTCATCTTATCCTAACAAACTTTGCTTATCTCATCCTAAAGTAACAACCATGATCTAATGCAAATTAATTAGATCTTATCTAGTCAAACTAGTCACACCAATCTAACCTAGATCTGATCAAATCTAAAGTGACTTATCAAACATGATTAGATAACACTGATAAAATAGTTTAGACTCTACCCCTATAGAACAGGTCTTAACTTAGTTCACCCTGCACTAAATTAAGGATGACAGATCGACTTGGCCATATGCAACTACCTTTACCATCTGATAGTTGCATAACCCCTCTATTTTAATCTAACAAAGATTTTTAACATATCCTGGTAAAATATATCCTACCCAGGAAGATCTATCTAACTTTAACTAGTCTCATCTGGCCATATCCAATCTAATCTAGATCCCATCTAATCTAATATGATCTAATCTAATGTGGTTTACTTAAACATATTAGTGATACTGGTAGAAGAGATTAAACCCTACTAGCCAGGTATTAACTTAACTTCACACATTAGACCAACTCAACCATGAGCAGAAATCTAACTCAACCAATAGATTCATAATGGATTGCATGATCTGTTTATCCCCACCTACACATCGAACAAACTTTTGACCTACATCATGTAGTCTATCTCATCCATACCTATATTAACCATATTCCCCAGCCCAATAATATACACTAACTCCTCATCCATGAGACAAGACCGAAGAATATGATCAACTTCATCAAAGGAAGGATGAGCATCAACTCAAGCCTTCAAAGATCAAGCTAAATCACCAGATGAATCAAGATCCACAAAACTTGGATGAAGTCTTTTTCTTATCCTACTCTTTCTTACCCAAACCTATATATATGCTCTAAAGACATCTTCTATCCTACATAAAGTGGACATACATATAATACCCATGCTCTCCTATCACATACTAATAATAAAAAGAGAGATCCTTGATTTAGAAATTAAAAACTAAAATTGCAAACCAATCCTTTTTGTATTCCCTTTTCCTACAAATCTCGAGGACGAGATTATTTTTAAGGGGGGTAGGATTTGTAACACCCACTTTGTAATTGCTAGATAAAATACCAATAGAGAAAACAATTTCTCTCTTTATGTGAGTTTGATCTTTATGCATCATCCCATGTGAACACCATAATCAAAAGCAAATAATTAATAAAAGAATATATGCCATTAAAATTATGTTTCATGCTGGATATTATCTTTGTGGTGTGCATTTTTGACAATATAAAAAAAAAATAAAGAGACAAGAAATATATTAATTCAAAAAGGAAATCTAGAATCTAAAAGAAATTCTAGAATTAAGAGAAGAAAAGGAAAAATAACTATTATAAAACTAAAGAAATAAAAATATGTTATTCCTACACTAGAATGTGAATTTTTTTTTTTTAAAATAAACTCAAAGGTGAAACTTACTTTGAAATCCAAACTTGATTCAAAATTACTATAAAAAGAAAATAGAAAACAAAAGAAAAAGAAAAAAAAAAGAAAAGGACAAACCTAACCTGGGCCGGCACATCCCTTTTCGGCCCACCAGGAAATCCCCCACGCGCAGCCCACCTAAGCCCACGCTTTGCGCCGTGTCTCTTCCAGGCGGGGCCCGCACGTCAGCCGTCCATCCGCGCACACTGCTTTCTCCCTCTCGCGCTCACGCTCGCTGCCATGTGGGGCCCACGCTGCAGACAAACCACGTCGCGCCTGCGCTTTTTCTGTCGCTGTTCAGTGGACCGGGTGGCCAGCGCGCTTCTCCAACCTCCCGCGCCGTATCTCTGTTGGGTGGGGCCCATTGGTCAGCTCGGCCGTCCCCCTCGGAACAGCAGCGCTCGGACTCTTTGCCGCCGCAACAGACGCCGTGCTTCTCGCCACCCGCGCGGAACTCAGCCCTCCGCCCTACCTTCGCGCGGGTTTATAAAACCTCTGGGCGCAAACTTCCGTGCGGATGGGGACACATCGCGTTGGCTGGCCATCGTCCGGTGAGAGGGAGAAGGGTAGAAGCCCCTGCCGCACCCGCAAATCGGCGCCACCATCGTTGAAGCCACCGGTGGTGAAGTGCAGCACATCGCCTGTGCATGTCGAGGCCGGCCGCGGTGTCGCTCGACTCTTTGGGCGCGCACCGTCACCACAATTTCTCGCCGTCGACTTGCGCTTCGCCACAAATCCGCCTCGCCCGTGGGCCGGGACCTCCGTTGCTTCTCCATCGGTAAGAAGTCCTCTGCAAGGTTCGCCATGGCCTGTTCCTCGTGTTGCAGGCATTGGATTGGTGTTTGGATCACGACAGGTGTGGCAATGCCACCCTCCGGCGAGACCTCCGCCGCGACCAGGACTGCGCCGCCGCTCTTGGTTCTCGGTTGGGGAAGAGGTCTCGGGGTCGTTGGATCTCGTCCGGACGGCGGTGATTAGATGAGGGGATACCCCTTCGCGCGTTTTGAATCGGAGCCGTTGAGATGAGATCGGACGGATCGGGGGAGATTTCGGAGTAATTAGATCCGCGCCGTTGATCGCAGAATGGACGGGCCGTGCGACGTACCGCTTCGCGGGCGGCCAGATCTAATCTGGGCCGTCCACTCTTGATCGGATGGCTGTGCCCGGCCGATACCTCTTCGGCTTGCGCGTTTTGCTAAAGAGTCCCTGAGTTTTAGAGAAAACAACCCGCCGTCCTCGGGACCCTGTTCCTTGTGTCTCGGGTTTCTTGCGCCGAGCCCCCTGCGTTTTCCATTAAATGAGGCCCAGTCCAGTGAATAAGAAAATCATAGAAAATGATTTAGAAAATGATTTTTAGTGTTAAAATAAATCCAGAAACTTCATTAATTCATAACAAATTCATTTTAGCTCCAAATTGAGTCATTCCAATTCCTAAAATTTTGTAATAATATTCTCTACCATTTAGAATCACTGTTTTGACATGAACTCTGTCAGAAAATTTATTTATCATTTAATCATATTATAATCACCTTAAATCTTAGGAAATTCATAACTTGAATTCTACAACTCCAAAATTAATAATTCTTTTTCCTGTGATCTTATTTTAATATGTAGATTATTAATATGTATTTTGCATATATGTTTGGTGTAATGTTAATTTTGCCTATACCATGTATGTTTGTATTGCTACGACTAGCAGTGAGGTCACGAGGATCTGAAGAAATCATCCTGGTACCTGGATCTCAAGGCCCAGGCAAGTTGTGCCCTTGATCACTTCTTTTTACCCAGCCATGTTCTGATTAATCATAATGATCTGCATAGGTTAATTTGATGGGACCCAATAGGTTACCCTAGTTTGTCTATCTTTATACCTTGTTCACCACTGATCTTTCTGGGTAGTACTTGCTAGTGCTATATGTGGTTTTGGGTATGGAGATACACTATTCAGGATTACACTTTTTGTTATCAGTTGTTATTTATTGTTCATGTTAAGATCATTATGTTAATTGGAACATGGAGCGACCACCCGGGAAAACAGTGCTACCACAAGGGTAGTATGGGATGCCCTTGGCTGATTAATTAGGAAAGCTAGTGGAAGACTACCTTACCCGAAAGGGGCAAGGGCAGTAGGGGAGAGGTCAGTGTAGGGAGGCCCTCGGGAGGATTTTGCTGCGATGGCGGTCCTGCAAGGGATTCCTGCACTGGATCTTCCTATAAACTGTAGCGGGTTTTCGGAAGCTAGTGGAACTTTGTAAAGGCCTCGTAGTGGATCCCTAGCCATTCACCTCGGAAGTGTCTAAGGGCTTTGCAAACCCTGGCGACATGGGATACACGACTTGTGGGTAAAGATGCGCAACCTCTGCAGAGTGTAAAACTGGTATACTAGCCGTGCTCACGGTCATGAGCAGCTCGGACCCTCACATGAGTAAATTATGGAACTAAACTCAATTTGTCATATGCATTGCATGGCAGGTGATGTTGTTACCTTTGTTCTATTATTTAATTGGGTTGGTATTTACTTATACTTAGTAATTGCTAATAAAATTTTGACCAACTTTAAAAGCAATGCTCAGCTCTAACCATCTTCTTTGGTAAGCCTTACACTTTATGAGCTCCCACCTTTGGCGAGTTCATGCACATTATTCCCCACAACTTGTTGAGCGATGAACGTATGTGAGCTCACTCTTGCTGTCTCACATACACCACAGGTCAAGAACAGGTACTGCAGGATGATGCTCATGGAGGATGCTGTGATGAGTTCGTGAGAGGTCTAGGTCGTCGTCTCCCAGTCAACTTTGGGTTGCTGGACCGTTGTCTCCTTATAATGTAATTATTTATTTTGTATAGAACTCCTGTTATATATAAAGTTGTGACATTCGATCCTGTGCCACTATACATCATATGTATGAGACTTGGTCCCAGCATACCTGGTGTTTATGTTAACCCCGGGTTTTGGACCTCTAAAATCCGGGTGTTACAGAAGGTGCAGCTTCAGTAGCTATCGAACTTTTAGCAGATGGCGCCTTCGGAGCTGAAGCTCCTGGTGGTGTCTTTTCAATGACCTCTGTCACCGTGATGATTCTTTGCTTTTTTGCTCTAGCTATTTCCCTCGATTTTGCGGGCTCCTTTTCCTTCTGAAAAAGCTTCGTCAGTTGTGGCCCCAGTGGACTTAGCTTGACAGGCAAAGATTCAGTCATTACCTTTAAAATTTCCTCTACTTCGGTAGTAGAGGGTGTTGCAGGAGTTCCTTCTTCTTCGTCAATTGCTTTTTGCTTCGGAGGCGAAGCTTTTCTCTTCTTCGAAACACCTGTTTTCGGCTCAGACTCCGGCTTTTCTTTTTCGATTGATCTTCATCGTCTTTGTTCAAAACATCAGCCACTCTTTTTCTCGTTTGGCCTTCAGCACCCTTATCTAGCCGCTCGTAGTCAGGATATTCAAAACCCTGGGCATCCATTACACGGTTTAGCCTTCGCTTCGGACGAGTGCTGTTGGGACCATGCTTCGTCGCCGAAGGTCCTGTGGAACTGCGGCTGAAGCTGCTCGTGCGTGATGACGAAGGTATCATTCGTGAAGCTTCGGGGTTATAACATATCCAAAGATGAGGGGTCGAACTGACTTAGAGATAGAATGACCTTTTAGCCTGTAGGGGTCTGAGTCATTGTTGTAAACTTTTATGAAGGGCTTGATTGTAATTCCTCACAGGCTGTGTCCTGTGCCTATAAATAGTGAACAGTGTTCCTTTACTGTTCACGCATTCCTGTAATTGCAAGAGCATCACTCGGGAATTATTGTTTGTCAAGGAAAAGGTATAAGCTTACCTTAAACATTGTACCCAAACATCTCAGATTCAAATAATGAATATGTGAATGGTGCCATTTATTTCCAACATATTTATCTTTAATATTCTACATTTCATATCGTTTTATATCATTTTTATTACCTTTGTAATGTTAAGTTTGTGACCTTCGTCTGAAGTTCATTAAATCCTCGAGGAGATAATGCTTCAGCGGACGAAGGGTATTTAACATCTAACATCTTCGTGTTGCCTTGTTCTTGATTCTTAGCATTTGAGAACAAGTCCCCAACATTGGCGCCCACCTCCGGTCAACTCACTTCCACCTTTTTTGAGTTAATGGCTTCGTTCAACGATCAAGCTGGAGCTGCTTCGGCTCCGAAGCTGGTACTCCCCATAACAGGCGGTTCATGCTCAGAGTCAGCTAACAAAAAGCAGAAGAAGGAGGCAAAAAGAAGGGTACAGCATGTCGGGGTGCAAGGACCCTTCATCAAGTCAAGATGGTCTCACATTCCAATTACCTTCTCTCAAGAAGATCTTCAACTCAAGGACTACCCACACAATGATGCTATGGTTATCTCTTGTGTGATCAAAGGATTTCTGGTCCATAATGTTTTGGTTGATACAGGCAGTGTTGCAGATATCATATTTGCTAAGGCTTTTAGACAAATGCAAGAGCCCGAAGGCAAGATCCATGATGCTACGCACCCTCTTTGTGGCTTCGGAGGGCGGCAAATTGTAGCACTTGGGAAGATTACCATGCTAGTAACCTTCGGATTTGTCAACAACACAAGGACTGAGCAAATTGTGTTTGACATAGTTGACATGGAGTATCCTTACAATGCTATCATTGGTCGTGGTACTCTCAATGCCTTCGAAGCAATTCTTCACCCAGCTTACCTTTGCATGAAGATACCTTCGGACCAAGGGCCCATTGCTATTCATGGAAGTCAGGAAGCTGCCAGAAGGGCCGAAGGAAATTGGACAGATTCAAAAGCAATCCATAACATAGAAGGAGCTGAAACTTGTGAGCAGTACAAGTTCAGAAGGGAAAAAGCTGCTTCGGCTGATCAGCGGAAGCCCATGCTCTTATGTGAGGATGTAGCAGAGCAAAGGGTACTACTGGGATCTCAATTGTCCGAAGAACAGGAGAAAACCTTGATAAGGTTCTTGTTCAACAATAAAGATGTCTTTGCTTGGTCAGCTAATGATCTTTGCGGGGTTAACAGGGATGTTATTGAACACTCCCTTAATGTTGATCCATCATTCAGACCCAGGAAGCAGAGGCTTCGGAAGATGTCTAATGACAAGGCTGAAGGTGCTCGTAATGAAGTGAAAAGACTCCTCAGTGCCGGAGTTATCAGAGAGGTAAAGTACCTAGAATGGCTGGCTAACACTGTTATGGTAAAGAAGGCCAATGGTAAATGGAGGATGTCTATCGACTTTACTGATCTCAATAAGGCTTGTCCGAAGGATGAGTTTCCATTGCCAAGGATAGATTCCTTGGTTGATGCAGCAGCTTCATCAGAGCTCATGAGTCTGTTGGACTGTTATTCAGGCTATCATCAAATCTGGATGAAGAAGGAGGATGAGCCGAAGACCAGCTTCATAACCCCTAGTGGAACGTATTGTTACCTTCGGATGCCTGAAGGGCTTAAAAATGCTGGAGGAAGCTTTAGCAGAATGACAGCGAAGGTTCTCCATTCTCAGATAGGCAGGAATGTGCTAACTTATGTTGATGATATCATTGTGAAAAGCACGAAGCAAGATAATCACATTGCTGATCTGCAGGAGACCTTCGCTAATTTTAGACAGGCTGGTTTAAAGCTGAATCCAGAAAAATGTGTCTTCGGAGTGAAGAAGGGGAAATTTCTTGGTTGTCTAGTTTCAACAAAAGGAATTGAGGCTAATCCAAGCAAAATCGAAGCTATCCTTCGAATGGAACCACCAAGTACAAAGAAGGGGGCTCAAAGATTGACAGGAAGATTGGCATCTCTCAACAGATTCATATCTAGATCAGCAGAGAGAAATTTGCCATTTTTCGAAGTGCTGAAGTCAGCCGAAGTTTTTCAATGGGGACCAGTCCAGCAAAAAGCCTTCGAAGAGCTGAAGCAATATTTAATATATCTAACAACACTAACCCCACCAACGCCAGGGGCTCCTCTATTATTATATGTGGCAGCTTCGCACTCAGCGGTAAGTGCAGCACTTGTTCAGGAGAAGCTGGAAGGCCAAGTCAAGAAGCAGGCCCCAGTATACTTTGTATCCGAAGTTCTTAGTTTATCAAAGAAAAATTACACAAAATTGGAGAAGGTACTGTATGCTGTTCTGATGGCCTCCAGGAAGCTTCGGCATTATTTTCAAGCTTATAATATAATTGTTCCTTCTTCACAACTATTGAAGGATATTATGAGAAACCGAGAAGCTACTGGAAGGGTCGGAAAATGGGCTGCAGAGCTCAATGAATTTTGTATTGATTATGTGCATAGATCTTCGATTCAGTCCCAAGCGTTAGCAGACTTCATTGCTGACTGGACGCCAGGGGCTCAGGAGGAAGAAACGAATAAGGATGCCGAAGCATGGACAGTGTTTTGCGATGGGTCTTGGGGAACCTTCGGAGCAGGAGCAGCTGCTGTGTTGGTTTCACCTTCCAAAGTTAAAACTTGTTATGCGGCAAGACTTGATTTCAGTTGCACAAACAATATTGCTGAGTACGAAGCTCTGCTCTTGGGTCTTCGAAAGTTAAAGGCAATGGGAATCAGAAGGGCCATTCTTAAAACTGATTCCTAAGTTATTTCTGGTCATATTGACAAAAGCTATAAAGCAAGAGATTTGAAACTTGAAAAATATTTAGATACAGTCCGAAGGATTGAGGCTTCCTTTGAAGGATTCTCTGTTAAAAACATTCCTCGTGGAGAAAATGAACATGCTGATCTATTGGCCAAGTCAGCAGCACAGGGGCTGCCTTTACCTTCGGAAGTATTCTTCAAAACAATAAAAGCACCTTCGGTCGAGCTTCTTGAAAGAGCGGTCCTCAACATATCCCCTGTCTATAGTGAAGATTGGAGAACTGAAATCATCTCTTTTCTTCAGGGTAATTTTCTTTCAGATGACGAAGCTTATAACAGGAGGATAGAAGCAAGAGCCCGACCATATGTCATTATAGAAGGGAATTATACAAGCGTGGGGTCTGTTCCCCGTTGCTCAAGTGTTTATCCAGAGCCGAAGGCATAGAATTGATGAAAGAAATACATGCAGGCCTGTGTGGATCTCATATTGGATCTAGGCCTTTGTTGGGAAAAGTTTTTCGATAAGGATTTTATTGGCCAAAAGCAGCTTCGGATGCAGCGGAACTAGTACAAAAGTGCGAAGGTTGTCAGAAATGTGCAAGAGATCAGAAACAACCTTCGTCTTTAACTCAGCTAATACAACCCACTTGGCCGTTGCAAAGGTGGGGCCTTGATTTGTTAGGACCGCTACCACCAGCACAAGGAAATTTAAGATATGTTGTAGTGGCAGTGGAATATTTTTCTAAATGGATTGAGGCAAAGCCTTTAGCCATAATAACTTCAGTCACTGTCCAAAAGTTTTTCTGGCAAAATATTGTTTGTCGCTTCAGAGTGCCGAAGGCCATTACTATGGACAATGGAACGCAGTTTGACTCCGAAGCTTTTAAAGAGTTTTGTGACCAAATTGGCACGAAGATCCATTTCGCGTCAGTTCGACATCCAGAATCAAATGGACTAGTCGAAAGAGCTAATGGGATCATAATGACAGGAATAATGAAGTCAATCTTCAATCAGCCCAGGGGAAAGTGGCCAGAAGAATTGATCAAAGTGGTGTGGAGCCATAACACAACAGCGTCAAGATCAACAGGCTTTACGCCATTCAAACTATTGTTTGGTGACGAAGCAGTAACCCCGGAAAAAGCCAAAGCAGGGTCAATAAGAACAATAGCTTCGGCAAAAGGCGAAGATGAAGCTGACTGCTCTGTGGAAAAAGATGCTATAGAGGGGATCAGGCTTCAGGCTGTGGAAAACATCAATAAATACCAAGTCGAAACAATAAAATGGCGTGATAGAAAGGTTCGATTGAAGAACATTAAGCCAGGACATTTGGTGCTTCGAAGAGTGGCCAACCCAGACACAGTAGGCAAACTACAGCTGAAGTGGGAAGGCCCTTTTTTGGTAGTATCTTCGTCAAGACCCGGTTCCAACAGATTGAAGGATATGGATGGCAACGACATCCCTAGATCGTGGAATGCAGATGAGCTTCGGCGATATTATGTTTAGCTTGATGTAATTTTTTCTATTCTTTTTTGTGGCACCCTTTTCCTTTCCAAAGGGGGAGAAAGGTTTTTAATGGGGCTACAACATGTAATTTCCCTTATTTCAATTCTATAAGAATGATTTCCCCCAAAAATGTAAATGTAAATGCAAAGGAAAAAGAAAAGAAAACAGGGAGAAGCTCAAAAGTCGTTCCTAAGGGAATGCAGAGCTTACAGCGAAAAGTCAACGCTGATTCCGCCAAAAGTAGAAGGCGAAGAAACTCCTAAGGGATGCTTACAGCGAAAAGTCAACGCTGATTCCGCTGAAAGTAAAAGGCGAAGAAGCTCCTAAGGGAGGCTTACAGCGAAAAGTCAATGCTGATACACCGAAAAATAAACTGTGAGGCCGAGATGTAAACGGCAGAAAGATTTGAATCATTCCCAAGGGGATGAAGGTCTATGATTATCATTTTTGAATATATGTGTCCCGATATTCATCTGCACAATACATTACATCATGTCATTTGCACTCATAAACATTCATTTAGACATATAGAATCATCATCATACCACACGAAAAAGTCAGATGCTTCGGCAATGAAGAAAGACTTCATAGAAAGAGGAAGTTTTCATGCTTCGTTGTGTACGAAAAGAAGGGAAGGTGTTTTTCGCCTTCGGCTCAAAAGGAGAAGTTTCGTCCACAGCAAAGCAGATTGCACACGGATAAAGGAGACACAATATATTACAAGGTATGTGGGAACTTTAAGACGAGAGCCAATGTGTCCAAACTTCCGGCTGAATTGTTGCTTTCTAGTGGCCGACCATCCTTTCCAGACCTTCTCTAGAGCTCTTCAATCCTTCCTCCTAAGATAAGATAAGATAAGATCCAGGCTAACTTTTTCAAGCAATGGAATGACTGGTAGGCGATCTCAGGCTCGCTCGTCGTTGGGTAGTTTCCGATAGTTCTATCACCATTCCAGGCTCTTCGCATATAGAGAACTCGAAGGTGGTCGATGTAATATAATAGAGCAGGCCTGAGGCCATTACGTACTTTCTTTGTTTAAGTTATTATTGAGAGGGTCTTTCAATGATAGCTATACACAATGAGCGCTGTTTTCTACATGCGAGATGAGAGCGGATAAGGCTAAAAAGAGAAAAAGCAGGGCTTGGTTACATAAGTTTTTTTACATAATGATATTACAAATATCCCTTCAGAATTTTTTTAGGAAAGTCTATTCTAGCAACTATCAAGCTTCAGCCTCGTCATACTTCAGCTTCGTCGTCCTGCACATATTAAGGAGCAGAATAAGAAAGGTGCAAATTTCAAGGAGAAGGTAAAAGTAACAAATATAAGTTTCTTACCGGCTTAAGGTGACTTCGAGCTTCGTCACCAGCTATCCTTCGCCCGCCATTTACCCAAATCTGGGTCATAAATCTATTCCCGATACTTCGGGCTAGGCTCGGAATATCAATCAAGTCTGCTGCTAACAAGCTAAAGTTTGGTCTATTCACGATTTTTCCATGAGTGCAGCCGGCATTCAGAAAAGCGGCAGCTGTGCCTCGAGAAGCTACCAGGGCGCAGAAATCGGCATGCCCCCCAATAACTTCGTCAAGAGCATCAACCTCGCCTTCAATATGTTCCAAGGTGCTGGGCAGGTTTTCGGCTGAAGGTGAAAACTTTTCAGAGCTGGCTCCGATAGAGTGAAATACCTCCTTCAGCCGATGCACGCATCGGCTGCCAAAACTTAGACATTTCTCTTGGAGATCTTTCAATGATTCTTGCAAATTCGAATTCTTCTCGAGCGCAGTCTTAAGACTTGCTTCAAGCTTCTCTTTTTCTTGCTCATATTTTTCGACTTTTTGAGTAGTTCATTCTTTAAACTGTCATTTTCGGCTTGGACCTCGGCCAAGGAGCCTTCCATAGACTGAATAATAAAGTCTTTCTTTTCTAAAGCACCTTCGTGTTCTTTAGCCATAATTTCAAGATCTTGAATGGCGAAGTCCTTCTTCTTCAGAACAGCTTCGTAATTTTCAACTTTTTCTTCTAAATCTTTGATGATAGTCTTGTTCTTCTCCTCTTCAAGATCTTGTTGCATTTTCAGCACTTTACTTAATAGTATACTCTGCCAAAACAACTTTCGTCAGAGAAAGACATAAAAATAACAATAATAAAATAATAATAATATTTTTTACCTTAAAATTCGCGTAAAGCAGGCTGCCAGCGACATGATGTCGCTGGTATCTGCAGAGGTCTGCTTCTATCTTCGGCAAGCCAATGCTTTTTGAGAGGGTCCTAACAATTTTGGCCTCGGTACGGTTCCGAAGGCATCTTAACTTCCCTTCGTTGACCCCACCAAATAGCATAGCTCCTGATTTATATCCGCAAGATATGGCATGTTTTTTCAATTCTTCTTTTTCGGCGTCCATTAGCTCTTGTCCAAGCAAATCTTGAAAGTTAAAATCTACTTCCTCCGAAATTTCACCAATTTGCTCTTTCCCCTTTTCAGTTGCCGTGTTCACCGCAGCCATAACAGCTTCTTCTTCAGCCATTCTTAGGAGTATATTGTCAATAACCTCAAGTGTGGTTTCCAGGTTCGACTCTTCGGTGGCCCCGGTAGCTTCGGCTTCGCCGGCTTCAGCTTCAGTGGTCTTCACTCCGGTAGCTTCGGCTGCGGTGCCTTCGGCTTCGGCAGTCTCTGCAAAGGCGATTTTTGACATCGTCGCCGGTGGCGGCGTCTAATGGATCACATCTGTCACTTGAATGATTCTCCGTTTTTTTGGCTTCGCAGGACTTTCTGCTGCCGAAGGTTTTTTGTCCTTCTAAAAAAACTTTGTCAGTTCCGGTGCCAACGGACTTAGCTTGACAGGCAAAGTTTCAATCATTACCTCCAAAATTTCTTCTACATCGGCAGCAGAAGGTGTCACAGACAATTCCTCGTCTCGGACCAATCTCTCTGGTTCTGGAGACACAGGCTTCGAAGATGCAGCTTTTCTCTTTTTTGGAACAACTATTTTCGGTTCAAGCCTTTCTTTCTTCTTCTTTGGTTGATCTTCGTCGTCTTTAGTTAAAGTGCTAGTCACTCGTTTTCTTTTCTGCCCTTCGGCACCCTTGTCTAATCGCTCGTAGTCAGGGTATTCAAAGCCTATAGCATCAAGCACTTTGTTCAGCCTTCGTTTCGGCCGGGTGCCGAAGGCTGCCGTCATCAATTGATCTTCTTTTTTAGAATAATTCCCAAGAATTTCAGTACTCATTACTTCGATTGTTTCGAGCCATTCTTGGCAGGGTTCATTAAAATATTTCTTGAACTTGTAGTGGTAGGGTAGGCGGACAAGTTCCCCCTCTTTCTTCTCTTTCTCGAGCTTCGGCATAGCCCATTCCTTCATAGTTGGAAATATTTTGAACGACAGAAATTCCTGCACAAGATCTCTAGTGCCAATGTGCTCAGCAATAGTCCTGAATTCAGCCAACGCGATTTGAGTCGGACCTTCTGGTGACATATTGCAGTGGGGCCTGGTCTCTCCGAAGATCAGTTCAAGCGGGCTCTGTACTAGCTTCTCCTTGTCATCGTCAACTTTGACGTAGAACCATTCCGATTTCCAGCCTGCCGGCCACTTGCTTCGGTAGCTGATCACAAGGAATTTTGTAGTCTTTCGATAGGCAAAATTATAACAACCAAAATTTTCATGTAACCCATCTTTTCTGGCCTTAGTTTGATAATGCAGCTCGTGTACCCGGCAGAAACCTTCGGCAAATGGCTCCACCCCTTGGCTTCGGAGAGCCTAAATATAAACACTAAGTCTGACAATAGCATTAGGAGTTAGTTGATGAAAATAGATACCAAACTTCTTCAGCACATCAGCAATCATCCTATTCAAAGGAAATCTCAAACCAGCTTTGAGGAAGCTCTTGAAAATCACTATTTCATCTTTCTGTGGCTTCGGGGTAGTTTCTTCTCCACCGAAGCGAACCATCTTCTTCTCATCTTCGCTAAAGTAGCCCGATTTTACCATCTTCGGGAAATCAGCCTTGGAGATGGTTGACTTTCCGAAGTCCAGGTGGCTAGGCTTGCTTGGTATTGCGATATTGTGATCATCTTCAGAATCAGTCTCTTCAATATCTGCTTGTTCTGCTTCGGCAGCAGGAGTGTTCTTCGATGTCACCAACCCACTTCGCCTCATTGCTTCCGAAATAGGGACAGTTTCCGCAGCTTCGACTTCGTCTCCTTCACGCTCAGCCCTAGCAGTAGAGCGCACTCTGGCCATTTGATTTTGAATATCTTGAAAATTGCTCAGAAATTAATAACCTTTTTCCCGAAGCCCTTCTTCTGACGAAGCAGATACTAAACTAGAGCTTCGTTCGAATGCGAAAGTCAAGCTTCGGCTATGGTTAAAAATTTTGGCAGCAAAACAGTGCAATAGCAATGAATGCTGTGGTAACTTCACATCTACCAGTCTGTTTATATAGTGTTGCAGGAAAGAAGGTGAATCGTCGGGAATTTTTACACCAAGCAAACGACTGCTCGCACCCGCTGAACGGTGGACCGCAAAAACCAGAATAGTGAACTCGCATGGTGGAATCGCTACGCGCTCGAAAACTGTATCGTTTCTCGACAACGAGCTCAGGGAAGGCGTTTTCGGACCTTCGGCTTCCTGAAGCCTGAGAGACTTGTTTCACGGATCAAGCTCGTTACGAAAAACGATCTAGTACCGCGAAGGGGCTACTGTTGGGACCATGCTTCGTCGCCGAAGGTCCTGTGGAACTGCGGCTGAAGCTGCTCGTGCGTGATGACGAAGGTATCATTCGTGAAGCTTCGGGGTTATAACATATCCGAAGATGAGGGGTCGAACCGACTTAGAGATAGAATGACCTTTTAGCCTGTAGGGGTCTGAATCATTGTTGTAAACTTTTATGAAGGGCTTGATTGTAATTCCTCACAAGCTGTGTCCTGTGCCTATAAATAGTGATCAGTATTCCTTTACTGTTCACGCATTCCTGTAATTGCAAGAGCATCACTCGGGAATTATTGTTTGTCAAGGCAAAGGTATAAGCTTACTTTAAACATTGTACCCAAACATCTCAGATTCAAATAATGAATATGTGAACGGTGCCATTTATTTCCAACATATTTATCTTTAATATTCTACATTTCATATCATTTTATATCATTTTTATTACCTTTGTAATGTTAAGTTTTTGACCTTCGTCTGAAGTTCATTAAATCCTCGAGGAGATAATGCTTCAGCGGACGAAGGGTATTTAACATCTAACATATTCGTGTTGCCTTGTTCTTGATTCTTAGCATTTGAGAACAAGTCCCCAACAGGTGCCGAAGGCCGCAGTCATCAATTGGTCTTCTTTTTTAGAATAATTTCCGAGTATTTCATTACACATTACTTCGATTGTGTCCAGCCACTCTTGACAAGGTACTTTGAAAAGTTTCTTGAATTTGAAATGGTAGGGCAGCCGAACAAGTTCCCCTTTCTTCTTTTTCCCCTCTAGCTTCAGCATTTCCCACTCCTTCAAAGTTGGGAATACTCTGAAGGCCAGAAATTCCTGCACCAAGTCCCTAGTGCCAATATGATCTGCAATCACTCTAAATTTAGCTAGAGCAATTTGACTTGGACTCCCTGGTAACATGTTGCACGAGGGTCGGGTCTCTCCGAAGATCAATTCTAACAGACTTTGGACCAACTTATCTTCATCTTCGTCCACTCTGATGTAGAACCACTCAGATTTCCATCCATCTGGCCATTTGCTTCGGTAACTGATCACTGGAAACTTTGTAGTCTTGCGGTAAGCAAAGTTGTAGCAGCCAAAATTTTCATGAAGACCATCTCCTCTAGCTTTGGTCTGATAATGTAGTTCGTGCACTCGGCAGAAACCTTCAGCGAATGGTTCCACCCCCTGGCTTCGGAGAGCCCAGATATAAACATTTAGCCTAACGATAGCGTTAGGGGTTAGCTGATGAAGGTAGATCCCAAATTTCTTCAGCACTTCAGCAATCATCTTGTTCAAAGGGAATCTTAAACCAGTTTTAAAAAGGCTTTTGAAAACCACTACTTCATTCTTTCCTGGCTTCGGGATAGTTTCTTTTCCACCAAAACGAATCAACTCCTTCTTCGCTTCACTAAGATAGCCCAACTTCACCATCTTAGGAAAATCAGCTTCGGAGATGGTGGACTTTCCGAAGTCCAGGTGGCTAGGTTTGCTCGGCACTGCACTGCTATAATCATCTTCGGAATCAGTTTCTTCAGCATCAGTTTGTCCTGCTTCGGCGACAGGAATATCCTCCGATGTTACCAGCCCAGACCGCCTCATTGCTTCGGAAATTGGAACAGTTTCAGTAGCTTCGGTCTCATCTCCCTCACGGTCAATCCTGGCAGTAGAACGCAATCTCGCCATCTGATTATGAATTTTTTGAAATTTTTTGAAGTTGTTGACTTTCTCGATTTCTCCGAAGTTCTTTCTCTTGTGACGAAGCAGAATCGAAAGCGATGCTTCGCTTGAGCACAATGATCAAGCTTCGGCTATGGTTAAATTTTTGACAGCACAATAGTACAGTAGCAATGAATGCTGTGGTAACTTCACACCTACCCGTCTGTTTATATAGCGCCGTGGGTGGGAAGGTAAATCGTCAAGGTCTTCCACACCGGAAAAATAGCCACCCACACTCATTGACCGGTGGGCCATAAGGTCCGCGAAGGTGAATCGCCAGGGCGCGCGCAACTGCTGTAAGATGGGGCCACCTCGCGCGCGAATTATTTTAATTGTTTCTCGTCAACGAGCTCAGGGAAGGTGTTTTTTCGGATCTTCGACATCCCGAAGCCTAGAAGACCTTTTCACGGATCAAGCTCGTTACGAAAAATGATCTAGCACCGCGAAGGGGCTACTGTTTAGGGTATGCTTCGTAGCCGAAGATCCTAAAAGAGGAAAACACCTTCGGTAAGATCCTTTCAAGAACAGCGCCGAAGTTATCACCGATAGAGCTTCGGCACAGTGACAAGTCTCAAGACGAAGGGGGCAAACCGACTTAAAGATCAAATGACTCAAAGACCCATGATGTTTTGTGTCAGTATTGTAATTGATTATAAAGGGGATAAATGTAATTTCACATAGGCTGTGTCCTGTGCCTATAAATAGATGAACAGTACCCCTATACTGTTCACACAATCTTGTAATTGTTGACGCATCACACTGGAATTATTGTTTTCCGTCGAGGAGAAGGTATAAACGTACTCAAATGTCATGTTTTAATATTCAGATCCATATAATGAAATATAAGAATAATGTTATCTGCTTCTAACATATGTTTTACACGTTATGCTTCATTTTACATTGTTCTATAAACCTAATCACGAAGGTATGACCTTCGTGATATTTAATCTGCGACCTTCGTTCGAAGTTCATTAAATCCTTGGGGAGATAATGCTTCAGCGGACGAAGGGCATTAACATTTAACATTTTTATGTTGCCTTGTTCTTAATTCATAGCATTTGAGAACAAGTCCCCAACAGTAACTGTCTCTCGGATGACGAAGTTTATAATAAGAGAATGGAAGCAAGAACAAGACCATATATCATAATAGAAGGGGAATTATACAAACATGGAGTTTGCTCCCCCTTCTCAAGTGTTTATCCAGAACCGAAGGTATATAACTAATGAAAGAGATACATGCAGGATTGTGTAGATCTCATATTGGGTCTAGGCCTTTGCTGGGAAAGGTTTTTAGACAGGGATTTTACTAGCCGAAGGCAGCTTCGGATGCAGCAGATCTGGTCCAAAAGTGTGAGAATTGTCAAAAATGTGCAAGGGACCAAAAACAACCTTCGTCATTAACTCAGTTAATACAGCCAACCTAGCCATTACAAAGATGGGGCCTGGATTTGTTAGGTCCACTTCTACCAGCACAAGGCAATTTAAGATATGTTGTGGTGGCCGTAGAATATTTTTCCAAGTGGATTGAAGCCAAGCCTTTGGCCACAATAACTTCGGTCACAGTCCAGAAATTCTTCTGGCAAAACATTATTTGTCGCTTCGGCGTGCCGAAGGCTATAACTGTGGACAACAGAACACAGTTTGATATCGAATCTTTCAAGGAATTCTGTGATCAAATTGGCATGAAGATTCATTTTGCATCAGTCAGGCACCCGGAGTCAAACGGGCTGGTCAAAAGAGCAAATGGTATTATAATGACGGGAATAATGAAGTTAATCTTCAATCAACCCAGAGGAAAGTGGCCAGATGAGTTGATTAAAGTGGTGTGGAGCCACAATACAACTATATCAAGGTCAACAGGTTTTACACCGTTCAAGTTATTGTTTGGTGACGAAGCTATAACCCCAGAAGAAGCCAAGGCAGGGTCAATTAGAACAGTAGCTTCGGCTGAGGACGAAGCTGATTATTTTGTGGCAAAAGATGCTATAGAAGGGACCGCACTTCAGGCTGTGGAGAACATCAATAAGTATCAAGCCGAAATAATAAAATGGCGTGATAGAAAAGTTCGGTTGAAAAACATTAAGCCAGGGCATTTGGTACTTCGGAGAGTGGCCAATCCAGACACAGTAGGCAAGCTACAGCTAAAGTGGGAAGGACCCTTTCTAGTGGTATCTTCGTCAAGACCTGGTTCTTACAAATTGAAGGATATGGACGACAACGACATTTCTAGATCTTGGAATGCGGATGAGCTTCGACGATATTATGTGTAACCTGATGTAATCTTTTTTCATTTTTTCTATGCCACCCTTTTCCTTTCCAAAGGGGGAGAAAGGTTTTTAATGGGGCCATAATTTGTAATTTTTTCCTTTCTTATCCAGCTCTACGAGAGCAAAATCCCCCAAAATGTGTAAAATGTAAAATCTTAGTATGCACCATCGAGCGCAGAGAAAAAAAATCAGGGAGAAGCTCAAAAGCTGTCCCTAAGGGGATGCAGAGCACGACGAAGCTACAAAAAGTCGTTCCTAAGGGAGCGCAGCGTAAGGTTTCTGCTCAAAAGTCGTTCCTAAGGGAATGCAGAGCCAAATACCGCCGAAATAGAAGGCGAAGAAGTTCAAAAGACGTTCCTAAGGGAATGCAGAACTTACACCGAAAAGTCAACGGTGATACCACCGAAATAGAAGGCGAAGAAGTTCAAAAGACGTTTCTAAGGGGATGCAGAACTTACACCGAAAAATAAGCGGTGCAGCCAAAAAATAAACGACAAAGAGATTTCAGCTATTCTTAAGGGAATGAAGAGTTTTGATGTGGCTTCGTAAGCATGTGTCTGGACATTCATTTGCACAATACAACACATCATTCATTGCATTCATATACATTCATTCAGACATACATAGGATCATCATCATCATCATATCATACAAATACAGACAGTTGCTTCGATTTTAATAATAAGGCTTCGGTGAAAGGAAAAGAAGCAAATTTATGCTTCGTTGTGTACGAAAAGAAGGGAAGGTGTTTTTCGCCTTCGGCTCAAAAATACAAGTTTCGTCCACATCAAAGCAATTCATTCATGGACAGAAAGGTAAAAATATATTACAAGGTATAGACAAATTTACAGAGTATTATCTGATTACAATATTCTTTACAAGAATAATTCAAAAGTTCCTCTAAAGTTTTTCATAGTAATGTTTTCGGCTTCAGCTTCATCCACCAAGCTTCGAATCATTGCTCTTCGGCTTCGTCATCCTGTACATAACAAAGCGTCATAAGGTAAATTCAAGTTTCAAGGAAAAGGTAAGCACAAGGTATGAGTTTATTACCGGTTTGAGGTGACGTTGAGCTTTGTCACCAGCTAAGCTTCGTCCACCCTTCGCCCAAATTTGAGTTACGAATCTGTTCCCAATGCTTCGGGCCAGGCCGGGGATGTCATTCAAGTCCGCTGGTGATAAGCTAAAGTTCGGCCTGTTTACAATATTCCCGTGCGTGCAACCAGCCTTCATAAAAGCAACAGTTGTGCCACGAGAAGCTAGCAGAGCACAGAAGTCACCATGCCCAACTATGACTTCATCAAGAGCATCAACTTCGCATTCAATATGATCAAAAAGATGCCTGGCAGGTCTTCAGCTGAAGGTTTAAACTTTTCAGAACTGGCTCCAACTGAATTGAAGACCTGCTTCAGTCGTTGCACGCAACGGTTGCCGAAGTTCAGACATTTATCTTGAAGTTCCTTCAATGACTTTTGCAAGTTTGAACTCTTTGCAACTTCAGCTTCAAGCTTTGCATCAAAATCTTTCTTCTCTTGTTCGAAGCTTTTTGATTTCATGGAGAGTTCACTGTTTAATTTAGCAATCTCGGCTTGGGCTTCTGCCAGCGAACCCTCCATTATTTGAATCATGAAATCTTTCTTCTCCAGAGCAGCTTTGTGATCTTTAATCTTGGCCTCTAAGCCCTCAATTATAATCTCATTTCTCTTGTCCTCGAGGTCTTGTTGCATCCTCAAGGTTTTACTTAGCAGTAGACTCTGAAAAAATAACCTTCATCAGAAGCAACCTTCATCTCGAAAATAATAAAAAAGTTAAGGTAGGAATTTTACCTTAAAATTAGAATAAAACAAGCTACCGGCGATATGTTGTCGCCGATATCTGCTGAGGTTGGCCTCAAGCTTTGGAAAGCCAACACTCTTCGATAGAGTGCTGACAACCTTCGCTCCAGTCCGGTCCTGGAGACATCCTAAGCTCTCTTCGTCAACACCACCGAAGAGCAATGCTCCTGGTTGATAGCCGCATCATATTGCATAATCCCTCAACTCCTCCTTCTCAGCTTTAGACAGCTTTTGCCCAAGTATGTTTTGAAAATTAAAATCCTTTTCCCCCGAAGTATCTTCAGCAATCTCCTTCCCCTTCTCTTTCTCGGGCGCTGGGGCCAGAGTCTCTTCGGCAGCTGCAGCAGCTTCTTCCGCAGCCATGTTCAAAAGCATCTTATCAATATTAGAAAAAGTGCTTTCCAGATTTGTATCTTCAGCCGTCTTAGCTTCGATAGTTGCAGCTTCGGCGGGGGCAGCCTCGGTAGCTGCAGTGTCTTCGACAACTGGTGTTTTTGACGCCGAAGTCGATGGTGGCGTTTCTTCAATAGCATCAATAACAGTAATAATCCTTCGCCTTTTTTCAGCAGGCTTCTTGATTACCGTAGGCTCCTCTTTCTTCTGTAAAAGCTTCATCAGTTGTGGCCCTAGTGGACTTAGCTTGAGAGGTAAAGATTCAGTCATTACCTATAAAATTTCCTCTACGTCAGCAGCAGGAGGCGTTGAAGGAACTTCTTCCTCTATATCAGTGGTTCTTCATCAGCAATACCCTATTCAATGTCAGCTTGTTCAGCTTCAGAAGCATGTGCACCTTCATCAGAGGCACCCTCTGTTACAACCAGTCTCGATTGCCTTATTACTTTGGAGATTGGTGCAGTTTTAGCAGCTTCGGCCTCCTCTTCGTCGCGCGTAATTCTAGCGGTTGAACGCACTCTGGCCATTTGTTGATTTCCTTGCAGTTCTTACAAAGCTGATTGTTTTTTCGTAGTTTTTTGACGAAGCTCCCTCTTTTGACGAAGCTAATTCAGAACAGTGGCTCACTCAGAAATGCAGTGAAAAAGCTTCGGCTATGGTTAAAATTTTCAGCAGCACAACAGTACAATGGCAATGAATGTTGTGATAACTTCACAACTACCCGTCTGTTTATATAGTGCTGCAGGTGGGAAGGTGAATCGCCAAACTAACCGCACCCGCTGGACAGTTACTCACACCCGCTGAACAGTGGACCAACCGATGCTTGGGACAAGAACTGCCAGACCGTGCATATCCACTGCATGGTGAACCACCTCTCGCGCATGGAATATTTTAATCGTTTCTCGACAACGAGCTTAGGGAAGGTGTTTTTCGGACCTTCGACATTCCGAAGCTTCAGAGATGTTTTCATGGATCAAGCTCGTTACGAAAAACGATCTAGCACCACGAAGGGGCTACTGTTTGGGGCCAGCTTCGTCGCCGAAGGTCCTGCAAGAAGAAACACCTTCGGAAGATCAACACTGAAGCAACGCCGAAACTGTCATCTAAGGAGCTTCGGCATAGTAACACGCTTTGAGACAAAGGTGTAGCACCGACTTAAAGATGAAAGGACAGGTTGACCCATGATAATTTATGTCATAAATGTAGTCAATTGTACAGGGTGCAATTGTAATTTCACACAGGTTGTGCCCTATGTCTATAAATAGATGAACTGTACCCCCGTACTGTTCACGCTAATTTATACTCGCTCGTGTATCACGCTCGGACCTTTGCTTTCTGTCAAGCCGAAAGGTGCAAATGTAATTCAATATCGGTTTTGTTTATCCATAACAATTAAAATATATTGATAGCATCATATGATTATTCATGTTCACTTTCATACTCCATATGCTTCTTCTTACATTAATTTGCACTGTGATAACGAATGTATGTCCTTCATCACCTTCGTCTGAAGATCATTACATCCCATGGGAAATAATGCTTCGGAGGACGAAGGGCATTATCTTTTAACATTTTATGTTGCCTTGTTCTTGATTCATAGCACTTGAGAACAAGCCCCCAACAAGCACATCAGGGACTTGTCAGCTTCTAGGAAGATCCCTAGTGTCTTGGACTTCAAAGAAACAAAACTCAGTAGCCCTATCAACCGCCGAAGCCGAGTATATTGCCACAGGCCATTGTTGTGCGCAATTACTTTGGATGAAGCAAACCCTTAGGGACTATGGCTACAAATTGAGCAAAATCCCTCTCCTATGTGACAACGAGAGTGCTATCCGCATGGCGGAGAATTCCGTTGAACACAACCGCACTTAGCACATAGACATTCGGTATCACTTTCTGAGAAATCACCAACAAAGGGGGATATCCAAATAGCTTATGTTAACACCAAAGATCAATTAGCTGATATCTTCACCAAGCCACTAGATGAGAAAACCTTTAGCAAACTTAGGAATGAGCTAAATATACTTGATTCTCGGAATTTTGATTGAAACGTTGCACACATAGCTCATTTATATATCTTTGATCTTATCTCTTTCATTTGCTACGACTAATGTGTTTCCAAGTGTCCTTTTAATGTGAAGTCGTAGATTGAAAGGGAAATAGAGTACTCGACGAAGACAAGGCTTCCACTCCACTCTACCAGTATCATTTACCCTTCGTCGTTACTCCACCACATTTCACATTGGTATAATCTTTTTACTCATATTTACTTGTACCAATGGGGGAGAAAGTAAAGGGCTCTCAAAGTCTCCGTTTTTGGTGATTAATGCCAAAGGGGGAGAAAGTATTTAGCCCAAAGCAAAAGGACCGCACCACCACCAATTTCAAAATTTTCAAGAATTTTTTTTCAAATTGGTATCTAAATGTATTTGATCTTATTAGTATTTACAAAAATTGGTAAAACCCTCTTGAACACTAAGAGGAGAATTTCATTCAGGGAGAGTTTTGTTTAGTCAAAGGAAAAGCATTTGAAATAGTGGGAGAAAATTTCAAAATCTTGAAAATGCTTCTTACAATCTTACTCATATGCCTTTGACTATTTGCAAAAAAACTTTGAAAAAAAATTCCAAAAGAATTTGCAAAAACAAAACAAGTGGTGCAAACGTGGTCCAAAATATTAACTAAAAGAAACCAACCATGCATATCTAGTGAAATTATAAATTGGTTTAATTCTAAGTAACCTATGTACTTATATTATGCAAACTAGTTCATTTCTGCACTTTATGTATTTGCTTTGGTTTGTGTTGGCATCAATCACCAAAAAGGTGGAGATTGAAAGGGAAATAGGGTCAAACCTTTTCCTTAATTAATTTTGGTGGTTGATTGCCCAACACAAATAATTGGACTAACTAGTTTGCTCTAGATTATATGTTCTACAGGTGCATAAAGGTTCAACATAAACCAATGGAAGATAAAAGATAGGGTTCAAATTAAAAGGAGCAAGAAATTTGAGAGTGCCTTGGTCTGGCGCACCGGACTGTCCGGTGCACCAGGGCAGTACAAACTCAAACTCTCCACTCTCGGGTTTCTGAGGACGCGCTCCGCTATAATTCACCGGACTGTCCGGTGTGCCACCGGACTATCCGGTGTGAGTGTGTGACAGTGGAGCAACGGCTCTTCAGCATAATGATCGACTGCAAATGCTGCTGACTCCATGAACAGTGGTGAACAGTGCGTGCAGAGTCAGAGCGCAGAAGTCAGAGGGGCACCGGACTGTCCGGTGTCGCATGAAGACAAAGCTCCAACGGTCGTCTGCTCCAGAACCCTAACGGTTGGGTGACGTGGCTGGTGCACCAGACAGTGTCCAGTGGCGCATCGGACTGTCCGGTGCGCCTATCGACAGCAGCCTGCCCAACGGTTGTTTTGGTGGGTAAGGGCTATAAATACCCCTCGACCACCAGCACTCCAACAATCCAAGCATTCAACGCTCCTCATTCAATACAAGGGCAAAGTGCAACACTTCAAGACACAAATCAAAGCCACCGATCCAATCAAAGTCCTCAATTCAATTCTAGTGCCTTAGGACTTGTGAGAGGATCGTTCTTGTGTTTCTTTGTTGCTCTTGTTGCTTGGTTGGCTTTCTTCTTTATCTCATTCTTATTCTCAAAGCCTTGTAAGTGAAGCAAGAGACACCAATTATGTGGTGGTCCTTGTGGGGTCTAAGTGACCCGAGAAATCAAGGAAGGAAGCTCACTCGGTCTAAGTGACCGTTTGAGAGAGGGAAAGGGTTGAAAGAGACCTGGTCTTTGTGACCACCTCAACAGGGACTAGGTTCTTTAGAACCGAACCTCGGTAAAACAAAATCACTGTGTCATCCGCTTGACTTGCTCTTGATTTGTTTTTCCCTCTCTCTCGGACTCGGTTTTTATTCTAATGCTAACCCCGGCTTGTAGTTTGCTGTTTTAAGTTGTAAATTTCAGATTACGCCTATTCACCCCCCCCCCCTCTAGGCGACTTTCAGATGTAATATTGAACATCAAGCTAATAAAGGGTGAGGATGGGATTACTTTGTCACAATCCCATTATGTGGAAAAGGTCCTGACTCACTTTGGACATATGGACTATAAACCAGTCACCACACCCTATGATCCATCCTACACGCTCAGTAAACATGAAGGCGAGCCTGTGAACCAGTCACTATATTCGCAGATCATCGGATCTCTCATGTACCTGAGCAGTGCAACTAGACCAGATATCTCATATGCAGTATGCAGACTAGCTCGTTATTCGGTCAGTCCAGGAGATAGACACTAGGTAGCCTTGTACAGAGTGCTTCAGTATTTGAAGGGAGCGATGAATCTTGGTATTAAATATACCAGATTTCCGTCAATACTTGAAGGATTCAGTGATGCAAACTGGATCTCTGACTCGGATCAAATAAAGTCTACAAGTGGCTATGTGTTCACTTTAGCTGGTGGGGCCGTGTCGTGGAGATCGTCTAAACAAACAGTATCGACACGTTCCACCAAGGAGGATGAATTAGTTGCACTTGATGCAGCATCATTGGAGGCTAAATGGTTGAGAGACTTGTTGTCAGACCTTCTAATGCTAGCAAAGCCGATACCGGTTGTCCTAGTATACTGTGACAACACTTCTGTGTTGCTGAAAGTGAACAGTAGAAAGGACAACCAAAAATCCTCGAGACATATCAGAAGACGACTTTGATTCATGTCGGCATGCTAGAGAGATAGGTGTAATAACCATAGATTACATCAAGTCTGAAAGGAACCTTGATGACCCTTTCACCAAAGGACTGGCTCAAAAGCCAATCCAAGCAGCGTGCATGGGAATGGGACTCGTACCCTATTAGCGGTTTCAACTGTAGATAGCTGTCCTGTGTGACCGGAGGTCCTGAGATCTAGGCTCCAGGAAATGAAGTATCGTGGAACCAAGAGCACAAAAGATAAAGAGTCTCATGAGCTGTTGTGCTCTATCTGTATGGCAGGTTGAGTGATATGCTCTTAATGAAGTCAATGTTATAAGCAAGGAAATTGTCCTACAGAATTTTCTTAATGATTTCACCTATACGAGCCGACTGTGGGGTCGCAGTCTGGGAGAGAATGGAGTTTTCTCTCTAGTGAGCTCATGAATAGATATTAAAGGGCATGACCGTAATGCCCTGCCCGTAAGAGAAGCAGATAATCTGCCTAGTATTATGTGCCTTTTGTGCAAAGATTCTCACACTAGGGTTTATGGATCAAGGCGTAGTCCTCCGCTTACTCGTGCAGGGTTGGAGTACACTGGGATAGGCTTTGGTTCAAACCTAACAAGTACCTCTGCCGAAAAGTAGTATATAAACAGTACATGAGCTCAATGACATTGATCAGAAAATAAGAGTGAAAATGGCAGGGATTGTTGTCCATATTGAGATTTTCCCTTTATTTAAAAAAAGAGGAGGGGGCCAGCCGGGTGGGCCACTACAAGGCCCGGCTGGCCGACCAGCCCACCAGCTGGCAGTTGGCTAGGGCAAGTGGAGGTCGCGGCTTGCAAATCGGGCGAAGGAGCAGAGCAGCCGTAGCTCTGGCTGGCGGCGCCATTTGGCTCTGTAGGTGGTTCGACGTCTACCGAACTCCAATGCGATTCCTGCACAACTTCCTAGCGGCCGTCTCCTTAAGATGGGCGGGCTCTCCCCTGGCTTTCCACTGATTCGCTCTGCTGTTCTTCCTCCTCTCTCCTGGCTTGCTGATCTGGTGATGAATTCTACCAGTTCGCTCTGGTGTGCGTCTCACTGGTAAGCAAGTGGAAGAGGGAAGATTTGCCTCTACGCTTGTCAAGTTTGGCATACCTGTGCTCTGTTGCCGGAATCATGCATTTGTGTGGTGTTGCGGTTCTTCTCTGGTCTCTGTCCACCGTGGCCTAGTGCTTGGGCTCCCTACTATGCGGTGTTTCTCTTCTTGGGCTGGTGCCGTGGACGTCTCCCTCGGCTCCGGCAGTGGCTCTAGTATCTCCGTCAACCTCCCGCCGTACAGGTCCGAACGTGGGCGGCGGAATTGGTTTTCTAGACAGAACCTTGTGTTCGCTGAGCTGGTCTCCCCACGTAGACAATCTACGTGCTATGAGTTACCCGTTGCCTCTCTATATTTATTGGGTAATTTTGTGTAATCTGCTAGTAATATTTACTTGGGTGTGATTGCACAATTTGTGGACAGATTTAATTACTCGATGATGATAGCGGTGTAGTGAGACGACGTGACAGTCTGAGTTTTAGTGTGTTGTTATTTTCAGCAGTAATATTATTTATGCTTAGCAATTCCTTTCGCTATTGTGCAAGCTGATCATTTAAGTTCATTATTGTTCTTTAATTTTTGTGCACACTGTTTTGATCTTGATATTCATACTTGAATTCTAGGCTTATAATATTTGTTCTAAAACCCTAATTTGGTAAGGTAGGACTGTCACGTTAGTCGAGAATCTCTGATCACCATTTAGCGTTAGAAGGTTGTCTAGTGCAGCAACCCGCTATTTTGAGAGCAATATCTTAATATAAACAATTATGTTTATGTGTTTAATCTGCCTTCTTCATCTATAAGCCATGTTTAATTTACAAATGGACCTGAGTAACTATGTTTCATGTTCTCATTTAATGGAATTGCTACTATTTGTTTCTGTTATAATTACATATGACATTTATCTGAGTTATATGTCTGTTTTATTTAGAATTAAAATATTTAATCTCTACTATACTTAAAGCACCAGTTTCAACGGTCGTCATGCGTCATCTTTTTTATAAAAAAGTCCCTATATATTTTTAAATCAACCTGCACACCTATAATTATATATAACATATGTGCCAAACCCTAATGAGCCACACCCCCTTCTTCTCCCGCGTGCGGCGGCCCGTCGTCCCTTCTTCTCACCCTCCTCGCTCGCCCGCCCACGCGCCGGCCGTCATCCACTTCTTCTCCCTCAGCGCGGCGGCCCGGATCCCCACCCTTCTTGGTGCCCCCCCCAGTTGAGGAGTTCCCACACCTCGAGGGCTGGCCTGCTCGAGCCGCCTCACCCCGATGGCACCAGATCGATGCCAGCACGACGACCAAACCAGGTGACCCACACTTCTATTCCGCCTATTCCTCCACCACCTGCCCCGCGTGGCGCATTGCGTGTGATTGTTGTTGATTTCTTATTGTTCCTCGCTCGTCCTGCACCTGAAAGAGGAATTCAGGAATGTGGTGTTTGGTGGGCATTTCACCGAAGGGACCGACGACCTCAACAAGACGAAGATGTGGCAAAGTCTGGCTTGACCCCAATGAAGTCAGCGAGATCTCCATGGCTAACTCCCTTAAGCTTTATCTTCTTACCCATGTTGATTAATTGCTCATTGGGTTGGGTTTGTATGGATCTGTGGATGAGTTATTTACCTGCTTAGTTAGGGATAGTTCGATTGGACGGAATATGCTCGATGTTCACTGTAATTTTTGGAACTCTTGTTTGGGTGTGCCGGTTCAGATTATGGGCATGGTCAAAGGTGGACAGTTTATCTAGCATGGTCAAAGGTGGAAAGTTTATCTGGTTTGCATGGCATGGCTGCCGGTGCTTCTATTGAATCGGTCGTTGCACTATTCTTTCCAGTATCATGTTATGATGTTGTTTATCTGCGGTCACCTTAAAGACCGTCATTATGGAATTATGAATTTGGGTTTTTACCTGCTAGAATAGAGTAGTAAACGTTAAAAATATTCCTGTTAAGGTCTCTCGTGCTGATACTTTGAACATATTGTTTTTCAGGCAAACCAATTTCTCTTTATCATGGTTACTAACATCATCCAATACAAATATTGGTAAGAGGTACCACCTCCACTTCTTTTTTCATCTTGTTTTTAGTAACTTTTCAAATTCATGATGCCATCATGCTGGTGTCAGATTTATCTTTGTTTCCAACATGGCATTGGTCTCTTCATTCAGTCTTTAGATTTATCTTTGTTTCAAACATGGCTCGTGTGTCGTCCCTCGCCGCCCGACTCCCTCGCTAAACAGACTCCGCACCACACGCCTCTTGCTTTCCCCATCGCGAGATGGGCGAGTCTGGTTGCTAAAGGAGGTAGGTGTCTTGGGGGCTGTTACAGGAATCTACAACGCCGACCTCGCACAATTGGTTCATTCCCTTCCTGAAAGCCGTCTTTCTTCTTATTAGTTTGCTAATTACATGGAGATCCGATATGGCTAAATCTGATTGTTGACCAACAAACTTGCCTGTGTTTAAGTGTCACGGGCAATCCTTTTTTGGGTAGTCAATTCAGTTGTTCTTGATGGTTACGTTTGTTATGTAGATTTCCTTCTATACGTGATCTACTATATACCAGTGTCAGATGACATCTATTCCTTGTGATATAATTAACCTGCTGACTAGGTTGAAAATATTGTCAAGGTGAATCTCTCGTTCATGCCCGACATTAGAAAAGTCAACACGATAGGATTAGAATTTTGTGGTCCTCTCTCTAGAAGCTAGGATGCTGGGATGTGAAAAATCTAAATCAATGTGGGAGAAATATGTCAGACTCATCTCATGTGTCTTCTTAGATGTCCCTCTTCTCATGGGTATTAATTCGGTTAGAATTGTTGGTAGACATATACCCATTACTACATGTGCAAAAGGGGAGATGGAATGGGCTACTACGGTGAAAGGAGCTCAGGATCAAGTGGGAACAAAAGCATAAAGGTGGAAAGGTATGTCCATGACTCACCAAGGTCAAGGTGTCTACTACAAGAGAGGTCAGAAAGGAGTTTGTTGCTGAAGCTAAAGATACAAGGGAGGAGCCATGGTGAAGAAATTGAAGCAACCGTTGCTGCCCTTCCTAATCCCCCTTGGCCTCTTTGCATGGTTCATCGAACGGTGGGTTGTGCCATTCTCGAACTCGGTTCCCTTGCAGCTACCATTTGGGCAACCATTCAGGTATGCATTTCTACCATGTTATTTCATCTCCTTTGCTTATTGTCTTGCTGCTACTGAGTGTTCATAAGCTGCTACAAAAGCAAGATGTGCAATTAGCCATCTACCTTTGTAGGAGGTCTGGTATGTCAGAGAAGTTTGCCCAACAGTTTTGACTATCATTAAATCCCTTCTTCCATATTGTAAGTTAATATTTTACTTATACATTGCCTTAAATGCCTTCTTTCACCTGTGTAGTTTCACCTGGGCATTAATGCTAATACCCAAAAACTGTTCTGAATATGCTTTGACTTCATCAAAGTTAGGTATTAGTGAAGTACTGTTTTGTGATATGTTTTTTGCTTCACTATTTAGTCTATTACTTCGAGAATGTTGTTGTTTAGAAAACTCAGAGAATGATATTGCAGTCATGTTTTATGTTGCGTCTAATCATTTAGGTTTTATTTGTGCCAAAATGCAATGTAAATGCACTCTAATGCTTGTACTGTGTCTCAACCTTGTCATCATTTGCTCTATATCTCGAGCTAAAGTTTTCAATGTTGTAGCTTATAGGAAGGAATATACCCCTGATCACAATTAACATATTCTTCTATTACTCTAAGTTTATATTTTTCCAACTTAATACTATATATATTGATTTTTCTCCTGCTTCTTTTAGTTTAGTCCAGAAATTTCAGCACCGCCTGCTTCTATTACTCTAAGTTTATATTCTTCTATTAAAATTTGTCTTAGGTTTTATTAGATTCATACAGTAATTAGTGTATGTGTTTTGTCCATCGTGTGCATCCATGTCCCATACACATTGTCATCAAAGGAGAGGAGACGACCTGTTGGATCGCTCCCATGGCCACTACATGCATTTGATATCATATCATTCTCAAGGGGATTCAATTTGTCTGGGATAATCTTTAGAAAAAAAGGAAAAGAGAAACTAGCAATCTGCATGGCATTTATTGGAGAAGCAATGTAATATAGAATTAACAACTTAGTAAAATGTGATGTTATTTTTGTTGCTATACCATGGAGAAGCAATGTATCCGTCTGTGCTAGAACAAAAGAATTGAACTGACAGCTAAATTTGGAAGGTTCTAACTTCACTAATTTGCAGATAAACTCTTGAAACAAGTTAGTTATATATTTGAATTCAATAGTTGATCATTACCTCTTCATGCCTATCAAATTTCTGCTCCAAATTTCCTTCACTGTTCTACATTGTAACTATATAAATGACAGTTGATGCTTCTTTGGGGGTGGTGATTGCAGGATATGTTTTGTAAACAATCATTTTGCTGCACAACAATAAAATGTTAGCTGTCGTAATGCAACAAAATGATGGTTTAAGGTCCTCCCACGAACAACAATTAAGAAAGCCATCAAATCAACATTTGGACCAAAGAACAAGGTGTGCTTCCTGACTTGAAGATGATGAGGTTATTTGAGCCTTGTATAGAGACATGTCAGTTGAAACGACATGCACACCTTGTTTAGGGGCTGCGGTTGCTTGGTGATTGATTTTTGCAACATCTGCCTTAGCAAGGCATCATGTTGAAGTGGAATTGCTAGCACTACCTTGTGACCAAGAGATCGTGGGTCTGAGTCATGGAAATAGTCTCTTGCAAGGCACTGCCATTTATTCTATAATATATATGTAAATGTAGCTGATGTCACTGGTAAATAGAATGTAATTGTGCAATTGTAATGTGCAGCAAGGAACCCTCCAAATAATAGGATTGTTTTATGATTCCTTGTAGGAAATCTGAATGTGGCAAGTGAAGCAAATGTACCCTGCAATACTGTACTTGTTTACTTAGTTTTCACTATATTGTGTCCAAAGAAAGCATCTAGCCCTTAGTTTAGTTTTAATGATAAATGATAATATAAAATTATTATGACTAGAATGTGTTTTTATAGAAATAAGATAAATTAGTTCACAATAATGAAAGATGATTAGATAGACTTACATGATATTTATGTTCTTACTGATAAAGATCATTGGCGGATTTTCAAAGCATGTAAAATCAGCTAGGTCTTATCTGTTTTGGTGATTAATAGAAATAGAAGATTATTGGGACTAACATATGCTTTGTAGAGGCAAAATTAAACTTAAATCACAATGAAAGAGAGAGATTTAGCAATCTATAGCTTTTATGCCCCTACGCAGGTCTAAGTATATGTGTTGATGGAATTATATCATATAAGTGGATAATAAATGTTGGTCCACTGTAGCACGGTACTATTGAGAGACTTAACAAATACTAGCATCGATATAAGTATGTGATTATGTTATATAATTTCATAATGAGTGTTGTGAAACATATTTTATTTTAGATACATCAATAGTATATGTAAACTATAGGAGTCAAAATGATGATATTTCACAACACAATTTTTACTCTATATGTGTGATTCATACCAAAATTTATTAATCTCGTAGCAACTCAGTTCTGTTTAGATCAGCCGACCGAGGCCACCCACCATCAGTACCAAGCTCCATCAGCATCGCAACATCAGTACCAAGCTCCATCAGCATCGCAGCCTCTGGTTTAAATCATGAAAACAGTTATAATCTTTTTGCTATGCGATTTATAGAAACTGTAGCAACTTACACGCACCGAACTATTACTATAGTTAAAGCATCAGTTTCAACGGTTGTCCTACGTCGTCTTTTTACAAATAACCTCTCACAACTATTTTAAATTAACCCGATGCACGCCTATAGATGGCCAAACGGCGGCCCGGTACGAGCCAGATGCCCGCGGGCCACAGCTCTGGCCCAGGCATGTCATGTCGGCCTGCTGACTGTATCGGCCCGGCCCGTTAACCCGTTGGCCAATTTGATTAAATCGGCGTAAAATGTTAAAAAACGGTTATCGGCCCGCCCGTCGACCAAACCCATGCCCTGATGGAAGAAGGACGGGAGACATTGGATGAAGCTATCTAACCAGTAGAACATCATGCTCAAATGTTTTTAATATTAAATATAAATTGTATATATATATATGTATACATGTTTTTTGTAAAATAAAAAAATATAATCATGTCGGGCCGGGCCAGCACTACGGGCCAAGGCTACAACCCAAGCACGACACGACGTTCTTGGCTCTTGCAAGCATTAGGTCGTTTCTGAGACAACATTGGCGCAATGGACTCCATGATGTTTGAGGTTGCTGAATTGAATAGAGTAACAATAATTTGTCACACTAACAGTAAAATGAAAGGTTATTTATTGGTTTTAAACGTTAGTAATTGCTACAAAGTAACATAATTTTTATGGAGTGCCAGTTTTTATTGATGACTGACTTTATCAACCACTCCATATTTTGATCTATCTTTTTTATAAATTTGAGTTCATGTGATTTGTTTTAGAAACTTGAGCTCACAAACTTTCTCTTCTTTAGTCTCTGTACGGTGGAATTATGTCATTCTATAATTTCTGTTCATTCAGTCAGTCGTTGTGAACTTTTTCTAATCGCTCACTTCATTGGTCGTGTTGTACCAAAACATATTAGATGGAGTAAACAATAACATCAGTTAGCCAAATCAAAAAAAATATTATACGAAGAGCGGAGCTTATCAATAAAAAATATTGATATTCTTTTGATGGATAGTTTACATGGGTATTGTTGTAAGCCGTCGCAACGCACGGACAACTGACTAGTATATTTAAATATGATGGAAGCATGTCACTTATTTGTCTAAAATTACAACAGAACCAACCACAACGTAAGTGTGCGTAGTGCTCTTCGGGGTCAAACATGCATATTTTTTTCGAAACGGGGAAGTGTTTCTGTAAACTTTATTAACTTTTGGAGTCTTGTAGATGCTTCTAGAGGGAAAAAATATTTTTTTCTCAATGGATTTCCCACTCGGTCCAACTACCTCCCCCTTCCCTCTCGGCCCGGGCCCAACTATCTCACACTCTCTTGAGCCCAGCCAACGTCTCGGTAGTCTGCACGGCCCAACACCATCGCTCCCTCACTCCCCAGTTCTCTCCCGGTCTCCCCACTTCGGCCTCTCCGCGCACCGAACCCACCCGCCGCCGCCCTCCCCTAGCCACCGGTCATCGCCGCCGCGTCCACCGACGGGCCCACCCAACGACCTCGCTGCTCCCACCCGTACGCCCCCCGAGTCACAAACCAGTCGGCAACATGCCGCCGCTTCGGCCCCCGCCGCCGCGTCTCCTGCTCAACAACGTCTCCTGCATGCGGAACGCACAGACGGTGCTCCGTGACATCAACATCAGCGTCCACGACGGCACAGCCCTCGTCCTTACCGGCGCCAACGGCTCCGGCAAGACCACCCTCCTCCGCATGCTGGCGGGCTTCTCGCGCCCCTCGGCGGGGGAGATCCTCTGGAACGGACACGACATCACCTCCCCCGGCGTCTTCCAGCAGTACAAGCTGCAGCTCAACTGGATGTCGCTCAAGGACGCCGTCAAAGAGAAGCTCACAGTGCTCGAGAACGTCCAGTGGTTCGAGCTCCTCGAGGGGAAGGACGGCAGCAGGTCGGGCCCAGCAATCGAGCTCATGGGGCTCGGCAGGCTCATGAACGAGAAGGCCAGGATGTTGTCCATGGGGCAGAGGAAGCGGCTGCAGCTCGCCAGGCTGCTCGCCATCGACCGACCCATCTGGCTGCTGGACGAGCCCTCCGTCGCGCTGGACGCAGAGGGTACCAGGCTGCTTGAACACATCATCGCGGAGCACCGGGAGAAGGGTGGCATCGTGTTCGTGGCCACGCATCTGCCGATTCAGATTGAGGATTCTATGTCGCTTCGGCTTCCCCAGAGGTTTCCTCGGAGGAAGACGCTGGTTGATCTTGTCCATTGATGGCTTGATGCCAATGTGACCAGGAATTTAGCTGTATCTTTCTAATTCCTCTCCAGCTATCTGTCTGAATGCTGTCAGAGCAATATTTTTTTTGCTGGTGCTGCATTTGTCATCCTTTTTTGACAACATGACAATACATTCTCTATGTTGATAATATGTGCAGTTGTTCTTTGTGATCACTGTTCTGATGCATTGGCCCATGTATTGGGAACAATAGAAGGCATTTGCCATGTCTGATATATGTACAGCTGTTCTTTGCGATCATGGTGTTGATGCATTGACCCCCTTATATATATGGTACTTGGCTACTTGCTGGTGGAAACTCTGTTGGCTGTTCAATGTCTAGCAGGTTTATTCATGCCTTGCATGTCTGCGTGAAGCTTCAAGTGTTGGATACTCGGCAAACTTGACCAAATATGGGGAGATTTTTGGACAGGATCAGGTATAGATGTCTGATTTGAGTGTCTCTTTTCTCATATTCTTGTGAATTGACTAAGGTTGATTTCTTCCCTAACAAATTTTGTTTTAGTCTGAATATGTTATTGTTGTCATCTGAATATATTCAGAAGTGGCTGATTTTGCATTTCTAGCATGCACAGTGTTTAATTCACAAACAATGTTTTTTTTACTACATACAATAACTACTATCAAATTAGTTTAGGCCATGTCGACAAAATTTGGTGCCCAGTTGCCCACTGGACAGAATCAGGTAACTGATTTATAGTTTAGGAACATCTGTTTTCTCAGATTACTGTGCATGGGTTAAGGTTGATTATTTGATTTCTGCTCCATGAGTCATGTTTAGTCTGAATATCTTTGTAATCTTTTTGCAATGTATAAATCTTTTTGCAGCTATCGTTTTCATCATAGTATATTCAGTAGAACTGGTGGATATGGATAACATTTTATCTACATTTAATAGCTATCCAAGGCTGCCCTAGTTTACTTATCCTTTGCAGTTATCATGGGAATCTTCTGCACAATCAGAAATTATCGTTATTTCTCTAGAAATTAGGCAGGTATTAAAAATTCTATTGTTACTGAAGTTATGTTAATCACTAATCAGTTAGCAAAGCACAAATCCAACCCTATTGCTGATTGTTCTGAAGAGAACTGGGAAAAATAAGTATTTTTTTAACTGAGTGTAAGTCAGGAAACTCAGGATAGGCACTAGGCAGTACCTTGCAGGTTTATCTAAAGGTAGGGCTTTTATGGTTTATAAAAAGCTATCAACATCACTTTGCATATTTGCAAAGGAGCTGACTAGCTGTAGTTCTGAGCTGCACTTTTCAAAGTAGCTTTATTTATCTAAAGGTATCAAAATACGCTAACTGGAATTTTGCTGTAGTGAGAAGTACTGCTACTTTGCAAAGTTCATGTCAGATTGGAATAAAGAATAGGTAGATATAGTCTCCATATCAATTTAGCCATGCAAAGTTGCAAACTATTTTTTTCAGTGACTGACTTGCAAATTGTCATGCATATTTTGTGTGGCTGGACAAAATGAAGCCACAATAACATTGTTTCATTGGTCCAATGTCTGCTTGGTTATTCTACTTGACACCCAGCCTAACTCTGCTCCTTAGGCTTGCTGATGATGAAAGAAGAAAGTGGGAAATTGGTGGGGCCAAGGGGTTATCTCACCTTGTTGCCCCGCTGCCAGATTCTTGACGGCTGCTGTGAGAGTAACCTTCTAGGGGTGGTTATTTTCCTTATGGATTTTTTCTTGTATGCTTGTTACTGCCCCCCGTAATGGGGTTCTTTTGTATGCTGGGCATTTCTAAGGCCCTTTCATCGTTTTCTTCTTAATATATAAAGATGCGCAGTTCTCCTTCACTTTCGAGAAAAAAATTCTGTGCTCCCACTCATTCATGTCTGCTAGAAAAAAGATTCTAATTTATTGTATTCATAAATAGTGGCCACAGATGTTCTGGAGGAAGTAGATTGCTTTGTCAAGTTTATTAAACAGTTCGGACTCCCCCATACATACCATGTATTGGCGTTAAATATAAGTGCTTTGTACTATTTACTAAGCTGTCTCAGGTCCCAATCTATGGCATGTTATTCAGTACATTGCATGCATTTACATTTTCTTCCAAAAGTATGCTTTCTCTTTCTTGAATATGATATTCAAATATAATAATAACAGTAATTCTTATAGAGTACTCATTCTTATATATCTGTCGTTATTAAGCTAAAGTTTTCACCAATAATTGTAATGTATTGACTCTGGATGGAAGCAAAAGGCTGATATAGAAAGCAGGGTGAGTTATTCCTAGGAAGTTGGAATGAGAAAGCAAAGGCTGATATGAAGCAGAGTGAGTTATTCTTAGGAAGTTGGAATGAGAAATTGATGTTGCAAACAAGTGCCAACCATGGAGAATAGATCAATATACAAATAATTTATGTATTGCAAATTTGCGTTCATGCTTTGGGCTTAATATATGGTTTACCTGCTAACCTCTAGTTGTTCCTACTTAAGCTTAGCATTGTCTTTTATTTACCATTCTGGACGTATTATCCTTGTGATTACTTATTCTAATCATTTGCTTGTTTCTAAATATTAAGGAATATTATCTGCTGAAATATAGAGATGCATCATGCAAGAGAAAAGAAAGCCAAAGAACAAGATAAATCCTACAGAACATTGCATATTCGTTGCTGATATGTTCTTGTGATTTCCATCTGAAGTTCTTCCTTTACGTGGTTACTGCCTTGCAGATTGTAAGTGAAATCATTTGATGTACGCATTCGGTATACTAGGCTGTCCTGTGTTAACTTTCAGTACTGCACTGGTGCAGGCTGTAAGAAAAGAGCAGTGAATGCAGCAGAAATAAGTCTCTTGGGACCATTGGAGGTGCTCTCTGACCCCATTCTGGAGGTAGCTGGTCCACTATTCAAGACAAGGTATAAATCCACTTCCCAGGCCAGCATGGAGCCACTGATGCTACATAAATGCATGCTGTTATTATGCTGTATTTTGTTTGGTTGTCACTGCTTCTCTATAGGACCCAATCTAGAGTTTTCTAAGGTCGAATCTTCGTACAATGTATAAGTGTTTGAACTAATCATTATGTTGCAAATGATCAGGTCTTACCTGAACCTGGTTAAGTTGACTAATGCTCATTCTATATTCACAATGAAGATGATCTTTTCGTGGATGAAATTTGATTAGAATTTTGGGGGCATCTGGCCCAGTTGGAAAGCTTTTGCATGGTTACTGACTTAATATTAGATTACTCCCTCCGGTGCAGTAAAAGAAGTCATCCTGCGCGTGACCGAGCGTGCACAAAAAGAAGTCATAGTGCGTGTGGGTCTAGGATTTGGACGTTGTTGCCCCTAGTAATTGCACAAAAAAAGATGCATTTAAGAGGAATCGAGTGACATTAATGCACCCATATCCCTATTTAATAGGGGCAAACAGGGAAAACTCTATGATAATTAATCACTCCTTGGTATGCACAATCATGTCCTAAACGACTACCTTTACTGCACTGGAGGGAGTACTTTCTAGTCCCCTACCTTGTTATTGTCTCTTCAGTGTACATTTTCTATTCTTTCATATTTTATTCTTCTATATCAGTGCAAGACACGAGAGTTAAGAACTTAAGATTAGTGATGAAAGTACTGAAGTTTAACCTAGACTGCCTTGGTATGTGAAAATTCATTTATTATAGACACAGTCACAATTAGTTATACTTACTGGGGGTTTGTGGATGTGGAAAGAGAATGATGTGAGGCCTAGTTTGGAATTTTGGATACTTTGGGATTGGAGAGTTTTGGAGGGATTGGAGAGGGTGTAAATTCCCAATAGATCAAATACTCCCTCAATACATTTCAATCCACTTTAATCCCATTCATTACTAGAGTACCCAAACTAGGCCTGAAAGGGTAGGATATAAGCTCCAAAAGTAGAATGCTAGAATCACTTGTAGCAATATGAAAGGGATACTTCAGAAGAGGTGCCTTCTGTACTCTTGTAAGTCATGAATATAGTTTGGAGTCATTTTCATTCTAGCAATTCTTCTTTTAAACCTTTTACTATTATTGGCAGGACATTTATCTTAATTATGTTTTTTGTGGAATAAAGAGAGAGAAATTCCAAGATCCAAAGATATACAAGTTTTAGGTAGCACGTTAGCACCTGAACAAGTCAACAGTGAACATTGGTTTACCTTTCCGGCCTAACTTCTGCAACTCCAAATGCTGATTCGTTTAGTTTCATATAAGCTCAATATTTGTCTTTGCTAATGCTAATAAATCGTTGGATTAATTGGCAGCTTAGTGCTGATTTGAATAGTTGAAACAATGTTGGAGTTATGTGCTTGTTTAATTCAAAAAGGGTTAGGAGGAATATGACAATGATGTCTATAGCATATTTATAGCACTAAAACAATTGTTTGCTGGCATTCAATTGTCATGTTGGTTTTGCTTTAAAGGATGATGTTCTAGGGAGGATTTCTGGTTGTGCTTAAGAAAACAAACATGGGCCCAATCCCTATAAATACTACCAAGTGAAATTAATCATCACGCCAGCCTTTTATTAGGACTCTCTTTAAGACTGCTGCCTTTGACTATTACATCAAACATTTAAGCACAGGCTTGGAATCCTATACCGTTCCTTAAAGGGAGGCAAAGAGTGCGTGCCCAGAGAGGGCCTTATTAATACCTATACTAATGTGAAAAGGTGCAGTAAAGTGGTTGATCCCCCAAAACTCTAGGAGAGAGACATGTGGCATAAGTCATAATGTGTTGCTGCTAGAACCTTCTCTCTAGGGCATACTGTAATAACTGCAGGAACTCAAATATCAATACCATTCTGTTTCGGGAAGAAATTATAATTGACAATTTTACTTCAGCCAGAACAATAATACAATCAAGTGAGTCCCACATGTCAATGTCAACGACTCAATGTGACATTATTGATAGTGCAACTGTTCAAGTTTAATTTTGTTTGGCTTTGGCCTTGGGAGTCAATGCTTGCACCTTTTCATTTAGTCAGATCGAGATGACTTCATGGAAAGGATGTTTCAATACCACAAAACTTCTAAAAAATGTTTGTTCGGTAAACCTGTAGCCTTAGCTTTAGGCAATGGTGGTTTCTGCAGTGTACGACAATCCGATGTGTAGTACCTATTTATTGTAATGGTGACGCATAGCAAGAAACGTAGTTTTCACGCAAAGAGAGAACTATTAAACTGGATTTAGGATTGACACTTCCTGGTTATGGGTCCCACAACAATTCCTACAGCAGTATGTATTCATTTTTCGAATTTCGATGAAGAATAATACATGTGCGATAATTACAAGTTACTTGTCATGCACTACATCCATGGGTTGGCCGTGTGGGAAGGAAAAGGAAGAAGCCATGGTGTACTGGTTGGATGGAGAAATATGCTAGTTTCACTTTCTATATTTATTGTTCTCCTTCATCATTGAATATTTCAATTCTTGGAAATACTTATCCTTTGGAGCAAGTTGAGGTCATGAGCGGTAGGTGTCACCATCATCATGGCGTAAAGCTAGGGATGGTTAGAGATTTCTATCTGAGAGACTGGCGTGTCTAGCCTACCACACACATAGCTATCCATACTGGAAATTTCCATCACTGTTTGGAGAAATTGCAGGACCAGCTGCATGTGTTCTAATGCAGTAAAAAGAGGGAAAGATGGAGAAATGTAGTTGTAGACTGTGCATAGTAGACATTTGTGATGTTCATAGGTGGTATGGTTCTCTTGTTGGTGAGTGTTGCTTGTTGATCTACATATGTTTCATTGATGCGCCTCACATGGTATTTGTATGTTGCCTAGTTGCCTACTACAGTCGTATGGTTGTGTTATGCTTGCTAAGTGCGAATGTCTACTCCACACACTCAAACTGTACAGATACATAGATGCTACGTCGTAGATTAGAGCTACAAGTGTAAATTGAATCATAACTTGGTAAGATTGTATGGGCTACAGCTGGTCTGCAAATTTCTCTAAAAGTTGGCCTTCACCCGATCAATTCCTGTAATGCTGCTTGTAATAAATCTTGGTTCCATTTTATCCTAGACCATCGATATTTTCCCGTATAACAACTAGTACTGGGGTCTATTGGTTAGCCATCAGTTTCCACAATCAGGTGCTTTTAAGTCACTGTACCTCCCACATAAGTTTAATTCTGATGTTATCTATACAATGGAAATCTGCGAGGCAGTCCTTTTAACTCTGTTACAGTTAAGAAGTCTAATAAATTACGCTGACAGTCCTTTTAATTCTGATGTTATCGTGAAGGAGTCTCGTTTGTGTTGACAGGACTCGTAGAAAATATCTGCTCAGGGAGCTTGAATCCAAGGAAAGGCAGCGATGGGTGATGGGGGGAGGACTTTGGAAAGCATGGCCCGTGCTTGCACTGAACAAGAGGAACCGGGGGCGCAAAAAAGAGCAAGATCACAAGCTCCCATAGCAACACTCCACCAGAAACCAACAAGTAAGCACTTGTGATCCTGTTCTTGACAAAATGAAATCCTAGTTCCTTCCAAACGAAACCAAAGATGGTATCGTTAGTCATTTGAGTCAGATGGTAGTCCCATCTAGCGCTGATTTCTTTCGTTTGACATTAAAGTGCACACATTTGACCGTGATAACGAAACCTGGTTTATCAGGCGGCAGCACTGTATTTGCAGCTTGGTTGAGAAGCTAGCAGTTGACTCTCATAAATGAGAGGAGATTTGGAATGATCAGCACTCTCATCCTTCCTCCCATCTTCTTGTGCAGAGAGATCGAAGGAAGGAAGGAAGCCTCTTGCAACCACTCTCCGGTCCGACTCCGACGGGTGCAGCTGGACGGGACCCTACATTGTAAATGTACAGTATGGGTCCATGCACACATGCCCGAAGATTGATGCAATGTTGACGGTGACCAGTGACAGTGAGCCCCCCAGCGCGCGCAGGCACAGGCAGGCAGGCGTGCAGCGTTCTTGAACAGGATTGAGACGGAGGGGAGGAGGGTATCACTGCATGCCACTGGGCGTGCAGGCGATCTTGCGAAGCACATTCAGGTGCGCTGAGGTTCTATCTAAGATGGCGCGCGCGTGTGTACTGGAGATCTGGAGAGAGCGGGGCGAAGCAACTGATTGATGAACTGAATTTGCGGACAAATCTGGAGGCCAAAAAGGCGTCATTGGGGTCCCGATTGGTTGGAGGACGGCAGCTTTCTGTTCTGCAGATGCTGGTGTGCGCCTTGTTGACCAGGGGTGTTTGTTGGCTGTTACGGGCATGCCGCGTCACCGAGTCTGATCTGCTGTGCTTCTGGTTCTGGCGTGCAGGAGGGTGTGAGGTGACCGCCCGTCGCCGTTGTCGCGTGAAGGAAAAGGAAGCGTTCTCCGTCTCGGGGAACTGCAGCGTCGCCGTGCATGATCTACATGCATGGCATTTGCTTTGCTTTGTTACCTATACTCCCGCCGTTCAAAAATATATAAATTGAGCTTAGTCTAAAACTTTGACTGTTCGTTTTATTTAAAAAATCGTGAGTTGTTGTTTATTGTGTTGTTATTTGAGAAATTTTATATTTTCAAATAAATATATTTTAAAAAAACGGGCGATCAAAGTTTTGAAAGGAAAAAGTAACGGAGGTAGTACCACTTTCTATAAAGGTGCCTTTAGTTGGGGAGCCAACTGAGATGGAGCGGCTTATTCTAGTTTTTAAGAATTGAGCCATTTCATTCTGTGTTTGGCAAGCAGAATGGAATCACTCTATTTTTTGTTTGGTTGAAAAGTAGAATAAAACGGAGCCGCTCCGTTTATTGTTTGGTTAGAGAGTTATATGACTGTTGAGTAGAGGAGAGGGATGAGAGCGTCCGCATTCGATCGTTTTGGTGGAGCGAGAGCATCCTAAATATTTACTATTTATAAACTATAGAAGCCGCTCCGCTCTTCTCTATGGTAACCAAACATAAAAAATAAGAATGGAGCCGTTCCATCTGAAGCGTGTACGTAGAAATGCAATTGTAGGGGTTGTGCCAATCAACCTAGTTATTGTTTTACCATATTTGCAATGAGCAGTACTAGCATTTATGTTTTAATTAAATTTTCTAAAAAATATATATTTCATCTCTAATTAATAATATTTATTTTATATCAGGAATGTTGATAATTTTTATTAAAAAATTATTTTACTTTATCTTTACATATCTATATCTATATTATTATACTTAAAGCACCAGTTTCAACGGTCGTCATGCGTCATCTTTTTACAAATAAACCCTCCGGCCTGCTGACTATGCCAGACCAGCCCGTTAGCCCGTCGATCCATTTGATTAAATCAACGTAAAATGTTAAAAACGGTACATGAGGTGTGGTTCGAACCCATGCTCTGATGGAAGAAGGGCAGGAGACACTAGTTGAAGCTATCTAACCAGCAGAACATCATGTTCAAATGATTTTAATATTTAATATAAATTGTATATATGTTTTTTGTAAAATAAAAAAAATTATAATCGTGTTGGGTCGGGCCAGCACTACGGACCGAGGGTAGAGCCCAAGCACAGCACGACGTTCTTGGCTCTGACAAACATTAGGTCGTTTCTAAGACCACATTGGCGCAATATACTCCATGATGTTTGAGGTTGCTAAATTGGATGGAGCAACAATGATTTGTCACACTAACAGTAAAATGAAAGGTTATTTATTGGTTTTAAACGTTAATAATTGCTATGAAGTAGCATAATTTATATGGAGTGCATCTAGTTTTTATTAATGCCTGACTTTAACAATCACTCTATATTTTGGTCTATCTTTTTTATAAGTTTGACTTCATGTGACTTATTTTAGAAACTTGAGCTCACAAACTTTCTTTTATTTAGTCTCTGCATTGTGGAATTATGTCATTTTATAATCTCTGTTCGTTCAGTCGGTCGTTGTGTACTCTCTTCTAATCGTTCACTTCATTGACCGTGTTGTACCAAGACATATTGTATGGAGTAAACAATAACATCAGTTAGCCAAATCGAAAAAATATATTATACAGAGAGTGAAGACAATTAATAAAAAATTTTGAATTTTTTTGATAGATAGTTTACGTGGGTATTATTGTAAGCTGTCGTAACGCATGACCAATCGACTAGTCTTTATCTATATGGCAGTAGTACAGGTCTTGAAGGAATAACGATAACAGTATTATTACCGTAGTTACGGATCACATCTCGCGGCCATCGATGATGTGAGGTTATTTGACCCTTTCCGACCTTATTAAGCTTCAAGACCATGGAAGTCTTCGCACTAAACGAACGAATGTTTCAAAAGTTTTGCGTTTCAAAGCGAGTCAACGCCATCCACGGGATCTTGGAATCACACGTTGTTTTGATTAATTTCGAGTCGAAGTGGCGTGTGGCGTTGTTTTGATTGGCCCGGCCCCATTCCGTCGATGCTACCGCCTACCGGACCTAGCGCCTAGGCAATAGCACGCATAGCCCGAACCGTGACGTACGGACGGAGCTCTGCACGGAGGCGGAGGCGGCGGCGGTGATCCGTACTGTCACCGCCGAACGGCCAGGATGGGTCCGCCGGTGGTGGGCACCGGGTCGGGCTGCCGGCCGGCGGCGGTGGCGTGGTAGTGCCGCGCGCCGTTGGACGACGCGAGGGAGGCATGAACGCAGTAAATGCTGGCCGGGCGGGTCGGGCCGAGCCGCCTGGTAGCCCTAGCTAGGTGGGTTGCCCGCGCTCTCCTGTGCTGCTGTCGAGGGTAGGGCCCCGTGGTGGGGTGGGTGCCCACCTCACGCGGTGTTGGTCAGAGGCCATTCAATGTGGACTGCGCCTGCGCTCGCTCTGCAGCAGAGAGAAGCGCGGCTCCAGCTCATGTCGCGTACTCTCCTCCCTCCCGCATCTACCCTTCCGTACCTTCCTCTGTGCTTCCACTGCCGCACTGCCCGTACCGTACAGACTACAGAGAGAGAGAGAGAGAGAGGCATTTTTTTCTTGGCAGAAATACATCCAACATACTATGTTTCTGACCATATTGAACTCTAATATTCTATCCATTCACAATGCAGCTGATTTCGACTTTTATTCCAATTCAAACTTCGTTAGATTTGCGTGTGCGCGTGTGTTTATGAAGAGGTGCATGCGCGTGTTTGTTCGTGTGGTCGTCTACCTTTGTACTATGCAACTTAAAACAAAGATCTGACCGGACCTAACCAAAACAAAGTCAATTGTCTACAAAATCTAATAAAATTCATCATGTTTCAATGGTGTGTTTGTTTGAAATTATATTCATCAATATTTTTTATAAAGAAAAAATTCCAAACTCTCTAGGCCTGACTGAAAGGGAAATGTGACCTTGGACCATTTCTATAAGATTTTGATGATTAAGTGCTACACACAAATGCTTTGAGTGATATTTGTGCCAAAGACTCAAGGAGTGAAAATCAAAATTAAAGGTATGTTTCTAGACTTAATACATTGTTTTGAAGACTAATGTATTATGTCTAAGTGCTAGAAACAGGAGAAATCGTTTTGGAGAAAAGTTGGCTATGTACAGCCAAAAGGCTGCTCGGTCTGTGAACTGGACTGTCCGGTGGTGCACCGGACAGTGTCCGGTGTGCCAGGACCAGTCCCGATGAACAGCCTACTCTCGTGTCTCGACGGCGGCGTACGGCTAAAAATCACCGGACTGTCTGGTGGTGCACTGGACTGTCCGGTGAGTCGTCTACGGCGAAGTCGCTGCTCTCGGGAAACACTCAACAGCGTACGGCTAAAAATCACCGGACTGTCCGGTGAGCCAACGGTCGACTGCGCCAATAGTTGACCGCGTAATCCGCGCGTGACGCGTGGCCGAGCCAACGGTCGGCAGGGGGCACCGGACAGTGTCCGGTGCGCCAACGGCTCCAAATCTTCAACGGTCGGTTGCACCAATTTAGGAAAGCAATCTGCACCGGACAGTGAACAGTGAATGTCCGGTGGTGCACCGGACTGTCCGGTGCGTCACCCGACAGAAGGCAAGAATTGCCTTCCCAAATTGCTTCCAACGGCTCCTAGCTGCCTTAGGGCTATAAAAGAGACCCCTAGGCGCATGGAGGAGCATACCAAGCATACTTTTAACATTCTAAGACTCCCACACTCCATCTTCACACATTCGATTGACATTCTTAGTGATTTGAGCTCCGTTCTAGTGGTGAACTTGTTGCGTTTCATTTGAGCTCAAGCCTTGGCTTGTGTGTGTGCGTATTGCTGGGATTTGTGTGTGTTGCTTCCCTCCCTTACTCTGGTGCTTTCACATTGATATTTGTTGTAAGGGCGAGAGACTCCAACTTATGGAGATTCCTCGCAAACGGGAAAAGTGATAAGAAAAAGGAACACCGTGGTATTCAAGTTGACCATTGGATCACTTGAAAGGGGTTGAGTGTAACCCTCGTCCATTGGGACGCCACAACGTGGAGGTAGACAAGTGTTGTACTTGTCGATCCACGGGATAACTCGCGTGTATCTTGTGATTGCTTTTTGTGTGATTGTGGTGATTCGCAAGAGCTCGCTTTATAGTCACTTGGTATTATCTCTCTAACACTTAACCAAGTTTTGTGGCTATAAGTTTTAAGTTTTTTACAGGATCACCTATTCACCCCCCTCTAGGTGCTCTCAATTGGTATCAGAGTCGTTCTCTTCACAAAAGGGACTAATCGCCCGAAGAGATGGATCCTAAGAGAAAGGGGATGGTGGTCAACGATAAAGAGAAAGAGTCCATCTTCAACGAGCCAAGGGACGACAAACCTACTGACTCTAGCTCCAGTCATAAGAAGGACGGGAAGAAGAAGAGGCGTATCAAGAAGATCGTCTACAACGACAGTGACGAATCCTCTTCTTCCCAAAGAGACGACGACTACGATGAGAAAAAGAAAACGGTCAACTCAAACTTTTCTTTTGATTATTCTCGTATTCCACATAATTTGAATGCTCATTTGCTTTCCATTCCTCTTGGTAAACCTCCACACTTTGATGGAGAGGACTACGGATTTTGGAGTCACAAAATGCGTAGCCACTTGTTCTCTCTTCATCCAAGTATATGGGAGATAGTAGAGAATGGAATGCAATTTGATAGTACGGATAATCCCATGTTTATCAATGAACAAATTCACAAAAATGCACAAGCTACCACTGTTCTATTAGCATCCTTGTGCAGGGAAGTACCATAAGGTGAGCGGCTTGGATAACACCAAGCAGATTTGGGACACCCTCAAGATCTCGCATGAGGGGAATGATGTGACCATGATCACTAAGATGGAGTTGGTGGAGGACGAACTGGGAAGGTTCGCAATGATTAGGGGGGAGGAGCCAACCCAAACATACAACAGGCTCAAGACTCTGGTCAACAAAATAAGGAGCTATGGAAGCATGAGATGGACGGACCACGACATCGTCCGGCTTATGCTAAGGTCCTTCACTGTCCTTGATCCTCATCTTGTAAACTCTATTCATGAAAATCCTAGGTACACCAAGATGACGCCCGAGGAAATACTCGAAAAGTTTGTAAGCGGATGAATGATGATCAAAGAGGCGAGATATGTTGATGAGGCGTTGAATGGCCCAATGCCGATCCACGAGCCTCAAACCATTGCTCTCAAAGCAACAAGTAGCAGGGAGGCGCTACCTAGCAAGGTGGCGCAAGTTGAGGCGGCCGGGCTTAACGAAGAAGAAATGGCCCTCATCATCAAGCGTTTCAAGACGGCGCTTAAAGGAAGAAAGGAGCATCCAAACAAGAGCAAAGCAAAGGGAAAACACTCCTACTTTAAATGTGGTAAGTATGGTCATTTTATAGCAAATTGTCCCGACAATACTAATGACTAGGAACAAGAGAAAGGCGGGAAGAGGGAAAAGAAGAAGGCCTACAAGAAGGCGAAGGGCGAGGCACACCTCGACAAAGAGTGGGACTCGGATTGTTCATCGTCCAACTCTGACGACGAAGGAGTCGCCGCCTCTGCCTTCAACAAATCGTCGCTCTTCCCCCAACGAGCGCCACACTTGCCTAATGGCAAAGGAGAAGAAGGTAAACGCTCGTGACACTCCCAAGTACTCTACTTCTAGTGATGAGTACTCTAGTGATGATGAAGTAGACTACACTAGCTTATTCAAAGGATTAGATAGAGCTAAGGTAGAAAAGATTAATGAGCTAATTGATGCATTGAATGAAAAAGATAGACTTTTAGAAAAGCAAGAGGATCTTTTATATGAAGAGCATGATAAATTTGTAAGTGTGCAAAAGTCTCTTGCTTTAGAAGTTAAAAGGAATGAAATGCTTTCTTGTGAATTATCTACTTGTCACGAGACTGTGGCTAGCTTAAGAAGTATTAATGATGATTTGAATGCTAAGCTAGAAGTAGCAAATAAATCTAGTTCTTGTGTAGAGCATGTTGTGATCTGCAATAGGTGTAAGGATTTTAATGTTGATGCTTGTAGTGAACATTTAATTTCCATAACTAGATTAAATGATGAAGTGGCTAGTCTTAATGCCCAACTTAAGACTAGCAAAAATGAGTTTGATAAACTAAAATTTGCAAGGGATGCCTACACTGTAGGTAGACATCCCTCTATTAAGGATGGACTTGGCTTACGAAGGGAAGCCAAGAACTTAACAAGTCAAAGGGCTCCTATCTCCGCCAAGGACAAAGGGAAGGCCCCTATGACTAGCAATGCTCAAAGGAATCATGCTTTTATCTATAGTGATAGGAAATTTTCTAGACATGGTAATAAGAGTTATAATGCTTTTGACTCACATGCCATGATTGCTTCGAGTTCCAATTTTAATGGTAGACCTAGGAGGAATTTTGTGTCTCATGCTCCTAGGAAAGTGTATAATGGATCTACCACTGTCTTTCATGCTTGCAATACTAAGTTTGTTCTTTCATGTAAAAATGAAAAAGTGATTGCTAAAAAGGTGGGGGCCAAATGCAAGGGAGACAAGACTTGCATTTGGGTCCTTAAGGCTATTATAACTAACCTTGTAGGACCCAACAAGAGTTGGGTACCTAAAACCCAAGCCTAATTTGCCTTGCAGGTTTATGCATCCGGGGGCTCAAGCTGGATTATCGACAGCGGATGCACAAACCACATGACGGGGGAGAAGAAGATGTTCACCTCCTACGTCAAGAACAAAGATTCCCAAGACTCAATCATATTCGGTGACGGGAATCAAGGCAAGGTTAAAGGACTAGAAAAGATAGCTATTTCATCCGAGCATTCCATATCTAATGTGTTTTTAGTTGAATCGCTCGGGTATAACTTGTTGTCTGTTAGTCAATTATGTAATATGGGTTACAATTGCTTATTTACAAATGTAGATGTGTCTGTCTTTAGAAGGAGTGATGGTTCATTAGCCTTTAAGGGTGTACTAGACGACAAACTCTATTTAGTTGATTTTTCGAAGGAGAAGGCCGGTCTAGCATGCTTAATTGCTAAGACTAGCATGGGCTGGCTGTGGCATCGCCGTCTAGCACATGTTGGTATGAAGAATCTTCATAAACTTCTGAAGGGAGAACATGTGTTAGGTCTAACAAATGTGTATTTCGAAAAAGATAGACCTTGTGCAGCTTGTCAAGCAGGTAAACAGGTGGGAAGCGCTCATCACACCAAGAATGTGATGACTACATCAAGACCTCTGGAGCTACTGCATATGGACCTCTTCGGACCTATCGCCTACCTTAGCATCGGGGGAAGTAAGTATGGTCTTGTTGTTGTTGATGATTTTTCCCGCTTCACTTGGGTATTCTTTTTGCAGGATAAATCAGAAACCCAAGGGACCCTCAAGCGCTTTCTAAGGAGAGCTCAAAACGAATTTGAGCTCAAGGTGAAAAAGATCAGAAGCGACAACGGGTCCGAGTTCAAGAACCTTCAAGTGGAGGAGTTTCTTGAGGAGGAAGGAATCAAGCACGAGTTCTCTGCTCCCTACACACCACAGCAAAATGGTGTGGTAGAGAGGAAGAACAGGACACTCATAGACATGGCGAGGACGATGCTTGGAGAATTCAAGACGCCCGAGCGGTTTTGGTCGGAAGCCGTGAACACGGCTTGTCACGCCATAAACCGGGTCTACCTTCATCGCCTCCTCAAGAAGACGTCGTATGAACTTCTAACCGGTAACAAACACAACGTGTCTTATTTTTGTTTATTTGGGAGTAAATGTTATATTCTAGTGAAGAAAGGTAGGAATTCAAAATTTGCTCCCAAAGTTGTATAAGGGTTTTTACTAGGTTATGACTCAAATACAAAGGCGTATAGAGTCTTCAACAAATCATCAGGTTTGGTTGAAGTCTCTAGCGACGTTGTATTTGATGAAACTAATGGCTTTCCGAGAGAGCAAGTTGATCTTGATGATGTAGATGAGGATGATGTTCCAACGGACGCAATACGCACCATGGCTATTGGAGATGTGCGTCCACAGGAACACTAGGAGCAAGATCAACCCTCTTCCTCAACAATGGTGCACCCCCAACTCAAGATGATGAACAGGTTCCTCAAGAGGAGGCGTGTGATCAAGGGGGAGCACAAGAAGACCAAGTTGAGGAGGAAGAAGTACCACGGGCCCCTCCAACTCAAGTTCGAGCGACGATTCAAAGGAATCATCCCGTCGACCAAATATTGGGTGATATTAGCAAGGGAGTAACCACTTGCTCTAGATTAGCTAATTTTTGTGAGCATTACTCTTTTGTCTCTTCTATTGAGCCTTTCAGGGTAGAAGAGGCCTTGCTAGATCCGGACTGGGTGTTGGCCATGCAGGAAGAGCTCAACAACTTCAAGCGAAATAAAGTTTGGACACTGGTGCCGCGTCCCAAGCAAAACGTTGTGGGAACCAAGTGGGTGTTCCACAACAAACAGGACGAGCATGGGGTGGTGATAAGGAACAAAGCTCGACTTGTGGCAAAAGGTTATGCCCAAGTCGCAGGTTTGGACTTTGAGGAGACTTTTGCTCCTGTGGCTAGGCTAGAGTGGATTCGTATTTTGTTAGCCTATGCCGCTCACCATTCTTTCAGGTTGTTCCAAATGCACGTGAAGAGCGCTTTCCTCAACGGGCCAATCAAAGAGGAGGTGTACGTGGAGCAACCCCCTGGCTTCGAGGATGAACGGTACCCCGACCACGTGTGTAAGCTCTCTAAGGTGCTCTATGGACTTAAGCAAGCCCCAAGAGCATGGTATGAATGCCTTAGAGACTTTTTAATTGCTAATGCTTTCAAGGTTGGGAAAGCCGATCCAACTCTTTTCACTAAGACTTGTGACGGTGATCTATTTGTGTGCCAAATTTATGTCGATGACATAATCTTTGGCTCTACTAACCAAAAGTCTTGTGAAGAGTTTAGCAGGGTGATTGAAAGGGAATTAGGCTTACACCTATATTCCTAAATTGATTTTGGTGGTTGAATTGCCCAACACAAATAATTGGACTAACTAGTTTGCTCTAGTTTATAAGTTATACAGTGCCAAAGGTTCACACTAAGCCAATAAAAAGATCGAGAAAAGGGTTCAAACAAAGAGAGCAAGGGATAACCGAAGGCATCCTGGACTGGCGCACCGGACTGTCCGGTGCACCAGGGTACTCCAAGCTGAACTCTTCACCTTCGAGAATTTTTAGAGGGCTCCGCTATAATTCACCGGACTGTCCGGTGTACCACCGGACAGTGTCCGGTGCCCCAAGGAAGAGCAACTCTAAACTCGCCAGCTTCTGGAATCCGCTTCGCTATAATTCACCGGACATGTCCGGTGCACACCGGACAGTCCGGTGAGCCAGCGGAGCAACGGCTACTTCGCGCCAACGGTCACCTGCAGCAGCATTTAATGCGCGCCACAGCACACAGAAGTTAGACACGCGCGAGACGGCGCACCGGACAGTCTACAGTACCTATCCAGTGCACCACCGGACAGACAGGCGACCCCACCAGTCAGAGCTCCAACGGTCGAACCCTAACGGCCGGGTGACGTGGCTGGCGCACCGGACACTGTCCGGTGGCGCACCGGACTGTCCAGTGCGCCATGCGACAGCAGCCTTCACCAAACGGCTAGTTTGGTGGTTGGGGTTATAAATACCCCCAATGTCGGCGTTTCGACCCTGGGGGTCCCTGGACCGACGAGTGAAATGTCACCGCGTGCCCCAGCCCAAATGGGTCGACGCGAGGCGGAGCACGAAGGGGGGAAAGAGACAGGCAAAGGTGGGAATCCCGCGACCTCCGTGTTGCCCTGTGCCCAGGTCGAGTGCGCTTGCAGTAGGGGGTTACAAGCGTCCGCGTGGGAGAGTGAGAGAGGGACCGTCCGCCAGCCCCGTCCTCCTGCGCGGCCAACCTTCTCGTAAGAGAGCCCTGGACCTTCCTTTTATAGGCGTAAGGAGAGGGTCCAGGTGTACAATGGGGGGTATAGCAGTGTGCTAACGTGTCTAGCAGAAGAGAGCTAGCGCCCTAAGTACACGCCGTCGTGGCAGCTGGAGAGGTTTTGGCACCCTGTTCCTGTAATGTCGTGGCCATCGGAGGAGCGTTGAAGCCTTGCGGAAGGACAGCTGTCGGGGCTGTCAAGCTCTTGCTGACGTCTCCTTGCTTCCGTAAGGGGGGTGAGAGCCGCCGTCATCATGGAGCACGCGGGGCGCCATCATTACTTGTTTTACCGGGGCGAGCTGGATGGGACGCCGGTCTTGTTCCCCGTAGCCTGAGCTGGCTGGGGGTAGGGTAATGATGGCCTCCCCCGTGGCGTGGTCGGTCCGAGCCCTAGATCAGGCGAGGCGGAGGCTCCTCTAAGGTCGAGGTCGAGTCTGTCTTTTGAAGTTGAGGTCGAGTCCGAGCCCTGGGGTCGGGGTCGAGTCTGAGCCCTGGGTCGGGCGAGGCGGAGTCCGTCGTCTTCCGAGGTCGTAGCCTAGTCCGAGCCCTAGGTCGGGCGAAGCGGAGTCCGTCGTCTTCCGAGGCTGTAGCCTAGTCTGAGCCCTGGATCGGGCAAAGCGGAGTCCGTCATCTTCCGAGGTCGTAGCCTAGTCCGAGCCCTGGGTCAGGCGAAGCGGAATTCGTCGTCTTCCGAGGCCGTAGCCTAGTCCGAGCCCTGGGTCGGGTGAAGCGGAGTTCGTCGTCTTCCGAGGCCGTAGCCTAGTTCGAGCCCTGGGTCGGGCGGAGTTCGCCGTCTTCCGAGGCCGTAGCCTAGCCTGAGCCCTGGGTCGGGCGGAGTTCGCCGTCTTCCGAGGCCGTAGCCTAGTCCGAGCCCTGGGTCGGGCGGAGTTCGTCGTCTCCCGTGGCCGTAGCCTAGTCCGAGCCCTGGGTCGGGCAGAGTCTCCTATGGCGCCTGAAGCCAGACTTGGCCGCTGTCATCCTCACTCTGTCGAGTGGCATGGCAGTCGGAGCGACACAGGCGGCGCTGTCCCCTTGTTAGGCCAGTCAATGGAGCGGCGAAGTGACTATGGTCACTTCGACTCTGTCGATTGAGGGGCGTGTGTCAGGATAAGGTGTCAGGCCACCTTTGCATTAAATGCTGCTGCGATTCAGTCGGTAGGTGTGGTGATCTGGCCAAGGTTGCTTCTTGGCGAAGACTGGGCCTCGGGCGAGCCGAGGGTGTGCCCGTTGCTTGAGGGGGTACCTCGGGTGTAATACTCAAGTTGTATACCAAGAGTAATAGAGAGAGAGCTCCTCATTTTGTGTGTTGCATTTGCATCATAAAAAGAGCACCTATGTAATTGAGAGTGACTAAATAAAACAATTATTCTAAAATAAAGAAAAAGTGCATTTGTTGGAGTTTTATTGTTTGTGCATTAAATAAAATAATAATGTTAATAATAATAATAAAACAATGATTCTAAAGGTTGAATTGATCCCTAAATTAAAATTTAGGGGTTTGAAAATAAGAAGAATAGGAAAGACATAGAAATACAAAAAAATATAAATATTCTTGGGCTTACTACTTTTTACTGTACAAATAGTGGCCACAAAGTTTGAATTTAAAACTTGAATCCAAATTGGATTAGAAAATGGAGAAAAAGAAAAGAAAACAGAAAATATATATAAAAAAAGAAAAGAACAAAAGGATTCATGGGCCAACATTACTCAAATCGGCCCACTCAGGAAATTAACCCGTGCGGCCCAGCTTACCGAAACCCGCGCGCCGACAGGTGGGCCATAGTGGTCAGTTGCCGCGCGCATCGGGTGTCTCTGCGGTGTGGGCCCCATCCGTCAGCCGGGGCTTCCCTTCGTCAGTCACGCGCGCTGGATCTCGCGTGCTCGCTGCTGGCGCCTACACTCAGGGCCCACTGGTCGGTCTCTCGTCCCGCGCCCGCCTCACCTACTCGCTGCCGCGTGGGGCCGTTTGGTCGGGACCGTCGTCCCCGCGTGAATCGCGGGCGAGCTCAACGGATTTCGAGAGATTCGTGCCTCCCGTTGCGGCCCGACGACCTGGCAAGCCCCTCGCCACCTGACCATAAGTAGCACGCGCCGTGGGGACCAGTCACCGTGTCCACCTCCGAATCGTGAGCCGCCGCGCGGTGGTGAGTCGAACCGTGTGCGCCGCCACCGGTGATTCCCCTCCGTGACTACGCTCGGATCCGCACTGGTGGTCGAGGACGTTCGCCAGCCACCACGAAATCCGCCCGTGGACTCACCGGGGGCATACAAGCCCCAGACGACCGTCGATTCCTCGCCGGACTTGGGCTATCGCCACCAAGCCGCCATTCGCCGTGGCCAGCAACAACCAAACACCAATCCACGGTAAGGAGTACTCCATCCAGTTCGCCTTGGTCTCCTTTACGCGTAGCACCCGTCAATTTTTGGCTTGGGGCACTGGAACGTCGAATCGCGGGCGCGCCGGCGTGCCTCCGCCGCATGTCGTGGGCGGCGCCGCCGCGTAGGGGTGCGATTGAGACGATGGGCTGTGGGCCGTCGATCTCCCAGTGAACGGCTCAGATTAGAAGCAGGCGATACCCCTTCGTGATATTAAATCGGGACCGTGGGTCTTCGATCGGACGAATAGAATTAGATCTAGAATCCTCACCGTCGATCTCTGATCCAAGGATCAGGACTGCATACCGCTTCATTTAAACCTAAATCTAATCTGAACCGTAGGAAGTGAATCGGGCGGCTAGGATCCCTGGATACCCCTTCGCTGCGCGCGTTTTGCATTTAGGCCCCTCAGTTTTTAGGAAACCAACCCGCCGTCCTGGGGGCGCTGTTCACTGGGTCTCTGGTTTCTTGCGCCAGAGCCGCTGTAGTTTCCAGTATTTGAGGCCCAATCCAGAGAACTTTGAAAATCAGAAATTAATATCTGAAATTAATTTTTAGTGCATAAATAAATGTTAAAACTTGTTTAATTCATAGTAAATGCATATGAACTCCAAATTAGACCATTCCAGTTCCTAAATTTTCATAAAATTATTGTCTATCTATTAGTGCCTCTGTTCTGACATGACAAACACATTAAAATTATTCTTTCACTTAATCTTGTATAAAATGCATAAAACCTTAGAAAATCCATAACTTAAAATATATAACTCCAATTTTGATAATTCCAGTTCCTGTAATCTTATTTTAATGTCTAGTTTATTACTGTATATTCTATTTGCATGTTTGATGTGATGTTAATTTATGCTATGCCATGTATGTATTGTATTGATGCGAGTAGACGAGCAACCCACTGTGGAACCTGAGCTTCAACAAGTTGAGATAGCTGAGCAGGAGCTCATTGAAGGCAAGTTGTGCCCTTGATCACTTCTTTTACCCATTCATGTTCTTATTATTCATAATGATCTGCATAGGATAATTTTGCTGGGACCCAATAGGGTACCCTAGATTTTGACTATCTTTATACCTTGCTTCACCACTGGTTTTACTACTAAAGTTTTGGGTAGTACATGCTATTGCTTTATGTGGATTTGGGTATAGAGATATTCATCACTCATTGTTATACTATTTGTTGTTATCTGTTTTATTATTTCTTGTTCATGTTAAGATCATTATGTTAATGGGAACATGGAGAACCACCCGGGAAAACAGTGCTACCACAAGGGTTTAATGGGACGCCCTTGGCTGATTAACTAGGAAAGCTAGGGGAGGGCTACCTTACCCGAAAGGGGCAAGGGCAGTAGGGGAGAGGTCAGCGTAGGGAGGTCCCTGGTTGATTTTGCTGCGATGGCGGTCAGCCAGGAACCCTGCACTGGATCTTCCTATAAACTGTAGCGGGTAGTCTGAAGCTAGTGGAACTTTGTAAAGGCCTCGTAGTGGTACCCTGCCTCGCTTCCTAGGTAGAGGTGTATGGAGTCTGATCAACTCCGTGGCAGATGGGTAACACGACTTGTGGGTAAAGATGCGCAACCTCTGTAGAGTGTAAAACTGGTATACTAGCCGTGCTCACGGTCATGAGCGGCTCGGACACTCACATGATTAATTTATGGAACTTAAACTTAACCTGTCATGTCATTGCATTTGGGATTATTTTATTATTACTTTTACTTATTATTACTATGGTTTGGTATTTACTTACATTTAGTAACTGCTAATAAAATTTTGACCAACTTATAAAAGCAATGCTCAGCTTCAGCCTTTATTTCATTGATCAGCCTTACACTTCATGAACTCCCACCTTTGGTGAGTTCATGTCACATTATTCCCCACGACTTGTTGAGCTATGATCGTATGTGAGCTCACTCTTGCTGTCTCACACCCCCCCACAGGAGAAGAGCAGGTGGTTCAGGAGGAGCCGCCTAACACTGAGGAGTTCGATCTGATCTAGGTGGCGTTTCTCAGTCGACATTGGCGCCATCGATCCTTAGTTCGTTTTATATTTATCTTTATTTTGTAATAAGTCTTCCGCTATGTAATAAATACTCTGATGATTTATGACATTTATCTCTATACACTCTGTTATTATATATGTTGTCTTCTTGGCGCATGTATGAGATGCACCCGGCTTTGTTTCTTTAAAACCGGGTGTGACAGAAGTGGTATCAGAGGAAATGTTGACTGTAGGACGAAGCCTAGATAGAAATGGACAAAACCCTTGCCTACTTATCTTATTCTGATTCATTCTACACTTACCTTACTCTGATTCTCTCTATACTTATCTTAATCTTGTCTCACCTTCTACTGTTCTACTCTGATCATTCTTATCTTCTCTATTCTAAGACAAGATAGATTTCAAACCTTGGAATCCCTACCCCTATGACATTTTTAAGAGATAGGAAGCCTAAGACAAAAATTAAAACTATTTTCTCTATTTAAAAATATTGTCTGATTGTGCTGATGCTAAATGCCTGATTTGCTTCTTTGATTGATTGAACTATGGACATCTTAGTATGTACCACCATAAGGATTGAATTAGCTAGGATATGTAGAATATTAATCTGCTTAGCTAAAAAGTCCCCCAAAGTAACCTGATTTGTAAATACCTGCCTTGTCTATTATCTTCTTACCATATGTATCTAACTCAGATGGTCAATACCAGGCGGGGTGGTGGAATTGACTTGCCTCCTAACCAACACACTCGAAGACAACCTCAGCCACAACCTGCTGGGATGAATCCTCCCAATCCTCCACCAGGCGGAGTTGACCCACTGGTTGCTGCTCAGATGGCGGTGATGCAGCAGATGGCAGATACTATGGCTGATATGCGTGCTCAGATGCAACAAGAACGCCAGGAAATGCGTCAGGAAAGAGAGGATATACGCCAGGAGTTGCGCCAGGAGAGAGATGAGATACGCCAAGAAAGGAGGGCGCAACAACAGCAGCTGCAACAACAACTTCAACAACAGCAGCAACAGCAGCAAGTGCCATTGCCTCCACCACCACCACCAGTTCCACCCCGAGACAAGCATAGAGAGTTTATGAGTCATAAACCACCTACATTCGCCAGCTCACCTGATCCACTAGACGCGGATGATTGGTTGAAGTCAATTGAGAAGATGCTGAATATTGCACAATGCACTGATCGGGAGAAGGTCTTATATGCTTCTGGACGTCTGACTGGTCCTGCTGCTGATTGGTGGGATTCTTATACCGCCGCCCATGATGCTGCTGACACTATTACTTGGGTAGAGTTCAGTACACAATTCAGGAACTACCATATTCCAGCTGGTATGATCAAGATCAAGAAGAAGGAGTTTCTGTCATTGAAGCAAGGCAATATGTCGGTCAGCGAGTACAGGGATAAATTCATTCAGTTGTCGAGGTATGCTCTAGAGGAAGTTGCTGAGGATGAGAGAAAGCAGGAGCATTTTATTGAAGGACTTAATGGACCACTGCAGTATGCTCTAGTGGCACACACATTTCCATCATTTCAGAGACTGTTGGATAAGGCTCTTGCTATTGAGCACAAGCGTGTTCAACTGGGTGATTTGAAGAGGAAGGCTATCTCGCAAGGACAGGGTAGCAGCAGTGTCCGTCCTCGCTACAGTTCACCACAGGGTACACCGACTCGACCAGGAGGACCACACCCAGTTCAGCAATCACCACTGAGGACACCTCCTCGACAGGCTACTCCCACGGGCACCCCGACGAAGTTTGCAGGACAGAGTCCGGGCACTCAATGTTTCAAGTGTGGGAAGATTGGTCATTATGCAAATGTCTGCCCACAGAGGATTGCTACTACTCCAGCTCAGAACAAGCAACAGACCCCTGGCAAGGGATATTCTATAGCCAGGGTGAATCAAGTCAGCGTTGATGATACTCCTGATGGTGGTAACCTCGTGATTGGTATGTTTTATGTTAATGCAATTCCTGCAACAATATTATTTGATTCGGGTGCTACACATTCATTCATGTCTGCTAGATATGCCAACACAAATGAAATACCGCTGCTAAATATGAGAAAACCCCTGATAGTAATTACACCTAAAGGGCCTGTTGAGGCGAATCAAATGACACGTAGATTGACCTTGACCATTATGGGTAGAGAATTTGGAGCTACTGCTATAATATTAGAGTCAAGCAGTATAGATCTGATCCTGGGTATGTCATGGCTAAGAAGGGCAAAGGCCGTTATAGCATGTGGTAGAGGTACCATAGAACTCACTACCACCAAAGGAGAAAGGTTTCAAGTTAATATTGCAGTAACCTCCTCATCCATGCGTGCAATGTTCTTTATGCCTGAGGAGTTTGTTGGTGACAACATCCGGGTGGTTAGAGATTTTCCGGATGTCTTTCCAGAGGAGTTACCAGGGATGCCACCAGATAGAGAAGTTGAGTTTGTTATTGATCTCTTACCTGGAACCGCCCCTATTTCTAAACGGCCATATAGAATGTCCGTAGAAGAGTTGAAGGAACTGAAGAAGCAGTTAACGGAGTTACAAGAGGCTGGTTACATTCGTCCAAGTTCCTCACCTTGGGGAGCACCGGTGTTATTTGTGCGGAAGAAGGATGGATCGCAACGGATGTGTGTGGATTATAGATCACTTAATGATGTTACTGTGAAGAACAAGTATCTGTTGCCCCGCATTGAGGATTTATTTGATCAGATGAGAGGAGCCAGGGTATTCTCGAAGATTGATCTCCGATCGGGATACCATCAGATGAAGATTAGACCATCGGATATTCCTAAGACATCATTCTCAACTCGATATGGATTATATGAGTTTACTGTTATGTCATTTGGACTAACCAATGCACCAGCTTATTTCATGAATTTGATGAACAAAGTGTTTATGGAGTATTTGGACAGATTTGTCGTGGTATTCATCGACGATATTCTTATCTATTCTAAGAATGAAGGTGATCATGAACTACATCTAAGGTTGGTGCTACAGAAGCTACGAGATAATCAACTCTACGCTAAGTTCAGCAAGTGCGAGTTTTGGATTGACAAGGTGCCATTCCTTGGTCATATTATTTCTAATGGAGGAATAGCAGTGGATCCTGCTAAAGTGAAGGAGATTATGGAATGGAGAGTGCCCACTACAGTTACTGAGATTCGGAGTTTCTTGGGACTCGCAGGATATTATCGGAGATTTATTGAAGGGTTTTCTAAGATTGCCAAGCCTATGACATCGCTTTTGGAGAAAGGAAAAGAATTCAAGTGGGATGAGAAATGTCAAGAGAGCTTTGATCAATTGAAGGAAAGATTGATGTCACCTCCAGTATTGGTTATGCCAGACTTGCAGAAAGGATTTGACATTTATTGTGATGCATGTGGCCAAGGACTTGGATGTGTGCTTATGCAAGAAGGACATGTGATTGCCTATGCATCTCGTCAGTTGCGGAAACATGAGTTGAACTACCCCACTCATGATTTGGAATTGGCTGCCGTTGTGCATGCACTTAAGATTTGGAGACACTATATTATGGGAACTAAGTGCCAAGTATACACGGATCATAAGAGTTTGAAGTACATATTCACTCAGAAGGATCTCAACCTTAGGCAACGCCGTTGGTTGGAGCTCATCAAGGATTATGATTTGGAGATTCACTATCACCCGGGCAAGGCGAATTTGGTTGCAGATGCCTTGAGTCGGAAGGAGCATGTTCACTCCGCTTTCGTTGTCCAGCTACCTGATGATTTAGCAAAAGATTTTGAGAGACTCAATTTGGGAATTGTTACTCATACTGAAGGAGTCACCATTGAATTGGAACCTACCTTGGAGCAAGAGATTCGTAAAGGTCAGGTTGGTGATGCTAAGATTCAAGAGATTAAGGATCTTATTACTGAAGGAAGAGTTCCGGAATTCACGGAGGATGAGCAAGGTACTATATGGTTCAAAGATCGGATATGTGTTCCAGAGATTGATAGCCTCCGGGAGACTATATTAAAGGAAGCCCATGATTCTGATTATTCAATCCACCCTGGTAGCACTAAGATGTATCAAGACTTGAAGCAGAAGTATTGGTGGTATGGACTGAAAAGAGATGTTGCTGCTCATGTGGCTAAGTGTGATGTGTGTCAAAGAGTCAAGGCCGAACATCAAAGACCCGCTGGACTATTGCATCCATTGAAGATACCCGAGTGGAAATGGGAAGAAATTGGGATGGATTTTATTGTTGGACTACCCCGCACCCCTGCTGGGTTGACTCTATTTGGGTAATTGTGGACAGATTGACAAAGGTGGCTCATTTTATACCTGTGAGGACTAATTACACGGGAGCCAAGCTAGCAGAGTTGTATATGACTCGGATAGTTTGTCTACATGGAGTGCCTAAGAAGATCGTGTCTGATCGAGGATCACAGTTTACTTCTCGGTTTTGGAAGAAGTTGCATGAGAGTTTGGATACAAAGTTGAATTTTAGTTCAGCCTACCATCCCCAGACTGATGGACAGACAGAAAGAACCAATCAAGTGCTGGAAGATATGTTAAGAGCTTGTGCTCTCAAGCATGGTGGCAGTTGGGAGAAGAGCTTACCCTATGCTGAGTTTTCTTATAATAATAGCTACCAGGCCAGTTTGAAGATGTCACCATTTGAAGCTCTGTATGGTAGAAAATGCAGGACTCCACTATATTGGGATCAGACTGGAGAAAGACAGTTCTTTGGGCTTGAACTTATACAAGAGGCAGAAGAACAAGTTCGGATGATAAGAGAAAATTTGAGAATTGCACAATCCAGGCAAAAGAGCTATGCTGACAATAGGAGAAGATTACTGGAGTTTAAGGAAGGTGATCATGTCTATTTGAAGGTGTCACCACTTCGTGGTATGAGGAGATTTAAAGTTAAAGGAAAGTTGTCCCCTCGCTTCATTGGACCTTTCTTGATCTTAAAGCGAGTGGGTGAAGTTGCATATCAACTGGAGTTACCCGATCATCTGTCAGATGTACATGATGTGTTTCATGTGTCTCAGCTAAAGAAGTGCCTCAGGGTACCTGAGGAGCAGCTACCACTAGAGGACCTTAGTGTTCAAGATGACCTGACTTATGCTGAGTACCCTATCAAGATTCTGGATACTTTGACTCGAGTTACAAGGAATAAGGTGATTAAAATGTGCAAGGTTCAATGGAGCCATCACGGTGAAGATGAAGCAACTTGGGAAAGAGAAGAAGAGCTTTGTATAGATTTTCCCCACCTTTTCCCTAGATCTTCTTAAATCTCGAGGACGAGATTATTTTTAAGGGGGGTAGGATTTGTAATACTCAAGTTGTATACCAAGAGTAATAGAGAGAGAGCTCCTCATTTTGTGTGTTGCATTTGCATCATAAAAGAGCACCTATGTAATTGAGAGTGACTAAATAAAACAATTATTCTAAAATAAAGAAAAAGTGCATTTGTTGGAGTTTTATTGTTTGTGCATTAAATAAAATAATAATGTTAATAATAATAATAAAACAATGATTCTAAAGGTTGAATTGATCCCTAAATTAAAATTTAGGGGTTTGAAAATAAGAAGAATAGGAAAGACATAGAAATACAAAAAAATATAAATATTCTTGGGCTTACTACTTTTTACTGTACAAATAGTGGCCACAAAGTTTGAATTTAAAACTTGAATCCAAATTGGATTAGAAAATGGAGAAAAAGAAAAGAAAACAGAAAATATATATAAAAAAAGAAAAGAACAAAAGGATTCATGGGCCAACATTACTCAAATCGGCCCACTCAGGAAATTAACCCGTGCGGCCCAGCTTACCGAAACCCGCGCGCCGACAGGTGGGCCATAGTGGTCAGTTGCCGCGCGCATCGGGTGTCTCTGCGGTGTGGGCCCCATCCGTCAGCCGGGGCTTCCCTTCGTCAGTCACGCGCGCTGGATCTCGCGTGCTCGCTGCTGGCGCCTACACTCAGGGCCCACTGGTCGGTCTCTCGTCCCGCGCCCGCCTCACCTACTCGCTGCCGCGTGGGGCCGTTTGGTCGGGACCGTCGTCCCCGCGTGAATCGCGGGCGAGCTCAACGGATTTCGAGAGATTCGTGCCTCCCGTTGCGGCCCGACGACCTGGCAAGCCCCTCGCCACCTGACCATAAGTAGCACGCGCCGTGGGGACCAGTCACCGTGTCCACCTCCGAATCGTGAGCCGCCGCGCGGTGGTGAGTCGAACCGTGTGCGCCGCCACCGGTGATTCCCCTCCGTGACTGCGCTCGGATCCGCACTGGTGGTCGAGGACGTTCACCAGCCACCACGAAATCCGCCCGTGGACTCACCGGGGGCATACAAGCCCCAGACGACCGTCGATTCCTCGCCGGACTTGGGCTATCGCCACCAAGCCGCCATTCGCCGTGGCCAGCAACAACCAAACACCAATCCACGGTAAGGAGTACTCCATCCAGTTCGCCTTGGTCTCCTTTACGCGTAGCACCCGTCAATTTTTGGCTTGGGGCACTGGAACGTCGAATCGCGGGCGCGCCGGCGTGCCTCCGCCGCATGCCGTGGGCGGCGCCGCCGCGTAGGGGTGCGATTGAGACGATGGGCTGTGGGCCGTCGATCTCCCAGTGAACGGCTCAGATTAGAAGCAGGCGATACCCCTTCGTGATATTAAATCGGGACCGTGGGTCTTCGATCGGACGAATAGAATTAGATCTAGAATCCTCACCGTCGATCTCTGATCCAAGGATCAGGACTGCATACCGCTTCATTTAAACCTAAATCTAATCTGAACCGTAGGAAGTGAATCGGGCGGCTAGGATCCCTGGATACCCCTTCGCTGCGCGCGTTTTGCATTTAGGCCCCTCAGTTTTTAGGAAACCAACCCGCCGTCCTGGGGGCGCTGTTCACTGGGTCTCTGGTTTCTTGCGCCAGAGCCCCTGTAGTTTCCAGTATTTGAGGCCCAATCCAGAGAACTTTGAAAATCAGAAATTAATATCTGAAATTAATTTTTAGTGCATAAATAAATGTTAAAACTTGTTTAATTCATAGTAAATGCATATGAACTCCAAATTAGACCATTCCAGTTCCTAAATTTTCATAAAATTATTGTCTATCTATTAGTGCCTCTGTTCTGACATGACAAACACATTAAAATTATTCTTTCACTTAATCTTGTATAAAATGCATAAAACCTTAGAAAATCCATAACTTAAAATATATAACTCCAATTTTGATAATTCCAGTTCCTGTAATCTTATTTTAATGTCTAGTTTATTACTGTATATTCTATTTGCATGTTTGATGTGATGTTAATTTATGCTATGCCATGTATGTATTGTATTGATGCGAGTAGACGAGCAACCCACTGTGGAACCTGAGCTTCAACAAGTTGAGATAGCTGAGCAGGAGCTCATTGAAGGCAAGTTGTGCCCTTGATCACTTCTTTTACCCATTCATGTTCTTATTATTCATAATGATCTGCATAGGATAATTTTGCTGGGACCCAATAGGGTACCCTAGATTTTGACTATCTTTATACCTTGCTTCACCACTGGTTTTACTACTAAAGTTTTGGGTAGTACATGCTATTGCTTTATGTGGATTTGGGTATAGAGATATTCATCACTCATTGTTATACTATTTGTTGTTATCTGTTTTATTATTTCTTGTTCATGTTAAGATCATTATGTTAATGGGAACATGGAGAACCACCCGGGAAAACAGTGCTACCACAAGGGTTTAATGGGACGCCCTTGGCTGATTAACTAGGAAAGCTAGGGGAGGGCTACCTTACCCGAAAGGGGCAAGGGCAGTAGGGGAGAGGTCAGCGTAGGGAGGTCCCTGGTTGATTTTGCTGCGATGGCGGTCAGCCAGGAACCCTGCACTGGATCTTCCTATAAACTGTAGCGGGTAGTCTGAAGCTAGTGGAACTTTGTAAAGGCCTCGTAGTGGTACCCTGCCTCGCTTCCTAGGTAGAGGTGTATGGAGTCTGATCAACTCCGTGGCAGATGGGTAACACGACTTGTGGGTAAAGATGCGCAACCTCTGCAGAGTGTAAAACTGGTATACTAGCCGTGCTCACGGTCATGAGCGGCTCGGACACTCACATGATTAATTTATGGAACTTAAACTTAACCTGTCATGTCATTGCATTTGGGATTATTTTATTATTACTTTTACTTATTATTACTATGGTTTGGTATTTACTTACATTTAGTAACTGCTAATAAAATTTTGACCAACTTATAAAAGCAATGCTCAGCTTCAGCCTTTATTTCATTGATCAGCCTTACACTTCATGAACTCCCACCTTTGGTGAGTTCATGTCACATTATTCCCCACGACTTGTTGAGCTATGATCGTATGTGAGCTCACTCTTGCTGTCTCACACCCCCCCCCACAGGAGAAGAGCAGGTGGTTCAGGAGGAGCCGCCTAACACTGAGGAGTTCGATCTGATCTAGGTGGCGTTTCTCAGTCGACATTGGCGCCATCGATCCTTAGTTCGTTTTATATTTATCTTTATTTTGTAATAAGTCTTCCGCTATGTAATAAATACTCTGATGATTTATGACATTTATCTCTATACACTCTGTTATTATATATGTTGTCTTCTTGGCGCATGTATGAGATGCACCCGGCTTTGTTTCTTTAAAACTGGGTGTGACATCGGGCGAGGCGTGAATCCTCTGGGGTCGATTGACCTTGCCCGAGGCTGGGCTCGGGCGAGGCGGGATCGTGTCCCTTGAGTTAATCGCACCCATCAGGCCTTTGCAGCTTTGTGCTGATGGGGTTTACCAGCTGAGATTTAGGAACCTCGAGGGTACCCCTAATTATGGTCCCCGACAGTAGCCCCCGAGCCTCCAAGGGAGTGTTAATACTCGCTTGGAGGCTTTTGTCACACTTTTTTGCAAGGGGACTGGCCTTTCTCGGTTGCGTTTTATTCCGGCGGGGGCGCGCGAGCGCACCCGCCGGGTGTAGCCCCCGAGGCCTCGGAGGAGTGGTTAGACTCCTTCGAGGTCTTGATGCGTTTCGTGATGCTTTGGCCAATCTGGTCGTCCCCTCATGCGAACTGGCCGTAGCCCGGGTGCACCGTTGAGTCCCAAGTTCTCGGGCTGGTACGCTGACGCTGTCAACGGTTTGGCCGGAGCCGGGTTTGCGAGAACAGCCCCCGAGCCTCCGCACAAAGCGAGAGAACGGTCAAGGACAGACTCGACTTTTTTACATACGCCCCTGCGTCGCCTTTCCGCAAGGAGGAGGGGGGAAAGCGTCATGTTTGCCCTTGGAGGGCGTCGAACATGGTGTCTCCAGCAAGTTGCGAACGGGTGATCCGAGTGGACGCCCGTGTCCCATTCGTTAGGGGTCGGCTGTGGCCCGGAGGCGTGCCCAAAAGTACCTACGAGTGATTTGCTGGACCCGGTCCCCTTTCGACGGGGTCCGAGGGCTCGATGCCTCCCTCTGGTGGGATTCCGTTACAGAATCGTTCCCGCGGGTCTCGGAAATGTCCTAGGGTACCTCGGGAGCGCAGCCCGAGCCTTGGTTATGTATCGAACGTACCCATGGCCATCCCTCACTCTGTGTCTGAGGCGGTTGTGAACCCTTCGGGGGCCAGCCTACGAACCCCTGATCAGTAGTGGACGCGGAGCCCGAGTAGCATGAGGCAGTCGTTGAACCCTTCCGAGGGGTCAGCCATCGAATCTCTGACCAGTAGCGGGTGCCGAACCCGAGTGCTCTGAGGCGGCTGTCGAACCCTTCCGAGGGGCCAGCCTTCGAACCTCTGATCAGTAGTGGGGGCTCGGAGCCCGTTTCCTTCATGGAGAAGGATCCCATATATTCCCTTTCCCGGTCCCTGTTGCAAGAGAGAGAGAAAGAGAAAAAAAGGGGAAGGATATAAAATCGAACGTCGTGGCACACCTTTTTTGACATGGTCAATGCAGCGGAAACGAAGCGTCGTCTACTTCGCCTGCCAAAGGTGCCGCCTGCCCTGCCGCAGAGTTAATGCGACGGGACGAGTGGTTCACGGGGCAGCCGTTGCGCATGCTTGAGCCGTTCGAGGTACGGATCACGGGCGCGTCGTCTTCACGCCGTGGGAGAGGGTTCTCCCGCTATCCCTGGAGGGGACGTGAGCCTATAGACGACTTGACCGCTACTCCCGCCTGCCCACCACCGCCATCACTGCCGGCCCATCTTTGGCCGCATCGACTATCGCGCCTTCTCCCGCGGCTGGCTCACCCGTGACCGGTGTGCCAGGTTGGCACTGTTGGGTCATGCGCGGGGTTGCCTCGAGTCGCGGTACTGGTTCTTCAGTCGAAGAGGCACGGTAGTGGCGCGAGTGGCAGTGCAGTTTCTTGCACGTAGTAACCGACGCGCCGGTTACATGACGTGTGGGCCTGGGCCTCCATGCTGGACGCGTCGAAGTCGAAAGGGTGCGCCCCCTTGGTGCGGTTGCATGCCGCCTGCATGGCGGTCCGCCCCTTCACCCGCTGGTCTAGGCAAAAGGGGAGGAGCGCTTGTAGCCGCTGGGCAGTTACGTGCACCACGCGCGGCGGTTTGACTTCTTCCGCCTTGGGCCAGCTTGCATGACGCATGGGACCCAGCCCCCGTGTCGTGGGGGGAGGATCTTGGAGCTTGTTGGAGAAGACTCGGCCCGCGACGGCTGAGAACGCAAGTGGGGAGAGTTGCCTTTAAAAGGAGGGTGACCCCCTTGAAAGGCAACCATGTCTTCGTGCTTCCCTCATGCATCGTGTCTTTCTGCCTTCCGAGCCCTCGGGTGGGGGGCGCCCGCGGTTCTTCGTCTTGCTGTTGTTGGGGCGCAACCTTGTGGAGGTTGGTACCTTTCAGCCATCGTTCGGCTTCAAGGATTTTCATCGTGCAGCCTGACTGCATCCCTCACCAATGATCGGTCTGGTGAGGAGAAGCAAACTAGGCTGCGGCCTCTGCCTCGCCCTTAGCCTCAAGGATTTTCGTCATCCGGGCTGAGGCGGAGGAGCACACCGAGCGGAGGGTCGCCTTCGCGGGGGTCAGGAACCCTTTTCTTCCCTCGGTATTTTGGGGGAGAAAAGCATCCTCCGGCCCTGCGGAGGCTTCCTCTAGCCATGCCGGGGAAGGCGAACTGCTGCTGCCCAGCCAGGGTGCAGCATTCCGCCCTCTGTCCGGACAATGGTCCCGCCGCGTGCGGACCGACCACGTCCGGGTCTTCCTTGCACCGACAACCGCGCTAGAGGGTTGCCCAGCACGTCGCACACCGCGAGGGCGGTGCTCATGTTCTGGGGCGGCCTCGGCGAGGACGGGAGTGAGGACCCGCCGGTGCGCTTTGGGGCGGCCGGCGCCCGCTGGTGCAGTGTTGGTGGACAGGTGGACGTCGGCGTCGGTGCTGAGGTGGTGATGGCCGGAGAAGGTTTCTCTGCCGACGAGATTGCCAACTCCGCCCGCACCCCTGGGCCTCTGCCCGCCTGACCTTAATGGATGGTTCTCGTCCTCGGTGGGCGAGAACTCTTCGGCTGCAGCACTTTCCCGTAGCCGTTGCTGCAGCTGTCGGAGCGGGCGTCGGCGAGCCGTTCGCCGGCCTTCTGTTGCTCCGCAGACCCTCCATCGTGGGGGGTTGTTCGTACCTATGGAGGTGGAAACGGAGTTCCGTTTGTAATGGCACCTTGTGTGCTAGTGTCTATTCATTGTGGCTTTCGGGGCCTGAACATGTATGTAGTTTTCGGCGCAGAGCCGTGTTTTTTCCTCATTCCGAGCACTAGGACTCGCATGTCGGCTAACTGAACTGCTTAACCAAGTGTGAGTTGCCTCGTGCGAAGGTGACGAGTGAGGTATCCGTATCCCGAAGGCGTAGGAGTCCCTCGGCTCGGTCGGCCTTGCCGCCCGAGGCCTCTCTTGCTTAGTTAAAAGAAACCCTCGGCCGCTCTTCGATGAGCCAAAGCCGGAGGCAGCGGTGTTAGCATGGACAGAGGCAGAGTTGGCTCAAAAAGAGGACTTCATCGGCCGGAGCCCGGTCGGGTCGTCCACTGGCGGGACCAGCGCCGGAGTCGAGTTACTGAGGCCACGGGCCGAGCTAGTGCCTTCGGAGGTCAGCTGGCTGAGGCTTCGAGTCGGCCGGCCGAGCCGTCGGCTCGGGTCGGATTCCTGGAAGAGACTCTGGCGGCGATGGCTCGGGTGCGGTGCTGACGTCGTCCTTCGGAGTAAAGATCCTCCAACCACGTTGCCGTCCGAGGCTCGGTCAGACTTCGCCGAGGGTGGAGTTGACGCCGAGGCTGCTGCTGCCTCCTCCATCGACGCTTGAGCCTGCAGGACCGGTCCGTCTTGTAGTGTGCATATGTTTTCTGCGGCCGCCGAGGCCCAAACATACTGCCTTCGTGTTGTAAAGCTGCGTCTCTTTTCCTCTTGTTTCGAGTATCTGGACTTTTTTGTTGGTAACAGAATTGTTTGTCCGAGCGAGAGTTACTTATCGTGGAAGGTGATGAGTGAGGTATCCGTATCCCGAAGGCGTAGGAGTCCCTCGGCTCGGTCGGCATTGGCTGCTTACATGTACTCCGTCGTTTTCAGGATCCCACTTTCGAAGTAGTCGACAAGCACAAAAAATGTTCTGGCAAAAAAGATCTTTTCAGAGGAAAAATTTGACGCAGAGGGGGTTCCCCCCTTTCTAGCCCCCGAGGGAGGGTCGGGCTTTGCCGAGGCAAGGCTGACCCTTCCTGGATGGTTAGACTTTGTACATGAACGAGGTGTGCGAACGACTTGAAAGCATATTAAGGGTAGAAACAACGTAGCTGTCAGATGTTCCAAGCGTTGTTGTAGACCTTGCCTTGACTGTTGGCCAGCTTGTACGTTTTGGGCTTTAGAACCTTGGCGATGACGAACGGCCCTTCCCAGGGAGGCGTGAGCTTGTGCCGCCCTCGGGCGTCTTGTCGCAGACGAAGCACCAAGTCGCCCACCTGGAGGTCTCGGGACCGAACCCCTCGGGCGTGGTAGCGTCGCAAGGACTGCTGGTACCGCGCCGAGTGTAGTAAGGCCATGTCCCGGGCCTCTCCCAGCTGGTCCAGCGAGTCTTCTTGGTTGGTCTGGTTGCGTCGGTCGTCGTAGGCCCTCGCCCTCGGGGAACCGTATTCTAAGTCCGTGGGCAAGATGACCTCGGCCCCATAGACTAGAAAGAACGGTGTGAAACCCGTGGCTCGGCTCGGCGTCGTTCTTAGACTCCAGACCACCGAGGGGAGCTCCTTCAGCCATCGCTTGCCGAACTTGTTGAGGTCGTTGTAGATCCGTGGCTTGAGTCCTTGCAGAATCATGCCGTTGGCACGCTCCACTTGCCCATTCGTCATGGGGTGAGCTACGGCAGCCCAGTCCACCCGGATGTGGTGATCCTCGCAGAAGTCCAGGAACTTTCTGCCGGTGAACTGGGTGCCGTTGTCGGTGATGATGGAGTTCAGGACTCCGAAGCGATGGATGATGTTGGTGAAGAAAGCCACTGCCTGTTCGGACCTGATGCTGTTTAGGGGTCAGACCTCGATCCACTTGGAGAATTTGTCGATGGCGACCAGCAAGTGCGTGTAGCCCCCGGGTGCCTTCTGCAAGGGACCGACGAGGTCTAGGCCCCACACAGCGAACGGCCAGGTGATGGGTATTGTCTACAGAGCCTGAGCGGCTAGGTGGGTCTGCCTCGCGTAGAATTGACACCCTTGGCAGGTGCGGACAATCCTAGTGGCGTCGGCCACCGCTGTCGGCCAGTAGAAACCTTTCCGACAAGGGCTCGAGGCGCTGCGTGATGACCGCAAGCCCCCGAGTGTATTTCTTGTAGTAACTCCTGACCTTCAGCGATGGAAATGCATCGCTGGAGGATGCCTGAGGGGCTGCGGTGGTAGAGCTCCTCCCCGTCCCCAGTAGGACGAACGACTTGGCACGCCGTGCTAATCACCGAGCTTCGGCTTGGTTGAGTGGTAACTCTCCTCGGTGGAGATATTGCAGGTACGGGGTCTACCAGCTTCGATTAGGCGTGACCCCACTCCGCTCTTCCTCGATGCGCAGTGCCTCTCCCTCGGGGGCCGAGGGTGCCTCGGGCTGGGCCGAGGGTGCCTCGGGCTGGGCCGAGGATACCTCGGGCTGGGCCAAGGGTGCCTCGGGCTGAGCCGAGGCCTTCTCGGGCTCGGGCGTGTCGTCAGTCTTGACTGAGGGTTGATGTAGGTCTCGGGAGAAGACGTTCAGGGGAACCGTTGTTCACCCCGAGGCTATCTTAGCCAGCTCATCCGTAGTCTCGTTGTATCATCGGCAACGTGGTTGAGCTCGAGCCCGTAGAACTTGTCTTCTAGGCGCCGAACCTCGTCGAAGTAGGCTTCCATCTTCAGGTCGTGGCAGTGGGAGTTCTTCATGACTTGGTCGATGACAAGCTGCGAGTCGCCGCGAGCGTCGAGGTGTCAGACCCCTAGCTCGATGGCGATGCGTAGCCTGTTGACCAAAGCCTCGTACTCGACCACGTTGTTGGACGCCGGTAAATGGAGGCGCAACACATAGCGGAGGTGTTTCCCGAGGGGGTGAAAAGAAGAGCAGGCCCGCGCCCGCTCCTGTTTTCATCAGCGACCCGTCGAAAAACATGGTCCAGAGTTCTGGTTGGATCGAAGCCTCTGGAAGCTGGGTGTCGACCCATTCAGCCACAAAGTCTGCCAAGACTTGGGACTTAATGGCCTTCCGAGGTGCGAACGAGATAGTCTTGCCCATGATTTCCACCGCCCACTTTGCAACCCTACCCGAGGCCTCTCGGCACTGGATGATCTCCCCCGAGGGGAAGGATGACACCACAGTCACCGGATGAGACTCAAAGTAGTGTCGCAATTTTCGCCGCGTCAGAATTACCGCGTACAGTAGCTTCTGAATTTGTGGGTAGCGGATCTTGGTCTCAGACAGTACCTCGCTGATGAAGTAGACCGGCCTCTGGACGGGCAATGCATGCCCCTCTTCTCGTATCTCAACCACGATCGTGGCGCTGACCACCTGAGTGGTAGCGGCAACGTAGATCAAGAGGGCTTCTCCGGCAGCGGGGGGCACCAAGATGGGCGCGTTCGTGAGGAGCGCCTTCAGCTTCCCAAGGGCTTCCTCGGCCTCGGGGGTCCAAGTGAAGCTCTCGGCTTTCCTTAAGAGGTGGTACAGGGGTAGGCCTCTATCGCCGAGGCGCGAGATGAAGCGGCTCAGAGCTGCAAGGCATCCCATGATCCTCTGTAAGCCCTTCAGGTCCTTGATGGGCCCCATGCTGCTGATGGCCGCAATTTTCTCGGGGTTGGCCTCGATGCCCCACTCGGAGACGATGAACCCCAAGAGCATGCCTCGGGGTACTGCAAAGACGCACTTCTCGGGATTGAGTTTCACGCCTTTCGCCTTGAGACACCGGAATGTTGCTTCAAGGTCGGAAAGGAGGTCGGAGGCCTTCTTCGTCTTGACTACGATGTCATCGACGTAAGCCTCGACCGTTCGACCAATGTGTTGGCCGAACACGTGGTTCATGCACCTTTGGTATGTCGCACCCGCATTCCTCAAACCGAACGGCATAGTAACGTAGCAGTACATGTCGAATGGTGTGATGAAAGAAGTCGCGAGCTGGTCGGACTCTTTCATCCTGATTTGATGATACCCGAAGTATGCATCGAGGAAAGACAGGGTTTCGCATCCGGCAGTGGAATCCACGATTTGATCGATACGAGGAAGAGGATAGGGAACCTTCGGACATGCTTTGTTCAGACCAGTGTAGTCTACGCACATCCGCCATTTCCCCCCTTCCTTCCTCACAAGCACAGGGTTGGCAAGCCATTCGGGATGGAATACCTCTTTGATGAACCCTGCTGCCATTAGCTTGTGGATCTCCTCGCCTATGGCTCTGCGCTTTTCTTCGTCGAATCGGCGTAGAGGCTGTTTCACGGGTCGGGCTCCAGCTCGGATACCCATCGAGTGCTCGGCGACCTCCCTTGGTATGCCAGGCATGTCCGAGGGACTCCACGTGAAAACGTCGGCGTTTGTGCAGAGGAAGTCGACGAGCACCGCTTCCTATTTGGGGTCGAGCTCAGAGTCGATCCGGACCTGCTTGGAGACGTCATTGCTGGGGTCGAGAAGGACGGATTTGACCGTCTCTACCGGCCCGAAGTTGCCGGCATGGCGCTTCACGTCGGGCACCTCCTTGGAGAGGCTCTCCAAGTCGGTAATGAGGGCCTCGGATTCGGCGAGGGCCTCAGCGTATTCCACACACTCCACGTCGCATTCGTACGCGTGTCGGTACGTGGGGCCGACGGTGATGACCCCGTTGGGGCCCAGCATCTTGAGCTTGAGGTAGGTGTAGTTGGGGATGGCCATGAACTTGGCGTAGCATGGTCTCCCCAGTACTGCGTGGTAGGTTCCTCGGAACCCGACCACCTCGAACGTGAGGGTTTCCCTTCAGAAGTTGGAGGGAGTCCTAAAGCAGATGGGTAGATCGAGTTGTCCAAGGGGCTGGACGCGTTTCCCGGGGATGATCCCGTGGAAAGGCGTCGCGCCCGCGCGGACCGAGGACAGGTCGATCTGCAGGAGCCCGAGGGTCTCGGCGTAGATGATGTTGAGGTTGCTGCCTCCATCCATGAGGACCTTGGTGAGCATGACATTGCCGATGACGGGGTCGACAACGAGCGGGTATTTCCCCGGGCTCGGCACGTGGTCGGGATGGTCGCCCCGGTCAAAGGTGATGGGCTTGTCGGACCAGTCCAGGTAGACTGGCGCCGCCACCTTTACCGAGCAGACCTCCCGGTGCTCTTGCTTGCAGTGCCGAGCTGAGGCGTTCGCCACTCGCCCTCCGTAGATCATGAAGCAGTCATGGACCTCGGGGAACTCTCCTGCCCTGTGATCTTCCTTCTTGTCGTTGTCGGGGGCCTTGCCACTTTCCACAGGTGACCCGGCCTTGTGAAAGTGGCGCCGAAGCATGACGCACTCCTCAAGGGTGTGCTTGACGGGTCCCTGATGATAGGGGCACGGCTCCTTGAGCATCTTGTCGAAGAGATTGACGCCCCCGGGAGGTTTCCGAGGGTTCTTGTACTCAGTGGCGGCTACATGGTCCGCGTCAGCGGCGTCGCGTTTCGCTTGCGACTTCTTCTTGCCTTTCTTCTTGGTGCCGCGCTGAGTAGATGCCTCGAGGACATCTTCCGGCTGGCAGCCCTAGGGCTGCTTGTCTTTCCGGAAGATGGCCTCAACTGCCTCCTGGCTAGAGGCGAACTTGGTGGCGATGTCCATCAACTCGCTCGCCCTGGTGGGGGTCTTGCGACCCAGCTTGCTCACCAGGTCGCGACAGGTGGTGCCGGCGAGGAACGCGCCGATGACATCCGAGTCGGTGACGTTGGGTAGGTCGGTGCGCTGCTTCGAGAATCGCCAGATGTAGTCCCGGAGAGACTCTCCCGGCTGCTGGTGGCAGCTTTGGAGATCCCAGGAGTTCCCAGGGCACACGTACATGCCCTGGAAGTTACCGACGAAGGCTTGAACTAGGTCGTCCCAATTGGAGATCTGCCCCAGAGGCAGGTGCTCCAACCAGGCTCGAGCAGTGTCAGAGAGGAACAAGGGGAGGTTGCGGATGATGAGGTTGTCGTCGTCCGTTCCACCCAGTTGGCAGGCCAGCCAGTAGTCTGTGAGCCACAGTTCCGGCCTTGTCTCCCCCGAATACTTGACGATGGTAGTCGGGGTTTGGAACCGGGTCAGGAACGGCGCCCATCGTATGGCTCGGCTGAAAGCCTGCGGGCCGGGTGGTTCGGGCGAAGGACTCCGATCCTCCCCGCTGTCGTAGCGTCCCCCACGCCTGGGGTGGTAGCCTCGGCGCACCTTCTCATCGAGGTGGGTTCGACGAATGCGGTGGCGGTGCTCGTTGCTGAGGTGTCCCGGGGCCACAGGCGCCGTGTTGCGCGTGCGCCCAGTGTGGACCGAGGCTTCCCGTTTGAACCGGGAAGTCACGGCGCGTTGCTCCGGGGGGTACCCCTGCCTTCGGGAGGCAGAGCTTTCGGCCCATCGGACCACGGCGTCCTCCAGGAGGTTCTTGAGCTCTCCCTGGATGCGCCGCCCCTCGGCGGTTGATGGCTCCGGCATCGCGTGGAGAAGTATTGCTGCTGCAGCCAGGTTTTGGCCGACCCCACTGGAAGCCGGGGGCAGTCTTGCCCTGACATCGTCGGTGATGCGGTGCTGGATGCCCTGGGGTAGACGACGTACTTCTTCGGCCGGAGCTTGGCCCACCCACTCCTGCCCGATGTTCCGGTGGAACGGCTCGAGTGTTCCTGCTCCCTCGTTGAGCCTGGCCTGCACCTCGCGGATTTGCTCGAGCTGTGTGTCCTGACCCCCATAGGGACTGGGACCACAGCTAGCTCCCGTAGGATGTCGACGCGAGGCGCAAGCCTAGGGAGATCACCATTTTCTGGCATACCAAGATGGTTGCCTTTGTCGGGACCCCCTAGATCGACGTGGAAACATTCACGACTCGGGTCGCAGTCTTCGTCACCGAAGCTGCGGCTACCGTCGGAACAATTGGAAAGGTAGTAGTCGCATGCGGTCATGAAGTCCCGCATGGCACTAGGGTTACCAAGTTCGGAGAAATCCCAACAGAAGTCAGGCTCGTCATCTTCCTCAGGATCTGAGGGCCCGTAGGTTGAGTCGGCTGTCAGCCAGTCCCAGGGTGACCGCATACCGTACCCCGGAGGGTTTGGACGTGCCTCTATGTGGGCTCCCACTGAAGCGGAGTCGCTTGGTGGGTCGAGGCTAAATCTAAAAGGCACGAGATGGGAATCGGTCGGTACCTCCTGGTCAACAGGTGGTGATGGAGTTGCGTCCGGGGCAGACTGCACCGTCGTCTCGGGTACGAGGGTGACGCTCAACAAGTCCTCCGCGAGCATGCTGGCGTCGTCCATCTGCTCGGAGTAGGCGTGTCGTGGGTAAACGGCGCTCGTCTTCGTCTCAGATGCGAGGGCGACGCTCGACGTGTCCCCCGTTGGGGCGCCGGTGCCGTCGACTCGCTCGACAGCCGATGAGGTGCCGCCTCCTGCTTGGCCTTGGTTGCCACGCCTCCTCCTCCGTCGACGGGGGAGGCGACGGGACAAGCTCGAATGTTGTTCTTCCGCCTCGTGGGGAAGACGTCGTCGATTCCGCCGCCGATGAGCGGGTTGTCGGCCGCCATTGTCGCCGTCGCGCGGCGGAAGGAGTATCATGTCGTAGCCGCCGTCGAGGGACATGAACTCGAGACTCTCGAAATGGAGCACCGTCCTAGGCCGGAAAGGTTGCTGGAGACTACCCATCTGGAGCTTGACGGGAAGCTATTCGTCAACATGTAGCAAGCCCCTACCTGGCGTGCCAACTGTCGGCGTTTCGACCCCAAGGGGTCTCTGGACCGACGAGTGAAATGTCGCCGCGTGACCCAGCCCAGATGGGTCGACGTGAGGCGGAGCAGGAAGGGGGGAAAGAGACAGGCAAAGGTGGGAATCCCGCGGCCTCCGTGTTGCCCTGCGCCCAGGTCAGGTGCGCTTGCAGTAGGGGGTTACAAGCGTCCGCGTGGGAGAGTGAGAGAGGGACCGTCCGCCAGCCCCGTCCTCCCTCGTGGCCAACCTTCTCGTAAGAGAGCCCTGGACCTTCCTTTTATAGGCGTAAGGAGAGGGTCCAGGTGTACAATGGGGGTGTTGCAGTGTGCTAACGTGTCTAGCAGAAGAGAGCTAGCGCCCTAAGTACACGCCGTCGTGGCAGCTGGAGAGGTTTTGGCACCCTGTTCCTGTAATGTCGTGGCCATCGGAGGAGCGTTGAAGCCTTGCGGAAGGACAACTGTCGGGGCTGTCAAGCTCTTGTCGACGTCTCCTTGCTTCCGTAAGGGGGGTGAGAGCCGTCGTCGTCATGGAGCACGCGGGGCGCCATCATTACTTGTTTTACCGGGGCGAGCTGGATGGGACGCCGGTCTTGTTCCCCGTAGCCTGAGCTGGCTGGGGGTAGGGTAATGATGGCCTCCCCTGTGGCGTGGTCGGTCCAAGCCCTTGATCGGGCGAGGCGGAGGCTCCTCCGAGGTCGAGGTCGAGTCTGTCTTCTGAAGTCGAGGTCGAGTCCGAGCCCTGGGGTCGGGGTCGAGTCCGAGCCCTGGGTCGGGCGAGGCAGAGTCCGTCGTCTTCCGAGGCCGTAGCCTAGTCTGAGCCCTAGGTCAGGCGAAGCGGAGTCTGTCGTCTTCCGAGGTCGTAGCCTAGTCCGAGCCCTGGATCGAGCGAAGCGGAGTCCGTCGTCTTCCGAGGCCGTAGCCTAGTCCGAGCCCTGGGTCGGGCGAAGCGGAATTCGTCGTCTTCCGAGGCCATAGCCTAGTCCGAGCCCTGAGTCAGGCGAAGCGGAGTTCGTCGTCTTCTGAGGTTGTAGCCTAGTCCGAGCCCTGGGTCGGGTGGAGTTCACCGTCTTCCGAGGCCGTAGCCTAGTCCGAGCCCTGGGTCGGGCGGAGTTCGCCGTCTTCTGAGGCCGTAGCCTAGTCCGAGCCCTGGGTCGGGCGGAGTTTGTCGTCTTCCGAGGCCGTAGCCTAGTCCGAGCCCTGGGTCAGGCGGAGTCTCCTATGGCGCCCGAAGCTAGACTTGGCCGCTGTCAGCCTCACTCTGTCGAGTGGCACGGCAGTCGGAGCGACGCAGGCGGCGCTGTCCCCTTGTCAGGCCAGTCAATGGAGCGATGAAGTGACTGTGGTCACTTCGGCTCTGTCGATTGAGGGGCATGCGTCAGTATAAGGTGTCAGGCCACCTTTGCATTAAATGCTGCTGCGATTCGGTCGGTAGGTGTGGTGATCTGGCCAAGGTTGCTTCTTGGCGAAGACTGGGCCTTGGGCGAGCCGAGGGTGTGCCCGTTGCTTGAGGGGGTACCTCGGGCGAGGTGTGAATCCTCTAGGGTTGGCTGACCTTGCCCGAGGCTAGGCTCGGGCGAGGCGGGATCGTGTCCCTTGAGTTAATCGCACCCATTAGGCCTTTGCAGCTTTGTGCTGATGGGGTTTACCAGCTGAGATTTAGGAACCTTGGGGGTACCCCTAATTATGGTCCCCGACACCCAACCACCCCACATTCAAGTAATCCAAGTTTTCCACCTTCCAACTACTTACAAGAGCTCTAGCCTTCAATTCTAGACACACCAAAGAGATCAAATCCTCTCCCAATTCCACTCAAAGCTTTAGTGATTAGAGAGAGTGATTGTTGTGTTCATTTGAGCTCTTGCGCTTGGATTGCTTCTTTTTCTCATTCTTTCTTGCGATCATCTCAATTGTAATCAAGGCAAGAGACACCAATTGTGTGGTGGTCCTTGCGGGGAAGTTTGGTTCCCGGTTGATTGAGAAGAGAAGCTCACTCAGTCTGAGGGACTGTTTGAGAGAGGGAAAGGGTTGAAATAGACCCGGCCTTTGTGGCCTCCTCAACGGAGAGTAGGTTTGCGAGAACCGAACCTCGGTAAAACAAATCCTTGCGTCTCATTTCTTCATTCACTCGCGATTTGCTTTTACGCCCTCTCTCGGACTCGTTTCTATTTCTAACGCTAACCCGGCTTGTAGTTGTGATTAAGTTTGTAAATTTCATATTCGCCCTATTCACCCCCCTCTAGGCGACTTTCAATTGGTATCAGAGCCTGGTGCTTCATTAGAGCCTAACCGCTCGAAGTGATGTCGGGAGATCACGCCAAGAGGGAAATGGAGACCGGCGACAAGCCCACTACAAGTCACGGGAAGACTTCATCGGAAGAGTCCCGTAACAAGGGGAAGGGGAAGGAGAAGAAATCTTCTTCCCACAAGTCGCATCGGAGTGGTGGCAAGCACAAAAAGATGAGGAAGGTGGTCTACTACGAGACCGATACTTCATCACCTTCCACCTCCGGCTCCGACGCGTCGTCCGTCACTTCTAAGCGCCATGAGCGCAAGAAGTTTAGTAAGATCCCTCTACGCTATCCTCGCATTCCTAAACATACACCTTTACTTTCTGTCCCATTAGGCAAACCACCAACATTTGATGGTGAAGATTATGCTAGGTGGAGTGATATGATGCGATATCACCTAACCTCACTCCACAAAAGTATATGGGATATTGTTGAGTTTGGTGTACAAGTACCATCCGTAGGGGATGAAGATTATGATGAGGACGAAGTGGCCCATATTCAACACTTCAACTCCCAAGCCACAACTATACTCCTCGCCTCTCTAAGTCGAGAGGAGTATAATAAGGTGCAAGGGTTGAAGAGCGCTAAGGAAATTTGGGACGTGCTAAAGACCGCGCACGAAGGAGATGAGGTGACCAAGATCACCAAGCGGGAAACGATCTAGGGGGAGCTTGGTCGCTTCCGTCTTCGCCAAGGGGAGGAGCCACAAGACATGTACAACCTGGCTCAAAACCTTGGTGAACCAAGTGCGCAACCTCGGGAGCAAAAAATGGGATGACCACGAAGTGGTTAAGGTTATTCTAAGATCACTTGTTTTCCTTAACCCTACTCAAGTTCAATTAATTCGTGGCAATCCTAGATATACACTAATGACTCCCGAGGAAGTAATCGGGAATTTTGTGAGCTTTGAATTGATGTTCAAAAGCTCAAAGAAGATCAACGAGTTTGACGGCCCCTCCACGTCCGAAGCACAACCGGTCGCATTCAAGGCGACGAAAGAAAAGGAGGAATCTACTCCAAGTCGAACACCCATCGACGCCTCCAAGCTCGACAATGAGAAGATGGCGCTCATCATCAAGAGCTTCCGCCAAATCCTCAAGCAAAGGAGGGGGAAAGACTACAAGCCCCGCTCCAAGAAAGTTTGCTACAAATGTGGTAAGCCCGGTCACTTCATTGCTAAATGTCCATTATCTAGTGATAGTGACAGGGGCGACGACAAGAAGGGGAGAAGAAAGGAGAAGAAGAGGCACTACAAGAAGAGGGGCGACGATGCCCATGTATGCTGCGAGTGGGACTCCGAGGAGAGCTCCTCCGACTCCTCCTCCGACGAGGACGCCGCCAACATCGCCGTCACCAAGGGTCTTCTCTTCCCTAACGTCGGCCACAAGTGCCTCATGGCAAAAGACGGCAAAAGGAAGAAGGTAAAATCAAGATCCTCCACCAAATATGAAACCTCTAGCGATGAGGATAATGCTAGTAATGAGGAGGATAACTTGCGTATTCTTTTTGCCAACCTAAACATGCAACAAAAGGAAAAGTTAAATAAATTAATTAGTGCTATTCATGAGAAGGATGATCTCTTAGACTCCCAAGAGGACTTCCTTATTAAAGAAAACAAAAAGCATGTTAAGGTTAAAAATGCTTATGCTCTAGAAGTAGAGAAATGTGAAAAATTATCTAAGGAGCTAAGCACATGCCATGACACTATTGACAACCTTAGAAATGAGAATGCTAATTTGTTAGCTAAGGTTGATTCAAATGTTTGTAATGTTTCAATTCCCAATCTTAGAAATAATAATGATGATTTGCTTGCTAAGATTGAAAAATTAAACATTTCTCTTGCTAGCCTTAGGAATGAAAATGAAAAATTGCTTGCTAAGGCTAAAGAATTAGATGTTTTCAATGCTTCCATTTCTGACCTTAAAAGTAAAAATGATATATTGCATGCTAAGGTTGCAGAATTAAAATCTTGTAAACCCTCTACATCTACCGTTGAGCATGTTTCTATTTGTGCTAGATGTAGAGATGTTGATATTGATGCTATTCATGATCATATGACTTTAATTAAGCAACAAAATGATCATATAGCAATATTAGATGCTAAAATTGCCGAACATAACTTAGAAAACGAAAAGTTTAAATTTGCTAGAAGTATGCTCTATAATGGGAGACGCCCTGGCATCAAGGATGGCATTGGCTTCCAAAAGGGGGACAATGTCAAACTTAATGCCCCTCCTAAAAGATTGTCTAATTTTGTTAAGGGCAAAGCTCCCATGCCTCAAGATAACGAGGGTTACATTTTATACCCTGCCGGTTATCATGAGAGCAAGATTAGGAGAATTCACTCTAGGAAGTCTCACTCTGGCCCTAATCATGCTTTTATGTATAAGGGTGAGACATCTAGCTCTAGGCAACCAACCCGTGCTAAGTTGCCTAAGAAGAAAACTCCTAGTGCATCAAATGATAATGACATTTCATTTAAAACTTTTGATGCATCTTATGTTTTAACTAACAAATCCGGCAAGGTAGTTGCCAAGTTTGTTGGGGGCAAACACAAGGGCTCCAAGACTTGTGTTTGGGTACCCAAAGTTCTTGTTTCTAATGCTAAAGGACCCAAAACCGTTTGGGTACCTAAAGTCAAGAACTAAATTTGTTTTGTAGGTTTATGCATCCGGGGGCTCAAGTTGGATCATCGATAGCGGGTGCACAAACCACATGACAGGGGAGAAGAAGATGTTCTCCTCCTACGAGAAAAACCAAGATCCCCAATGAGCTATCACATTCGGGGATGGAAACCAAGGTTTGGTCAAAGGTTTGGGTAAAATAGCTATATCTCCTGACCGTTCCATTTCCAATGTTTTTCTTGTTGATTCCTTAGATTATAACTTGCTTTCCGTTTCCCAAATATGTCAAATGGGCTACAACTGTCTGTTTACTGATGTAGGTGTCACTGTCTTTAGAAGAAGTGATGATTCAATAGCATTTAAGGGAGTGTTAGAGGGTCAACTATACTTGGTAGATTTTGATAGAGCTGAACTCGACACTTGCTTAATAGCTAAGACTAACATGGGTTGGCTCTGGCACCGCCGACTAGCCCATGTTGGAATGAAGAATCTTCATAAACTTCTAAAGGGAGAACACATGTAGGATTAACAAATGTTCATTTTGAGAAAGACAGGATTTGTAGCGCATGCCAAGCTGGGAAGCAAGTTGGTGTTCATCATCCACACAAGAACATCATGACGACTGACAGGCCACTGGAGCTCCTACACATGGATCTATTCGGCCCGATTGCTTACATAAGCATCAGCGGGAGTAAGTACTGTCTAGTTATTGTGGATGATTATTCTCGCTTCACTTGGGTATTCTTTTTGCAGGAAAAATCTCAAACCCAAGAGACCTTAAAAGGATTCTTGAGACGGGCTCAAAATGAGTTCGGCTTAAGGATCAAGAAAATTAGAAGCGACAACGGAACGGAGTTCAAGAATTCACAAATTGAAGGCTTCCTTGAGGAGGAGGGCATCAAGCATAAGTTCTCTTCTCCCTACATCCCACAACAAAATGGTGTAGTGGAGAGGAAGAATCGAACTCTATTGGACATGGCAAGAACCATGCTTGATGAGTACAAGACGCCGGATCGGTTTTGGGCCGAGGCGGTTAACACCGCTTGCTACGCCATCAACCGGTTATATCTACACCGAATCCTCAAGAAGACATCATACGAACTCCTAACCGGTAAAAAGCCCAACATTTCATATTTTAGAGTCTTTGGTAGCAAATGCTTTATTCTTGTTAAAAGAGGTAGAAAATCTAAATTTGCTCCTAAGACAGTAGAAGGCTTTTTACTAGGATATGATTCAAACACAAGGGCATATAGAGTCTTTAACAAGTCCTCAGGACTAGTTGAAGTTTCTTGTGATGTTGTGTTTGATGAAACTAACGGCTCTCAAGTAGAGCAAGTTGATCTTGATGAGATAGGTAATGAAGAGGCTCCGTGCATCGCGATAAGGAACATGTCCATTGGGGATGTGTGTCCTAAGGAATCCGAAGAGCCTCCAAATGCACAAGATCATCAACCATCCTCCTCCACGCAAGCATCTCCACCAACTCAAAATGAGGACGAGGCTCAAGTTGATGAAGGAGAAAATCAAAATAATGAGCCACCTCAAGATGACGGCAATGATCAAGGGGGAGATGCAAATGATCAAGACAAGGAGGATGAAGAACCAAGACCGCCACACCCAAGAGTCCACCAAGCAATCCAACGAGATCACCCCGTGGACACCATCCTCGGCGACATTCATAAGGGGGTAACCACTAGATCTTGTGTTGCACATTTTTGTGAGCATTACTCTTTTGTTTCCTCTATTGAGCCACACAGGGTAGAGGAAGCACTCCAAGATTCGGATTGGGTGGTGGCGATGCAAGAGGAGCTCAACAATTTCACTAGGAACGAGGTATGGCACTTAGTTCCACGTCCTAATCAAAATGTTGTAGGAACCAAATGGGTCTTCCGCAACAAGCAAGATGAGCATGGTGTGGTGACAAGGAACAAAGCTCGACTTGTGGGCAAGAGATACTCCCAAGTCGAAGGTTTGGATTTCGGTGAAACCTATGCACCCGTAGCTAGGCTTGAGTCAATTCGTATATTATTAGCCTATGCTACTTACCATGGCTTCAAGCTTTACCAAATGGACGTGAAGAGTGCCTTCCTCAATGGACCCATCAAGGAAGAGGTCTATGTTGAGCAACCTCCCGGCTTTGAAGACAGTGAGTACCCTAACCATGTCTATAGGCTCTCTAAGGCGCTTTATGGGCTCAAGCAAGCCCCAAGAGCATGGTATGAATGTCTAAGAGATTTCCTTATTGCTAATGGCTTCAAAGTCGGCAAGGCCGATCCTACTCTATTCACTAAAACTCTTGACAATGATTTGTTCGTATGCCAAATTTATGTTGATGATATTATATTTGGGTCTACTAACGAATCTACATGTGAAGAATTTAGTAGGATCATGACAGAGAAATTCGATATGTCGATGATGGGGGAGTTGAAGTATTTTCTAGGATTCCAAGTCAACCAACTCCAAGAAGGCACCTTCATTAGTCAAACGAAGTATACACAAGACATTCTAAACAAGTTTGGAATGAAGGATGCCAAGCCCATCAAGACTCCCATGGGAACAAATGGGCATCTCGACCTCGACACAGAAGGTAAATCCGTCGATCAAAAGGTATACCAGTCGATGATAGGTTCATTACTCTATTTATGTGCATCTCGACCGGACATTATGCTTTCCGTATGCATGTGTGCAAGATTCCAAGCCGACCCTAAGGAATCTCACCTTACGGCCGTAAAACGAATCTTGAGATATTTGGCTTATACTCCTAAGTTTGGGCTTTGGTACCCTCGGGGATCCACATTTGATTTAATTGGTTATTCAGATGCCGATTGGGTAGGGTGCAAAATTAATAGAAAGAGCACATCGGGGACTTGCCAGTTCTTGGGAAGATCCTTGGTGTCTTAGGCTTCAAAGAAGCAAAATTCGGTCGCTCTTTCAACCGTCGAAGCCGAGTACATTGCCGCAGGCCATTGTTGCGCGCAACTAATTTGGATGAGGCAAACCCTGTGGGACTATGGTTACAAATTAACCAAATTTCCTCTTCTATGTGATAATGAGAGTGCAATCCGCATGGCGGATAATCCCGTTGAGCATAGCCGCACTAAACACATAGCCATTCGGTATCATTTTCTTAGGGATCACCAACAAAAGGGGGATATCGAGATTGCATATATTAACACTAAAGATCAATTAGCCGATATCTTTACCAAGCCACTAGACGAACAAACTTTTACCAAACTTAGGCATGAATTAAATATTCTTGATTCTAGGAATTTCTTTTGATGTCTTGCACACATAGCTCATGAATATACCTTTGATCATGTCTCTTTTATATATGCTATGACTAATGTGTTTTCAAGTGAATTTTAAACCAAGTCATAGGTGTATTGAAAGGGAATTGGAGTCTTCGACGAAAACAAAGGCTTACACTCCACTCCATAACTCACCCTTCGCCGTCGCTCCGAGCATCTCTCCGTCTTTGGTATAATCTTCACTCATATGTCTTATTTGCCAAAGGGGGAGAAAGTAGGTTCATACAAGGGATTATATTTCACTCTAAGTATCTGTTTTTGGCGATTCATGCCAAAGGGGGAGAAAGCATTAGCCCAAAGCAAAAGGACCGCACCACCACCCTAATTTTAAAAATGATTTTCAAATTGGTTGGTAATTTTCAAATTGGTATCTTATTGTGTTCAAAAAGGGGAGAAAATAGCACTTTCAAAAATTGGTATCTTAAAACCCTCTTGAACACTAAGAGGAGAGTTTATTGAGGGGGAGTTTTGTTTAAGTCAAAGGAAAAGCATTTGAAATAGGGGGAGAAAATTTCAAATCTTGAAATGCTTCTCAAAATTTTATTCATTTACCTTTGACTATTTGCAAAAGGACTTTGAAAAGGATTTACAAAAAGAATTTGCAAAAACAAAACATGTGGTGCAAGCGTGGTCCAAAATATCAAAAATTAAAGAAACAATCCATGCATATCTAGTAAGTAATATTTATTGGCTCAATTCCAAGTAACCTTTGTACTTACATTATGCAAATCAGTTCAATTATGTACTTCTATACTTGCTTTGGTTTGTGTTGGCATCAATCACCAAAAAGGGGGAGATTGAAAGGGAATTAGGCTTACACCTATATTCCTAAATTGATTTTGGTGGTTGAATTGCCCAACACAAATAATTGGACTAACTAGTTTGCTCTAGTCTATAAGTTATACAGGTGCCAAAGGTTCACACTATGCCAATAAAAAGATCAAGAAAAGGGTTCAAACAAAGAGAGCAAGGGATAACCGAAGGCATCCTGGACTAGCGCACTGGACTATCCGACGTGCCACCGGACAGTGTCTGGTGCACCAGGGTACTCCAAGCTGAACTCTTCACCTTCGGGAATTTTCAGAGGGCTCCGCTATAATTCACCGGACTGTCCGGTGCCCCAAGGAAGAGCAACTCTGAACTCGCCAGCTTATGGAATCCGCTCCGCTATAATTCACCGGACATGTCCGGTGCACACCGGACATGTCCGGTGAGCCAGCGGACATGTCCGGTGAGCCAGCGGAGCAACGGCTACTTCGCGCCAACGGTCACCTGCAACAGCATTTAATGCGCGCCAGAGCACGCAGAAGTCAGGCACGCGTGAGACGGCGCACCGGACAGTCTACAGTACCTGTCCAGTGCACCACCGGACAGACAGGCGACCCCATCAGTCAGAGCTCCAACGGTCGAACCCTAACGGACGGGTGACGTGGCTGGCGCACCGGACTGTCCGGTGCGCCATGCGATAGCAGCCTTCACCAAACGGCTAGTTTGGTGGTTGGGGTTATAAATACTCCCAACCACCCCACATTCAAGTAATCCAAGTTTTCCACCTTCCAACTACTTACAAGAGCTCTAGCATTCAATTCTAGACACATCAAAGAGATCAAATCCTCTCCCAATTCCACTCAAAGCTTTAGTGATTAGAGAGAGTGATTGTTGTGTTCATTTGAGCTCTTGCGCTTGGATTGCTTCTTTTTCTCATTCTTTCTTGCGATCATCTCAATTGTAATCAAGGAAAGAGACAACAATTGTGTGGTGGTCCTTGCGGGGAAGTTTGGTTCCCGGTTGATTGAGAACAGAAGCTCACTCAGTCCGAGGGACCGTTTGAGAGAGGGTAAGGGTTGAAATAGACCCGGCCTTTGTGGCCTCCTCAACGGGGAGTAGGTTTGCGAGAACCGAACCTCGGTAAAACAAATCCTTGCATCTCATTTCTTCATTCACTCGTGATTTGCTTTTACATCCTCTCTCGGACTCGTTTCTATTTCTAACGCTAACCCGGCTTGTAGTTATGATTAAGTTTGTAAATTTCAGATTCGCCCTATTCACCCCCCCTCTAGGCGACTTTCAGTGATGACACAGAAATTTGAGATGTCGATGATGGGCGAGTTGAACTACTTCCTTGGGTTCCAAGTGAAGCAACTCAAGGACGACACCTTCATCTCTCAAATGAAGTACACGCAAGACTTGCTCAAGCGATTTGGGATGAAGGACGCCTAGCCCGCAAAGACTCCAATGGGAACCAACGGACATGTCGACCTCAACAAAGGAGGTAAGTCCGTTGATCAAAAGGCATACCGGTCTATGATTGGGTCTTTACTTTATTTGTGTGCTAGTAGACCGGATATTATGCTTAGCGTATGCATGTGTGCTAGATTTCAATCCAACCCAAGGGAGTGTCACCTTGTGGCCGTTAAGCGAATTCTTAGATATTTAGTTGCTACGCCTTGCTTTGGGATCTGGTATCCAAAGGGGTCTACCTTTGACTTGATTGGATACTCAGACTCCGATTATGCTAGATGTAAGGTCGATATGAAGAGTACATCAGGGACGTGCCAATTCCTAGGAAGGTCCCTGGTGTCTTGGAGTTCTAAGAAACAAACTTCCGTTGCCCTATCCACCGCTGAGGCCGAGTATGTTGCCGCAGGACAGTGTTGCACGTAACTACTTTGGATGAGGCAAACCCTCCGGGACTTTGGCTACAATCTGAGCAAAGTCCCACTCCTATGTGATAATGAGAGTGCAATCCGCATGGCGGACAATCCTATTGAACACAGCCGCACAAAGCACATAGACATCCGGCATCACTTTTTGAGAGACCACCAGCAAAAGGGAGATATCGAAGTGTTTTATGTTAGCACCGAGAACCAGCTAGCCGATATCTTTACCAAGCCTTTAGATGAGAAGACCTTTTGCAGGCTGTGTAGTGAGCTAAATGTCTTAGATTCGCGTAACTTGGATTGATATAGAGCATACATGTGGTTTATGCCTTTGATCATGTTCCTTTATGCATTTTATTGCTTATTTACGGTGCTCAAGTTGTGCAAGGGATCCTCGGACCTCACAAGTCCATGTGTGAATGATGCACATACTTAGGGGGAGAAATGCTATAACTTGACCCTTTGAGACTAACCGTGTGCTTGAGTTTTCTTAATTTAGTCTCGAAGGTGGATTGAAAGGGAAAAGGTGAACTTGGACCATGCAAGATGTAGGAAACGGGTGACGCCTAAGAGGGGGGTGAATTAGGACTTCTAAAACTTTTACTAAACTAGGCCACAATAAAATCCCTAGAGCAAAACCTATGCAAATAATCAAACTAGAGTGCAATCTAGGTTTTGTCTAAGTGTTGCTATCTCTACCGCAAAGGCTAAGTTTCAATCTACACTAGATAAGTATGAATACAAGATTGAAACTTAAATGCTTAATATAAATGCGGAAGCTTAAAGAGCAAAGTAGAGAAGCAAACTCTCGTGGATGACGCCGGTATTTTTACCGAGGTATCCGGAACCACGCAAGGTCCCGACTAATCCTTGTTGGTGCCCGTACACAAAGGGAAGCCCACGCGAGGGCCAAGCACCACGGTCGAGTAACTCCATAGAGAGCCACGGGTCTTCTCCACGCGCAAGTGGTGCTCCGCTTCCGGCTCCTCTCGGACGCTCCCCGCCGTCTCCACTATCGAGCTTCCGACCGAAACGCCGTGGGCCTCGTTCCCTCCGGTACACGGTGGCGGCCATGACACAAACGCGGTTGTCACGGTCTCGCAAGACTCTTGCCCCACTTGGTACAATTACAACGGCTCGCGCAAGAGCCGAGGGGTTGTGTGGTTTTTCTAAACTCACTCAACTAACTAGGATTCACCTAGAGCAAGCGCTAAAGCGGTCTAACTAACCTAAGCACTTCGCAAAGCACCTACGCTAATCACCGAGTGATTCTATTAAGCACTTGGGTGTTTGAGCTCTTGGAAATGTGCACTATGTGCCTTGGTATGTTGCTTGGGCTCTCACACTTGAGAATGGCCGGTTGGGGTGGTATTTATAGCCTCCACACCCCAATCTAGCCGTTGGACAGAAAGCAGCAGCTTTCTGTCGTCGGGTGCACCGGACAGTCCGGTGCACCACCGGACATCGCACTGTAGCATGTCCGGTGCGCCTATCCGTTGCTCTGACAGAGCAGTCGACCGTTGGTGCGCGCAGGCTTTTCACACCGGACAGTCCGGTGGTCTTTTCTCCGAGTGCCACCTGGAACTAGCCGTTGGAGCTGGAGTTCCCTGGTGCACCGGACAGTCCGGCGTGTGGGCACCGGACAGTCCGGTGCGCCTTCGCACAGACAGTCCGCAGCAGCACACTTGGACTTTTCTTGGATCTTCTTAATGTCTTCTTTTGAGGTGTTGCTTTCCATAATTCCTTAGTCCAAGTAAATCTTGCATCCTGTGAACTACAACCATAAACACTAGAAAACTTATTAGTTCACGGATTGTGTTGTTCATCAAACACCAAAACTCAATTAGCCAAATGGCTGGGGTCCATTTTCCTTACAATCTCCCCCTTTTTAGTGATTGATGACAACACAACCAAAGCAAGCAAATAATACAAATATTTGAATGAAAATATGCAATCTACTTGCTAAGATGCATGATTGTCCCCACAATGTGATATTATGGACTTAAGCCTCCTCCTAACTCCATAATTCACTTACTTCCTATTTTTGGACCAAATAACCAAAACCACTTGAAAAAAACATTTGTAGATATAAAATTTTAAATTGGTGGTGTTTGGTGTTTGATATAGATTTCATTGCTTTGGTCCCTAAAACTTCTCCCCCTTTGGCATCAACCACCGAAAAGGAAGACATTAAAAGCATGTAGGAAGTAAATAAAAGCTTGCCCTCATAAAAAATGATACCATTTGAAGGATACTAAATTAAACCACATGAATGATACCAGTTGAAAGGATTACTCCTCCTAAATGAGTGTTCTCTTTGGAAAGAAATTTCTCCCCTTTTTAGAGATGAAGAAATACTCCCCCTGACAGAGATCCTCTACTTAGGAAAAAGCATGTGAAAAATAAAGGTGCAAGACATGATTTGAAAAGACTAACTTCCCTTATGCATAGGTAACAGAATATGAGTTAAGTATTTATGCATTTTTAGCAACATGGAAGCATATGATATGAAATATAGTCTAATCAAATGTTGGAGAAGACATGAAAATGATATATAAAGTAGTCTCAAAAGATACCAATTGAAAGTCAATGGCGAGCTTGAGAGACATGAGAGTTCTTGGAGATTTTTGCAGTGTAAGATTGTTGTCTTTCTCCGGGGACCTTATTTTCCTTACAATGAGACTATCACATAAAATAGACTTGAAAAGGTGTTAGTCTCAAAGTGTTAGATTATAGAGTAACCTCCCCCTAAAGGTGTGCATACAAGTTTTGAATACTTGTAGGAGACATGCACTTTGATTTGATATCAAGAGGGGCAAATTATCTATAATCCAAACTTTGGCACATATAAGTTAAATGATACAACTTGTAGAAATCAAAAATTTTCAATTTGTGCATCATTTACTATGGAGTGATATACAAGCTATGTGCCGTGTTTTAACTAAACACTTTAAACCATGTAGGTTTGCTTAAGTACATGAATTGAAAACGGGCAATCCTACCATATGATTTACCTAGTATGCATGATTTTAAACAAGAGTAAATAACAAGTTTAATACTAGGCAAGAAAGGTAAACTAGATACAAAGTAAATAGATACGCATATCTAAAAACAAGAGATACAATAAATCTAGTTACCTTAGTCATGGGTGGGAAATTTGGGTCCAAAGTTTTCACTAACCCACTTGGCAATAAACTTGATCCAATATGATGTATCCCATGATATACATCCCAACTTTGCCAAGTCTCCAAATTTCCCGTTGACCTTCGGTCCACTCACTTCCCTTTCGGGATCCAAACCTTCTTGGTGCTTTTCATGGTTGAAATTATTTCCTTTGGCACCCAGATGCGTTTGGCCCCCTTTCCTTTGTTGGCTTGCTTGTTGGCCTTGATTGCTATCACCTTTCTATTCTTTTTCTTCTTGATCAAGTATGGTGTAGCATCTTTTTTGTTCACCTTTTTGATGTAGGTGTTGGAGATTTTGCTTGTTGGCTTTTGCTTGAGCTTTTGCCTTTTATCCCCGGTCATCGCCTTGCATTGGAAAGACTTGTGGCCTTCCATGTGGCATAGCCTACAAATCACAGTTTCTCCCTCTACAGGCTTGTTCACTCCCACAGTGGTGTTATCCTGTGGAGGTCGGATTTGTTTGGCTTTGCCTTTCTTGTCATACAAAGCCTTGCCAAGGCGAGCCACTTCTTGCTTTAATTGTTCATTTTCCTTTGCAACCTCATCCGAACATGTCTCTACAACAATATTCTCAACAACGACTTGGTTGCAGGGGTTAGAATCATCAATTAAATCAAAGTAGGAAGCAGAAGCATCTTTCTTAATTATTTCAGGTATTTCAGCTAAAGATGCTGCTGGGGTGCTACCAATGTTTTCCAGCTTAGTAGTTAGCTCATTATTGTGTATGCTAAGAATTTCCATTTTCTCTAGCAAATTTTCAATAGCTTCTTGGGAGCTAGCTAACTTAGCCTTAAGTTTTTCATTCTTTTTAATAAGGCTATCATCGGTAGCAGTGGATGAAGCACTAGATTCTAATAGCTCAATTTTAGTTGATAGCTCACAATTTAAGTTTGCAAAAGTTTCAAATTTTTATAGCAAACCTTTGTAATCATTTTGAGAGCTAATCAACTTATTTTTCAAAGTTTTAAGTTGAGCTTTTTGCTTAGTGCAAACATCCTGGAAAAAATTAACGGCTTCCGCAAGCTCATCTAGAGAGGCCTTTCCCTCACCTTCATCATAACTACTACTTTCATCATTAGAGGATGGAATGCTTTTGTTATCTCTTGCCATAAGGCATTTGTGTGATGACCGTGATGATCGTGATGAGGATCGGTGGCTGCACGTCCTTGGAGGTTCATCTTCACTTGAAGAATCATCCCAAGTTCTAACACTTGTTAGCGCCTGGCCTTTGCTCCTCTCCTTTTTGGGTTTGGCCATATTTGGACAGTTGTCCCTGAAGTGGCCCTTCTCCCCACATGCGAAGCATCCTCTCTTCCTTTGCTTTTTCCTGTCAATGTTAAAGAGAAGATCCTCGACCTGCAGGGGCACACCCATTACATTAATCTTGCGGATCATCCTCATTACCTTTCTGACGCGTCGGATTGTTTCTTCATCCTCGGAGGATGATGTGCATGGTTGATTATCTTCATCATCATCACTTTCTTCTTCTTCCTCTTCTTCACTTGAGGAACTTGGAGTGGGAGCCTTCTTTTTGCCCTTCCTTTCATCACATGCAAAAGCATATGGCCTTGAGGAAGTTGGCTCCTCTCCCCGACTCATTTTTCGTGACATCTCAAAAGCCACGATTTTCCCAATCACAATGGTCGGGGTCATGTTGCTCAAGTCCTCCATGTTGTGAAGGATGGTGATGATGCTCCCATATCTTTGTTATGGTAGCAGGGAGATAATCTTCCTCACAATGTCCGCATTACCTAGCTTTTAGATTCAAACGTGAATACATGTCTCTAACAAGCTCATCATCTTTCATAGCAAAAGAAATATACTCATTTAAGACTAGGCAATGTTTTTGCTCACGGACATTGGATGTGCCGTCATGGAGCTCATGCAATTTTAGCCAAATCTCATTAGCAGTTTTCAAAGTGAATACTTGATTAAAAATATCCATGCTAAGAGATTCATACAAGCAATTTTTGGCTCTAGCATTTAAATGAATTTCTTTTTCCTCACTTGTGGTGGGTTTCTCGGGATTCTTGAGGGGTTTCATCCCGTCACGAGTGACTCTCCAAACACCTAGATCAACGGCCTCTAGGTAACAAGCCATTCTAGCACTATAATATGGGAAGTTAGTGCCGTCGAAGTGTGGTGGCCTATGGGTATCCATCCCTTCCTTTAAAAAACGTCGACTCTTTTAGCGGTGAAGCTAAAGCGTTTCAAATGAGCCAAACCGGGCTTTGATACCACTTGTAGGAAACAGGTGACGCCTAAGAGGGGGGGGGGTGAATTAGGACTTCTAAAACTTTTACTAAACTAGGCCACAATAAAATCCCTAGAGCAAAACCTATGCAAATAATCAAACTAGAGTGCAATCTAGGTTTTGTCTAAGTGTTGCTATCTCTACCGCAAAGGCTAAGTTTCAATCTACACTAGATAAGTATGAATACAAGATTGAAACTTAAATGCTTAATATAAATGCGGAAGCTTAAAGAGCAAAGTAGAGAAGCAAACTCTCGTGGATGACGCCGATATTTTTACCGAGGTATCCGGAACCGCGCAAGGTCCCGACTAATCCTCGTTGGTGCCCCTACGCAAAGGGAAGCCCACGCGAGGGCCAAGCACCACGGTCGAGTAACTCCGTAGAGCGCCGCGGGCCTTCTCCACGCGCAAGTGGTGCTCCGCTTCCGGCTCCTCTCGGACGCTCCCCGCCGTCTCCACTATCGAGCTTCCGGCCGAAACGTCGCGGGCCTCATTCCCTCCGGTACACGGTGGCGGCCGTGACACAAACGTGGTTGTCACGGTCTCGCAAGACTCTCGCCCCACTCAATACAATTATAACGGCTCGCGCAAGAGCCGAGGGGTTGTGTGGTTTTTCTAAACTCACTCAACTAACTAGGATTCACCTAAAGCAAGCGCTAAAGCGGTCTAACTAACCTAAGCACTTCGCAAAGCACCTACGCTAATCACCGAGTGATTCTATTAAGCACTTGGGTGTTTGAGCTCTTGGAAATGTGCACTATGTGCCTTGGTATGTTGCTTGGGCTCTCACACTTGAGAATGGCCGGTTGGGGTGGTATTTATAGCCTCCACACCCCAATCTAGTCGTTGGACAGAAAGCAGCAGCTTTCTGTCGTCTGGTGCACCGGACAGTCCGGTGCACCACCGGACATCGCACTGTAGCATGTCCGGTGCGCCTATCCGTTGCTTTGATAGAGCAGTCGACCGTTGGCGCGCACAGTCTTTTCACACCGGACAGTCCGGTGTGCCACCGGACAGTCCGGTGGTCTTTTCTCCGAGTGCCACCTGGAACTAGCTGTTGGAGCTGGAGTTCCCTGGTGCACCGGACAGTCCGGTGTGCCACCGGACAGTCCGGTGCGCCTTCGCACAGACAGTCCGCAGCAGCACACTTGGACTTTTCTTGGATCTTCTTAATGTCTTCTTTTGAGGTGTTGCTTTCCTCAATTCCTTAGTCCAAGTAAATCTTGCATCCTGTGAACTACAATCATAAACACTAGAAAACTTATTAGTTCACGGATTGTGTTGTTCATCAAACACCAAAACTCAATTAGCCAAATAGCTGGGGTCCATTTTTCTTACACAAGACTTCCACTGCACTCCGATGAGAGGGTAATTTACTCCAAGTTCATCTTCGTGCTCTTATTACCTTTTTTACTCTTAATTGATGATTTTAGTGAGGCAATAGGGTTTAAGGACCAACAATGATCCCGTTTTGGTGCTTAATGCCAAAGGGGGAGAAATTAAGGCCAAAGCAAATGGATCAGCTACCACTTGAGAATTTTGAAAATAGTAGAGTTAGAGCTTTTGTTTTGTCAAAATACTCTTATTGTTTCTTATTGGTCTCTTGTGGGGAGAATGTTTGATTATGGGAAAAAGGGGGAGTTTTTGAATCTTTGATCAATTTCTCTTGGAATACCTCTCTCTATACCTCAACAAGTGGATTTGACTTAGAGATAGGAAATTAAGTTTGATTTGCAAAAACAAACCAAGTGGTGGCAAAGAATGATCCAAATATGCCAAATTTGAATCAAAAACAAATTTTTGTTCTCATTTGCATTGATGTTGCACTTCTTTTAGTTGCTTTTTGTTGTGTTGGCATAAATCACCAAAAAGGGAGAGATTGAAAGGGAAATGTGCCTTTGGGCCATTTCTATAAGATTTTGGTGATTAAGTGCTACACACAGATGCTTTGAGTGATATTTGTGCCAAAGACTCAAGAAGTGAAAATCAAGATTAAAGGTATGTTTCTAGACTTAGTACATTGTTTTGAAGACTAATGTATTATGTCTAAGTGCTAGAAACAGGAGAAATCGTTTTGGAGAAAAGTTGGCTATATACAGCCAAAAGGCTGCTCCGTCTGGGCGAACCGGACTGTCCGGTGGTGCACCGGACAGTGTCCGGTGTGCCAGGACCAGTCCCGATGAACAGCCTACTCTCGGGTCTCGACGGCGGCGTACGACTAAAAATCACCGAACTGTCCGGTGGTGCACCGGACTGTCCGGTGAGTCGTCTGCGGCGAAGTCGCCGCTCTTGGAAAACAATCAACAGCGTACGGCTAAAAATACCGGACTGTCCGGTGGTGCATCGGACTGTCCGGTGAGCCAACGGTCGGCCGCGCAATCCGCGCGTGACGCGTGGCCGAGCCAACGGTCGGCAGGGGGCACCGGACAGTGTCCGGTGCGCCAACGGCTCTAATCTTCAACGGTCGGCTGCGCCAATTTAAGAAAGCAATCTGCACCGGATAGTGAACAGTGGATGTCCGATGGTGCACCGGACTGTCCGGTGCGCCACCCGATAGAAGGCAAGAATTGTCTTCCCAGATTGCTTCCAACAGCTCCTAGCTGCCTTGGGGCTATAAAAGGGACCCCTAAGCGCATGGAGGAGCATACCAAGCATACTTTTAACATTCTAAGACTCCCGCACTCCATCTTCACACATTCGATTGACATTCTTAGTGATTTGAGCTCTGTTCTAGTGGTGAACTTGTTGCATTTCATTTGAGCTCAAGTCTTGGCTTGTGTGTGTGCGTATTGCTGGGATTTGTGTGTGTTGCTTCCCTCCCTTACTCTGGTGCTTTCACATTGATATTTGTTGTAAGGGCGAGAGACTCCAACTTGTGGAGATTCCTCGCAAACGGGAAAAGTGATCAGAAAAAGGAATACCGTGGTATTCAAGTTGATCATTGGATCACTTGAAAGGGGTTGAGTGCAACCCTCGTCCATTGGGACGCCACAACGTGGAGGTAGACAAGTGTTGTACTTGTCGAACCACGGGATAACTCGCGTGTCTCTTGTGATTGCTTTTTGTGTGATTGTTGTGATTCGTAAGAGCTTGCTTTATAGTCACTTGGTATTATCTCTCTAACACTTAACCAAGTTTTATGGCTATAAGTTTTAAGTTTTTTATAGGATCACCTATTCACCCCCTCTAGGTGCTCTCACTGACATTGTCTAGATAACACCTAAGATAATATTTGGTTCGATTTAGTCCGCCATGTTTGAAATGGCTTAATTTACCCTTTAAAAACCAAAATATTCTTTTCTCCATATATAAGTGGATTTAGTTTCAACATCTGTGAGGTGATATATGTATGTTAAAAATGCATCCTAATATTTTCCTCATTCTTTCGAAGTTTAAGTAATTTGATAATAAACTAACATTGTAAATGCAAAATTCAACAGAAACATTGACCAAAAAATATAATGCCCGTAGTTTTCTAACACAAAACATGATGCTCTTTATTATATCATATAATTTCAATATTAAACGCAATTTGTGTGTGGAGAAACAAACAAGACAAATCGCTTTAAGGTGTAAATTGGACCAAAAACGCGTAGTAGAAAGCTGAACAAAATATTATTCTAAGGGTTATCTTGACATACACCAAATGTGAAGGGAGTTCTTTGAACTTTTTTCATCTTATAAAACTTGCTCAAAATTAGAAAATATCGATTTAGGCAAAGTGCAAATTAAGTAAAATTTAGAAGTGAAGGATTACTATTTATTTTTATGTACTATTATTGAACAAGTTAAATGGCCATTTGCAGTTGTTTAGGTTTCCAAATAGGTAGTTTTCATTCCGAATATCATGTCCTACTTACCGTTGTTGCGAAAACTAATTGTTCATGTGTAAAAAATACTACATAGAGGGGTTTTAAAGGTATTTATGATTTGTAGTTTTTTTGGCATAAGAGCGTCGCAAGTGTGAAATTGATTTTGCGTCAATGCATTGGACAACATTGGAGAGGGTTATAAAGTATTTGAAAAAGGTGTGGAGGTGAAGGCTAGCAAGTATGTTAAAGACAATACAAAATCCCGAGTCCAACTCGACTTCGAATCAGTATTGGGCTTCATGACCATACTGCAATAGAATAAATATTTAGAAGACATACAAACTTCATTTTCAACGATACCGTATGGATGGAAAATTGATTTCATAAACTAACTAATGCTTTTGATGGTTTCAGGTTTAAAATTTTATCGAAGTCAATATGATCCGTTCAAACAAGCCAACATTCAAAATATATCAGAACGTTGCTTCAGTGTCTTTTGGTTCCTTCAACTATGTATAATCTTAGTAGCGTTTGGTTGAGGAGCCAAGTACAACGGAGCCGTTCTATCCCTGATTCTAGTAACGGAGCCGCTCTGTTCTGTGTTTGGTAATCTGAAACGGAGCGGCTCTGTTTTTTGTTTGGTTGCAGAGTTAACGGAACGGAGCGTGACTGTGCGATCGGGATAGAAACGGAGCGGCTCCGTTCGATTGATTTTTTGGAGCGGAATGGTTCCAGATCTGATGAGAATATTCTCTAATTGGAGTCATTTCGTTCTAGTTTCTTTATAACCAAACAACAACAAAACTAGGACAGAACGGCTCCGTTCTATTTGGCTCTTCAACCAAACGCTAACTTAGAGCCCTCAAGGAGGGGGGGGGGGGCACATCCATATATAGAGTGTGATAATCATTAGATTTTACGTGCTTGAATTTTTCTTGATATCATATCTTGTAGTCATAACTGAAGTTAGGGCTTGAATTTTTCTTTACGTGCCAATATGTCATCGACAAATGTCGTGTCTTCGGTTGTGAAACCTTTTTTTTTTTGAAATTTTAATTATATATCTACAGTTGTCACTTCCATTGAGTTATATAATTGCTTGTGTTTCTACGTTGACATAAATTATTTTTTTGGCGAGATCAACCGGATTAGCGACACGAGTAAGTGATAATAAGATTGCATGACTTATTTTTTTAATATAAAATCGAATCAGTGCGTGGCGTTAAAAAAAAGAGTTGCCTTAAATTTAACAAAAGATCGGGCCCATCAAACTAGACACGTTACTTTTGTTTCTCTCTCTCCCATTGTCAATTCCGAGTAGGTCTATCGCTCTGCTCTGTCATTATGGGCCTGTTTGTTTTAGCTTTTTTCTGACCAGCTTTTCCGAGAATCTAGCTGTGGGAAAATCTAACTGTGTAGAGAATCTGAGTATTATTAGGATTACGTGCGGAGGAAGATAAAGTTTTCCATGCATGGGGCTCAGGATCTATAAAGTGACGGATTATTACTATTGTGACGACTCAACCGATTATATGTTTATGTTGATTTTGAATAGTTTTTACCCAAACAAATTTTATAGAAGCTGGCTGAAAAGCTAAGTGTTTGGCAGTCCGCAGCTTTTGGTGGTCATAAGCTACGAAAAGCCGAAACAAACAGGGGCTATATCCTGTTTTGTACAACTTGGTTGGACTCGTGTACAGGTACGTACACGGTACACAAGGCTGCTAGCACAATAAAATTTTGTATTTATAAAAAAGAATTGGATTTCGTAAAAAAAATGATACCCTCCTATTATGGTGGCACTTTGTTTTTTTTTAAAAAAAGTTAGCCTCCCGTGATGAGAGGCCATGACAGAATAACTGTATTTAAGAAATTATTCCAGGTACACGGACATTTACACTTTGCCAATTAGGTATGTTTGCAAAATACATCTTTAAATCCTTTTTTTTCATTTGGTTTTAGTTCATTGTTTATGCAACGCCATGTCGCGCGCGGACATTATGGCATTTTGAACGCATGCAAGTTTATATCTATCCGTGAATAAAAAGGAAAATCCCTCAACCAAATCGGATCTTTTGCACGGTTTTCATCTTGACGTGTGTTGTTTTATCGGTTGCCCGTGTGTTGCGACGGCTCACAATAATACTCACGTAAACTAATAATCACTAAAAATATCTTAAGATTTTTTATTGATTATATCTGCTCTCCGCATAATATTTTTTTATTTGACTAACTAAAAGGGAAATAGACTTGCACCTTTTTCTAAATAGATTTTGGTGGTTAAATTGTCCAACACAAATAATTGGACTAACTAGTTTGCTCTAGTCTATAAGTTCTACAGGTACCAAAGGTCCACAACAAGCCAATAAAAAGACCAAAGATGGGTTCAAATAAAGAGAGCTAAAGAAATCCCAAAGGCACCCTGGTCTGGCGCACCGGACTGTCCGGTGCACCAGGGAACTCGAAGCTGAACTCGCTACCTTCGAGAAAATGGAGGCCGCTCCGCTATAATTTACCGGACTGTCCGGTGTGCCAGCGGAGCAACCGCTACTTCGCGGGCAATGGTCGACTGCAACGCATTTAATGCGCGCCTGCGCGCGCAGAGGTTAGAGCACACGCAGTTGGCGCACCGGACAGTCTACAGGACCTGTCCGGTGCACCACCGGACAGCCCAGAGGCCCCACAAGTCAGAGCTCCAACGGTCGAACCCCAACGGCTGGTTGACGTGGCTGGCGCATCAGACAGTGTCCGGTGGTGCACCGGACTGTCCGGTGCGCCATGCGACAGCAGACTACCAACGGCCACATTTTGGTGGTTGGGGCTATAAATACCCCAACCACCCCACATTCAATGACATCCAAGTTTCTAACATTCTACACAATACAAGAGCTATAGCATTCAATACAAGACACACCAAAGAGATCAAATCCTCTCCCAAGTCTCTAGTTCAATTCCAATCAATAGTGACTAGTGAGAGAGTGACTTATGTTCATTTGAGCTCTTGCGCTTGGATTGCTTCTTTTCTTTCTCATTCTTTCTTGTGACAAACTCAATTGTAACCAAGGCAAGAGACACCAATTGTGTGGTGGTCCTTACGGGGACTTAGTGTCCCGTGTGATTGAGAAGAGAAGCTCACTCGGTCTAAGTGACCATTTGAGAGAGGGAAAGGGTTGAAAGAGACCCGGTCTTTGTGACCACCTCAACGAGGAGTAGGTTTGCAAGAACCGAATCTCGGTTAAACAAATCCTTGTGTCTCACTCTTCATTTGCTTGCGATTTGTTTTTCACCCTCTCTCTCGGACTCGCTTATATTTCTAACGCTAACCCGACTTGTAGTTGTGATTAACTTTGTAAATTTCAGTTTCGCCCTATTCACCCTCCCTCTAGGCGACTTTCACTAACCGAGTCGACATCGTGGTAAGGTAAAGGCCATATGTAGACAGGCGATGCCGATCCATCGAACGGGTACCATATGCATCAAATCAGGGACCCCCATCCATCGCGTCCCCCACTTTCAAGGTTTCGTAGGGCAGGAAGGGAAGGGAAGAGGCAGTCATACCTGTTCGTTGACGGAGAAGGATACGACGAAGACCTAGGCATCTGCAGGTGACATATGTAGTATACCGCTAGATACATACAGGGAGAGAGCACACAAACGGAGAAAGAAGCATAGTCGAAGCAGCTCCAAACCGAGAGGCACCCACACCAGACGTCAGTCGGAGAAGGGCGAGAGAATGCGAGTGACTTCCCAGCCCTTGACCCATCGAGGCGACACAACACCATCACCAACTCCGAAGCATATGCCGACTGCTGCCACGCTACAGGCCTTGGTTGTCCAATATCTCAGATCTGGACTCCTCATCGCCAAGATAACCTAAGCGTGGCAAGCGCCACCGTGTCCTCCTCGGCGCCACGCACGAAGAAAAGCCAGGAGCAAGGCCGACTCACCCGTACCAGCGTCAATGAGCGCCGGTCGGCTCGCGGCTGCGACTGTAGGCAGGGGCAGCAGGTTGGGGGGGAAGAACAGGGCGAAGGCCGGTAAGATGAACGGGACGTCCGGCGACGGCGAAAACGATTGTACATGTATGATGTGAAACATCCTCGTGGACGTGTGCAATAGCCACTACGCGGGTCGATGTCTAGGCTGGTGTCGGACGAATTTGGGGGAGGAGACGTCTGCTCCCACACCCTCTGCCAAGAATGGGTGGCACAGAGGCGGAGGCATGATGAGATACAAAAGAAGCAGGATGACGAACGAGGTGGCGACAACTGATGCGAGAACCATCATTATCGTGCGGAGGTATAGATGGTCAAATAGGTTGTGTCTGGCGTTCGTTCCAGAGCACGGCCCATTTAATAGTGTCTGGGCCAGCCCAGCACGAGCGACGTGTCGTGTTTGGGCCGTATCCTCGGCCCGTAGTGCTGACCCGGCCTGGCACAATTATATTCTTTTTATTTTATAAAAAATGATATATAATATGTATAATTTATATTCAATATTAAAAACACTTGTCCATGATGTTCTACTGGTTAGACATCTTCACTCAGTGTCTCCTCCCTTCTTGTATTAGCGCGTGGGTTTGGACCCCACATTGTATTATTTTTTAATATTTTACGCTAATTTAACTAAATGGAACGACTGACTAACTAACGGGTGGAGGTCGTTGTCCGTACGGAGAGGTGCAGCGGAAACTGGTGATTTAATATAGTAAAAATTGAGTCCTAATCCATGTACTTTTAGAATGAGGAGGATTAAAGTAGGTTGAGATGTATCGGAAATTTGTTCTATTTCGAATTTAAACATTCATCGATCCCCTCCAAACCTCCAATCCAACATACCTTCCTCGTGTTTTCTGAACCTCGTCTAACATCCATCCCCAATTCTGAAAAGTCCCCTTAGGCCTAGTTTGGATACTCTTGGATTGAAGTGGTTTGGAGGGATTATAGGGTATTTAAATCCCCAATAGATCAAAAACTCTCACGATACATCTCAATTCGCTCCATTCCCTCTTATTCCTAAAGTACCCAAACAAAGCCTTAGAGAGTTATTGTTACAAACATCTATTTGTTTTATTTTTAACTTACTGGCGCTATTAATTCCTTTTTGGTATTTCCTGGCGCTATTGATTCCTGACGCTACACGCCACATAGTAGGTGCAGGTTGACTCGATCGTTGAAATTCCTTATAATCACATGGCAACAAGATACTCCAATAGTAGCTAGCGAGCAAGTTTAAATGTCTATTTTCAAAGCAGCAAATAAATTATGATGCGCATACATATATATATATATATATATATATATATATATATATATATATATATATATATATATATATATATACGGTAGGTATAACGGGAGCCCTGGGCTTCCAATAGTTAAAGGAAGCCCAGGCCGACCACCCTGCAACGTGGTTCAGCCCAACGCGCTGACTCAATCAGGCTGTTGGGTGCGCCATCCGCCTCATGCACGTAAAAAAGGAATGCTTTAAGCACGTTCCCTTGCATGCGCGTAAATTTAGGAAATATATGTGTGACGGTTTCTGTTTTTAAATGCTTTATTTACTCCATAAATTTAGGATCGTTGTAACAGTCATGCAGCTAAACTCGTAAGGACCATTTTATGACATATACTGATACTAAATATGCTACACTGTGTAGATAATTATGCACTTCGGTATACTGCATAAAAATCTGCTACCAGCTGCATGCGCACGAATTTATGATAAAAAGAATGTGCAATGAAAGGAAATGAATTGCACGCATAGAAACAAAAAATCGTATTTAATGTTTTATTTCCTTCATAAATATAGGATCTCTCCAACAGCCATGCAGCTAAACATATTAGACTAGTTTATGATTTATACTTATACTAATTATACTACACGATGTAGGTATTTATGCAATTCGGTACACTGCGTAAAAAAATCTAGCATGTTGTTCACTGGTGGATGCATCTACAGGTTGGAGCGTAAAAACCTTAAGTTTTAAGCATAAAATCTTTCAATTATAAGCGTAAATATCTGGCCAATGTGAGAGGTTGATAGCTCCGGTAGGTTGTTATTACGATTCTATTTTTATGATAGATTCAAAAAATATGGCAGCCGCATGCATGTAGTTTCTATTTTTATAACAGATCCAAAAATTATGGTAAAATGCATGTATGAGTCAAACACGTTCCCTGATATTCGCGTAAATTTAGGAAAGATATGTGTGATAGTTTCTATTTTAAAGGCTTTATTTCCTCCATAAATTTAGGATCGCTGCAACAGACATGCAACTAAAACTCGTAATGATCATTTTATGATATATACTGATACTAAATATGCTACACTATGTAGATAATTATGCAATTCGGTATACTGCGTAAAAATCTGCTACCAGCTGCATGGACACGAATTTATGATAGAAAGAATATGCAATAAAAGGAAATGAATTACATGCATAGAAACAAAAAATCGCATTAAATGTTTTATTTTATTCATAAATATAGGATCCCTCCAACAGCCATGCAGCTAAACGCATTAGAACTAGTTTATGATGTATACTGAAACAAATTATACTACACGGTGTAGGTATTTATGCAATTCCTTACACTGCGTAAAAAATCTGGCATGTTGTTCACTGGTGGACGCATCTCCGGGTGGAGCGTAAAAACCTTAAGCTTTGAGCATAAAATCTCTCAATTATAAGCGTAAATACCGAGTCAATTAAAGGTTGATAGCTTTAGTATGTTGTTATTATGATCCTATTTTTATGACAGATCCGAAAAAATATGGCAGCCGCATGCATGCAGTTTCTATTTTTATACAGATCCAAAAATTATGGCAAAATCGTGGGAGTTTCCATTGCATGCGCGCAAATTACGAACAGCATAAATTAAGGAATTGCCTTTCCAATGTGCATGCAGTAAACTGATATACGAACTCTGTGTTCAAGCATAAAATCGTACAGTTTTTAGCGTAAATAATACATGTGGTAGGCATAAAACACAATAATCGAAAAGAAAACTGTGCCGGATCGGAGGATGTCACGCGCGATCATCGCTGCGCGCATCTCGGTCCTTCCGTGACGCCGCTCGCTCGAAGATCGCGCCTCATGCGTCGCCGTCGCTACTCGCACGTCGACGGACGTCGCTTGCTCGCCGGCCTTGGAAGTGCCGCCTCCTCGGGACCTCGGGGACGCCGCCGCTTGCCCGCACAAGGGCCCCGCTGTTGCTCGCCCTCTGGATCGGGGAGCGCCGCCACCGACCTGGGAACCGCCGCCACTACTCCGGATCGAGGAATCTCCGCCACCGCGCGTCGAGGTCATGGAGTTGCGGCCACCGACTGGGGGTCCACCGCCGCGCACGCTCTGGGGCAGCCGCCGTCGTCGCACGCGGCGTCGCTAATGAATCGGGGTGGAGCGTAAAAAACTGAACCCTAGCACTCCGGGTCCTCTTTTATAGACGTCCGGATGTGGTCCGGCTCGACCGGTTTGCACCGTCCGACCTGGGCTTCCTCTAGTTATTGGAAGCCCACGGCTCCTAATATATAAACTATATATATATATCACTATCCCACTCAGTAATTTCTAATCTTAAACATTTGTCAACTGTGCGTATTATTCTTGCCAAAAACATACAAAGGCACTGCCAAAACATGGTTAGCCGCGATTAATATTTGACTAAGAAAGATGATTGAAAAATAGACTACTGATATTAGTAGTAATTGTTTTTATTTTTAGAGCGACGGTCAAACGATGATATAAGCCTATGATATATGTATACGTTGGGATGACCATCCTTTTATTGTGCAAATGATTATATAAAATATTGTTTTATAATATAGATACATAAAGAGAGCCACTGAAGATAGCCTCGTAACTGTACATTAGCTCAAAAATAAATATATATGGTATGTAGATACTATATACAAACATTCTTTTCATATTCTTAGGGTGTTTGGTTTTTAAGGATTAATTTTTAGTTCCTATATTTATTCTATTTTAGTCTCTAAATTATCAAACATGCTATATTTGATAATTTATGGACTAAAATAAAATAAAATAAAATAAAAAACTAAAAATTATTTTATAGAAACCAAGCACCATCTTAATTTACCAAAAAACTATATAAGACCACGTCCAATAAATCCAAAACACATGACATATTGTGCATTGTTTCTCCTTAGATACTACAGTACTATGCCAACCATCTGTAGAAACAGAAATACAAAAAAGAAAAAGAAAACCATGCACCTCTCTCTCTCTCTCTCTCTCTCTCTCTCTCTCTCTCTCTCTCTCTCTCTCTCTCTCTCTCTCTCTCTCTCTCTCTCTCCGAATTTTCGATACGCCTCGCCGGCTCGCCCTCTCAATAAATGCGGATTGCACCACCTCAACACTCGTCCGCAATAACTCCTTCCTCCCTTCTCCACATTCTCTTCCACTTCCACCTCCGTCCGTTCCCCTTCTCCTCCTCCTCTTCCATGCCCTCTTAGCTTCTGAAGGTCTCCGCCACCTCCTGCTAGCTATCCTTCTGAGCTTGCAAGCTTTGCTGAACGCACGCGGGCGGACGCGGTAAAGCATCACATCTTCTTCGAGAGCTGCAGGGAAGAGATCGATCAGAGTTCTATTTTTTGCAAAGGCACACAGACATATATACTTCTTCTGCTAGATCTCACCGCCAGTCAGCTCGCAGCGAAGGTTCCCTGGGCTACCTTGTCGCTGGATCTGTTGTTGCTGGTCGTGTTGTTACTTGGCAGGCAAGGTATATATCTCCGTACAGCTAGGAATAGGATTGGCGCCGCCTGTAGTAGGGGGGTACGCACATGTGCCAGTGAAGAAATGGGAAGGTGCTAGTGTGGAGGCAGCAAGAATTAGGGTTGGAGAGGTTCCGCGAGAGGAGAAATGATGATCCCGGCGAGGCACATGCCGCCGACGATGATCGTCCGGAACGGCGGCGCGGCGTACGGGTCCTCGTCGGCACTGTCGCTCGGCCAGGTAATCTTTGGGCTTGGTGAGATCAGAAGACTGCCTTTTAAGTTTCATCTCTTTTTTCTTTGGGAAAATCAGAACACGTTGTTCTCTTGTTTCTCCTGTGCTCTCTTTCTTGCTCTGGCAGTCTGGCCTCTGTTGGGTAAACTTCTTCGTTTGATTTGAGGTCTTAGTCTCATCGCTAGCTAGCTCAGTACTGGGGATTAGAGCAGAAGGGTCATGTATGTATCCTGCAAGGATTAACTTTTTCCTTGGAAACCGAGAAGTCTCTGGAGAGAGAGAGAGAGACGTGTTATAGTACTCAGTTGGCTACTGTTCACACATAGATTAGGTCATCAGAGTGTATGAGCCCCATTTCTTTAAGACTTTGCTGACTCCTATATAAAGGGGCAGATGAATGGGCCATCAGCTTGGCAAGAGTATTGGAGACTTCGGTCCCTACTGCAGATTCCTGATCACACACACAGATCAACAGGTAGGTTGGGTTGGGTCTCTCGTATGTGGACCTTGGACAAGAAATTAACGACCTACAGTACTTTTTTTTCTTTCTTCTTCCCAGTTGCAAGCTTGCTTTCACATCTAAGTCGTCCGTGCTCCTACGTGGGTACCAAACGAACCAAGGAGAAAGAAAGAAAAAAATATTTCTTTCCCGATTTATATATAGTTTCTTGTGAAATCCTTCGTGCAATCCTTCCATTTCATCCCTAAGTTACTTGGCTACGCCAGTACATTCTTCTCTTGAAATTTTCCTTTTGCTCTTGGACGAAATATTTTCGATTCCATCTCTCTTCGTGCCTTGAACTTTTCCCTCATGCATGCCATGCCCAATCCAGCTACAAATTAATGGCGAGGAGCTATGAAACGCACGGAACATATATGCCTCAACAGGCAATTAAACCTCTGGCACGCACTTAAATTGGTTATATTAATTTCAACTCGCTTGTGCAACGGTACAAACAGATGATGTTGAGTTGTTTAATTTCCCCTTCCTTAATTGCTCGCAGCCGAACTTGATGGACAACCAGCAGCTCCAGTTCCAGCAAGCGTTGCAGCAGCAGCACCTGCTGCTGGACCAGATCCCGGCGACGACGGCGGAGAGCTGCGACAACACGGGGCGCGGCGGTGGCCGGGGGTCCGACCCGCTGGCCGACGAGTTCGAGAGCAAGTCCGGCAGCGAGAACGTGGACGGCGTCTCCGTGGACGACCAGGACGACCCCAACCAGCGGCCCAGCAAGAAGAAGCGCTACCACCGCCACACCCTGCATCAGATCCAGGAGATGGAAGCGTAATGACACTCATGCTATACTACATATGCTTCTCTTTAGTTTGTTCTCGATCTCCTCGTCATTAATTCTACATGGATTGTTCTTGAAATGCCTTGGTGATCAATTTTGCATCGACTTTTAGTACTTCTTCCTGCCAATTAATGTTTGGTTTACAAAAAAAGATAGGCATGAAATGCTGTAGTTGCCTAGTTGGTTTACTGAATTTAATAAGGAGAGAGGAGAAGCCGGTCATCAGTTCGGTTACTGAATTTAATAAGGTGCGAGCATTCACTGACACTGATGTAAGCTTACGCACAAGTCCGTATCTTTTTTCCTTCACAAAGTATTGCATTCGTTGACCCAATGCAAATGGTGTTTTTTTTTGGGTCTTTAGCTAGCTCTTCTTCTCCAAACAACCCCCACCCCCACACCAATAAAAACACCAAGAAAAAAACACAAACAAACAATAGCATTCAAGAAGTAGGACTTCTGCGTTCGCACTGGTCGAGCTTTCTTTCTCTTGGCAGATAGCTTATTATTCCATATTTTCTAGAAACATTAATTCATTCGTCAATCACCCACACTCACAAAATACTCATCTTTTCTTGGAAATTGGGTTCAATGGATGGCCAGTTTCTTCAAGGAATGCCCGCACCCGGACGACAAGCAGCGCAAGGAGCTGAGCCGGGAGCTGGGTCTGGTACCCCTCCAGGTCAAGTTCTGGTTCCAGAACAAGCGCACGCAAATGAAGGTGACGATCCTGACTAATCTCGCCCTGTTCTTCGCTCTCCCTGTGCGTTTAGTTGTGTGATTAATCTCAACTGCAAGGCAGACGCGTCGTCGCAACTACTTCATTTAAGCCTCTGACCTAGCGTCTGGCAGGCAGCATTCATGGCCTATTACTATATCTGGACAAAGCTTGGCCACACACACTCGTGTCCTTTTCTGCATGCGCGCTGCCAAATGTCCTGCCGCAGCCTGCCAGGCAGTGGCTGGCACCAGCCATGGTCAAACCCCACCCCATGCTATGCATTGCGATTGCATGCACGTCTTCCTCCTCCTGCTGGCTGCTGCTGTTGCTGACGCCTACCCCTACCTGGCAAGGGTCAAGTGACTCAGGAACAGCTGCCGATAGATTACAGCACTGCTGCTACTGTTACTGCACCTAATACAATGCATGGTTTGTACATTATTTACTGTACTGTGCAACAACAGCCGTACAGTAGTAGATCGAGACGCTCCGGTCCATCATCTATCATGGACCGCATCCTGACGGTGATCCATGGCGCGTGCGTGTGCGTCGACTTGCAGAACCAGCACGAGCGGCAGGAGAACTCGCAGCTGAGGGCGGAGAACGAGAAGCTGCGCGCGGAGAACATGCGGTACAAGGAGGCCCTCAGCAGCGCATCCTGCCCCAACTGCGGCGGGCCGGCCGCGCTCGGCGAGATGTCCTTCGACGAGCACCACCTCCGCGTCGAGAACGCGCGGCTCCGGGAGGAGATCGACAGGATCTCCGCCATCGCCGCCAAGTACGTGGGCAAGCCCATGGTGTCCTTCCCCGTGCTGTCCAGCCCGCTCGCTGGGGCGCGTCCGTCGCCGCTGGACATCGACAGCGGTGGCGTACTGGGGGGTGCTGCCACTTATGGCGGCGCCGCTGACATCTTCGGCGGCGGCGGCGGTGTCGCTGCTTGTGGTGCGGCCAGGGATTGTGACAAGCCTATGATTGTGGAGCTGGCTGTGACGGCCATGGAGGAGCTGGTTCGGATGGCGCAGCTGGACGAGCCGCTGTGGAACGCGCCGGCAGGCGGGCACGACGGGTCTGCTGAGACGCTGAACGAGGAGGAGTACGCGCGCATGTTCGTCCCTGCTGGAGGGCTCGGGCTAAAAAAACAGTACGGGTTCAAGTCGGAGGCGTCGCGCGACAGCTCCGTCGTCATCATGACCCATGCCAGCCTCGTCGAGATCCTCATGGACGTGGTATGTGCGCGCGCGTGTGATCCATGCGCAAAGAGTACAACGTTTCTTGTGATAAAAATCGTCAGGATATATTTGAAGTTGTGAATTTTAATTCAACTAGCTTCTCCATGCATGCATATGCGCAGAATCAGTATGCGACGGTGTTCTCGAGCATCGTGTCGAGAGCTGCGACACTGGAGGTGCTGTCCACCGGCGTGGCTGGGAACTACAATGGCGCATTGCAAGTGGTGCGTGTTCTGAAACATGCATGAGAGATGCATAGGTAGTTTCTTCATGTCATCTCTGTTGTTGGTTGCTGAAGTAATGTTGGGAATTTCGCAGATGTCGGTTGAGTTTCAGGTGCCTTCCCCACTGGTGCCGACTAGGGATAGCTATTTCGTGAGGTACTGCAAGCAGAACGCGGATGGAACATGGGCCGTCGTCGACGTCTCGCTGGACAGCCTCAAGTGCCGGCGCCGGCCGTCGGGATGCCTGATCCAGGAAATGCCCAATGGCTACTCAAAGGTCTGTGGTCTCTAGCTGTCCATGATTGAGATCTTCAGTTTGCACACGTTCTCAGAATCTCAGTACAGTAGCCGATTGTACTGTATCATCGTCAGGTGACCTGGGTGGAACACGTCGAGGTGGATGACAGGTCGGTAAACGGCATCTACAAACTGCTGGTGGACTCAGGGCTCGCCTTCGGTGCACGCCGATGGATCGGAACGCTGGACCGCCAGTGCGAGCGCCTTGCAAGTGTCATGGCCAGCAACATTCCGACCAGTGACATCGGCGGTAAGCTTGCTTTCTGTAACCTAGCTCTGTGCCATGCACACACCACCACCACCATATATATGATCATTTGCTGCATGCAGTGATCACTAGCACGGAGGGGAGGAAGAGCATGCTGAAGCTGGCTGAGAGGATGGTGACGAGCTTCTGCGGTGGCGTGACGGCCTCAGCCGCGCACCAGTGGACGACGCTGTCCGGCAGTGGTGCTGACGACGTCCGTGTCATGACCAGGAAGAGCGTCGACGACCCTGGCAGGCCGCCGGGCATAGTCCTCAATGCTGCCACCTCTTTCTGGCTCCCTATCACACCCAAGCGTGTCTTCGACTTCCTCCGTGACGAAAGCTCTCGCAGCGAGGCACGCACCCACACCCACACCCATACCTACTTAAACAGTTTTTTTTTTAATCGAGACCACGTTCTAGCTAGCTCTGAACCGATATTTTCTTTTGTTGCAGTGGGACATCCTCTCCAATGGCGGCGTCGTTCAAGAAATGGCTCACATTGCCAATGGCCGCGACCATGGCAACTGCGTCTCGCTTCTTCGTGTCAATGTAAGCATGGTGTTGTGATGATCGAGTTTGGCATGACGTCGTCATTCATCGGTGCATGTGATAACGCTTGCCTTGTATCTAACATTATGAACCGTCTTAATTTGCTTCTGCGTCATCGCCACACAGCAGAGCACCAACTCGACCCAAAGCAACATGCTGATCCTGCAAGAGAGCTGCACGGACGCCTCGGGCTCGTACGTCATCTATGCGCCGGTGGACGTGGTGGCCATGAACGTGGTCCTCAACGGCGGCGACCCCGACTACGTGGCGCTCCTGCCCTCTGGCTTCGCCATCCTGCCCGACGGCCCGTCAGGCAGCAGCAGCATGCAAGGCGGTGGCGGCGTCGGCTCAGGCGGCTCGCTCCTGACGGTGGCGTTCCAGATCTTGGTCGACTCCGTTCCCACCGCCAAGCTCTCGCTGGGGTCGGTGGCGACCGTGAACAGCCTCATCGCCCGCACCGTGGAGCGCATCAAGGCGGCGGTCTCCGGCGAGAGCATTACCCAGCAGTAGCTAGCTTCGTCGAATCAGACACTCTTCTTATCCTTGCATCATCATTGAAGGTATGCTTAAAACCCCAATCATATGAATGTTACAATTTGCAAGATTTCATCCCGTTGCTTCGTCTGATCATCGTCGGTCGCCGCCTTTAATTTGCAGGAGCAGCAAGTTTTAGAGCTTTCATCAGTGGGAAGTCAAGAACGCACCTCAGACTCTCCTTGCCATGTGGTGCTCATAGTTCGAGTTCTTTTTTCGCCTAGTTTCTCTAAAATTTCTGGGTAGAAATATTTCAGTCGCGCAACACAAGAAAATGAGTCACCACTACGCAAGGGTTGTTGGTTCGGGTATTGACTTCCTCTACATGTTGGCCTCTCGGATGCTGCTACCTCTGAATTTAGGCTTCTTTTTCTTCTCTTGTGGGATACAAAAACCGTAATCTAGCATGTAATTTGTGCTGTTGCTGCAGTTGTTCAGATTTATCCAGCATATATCCTGGATTCCCCAAATTGAGATTTATTTGTGAAACTTAGTTTTGTGTCTAGCCACCATTTCAGACGTGCCTGTGTAATGTGCTTGCATACTTTGCGTTATTGCTGAGTGTCTTCGCTGCTATTTTGCAGCTTTTAAATTCTCAGTTAGTTTACTTATAGAGTCATGGCCTAATATTCCTGCTGTTTTCGAAAGAATGTAACTTTTCGACCTTCTGTTTTTTCGTCAGATAAGCTATGCCAAGTACGATGGTTGCATTTCGAACAAAACAACAGCAACAACAAAATCTTTTATCTCAAGTAAATTAAGGCAGACTAGAAGTAAATTGAGGTAGTCTAAAGTTAAAACGTAATACAACTCAAGTGTTCGAGCACATGAATAACTGTTTTTCATGCATGTCACACCCGGCCTTTAAGTGACAAAGTCGGGTGCTACAGAAGTGGTATCAGAGGAAATGTTGACTGTAGGACGAAACCTATATAGAAATAGACAAACTCTTACCTACTTATTTTACTTTGATTCATTCCATACTTATTTTATCTTGATCCTGTCTCACCTTTCGCTGTCATACTCTGATTACTCTTATCTTTTCTGTCCTAAGACAAGTTGGATTTCACACCTTGGAACCCTACATTTATGACCTTTTTAAGAGATAGGAGACCTAGGACAAAAAAATTAAATTATTTTCTTTATTAAAAATGTTGATTGATTGTTCTGATGATGAATGCTTGATTTGCTTCTTTGATTGATTGAAACATTATAGTTGGGCATCTTAGCATGTACCACTATAAGGTAATGTATTAGCTTTAGTGGGTGACACATTAATCTACTTAGCTAATAAATTCCCCGCAGTAACACTCCCCGTGATCACTTGCCTTGTCTACAATTCTTCCTTTCTTACCCTGTATTTCTAACCCAGATGGACTACCCCTATAGTGTTAGAAGAGGGCACTATAGACTTGATCTTTGGTATGTCATGGCTAAGAAAGGCAAAGACAGTATATACACTATGCTAAGGGAACCGTAGAACTCACCAGTTCCAAAGGATAAAGATTTGAAGTTGAAGTTGCAGTAACTACTACTAGTAGAAAAAGGGTCAACACCTGCGGGACGATATATTTTTACAGACGGATCCGGTTATCTACCGACTGTGCTATTTCTAGTGGCGGTTCCTTAAGAAAACCGCCACTAGAAATCGTATTTCTACTGGCGGTTCCTTAAGAAAACTGCCACTACAAATCATGGATTTCTACTGGCGGTTTTCTTAAGGAACCGCCAGTAGAAATACGATTTCTAGTGGCGGTTTTCTTAAGGAACCGCCACTAGAAATCATTTTTATCCTTAATTTTTCGAGTTTTTCAAACGACCTCGTATGACAAAACCACCAAAATAAAAGTTGTAGATCTCTAAAAGTTATGAAACTTTGTAGTTGACAACTTTTTTATTTGAACTCATTTCGGTTCTCAAAAATTGAATCTAAGTATGTCAAATTTAAAATTCAAATTTTGCAAACTACCTCGGATGAAAAAGTGTCAAAATAAAAGTTGTAGAACTTCAAAAGTTATTTATCTTTGTAGTTGACAACTTTTTTATTTGAATTCGTTTAGGTTCTCAAATAAGCAATTTACACTCAAATGATTGTAATATGTGGAGAAAACAACTACAAACTAGACACAAGGCATGTCATAGACGGAGTGGTAGTGGAGGGTACGCGCGAGGGTGAGGTCTACGGTTTGCGCGAAAAATGCCGCGACTTGCGACTTTGACGGAGACGGGCGGGTGGGGTGGTCTAATACAAATAATTTTTTTTGCTATTTTTAAATTTTTATGTTTACTGGAAACGATTTGCACTGGCGGTTTTATTACGTCGACCGCCAGTGAAAATCGATTTTCACTGGCGGTTTTATTACGTCGATCGCCAGTGAAAATCGATTTTCACTGGCGGTCTTCAGTTACCCGCCTGTAAAAATGATGATTTTTACTGGCCCCTAGCACTGGCGGTTACGATAAACGCCACTAAAAATATGTTTACGACCGCCAGTATAGATCTTCTCTGTACTAGTGTACCACCATCAGACCAGCGGCATTCTTAGTAGATGAGAAGTTTGTTGGTGACAACATCCGGTTGGTTAGAGATTTTCCGGATGTATTTCCAGAGGAGTTATTAGGGATGCCACCAGATAGGGAAGTTGAGTTGGTCATTAATATGTTACCTGGGACTGCCCCTATTTCTAAACGGCCATACAGGATGTCCGTAGAAGAACTAAAGGAATTTAAGAAGCAATTAACAGAGTTACAAGAGGCTGGGTACATTCGTTCGAATTCTTCACCTTATGGAGCGTCGGTTCTATTTGTACAGAAGAAAGAAGGATCGCAAGGGATGTGCGTGGATTATAGATCCCTTAATGATGCTACTGTGAAGAACAAGAATCTGTTACCCTGCATTGAGGATTTATTTGATCAGATGAGAGATGCAAGGGTATTCTCGAAGATTGAACTCCGACCAGGTTATCACCAAATGAAGATTAGGCCATCAGATATTCCCAAGACGATTTTATCGACCCGATATGGTTTATATGAGTTCACCGTTATGTCATTTGGACTAACTAATGCACCAGCCTATTTTATGGATCTAAAGAATAAGGTGTTCACTATCTGGACAGATTCGTCGTGGTTTTCATCGACAATATTCTTGTTTATTCCAAGAGTAATAGTGATCATGAGGAACATCTGATATTGGTGCCACAGAAGCTACGAGATAATGAACTCTACGCTAAGTACAGTAAATGCGAGTTTTGGATTGGCGAGGTGCTCTTTCTTGGATATATCAATTCTAATGGAGGAATATCAGTGGATCCTGCTAAAGTCAAGGAGATAGTGGTGTGTAGCATACCCACTACAGTTATGGAGATTCAGAGTTTCTTGGGAGTTGCAGGATATTATCGGAGAATTATTGAAGGATTTTCTAAGATTGCTAAGCCTATGACCTCACTTCTGGAGGAGGGAAGAGAGTTTAAGTGGGACGAGAAGTACCAAGATAGTTTTAACCAATTGAAGAAGAAATTGATGTCGCCACCAGTGTTGGTTATGCCAGATCTACGGAAGGGATTTGACATTTATTATGATGCATGTGGCCAAGGCTTGGGATGTGTGCTCATGCAAGAAGAACATGTGATTTAGTGATTGCCTATGTGTCTCGTCAGTTGCGGAAACACGAGTTGAACTACCCCACTCATGACTTAGAACTGGCAGCCGTTGTGCATACGCTTACGATTTGGAGACATTATATTATGGGAACCAAGTGTCAAGTATACACGGATCATAAGAGTTTGAAGTATATAATCACTAAGAAGGATCTCAACCTTAGGCAATGCTGTTGGTTGGAGCTTATTAAGGATTATGATATGGAGATTCACTATCACCCGGGCAAGGCAAATTTGGTTGCAGATGCCTTGAGTCGAAAGGAGCATGTTCATTCAGCTGTTGTTGCCTAGCTACCCGATGAGATTGTTGAGGATTTTAGGAGACTCAACCTGGGGATAGTTGCTCACACTGAAGGAGTTACTATTGATGTGGGACCTACCTTGGAGCAAGAAATCCGCAAAGAACAAATTGGTGAAGCTAAGATACAAGAGATTAGGGATCTGATTACTGAAGGTCGAGGTCCAGAATTCACGGAAGATGAGCAAGGCATAATATGGTTCAAGGATCGGGTATGTGTTCCTGAGATTGATAGCCTTCATGAGACTATACTGAAGGAAACCCATGATTCTGACTAACTCTATTCATCCTGGGAGTACCAAGATGTATCAGGATTTGAAGCAGAAGTACTGGTGGTATGGACTGAAGAGAGATGTGGTTGCACATGTGGCCGCGTGCGATGTGTGTCAAAGAGTTAAGGCCGAACACTAAAGACCAGCTGGACTATTATACCCATTAAAGATACCCAAATGGAAGTGGGAAGAGATTGGTATGGATTTTATTACTGGATTGCCTCGCACCTCGAAAGGATATAATTCTATATGGGTTATTGTGGATAGACTGACCAAAGTGGCTCATTTCATTCCGGTCAAGACTACTTATAAGGTATCTCAATTGGTAGAGTTATATATGGCTCGGATTATGTCTCTACACGGTGTATCAAAGAAGATCGTTTCGAATAGAGGATCACAGTCTACCTCCAGATTTTGGAAAAGTTTTCATGAGAATATGGATACGAAGTTGAATTTTAGTTCGGCTTACCATCCTCAGACTGATGGATAGACTGAAAGGACTAATCAAGTATTGGAGGACATGTTGAGAGCTTGTGCCCTTCAGCATGGTAGTAGTTGGGACAAGGGTCTACCTTATGTTGAGTTCTCATATAATAATAGTTACCAGACTAGTCTGAAGATGTCACTGTTCGAGACTCTATATGGCAGGAAATGCAGGATTCCTCTACATTGGATCAGACTAGAGGAAGCCAGTTCTTTGGACCTGAACTTATTCAAGAGGCAAAAGAACAAGTTCATAAAATTCGAGAGAATTTGAGGGTAGCTCAAACCAGGCAAAAGGGCTACGCAGATGATAGAAGAAGACCACTGGAATTTGAGGAAGGAGATTATGTATACCTCAAGGTGTCACCACTTCGTGGAATGAGGAGATTTAAAGTTAAGGGCAAATTATCCCCTCGCTTTATTAGACCCTTTAGAGTTTTTAGGCGAGTTGGAGAGATGGCCTATCAACTCGAGCTACCTGATAATATATCTGATGTGTATAATGTAATTCACGTGTCTCAACTTAAGAAGTGTCTATGTGTCCCTGAAGAACAGTTACCAATGGAAGAGCTCAGTGTTCAGGGTGATTTGACTTATACGGAGTATCCTATCAAGATTCTTGATACTTTGACTCGAGTTACAAGAAATAAGGTGATAAAGATGTGCAAAGTACAATGGAGTCACCATGGAGAAGATGAAGCAACATGGGAGAGAGAAAAAGAGCTTCACATAGTTTTTCCTCATCTTTTCCCTAGTCCTTCCTAATCTCGAGGACGAGATTTCTGTTAAGGGGGGTAGGATTTGTAAAGCCCTAAAATTTGTATAAGGTAAAAATAATAAAATAAATAAATACATGTATTTACATAAATGTGTTTTGGGAATTATTTGATGTCCTTTTCTTTGTGCATACTCACCTAAGGGAAGTAAAGTAGTCGAATAGCAAAGAAATGAATACAGAAATGTGCATTCCATGCTGAGTTCTTGTATTTCTGCATTTGTATTCAAATTTGAGAGACAAGCTTAAGTTGGAAAATAGAACTTGAAAATAGAAAGAGGAATAAGAAAGGAGAACGAAATAGGAATGGAGATTATAAATCTCCTATTACTACAAATAATTAATAAATCTTGGATAAACCTTTAATTTGACTATAGATTTAAAAAACAATATTTCTTGAAAAGTGAAAATTGTGGTATTGCATATTTCGAGGCATTTTTATTTAACCAAAAGGAATAAACAATTACTATAAAAGGGTATATAGATAAGTAATAGTTGTATTTCATACTGGGTTATGATCTGTGCATTGAAACATGTATTTGAACTTCAAAACATAAATAATTCGTAATTTAAACTCTATTTGAAAATTTAACCTAAAACAGGAAAAATAGAAAAGAAGTGGGGGTCTCGGCTTCATGGGCTGAAACTCATCAGCTTCGGCCCACCATCCCGAGCTTCCGCCAGCCCAAACTAATGCTACGCGCCAGCTCTCCCTTGGAGCCTATGACCTGCGGGCCCACGGGGTCAGGAACCCCTTCTTCCTCTGGTAGTTGGGATATGCCGCCGCTGCCGGGTACGGCGGAAGCTCCCCAACTAATTCCCTGCTGCTTTCCGTCTTCCGCGCCTGGGTTGCCGTCCTGGACTGCATTGCTGGCGTACGAATTCGCAGATCCCGCGTCCACTGTATGGGACTAATTCGTTGGTCACTCCTCTCCATGCCATGGGCGCGTCAGGCGGAAACAGAAATCTGCCGAACTCTGCGTGCGGCAAGAACCAATCCCGGCCGCGTTTCTCGCCATGCGCGCGGACTCGGCTTGTGCCCCTGGCCTCCCTCCTCTATAAATCTCTGGTCACTTGTGATCGTAGTCATACCCAGCTCCTGCGCAAAGGAACACCACCGTCGAAGAAAAGAAGAGGGAAGGAAGACTGCGGGTCCACCGTCGTGATTAGCGCCGTTTGGAGGGTTGAGGAAGGACCTGGGCGAGTCACCGATGATGTCTGCTGCTCAATCGGGGGAAAATGGGTGATCTGGTGGTTTGGGAATGGCTCACCCGCGTAGAACCTCACCTTGGTCCCGCACTTCGTCGAGGACAGCACTGCAGTCGTCACCGTTTGAGGCAAGAACTCCTACAATTGATTCACAAAATTATCTGTATGCGTTTAGCTCTTTTGCGTCTTGCTCCGTTCATCGGGGTCCAGCGCGGGGTTGCCGGCCATGGGCGCGCTGTCGCAGTGGCGGATCCAGGATCGATCCAAGAGGGGGCTACTATAAACATGAGACTACCAAACAAATATTTTTTTGATAATTGTATTAGCCTAATATTTTAGGCTATTTTTTGGTTGTCGAGATCATCCAATTAATTAACTCATAAGCATCTGGTCTACGAATTCCAAGAACTTAAACTACGAATGACACGACGCCAAATTAAATGCAGCTAATGCGTGGCCCTGTTTGGGGGAGTCATAGCTCTCTTAAATTATATTTGGAGCACAAGGTTTATCATGGAGCGGCTCCACCGCAGATTTGAGACTTCAATAACAAACAAGGAAGAAATTTCGAGTAAGCGAGTAGAGATAAACCTGAAAGAATCAGGGTGTTTGGGCCAATAAGCGAGGTTCCTCTCATCTTGGGGTTCCACCCTGAGATGCAGCCGATCTTGCCAGTCCAGTATCTGATCTTTGGATTTCACCATGTCATTACCATAACCCTCCATCTGGAACCGCTTGCCGCCTATCAGGTTACTATATTCCTGCTTCGCTTCGAGTGGCTGGTAGAAAAAATCGCGTGACGCGGCCATCACATCGTCCATGAGAGATGCTTCTATCCATGCTTAGTAACCTGCACAATGCAGACGATGCTGTTGGTTCGCACTGCATGATGAGAATGGGAAGTCAATGGACTGAACAACTCACATGGCCGAGCGCGCTGCGGCGCTGGAGAGCTAGAGCCTGGAGACTTGGTGTAACACCCTGGTGTTACTGTAACTAAAACTTGAGCATGACATCATAAGCATTGACATTGCATATGTTTGATACACCTAGAGTGCATTCACTAGGTAAAAATTTCAAACAAGTTGTATTGTTTAAAGTGTTTTTGCAAATAGGACCCTGGATAGGGGACCTAACCCTTAATCAGGCTCAGAGGGGCAAGACCTAACCCAAGATGAGAAAACCTAAAGGCTTTAGGGAAAGAGTCATAAAATATCCCCAAAAACAAGGTGGAATTACATTTATGCCCCTGGGACATCAAGAATCTCAATTGGAACCCTGGAAAACCCTAAAACTAAAACCTAGGGGCTTATGTGCAAAATTAGTCCACTTTTGGACTAAAGTGCAAAAACCAAGTTAAATAGGTATCTTAAGTCATTTGGGTCACAAATATGTGAGTTTGCAAGTTAAACCCTGAGATTTGGACTTATGTGCAAAAGAGCCACACTCTTTCTCAAATGTCTAAGTCTGATTTCAGTGATATTGGCTCAACTTTGGAGTCTTGTATCTTTCAAATTCTAGGATCTTTGCCCTAGGTCACCACACCAAATTTGTAGAGAAATTAAAGGAGAACAACTTTGCTTAAGAGAGTGAGCATAGTTGTTATGAAGAATTCTGAGATAAATGAGCCTAAAGTTGGACTGTCAGGCTGTTATGGTCTGAATTTTCAGACTAGCAGTGGACTAACATCGACTTCAAGCTAGATTCTGAGCATGATCCAGTGGAAATCTACCTATGGTTGCCATAGCAAGTTTGTAGTTGGTATAATGCTCTACAAGTTTGCTGCAAAGATTAACTTGTGTTACCACAGGAATTTTGGAGAAAATCGACCCTCAACTCTGGCTGTCAGGTGCTCTGATGGGGTGTTCACCATGGTACAGTAGCCTGATAGGATTAGAACGCCAGCGCGGCTTGCTCACCGTCGGCGACCGATTGTCGCCGCGATTCGTGCGACTGCCGGCCCGACTATTGCTCAGGGTCAGTGGACAATGCCTGGAGATCACCGCCGGTGAGCTGGGTTCCATTCCGGCGACCCCTCGTGCCTTCCCCTTTACCCTACGACTGGGCAGATAAGAACGCCGGTGATAGCCGCCGTCCGACCGTGCGCCGCGTGTCCTAACCGCGTCATCGCATCGCCGTGACCCCCTCTAAACTCCCCATCGACCACCGGAGTTACTGCCACGGCGGTGAACACGTGTTCACTGCACCACCGTTCTTCCTCACTGCCGACCGCCGTGTGTCTCGTCCAAAATTCGCGGCCACCGCTCGCTCTGCCTATAAATTGAGCCCCCGGCCAGCTGCGCTAGGTCATACCGAAGCCACAGCCACCACTCCCGCTTCCAATTAGCCCCCATAGCCGGAGAATCGCTCATTTCCCCCAATTCGAGTTTCTGCCACCCGAAACCGACCTCAACGCGGCCAGCTCCCTTCCCGATCAGTCCAACCCTCCCTCTCCCTCGTTTAAGCTTTCTCCCATGTCTACGATGCTTGCCGAACCACCAATTTGGACTGCGGGCTCACCAATCACCGGGAACGTACTCAACTGTCCGCCACCCATTCGGTTCACGCGGACAGAGCTTGATAGCTCACCATTTGTGCAATTAGGTTAGGGGAAACACTCGGGGTAGGTCCGATGTGATGTCCGCCGCTCGGGAGCGCCGGTCGTCGCCCTAATCGGTCAGTGCAGGACCTCGCCGGAGTTCCTCAACGCACTGCCGTCGTCGGGGACTTCCCCCTGTAAAGAATTAGAACATGGGGGACCGATTTGCAAAGTGTCAGAGACCCGTAGGAATAGTGGCTGAACCCGTTCACAGTTAGATAAAAACGCGAGGACCCCGGTGCAATTCTGCCATCGCGCGCGGGCGCGGGCGCGCGTTTCCTGTGTTGTTGGGCCGTCTGGACCAGATTTGGCCCAGCACTGTTACATCTTTTCTCTTTCTCTTTTTCTACCCAGCTTTAGAAATATGTAGAAAAATGTAGAAAAATGGTAAAATTGTGAAACCAATTTTCCTAGGTTTCTTATTTTCCCTAGAATTTAATAAAAATAGTTTTGTGATTTTTAGGTTAAATAAGGAATTTTAAGGCATTTAAAGTAGTTCAAAGTAGTAGTTTTGGATTTTTAAAAGATAAGTTGTAATCCCAAAAATGCTCAAAATTTTTATATGAGTTCCTCATATTATTTAGAAGCCTTGGGTAGAAGTTGGGTTGATTTAGACCTTGTTTGATACCTAGAACCCAAAACCCCCACCCCTGCTCTATGAACTCCTTTACTGACTCCGGAAACCCTAAGTTCTCGGAGTTCCGTGAAGGAAAATTGTATTCAAGACTTAGATAATAAGTTTATATTATCCTTGCACCCTCATGAGCATCCCATGGCATCCATTCTTATACATCTGTATGGTTATGATTAGAACGTGAAGAAGAAGTAGAAGTCACCGAAGAGAGGACACCACCACCCTCGGATTCTCAAGCAGGCAACTGCTTCTACTTTGATATTTGCGGATCCGAGCCAGACTCACCTGTTAACGAAGGCAAGCCCCGGTGCATGCAACCCCTTTCCTTGTGTTTTTAAATACTTTTCGCACATCTTAAGTCAAGTGAAATGTGCATTAAGTTCATAGGAATTGCTTGGAACCTTTTGATGCATTGCTTTCCTTGATATCCACACCTTTATGGATACTTCTGGTGAAGTATCAAAATTGTTTTTCAAAAATGCTTAGCCCTGCTTAGGTCTTATGGATAGAGGTTGTCTTTTGCTGTACTGCCTAGCTCAGGGGTTATCCTGAGGAAAGATGACTTCTACCTGCAAGAATATTTTCTTTGGAGCAATGGTGGGATCTTACTGCAAAGTTCCCTGTGATGCTCTTTTCATCCTAAGGAACAGAAACAATCCTAAGGATGGAAGTACTTAAATCAAGACTTGGGTTAGGAACAGGTGATGTTCTACCCAGGTTGATTAAGGATTGAACGTGTATGTAGGCGTGCTGATCGAGGACCCTTTAACTGGTCACATGCCTCGTCATGGGTAAGCCTTGCCTCGGGCAGACTAAGGCCAGAATAAGATAACACAAAATGGGCGTGGAGCGGTGGCGGGAGTAGCGTGTACCCACCGTGGCAAGAGGCTGGACGGTGGTGTATCTGTGCTCTCGGTTTGCGTGAACCTGATCTGCTCTTAAGAACCCCGGTGGCGGGTTGACATATGCAAGGGTTAAGTGCTACATATGTCGTGTGATTGGAGATTGAAAGGGAATTAGGCTTACACCTAGTCCCTAAATAATTTTGGTGGTTGAATTGCCCAACACAAATATTGGACTAACTAGTTTGCTCTAGTGTATAAGTTATACAGGTGCAAAAGGTTCACACTTAGCCAATAAAATGACCATGTGTTGGGTTCAACAAAAGCGCAAAGGAGCAACCAAAGGCTCCTCTGGTCTGGCGCACCGGACTGTCCGTGTGCCACCGGACAGTGTCCGGTGCACCAGAGGACTTCAGCTCAAACTCGCCAGTCTCGGGATCGCGCAGCAGCCGCTTCGCTATAATTCACCGGACATGTCCGGTGTGCACCGGACTGTCCGGTGCAACCTCCGGGCAACGGCTACTTCGCGCCAACGGTCACCTTCAGGCGCATTTAATGCGCGTCAGTCGCGCGCAGTCGTCAGGCACGCGGAAGCAGGTGCACCGGACATCGAACAGTGCATGTCCGGTGTGCACCGGACATCCAGGCGGGCCCAGGTGTCAGAACTCCAACGGTCAAATTGCAACGGCCGGGTGACGTGGCTGTCGCACCGGGACATGTCCGGTGTGCACCGGACTGTCCGGTGCGCCATCGAACAAACAGCCCTCACCAACGGCTAGATTTTGGTTGGTGGCTATAAATACCACCCCAACCGGCCACTTCAAGTTGAGGGAGCCCAAGCAACATTCCAAGTCATCTAGGTGACATACTCAAGCCCTCCCAACCACATATATTCATTGATCCATCCTATACACAAGATTTAGACCACTACAACCAACACAAGTGCCACAAAAGAGAGAGCAAGCAAAAGAGAGCTACTCATTTGAGTTTAGCACTAGTGCCTTGTGAGATTCATTGAGAGATAGTGTGTGCTTCATCTTTGTGTTCATTTGCGCGTGGAGTTTTGACTCCCATTCGAACTTCCTCCAAAGTGTTGGAGGCTTGTAAAAGCTAGCAAGAGACACCAAAGAGTGTGGTGATCCTTGTGGGATCGAGAGTGATCCTTGAGAAGAAGAAGAGCTCACCGATCCTTGTGTGATCGGGGGAGAGAGGGAAAGGGTTGAAAAAGACCCGTCCTTAAGTGGACTCCTCAACGGGGACTAGGCCTTCGAGGGCCGAACCTCGGTAAAACAAATCACCCGTGTCCATTGTGTTTATTGCTTGTGATTTGTTTGTTTTCCCTTGCTATAAGTTTTCTTGCACCTTTATTTGCTAATATCATTTGGTGTTGCTTCAAGTTAAATTCCCATTTAGTGAAGCAACACATTGCAAGAAAGAACTTGTCCTAGTGCTCTTCTCATCTAAGGTTTCTTGCTTTGTTATTCTATAACTTACTAGTTGTATTGATTTGTCACTCCCGCATTATTTAGCAATACTCTTTTCAAGCAAGAACTTAGTTTCTATTCTCCGATATTTGTATATCTTGTTCTAACCACTAATCAAGGGATCTAGTTGGGGGATAAAGTTTTAATTTTCAGGTTTCGCCTATTCACCCCCCCTCTAGGCGACTTTCAGAGATCCTCAGCTGAGTATAATCGATTCGGATCGCCGTACCTTCGCGGTTATGAAGACTTGGTCACTTCCCTGCAACCTAGAGTCAGGATGTGAACAGTATGGATAAAAATGATGTTGTACTGATGAAATGATGAAATTAGATTAGAGGCAAACAGAGTCTATTAATACTTAACATGGCATTAAAAGATTGAAAGTAAGGACTCACCTTAGTAAGCTATTTCTGCAAAAATATCTAAGTAGATTCTTGCTAAAGCCTCTCCTTGATTCCCATTTATTCAGCATACCCTTGAGAGTCTTTTCCTTAGTCGGGTAAGACTTGCTGAGTAATTCCATACTCAGGGTTTATCCCCTTGTTGTTTTTAGGTGAGGAAGCAGCAGAGTTCTGTTGCTTCTGTACCAAGGTGGTTCCTAATGAAGATAAGCAAGAGTGAAGTGCGGGAGGAAAGGATCCTCCATTAAGACTTCTTATGTAATAACTGTCGGGAGGAGTTTTTGCCTCCCTTGGTATGTGTAATAATATTACTCTGCACTCGTTATATATTCCTGGTCTGTAATAAACAACATGATCTTACTTTTTAATAAATGTAAGTTATGTAATCGCTTCCGCATTTCTTTATCTCCGATGTTCTGTAATGTCTGCAAGACGGGTGAGACGTTCCTGGAAAGGTAAGGAAAGATACCGAGCTTGTCAAGTAGTTCAGGGGCACCTATAGGGTTGTCTGAGGTCCGTTGGACAAGGACAACTGTAGGTGGGTCTAATTACTTGGGAGGTTCCGTCACACTTGGAGGGCAGGAGGCGTGGCCGCGTGTACCGCGGGCGAGCGCGCTACGGCGCTGGAGCTGGAGAGGAGGAGCGGCCGCGCGGTACAGGACGCAGGCAGGACGGCAGGAGCCAAGCGACGGCTGGAGCTAGGTTTGGGGCTGGGCGCGACGATGGACCTCTACTCCTCTAGTGGGCCGTAACTGCCGACCGGGGCTGCAGCCCAGGCAGCCCCGAGTGGAGATCCGCCCCTGCGCCGTCGTGTACTGCCTGGTCGCCGCTCTGCTGGACGAGGAAGATGAGTCGAGGGCCGTCAGATCCGAATCGTGAGGATGGGATTGGATCCAGTAGGGGCGGGTGTATGGCTGTTAGATTAGGATCGTGTGGATCAGGGCGCGTGCCAGTAGGGTGATGTGGCCTTCTGATCCGAACTGTAGATCTGGAATCCTAGGGCCCTGAATGAGTACAAGTTCGAGATTTATTGTAATCTAATCGCAACCATGGCATACAGATCCAACGGCTGATGCGTATCCGTACCCTTTCGGCCGAGAACTTTTACTAAAGACACCCTGGATCTACTAGAAATCAACCCGCGATCCATTTACGACTGTTCACTGTGTCTAGGACATTTTACCCCGTGGCCCCTGCCTCCTCTGAAAATTGATGCGCAGTCCGGATAACAAGGAAAATCAGATAAATAATATCATAAATAGATTTTCAACACAAAAATAATTGCAGAAACTTGTTTAAACCGTAGAAAATTCATATGAACTCCAAATTGATCCATTCTAGTTTCTATAATTTTGTAATATTATTGTTCATCATATAGTGTCACTGTTTTGATATGAAAATTGTATTAAAATTAATCTCTTGGTTAATCTTGTATTGAATACATAAAACCGTAGGAAATTCATAACTCCTCCGTTTTAACTCCGATTTGATCCGTTCAACTTGCGTTAGTCCTGTATAAATATTTACTATGCAATAACAACAGTTATTATACTACGTCTCATTATTTTATAATTAGATCTGTATTTAACTAATGTTGGTTAGTCTAATTAAACTGCTTATAAACTACTAGAATATAATTTATGGTTAATTTATAACTTAGATTAAAGTTAGGATAATTATTTATAGAATAACCTCTCATAAGATTTATATTAACCAAATAATAATATAGTTTAATATTTTAATCACACAGATCTTTTATAAAATCATAACTCCTTAATCGTAACTCCAATCTTAGTAGTTCTCGATCCCGCGATCTCGTAGCTTCGCGTAGATTGTTATTATTCAGTTTTTACTTATGTTTGGTGTGATGTTAATTTTGTCTATACCATGTTTGTTTGTATTGCTACGACTAGTAGTGCGGTTGCGAGTCACCTGAAGTTCATCCTGTCACCTGGATTCTCAAGTGCCAGGCAAGTTGTGCCCTTGATCCACTTTTGTTACCCAATAATGTTCTTTAATATCACTTATTCATGCATAGGTTTAATTTTGATGGGACCCAATGTTTCCCTCAATCTGCTCGCAGAAAACAACAAAAGTGATGGTGCTTTTGCTGTGTTTGCCGCGACCGCCAATGACTGTTTTTTCTTTTTCTTTGTGAAAACAATCAAAGAATTCCCACTTTCGCAGAGAAACTCGGATGTTTTACTCAACAAAACACCAAAGAGAAATAGAAAAAGGGAAATAGATAGTAGATAATAGGTCTGAACACTATAACAACGTGTTTCTTTTTTTTCTCTCTGGCCCCTCGGCAACAGCATACAATAATGCTTTTATATCCTATCTCAAGCTTATCCCGAGACTTTATCCTAAAGACAAAATCCTAACTGACTTCTATTCCCACGCCGTTTTTTACTCCGGTTTGCATGGCTCGCTTCGTTACGTATTTCCAGCCGCATATCCTTCATTGCATCAATAACCTTTTTACTTGTCTTCCTTTTTTTCAGATGCGCGCTTCACTTTGTCTTCGTACATCCCTGTATCACCATTCTGCAAAAAAATCAAAAATCAATATCAACACATGCCCCCCTGTTTTTCGAGCTAACGCAGTGTGCCGAAAAACATGATCTGACAACGATTCAAAGCTGAATCAGTCTTATAGTTAAATAATCATGGCATATTTAATCAAACATCAATACGATGATGACCTATGCTCATTGGCCACATTTTCTAGAAACGATGGTCGTAGGACCATTTCCAGCATCTCACAGACCAGCACAGGCCCAAAACAAAATCAGCCCATATGGCTTAGAGGTCTGGACAGCAGGCTCTTCTCTTCTTCCTCTTGCTCACGACATCCCAAACCAATACCTCGCATCCGTCGCTAAGCTTCCATGGAAGATTCCGGCCGCGCCTAGTGATATGGCGACTGTGGAGTATCGCAATACTGCGGCTTTCCCTGTGGGCTGCATCCTCAGTTCAGGAGCATCACGACCACCTCCAGTGCTGCGGCCAGCACGACCACTGCCGGATCGCCCCAGCGCGACGACGGCTGCGCACAACGCCATAGACCTAGCGCTGGCTGGAGGAGCGAGCCATATTGCAGCACATCGACAACTATGCAAGAGACGTAGGGTGTCGCGGACATCTTCAATCACCAGTGCTTGGCTTCAGGTGCGTCTGCTCAGGGAACGCCCAGATCCCCAACTGCAGCTTCGCCAACTCAAATCTCTAAGCGCCTTGACTTGGAGCTCCTGCAGCCAGCCACCTGCTGCCACCAATTAGCATCCACCCGGAGTGCGCTCGCCAAAAAGGTACATCCTTCCCCCAAATCGATTTTATGTACAGTCTGCTCCTCTTAGCCGGTATAAGCATTCTTATGTTTATGCCCGGCTCTAACTATAAAGATACTTTGACTCTGCTACTAGCTTCAAATTTTAACACGCCCCCTGCCAGACGCTAGGATAATATTTTTTCAGATACTTGCCGTTGAGGGCTTTAGATAACTTTTTCCCTTGTAAATCTTCAACAAAATATGCGTTTCCATGTACAATGCCTACCACCTTGAATGGGCCTTCCCAGTTCGGCGACCATTTGCCGAATTTATTATTCTTAGATCCTATAGGCAAAATCGTTTTCCATACCAACTCTCCAATCTGAAACGATTTCTTCTTCACCTTTTTATTATAAGCTCTCGCCACTCTCAGCTTTTCTTTTTCTATTTCCCTTAAGGCTGTTAATCGGCTTTCAATATTTCCATCAATTCTGTCTAGCATTAGCTCACCATATACCTCAGCCGATAACGAATTCTGACAAGCTACTCTACAAGCCTGTAGATTCACCTCAATAGGAAGCACCGCCTCTTGTCCATAAACCAATTCAAATGGTGTCACTTTAGTTGCTCCATGCTGAGATACTCGATGAGCCCATAACGCCTCTGACAACACTTCATGCCACCTCTTCGGCTGATCTGCAATTTTCTTCTTTATCAACCTGATCAACACCTTGTTGCTAGATTCGGCCTGCCCATTAGCTTGCGCATAATACGGCGACGAATTCAATAACTTGATCCGCAAAGATTTTGCAAAATCTTTAAATTGGTGAGACATAAAAGCAGCTCCTTGATCTGTTGTTAATGTTTGTGGAATGCCAAATCTGTATACAATATGCTCTAAGACAAAGTTAATCAATTCCTTATGTGTCATATTTTTTAAAGGCACAGCTTCAGTCCATTTAGTAAAATAATCAGTAGCCACCAACACAAACTGATGCCCTCTAGATGAAGATGGACGAATTTCACCAATAAAATCCAAACCCCAGCCTCTAAATGGCCATGGCTTTATAATAGGATGCAACATGCTAGCCGGCGCTGACTGAATATCCCCAAACTTTTGACACTCCTCGCACCCTTTGAAATACCTAAAACAATCCTCCATCATGGTTGGCCAATAAAACCCTGCCCGTTTTAGCATCCACCTCATTTTATGGGCTGACTGATGTGTGCCACACATACCCTCATGTACCTCACCCATAGCTACTTTTGATTCCTCCTCATCTAAGCATTTTAGCAGCAAACCATCTATCGTCCGCCGATACAACTCACCCTCCATTAAAGTATACTTCAAAACTTGCCTCCAAACATTTCTATCTTTGGTATTGCTGGGGTTTTGCAGACATTCGATTAATGGTTTCCTCCAATCATCATTATCCATCCCATCTTGCTGCTCGGCCTCAAAATTCTTATGGCCTAAGTTACTCCTTTCTATATTATTGATGCCTGCAAACATCGGCTCCTCCTGGATAAAGAATTGCCCTCTTTCTATGCTATATCCCGATGCTTGTTGTGCCAAAAAATTAGCTCTACTATTCTTGTCTCTGGATATATGCACAATAGTGAAAGTATCTAGTTTTTTAACAATATCTAGACATCTGTCTAAATAATTACGCAACATACCATCCAAACACTGAAATTCCCCTCTCACCTGCTGCACCACAAGCAACGAATCCCCAAACACGTCTACATCTTTTATTCCCATACCATCTAAATGCATTAACCCAAACAACAAAGCTTCATACTCAATCTGATTGTTAGTGCAGCAGTATTCAATCCTAATTGATGTTTCATGTACTAGACCATTTGGTGACACCAAAACATAGCCGATTCCCTGCCCTTCTTTGCACACAGAACCATCAAAAAATAATTGCCAAGGGCAAGTATTAAGACATGAGATTTCTTGCTCTATATCAACCCTATGATCAGTTATAAAATCAGCTATAACTTGTCCTTTCATAGAAGATAAAGACTCATAAATTAGATCGTACTCTATCAAAGCATATGCCCACTTCCCGACTCGACCACTAAGAATCGGCTTTTGCAACATATATTTAACCACATCTGTTTGACATACTACAGTACAAGTACTTGAGAGCAAATAATGTCGAAACCTGGTGCATGCAAAATACAGGGATAAGCAGAGTTTTTCAATGAACACATACCTGCTCTCGCTGTCCAGCAGACGACGACTTAAATAGGCCACCACACTCTCTTTCCCACCATGTTCTTGTATTAAAACAGCACCGATTACTTTATCTTGTGCTGCAATATACAGTTTGAAAGGCACTCCCGCCTTGGATGCTTTAAGCACTGGTGGCTTTGCCAAATATCCCTTAATAACAGCGAATGCCTCCCTCTGTTCAGCTCCCCACTTAAAGTCAGATTCGTGTTTAAGCCGAATAAGAGGTATGAATGACTCAATTTTGCCGGCCAAATTGGATATAAATCGCCTCAAGTAATTAATCTTTCCTAATAACCTTTGAACGTCCCTTTTGCATGTCGGCTCTCCCAATTTATCAATTGCTTCCACCTTTTTTGGATCAATCTCAATCCCGTGCTCATGCACCATAAAGCCTAAAAACTTACCAGCCGACACTCCGAACGCGCACTTGAGGGGATTCATCTTTAAACCATACTTTCGCATCCTCTCCAACGCCAATCGTAAATCGGCTAAATGGTCATTGAAAGCAGCCGATTTCACCACAACATCATCAATGTAGATTTCTAATACAATGCCCAAAAGATCATGAAAAATAAGGTTCATGGCCCGTTGATATGTTGCACCAGCATTCTTTAATCCAAATGTCATCACAACCCATTCAAACAACCCCACAAAACCAGGGCAGCGAAAGGCTGTCTTAGATACGTCCTCTTCGGCCATAAAAATCTGGTTATACCCTGCATTACCGTCCAAAAAACTAATGATTTTATTCCCCGAAGCCTGATTAACAAGTTCATCGGCTATAGGCATTGGATATTCATCTTTCGGGGTTGCCCTGTTTAGATCCCTAAAATCCACACAAATCCTGATTTTCCCTGTATTCTTCTTCTCAACCGGCACTATATTGGAGATCCACTCCGCATACCTGCATGGCCTTATGAAATTTGCTTTTAATAGCCGATCAACTTCTTCCTTAACTCTATCATGGATGTCGTGGTTAAATCGTCTAGGTGGCTGCTTATGTGGCCTAAACCCATGCTTAATTGGTAGCCTATGCTCAACCAACTCCCTACTCAGCCCTGGCATTTCAGTATAATCCCATGCAAAACAGTCTCTAAACTCTCTAAGTAAAGCACATACCTTTTGCCTCTGACCAGCTATTAATTTAGCACTGACAAATGTTGGTCTAGGCACCTCTCCGTCTCCAATGTCCACTTCCTCTAGCTTATCAACAGATGAGAACCCCTGTCCTAACTTTCCAAGATCATCAAAATCATCCACCACCTCACCCATATCGTTTTTGTTTAAACGATATTCATCTGTCCTCTCCTGTAACCATTTTAAACTATTGTGTTCATTCATTTATAACGCTAAGTCATTGAGCCGTGCTATGTCAGCCGGCTTTACATGAATAGGCACAAAACTATCTCGCTCTACACTGATAAAATCATATCCTGACAAATCTCTTCCTGTCAAACACCTCATATTACCATGCTGCCATTCCATTGGCGTTTCCATGAGTGCGATACACATAGCGGTGTCTGCTTCAATCACCTCCACCTGATCACCTACCCATTGAACCAAAAACTGATGCAAAGTAGATGGCACACAACCATTAGCATGTATCCAATCTCGCCCTAGCAAAACATTATACCTCCCTTTCACATCCACCACGAAAAAGGCCGTTGGGACAGTTTTGCTGCCCACTGTGAGTTCAACAGACATAATTCCTTTTGCTTGTGATGGCTCCCCTGAAAACCCACTTAGATTCATATTTGTCTTAATTAGCTCACTCTCTTTGTATCCTAATTTAGAAAACACGGATAGCGGCATTACATTTACACCTGCTCCCCCATCGACCAACATGCCCCCCATTGGCTTCCCATCAATGTGACCACGAACATATAATGGTTTTAGATGAGATCCCTGCTCATTTGTTTTCTCAAACACAGCACGCTCAGCCCCCAATGTTAGCTCGGCCTCATCTCCCTCTCTTGCTCTGAACTCAGTAGGTAAAACAAACACCATGTTTATATCCATGTCCCCTTGTGCTTCAGCGCTTTCTTCTTCATCGGAACCACTGCTGGTATCATCATCTTTTTCCTCCCTGGCCAATCGTTTCTCCCTCCACGTTTTCTTAGGGATAACCATTGGTCTATCCTCGTTAAACCACCTGTCACGCTCCTCCTCTTTCATCTTTTCTGTCATTTCCATAGTCCTCAACCGTTGTACACGACGCTTTTGCGTACGGCTTAACCCAGGTGGACACCATCTCGGTGCTGGTTTTGTACCGGGCGCAACTGAACCATGATTTTTCTTGCCCCCCACGTCCAGTACACTGCCAGCTGAAGCTCGACCAGTAGGACCTACATTCTGGGTGACATCAATCAACATATTTTTTCCGCCTGTATCAACCTGTTCTCTAACTGGTACCCTTGCTGGTATTGCTCTTTGCTTATTACTGCAACCTGATTGTTCAAACAATGTGTGATGCTCCCCCCTATAGTGGCCATCCATCACAACACCGGGACCAACTATGCGTTGACTTGCAATCATTTCAGCCCTGCGTTCACCTTCCCAGCTAGCAGAGTTATTCATTTCTCGTGCAGCCCCTACGTCAAGCCTCATGCGCTTGCTGCTCACCCCTTGATCACCACCACCTCGCAGCATGCTCCCTTGTGATTTGTTTGTCCTAGCAGCAGCTACGCGTCCATGCCCTATGCTTGGCTTAGCTGCCACTTCTTCACCCTTCTTTGTGTAATTCTTAGTGACAACCACCTGACCATTCTGCTTTGCCACTTCTGCCTGGGAACCTTCTGTATCATTTAATATGTCGCACTCCACTGTTCCCACTATGACTTTAGAGCATCTTTTGCTCGGTGACTCATCTCGCCCGTCAACAATAACACCCCCTTCTTCTGTTCTTTTGCCCATATGCAGTCCTCTGGCATCTGCTGGGTTGTGATAAGCCCATTTCTTTTGAATCTGCGAGCACAACTCCACGGGACCTTTTGATATGGCAACAGCCCTGGGCTGACTCCCCATACTTCTCCCTAGCCTGCTCCACACTCCATGCTTTCTCTCTGTCTCTAAATATGGTTGCTTCTGGAATTCACGTTGTGAGAACAAATCTCGGTTTTCTGCATGAGCACAGTTTCCTCTACTTCTCCAGTTCAGCGACCCTCCCCTCTGTCCAAAAAGGCCGCCTCCTGCCCCTTCTGGAGACCTGGGTCTCTTGAAACCTCTAAAATGTTGGAACTCATTTCTTTTCCATTGTGAAGTATATTTGTTGAGCAAAAATTCAGAAGTTGGTTTAAAGACAGACTGAACCCTTTTTCTCTCATTTACTTTCCACACACCAACTTCCGGACTCTTTGGTATTATCATCTTGAGTTTGAGATCATCAGAGATAACCACATTCTTGCCTTTAGTAGTTTCGGCCTGATCTGTCCGAACTAACACTCTTTTGCTCTCGAAATCAATTACATTGATAGGGAATGGATCTTTATCAAGCTTCATTTTGTTAGCTTCTCCAAATGTCAATCGTCCATCAGTCAGGGCCGATTGTATCTGACGGCGAAAATAATTACACTCGTTAGTAGAATGAGAAAATGAATTATGCCATTTACAATAATCTTTCTTAGCCAATTGCTCAGAGGGTGGAATAACATGCCCCTCCCTTAATCTAATGATGTTATTCTGTAATAAGATGTCAAACAATTTATCACACTTGGACACATCAAATGTATATTTCATTTCTTCCCTTTTCCCTGGACTTGGCTTTAAAAAAGTACACGCCATAGGCCTACCCTTTGGCGCATCTACCCATTCAGCCACGCATACATCTGTCTCCTCATCACTATCAGTATTGGGCTCCAACATGTTAACCTCACGTTTCTCCTTTTCCCTACTATTCGTGTCTCTAAATCGGCCATATTGTTGTTTATCCCTAACACGATTTTCATGGGTGATAGCGCGCTGCATAACTTGGTTTATATCGTTAAAGTCTTGCCCCTCTAACTTCTCCTTCAAATAAGACGACAACCCTGCAAAAGCTAAATCGGCCAAGTCCCTTTCCCCTAGAGTTAAGTTATAACATTTATTCCTAGTTTCCCTAAATCTTTTAATGTACTCAGAAACAGTCTCATTATATTTCTGTCTGACTGTAGTAAGATGTGATAACCTAAGCTCAGTCTCACCACAATAAAAGTAGTCATGAAATTTTTTCTCCAAACACGCCCAAGTACTAATTGAATTCGGTGCTAAAGATGTAAACCAATTGAAGGCAGTGCTGGACAATGATAGAGGAAACAATTTAACTTTGTGGGCGTCAGTTATACCTATATCATTTACTTGTGCCAAGTATTGTCCTACATGTTCATAGGTGGTTTTTGAATCGTCTCCCGAAAATTTCACAAAATCTGGAATTCTAAAACCCCGAGGATATGGCACTGTATCAAAAAAATCTGGGTAAGGCTTCTTATAGGATCTAGTATGCCCTTTAGGCTCAAAACCAAATTCCCTAAGAGTCCTTGCTACCTGCTCCCTAACATTTTCAAATGCTTCACCATCATAAGTCACAGGTGTCATAAAAGGGGTCGAACACAATGCTCCCTGCGCCCCTGCCACATGCCTGTTTGATACAGATCCTTGCGGCACTCCGTTTCCTATGGGATTAATAGATGGTCCATAAGCCACACTTTGGTAATATGGCTGCTGCAGATTAAAATTTGCTACTGCACTCCCACTCGTACCCTTAGCCGATGCGTCTATGGTGTTGGGTGCAACTGCTATGCCGAAGCTAGACGTGTCTGGTGAATCCGCTGCACGTTTACCCTGACTCTCTTCTTGTATCTGTTGAACTATAGATCGAATCTGTCTAGGCATGTTGTTGCTTATATCTTGCTTAAATTCAGATCTAAACGCATCGAAAGAATTACGTACTCCCTCAGAAATCATACGCGTAATTTCTGTGACATCAGCCCCATACTTGCTAGCTACAGAAGTATCAATCATGTGAGCTAGCTCTTCGCAAGTGACAGATGAACTTACCTTTTTGCCGGACGTGCTTGCCCCAATGGTCTGTTTGATCACACCATTCTTGGTTTTTCGGAAACAAGCCAACCTCTCGTTCCGTTTCTCTTCCATCTCTCGTGCGATTTCTTCTTCAATCTCCTTCCTGTCTACCTCTGTAAGATCTTCCATCGTGACTTTGATCACGTTCAAGGGATGAACTTCAGATTTGTCTAGCGCCGTTTTCTTCGCTGTCTTGTCCTCCATAGCCCCGACTATGATTGGCGATGAGGACGCCAATCACCAGCAGTTTGCTGCCGTGAAACGATTACAAATCGTTCCCCAGCGGAGTCGCCAAATCTGTTTCCCTCAATCTGCTCGCAGAAAACAACAAAAGTGATGGTGCTTTTGCTGTGTTTGCCGCGACCGCCAATGACTGTTTTTTCTTTTTCTTTGTGAAAACAATCAAAGAATTCCCACTTTCGCAGAGAAACTCGGATGTTTTACTCAACAAAACACCAAAGAGAAATAGAAAAAGGGAAATAGATAGTAGATAATAGGTCTGAACACTATAACAACGTGTTTCTTTTTTTTTCTCTCTGGCCCCTCGGCAACAGCATACAATAATGCTTTTATATCCTATCTCAAGCTTATCCCGAGACTTTATCCTAAAGACAAAATCCTAACTGACTTCTATTCCCATGCCGTTTTTTACTCCGGTTTGCATGGCTCGCTTCGTTACGTATTTCCAGCCGCATATCCTTCATTGCATCAATAACCTTTTTACTTGTCTTCCTTTTTTTCAGATGCGCGCTTCACTTTGTCTTCGTACATCCCTGTATCACCATTCTGCAAAAAAATCAAAAATCAATATCAACACCCAATAGGTCACCCTAGTCTGTTTATCCTGTTTACCTTGTTTACCCCTGAATCACATGGGTAGTTTTGCTATTGCTTTATATGGCTTTGGGATTAATACTTCATTATATCCATGTTCCAATTGTTTTTGTTATTCTATTTATGTTCATGTCAAGATCATTATATTATTGTTAATTGGAACATGGAGCTTAACTTGAGAAACACGTGCCACCACAAGGGAGGAATAGGACCCCTTAGCTAACTAATTAGGAAAGCTAGTGGAAGACTACCTTACTCAAAAGGGGCAAGGGCAGTAGGGGAGTTGCATGCAAGGAGGTCCTCGGGTTGATTCTGCTGCGATGGCGGTCAGACGAGGGATTCTTGCAAGTGCTCTTCCCATAAACTGTAGCGGGTTTTCGGAAGCTAGTGGAACTTTGTAAAGGCCTCGTAGTGGATCCCTAGCTATTCACCTCGGTAGTGTCTAAGGGCCTAGCTAACCCTGGCGACATGGGATACACAACTTATGGATAAAGGGTACAACCTCTGCAGAGTGTAAAACTGGTATACTAGCCGAGCTCACGGTCATGAGCAGTTCAGGACTCTCTAATGATTAAATTATGGAACCTAAACTCAATTTGTCATTTGCATTTGCATGGGATTTGTTATTAATTTTGTTCTATTATTTTATTATAGTTTGGTATTCACTTACACTTAGTAACTGCTAATAAAATTTTGACCAACTTATAAAAGCAATGCTCAGCTTTAACCTCTATTGTTGATCAGCCTTGCACATCACATGAACTCCCACCTTTGGCGAGTTCATGTCACATTATTCCCCACAACTTATTGAGCGATGAACATGTGTGAGCTCACCCTTGCTGTCTCACACCCCCCACAGGAGAAGAACAGGTGGTTCATGTCACACCCGGTTCCAGGGGGTAGAACCGAGCGCATACCATATGTGTGCCAGGATCCATTTCCACACATAAGTTGACGTCACAAGTGTAATATAGCAAAAGACAATGCAATAAAGGCGTAAAGAGAGTATAATACTTTATTACATCATCTGGAACATTGTATCTTGAACAAGTATCATATCAAAGTAAAGCGGAAATAAACAACTGGGCAATCTTCCACAGGAAGTTGACCGGCGCATCGTTAGACTTAGAATTCTTCGTCGATAAATTCTCCATCAAAGTCTCCAGCATCACCCTCTGATCAAAATATTAGCAAGGGTGAGCTCACTTATGGTCGGGGCTCAGCAAGTGGGGGAAACTAATGCAGGTATAACAAGGTGAGGCTAAGTCTGAGCAGTAAGCATTTTAGTTGGTCAATATTTTATTAACAACACCTGTCTTACTAATAAGTGTGAATCCCAAATATCCCATTTAAACAAAGGAATATGAGTCTAGCAAAAACACTTAAGTGAAACCACTTAAGCAAATTATTGGCAGATCATCAGATCTCAATTTATGTCCATCTTTAAGTTCAATTATCATGTGAGGAGTCCAGGTCGCTCATAACCGGGAGCACGGCTGATATATCAGTTTTACACTCTGCATAGGTGGTACAACTTTACCCACAAGCCATGTATCCCATCTAGCCCGGGTTGATCGGACCCTTAGACACTGCCGAGGTGAATGGCTAGGGATCCATTATGAGGTTTTCACAAAATACACTTAATACGAAGCAACCCGCTAAGGTTTCTAAGACGATGGTGGTGGCCCCCTGGGTGAAGTACCTTAGCCAAGAATACGACCTCATGTTAACGTGGGCTGCCAGCACCTACCGCTCCCCCTCTTGCCCATCTTTCAGGTAAGGTTGCTAGGCACTAAGCATATAGAGCTAATTACCAAAGCCAGAGCCATGATAGCACTCGTGGTTGCACTGTTATCCTGGGTGGTCACTCCATGTTCCAATTAAATTTGTAATAATGTTACCTTAACCATCGGGTTAATGTCATAATTGCCAATTGAATTTTTTTGGAACATTAAAACCAATTAATGAGTGACATTAAAAATCATTAAGTTGGGCGGTAGCATAAATCTTGCACAGCTTAACAATTTTCCCAGGTTAAACAAGGAATACAAGTAGTAAATCTAGGAAATCCTTAATTAGGTTATCCCATCAAATTATGCAATATATCAAAAAGTAAACATTATTATATGCAATGAATAGGTACAAATAGAATATGCAGAGGGAGAATCCACTTGCCTTGTTCAAGCGAGTCCTGCGGATCATCCTCGAACGAAATTGGTTCGCCTACCGCACAGTCGTCTTCTAATAGAGTCGCATAGCGCACATACAAAAATAAAACATAAACCAATAAACAAACATGCACCATTTCATAAACATACATCAATACGTCATTAAGCACACATTAACATATCGCACTAATCATATCTTAATTACGTACTAATCGCGTAAATACTTATTAATTCAATTGTGGCTATTATTGTGAATCCTAATGGTGAATTTATGAGTGGGTGTAATAAATATAGTTTTAACTAGTATTAATTTATTTTAACATCATCAATGGAGATAAATAATACTTATTGTCTTTTAATACTAATAAATTAATACCTTTTATTACCTCTAACTGAAATTAGTTAGTATAGCAAAAATGAATTTAATAATATTAATATCCTAAAAATCTACATAAATTGGTAATTGGACTTTTATAACACAATATTTTTACATAAACTAATATTTTGTTTAATCTAAAAATCTAAGTGCTCAATTTGCGAACAAGATTATTTAACTAGCAAAAATCTATTTACCACACTACTGGTGATCTTTTCTCTTTTCTTTCTAAAAAGAAAATGCTAATAAAATAATTAGATAAATCATCTAAAAATCCTATAATATTCATATGACATCTATACCATTTTCCAAATCCATTTAAAATGCACCTATAATTCTCCAAATAGTTTTTAAAATTTATCGTGACCAAATTTTGACTATAAATTCTTATCTAGTATTTTTATCACCAACGTGTGACTATTAAATCTACGTCATATTTCTCTAAACCAAAATCAACGCGTCGATTAACATGAAATAACACGGTGCACTACTAATCGCATATCTCTAACAAATTCCATAACGCACACATATACATAAATCGGAATCACATGTGTTCATATTACGACAAACAAAATATACAACTCATGAATCGAATCAAAAAGCACTTTATAAAATACATAAAATAAATTTGGGTCGTCATCAACCTCGGGTTCGTGCGTGTGACGGGGATGGATCGACGGGTTTCGGCCGGACGGAGAGCAAGGCTCGACTACGGACGGCGAGTGCGTGGCTCCGGTGAACTCCGGCGACGAACGGCAACGAACGGCAACGGCACTAGCGATGAGCGGGGAGTGCTAGAGAGAGACAAATTGGAGTAGGGAAGAATGGGGAGGGCTCTGCTGCCTTTTATAGAGAGAGGGAGGGAAGAAGAAGGGTCACTGGTGGTCTTCAATGGTGCTACCGTTTCCTGCTCGTAATGGGAGGAGGAATGAGAGGAGGGAACGGAAGAATTAAAGCTCCATAACAAGATTCGAAACGGTCGCGCGGTGATGGTCTTCGGCTTCCCGCGACGTCGCGTCCGTTACTTGCGCGTCGGCGTTGGGCTCGCGGTTGCAGAGGCGCTCGGGCGTGCTGGTGTCGCGGCATGGGCGGGGTTCGCTGGCACGCGCGGCGCTTGCGTGCGCGCGCAGCACAGAGAGGCTAGGCAGGGCGCGCGGCGTCGCGGTGGGGCCGGTCGGCGTCGCGCGGCTGCTGGGCGCTCGCGCGGTGGGCGGTTCGGCGCGCGTGCAGGCGAGCGCGCGCGAGAGAGAGCAGAGAGAGGAGAGAGGAGCGGCGAGGGAGAGAGAGAGTGGGAGAGAGAGAAGAGAGAAGAGAGAGGGAGAGCAGGGAGGTGGCGGCGGCGGCGGCTGCCTGGCTTTTGCCAGCAGCGCGCGCGGTTAGGGTTAGGGGCATGGGCCCCTAAGTGGGCCGGCTGTGTGGGTTTAGTTGTTTTTTTTAATTCCGAAATACTTATTAAAGAGCTCAAAAATTCATAAATAATAAAAAAATTACCAAAAATATTTATAAATAGAATACTTGTTTTTAGACTAATAATTACTATATCTCTTAATTATTATTTAAATACTAGTATCTCTTTTTAAAATGAATTGACATTAAACATCCGATAAGAAATCAAGCGCATGCAAAGAAAACGATGCAAATAAATAATTAAACACTTAAAAAAAAATATTACCCTAATTAATATAATATCTAAATTCATTATTTTAATTGATGGCTTTTTATGGTGTTACAGTTCAGGAGGAGCCACAAAGCGAGGAGTTCGATCTGATCTAGGTGGCGTTTCTCAGTTGACATTGGCACCAACGACGATCCTTAGTTCGTTTTATATTTATCTTTTATTTTGTAATAAGACTTCCGCTATGTAATAAGTACTCTGATGATATTATGACATTTATCTCTATACACTCTGTTATTATATATATTGTCTTCTTTGGCGCATGTATGAGATGCACCTGGCTTTGTTCCTTAAAGCCGGGTGTTACAATGCACTTCTATTCAAGAACTAAATTTGGACACAGCTGAGCAAAAAACATGACTAAGGGTATAAGTAAGCACACCACCAAAACCAAAGGCAGCAGCTTAAAAAACCCTTTTTAAATATGTCATATCCTTAAGTCTTCTTTCAATGTCAACTTCGGTCTCCCTCTTCTCATTTCTATCACACCTTAGCATTTCTTACAAAACAGATACTTGTCATTTCGAACAAAACAGATACTTCATACGTGTACATTTTATACACTACGATCCTACACTTAGAGCACACCACCAAAACCAAGGACAACAGCTTAAAAAACCCTTTTTAAATATGTCATATCCTTAAGTCTTCTTTCAATGTCAACTTCGGTCTCCCTCTTCTCATTTCTATCACACCTTAGCATTTCTTACAAAACAAATACTTGTCATTTCGAACAAAACAGATACTTCATACGTGTACATTTTATTACGATCCTACACTTAGAGATGTACTAGTCGGTTGCCCGTGCGTTATGACGGCTTACAACAATATCTATGTAAATCATCCACCAAAAAAATTTCAAGATTTTTTATTAATTGTCTCCACTTTCCGTATAATATTTTTTTTGATTTGGTTAACTGATATTATTGTTTACTCCATCCAATATGTCTTGGTACAACACGACCAATAAAGTGAGCGATTAGAAGAGTGTTCATAACGACTGACTGGACGAACAGAGATTATAAAATGACATAATTCTACCATACAGATACCAAATAAGAGAAAGTTTGTGAGCTCAAGTTTCTAAAATAAGTCACATAAACTCAAACTTATAAAAAAATAGATCAAAATATGGAGTGATTGCTAAAGTCAAGCATCAATAAAAACTGGATACACTCCATATAAATTATGCTACTTCGTAGCAATTACTAACGTTTAAAACCAACAAATAACATTTAATTTTACTGTTAGTGTGACAAATCATTGTTGCTCCATCCAATTCAGCAACCTCAAACACCATTGAGTCCATTGCGCCAATATGGTCTCAGAAACGACCTAATGCTTGCAAGAGCCAAAAACATCGTGTCGTGATTGGGTTGTAACCTCGGCCTGTAGTGCTAGCCCGGCCCGACACGATTATATATTTTTTATTTTATAAAAAACGTATATGCATATATATAATTTATATTCAATATTAAAAACATCTGAGCATGATGTTTTACTGGTTAGATAGCTTCATCCAGTGTCTCCCGTCCTTTCATCGGGACATGGATTCGAAGCCCACCTCATGCAACGTTTTTAACATTTTACGCTGATTTAATCAAATGGACCGACTGGCTAATAGGCTGGCTCGGCATAGTCAGCAGATCGATATGACGTGACTGAGCCAGAGTTGTGACCCGTAGACGTCTGACCCGTGCCAGGCCGTCGTTTGGTCATCTATAGGCGTACATCGGATTAATTTAAAATAGCTGTGAGGGGTTATTTATAAAAAAAAATAACGCGGGACAACCATTAAAACTGGTGTTTTAAGTATAGTATAGAAATACCATACATTCCATGTATAACTCGAGTGCATAGTCACAGGACTCTTTACGAGTATTATGCTAGAGAAATAAACCTGAATGTTCATACCAGCCCCCTTTTTAAAAAGGAACTTGGATCTTCAAAACAAGATTGTTATATGGCCTTCTGCTAGAGAAATCATGCCTGAACCAATGCACTCATGCAGATATTTTCTTCATTCTGTTGGGAGGAGGTCGGCAAATGAAAAATTATGAAACGGTGGACCTGCAAAAAAATGCATGTTGAGCTCAGGTGTAGCTTTGGCATTTTCTCTCTATATAGGATTATATTACGAACTAGCAATAAATACAAAACAAGCATGCCATGAAAAATATTTTTTTCATAAGCAAATAGCAAGTTTGTTTAGACAGTGCATTCCCTTGATGCTATGCCACGTTAGGTTTAGTACCTTAGTTAAAAGAGTTAAAATGTACAAATTTCATATCGCCGTCCTTAGATTGTAAGCATATATAGTTTCTCTTCAAGAACACGAAAGGATGCTTATTCTTAAAGGTGACAATAAGCTCTAAATTTTACTCGAATCGGATTAGGATCGGACTCTATTCTATTCATTTTTGAATTAAAAATAATTTAGATCCCTAACAAATTGTAAAGAAACATTTGGATCGCGATCCATTATCACCCCTATTTATTCTGCATTTTAACTAAAGAAGTGCTTGCAGATTTTTTTACCTTTTTGCTGGGCTAAAAGGTAAAAAGGAACATGAGCTACCATCTTTGTTCCTCCTTCACTCCAATTCACAATACCAGGACCATTTCCTTGGGCGGTGGACGGTCCCAGTACAGATAAACAGATGGCTGGTTCATTCATGAGCCCTAAATAGTCACAGGCCCGTTGCCAGACCCTCCTGTCTGAGGTTCGGAAACGAGCGACCTGCAGGAAATGAAGCAATTAAGATGCTATGTGAGAAGCAACATACTTAATGATGGATCCACTGATCATTTATCTTACACAGCAAGGATCAAGTCAATTACCTTACCCAATGACACGCGTGCCCTCGGAAGCAACTCACTGTGGCATGTTGCTAATTTTGCAATAGCAGTCACCACAAAGCAGAGAAGCCTGGCTTGGGATGACTTTCTAGATGATGCACCCATGGAATCAGATCCTGGCTCTTGGCTTAATCCCAAACGGCTTGACAACAAATGTATGAATGAAGTCAATTATGTGTAGTGCCATGGAAGTCCAGATAGAAGACATAGTAGACTAGAGCCTCACCTAGTTGCCAGGTTTTCATACAATAATAACTCCAAATTTTCAAATAGTTCACGAGCTACATCCTTGTGACCCACCCCTCCAGCTCCATGCTCACCAATGGCCCAGCACAAGTGCAATGCTAACTCTGTCTGCACTGGCCACAGTCCATCAGTAAATTTCAGTTACAGTGAGAAAGATAATCTGCAGTCGCAATATGAACTCAAGATTAGAAGTACGAACTTGAAAGATATACTTGCCTTGGCAAGATTATCATGAGCCTCACCAAGTCTGTCAGTAATAGGTTTCTGCAGAATGGTTAAAAATGATCATGCATAACTATTCGAAAAATCCTATATATAATGGAAACTCTCAAAAGAGTTTTTTCCTTATTGCCACGAAGTGGTACATGACAATGACATGTGCTTTTAGTTCAGAGTTCTGACTTGCATGTCTAGTGTAACACCCAAAATCACATTTTGGTTATTTTAGGAATTTTCCAATAGATTCAAGATAAAATGACTTATAATAATAATTTCATTCCTTTTTATAAAATATATTTCTCTAAAATAAACAAATAATAATGGCAAGAGTTTGGTAGTTCAAAACGTAGATCCACATTTTAGAAACTAAAATTTGATGTAAAACTTGAAACGATAAAAAGGCTTCAAGATTTTATTATTACCTTTATAAATTATATTGTTAAAACACTCTTTTAAATTATTTGAACAAAAAAATAATTCATGGTAAAGATTATATATTAACTTCTCCTAAACTGAATAAGAAAAGCTTCAGGTTATTTGTTGGAGTGAAGTAATTCTTTCATGAACTATATATTAAGAAGTATTTATCAAAATAAACAAAGCAATCGATATTATGACTTTACATATCATGCTAAGTATTAATCGTTTGTGCATTGTGTTTGAAATTGTAATTCACAACTTTATTGAATTTAAGTTAGAAAATGAAAATAGAAATAGGAATAAAACATAAAAGAGAAAAAAAGAGAAGAAAAGTATTTCTCCTACCACGTGCAGCCTAATATGCTCACTAATCCTAATAGAAATAGGAATAATCTATGTTCGGACGTCACTAATCCAGCCCAATATGCTTTACTTGCAGCCCATGTCAACGTCCATTTTCTTTTTCTTTATTCTCTTGCCGCAATTGAGGTCATCATGACGCATGTGTGACATAAGCATGCAAGTTAGCCGCACAACCTCCGCATCCTGCGTTCATGCGCATATCGCTGGCACAGGGACTTCCTCGAGCTCGGTCTGCCCTCGATCCAACGCTATGGTCCGCTCGCATCGGCCAACCTTCGTCCCATCCTGGCACTCGCCCTCGCGCGCAGGTCCATCCCTATCCTCTGGACGAACTCCGCGCGGGTGCTGGCATCTTCTCCGCTGCATGCGCGGCGATCCCAACCTCCGCGCGGGAATCACGGCTTTGTTCCGACCTGGTAGCTCGGACTCCACCCATCTATAAAACCATAGCGCAGGTTTTCCCTTTCCTTATCCTTCTCCTCCGTGCTCCACGTAATCTATGGAAGCAGTCGCGGTAGACCGACCACCGGAGCGTACAGTCCGCTGCCATGGACAACTCGTGTCTGCGCCGTCGTTCGAGTCCTAACGAGTGGTGTGAGAGTTTCGTCGGCGCGTGTGCGTGGTGTGGGTTGCCGTATTGTGCGGAGTCGTCCGTCACCGCTGTGGGCCGGAATTTCTCACCGGCGCAAATCCTCACCCTCAAATCCGCCGTACGTCGTGGCTGGGTACCCCTGCGTCTTTATTCCTGGTATGATCTCTTTCATCTTGACCGCGTGCATCTCCTCTGTGATTATTGGGGTTGGATTTGGCGTCTTGGGGTCAGAATCGCCCGGAATTTCTCAAGGGCATGGCGGACTCGCGGCAGATCCGCTGAGGTCCATGGCGAGCCTCTGCGTAGGCTCTGTCAAGGGCCTTAGTGTCTAGAGTAGGAGGCCCTCGGCTACGCAGATTGTAGCCTCGGTCCGTCTTCTCCGGTGAGGTTTTACCCCTCTTCCGAAGGCTTGGGAATTGGTAGGGAGGAGGAAGAAGATAGCTGTGTTATTTCTTAATATTCTGATCAGCGCCCAGTACAAGGCTTTAATAGCCTGCCGCATGCAACAAACCTCCTAATTTTGTGGATCCTCAACTAATTCTAGTGCCTATCTTATCCACTAGAATTCCCTCCTAATTTTGTGGATTCTCAACTAATTCTATTGCCTATCTTATCCACTAGAATTCCGGCCTTCCTGTAGCAGGGCCGGTGGGCGCGCTGCAGCCCTCTCGGCCGCACGCCTAACATCCCTGGTGCGCCTCCTGCGCGTATAGGAGAGACCCCACATGACATCTCTCCCCCCCTCGACTCGCAGCTCGTCCTCGAGCTGAAACGACGGGTGCCTGGCGATGAAGTCGTCCCAGTCTTCCCAAGTAGCAGCAGAAGCCGGCTGTCCCTTCCAGCGCACCAACACCTCCTTGATGCCTCGAGCTATGCGGGAACGCACCACTCGTTCGGGTTCGGGCACCACCGCCCCATGCAGCAACTCGGGCAGCTCCGGCGTCGAGGCAGGCGGCGCGCCCACCCATTTCTTCAAGAGTCCCACGTGAAACACATCATGAATCTTGGCCTGCGGCGGGAGGGCGAGGCGTACTGCAGCGTCGTTGATGATCTCGGTGACGCGGTAGGGCCCGAAGAAGCGAGGCTGCAGCTTCCCTTTCAGTGCCAGGGATAGGGAGGCCACCGGCCGGTTGCGAAGGCGCAGCAGAACCCAGTCCCCAACGGTATAGGACACCGCCCTGTGCTTGTTGTCGTAAAACTTCTTCTGCACAGCCTGAGCCTGCTCGAGGCGGAGGCGCACATCCTCCAGGAACGCCTCCCGCTCGGCCATCGTCTTGGCCACAGCGGCCACGCGGGTGTCACCCACCTCATAGGAGCGGATGGAGGGGGGATGCTGGCCGTACACCACATGGAACGGTGTGTCGCGGAGCGAAGACTGGTACGCCGTGTTGTACGTGTACTCCGCCCAGGGCAGCCACCTGAGCCACTCGCGCGGCCGGTCTCCTGTGAAGCAGCGGAGGTACATGGCGATGACCTTGTTGGCCGCCTCCGACTGACCATCAGACTGTGGGTGAAATGCCGACGTCATGTGAAGCTTGGCGCCCATGAGTCTCATCAGTTCTTGCCAGAACGTGGAGGTGAAAACAGCATCACGATCGGATACGATCGACTGAGGCACGCCATGGAGGCGTACAATGTCGGAGAAGAACACCTGTGCGACCGTCTCAGCTGAATACGGATGAGCCAGTGGAATGAAATGCGCGTACTTGCTGAAGCGATCCACCACCGTCAATATGACCGACTTGCCGCGCACACGCGGTAGAGCTTCCATGAAGTCGAGGCCGATGTCCGTCCACACGCCTGACGGGACCGGCAGGGGCAGCAGCAACCCAGCTGGCAGGAGATGCTCCGACTTGTTGCGCTGGCAAGTCGAGCATGCGCGGACGAACTCCTGCACCACGCGGCGCATGTCGGGAAAGTGGAAGTCTCGGCGAAGGCGATGGAGGGTGCGCTGCACGCCCTCGTGGCCGTCCTCATGGACAGCAGCCAGGATCTCCTGTAGGAGCGGTGACGCCGGCGGAACGAAGATACGGCTGTCGTAGGTGAGCAGCCCGTCGACAATGCCCCAGGGTGCGCCGCGCGATCCTGCTGACAACTCGTCCTTGAGGGCGACCACAGCCGGATGGCCGGCCTGTTCCAGCCGCAGCCTGGCAATGTAGTCGAAGCGAGGCGCCGATATGGCGAGCACCGCTCCATCCGGCGTGTCTCGACGTGACAGGGCGTCCGCCACCGCGTTCTGGGCGCCCGGCTTGTACTCGACCCCGAAATCAAACCCCAGCAGCTTTCCCACCCAATGATGTTGAGGGATGGTAGCTAGCCGCTGGTCGAGGAGGAACTTCAAGCTATAGTGGTCGGTGCGGACGATGAACCGACGCCCCCATAGATACGGTCGCCAGTGACGGACAGCGTGGACAAGTCCGATGAGCTCCCGCTCGTATGCAGCGAGTGAGCGGTGCCTGGGCGCCACGGGCCGGCTGAAGAAAGCGATAGGGTGGCTGTCCTGGATCAGCACCGCCCCAAAGCCATGGGTCGACGCGTCGCACTCGACGATGAACGGCTTGGTGAAGTCCGGCAGCGCGAGGACCGGCGCCGATGTAACTGCTGCCTTTAGCGCTGCAAACGCTGCAGTTGCCTCCTCCGTCCAAGAGAAGCCTTCTTTCTTGAGGAGCGCCGTCAGGGGAGCCGCGATGACGCCGTAGTTGTGGACGAACTTGCGGTAGTACCCCGCAAGGCCCAAGAATCCCCTGACCGCCCGCGCCGAACGGGGCTGTGGCCAGCCCTGGACGGCCTCCACCTTGGCTGGATCCATGGCCACGCCGGACGCCGAGATGACATGGCCCAAGTATGCCACCGATGGCACGGCAAATGCGCATTTGGACTGCTTGACGAAGAGTTGGTGCTGCTGCAGCACCGTCAGCACCGCACGAATGTGGCGCAGGTGGTCGGCCCATGAAGAACTGTATATCAGGATGTCGTCAAAAAATACTAGAACAAACCGACGGAGGAAGGGCCGGAGGACGTCGTTCATGAGGGCCTGGAACGTCGCCGGCGCGTTGCAAAGGCCGAACGGCATGACGAGGAACTCGTAGAGGCCGTCGTGGGTTCGAAAGGCCGTCTTGTGAATATCTGCCGTCTTCATGCGCACCTGATGGTACCCTGATCGCAGGTCCAATTTAGTGAAGAAACGGGCGCCGTTGAGCTCGTCCAGCAGCTCGTCGACGACGGGAATTGGAAAGGCGTCCTTGACGGTGAGCGCGTTCAGCGCCCTGTAGTCGACGCAGAACCTCCAGGAGCCGTCTTGCTTCTTGATGAGGATGACTGGCGACGAGAACGCCGAGTCGCTCCGGCGAACGATGCCTTGACCCATCATCTCGGCGCACTGCCGCTCCAGCTCGTCCTTGTGTGCCGCCGGGTATCGGTAGGGACGGACAGCCACCGGCGCTGCACCCGGCTTGAGGACGATGGCGTGGTCGCGACCACGCACCGGTGGTAGCCCCGTCGGAGCGGCGAAGACGTCGGTAAACGTACCGAGCAGCCCGTCGAGGAGGGAGTCGCTGGCCGCAGTCACTGCGAGGCGTGGAGCCCGGACGGTGGCCACGTCGGTCCAGCAGACCGCCCGGCCCTGTCGTGTGAACGACATGGTGCGCGCCGTGAAGTCCCACACCACCCGGCCCAGGGTGACGAGCCACTGCGTCCCCAGGACCAGATCATAGCCGGCGAGGGGCATGACGAAGAGATCGACGAGAAACTTCTCACCGGCGATGATGATCGGCGCCTGCCGAATGACCCCGGGGCATAGGATGCGCTCCCCGTTGGCCACTGTGGCTGTCAGGCGCGGACGAGGCTGGACGATCAGACCCGAGCGGCGCGCGGCTTCCTCCCCAATGAAATTGTGGGTGGACCCCGTGTCCAGGAGAGCCACCAGCGTCGCGGCACCCAGGTCCACCTTGACTTGCATGGTGTCGCAGATGGGGACGCCTGCCACTGCCTGCAAAGAGAAAACCGGAGCTGCAGCATCTGGGTCTGCCCCGGCCGCGACAGCCGCCTCTTCGTCGTCGGAGATGGTGATGCCGTCAACGAAGAAGATGCGGCGACACACCCGGTTGTGACCCCGGGAATACTTCTCATTGCAATTATAGCAAAGCCCCAGACGACGTCGTTCCGCCTGCTCCTCGGTGGACAGCCGCTTGATTGGCTGGCCCTCGAGACGTGCTGGAGCCGCTCCGATGGTAGGGGCTGGGAAGACAGACCGCCCGACCTGGGACGGTGGCGGCGGCGGTCCTGGAGCAGGAAGGGTACGAGGCACGCCCCTGGTTGGTGCAGCCGCAGGTGTAGACAGCAGGCGCTCCTTCTCCATGACCTCCACCTCCCGCGCTAAACTCATGGCCACCGCGAGGGTTTGAGGGTTGTGGAGGCGGACTTGGTTGCTGATCGGCGGCAGCAGCCCCCCGGTGAAGAGTTGAACGCGCTGGGCCTCTTCCAACGGACCGGCGCGGGGCAGGAGCGCCTGAAAACGGTCTTGGTATTCCTCGACCGTGCCCGTGCGCCGACATTCAGCGAGCTCAAACAGCGGGGCTGATCGCAGCGGCGGCCCATAGCGGAGGTTGATGAGCTCTTTGAAACGCCTCCACGTCGGAACGCCCTCGTCTCCCTGGACCTGCATGTACCAGAGTTGGGCGTTGTCCTCCAAATTGTAGGATGCCATCCACACCTTTTCCTCCTCCATGATCCGCTGTTGGTGGAAGAACGACTCGCATCGATTGATGAACACGAGCGGGTCGGACTTGCCATCGTAGCGGGGGAAATCCATCTTCTGGAATCGAGGAGGTCGATCGGTGTGGTGTTGCCCATCAGAGCCACCCACCGGCGCTGAGGCGTGTGAGGACGGCGCCTTGTTCTTCTTCATCGTGTCCATATCGGACTGCAGGGTGTTGATCTTGCCGGTGAGGCCTTCAATCAGTTTGGCCAGGTCGGCAATTGTTGGCTCGGCCATTGCGCTGGTTTGGGACGAGGCAGAGGTGGGGGATGAGGTAGGGCTGGCGGCTGTGGTGGGTGCGGCAGATGGAAAAGCAGCAGTGGATGCAGCGGATGAACTGGAAGAGTTGGATCGACGTGACCGTGATACCAGGTTGTCAAGGGCCTTAGTGTCTAGAGTAGGAGGCCCTCGGCTACGCAGATTGTAGCCTCGGTCCGTCTTCTCCGGTGAGGTTTTACCCCTCTTCCGAAGGCTTGGGAATTGGTAGGGAGGAGGAAGAAGATAGCTGTGTTATTTCTTAATATTCTGATCAGCGCCCAGTACAAGGCTTTAATAGCCTGCCGCATGCAACAAACCTCCTAATTTTGTGGATCCTCAACTAATTCTAGTGCCTATCTTATCCACTAGAATTCCCTCCTAATTTTGTGGATTCTCAACTAATTCTATTGCCTATCTTATCCACTAGAATTCCGGCCTTCCTGTAGCAGGGCCGGTGGGCGCGCTGCAGCCCTCTCGGCCGCACGCCTAACATCCCTGGTGCGCCTCCTGCGCGTATAGGAGAGACCCCACATGACAGGCTCCCTGTAGGAATTGATTTCCCAACAGGCTGGTGGGCGTGTAGCGTGGTGTAGCTCAGGTCAGGCGGGGATTCAGGGCGTTGGTTCGCTAGGATGTCGTGCGTCGGTGTGCACCACCGTCGCCGGGATGGGCACCAGCGCGGCCTGGTGTCGTGAGATTGAAGATGAGCGGGGACCGTCCGTGTAATGATGAGCGCGCTAGATTGAAAGGAAAAAAAGTAAGCCCTTGACCGTAGATCCATTCATCAACGGTGGTGATTCAGCCAGCACACCGACTCGTCTGTGGATGATCCTAGCCCTCGGTTGCCAGATCGACGCTTAAGATTAGATTTCCGTTCATAAAATCTCGACCGTTCGATTGGAATCCGGTGACCAGTGGTGGGTACCGATTCGTAATAACCTAGGTCTAATCTGGGCCCTTGGGTTGGGATCGGATGGCTCAGAATCCATCATACCTCTTCGCCATGCCATTTCACTAAAGAGACCCTATACTTTTAGGTATTCAACCCGCCGTCCACTCGGATTGTTTACTGAGTCTGAGAATGTTTATGATTTAGCCCCTGACCTTCCTAGATTTAGGTGCTCAGCCCAGGAGATAGAAAAATCAGAAAAATAAATTTAGAAAATGATTTTAATGTGAGAATAAATGCTAGAAACTGGTTTAATTCATATTTAATTCATTCTAACTCCAAATTAATCCATTCCAATTTCTATAATTTTATAATATCATTTTTTATCACCTAGTGCCTATTTTGACATGAAAACAGGAATAAAATTTATTTCTTAAGTTAATCTTGTATCAAATACATAAAACCTTTGAAAATTCATAACTTGAAATCCATAACTCCAAAATTAATGATTCATGTTCCTAGGATCTTATTTTAATATGTAGATTATTATTATGTATTTTGTTTACATGTTTGGTGTGATGTTAATTTTGCCTATACACTGCTTGTTTGTATTGCTACGACTAGCGTGAGGTCACGAGTCACCTGAAGATCATCCTGATACCTGGAAGCTCAAGTCCTAGGCAAGTTGTGCCCTTGATCACTTCTTTTTACCCACTCATGTTCTAATTAATCATAATGATCTGCATAGGTTAATTTTGATGAGACCCAATAGGTTACCCTAGTTTGTCTATCTTTATGCCTTGTTTACCACTGACCTTTTTGGGTAGTACTTGCTAGTGCTTTATGTGGTTTTGGGTATGAAGATACATTATTCATGATCACACTTTTATTATCTGTTTATTATTACTGTTCATGATAAGATCATTATGTTAATTGGAACATGGAGCGACCACCCGGGAAAACAGTGCTACCACAAGGGTTTATGGACGCCTTTGGCTGATTAATTAGGAAAGCTAGTGGAAGACTACCTTACTCGAAAGGGGCAAGGGCAGTAGGGGAGTGGTCAGTGTAGGGAGGTCCTTGGGATGATTTTGCTGCGATGGCGATCATGCGAGGGATCCCTGCATTGGAGCTTCCTATAAACTGTAGTGGGTTTTCTGAAGCTAGTGGAACTTTGTAAAGGCCTTGTAATGTTACCCTGCCTCGCCTCCTCGGTAGAGGTGTATAGGAAGTCGCGATCCCTTGGCAGATGAGTAACATGACTTGTGGGTAAAGATGCGCAACCTCTGCAGAGTGTAAAACTGGTATACTAGCCGTGCTCACGGTCATGAACAGCTCGGACCCTCACATGATTAATTTATGGAACTAAATTCAAATTTTCATATGCATTGCATCGCAGGTGATGTTATTACTTTTCTTAATTGGGTTGGTATTTACTTGTACTTAGTAACTGCTAATAAAATTTTGATCAACTTTAAAAGCAATGCTCAGCTCTAACCATCCTCTTTGGTAAGCCTTACACTTCACGTGAGCTCCCACCTTTGGCGAGTTCATGCACATTATTCCCCACAACTTGTTGAGCGATGAACGTATGTGAGCTCACTCTTGCTGTCTCACACCCCCCCCACAGGTCAAGAACAGGTACCACAGGATGAGGCGCATGGAGGATGCTGTGACGAGTTCGTGAGAGGTCTAGGCCGTCGTCTCCCCGTCAACTTTGGGTTGCTGGACCGTTGTCTCCTTATAATGTAATTATTTATTTATTTTGTATAGAACTCCGATTATATAGTAAAGATGTGACGTTCGATCCTGTGCCAGGATTCATCATATGTGTGAGACTTGGTCCCAGCACACCTGGTGAATATGTTCGCGCCCGGGTCTTGGTGCCCCGAAACCCGGGTGTGACATCTAGTAAGAAATAAATCACTAAAAAATTTACACATTACCTTCAGTACTGCAATGGTGTTGGGAGACCGCTGGAATGCAGCCAAAATGAAGTCTGAAAGCCTTTTCCTCACCTGCAACATAAATATCATTTGAGGAAAATGTAACATGGTAAAAACTTATGTTTGTATTTCTTTAAAAAAAATCATTCAATGTATTCTGACATATAGTACCGCTGCTCCATCAGTTAAGATATTCAAAGCATCGCCTAGGGTGGTTTTCAAAATTATTAAGCTTAGTAAAAACTATAGCTCCAATAGTTCAACATATATGGTTGAATCCTTCAGTTCTGCTTGAGAAGTTGTTTATCAATTGTAATGCAATTGGTCAGTTATGTCAGACTAAGCAAATAGAGATAGGAAGGCAATATATCCTTGGTAGCAAAGCCTTTCAAAAGGATCAGTGGAGACAAGGAAATTAAGAATAAATCAAGTTTGCCTACCTTGAAAGAGAAAACTTTATCTGGGAACATTGCAGCATATCTTGACATAACTACTGGAATAAGAGCACACAACAGTGCTGAACCAAGAAACTTAGATTGTCAAATCAACAATATGTTGGTCACTTAACATGTGTAGCAAAAAAAAGCATGCAAAAAAAAGTATGCAACCTACAGTCATTAACGTCTCGCAATGCTGTTGCAAAATATAAAGTAAGAAAGCGAGGTGCCATTTCCAGTGACTGTTTCAATCTGTCCGACTGTGGGCTGTTAAATGCTGCTTGTAACGTTGAAGATATCGTAGGGGATATCCAATGTTTTGCCTGAAGGGGGAAACAGAGAAGATATCACTAGAACTAAGAGTTCAGAGGGGATATAGACCATCGTATAGGAAAAACTACTTACGGCAATGCCATCATTCTCATCTTTTAGAAGGTCTAAGAACATTGGGTCAGTAAGGTCTAGGGGACCACTATCATCAGAACCTGAATTACCACTAGGTTCTTCTACGGCAGAACCAGTATATGCCTCGTCCATCAGTGCAAGAAGCATCTGTACCATAGAAAAGGACAATGTTCTCAATAGTTTTGGACAAGGTAATTCACTCATAGCTTCCAGGCCAATTCATTCTGAAGATTACCTCAGGAGCAGCGCTCTTCTGGATTGTAGCTATACTACTACCAATAAGAGTTCCAGAACTTCTTTCCACCTTTTCCAGTGCCACCACCAACACTGGATGAAGTTCAGAGTGATAAGAGAGGAACAAAGTTGTTGAAATCAATACATTATAGTTGAACAAAAACCAATAATGCACAGTTGAATGTTAAATACATTAAGACAAAAGAAAATTATCTAAATGAAGCCATAAAATCTGGTCAAAGGCCAGAGGGTGTTATGGTGTGGGCGCCTAGGACTGCGCAAAGGAGAGTGCAGCAATACTTGGGGTTGTGGGAGGGGTCTGAGTGGATAAGGGGATCAGCTAGGGATGAGACTACTGTCGCTCCTAGGTGCGCCAGGGCGACCGAAGCAGCTCACCCTGATAGGGAAAAGGTTCTTCTTCGATGATTCTCTAGTACAAACTAGGGTGGCCCCTTATATAACAGGTGCCTCCTTTTTCTTAGCAAGGTGCGTTTAGTTCAATTTTTTAAACCTGCTTCTGCTTTAAAAATACAGAAGTTGAACCAAAGGGGTTCAACTTTTCTGCAACTACTAAAAGCAACTTTTTGTAGTACCAATTTAAAAGCAGCTTGGACCCTGCTTTTGATGCTTATCCAAAGATGCGACAAATAGAAACTAAAATAGGATTAAAAATAATTAAGTGTTATAATAAATAAAACAAAAACATTTTTAATAAAAATATTTAAAATGGGATTATAAAATTGATTTATTTGTAAAAATATCAGGAACACAAATGTGAAATCGGTTTTTTAATTAGATATATTGATTAAGAGATGTGAAAGAGCCTCTAGCCTAGTGGTTAAGGGCTTTCAAGTATCACCTCCAGGTCCTGGGTTCAATTCCCCTCGAGGGCGGATTTTCTACCTTGGTTAAAAAAATCCCCTCGTTTTGCCTCATTCGCTCTCGGATTACGATGTCCTATGCGCCAACCTCCGGTTAGGCCATTGCAAAGTGGACGGTTGACACCGGCCCGTTAGTGATGTGGCCCAGGGTTCGGGGATTTTCTCGGCCAGGACTATACATGTCCAACTGGGTCGGGCTAACCGGGCGGCCCGAAGCACGGCATGGTCACCGGGTCGTGCCTGGGCCTAAGGGGCGGCACGGCGGGCTAGGCCCGGCACGGCCCAATTTTATTTTTTCTAATTTTTTCATACAAATACCTATGTTATACTTGAATATAGAGTATAAAACACAAAAAAGCATGCATGTTTTGTTGATAATGTGGTTGTAAATGTGTTTAGAGCTAAAAACTATGGTTTAAACCCTTATATATACATATTTTTACCATTTAAATGACATAAACCGTTATAGGCCCGTCGGGCCGTGGGCTGGCCCGGCACAATTATTAACATAGTGGGCCGTGTCTGGACCTCGCTCGTGGTCGTGGGCCGGCACGGCCCGGCCCGCTAGCTCATCCGGGTCGGGCCGGCACGGTCCCAATTCGTGCCAGGCCTAGCCGTGTCCGGGCTGGCCCGCCTGCCCCATTTGGACATCTATAGCCAGAACCATTGTTTTGGTCTCTTAGTATAATATCGGGAGGGCGATCATTCCCTCCTCGACCAAGTTTTTTTTTATATTGATTAAGAGAGATAGTTAAACAAAGTGCATATAAACAATACACAGTTTGTTTACAGTGGACAACTCACAGTAGTTTGAACCAAACGACTTTCAACTTTTTTACCACAACAGCTTTTTTTACAGCTCACAGCTGAACCAAACGCACCCTGACTAACAACCAGGGATAAGCCCTGCACTAAACTAGGAGGGGATAAGCCGGCTCCTTGTTATTTGCAGCTAACCAACCACTTAACCATAACAGCACTAAACCTGGGCTTATCTCTTGTGGCGCCTGGCATACTGCAGGCCCACAAATCTGTCCACAGCAGAGGGATAAGTCATGTATGTATGTTATACATTACAGAAATCTCGCATAGTGTAAGGAATGAGCATCACATGAAACTAGAAACAATAATTTAATAATGTCATAGCACACCCAACTCATAAAGTATTTAGCAATCAAAATTGTTTGGGTTATATAAAAATGAATAAGTCCTGAAGGCAAATATCAACAGGCTTACTTGGCAAATCCATAAGGGATAGGAAGAGGGGAAGAAAAGATCCTGCTGACATCATTAATGGAAGTACTTCCGAAAACTTATTCTCCAGTCTAGAATGTTAGCAAACAAATTAGGTAGTTCAACAGGATTGCTATTGGATATTTATGGTACCTGTACCGAGTCATTTAAAGGGAACATGGATGATAGAGCTATGTGAAGTTCATGACAATACGAGCACATACCTCTCACCGTTTGATGCAATAAGCTTTAACAACAATGGATAGAACTGTGTATAAACAAGGATACACAAGCATTGGCATGTGTTAACAAGATTAAGTCGAATATGGAAAATAGGAAGAGAAGAGAGATATTCTATAAAGAATCTTACAAAAGATTGGTTGAGTAGCTTATCATACAAATATGGTTTTTTTCTGTTTTTTCTCTACCTTTTTGGCCTACAGCCTCCTGTATTGTAAATATTTCTTTGCTTCTGTTAGTGAAGAAATACATGTAGGGGCCTCCCCATCATTCTCATAAAAAATTGACAAATATGCTATAAAACAAAGAAGGAAGCTGGATTTATATCTTTCAGTTTTTCAAAGCAATGATCATGGTTTAAAAGTCGTCGCCTAGGAGTCGCCTCCACGACGCCTAGGCGTCCAGGCAGCGAAATGTTCTAGGCGTCGGCGCCGCCCACAGGAAACCGTGTATGGCGTCCGCCTTGGCGTCGTAGGCGTCTGGGCGACGCCTTTTCCTCCCTGGGCGACGCCTTATCCTCTAGGGCTTGCAGACCAAATTTCTCTGTGCTCGTTTTGGGCTTTAGGGTTTAGGCGCGCGTTTTGTTTTGGGCTTCTTCCACTGTGCGCGCGCGGCAAATCTATTTGTGCGTGCGCGGCTGCTCCCTGCTCCCTCTCCCTGCGCGCGCAAATCTCTCTGCGCTCTCTCCCTGCACGCGCTCTCTCCCTGCGCGCGGCGGCTGCTGCTCTCTCCCTGCGCGTGGCGGCTGCTGCGGCTCCCTGCTCCCTGCCCGCTCGCGACTGCTGTGCTAGCTGCTGCTGCTGGTAAGTCCTACTCCCTGCTTACTCCTCCTCTCCTCAGAATGATGTTTCTCAGAATGATGATTTCTATTTTCTAGTTTATGAGCTGTAACAGCTGTTTGGTTGCTTATTATTTGGCTAGTAAGGCGTCGCCTAGGCGCCCGCCTAAGTCGCCTAGGCGTTCAGGCGGTGGCTGGGCGCCTAGTTCCGCCTAGCCGCCTTTTAAACCATGGCAATGATCTGCAACAGCATGAATAATAGGAGCTACATGTGGGAATTGTCAATTCCAAGTAGGTAAATATTTCAAGTGTTGGCACCTGTGGAATCAAATTGGGAAAGGAGCTAAGGATCTTTGTCTTGTTTGTTACAAGGAATTCAACTGTGCGCTCTGCAACAATAGGATCTGCAAACTCCCTATTTACAAGAAAAAAAAATTGAGTATCCTAGATGCTCGTGGTAGCAATCCAAGAATGGTATACAGGTCAAGAGACAAACATAGAAAACAACATTACCTACTTAAGCAAGAGCGGAAGAAGGTTTTCAAGCTACCATCAGCATCATGCAAAACAGCCTCCCCAAAATCCAAGAAGAATTGCAAAATGGTCTGGTAGGGGAAAAATACAGAACACTAAATTACTCCTGCCATAAGTTTGGCAAACTCTTTACAACAAGTCAACAATAAGGAGAAACCAAAAGGTAAAAGTAATTTGCCACCAAAAGCTGTGCAAGTAATCCATTGTTCTGTAAATCAGGGAGTAAGGACATTAATCATAAAGCTAACACTAGATTAAAGTCTCTCACCCAAAGACTAGACATAGTGGCGTCGAGCGCAAAATTTTGATAAAACTGAAAACGTAGAAGTACATTTCTACGCATAAGGACACTGTTTTCAGATATCCGAACCTTTATCCATCAAAACGTTAAGGCCTTGTTCATTTCTGCCGGATTGGTGGGTCGGAACGATTTCTAACCGGATTGTTTCTTTAATTTATATAAACTTTGATTAGATGGAACGATTCAGGGTGTAATCCGACAGAAACGAATAAGGCATAAGGATAACATCTCCGCAGCACAAGACTAAGAAAAAGTCGGCTTACGAGGAGCAGCACGCCGGTGGAGGCAACGGCCTGCGTGGGAGCGGCGGCGCATCGCTGAAATAGCTTGCCCATCACGGGGAACGCCCGCGCCACCATCTCGTCCTTGGCTTCCTTCGCCGTTCGGCACATCTCGCACACCCTCCTAACCTTCGCGCGGACAAAAATGGTTCATGAAACAACACACCTAAGAATCCTCGTCTACATCCAAGAAATCGGACATGGGGAGAAGGAATCGTAGTGAGATGCGGTTACAGATTGGAGGAGGTTGGGGTCAGAGGCGGGGTCGGAGGCCGCAGCGGAGTCCCGTGAGGCCGCGGAGAGAGAGCGAAGGTGAAAGTCGTAGCTGCCGTCGCCGGCGGCGAGGTCCGGCGAAGCCATGGCCGTCGCCGTCGTGTTGCGTCTGGTCGTTGGGTTAGGCCAACTCCAGCAGCATTCGCATGCTCATCCCCATTCACAGGCATGGTTTACCAAACCGAAAACCGGTTTACCGAAACAGCCGCACCGCGGCTTCGCTTAACCACCGATTTTTTTTAAATTCATTCTAAGACCTAGTTTTGGAACCTATTTTTTCAAGGGACTTTTATTTTCCCAAGAAAAATTAGTTATTTTTTTGGAAAATAAGAATCACTTTGAAAAATAGAGTTCCCAAACTAGCCCTAAATTTAAAATTTTTGAAAAAAAATCATAAAAAGCGAAAACCGCTGGTAAACCGTATTTTGGACTTGTAAACCACCAATTTTTACTAGGAAATCAGATTTAATGCCAATATTAAGTATTTAGTGGTCAATTTAGACATTAGTCTTGTTTACTGTTATATGTTATATGTGAAGATGTTATATGCTATATGTGAAGATAAAACTCATAGCTCAAGTCCAGTTTAGTCATTTAGTGGTCAATTTCAATTTCATTTCCTGTCCAAGATGAAATATGTAGATCAAGTAGCTTCAGTTCTTCTAATAACTATCCGTCTGGACAAGACTCAATCTAGAACCCTTAGCTCCAGTCTTTTGTATGTGTTACTAAGATTTGCTGATCAGGAGAAAAGGCCAATACTTGGTGAGGTGCACATGCAATACACAAACACCAAACACACATACCGGTATATTTTTTTGCTTTGTGGACAAGTATTTATTTGTCATTCTTGTTTTCTCGCTAATGTATCTCATATCTTTTGTACAGACCTATCACTATCACTATGACAGATTGGAACAATATCACGATCCTTCCAACATGTCTGAGTACTATCACTATGACTCGAGCTGAACATGTGAGTATTGTGAAATAAGTCGACCTATGTGTCGTTGCCTCGTTAGATAGTTGTAAAATAACTTGTATTTGAGTATTGCGAAGTTTGCTGGTTGTTTGTTGCATGAGAACTGGAGTTTGTGGTTGCATATGTATGTTGTATGTTATTTTGGTGAACACATGTCGTGTGGATCAATTAATATTTACTGTGCAATGTGAATTGAGCAAACTACAAATAAATTTTGTCAAAATTCTCCATTTTTTTGTAAAAAAACAGCAAAAACCGGTTCGTTTCGCAGTTTGTCGGCGGTTTAGAGCGGGTTTTCGATGGTTTTTCACCATTTTTCGTCGGTAAACCGGTTCGAATTCACATTAATTTGAATTGGTCAAACCGACCGGTTTTTACCGGTTTCCACTGTAATACCCACTTTGTACAAAAAAATGGTATTCCTTTATATATATGGGTGTTATCTATATTTAACATTTCATGAGAACATCACATGAAAACAAATAAATAAATAACCAAAGACACCAAAATAAATCTAGCAACATGCTGAGTTTTACTTGATTGTGCATTTGTGGTTAATAAAATAAATGTGTCATTAATAGCATATCAATGAACCCATAGAATTTAAACCCTAACTTGAAAATAAAACCATGAAAATTGAGATAAGAGAAGGAAATGTTTACAAATAAGGTAAAATAAATATATATAAATTAATTAAATTCGGTTCATGTTGGTATCTGAATTTAGGCATTTTACCTAAGTTTGAATCTCACAACAGATAGAAATTTAAACTTGAAATATAAATTTGAAATGAAAGTAAAGAAAGAAGGAAACCTAAAACAAATAAATAAAAGAAAAAGGACAAGACAGGCTGCCATACTCACCTAGGCCAGATTCACCTGCGCTCGGCCCAACAACACCTTCACCCAGCGCGGCCCAACTTCACTCCCGCGGGCGCGACCCCACTGCAACTGACTGGGTGGGCCCGCTGGTCATCACCGGCGCGCGCGCTGCGTATCTCGCTGGCAAGTGGGCCGTCCAGTCAGTGGTTATGCCGTCTGGCTCTCTCTCACTGCGCCACTTCCACGAGGGTCCCACATGTCATCCCGGATCTCCGCCCAAAAATCGCATCGCCGCAACGAAGCTCCGCTTCAGCCGCGCTCGTTCCGGGATCTTCTCAACGGGCGGCTATCCGCCCATAAAAACTCTTGCGCCGCGCTTACCAAGACCCGTTCCTTCCCCTGCTTCTCTCCCGCGCGAGTTCAGCTACCGCAGACCCAAATCACCGCCGCCTGCGCCATCCAAGACAGCGAGAGACTGCCACCGCTGCTTCTCCTCTGCACCGTCGTCCAGTGTGCCGGGATTGGTCGTGGCGTTTCGCCAGGACCTGACGTGTGTGTCCAGCAACTTGCCAGAGACGATTCTTGTGCCAGTGCCTCGGAATTGCTCATCGGACTTGCCGATCGACCACCGCGCCGCTCCATCCGCCGACCGCAAGCATTGGCACCCCAAGGTCCGGTAATAACTCCCCTACAACATTGGCTACACTCTAGACTACGTGATGCGCCAGTTAATTTTAGGATTGGCGCGCCAGGGCGTCGGTTGGGCTAGCTCTGGCCAAGCTCCGCCGCGGCCCCCTGGACATCACCGCTGGTATCGACTGGGTGGAAGAAGACCTAGGAACCGTAGATCAAATATCTGGGGCTGGGATTGGTTGTGTGCGTGGATAGTTTCTGGGCCGTTGATCCGACGACGTCTGGTCTAGATTAGAGTATACTATCCTTTTGTTCCGGACCGTTGAATCTCAATTGGGCGCCTCGGATTAAATCAACCACGATCCCCCTTTTGCCGCATTAAACCGGAGCCGCAGATTTCCAGATGAACGGTCCCGATTTGCGCACGAATACCTCTTCGCGCGATCGGATCGGGGCCCTTGTTTTTTGATCGGATGGCTCAGCCCGTCCGATACCCCTTCGGCTAGTAATCTTTATAAAGAGCCCTGCTCTTTTCCAGATTTAACCCGCAGTCCATAGATCCTTTATACTGAGTCTAGTAAACATTGCGCTGGGCCCCTGTATTTTATAGATTTTGATGCCCAGTCCAGAGAATTAGAAAAAACCAGACAATAATTAGGAGATGATTTTTAATGTAAAAATAAATAATAGAACTTGTTTAATTCATATAAAATTCATATTAAGTCCAAATGAGTCCATTCCAATTCCTATAATTTTATAATATTATTGTTTATCAACTAGTGTCTCTGTTTTGACATGAAAAACATATTAAAATTTGTCTCTTAATTAATCTTGTATCAAAAAATAAAATCTTTGAAAATTCATAACTCCTCCATTTTAACTCCGAATTGACTCGTTCCAATTGCGTTAGCTTCATATAAATAATTACTATGCAATAACAACATTTATTATACCATGTCTCATTATTTTATGATTAGATCTTTATTTAATTTAGGTTGGTTAGTCTTGTTAATTTGCTTATCATTATAATCTACTAAAATATGATCTATGGTCAAATTATAATTTGGATTAAAGTTGAATTAATTACTACTTTAGGTTATCTTTTCTGTGGAATTATAAAATAAACATAGAACCTAGTGTTGATCATTTAAATCACATCATAACTTGATGACCGTAACTCCGATCTTATTAGTTCTCGAACCCACGATCTCGTAGCAACGCGTAGATCATTATTATGCAGTATGTTCTTATGTTTGGTGTGATGTTAATTTTGTCTATACCATGTCTGTTTGTAATGCTACGACTAGTAATGCGGTCGCGAGGATCTGAAGAATCACCCTGGTAACTGGAATCTCAAGTGCCAGGCAAGTTGTGCCCTTGATTCAATTTTGTTACCCAATAATGTTCTTTATAATCATTTACCATGCATAGGTTTAATTTTGATGGGACCCGATAGGTCACCCTAGATTGTTTATCTCATTACCTTGTTTACCCCTGTATCACTTGGGTAGTTTTTGCTATTGCTCTATACGGTTTTGGGATTAATATTTTATTATATCCATGTTCCAGTTATTATGTTATTTATTTATTTATGTTCATGACAAGATCATTATATTATTATTAATTGGAACATGGAGCTTAACTTAAGAAACATGTGCCACCACAAGGGAGGAATGGGACCCCTTGGCTGACTAATTAGGAAAACTAGTGGAAGACTACCTTACCCGAAAGAGGCAAGGGTAGTAGGGGAGTTGCACGCAATGAGGTTCTCGGGTTGATTTTGCTGCGATGGCGGTCAGACGGGTGATTCTTGCAAGTGCTCTTCCCATAAACTGTAGCGGGTTTTCGGAAGCTAGTGGAACTTTGTAAAGGCCTCGTAGTGGATCCCTAGCCATTCACCTTGGTAGTGTCTAAGGGTCTAGCTAACCCTGGCGACATGGGAAACACGACTTGTGGGTAAAGGGTACAACCTCTACAGAGTGTAAAACTGGTATACTAGCCGAGCTCACGGTCATGAGCAGCTCAGGACTCTCCGATGATTAATTTATGGAACTTAAATTTAATTTTGTCATTTGCATTTGCATGTGATTATTATTAATTTTGTTCTATTACTTTTATTTAAGGTTTGGTATTTACTTACATTTAGTAACTGCTAATAAAATTTTGACCATCTAATTAAAAGCAATGCTCAGCTTTAACCCCTGTCATTGATTAGCCTTACACATCACATGAGTTTTGGGCGGCTTCGTTTCATGGTGTCCTCCTCATTTCTCTTATCTATCACTATCTCTACTATATTAAAACAACAGTTTCGTGCACATGTGTCGTCGTTTCGTATATCGGTGCGGAGAAATTTGTAATTTTGCCACTCTCAGTTTTGGCTTCATGTTATTATGTTATCTCGTGTCTATGACTGGTAGGAACATCTGTGTCTATGGTTTGTAAGCCTAATGGTATATTGGCGAAGCCATAATGCCAAAAATGACAATGGCTCGGTGTGTATGTTATCCCCTCTTGATCCAGCAATATTGCGCCCCCACCCCCGGTGATATAGCGCATAGCCATCCCCCGATAGGCAAGTCTCATCTATTTAGTCGACCATAAAGTCACAACAAACACTTGTTGTGGCTCCCGCTCGGCATGGTCCTGTCCGTGACGCGTCTCCTCCTCGACTTCCTCCCGCACGGTGCCAGGCTCCTACTCGCCGCAACCACGGGCTTCCAGATATGTGGCAACCTCGGGGGAGCGGCGATGGGCCCTCAGCGAGGTGGACCTATCTACTGCGGTTTAGTCTGCTATTCGCGGAGATCACTGGCGAGGTCACGCCGACCACCGTGCAGGCTGGCAGCGCCATGTTATATGGCTCCACGGTGCGAGGCAACAAGTGGCTCAACTCCGTCTTCTTCCTCATGAACCCAGCGTCGTGATACAAGATCCAGATCCTCATGCAAGTGGCCACCTGTCGTGGCAATGGCAACACGTCTAGCCTCGACGTAGATGGATGTGAACGCCGACCTGGACGCCTCGTCTCTGCAACGACGCTGAAAGGGAAATAGGGTTAACCATTTCCTATAATCGATTTTGGTGGTTGATGTACAACACAAACCATATGGACTAACTAGTTTGTCTAGATATGATTTATCTCAGGTGCATAAGGTTCAACACAAACCAAGAAATAATTCAGTTAGGGGACGCAATTTATTTGGAGCAAAAAGAACTTGAGTCTGTTGTTTTTTGGCGCACTGGATAGTGTCCGGTGTGCACTAGGCCCATACAGTCTCCAACCAGCCACTCTCAGGAATTCTGCAGGCGCGCTCCACTATAATTCACCAGACTGTTCGGTGTGCCACCGGACTGTCCGTTGTGCCAGCGGAGCAACGGCTCTCTACGCGCCAACGGTCGTCTGCCGCGATGAACAGTGCATGTCAGAAGTCAGAGCGCAGAAGTCAGAGGGAACCGGACTGTCCGGTGTAATGTAATATCCCAATTTTGATCTCAAGGTTAGAAACCCTAAACTCCTAACCCCTCCCCTTATTTATCCCCTAAGACCCCATCTCATGAAGCATTATATTCATCATATGCATACACCATGATTGCTAGTAGCACTTCACATAGATTATTTCATTTTGGACACCTAAGAAATTTAGATGAATATTTGTTTAAAGGAAAAAGAGATTAAGGAAAAAAAGAGAAAAGAAAAAAAGAAAAAGAAAACCCTTCCCTCTTGGCTAGGCCGAATCCGGCCCAAGCTTCCCCCCTCTCCCGCGCGCCCGCGCTCCTTCCTCCCTCGTGGCCCACGCGGCCCATCCCCCTCGCGCCGCGCTCTCCCCTAACAGCCCGGCCCCACCCGTCAACCGCACCCGCCCTTTCTCCCTCGCGACCGCCCTCTCTCTGGTAGGCGAGCCCCACTCGACAGCCCCTTTCCCCCTCGCCCGTGATCAGCCATCGACGCGTTCGTCGCCAGCCACCGCTAGCCCCGTCTCCTCGCCATTAACTCACTCACCAGCACGAATTGGCGCCTTGCGTCCCCGCGTACTGTGACCGAGCCGTCCTGTCGCCACCGCCTGCCCCGAGCCATCCCGTCGTCGCCGCAGCAAGCCTCGTCGATGCTCGCCACCTCTTCCTTCCCCCTCCCCGCCCACCTATAAAAGGACTACCCCGAGCCCCTTATTTCCCCGCACCAGCCTCGGCCACTCCATCTTCCTCCCCTGGACCCAATCGAGCTCGACGACATCGTCCCTCCCCTCTCCGGTGAGCTTCTCCCTCCCCTCTCCGGTGGCTTAGGATCAAATTAGTGTAGTCCACAAGCTTCACCGCCTCACCACAAGCTCAGTGCGCCTTTCTCCCTCACCTATCACACCCAGTAGCCTCGCCGGTGACCTCGCCGCCACGGGAGCCGCCACCTCACCGTGGACCGGCCATCCCGAGTGCCCACCGGTCAAATTGACCCCTCCACCATGACCCCCTACTGAAAGTTGCCTAGAGGGGGGGTGAATAGGCGAAACCTGAAATTTGTAACTTTAAACACAATCTACAAATCGGGGTTAGCATTACAGTGAAGTTCAAGTCCGAGAGAGAGGGGGGAAAACAAATCAAATGAAATCAAGCGAATGAACACGATGATTTGTTTTACCGAGGTTCGGTTCTAAAGAGCCTAGTCCCCGTTGAGGTGGTCACAAGACCGGGTCTCTTTCAACCCTTTCCCTCTCTCAAACGGTCACTTAGACCGAGTGAGCCTTCTTCCTTAATCTCACGCAGTTGGACCCGTGGGTATGGATATCTGCGGGTTTCGTACCTAGTGGATATGGATACGGGTAGAAAAACTCACCCGCGGGTCCTATCGGGTCGGATACCCGAAATACATCGGGTCGGGTATGGATAAAATACTTTACCCACAGGTATCCAGTGGACACCCGAGATATCAATATACCTCTTTAAATGTGGTACATCCACTAAAAATGTGCTACATCCACTAGAAAAACTCACCTGCATGTGTTGTTGATTAATGAATATTAATTTGTGTTGTGTTAACAATTAACTGTAATGTAATCGAGACCAATGAGACATTGACAATGTTATGACTGTCAACTGTCATGAACTCATTAAGCTTTTATTTTTTGTACTCGAATTTAAATCTATTGGATGTGATAATTATAAGTTGAGATATTGTATCTACGTGTTGCCAAATATAGTCGTTCTCATGTTGTATTGGTGCTTAGATGGGAACTAAAATATTTTATGCATTTATTATAACATTGATCAAATGTTATTTAGTCTACAATAACATATCCACTGGATACCCGATACCCAGTGGATACCAAATGGGCACGGGTACGGGTACAGTTTCTCGCCCGATTGGCTTGGTGGGTATGGATATTTGTAGAAGTCTCGGGTACAATTTCGGATCGGGTATTATTATACCCGAACAAAATCCGACCTGCTGCCAACCCTACTTAGACCCCGCAAGGACCACCACACAATTGGTGTCTCTTGCCTTGCTTACAAAGCACTTGAGAGTAAGAATTGAAAAGAAAAAGAAGGCCAAGCCAAGCAAACAAGAGCAACAAAGGAACACAAGAGATCCTCTCACAAGTCCTAATGTACTAGAGTTGATTTGGGGACTTTGAGTGGATCGATTGCTTTAATTGTGTCTTGGAGTGGAGTCTATTGCTCTTGTATTGAATGCAATGTTCAGAATGCTTGGGTGCTTGAAGTGGTGGTGGTTGGAGGGTATTTATAGCCCTCAACCACCAAGAAGTCGTTGGGGAAGGCTGCTGTCGATGGGCGCACCGGACAGTCCGGTGCCCCACCGGACAGGCACTTTAGGCTGTTCGGTGCGCCGCCACGTCACCCAACCGTTAGGGTTTGGGAGCAGTCAACCATTAGCGATGTTGACTTCTTATGGCACCGGACAGTCCGGTGCCACACCGGACAGGTCCCGTTCACTGTCCAGTGCGCCACTGACTCTGCGCTCTGACTCTGCCGCGCACTGTTGCGCACTATAGCGTTGTTCATCAGCTTTTGCAGTCGACCGTTGTGCGAGATAGTCGTTGCTCCACTAGTGCACTGGACAGTCCAGTGAATTATAGCGAAGTGCGCCTGTTAAACCCGAGAGTGGCTGGTTCAGGCCTGTACGGACCTGGTGCACCGGACACTGTCCGGTGGCACACCGGATAGTCCGGTGCGCCAGACCACATCACACTTAGTTTCATTGCTCCTTTGGATTTGATCCCTAACTTGAATATTTATTGGTTTGTGTTGAACTTTTATGCACCTGTAGAACATGTATTCTAGAGCAAACTAGTTAGTCCAATATTTGTGTTGGGCACTCAAACACCAAAATTAATTATAGGAAAAGGTTAACCCTATTTCCCTTTCAATCTCCCCCTTTTTGGCGATTGATGCCAACACAAACCAAAGCAAATGTAAAGTGCAGAAATGAACTAGTTTGCATATGGTAAGTGCATAGGTTACTTGGAATTAAACCAATATGAAAGTCTTATTACATATGAATAAGAGTGAATGGTTGCTTTCTTTTATTTATCATTTTAGATCACCTTTGCACCACTTGTTTTGTTTTTGCAAATCTTTTTGGAAAATCTTTTCGAAAACTTTTTGCAAATAGTCAAAGGTATATTAGTAAGATTGCAAGAAGCATTTTCAAGATTTGAAATTTCTCCCCCTGTTTCAAATGCTTTTCCTTTGACTAAACAAAGGCTCCCCCTGGAAGAAATTCTCCCCTTAGCCTTCAAGAGGGTTTTAAATAGATACCAATTTTGAAATTGCCTTGAATACTAATTGAAACATAAACATTTGTGATTACCAAATAAATCTTTCATTTTGAATTTTTTTTAAATGGTGGTGGTGCGGTCCTTTTGCTTTGGGCTTAATATTTTCTCCCCTTTGGCATTAATCGCCAAAAACGGAGAACTTTGGAGCCCTACTATATTTTCTCCCCCATTGATAAAATAAATATGAGTGAAGGATTATACCAATTTGGAGAGATAGCGAAATACTTGCAAAGGGTAGATAATACCATTAGAGTTGAGTAGAAGCGATGTCTTTGCCGAATACTCCATTTCCCTTTCAATCTATGACTTAGTATAGAAAATGCACTTGAAAACACATTAGTCGTAGTCTTGGCACAAGACAAATAAGAAATATGCAATTGTACCAAAAGAAAGAGATATGATCGAAGGTATATAATTGAGCAATGTGTGCAATGTTTCAATCAAAATTTCGAGAATCAAGAATATTTAGCTCATTCCTAAGTTTGCTAAAGCTTTTCTCATCTAGTGGCTTGGTAAAGATATCGGCTAATTGATATTTGGTGTTTACATAAGCTATTTCGATATCCCCTTTATGGGTGATCTCTCAGAAAGTGACACCGAATGTCTATATGCTTAGTGCGGCTGTGTTCAACGGGATTATCCGCCATGCGGATTGCACTCTCATTGTCACATAGGAGAGGGACTTTGCTCAATTTGTAGCCATAGTCCATGAGGGTTTGCCTCATCCAAAGTAATTGCGCACAACAATGGCCTGCGGCAATATACTCGGCTTCGGTGGTGGAAAGAGCTACTAGTTTTGTTTCTTTGAAGCCCAAGACACCAGGGATCTCCCCAGAAACTGACAAGTCCCTGATGTGCTCTTCCTATCAATCTTACACCCTGCCCAATCGGCATCGGAATATCCTATGAAATCAAAGGTGGATCCCTTGGGGTACCAAATCCCAAACTTAGGAGTGTAAACTAAATACCTCATGATTCTCTTCGGCCCTAAGGTGAACTTCCTTAGGATCGGCCTGAAACCTTGCACACATGCATACAGAAAGCATAATATCCGGTAGAGATGCACATAAATAGAGTAAAGAACCTATCATCGACCGATATACCTTTTGATCTACAGATTTACCTCCTGTGTCGAGGTTGAGATGCCCATTGGTTCCCATGGGTGTATTGATGGGTTTGCCATCCTTCATTCCAAACTTCTTAAGTATGTCTTGAATGTACTTTGTTTGGCTGATGAAGGTGCCATCCTGGAGTTGCTTGATTTGAAATCCTAAGAAATATCTCAACTCCCCCATCATAGATATCTTGAACTTTTGTACCATGATCCTACTAAACTCTTCACATGTAGACTTGTTAGTAGACCCAAATATAATATCATCAACATAGATTTGGCATATAAACAAGTCTTTTTCAACAATTTTAGTAAAGAGTGTAGGATCGGCTTTGCCGACTTTGAAGCCATTAGTGATAAGAAAGTCTCGCAGGCATTCATACCATGCTCTTGGGGCTTGCTTGAGCCCGTAAAGCGCATTTGAGAGTTTATAGACATGGTTAGGGTACTCACTATCTTCAAAGCCAGGAGGTTGCTCAACATAGACCTCTTCCTTGATTGGTCCATTGAGGAAGGCACTTTTCACGTCCATTTGGTAAAGCTTAAAGCCATGGTAAGTAGCATAGGCAAATAATATGCGAATTGACTCAAGCCTAGCTACGGGTGCATAAGTTTCATCGAAATCCAAACCTTTGACTTGTGAATATCATTTGGCCACAAGTCGGGCTTTGTTCCTTGTCACCACACCAAGAAGCCGTTGGGGAACGCTGCTGTCGATGGGCGCATCGGACAGTCCGGTGCGCCACCGGACAGGCACTGTAGGCTGTTCGGTGCGTCGCCACGTCACCCAACCTATTCTGGGAGTAGTCGACCGTTGGCGCTGTTGACTTCTTGTGGCACCGGACAGTCCGATGCCACATCGGACAGGTCCTGTTCACTGTCCGGTGCACCACTGACTCTGCGCTCTGACTCTGCCGCGCACTGTTGTGCACTGTAGCGTTGTTCATCAGCTTTTGCAGTCGACCGTTGCGTGAGATAGTCGTTGCTCCACTGGTGCATCGGACAGTCCGGTGGCACACCGGACAGTCCGGTGAATTATAGCGGAGTGCGCCTGTTGAAACCCAAGAGTGGCTGGTTCAGGCCTATACGGACCTGGTGCATCGGACACTGTCCGGTGGCACATCGGACAGTCCAGTGCGCCAGACCACAGCACACTTGGTTTCATTGCTCCTTTGAATTTGATCCATAACTTGAATATTTATTGGTTTGTGTTGAACTTTTATGCACCTGTAGAACATGTATTCTAGAGCAAACTAGTTAGTCCAATATTTGTGTTGGGCATTCAACCACCAAAATTAATTATAGGAAAAGGTTAACCCTATTTCCCTTTCACCTACCCCTACCCGTGCTACGCCACCTCCCCGACCACCCCGAGCCGGATCACCGGCGGAGAACCACTGTCGAGCTCCGGCGACCGATTTTCCCTCCCGAGCGGACCCCGTCTCCCCCCTAACGCTGTTGCCCCTCCCCCTCTCTGGCCGTGGGCCCACGCCCACGGCGTTGTCCCCGTGTCGCGCCCGCTGGCAGGCCGAGTTGGGTTGGCTGCCCGCCTGGACGCGCGCGCGAGCGCGCTCGACTGGGCCAAAAATCCCCCCGAGCCCAGCTAACCAGGAATTCTTTTCCCTTTTTCCTTTCCCCTTTTCATTTTCTATTTTCATATATATGTATATATGTTGATATTTTATGCACCAAAAATATTCCAAATATTCTCTATGTCACAAAATAATAATATTTAGAAATTGACACACTTTGTTAAGCCACAATGGTTGATGTAGTGTTTATTGCTTGTTTTTGGTAGGCGAAGAGGGATCCGACCCTTAAGAAATCGTAGTTCCGGAAGAAGGGCAGGAGCCCAACCTCTCAGAATTAGATCTTTCGCGCCAAGAGAACTTCGACGAAGGCAAGTCCATTCTTCCCTCGATGCATAAATTACCTACTCTTTCTACCATTGTCTAATCCGGGAATGTGGGTTGGATTCTATGCACTGTGAGTCGAGAGATGACCTGCATTAAAGAATATCTTTTGGGTACAAAATGTGGGTTGAGGAAATGGTGGTTTTTCTAAAAAGGAAAATGTTTTCAAAGAAATGTATGATGAAGGGTACTCACCCTTATCACCCTTTGAGTGGGATGGTCAGGGATTGCCTGGTTTAGGGGAGGGCCTCAGGTGTTGTCTCAACTGGGTTAGGTGTGAACAGGAAGGATTGTCCCCTCACATAAGGACCGGTTTGTCATCCTTCACTACATGTACTCATGTCAAGTACAACCACTCGAGACTGTATGGCAGTCACTCAATCTGAACTTGTACAATCCAAACCCCAGGGTTATGATGGCTGGGGAGCACCGGGAGGATAAGAAAGGGGAATGTTTTGTCTGGTTTGGGCATGGTGGTGGCATGACTCCTTCCGGTATAATCGTTAAGGTAAGGACGTGCAAGGAAGGAAAGAGATTCGGATTCGGGTCTCATTGGCCATGAGACCGCAGAGTCGGACTAGTGGGTAAAGTGTACACCTCTGCGCAGAGTTTGAAACCTATTCGAATAGTCCGTGTCCACTGGTATGGACGAGTCTAGTGTGGTATGGCAGTTAGTGTTTCGATCTTCATAAAAAGGGAAAGTGTGTGTGGGTGTTTTTGGAAATAAAAGTTAAGCCACGGGGGCGAGAAGCTCAATGGCGGTTGAGTGTGAAAATGTGCTACTCCTCTCTTTTGGGTAAAACCTCAAGTATCGCCTTTCTCTGAAAAAGAAATGAGTGACTTCAACTCCACCATACCAAGCATGTATTGTATAGGTTCCTCTCTCTCTTTACGGGCGAGATGGGCTTGCAGAATACCTAGTGTATTCACCCAGATTTATTTATGTTTTTCAGCAGCTGAAGACTTCTTTTCTGCTATGTTCGACTAGAAGAGGGTTGTGTCTGCACCCAGTCTGCCTGTGATTTGGGCTAGATGATCTTCCACTGTGCTATGTTTTCCAGGCTCGATGGAGCTTGAATTTTGGTATTGTAATAACTAGTATTCGATACTCTGTACTATTTGAAGAAATGAATGTGTTTACTAGCCTCCTGGGACTAGTAATTGTATCACATTTGTGTCCCAAAGGATCGAGACGCTTCAGGTGGTATCAGAGCCATAGGACTGGCAGTAGACTGCAGCCTTGACCTAAAAAGCTTTCCTCAAAAGAAAAGACCTCTTAACCCCTTAAAGAACCTTCTCTCCTTTCCCCGATATTAACAACCCTTCTTCTCTTGCTACCAGATGGAAGGCTCCTTTGTCATTAGGACGTCCTATTGCTCGGAGGTGGAAGGATTCCCTCACCTTCTTCGGAGCTATGCACTTCGCATGGGGATCCGCAAGAAGCCGAAGTATGTCTGGAAAGAATATCGTGAGAACGGCTTTGAGAAATGCTCTATGGCAGTCTACCTGGGAGAAAGCCGAAACTACCCGAATCACCCTCCTTTTCAGATCACCGCTACTAGACACCGCTTCCCAGACACCTGCCAGAATGCTGCCCAAAAAGCCCTCCGCCAGCTATGCCAAAACTACAGCAGGGAAGTCTCTGAGACACCCCTTCACTACTTTCCACCTAGCAATAAAAATACTCATGTTTGGAGGAAAAGACTCTAGGCCTTGTCCGGGAGAGATCCTAATGAAGATGACCCTACCATAGTCTACATGGCCGAATATCTCCACACCCTTGACAACCACTTTGACGACTCCCACTACACCCACCTAAACTCCCGGGTAGAAAGTCTAGAGCAGCAAATCAAGGAATTGAAGGAAGAAAAGGTGGCTCTTCAAGACAGTCTCGAGATGGCAGAAGGCAAAGAAGCCAACACTCGTGAGGCGTACTGGACCCTAAAGATGGACTATGCTAAGAAGCTAAAGAAGCTCGCCCCCATCAAGAAGATCCGAAAGCGCCTCAAGATCCAAGGATGCCAGACCGACCCAAAGGAAGAAGCCCCGCCAACCCTACCTTCCCTAGGGGAGAGAACCTTTCCGATGTCGAGGAAGTGTCCCTGGATAGCCTGGATGATCTTCTTAGAGAGTTTGGGGACACCTTAGAAAACGCTCGTGCGTAGTGTAATCTATGGTGGTTGCATGCTTGTAATGAACTGGAGTGCTTAATAAAATAACACGTTTGAAAAAAATAGTGGCATATGCATAGTAGTAATCCTTTCTCCCCTCTAGCAGATGGTCTCGGATAAAACCATGCCTACCGCCTCAGGAATTGGAGCAAGGTCTCCCCTAGGTATCGAAGGAGAAGTCGGTGGAGAAGGGAGTGAGACCCACCTCCCCTCACCTCCGGAGCTGCCATTAGACCTGGCCCAAGTTGTAGCCAATCAAACCCGACTCATTGAGGTCCTCACTAGAAGCCTCAAGAACTAGCGCCCGATTGGAGGACACTAGTACACAGAAGCTCTATAGTGGCGGTTCTAAACCTATTTACACAGGCGTTTTTCAGTACCGCCAGTGCTAGGGGTCAGTGGAAATCAGCATTTCCACTGGCGGTTATTTTGGAACCGCCAGTGAAAAGTGCATTTTCACTGGCGGTTTTCTTAAGAAAACCGCCAGTGAAAAGTGCATTTCCACTGGCGGCTGTATAAAGAAAACCGCCAGTGGAAATGCATTTCCACTGGCGGTTTTATAAAGCAAACCGCCAGTGGAAATGCACTTTTCACTGGCGGTTTTCTTTATTTAGCCGCCAGTGGAAGTTTTCCCGCCTTTTTTCAAATTTCAAACAATACTGAATTATATATATATTTATTTACACACACACAAACATATATATATATATATAGATCTATATTGATATTGAAAGCAACATACATATATTTATATACATCAAAGTATTCTTTTTACAACCATATATGCTTCATGCATTCTATACATCATAAGTTTTCACCTAAGCTCTAATAACTATCTCGGCTAAGAGATAATCTACTAATTTCTGTTAGTATTCTGAACTCTGGCAAAGCTAATGTCCCGGAAGCATCGTGATATTTTCCTTCTGCGGGAATGACCTCTTTCAATATGAATGTGCAGAGGTCCTCGACTATGCCATACAATGCAGCTTCGGTCAAGTTCTCCGGGTTTCCTCGTTGAAATTGCTGTAAAGGAATTTTATAAACATCATCTATTTATACTCAATAATAACACATTTGCATCTTTAATGACATAAATACATACTTGACTATTACTAATAATACCTTGTCAGGGTTCGTGATGTATCGTCCGTTCACTCTCATGAACTCGCACGCATAGAATCCACATAGGACCGATCCTTGTGGTTGCTTGTGGCACTACATAACGGGAGATTGGTTATTTAGTTGCAACATTGTGTATGATATGTATTCATAAAATCACATACTTACCGGCCAGTGATGATGGATGTCTAGTGGCACGCCTTTTTTCGACGGGTCGTACTTTCCACCTTTAAACTTATAAAACCTAAAAGCCCTGTGATCTCAAATAAAATCACCATGTTATTCTCAAATTTTAATCGATAAAAGTATGCATGCATAGAAAAGGCTTACAGCTCTAAGGTGCTGAGGAATTCTGCATATGTCGAAGGGTCGAAGTTCAAGGAGTCGAGCACCAGCACCTTTCCAACCTTAGGATAAATGAGGAAGCATATCCAGTGGTCCCTGTACGAATCAAATTTGTGATGCATGTGTATTGAAATTATTGATTTTATTTATGCAAAATCACACTTACTTAAAGTTGTACGGGGCTATTATGGCTTCCCTGTCTTGAAATTGAAGCATTGCATGTCCTATATAGGTGGCGTATCGAGCTTCAAAATCCTTCTTCATATCCTTTATACGCTTCTCAACTTCTTCGTCCGTCTTTCCCCGTAATTCATCATTGTCTTTCCCAATTCTAAAAGTGTGGCTTTCCTCGCATATAAGTATTGGGTTGAGATACCCAACCCTTTTACTGGCACTAGCATTGGGCTTGGTACCGTAAAGAATCTCCTGCTGATCATGTTGCATTCTGCAAGTCACACGTGCATGTCAGATATTGAAATTTTATACAGCTCACTAATAATAACACACATATGTGGAAGTATGAGCGACACTTACAATGCAAACATCGTTACAAGTTGCACGTCGAGTCTCTGAAGGTTCATCATTAACCACATGTCCTCGAATGTAACAACGGCCTTTTGGTCCGAACCAATAAAAGCATGGTCTGGTATATGCACAGTGATGGTGTCGATGCCAACCGATGATGCCCGCATATACCAGTCATGCAACCTTTTAACACCAGCCGGGACCTTTCTTAGTTTCTCAAGAGGTAGCAGAGGTCTGCCCGGCACATATTTTTTAGGCACGTTTTTGTAATCTGCCTTAGTTGGCTTCTTTATTTTTGCGGCCATTGCCTCAGCCATTTTTGCAGACTCCTCGTGCTTGGCCAAATCAATAGTTTGTGACGTGAGGCTCCGTCCAATCCCTTTCAAAAACCGAGCTGTGCCAGCAGTAGTTGCTTTACTCTTCTTTTTCTGATACGGGGACACCAATTTTGGAATAGGAAGTTTAGATTTCTTTGATGGCCTTGGATCATTTGATGGTTGTGGAGAAGGTGGATCCCTTGATGGTGGCGTAGACAGTGGGTCACCAAGAGGATGGGGAGGAGAAGGTGGTGGAGCCCTGAATGGTGATGCTTGTGGCGGAGACGGTGGGTCAGAAAAAGGATGAGGAGCAGCATGTGAAGTTTGAGGAGGTGAGGATGATGGATGTACAATAGGAGCAAAAATTTGAGAAGGCGGAGACGGTTGGGCCTGCGACGCCTGCGACGAATTCGACCAATCAACCAAATCGACATCCCTTCGAGGCCAAAGGATAAAATTGTTGATAGCTTGTCCAAGTTTCTCGATACCTTCGGGCCCAGGGATGTCTAGCATGTCGTCCTCGGATCCTTGGAGGACCGACGACACTTCTACTTTGCAATAATCATCTGGAATATCATTTCCATGGAACTTACGTCCTGGGATCGCAAGGCCTGTGGCTACTTTCTTTGTACGTTTATTGTTAATACCATATCTTATAACCAGTGTGCACGCCACAGGCCTTGTGATGTCATCAACTGGATAACGGTCCTTATTTCCCGTTGAAGCAACAGAGCTTGGTAATGTCGTACAATCTGTGGAAGCCGGCGGTTGAGCTGCTGGAATTATTTGTATTTGTGGAGTGGTCATCTGTTGAACAGACATCGCACTCGCCAACTGTTGCATCAATTCTGGAGGAGGATTCGATAGCATTTGAGACATCATGGCTTTGAACTCTTTCTTGGCCTCCTCCTTAAAATAATCCGCCATCTCTTCCTTGTATCGATCACGTTTCCTGTACAGACTTTCCCACTGTTGTCCGAATCCTTCCTTCCATCCTTCCTTAGACGAGATTCCTCGTACACGGCCAGGATGCTCAGGGTTACCGAGACCAGCTGTTAGGATGTCTCTTTCCCTTTGTGGCTTAAAAGTTCCTTCGCTCTGCTTAGCTGCCATTGTATATATGTTTTTTGCCGCTTCTTCGACAATGGGATCATCAAAAGATACACCGGTCTCGGTTTCCCTTGGTTTTCTAGCACGGAGCCAATTTGCCGCCCTTTCACCAAGTTGCTCGGACAGCGTCGGCAACCCTGCGGCCTTCTTCTCGGCGTCTTCTTGTCTCCATTTAGGAACCTGACGCTTGTAACCACCTGTGCCTAGGTGGTGGCGGTACTTGTTCTTCTTTGATAGTTCTGAATTTGCCTCACTTAGAGATATGAAATCAGGGCTGCTCCTCTGCTCTAGAAATACTGCCCACTGACCTGCTGAGATTTTATATTTTTTGGTCGGGTCCAGACCTTTCTTTGCAAACTTTGTGTTCATCTCAGACCTCCAGTTTCGGAAATTGATTGCAAGCTGTTTCATCGTGTATTCCTTCACGAGTTCTTCTGAACCCCGAGGCAGAACGAACCTCATTAATAGCTTATTCCATATTTGATTCTTCACATCATCTGGCACATCTCTCCACTGTCGTATTGTTATGTCAAGATTATCTCTAACTAAAAACCCAAGTGCATTCCGGAACTTAGGTAGTGCCTCTTCCGGAGCTAGGGGCTGACCTTTCGGGCTCACGTCTGAGATTTTGTATGTTTTGTCGGGAAACTTGTTCAGCCCCCTGTCACCTCTTTTTCGATCGCTCTGCTTCCTTTTCCTTGACGTCTCGGTTGTTGTCTTGGTCTGTTCCGGTGCGTCTTGGGTCGGCTCCGGTACGTCTTCGTTTCGTGCCACGGCTTCTTCGAGTATCGCACGAAATTCAGACACGACCTCCTATTCATGTAATAAAATGCACAAGAGATCATGCATGTGAAATCAGTAGGGTACACATACGAAGCTAAAGATGCGTACTTTTACCTCAGCTTCTTGTGGATCATAAGTAGGGTCACGTTGCAACTCACGGAGAGCGGCCCTATCTATGCTAGTGGTAGGAAAAGGGTCGCTAGGCGTTTCATATCCTTCACTGCTGGATTGTTCTTGAGCAACACTCTTGTCCATGTGCTCGGGCACTAAATCTTGGTCCTTGATCGGAGAACTCATTGAGCTATATATATACAAATACATAAGCAATAATTAAATACATATTAACACATATTAACGTAAGCAATAATTAAATTCATATTAACAAATAGTATAATTAAATACATCCTCAGGCACTAAACCCTTAACCCTAACCCTAAACCCTAACCCTAAACCCTTAACCCTAACCCTAACCCAAAACCCGAACCCTTAACCCAAAACCCAAACCCTTAACCCAAAACCCGAACCCTTAACCCTAACCCTAACCCTAAACCCTAACCCTAACCCTAAACCCTAACCCTAACCCTAACCCTAAACCCTAACCCTAAACCCTAACCCTTAACCCTAACCCTTAACCATAACCCTAACCCTAACCCAAAACCCGAACCCTTAACCCAAAACCCGAACCCTTAACCCTAAACCCTAACCCTAAACCCTAACCCTAAACCCTAACCCTTAACCCTAACCCTAACTATAACCCTTAACCCTAAACCTAACCCAAAACCCGAACCCTTAACCCAAAACCCGAACCCTTAACCCTAACCCTAAACCCTAACCCTAACCCTAAACCCTAACCCTAACCCTAACCCTAAACCCTAACCCTAAACCCTAACCCTTAACCCTAACCCTTAACCATAACCCTAACCCTAACCCAAAACCCGAACCCTTAACCCAAAACCCGAACCCTTAACCCTAAACCCTAACCCTAAACCCTAACCCTAAACCCTAACCCTTAACCATAACCCTAACCCTAAACCGTAACCATATAGTATCGTATAGTCGTATAGTATCGTGTAGGACGGGGAGAGAGTCGCATAGGACGTATAAAGAGGGAGAGAGGGAGAATTGTATGGATATTATCGAGTTACGTATAGAGAGGGAGAGAGGGAGAGTCGTATAGGACGAGGAGAGGGAGAGAGGGAGAGTCGCATAGGACGTATAGAGAGAGAGAGAGGGAGAGTCGTACGGAAATTATCGAGTTCAGACGGATATTATCGAGTTGTGACGGATAAAATTACAATGGATATCGACATCTTAAATACGGATTGTATGTCTATATTCAATTGGATGGTGATGAATCTAGACACATATACAAAGCACATACATCAACTATTGTATGAACCATATAAAAAGCATATACAAAACATATACATCTAGACACATATACATCTTTCTCTCCTCTCTCTCTCTCCCTCATCTTTCTCTCTCACTCTCTCTCTCACTCCCTCAACTCTCCTCTCTCTCCCTCCTCTCCTCTCCTCTCTCTCCTAGCCCTCTCTCTCCCTTATCTCCCTTATCTCCCTCCTCTCTCTCTCTCCTCTCCTCTCTCTCCTAGCACTCTCTCTCCCTTATCTCCCTCTCTCTCATTCCCTCTCCTCTCTCTCTCCCTCCTTTCCTCTCCTCTCTCCCTCCTCTCTCTACCTCCTCCTATCCCTCTCCATCCTCCTCTCTCTCTCCCGGCCCTCTCCCTCCTCCTCCCTCCTCTCTCTCTCCCTCTCCCTCCTCTCTCTCTCCCTCTCCCTCCTCCTCTCCTCTCTCTCTGTATCAGAGGCGGCGCGCGGCACGGCGGCGTACGGCGGCGGCGTGCATGGCGCGGCGGCGCGGGCCCGAGCAGGGACAATAAACGGCCGGGACAGAGGGGGGAAAGGGCGGAGAGAGAGAGGGAGGGGAGCAAACCTTGATCGACGGGCGCGGGGACGGCGGCGGCAGAATGGCCGACGGCGAAGTCGAACGGACGCGCGGGCGATTTTGGCAGCCTGACGGCGTCGGGTGGAAAACTGGCGCCAGGACTTGTAAAAATTTCGGCCCCGAGCGCGCCCGCCTATATATAGGCGCCATTTATACTGGCGGTTCACAATGACAACCGCCAGTAGAAATGATTTCTACTGGCGGTGGACAACGAGAACCGCCAGTAGAAATGTCATTTCTACTGGCGGTTCTCGTTGTCCACCGCCAGTAGAAATAGTTTTTATATATTGTTTTACTCTACTTTTTATTTTTTATATATTTAATTAGTATAGTTTTTATATACTACATTATGTATACATTTTATATATTACATTTAGTATATTTTTATATATTGTTTAGTATCCTCTCTCTCCCTCTCTCTCCTCTCTCTCTCTCCTCTCTCTCCATCCCCTCTCTCTCCTCTCTCTCTCTCCCTCTCCTCTCTCTCTCTCCATTTACCTCTCTCCTCTCTCTCTCTCTCTCTCTCTCCATCCCCTCTCTCTCTCCATCCTCTCTCTCCCTCTCCCTCTCCTCTCTCTCCCTCTCTCTCCTCTCTCTCTCTCCTCTCTCTCCATCCCCTCTCTCTCCTCTCTCCCTCTCCTCTCTCTCTCTCCATTTACCTCTCTCCTCTCTCTCTCTCTCTCTCTCTCTCTCTCCATCCCCTCTCTCTCTCCATCCTATCTCTCCCTCTCCCTCTCCTCTCTCTCTCTCCCCCTCTCTCCATCCTCTCTCTCTCCTCTCTCTCCATCCCCTCTCTCTCTCCTCTCTCTCCATCCTCTCTCTCTCCTCTCTCTATCCCCTCTCCCTCTCCATCCTCTCTCTCTCCCTCTCCATCCTCTCTCTCTCTCTCTCCCTCTCCTCTCTCTCCTCTCTCTCTCTCCCTCTCCTCTCTCTCCATTTACCTTTTGTGAAATCTTGTTGAAAAAGTAGCACAATTACATGCTTCGGATTGTCGCTAACAATAATCAATTACATGACAAGTCCTAACAATAATCAATTACATGACAAGTATATAATCTAGGAAGCTATTGTTCTGCCTTGTCCATCGTGGCGTACCCAGGGCAACGAATTGCGTGGGATGCTTCGCTCAACGTTCCTTATCTTGGTTGGATGGTCTATGAAAAGAGACATGTCGTTGAACTGGTTAAAATCCTCTAAATCAGATACACCATCAACTCCTATAGCTTGTTGTTTTCCAGGAAAAACTACATGCTTCGGTTTGTCGGTGCTTTTCTTCTCGTTGTTAGAAATGATCCGTTCAGCATAGAAGACCTGTGCAGCACGATTAGCAAGGATCCATGGGTCATCTTTGTAACCTACCTTACTTAGATCAAGAACTCTGACCCCATAGTTGTCTACCGTGACATGTTTGTCTTCAACCCATTGACATCGGAAAACCGAGATCTGAAATGTACCATAGTCTAGTTCCCATATGTCCTCAATAAAGCCAAAATATGTAATAATCTCACCAGTTTCATCATCTATGGCTTCGCATCGAACACCACTGTTTTGTGACATGCTCTTTTTGTCCTTGGACTTGGTACAAAATGTGAATCCACTAATGTCATAGGTTTGCCATGTTGTGACCTGGCGTGATGGTCCAGATGCCAAGCCCTTGATGGTTTGTTCTTCTATTGTTTCTCCACGTGGAATGTCCTTCACCATTAGCCATGTGTTGAACCGCTGCTTATGTTGCTTCATTACCCAATCATCCGTATGCCCAGGATTTTGCTCGCGAAGCTCATTGATGTGTTGTTGGATAAATGGCTCCATTATCGTTAGCTGATGTAGGATGCTCTGATGTGCCTCAAGTACTATATCGTAATCCGGTGGGATGAAAGATTTCCGTCCCATCCTCCCGCTTCCATACAGTCTACCCTCGTGTCGTGACGGAGGCAGACCTATTGCAACCTGGTCTTTTAGGATACTATTGCAGAATGGACCTCCGGACTCAATGGCCTCTTCGGTACAGTACCCCTCTATCATGGATGCCTCGGGACGAGCACGGGTTGATACATAGCCATTCAGTATTGACATGAAACGCTCATACGTCCACATTTCATGCAAGTACATAGGACCCAATGCTTCTATTTGTGGCACCAAGTGCACCACAAGGTGCACCATAATATCAAAGAACGATGGAGGGAAACACATCTCAAACTGTGATATTGTCTCCACTGCGAATTCCTGAAGAGATGCCAACTCATCACGGCCAATTACCTTTTGTGAAATCCTGTTGAAAAAGTAGCACAACCGTGTGATTGCCATCTTTAAAAACAAAGGATTTATAGCCCTGATGGCAATAGGTAGGAATGTAGTCAGCATGACATGGCAATCATGTGAGTTGTAGTTGGTGATTGTCAGGTCTTTCATTGACACGATACTCCGTATGCTAGAGCAGAATCCGGATGGGACTTTCAAATTCTTGAGCCAAACACACATCGCATGTTTCTCATCTACATTGAGATTGTAGCTTGCTGCTGGGAGATGGTACTTCCCATTTTCTTGAAGAACGGGATGTAGTTCCTTTTTTATGCCTAAATCTACCAAGTCCATGCGTGAATTGAGCCCTTCTTTTGTTTTGCCCTTTATGTCTAGCAAGGTGCCCATTATGCTTTCAAACACGTTCTTCTGAACGTGCATACCATCGATCGCATGCCGCACATCTAACTCTTTCCAGTAAGGCAAGTACTCGAAGAAAATAGACTTCTTCTTGAATATAGCCCCCGAAGATGGTTTAGCATCCTTCCTTGTTTTTCCGTCTTTTGTCTTCTTCCCGAAAACAAACTTGATATTCCTGACTATTTCAAAAACTCTATGACCTCTATTGTTACCCGATGGAGCAGTAGAATGTAGTTCACCATTATTGTCGAAGTACTTATCCATTTTTCGCATGCGGTACCTGTGTCCTTCCAATAAAAAGCGTCTGTGCCTCATGTAAACTATCTTCCTAGATGCAGCAAGGGATACGTAAGCAGTTCCATCAATGCATACTGTGCAACCAACCTTTCCCTTAAACTGGCCTGATAATGTGAAGAGAGCAGGGTAATCGTTGATCGTAACAAAAAGAATTGCTCTCAGCGTGAATGAACCTTTACGATACTCATCCAACATTTGAACACCCGTTTCCCACAATATTTTCATATCCTCCATTAAGGGCTCCAAAAATACATCCATGTCAACTCCAGGTTGTGTAGGTCCAGAAATAAGGATGGTTAGCAAAATGTACTTCCGTTTCTGCATCAACCATTGAGGAAGGTTGTATATGGTGAGGATCACCGGCCATGTGCTATGCTTGCTGCTCCTCTCAGCAAATGGGTTCATTCCATCAGTACTCAGTGCGAACCTAACATTTCTCGGTTCATCGGCAAAGTCTCGGTGGTTGTCATTGAAATCTTGCCACTGCTTCCCATCGGCTGGATGTCGAAGCTTCCCATCGTTTTTGTGCTCATCAGAAGCATGCCAGCTCATAAGTCTGGCATCCTCAGGATTAGCGAACAAACACCTCAATCGATCGACGACGGGGAGGTACCACATCACCAAAGCAGGAATCTTTTTGAGCGCATAATAGTCTACTTCTTCTTTTTCTTTGCTCGTGGATTTTGAAGTCTTTTTTTGGGCTTTCTTTCGCTTCTTCCCTTTAGACACGGATGCAACACACTCTTCGTCCTCTCGATAGTCTTTATTCGTCTTGTACCTACTTGCACCGCACTTTGGGCAGCTCTCCAAGTCTTTATAATCATCACCTCGATAAAGGATACAGTGATTTCTACACGCGTGGATCTTCTCCACACCCATAGTGAGCGGATTGATTAGTTTCTTTGCATAGTACGTGTTAGCAGGCACATTGTTCTCCTTTGGAAGCATGTCTGCGATAATACTCAAGAACGCATCGAAGCCAGCATCAGACACACCATATTTAGCTTTTAACATCAACAGCTTTAGCACAGACCGGAGCGTCGTGAACTCTTTGGTACAACCCTTAGACTCGTCGTACAAAGGCTCTTCTGCTGCCTTCTTCAGGGACTCCATACCTTTCATTAAGAACATCGATTGATCTGTATGACGATGCAACATTGCCTCTAGCAACTCTGCATCTTCCTCAGCCATAACACTTGGCAGAACATGAGGTCTATCATGTTCATTTCCTCCAGCGTAACCATGATCAGTAACATTTTGCACTACATGTTCGCTCTGTGGAAGAGGTTGGTGTGTCTCGTGAACGAACTGAAATATGTCGTCGATGTTCTCAGGGTTTCCAGTCGTATAAGGCGAAGAGCTACCCTCTCCATGCTTTGTCCAAATTGTGTAATCCTTCATAAATCCTCGGCATACCAGATGAGATATGATTTGTTCTGTGTCATTAAATACAGCAGCATTTTTGCAGTCCATGCATGGACAATATATGTGTTTTGTCTTTGTTCTCCAAGCATGGTTCGTAGCGACATCAATAAACCTATGGACTTCGGATATGTATGATGGATCTAGCCTTGATAAGTTATACATCCAGGATGTCCTCTCCATCACCACCTGTAAAAAAGTAACATAAAACACATGGTGAAACCCTATATCCAAAAATGTGGCTAAAATGTGAAACCCTCCCTCTCTCTCTCTCCTCTCTCTCTCTATCCTCTCTCTCCTCTCTCTCACCTCTTTAACACATGCTTCGGTTTGTCGCTAACACATGCTTCGGTTTGCAAGTCGTGTAAAATTACATGCTTCCAATAAAAGTAGTTAGACTACTTTATCTCTAACACATGGTGAAACCCTATATCCAAAATGTGGCTAATAAAATGGAGGAAAAATGAACAAAATTTGGCAAAAGAAACATAAGCCAAACTTTTTTAGCAACTAATAAACAAAAAAAATTAATACCCAAACCTATCTTTAACACATGGTGAAAGCCTAGTTTCAAAATGTAGTTAAAATTGAGCAAAAATAAACAATAACTGACAATTGAAATAATTAAACCAACCTTACATACAACACATTCACCATTCATAAAGCAACTAAATATGTGTTATGGATAAACTTATTTGATAACTAAACATGAAAAAGGAGAGGGAATAGACAAAAACTAACCATCTTAAGCAACCTCATTTGAGTAAATAGAGAAAATTACCTAGCTACTTCTCTCTCACACATGTAAAACCCTAGATCCAAAATGTGGCTAAAATTGAGCAAGAATGAACAAAAATTGACAAAGAAACATAAACCAACCTTTCTTATCCACCTTCTTCGAAGAAATGAAGAGCAAAACCTCCCCCCTTATATTTTTTGAAATCTGGACCTCCAAAATCGCCTCCAATGGAAGCTGGCTGCGAGCATACAGTTCACTGTCGGGGGGAAAGAAGAGAGCTATTTATAACAGACAGTTCACTGGCGGTTGGCTTGAAAAACCGCCAGTGGAAACACATTTCCACTGGCGGTTGTCTTAACACAACCGCCAGTGGAAATAGGATGTTTCCACTGGCGGTTCGGTTACACCAACCGCCAGTGGACATTGGTTTTCCACTGGCGGTTATGTTACACCAACCGCCAGTGGAAACATCCTATTTCCACTGGCGGTTGTGTTAAGACAACCGCCAGTGGAAAAGTGTTTCCACTGGCGGTTCCAAAGCCGGGCCCACCTCGTTTTTTTTACTGGCGCGCGATAACTGAAACCGCCAGTGATAATTTTTGGGTGCCGCAGGCTATGAGCTCTTTTCTACTAGTGGGAAGACCTCAGGACAGAATGGGAGAGTTCCTAAGGCTCAAGCCTCCCACATTCGTCGGATCCAGCAACCCGCTCGATGCTGATGACTGGTTGCGCACAGTAAAGAGGAAGTTAGAGGCCATCGGATGCCCTGAAAACCAGCGTGTTCACCTAGTTACTCACCAGCTCTCCGGAATAGCCCTATCCTGTTGGGACACTTTCAGTGCTGCTGTAAGAGATGCTACCTAGACATAATTTGAAGCCGCTTTTCGAGAGCATCATGTACCCTTGGGAATCGTCCAGCTCAAAGAAGAAGAATTTCGGGAATTAACTCAAGGAGGGAGATCTGTCAGCGATTACATTCATAGATTTATGGAACTTGCTCGCTATGCACCTAATGATGTCAGCACAGAAGCAAAGAAGATGGCCCATTTCTTGAAGGGATTAAGACCAGAACTCAAGACCATCCTCGCCAGCCAAGACTTCCTCAGTTTCTCGCACCTCTCGAACAAGGCCATTCAGGTGGAAAGGGCACGAGAAGAAGAAAAGGGTCACCTCAAGAGGAAGTTTCAAGTTCTCCGAGCTCAGCAGCAGGACAGGCACCAGAGTCTGATCTTTTGGATTCCCTCCCAAAGGGTCGAACTTCAGCAAGCCAACAGGGTCTGCTCGGTCATGTTTCAGCTAGCCTGGTCAAAGTTCCCTCCACACCCCATCTGTTGCAAGCAGCTAACCTCTAGCAAATGCTTGTTGGCACTGTGGAGACCCTAGTCACTACAAGAATAGTTGTCCTCGGTTGAAGACATCTATACCTACCTACTCCAACTCGGTGAATGGCCCCAAGAATGTTTCAGCATCCGCCTCCAAGGCACCCTCCACCAACAGCTAGCTAAGCAAGACCTAGTTTCACGACAGGGCTCGAGTGAACCACGTCGACGCCTAAGAAGCTCAGCAAGCCTCTGGAGTAGTGCTCGGTGAGTTCCTAGTCGAATTTACCCCCGCTGTTGTACTTTTTGATTCTGGAGCATCCCATTCTTTCATCGCCACTAGTTTTGTGGAAAAGCATGGCATTCCCACTGCATCTCTAGAAGTCCCCTTGGTCACCCGAACCCCAGGGTCAGACTTTCTATGCCACCTCAAATGCTCCCAAGTCAGGATTCTTTTAAGTGGGGTAGTATTCCTAGCGGACTTAGTCGTACTACCGTCCCATGAAATTGTTGTGATCCTAGGAATGGATTGGTTGACCAAGCACCATGGCATCATAAGTTGCGTAGATAAGACTATTCTTCTCACTGACCACCAAGGAAAATCAGTTTCGTGTAAAGCTCAACCACCAACCCAAGACCCAATGGTGTTCAACCTAGCAGTAGAAAGTTTATCTGTGGTAGAAGAATTCATGGATGTGTTCCCAGAAGAATTACTAGGAATGCCTCTGGAAAGAGAGGTAGAATCCTACATTGATCTCATCCTAGGCACCGCACCAATCGCAAAGAGACCATACCACATGGCTCCCACAGAATTGGCAGAACTGAAGCTCCAGATCGCAGAACTTCAACAGAAAGGGTACATTTGTCCTAGTTCATCTCCTTGGGGAGCACCAGTCTTGTTTGTCACCAAGAAGGATGGGAGCATGAGAATGTGCATTGATTACCGATCCTTAAATGAAGTTACAATCAAGAACAAGTATCCACTACCTCGGATTGATGACCTCTTCGACCAACTTCTAGGGGCCAAGTATTTCTCCAAGATTGATCTAAGGTCAGGATATCATCAGCTGAGAATCAAGGCAGCAAACGTTCAGAAGACGACATTTGTCACCAGGTACGGTCAGTACGAGTTCACAGTAATGCCCTTTGGACTAACCAAGCACCCACCTTCTTCATGAATCTTATGAATAAGGTGTTTATGGAAGAGTTGTATAAGTTTGTCGTAGTCTTTATTGACGACATCCTTGTCTACTCCAAGAGTCGTGAGGATCATGAGCATCACCTCCGGATTGTCCTCGAAAGACTCAGAGCACATCAACTCTATGCCAAGCTCAGCAAATGTGAATTTTGGTTAGAAAAGATAGCCTTCCTCGGGCATATCTTGACAGCGGAAGGGATAGAAGTGGACCCATCCTAGGTGGAAGCAGTATCCAAATGGAAGCAGCCATCCAACATCAGTGAAGTGCAAAGCTTTTTGGGAATGGCGGGATATTGCCGCCATTTTATCAAAGGATTCTCCAGCATCGCAAGACTCATGACCAAGCTCCTCAAGAAAGACAACAAATTTGTATGGACCCCAAAGTGTGAAGAAAGTTTCCAAGTCATAAAGAAGAAACTCACAACCGCGCCAGTTTTGACATTGCCAGACATCCACAAAGTTTTGTCATCTTCTGTGATGCTTCAAGACAAGGTTTGGGATGCGTACTTTTGCAGAATGAGAAAGTCATCGCCTATGCATCTCACCTACTCAAGCCTCATGAGTAGAATTATCCAACCCATGACATGGAATTAGCAGCCATAGTGCATGCTCTTAAGATATGGAGACACTACCTGATTAGGAACAAATGTCACATATTCACAGATCACAAGAGTCTGAAGTACATCTTTACCCAACCAGATCTAAACCTCCGTCAGCGAAGATGGCTAGAGCTGATTAAGGACTATAACATCAAGATCCACTACCACCCCGGAAAGGCTAACGTTGTAGCTGACGCCCTCAGTCGGAAGCCTTTTGGGGGGAAAAAACAACAAACTTCTTGGAAGTCTGGAAGAGAGAATCAGCTCAATTGAATGCTTGTTTGGGAGAAAATGGCAGCATAGAAGTTAAACCAATGTTGGAAGATCTCATTCGCAAAGCTCAGCGTTTGGACACCGAGATGGCAGGACTTGCAGAAAGGCTAGCAAGGAACAACTTCCGGATCTCAGGATAGATGAAAAGGGGGCCCTTTGGTTCAGAAATCGTCTGTGTGTACCGAAGTGAGAGGCACAAGAAATCCTGCTAGACGAGGCCCACAGCTCATCCTATTCTATCCACCTAGGGTCTACCAAGATGTACCTAGACCTCAAAGCCAGATACTGGTGGAGAGGAATGAAAAAGGAGATAGCTCAGTATGTGGCCCGGTGTAATACTTGCTAGGGAACTAAGGCAGAACATTAGAGGCCTACAGGCCTACTGCAACCCCTCCCAGTTCCCAAATGGAAGTGGGAAGAAATAGGTATGGATTTCGTAATCGGACTGCCCCGGACCCAAAAAGGGAACGATTCTATCTGGGTTATAATCGACCGTCTTACCAAGGTAGCTCACTTCATTCTAGTAAAGACTACCTTTGGAGGAGCCACCCATGCCCAGATATATCTCAAGGAAATAGTCATACTTCATGGCATTCCATGAAGAATAGTGTCAGACAGGGGGAACACAATTCACCTCAAAATTTTGGATGAGCCTTCAGCAAGCTATGGGCACCAAGCTAGACTTCAACACCGCCTACCACCCCTAGCCAGATGGATAGACAGAAAGAGTCAACAAAGTCCTCGAAGATTTGTTGAGAGCCTGTGTGCTGACCTTCGACATAAGCTAGGAGTCCAGTTTGCTGTATGCAGAATTTTCGTACAACAACAGTTACCAGGCCAGTATCAAGATGTCACCTTTTGAAGCAGGGGAAAAGACCCTAAAAGGGCCTACCTTCATCAAGGAGGTAGAAGAGAAAGTTGCCCTGATCCACAAGAGACTACTTGAAGCTCAGAGTCAGCAAAAGAGTTACACAGACAACAGAAGGAGAGAACTCAATTTTGAGGAAGGAGATTTTGTCTACTTCAAGGTCTCCCCAATGCGTGGAGTCAAAAGATTCCAAGCAAAAGGGAAGCTAGCTCTGCGATTCGTCGGCCCCTATCCTATCATCGGCAGAATAGGACCAGCAACTTACCGCCTTCAGTTACCAAAGTCCATGTCAGATATCCACAATGTATTTCATGTATCTCAGCTCCATAAATGCTTAACAGTACCAGAGAGCCGCATCGCAGAAGAGTCAGTTCAAATTTAGAAGGATCTGCAGTACCAAGAAAAGCCAGTGAAGATTCTCGATTCAGCCATCCAGAAAACCCGAAACTGAGAGGTAAGGCTATGTAAAGTCCAGTGGAGCAGAGAAGGAGAAGACGAGGCTACCTGGGAGAGTGAGGACTCATTTAGGAAGGAATACCCTTACCTTTTCTCAAACCCAGTTTAAATCTCGAGGGTGAGATTCTTTTAAGTGGGGTAGGTCTGTAACATCCCTATTTTGATCTCAAGGTTAGAAACCCTAAACTCCTAACCCCCCCTTATTTATCCCCTAAGACCCCATCTCATGAAGCATTATATTCATCATATGCATACACCATGATTGCTAATAGCACTTCACATAGATTATTTCATTTTGGACACCTAAGACATTTAGATGAATATTTGTTTAAAGGAAAAAGAGATTAAGGAAAAAAGAGAAAAGAAAAAAAGAAAAAAAAGAAAACCCTTCCATCTCGGCTAGGCCGAATCCGGCCCAAGCTTTCCCCCCTCTCTCCCGCGCGCCCACGCTCCTCCCTCCCTCACGGCCCACGCAGCCCATCTCCCTCACACCGTGCTCTCCCCTAACAGCCCGGCCCAACCCATTAGCCGCACCCGCCCTTTCTCCATCGCGACTGCCCTCTCTCTAGCAGGCGGGCCCCGCTCGTCAGCCCCTTTCCCCCCTCGCCCGTGATCGGCCATCAACACTTTCATCGCCGGCCATCGCCTGCCCCGTCTCCTCGCCATTAACTCGCTCACCAGCACGAATTGGCGCCTTGCGTCCCCGCGCACTGTGACCGAGCCGTCCTGTTGCCACCGCCTGCCCCGAGCCATCCCATCACCACCACTGTGCGCCATCATCGCCGTCGCAGCAAGCCTCGCTGGTGCTCGCCACCTCTTCCTCCCCTCCTCCCCGGCCACCTATAAAGGACCGCCCCGAGCCCCTTATTTCCCCGCACCGGCCTCAGCCACTCCATCTTCCTCCCCTGGACCTAATCGAGCTCAACGCCGTTGTCCCTCCCCTCTCCGTGGGCTTAGGATCAAATTAGTGTAGTACACAAGCTTCACCACCTCACCACAAGCTCAGTGCACCTTTTTCCCTCACCTATCACACCCAGTAGCCTCGCCGGCGACCTCGCTGCCACGGGAGCCGCCACCTCGCCGTGGACCGGCCATCCCGAGTGCCCACCGGTCAAATTGACCCCTCCACCATGACCCCCTACCCCTACCCGTGCTACGCCACCTCCCTAACCACCCGGAGCCGGATCACCGGCGCAGAACCGCCGTCGAGCTCCGGCGACCGGTTTTCCCTCCCGGGTGGACCCTTGTCTCCCCGTAACACCATTTCCCCCCTCCCCCTCTCTGGTCGTGGGCCCGTGCCCACGGCACCGTCCCCGCGTCACGCCCGCTGGAAGGCCGAGTTGGGCCGGCTGCCCGCGTGGCCGCACGCGCGAGCGCGCTCGGCTGGGCCGAAAATCCCCCCGGGCCCGATAACTAGGAATTCTTTTCCCTTTTCCCTTTTTCCTTTCCTATTTTCATATATATGTATATATGTTGATATTTTATGCACCAAAAATAGTCCAAATATTCTCTATGTCACAAAATAAAAATATTTAGAACTTTACACACTTTGCTAAGCCACAATGGTTGATGTAGTGTTTATTGCCTGTTTTTGCTAGGTGAAGAGGGATCCGACCCTTCGGAAATCATAGCTCCGGAAGAAGGGCAGGTGCCCGACCTCTCGGAATTAGATCTTTCGTGCCAAGAGAACTTCGATGAAGGCAAGTCCATTCTTCCCTTGATGCATAAATTACCTACTCTTTCTACCACTACTTAAGCCGGGATTGTGGGTTGGGTTCTATGCACTGTGAGTCGAGAGATGGCCTGCATTAAAGAATATCTTTTGGGTACAAAATGTGGGTTGAGGAAATGGTGGTTTTTCTAAAAAGGAAAATGTTTTCAAAGAAGTGTATGATGAAGGGTGTAACACCCCTGGTGTTACTATAACTAAAACTTGAGCATGGCATCATAAACATTGGCATTGCATATGTTTGACACACCTAGAGTGCATTCACTAGGTAAAATTTCAAACAAGTGTAATGTTACAGCATTTTGCAAATAGACCCCTGAATAGGGAACTTAACCCTAAATAGGGATTAAAGGGGTAAAACCTAGCCCAAGTTGAGAAAACTTAAAAGTTTTAGGGAAATAGTCATGAAATATTCCCAAGAATAAAGTTGAATCACATTTATACCCCTGGGATACCAAAAACCCTAATTGGAACCCTGGAAAACCATAAAACCAAACCCTAGGGACCTATGTGCAAAATTAGTCCACTTTTGGACTAAAGTGCAAAAACCAAGTTAAATAAGTATCTTAAGCCATTTGGGTCACTCATATGTGAATTTACAAGCTAAACCCTAAGTTTTGGACTCACTTGCAAAAAGGACCCTAATTGAGATTTCATGTTAAGTCTGAATTTCAGAGTTTTGGCTCAACTTTGGAGCCTTGCAACTTTTAAATTCTAGGGTTTTTGCCCTAGGTCACCACATCAAAATTGTAGCCCAATCATAGGAGAACAACTTTGCTTAAGAGTGTAAGCTCAGTTATTAAGAAAAATCTGGAGATAATCATGCTCAAAATCTGGCTGTCAGGCTGTTAAGGGCTGAATTTTCAGACTAACAGTGGACTGACATCAACTTCAAGCTCAATTCTGAGCATGATCCTGTGACTGTTTGTGGATGCACGATGTATCAAAGTTGGAGCTGGTCTATTAAGCTATAATTTTGCTGTAGAGTGTTGGTCACGTTGCTATAGAAATCTGAGAGGAATTTGGCCTTGAACTTCGACTGTCAGGTGCACTGAATCAGGTTCGCCATGGTACAGTGCCTGGAAGGATCAGATCAACCGCGCCCCTCGCCGCCGATGACTTTGCGCCGGGATCGTCGCCGCCGTTGAGATTCGCACTCACTGGTAACCGGATAGCACTCGGAGTCGCGTTAATATCCTCGACGTGGATAGACTCCGGCCACCGTACCATGGTCACCGCGGCGGAATTGGATAAGAACGCAAGTGATCGCCGTCGCACGGCCTTGTGCCTCGTGTCCGAGCCTTTCCACCGCGTCGCCGTGACTCCCTATAGCTGTCCCATCATCGCCGGGGAGGTTGCCACGACGGTGGACACGAATTCACAGCGCCCAAGTTCTTCTTCATCTCCGGCCGCTAGCACGACTCGGCCAAATTGATCATCACCGCTCGCTCCTTCTATAAATTGAGCCTGCGGCCAGCTCCACCACATTATCACGCACCACCCCAACTAGTATTGCTCCCAGTCAATCACCAGTGAGCTCGAATTTTAAACTTCCCCCAATTCGGTTTCCGCCCCCGCGAAGAACACCTCATTGCGGCCAGCCCTTTTTCCAGCCAGTCCATGTCCCCTGCTTCCTCGTTGGAGCACTCTCATAGCTCTGTGATGCTTACCGTGTCACCAATTCGAACTAAGAGACCACCAGTCATCGGGAACACATTCATCTGTCCGCCACCCATTCGGTTCACGCGGACAGAGCTTGATAGCTCACCAAATGTGCAATTAACTTAGGGGAAATACTCTCTAGGTCGTGGATTTGGTTTAGTCCAAAGTAGAGCGCCGGTCTTGGCCCCCTCCGGCCGGTCTAGCTCGTCGGAGTTGCGCTCCCCGCGCTCACCGTCGTCGGGGACCTTCCTCTGCGAAGAAATAGAAACCGGGGGTCATTTTTGCAAAGTGTCAGTGACCCTGGGTAACAGTAAAGAGACCCGATCCCAGTTAGTGAAAACCCCGAGGACCCTTGGGCAAAGCCGCCAGCGCGCGCGAGGGCGCGCGCGCGCTTCTGCCTAGATCTGGGTCGTGTGGGTCGAAATCAGCCCACTAGTGTTGCTGCCTTTTTCCTTTTCTTTTTACTTCAGAATCAAATAACTTGTAGAAACTTGTAAAAAAATCCTAAAATTGTGAAACCAATTTTCCTAGGCTTCTTATTTTCCCTAGAATTTAATAAAAATAGTTTCATGATTTTTAGGTTAAATCAAGAAGTTTAAGGTATTTAAAGTAGTTTAAGGTAGTGGTTCTGGATTTTTAGAAAATAAATGGAATTTCCAAAAATGTCCAAACTTTTTATATGAGTCGTATACATTATTTAGAAGCCTTGGGTAGAGTTTGGGTTGATTTGGACCTTGTTTGATAACTAGAACCTAAACCCCCCACCCCTGCTCTATGAACTCCTTTACTGACTCCGGAAACCATAAGTTCTCGGAGTTCCGTGAAGGAAAATTGTATTCAAGACCTTAGATAATAATTTTTTATTATCTTTGCACTCTCATGAGCATTACATGGCATTCATTCTTATACATATATGTGGTTATATTTAGAAAACGAAGAAGAAGTTGAAGTGGGTGAAGAAAAGGCACCACCACCTTCGGACTCTCAAGCAGGATCTTGTCTTTACTTTGACATCTGCGGGCCTGAGCCTGACTCACCTACTAACGAAGGCAAGCCCCGGTGCATTTGCCACCTCCTTGATATTTTTAAAAACCTTTCTCACTTGCTTGATGCATTAGGTGATAGGAGTTGATTGCTAAAACAATTCCTGCATTACCTTCCTTGATCTTGATTACCTTCCTTGATACCCTGTTTTACAAAAGGTTTTTACTATGCTTAGTATTGCTCTAGCAAAACAAAAGATTTTGTTTTACAAAAGATGATTGGCAAAGTGGGTGGTATGTTTTTGAAAATAAAACTTGATGGTGGATCCATCACGGCCGTGATGGATTCAACATCGGAAAAGATGTACCTCTGCCAGGTACCAAGCTTTGGGTTTTAAATAATTAAGCTAAGACCGGGCGGGTGACTTGCACGAGAAGAGAGTCTCGGTGTAGTGTCTCCGTCTGAGTCGATTAAGGACCTTGTCGATGTAGGCTTGATGACCGAGGACCCTTTAACTGGTCACATGCCTCGTCATGGGTAAGCCTTGCCTCGGGCAGACTAAGGCCAGAATAAGATAACACGAAATGGGCGTGGAGCGGTGGCGGGAGTAGCGTGTACCCTCCATGGCAAGAGGCTGGACGGTGGTGTATCTGTACTCTCGGTTTGCGTGAACCTGATCTGGTCTTAAGAAACCCGGTGGCGGGTTGACATATGCAAGGGTTAAGTGCTACATATGTCGTGTGATTGGAGATCCTCAGCTGAGTATAATCGATTGGGATCGTCGTACCTTCGCGGTTATGAAGACTTGGTCACTGACTTACACGTAGCAATCCAGTGAAGATGAAGGAAGAATTAAGAACTTAGCTAGTTCAGGATAAGTGTTTGAACTAGGTTAGCAAGAACTCTAGATGTAGGTAAGTTTACCTAACTTGACAATAAAATTGGATTTTTAAGGATCCACTTTTAGTAAGCATTTATGCAACAACAGAGTCATTGATCTTGAGATACCTTCCCTTGTCTCCCTTATAACCAGCATATCCTTGAGAGTCTTTTCTTTAGTCGGGTAAGACTTGCTGAGTAATTCCATACTCAGGGTTTATTTCCTCGTTGTTTTTAGGTGAGGAAGTAGCAGATTTCTGTTGCTTCTGTACCAAGGTGGTTCCTCATGAGGAAAAGCAAGAGTGAAGATGCGGGAGGACATGGTCCTCCAAAAGAAAACTTTTATGTAAAAACTGTTCGGGAGGAGTTTTGCCTCCCTTGGTTATGTAATAATACTACTCTACACTCGTTTATATTTTCTGGTCTGTAATAAGCAACTTAATCTTACTTTTTAATAAATGTAAGTTTATGTAAGCACTTCCGCATTTCGATATCTCCAATGTTCTGTAATGTCTGCAAGACGGGTGAAACGTTCCTGGAAAGGTAAGAAAAGATACCGAACTTGTCAAGTGGTTCAGGAACATATACAGGGTTGTCTGATGTCTGTTAGACAAGGACAACTGTAGGTGGGCCTAATGACTTGGAAGGTTCCGTCACAGCTGGTATCGGAGCGTAGCCCTTCTTCGCAGATATTATAAGGCATTTTCAAAAGGATTTTCTAAAAACTCACCTAGAAAAATTTCTTCTATTCTTATCCCCCATATTTGAAGAATCTATATGAAAGACCAGATAGGAGGAGTGCAATGTATAGAAGGTATGAATCAACTAAGGTTGATTCTGTAATTACACATGCATCATGCTAAGAATTATACTAATAAAATTTTCCCCCTAGAGAAATGCCGCCGCGCACGAGGAAGACCGCACGTAAGTCAACAGGCCCAATTGGAGTACCTCGTCATCAACTTGCCCCGCGGGATGAGGATAGTAGTAGCGGAAGCAACGATCCAATTGGGGATCTCGAAGCCCACGTAAATCAGCTTCAAACGGAACTGCAACGCAGGACCAGTATGTGGGTCGCAGATGGCGACAGGATAAACGAATTAAGGAGTTACATCCGCCGTCTGCAGGATCAACTTGCTGATCGGGATTTAGCGCTCGATTGGGCGGTACAGTCTCGTTCAATGGCTTGGGCTAAGGCAGCAAAGGCTCGAGCCTGAGTCGAGGAACTTAGTTCTGCCATTGATAACCTGCAGGCATATTGCAATACCCTACATGAGGAAGTCCATGTACTGTATTCACAACTACATCCCAGTGCCCCTATGGATCCTGTCGGGTCGGAAGCCGGACCTTCGCACGTTGCGGGAGAAGCGCTTGGTGGTGAGCTAGACCTTTTTAGGCCCCCTCCTTCTATGAGGCTGGTCAATGAATGGTCTCCCACACCCGACGACGAGGCTGCCAGGAAAAACCAAAAGCAGGAATAGGGGTGTAGTGGTAGAAATAGAAATAGTGTATTGTAGGTTGTACTATTGTATAATAGGTAATGCTATTGTATACTGGGTAATGTATCCTGTTGTAAAAATCGAGTCTGTACATTACTCCTTTGGTAATGTAAATTGGATGGTTTTGTCTTTGGCATATTATATTTGTTTCCAAATGTTTGTTGCCACAGATGCCGTCCAAGACCCGATCCCAGGATGTAGCTGGACCCTCTAGTGGAAGGGAATCTACTCCAAATCCACCTTCTGTTCCTCCCATGCTGGCTGAGGCGATTGCCGCCTTAGTGAACGCGACCGCTGATAATACCTGTGTTCTCAGAGAAATGGCGGGCCAACAGCTCTAGCAGCAAGGTGGGCGGGGTTATCAACAGGGCCCCCGCGAAACTTCTTACCTGGACTTCTCAGAGACACGTCCACCCTTGTTTGTTAAAGCTGAAGATCCGTTAGAAGCCGATGAATGGCTTCGGGTTATTGAACAAAAATTCGGACTTCTGCGTTGTTCGGAGACTCAGAAGCCTTTATTCGCAGCCCAGCAACTACGCGGCCCTGCCAGCACTTGGTGGGGAAATTTTGTGGCTGTTCAACCGACCAATCATCAAATAACCTGGAAAGAATTCAAGGTGGCCTTCCGCGAGCATTATATACTCGAAGGTGTTCTACACATGAAGCAAGAAGAATTCATGAAGCTAAAGCAAGGAGGGGATACTGTTAATCAGTATCTCAATAAGTTCAATCATCTGTCATAATATACAATCGATCAAGTGAACACTGATTTGAAAAAGAAGAATTGTTTTATGAGAGGTCTAAATGATCGACTGCAGAGAAAAATGGCAACCTGCATAGATCTTACGTATGGAAGAGCTATCAGTACAGCATTGGCTGTGGAAGCGAAGTATGCAGGTGTCGGAAAATCTAAGGGATTTGGAGGTGATAGGCCTAGTCAGGGCCCGGTAAAAAGACAACGGTTTGTTCTCCGGCCTTCTAACCAGAATCGTTCACGTGCACCCTCCTTCCCTTTCAAGCAGCCAATAATGATTCGTCCCAATAATGCCCCCACTGCCCCAAGTCAGCCGGGTGCCCCAGGCACTCGATTCCCTGCTTTGCCCAGCTCCTCAACTGGATGTTTCAATTGTGGCAAGTCTGGGCATTTCATCAAAGATTGCCCCTATCCCAAGCAGAACCAGTCAAATAATCAGCAAGGATCGGGGAATTCATCTCAAGTCAAGGGAAATACTAAGGGCAAAAATATCAAGAAGACGGGACGCGTATATTATACACAAGTGGCCACTACACCGGACGGAGAGCCGGTAATGATGGGTATGTTCCTCGTGGCCAATCATCCTGCAGTCATTCTTTTTGATTCTGGTGCTTCGCATACGTTCATTAGCAAGAAATTTGTGGAGCAACATCACATTTCATGCCATGAATCAAAAGAGGGGTTTAAAATTCACTCACCTGGGGGACAAATCTTTACTAGAGAAGTGGCCTATCAAGTGCCCGTATCATTGGCCGGACGGGACTTTCCTACAAATATGATCGTTCTGAAAGGCCAAGACATAGATGTCATTTTGGGTATGAATTGGTTGGCCAAGCATAAAGCAACACTCAATACTGATCAAAGAACCATCAGGTTGAGTCATAATCAAGAAGAAATTCTTTTGCCCATCCCCATTCCAAACAAAACTACTGGCAGAGTTTATGAAGTCATGGTACCGGAAATCAAGGATATTCCGGTAGTGTGCGAGTTTCCCGATGTCTTTCTGAGAGCACCTAGAGGGGGGGTGAATAGGTGATCCTGTGAAACTTAAAACTTAAGCCACAAAAACTTGTTATGTGTTAGCACAATAATTGCCAAGTGGCTAAAAGAGAAGTCTCAACAAAACACAATACCACAAGAGATTGATCACAGAGTTGACACAGTGGTTTATCCCGTGGTTCGGCCAAGACCAACGCTTGCCTACTCCACGTTGTGGCGTCCCAACGGACGAGGGTTGCAATCAACCCCTCTCAAGCGGTCCAAAGACCCACTTGAATACCACGGTGTTTTGCTTTGCTTTTCACTATCCCGTTTGCAAGGAATCTCTACAAATTGGAGTCTCTTGCCCTTACAAGTATATGATCACAAGAAGCACAGAGTAAGGGAGGGAAGCAACACACACAAATCCACAGCAAAAGCGCACACACACGGCCAAGAATCGAGCTCACAAGACTATCACAGAGTTCTAACTTAGAACAGAGCTCGAATCACTTAGAAACACAAACGAATGCGCAGAGACTTAGTGTGGATGATCAAGAATGCTCAAAGGTTGCTTGTGTGTCTCCTCCATGCGCCTAGGGGCTCCTTTTATAGCCCCAAGGCAGCTAGGAGCCGTTGAGAGCAAATCCGGAAGGCTATCCTGGCCTTCTGTCGACGGGGGCACCGGACAGTCCGGTGCACACCGGACACTGTCCGGTGCCCGATTTGTTTCCTTTTCTGGCGCTTCCGACCGTTGGAAGACTGCCGGAGATCTGCAAGCCGTTGGCGCACCGGACAGTCCGGTGCACACCGGACAGTCCGGTGCCGTCTTCCGACCGTTGGCCCGGCCACGTGTCCCGCGCGGATTGCGCGGCCGACCGTTGGCCCTGGCCGACCGTTGGCTCACCGGACAGTCCGGTGCACACCGGACAGTCCGGTGAATTTTAGCCGTACGCCGTCGGCCAATTTCCCGAGAGCGGCCAGTTCACGCTGAGGCAGCCTGGCGCACCGGACACTGTCCGGTGCACACCGGACAGTCCGGTGCTCCAGACCGAGCTGAGACTTGGCTGCACACAGCCAAGTCTTTCTCTCCCCTTTTCTCTTTTTCTTCTTTCTGTTTCTAACACTTAGACAAATATGTTAGTCCACAAAACCAATGTACTAAGGCTTAGAAACATACCTTTACTTCATGATTTGCACCTTGTTCATCCATGTACATAAATTCACAATTAAGCACATGTGTTGGCACTCAATCACCAAAATACTTAGAAATGGCCCAAGGGCACATTTCCCTTTCAATCTCCCCCTTTTTGGTGATTTATGCCAACACAACATAAAGCAACTAGAACAAGTGCAAACTCACTTCAAGTAAAACTTAAATTTATTTTGAATCAATTTTGGCATATATGGATCATCCTTTGCCACCACTTGGTTTGTTTTTGCAAATCAAACTCAAATCTCTATCTCTAGGTTAAACACACATGTTGAAGCATAAAGAGAGTCATTCCAAAAGAGATTGATCAAAGATTTCAAAAACTCCCCCTTTTTCCCATAATTGCTACTTCTCCCCACAAGAAGCCAAAAGAGACAATAAAAGGGTTTTGCCAAACCAAAAACTCTACTCTACGATTTTCAAATTTCTCAAGTGGTAGCTGATCCATTTATTGCTTTGGCCTTTATTTTCTCCCCCTTTGGCATCAAGCACCAAAACGGAATAAATCTTGGCCCTTTAACCCCATTACCTCACCAAAATCTTCAATTAAGAGCAAATGGCAACAAGAGTTCAGGAGATGGACTTGGAATAAGTTACCCCTCATCGGAGTGCAGTGGAAGTCTTTCATGGTCCAAGTCCACCTTTTCCCTTTCAATTCTCCTTTGAGACTAAAACAGGCAAACTCAAGCATATGGTTAGTCTCAAAGGGTCAAGTTGTAACACGTCTCCCCCTAAACATGTGCATCACTTTGCAACGGACTTGTGAGGTCCAGGGAGTGTTTGTACAACTTGAGCACCATAATAAGCAACAAAATGCAGAAAGGACATGATCAAAGGCATAAGCACATGTATGCTACAATTCAATCCAAGTTCCGCGAATCTAAGACATTGAGCTCACTACGCAGCCTGCAAAAGGTCTTCTCATCTAAAGGCTTGGTAAAGATATCGGCTAGCTGGTTTTCGGTGCTAACATAAAACACTTCGATATCTCCCTTTTGCTGGTGGTCTCTCAAAAAGTGATGCCGGATGTCAATGTGCTTTGTGCGGCTGTGCTCAACAGGATTTTCCGCTATTCGGATAGCACTCTCATTGTCACATAGGAGTGGGACTTTGCTCAGATTGTAGCCAAAGTCCCTGAGGGTTTGCCTCATCCAAAGTAGTTGCGCGCAACACTGACCTGCGGCAACATACTCGGCCTCAGCGGTGGATAGGGCAACGGAGGTTTGTTTCTTAGAGTTCCATGACACCAGGGACCTTCCTAAGAATTGGCACGTCCCTGATGTACTCTTCCTATCGACCTTACATCCAGCATAGTCGGAATCTGAGTACCCAATTAAGTCAAAGTTAGACCCCTTTGGATACCAGATCCCGAAGCAAGGCGTAGCGACTAAATATCTAAGAATTCGCTTCACCGCCACCAAGTGACACTCCTTAGGATCGGATTGAAATCTAGCACACATGCATACGCTAAGCATAATATCCGGTCTACTAGCACATAAATAAAGTAAAGACCCTATCATTGACCGGTATGCTTTTTGATCAACGGACTTACCTCCTTTGTTGAGGTCGGTGTGTCCGTCAGTTCCCATCGGAGTCTTTGCGGGCTTGGCGTCCTTCATCCCAAACCTCTTTAGCAGATCTTGCGTGTACTTCGTTTGGGAGATGAAGGTGCCGTCCTTGAGTTGCTTCACTTGGAACCCAAGGAAGTAGTTCAACTCGCCCATCATCGACATCTCGAATTTCTGCGTCATCACCCTGCTAAACTCTTCACAAGACTTTTGATTAGTAGAACCAAATATTATGTCATCGACATAAATTTGGCACACAAACAAATCACCATTACAAGTCTTAGTGAAAAGAGTTGGATCGGCTTTCCCAACCTTGAAAGCATTAGCAATTAAGAAATCTCTAAGGCATTCATACCATGCTCTTGGGGCTTGTTTAAGTCCATAGAGCGCCTTAGAGAGCTTACACACGTGGTCGGGGTACCGTTCATCCTCGAAGCCAGGGGGTTGCTCTACGTACACCTCCTCCTTTATTGGCCCGTTGAGGAAAGCGCTCTTCACATCCATTTGGTACAACCTGAAAGAATGGTGAGCGGCATATGCTAGCAAGATACGAATTGATTCTAGCCTAGCCACAGGAGCAAAAGTCTCCTCAAAGTCCAAACCTGCGACTTGGGCATAACCTTTTGCCACAAGTCGAGCCTTGTTCCTTGTCACCACTCCGTGCTCGTCTTGTTTGTTGCGGAACACCCACTTGGTTCCCACAACATTTTGCTTGGGACGAGGCACCAGCGTCCAAACTTCATTGCGCTTGAAGTTGTTAAGTTCCTCCTGCATGGCCAACACCCCGTCCGGATCTAGCAAGGCCTCCTCTACCCTGAAAGGCTCAATAGAGGAGACAAAAGAGTAATGTTCACAAAAATTAACTAGTCGAGACCGAGTAGTTACTCCCTTGCTAATGTCACCCAGAATTTGGTCGACGGGATGATCCCTTTGAATCATCGCTCGAACTTGGGTTGGAGGTGCCGGTTGTGCTTCTTCCTCCATCACATGATCATCTTGTGCTCCCCCTTGATCACACGCCTCCTTTTGATGAACCTGTTCATCGTCTTGAGTTGGGGGATGCACCGTCGTTGAGGAAGAAGGTTGATCTCGTTCATCTTGTTCCTGTGGCCGAACGTCTCCAATCGCCATGGTTCGTATAGCGGCCGTTGGAACATCTTCTTCATCTACATCATCACAATCAACAACTTGCTCTCTTGGAGAGCCATTAGTCTCATCAAATACAACGTCGCTAGAGACTTCAACCAAACCCGATGATTTGTTGAAGACCCTATACGCCTTTGTATTTGAATCATAACCTAATAAAAACCCTTCTACAGCTTTGGGAGCAAACTTTGAATTTCTACCCTTCTTCACTAGAATGTAGCACTTGCTCCCAAAAACACGAAAGTAAGATACATTGGGTTTGTTACCGGTTAGTAGCTCATATGAAGTCTTCTTGAGGAGGCGGTGAAGGTAGACCCTGTTGATGGCGTGGCAAGCCGTGTTCACGGCTTCCGACCAAAAGCACTCGGGGGTCTTGAACTCTCCAAGCATCGTCCTCGCCATATCGATTAGCGTCCTGTTCTTCCTCTCTACCACACCATTTTGCTGTGGTGTGTAGGGAGCGGAGAACTCGTGCTTGATTCCTTCCTCCTCAAGAAACTCCTCCACTTGAAGGTTCTTGAACTCAGACCCATTGTCGCTCCTTATCTTCTTCACCCTGAGCTCAAACTCATTTTGAGCTCTCCTGAGGAAGCGCTTGATGGTCCCTTGGGTTTCAGACTTATCCTGCAAAAAGAACACCCAAGTGAAGCGGGAAAAGTCATCAACAATAACTAAACCATACTTACTTCCTCCTATGCTTAGATAGGCGACGGGTCCGAAGAGGTCCATATGTAGCAGCTCCAGAGGTCTTGACGTGGTCATCACATTCTTGCTGTGATGTGCTCCTCCAACTTGTTTACCTGCCTGACAAGCTGCACAAGGTCTATCTTTTTCGAAATAAACATTGGTTAGACCTATCACGTGTTCTCCCTTTAGAAGCTTGTGGAGATTCTTCATCCCCACATGTGCTAAGCGGCGATGCCACAGCCAGCCCATGCAAGTCTTAGCCATTAAGCATGCATCTAGACCGGCCTCTTCTTTTGCAAAATCTACTAAGTAAAGCTTGCCGTCTAGTACACCCTTAAAAGCTAGTGAACCATCACATCTTCTAAAGACAGACACATCTACATTTGTAAATAAACAATTATATCCCATTTGACATAATTGACTAACAGACAGCAAATTATATCCAAGACTCTCCACTAGGAATACATTTGATATAGAATGCTCATTAGAAATTGCAATTTTACCTAACCCTTTTACCTTGCCTTGATTCCCATCACCGAATATAATTGAATCTTGGGAATCCTTATTCTTGACGTAGGAGGTGAACATCTTCTTCTCCCCCGTCATATGGTTTGTGCATCCGCTGTCGATAATCCAGCTTGAACCCCCGGATGCATAAACCTGCAAGGCAAATTTAGGCTTGGGTCTTAGGTACCCAACTCATGTTGGGTCCTGCAAGGTTAGCACAAATATCTTTAGGGACCCAAATGCAAGATTTATCTCCCTTGCATCTAGCCCCTAATTTCCTAGCAACTACCTTCTTACCCTTTCTACAAATAGCAAAGGGAGTATTGCAAGCATAATAAATGGTAGAAGGTTTGTTTACAACTTTTCTAGGAACATGAGCAAAATTTCTCCTAGGCATATGCGCAACATTTCTCCTACTCATATCTCTATCATGCTGATAAGAAGAACTAGAAGCAAACATGGCATGAGAATCATAAACATGTGAATCAAAGTCATTTCTAGCATTTCTCCTATCATGGTACAAGAAAGCATGGTTCCTTTTAGCACTACTAGCCATAGGGGCCTTCCCTTTCTCCTTGACGAAGACGGGAGCCTTATGGCTTGTTAAGTTCTTGGCTTCCCTCTTGAAGCCAAGCCCATCCTTAATTGAGGGGTGTCTACCAATCGTGTAGGCATCCCTTGCAAATTTTATTTTATCAACTTCATTCTTGCTAGTCTTAAGTTGGGCATTAAGACTAGCCACTTCATCATTTAGTTTTGAAATTGACATTAAGTGTTCACTACAAGCATTAACATCAAAATCTTTACACCTAGTACAAATTTCAACATGTTCAACACAGGAATTAGATTTATATGCTACTTCTAATTTAGCACTTAAATCATTGTTAACACCTTGTAAGGTAGAAATGGTTTCATGACAGGTGGATAGTTCACTAGAAAGCATTTCATTTCTTTTAATTTCTAGAGCAAGAGAATTTTGTGCACTAACAAATTTATCATGCTCCTCATATAAAAGATCCTCTTGTTTTTCTAGTAATCTATTCTTGTCATTTAAAGCATCAATCAACTCATTAATCTTATTAATTTTAGATCTATCTAAGCCTTTGAACAAGCAAGAATAATCTATGTCATCATCATCACTAGACTCACTATCACTAGAAGAAGCATAAGTGGAGTCTTGAGTACTCACCTTCTTCTCCCTTGCCATAAGGCAAGTGAGACGCTCGTTGGGGAAGAGAGCTGATTTGTTGAAGGCAGTGGCGGCGAGTCCTTCGTCGTCGGAGTCGGAGGAGGAGCAATCCGAGTCCCACTCCTTTCCTAGATGCGCCTCGCCCTTTGCCTTCTTGTATTGCTTCTTCTTCTCTCTTTTGTTCCCCTTTTCCTGGTCACTTTCATTATCGGGACAGTTAGCGATAAAATGACCAAGCTTACCGCATTTGAAGCATGAGCGCTTCCCCTTGGTCTTGGTCTTGCTTGGCTGCCCCTTGCGACCATTTAGCGCCGTCTTGAATCGCTTGATGATGAGAGCCATCTCTTCATCATTAAGGCCAGCCGCCTCAATCTGTGCCACCTTGCTAGGTAGCGCCTCCTTGCTTCGTGTTGCCTTGAGAGCAAGGGGTTGCGGCTCGTTGATCGGACCATTCAAGGCGTCGTCCACATACCTCGCCTCCTTGATCATCATTCGCCCGCTAACGAATTTCCCAAGAACTTCTTCGGGCGACATCTTGGCGTACCTGGGATTTTCACGTATATTGTTCACCAAGTGAGGATCAAGAACGGTAAATGACCTGAGCATTAGGCGGACGACGTCGTGGTCCGTCCATCGTGTGCTTCCGTAGCTCCTTATCTTGTTGATAAGGGTCTTGAGCCGGTTGTATGTTTGCGTCGGCTCCTCGCCCCTTATCATTGCGAACCGTCCAAGCTCGCCCTCCACCAACTCCATCTTGGTGAGTAAGGTGACGTCGTTCCCCTCATGAGAAATCTTGAGGGTGTCCCAGATTTGCTTGGCGTTATCCAAGCCGCTCACCTTATGGTATTCATCCCTGCACAAGGAAGCTAGAAGAACAGTAGTAGCTTGTGCATTCTTATGAATTTGTTCATTAATGAACATGGGACTATCCGAACTATCAAAGTGCATCCCACTCTCTACAATCTCCCATATACTAGGATGGAGAGAGAATAGGTGACTACGCATTTTGTGGCTCCAAAATCCGTAGTCCTCTCCATCAAAGTGTGGGGGCTTGCCGAGTGGAATGGAGAGCAAATGTGAATGTGAACTTTGCGGAATACGAGAGTAATCAAAAGAAAAGTTCGAATTAACCGGTTTTCTCCTCTCGTAGTCGTTGTGGTCCTCATCCTTTTGGGAAGAAGTAGACTCGTCGCTGTCGTAGTAGACGATCTCCTTGATGCGCCTTGTCTTCTTCTTCTTTCCTTCCTTCCGTCTTTGGCCCGAGCCGGAGTCGGTAGGCTTATCGTCCTTCGGCTCGTTGACGAAGGATTCCTTTTCTTTGTCATTGATCACAATACCCTTCCCCTTAGGATCCATCTCTTCAGGCGGTTAGTCCCTTTGTGAAGAGAACGGCTCTGATACCAATTGAGAGCACCTAGAGGGGGGGGGGGGGGTGAATAGGTGATCCTGTGAAACTTAAAACTTAAGCCACAAAAACTTGTTATGTGTTAGCACAATAATTGCCAAGTGGCTAAAAGAGAAGTCTCAACAAAACACAATACCACAAGAGATTGATCACAGAGTTGACACAGTGGTTTATCCCGTGGTTCGGCCAAGACCAACGCTTGCCTACTCCACGTTGTGGCGTCCCAACGGACGAGGGTTGCAATCAACCCCTCTCAAGCGGTCCAAAGACCCACTTGAATACCACGGTGTTTTGCTTTGCTTTTCATTATCCCGTTTGCAAGGAATCTCCACAAATTGGAGTCTCTTGCCCTTACAAGTATATGATCACAAGAAGCATAGAGTAAGGGAGGGAAGCAACACACACAAATCCACAGCAAAAGCGCACACACACGGCCAAGAATCGAGCTCACAAGACTATCACAGAGTTCTAACTTAGAACAGAGCTCGAATCACTTAGAAACACAAACGAATGCACAGAGACTTAGTGTGGATGATCAAGAATGCTCAAAGGTTGCTTGTGTGTCTCCTCCATGCGCCTAGGGGCTCCTTTTATAGCCCCAAGGCAGCTAGGAGCCGTTGAGAGCAAATCCGGAAGGCTATCCTGGCCTTCTGTCGACGGGGGCACCGGACAGTCCGGTGCACACCGGACACTGTCCGGTGCCCGATTTGTTTCCTTTTCTGGCGCTTCCGACCGTTGGAAGACTGCCGGAGATCTGCGAGCCGTTGGCGCACCGGACAGTCCGGTGCACACCGGACAGTCCGGTGCCGTCTTCCGACCGTTGGCCCGGCCACGTGTCCCGCGCGGATTGCGCGGCCGACCGTTGGCCCTGGCCGACCGTTGGCTCACCGGACAGTCCGGTGCACACCGGACAGTCCGGTGAATTTTAGCCGTACGCCGTCGGCCAATTTCCCGAGAGCGGCCAGTTCGCGCTGAGGCAGCCTGGCGCACCGGACACTGTCCGGTGCACACCGGACAGTCCGGTGCTCCAGACCGAGCTGAGACTTGGCTGCACACAGCCAAGTCTTTCTCTCCCCTTTTCTCTTTTTCTTCTTTCTGTTTCTAACACTTAGACAAATATGTTAGTCCACAAAACCAATGTACTAAGGCTTAGAAACATACCTTTACTTCATGATTTGCACCTTGTTCATCCATGTACATAAATTCACAATTAAGCACATGTGTTGGCACTCAATCACCAAAATACTTAGAAATGGCCCAAGGGCACATTTCCCTTTCACTTTCCCGAGGATTTGCCGGGATTGCCACCTGAAAGGGATGTAGAGTTTGTAATTGAGTTGAAGCCCGGTACGGCTCCCATTTCTCGAAGATCGTACCGTATGCCTCCGAATGAGTTGGCAGAATTGAAGATTCAATTACAAGATCTCCTAGAGAAAGGATTCATCCGGCCAAGCTCGTCACCTTGGGGTTGTCCAGCCATATTCGTCAAAAAGAAGGATCAAACCTTACGGATGTGCGTGGATTATCGACCCCTGAATGAGGTCACTATCAAGAACAAGTACCCTCTTCTGAGGATTGACATCTTATTTGATCAACTGACCGGGGCGAGGGTATTCTCCAAAATTGATCTTAGGTCGGGCTATCATCAGATCCGTATTCGGCCCGAGGATATACCAAAAACCGCATTCACTACACGATATGGGTTGTTTGAATATCTGGTAATGTCTTTCGGGTTAACAAATGCTTCGACCCACTTCACATATTTGATGAACTCGGTATTCATGCCCGAGCTAGACAAGTTTGTGGTGGTCTTCATTGACGATATTCTAATATATTCAAAGAATGAAGAGGAGCATGCTCAACATTTACGGATCGTGTTAACGCGCCTGAGGGAACATCAGTTGTATGCCAAGTTCAGCAAATGCGCGTTTTGGCTGGAGGAAATTCAATTTCTGGGACATGTTCTATCTGCCAGAGGGATTGCGGTAGACCCCAGCAAAGTCAAGGACATTTTGGAGTGGAAACCCCAACCACTGTTCATCAAGTCTGAAGTTTCCTTGGACTGGCGGGATATTACCGCAGATTCATACCAGATTTTTCTAAGCTTGTGAAGCCAATCACAAGTTTATTGAAAAATGATATTAAATTCAATTGGTCTTCTAAGTGTAATGAAGCTTTTGAACAATTGAAGACATTATTAACCACTGCTCCAGTATTGGCTCAACCGGATATCACTAAACCTTTTGATGTATATTGTGATGCATCAGGCAGTGGTCTCGGCTGTGTATTAATGCAAGAAGGCCGAGTAATTGCATATGCTTCGAGGCAGTTACGCCGTCATGAGGAACATTATCCGACTCATGATCTGGAGCTAGCTGTTGTGGTTCATGCCCTAAAAATTTGGCGTCACTATCTACTGGGAAATATCTGTCACATTTATACATATCATAAAAGCTTGAAGTATATCTTCACCTAGTCAGAATTGAATATGAGACAAAGGCGATGGCTTGAGCTTATTAAGGACTATGAACTGGAAATTCATTATCACCCGGGCAAAGCCAATGTTGTGGCAGATGCACTGAGCCATAAGGTTTCCTGCCACTGTCTTACGGTGAAGACCTCTGACAATACCTTATATTAGGAGATGGAGAAGCTAAACCTGGGAATAGTTCGACAAGGAACCCTGAATCAGCTAAAGCTTGAGTCAGTCCTCTTGCAAAGGATAATTGATGCTCAAAGGGATAATGCGGGTATGAAACACATTCGTGAGAAGATAAGGGCTGGAAAGGCCAAATGTTTCAAAGAAGATGATCAAGGTATTGTATGGTTTAATGACCGCATAGTGGTGCCAAAGAATGAAGAGGTCCGCCAGCAAATCCTTGATGAAGCGCATCTTAGTCGTTATTCTATTCATCCCAGAAGCACTAAGATGTACCAAGACTTGAAACAACATTATTGGTGGACAAAAATGAAGATCGAGATTGCACGCTATGTGGCTAGATGTGACACCTGCAGACGTGTCAAGGCCATACACTTGAAAGCTGCCGGTCCATTACAGTCTCTACCAATACCGACATGGAAATGGGAAGACATAAGTATGGACTTCATTGTGGGATTGCCTAGGACTGCAAAAGGGTATGACTCTATCTGGGTTATTGTTGATCGACTTACAAAGATTGCTCACTTTCTGCCAGTCAAGACATATTACCCGGTTCTTACCTATGCAGAATTATACATTGCTCGCATTCTCAGTTTGCACGGTGTTCCAAAGACTATAGTGTCGGATCGTGGACCACAATTTGTATCCAAATTCTGGGAAGAACTTCATAAATCCCTGGGTACTAAGCTGCTCCATAGTTCGGCCTATCATCCACAAACCAGTGGGCAAACTGAGAGGGTTAATCAAATACTCGAAGATATGCTGTGGGCATGTGTTCTGGACTTCTCACAGAAATGGGATGAATGTTTGCCCTTGGCGGAGTTTTCATATAATAATAGCTATCAAGAAAGTATCAAGATGGCACCTGTTGGGAACTTGTTCTCAAATGCTATGAATTAAGAACAAGGCAACATAAAATGTTAAGTATAAATGCCCTTTGTCCGCTGAAGCATTATTTCCCCAAGGATCTAATGAACTTCGGACGAAGACCATGAGTGAAATATCACGAAGGTCGTACCTTCGTGATTAAACTTACAAAATAATATGAAATAATATATAAAACATGAGACATTAAAGATAAATGTATCAGAAATAAGTAACATCATTCACATATTTTATTATATGAACATAAAAATGTCAGAACATACAGTTTGAGTACATTTGTACCTTCTCCTTGATAGATAATAATTCCTGGGCAATGCATTCGCAATTACAGGAAAGCGTGAACAGTAAAAGAATACTGTTCACTATTTATAGACACAAGACACAGCCTGTGAGGAACTACAATCATGCCCCTCATAAAAGTTTACAACAATGACTCAAACACTTATGGACTAAAAGGTCATTCTACTTTTAAGTCGGTTTGCAATTCCGAAGCTTCATGAACAGCAACCTTCGGTCATCACGTGCCGACAGCTTCAGCCGAAGTTGTTTCTTCCTGTAGGACCTTCAGCGACGAAGCATGGTCCCAACAGTAGCCCCTTCGCGGTGCTAGATCGTTTTTCGTAACGAGCTTGATCCGTGAAAAAAGTCTCTTAGGCTTCAGGAAGCCGAAGGTCCAAAAAACACCTTCCCTGAGCTCGTTGTCGAGAAACGATTCAGTTTCCGAGCGCGTAGCGGTCCCACCCTGCAGGGTTACTATTTGGTCTCTGCGGTCCACCGTGCAGCGGGTGTAAGCAGCTGTTTGCCTGGTGTGTAAATCCTGACGATTCACCTTCTTACCTGCAGCACTATATAAACAGACGGGTAGGTGTGAAGTTACCACAGCATTCATTGCTATTGCACTGTTTTGCTGCCAAAATTTTTAACCATAGCCGAAGCTTGACTCTCGCAAGCAGACGAAGCTCCAATTTTAAAGCCTACTTCATTAGAAGAAAAAGCTTCAGAATAAAAAGTTCTTTAGTTCCCAAGAAATTCAGAATTAAATGGCCAGAGTGCGCTCTACCGCTAGTGTTGAGCGTAAGGGAGGCGAAGCTGAAGGAGCGGAGACTGTTCCTATCTCCGAAGCGATGCAACGATCCGGACTGGTGACCTCGGAAGGAATCCGTACTGCCGAGACAGGGCAGACTGCTGCCGAGACAAAAGAAGCTGTTGCCGAAGCGGAAGAAGGTAATATTGAGGAAGCTGATTCTGATGATGATTATCATATTGCCGTGCCAAGCAAGCCCAGCCACTTGGACTTCGGGAAGTCGACTATCTCCAAGGCTGATTTCTCCAAGATGGTGAAGTCGGGTTATTTCAGTGAGAATGAGAAGAAGCTACTTCGCTTCGGGGGGGAAGAAACTACCCCGAAGCCAGAAAAAGATGAAATAGTTATTTTTAAGAGCTTTCTAAAAGCTGGATTAAGATTCCCCTTAAATAGGATGATATCTGATGTGCTGCAAAGATTTGGCATCTACTTTCACCAACTGACTCCCAACGCAATTGTCAGGCTCAGCGTCTATATCTGGGCTCTCCGAAGTCAGGCGGTGGAGCCATTTGCTGACAGCTTCTGTCGAGTTCATGAGTTGCATTACCAAACTAAGGCCATAAAAGATGGATTGCATGAGAATTTTGGCTGCTATAATTTTGCTTATCGGAAAACCACGAAGTTTCCCGTGATTAGCTACCGAAGCAAATGGCCGGCAGGCTGGAAATCAGAATGGTTTTATGTCAAAATTGATGAAGATAAAGAGAAGCTGGTTCAGAGCCCTCTTGAATTAATCTTTGGAGAAACAAGACCCCGATGCAAAATGGTAGTAGAAGGTCCAACTTGGGCTGCACTGGGCGAATTCAAAATTATAGCAGAACATATTGGCACTAGAGATTTAGTGCAAGAATTCCTGGCTTTCAGAGTTTTTCCAACGATGAAAGAGTGGACAATGCCGAAGCTTGAAGGGGAAAAGAAAGAGGGGGAACTCGTCAGGCTACCTTATCATTATAAATTCAAGAAATTTTTTAAAGTACCCTGCCAAAAATGGCTTGATACAATTGAAATGATGAGCAATGAAACTCTTGGGAACTACTCTAAAAAAGAGGACCAACTGATGACAGCGGCCTTCGGCACTCGACCGAAACGAAGGCTGAACAGAGTGCTTGATGCCATAGGATTTGAATACGCTGACTACGGTCGACTGGGCGGAGATGCCGGAGGCCCGAAGCGAAAAAGGATTGCTAGCGCTACTGACGAAGAGGTCGTCAAGGTAGCCAAGAAGAAAAAGAAAGATTCTGAAAGTCTTAGCGCTGAAGAGTTAAATCCTGAGCCGAAGGTGGCCACTTCAAGAAAGAGAAAAGGTGCGTCCCCGGAGCCGGAAATGTCGGTCCGAGAAGAAGATATTCCTGCTTCTCCTTCTGCTGTTGAAGTAGAAGAAATTATGAAGGTAATGACTGAACCCTTGCCTATCAGGCTAAGTCCACTGGCACTGGAACTGACGAAGTTTTTTCAGAAGAACAAGGCAGCTTCAGCAGCAGAAAGTCCTGCGAAGCCGAAAAAAACGGAGAATTATTCAAGTAACAGATGTGATCCACCAGACGCCGCCACTAGCAACGGTGCCAAAAATTCCCTTTCCTGAAACTGCCGAAGCCGAAGCTACTGGGGTGAAAACTACTGAAGCTGAAACCAGCGAACCCGAAGCTACCGGGGCCGAAGCCGGGGCCACCGAAGAGTCGAACCTGGAAACTACACTTGAGGTTATTGACAATATTCTCCTGAAAATGGCCGAAGAAGAAGCTACTGTGGCTGCGGTGAATACAGCAACTGAAAAGGGGAAAGAGCAAATTGGTGAAATTTCTGAAGGAGAAGATTTTAACTTTCAAGACCTACTTGGACAAGAGTTAACAGACACTGAGAAAGAGGAGTTGAAAAAATATGCCATATCTTGCGGATATAAATCAGGCGCTATGCTATTTGGTGGGGTGAACGAAGGGAAACTAAGGTGCCTTCGGAACCGCACCGAGGCCAAAATTATCAGAACCCTTTCCAAAAGCATTGGCTTGCCGAAGGTGGAAGCGGACTTGTGTCGTTATCAACGACACCACATCGCCGGAAGCTTGCTTTATGCTAACTTCAAGGTAACGAATATTTTTGTTATTTTATTACTGTTATTATTAACTTTTGGGTCGTGTTCTAACGAAGATCATTTCGACAGAGCATATTATTAAGCAAGGTTCTGAAAATGCAACAAGATCTGGAGGAAGAGAAAAATAAAATCGTCATTCAAGATTTGACTGAAAAGATTGAAAACTACGAAACCAATCTGAAAAAGAAAGACTTCGCAATCCAAGATCTTGAAATCATGGTCAAAGAGCACGAAGGTGCATTAGAAAAGAAAGATTTTGTTATTTAGACCATGGAGGGCTCTTTAGCTGAAGTCCAAACTGAAAATGATAAATTAAAGAATGAATTGCTCCGTCAATCAGAAAAATTCGAGCAAGAAAAGAAATATTTTGAAACAAGCCTGAAAGCTGAAGTGGATAAATACTCAAATTTGCAGAAATCCTTTACAGAACTTCAGGAGAAATGCTTAAGCTTCGGCATCCGATGTGTGCAGCGGCTGAAGGACGTATTTCACTCTGTCGGAGCTAGCTCTTCGAAATTTACACCTTCAGCTGAAAATCTGCCAAGAACATTAGAACATATTGAAGGCGAAGTTGATGCCCTTGACGAAGTTATTGGTGGGCACGCTGACTTCTGCGCCCTGGTATCTTCTCGGGGCACAGCTGCTGCTTTTTTGAAGGCTGGCTTGTAATATATTTTGTCTCCTATAACCACATCCAATCTGCTTTGCTGTGGACGAAACTTCTCTTTTGAGCCGAAGGCGAAAAACACCTTCCCTTCTTTTCATACACAACGAAGCATAAAAAAATTTTCCTTCGAATCTTTTCCTTATTTTCTGAAGCACCTGTCTTTTTTGTGTAACATGATGATGACTCTACATATGTCTAAATGGATGTTTATGAATGCAAATGACATGATGGTATGTTATGTGCAAATGAATATTAGGACACATGTTCAAAAAAAGCATAAGCACGACCCTTCGTCCCCTTAAGAATGATAAAAATCTTTTTGTCGTTTACTTTTCGGCTTCACCGTTTACTTTTTGGTGTATCAGCGTTGACTTTTCGCTCTAAGCCTCCCTTAGGAGCTTCTTCTCCTTTTACTTTCAGCGGAATCAGCGTTTATTTTTCGCTGTAAGCCTCCCTTAGGAGCTTCTTCGCCTTTTACTTTCAGCGGAATCAGCGTTTATTTTTCGCTGTAAGCCTCCCTTAGGAGCTTCTTCGCCTTTTACTTTCAGCGGAATCAGCGTTTATTTTTCGCTGTAAGCTCTGCATTCCCTTAGGAACGACCTTTGAGCTTTTCCCTGTTCTCTTTTCTTTTTTCTTTGCACTCGAAGGTGCTTTCTCAGCTTTTACATTTACATTTTGGGGGATATCGCTCTTATAGAATTGAAATAAGGAAAAAGAAAAATTACATGTTGTGGCCCCATTAAAAACCTTTCTCCCCCTTTGGAAAGGAAAAGGGTGCCACAAAAAAGAATATAAAAAATTACATCAAACTAAACATAATATCGCCGAAGCTCATCCGCATTCCACGATCTAGGAATGTCATTACCGTCCATATCCTTCAATCTGTAGGAACCAGGTCTTGACGAAGATACTACCAAAAAGGGGCCTTCCCACTTCAGCTGTAATTTGCCTGCTGTTTCAGGGTTAGCTACTCTTCGAAGTACCAAGTTTCCTGGTTCAATATTCTTTAGCTTGACCTTTCTATCACGCCATTTTATTGTTTTAGCTTGGTATTTATTGATGTTTTCCATAGCTTGAAGTCTAATCCCTTCAATAGCATCTTTTTCCACAGAACAATTAGCTTCGTTTTCGCCTTCTGCCGAAGCTACTGTCCTTATCGATCCTGTTTTAGCCTCTTCTGGGGTTATTGCTTCGTCACCAAACAATAGTTTAAAGGGTGTAAAGCCTGTTGATCTTGAAATGGTTGTGTTATGACTCCACACCACTTTGATTAACTCGTCTGGCCACTTTCCCCTTGGCTGATTGAAGATTGACTTCATTATTCCTGTCATTATGATCCCATTGGCTCTTTCAACAAGTCCATTAGATTCTGGGTGTCGGACTGATGCAAAATGGATCTTCGTGCCGATTTGATTGCAAAATTCTCTGAAGGCTTCAGAATCAAACTGTGTCCCATTATCCACAGTTATGGCCTTCGGCACTCCGAAGCGACAAACAATGTTTTGCCAGAAAAACTTTTGAATAGTAAACGAGGTTATTGTGGCTAAGGGCTTTGCCTCAATCCACTTGGAAAAATATTCCACTGCCACCACCACATATCTTAAGTTCCCCTGTGCAGGTGGTAATGGACCTAGCAAATCCAGACCCCACCTTTGCAATGGCCAAGTGGGCTGTATTAATTGAGTTAAAGACGAAGGTTGTTTTTGATCTCTTGCACATTTCTGACAACCTTCGCACTTTTGAACTAAATCTGCTGCATCCGAAGCTGCCTTTGGCCAATAAAATCCTTGGCGAAAAACTTTCCCAAGCAAGGGCCTAGATCCAATATGAGATCCACATAGACCTGCATGTATGTCCTTCATTAATTCTATACCTTCGGATCTAGATAAGCACTTGAGCAATGGGGAACAGACCCCACGCTTGTATAACTCCCCTTCTATTATGACATATGGTCGAGCTCTTGCTTCTATTCTCCTGTTATAAGCTTCGTCGTCTGAAAGAAAATTACCCTGAAGAAAAGAGATGATTTCAGTTCTCCAATCTTCACTATAAACAGGGGATATGTTGAGGATTGCTCTTTCAAGAAGCTCGACCGAAGGTGCTTTTATTGTTTCAAAAAATACTTCCGAAGGTATAGGCAGCCCCTGGGCTGCTGACTTAGCCAATATATCAGCGTATTCATTTTCTCCACGAGGAATATTTTTGAAAGTGCATTCATCCCTTTTGTGAGTTTTGGTGATTTGGATAACAACACATTTAAAGGTCTAACAAGTTTGCTAAGTGTTGAACAGGAAATTCAGTATGATGAACATACTTGAATAGTGTATAATGATCAGTGAACAAAGGTTCAACACGAGGTTAAATAACCAATGAGACAATGCAAATGGATATAATATGATCTCTATATTGGTTTGAATATATGGACAGGTCCTGAGAAATCACTATGCATAAATATGATCATAATAGAGGTTGAAGTGATTAAGAGGATTGGTCAAGCCAAAGTGGATAAGATATGAGGAATCGTGAATTGGCTTGACCATATTACTGTCAGTCCATATATGCTTCTATGAGAATCAAACTAGAGCTTGATTGATCTTGACAATTATATCTAGAAGACATTCAAGCAAGGTTCACAATATTGAAGAAATGATTCTCTCAATGGATGCTCAATTTGATGTGACTCAAGAATGGCTTGATAGGGTGAAGATAGCAAGGAAAGGGCTTCGAGGAACTAAGCGAAGGTGAAGGTCAAGCGACGGCTTGTAGACCGAGGTACCATGGCTAAGGTGAAGAAGAGAGTACTTGCACTAAGTCGATGAACTAATCAGCTATGAAGAGTTATAACATGTTGATGCATCAGTAAGGTGACTTGAAGCCATGATTTGAACTCATATAAGGTGATATGGTACAAGTCACTGGGTTTGATTTGAGTTTGCTTCAAAAGGTGAGACAAAGATGTTTGTGATCCTTATGAAGCAATGCCATGGAGAAATCACACATGAGACACCAATGACTCAAGGAGTTTACTTCATTATATTTTATTTAACTTGAGTATAGGAATCGTCGTACTATAAAGGGGGATCCAAAAAGAAGGTTGGTGTTTGCCAAAGCTCAAACCTCTATATTCAAAAGCTATTTTTTGAAAAGAAAAAAAATCTCTTTAAAATTCTTTGGTTGACCATGGTTAGGTTTGAGAAACCTAGAGTGTTCTTGCTGAAAAGGAGCTGAACTTCTTCAACTGCAGCTGAGCTTTCCAGCTGAACTTAACTTCAGCTGAGTTGAGCTTCTTCAGCTGCAGCTGAGCTTTTCAGCTGAGCTGGACTTCAGCTGAGCTGAGCTTCTTCAGCTATAGCTGAGCTTTTCAGCTGAGCTGAACTTCAGCTGAGCTGAGCTTTTCAGCTGGGCTGAACTTCAGCTGAACTCAACTTCAGCTGTGAACCTCTTTGACCATACACCAGCTGAACTTGCCTCCGGGCAGTTGAGCTGGGGTTTTCTCTCCTAAACTCACTGGTCAAGACCAGTTGAACTGGTCCTGAGGGGCAGTTCAGCTGGTCTCTGACCCCTCTGACCTCTGTTCTGCAGTCTGCCAGTCAGACTGGCAAACAGGTCGCCAGAAGTGTCAGGGGCGGTTCAACCGCCCCCCCTGGGCGGTTCAACCGGTCTTGGTCAATTTGACCAGTCTGCGGTCAGTCTGCGCGTCAGTCTGCCAGTCAGACTGGCAGACAGGCTGCCAGGACTGCCAGGGGCGGTTCAACCGCCCTAGGGGGCGGTTCAACCGGTCTCAAACAGCAAAATCGGCCCCAACGGCTAGTTTTGAGCTCCACCTATATATACTCCCCCTACCTCTCTTCCCACAGCAGAGAGCACGATTTGAACTCCATTTCTAACCCAAGAAACACCTCCCTCTCTCTCTCACACATCTCTTGCCTCTCCCATTTCAAATCTTTGGAGAGAAATCTTTGAGTAAGCTTGAGAGCTGCGGTTTTGTGCTTCATCTCTAAATCTCTCTTGCTCTTCTTCTTCATTCGAGCTTTGGTACTACATCGAGTTCTTTGTGGATTCATTACTCTTGGAGCTTCTAGCTCCTAGACGACTAGGTGTCGCTTGTGAGTCTCCAAATCTTGTGGAAGACCACAAGAAAGTTTGTATTACCCGCTCGTTTGAGCAAAGATTAGCGTGTGAGCTTGACCTTTGTGGTCGGCAAAGGGAGGATTAGGGTTGAAAGAGACCCGGCTCTTTGTGGGCGCCTCAACGAGGAAGTAGGGCACCTTGGTGGTGTGACCGAACCTCGGGATAAATCTTGTGTCTCTTGTGTTCTTGCTCATTGTGTTTGTTTGTGTTCTTCGTTCTCTCACCATTCCGTGGAAGATTGTTTATATCTTTTTGGTGTGTGGATTTTGAGAAGTGCCCTTCTCAGATCTACTACTTTTGAACCCTTTGGATCATTTAGAACATCTCATTTCCAAAGTTAACTGGGTGAATTTCGAGATCAATTCAGTTTTACCCAGTTTGCTTCTAGTTTTTGTTGAAAAAGTTTTAACTTGCCTATTCACCCCCCCCTCTAGGCAACTTTCAATTGGTATCAGAGCCTAATCCTCGTTCTAACGCTTAACCGCGTGAGGAAAGATCATGTCGGGAGGACTAAGAAACGAAAGTGCTTCTAAGCTTGAAAAAGTTGAGGTTGCCTCGACTTCATCTTTTGGTGCAGATGTTGATCCTAGGGCAATAGACCTTGCCATGAGAATCGCCGAAAGGATGTTCCTCAAAATGAAGGAAGATGAGGCGAAGAACATTATTGAAGAGGAAGAAAATGATCGATGGAGACCAAACGACGAATCCACCTCTTCACAAGGTTCGTCTTTCAAATCCACTTCTCATATGTGCTTTATTGCTAATGGGAGTGACAGTGAAAGCGAAAGTGATGAGGAGGAGGAGCAAGAAAGTGATAGTGAAGATGAGGATGATCTTCAACAATTCTTCGCTCAACTAAGTAAGAAGAACCGGATGAGCTTGCTCAAACTCATGAAAAGAGCGGAAGAACAAAAGGAAATGTTTCATAAGCAAGAAGATATCCTCATCGAAAAAATCAAAGACTTGGAGAAGTTGACCAAAGAGCATGAGAAGCTAAAGTGCTCTCATGATGATTTGGTCCAAAGGTATGAAGACATTTCAATTGAGCATATTAAAGCTATTAATCATGCATCATATATTGCTCAATTAGAAAATAAAAATGCTATGCTCAAGAACACGGTAGAAAAGCTAAACACTGAAAATCTAGCTTTGCAAGAAAAACATGATATGCTTGTATGCTCTCATAATAAATTTATGGATTCACATATCATGTTAGAAATGGCTCATGAGGTTGTGTTAACTAATTTGAAATCATACCAACCTCACATGTGCACATGTGTTGAAATTGAAACTATATTACCATGTGCTAACAATTGTTGTTATCAAGCAAGCCAATCTTCCATTGAGCTAGAAATTTCAGGAATTAGTGATATTTCTATCACACAAGAAAATAAAGAGCTCAAGGAAGAAGTTGGAAGGCTAAGAAGGAGCTTAACTCTTTTGAAGGGAAAGTGTCATGCTCAACCTTCTCAAGATAACCGTGATAATATGGTGAAAAAGCTTGAGAAGGGGACAACCGTAGCATGCACAAAACCCCTTCAAAAGAAAACCAAGCTTTCCAAGAAGGGCATGAGCAAAATCCATGGTGAGAAAATTAATGCTCATATGATTTGCTCTAACAATGTACCTATGTGCTTCAACAAAGAAAGATCAAAGAGAAGCGATAGGAGGTGCTATGGATGCAAGGAGAAGGGCCATGAAATTGATTCATGCCCCCACATGAAGAATCAAGACCTTGCACGATCAAGAAAGATGACCATCAAAAAGGATGAAAGCAAAAGGCAAATGCATTGCAAGGACAAGCATCGCATTTGCTACAATTGCCGTGAAAAAGGTCATCTATTAAAGGTTTGTCCAAAGGGTAAAACTCCTAAGCCTAACTTGTCAATACATTCAAATATGCTTAGGATACCCAAATTTGACTCTTGTGCTAGAAAGGTGATGGGTTCACCACATTCTAGGACCAAGGCTATTTGGGTGCCTAAGTCCTTATTAGCTAACCTTGGTGGACCCATCCAAAGATGGGTACCAAAATGTACTTGATAAGTTTTGTAGGTACCCAGAGATGATATGAAGCTTTGGGGTGCTTGAGCGGTTTAACTCAATTCTTATCTCAAGCTATCAATCTTACATTGTCTATCCTTTAAGATTGACCCAAAGATGAATTGAATTGTTATATCACTAACTTCATATTCATCTCTAGTAAGAACTTGTGTTGTAGGGAATAAGGATTAACCTTTGTGGGAATCAAGCAAAAGGCCTACAACCAAGTGATATCCAAAGGATGGTAACAATTAATTCTTAAAGTGCATATTGCTTTTAATTGGTATATTCCTTTGTGTCTTTTGTAGCCACATAGGAAAAATGAAGCACTTGAGAATGAACTTAAAAGATTTTGCCTTGCTTTGGAAATGATCTAATTATATGGTAGATTGCAAGTTCATATTTTTATTATGACAATCTACATGCTTTAAATTGGTTGTATGTATCTTGTGGCATATTTCAAATTGATTATCGTATTATTGCCATGACCTAGACATAAAGAGGATTATCCCATGTTCTTAAATGAATAGAGTGCTAAGTAAGAAATTCAAATTCTTAAAGCACTTATCAAAAGGGAAATTCTCTATATGACTAGAGTTGTGAGACTAATGTTTCTATCTAAGTGTTTATGTAGTCTCACAACATGAGAATGTGTTTCACAAATGGAGTGTGCCATTCAACATTCAAAAAAGATCAAACCAATACTATGTGATGTATTCATTCTTGTTTAAATTGGTTTTGAGTCTTCTACATTAATCACTCACCATGCTATGAATTAAACTTGCCATCTAAACTTAATTAAACAATCATGCTACTTTTATCTTGTTTCAATTGATGTTATGCATGATGCCTGTAAGGGTAATTTAGTTCATATCATGAAGTTTCCTTAATTTAGTAACCTTCTTGTCATTCATATAATAGAAGTTGCTAAATAGGAAACTATTGCTTGTGTTTCTAATGCAATCTCTTTTAAGCTATTTCATGAAATTCATAAGTAGAGATTGTGCTCTTTCAATTGGTAAAATCACAAGCATTAAAGGTCAATCTTCACCTAAAAGAAAGATTAGGAATGCTCAAGGCAAAGGTATGGAACAAATTGCTTCAATTGGTAGTTGATCAATAGTAATTCCTTCCAAGTGGCATTCTTTCAATTGGTAATAATATATTCTATGGAAAGGAATGTCAATATGAAGGTTAAATTCCTTTTGGCTTAAATTTGTAAATTAATGCATATTATTAATTCACTCCTCCATGTGCATTAACTTAAAATGAATTTAAATTTATGCCTTTATGCCTCATAAATGATGATTTGTTTGTCATTCATATATATATATCATCATTCATTAAATACTTCCTTGTACTACTAATACCTCTTTTCAAAGTGTTTTATCGACTAGTTTTAAAAGGAAAAGAGATAACAAAGAAGGAAGTCTCCACAAATGATGAAAAGAAGAATACTAAAGTGACACCACCACCGATAGTAAGATCTTTCAAATTGGTACAACAAATGGTACGTTCTATATGGTGGTAAGTATTCTTAGGCATAAGTTAATACATTGCAAATTTGTCATGCCTTGACCATGATATGTAATGTACTCCCCATGAGACTCTTAACTGAATTGAAAGTGCATGTGCCAAGTCATTCAAATACTTAATGCACATATCTAGTGGGAGAACATTATATATCTTGTGTCATAGAGAATAAGTTTCCCTTGAGTAAGCTATGCTAAGACAATCCAAAATGATAAATTTGTATCTCATTCATATGGATTGTAATCTTTGTTTTCTAAATAGCTACTCTTGATGCAGTTTAAAATTCCCTTATCGTTAAATCTAAAAGTGCATAAGAATTTTTTTTGTTGATATTCATCTCATACATATGCACTAACATGGATATGATTTTAAACTGTAAAATGTACAATTAGTGATCCATACTCTCTAAATTTTGGAAACCCATATTTTGATATCTTAGAAATCTACTTCAATCAGTATCCATATGCTTCACATTGAATTGGATCACTAAGTTGTAAATTCCATGCATAACTTGTCTTCATGATATGAATGCTTGTGTGACTAACCTTGATAAGCTAGGTGAACCCAAGGTCAAGCTAGGTCCATCATCAAGAAGGCAACACAATGATGTATCAAGAAAAGGAGAAAAGGCTCCTATTCTTAACTCTAGCTTTTATCTATGTGATTAAATATTAACTTGAAACCATGTAAGATGGTTGTCAAGTATATGTGGGTGCCTACACAAAGAGAAAGGTCACAATAAGGATTGTGTGGGTACTCAAGGCTCTTCCTACTAATCTCAAAGGACCCAATTCAAATTGGGTACCAAGATATGAAGCTTAAACTTGTTTTGCAGGATCACGCCTTCAATGGATCAAGTTGGATGCTCGATAATGAATGTATAAATCATATTTGGAGATAGTAGCAAGGGTGGTAACAACTGAATCTCAAGTGCATATTATTTTCAAATCTTATCTCTTTTGTGACTTGTGTAGCCACTAAGGGAAAAGAAGCACTTGAGGATATACATCAGTTGTTGACTATAAAATAAAGATCCAATTGGAAGATGAATGAATATTATCATATGGACAACAATCCAAAATTATGTGACGTATTCTCTATCTAGTTAATTTGGATTTGATTCTTCTATATTAGACACTCACCATAATATGGATTAAGTCATCCCTTTAGACTTCATTGAATAACCATGCATATTATCCATGTCATTCAAAATATATTGTGCATGAGGGTTCAAGGAAATTTAGTCCATATTATGATGTTTCTCTATTTTAGCAACATGCTTGTCTTCCACATATAAAAGGGTTGCTAAATAAGAAACTAGTGCTTGTGCTACTAATGCCATCTCTTGTGTTGAGTTTATCCATAGAAAATCTATGTTAAGAGATGGTACTTGTTTTAAATTGGATAAATCACAAGCTTTAAGGATATTATTCAACTAAAGTAGGATGAAGTTGATAAGAGGCCAAGGTATGAAAACTTCCTCTCCTTCAGTTGTTTTAGTATTCTATCCTTAGTGGGATGTACCATAGTATAGGTTAATTTCCTTGCAATATAAAATGTTCAATAGTGCATATAATTTTGACATCAACTATATGTGTGCACTAATTTTAAAGGAATTTAGTCTATCCTTTTAGGTTTCAATAATGATGATTCATTTTCCATCCACATATAAGGATCATCATTTGTGAAACCCTCTCTTGTGTTTCTAATGCTCTCTTTTCTAAGTGTTTAAATAAGGTCCTTCCAAGTGCTTTCAAGATGGATTCAAAATCCACGGATATAAGAGTCTTGGTTATTTCAATCATTGAGTTTCAATAGGTCTCATATCAAGTATGATTGAACCAAGCCAAGATCAATGAAGTTCAAGATCGCCTGGTTGGATGAAATCATAAAGAGAAAAGAAATCACTGTGATTCAAGAAGGGAGTTACACTTTTTGTCAACCTAATAATGAAGATGTAGTGACATATTTATATGATATCCTTCATTATGAGGTTTGAAGTTCATATTGGCATGCTTTACCCTTCAGAATTTCAATTGATATACTTTTAGTTCTTAAACTTTCAATTGGTTTAATTTTCATCATCTATGTAAAGCATGTTATGTTAAACCAAGATATAGTGCAAACATCTCCTTTAACCTCGTATTATTGATGTGCATAAGTGTACTTTGTGTACTCTTGCATGCACAAATTGAGGGAGAGTTTAGCCTATATCTTGTGAGACTAATGATTTCTTTCAAGTTCATGATTGTGTAGTCTCATGCCTTGGAGAACATCAAATGAGGATGAGTGGTTCCAAGGAAATGATCAAATATTTACCACATGTCACCCCATGGATTAGTTCTATTGGGGAACGATAGGTGTTCTCTAGCATAAATTCAATTGTTTCAAATATATTATGCCTTGACCAAGATATATGATGAACTCCTCTAAGAATCTTAATTGAATCAAGTGCATGTTACAAGTAATTCGAGTACTTGATGCATACATTTAGGGGGAGCTCATTCTATATCTTGTGTCCTTAAAGACTAACATTTTCTTTTAGTGAATTTGTGTAGTTCTTTGAAGAGAATGAGTTTCTCTTGATCGTTTAAAGAGGATAAGTTTCTCTTTGAAATGTCAAGCCTATCAAAAGCTAAGATGGAAATTCATGATTATAATGGAGACCATGTGGCGTAGAACAAAGGTGTGTCACTCCATGAATTATTGTATTACATTTGTGTATCTAGGCTCTTACATGCTAGTGTGTGCATGTATATGCAATATCTTAAGTCACATCATAAGGTTGCACTTGTGGTGACGATTAAAGAATCTCTAGATATTTGATTAATACCTCTTGTGGTGATATCATAAGTTAGTCTTAAGTCATCTTTGTGAGGTATGAGTCAAACATGCTAACTTCTCAAGAATCTTGGCTTAAAATATTGCATGTCATGTCTATTAGTATACCTTTTGATTATGAGTAATTCTTTAAATTGGTACAATTTCACATTTTCATACTTTATTTGTACCAAGGTTCAGATTGTAGAACTTAATCCCCTGGCCTCACAAGTCCAAGTGCATAAGCTAAACAAGTATTCATCACTTGTATGCACACATTTAGGGGGAGAATGGTCTATAATTTGAATCTTTGAGACTAACTTCATTTTCAAGTCTATTATGTGTGTAGTCTCAAATTAGAAAGGAATCTTCAAGCAAAGACAATCGCTTCCACTGCAAATTTTGATGGGTATCAAAGATTCTTTGCTCCAATAAATGTATCTTCTATACATTTCATAAGAGAATGAGTTTCTCTTGTATATGCTACTCCAACGTCATCTAAAATTGGTAAATATGTATCACATCCTTTTGGATTGCAAATGTCTAAAGTAGCATAGCTTATAAATTCTCCTGTCTAGAACTTAATTGATTAAATAGTGCACATGTTTCTTATGTTGCATGATTATGTTCAATTGATACTCCTTTTATGCCAATGGGACTTTAAATTGCAAATAAGTACTCTCAATAGGTATCAATTGAATTCATATATATGTGTGCACTAAAACTTGAGGAGAACTTAGTGTAATATGATATTAGTGATCTGCTTATCTATCAAATTGTATCAATTGGTGTTTTTTTTTCAATTGATATTTTTCATACATGATCACTAGTTGCATAATCCATACTTGTGCAATTTTCATGTTACCTCTTGTTGTGATAAGAAAATGCTAGGTGACATCTAGACTCTGGGTATCAAGTTTCACCTTCGATTTAGTATGACAATCTTCATTTGATATCTTGGACTTATGTCACAACTATACCAACAAGAGCGTGCAAATGAATTCTAAATCCAACACAAGTTTGGAACCCCCCCCCTTGAAAAGGTAAAACAAAGGTACATCACTTCATGCCACTTCTACATTACTTTTTTTATCATCTAAGGATCCTTTTCATGATAGTGTGTTCACATCTTGCTTAAATCATAATTTCTACCCTTTATATTCTTTGTATCCTTTTTGGAGATTTATGACAAAGGGGGAGAAATTTTGCATTAAAGCTTATCTTTACTTTTGAAAAAGGGGGAGAAATAATTGACAAAAGGGGGTTGAATCATAAATAAAACTTAAGATGTAGGAAATTGATGAGTGCATAATATGTCATGAGCATCATGTTTATTTTATGACACACTGCACCCCATGAATAGTATGATATAAGTTATCTCCATACTTTGACCCAAATATGTGCTTTTGGTATTTGAGTACAAAACTGGTATTTTCTGAAATGCACATATTTAGGGGGAGGAAACTATATCATAGAATTCAAAATCTTATTTATCAAATCTTATGTAAGCTTTAAATGTGTTGTCATCAATCACCAAAAAGGGGGAGATTGAAAGTGCATTCATCCCTTTTGTGAGTTTTGGTGATTTGGATAACAACACATTTAAAGGTCTAACAAGTTTGCTAAGTGTTGAACAGGAAATTCAGTATGATGAACATACTTGAATAGTGTATAATGATCAGTGAACAAAGGTTCAACACGAGGTTAAATAACCAGTGAGACAATGCAAATGGATATAATATGATCTCTATATTGGTTTGAATATATGGACAGGTCCTGAGAAATCACTATGCATAAATATGATCATAATAGAGGTTGAAGTGATTAAGAGGATTGGTCAAGCCAAAGTGGATAAGATATGAGGAATCGTGAATTGGCTTGACCATATTACTGTCAGTCCATATATGCTTCTATGAGAATCAAACTAGAGCTTGATTGATCTTGACAATTATATCTAGAAGACATTCAAGCAAGGTTCACAATATTGAAGAAATGATTCTCTCAATGGATGCTCAATTTGATGTGACTCAAGAATGGCTTGATAGGGTGAAGATAGCAAGGAAAGGGCTTCGAGGAACTAAGCGAAGGTGAAGGTCAAGCGACGGCTTGTAGACCGAGGTACCATGGCTAAGGTGAAGAAGAGAGTACTTGCACTAAGTCGATGAACTAATCAGCTATGAAGAGTTATAACATGTTGATGCATCAGTAAGGTGACTTGAAGCCATGATTTGAACTCATATAAGGTGATATGGTACAAGTCACTGGGTTTGATTTGAGTTTGCTTCAAAAGGTGAGACAAAGATGTTTGTGATCCTTATGAAGCAATGCCATGGAGAAATCACACATGAGACACCAATGACTCAAGGAGTTTACTTCATTATATTTTATTTAACTTGAGTATAGGAATCGTCGTACTATAAAGGGGGATCCAAAAAGAAGGTTGGTGTTTGCCAAAGCTCAAACCTCTATATTCAAAAGCTATTTTTTGAAAAGAAAAAAAATCTCTTTAAAATTCTTTGGTTGACCATGGTTAGGTTTGAGAAACCTAGAGTGTTCTTGCTGAAAAGGAGCTGAACTTCTTCAACTGCAGCTGAGCTTTCCAGCTGAACTTAACTTCAGCTGAGTTGAGCTTCTTCAGCTGCAGCTGAGCTTTTCAGCTGAGCTGGACTTCAGCTGAGCTGAGCTTCTTCAGCTACAGCTGAGCTTTTCAGCTGAGCTGAACTTCAGCTGAGCTGAGCTTTTCAGCTGGGCTGAACTTCAGCTGAACTCAACTTCAGCTGTGAACCTCTTTGACCATACACCAGCTGAACTTGCCTCCGGGCAGTTGAGCTGGGGTTTTCTCTCCTAAACTCACTGGTCAAGACCAGTTGAACTGGTCCTGAGGGGCAGTTCAGCTGGTCTCTGACCCCTCTGACCTCTGTTCTGCAGTCTGCCAGTCAGACTGGCAAACAGGTCGCCAGAAGTGTCAGGGGCGGTTCAACCGCCCCCCCTGGGCGGTTCAACCGGTCTTGGTCAATTTGACCAGTCTGCGGTCAGTCTGCGCGTCAGTCTGCCAGTCAGACTGGCAGACAGGCTGCCAGGACTGCCAGGGGCGGTTCAACCGCCCTAGGGGGCGGTTCAACCGGTCTCAAACAGCAAAATCGGCCCCAACGGCTAGTTTTGAGCTCCACCTATATATACTCCCCCTACCTCTCTTCCCACAGCAGAGAGCACGATTTGAACTCCATTTCTAACCCAAGAAACACCTCCCTCTCTCTCTCACACATCTCTTGCCTCTCCCATTTCAAATCTTTGGACAGAAATCTTTGAGTAAGCTTGAGAGCTGCGGTTTTGTGCTTCATCTCTAAATCTCTCTTGCTCTTCTTCTTCATTCGAGCTTTGGTACTACATCGAGTTCTTTGTGGATTCATTACTCTTGGAGCTTCTAGCTCCTAGACGACTAGGTGTCGCTTGTGAGTCTCCAAATCTTGTGGAAGACCACAAGAAAGTTTGTATTACCCGCTCGTTTGAGCAAAGATTAGCGTGTGAGCTTGACCTTTGTGGTCGGCAAAGGGAGGATTAGGGTTGAAAGAGACCCGGCTCTTTGTGGGCGCCTCAACGAGGAAGTAGGGCACCTTGGTGGTGTGACCGAACCTCGGGATAAATCTTGTGTCTCTTGTGTTCTTGCTCATTGTGTTTGTTTGTGTTCTTCGTTCTCTCACCATTCCGTGGAAGATTGTTTATATCTTTTTGGTGTGTGGATTTTGAGAAGTGCCCTTCTCAGATCTACTACTTTTGAACCCTTTGGATCATTTAGAACATCTCATTTCCAAAGTTAACTGGGTGAATTTCGAGATCAATTCAGTTTTACCCAGTTTGCTTCTAGTTTTTGTTGAAAAAGTTTTAACTTGCCTATTCACCCCCCCTCTAGGCAACTTTCAATTTTTGACAGAGAAACCTTCGAAGGAAGCCTCAATCCTTTGGACTGTATCTAGATACCTTTCAAGCTTCGGGTCTCTTGCTTTGTAACTTTTGTCAACATGACCAGAAATAACTTGAGAATCAGTTTTAAGAATGGCCCTTCTGATTCCCATTGCCTTTAATTTCCGAAGACCCAAAAGCAGAGCTTCATACTCGGCGATGTTATTTGTGCAACTAAAATCAAGTCTTGCTGCATAACAAGTTTTAACTTTGGAAGGTGAAACCAACACAACAGCCGCTCCTGCTCTGAAGGTTCCCCAAGACCCATCGCAAAACACTGTCCATGCTTCGGCGTCTTTATTTGTTTCTTCCTCCTGAGCCCCTGGCGTCCAATCAGCAATGAAGTCTGCTAATGCCTGGGACTGAATCGAAGATCTATGAACATAATCAATACAAAATTCATTGAGCTCTGCAGCCCATTTTCCAATCCTTCCAGTAGCTTCTCGGTTCCTCATAATATCCTTCAGAGGTTGTGAAGAAGGAACAATTATGTTGTAAGCTTGAAAATAGTGCCGAAGCTTTCTGGAGGCCATCAAGACAGCATACAGTACCTTCTCCAACTCTGTATAATTTTTCTTTGATAAACTAAGAACCTCGGATACAAAATATATTGGGGCCTGCCTCTTAACCTGGCCTTCAAGCTTCTCCTAAACAAGTGCTACGCTTACCGCTGAGTGCGAAGCTGCCACATATAATAACAAAGGAGCCCCTGGCGTAGGTGGAGTTAATGTTGTTAGATCTATCAAATACTGCTTCAGTTCTTCGAAGGCCTTCTGCTGGAGAGGTCCCCATTGAAAGACTTCAGCTGTCTTCAGCACTTCGAAGAATGGTAAGTTTCTCTCTGCTGATCTAGATATGAATCTGTTGAGAGATGCTAGCCTTCCTGTTAATCTTTGAGCCCCCTTTTTTGTACTAGGTGGCTCCATTCGAAGTATAGCTTCGATTTTACTTGGGTTGGCCTCAATTCCCTTTGTTGAAACTAAACAACCGAGAAATTTCCCCTTCTTTACTCCGAAGACACATTTTTCTGGATTCAGCTTTAGACCAGCCTGTCTAAAATTAGCGAAGGTCTCCTGTAAATCAGCAATGTGGTTATCCTGCTTCGTACTTTTTACAATGATATCATCAACATAAGTTAGTACATTCCTGCCTATCTGAGAATGGAGAACCTTTGCTGTCATTCTGCTGAAACTTCCTCCAGCATTTTTAAGCCCTTCAGGCATCCGAAGGTAGCATATGTCCCACTAGGGGTTATGAAGCTGGTTTTTGGTTCATCTTCCTTCTTCATCCATATTTGATGATAGCCTGAATAGCAGTCCAGCAAACTCATGAGCTCTGATGAAGCTGCTGCATCAACTAAGGAATCTATCCTTGGCAATGGAAACTCGTCCTTTGGACAGGCTTTATTAAGGTCAGTAAAATCGATACACATTCTCCATTTACCATTGGCCTTCTTCACCATAACAGTGTTAGCCAACCATTCTGGATATTTTACCTCTCTAATAACTCCGGCAGTGAGGAGTCTTTTCACTTCATTTCGAGCACCTTCGGCCTTGTCATCAGACATCTTCCGAAGCCTCTGTTTCCTGGGTCTGAAGGATGGATCAACATTGAGCGAGTGCTCAATAACATCCCTGTTAACTCCGCAAAGATCATTAGCTGACCAAGCAAAAACATCTTTATTGTTAAACAAAAACCTTATCAAGGTTTTCTCCTGCTTTTCGGACAATTGAGATCCCAATAGCACCCTCTGCTCTGTTATATCCTCACATGAGAGCATGGGTTTCGGCTGGTCAGCCGAAGCAGCTTTTTCCCTTCTGAACTTGTATTGCTCACAAGCTTCAGCTCCATCTATATTATGGATTGCTTTTGAGTCTGTCCAATTTCCTTCGGCCCTTCTGGTAGCTTCTTGACTTCCATGAATAGCAATGGGCCCTTGGTCCTGTTGGGGTCGTGCTTCGGTGCGCCGAAGGTCTCACACGAAGAAACAGCTTCGGCTGAAGTCGTCTCCAAGAGATGGCCGAAGGTTCCTTTTCATGGAGCTTCGGCGTTTTAAACCGACATAGAGATAGAATGACCTTTTTATTCATATAGGTCTGAGTCAATGTTGTAAACATTTGTAAGGGGCATAATTGTAATTTGTCACAGGCTGCGACCTGTGCCTATAAATAGATGAACAGTACCTCTGCACTGTTCGCGCGAACCTGTTATTTGCCTTCGCATCACACTTGTATTCCTGCCTTCCTCAAGACCGAAGGTACATCTGTCATTTATATTCATTCGTATTAATAGAAACGGAAATGATTTTATGTTAACATTTGAGTGTCTATTTTATACTTCATGATTTATATAAATGCTTCATCATGCGTTATTATGTTTACGAAGGTGTGTCCTTCGTAACCTTCGTCCGAAGTTCCTTATGTCCCGAAGGGATATAATGAAATGGAGGACGAAGGACCTTAATATTTAACATTTTCTGTGTTGCCTTGTTCTTAACTCTTAGCATTTGAGAACAAGTCCCCAACATTGGCGCCCACCTCCGGTGAACTCACTTCCACTTTTCTGAGCTGATGGCTTCGTTCAACAACCAAGCTGGAGCTGCTTCGGCTTCGAAGCTGGTGCTCCCGATAACAGGCGGTTCTTGCTCAGAGCCGGCTAACAAGAAGCAGAAGAAGGAGGCTCAGAGAAGGGTGCAGCATGTTGGAGTGCAGGGACCCTTCATCAAGTCAAAATGGTCCCATATTCCAATTACCTTCTCTCAGGAAGACCTTCAGCTTAAGGATTATCCCCACAATGATGCCATGGTTATCTCTTGCGTGATCAAAGGATTTCTGGTCCACAATGTCCTAGTTGACACAGGCAGTGCAGCTGACATTATATTTGCTAAAGCCTTCAGACAAATGCAAGAGCCCGAAGACAAGATTCATGATGCTACGCACCCTCTTTGTGGCTTCGGAGGGCGGCAGATTGTGGCACTTGGGAAGATTACCATGCCGGTAACCTTCGGATTTGTCAACAACACAAGGACTGAGCAAATTGTGTTTGATATTGTTGACATGGAGTATCCTTACAATGCTATCATCGGCCGTGGTACTCTTAATGCCTTCGAAGCAATTCTTCACCCAGCTTATCTCTGCATGAAGATACCTTCGGACCAAGGACCTATTGCTATTCATGGAAGCCAGGAAGCTGCTAGAAGGGCCGAAGGAAGCTGGACTGACTCCAAGGCAATCCATAATATAGATGAAGCTGAAGCTTGTGAACAGTACAAATTCAGGAGGGAGAAGGCAGCTTCAGCGGATCAGCCGAAGCCTATGTTATTGTGTGAAGATGTAGCAGAGCAGAAGGTGTTGTTGGGCTCGCAATTATCTGAAGACCAGGAGAAAACCTTGATAAGGTTTTTATTCAACAACAAAGATGTCTTTGCATGGTCAGCTAATGATCTCTGTGGAGTAAATCGGGATGTTATTGAACATTCGCTTAATGTTGATCCATCCTTCAGACCCCGAAAGCAGAGGCTTCGGAAAATGTCTGATGATAAGGCCGAAGGGGCTCGCAATGAAGTGAAAAGACTCCTCAGTGCAGGAGTTATCAGAGAAGTGAAGTACCCAGAGTGGCTAGCTAACACTGTTATGGTGAAGAAGGCCAATGGCAAGTGGAGAATGTGTATTGATTTCACAGATCTCAACAAGGCTTGTCCGAAGGATGAATTCCCGCTGCCAAGGATAGATTCTTTAGTTGATGCAGCAGCTTCTTCGGAGCTCATGAGTCTCCTGGACTGCTACTCAGGCTATCATCAAATCTGGATGAAGAAGGAAGATGAGCCGAAGACTAGCTTCATAACCCCAAGTGGTACATATTGCTATCTTCGGATGCCTGAGGGGCTCAAGAATGCTGGAGGGAGTTTCAGCAGAATGACTGCGAAGGTTCTCCAATCTCAGATAGGCAGAAATGTGTTGACCTATGTTGATGACATCATTGTAAAGAGCACGAAGCAAGAAAATCATATTGCTGATCTGCAGGAGACCTTCGCCAGCTTCAGACAAGCTGGTCTGAAGCTGAATCCAGAAAAATGTGTCTTCGGAGTGAAGAAGGGCAAATTTCTTGGATGCTTGGTTTCAACAAAGGGAATCGAAGCTAATCCAAATAAAATCGAAGCTATACTTCGAATGGAGCCACCAACCACAAGAAAGGGGGCCCAAAGATTGACAGGAAGGCTGGCATCCCTCAACAGATTTATATCCAGATCAGCAGAAAGAAACATACCATTCTTCGAGGTGCTGAAGTCAGCCGAAGTCTTTCAATGGGGCCCAAGTCAACAAAAAGCCTTCGAAGAGCTGAAGCAATATTTAATAGATCTCACAACATTAACTCCACCAACGCCAGGGGCTCCTCTGTTGTTGTATGTGGCAGCTTCGCACTCAGCGGTAAGTGCGGCACTTGTTCAGGAGAAGTTTGATGGACAAGTCAAGAAGCAGGTCCCAGTATATTTTGTGTCTGAGGTCCTCAGTGTCTCAAAGAAAAATTATACAGAGCTGGAGAAGGTGTTGTATGCCGTTTTAATGGCATCCAGGAAGCTTCGGCATTACTTTCAGGCATTCAACATTATTGTTCCCTCTTCGCAGCCGTTGAAGGACATCATGAGGAATAGAGAAGCTACTGGGCGTATTGGAAAATGGGTTGCGGAACTCAATGAATTTTACATTGATTATGTGCATAGATCCTCAATTCAGTCTCAAGCATTGGCAGATTTCATTGCCGACTGGACGCCAGGGGCTCAGGACGAAGAAGCGAATAAAGATGCCGAAGCATGGACAGTGTTTTGTGATGGCTCTTGGGGAACCTTCGGAGCAGGTGCAGCTGCTGTGTTGGTCTCTCCGTCCAAGGTTAAAACTTGCTATGCAGCAAGACTTGACTTCAGCTGCACAAATAATATCGCTGAGTACGAAGCCTTGCTCCTGGGTCTTCGGAAACTAAAGGCAATGGGGGTCAGAAGGGCGATCCTTAAAACTGATTCTCAGGTTGTTTCGGGTCATATTGACAAAAGTTGCAAGGCTAAAGACCCGAAGCTTGAAAAATACCTAGACACGGTCCGAAGGATCGAAGCTTCCTTCGAAGGATTTTCTGTTAAGAATATCCCTCGAGGACAAAATGAGCATGCTGATTTGTTGGCCAAGTCTGCAGCACAGGGGCTGCCGCTACCTTCGGATGTGTTCTTCGAAACAATAAAGGCACCTTCAGTGGAGCTACTTGAAAGAGCAGTCCTTAACATTTCTCCTGTGTACAGTGAAGATTGGAGAACTGAAATAATCTCTTACCTTCAGGGTAACTTCTTATCAGATGACGAAGCTTATAATAAAAGGATAGAGGCAAGAGCTCGTCCTTATGTCATGATAGAAGGGGAGTTATACAAGCATGGAGTTTGTGCCCCGCTGCTCAAGTGCTTGTCTAGGGCCGAAGGTATAGAGTTGATGAAGGAGATACATGCAGGCCTGTGCGGATCCCACATCGGATCCAGGCCGTTACTCGGAAAAGTGTTCCGCCAAGGATTTTATTGGCCGAAGGCAGCTTCGGATGCAGCGGAGTTAGTTCAAAAGTGCGAAGGTTGTCAAAAATGTGCAAGAGATCAAAAGCAACCTTCGTCTTTAACACAGCTAATACAACCCATCTGGCCATTGCAAAGGTGGGGCCTCGACCTGTTGGGTCCATTACCACCGGCTCAGGGCAATCTGAAATATGTTATAGTGGCTGTGGAGTATTTTTCCAAGTGGATTGAGGCGAAGCCATTAGCCACAATAACTTCGGCCACTGTCCAAAAATTTTTCTGGCAGAACATTGTCTGTCGCTTCGGAGTGCCGAAGGCCATCACTGTAGATAATGGAACACAGTTCGACTCCGAAGATTTCAGAAATTTCTGTGATCAGATTGGCACGAAGATCCATTTTGCATCAGTTAGGCATCCGGAGTCGAATGGGCTTGTTGAAAGGGCCAACGGCATCATAATGACAGGAATAATGAAGCTAATCTTTAATCAACCAAGGGGAAAATGGCCAGATCAGTTGACCAAAGTGGTGTGGAGCCATAACACAACAACATCAAGGTCTACAGGCTTTACCCCATTCAAGTTGTTATTTGGTGACGAAGCAATAACTCCAGAAGAAGCTAAAGCTGGATCAATAAGAGTGGTAGCTTCGGCAGAACCAGGTGCCGAAGATACTTGTCTCGTGGAAAAAGATGCCTTAGAGGGGATCAGGCTCCAAGCTGTGGAGAATATCAACAAATACCAGGCCGAAACAGTAAAATGGCGAGATAGAAAGGTCCGGCTAAAAATATTGAGCCAGGACACTTGGTGCTTCGGAGAGTGGCCAACCCGGATACAGTGGGCAAGTTGCAACTGAAATGGGAAGGGCCTTTCTTAGTAGCATCTTCGTCAAGGCCTGGTTCGTACAGACTAAAGGACATGGATGGCTATGAAATTCCAAGATCTTGGAATGCGGATGAGCTTCGGCGGTTTTATGTATAACTCGATGTAATTTTCTTTTTCCTTTTCTTTTTCATGGCACCCTTTTCCTTTCTAAAGGGGGAGAAAGGTTTTTAATGGGGCCATCATATGTAATTTTCCTTTTTAGTTTTATAAGAGCAAAATCCCCCAAAGAATGTAAATGTAAAAGCTGAGAGCGCACCATCGAGTGCCGAAACTGAAAAAGAGAAAAAAGCTCCGAAGACGTCCCTAAGGGGATGCAGAGCTTACAGCGAAAAGTCAACGCTGATTCCGCCGAAAGTAAAAGGCGAAGAAGCTCCAAAGTCGTCCCTAAGGGGATGCAGAGCTTACAGCGAAAAGTCAACGCTGATATTGCCTAAGTAAAAGGCGAAGAGGCTCCGAAGTCGTTCCTAAGGGAATGCAGAGCTAATGTGTGGTTGTTTCTAAGGAAGTAACGGCTGACAACGTAGCTTCGGACATACGCTTCGGACATTCATTCGCACATTACATTACATCATAGCATTTGCATGCATAAGCATTCATTCATAGCATTTGTGTTCCCAAGTGGTTGCTTCGGCAAAAAGAAAAGCTTCGGAGAAGTGGTTTTGTATGATTCGTTATGTAAAAGAAAAGCTTCGGAGAAGTGGTTTTTTATGATTTGTCACGCTATATTGTGTACAAAAGAGAAAAGCTTCGTTGCTCGGCAAAAAGAAGAATTCTTTTTATGCTTCGTTGTGTACGAAAAGAAGGGAAGGTGTTTTTTCGCCTTCGGCTCAAAATACTGATTTCGTCCACATCAAAGCGCCTCAATCGAAGGGTAAGAATATATTACAAGGTATGTACAAAGTTTCTTGAGAACAGTCTAATTGTATTTACAAAAATTGTTACAAAAATATCCTGAGTTTTTCTACAGTACACTTCTACTGATCTTCATTAAGCTTCAGCTTCGGCGACAGCTTCGGCGATATATCTTAGGCATCATCTTCACCTTCGTCATCCTACATGAATCAAGGAATCGTGAGTAAAAATCAAGCCCAAAGGAAAAGGTAAGTACGAAATATCATTTCTTACTGGTTCAAGATGACTTCGGGCTTCGTCTCCAGCCTTCTCCCGCCCGCCTTTTGTCCATATCATTTTTATAAATCTATTGGAGATACTTCGGGCGAGGTCAGGCATATCATCCAGGATTGATGGAGATAAGGTGAAGTTGGGCCTGTTGACAATTTTTCCATGTTCGCAGCCGGCCTTCAGAAATGCAGCAGCGGTACCCCGAGAAGCTACCCAGGCACAGAAGTCGCCGTGCCCGGCTATAACTTCGTCAAGCTCTTCGATTTCAGCTTCAATATGCTCGAAGGCCTGGGGTAAATTTTCCGCTGAAAGGTTAAATTTCCCGCTGCTGGCCCCAACAGAGTGAAATATCTTCTTTAATCGTCCAATGCAATTATTGCCAAAGTTCAAGCATTTGTCTTGAAGGCTTGTTAATGTTTTCTTCAACTCTGAGCTGGTCTGGACTTCGGCTTTAAGCTTCGAATTCAGTTCTAGCTTCTCCTGATCGAACTGTTTTGATTGATTGATAAGCTTCGAATTCAACTCTGATAATTTAGCCTCAGTCTCAGCCAGTAAGCCTTCGGTCGATTGGAGCTCGAAGTCTTTCTTTTCAATGATGGCAGATTGCTCTTTTATTTTGCTTTCTAAGTTTTCAATTATAGCTTCGTGCTTTTTGTCCTCCAAGTCTTGTTGCATCTTCAGAGCTTTGCTCAGTAGCATGCTCTGTACAGAAAATAACTTATGTTAGTAATATTTTCATTGTTAACAGCAATGAAAACCAGAGAAAAGGTTGTTTACCTTGAAGTTAGAGTAAAATAAGCTGCCGACGATGTGTTGTCGTCGGTAGCGGCTGATGTCTGTCTCTAGCTTCGGAAAACCGATACTCTTTGATAGAGTACCGATTACCTTAGCTCCAGTCTGGTCTCGAATGCAGCCTAGTTTTTCATCGTCTACACCTCCAAATAGGAGGGCACCTGACTTGTAGCCGCAAGATTTGGCATAGTCTTTAAGTTCTTCTATTTCGTCCTTCGTCAGTTTTTGCCCAATTAAATTCTGAAAGGAGTAGGCTTCGTCATCCGAAGTATCTTCGGCTATTTCTTTTCCTTTTTCAGGCACTGTGGCCATGGATTTTTCAGTAGCAACACCAGCTTCTTCTGCATCTATGTCTTCCAAAATTTTGTTAATATCCTCAATGGTTGTTTCTAAATTAACATCTTCGGCTGTAGCGGCTTCGGTAGCCGCGACCTCCGAAGGTGCGACTTCGACGTTTTCTTCGGCAGCTGCTGTTTTCTGAACTGACGCTCTTGGCGGTGTCTTATCGATAACTTCAGTTACCGCAATGATTCTTTGCCGTTTGGGTTTGCTTATCTTCGTCTGATCCGGCTCGTCCACCTTTTGAAAAAGCTTCGTCAGTTGGAGCCCTAATGGACTTAGCTTCGTGGGCATGGGTTCAGTCATTACCTTTAAAATTTCTTCCACGTCGCTGGTAGAAGGCGGTGTGGGGGTCCTCTCTTCTTCGGACATTTTCCGTTTCGGAGTTGATATTTTCCTTTTCTTCGGAATCTTCTTCTCTGCTGCTGGTTGCTCTTCATCCTTGGTCAGAATTTCGGCCACTCTTTTTCTTTTGTGGCCCTCGGCACCCTTGTTCAACTGCTCATAGTCTGGGTACTCGAAGCCCAGGGCATCGAATACTCGGTTCAGCCTTCGCTTCGGTCGGGTGTCGAAGGCCGCTGTCATTAATTGATCCTCTTTTTTGGAGTAATTCCCCAAGATTTCATTGCACATTGTCTCAACCGTGTCTAACCACTCTTTGCAGGGTTTCTTAAAGTACTTCTTGAATTTAAAGTGATAGGGCAGACGGACCAGCTCCCCCTCCTTCTTTTCTCCCTTCAGCTTCGGCATTTCCCACTCTTTTAGAGTAGGGAAAACTCTGAATGCCAAAAATTCCTGAACTAGATCCCTGGTGCCAATATGTTTTGAAATGATTTCAAATTCACCCAGAGCAGCCCAGGTGGGACCTTTTAGATCGCCGATGCGGCATCGTGGCCTCGTCTCTCCGAAGATTAACTCCAAAGGGCTTTGTACCAATTTTTCTCTGTCTTCGTCAACTTTTACGTAGAACCACTCAGACTTCCAGCCTGCTGGCCATTTGCTTCGGTAGCTGATGACAGGACACTTTGTTGTCTTCCGGTAGGCAAAATTATAGCAGCCGAAATTATCATGTAGTCCATCTTTTCTGGCCTTTGTTTGGTAATGTAATTCGTGAACTCGGCAGAAGCTATCAGCAAACGGTTCCACAGCTTGGCTTCGGAGGGCCCAGATATAAACATTGAGCCTAACGATGGCGTTAGGAGTCAATTGATGAAAGTAGATACCAAACCTCCTCAATATCTCTGCAATAATATTGTGCAGAGGAAATCTCAGCCCAGCCTTTAAAAAGCTTTTGAAGATAACAATCTCATCCTTCCCTGGCTTCGGGGTGGTTTCTTCTCCCCCGAAGCGGAGTAGCTTCTTCTGATCTTCATTGAAATAACCTGCTTTCACCATCTTCGAAAGGTCAGCCTTTGAGACAGTTGATTTCCCAAAATCCAAGTGACTAGGCTTGCTGGGCATAGCAATATGGTAGTCATCTTCGGGGTCAGTCCCTTCAATGTTTTCTTCTTCTTCGGCTGTTATCGGGTTTGCTTCGGCAGCAGGCCTTTCTTCCGCAGTCACTAGACCGGAGCGCTGCATCGCTTCGGAGATGGGCACAGTGTCCGAACCTTCGGCTTCGTCTCCCTCACGTACAATTTTGGCAGTAGATCGCACTCGTGCCATGTGATTCCGAGTTTAGGGAAGTCAGAAACTTTTTTCTTTTTTCTTTTCTCCGAAGTTCTCCTTTCTGACGAAGCAAGCGTCGAGACGGACCTTCGTTCGATTCTGAGAGTCAAGCTTCGGCTATGGTGGAAAATTTTGGCAGCAAAACAGTGCAAATAGCAATGAATGCTGTGGTAACTTCACACCTACCCGCTTGTTTATATAGTACTGCAGGTAAGAAGGCGAAGCGGCAAGATTTTTACACCAGACGGGCGGTCACTTGTACTCGCTGAGCAGTGGACCGCAAAGATCAAACAGTAACTCTGCAAGGTGGGCCTGGCACGTGCTCGGAAGCCGGATCGTTTCTCCGCAACGAGCTCAGGGAAGGTGTTTTTTGGACCTTCGGCTTCCCGAAGCTGAAGAGGCTCTTTTTTCACGGGTCAAGCTCGTTACGAAAAACGATCTAGCACCGCGAAAGGGGCTACTGTTGGGGTCGTGCTTCGGTGCGCCGAAGGTCTCACACGAAGAAACAGCTTCGGCTGAAGTCGTCTCCAAGAGATGGCCGAAGGTTCCTTTTCATGGAGCTTCGGCGTTTTAAACCGACATAGAGATAGAATGACCTTTTTATTCATATAGGTCTGAGTCAATGTTGTAAACATTTGTAAGGGGCATAATTGTAATTTGTCACAGGCTGCGACCTGTGCCTATAAATAGATGAACAGTACCTCTGCACTGTTCGCGCGAACCTGTTATTTGCCTTCGCATCACACTTGTATTCCTGCCTTCCTCAAGACCGAAGGTACATCTGTCATTTATATTCATTCGTATTAATAGAAACGGAAATGATTTTATGTTAACATTTGAGTGTCTATTTTATACTTCATGATTTATATAAATGCTTCATCATGCGTTATTATGTTTACGAAGGTGTGTCCTTCGTAACCTTCGTCCGAAGTTCCTTATGTCCCGAAGGGATATAATGAAATGGAGGACGAAGGACCTTAATATTTAACATTTTCTGTGTTGCCTTGTTCTTAACTCTTAGCATTTGAGAACAAGTCCCCAACAGGTCCGAAGGTATCTTCATGCAAAGATAAGCTGGATGCAGAATTGCTTCGAAGGCATTAAGAGTACCACGACCAATGATTGCATTGTAAGGGTACTCCATGTCAACGATATCAAACATAATTTGTTCAGTTCTTGTGTTGTTGATGAATCCGAAGGCCACTGACATTGAGATTTTGCCGAGTGCTACAATCTGCCTTCCTCTGAAGCCACAGAGGGGATGTGTGGCATCAAGAATTTTATCTTCGGGCTCTTGCATCTGTCTGAAGGCTTTAGCAAATATGATGTCGGCTGCACTGCCTGTATCAACCAAAACATTGTGGACTAGAAATCCTTTGATAACACAAGAGATAACCATAGCATCATTGTGTGGGTAATCCTTGAGTTGAAGATCCTCTTGGGAGAAGGTAATAGGAATGTGAGACCATCTGGACTTGATGAAGGGTCCTTGCACCCCGACATGCTGTACCCTTCTCTGTGCTTCCTTCTTTTGCTTCTTGTTGGCTGGTTCTGAACATGAACCGCCTGTTATCGGGAGTACCAGCTTCGGAACCAAAGCAGCTCCAGCTTGAATATTGAACGAAGCCATCAACTCAGAAAAAGTGGTAGTGAGTTCACCGGAGGTGGGCGCCAATGTTGGGGACTTGTTCTCAAATGCTATGAATTAAGAACAAGGCAACATAAAATGTTAAGTATAAATGCCCTTCGTCCGCTGAAGCATTATTTCCCCAAGGATCTAATGAACTTCGGACGAAGACCATGAGTGAAATATCACGAAGGTCGTACCTTCGTGATTAAACTTACAAAATAATATGAAATAATATATAAAACATGAGACATTAAAGATAAATGTATCAGAAATAAGTAACATCATTCACATATTTTATTATATGAACATAAAAATGTCAGAACATACAGTTTGAGTACATTTGTACCTTCTCCTTGACAGATAATAATTCCTGGGCAATGCATTCGCAATTACAGGAAAGCGTGAACAGTAAAGGAATACTGTTCACTATTTATAGACACAAGACACAGCCTGTGAGGAATTACAATCATGCCCCTCATAAAAGTTTACAACAATGACTCAAACACTTGTGGACTAAAAGGTCATTCTACTTTTAAGTCGGTTTGCAATTCCGAAGCTTCATGAACAGCAACCTTCGGTCATCACGTGCCGACAGCTTCAGCCGAAGTTGTTTCTTCCTGTAGGACCTTCGGCGACGAAGCATGGTCCCAACAGCACCTTTCGAAGCTTTATATGGACAACGTTGTCGCACTCCGCTAAATTGGTCTGAACCTGGAGAAAGGTACTTCTTTAGGCCTAATATGGTGAAAGAGGCCGAAGAAAAGGTTCAGAAGATAATTCATAATATGAAGAAAGCCCAAGCTCGTCAGAAGGGTTATGCAGACAAACGGCGAATGCCCTTGTATTTTCTTGAAGGGGACTATGTCTACCTGAAGGTTTCACCAATGAAGGGAGTATCGCATTTCGGGGTTAAAGGGAAGCTTGCGCCCAGGTACATTGGCCCATTCCCTGTACTTAAGCAATGTGGACCAGTGGCATATAAACTGCAGCTCCCCGAAACTTTGTCTGCTATACATAATGTGTTCCATGTGTCACAATTGAAGAAGTGTCTTCGGGTTCCCGATCAAACCATTGAAGTAACAGATGTTGTCCTTGAACCGGACTTGACGTACTCTGAGCACCCTATTTGAGTCTTGGATCAAAAGGACAGGGTTACCCGGAGAAAAACTCTCAAGTTCTATAAGATACAGTGGAACCAACATTCTGAAGAAGAGGCTTGAAAGGGAATTAGGCTTACACCTAGTCCCTAATTAATTTTGGTGGTTGAATTGCCCAACACAAATATTGGACTAACTAGTTTGCTCTAAGTGTATAAGCTTTACAGGTGCCAAAGGTTCACACCTAGCCAATAAAATGACCATGTGTTGAGTTCAACAAAAGGGCAAAAGAGCAACCAAAGGCCCCTCTGGTCTGGCACACCGGACTGTCCGGTGTACACCGGACAGTGTCCGGTGCACCAGAGGACTTCAGCTCAAACTCGTCGCCCTCGGGAATTTTCTAGAGCCAGCGCGCTAAAATTCACCGGACTGTCCGGTGTACACCGGACAGTGTCCGGTGCTCATTTGAGACGCGGCTCCGGAACTCGCCAGTCTCGGGAATTCGCGAAGACTGCTCCGCTATAATTCACCGGACATGTCCGGTGTACACCGGACTGTCCGGTGCAACCTCGGGGCAACGGCTACTTCGCGCCAACGGTCACCTGCAGGCGCATTTAATGCGCGCCAGAACCGCGCAGTTGTCAGGCACGCGGGAGCAGGCACACCGGACATCAAACAGTACATGTCCGGTGTGCACCGGACATCCAGGCGGGCCCAGAAGTCAGAACTCCAACGGTCATATTGCAACGGCTTTGGTGACGTGGCTGTCGCACCGGACATGTCCGGTGTGCACCGGACTGTCCGGTGCGCCATCGAACAGACAGCCTCACCAAACGGCTAGTTTGGTGGTTGGGGCTATAAATACCCCCAACCACCCCACATTCAAGTCATCCAAGTTTTCCAACTTCCAACCACTTACAAGAGCTAGGCATTCAATTCTAGACACACCAAAGAGATCAAATCCTCTCCAATTCCACTCAAGCCTTTAGTGACTAGCGAGAGAGATTTGCCGTGTTTTTTTGAGCTCTTGCGCTTGGATCGCTTTCTTTCTTTCTCACTTGTTCTTGTGATCAAAACTCAATTGTAACCAAGGCAAGAGGCACCAATTGTGTGGTGGCCCTTGCGGGGAAGTTTTGTTCCCGTTTGATTGAGAAGAAGAAAAGCTCACTCGGTCCGAGGGACCGTTTGAGAGAGGGAAGGGTTGAAAGAGACCCGGCCTTTGTGGCCTCCTCAACGGGGAGTAGGTTTGAGAGAACCGAACCTCGGTAAAACAAATCCGCGTGTCTCACTTTATTATTCGCTTGCGATTTGTTTTGCGCCCTCTCTCGCGGACTCTATTATATTTCTAACGCTAACCCGGCTTGTAGTTGTGATTATTTTTGAGATTTTCAGTTTCGCCCTATTCACCCCCCCCCTCTAGGCGACTTTCAATTGGTATCAGAGCCCGGTGCTTCATTAGAGCCTAACCGCTCGAAGTGATGTCGGGAGATCACACCAAGAGGGAGATGGAGACCGGCGACAAGCCCACTACAAGCCATGGGAGCACTTCATCGGAAGAGTCCCGCACCAAGAGGAGGGAGAAGAAGAACTCCTCCAAACGGAAGGAGAAAAGATCTTCCTCTTCTCACCACAAAGAGAAGGAGGAAAAATCTTCTTCTCACAAGTCGCATCGGAGAGGCGACAAGCACAAGAGGATGAGGAAGGTGGTCTACTACGAGACCGACACATCATCAACATCCACCTCCGACTCCGATGCGCCCTCCGTAACTTCTAAACGCCAAGAGCGTAAGAAGTTTAGTAAGATCCCCTTAAACTATCCCCGTACATCTAGACATACTCCATTACTTTCCGTTCCATTAGGCAAACCGCCAACTTTTGACGGTGAAGATTATGCTAGGTGGAGTGATTTAATGAAATTTCATCTAACCTCACTCCACAAAAGTATATGGAAGGTTGTTGAGTTTGGAGCACAGGTACCATCAATAGGGGATGAGGATTATGACACGGACGAAGTGGCCCAAATCGAGCACTTCAACTCCCAAGCCACAACCATTCTCCTCGCCTCTCTAAGCAAGGAGGAATACAACAAAGTACAAGGGTTGAAGAATGCAAAAGAGATTTGGGACCTACTCAAGACCGCGCACGAGGGTGATGAACTCACCAAGATCACCAAGAGGGAAACGATCGAGGGGGAGCTCGGTCGCTTCCGTCTTCGCCAAGGGGAGGAGCCACAAGATATGTACAATCGGCTCAAGACCTTGGTGAACCAAGTGCGCAACCTCGGGAGCAAAAAATGGGATGACCACGAGGTGGTTAAGGTTATTTTAAGAGCTCTTATTTTCCTTAACCCCACTCAAGTTCAATTAATTCGTGGTAATCCTAGATATCCACTAATGACCCCCGAGGAAGTTATCGGGAATTTTGTGAGTTTTGAATGCATGATTAAGGGCTCAAAGAAGATCAATGAGCTTGACGAACCTTCCACATCTGAGGCGCAACCGATGGCCTTCAAGGCAACGGAGGAGAAGAAGGAGGAGTCTACACCAAGTAGACAACCGATTGACGCCTCCAAGCTCGACAATGAGGAGATGGCCTTAATCATCAAAAGCTTTCGGCAAATCCTCAAGCAACGGAAGGGGAAGGATTACAAATCCCGTTCCAAGAAGGTTTGCTACAAGTGTGGTAAGCCCGGTCACTTTATAGCCAAATGTCCATTATCAAGTGACAGTGACAGGGACAACGACAAGAAGGGCAAGAGGAGAGAAAAGAAGAAATATTACAAGAAGAAGGGCGGCGATGCCCATGTTTGCCGGGAATGGGACTCTGACGAGAGCTCCACCGAGTCCTCCTCCGACGAGGACGCCGCCAACATCGCCGTCACCAAGGGACTCCTCTTCCCCAACGTCGGCCACAAGTGCCTCATGGCAAAGGACGGCAAAAGGAAGAAGGTTAAATCTAACTCCTCCACTAAATATGAATCTTCTAGTGATGATAATGCTAGTGGTGAGGAAGATAATTTGCGTATCCTTTTTGCCAACCTAAACATGCAACAAAAGGAAAAACTAAATGAGCTAATTAGTGCCATCCATGAAAAGGATGATCTCTTGGACTCCCAAGAGGACTTCCTAATCAAGGAAAATAAGAAGCATGTTAAGGTTAAGAATGCTTATGCTCTAGAAATTGAAAAATGTGAGAAATTAACTAGTGAGCTAAGCACATGCCATGACACTATTGCCAACCTTAGAAATGAAAATGCTAGATTAATTGCTAAGGTTGATTCTCATGTTTGCAATGTTTCAACTTCCAATTCTAAAGATGATAATATTGATTTACTTGCTAGAATTGATGAGTTGAATGAGTCTCTTGCTAGCCTTAAGATTGAGAATGAAAAATTGCTTGCTAAGGCTAAAGAATTAGATGTTTGCAATGTTACAATTTCTGACCTTAGAACTAAGAATGATATGTTGCATGCTAAGGTTGTAGAATTAAAATCTTGCAAACCCTCTACATCTACTGAGCATATTTCCATTTGTACTAGGTGTAGAGATATTAATGTTGATGCTATCCATGATCACCTAGCCTTAATTAAAAAACAAAATGATCACATAGCACAACTTAATGCTAAGATTAGTGAGCATGACTTAGAAAATGAAAAATTTAAATTTGCTAGAAGCATGCTCTATAATGGGAGACGCCCAGGCATCAAGGATGGCATTGGCTTCCAAAGGGGAGACAATGTCAAACTTAATGCCCCTCCAAAGAATTTATCTAACTTAGTTAAGGGCAAGGCTCCCATGCCTCAGGATAACGAGGGTTACATTTTGTACCCTGCCAGCTATCCTGAGAGCAAAATTAGGAAAACTAATTCTAGGAAGTCTCACTCTGGCCCTAACCATGCTTTTATGTATAAGGGTGAGACATCTAGCTCTAGGCAACCAACCCGTGCTAAGTTGCCTAGAAAGAAAATTCCTAATGCATCAAATGATCATGCTATTTCATTCAAAACTTTTGATGCATCATATGTTTTAACTAACAAATCCGGCAAAGTAGTTGCCAAGATTGTTGGGGGCAAACACAAGGGCTCCAAGACTTGTGTTTGGGTACCCAAAGTTCTTATTTCTAATGCCTAAGGACCCAAAACAGTTTGGGTACCTAAAATCAAGAACTAAAATTGTTTTGCAGGTTTATGCATCCGGGGGCTCAAGTTGGATACTTGACAGCGGGTGCACAAACCACATGACAGGGGAGAAAAAGATGTTCTCCTCATATGAGAAAAACCAAGATCCCCAACGAGCTATCACATTCGGGGATGGAAATCAAGGTTTGGTCAAAGGATTGGGTAAAATTGCTATATCACCTGACCATACTATTTCCAATGTTTTTCTTGTAGATTCTTTAGATTACAATTTGCTTTCCGTATCCCAATTATGTCAAATGGGCTACAACTGTCTATTTACTGATATAGGTGTTACTGTCTTTAGAAGAAGTGATGATTCAATAGCATTTAAGGGAGTGTTAGAGGGTCAGCTATACTTGGTAGATTTTGATAGAGCTGAACTCGACACTTGCTTGGTTGCTAAGACTAACTTGGGTTGGCTCTAGCACCGCCGACTAGCCCATGTTGGAATGAAGAATCTTCATAAGCTTCTAAAGGGAGAACACATTTTAGGACTAACAAATGTTCATTTTGAGAAAGACAGGATTTGTAGCGCATGCCAAGCCAGGAAGCAAGTTGGCACTCATCATCCATACAAGAACATCATGACTAGTGACAGGCCACTGGAGCTCCTACACATGGATCTATTCGGCCCGATCGCTTACATAAGCATCGGCGGGAGTAAGTACTGTCTAGTTATTGTGGATGATTATTCTCGCTTCACTTGGGTGTTCTTTTTGCAGGACAAATCTTATACCCAAGAGACCTTAAAGGGATTCTTGAGACGGGCTCAAAATGAGTTCGGCTTAAGGATCAAGAAAATTAGAAGCGACAATGGGACGGAGTTCAAGAACTCTCAAATTGAAGGCTTCCTTGAGGAGGAGGGCATCAAGCATGAGTTCTCTTCTCCCTACACTCCACAACAAAATGGTGTAGTGGAGAGGAAGAATCAAACTCTATTGGACATGGCAAGAACCATGCTTGATGAATACAAGACACCGGATCGGTTTTGGGCCGAAGCGGTCAACACTGCCTGCTACGCCATCAACCGGTTATATCTTCATCGAATCCTCAAGAAGACATCTTATGAACTCCTAACCGGTAAAAAGCCAAATATTTCATATTTTAGAGTTTTTGGTAGCAAATGCTTTATTCTTGTTAAGAGAGGTAGAAAATCTAAATTTGCTCCTAAAACTGTAGAAGGCTTTTTACTAGGATATGACTCAAACACAAGGGCATATAGAGTCTTTAACAAGTCCTCAGGACTTGTTGAAGTTTCTTGTGACGTTGTGTTTGATGAGACTAATGGCTCTCAAGTAGAGCAAGTTGATCTTGATGAGATAGGTGAAGAACAGGCTCCATGCGTAGCGCTAAGGAACATGTCCATTGGGGATGTGTGTCCTAAGGAATCCGAAGAGCCTCCACATGCACAAGATCAACCATCCTCCTCCATGCAAGCATCGCCACCAACTCAAATTGAGGATGAGGCTCAAGATGTTGAACAAGAAGATCAAGAAGATGAGTCACCTCAAAATGACGGCAAGGATCAAGGGGGAGATGCAAATGATGAAGACAAGGAGGATGAACCACCAAGGCCGCCACACCCAAGAGTCCACCAAGCAATACAACGAGATCACCCCGTCGACACCATCCTAGGCGACATTCATAAGGGGGTAACTACTCGATCTCGTGTTGCACATTTTTGTGAGCATTACTCTTTTGTTTCCTCTATTGAGCCACACAGGGTAGAGGAAGCACTTCAAGATTCGGATTGGGTGATGGCGATGCAAGAGGAGCTCAACAATTTCATAAGGAACGAGGTATGACACTTAGTTCCACGTCCTAACCAAAATGTTGTAGGAACCAAGTGGGTCTTCCGCAACAAGCAAGACGAGCATGGTGTGGTGACAAGGAACAAAGCTCGACTCGTGGCCAAGGGGTATTCACAAGTCGAAGGTTTGGATTTTGGTGAAACCTATGCACCCGTAGCTAGGCTTGAGTCAATTCACATATTATTGGCCTATGCTACTTACCATGGCTTCAAGCTTTACCAAATGGACGTGAAGAGTGCCTTCCTCAATGGACCAATCAAGGAAGAGGTCTATGTTGAGCAACCTCCCGGCTTTGAAGACAGTGAGTACCCTAACCATGTTTATAGGCTCTCTAAGGCGCTTTATGGGCTAAAGCAAGCCCCAAGAGCATGGTATGAATGCCTTAGAGATTTCCTTATTACTAATGGCTTCAAAGTCAGCAAAGCCGATCCTACTTTATTCACTAAAACTCTTGACAATGATTTGTTCGTATGCCAAATTTATGTTGATGATATCATATTTGGGTCTACTAACGAATCTACATGTGAAGAATTTAGTAGGATCATGACAAAGAAATTCGAGATGTCGATGATGGGGGAGTTGAAGTATTTTCTAGGATTCCAAGTCAAGCAACTCCAAGAGGGCACCTTCATTTGCCAAACGAAGTATACTCAAGACATCCTAACCAAGTTTGGAATGAAGGATGCCAAGCCCATCAAGACACCCATGGGAACAAATGGGCATCTCGACCTTGACACGGGAGGTAAGTCCGTGGATCAAAAGGTATACCGGTCGATGATTGGTTCATTGCTCTATTTATGTGCATCTCGACCGGACATTATGCTTTCCATTTGCATGTGTGCAAGATTCCAAGCTGACCCTAAGGAATCACACCTTACGGCCGTAAAACGAATCTTGAGATATTTGGCTTATACTCCTAAGTTTGGGCTCTGGTACCCTCGGGGATCCACTTTTGATTTGATTGGTTATTCGGATGCCGATTGGGCAGGGTGTAAGATTAATAGGAAGAGCACATCGGGGACTTGCCAGTTCTTGGGAAGATCCTTGGTGTCTTGGGCTTCAAAGAAGCAAAATTCGGTCGCTCTTTCTACCGCCGAAGCCGAGTATATTGCCGCAGGCCATTGTTGCGCGCAATTGCTTTGGATGAGGCAAACCCTGTGGGACTACGGTTACAAATTAACCAAAGTTCCTCTTCTATGTGATAATGAGAGTGCAATCCGCATGGCGGATAATCCCGTTGAGCATAGCCGCACTAAACACATAGCCATTCGGTATCATTTTCTTCGGGATCACCAACAAAAAGGGGATATCGAGATTTCATACATTAACACTAAAGATCAATTAGCCGATATCTTTACCAAGCCACTTGATGAACAATCTTTTACCAGACTTAGGCATGAGCTTAATATTCTTGATTCTAGGAATTTCTTTTGCTAATTTGCACACATAGCACACAAGTATACCTTTGATCATGTCTCTTTTATATGCTATGACTAATGTGTTTTCAAGTGTATTCCAAACCAAGTCATAGGTATATTGAAAGGGAATTGGAGTCTTCGGCGAAGACAAAGGCTTCCACTCCGCTCTACTACTCATCCTTCGCCGTCACTCCAAGCACTCTCCAACGTTGGTATAATCTTCACTCATATAATTTATGACCAAAGGGGGAGAAAGTACTTCAATGGGCTCTAACATTTCCGTTTTTGGCGATTCATGCCAAAGGGGGAGAAAATATGAGCCCAAAGCAAAAGGACCGCACCACCTCCCTAATTTTAAAATTGATGAGTTTCAATTGGTAAATTTCAAAATTGGTATCTCTGAGCAAGTAGTATTTTCAAAATTGATGTCTTAAAACCCTCTTGAACACTAAGAGGAGACTTTATTTGAGGGGGAGTTTTTGTTTAGTCAAAGAGAAAGCATTTGGAACGAAGGAAGAAAATTTCAAAACTTGAAAATGCTTTGCAAAATCTTATTCATTCACCTTTGACTATCTTGCAAAAGGACTTTGAAAAGAATTTACAAAAGAATTTGCAAAAACAAAACTTATGGTGCAAATATGGTCCAATATGTCAAAAACAAAGAAAACAATCCATGCGCATCATGTAAGTATTTATTGGCTCAATTCCAAGCAACCTTTGCACTTACATTATGCAAACTAGTTCAATTATGCACTTCAACATTTGCTTTGGTTTGTGTTGGCATCAATCACCAAAAAGGGGGAGATTGAAAGGGAATTAGGCTTACACCTAGTCCCTAATTAATTTTGGTGGTTGAATTGCCCAACACAAATATTGGACTAACTAGTTTTCTCTAAGTGTATAAGCTTTACAGGTGCCAAAGGTTCCCACTTAGCCAATAAAATGACCATGTGTTGAGTTCAACAAAAGGGCAAAAGAGCAACCAAAGGCCCCTCTGGTCTGGCACACCGGACTGTCCGGTGTACACCGGACAGTGTCCGGTGCACTAGAGGACTTCAGCTCAAACTCGTCGCCCTCGGGAATTTTCCAGAGCCAGCGCGCTAAAATTCACCGGACTGTCCGGTGTACACTGGACAGTGTCCGGTGCTCATTTGAGACGAGGCTCCGGAACTCGCCAGTCTCGGGAATTCGCGAAGACTGCTCCGCTATAATTCACCGGACATGTCCGGTGTACACCGGACTGTCCGGTGCAACCTCGGGGCAACGGCTACTTCGCGCCAACGGTCACCTGCAGGCGCATTTAATGCGCGCCAGAACCGCGCAGTTGTCAGGCACGCGGGAGCAGGCACACCGGACATCAAACAGTACATGTCCGGTGTGCACCGGACATCCAGGCGGGCCCAGAAGTCAGAACTCCAACGGTCATATTGCAACGGCTTTGGTGACGTGGCTGTCGCACCGGACATGTCCGGTGTGCACCGGACTGTCCGGTGCGCCATCGAACAGACAGCCTCACCAAACGGCTAGTTTGGTGGTTGGGGCTATAAATACCCCCAACCACCCCACATTCAAGTCATCCAAGTTTTCCAACTTCCAACCACTTACAAGAGCTAGGCATTCAATTCTAGACACACCAAAGAGATCAAATCCTCTCCAATTCCACTCAAGCCTTTAGTGACTAGCGAGAGAGATTTGCCGTGTTTTTTGAGCTCTTGCGCTTGGATCGCTTTCTTTCTTTCTCACTTGTTCTTGTGATCAAAACTCAATTGTAACCAAGGCAAGAGGCACCAATTGTGTGGTGGCCCTTGCGGGGAAGTTTTGTTCCCGTTTGATTGAGAAGAAGAAAAGCTCACTCGGTCCGAGGGACCGTTTGAGAGAGGGAAGGGTTGAAAGAGACCCGGCCTTTGTGGCCTCCTCAACGGGGAGTAGGTTTGAGAGAACCGAACCTCGGTAAAACAAATCCGCGTGTCTCACTTTATTATTCGCTTGCGATTTGTTTTGCGCCCTCTCTCGCGGACTCTATTATATTTCTAACGCTAACCCAGCTTGTAGTTGTGATTATTTTTGAGATTTTCAGTTTCGCCCTATTCACCCCCCCTCTAGGCGACTTTCAAGGCTACATGGGAAACTCAAGACTTTTTAGACAAGAATTTCCCCGTCTTTTTAGCCTCATGTAATTTGTAAAGTGTATAGTTATTGTAATAAAGGAGTGAACCCCACACCACCCCCTGCCTTGTACCAAAAATAAAGAAATAAAAATGTGACACATTTCCTTTTCCATTACTTACCCTAGGACTTTTAATCTCGGGACGAGATTCTTTTATGGGGGAAAGGATGTAACACCCCTGGTGTTACTATAACTAAAACTTGAGCATGGCATCATAAACATTGGCATTGCATATGTTTGACACACCTAGAGTGCATTCACTAGGTAAAATTTCAAACAAGTTGTAATGTTACAGCATTTTGCAAATAGACCCCTGGATAGGGAACTTAACCCTAAATAGGGATTAAAGGGGTAAAACCTAGCCCAAGTTGAGAAAACTTAAAAGTTTTAGGGAAATAGTCATGAAATATTCCCAAGAATAAAGTTGAATCACATTTATACCCCTGGGATACCAAAAACCCTAATTGGAACCCTGGAAAACCCTAAAACCAAACCCTAGGGACCTATGTGCAAAATTAGTCCACTTTTGGACTAAAGTGCAAAAACCAAGTTAAATAAGTATCTTAAGCCATTTGGGTCACTCATATGTGAATTTACAAGCTAAACCCTAAGTTTTGGACTCACTTGCAAAAAGGACCCTAATTGAGATTTCATGTTAAGTCTGAATTTCAGAGTTTTGGCTCAACTTTGGAGCCTTGCAACTTTTAAATTCTAGGGTTTTTGCCCTAGGTCACCACATCAAAATTGTAGCCCAATCATAGGAGAACAACTTTGCTTAAGAGTGTAAGCTCAGTTATTAAGAAAAATCTGGAGATAATCATGCTTAAATTCTGGCTGTCAGGCTGTTAAGGTCTGAATTTTCAGACTAACAGTGGACTGACATCAACTTCAAGCTCAATTCTGAGCATGATCCTGTGACTGTTTGTGGATGCACGATGTATCAAAGTTGGAGCTGGTCTATTAAGCTATAATTTTGCTGTAGAGTGTTGGTCACGTTGCTATAGAAATCTGAGAGGAATTTGGCCCTGAACTTCGACTGTCAGGTGCACTGAATCAGGTTCGCCATGGTACAGTGCCTGGAAGGATCAGATCAACCGCACCCCTCGCCGCCGATGACTTTACGCTGGGATCGTCGCCGCCGTTGAGATTCGCACTCACTGGTAACCGGATAGCACCCGGAGTCGCGTTAATATCCTCGTCGTGGATAGACTCCGGCCATTAAACAACTCCGGCCACCGTACCATGGTCACCACGGTGGAATTGGATAAGAACGCCGGTGATCGCCGTCGCACGACCTTGTGCCGCGTGTCCGAGCCTTTCCACCGCGTCGCCGTGACTCCCTATAGCTGTCCCATTGTCGCCGGGAGGTTGCCACGACGGTGGACACGAATTCACAGCGCCCAAGTTCTTCTTCATCTCCGGCCGCCAGCACGGCTCGACCAAATTGATCATCACCGCTCGCTCCTTCTATAAATTGAGCCCGCGGCCAGCTCCACCACATTATCACGCACCACCCCAACCAGTATTGCTCCCAGTCAATCACCAGTGAGCTCGAATTTTAAACTTCCCCCAATTCGGTTTCCGCCCCCGTGAAGAACACCTCACTGCGGCCAGCCCTTTTTCCGGTCAGTCCATGTCCCCTGCTTCCTCGTTGGAGCACTCTCATAGCTCTGTGATGCTTACCGTGTCACCAATTCGAACTAAGAGACCACCAGTCATCGGGAACACATTCATCTGTCCGCCACCCATTCGGTTCACGCGGACAGAGCTTGATAGCTCACCAAATGTGCAATTAACTTAGGGGAAATACTCTCTAGGTCATGGATTTGGTTTAGTCCAAAGTAGAGCGCCGGTCTTGGCCCCCTCCGGCCGGTCTAGCTCGTCGGAGTTGCGCTCCCCGCGCTCACCGTCGTCAAGGACCTTCCTCTGCGAAGAAATAGAAACCGGGGGTCATTTTGCAAAGTGTTAGTGACCCTGGGTAACAGTAAAGAGACCGGATCCCAGTTAGTGAAAACCCCGAGGACCCTTCTGCAAAGCCGCCAGCGCGCGCGTGGGCGCGGGCGCGCTTCTGCTTAGATCTGGGCCGTGTGGGCCGAAATCAGCCCACTACTGTTGCTGCCTTTTTCCTTTTCTTTTTTACTTCAGAACCAAATAACTTGTAGAAAATTGTAGAAAAATCATAAAATTGTGAAACTAATTTTCCTAGGCTTCTTATTTTCCCTAGAATTTAATAAAAATAGTTTCATGATTTTTAGGTTAAATCAGGAATTTTAAGGTATTTAAAGTAGTTTAAGGTAGTGGTTCTGGATTTTTAGAAAATAAATGGAATTTCCAAAAATGTCCAAACTTTTTATATGAGTCCTATACATTATTTAGAAGCCTTGGGTAGAGTTTGGGTTGATTTGGACCTTGTTTGATAACTAGAACCCAAAACCCCCGCCCCTGCTCTATGAACTCCTTTACTGACTCCGGAAACCCTAAGTTCTCGGAGTTCCGTGAAGGAAAATTGTATTCAAGACCTTAGATAATAAGTTTTTATTATCTTTGCACTCTCATGAGCATTACATGGCATTCATTCTTATACATATATGTGGTTATATTTAGAAAACGAAGACGAAGTTGAAGTGAGTGAAGAAAAGGCATCACCGCCTTCGGACTCTCAGGCAGGATCTTGTCTTTACTTTGACATCTGCGGGCCTGAGCCTGACTCACCTACTAACGAAGGCAAGCCCCGGTGCATTTGCCACCTCCTTGATATTTTTAAAAACCTTTCTCACTTGCTTGATGCATTAGGTGATAGGAGTTGATTGCTAAAACAATTCCTGCATTACCTTACTTGATCTTGATTACCTTCCTTGATACCCTGTTTTACAAAAGGTTTTTACTATGCTTAGTATTGCTCTAGCAAAACAAAAGATTTTGTTTTACAAAAGATGATTGGCAAAGTGGGTGGTATGTTTTTGAAAATAAAACTTGATGGTGGATCCATCACGGCCGTGATGGATTCAACATCGGAAAAGATGTACCTCTGCCAGGTACCAAGCTTTGGGTTTTAAATAATTAAGCTAAGACCGGGCGGGTGACTTGCACGAGAAGAGAGTCTCGGTGTAGTGTCTCCGTCTGAGTCGATTAAGGACCTTGTCGATGTAGGCTTGATGACCGAGGACCCTTTAACTGGTCACATGCCTCGTCATGGGTAAGCCTTGCCTCGGGCAGACTAAGGCCAGAATAAGATAACACGAAATGGGCGTGGAGCGGTGGCGGGAGTAGCGTGTACCCTCCGTGGCAAGAGGCTGGACGGTGGTGTATCTGTACTCTCGGTTTGCGTGAACCTGATCTGGTCTTAAGAAACCCGGTGGTGGGTTGACATATGCAAGGGTTAAGTGCTACATATGTTGTGTGATTGGAGATCCTCAGCTGAGTATAATCGATTCGGATCGCCGTACCTTCGCGGTTATGAAGACTTGGTCACTGACTTACACGTAGCAATCCAGTGAAGATGAAGGAAGAATTAAGAACTTGGCTAGTTCAGGATAAGTGTTTGAACTAGGTTAGCAAGAACTCTAGATGTAGGTAAGTTTACCTAACTTGACAATAAAATTGGATTTTTAAGGATCCACTTTTAGTAAGCATTTATGCAACAACAGAGTCATTGATCTTGAGATACCTTCCCTTGTCTCCCTTATAACCAGCATATCCTTGAGAGTCTTTTCTTTAGTCGGGTAAGACTTGCTGAGTAATTCCATACTCAGGGTTTATTCCCTCGTTGTTTTTAGGTGAGGAAGTAGCAGATTTCTGTTGCTTCTGTACCAAGGTGGTTCCTCATGAGGAAAAGCAAGAGTGAAGATGCGGGAGGACATGGTCCTCCAAAAGAAAACTTTTATGTAAAAACTGTTCGGGAGGAGTTTTGCCTCCCTTGGTTATGTAATAATACTACTCTGCACTCGTTTATATTTTCTGGTCTGTAATAAGCAACTTAATCTTACTTTTTAATAAATGTAAGTTTTTGTAAGCACTTCTGCATTTCGATATCTCCGATGTTCTGTAATGTCTGCAAGACGGGTGAAATGTTCCTGGAAAGGTAAGAAAAGATACCGAACTTGTCAAGTGGTTCAGGAATATCTACAGGGTTGTCTGATGTCTGTTAGACAAGGACAACTGTAGGTGGGCCTAATGACTTGGAAGGTTCTGTCACAAAGGGTACTCACCCTTAACACCCTTTGAGTGGGATGGTCAGGGACTCCATGGTTTAGGGGAGGGCCTCAGGTGTTGCCTCAGCCGGGTTAGGTGTGAGCAGGAAGGATTGTCCTCTCACATAAGGACCGGTTTGTCATCCTTCACTACCTGTACTCATGTCAAGTGCAACCACTCGAGACTGTATAAGCAGTCACTCAATCTGAACTTGTACGGTCCAAACCCCAGGGTTATGATGGCTGGGGAGCACCGGGAGGATAAGGAAGGGGAATGTTTTGTCCAGTTTGGGCATGGTGGTGGCCTGGCTCCTTCCGGTATAATCGTTAAGGTAAGGACGTGCAAGGAAGGAAAGAGATTCGGACTCGAGTCTGATTGGCCATGAGACCGCAGAGCTGGACTAGTGGGTAAAGTGTACACCTCTGTGAGAGTTTGAAACCTATTCGAATAGTCCATTTCCACTGGTATGGACGAGTCTGGTGTGGTATGGCAATTAGTGTTTTGATCTTCGTAAAAAGGGAAAGTGTGTGTGGGTGTTTTTGGAAATAAAAGCTAAGCCACGGGAGCGGGAAGCTCAGTGGCGGTTGAGTGTGAAAATGTGCTACTCCTCTCTTTCGGGTAAAACCTCAAGTATCGCCTTTCTCTGAAAAAGAAATGAGTGACTTCAACTCCACCATACCAAGCATGTACTGTATAGGTTCTTCTCTCTCTTTATGGGTGGGATGGGCTTGCGGAATACCTAGTGTATTCACCCAGATTTATTTATGTTTTTCAGCAGCTGAAGACTTCTTTTCTGCTATGTTCGACTAGAAGGGGGTTGTGTCTGCACCCAGTCTGCCTATGGCTTGGGCTAGATGATCTTCCACTGTGCTATGTTGTCCAGGCTCGATGGAGTTTGAATTTTGGTATTGTAATAACTAGTATTCGATATTATGTACTATTTGAAGAAATGAATGTGTTTACTAGCCTCCTGGGACTAGTAATTGTATCACATTTGAGTCACAAAGGATCTAGACGCTTCATGTAGCTAGAAGACAAACTGAAAGGGAAATAGGATCAAACCTTTTCCTATATGAATTTTGGTGGTTGAATTGCCCAACACAAATTATTGGACTAACTAGTTTGCTCTAGATTATGAGTTCTACAGGTGCCAAAGGTTCACAACAAACCAATACAAAGTCCAAGAAAGGGTTCAAATAAAAGAGCAAAAGACAACCGAAGGCTGACCTGGTCTGGCGCACCGGACTGTCCGGTGTGCCACCGGACAGTGTCCGGTGCACCAGGGTGGATCAACTCGAACTTGCCAGCTTCGGGAATTCGGGAAGCCACTCCGCTATAATTCACCAGACTGTCCAGTGTGACACCGGAGCAACGACTACTTAGCGCCAACAGTCGTCTGCAAAGGAACAGTGAAACGCTATAGTGCGCGCCTGCGCGCGCAGAAGTCAGAGCAGGCATCAGAAGGTGCACCGGACAGTGAACAGTGACTATTCGGTGAACCACCGGACTGTCCAGTGGCCCCACATGTCAGAGCTCCAACGGTCGAACCCTATCGGTTGGGTGACGTGGCTGGCGCACCGGACAGTGTCCGGTGGCGCACTGGACTGTCCGGTGCGCCATACGACAGCAACCCCTCCCAACGGCCACTTTGGTGGTTGGGGCTATAAATACCCCCCAACCACCACACTTCAAGGCATCAAAGTTTTCAGCCATTGCATTCAATACAAGAGCTCTAGACTTCACTCCAAGACACAAACAAAGAGATCAAATCCTCTCCCAAGTCCAAAGATCATTCCAATCAAATAGTGACTAGTGAGAGAGTGATATTTATGTTCTTTTGAGTTCTTGCGCTTGGATCGCTTTCTTCCTTCCTCATTTCTTGTTCTTAAGTGTTTTGTAACCAAGGCAAGAGACACCAAGTGTGTGGTGGTCCTTGCGAGGTCTAAGTGACCCGTGAGATAAGGAGAAAGCTCACTCGGTCTAGGTGACCGTTTGAGAGAGGGAAAGGGTTGAAAGAGACCCGGTCTTTGTGACCACCTCAACGGGGAGTAGGTTTGCAAGAACCAAACCTCGGTAAAACAAATCACCGTGTCATTCGCTTTATTTCTTTGGTTGATTTGTTTTCACCCTCTCTTTCGGACTTGTTTATATTTCTAACGCTAACCCCGGCTTGTAGTTGTGCTTAAAGTTTATAATTTTTAGATTCCGCCTATTCACCCCCTCTAGGCGACTTTCAATTGGTATTAGAGTCCGGTACTTCATTAGAGCCTAACCGCTCGAAGTGATGTCGGGAGATCATGCCAAGAAGGAGATGGTGACCGGTGAGAAGCCCGCTACAAGCCATGGGATGGCTCCATCGGGAGAGTCCCGCAACAAGAAGGAAAAATCACCTCCTCACAAGTCGCATCAGAGTGGCGACAAGAAAAAGAAGATGAAGAAGGTGGTCTACTACGAGACCGATTCTTCGTCGCCATCCACCTCCGGCTCCGACGCGCCGTCCATAACTTCTAAGTGCCATGAGCGCAAGAAGTTTAGTAAGATCCCCCTATGTTACCCTCGCATTTCTAAACGTACTCCATTACTTTCCGTTCCATTAGGAAAACCACCGGTTTTTTACGGTGAAGATTATAACATGTGGAGTGATAAAATGAGGCATCACCTAACCTCACTCCACACTAGTATTTGGGACGTTGTTAAGTTTGGAGTGCAGGTACCATCCGTAGAGGATGAAGACTATGATTCGGACGAGGTTGCCCAAATCCGGCACTTTAACCCCAAGCTACCACTATACTCCTCGCCTCTCTAAGTCGAGAGGAGTATAACAAGGTGCAAGGGTTGAAGAGCGCCAAGGAAATTTTGGACGTGCTCAAGACCGCGCACGAAGGAGATGAGGTGACAAAGATCACCAAGCGGGAGACGATCGAGGGGGAGCTTGGTCGGTTTATGCTCAACCAAGGAGAAGACCTGCAAGCCATGTACAACTGGCTAAAGACCTTGGTAAACCAAGTGCGCAACCTTGGGAGCACCAAGTGGGATGACCATGAAATGGTTAAGGTTATTCTAAGATCACTAGTTTTTCTTAATCCTACTCAAGTGCAATTAATTCGTGGTGATCCTAGATACAAACTAATGTCTCCCGAGGAAGTGATAGGAAAATTTGTGAGCTTTGAATTGATGATCAAAGGCTCCAAGAAAATCATCGAGCAAGGCACCTCCTCCACACCCGATGTACAACCCGTCGCATTTAAGGCGACGAAGGAGAAGAAAGAAGAGTCTACATCAAGTAGACTTCCCATTGACGCCTCCAAGCTCGACAACGAGGAAATGGCGCTCATCATTAAGAGCTTTCGCCAAATCCTCAAGCAAAGGAAGGGGAAAGACTATAAGCCCCGTTCCAAGTAGGTTTGCTACAAGTGTGGTAAGCCTGGTCACTTTATAGCAAAATGTCCTATCTCTAGTGACAGTGACAGGGGCGATGATAAGAGGGGGAAGAAGAAGGAGAATAAGAGGTACTACAAGAAGAAGGGTGGCGATGCCCATGTTTGTCGGGAGTGGGACTCCGACGAGAGCTCCACCGACTCCTCCGACGATGAGGACGCCGCTAACATCGCCATCAACAAGGGCCTCCTCTTCCCCAACGTCGGCCACAAGTGACTCATGGCAAAGGACGACAAGAAGAAGAAGGTAAAATCTAAATCCTCCACTAAGTATGCAACTTCTAGTGATGAGGAAAATTCTAGTGATTATGAGGATAACTTGCTTACTCTTTTTGCCAATCTTAACATGCAACAAAAAGAGAAATTGAATGAATTGATTAGTGCTATTCATGAGAAGGATGAACTCTTGGATAGCCAAGAGGACTTTCTTATTAAGGAAAACAAAAAGCATGTTAAGGTTAAGAATGCTAATGCTCTAGAGGTAGAAAAATGTGAAAAATTAACTAGTGAGCTTAGCATTTGCCATGACACTATCTCCAACCTTAGAATTGAGAATGCTAATTTGATTGCTAAGGTTGAGAAGTCAAATATTTGTGATGATTCAATTACCAATCTTAGAAATGATAATGCTAGTCTAATTGCTAAGATTGAAAAATTGAATGCCTCTCTTTCTAGCCTTAAGATTGAAAATGAAAAATTAATTGCTAAGGCTAAAGATTTAAATGTTTGCAATGATGTTATTACCAATCTTAGAGATGAGAATGCTATTTTACATGCTAAGATTGTTGAATTAAATGATTGCAAACCATCTACATCTAGTGTTGATCATGTTACTATTTGTACTAGATGTAGAGATGTTAATGTAGATGCTATTCATGATCACCTTGCTATGATTAAACAACAAAATGATCATATAGCTAAACTAGATGCTAAAATTGCCGAGCATGAATTAGAGAATGAAAAATTCAAATTTTCTCGTAGCATGCTTTATAGTGGGAGACGTCCTGGCATTAAGGATGGCATTGGCTTCCAACAGGGAGACAATGTCAAGCTTAATGCCCCTCCTAAAAGATTATCTAATTTTGTTAAGGGCAAGGCTCCCATGCCTCAGGATAACGAGGGCTATATTTTATATCCTGCTGGTTATCCTGAGGATAAGATTAGGAGAATTCATGCTAAGAAGACTCATTCTGTTTCTCACCATGCTTTTATTTATAAGAATGAGGCTTCTAGCTCTAGACATTCTACCCATGTTAAAATGCTTAAGAAGAAATCTCTTATTGCATCAAATGACCATAACATTTCATTTAAGACTTTTGATGCTTCATATGTGCTTACTAACAAATCAGGCAAAGTAGTTGCCAAATATGTTGGGGGCAAACACAAGGGCTCCAAGACTTGTGTTTAGGTACCCAAGGTGCTTGTTTCTAATGTAAAAGGACCCAAGACCATTTGGGTACCTAAGAACAAGGCCTAAATTGTTTTGTAGGTTTATGCATCCGGGGGCTCAAGTTGGATCATCGACAGCGAGTGCACAAACCACATGACTGGGGAGAAAAAGATGTTCTCCTCCTATGAGAAAAACCAAGATCCCCAAAGATCTATCACATTCGGGGATGGAAATCAAGGTTTGGTCAAAGGATTGCGTAAAATTGCTATATCACCTGACCATTCTATTTCCAATGTTTTTCTTGTAGACTCTTTAGATTATAACTTGCTTTCAGTTTCTCAATTATGCAAAATGGGTTACAACTGTCTTTTTACGGATATAGGTGTTACTGTCTTTAGAAGAAGTGATGATTCAGTAGCTTTTATGGGAGTATTAGAGGGTCAGCTATACTTAGTTGATTTCAATAGAGCTAAACTCGATACTTAATTGCTAAGACTAACATGGGTTGGCTCTGGCACCGCCGACTAGCCCACGTTGGGATGAAGAATCTTCACAAGCTTCTAAAGGGAGAGCACATTTTAGGACTAACAAATGTTCATTTTGAGAAAGACAGGATTTGTAGCGCATGCCAAGCAGGGAAGCAAATTGGTGTTCATCATCCACACAAGAACATCATGACGACTGACAGGCCACTGGAGCTACTCCACATGGATCTATTCGGCCCGATTGCTTACATAAGCATCGGTGGGAGTAAGTACTGTCTAGTTATTGTGGATGATTATTCTCGCTTCACTTGGGTGTTCTTTTTGTAGGAAAAATCACAAACCTAAGAGACCTTAAAAGGATTTTTGAGACGGGCTCAAAATGAGTTCGGCTTGAGAATCAAGAAAATAAGAAGCGACAACGGAACGAAGTTCAAGAACACTCGAATTGAAGGCTTCCTTGAGGAGGAGGGCATCAAGCATGAGTTCTCTTCTCCCTACACACCACAACAAAACGGTGTAGTGGAGAGGAAGAATAGAACTCTATTGGACATGGCAAGGACCATGCTTGATGAGTACAAGACTTTGGATCAGTTTTGGGCCAAGGCGGTCAACACCGCTTGCTACGCCATCAACCGGTTATATCTTCACCAAATCCTCAAGAAGACATCTTATGAACTCCTTACCGGTAAAAAGCCCAATGTTTCATATTTTAGAGTCTTTGGTAGCAAATGCTTTATTCTTGTTAAAAGAGGTAGAAAATCCAAATTTGCTCCCAAGGCTTTAGAAGGCTTTTGCCTTGGTTATGATTCAAACACAAGGGCATATATAGTCTTTAACAAGTCCACTGGACTTGTTGAAGTTTCTTGTGACATTGTGTTTGATGAGACTAACGGCTCTCAAGTAGAGCAAGTTGATCTTGATGAACTAGATGATGAAGAGGCTTCGTGCATCGTGCTAAGGAACATGTCCATTGGGGATGTGTGTCCTAAGGAATCCGAAGAGCCCCCACAAGCACAAGATCAACTATCATCTTCCACACAAGCATCTCCACCAACCCAAGATGAGGATCAAGCTCAAGATGATGAAAATGAAGATCAAGAAGATGAGCCACCTCAAGACGAGGACAATGATCAAGGGGGAGATGCCAATGTTCAAGACAAGGAAGATGAACAAGATCAAAGACCGCCACACCCAAGAGTCCACCAAGCAATCCAACGAGATCACCCTGTGAACACCATCCTCGACAATATTCATAAGGGGGTAACCACTCGATCTCGTATTGCTCATTTTTGTGAACATTACTCTTTTGTTTCCTCTATTGAGCCACACAGGGTAGAGGAAGCACTTCAAGATTCGGATTAGGTGTTGACGATGCAAGAGGAGCTCAACAACTTCACGAGGAATGAGGTATGACATTTAGTTCCACGTCCTAACCAAAATGTTGTAGGAACCAAGTGGGTCTTCCGCAACAAGCAAGATGAGCATGGTGTGGTGACAAGGAACAAAGCCCGACTTGTGGCCAAGGGGTATTCACAAGTTGAAGGTTTGGATTTTGGTGAAACCTATGCACCCGTAGCTAGGCTTGAGTCAATTCGTATATTACTTGCCTATGCTACTTACCATGGCTTTAAGCTTTATCAAATGTACGTGAAGAGTGCCTTCCTCAATGGACCAATCAAGGAAGAGGTCTATGTTGAGCAACCTCCAGGCTTTGAAGATAGTGAGTATCCTAACCATGTATATAAACTCTCTAAGGCGCTTTATGGGCTCAAGCAAGCCCCAAGAGCATCGTATGAATGCCTAAGAGATTTTCTTATCACTAATGGCTTCAAAGTCGGAAAAGTCGATCCTACTCTCTTTACTAAAACAATTGCAAATGATTTGTTTGTATGCCAAATTATGTTGATGATATCATATTTGGGTCTACTAACAAATCTATTTGTGAAGAGTTTAGTAGGATTATGGTACAAAAATTCGAGATGTCTATAATGGGGGAGTTGAAGTATTTTCTAGGATTTCAAGTGAAGCAACTCCAAGAGGGCACATTCATTAGCCAAACAAAGTACAATCAAGACATCCTCACCAAGTTTGGAATGAAGGACGCCAAGCCCATCAAGACACCCATGGGAACCAATGGGCATCTCGACCTCGACACGGGAGGTAAATCCGTAGATCAAAAGGTATACCGGTCGATGATAGGATCTTTACTATATTTATGTGCATCTCGACCAGATATTATGCTTTCTGTATGCATGTGTGCAAGGTTCCAAGCCGATCCTAAGGAAGTTCACCTTAGGACCATGAAGAGAATCTTGAGATATTTAGTTCATACACCTAAGTTTGGTCTTTGGTACCCCAAGGGATCCTCATTTGATTTATTAGGATATTCCGATGCTGATTGGGCAGGGTGTAAAATTGATAGGAAGAGCACATCAGGGACTTCTTAGTTTCTGGGGAGATCCCTGGTGTCTTGGGCTTCAAAGAAACAAAACTTAGTAGCTCTTTCTACCACCGAAGCCGAGTACATTGCCGCAGGCCATTGTTGCGCGCAATTGCTTTGGATGAGGCAAACCCTTAGGGACTATGGCTACAAATTTAGCAAAGTCCCTCTCCTATGTGACAATGAGAGTGCAATCCGCATGGCGGATAATCCCGTTGAGCACAGCCGCACTAAGCACATAGCCATTCGGTATCATTTTCTGAGAGATCACCAACAAAAGGGGGATATCGAGATTGGCCGATATCTTTACCAAGCCTTTAGATGAGAAAACCTTTACCAAACTTAGGAATGAGCTAAATATTCTTGATTCTAGGAATTTTGATTGATTCTTTGCACACATAGCTCATTTATATACCTTTGATCATATCTCTTTTATGTCTATGACTAATGTGTTTTCAAGTGTATTATTATGCTTAGTCATAGAATTGAAAGGGAAATGGAGTATTAGGCAAAGACAACGCTTCCACTCAACTCCATTGGTATTTGCCGGTATTCCGCATAGTTCTCCACTTTGGTATAATCTTCACTCATATTTAATTGTTTACCATTGGGAGAAAGTCAAAGGGCTTATATTTCATTCACAAGTATCCTTTTTTGGCGATTCATGCCAAAGGGGGAGAAAATATTAGCCCAAAGCAAAAGGACCTTACCACCACCGAATTTTAAAAATGAAGTTTTTTAAATTGGTATCTTATTGTGTTCAAAAAGGGGGAGAAAGTAGTATATTCAAAACTTGTAAAACCCTCTTGAACACTAAGAGGAGAATTTCATTGAGGGGGAGTTTTGTTTAAGTCAAAGGAAAAGCATTTGAAACAAGGGGGAGAAAATTTCAAATTTTGAAAATGCTTCTTTTAATCTTATTCATATACCTTTGACTATTTGCAAAAGGTTTTAAAAAGAATTTTACAAAGAATTTGCAAAACAAAACTTGTGGTGCAAATGTGGTCCAAAATTTTAAATAAGAAGAAAACCATCCATGCATATCTAGTAGAAATAATTATATTGGTTTCACTCCAAGCAACCTTTGCACTTACCTTATGCAAACTAGTTCAATTCTGCACTTCTATATTTGCTTTAGTTTGTGTTGGCATCAATCACCAAAAAGGGGGAGATTGAAAGGGAAATAGGGTCAAACCTTTTCCTATATGAATTTTGGTGGTTGAATTGCCCAACACAAATTATTGGACTAACTAGTTTGCTCTAGATTATGAGTTCTACAGGTGCCAAAGGTTCACAACAAACCAATACAAAGTCCAAGAAAGGGTTCAAATAAAAAGAGCAAAAGACAACCGAAGGCTGACCTGGTCTGGCGCACCGGACTGTCCGGTGTGCCACCGGACAGTGTTCGGTGCACCAGGGTGGATCAACTCGAACTTGCCAGCTTCGGGAATTCAAGAAGCCACTCCACTATAATTCACCGGACTGTCCGGTGTGACACCGGACTGTCCGGTGTGCCAGCGGAGCAACGACTACTTAGCGCCAACGGTCGTCTACAAAGGAACAGTGAAACGCTACAGTGCGCGCCTACGCACACAGAAGTCAGAGCAGGCGTTAGAAGGCACACCGGATAGTGAACAGTGACTGTCCGGTGAACCACCGGATTGTCCGATGGCCCCACATGTCAGAGCTCCAACGGTCGAACCCTATCGGTTGGGTGACGTGGCTGGCGCACCGGACTGTCCGGTGCGCCATACGACACCAGCCCCTCCCAATGGCCACTTTGGTGGTTGGGGCTATAAATACCCCCCAACCACCACACTTCAAGGCATTCAAGTTTTCAGCCATTGCATTCAATACAAGAGCTCTAGACTTCACTCCAAGACACAAACAAAGAGATCAAATCCTCTCCCAAGTCCAAAGATCATTCCAATCAAATAGTGACTAGTGAGAGAGTGATATTTGTGTTCTTTTGAGTTCTTGTGCTTGGATCGCTTTCTTTCTTCCTCATTTCTTGTTCTCAAGTGTTTTGTAACCAAGGCAAGAGACACCAAGTGTGTGGTGGTCCTTGCGGGGTCTAAGTGACCCATGAGATAAGGAGAAAGCTCACTCGGTCTAGGTGACCATTTGAGAGGGGGAAAGGGTTGAAAGAGACCCGGTCTTTGTGACCACCTCAACGAGGAGTAGGTTTGCAAGAACCGAACCTCGGTAAAACAAATCACTGTGTCATCTGCTCTATTTCTTTGGTTGATTTGTTTTCACCCTCTCTTTCGGACTCGTTTATATTTCTAACGCTAACCCTGTCTTGTAGTTGTGCTTAAAGTTTATAATTTTCAGATTCTACCTATTCACCCCCCCTCTAGGCGACTTTCACAAACGTCTCCAATGGCCAGCTGCTCCGAACCCTAACAGTTGTGCTGACGTGGCGCGCACCGGACAGTGCACAGTGACTGTCCGGTGGCGCACCGGACTGTCCGGTGCGCCCATCGCCAGCAGCCCTTGCCAACAACTACAAAGTGGTTGGGGGCTATAAATACCCCCCAACCACCTCATTCATTGGCATCCAAATTTGCTGAAGATCACATTCAATACAAGATCTCTAGCATTCACTCCAACACACAATTCCAAAGATCAAATCCTCTTCAAGTCTCAAATTCATCTCAACCACTTAGTGACTTGTGAGAGAGATTTTGTGTTCATTCGTGCTCTTGTTGCTTGGATTGCCTTTCTTCCTTCCTCACTTCTTTTCTAAGTGCTTGTAAGCAAAGCAAGAGACACCAAGTGTGTGGTGGTCCTTGCAGGGTCTAAGTGACCCATGTGATTAAGGGAAGGCTCACTTGGTCTTAGTGACCGTTTGAGAGAGAGGGAAAGGGTTGAAATAGACCCGGCCTTTGTGGCCTCCTCAACGGGGACTAGGTTCTTTGGAACCGAACCTTAGTAAAACAAATCACCGTGTCTACTCGCTTTGATTCTTGCTTGATTTGTTTATCCGCTTTTCTCTCTCTAACGTTTCCTTGCTAGTATTAATTTGAGTTTGTTCCCGAACGTCATCCGCATCCTTTGAACAACTCTTAGCAAGAGAAACATTCTTTCGGACTTGAATTTAATTCTAACGCTAAGCTCGTCCCAAGTGTGTGTTTAAGTTTATAATTTTTAGGTTTTGCCTATTCACCCCCTCTAGGCGACTTTCAGACGTGATAGCATCGGCCGCAACGAGGAGCCCTCGAAAAAAGTCATTCCCGGATACAGACGACAACACGTGTGGCCATGGCAACTTTCGGCTGCTCCTGTCCTGCACCCCTCTCCCTGAGTCCCTAGCTCGGATTCTAGGTCTGTTCTCGGTTCTGTTTCAAGGGAGTGGGATGTGGTGTGGCAGTGGTAGGGGTACATTGAGCGAGCAGATTCTAGCACGCTGGTGCCAATAAAGAGTTACTTGCTATTATAGTACTCGTTTGAGGGGGCTTCTCCATAATAGTATTAATAAATTAGGCTTCTCTGTAATTGTATTTATTAGCAAACATTTACCCATTTTTATTTATTTTATTATTTTCTTAAAAGGATATTTTTATTCTTATTGTTTGTACTATGTTTCAACTTCTTATATCTGTATACGTGAAAAGGCTATAAAAAGATTTAGGGTTGCAAGCTCGATGAGTGGATAGAAATGCAGTGACACATATATCATATGTCTTCTTCCTCATGAACCCGACGTCATGATACGAGATCTAGATCTTCACTCCAATGGCCACTTGTAGAGTAGTGGTGGTGCATCTAGCCTCGACGTGGATGGATGCGGGCGTCATTGCCAACACCGACCCGGACACCAAGCCTCTACGGCGACGCGAGAACGTCGTTCCCGAATGCGGACCACATCGCCTATGGTCGTGCCAGCTTTGGTTGCTCATGTCCCACACCCCTCTTCCTAAGTCCCTCGCTCGAATTCCCGATCTGTTCCCGATTCTGTTTTGAGGGAGTAGGATGTGGTGTGCTGGGGTTGATTGAGCGAGCGGATTCTGGTGTGTTGGTGCCAATAAAGAGTTATTTACTATTATAGTACTTGTTTGAAGGGGCTTCTCCATAGTAGTATTAACAAATTAGGCTTCTTTATAACAGTATTTGTCAGCAAGCAACTCCTTTTGGAAACTATCGGAGACGCTCTTAGGAGGATCCGATTAGGGATGACAATGGGTTTGAAACTCACGTGGGTTTAGTATTAAACTCGCGTCCATATCCATTACCCGTGGTGGGTACAATATACTACTCGTACCCACTACTCGCTAGTGTTATAAAGCTGTGGTACATAATTACACACATATCCCATTAATATAAATATACCCTAGTTGTTTTCAAGCGTGACCAACGTTGTTCATTCACCGAGACAAGAACAAGCACTACACAAACATACAATACAACAACATAGGAGGAGGTCGGGGCTCCTAGTCCCACATCACATGGGGTTGTTGAGTATGCACCCTGATTCCTAGCTTGCTCACTCGCCCAACGTCTATCCATGATGGTGAGGATGGTATGCATAGCAAACCGTACCCCCTCCCTCTTAACGGTTGTTAGTACAGTAGCAAGATTTATGGATAATATATTTGTACTCGCATTTTTTGTATATATATACACTCTATTCATCACCTAAGATGATAGATCCAATGGTTCATCAACTGGACCACGCTGGCGTGCCCACCCACCCAATTGTGCCCCTCGCATGGCTCTGCCCCCCACGTGGCTTGTTTCCTAACACAGGTTGGCTCCTCTCCAACGCACCGCTCATAGGGTTGGTCCTGACATTTTTGGGGCCCTGAGCGAAAGTTAATATAGAGGCCCCTCTCATCTTCTTATATGTGCATATATATAATATGTACTTATATATAGAAACTTATCAATATTTTACTTACAAAAAACTTTTTCGGCAGATGGAACAACCACACACACAATAAATAAGATTTGATATGCAATAGTGACATTAGGATGATAATCTGCCTCTTTGGCATGCTCGAAAATTACGATAGCGGATAATACTCCATCTGAAAATCTCTTCTCTTAGCTTTTTAATCACTTGATGTCAAGGTAAGTTAAGAGTTTGGGACAAAAACTAACTTTTGAACTCTATATAGAATAATCAATGATCAATCATTAATATGCGAGAATGAAAATATATACACATATATAATACAAGGACTAGTACACTATACGTTATGGCTACATGCATTTAATGAACACGCACTCAGTGCATAGTCGTGTCACATTAGCAGTCTACGACGATTTGGTTCCTCTAAAACTGTGGAAGGCTCGTCGATTCATTTTTTAGATTTCTAACAAGTTGTAGCTAACGAACGAACTACCAAATGGTGATGAAACTAAAACCAATTACTACAAGTTCATAGCATACATATTATACTCGATACATACTTAGAGGCCCATAGCTTCGAGGCCCATGGTGGTCGCACACCCTGCCCCTCATGGTTGGCCCCGGTGGTTCTCCCTGTGCCACACATCGGCTCCATAGGTGCAGGCCTATTAAGTCATTTCTCTTCTGTTTTGGACATTCCAGCGTACATTAAGTCATTTTGTGATTCTTTTATGTATCTCAGACATTCCTTTTTATTGATTCAATCCTCTAGGCAATATTAAGTCATTCTAATGTCCAGACAACATTAAGTCGTTTTCAGAGTCTAAGCAAAGTCATTCAGACATTAAGACAATGTTAAGTCATTCTAATGAGCATTAAGTCATTCTAGTAAATATTGAGTCATTTCACATAAAACATCAAGTTATTATTGTTTTCAGCATTTTTCTTGTTTTCTCATACATTTCTTATGTTATTGGTTCAATCATTCCAGAAATATTAAGTCATTCTAGCGTACAGACATCATTTAAGTCATTTTAGGTAACATTAAGGCATTCCAAAGTCTAGGTAACATCTAAGTCATTTTGGCTACATTAAGTCATTCAATAAACATTAAATCATTTCATGCGGGTGTCTCGGCTCGAGGTGGCTCAGCTCGACTCTTGCGCAGGGGGCGGCTTGGTCGGTGGGCTGAGCGAGCACACGCGGGGGTGGCTCGATCGCCGGGCTGGGCGGGCGTGAAGGGAGGCTAACTCAGCCGAGCGGGCGAGCAGGTGGGCGCGCTAGGGTGGTCCAGGTGATGGATCGTTGGGTCTATAACCCTAGGTGATGAATAGATCTGCCATGTATATATATATGGAAGGCATATTGGAAGCCCTGGGCTTCCAAATGGTAGAGGAAGCCCTTACCGACCACACCCTGTGACCCGGTTTGGACCGCACCGGCGTGCCCACGGACACCCCACGCCTGTGTGCACTAGGTCAACCCCACCCCCACGTGTGTCAGTTAAACCCCCAATCCAACATACTACCCCCACATGGGATGCACACACATTGAAAGTTGCCTAGAGGGGGTGAATAGGCGTAATCTGAAATTTATAACTTAAAGCACAAACTACAAGTCGGGGTTAGCGTTAGAATTAAATCCGAGTCCAGGAGAGAGGGGAAAAATCAACCAAGAAATAAGGCGGATGAACATGATGATTTGTTTTACTGATGTTTGGTTCTAAAGAACCTAGTTCCATTGAGGTGGTCACAAAGACCGGGTCTCTTTCAACCCTTTCCCTCTCTCAAACGGTCACCTAGACCGAGTGAGCCTTCTCCTTAATCAAATGGGTCCGCAAGGACCACCACACACTTAGGTGTCTCTTGCTTTGATTACAAGTTGCTTGAGAACAAGAAAGAGAAAAAAAGAAGGCAATCCAAGAGGCAAGAACTCAAATGAACACAAAATCTCCCTCTCTCGCAAGTCACTAAGTATTTGAGATGGATTTGGGACTTGGAGAGGCTTTGATCTTTTGAATTGTGTCTTGGAGTGAATGCTAGAGCTCTTGTAATGAATGTGATGCTCAGAAATCTTGGATGCTTGAAGTGGTGGTGGTTGGGGGTATTTATAGCCCTCAACCATCAAACAACCGTTGGGGCAGGCTGCTGTCGATGGGCGCACCGGACAGTCCGGTGCGACAACCACGTCACCAATCGTTAGGGTTCTGAAGCTTTTGACCATTGGAGGCTTTGTCCTCTAGTGGCAGCGAACAGTCCGGTGCCGCACCGGACAGGCACTGTTCACTGTCCGGTGTGCCTCTGACCGATGGCTCTGACTCTACGCGTTGTTCATCTTATTCTTCAACTTTTGCAGTCGATCGTTGCACGAAGGAGCCGTTGCTTCGCTGGTGCACCGGACAGTCCAGTGAATTATAGCGGAGCGCGCCTGGAGAAACCCGAGAGTGGCCAGTTCGTTCCTTGTACGGTCCTGGTGCACTGGACACTGTCTGGTGGCACACCGGACAGTCCGGTGCGCCAGACCAGAGCACACTCGGTTTCTTTGATCCTTTGTATTTGAACCCTATCTTGAATATTTATTGGTTTATGTTGAACCTTTATGCACCTGTGGAACATACATTCTAGAGCAAACTAGTTAGTCCAATATTTGTCTTGGGCATTCAACCACCAAAATTAATTGTCGGAAAAGGTTAACCCTATTTCCCTTTCAATCTCCCCCTTTTTGGTGATTGATGCCAACACAAACCAAAGCAAATATATAAAGTGCAGAAATGAGCTAGTTTGCATAAGGTAAGTGCATAGGTTACTTGGAATTAAACCAATGTGAAAGTCTTATTACATATGAATAAGAGTGAATGGATTGCTTTCTTTTATTAACATTTTGGACCACTTTTGCACCACATGTTTTTGTTTTTGCAAATCTTTTCAAATTTTTTGTCAAAAATCTTTTGCAAATAGTCAAAGGTATATGAATAAGATTGTAAGAAGCATTTTCAAGATTTGAAATTTCTCCCCTTGTTTCAAATGATTTTCCTTTGACTAAACAAAAGCTCCCCCTGAATGAAATTCTCCTCTTAGCTTTCAAGAGGGTTTTGAAATGGATACCAATTTTGAAATCTTATTTTCATAAGCATATATACTAATTTGAACTTGAGTACTAAAAACAAACATTTGTGAATACCAATAAAATCTTTTCATTTCGAAAATTTTTAAATGGTGGTGGTGCGGTCCTTTTGCTTTGGGCTTAATATTTTCTCCCCCTTTGTCATTAAGCACCAAAAACGGAGAACGTTGGAGCCCCACTTATATTTTCTCCCCCATTGATAAAATAAATATGAGTGAAGGATTATACCAATTTGGAGAGATGGTGGAATACCGGCAAAGGGTAAGAAATACCGATAGAGTAGAGTGGAAGCGTTGTCTTTGCCGAATACTCCATTTCCCTTTCAATCTATGACTTAGTATAGAAACTGTTGGGGCCATGCTTCGTTGCGCCGAAGGTCTTACACGAAGAAGCAGCTTCGGCCGAAGTTGTCCCCAGGGGGTGGCCGAAGGTTCCTTTTTATGGAGCTTCGGCGTTACAAACCGACATAGAGATAGAATGACCTTTTTATCCATAGAGGTCTAAGTTAATGTTGTAAACTTTTGTAAGGGGCATAATTGTAATTCGTCATAGGCTGCGTCCTGTGTCTATAAATAGATGAACAGTACCCCTGTACTGTTCACGCGAACCTGTCATTTGCTTTAGCATCACACTTGTATTTTCGCCTTCTTCAGGACCGAAGGTACATTTATAATTTGAAGTCATTTAAATTCGTTCATGATAATAAAAATGAAGGTGATTCTATGATAACATTTATATGTTTATTTTATACCTCACGATTTATATGAATACTTCGTCCCTCGTTATTATGCTTACGAAGGTACGTCCTTCGTAACCTTCGTCCGAAATTCTTTATATCCTGACGGGATATAATGTAGTGGAGGACGAAGGACTTTAACACTTAACATTTTCTGTGTTGCCTTGTTCTTAACTCTTAGCATTTGAGAACAAGCCCCCAACATTGGCGCCCACCTCCGGTGAACTCACTTCCACTTTTCTGAGCTGATGGCTTCGTTCAACAATCAAGCTGGAGCTGCTTCGGCTTCGAAGCTGGTGCTCCCGATAACAGGCGGTTCTTGCTCAGAGCCGGCTAACAAGAAGCAGAAGAAGGAGGCTCAGAGAAGGGTGCAGCATGTTGGAGTGCAGGGACCCTTCATCAAGTCAAAATGGTCCCACATTCCAATTACTTTCTCTCAGGAAGACCTTCAGCTTAAGGATTATCCTCACAATGATGCCATGGTTATCTCTTGCGTGATCAAAGGATTTCTGGTTCACAATGTCTTGGTTGATACAGGCAGTGCAGCTGATATTATATTTGCTAAAGCCTTCAGACAAATGCAAGAGCCCGAAGATAAGATTCATGATGCTACGCACCCTCTTTGTGGCTTCGGAGGGCGGCAGATTGTAGCACTTGGGAAGATTACCATGCCGGTAACCTTCGGATTTGTTAACAACACAAGGACTAAGCAAATTGTGTTTGATATTGTTGACATGGAGTATCCTTACAATGCTATCATTGGCCGTGGTACTCTTAATGCCTTCGAAGCAATTCTTCACCCAGCTTATCTCTGCATGAAGATACCTTCGGACCAAGGGCCTATTGCTATTCATGGAAGCCAGGAAGCTGCTAGAAGGGCCGAAGGAAGCTGGACTGACTCCAAAGCAATCCATAACATAGATGGAGCTAAAGCTTGTGAACAGTACAAATTCAGAAGGGAGAAGGCAGCTTCAGCAGATCAGCCGAAGCCTATGCTATTGTGTGAGGACATAGCAGAACAGAAGGTGCTGTTGGGCTCGCAACTATCTGAAGACCAGGAGAAAACCTTGATAAGGTTTTTATTCAACAACAAAGATGTTTTTGCATGGTCAGCTAATGATCTCTGTGGAGTAAATCGGGATGTTATTGAACATTCGCTCAATGTTGACCCATCCTTCAGACCCCGAAAGCAGAGGCTTCGGAAGATGTCGGATGACAAGGCCGAAGGGGCTCGCAATGAAGTAAAAAGACTCCTCAGTGCAGGAGTTATCAGAGAAGTAAAGTATCCAGAGTGGCTAGCTAACACTGTCATGGTGAAGAAGGCCAATGGCAAGTGGAGAATGTGTATCGATTTCACAGATCTCAACAAGGCTTGTCCGAAGGATGAATTCCCGCTGCCAAGGATAGACTCTTTAGTCGATGCAGCAGCTTCTTCAGAACTCATGAGTCTCCTGGACTGCTACTCAGGCTATCATCAAATCTGGATGAAGAAGGAAGATGAGCCGAAGACTAGCTTCATAACTCCAAGTGGCACATATTGCTATCTTCGGATGCCTGAGGGGCTCAAAAATGCTGGAGGAAGTTTCAGCAGAATGACTGCGAAGGTCCTCCAGTCTCAGATTGGCAGAAATGTGTTGACTTATGTCGATGACATTATTGTAAAAAGCACGAAGCAGGAAAATCATATTGCTGATTTGCAGGAGACCTTCGCCAGTTTCAGGCAAGCTGGTTTGAAGCTGAATCCAGAAAAATGTGTCTTCGGGGTAAAGAAGGGGAAATTTCTTGGATGCTTGGTTTCAACAAAGGGAATCGAAGCTAATCCAAATAAAATCGAGGCTATACTTCGAATGGAGCCACCAACCACAAGAAAGGGGGCCCAAAGATTGACAGGAAGGCTGGCATCTCTCAACAGATTCATATCCAGATCAGCAGAAAGAAATTTACCCTTCTTCGAGGTGCTGAAGTCAGCTGAAGTCTTTCAATGGGGCCCAAGTCAACAAAAAGCCTTCGAAGAGCTGAAGCAATACTTGATAGATCTAACAACATTAACTCCACCAACGCCAGGGGCTCCTTTGTTGTTATATGTGGCAGCTTCGCACTCAGCAGTAAGTGCGGCGCTTGTCCAGGAGAAGTTTGATGGCCAAGTCAAAAAGCAAGTCCCGGTATATTTTGTATCTGAAGTCCTTAGTCTATCAAAGAAAAATTATACAGAGTTGGAGAAGGTATTGTATGCCGTTTTAATGGCATCCAGGAAGCTTCGGCATTATTTTCAGGCATACAATATCATTGTTCCTTCTTCGCAGCCGTTGAAGGATATAATGAGAAATAGAGAAGCTACTGGACGGATTGGAAAATGGGCTGCAGAGCTCAATGAATTTTACATTGACTATGTGCATAGATCTTCGATCCAGTCTCAAGCATTGGCAGATTTCATTGCCGACTGGACGCCAGGGGCTCGGGATGAAGAAGCAAATAAAGATGCCGAAGTGTGGACAGTCTTCTGTGATGGCTCTTGGGGAACCTTCGGAGCAGGTGCAGCTGCTGTGTTGGTCTCACCATCCAAGGTTAAAACTTGTTATGCAGCAAGACTTGACTTCAGCTGTACAAACAATATTACTGAGTACGAAGCCCTGCTCCTGGGCCTTCGGAAATTAAAGGCAATGGGAATCAGAAGGGCGATTCTTAAAACTGATTCCCAGGTTGCTTCGGGTCATATTGACAAAAGTTGCAAGGCTAAAGATCCGAAGCTTGAAAAATATCTAGACACGGTCCGAAGGATCGAAGCCTCCTTCGAGGGATTTTCTGTCAAGAATATTCCTCGAGGACAAAATGAACATGCTGATTTGCTAGCCAAGTCTGCAGCACAGGGGCTGCCGTTACCTTCGGATGTGTTCTTCGAAACAATAAAGGCACCTTCAGTGGAGCTTCTTGAAAGAGCAGTCCTCAACATATCTCCTGTTTACAGCGAAGATTGGAGAACTGAAATAATCTCTTACCTTCAGGGTAACTTCCTTTCAGATGACGAAGCTTACAATAAAAGAATAGAGGCAAGAGCTCGTCCGTATGTCATGATAGAAGGGGAATTATACAAACATGGAGTTTGTGCACCGCTGCTCAAATGCTTGTCTAGAGCCGAAGGTATAGAATTAATGAAAGAAATACATGCAGGCCTGTGTGGATCCCACATCGGATCTAGGCCGTTACTTGGAAAAGTTTTCCGCCAAGGGTTTTATTGGCCGAAGGCAGCTTCGGATGCAGCGGAGTTAGTTCAAAAATGCGAAGGTTGTTAGAAATGTGCAAGAGACCAAAAGCAACCTTCGTCTTTGACACAGCTGATACAACCCATCTGGCCATTGCAAAGGTGGGGCCTTGACTTGTTGGGTCCATTACCACCGGCTCAAGGAAATCTAAAGTATGTTATAGTGGCCGTGGAGTATTTTTCCAAGTGGATTGAGGCGAAGCCATTAGCCACAATAACTTCGGCCACTGTCCAAAAGTTTTTCTGGCAGAACATTGTCTGTCGCTTCGGGGTACCGAAGGCCATCACTGTAGATAATGGAACGCAGTTCGACTCCGAAGCTTTCAAAAATTTCTGTGATCAAATTGGAACGAAGATCCATTTTGCATCAGTCAGGCATCCGGAGTCGAATGGGCTCGTTGAAAGGGCCAACGGCATTATAATGACAGGAATAATGAAGTTAATCTTCAATCAACCCAGGGGAAAGTGGCCAGATCAGTTGACCAAAGTGGTGTGGAGCCACAATACAACAACATCAAGGTCTACAGGCTTTACCCCATTCAAATTATTATTCGGTGACGAAGCAATAACTCCGGAAGAAGCTAAAGCTGGGTCAATAAGAGTAGTAGCTTCGGCAGAATCAGGTCCCGAAGATGCTTGCCTTGTGGAAAAAGATGCTTTAGAGGGGATCAGGCTTCAGGCCGTGGAGAATATCAATAAATATCAAGCTGAAACAGTCAAGTGGCGAGATAGAAAAGTCCGGTTAAAAAATATTGAGCCGGGTCACTTGGTGCTTCGGAGAGTAGCCAACCCAGACACAGTGGGCAAGCTACAGTTGAAATGGGAAGGACCTTTCTTAGTAGTATCTTCGTCAAGGCCTGGATCGTACAGATTGAAGGACATGGATGGCAACGAAATTCCAAGATCTTGGAATGCGGATGAGCTTCGGCGATATTATGTATAACTTGATGTAACTTTTTATGTTTTTCTTTTCTTTTTTCATGGCACCCTTTTCCTTTCTAAAGGGGGAGAAAGGTTTTTAATGGGGCCATCATGTGTAATTTCCTTTTTAGTTTTATAAGAGCAAAATCCCCCAAAAAATGTAAATGTAAAAACTGAGAACGCACCATCGAGTGCCGAAACTGAAAAGGTGAAGAAGCTCCAAAGACGTCCCTAAGGGGATGCAGAGCTCACAGCGAAAAGTCAACGCTGATTCCGCCGAAAGTAAAAGGCGAAGAAGCTCCAAAGACGTTCCTAAGGGAATGCAGAGCTTATACCGCCTAAGTAAAAGGCGAAGAAGCTCCAAAGACGTTCCTAAGGGAATGCAGAGCTTATACCGTCTAAGTAAAAGGCGAAGAAGCTCCAAAGTCGTTCCTAAGGGAATGCAGAGCTGATGTGTGGTTGTTTCTAAGGAAATAATGGCTAAGTGTGGCTTCGGATATATGTTTTGGACATTCATTCGCACATCACATCATAGCATTTGCATTCATAAGCATTCATTCATAGCATTTGTGTTCCTAAGTGGTTGCTTCGGCAAAAAGAAGAAGTGGTTATTTATGTTTCGTGGTGTACAAAAAAGAAAAGCTTCGGCAAAAAGAAGAAGTAGTATTTTATGTTTCGTTATGTACAAAAAAGAAAAGCTTCGGCAAAAAGAAGAAGTGGTCTTTTATGCTTCGTTGTGTACGAAAAGAAGGGAAGGTGTTTTTTCGCCTTCGGCTCAAAATACTGATTTCGTCCACATCAAAGCGTCTCAATAAAGGGGTAAGAATATATTACAAGGTATGTACAAAGTTCCTTGAGAACAGTTTAATTGTATTTACAAAAAGTTGTTACAAATTCTCCTGAGTTTTATCTAGTCTACTCCTACTAATCTTCATTAGGCTTCCGCTTCGGCGGCATATTCTCTAAGTATCACCTTCAGCTTCGTCATCCTACATGAATCAAGGTTTCGCGAGTAAAAATCAAGTGTAAAGGAGAAGGTAAGTACAAAGTGTGATTTCTTACTGGATCAAGATGACTTCGAGCTTCGTCCCCAGCCTTCTCTCGCCCGCCTTTTGTCCATATCATTTTTATAAATCTATTTGAGATGCTTCGGGCGAGGTCAGGAATGTCGTCTAGAATTGACGGAGACAGGGCGAAGTTGGGCCTGTTGACAATTTTTCCATGCTCGCAGCCGGCCTTCAGGAACGCTGCAGCGGTACCCCGAGAAGCTACCCAGGCACAGAAGTCACCGTGCCCGGCTATAACTTCGTCAAGCTCATCAATTTCAGCTTCAATGTGATCGAAGGCTTTTGGTAAATTTTCAGCTGAAGGGGTAAACTTCCCGCTGCTGGCTCCAACTGAGTAAAAGATCTTTTTTAATTGTTGAATGCAGCCAGTACTAAATTTCAAACATTTATCCTGAAGGCTTGTTAATGATTTCTTCAAATCTGAGTTGGCTTGGACTTCGGCTTCAAGTTTTGAATTAAGCTCTAGCTTTTCTTGTTCAAATTGTTTTGATTGACCGATAAGCTTCGAATTCAATTCTGATACTTTAGCTTCAGTCTCTGCCAGCAAGCCTTCGGTTGATTGGAGCTCGAAGTCTTTCTTTTCAATGATAGCTGATTGTTCTTTTATCTTGCTCTCTAAATTTTCAATTATAGCTTCGTGTTTTTTGTCCTCCAAATCTTGCTGCATCTTCAGAGCTTTGCTCAGTAGCATGCTCTGCATAGAAACAACTTTCGTTAGTAACATTTTCATTATTAAAAGCAATAAAAACCAGAGAAAAGGTTGTTTACCTTGAAATTGGAATAAAATAAGCTGCCGACGATATGTTGTCGTCGGTAGCGGCTGATATCTGTCTCTAGCTTCGGAAAACCGATACTCTTTGATAGAGTACCGATGACCTTAGCTCCAGTTTGGTCTCGAATACAGCCCAATTTTTCGTCATCAATGCCTCCAAATAGAAGAGCTCCTGGCCTGTATCCGCAAGATTTAGCATAGTCTTTAAGCTCTTCTATTTCGTCCTTCGAAAGTTTTTGCCCAACTAAATTTTGAAATGTATAGGCTTCGTCGTCCGAAGTGTCTTCGGCTATTTCTTTCCCCTTCCCAGGCACTGTGGCCATGGTTTCTTCAGCAGCGGTGACAGCTTCTTCTGCAGCCATGTCTTGCAAAATTTTGTTGATGTCCTCAATGGTAGTTTCTAAGTTCACATCTTCGGCTGTAGCGGCTTCAGCAGCCGCGACCTCCGAAGGTGCGACTTCGACGTTTGTTGTGCCTTCAACAGCTGGTGTTTTCTGAATTGACGCCCTCGGTGGCGTCTTGTCGATAACTTCAGTCACTGCAATAATTCTTTGCCTTTTTGTTTTTGTTATCTTCTTCGATTTTTCGGGTTCCTCCACCTTTCGAAAAAGCTTCGTCAGTTGAGGCCTTAATGGACTTAGCTTCGTGGGCACGGGTTCAGTCATTACCTTTAAAATTTCCTCCACGTCGCTGGTAGAAGGTGGTGTGGGGGTCCCCTCTTCATCGGATAATTTTCGCTTTGGAGTTGATATTTTTCTCTTCTTGGGAATTTTCTTCTCTTTTGCTGGTTTTTCTTCATCCTTGTTCAAAGCTTCGGCCACTCTTTTTCTTTTTTGGCCCTCAGCACCCTTGTTCAGCCGTTCATAGTCAGGGTACTCGAAGCCCAGGGCATCAAGCACTCGGTTCAGCCTTCGCTTCGGACGGGTGCCGAAGGCCGCGGTCATCAGTTGATCTTCTTTTTTGGAATAATTCCCAAGAATTTCATTACACATCACCTCAACTGTGTCCAGCCACTCTTGGCATGGCTTTTTAAAGTATTTCTTGAATTTGAAGTGATAAGGCAGCCGGACGAGTTCCCCCTTCTTCTTCTCCCCTTCTAGCTTGGGCATTTCCCATTCTTTCAGAGTAGGGAAGACTCTGAATGCCAAGAATTCTTGAACCAGATCCCTGGTACCGATATGCTCTGAAATAATTTCAAACTCACCTAGTGCAGCCCAGGTGGGACCCTCCAATTTCATGTGGCACCGCGGCCTTGTCTCTCCGAAGATTAAGTCAAGTGGGCTTTGTACCAACTTCTCTTCATCTTCGTCAACCTTTACATAAAACCACTCAGATTTCCAGTCTGCTGGCCATTTGCTTCGGTAGCTGATAACAGGACACTTTGTTGTTTTCCGGTAGGCAAAATTGTAGCAGCCGAAGTTGTCATGTAACCCATCTTTTCTGGCCTTTGTTTGATAATGTAACTCATGAACTCGACAGAAACTGTCGGCAAATGGCTCCACTGCTTGGCTTCGGAGGGCCCAGATATAAACATTAAGCCTAACGATAGCGTTAGGAGTCAATTGATGAAAGTAAATACCAAATTTTTTCAGTACATCTGCAATGATTCCATGAAGAGGGAATCTCAGCCCAGCCTTTAAGAAACTCTTGAAAATGACAATCTCGTCCTTCTCTGGCTTCGGGGTAGTTTCTTCTCCCCCGAAGCGAAGTAGCTTCTTCTGATTTTCACTGAAATAACCTGCTTTCACCATCTTGGAAAGATCAGTCTTTGAAACAGTCGACTTCCCGAAGTCTAGGTGGCTGGGCTTGCTGGGCATAGCAATGCGGTAGTCATCTTCGGGGTCAGTTTCTTCAATGTTCTCTTCTTCTTCGGCAGGTGTCGGGTCTGCTTCAGTAGCGGGCATTTATTCCGCAATCACCAGTCCGGAACGCTGCATTGCTTCGGAGATGGGCACAGTATTCGAACCTTCGGCTTCGTCTCCTTCACGTTCAACTCTGGCAGTAGATCGCACTCTGGCCATTTGATTCTGAGTTTGGGGAAGTTAGATACTTTTTTCTTTTTCCTTTTCTCCCGAAGCTTTTCTTCCTGACGAAGCAGGCTTCGAGATGGACCTTCGTTCGATTCTGAGAATCAAGCTTCGGCTATAGTTAAAAATTTTGGCAGCAAAACAGTGCAAATAGCAATGAATGCTGTGGTAACTTCACACCTACTCGTCTGTTTATATAGTGCTGCAGGTAAGAAGGTGAAGCGGCAGGATTTTTACACCAGGCGGGCAGTCACTTGTACTCGCTGCACAGTGGACCACAAAGATCAAACAGTAACTCTGCAAGGTGGGACCGACACGAGCTCGGGAATTGAATCGTTTCTCGGCAACGAGCTCAGGGAAGGTGTTTTTTGGACCTTCGGCTTCCCGAAGCTTAAGAGGCTTTTTTCACGGATCAAGCTCGTTACGAAAAACGATCTAGCGCCGCGAAAGGGGCTACTGTTGGGGCCATGCTTCGTTGCGCCGAAGGTCTTACACGAAGAAGCAGCTTCGACCGAAGTTGTCCCCAGGGGGTGGCCGAAGGTTCCTTTTTATGGAGCTTCGGCGTTACAAACCGACATAGAGATAGAATGACCTTTTTATCCATAGAGGTCTAAGTTAATGTTGTAAACTTTTGTAAGGGGCATAATTGTAATTCGTCACAGGCTGCGTCCTGTGTCTATAAATAGATGAACAGTACCCCTGTACTGTTCACGCGAACCTGTCATTTGCTTTAGCATCACACTTGTATTTTCGCCTTCTTCAGGACCGAAGGTACATTTATAATTTGAAGTCATTTAAATTCGTTCATGATAATAAAAATGAAGGTGATTCTATGATAACATTTATATGTTTATTTTATACCTCACGATTTATATGAATACTTCGTCCCTCGTTATTATGCTTACGAAGGTACGTCCTTCGTAACCTTCGTCCGAAATTCTTTATATCCTGACGGGATATAATGTAGTGGAGGACGAAGGACTTTAACACTTAACATTTTCTGTGTTGCCTTGTTCTTAACTCTTAGCATTTGAGAACAAGCCCCCAACAGAAACATATTAGTCTTAGCCTTGGCACAAGAAGAATAAGAAATATGTATATGTACCAAGAGATATGATCAAAGGTATATAAATGAGCTATGTGTGCAATGTTTCAATCAAAATTCCGAGAATCAAGTATATTTAGCTCATTCCTAAGTTTGCTAAAGGTTTTCTCGTCTAATGGCTTGGTAAAGATATCGACTAATTAATCTTTGGTGTTAACATAAGCTATCTCGATATCCCCCCCATTGTTGGTGATCCCTCAGAAAGTGATACTGAATGTCTATGTGCTTAGTGCGGCTGTGTTCAACGGAATTATCCGCCATGCGGATTGCACTCTCATTATCACATAGGAGAGGGACTTTGCTCAATTTGTAGCCATAGTCCCTGAGGGTTTGCCTCATCCAAAGTAATTGCGCACAACAATGACCTGCGGCAATATACTCGACTTCGGCGGTAGAAAGAGCTACATAGTTTTGTTCCTTTGAAGCCTAAGACACCAAGGATCTCCCCAGAAACTGACAAGTCCCTGATGTGTTCTTCCTATCAATTTTACACTCTGCCAATTGGCATCGGATCCCTTGGGTACCAAAGCCCAAACTTAGGAGTGTAGACTAAGTATCTCATGATTCTCTTCACGGCCCTAAGGTGAACTTCCTTAGGATCAACTTGGAACCTTGCACACATGCATACGGAAAGCATAATATCCGGTCGAGATGCACATAAGTAGAGTAAAGATCCTATCATCGACCGGTATACCTTTTGATCTATGGATTTACCTCCCATGTCGAGGTCGAGATGCCCATTGGTTCCCGTGGGTGTATTGATGGGTTTGGCATCCTTCATTCCAAACTTCTTAAGAATGTCTTGAATGTACTTGGTTTGGCTGATGAAGGTGCCAGCCTGGAGTTGCTTGATTTGAAATCCTAAGAAATATCTCAACTCCCCCATCATAGACATCTCGAATTTTTGAACCATGATCCTACTAAACTCTTCACAAGTAGACTTGTTAGTAGACCCAAATATGATATCATCAACATAAATTTGGCATATAAACAAGTCTTTTTCAACAGTTTTAGTAAAGAGAGTAGGATCGGCCTTGCCGACTTTGAAGCCATTAGTGATAAGGAAATCTCGCAGGCATTCATACCATGCTCTTGGGGCTTGCTTGAGCCCATAAAGCGCCTTTGAGAGTTTATAAACATGGTTAGGATACTCACTATCTTCAAAGCCGGGAGGTTGCTCAACATAGACCTCTTCCTTGATTGGTCCATTGAGGAAGGTACTCTTCACATCCATTTGATAAAGCTTGAAGCCATGGTAAGTAGCATAGGCAAGTAATATACGAATTGACTCAAGCCTAGCTACAGGTGCATAAGTTTCATCAAAATCCAAACCTTCGACTTGTGAATAACCCTTGGCCACAAGTCGGGCTTTGTTTCTTATCACCACACCATGCTCATCTTGCTTGTTGCAGAATACCCATTTGGTACCTACAACATTTTGATTAGGGCGTGAAACCAAATGCCATACCTCATTCCTTGTGAAGTTGTTGAGCTCCTCTTGCATTGCCAGCACCCAATCTGAATCTCTTAGTGCATCCTCCACCCTGTATGGCTCAATAGAGGAGACAAAATAGTAATGTTCACAGAAATGAGCAACATGAGATCTAGTTGTTACCCCCTTATAAATGTCACCAAGGATGGAGTTGACGGGGTGATCTCGTTGGATTGCTTGGTGGACTCTTGGGTGTGGCGGTCTTTGACCCTGAACTTCTTGCTCATCTTCCTTATCTTTATTGTCTTCATCTCCCCCTTGATCATTGACCTCTTCTTGAGGTGGCTCATCCTCTTGATCTTCATCTTCATTATCTTGAGCCTGATCCTCATCTTGAGTTGGTGGAGATGCTTGAATGGAAGATGACGGTTGATTTTGTGCTTGTGGAGGCTCTTCGGATTCCTTAGGACACACATCCCCAATGGACATGTTCCTTAGTGCGACGCACGGAGCCTCTTCATCATCTAGTTCATCAAGATCAACTTGCTCCACTTGGGAGCCATTAGTCTCATCAAACACAATGTCATAAGAAACTTCAACTAGTCCAGTGGACTTGTTAAAGACTCTATATGCCCTTGTGTTTGAGTCATAACCAAGTAAAAAGCCTTCTATAGCTTAAGGAGCAAATTTAGATTTTCTACCTCTCTCAACAAGAATAAAACATTTACTCCCAAAGACTCTAAAATATGAAACATTGGGCTTTTTACTAGTGAGGAGTTCATAAGATGTCTTATTGAGGATTTGATGAAGATATAACTGGTTGATGGAGTAGCAAGCAGTGTTGATTGCTTCCACCCAAAACCGGTCCGGTGTCTTGTACTCATCAAGCATAGTCCTTGCCATATCCAGTAGAGTTCTATTCTTCCTCTCCACTACACCATTTTGTTGAGGTGTATAGGGAGAAGAGAACTCATGCTTGATGCCCTCATCCTCAAGAAAGCCTCCGATTTGAGAGTTCTTGAACTCCGTCCCATTGTCGCTTCTTATCTTTTTTATCCTTAAGCCGAACTCATTTTGAGCCCGTCTCAAGAATCCCTTTAAGGTCTCTTGGGTTTGTGATTTTTCGTGCAAAAAGAACACCCAAGTGATGCTAGCGAGAATAATCATCCACAATGACTAGACCGTACTTACTCCCGCTGATGCTTATATAAGCGATCGGGCCAAATAAATCCATGTGGAGTAACTCGAGTGGCCTGTCCGTCGTCATGATGTTCTTGTGTGGATGATGAGCGCCAACTTGCTTTCCTGCTTGGCATACGCTACAAACCCTGTCTTTCTCAAAATGAACATTTGTTAGTCCCAAAATGTGCTCTCCCTTTAGAAGTTTGTGGAGATTCTTCATCCCAACATGGGCTAGTCGGCGATACCAGAGCCAACCCATATTAGTCTTAGCAATTAAACAAGTGTCAAGTTTAGCTTTGTTCTCATTAAAATCAACTAAGTATAGCTGACCCTCTAACACTCCCTTAAATGCTATTAAATCGTCACTGCTTCTAAAGACAGTAACACCTATATCTGTAAAAAGGCAGTTGTAGCCCATTTTGCATAATTGAGAAACTGAAAGCAAGTTGTAATATAAAGAATCTACAAGAAAAATATTGGAAATATAATGGTTAGGTGATATAGCAATTTTACCCAAACCTTTGACCAGTCCTTGATTTCCATCCCCGAATGTAATAGCTTGTTGGGGATCCTCATTTTTCTCATAGGAGGAGAACATTCTCTTCTCCCCTGTCATGTGGTTTGTGCATCCGCTATCAATTATCCAACTTGAGCCCCCAGATGCATAAACCTGCAAAACAATTTTGGTCTTGTTCTTAGGTACCCAAACAGTTTTAGGTCCTTTGGTGTTAGAAACAAGCACCTTGGGTACCCAAACACAAATCTTTGAACCCTTGTGTTTGCCCCCAACATATTTGGCAACTATTTTGCCTGATTTGTTAGTTAAAACATATGATGCATCAAAAGTTCTAAATGAAATGTTATGATCATTTGATGCAATAGGAGTTTTCTTTTTAGGCATTTTAACATGAGTAGAATGCCTAGAGCTAGAAGCCTCATTTTTATACATAAATGCATGGTGAGAAACATTATGAGGTTTTCTAGCATGAATTCTCCTAATTTTGTGCTCAGGATAATTAACAGGATATAAAATATAGCCCTCATTATCCTGAACCATGGGTTCTTTGCCCTTAACAAAATTAGACAGTTTCTTAGGGGCATTAAGCTTGACATTGCTTCCATGCTAGAAACCAATGCCATCCTTAATGCTAGGGCATCTCCCATTATAGAGCATACTTCTAGCAAATTTAAAATTTTCATTTTCAATCTCATGCTTAGCAATTTTAGCATCTAATTTAGCTATATGATCATTTTGTTGTTTAATCATAGCAATGTGATCATTAATAGCTTCAACATTAATATCTCTACATCTAGTGCAAATAGAAACATGTTCAATGGTAGATGTAGAGATTTTGCAAACATTTAATTCTTCTATCTTAGCATGTAATATGTCATTCTCATCTCTAAGATAGGAAATAGAATCATTGCAAACATTTAAATCTTTAACCTTAAAAATTAATCTAGCATTTTCATCTCTAAGGCTAGAAATTGTATCATTCAATTTATCAATCTTAGCATTTAGACTAGCATTTTCATTTTCAAGACTGACAAGTGAATCATTACAAACATTTAACTTTTCAACCTTAGCAATTAAATTGGCATTCTCAGTTCTAAGGTTGGAAACAGTGTCATGGCAAATGCTAAGCTCTTTAGTCAGGTTTTCACATTTTTCTATCTCCTGAGCATAAGCATTTTTTACTTTAACATGCTTCTTGTTTTCTTTAATAAGGAATTCCTCTTGGCTATCTAAAAGTTCATCCTTCTCATGAATAGCTCCTATCAATTCATTTAATTTTTCTTTTTGTTGCATGTTAAGGTTGGCAAAAAGAGTGAGCAAATTATCTTCATCTTCACTAGAACTACCCTCATCACTAGATGTAGTATACTTGGGGGTGGTTCTAGATTGTACCTTCTTCTTTTTGCCGTCCTTTGCCATGAAACACTTGTGGCCGACGTTGGGGAAGAGGAGGCCTTTATTGATAGTGATGTTGGCGGCGTCCTCATCGGTGGAGCTCTCATCGGAGTCCCATTCCCAACATATGTGGGCATCGCCGCCCTCCTTTTTGTAGTACCTCTTCTTCTCCTTCTTCTTCCCCTTCTTGTCGTCATCCCTATCACTATCACTAGACATTGGACATTTAGCAATAAAATGACCGGGCTTACCACACTTGTAGCACACCCTCTTGGAGCGGGGTTTGTAGTCCTTCCCCCTCCTTTGCTTGAGGATTTGGCGGAAGCTCTTGATGATGAGCGTCATCTCCTCGTTGTCGAGCTTGGAGGCGTCGATGGAAAGCCTACTTGGTGTAGACTCCTATTTCTTCTCTTCCGTCGCTTTGAATGTGACGGGTTGCACCTCGGGTGTGGAGGTGGCGCCTTGCTCCAAGTTGACGATATGTTTGGAGCCTTTGACCATTAGTTCAAAGCTCACAAACTTTCCTATCACTTCCTCGGGAGACATTAATTTGTATCTAGGATCCCCACGAATTAATTGCACTTGAGTAGGATTGCGAAAAACTAGAGATCTTAGAATAACCTTGACCATTTCATGGTCATCCCACTTGGTGCTCCCGAGGTTGTGCACTTGATTGACCAAGGTCTTGAGCCGATTGTACATCGCCTATGGCTCCTCTCCTTGGTTGAGGACAAATCGACCGAGCTCCCCCTCGATCGTCTCCTGCTTGGTGATTTTTGTCACCTCGTCCCCTTTGTGCGCCGTCTTGAGGACGTCCCAAATTTCTTTGGCTGTCTTTAACCCTTGCACCTTATTATACTCCTCTCGACACAAGGAGGCGAGGAGTATAGTTGGGGCTTGGGAGTTAAAGTGCCTAATTTGGTCGACCTCGTCCAAGTCGTAGTCCTTGTCCCCCTTCTTAGGTACCTGCGCTCCATACTCAACAATATCCCATATGCTTTTGTGGAGTGAGGTTAGGTGATGTCTCATTTTATCACTCCACATACAATAGTCCTCACCATCAAAATATGGTGGTTTGCCTAATAGAACGGAAAGTAATGGAGCGCGCTTAGAAATGCGAGGATAGCGGAGGGGCATCTTACTATACTTATTGCATTCATGGCGCTTAGAAGTAGTGGACAACGAGTCGGAGCCAGATGTGGAGGGCGATGAAGAGTCGGTCTCGTAGTAGACCACTTTCTTTTTATTTTTGTCGCCTCTCCGATGGGTCTTGTTGGAGGAAGAGGATTCCTCCTTATGCTTGTCGCTGGACTCCATTGAGTGGGTTCTCCTCGGGCTTGCGGTCTTGTCGCCAGTCATGATCTCCCTCTTGGCGTGATATCCTGATATCACTTTGAGTTGTTAGACTATAATGAAGTACCGGGCTCCGATACCAATTGAAAGTCGCCTAGAGGGGGGTGAATAGGCGTAATCTGAAATTTATAACTTAAAACACAAACTACAAGTCGGGGTTAGCGTTAGAATTAAATCCGAGTCCGAGAGAGAGGGGGAAAACAAATCAACCAAGAAATAAGACGGATGAACACGATGATTTATTTTACCGAGGTTCGATTCTAAAGAACCTAGTCCTTGTTGAGGTGGTCATAAAGACCGGGTCTCTTTCAACCCTTTCCCTCTCTCAAACGGTCACCTAGACCGAGTGAGCCTTCTCCTTAATCAAATGGGTCACTTAGACCCCACAAGGACCACCACACACTTAGGTGTCTCTTGCTTTGATTACAAGTTGCTTGAGAACAAGAAAGAGAAAGAAAGAAGGCAATCCAAGAGGCAAGAACTCAAATGAACACAAAATCTCTCTCTCTCTCTCGCAAGTCACTAAGTATTTGAGATGGATTTAGGACTTGGATAGGCTTTGATCTTTTGAATTGTGTCTTGGAGTGAATGCTAGAGCTCTTGCAATAAATGTGATGCTCAGAAATCTTGGATGCTTGAAGTGGTGGTGGTTGGGGGGTATTTATAGCCCTCAACCACCAAACAACCATTGGGCCAGACTGCTGTCGATGGGCGCATCGGACATTGTCCGGTGCGCCAGCCACGTCACCCAACCGTTAGGGTTCTAGAGCTTTTGACCGTTGGAGGCTTTGTCCTCTAGTGGCACCGGACAGTCCGGTGCTGCACCGGACAGGCACTGTTCACTGTCTGGTGCGCCTCTGACCGGTGGCTCTGAATCTACGTGCACTGTTCTTCACTGTTCATCTGATTCTTCAGCTTTTGCAGTCGACCATTGCGCGAAGGAGCCGTTGCTCCGCTGGTGCACCGGACAGTTCGGTGGCACACCAGATAGTCCGGTGAATTATAGCGGAGCGCGCCTGGAGAAACCTGAGAGTGGCCAGTTCGTTCCTTGTACGGTCCTGATGCAACGGACACTGTCCGGTGCGTCAGACCAGAGCACACTCGGTTTCTTTGCTCCTTTGTATTTGAACCCTATCTTGAATATTTATTGGTTTATGTTGAACCTTTATGCACCTGTGGAACATGCATTCTAGAGCAAACTAGTTAGTCCAATATTTGTGTTGGGCATTCAACCACCAAAATTAATTGTGGGGAAAGATTAACCCTATTTCCCTTTCACACGTAAAATTGGTTCTATTTTTTATGCAAATAGCATAAATAGTTCATATAAATAGCGTAAATAGTTCATAAAGATGGCATAAAAACCTCGTCAAGCCACTGGACCCGTGCACACGCGCAGGGGCATGCATGCATATCCTTTTTTTATAGTAGATCTGATAATTATGGTAGATTGTATGAGTTTTTATTGCATGTGCGCAAATTTTGGATGACATTTTTGTTTCCACTAATTGCGCACAAAAATCGAATGGCTCCATAAATATAGGATCGCTCCAACAGCCATCCAGCTAGGCACGTTAGAACAAGTTTATGATATATATTGATATGAATTATGCTACACGATGTAGTTATTTATGCAATTCAGTACACTATGTAAAAATTTGTTCCCAGCTGCATGCGCAAAAAATTAGGATGACAGGAATGTGCGATAAAAGAAAATATATTGACATGCATGTAAACAAAAAATCTTATTGAAATACTTTACTTCCTCTACAAATATAAGATCACCCAACACCATGCAACTAGGCTCGTTAGAACCAGTTTATGATATATACTGATACTAATTATGCTGCACGATGTGGTTATTTATGTAATGTGGTACACTATATAAAATGCGATTCACTGGTGGACGCATCTCCATGTTCGTGCATAAAAACCTTTATTTTTTAGCGTAAACACCCATAGTTATGAGCATAAATACCAAGACAATGTGAGAGAGGTAAATAACTTTGTTGCGTTGTATTCATGATCATATTTTTATGCCAGATCAGAAAATTATGGAGTCGTATACATGCGGTTTCTATTTTTATGCAAATCTGGAAATTATGTTAAATTGTGGGAGTTTTCATTACATGCGCATAAATTTTGGATGATATTTTTATTTCCACAGCACACACGCAAAAATTAGAAGACATGAGTCACACAAAGCTTAAATTCTTATACAAAGTCTCATAAATACTTACACCGTGTAGCATAAGTGATAAAAACATAATAACGATTCAGCTAACAACCCCATGGGAATTAAGGACGACTTTATTGCAAACGTAAAAATCCGACAGTTATGAACATAAGTGATTTGATTTGATTTGATTTTTATGGTAATTATGAACATCATAAAATCAAGGAATTTCATAAAATCAAGGAATTTCCTTTTTCAATGTGCATGCAACAAATATGACATCCAGTAAACTGATGTACGAACTCCGTGTTCAAGCATAAAATCCTTCAGTTTTTAGCGTAAATAGTGAATATGGTAGACATAAAACACAATACTTGAAAGCATAACACGGATTGAAGGAGGTAGTCGCCAGAGAACGTCGTCGAGGACACAAGAGCGAAGGGAGGTCGTCATTTGGGGCGCCCGAACTACGCCGGATCGGAGGATGTCACGCGCGACCGTTGTCATGCGCACCTCGCTTCTTCCATGGATGTTGCTCGATCCTCGTGCCTAGTGCGGCGGCGTCGCTGCTCGCACGTCGTGGGGTGCCACCGTCGTTCATGGGTTATGGTGTGTCACCGCCGCTCGGGCCTAGGTGGCGACGCCGTCGCTCGCTCACCTCGAGAGCGCTATCACCGCTTGCCCGCCCGCTTTGGGAGTACCACGCTCTCGCCCGCCTCGGGGCCCTAGGGTCGGCGCGCGCTTGCCTGCCCTAGGGCCTCAACGCCACTCGCCCTCCGGATCGGGGAGCCGTCGCCACCGTGCCTTCGAATCTGGGAAGTGCCACCGCTACTCTGGATCGAGGAACCGCCACCATCGCTACCGTGTCCCTGGGTGTCTGCTGTCGCCACGCGCACTTGGGAAACCGCCGTATCGCACGGGCCTGAGTGGGCGTCATTGCTCGTGCATTGGGGTGGGACTTCATAAACTGAGCCCTAGCGCTCTGTGGCTTATTTTATAGATGCCCAGCCCTGGTCCGGTTCAACTGGATGGCATGTCTGGCCAGTGCTTCCTCTATTTATTGGAAGTCCAGAGCTTTATACACACACACAAATTCAGGTACGGGTACACCTTTTTCATATCCATGAGGAAAAAACACCACTAGGTTAAGGATCAAACTTGCATCCTATATGGATTTTATCTGGGGCACGCGAGTAAAATGTGCTCGTTGCCATCCCTAGATCCGATGGAGATGATCTGTCGGCGTCCCGAAACCCGGGGGGTCCCTGGACCGATGAGTGAATTGTCGCCGCGTGCCCTAGCCCAGATGGGTCGGCGCGAGGTGGAACGTGAAGGGGGGAAGAGCAGCCGGAGGGAGACAAGCGTGGGAGGTGGAACCCGCGGCCTTCGTGTTAGCCCCGCGCCCAGGTCGGGTGCGCTTGCAGTAGGGGGTTACAAGCGTCCACGCGGGAGGGAGCGAGCGGCCTTGCGCGAGCGCCGTCCCGTCCTTCCCCGCGCGGCCAACCCTCTGTAAGAGGGCCCTGGACCTCCCTTTTATAGGTGTAAGGAGAGGATCCAGGTGTACAGTGGGGGTGTAGCATTGTGCTAACGTGTCTAGCGGAGGAGAGCTAGCGCCCTAAGTACATGCCATCGTGGCAGCCGGAGAGGTTTTGGCACCCAGTTCGTGTGGTGTCGTGGCCGTCGGAGGAGTGCTGGAGCCTGGCGGAAGGATAGCTGTCGGGGCTGTCGAGTCCTTGCTGATGTCCTCTTGCTTCCGTAAGGGGGCCATGAGCCGCCGTCGTCATAGAGCATGCGGAGCGCCATCATTACTCGTATAGTGGAGCGAGCCAGATGGGACGCCGGTCTTGTTCCCCGTAGCCTGAGTCAGCCCGGGGTAGGGTAATGATGGCGCCTCCTGTCGACGTGGTCGGTCCGTGCCCTAGGTTGGGCGAGGTGGAGGCTCCTCCAAGGTCGAGGTCGAGTCTGTCTTCCAGGGTCGAGGTCGAGTCCGAGCACCCGGGTCGGACAAGGCAGAGACTGTCGGCTGAGGCTAGGGCTGAGTCCGAGCCCTGGGGTCGGGCGAAGCGGAGTTCGTCGTCCTTCGGGGCTGAGCCCGAGTCCGAGCCCTAGGGTCGGGCAAAGCAGAGTTCGTCGTCTTCCGGGGCTGAGCCCGAGTCCGAGCCCTGGGGTCGGGCGAAGCAGAGTTCATCGTCTTCCGGGGCTGAGCCCGAGTCCGAGCCCTGGGATCGAGCGAAGCGGAGTTTATCGTCTTCAGGGGCTGAGTCCGAGCCCTGGGGTCGGGCGAAGCGGAGTTCGTCGTCTTCCGGGGTTGAGCCCGAGTCCGAGCCCTGGGGTCGGGCGAAGCGGAGTTTCCTATGATGCCTGAGGCCGGACTTGGCTGCTGTCAGCCTTACTCTATCGAGTGGTTCAGCAGTCGGAGCGGCGCATGCGGCGCTGTCCTCTTGTCAGACCGGTCAGTGGAGCGGCGAAGTGACTGCGGTCACTTCGGCTCGATCGACTGGAGGGCGTGCGTTAGGATAAAGGTGTCAGGCCACCTTTGCAGTAAATGCCCCTGCGATTTGGTCGGTTGGTGCGACGATTTGGCCAAGGTTGCTTCTTGGTGAAGACTGGGCCTCGGGCAAGCCGAAGGTGTGTCCGTTGCTGGAGGGGGTCCTCGGACGAGACGTAGATCCTCCAGGGTCGGCTGCCCTTGCCCGAGGCTGGGCTCGGGCGAGGCGTGATCGCGTCCCTCGAATGGACCGATCCTTGACTTAATCGCACCCATCAGGCCTTTGCAGCTTTGTGCTGATTGGGGTTACCAGCTGAGATTTAGGAGTCTTGATGGTACCCCTAATTATGGTCCCCGACAGTAGCCCCCGAGCCTCGAAGGGAGTGTTAATACTCGCTTGTAGGCTTTTGCCGCACTTTTTTGCAAGGGGACCAGCCTTTTTTGGTTGCATTTTGTTCCGGTGGGTGCGCGCGAGCGCACCCGCCGGGTGTAGCCCCCGAGGCCTCGGAGGAGTAGTTTGACTCCTTCGAGGTCTTAGTGCGTTTCGCAACACTTCGGCTGGTCTGGTTGTTCCCTCATGCGAGCTGGCCGTAGCCCGGGTGCACGGTCGGGTTCCAAGTTCTCGGGCTGGTATGTTGACGCTGTCAACGGTTTGGCCGGAGCCGGGTTTGAGAGAGCAGCCCCCGAGCCTCTGCACAGGGCGAGAGGACGGTCAAGGACAGACTCGACTTTTTACATACGCCCCTGCGTCGCCTTTCCGCAAGGAGGAGGGGGGAAAGCGCCATGTTGCCCTCGGAGGGCGCCGAACATGGTGTCTCCAGTGAGCTGCTGGCGGGTAATCCGAGTGGACGCCCGTGCCCCATTTGTTAGGGGTCGGCTAGAGGCCCGGAGGCATGCTCCAAAGGTACCTGCGGGTGATCTGCCGGACCCGGTCCCCTTTTGACGGGGTCCGAGGGCTCGATGCCTCCCTCTGATGGGATTCCGTTACAAGATCGTTCCCGCTAGTCTTGGAAATGTCCTAGGGTACCTCGGGAGCGTAGCCTGAGCCTTGGTTATGTATCGAACGTACCCAGGGTCATCCCTCGCTCTGTGTCTGAGGCGACTGTGAACCCTTCGAGGGCCAGCCTACGAACCTCTGATCAGTAGTGGGCGCGGAGCCCGAGTGGCCTGAGGCGGCCGTTGAACCCTTCCGAGGGGCCGGCCATCGAACCTCTAACCAGTAGTGGGCGCAGAACCCAAGCGCTCTGAGGCGGCCGTTGAACCCCTCCGAGGGGCCAGCCTTTGAACCTCTGATCAGTAGGGAGGCTCGGGGCCTGTTTCCTTCACGGAGAAGGATCCTTTTCGGGGTATCCCCTTTCCCGGTCCCTGTTGTAAGAGAGAGAAAGAGGAAAAGGAAAAGGATACGAAATCGAATGACGTGGCGTACCTTTTTCGACGCGGTCATCATGGCGAAGGTGAAGCGTCGCTTGCTTCTCCTGCCTGAGGCGCCGCCTGTCCCGCCGCGGAGTTAATGCGACGGGGCGAGTGGTTCGCGAGGTGGCCGTTGCGCGTGCGCGAGCCGTTCGAGGAACGGAACACGGGCGCGCCGTCTTCACGTCGTGAGAGAGGGTTCCCTCGCTGCCCCTGGATGGGACGTGAGCTTGGCTGACGACGCGACCGCTGCTCCTGCCCGCCTGCCACCGCCATTACTGCCGGCCCACTTTTGGTCGTATTGACCGTCGCGCCTGGCTAGCACTGCTGGGTCATACGCAGGGTTGCCTCGAGTCGTGGTACTGGTTCCGCAGTCAAGGAGGCGCGGTAGTGGCGCGAGGGGCAGTGCAGTTGCTCGCACGTAGCAGCTGGCACGCCGGTTGCATGACGTGTGGGCCTGGGCCTCCATGCTAGGCGCGTTGGAGTCGAAGGGGCGTGCCCACTTGGCGCGGTTGCATGTCGACTGCATGGCTGTCCACCCTTTCACCCGCTGGTCTGGGCGAAAGTGGAGGAATGCTTGTAACCGCTGGGCAGTTGCATGCCCTGCGCGCGGCGGTTTGGCTCCTTCTGCCTTGGACCAGCTTGCATGATGCGTGGGGCCCAGCCCCCGTGTCATAGGGGGAGGACCTTGGAGCGTGTTGGAGAAGACTCAGCCCGCAACGGCTGAGGACGCAAGTGGGGAGAGTTGCCTTTAAAAGGAGGGTGACCCCCTTGAAAGACGACCATGTCTTCGCGTTCCCTTATGCGTCGTGTCTTTCCACCTTCCGAGCCCCCGGATGGGGGACGCCCGCAATCCTTCCGCCTTATCGTCGGAGGGGCGCAACTTCGAGGAAGTCGGTACCTTTCAGCCATCGTTCGGCTTCAAGGATTTTCATCATGTAGCCCGGCCGCATCCCCTCACCGGTGGTCACCCAAGACGGTGACCTCCAGCTTGATGGCGGGGAGAAGCGAACCGGGCTGCGGCCTCTGCCCCTCCCTCAGCTTCAAGGATGTTCATCATCAGTGCTGGGGAGGGGAGTGTGCCGAGTTGGGGTCGGTCCCTGCGCGGGCGGCGGCCCGCTCCTTCCCTCAGTGATGGGGGGAAGGGTGTTCGCCGTTCGTGGCGTTGGCAGCTGCCGCGTGTCTGGCTCTCTGAGCCGAGTGGCTTCGGAGCCGCTCCCGGCACCGCCTTCTACCACGGCAGCCGGAAGAGGTTTCTCCGCCGACGAGCTAGCCGGTGCCGCCCACGGACCGACCTCCAACTCTACGGCCTTCTGCCCGTCCTTGCCTCTCGAGTGAGGGCATGGGCGAGGGCCTCATGGCAGCAGCATCTGCCCTGAGGTCATCGCTGCTGCTGTTTGGCCCCCCAGAGCAGAAGTCGTCGTCGTCACCGCTGCTGGGGCGGGCGACGGCGAGCCGTTCGTCGGCCTTCTGTTGCTCCGCAGGCCCCCCAATCGTGTGGGGTTGTTCGTACCTGCGGAGGTGGAACCAGGGTTCCGTTTGTATTGGCACCTTGTGTGCCGGTCTTTTGTTCATTGTGGCTGTTGGGGCCTGAACATGTATGTACCTTTGGCACGGGGCCGTGTTTTTTCTTCATTTCGAGCACTAAGACTCGCCTGTCGACTATCTGAACCGCTTCACCGAGCGTGAGTCGCCTCGTGCAAAGGTGACGAGTGAGGTATCCGTATCCCGGAGGCGTAGGAGTCCCTCGGCTCGGTCGGCCTTGCTGTCCGAGGCTTCTCTTGCTCAGTTAAAGGAACCCCTCGACCACCCTTCGATGAGCCGAAGCCGGAGGTAGCGGTGTCAGCACGGACATAGGCGGAGTCAGCTCGAAAAGAAGATTTGGTCGGCCGGAGCCTGGCCGGGTCGTCCACTGGCGGGATCGACGCCGGAGTTGAGCTGCCGAGGCCACAAGCCGGGCTGATGTCTTCGGGGGACAGCTGGCCGAGGCCTCGGGGTGGCCGGCCGAGCCGTCTGCTCGAGCCGGATTCCTGGAGAAGACCCTGGCGGCGATGGCCCGGGTGTGGTGCTGATGTCGTCCTTCAGAGTGGAGATCCTCCGACCGCGTCGCCGTCCGAGGCTAGGTCAGACTCCGCCGAAGGTGTAGTTGACGCCGAGGGTGCTGCTGCTCCCTTCGACTGTCAACGTCCGAGCCTGCAGGATCGGGTTGTCTTGTAGTGTGTGTATGTTTTTCTGCGGCCGTCGAGGCCCAAACACACTGTCTTCGTGTTGTAGAGCTGCGTTTCTTTTCCTCTTGTTTCGAGTATCCGGACTTATTTGTCGGTAACAGAATTGTTTGTGCGGGCGAGAGTTGCTTTTCACGGAAGGTGATGAGTGAGGTATCCGTATCCCGGAGGCGTAGGAATCCCTTGGCTCGGTCGGCCTTGCCGCTTATGCGCACTCTTACTCGTCCATAGGGTTCTGTCACCGACGCAGTCGAGAAGGCCCGAAAAATCGTTCCGGCAGAGGAGCTTTCGAGCGTGAAGACTTGTTCGGTCCGTGGAGTCACCTTTCCGAGCGTGAGTTACTTATCGCAGAAGGTGATGAGTGAGGTATCCGTATCCCGGAGGCTTAGGAGTCCCTCAGCTCGGTCAGCCTTGGCTGCTTACGTGTACTCCGTCGTTTTCAGGATCCACTTTCGAAGTAGTCGAAAAGCACGAAAGGCATTTTGGCAGAAAAGATTTTTTCTTTTTTCAAGGAAAATTTCGACGCAGAGGGGGTTCCCCCCTTTTAGCCCCCGAGGGAGGGTCAGGCTTTGCCGAGGCAAGGCTGACCCTTCCTTGACGACCAGACTTTGTGTGTGAACGGGGTGTACGAATAACTTGGAAGCATCTTAAGGGTAGAAGCGACGTAGCTGTTGGATGTTCCAAGCGTTGCTGTAGACCTTGCCTTGACTGTTGGCCAGCTTGTATGTTCCAGGCTTCAGAACCTTGGCGACGACGAACGGCCCTTCCCAGGGAGGCGTGAGTTTGTGCCGCCCTCGAGCGTCTTATTGTAGCCGAAGCACCAGGTCGCCCACCTGGAGGTCTCGGGACCGAACCCCTCGGGCGTGGTAGCGTCGCAGGGACTACTGGTACCACGCCGAGTGTTGTAAGGCAATGTCCCGACCTGCCCATTTGTCATGGGGTGGGCCACGGCGGCCCAGTCCACCCGGATGTGGTGATCCTCGCAAAAGTCTAGGAACTTTCTGCCGGTGAACTGGGTGCCGTTGTCGGTGATGATGGAGTTCGGGACCCCAAAGCGATGGATGATGTTGGTGAAGAACGCCACCGCCTGTTCGGACCTGATGCTGTTTAGGGGTCGAACCTCGATCCACTTGGAGAATTTGTCGATGACGACCAGCAGGTGCATGTAGCCCCCGGGTGCCTTCTGCAAGGGGCTGACGAGGTCCAGACCCCACACAGCAAACGACTAGGTGATGGGTATGGTCTGCAGAGCCTGAGCGGGCAGGTGGGTCTGCCTCGCGTAGAACTGACACCCTTCGCAGGTGCGGACAATTCTAGTGGCGTCGGCCACCGCCGTCGGCCAGTAGAAACCTTGTCGGAAGGCGTTTCCAACAAGGGTTCGAGGTGCTGCGTGATGGCCGCAAGCCCCCGAGTGTATCTCTTGTAGGAGCTCCTGACCTTCGGCGATGGAAATGCATCGCTGGAGGATGCCCGAGGGGCTGCGGTGGTAGAGCTCCTTCTCGTCTCCCAGTAAGACGAACGACTTGGCGCGCCGCGCCAACCGCCGAGCTTCGGCTCGATCGGGGGGTAGCTCTCCTCGGTGGAGATATTGCAGGTATGGGGTCTGCCAGTTTCGATCAGGCGTGACCTCGTTCCGCTCCTCCTCGACGCGCAGTGCCTCACCCTCGGGGGCCGAGGGTACCTCGGGCTGAGCTGAGGGTGCCTCGGGTTGAGCCGAGGTCGCCTCGGACTGAGCCGAGGGTGCCTCGGGCTGGGCCGAGGCCTTCTCGGGCTTGGGCGTGTCGTCGGTCTTGACGGAGGGTTGATGCAGGTCTCGGGAGAATACGTCCGGGGGAACCGTTGTTCGCCCCGAGGCTATTTTAGCCAGCTCATCCGCAGTCTCGTTGTAGCGTCGGGCGATGTGGTTGAGCTCGAGCCCGTAGAACTTGTCTTCCAGGCGCCGAACCTCATCGCAGTAGGCTTCCATCTTCGGGTCGCGGCAGTGGGAGTTCTTCATGACTTGGTCGATGACGAGCTGCGAGTCACCGCGAGCGTCAAGGCGTCGGACCCCTAGCTCGATGGCGATTCGCAACCCGTTTACCAGAGCCTCGTACTTAGCCACGTTGTTGGACGCCGGGAAGTGGAGGCGTAGCACGTAGCGTAGGTGCTTCCCGAGGGGCGAGATGAAGAGCAGACCCGCGCCAGCCCCCGTCTTCATCAGCGACCCATCGAAAAACATGGTTCAGAGTTCCGGTTGGATCGGAGCTGTTGGGAGCTGGGTGTCGACCCATTCAGCCACGAAGTCCGCCAAGACCTGGGACTTGATGGCCTTCCGAGGGGCGAACGAGATCGTCTCGCCCATGATCTCCACCGCCCACTTTGCAATTCTACCTGAGGCCTCTCGGGACTGGATGATCTCCCCCAGGGGGAAGGATGACACCACATTTACCGGATGAGACTCGAAGTAGTGTCGCAACTTCCGCCGCGTCAGGATTACTGCGTACAACAGCTTCTGAATTTGTGGGTAGCGGATCTTGGTCTCGGACAGTACCTCACTGATGAAGTAGACTGGCCTCTGAACGGGCAATGCATGCCCCTCTTCTCGTCTCTCGACCACAATCGCGGCGCTAACCACCTGAGTGGTCGCGGCGACGTAGATCAAGAGGGCTTCTCCGGCAGCGGGGGGCACCAAGATGGGCGCATTCATGAGGAGCGCCTTCAGGTTCCCGAGGGCTTCCTCGGCCTCGGGGGTCCAAGCGAAGCACTCGGCCTTCCTTAAGAGGCGGTACAGAGGCAGGCCTCTTTCGCCGAGGCGCGAGATGAAATGGCTCAGAGCCGCGAGGCATCCCATGACCCTCTATATGCCTTTCAAGTCCTTGATGGGCCCCATGCTGGTGATGACCGCAATCTTCTTCGGGTTGGCCTCGATGACCCGCTCAGAGACGATGAACCCCAAGAGCATGCCTCGGGGGACACCGAAGACACACTTTTTGGGATTGAGCTTCACGCCTTTCACCTTGAGACATCGGAATGTCACTTCAAGGTCGGAAAGGAGGTCGGAGGCTTTCCTCATCTTGACTACGATGTCATCGACATAGGCCTCGGCCATTCGACCAATGTGTTCGCCGAACACATGGTCCATGCATCGTTGGTACGTTGCACCCGCATTCCTCAAGCCGAACGACATGGTAACATAGCAGTACATGCCGAAGGGTGTGATGAAAGAAGTCGCGAGCTGGTCTGACTCTTTCATCCTGATCTGGTGGTACCCTGAGTAGGCATCGAGGAAAGACAGGGTTTCGCACCCAGCAGTGGAATCCACGATTTGATCGATGCGAGGCAGAGGGTAGGGAACTTTCGGATATGCTTTGTTTAGACCAGTGTAGTCTACACACATCCGCCATTTCCCCCCTTTCTTTCTCACAAGCACAGGGTTGGCAAGCCATTTGGGATGGAATACCTCTTTGATGAACCCTGCCGCCATTAGCTTGTGGATCTCCTCGCCTATGGCTCTGCGCTTTTCTTCGTCGAATCGGCGCAGAGGCTGCTTCACGGGTCGGGCTCCAGCTCGGATATCCAGCGAGTGCTCGGCGACTTCCCTCGGTATGCCGGGCATGTCCGAGGGACTCCATGCGAAAACGTCGGCGTTTGCGCGGAGAAAGTCGACGAGCACTGCTTCCTATTTAGGGTCGAGCTCGGAGCCGATCCGGATCTGCTTGGAGGCGTCATTGCAGGGGTCGAGAGGGACGGACTTGACCGTCTCCGCTGGCTCGAAGTTGCCGGCGTGGCGCTTCACGTCTGGCGTCTCCCTAGAGAGGTTCTCTAGGTCGGCAATGAGGGCATCGGACTCGGCGAGGGCCTCAGCGTACTCCACGCATTCCACGTCGCATTTGTACACGTGTCAGTACGTGGGCCCGACGATGATGACCCCGTTGGGGCCCGACATCTTGAGCTTGAGGTAGGTGTAGTTGGGGATGGCCATGAACTTGGCGTAGCATGGCCTCCCCAACACTGCGTGGTAGGTTCCTCGGAACCCGACCACCTCGAATGTGAGGGTCTCCCTTCGAAAGTTGGAGGGTGTCCCAAAGCAGACGGGTAGATCGAGTTGTCCGATGGGTTGGACGCGCTTCCCGGGGATGATCCCGTGGAAAGGCGCAGCGCCCGTCCGGACCGAGGACAGATCGATCCGCAGGAGCCCGAGGGTCTCGGCGTAGATGATGTTGAGGCTGCTGCCTCCGTCCATGAGGACCTTGGTGAGCCTGATGTTGCCGATGATGGGGTCGACAACGAGCGGGTATTTCCCCAGGCTCGGCACATGGTCGGGATGGTCGGCCTGGTCGAAGGTGATGGGCTTGTCGGACCAGTCTAGGTAGACTGGTGCCGCCACCTTTACCGAGTGGACCTCCCGACGCTCTTGCTTGCGGTGCCGAGCCGAGGTGTTTGCCACTTGCCCACCGTAGATCATGAAGCAGTCGCGGACCTCGTGGAACTCTCCCGCCTTGTGATCTTCCTTCTTAGCGTCGTCGAGAGCCTTGCCACCCTCCACGGGTGGCCCGACCTTGTGAAAGTGGCGTCGAAGCATGGCACACTCCTCAAGGGTGTGCTTGACGGGCCCCTGATGATAGGGGCACGACTCCTTGAGCATCTTGTCGAAGAGGTTGGCACCTCCGGGAGGTTTCCGAGGGTTCTTGTACTCGGCGGCGGCGACAAGGTCCGCGTCGGCGGCGTCGCGTTTTGCTTGCGACTTCTTCTTGCCTTTCTTCTTGGTGCCGCGCTGAGTTGACGCCTCGGGGACATCTTCCGGTGGGCGGCCCTGGGGCTGCTTGTCCTTCCGGAAGATGGCCTCAATCGCCTCCTGGCCAGAGGCGAACTTGGTGGCGATGTCCATCAGCTCGCTCGCCCTGGTGGGGGTCTTGCGACCCAGCTTGCTCACTAGGTCGCGGCAGGTGGTGCCGGCGAGGAACGCGCCGATGACATCCGAATCGGTGACGTTGGGTAGCTTGGTGCGCTGCTTCGAGAATCGTCGGATGTAGTCCCGGAGAGACTCTCCCGGCTGCTGGCGGCAGCTTCGGAGATCCTAGGAGTTTCCAGGGCGCACATACACGCCTTGGAAGTTGCCGGCGAAGGCTTGGAACAGGTCGTCCCAGTTGGAGATCTGCCCCGGAGGCAGGTGCTCCAGCCAGGCTCGAGCGGTGTCGGAGAGGAACAGGGGGAGGTTGCGGATGATGAGATTATCATCGTGCGTTCCACCCAGTTGGCAGGCCAGCCGATAATCCGCGAGCCACAGTTCCGGTCTCGTCTCCCCCGAGTACTTTGTGATAGTAGTCGGGGTTCGGAACCGGGTCGGGAACGACGCCCGTCGTATGGCGCGGCTGAAAGCCTGCGGACCAGGTGGTTCGGGCGAAGGACTCCGATCCTCCCCGCTGTCGTAGCGTCCCCCACGCCTGGGGTGGTAGCCTCGGTGCACCCTCTCGTCGAGGTGGGCCCGACGGCTGTGGTGATGGTGCTCGTTGCCGAGGCGACCCGGGGCCACAGGCGCTGTGTTGCGCGTGCGCCCGGTGTGGACCGAGGCTTCCCGCATGAATCGGGAAGTCGCGGCGCGAGGTTCCGAGGGGTACCCCTGCCTTCGGGAGGTGGAGCTTTCGGCCCGTCGGACCGCGGCGTCCTCCAGGAGATTCTTGAGCTCTCCCTGGATTCGCCGCCCCTCGGTAGTTGATGGCTCCGGCATCACGCGGAGAAGCATTGTCGTTGCAGCCAGGTTCTGGCCAACTCCACTGGAAACCGGTGGCGGCCTTACCCTGACGTCGTCGGTGATGCGGTGCTGGATGCCCTGGGGGAGATGACGCGCTTCTCCGGCCGGAGGTTGGCCCGCCCATTCCTGCCCGATGTCCCGGCGGATCGGCTCAAGCGTTCCTGCTCCCTCGTCGAGCCTGGCCTGCATCTCGCGGATTTGCTCGAGCTGTGGGTCATGACCTCCCCGCCGGGACGGGGACCACAGCTAGCTCCCGAAGGATGTCAACGCGAGGCACGGGCCTAGGGGGATCACCGTTCTCCGGTATACCAAGATGGTTGCCTTCGCCGGGACCCCCTAGATCGACGTGGAAACATTCGCGACTTGGACCGCAGTCCTCGTCGCCGAGGCTGCGGCTACCATCGGAACAGTCGGAAAGGTAGTAGTCGCATGCGGTCATGAAGTCCCGCACGGCACTGGGGTTACCAAGTCCGGAGAAATCCCAACAGAGGTCGGGCTCGCCATCTTCCTCGGACCCCGAGGGCCCGTAGGTCGAGACGGCCGTCAGCCGGTCCCAGGGTGACCGCACACGATACCCCAGAGGGTTTGGACTCGCCTCTATGAGAATGTCCACCGAAGCGGAGCTGCTTGGCGGGTCGAGGCCGAATCCAAAAGGCGCGAGATGGGAATCGGTTCGTACCTTTTGGTCGACGGGCGGTGACGAAGTCACGTCAGGGATTGACTGCACCGTCGTCTCAGGTACGAGGGCGACGCCCAGCAAGTCCTTCGCGAGCGTGCTGGCGTCGTCCGTTTGCTTGAGGTTGGTGTGTTGCGGGGAGACGGCGCTCGTCTTTGCCTCAGATGCGAGGCCGATGCCCGACGCGCTCTCCGTTGGGGCGCCGGCGCCGTCGACTCGCTCGACAGCCGACAAGGTGCTGCCTCCTGCTTGGCCTTGGTTGCCCCGCCTCCTCCTCCGTCGGCGGGGGAGGGGACGGGACAAGCCCGAATGTCGTCCTTCCACCGCGTGGGGAAGGCGTCGTCGATTTCCCCGCCGGCGGGCGGGTTGTCGACCGCCATTGTCGCTGTCGCGCGGCGGGGGAAGGAGTATCATGTCGTAGCTGCCGTCAAGGGACATGAACTCAAGACTCCTGAAACGGAGCACCGTCCCGGGCTGGAGAGGTTGCTGGAGACTGCCCATCTGGAGCTTGACGGGAAGCTGTTCGTCAACACGCAGCAGGCCCCTACCTGGCGCGCCAACTGTCGGCGACCCGAAACCCGGGGGGTCCCTGGACCGACGAGTGAATTGTCGCCGCGTGCCCCAGCCCAGATGGGTCGGCGTGAGGCGGAACATGAAGGGGGGAAGAGCAGCCGGAGGGAGACAGGCGTGGGAGGTGGAACCCGCGGCCTTCGTGTTAGCCCCGCGCCCAGGTCGGGTGCGCTTGCAGTAGGGGGTTACAAGCGTCCACGCGGGAGGGAGCGAGCGGCCTTGCGCGAGCGTCGTCCCGTCCTTCCCCGCTCGGCCAACCCTCTGTAAGAGGGCCCTGGACCTCCCTTTTATAGGTGTAAGGAGAGGATCCAGGTGTACAGTGGGGGTGTAGCATTGTGCTAACGTGTCTAGCGGAGGAGAGCTAGCGCCCTAAGTACATGCCATCGTGGCAGCCAGAGAGGTTTTGGCACCCAATTCGTGTGGTGTCGTGGCCGTCGGAGGAGCGCTGGAGCCTGGCGGAAGGACAGCTGTCGGGGCTGTCGAATCCTTGCTGACGTCCTCTTGCTTCCGTAAGGGGGCCGTGAGCCGCCGTCGTCATAGAGCGTGCGGAGCGCCATCATTACTCGTATAGTGGAGCGAGCCAGATGTAACGCCCCGAATTTTGCAGTTGAATTTTTTCTTTTCTTTACTCGCCAAATTCGGGCGTTACCTTTTCTTTTTCTTTTTCCCCTCGCTAAACCTTGATCTTTTCCAAAGCTAGCGGGATTCGGTTTGGAACTCCCGTGTAAGAAAAAACTCTAAAATACTTTATGTTGTTTGATGCACCATGCCGAACCATGCATTCTTTGATTGTTTGAAAGTGCAAATGCATTCATCTAGGAAGATCGGATTTCGTAAATAAGGGGAAAACCTTTTCTTTCTCTTCTTTTTCTTCCTCTCTCTCCTCTTTCTCTCTCTCCCGCGCCGTGGGCTCCCTGGCCGGCCCAGCCGCCCCTGCGCCCCCCTTTGGGCCCAATAGGCCCAGCCGCCCCCCACCTCCCCTTTTTCCCCAATCCTCTCTCCCTCCCTCTCATTTTCTCCCATCCTCTCCCTAAGCCACCGCCGCCCCTACCCCCTGCCCTAGCCGCCGCCCCCTGCTCGGCCGCCGCCCTCGCCGTTGGCCGCCCATCGCCGGTGAGCCCCCTCCCCTTCCCCTCTCCCTCTCCCCTCTCCCCTCTTCTTCCCCCAGCCCGCCCGGCCGCGCCTGGCCCTGGCCGCGCCCTGCCCCGGCCGCGCCTGGCCCCTGGCCGCCCGCCCAGCCGCCCCCTGCCCGCCGGTTCGGCCGCGCCCCTGGCCGGCCCAGCCGCTCGTCCAGCCGGCCGGTTCAACCGCCCCCGGGCCGGTTCAACCGCCCCGGCTCAGCCGCGCCCGCGCCCGCGCCCAGCTCGGCCGCCCTGCCCCCGGCCGGTTCAACCACCCTAGGGCCGGTTCAACCGCCCCCCCCCTGTTTTTTTTTATTTTATTTTTTTTTATTTTATTTTATTTACTTTCTGTGATCATAGTTATTTTATTTTAGGTAGGCTAATCATTGTTAATGTTATTGAAATATGAAGCTTAATTTAGAATTCTGTTACGCTAATTGATTCATGTAATTAATTGTTTATCTCATTCAATGTTGATCAACTAAAAATAACTAGGTTCCCGTTAATGCATATAACTAATTCTTTTGTTAGAACCAATTGGAACTAGAGCGCATAATTTAACTAATCATTAGTGCATAAGCTTTAACCCCTGCGAGACCTTTCCCGTTTCTTTCTAATCATAATGAATGCGATATAGAATGTCATACTTGATGCATACTCGCTTTACTTGTTCCCTTGTATGGTGTACTGTTCTTTTGTATTAAATATGTGGATGTATGTATGTTTGCGCTCGCATAGAGAACGATCCGGTCGAAGAGCCTGAGGAATTCGCAGGAGAAGCCCCTGAGCAGCAGTCGGTTGGTGGAGGCAAGTGTCCTTTGACCTATCTCTGTCCTATTCATTCTTTAATTCACCTCCCGCATTACACATTTATACCTAAGGATTGACTAGCTTTTGTTATCCATGTCCTTGTTTACCTATTTGGGTCGGATTATTACTGCTTAGTTTGATGCTATTGCTCAACTCTAATCAATGAACATGATGTGATTATCTATGATACGCTGTTTTCCCTTCTTATTTATGATCATATTTGTGACCTTCAAGGGGACTCGAGCGGTTTCTCGAGTGCCTCTCCGTAAGGACCTGTTCAATGGATGACCGCCCGGGAAAACAGTGCAACCATGAGGGTGGAATGGGACGCCCTTAGCTGAATAATTGGAGGAACCGGGGTGTAGTTCGCTTAGCCGTTGTGCCGTCAATGGGGCTCGGTGTATGCGGCTCGCTCTGCCAAGGTTGATTTGTCCCTTGGGGAGGAGTGCGGTACATTTAGGAAACCTAACGGGCGGCTACAGCCTCGGGGAATCTTTGTAAAGGCTACGTAGTGATGCCCTGCTAGACCACCTAGGTAGTGGTCAATGGGGAGTCGCTCTCTCCGGGCAGAAAGGGAATCACGGCTTGTGGGTAAAGTGCACAACCTCTGCAGAGTGTTATGAAACTGATATATCAGCCGTGCTCACGGTTATGAGCGGCCAAGGGAGCTCCAGAGATTAGTGATACTTGATCAGAGATACTTTGGTACAGGTGGCAATGAGATTGATGATTCTGATTATGATTATGGTATTGGTAAGTGGTATTCTTTCCGTTTGGAAAGGATACATTGGGCTAATAACTTGGGTTAATGTTAAAACCTGGCTCTCTACTAGTAAGTAATAACCTGACCAACTAAAAGCAACTGCTTGACTTATCCCCACATAAAGCTAGTCCACTACAGCCAAACGGGATGCTTGCTGAGTATGTTGATGTGTACTCACCCTTGCTCTACACACCAAATCCCCCCCCAGGTTGTCAGCATTGCAACCACTGCTCAGGAGAAGATGAAGCTGTGGAAGGAGACTTCCAGGAGTTCCAGGACTACGACGAGTTCTAGGTGTGGGTTAGCGGCAACCCCCAGTCGGCTGCCTGTGAAGGCCGTGTTATCTACGTTTCTTTTCCGCACTTTGATTTATTGTAAGAACTATATGGACGTCTCAGACGTATGATGTAATCGACTATTATTTCCCCTTTTTAATACTATTTGAGCACTGTGTGATGATGTCCATGTTATGTAACTGCTGTGTACGTGAATAACTGATCCTGGCACGTACATGGTTCGCATTCGGTTTGCCTTCTAAAACCGGGTGTGACATAAGTGGTATCAAAGCCGTGCTGACTGTAGGACCGCTAACCTAGAGTAGAATGGTCGTTCTAAGGATTATAGACCTCTGTCCCTGCCTTGACTTTGATATCCCTTCAAAAGTTGGTCCTACTGACCAAACCTATGTTCTACTATATATTATACCTTGCTGAAAATTATGTTTTATTCTGATCCTTCATTTATTTATGATTCATTACTTGCTGGTCATATTAATTCTGTTCTCACTCTTTTGCTTGCGATGTCTTTTGTAGATGGCTCGACTTAGACACACTGCACGAAAGTCCGTCATCCCCTTCTTACCCTCCCGCCTTGCTGAGCGT